>CM061464.1:12500-2512500 GCA_030770085.1 Oryza coarctata
ACAAGGACAATGAGCATCACAGCCTCAGCATCAGTGGTAATACAATCCACCAGGGTCAAGAAATGGGAATCCAAGAAGCCAGTCCTTAAGGCAAATTCCCTGGACGAGGAGCATGGAATGGTGGCAAGGTCGTTCGGGGTGTGCTGCCGAAAAGGGGCGACCTTTGGTCGCTTATTCTTCCTAGTGAAGACAATCGCAAACCTGGTATCCTCCTTGGGTTCGGGGAGGCGCCGGCGGCGCGTCCTGCTATAGACGATCCCGAAGGACCTTGTGCGCGGCAAAGGCGGCGGCTTGGGGTCGTCGTCATGTTGGCGTTGGTGGTCATCGACGTGGAAGCAATTCTTGGGCTTGCGGGTGTCCCACTGGAACCAGTGGGCGTCAGCGGGGGATTAGGAGAAGGCGAGGCGCTTGCCGGAGCGGAGGACCCTGGCAGGATCAGAAGGCTGAGGAGACCTGGGCGTCTTGGGCCCCAACGTGCGGCATGGGCACGGCAGGTACCTCCGGCGGCGGCGATGGCGATGGCGCCCATCAGCAACCACCAATCGATCAACTCCTCCTCATGCTGCTGCTGCTCAGCTCAGAATCGAAACGAATCGAATAGAATCAGATCTTGGGCTGAGGGGAGGACAAGACTGGGGGTCTTGACGACGCGCGAGGCAGGAACAGATCGGCGGCTTGCAGGGCACGGGCGTGGCTGCGAGAGAAGGAAGGGATCGAATCGAATCGTGAGCCGAAGGAGTAGATGATTTTAGGGTTTCCACCCTTTCCTTCCTTTCGTTGGGGGCGGGGAGACGAGAGAGAGGGGGAGGGGACCGACTCGGGAGGAGGATGCGCACCCACTGCGACTACCCATTGGACGGTCATCTTCGATTTGCATCGGGTATGTGACTGATTGTGGGGACAGCGTCAAAAGAAGGCTCTCGAAGCCTCCCTCCCCTTACGCTACAAATCTCAGTCGCATCGCAAGGGAAGAACGAAGAGTGGCAAAACCCTAGCCCAGGAGACAAGCCGCCATGGATGCTTCTCGCGTTGGCGAGCTCCGTGCTTTCGTGGAGACCTGCAAGAAGGATCCCTCCCTCCTCGCTGACCCCAACCTCGGCTTCTTCCGCGACTACCTCGAGAGCCTGGGCGCCCACCTCCCCGCCGCCGCCTTCACCACCAAGGTCCCGATCCCCTCCCCGTTCTCTTCTCTTCTCTTCTCTTCTACCCCCATTTCTGTATTTCATCTCCCCTGCCATCATAACAGTAAGATCGTCCCTACAGCCGCCCTCCATGGATGACATCGACGACGATGACTACGATCTCAACATGAGGGATGCCACTCCGGAGCCGGACGAGCTTGACCAGGAGATCGTTGAGTCTGATCTTGAACTTGAAGGAGACATTGTGGAATCTGACCATCAGGATCCTCCGCAAAAGGTAACCCCTTGCTAGTCTACCCTAACCACCATCTCCATCCCCACAAATCATACTCTTTGGCCTCGAAAAAAATATTACTTTTTGGCATCACATTACAGCACGCTCAACTTGTTTATGGCTGTTTATGGCAGATGGGAGATCCTTCTATTGAGGTGACCGAGAAAAATCGTGATGCCTCACAGGAGGCAAAAAGCAAGGCCATGGAGGCAATGTCAGAAGGTACTCTATTTTCCCCCCTTTGGCCTTATTCTAGTTTGGTTCTATCTGATTCCCCAATCCATGTGGTTTTGCTTGTCAGGAAAACTCGAAGAAGCTATTGAGCATCTTACCAAGGCAATACTGCTCAATCCACTCTCAGCTATCATGTATGGTACTAGAGGTAGGTGGGTTCTCCATGGTCTATATGGTCCATCTTAACCGTATATCATGTATAAGTATAAGCACTGACCAAGTTGTGGAATCTGTATGTTTGTGCAGCGTCTGTCTTTATCAAAATGAAGAAACCTGTTGCTGCCATCCGTGATGCAAATGCTGCTCTAGAGGTGAAAAGTTCTTCTCTTTTTTATTTATTTCTTGCTCAAGTGAAACTTTTGCATGTACTATATGTGAAGTCAAGAGGCAGAATTGGACTTTTTAGAAGGTTGATTGATAGTCTGTGTTTGCCGAGGCACGGTAGAGCACATCCTAGGTGAGCTAGGTGGCCACCTAAGGATAACACTTAATAGTGCAGTTATATTATTGATTATATGCACCTAGGGTTAACACTTAACAGTGCAGTTATATTATTGATTATGCTACCTTGTTATTGATTATCCCACCTAGGTGCTCTTTGCCTAATCTGCCCTTATTATGCAGATTAACCCAGACTCTGCAAAAGGCTATAAAACTCGTGGAATGGCTTATGCTATGCTTGGCAAATGGGAGGAAGCTACTCATGATCTTCACACAGCATCGAACATGGATTATGATGATGAGATCAATGCTGTGCTCAAGAAGGTTGAATTTTGTTAGGGCACCTCTTCTCCCTCTTCATATGAAAAAGCCCATGTAATTTTAAGTGACACCAATAATCTTGCAGGTGGAGCCTAATGCACACAAGATAATGGAACATCGCAGGAAATATGAGCGTCTGCGGAAAGAGAGGGAAGAAAAGAGAGCTAAGCGTGATCAGTTCCATCGACGGGCAGAAGCACAGGTACTTCCTGTTTAGTTTGATGCCCATTCTTGCCAAAGCCTACCTCAACAAAATTGTCTCCTTTGACCAAATTTGCCCTGGTCATCCTTTGGTTTGATCCCAAAATTTTGGTTTGGCAGCCACTGCATTTGGCCCTAGTTCACTTTCAGAGCCAAAGTTGGCCAAAAATTTGGCCAATCAATTTGATTGCCCAAAATATGCTATGCAAAATTTTCTCTTGGCTCTCATGTTCTCCTTTTCATGTTCAGACCAAACAGGCCGAAATGATACTGCTTATGATTATGTTTTGTGTATTTTTACCAGGCTGCTTATGACAAGGCCAAGTGGAAGGAGCAATCATCAAGTCGCTCATCAGGAGGTGCATCTCCTAGGGGCTTCCCAGGTGGGATGCCTGGTGGAGGCTTCCCAGGTGGGATGCCTGGAGGCGGCTTCCCAGGAGGAATGCCTGGTGGAATGCCTGGTGGCTTCCCTGGGGGTGCTATGCCTGGAGGTATTCCTGGTAATGTCGATATGAGTAAAATTTTGAATGTAAGTGATTTAGAATTAGTTACCTTGTTGGTTTTCGTTCCTCGAGATGACAACAATTACACAAATGTTCCACTCTTCAACAGGACCCTGATCTGATGGCAGCATTTGGTGACCCTGAGGTTATGGCAGCTCTTCAAGATGGTATGCTTTAACATTGTCATATTGTGATTCACTTGTTCAAGTTCCAGTCCCTCGTTGTACTGTTTCTGGACAACATCACTCTTTTTTATTAAAAACCCTGACCACAAAGAAGTACTGAATGGTTATACAATTTCCATTGGGTGGATGTTTATATGTATTAGACATTTCTTTGCGTAGTCTGAAAGGGAAATGGTCATAAGAGATGTGGATACAAATCAATGGTAGGTACGTTTGGTTTTATTGTGGGTTGTCAGGAGTTATGAAGTGTGTGCATTAGTTTTTCTGAAGATATTAGAGCATAGTTCATATGTTGTTTATTCTCATAAACAGTAATGCCACCCTAAATTGAATTCTCAAGTTCGGTGAGCTAAAAAATCTGTTCACTAGAGGCTATTGGACTTTCTATGTTCAATGTTACCCTTATTCCTTATATTAGTATAGATTTTCAGCCCATGACAGCATTGCAATACAGAATTCTGCAATTCGTGAGTTTGATTGATCTCTCCGGTCAAAAAATAATGTCGTTTTGGACTTTGCAAGATCAACAATATACAACTTTGACTAATTCTTTTGTATAAGTACAGAAAAAGTTTCAAAGTGTGATATTGTGAAAGCATTTTTATGACAAACTTGGCTATATATTTTTTATGTCCAAGATCTATGTTTCAAATAATAATTATACTCAAGATTAACTTATTGACTGCACGGATTCCATAACCACATTCTTTTGTGACTGGAGGTACATTTCTGTTCACCAGAGTCTACAGCACTGTACTCATGTTTGATGATATCATATATTAGTAGCAATTCTAACAGTTCAGGGCAGTATTGCATAGTCAAATATGTTGAGCATGTTATCCTTGCATCTGGGTACCAGCCCAAGCCCAAAGAAAACATGCATGACACAAAAGCATCCCTAGACATTGTTGAGTTATTATGTCATGAAGGCATTAGAAGTTTAGAACCAGCCTGCCATTAGTTTTATCAATACATACTTGCTAGGTCAAAAGGGTTCGTACAGCTGTAGGCTACAATTTTCTGCTGACACGCACATAATTTCAGTTGTTTAACTGTCTCTTTAATTTTTTTCAGTGATGAATAATCCTGCCAGCTTTGCGAGGCACCAAGCCAACCCCAAGGTGGGCCCTATCATTGCAAAGATGATGGCGAAATTCAATGGGTCCCAGTGAACGTTTTGAGCTCATGGTGTGAGGAAATTGTTATTTGGTAATGGTGTTAGGTGTTTCTCCTTTTTGTGAGGTGTTTCTAGTTTGTGGTATTAATTGGTGGATGTGTATGCAGAAATACTTTTCATCGGGATGTTAACTCTATGTCACTATCTTTCTGAGATGCGACAATGAGGATTTGGAGATATGATGGTTAGCTGTTGTTCCATTCATCTATTTGTGCTTTGTACCCTTATTCAGTACTTAGCGTGTTTGTGTTGGGTGGATAGCGTGGATTAGTAGGCAGTTGATGAAGGAAGAGGCTGTTTTTGTGTTAAGTACTTCAGTGTGCTCGTGTTATGTTGATGGCTTGTCTTGTGTCTAGTTTGCGAATGGGTTGCATGGTGTGACAATCTATATTCAGATGCAATGAACCAGATGGTTGGGGTTTTCAGTGTCAAAATAAAGATGGTTGGATTTAAATAGTTCGCGGCCTGCACTGTCGACTGCTACTGGACTAGGGGCAGTGCTGTCGTTAGTTTAGAGGATGTCACCCAAGCTACTCAAGCCAGGATGAATATAGTTATTTTCTTCAGGTCGAACCTAGGTTACGGTATACAATGTTACTAGAAATGGCCATATCCCGGTTTCAGAGGAGACTGGTATAATTTACATGTTGCTAGCTGAAGCCATTGACTTGTGTACCATCGCTAAATGACATTTATTTGTCAAATATGCATTTATTTTCCCCTTGGAACTGTTGAGTTAGGCTATTAATTGTAACCTGGTTGTATGTTGTCCAATGAGAACAGTATCCTTGACAGTTGACGGGGATACAGAAGTGAAGTCATGGCACTAGAATTCCAAGTTACCTGCCCCATCTGTGAACTTGACAAGGAGATAAAGATAATAGTAGATAGCACTGGGCATTTGGACTCCTTTTGCCAAAACTTTCTGAGCCCACCATAGAGTTTGGAAGAACTTTTCAGCAAACACCAAGCTAAAGTTGGCAATGAAGATTCACAAACAATAATCTTCTACTAACAGTATATTTATATAGTACCGGTTTTGACAGAAAATGAAGACCAATTTTCCAGGTTATTTTTTGTAATATTTATTTTGATGATTATATTTTTTTCAACCACTAATCCCCCCCCCCCCCACCCTCCCCCTTGTGGATGCAGCATTTTTCTAGACTTACCGTGGAAGATAGAAATTCGGGTGTGTCTTCTAACTAGCTTAGTTCAGCCTAATAGTAAAGGGTTACAGTGCTTGTAGCTGATTCATCTAAAAGAAAGAAAGAAGAAAAATATGCAGTTGATCAATCTCCTGCATGGGGGACGATATGTATGATCTCCGTGCATTTAGATCATGAGTGATTGCGTCACCTTCACATTTGACAATCAAAGGATCCAGAAGCATCAGCTGTCACTGCTTTAGGGAAAAGAAAGAGCGGGTCGATCGCTCGTTCCATTAAGTAGACATCATCTTACCCCGTGTGTTTAGTCACTACACCCTATCCTCTCTTATAATATCTGTGATAAGTCATATCTCTAACGAACCATAAAATAGTTCGTTATATATCAGGCCGAACAGCTCTAGACTTTCTTTACCCATCACAAATAAACATACGATACTTGGTTCAGAAGTTAATCTGGTAACTGTGATGGTCTTCGTTGAAAACCAGATTTTAAGGTTTAGGATGGTAGCGAGTGAGCGAGCACTTCTGACGTATATATAATTTTATAATCCATCATATGTAACTTAGTATACCGGATCGTGTATTTTTAATTAGTAGAGCTAAGTGATGTCTATAAATATTTTCACTGATGCATTGTTTTACCATCTCACCGTATGCACTTTATATAATTTAGATAGGAGAGTAAGAAGAGAAAAATCTTTGTCATAAATTTGTGTTAAAGATAAAAAATGATCTAAAATCTAGCTATTATCTGAATATAATTTATGTTAGTATAGCTAAATTTGTTATATATTTTTTCATTATCATAGTTGGATGTATAACACTAAATCAGGAATACAAAATTGAGTTATTGAATTCTTAAATGCTACAGAGAATAATGAGAATGATGAGCATAAATATACGGCTTATCTATACATAAATTATAATTATAAAAAAGAAAAGATGTTTACAAGTGTAATTATATTCTCATCTAGTTTTTACGAAGAACTATAATTGCTAAAGTAATGGCGAGAAAAAGCTATCGAATATCCGTGATGATGAAGTGGACGATGTGCAGAACTAGTTTTATTTCTAGAAGATAATTTGCCTATGGCGGGTTCATTTCTAGGCCTATCATTCGTAAATTAACTGCTATAATTTATCAGACAGATCTCATACCAGCCGCATCTCCTTATGACACATCTAACTGAGCTCCTCGCGCCTCCATGACTCTATTGTCGGCCTCTCCAAGTTCCCCGAGTGTCCATAAGATCTTTCACCAGCCTATTCTTATTGCCAGCTTAGGGTTTAGGGCTGGCCACCTTTAACGAGTAACATGAATTTTGAATTTGGATTAATTGATCGGATAAGTAGTAGAATGCAGTAGTTTGAAATTTATAAATTTAACACTCCGATACTCAACAATATTATTTATAATTTTATAGCTCTACAGATTATATTTTATAGTAGTTTGTACTCACAAATATTAACAAATATTAGTGCCAAGTATATAATTTTTTTCCTAAATTTTTTGCTAAAAATATCAAATGACATCACATAGAGTCTATCTAAATAGATTTTGAATAATTGTTGTATACGTATGTATATATAAATATAAGATTTTATAGTTAATTATATCGGTTTATGATTGGGATAACTTGTTTATAAAAATATTTGTTATAAGAGGGTGTGGCTAAAAATAAATTTATTTTTTTTAATGTAAAGCGTTACAGTAATCTAGTAAACTTGGTTTAGGCTATAATAACTGGTGCAAAATTAGTCCGTCAAAAGTAAGCCTGTCGATATACTGACATATTATAGATAATAATACATACTCTGGCATACAAATACCTGTAACGTACTCGTCACATGTAACATTATTTTCATATCACTTATATATAATGACAACCAAATTTAATATAGACGGCGTACGTAGAGTGTCAGTGTCTCTAGCTAATCACCACTAGTGCTAATAACTCTATTACTAAGCTAGCGTCTGTGTGCATATACTGTCTGTCTGGATGCATGCGTCTCCCATTGGCAACATCGTAACTTTAGCATCTTTCGTATGATGGTGCCTGGTCGAAATGGATGGACGATATGGCTAAGCTACCTTGATGCAGAAGCAAAGCAAACGCGCAATAATTCTAGTTGGATATCCTCCTATATTGGATCCCCTCTCATGCACTTCTCATTGCCTACTGCCAACCACTAGTCGCGGCCATGTCTCTCATCACGGATGGTCCCAACCCTGCACGCCGGCGGCGGCAGATCCGGCCGCCGCGCTCTGGTCGTCGCGTCATGAGCGGTGGCGTCTCTGGCGTCGCTGTCACTGATCCTGTGGCTCGTCCTCCGGCCCTCCACCCCGCTCTTCGCGCTGCTGGGCGCCAACGCTTCTGTCGTAGCCATCAACGCCGCCCGCAACCCCAACTCCCACGCCGCCGCTCTCTACGACCGCCTCCATGCTCGCGCCTCCTACGCCGGACTCCCTCTCACCGCACCCTCGCCGATCCCCCCCTCCCTTTGACTATCCGCCGCAGCCGGGGGACGCCGTGCTCTCCGCGTCCGGCAGCGGCTGCTGTGGCAGGAGGGCGGGCGCTGCTGAGGCTGCGCGTGGAGGAGCAGCTCCGCTGGAAGGTGGCGGCGTGGGTCACCGGCCGGCACGCGCTCACTGTCGACTGCATCGCCGTTGTGGAGCTGCAGCCGATGCTGAGTGGCAGCGCGATCGTCGGCGTCCTCCAGTACCATGGGGCCTCCCGCTGCTCCACCACCGTCTCGTAATCCATCCAAACCAAACCGCCCGCTCATGCGCTCGGCGCCAAAAAATCCTGCGACCGGGGAGGGACGGCGGCTTGATCACGCGAAGGCCTGGAAAGTCTGTTTATCTTCAGTGCAGGTCCTTAGATTTCAAGGTTCGCGGACATGCCAATCAATTTAACCCTACAATTGATAAGTAGGTGAGACGAACGGGTCCGATACAGACACTTGTTATCGGCTGGCTGTCGATAGGTTCGGGATGCTGTTTGATCAACTGGGGAGCCGATGTGGACAGGTGTCGACGAGCGGTCGACCGTAGAGCCGATGGAGGAACCAGGGTGTGCTCAGAGGATATTGAGGCGCACGGGATCCCTCCGGACAGTCGAACAGTGATCCATCGGCTGGAAAAACCGATAAAAACGGATGCGGCCTAGGCGATGATTAGCGCAAGAAGGCACGGGCTGCAAAGCCGATGCCGCTCCGGATATGACAGCAAGAGACCCGTCGTCCGCCGTGGCAGCGCCATCAACACCGAACCTCGAACATCGGACCTAATCGAGACAGTACGAGGTCGAGGCCAGCGGCGATGATACGGAGGACGCCGGATCGGCTATGCCATAGCAAGGATAGGAACGAATCCATCGGCTAGCTAAGCCAATGAGGGGACGTCTCTCTGAAGGTGGGTGCGTATCGGTTGGAGGTCCGATACGTTTGGCGTTACGCATCGTGAGACGCCTCTAAAGACTGATGCGTATCGGTCGAGGGGCCGATGCGCTGGGCGTGAAGCACAGAGCATGGATAACTTATCGGCTAGCACTCCGATGATACGCCGTGTAGGAGCCTATAGGCCTAAAGCTTGATCTACCGTCGGCAGCTCCGTAGGTCGGACCTAACCGATGCAGCACGAGACCGATGACGGCAGAGGGAGCTTAACAGGCCGATAGGTCCAGCACGGACGTGATGCGATACATCCGATCGCCCTAAGAGGTCGGACCTAACCGATGTAACCTTAGACAGAACAGGACATATCGGAATGGTGGCGGGACTTACCTGTTCGCCGGAGATCGAACTTAACCGATACAGCTCCGCGTCGAGAGCCAGAACCCGTCGGTAGAACCTAGATAAACTAGGGTGGCGATGCGCCGATTTTGAATATGATCGAGAGATATTTTACATGTTTCTAGGGGGTCTATATTTATACCGTGGATTTACAGACAGAGTCTGACGCGTCTACGACCATCGGACATTATTTCCTAGTAAGAACAAAGAAAAATATTCATAAAGAAGTTAACTAATCAGCTAGACCTCTCTAATTGAGTAAGGTTATAATTTATAAAAATAAGCACCCTGTCGTGGAGTCCACGGCTCCTCCGTAAACCCGGTTTCATCTGAATAATCTTCCAATTTATAACCGAGTCTTCCTTTGCTGCAACCTAATTGGCTTCTCCACTGTACCTATCGGACATTTTTTAGTCAAGCCAATATTTCTCCTTCTTTCCCTCGGGCTTCTCGGACCTAATCCCGATCGAACAATCCCCTGTCTTTAAGCCGATTCAATCTTCTAATAATCTAATCGGCTCTTCTACAGTCTCCATCGGCTTCGTCTCAATATCTTTATCGGCCGATGGTTGTGTCAAACTCTCCAACGGATCTCTCAATCGATCGGTTTTAACGTCATCGGAGATTTTGACGTTACCAGCATGGAAGAATCAGGATTAAACATGAACATTTTTTTCTAGAAACGGGGAATATATATATATATATATATATATGATATAGTTAACTAATGACTAGTAGTCTAGTACTAGCTATAGTTATTGTACATATGCCATCTAGAGTATTATGTATTGTCCTGTCCTGCGATAAACAATAATTGGCCGGTCTGAATCGTATTTCATGTTTTGCTTTGATTCATTCTCTCTCTCTTTTTGAAAGATTTTGCTTTCTGTCCGAAAAGTACATACTGTATTTTGGTTACGAGATGTTTTGTTCACCACTGGTCTCACTCATTCACTCTAATTATGTCGAATTTTTTTGAGTTCATTTGGTGGATGAATCTGTGTGTCTGAAATTTGCTGTCAGAGTGGAGTATACCTTTGGCGATTTTTCGTGGTCATGTATTTGAGTAGCCGTGTTCGTGCGTGATAACAAGTGAAGACCCAAGGAAGTTTCGCCCATAGGCTGGTCTTCTGTCAGTGTCTAGTCCGGTCCGGTCCGGTAGAGCGCCGCCGCTCGTGGCTCGTCGTCCTCGGCTCCTCCTCTGCTCTGCTGCCTCTGCAGCGAGAGAGAGAGAGAGAGGCGCAGCCGGCGAGTGTAGTGGTGGGAACTAAGGATTCGGAGATGCGGAAGCGGGATCTGGGCATCCTCCTCCTCGCCGCCGTCGCCGTTTTCTTCTCGCTCCAGGTCAATCCCTCTATTCTTCTTCTTTTGGATCATCCCCGCAATACCAAACCCTAACCGCGCGATCCGTCCGCGGGCACAGCACGACGGCGACCTCTCCTTCCGCGAGGCCTGGTACCACCTCTCCGACGCCGACTACCCCATCAAGCACGATGCCGACCGCCTCCCCTCTCCCCTAGTCGCCGACCTCAACGGCGGCGGCAAACCCGAGGTCCTCATCCCCACCCACGACGCCAAGATCCAGGTCCTCCAGCCCCACGCCAGACCATCCCCCGACGATGCCTCCTTCCACGAGGCCCGCCTCATGGCTGACACCTCCTTGCTCCCCGCCAACGTCCGCGTCTCCTCCGGGAGGCGCCCCGTGGCCATGGCCGTTGGCACCGTCGACCACCACTTCGCCCACGCCCACGCCCACTTCCCCGCCCCCTCCAAGCAGCTCCTCGTCGTCGTCACCTCCGGATGGTCCGTCATGTGCTTCGACCACAACCTCAAGAAGCTCTGGGAGGCTAATCTCCAGGACGATTTCCCCCACGCTGCCCACCATCGGGAGGTTGCAATTTCCATAACCAACTACACTCTCAAGCATGGGGATGCAGGCTTGGTCATCGTTGGAGGAAGGATGGAAATGCAACATCATGTATTTATTACCTTCTTCTCACTCTCAGCCATTTTACTCATGCTGCTATCTTTTGTTTACTTGAAATACCAGTCCTGGTCATCCCTTTTTTCCTCTCTAGCTTACAACTCAGACACAGTAATTCAATCAGGTACATTGACTTGCTGTAAAAGGGAGCTGATGTGAATCACATGTTCCCATTCATGTTTTTTTTCCATGTGTGATGCCATTGCTTTTCTACCAAAAACATTGAGTCAGTCCTCTTAAGTTTCAAAGAAAGCAAAATAAGGCGTTGAGCTTTGGGAATTAGTGGCCATATTGAATCTGTATTGTTCAACCAGCAACCCGACAGTTCGCTCACTGCCCTTTCTTCATCTATATGTTGTAAAAGAGAGCTGACGTGAAAACACATAGTTCCATTCTTATTTTTTTACATGTGCCTAAATGATTTCTCAACAACAATGCCCAAATGATTTGAAAATAAACCTTTTAGTTTGTCAAATTGCATTCCAGAATAACTGATGGCCATCAGCATAGAACCATCCCTCGTTTGTAATTCAGGCAAAGGGCAAAATTGTTCTCCTCCTTTGCAGTAGGCTTTGATTTATTCTTTTATAATATTTGCTGATTTGTGTGTGAATGCCTTTTTTTGGGTACATTTCTAAAAAAAATAATTAAAGAAACTTCAAAGTTCTAATCCTATCATACAATGCTTCACCATCTTGTTGAATCCTTACTCCTTCCGCTTGAATATGTTAACTTATGGTAGTAACTTTCTTGTCAGTCAGTGGAGCTTTTCGATGAATATATGATGTCAGAACACAACAGGGAAGAGCACCGTAGAATCGCAAGTGAGAAGCAGGTTATCTTCTTGTATTTGTAAGCTTATCTGTTACGGAGTAGTTTATATTCTCTGTGCTCCATGGGAAAATAAAACAGTGGGCAAGATTTTATATTGAGAAAACAACCAGAGCATTATGTTGTATCCTTGCTCCTTCACTTGACGAAGGCCTAACCTTGATGCCATGCAGGGTTCTGAGACAGGCACTGCAGACCTACGTCATTTTTCCCTTTATGCTTTTGCTGGTCGCACCGGTGAATTAAGATGGAGCCGAAAGCATGAGGTTCACCCATCCTGTTGTCCATGACTTTTACTTTATAGTTCATACTGTTTATTTCAAGGATGTTGCCACTTCTGTGCATTTTGTGTTGTGCGTTAGCATGCACAGGACATGAATAGCTTGAATAACTATGGAGGAAAGCTTGCCTTACATTATTCATGTGTTTCTGTTTTGACAAAACAGAATTTTGACAAAACAGAATATCCCGTTGCAACCATCCGATGCTTCAGTGCTGATACCACAGCACAATTACAAGCTTGATGCTCATGCCCTTAATAGTCGTCATCCTGGTCAGGTGAGAATTGTCTTAACACTTTTGATAATAAAATGGTATTTGCTAACATAAGTCACAGTTACATACTTAAATCTGAGCAAGTGTTGTGTTGCTGTCGATACCTGTTCTTTGTTAGCTTGGTTTAATTATCATGATGTTGATCATCTTCAGCCAGTATAGGTGGCTGTCTTGACTCTTGAGCATATTTACTATTCCCTCTTATGCCCACCAGCATGATTTTCTTGTGTTCTAAAAGAATATATTTTCAAATCCATTCATTCTTTGTTAGCATCCGTAGCCACGCTTGCTTGAATTCCTTACTCATTCTCTGCATGCTGCTGCTAATGTTTTGCTGATTGATGAGTCAATAGCGTTTGGAGTTGGGAAGAGACCTAGCCTAAAAATCTTTGAACAAATTTTTACCATAAGATGCTACATAGTTGTTTTGTGTAGTAAAGAATATTTCGTTACAAGCTAATGTGGCATATATAATTGCAGTTTGAATGTCGGGAATTCGGAGAATCAGTTCTTGGGGTCATGCCTCATCATTGGGTAAGAATATATATTAGATACTTGTTATCTCATATTTCTCTAATTCAATTTTTTGGGATGGTCAACTCAGATTGAAATTTCCTTTCCTTTCCAGGATAGGAGAGAGGATACTTTTCTGCAACTTGCCCATTTTAGGAGGCATAAAAGGAGGCCACTGAAGAAAACACCTGGAAAAGCTCTTGTAAATAATGTGCACAAGCCCAGTGAACACAATCCACCTGGAAAGGATGTTTCCAATAGGCTAGCAAATGTGATTGGGAAAGCTGCAGATATGGCTAATTCAAATAAAATCAAGAAGGTATAATGTGCGTGCACACAAACACATATATTCCTATGTACTAGCATGTCGTCTGTGTGCTTCCTTTTGGGTTGGGGGTTTTGGGGAGGGTATGGGGAGTTGTGTGGAAGCAGTCTGCCATAACGTGCAGGGGCAACGTAGGCACCAGGAGCAGGAGTGTTCGTGGTGGTGCACAGAGCTACTCAAGATGGAGAGGATGGTGGTGAGGGGAGGGGAGAGGAGAGGATTGGGAACGAGGCAGATCAGTGGAGGAGGCAGTGGTGCTGGCAGTTACTGGGCCAAGATGGTGTTGTAGGTGATTGGGGTAGAAGGAAAAGGAGAAGATGGCAGGGGTGGGCAAGGGTTCTTAAGAGTGGATTTGGTATTCACCTGTTAGGGAATGGGTGAAGGCTTGGTCAGTAGGGTCTCCCTTACTCTCATTTCAAAATGTATCCTCTCATTTTAGCTGCAAGCATGTTTTTCGTCTTGAAGAACCCATATACTTTCTGATCCATTTACTGTACTCTTGACATTAGTATTAAATTGTATTCCTGCAACTATATTCTAGATAAGAACTGTCAATTTTGAACTAAACATACTTGCCTAATGAGTTCATGGCTCGTGTATATTTATTATTAACATCATGTCCATGCTTTAAAATGGTTCCCAACTAAGTATACTGTAAGTATAAAATACACAATGCAATAGTCAATAAGTTATCCTCAGATCTACTTATCTACATGATTATGAACTGGTTGATTGTATAGATTATGGATAGAGAAAAATTGCTCATATGGATGAATTAGATATTATAACAAATAGTTTAGAAAAAGTTAACTAAGCAATGCTGATGTAGAAAGTTTTTGGAGAAACCGTACCTTTTTGGAAACCTGGCACAGATAATCCATACCTCACGTTAGCTGTTTAGAACGTGCACTATATATACTCATGAGCAAAGATGCACTATTTTTTCTATAAAAGTCAACAAATAACATGCGTGTCTACATATTTGCCTCAGAAAATCTAGACTAGAGGTGCATGTCAAACATACCATCAACCTCAACTCCCTCTTTTAAAGGGTATAAGATATAAGATAAGATTAGATTGGTAATTGGATTTACTTTCATCACTGATTTGTGATCCCTAGTGCTTAAGTAGTGTCTAGTTATTTTTTATTGGCATATATCATTCTTGGCTCAATGGTGTAAGGTAAGTAGGTGGTGTTAATAGCTTGATGATGGATGTACTTGGTTTATAGCATTCCATGTTAGTTTACTTAATGCCTATTCAAGTTCCCCTTGCTATTAAAATTGTTGCCTCTGATTAGTGATATAATGCATAACAATCTAAACATTCACTCGGCAATTCTTTAAGCATCTGGTATCTTTTATGTGCATAGGGCAGTCCTCCAATTCTTGGCTTTCAGTGCATATTCATGGTTCTTACATATATTTCATGTTGTTTCTTTGTTGCTTCATAATTCAATTTTTGTCCAACACAATCACAGGGGTCTCACACAAAATTTTTTCTTACATATATCATGTTACTTAATCATGAAATGTAATATCTTTCCTCTACTGCAGCCACAAAGGATACTTTATGTTCCGACAATCACCAACTATACTCAAGTTTGGTGGGTTCCTAATGTTGTTGTTGCCCATGAAAAAGAAGGGATAGAAGCCGTTCATCTAGCTTCTGGACGTACAATTTGCAAGGTTGCAAGATATATCTCAGTGATCTTTGTGTTTTCAGCTTCCTGCCAAAGCTTGCCAAATTAGTTCATTGTAAATTTATTTATTTTTTATAAAATTTGCATTAGCTGGTCCACTGGCTAACATCAAGCTGCAAATATTGTTGAAGGCTATCTGAATTGTCACTAAAATCAATCTATGTTTGTGCTTGAATATGTAAACGTTATGCATATATCTTTAGCAATCATTTTCTTTCTAAGGAAATCATAATTCATGTGTGTTCATAATTTACATGTTTGTAACACAATCATACGACTTTTCTCTGACTTTGTTTTCTGAAATTGTTTCCATTTCCAGCTTCATTTAACAGAAGGAGGCCTTCACGCAGATATTAATGGAGATGGGGTTCTAGATTATGTTCAGGTGTGTTTAGCATCGAGATTAGATCTGCAATTTACGTATTCATTTGCATTTTTTAGGATACAAGTCTCATGCTACTCATATATTTTGTCTGCAACTTCAAGGAGAACTGTGGAAGTGTGGGTTAGTCCATGAAGCGAGTTAGCTGCTTGAGTCATGAGGTGTTATGGTGTACTTTACATCTTATACTTTAAGTCATTGAAAAAATTTACTCCAAATGTTTCAGGATTTTTCACTTAGTTCATTCTAGAAAAGACTATTCGATTATGAACTTTGGTGACACTGAAATGTTTTCTTTTTTTCTCACTAGTTTGGCTTGTTTTGCTATCTTTTCATACTAGTATATACTTATTTTTTAATAAAGTTATATATATGCCTTTTCTCATAAATGACTGCAAAAATTGCATGCAATGTCTGAACCAAAAAAACAAAATGTGAACATGATACAAGAACGCCCCCTTGCTACTCTATGATAAATAATCTATTTTCATGTTTACCACAGGATATTTATACTAATTTACTGAATTAGATAGACCGGCACATAAATCCATAATCATATTTCTTTGCTTTCAAATGTGCATGCAAATTTCTTGTAGCTGTTTTCTTTAGTAGCTTCACTGGCGCCCTACTTGTTATTGTTATCTTCCAGTGTAAAACTGAGTTAGTGATAATGTCCTCTGTAGGTTGTTGGTGCAAACGGCATTGAGCAAGCAGTTGTTACTGGTTCAATGGAATTGTTGAAACCTTGTTGGGCAGTTGCTACATCTGGTGTGCCAGTGTGGGAGCAACTTTTTAATGTTTCTATCTGCAATTTCAACAATTTCAATTTGTTTCAGCACGGTGACTTTTCAAGAAGTTTTGGGAGGACATTTGATCCAACTACCTTAGAGGTGGCGACTCTTATTGTGCTCCAGAGAGATGATGGTCATAAACACAGGAGAGGAAGCCACGGGGATATCATATTTCTTACAAATCGTGGGGAGGTCAGCACATCCTTCACTGTTTTTCCTTGGAAATTCCCATCACTGATTATTGTTCCACATGAGCATTTCTTTTCAACTTTCTATACCTTTTGTTGTCTGCAATACACTGACTTTATTATTTTAGGTGACCTCGTACTCTCCAGGTATACTTGGTCATGATGCAATATGGAGATGGCAACTGTCAACAAGTGCAACATGGTCCAACCTTCCATCTCCATCAGGGATGATGGAAAACATTGTAGTTCCAACTTTGAAGGCTTTCCCTCTGCGAGTCTATGACCCAAAACAGGTAATCATCGTGGGTGGTGATTTCTCCTTCTGGTGGTTTATTGGCATCCATTGAACTCCCTGCACCTCCAACCCATGCACTGGTTCTTGAAGATTTCTCTGGTGATGGTTTAACTGATATTATTCTGGTAACATCGGGGGGAGTCTATGGGTTTGTGCAGACAGGACATCCTGGGGCTCTTTTCTTCACCACGCTTGTGGGCTTCTTGATAGTTGTTATCGGCGTGATATTTGTTTCACTACACCTCAACTCCTCGAACGGTAAACCTAGGGCTTCAATTGATTATAGGTGACATGTCATAGTTGATGTTAACTTAAGAATTCCTTGTCAATATTGAGGTGTTGTTATAGCATTTGAATTAGATTTTTTTTATATAATCAACTGGGTTATGTAAACTTGTGCCCGAATGTATTTTTGACGTAACAGCATGTTGAACGATTTGGGATGTATTTCTGGCTCAGCTCGTATATGATTGTAGCTCACAGTTAAGAGGAATAGGCACCACCACCATGACTTATCGTGTTTTTTTTCTAATAATAAAGCAATCGACAGGAAATTGTGAGGTGTAGTTTTGGATACTATTTTGGTGGTTCTATTATTAGTGTCTGGTGTTGGTTATCCTGAAGTAGCAGATGGAAGGAGTTAAAGATTTTTCTAATGGAAGCTATGAGCTTTCTGCTGGATTCATATGAGAAACGCTAACCATGAAAACGGAAAGGAAGAGAAAAACTGGCCATGGCAGACGATGGCATTGTGACCGTCGAAGGTTCCATTATCTGCGTTCATCAATTCCGTTTACGGCAATATGTTGATGCTGGTCGCGCCTCTATCAACATGAATGAATCATGGCCAATGGCAAGTCAGCTACATAATACGAATTAGCTATGTAATGTCATGAGTGGCTGACTGAACAGTCTGATTTGTTGATCTTCACACCAACGGGAATAGCTTTGCAAATTTCAGGGCTGCATATTGCCGAAATTTTGACAATTTAACCCTTTTCAATAACTTATTACAATAATAAACTGTGACAAACTTATTTTAAAAATAAACCCCTCAACGTCATCAACTTTAGCATTGAGGTCTAACTTCTTAGCGCTACAAATTTTGGCGCCGAGATCTCGTATGAGGTGGTATTAATTTACCATGTCACTTGATGTCAGTGCCGACCTCTTTACAGGTTAAAAAGCAAAACAATTCACCAACTAGGAAGTGGATGGCGCTTTTCAGCTTTTAACAAGGTCTAGCGTTAGAATCCCGAGCCATGCAGGTATGCAGCTTTTTTACATTATTTCCTACCTATTATATACTTGAAGATTACCTATCTAATTTCCTTCTTAAGATCATAAATTTGGTTTATATATTTCGTTTTATTTTAGACTTGATAAAATACAAAAATGTTACATATTACAGGTTCTAATTTTTCGAAAATATGATAATATTACAGGTTCTAATTAGTGACCCCTCCTACGAGATCTCAGCGTCAAAATGTGGCACTGAAATGTTCCTCAGCGTTAAAACTGATGGTGCTGAGGTCGTAATTTATTTTTAAAATATTTGACACATTTATTCTTGTAATAAGTTTTTGAAAAATATCAAGTTGTCAAATTTTCGGTACATATTGAGCTGCAGCTGATGAACTAGCTTTAGGGCATATCAAACTGACAAACTCAAATATCTCGTAAAAGAAAATTTAACAAATAACATTGACAATAATCTAATTTCAAGAAATACTGTCGACGGATGTAACTTCTATAAAATAATATTGTACAAATGACTTTATCTTAAAAATACTATGGTTGTTAGGGTTTCATTAGCAGCCTCCATTAAGTTCTGTCCATCTTGCCCCATTAAATACACTGATTGCTAGCGAATCCCTAACGGCGATAGCATTTCTAAGAGAAAGTCGTTTGATATTATTTTATAGAACTCACAATCGTCAATAGCATTTCGACGCTTGTAATGACATTTCTTGGATTTTCTCTATAATCAAATAAAACCAAAGATATATAGCAATAGTATGAACGGACATAAAGATTCACTGGGTTATTGTGAAATCTGCTCAAACCCATAAAATTAATCACAGCGAATTGTTCAGAAACACACGAGTTCACATTGATCTGAAACTGGACCAAATTTCTAAATCATCAATTCTAACCAAGTAAACCCACGATCATGACTTACACCAAGATAAAACAGATCCCAAAATACATCATTAAAAATGGAAAAACCGTTCTAGAATTGGTGGTTGCAATTCATAAAGTCATAACTCAAAAGATCATGAATGATTCGAATGCATCAAGGTTTGATATTTTTCGATGGCAAGTTAGATGAAATCTCAGGAGAGTGAACTCCAAGATAGACTGGCTCAGATAGCATGGATGTCAGCTTGGAAACACCATCCAGAATCAACTGCTAGCAGAGAAGAGATAATCACTTGGTACATTTCAACCACATAACTGAGTTTATTTTGAGTTGTCACAGAGAAGAATGAACATAGCCCCAGCTAGTCAGTAGTCATAGCTGCTAATTAGTAATTTTGACATCGAAGTTTAAGAACTTATTCTGTAACAGAAACATACATAGTACAAAGAATGAAATAGATCATTGGCTCTATCAGTTATCAAGGAACATGCTACTTTACAATTTCCAATAATTACTGAATCAAATGCAAACTGTGTAGCTGGCGTTGTCAAACATGGTAACTCAAACATTGTCATCAACGGAGAAATATAGGGGGACAGGGACTCACACTTGGATGATGATTATGATATAAACATGTCATACAGTGTTTGGCGACTTGGTGCAGGGTGTTTGACACCAATCTTTGCTGGTCCACGTAGCGCGCATGAGAAGTGAGGCTGTCTAAACCATGTACAGGGTTAGGACATACTGTTTGCAAAGAAAGGAATGCCCTCCAGCAAGTAGGCAGAGCTCGGTCACTCATGTAGAATATATCGACTGAGCCTATAGTTGTTGTCTTTGGTTAGCAAAGAAGCTGCCACCGGCAAAGAGGTTGAAGCGCCTCCCTTGGATCTTGCTTGCAATGCTCCGCCTGCTGCTGCTGCTGCTTCTCAGAATAGTGAGATGGAAGCGCAGAGTCCCTGTGTCCAGGCTCCTAATCTGAGGTGAGGAGCAGTGAACACTGCGACTCCGGTCAAGGCGATAGAGTCTCTTCAACAAAGAAGACTGACGTGGGACAGCATTGTGCGCATCAGCATGGATAGAATCCCCCAAGGATATCTCAGAGTCCATCCCCGCAGAAGAGACCGAGCGGCTACCACCGCCGCTCATTGGGACAGCGGCGTGAGCTGCGTCGCCCCGGGCGTGCCTCCAAGACTCTGACAGGGATCTCCTCAGCACCTGGGCAGGCCTGGTGACGAAGCCCCTGATGATGGGCTTGGAAACCAGAGCGCCAGCGCTGCCGCTAGCATTGGGCGCATCGGCTGAGCCGTCCCATGACTGGCGGGAGTCGGCACTGGTGTCGCAGCAGACGATCCACTCGCAGGATTGACGGAGGGAGCGCTTGCACTGCAGCTGGCGACCTTGCCCTTGGTCTTCGTCTTGGTCCCCCCGGACTTGCACTGGGTCGTCTCGTTCCGAGCCGCCTTGCCCTTGCTCGCCGTCGCCGACAGGAGTCTCCATGTCGTCGTCAAGCTGGAAGAGGTAGAGGAGCGTAGTCCGAACCCTGGGCTGAGGGATTTCGGCGGAGATCTCTGCGGCTACTGGGGAGGGGAAGCGCGCGGTGGAGAGCCTCTCGAGCAAGCAGGCGGAGCAGAATCCGGTGAAGGGAGGCTGCGAGGGGTGCTTGGGGCACCGGCTCGACGGCAGATCGCCGGGGCCGGCGCCATTGTGATTCATGGAGCAGGGAGTCCAATCCGGGCAGGCGTAGGGAGGGGGATCTGCGGAGATTGGGGACGAATTGGTGAGGTTTGACTAGGGTTTTGACCACCTTCTCTTGATTTGGGGAGAGGAGGGCGAGCGGCAGAGAGGAGAAGGAAGACCGATCCCACCCAGCCCAGAGAGCCGTTGCCTTCGTGTTTTTTTTTTTGTCTTTCTGGCTTTGAGTACAAGTCACCGCCACATGGACCCCACCTCTGTTTTTCTCCCTCCCTTCCTGAATTTTTTATACTCTAGTCCTTTTGTACAGCTGAGCACCAAGCCGGAAGATACTAATGTCCAATAACTATTGGCGTTTGGCTGTTGGATCTTTGCACCTTCGGGTTTGGCGCTAATGTTCGGATTTATTTTTTATATAGCTTTTGTTAGGAATAAAAGGGCTATCAAATTTCCAACTTCCCTTCACTCCTTTTTACTTAACCTGAGTTCAGCTACTTTCTCCTTTTCCTCTCGAATAGTTAAACGATATGCTTTATAAAAAAAATTTCTATATGTATAAAAATTTTATTAAAAAAATCATCTATTTTTAAATTTTTAATAGTTAATGCTCAATTAATTATATACTAATTACCTGTATCTTAATGTTACTAATTAGCCGAGCTAAACAACCCTATCAAGCCTTACTCGTCTGATTTGGGGAGCTACGGTTCGATATAAAATATGTTGTAGAAACAAAATATTGTTTTTATGTGGTAGAGGCTGTTAATTAGGTAGAGATTGAATTCTTTGTGTTTAGTTTTTTAGTCCATTTTTTCTCATAACTAACGTACTCCTCCCAATCACAAATAAGTAATGTTTTAAGATATATGAGGTCAATATATTTAATCATCAATTTTTCTTTAAATATTATGATTGAACTTTTGAAAGTGATATGGTTAACTAGATTTGTCTTAAAAACAATTTCAAAATATTATAACTTGTTATATTTTTTATTGGTTTTCTATTATTAATTAATAGTCAATCTAACTAATATTTTGATGATCATATCGCTATCCAAAATATTTTCGGTGGAAATCGCAAGTATCATATGTTCCTAAAATAATGTGTCCCTTATTGAAATATTCTTTAATGCAAGGTAACCGTCGTGATCTTTCAAAAATATTCTATCGCTGATGCTAATACACATGCATGTCAGATATCTGTAGACAGATAGATGGATGGAGTAAATTGAACTTATGAAAGAACAAAACCGAATAGATTTTCCATTGCTCGCTCCATGGGCTTTTTCTTTAAAATGCATGCAGGCCGGAGATGAAAACTTACATATGAGAACAAGCTACAAAGATCGAAGGTTTATAATAATTAATTGACCCTCCTCCATAACTAAGAGAATAAATTGTTCGATCGCTCCATGAATTAGAGGCCAAAATAGATGATGCTTACAAATACATCTGATACACATACATGTACCGATGTAGGCACGTACTTAGAGAGCAACAAATTAATTGAAGGCCCAAGCATGAGGTAGATCGATCGTAGTAGCTAGCAAGCAGCTTGATCTTGCGACTGAATTGAACACATGCATATATATATGCATATATATATAGAGAGAGAGGGGGAAAGCTAGCTATATATATCAAGCATGCTAAATTACTAATGCTATAATATATATATATATATATATATATATATATATATATATATAATATAAGGGAGAGGGGGAGCGAGGTAGCCGGCCCTAGCTAGCACACTTAATTAGCAGAAGGCGAGCCTAAGCTCAAGGTCCAGACGGTCGTCATCCTCCTCCGTGGCGCCAACAGCTGGAGGGCGGCCCAACTCCAAGTTGAGCGCCGCCGCCGGTGAGCAGCTGCTGGCGGTTTGGTCGTGCGGAGGAGGGTAGTTGAGGTTGGGAAGAAGAGGAGCAGGTGCAGGGGGCTTCGGAGAAGGAGGGGAGGAGGCTTGTTGGGTGAGCCTGAGCCTGGCCCTGTCCCTCCTGTGGACGTTCATGTGGCCGCCGAGGGCCTGCGCCGACCGGAACTCCCTCTTGCAGAAGCCGCAAGGGTACGACCTCACCTGCAGTAAGTGGAGCTGCCTCCACGCCTCCTCCCTCCTACAACTACTCCCGCTGCTCATCCTCTGGATCGATCGGTGTGTGGAGTGGATATCAACTAGAGCTTGGCTGCTTGCGGCTTATGTGCATGAATGAATATGAGCTAGCTAGGCCGGCCGATCGTTTCTCTCTCAGCGCCCTCCGTTGTTGTATATATGTAGTGTACGTGCAGTGCTGTGTGTCCTACCGCACGTCCATCGATCGTTTCTCTCTCAGCTCTCTCGGTTTCTTGGGCAGGCAGAGGCAGGCAATGCTATCACGCACGCGTGGACACTTACTAGCTTAGCTCCTTCAATTCCTTCTCTCCATGCATGACTAGCTAGCTCTCTCTCTCTCTCTCTCTCCAATTAATCGTTCTAGCTCTAGCACGGAAATGCACAGAGACTGACATAGATGAACAGACAGCATACAGTACTGTACATCATGTACTACTGTAGCTAACAGGTACTACTAGCAGTTGAATTGCAGTGTTTTCTGCTGGACATGCATGCTTGACCGGCCCAATCTTGTAGTGCAGAAATAGCAGTGGCTTGCTTGCTTCAATTCCTCCGTCGATGACGATCCATCGATCGCCTCGGTAACGTGCGTCGATCGTCAAGCATTTCTCCTTCGTCAAACGTTGTGCAGTGAAATCTTTCCTTGTATAACAAACTGCAGGCTTCTCCATCCAACGCCTTTAGGGTCCGTTCGAAGGAGTGCTTGGCCTCAGCTTATTAGCGGCACGTGAACTATTGCAAGCATAAACTCATAATTAATTAATTATTAGTTATTTTAAAGAAACCTTTATATTGAATTTTTTTTCGTAAAATACTGTTGAGTAATTTTGAAAAGTGTGTTTATAGAGAAAGCCATTCTAAATAGATATCTAAAACTCAGCCATAGTATTTTACATACTTGCTACTAATAATTTGCATTCTTGGCTAATTGCTGGCTAGCTATCCATACTTCCTTTTTTTAAATATAAGTTGTTTAGCAGAGATTAAAATAAAGAAGAAAATACTTTGATATCTCTCAATAAATATAAAATAAATAGAGATAGAAGGATATGTGAGAATAAAATATAAAGAAATTTTTATGAAAAATAATTGATACGATACTATAACTAGTATTAGAAAACTTTAGAATAAGATTTAAATCTTAAAATATTTATATTTTAAAACAGTTAAAATCTTTATATTTTAAAACAGAAGAAGTAACGGGTAGTGTTACAATGTGCAGATGCATTGCACCACGCGGTTCATGGATTGATCTCACCCGAAAGAGTGCGTGTGTGTATGTTAGTGAGGACGGTGTCGAACACCTAGCGACGGCACTGTATCGAATCCGATAACTATTCATGAAGAAGAACAGTGTATCGGGAACTATTGGGTGTCCGACAACGCACTAGAAACAGAGAAGAAAAACAGAGTTTACGATTTCAGAGACAGAAATTTATGAATTCTCGTAGAATTCGATTGAACTGGTTAAAGGGTTCTTAATACTCCTATCTATATAACAATCATACCATACTATGATCCCACATGGGCGGAAACTAATTTGGAAAGAGATTTTCTCTAGTCTACAAACGTGTGCTTATGCGCTGCCGTGATTAGTGTCCACGCTAGGTGTAATCTCCATCTCGCCGTGATCACTCCTTCCTTGTTGCCCAGCATCTACGGAATGTTTGACATTATATTTCCCGCCATCTCCGTCACGATCGAGTCCCATGTGGCCATAACATGAGTTAGCGTCAATAGTCTCCCCCTGAGTTGTGGCATGGCTCAAGGTCATGAACACCTAGCAAGTGTTGCACCATAGTCAACTTCGTCATCGACAATCCCTTTGTTAAACTGTCTGCTTTCTGCTCCTCAGACCAAACAAACTCGATCACGATTTGTCCTCCATCCACACATTCATGGATGAAATGATAGCAAGTGTCAATGTGCTTGCTCCTTTAGTGGAAAACTAGATTCTTCATTAGTGCAATGGCAGACTTGTTATCAATAAACACCTTAACCGATCTTCTTGCTATCCCAACCAATTCTGTTAGGAGTGCATGCATCCACAGCGCTTGACAAGCTGTAGCAGTGGCCGCCATGAACTCTGCTTAACATGAAGATAATGCCATCGTTTTCTGCTTCTGAGAACTCCATGAAGCGGTTCGCAACACCAACAATGAATGACAAGTCTGGTCTAGTGTGTAGTAGATACCTCAAGCACCCGATCATCTGCCGGTACTCGGTCTCATTCACAGGTCGTCTTTTAGGATCCTTGTGCAGTTGAGTTTTTGGATCGATAGGAATTGAAGTTGGATTGCAATCCTTCATCCCAAATTGGTGCAGAATCTTTTCTGCATAAGCTATTTGCCTGAGAGTAATACCAGTGTTGCCTTGGAACACCTCTAAGCCAAGGTAATAAGACAGGAAACCGAGATCACTCATCTCAAATTCTCCTTTCATCTAATTCTTGAAAGCTTCAATCCACTCAGGATTTTGTCCTGTGACAATCATATCATCAACGTAAACTCGAACTATGATTCACTTGTTAGCTTCTCCCTTAATGTACACAGCTTGTTCCCGAGTGCAACGTATAAAGCCCAATTGCTTCAAGCTCTTGTCCAATCGGATGTTTCATGCCCGTGGCGCTTGCCACAAACCATATAGAGCCTTTCAAAGCTTAAGCACCAAGTGCTCTCTCCTTGGCTGGATGAATCCTTCTAGCTGTGCAACGTAGACTTTTTCTTCGAGCTCACCATTGAGGAATGCTGATTTCACATTAAGATGGTAGACCTGCCAACTGCGGTTTGCTACGATAGCAAGCAGCACACACACTGTGTCAAGTCTAGCCATCGGTGCAAATACTTTTTCATAATCCACCCCTTGTCTCTACACATATCCTTTTGCAACCGGTCGGGCCATGTGCTTGATCACCGCTCCTTCTATGTTCTTCTTTAGTTTGAACACCCATTTGAGTCCAATCGCCTTATGTCTAGGCAGAGAAGTGAGTGACCAAGTTTCATTTTTTTCAATCGCTTCAATTTTAGTGTTCATGGCTTTTTCCCATGCTTCCTACCCAGTAGCTTCATGATAATTGGAAGGTTCCTTCGTTCCTACTATTAATACTTTGACTTCTTTATCTTCCACCAGATCCACACAAGGTGCCTCGCGCATAATGTATGCCATGTACCTATACAGGAAAGGGCCATCGCTGCTGGAGGGTATGGAGTCGATGCATCCAGTTGGTGAGCCCGTTGGCATGTCTGATGACATAGTCCTTGATGGTGATTGTGTTAGGTGCTTGTTCTTGCTCCTAGGTTGGACACTAGGTGAAGACTGTTGGTTCTCAACCTCTTCTATAGTGAGCAAGCCTGTCATGCCTAGCAATCGTTATGCGTTCACCGCTCTTGGCAGATGCGTTGCCCTAGTGGATGGCATTCGCTCTACCTCCTCTACTAGTGACCGCTCCTCGATAATGAATTGCCAAGAGCCTTCACCCTCTGCATCATTGTTCCACATCCACACAGTTTGCTCATTGAACACCACATCATGGCTTAAATGTATGCGGTCGTATGCAGGATCAAAGAGCCTATGGGCTTTACTCCTTTCCTCAAAGCCAAGGTACACAAGTGCTTGGTTTTAGTCTTGTAATTTCTTCGGATGTGGCATCATGATCTTAGCATGAGCTATGCACTTGAATACCCAAAGGTGTACCAAATGTGGTTTACGGTGTTGAACACCTGGTGATGACACTATATCAAATCCAACAACTATTCGCGGAGAAGAAGAACAGTGTATCGGGAACTATTGGGTGTCTGGCAGCACACCAGAAGTAGAGAAGAAAAATAGAGTTTGCGATTTCAAAGGTGGAAATTTGTGAATTCTCGTAGAATTCGATTGAACTGGTTAAATGGTTCTTAATACAATAGTTCTAAATACTCCTATCTATATAACAATCATACCATCCCATGATCCTACATGCTCGGAAATGAATTTGGAAAGATTTTCTTCGGTCTACAAACGTGTGCGTATGTGTTGCCACGATCAACATCCACGCAACCATGTTCTCCATCTCATTGTGGCCACTCCTTCCTTGTTGCCTAGCATCTGCAAAATGTCTGACATCATATTTCCCATCATCTCTGCCATGATTAGAGTCCCACGCGGCCATGACATAGGTCAGTGTCAATTATATATATATAGACACACACACCCCTTGTTGAGCAGCCCCTACCGCCGCATTGCTCCTGCATGCATGTTGCTCACCAAGAAAAAAAAATCAAAGGCAACCATAGTTCTTCAAACTGTCGTCGTTTTCTCTAAGCTACTATCGCCATATTTGGCTTCCTCCATTTCACCTTCCACGGCCCTAGCAATCAAACTGCTCCTTTAGCACAAAATCTAAGGCATTGAGCTCACCAGTATTGTCCTCATGTTCTCCTCATACCCGATGTCTCCTCTCTTCACCATGGTTAAATCGGGGGTGCGACGCCGCAGCACGTGAGGAAGGAGAAGGGCACAAGGCTGAGAGATTGGGCAACGGTGATGGTGAATGAGGGAGAAGGAGTATGCGTGCTCGATCAAGAAAAGGGGGATATGGGGAGGAGAGACTAGGGAGAGGTGAGGGCAGGGGACTTAGATTTTTTTATCCATCCTCTACAAGTGGGCCCCTATTGGTCACGAAATCTCGTGAGGGCTGATCGAACCGGGCAAAGTCGTGAACGAGCCATTGGATATCTGATCGGGAAAGATGGTGTTAGTGATATGCCTTTGTTAACGCCAGAATTTGGTAAGCCCATGGATAGATTGGAAAGATGATTGGTATAGTAAAAAAGAGTTCGATTGCTACAGGGAAGAAGCCAATCGAACAAAGTGAGAAAGGATTCGGTCCAATTATAGAAGACTATCCAAATGAGGCTGAGTCTAAGAAGGAGCCGTGGAACTCACGGCAGGGTAATTTATCTATGTAAATCATATCTTATATTGATAGAAAGATTTATTTAGTTCAATTAACTTCCTTAGAGATATTTTCCATTTATATTTTTTAGAAAATAATGTCCGATAGTTGTTGTAATCGCGTCAAACTCTGTAATGCGAAGGTATAAATATAGACCCCCTGGAAGCCTATAAGATATCAATCGATCAATTCAATAAACCTTCGGCGCATCACCACCCTAGCTTGTTTAGGTTTTTACCGGCGGGTTCTGGCTCTCGATGTGGGCTTGCATTGGTTAAGTTCGATCTTTGGCAAAGGGGTAAGTCCTACCACTATCCTGGTATGTCTTGCTCTGTCTAAGGCTGCATCGGTTAGATTCGACCTCTTAGTTAGATCGAGCGTACTGCATCACGTCCGTGTGAGATCTATCGGTTTACCAAGCTCTCTCTGCCATTGTCGGTCTCATACTGCATTAGTTAGGTTCGACCTACGAGGCTACCGATAGTAGATCGAGATGTAGGCTTGTAAGTCTCTACCCGGCATTTCATCAGAGTAGATAGCCGATGAGTTATCTATACCTTAAGCAACACGCTCAGCGTATCGGCTCCTCAGCCGATACACACCCTTCTTTAGAGACTTCCATCGAACATCACACCTAGTGCATCGGTCTTTCGGTCGATGCACGCATATCTTTAGAGATGTTCTCTCATTGGCTCAGCTAGCCTATGGGTTCACTCCATCCTTCCTTTAGCACGACCGATCTGGCATCCGTGTCCCATTGCCATTGGCCTCAGTCTTTTACTATCTCGGTTAGGTCCGATCTTCGAGATCGATACTAGTGGTGTCATCACGGTGGGCGACGAGTCTCATGCTGTGGGAGGATCAGGCCCCGCTCCTTGTTTATCGCCCACCATATCCAGAGTGGCATTGGTTTTACAACCAGTGTGTCTTTTATACAATTCTTTGACAGTTCACATATGCCTCCATCAATTTTCTAGCCAATGAGCGAGCACTACAACTTCCATCGGCAACTAGGAGAGATGCTGCGTGTTTTGCTATTATTTGAATACCCTTTGGTGCCCCCATCAGCTCTAGGGCCAATGGATCAGGATCTTGCTTTCGCTACATCTGGAGCCATCACATATTTGTCTACGCCTTCATCGGCTCCCTAGCCGATGGAAGAGCGTCCCAATCCCTATCGACGATCAGCCAATAGTAAGGGCCATTCGGACACGGCCGATGACCAACTCGATCCTATCGGAGGCCTGCCGACAGCGAGAGCTCGTATTGACCCATCGTCCGACTGACCCGTTCGTCTCACCTCCTTGTCAATTGCAGGGTCAAATTGATTGGCACGCTCACACCTACACTGTCGCGATGGAGGGACCAGAGAGCAAGCCGAGGGATGCATGCCGGAGCTGAGCGAACCTCCCAAGCCTCAGCGTGCATACCTTGAGCCACGGAGAGAAGCCGATAGAATTGCACTGGAGCTAAGTAGACCTTCCAGGCGTCGGCATGGTTGTGCCGTGCACGCAAGATCTAGCATGACTAGCCCTAGAGGTAATATAAAAATGTTATAAATGTCACATACTATATTTATAATATATTGATTTATTGCTTGAAATATATATTATCATTATTGATCGATGAATATGTGACTTATTTATGAGACTCATAATGTCAGATGTTACTATTTCTAAATGATCTTTGATCATATATCATATGAGAAACAAATATAATTATAAAATTAGTATATATATTGATTAATGACAATGTCTCATGGATCATGGTATGGAGATAACAAATTGATAATATGGACATATGTTCATAAACATATGGTAGATAGACCCGCTATGAGATACTGTAGAGATTTTATGTGTCATCAGTTAATCTTAAGTAGTTTTTACGTAGAGTCTTTAGAATTGAGATCATTATGGTTCCTAATGTACATAATAGCTTATTTTAAGATTACCAAATGCTACTCCATAACAGGGTAATAATAAAAGTAGTCTTCAAATTTTCTATGAAATATATAGTGGAATGTGAGTGATCAAGATAGAATTTGCCTCTCCTATGGGAGAAATATCTCTGGGTCGCTCGATGCAATGGATTATGAAAGTGCATGGCCATGCCAAGGTGATTGAGGAGTCAATCACAAGTTTATAATATATCACAGGATTGAGAGAGTGATTGAGCTATTAAGGGGATGACACAAGTCTCGCCATGTGCTCGATCGATATTGTAAGGCAAAGGGATTCGTACATGAGAACATTACAGGTTCAGCCGATATGATCTTTACGTAAACTTTGGGGTTAATTTACCTTGCTAGAGACCGCTATTAACAGGGTGACCTAAAAGATGTTTTAAGGTCGTGACCAAATATACGTGAATCTACAAGGTCGCACGTTTAACGGGTTGGAATGCTTATTCAAATGTGTTTCAGATTAGGGCTCAGTTTAGATAGAGATTCAAGTAGACTCCTATTGGGCTATGGTTTCGTAGTCCCAAGTGGGAAAGCATATATAAAGAGAGACGAGGAGGTCGATGATTAATATCTCTATTCACCTTGAGCAGAAAACCCTAGCCACCACCTTCCGTGTCAAACCCTAGCAGCTTGCGAGTGCTAGTATACCCACAATCAGCATTCTAGCCCCAGTCGTGTGGATACCGGTGGAGGCGTTGCTCGTTGCGGTGTTGATCGACATTAGTATCGTAGTGATCAACTACGTGGTTGGATTGACTTCTCCAACCGTACTTCAGCTGCACTGCACGTCTTGTGGTAACGGTTCATGATCTCTTCTTCGCATGATGTCCTAGTGTGCGTGGTAGAAAAATGTTATTTTATGTTATCGTAGCCTACTCCTTCCCTTATAGATGGCGCCTTGGTCACACAAAGGCATAGGAGTTCTGCTTAGCTCCAATGCAGATCATTAGTCTTGATAGGAGTTCTGCTTAGCTCTAGTGCAGATCCTTAGTCTTGAAGGTTCGAGGACATACTAGTCAATTTGATACTACAATTGACAAAGAGATAGAGGATGAGATCCACAAGCCAATCAACCAATGGGGCTATACGACTGTTAACACTAGAATTTGATTCAGCCTGTAAGCAGGATCGGCCGATGAAGATACTGGTCGGCTCGTGAGCCAAAAGCCGAACGGAACTGTAGAGAAGCCGATCAAATTAGTAGAAGATTGGATCGATTTGAAGACAGGGAATTATCCGATCGGGGTCATGTCCGAGAAGCCCGAGGAAAGGATGGAAAAGGATCAGTTTGAGTAAAAAGAAGGCCCGATTGCTACAGTGGAGAAGCCGATCGGGTTGTAGCGAAGGAAGACTCGGTTCCAAATTGGAAGATTATTCAGATGAAACCTAGTTTGCGGAAGAGCCGTGGGTTCTATGGCAGGATGTTTTGTCTTTGTAAATTGTAACCTTATTTAATTAGGAAGGTTTAGCTAGTTAGTTAACTTCTTTAGATATACTTTCCTCTGTTTTTGTTAGGAAATAATGTCCGATGGTCATAAACGTGTCGGACTCTGTCTGTAAATCCAGAGTATAAATGTAGACCCTTGGAAACATGTAAAAGATCTCTCAATCAATACAATCTCGGCGCATCGCCACCCTAGTTCATCTAGGTGTTTACCAATGGGTTCTGGCTCTCGACGCGGGGCTACATCGGTTAAGTCTGATCTCCGGCGAATGGGTAAGTCCCGCCACTATCCTGGTATACTTTGTACTGTCTAAGGCTATATCATTTAGGTTCGAACTCTTAGTCAGATCAGGTGTACCGCATCATGTCCGTGCAAGATCTATCGGCCTATCAAACTCCTTCCGCCGTCGTCGGTCTCATGCTACATCGGTTAGGTCCGACCTATGGGTTTATCGACGGAGGATTAAGTTTTAGGTCTATACGTCTCTTTACGGCGTCTCATCGGAGTGAGTAGCCGATGAGTTATCCTAAACGTAGGTCCCCATCGTCGTGCGACCGATGGGCTCAGGCGTTAGGCCTGTAGGTATCCGATGGCATCCCTCCTACCTCATCGTCATGTTTGGTCCGAGCCCCGCCATCTCGGTGTCATTAGCTTCTGGCCTCATACTGTCTCGGTTAGGTCTGATCTATCGAGGTTGGCCTTAACGGCACCGTTACTGCTGTCGCTCGCCTGTATGGCCTCGTGGGGGATCGGCTCCTGCTCCGCGTATCGAATGCGGGTAGCGCCATCGGCTCTTTAGTTGATAGGTCTTTTAATGCGTTATACGTGTCTATCTCCCATACCTCCATTGTCTTTTCAGCCGATGCACTAGCATTCTCATCTCTATCGACAATCAGCCGATAGGGAGAGTCAGGCAGGCCTTTCGTCCGACCGACGAACATGTCTTATCCCCTTTTCCTTATCAATTGTAGGGTTAAATTGACTGGTATGCTCACGAACCTCGAGGCTTAAGGACCTGCACTGGAGTTAAGCAGACCTCGCAGGCCTTTGTGTGACCAAGCCGCTGTCCTTCCCCCGTCGCGGGATTTTCGGCGGTGAGCAACGGCTCACCTTATCGGCTGGGTACCAATAAGAAGATAGCGCTTGAGCATTGGTTGAAATGCCAATGAAGGTATAGGTGATAAACGCGTGAAATAAAATAAAGGGCTTATCGACCAAACAGACGATAACGCTTCAGATAGGGTAGGTGACAAAAGCATGGAGCGAGACTTGATCCCCCCAAAGTCATGAGGACTAGTGACCACCGTGACCGTACCGTTATAGCCAACCTCGATAGATTGGACCAAACTAAAACAGTATGAGGTCGAGGCTAACGACACAGAGACGACAGATGCTATATTGAATGTAATGACGAAAAAGGACGGGGTAAGGTCATCGGCTACTTATCGGCCAAATGTTCGATGTAGGTTTATATCTAACCTTATCGCTATCTGAGCCAGTGGAGAACGAAACCCTCTAGATCTCGACACCAGCTCTATCAAATGTGAACCTACTAGATCAGACCTAACCGAGACAATATTAAGCCGAACCCGACAGGACTAGATCGACCACTACCGAATTAATCGCTGGGCAAGATATAAGACAAATATATATATATATATATATATATATATATATATATATATATATATGTATGTATGTATCGGCTGGACAACCGATATGCTAGGTGTGAGGCGCATGGTAAGCATAACTCATCGGCTACTCACTTTGACAAAACGCCGCACGAGAACCCACCGGGCCAACAGCTCGATTCACTGCCACCGATCTCGTAGGTTGGATCTAACTGATGCAACATGAGTCTGAAGACGGCGAAGAAAGACCGATGTATCGATAGGTCTCACATGAACGTGATACGGTACGTCTGATCAGACTAAGAGATCGGACCTAACCGATACAGCCTTAGACATAACGAACATTCCAAAATAATGATGGGACTTACCCTTTCGTCGGAGATCGAACTTAACCGATGCAATTTCGTATGGAGAGGCAGAACCTGCCGGAGTAAAAACTAGACGAGCTGGGGTGGCGATGTATCGAAGGTTGTGTTTGTAGATGATCTAATTGATATTTCGATAGGTTACAGGGGTCCATATTTATATCCTAAAATTATAAGAGTATGGTATAGTTACAGACAACTACTGAACAATTTTTCTTAAGAAAACTAATCTATAAAAAATTATAAAGCTAACTAAACTTATCTATCTTACATAATATATTCTATATAGATAAAACACTTGATTCTCACAATTCCTTCTTAGACTCAGTCCTATCTAGATAATATTTTGTTTTCAACGAGACTAAATTCATCCTCAACCATCTGATCAGTTCTGTTACTGTATCAATCATTTTTCTTCTAGAAATCAGTTTTTCCATATCGTTTATAGGCTAATTCTAACAGCTCCACGTACCAACACATGTCAAAAAGCACGGTTCATTGTAGGCTCACCTATCAGTGCCAAACAACGGCACAAACCGACATTAATATGACAGTGCCGGTTCTTGCCGGTTTGGGCGAGATGGAGAGCGAAATACTTGTGAACCGACACTGTTGATTTATCACTGTCGGTTTACCCCGAACCAGCCAGTGATGATCGATTATGTGGTAGTAGGAGTTAGCTTGCTATCGATCATGTCAGGGCGATTATTGTTTACAGTACGTCCGCGACATGCTGTACCTATACAGCGACGCTCGCTTCGTCGGCATCACCAGCAACCCTTCGCAAATGCGCAACGTGGTGGCTCTGCTGCTGTGGCTCGACTACCAGTGCAACGTTTCTGCCATCCAGCACCTCCCCCATCGTCGTCAGCCTGGTCGTCGCGCGCAGAGGCCAATTCGGTGCTGGAATGCATGCGCGACCCGGCTCCTGTTGTGCCGGCCATCTCAATCATCTCTGCTCTCTACTAGGACGGCGACGTCAACCCGCGCTTAAGCTTCTTCGCCTTCCACGTACCAGAACCTGGTGGTGCGCGGCGTCGCCGACATTGCATCCTCTACGGTGTGGGCTCGCTCATCTTCGACGACCATCTCAACATGCAGCTCTGCCGCTACCAAACCGGCCTAGTGGGAAACCCGCCGGAGCTGATAGCGACCTACAACTGCCTCCTCGTGGCCGTGCCGCCCTATATTCGTCACCTTGTCCTGGGGAGCGCCCATTGACCGTAAAGAGATCTCTTCAACTACTTCAGACAGCGAGTTCTTCAAATCCCCATACATACATACATACATACATACATACATACATACATGCATATACATATATATACACACACACATACATCATATCATATAGATCATATAAGATCTATAGCTTTTGTCCTCTACTACTTTACCGGTATGTTTACTGTTCATTGTTGCGTTTGGCAGCCAGTCTTTATAACCTTTTCACCTCTATTTTCTTACGCACATATTTTTTAAAGGTTAAAGGTATATTTTTTATAAAAAATATTTAGAAAAGTTGCTTTACATAATAATATTAATTTATTTTTTAAAACTAATACTTAATTAATAATTTATCACTTTGTTTTTACAAACAAACGCTTAAAAGAGCACCTCCTGGTGCCATCTTCTTCCGCCAGTGCCGGCACTTGACCGTGCGCTTCGAATCAGCTAGTCCTCGGCTACTCGGCGCCTCCAAGTGCAGTCTTCGGCTACCCCGCGCGGCCGTGCCTACAAGAGCACTCCTAGCCTATGCATGTAGAGGATAAATAGTAGAAGAAGATTAGTTATTTCTACCATGTGTAGAGTGCAGATCAGCTGCCTTCTTGGATATAAACACCTAATTAGTTTGGATTTGGACAGAATTTGCCAAGCTGATGAGTCTCTAAAACCGAATCACAGCTGACGAGTCTCTAAAGCTGAATCAGACCTAATTAGTAGGGGAGCATAGCAAGTTACAACTGCTCTCAGATTCGCTTCAGTATTTTCGTTTCTTCTATTTTTCCAATAATGTTCTTGATTCTTTGGGAGGCTTCATTTGCTAATTTCTCCTCCTGATTTTCGTATTTCAGGTTCAAGGCTTTCAACTGGACGGCAACTGTTCTTTGTTGCTCGGTTGTTCCTCTACCTGCTACTGCTTCTTATTATCTCTGTTTTTTCAGGTAATTCCTTGGGACGTCTTGTATGTTGCCTAATCTTTGCCTCCCTTTGCATGACCATTGTTTAGTTGTATTGGTAATTAAACATCATTCACTATATTTTTATCACACCGAGTAATAAGTGACGAACGGGTATTCAGTTAAACTATAGGATATAAATACTTGGCATCTCATTGAGCATTTTCATCCATTTTGGTTTTCAGGCATTGCAGAGAGCACAATGGATGGCGATCATTGGACCTTGGCTAACAGGATAATCAAATATGGTGATGATATTTTAGTGGTTTGTTGCATGATTTTGTATATATTGTAAGATTGATTCATATTAAAAAATAAAATCAAAGGAGTTAATGATTACGAAAGTCAAAAATAAAATTTAACACTTCCCTCTAATAAAAATAATAAAAAAATATGGTTTTAGAATCTAGACAGCACACTGTTTTATTACTTAATCATATTAAAGCAACAAATCTATAACTCTGATCAAACTAAAAATTTTATACAGTAAATTAAATGAAATTTACAAATAAATTCAACTAAAATCATTTTAATCGAAGATCTCAAGATTGTTTGCACTAAAATTTGGTAAACTCCGTAGATAGATTGGAGAGCTGATCAATCTATTGAAAAGAGTCTCATATATAAGAAAAAAAGCTGATCGGACGGATCGAGCAAGAATTTAGTTTAGTTAAAAATATAAGATTATTCAAATATGACCGAATTTGATAAGAAGCCGTAGAAGGCACGACAGGGTGCGAAGATATTTTGTAAACATAAATATGTTTAGTTTGTTTTGTTAACTTTTTAGAGATATTTTTCTTTTATGTTTTTAAAAAATAACATCTGATGGTTATTGTAACCGCGTCGTACTTTTATAATCTCAGGGTATAAATATAGACTCTCTGAAAACTTAATTTATCTCTTAGATTAATACATATTCGGTACATCGCCACCCTACCTTCCCTAGGATTTTTACCGGTGGATTCTGGCTCTTGACCCGAGACTGCATCGGTTAGGTCCAAACTCCGCTACATCTATCTATTAGCTTATCAAGCTTATTTTACTATCGTCAGTCTCGTACTATATCGGTTAGATTCGACTTACTAGACTGCTGATAGTATATTGAGGCATAAGCTAATAGGTCTTTACTCGGTATTTTATCAGAGTAGCTAACCGATGAGTTATCCATACATCACGCATCACGCCCAGTGTATTGGTTCCTCAGCCGATACACATACGTCTTCAGAGACTTCTACTGAATCTCACACCAAGTGTATCGACCTCTCAATTGATACACATGTATCTTTAGATATCTTCTCTCATTCTCTCAGCTAGTCGATGGGTTTGCCCTTTTCTTCTGCCCACATGTCCGATCTAGCATCTGCTGCCTCGTTGCTATTAGTCTCAGTTTCATACTGTCTTGATTCGGTCCGATCTATTGAGGCTGACTCTAATGGTACCATCACAATGGTCACTATGTCTCGTGTTTTCGAAGGACCGAGTCTTGCTTCTTATTCATCACACATTATATTCGGAGTATCATTGGCTTTCCAGCCGATAGATCTTTTATATTTGTTTACACCAAATTTTGGTAAGCCTCGCTGTCAGGATTGGAGAGTCGATCGGCTTATGAAAAGAGTTTGATTGATATCAAGAAAGAGTCGATTGGATAGATTGAGAATGGATTCGGTTCAGTCAAAAGATGAAAAGCTATATAGATAGGACCGAGTCTAAGGAGGAGCCGTGGAAACCACGACAGAGTACTTTATATCTATAAAATATGTCTAGTAAGATTAGACAAGTTTAATTAATTTTGTTAACTTCTTAGTGATATTTTCATTATATGTTTTTAGGAAATAACGTCCGATGGTTGTTGTAACCACATTAGACACTTGTAATCCTAGGGTATAAACATAGACCCTCTAGAAGCTTGTAATTCATCTCTCAGATCAATATATCTTTGGTGTATCACCATCTTAGTTTATTTAGCTTTTTTACCATCGGGTTCTAGTTCTCAATGCGAGACTATATCGATTAGGTCCAAACTCCAACAAAGTAAGTCCCACCATTATCCTGGTATATTTGCTCTGTCTAAGGCTGCATTAGTTAGGTCCGACCTCTTAGTTCGATCAAATATACCACATCACGTCCGCGTGGGATCTATTAGCTTATCAAGCTTCTTTTTATCATCATCAGTCTCGTGTTACATCGATTAACTTTGACCTACTAGACTGCTGATAGTAGATTCCGTAAACCAATAGGTTTTTACTTGGCATTTCATTAGAGTAGCTAGCTAATGAGTTATCCATACATCGAGCTTCACACGTAGTGTATTGGCCTCTTAGTTGATAAACACATACCTTCAGAGATCTTCTCTCATCGGCTCAGCTAGCCAATGGCTTCTCCCTTTCCTTCCATCCACACGTCCGATCTAGAGTCTGCCACCTCGCTGTCGATTAGCCTCAGTCTCATAATGTCTCGGTTTGGTCTGATCTATCAAGGCTGAATCTAACGGTACCATCATGGTGGTCATTGGGTCTCGTACTTTTGGAGGATTGGGTCTCGCTCCCTTCTATTCATCGCAGATTATATTCGGAGCGCCATCGGCTTTGTAGCCGATAGATCTTTTATATTATTCCTTATCAATTTACATATGTATTTCTAGCCTTTCCAGCCGATGAATGGGTACTATAGCCTCTATCAGCAACTAGCTAATAGGAGGATCCCGCGTGCTATTCTTTGAAAATCGTATTCTAGAGTACAATAGGCTTTGCAGCTGATGGAATCATTACAGTATTATTTGAATATCCTTTTAGGCCTTCATCAATTTTGTAGCTGATAGACCAATGTTACGCCTTCATTATATTCAAAGCGCCATCGACACTACAGCCGATGTATCTTACATTTCCTTCGTTGCCATTTGCTTACGCCTTCATCACCTTCCTAGTAGATGGAACAGTGTTTCAGTCATTATCGACAATCAGTCGATAGCAGGAGTGCGTCGGACGTAGCCGATGACTATCTCAACTCTATCGGCAACCAACTGATAGCAAAAGTTTGTATCAGTCATCGTTCGACTGACCCATTCTCTTTATATTCTTGTCAATTATATGGTCAAATTTAGTGGTATGGCCGCATCTCCATTATCCCGACGAAGGGACAATAAAGCCGAAGGACCTCGGCGTGCTCTCGAATCAATCAATGAAGCTGACGGATGATCGGGAGAGCATGCCATCAAACAAAGCCAAAGACCAGCACTAGAGCGAAGCAAATCTCTCTAGCCTCGGTGTGTTTGCGAGATTCAGTGCGAACAATATTATTCCTTACCAATCTACATATGGCTTCATTGGCTTTCCAGCTGATGAACAAATGCTATAGCTTTCATTGGCAACCAACTGATAGAAGTATCCCATGTGCTATTCTTTGAATACCCTATTCAAGGGTACCATTGTCTTTATAGTCGATGGAATTGTTATTGTATTCTTTGAATATTGTTTTATGCCTATGTCGGCTTTGCAGCCGATAGACCATTATTACACCTTCGTTATATCCAGAGTGACATCAGCTCTACAGCCGATGTATCTTTCATTTCCTTCGTCGCCATCTGCTTATGACTTCATTGGTTTTTTAGCTGATGGAAAAGTGTTCTAGTTTCTATCGATAACCAGTCGATAGCAAGAGTGCGTCGGATGTAGCTAGTGACTATCTCAACTCTATCAGCAACCAGTCAATAGCAAAAGTTTGTATCAGTCATCATCCAACTGACCAATTCTCTTTATATTCTTGTCAACTGTAGGGTCAAATTTAGTGGTATGGCCGCATCTCCATCGTATTAATGAAGGGACAAAGAAGCTGAAGAACCTCAGTGCTCTCCTAATCCAATCAACGAAGTCGAAGGACAATCGGGAGCGCACGCCGTATAACAAAGCCAAAGGACCTATACTAGAGCGAAGTAGATCTTCTATACTTCGGTGTGTTCGCGAGTTTCGGCACAAATAGAGATATTCATGAAAAAAAGTTTGATAGAAATTAATTAATAATGCAACATATGATAATAATTAACTAATAAAAGAAGAACATAGAGGAAATAAATCAAAGAAAACTATATAGATCATAGAGGAAATAAATAATTTTAAAAAAATCACTAGGCATACACAATAAAAAGAGATTAATTACCACACTAATCTTTCATAAACTTAACTATACTATCAAAATTGTGCTTATAAAATTCATAAAGAAAACTCTATCTATTTTCTGTATTAAAATTCCTAACACCTTCTCTCTATTTATAGCGAAAAAAATCCCAAAGAAAAAGACCTAAATACCTTGAGGATTTCATAATTACTACTCTGTAACTACTGACGTGGCGTAATTTGGATTGTCGGTTTTAAATCCGACGGCTGAAAATAAGCAAAGTATTCCACCACCTGCGCACCAATTCGGTTGTGACACGTAACCCTCAGGATCTTCTGCACCCATGCATGCCACGTTTCCTCGTCTGGAACCACTTGTCAGCCGCTACTCTACCACACACCCTTCCACCTGCGCTTGCTGACATGCCTGGCCCACTTGTCAGACGTTTTCTCCACCACCCACGCCTATGCTTACTGACACACCTAGCCCACATGTCAGCTGCCCACTTCCACCCGCGTTGCTGTTAGGTTGTTTTTCCACCGTCAACCCATTCCACTAGCTTGCTAACTTCGTGGCCTGCCTATCAAGTCAACCCACTCGTTAACCTGCTTGATTTCATCCTCTATCAGCCCACGCTAGCCCGCTCACATGCTATCGCCAGCCCACTTTCAACTAGACTATGCCCGTATTGTGCATTTGACTTACTCGCAATTTTAGCCCATTAGTGTAGCAAATTCTAAAAATTAATTTTATCAATTTTGTCCAAAATTGTTCTAATTTTTTTTAGCGATTTTTCATCTATTTATCTAGACACAAATAAACAAAATATATTACCTCGCTATACATTTTTATAACCTGGCCTACACTTGCTCACCATATTTTTCATAAATAATTTTAATTTAAGCCAATTAAACAATACCAATTCTAATTATAATCTAATTTTGCAAATTTTAATATAAACCAATTTTACTAATTTTAATGTCATTACTTTTAATTTAACAATCTTCGTGTATTTTTTAATAAATTGAAAACTCGATTGATTTCAATACAAATTACAAAGAATTGTATGCACTAAGCCTTACTTTTTTAACCCGTTAAAGCCTATATCTTTTCACAATTTTAAACTTAAGAATCAAGTTTTGGTTATACATATGTTTATACTAAAGTGCAACTGTAAGCTTTCTCGACGAGAAGAAGTATGATATTGCATATTTTCTTGATCTATTTTTGTATTTTTCATAACACATATTTTTAATCTTTCTCTTATTTCTCATAGCATATTAGAATATTTAAGACAAGATTAAAAAATATAAGAAATTTTAATTATAAGATTTAGTTCAAATTGTCGTCCTATAATGATCAATAACACTCATATCTTAGGACATAATCATGGCTGCAAGTAATATATGTAAGTCATATATAGTGTTCAATATTTAATAAAAATTTTCTTTTCAAATAAAGAAAACAAAAAAATGTTACAAAAGGTGATGGTCCCTGAAAATAACCCTATAGGATAAATAACCCCAAGTTTTCTCCTAAGACGAGAAGAATTGAGAGATTTTATGAAAATATCTATCAATTGATGTTAAGTATTGATATGAGGAGGTGTAACATTACCTTTTTTGGCATGATCTCTAAGAAAATAAAATCTAATATCAATATGTTCTCCTAGAGTGTTGTACTAAAAATTTAAGAATAACAATTAGCAGCAATCACATACTCAGATTCAGTTGTTGATTACACTATAGAAAATTATTTTTTAGATGATCAAGCAACAAGTGAATTATCTAGGAAGAAATAAGCACCAGAAGTACTTTTTCTATCAATTCTACACCCTCTAAAATCAGCGATAGAAAAAGTTCTTAAAGTAATACATGACGATGCAGATAGCCATATGCCAAAATCTTTAGTGCCATGCATATACCTAAGAATTCGCTCAATTGCATGAAGATGTGAAGCACGTGAGGAAGCTCGAAAATGTGCATATAAACATATCACAAATTATATATGTTCTAAATGCAGAAATATACTTCTTGAGGATACTCAATTGTTTGTGAAGTTGTGATAGGTGCTAGAATCAAATTAATTAAGTCATCACCCTCCTTATTTTCATCAACAAATATGTTCTCCCCCTAAACATATGCACACGTACCTATAGACACAACCATAAAAGTAGAAACATCTTCAAAAGTTATCTTTTTAGCATACGATGCTCTTATAAGGTAGGAGAACTAATTCTTGTCACCAGACATATGATGTGAGCATTCAGAATTCACTAGCCAAAAGTTCTCATTCCTCATGTAAAGTGTCTATATAGAAGAACACAATGCCGAGGTCTTTGTACTGGGGTTAGCAACATAACATTTACAAATTCAATAGTAAGACATACGACGTGCATCAAAAGACAAAGTTTAGATCTATTATTACTCATGTTAGTAGAACCAAAAGGGCATGCTCTTCTCAAATTAGAGATTACCTTAGCATTTTCTCTCATTTGTTGCTTAGGAAGTCTAAAACAAAATTATCTTTTATGTCTATCTCTACCACAGTGAGTGTAAATATATTTAACTTTATATTTGTTGTTAGATGTAGAAACAATACTTGTACTAGTTATGTCAATAGATGATATAACACCACTAGATTTAAATATTATCATTTTACATTCATCAACAATCTCAATTATAGCACTACTAAGTGATTTAACAACAGTTGGAGCATAAGTCTTAGAGTAATCATAAGGATTATAATCTAAACCTATTTTAAACTTTTGAAAACTAGTGTTTTCATTTAAAATTTGATTCAAGCTTTTAATTCATATATTACCTTGCAAGTAATCAATACGATTTGAAAGAGTGGCACAACTTTTACAAGACATGTTAAAATTTATCCTGCTTACCATAATTAGGGCATGAAAGAACTTTATTAGTAGCAAGATTATAGCAAGATCATGTTTTGGTTGAATAATTTTAATATCAGTATCTTTTAACATCAACCTATGCGAATTGCAATCATTATAAAAAATATATTTATCAGCAATATAAACATGTTTATCATTTTCTCTTTTTTAAGATTACTTTAAAATGGAAGCATGCATATCCTTTGGAGAATATAAACTAAATCACATGATTTATGATAATTATATATAGAAGTCAAAGTTTTAAGTATTGTAATTTTAGTATTTAGTTTTTCAACTAAAGCATCATGTTTCTTAATCTTTTTAGCTCTATTTTCTAATAAAATACCAAGTTTTTCAACAGCATAACTTAAATCATTATAAGAGCGTTCTATCTCATTGTCGCTGTCATTGTCGATGCCACTGGTAGTGACGCTTCTGCTACTTGCCATCATATATAAACCAATCAAGCTTTTCTTGCTTTTGGAAGTAGCATCATCATCACTCTTGGGGTTCATATCGCTTAAATTTCAAGAGCAGAAAGAACACGGTGCACTACCCTCTTGTTCAAATACCCTTCTTCTTGATATTCTTGAATGTTCACTTCTTGTCACTCTCTTTCCAGTCTTACTCCTCATCTTCATCCCTTGGAAGTCTTACTACAAATTTTAGATATTTAAGACAAAGATGATTAAGCGAGTCACATTCAAAACATCTTTGGTTATTCACCATTTTCTCTCTTCCTTAATTGAACATTTTGTAAAACTCTTGTGAAACGTGTAGGGAGGAGTGCCAAATTATCTTCAAAAAGTTGTTCTAGATGTTCATCAGTTAGTGAGGACAAACCAGGCAAAGCATAGCTAGATGAAGAATTATCACCAATAAAGTTGCTAATTTGTAAAGCTAAAATGAGTGATTTATTAACAATATTTTTTTATCAAAAACATCTAGCTCCTAAATTTTAAATTTAGAATCAAGCTTATCTAATATAAGTGTACTCATGGTAGTAAATTCTCTAATTGATGTTACCTTAATATCCCATATGGACATATCTAAACCTCCTAGCAATTAACGAGAATTTTCAGTCTTAGAATATATAACATTAATAAAACACAAGTTGCTTAGAATCTTATTAAATCATCAAGAGATTCACTAGGATTCATCTTAAAATGTATGTATTCGTGCCTCTTTTACGATGTTTCACTCTTCATGATAATCACAAAGCATTCTTCCTACCTCATGTGCCGATTTAAGATACACCACACGGTCAAAGTCATTTTTTTAGCCCTTGAATAATCAAATTCCTCATCCTCCTGTTAGCCTCCATATGTGGCAGGTTCATCACTGTCACTTAATATGCCTTATAGATTTTCTCCTATATTGTAAAGCCTTAAGCTTGCATGTCTATTTTAGCCTTTCAATAAGGTTTCATGGAATAACTATCCATCTATATATTTTCTAATCACCAGTTAAGATCAATTAAGATAAAAATAAATAAATAATCTTACTTTGATACCACTCACAGAATCAACACATTAAGATTAAGATAGGCAATCAAAGGAGAGTGAATGATTGCGGAAGTTAAAAATAAAATTTGAATCTTCCCTCTAATCACAAAACATGAAAACCTGTATTTTTAGAATTTGGAGAGCACACTATTTTTTCACTAATTAGATTATAACCATATATGTGGAACTCCGATCGACTTAAAAATTTTATAACCAGAATCATCTTAATCGAACTTCTCGATCTTGAGATATTAATGAAATAAAATTAATAAAGAGAAGGTTACTAAAATTAATTAAACCCTAATTAATTAATAATACGAGATTTAAAAATAATTAATCGATCAAATTATTTGAAACACTAACAAAATATCTTAGCTAAATTTTATATCAAAGAAACCAATCCAAACCATAAACAAATTAATCTAAAATTAATTGCTAGGCATGCACAATAAAGATTAATTATCGCATTAATCTCCATAAACTTTATATTTATTAGCTTACAAAATTCACACAAAAACTCTCTATTTTCTGTGTTAAAATACCTAACACCTTCCCTCTGTTATAGAAAAAAAATCCTTAAAAAAGACATAAATAACCTTGATATTTCATAACTGCTACTCCGCTTATTCTCAGTCGTCAGATTCAAAACCTATACTCTAGATTTCGCTACGTCAGCATTTACATGGTAGACCACAGAGTATGATATTTTTCCACAGAGAATCCCACTTGAACACTATTCCATTGTCTTCGCACCAATCCGATTATAACACGTAACCCTCCAGATCTCTTGTGCCCACGTGTGCCATGTTTCCTCATCTAGCCTTATTTTTCAGTCGCTGCTCCACCACGTGTTCTCGTGCATACGCTTGTTAACATGTCTAGCCTAGCTATCAGCCACTCTTTCCTGCCACGCGTGCCCACATCCTTGCTCGATGACACACTTGGCCCATCTGTCAGCCACACGCTTCTGCCAATGTTGCTGTTGGGCCATTTTTTTGCCGTCAGCTTATTTCACCAGCCTGCTAACTTCTTAGCATACACACCATGTTAGCCCACTCACCGGTCTGCTTGTTTTCGGTTTCTCTCAGCCCATGCCAGCCTACTCACATGCCATCATTAGCCCATTTCCAGCTTGGCCGTGCCCATATTATGCATTCAACTTGCTCCTAATTTTAGTTGGTTACCGTAGCAAATTCTGAAAATTAATTGCTCAATTTTCGTCCAAAATTCCTCCTAATTTTTTCAGTGATTTTTCATTTATCTTTTGTATTTAATACCTGTACACAAATAAACAAAAAACATTCTCCCACCATATATTTTCACAACCTGATTTATATTAGTACACACACGCTCACCATATTTTTTATAAATAATTTTAATATAAACCAATTAAACAATATTAATTTTAATTATAAACTATTTTACCAATTTCAGTATAAATTAATTTTATCAATTTTAATCTAAACTACCGTTTACTACAGATTTCCATTGATGCTTCTGTGAGACTGTGACCAACAGTCCTGGTAATTTCAGTTTCTCACGCTAATATACTGATGCTACATTACTCATCATACTTTAGGGAATTAGAAATGGGTCTATTGCTTTGAATCCCTTTTGTCGAAATCATTTATTGTTATTTCTGCCAATCATTTGGGAGGTGCATCCTCTTAATTATATTATACATCATACACTAAAAACAGTTGATGTTCATTATCAAGGTTAAAAGGTCGATCTTCTTTCCTATTCTTTTGTGGTGGCTGAAATAGATTGTCAGATTGATGCGAACCAATGACAAGCAAGCAAGAACTTGCTGCAAAGGTATTGAACTCGACCCTCATACATCAAGCGTTTGCCAGAAAATCATCAGTTCTGAATCATGGAGCAATAAACCTTGATTTCTGTTTGTTTTTGTTAATGGCTAATTTAGTATATTGTACGACATGTAACATACGAGTTGCATTTGCCCCACCTATGTTTGCCGCAGATATTGACTTAGTATATACTGTTGTTTTGTTTGACTATCCTTCCAAATAATCATCGCACTTGAAGATTGTGTAAGTCGACAAATGATCATCCCAGGATCTGCTGTATTCAAATAGGATTTTGTCTATTTTACTTTTGTTGATGTAATTGTACTGTAGACTAACTTACCTATGGTTAATGTAAGATTGCATATAAAAATTTTAGAGCAAATTTCACACAACCACAGGTTTGGGGGCATGAGTATCACAAAACCACAGTTTTTAGATTTTGTTTCAAAAACCACCATGTTCAGGGGCAAAATAATGCACAGAACCCTTTTCCATCACTCCCATCCACTGTCAGTGGCAAGTCCTGTTGGAACGGGCGGAAGCTCGCCGATCACCTAATCACCTTCTGCAATGCTAGGATGCACTGAACGGTCACCGTGATCACGGCGTTTTGGGCACACACGATAGAGAGGGATAATTTTGTGCTGCAACTGCTACAACCGTTTCTGCCTGATTATTCGCTTATAATAAAGTGCATGTACGTGCTTGAAGCCCCCAAACCTCCCGCGACAATCACGCAAGCTGCACGGTGCGCCATTTTACTCGGTCACCCATGCGACATGCTCGGCGAGCACATCGTGGCGAGAGGCATGCAAAACAGAGCGGTCACAACGCGGTCTAGGCACGTCTTTAGCCACCTGTGATTCTACGCTAAACAAAACACGCAACACACACAACATATAATAGGATTATAATGTGTCGGTCATCTAAACTAACAAATCACCCCCCTTTAATCCTATTGTATGTTGATGATGCCAAGGCTCCATCTCATTTCAATAGATATGATCCTGCCTAGCACCCTACTGAGTATGTCGGCCAGCTGTCCATCGGTTCTCACATGTTCAACATGGACCAGTCCATCAGTAACACACTCACGAATATAATATAACCATGTGTCAATGTGTTTACTCCTCTCATGATAGATAGGGTTCTTGCTGATCTCAATCACAGACTTATTATCAATTAGTAGCTTGAACCTTTTAACTTCTCTTCTAGTTAGTTCAGCCAGAAGTCTGCTCAACCACACTCCTTGACAAGTACCCGCTGCTGCTACTATATACTTAGCTTCATAGAAAGACAATGCAACTACTCTTTGTTTCTGAGAGGTTCAAGTCACCACATTAGGTCCTAGGAAGAAAACAATCCTTGAGGTGATCTTGCATTGGACAAGATCTCCAGCTAGATCATTGTTAGAGTATTAGAGTCAGCTCTGAATTCTTCCCCTTCATATACCTGTAACCATAGTTGATTGTTCCTGAGATGTATCTAACAATTCTTTTGACCATTGCCCAGTGTTCCTTGTTTGGGGCATCTATGAAACGACTTGCTACACCCATAGAATAAGCTAGATCATGCCTTGTATTGACTAGATACCTCAAGCTCCCAATGATATTTCTGTATCTAGTTACATCTAGCTCTCAGCTTGCTGTACTAGCTAGTAGCTTCAATGCTGCTCCATTGGAGTATCAACAGCATTGCAACCTTGCATTCCATAGAGTTCAACTATCTTGGATGCGTAAGCACTCTGACATAGAGTGATTTCATCTAATTCTTGTTTCACCTCTATTTCCAAGTAGTAACTCAGTAGTCCAAGATTACTGCAATTCTATTACTGTCTGGCCCACAGATTATAAGGTCATCAACATAAACTCCAAGTAGCAGAAAAGAGTCCTCACTCCTCTTGTAGACAACATGCTCTACATTGCTTCTTTTGAAGCCCAAACCCCTCAGTTGTTGATTAAGTTTGGCATTCCATGCCCTCGGTGGCTGTTTTAGACCATAAAGTGCTTTGCTCAGTTTGAAAACCTTGCCTTCATGTTTGGGGTCATTGAAACTAGGTGGCTAGTGTACATACACATCCTCGAGAAGGTCTCCATTCAAAAAGGCTGATTTAACATCCATGTAATGCACTTCCCATCTACCATGTGCAAATAGTGCCAACAGCAAGCTCACTGATTCCAGTCTTGCAACAGGAGTGAAAACCACATCAAAATCCACCTCCTGTCTTTGTGCATAGCTTGTTGCCACAAGTCTTGCTTTGTACTTAACTACTTTCCCTGCTGGATCTTTCTTTACCTTGAACACCCATTTCAAACCTATGGCCTTCTCTCTTCAGCAAGTCTGACATAACCCATGTCTTGTTTTTGTTGATGGACTGTAATTCAGCTTCCATAGCACCTCTCTAGCATTTATCTTCAAGTGCTTGAGCAACACTTGTTGGCTCATTTGCAGCTAGTAAGCACATCTCGCTGTAGTCAAAGTCATGCACTTCTTCAGTTGAATTATATAGGTCAGACAGACTCCTGTACCTATGGCATTCAACTTCAGAATCTGCACATGTATCTATTGGTGATGTGGTCCACTGAACCTCAGATGCTTGTGGTGTTGCTAGGGTTTGTGGTGAAACAGCAGTGGCAGGGGGCTGAGAACTTTGAGATGGTGACCAGCCATGAGCCTGATCCACGGAAACTTCTCCTTCACCAACAATTTCATCTGCCCCAGCTATTGTTGGACTGTGAACAGTGGATCAAAAATCGACTGCAAAGGTTTTAGATTCTTCAAAGCTACTGCTGGAATTTCTCCAATCCCAATTCTGATCCTCCTCAAACACCACATCTCGACTAACATGTAGACGATTTGTAGAGGGATCTAGAAGCCGATAGCTCTTAGTTCATGCTTCATAGTCCATCATCACCATCCTTTTTTATCTGTCTGACATTTTGTCCAATCTAGGGCCCAAGTTCTTCACATGAGCAATGTAGCCAAATGTTATCAGGTGATCAACTTGAGGTTTCTTGCCATGCCAAGCTTCAAACGGGGTCTTGTCCTTCACACTCTTTGTTGGAGCACGATTTAGAACATATACTGTAGTTGAGACTGCTTCTCCCTAAAACCTTCCTGGCACTGACTTACTCTTCATCATACACCTAGCCATCTCCACCATGGTTTGATTTCGACGCTCAACAACTCCATTTTGCTAGGGTGAGTATGGAGTAGTTGTGTAGTGTTTGATCCCTGACTCATTACAGAACACTCTAAATAGATTGGAATTAAATTTCCCCCTCTATCTGTTCTCAGATCTTTCACCCTGCTGCCAGTCTCCACTCTGCCCTTGCCTTGATCTTCTTCAGATATGCCAAAGTCTCATCCTTTGATTTCAGCATCTCCACCCACATGTATCTGCTAAAATCATCTATAACCAGTAAAAAAATAGGAGTTTCCACCTGGTATTGGTGGACTGATCTAGCCACATAGATCTACATGAATCAACTCCAGCCCCTTTTCAGCTTCAAATGATGATACTTGAGGAAAAGGTGTCCGATATTGTTTGCCAAGTGTGCAACCATCACACACCTTCTCTACTCGATCTATCATCGGCATCCCCTACACCATCTGATTCCTGCCAAGATCTCTTAGAGCCCTGAAGTTTAGGTAGCCATATCTGTCATGCCATATCTATGCCTGATTCTCCATGTTCATCTGCAGATAGACTAGTGACACCACACCAAGCCATAGCGTGTATAATCTATTGCCAGTTCATGGTGCGCTGATCACCAATGTGCCTTCTCGATCGAATACTTTTAGACACCCATCCTTTAGTCTTACATTACACCCCCCGTCCTTGAGCTATCCTAAACTTATAATGTTGCTCTTTAACTTGGGAATGTAATAGACATCAGTAAGTACCTTGTGTTCATTATGGCGCCCTTCCATTACGATAGAGCCGAGTCCCTAAATTTTGACAATTGAACCATCCCCAAAGTAGACAGTGCTAGAGACCGCCTCGTCAAGCTACGTAAGTGCAGATCGTGTCCCCGTCAAGTGGTTGCTAGCTCCGGTGTCAAGGATCCAAACATCGTCAGTGCAATCGATTGGGATGACCGTCTTCTCCTCCAGATGCACGGTTTTGTTTGGTGCATGCACAATGTTGCTTGTCATCATTAGGAATAGTGCCAGCTGGTCGGTGTCCGCCATGGCCACATTCAACAGTTTCTTCTCTTCTTTCTTCTCCTTTTCAGGCTGTTTGCAGTCCTGTGCCTAGTGGCCATAGATGCCACGGTTTTGGCACTGACCCTTTCGCCGTGGTGTTTCCTCCGATGTGAGCTTGGTACCAATGGACCTGACACTTTCAATTCGGTTCATCGCTTTGTTCTTGGCATGACCATCATCGCCACCAGCAGTGCTTCCTTCCTTGGCCGGACTGGATTGCAAGCAATGCTTGTGCTTTGCAAACCAATCCTCCTCTGCCAATAGCAGATGCCTGGTCTTGTCGACGATCTGATCAACCTTATCCTCAAGGCGATCCTCGGTGGCGCACAATCTCCCTACCAATTCCTCGACTGTCAATGTCCAAATCATAGAACATTTCAATCGATACTGCAACCTAATTGAAACGGGGGTAGGACTCGAAGGAACTTCTTCATCATGTGATCATCTTCCACCGTCTCCCCGAGGGACTTGAGGTTTGCCAGGAGGTTGGTGATTCTCATGCCAAAGTTGTTGATTGTCTCGCCCTCCTTGAACCCAATGTTCTCGAATTTTTTCAACAACTTCTGGGCGTTAACGTCCTTGATGCGATTGGCACCAAGCCGCATCATTTTCACCACCTCCTAGTCCTCCTTTACGATCCTCCTATTGCCTAGTGTTGTCCACATCTCATTTGGGATAGATCGCAGCAGAGCACCCATGGCTTGTCGATCTTGCGATCGCCACTTCAATGCCTAGGTCAATTACTTCCTAAATCTCCATGGCTTCGAAGTTGATTTGCATTAACATCGCCCACTCGGGGTAGTTGGTATGGGTGAGCATCGGCCACATGAGCGTACTCTCCCTAACGCCGCTAGACATGGCACTAGTCAACCCGCTGGCGCCCATCTTCCTCGGTGTATCCCACCGCCATTGCTTTGGCTAAGGTGGATTAAACCACCATGTGTCTTCCACGACGCTTCTCCAATCGTCTTTGCCACTAGCTCTCCAGTTGTTGGAACCACAGAAGCTCGCCGATTACCTAATCACCTTTGGCAATGCCGAGATGCCTTGAACAGTCACCACGATCACCGCGATTACCACGTTCTGGGCACACATGAGAAAGAGGGGGATAATTTTACGCTGCAACTATTGTAGCCGTTTCTACCTGATTATTCGTTATAATAAGGTGCATGCATGGGCTTGAAGCCCCTGAACCTCCCGCCACGATCACGTAAGCTGCACGGTTCGCCGTTTTACTCGGTCACTCGCGCGACATGTCCAGTGAGCGCGTCGTGGCGAAAGGCATGCAAAACAGAGTGGTCACAGCATGGCCTAGGCACGGCTTTAGCCACTCGCGACTCTACGCTGAACAAAACACGCAACACACACAACATATAACAGGATTATAATGTGTCAGACATCTAAACTAACAAGCCCCAACTTTGCTTCTTCCCCACAAATTTCCCCTCGGAAATCTGCTTCACGCGTATCTGTCCATGGCAGGGCAGCAGCCTCCTCCCACAACTCGTGGGTAGGGGGATGTTCGATCGAGCTTGAGCACTATCCAGAGACGGCGACAGCACATGGGAGCTTGTTTTGAACCGAAGCAGTGGCACGGTGTGGGTCTGACTGCAAGACCGAAGGTGCAGCACGAGCTGCAAGCTCCTACCGGCAATGCGATGGAATTTTCAGGACCAGACGGTGGGTGGCATGGCACAAGCTCAGTCACTAGGTTGTCAGAAGGGTTGGGCTCAGTCTCCAAGCAGCAGCTTAGCTGGAGTTTGGGTGCAAGGAACATGAGGCAACTGGAACTGAATCATCTTAGCCTGCGAAAGCAGGTGCCGACGGCGGCGGCGGCGGCAGTGGAAGTTTCGAACAGGAGCAGCAACCGCTGGAATGGAAGCTCATACTGGAGCATTAGCAGTCGAGGTAGATGATGACGACCAAACCTTCGATGGAGACAGAGAGCTGGATTGATCACTCCATTCGACTAGTTGCGAGTTCTCCTCATGAGCGAGCCATTGCACGGGGCAGCGGATCGCTCGGACCTCCTACCGTGTCTCGTTGGCTGTCGGCGCTGCTGCCATCGCCCTCGCCGCCGGCAAGCTCGAATCGTTGCCACCATAGGAAAGACGGCAACTGACGGGAAGAAGACGGAAGTAGGGTTCTGTGCTATCGATTTCCTCAAATTATGATAACAAAATCTGGGTTTTTATAAAATTTACTTAAAATTTTAATTCTTGATGACAACACACAAACATCAAAACTGAGAACATTGTGGCGTTCTCTCTGATCTTGAGTTATTTCTGTGAGACTATTGTCAATACATGCTTTTCATGATATTCAGTCTCTATCGTCACCTTTAGTTTATAGTTAAAGTTGTCTTGGATGTTCACACAACACACGAGAATACAAACAGTATATATGTGTGTGTATGACTTAGATTTTTTTTGCCCATGGGGGCAGATGCTCCTTGAAGCTGGGCATGACATGTGCACTCTTGGATTATGAAGGGGGATTGCCTTCCTAACCCTTTCTCAGCTCCCGTCCCCTCCATAATACCATTGCATAGAGGAATGATGCACAATGCTTCTCTCTTCCTTGGTTTCCCTCCTCTCCCTTATAGCATTGAGCATAGGAACGAGGGATGGTGCACAATGCTCCTCTCCCCTCCTCTTGCTTATAGCATCGAGCATAGGAATGAGGGAGTGTACACAACGCCTCCACCCCTCTTCCCACCACGTGCTGAGGAAGTGCCTGGTGTGCCTCCTCTTCATTGCATCGAGGAGATGTTGATATGGTAGCCATCCTCTATGATCTAGTAGACCTCGTGCACGCGTGCAGGCCGTGCCGCCACGACCACAGGGAGCTCCCCTCGTGGAGATGCAGCTCTCCTAGGATGGTGCCGGAGTAGAGAGATTGGCTTCAGAGCTCGAGGAACAACGACTTGCAGTAGGAGGCCGGACAAGGTAAAAATTCCCAATTTTGCATCCAGCCCTCTAAAATTTCTGCTCGATTGATCCATTGTTGTAGATATGGTCCATGTTTCTACTTAACCAGTAATTTTGGTACTAGTCTCTTTCTTTAGCATCAGTTCTTTTAGGAAGGCATAATAGTTCATGTGTTGTGTGTTAAAGTGGTTAAGTGGCAATCATTCGAGCCTGCTATGTGCATACCCTGTGCTCCATTTTTTTTATTAGACCTGAAGCATCTCAATTACCTAAGACTAAAGGTATAGAAGTGCATGGATTATATATTTATCAATGCAGTGACCTAAGCTTCAAATCTTTGTCCCAGTTTGTAAAATTATGTATCAAATTATTGTCTTGATTTAAAAATTTGTGATGAACAATTGACTTAAATTTTGATTAAATTAATTTTGAATAAAGTACTCTGGAGACCAGTCAGACTGCGGGTGCATGCACAAATTCAAGACGGCTATATATGAATATGGTTGGATCGGGCCATGGAGGCTAGTCAGATATTAGGAATGGGTGCTGTTGGACTGGCCAGTCTAGCGGTCCGACCAATAGATTCTAGTGAGGAGTCAGTTTCAGATTGTTTTTACGTTTCTCAGTGAATACTTGATGGATAAGGCATTTTTTATATGTTTTTGTGTTAATATAAATTAAGTTAGAAAGAACTTATGATCAGATATAGTTTCTTTGTTTCTGCATGTATAGGTGAGTTTTGAGGTCTTGGGAGTATTACAGTGATGAATTGAGTGTCAATTTAGGAGAAGTTGATGTCCAGACGGATAGATATTAATACATATGGAGATGAAGATAACATATGGCATATAAGAAATATTGTGTGTGTATGAAAATTGAAGTTAAATTTAGAAATATTCCAAATTTAAAAAGATGCTATTATTGGGATTAGAACTATTTTTTCTTTAATATTCATGAATTTTATGCAGCCACTTATGGATATAAATAAAGATGCAGTTTAGGCCTCAATGTATTGATTTTGGAAGATAAAAAAGTTAAGATTTAGACATGAGTTGTAAGTTTAGTTGAAAGTTAAAAGAGGAATGTTTTGTATGTAATTTGTAGATATATCTTGATAAGATAAAGTTAATATAGTTTTATGAGTTTTATCCAAATCATTTTTCTCTAGTTATAAGCGGTCAGACCAGTTGCACCTTCGGTCTTGATTTTGATCAAGATAATTTTTATCTAGTTATAGATAGTCAGACTGGCATCTAAGCTATGGTTAAACTGGGTGAAGAAAGACAGTCGGACTGGTTAGACTGGTAATAGGAAGATGGTCGGACTTACAATATCTAGAAAGGTTTGGGATTTTGACTATAGTAAAATTAACTTCATAGATTAGAGGTAACTTTTAGTTATGCAAAAAGTTTTTGGTAATTCTAACATTCACCCATATGATAAACTTGGTTATTATGTTTGGTCCTATAATTAGTATCATAGCCTTGTTTTCTCTATTTGTTCTTTACCAATTTTTATATTTAGCCATAGTCGACCAATTTTCGATCAAGTTACATGTTTTTGATGAAGTTAATTTTTAGTAGTGGTGTAAAAAGATGAAAGCTTTTATTATGTCTAAAGTTATGATATTTGGTAAAAATTTTGAAACCCTTAAACTATTTCTGATGCTATTGTTGCCACAAACAAAGTTTAATTTGAAAATAATTGTAAAGCTTGCAACATAATTTTAAGTGATGTTTCTCACTTGGATATTGATCGGATTTCTTATCTTGAAACTGCGCATGAGATGTGAAAGGCATTATGTGAGTGTCATGAAAAATATTCTAACATCAAGGAAATTCACTTGGATGTTTTTAAAAAGTATTATATGAAATTTGTGATGAAATCTAGAGAATCTCTTGATAATTAATTTGGTCATTTTAACAAGGTTTTAAGCCATCTTAGATTTGTCGATAATTCTTTTGGTGCTAACTATTATCAATCTAAAATTGTAAGATATTTGTTGATTAGTTTAGATATAAAATTTTGGGAGATAAAAGTTACTTTAATACAATAATATGTTAATTTGATAACTTTAACCTTGGAATATTTATATACAAAGTTAAAAACTCATGACTTGAATATTCTCTCTCATAAGTCTGATTTAAAAACCGCTTCTTTAGTTTCTTCATCTTTTTCTTCTTTAGATAGTCTTTATCAGGTTCTTTTGGTACTTCAAATGCCATCTCTAATGACCAACTTAAGTAAATCTTCGAGGAGGATTTGGCATTGTTAATTAACAAGTTTTCTCAAGCTTGGAATAATGTCAAGAGCAGAAAATGAACAGATAAAATCCATTGTTTTGTATGTGATGAACTGAACCGCATTTGCTCTCAATGTCCTAAGGTTACAAAATCTATGAAGGACAAAGATGAGGAGAAGTTTAAGAAAGTCAAGAACAAGAGAAGATGTCAATATAATATTCAATTAAGTCTATATTGCATTTGAACAAAATCATACAAGTGATGTCGATTATGAGAATGATGATAGAGGTAAGAACATCTCTTGGATTTGTCTCATGGCTCATGGAGGATATTATTCATATGATGATTATAATGTATTAATTAATCCTTACATTGAAATTTGGGAAAGATTGTTATTGTTCTTAATATCAAACTTCAGAATTGTGAAAATAAAGTTAAGAAACAAGATTTTGTTATTGAGTTAATAAATTATAATATTTCTATATTAAGATCTTTAATTCTAGATGATAATGATTATAAGTTATGTGAGGTTTTGTTTTGTAAAATTTCTACTATTAGAGATGTAAATACTGCTACTTGATGACACTCATTTTAAAATTAATGAATTAGAATCTTATTTTACTCTTGGAACTACGATGCATGCTAAAGTTATAAATGAGTTGGTTTTGTTGAAAAAACTTTTGAATAAATACAAAATTGCTTTTTGCGCAAGTTCCATGTTTAATTCTTTATGTGCTAGAAAGTTAAATAATTAAATGATATTTCTATATCTAAAACTTGCTGAATGTGTGCTTTGAATGGGATGATTTTGGATCAATCAAAAGTAAGCACATACAATACAGAACTAGTGTTCATGTGTGGAGAAGATCAGAACAGGCGGAGAGAGGCATGGCAAGAGGGCAAGCAAGTGTTAATCGTTAGAGGTTCGATGCGAGCACGCCCGAACACGCGAAGGCCCTGGAGATCTGTTTAGCTCCAGTGCAAGTCTTTCAGCTCATTGGAGTCTTTAGGTTGTTGAAGTTGTGTGCGTCCCAATCAATTTGACCTCTAATTAACAAAGAAGATACATAGAGTTAGATCATAGTCAATCAACTGATAGACTAATACAAACTCCTGCTATCGGCTAGATGTGTCGATAGAGTTTAGATAGCCATTGGCTATAAATCCAATGGACTCCTACTATCGGTTGGTTGTCAATAGGGGCTGTAGCACTCATACATCGACTAGAAAGCCGATGACGACATAGCAAATAGTGAGGAATAAAACAAAAGACTTATTAATTGTAGAGATGATGATACTCTGAATAGAATATGTGACAAATAGTAGAGAGTAAGCTCTAATCTCCTGAAGGAACGAGACTTAGCGACTACTGATGACGGCACTGTTAGAGCTAGGCTTGATAGATCGGACTGAACCGAGACAGTATAAGGTTGAGGCTAATGGCATCGAAACAGTAGCACCTAGATTGGATGTACCGATGGAATGAATGGGTGAACCCATTAGCTGCTATCGGCTGCGGGTTTGATGTAGGCACATAAATAAGCTCATCGGCTAGCTGAGCCAATAGAAGGAACAAAACCCACTAGATCTCGATACCAACCCTATTAGACATAGTCTTGATAGATTGGATCTTACCAAGATAGTATAATAACAGATCTAACAGAACCAGATCGATCGCTAGCAGATTAATCGTTGATGATATATGTGTATTGGCTAAAAAGCTGATACGCTGGACATGAAGCTTTATATAGAGATAACTCATTAGCTGGCTACTCTAATGAAACGTTGAGCAAAAACCCATCGACTTAATGCTCAATCTATTATTAGCTGTTAAGTAGGTCAGACATAACTGATGCAACACTAGACTGATGATGGTAAAAGGAGCTCGATAAGCTGATAGATCTAATGCGAACGTGATGTGATATATCCAATAGAACTAAGAGGTCAAATCTGGCCGATATAGCCTTAGACAGAATATATACACCAAGATAATGGCGAAAATTACCCTTCATCGGTGTTCAGACTTAACTGATGTAACCCCGCGTCGAAAGCCAGAACCCACCGGGAAAAAGGGAGATAAACTAAGGTGATGATGCGTCGAGATTTTATTGATCAGATAGATGATTTATAAGCCTCTAGGGGGTCTATATTTATACCCTAGGGTTATACGAGTCCGATGTGGTTACAAACAACCTCCAGATGTTACTTCCTAAATAGAAAAATAAGCTTTCTCTTTAATTGCATAATCATCTTCTCATAAAAAGTATACATATTCTTTTTATGGAAAATATGTACATCTAGTTGGATTTTGTTTTATACTCAGTAGAAAACAGGAAATGGAAAGGGAAATTACTTTTGCAAAATTAAAGTGGCAAAAACAAGGTTTTGGGATGAGGAGATCGTCGGACTAACACTGACCAGTCAGTCTGACTAGCTGGTGGTTAGGCCACAGTACAACCAGTGATAAGACTGGCTTGGTCTAGTTAGAGCAACTATTCATCAGTGGTTAGACTGGTGCCTGATCAGACCGTAGGTACAATAACAATTAGATCGACCTTGGATAAATTTTTCTAAACAAAATAAAATTGTCTTTGCTCATGGTTGTAGGCATGTTGGTACTTTTGGTCATGTGTCTCAATACTATATTTCTAAATTTCTTTTGTCTAACCCCAGTACTAGGGTATCGACATATGCTTATGTAGAGGATCTTACAGGTTGGAAGGAGAACATGTGGATTATGGACTCCAGCCATTCACACACATGACTAGTGATGAAAGTTGGTTTACCTCCCTTAAATTGATATCTAGGAAAGAATTGATTATCTTTGGAGATGCTTCTATAAGTGTCGTTCTGGCTACTAGATCTATTAAGGTAAGTGATAAATTTGTTTTGAATGATGTAGCTTTGGTAAAAAACATAAAATACAATTTGCTTTCAATTTATCAAATTATTGATGGGGATTTTGAGGTTAGATTTAAGAAAACTGGGAGTAAAATTCTTGATTCTTCTCGAGATTTTGTTTTGGGGATTTCTCATTATAGAAGAGTTTTTAACGTTGATTTTGAAAGTGGTGCTTCATCTAAGATCACATGTCTAGTTGCTAAATTTACAAATTTTGGCATCGAAGGCTAATACATGTTAGTTTTTATCATTTAACTAGAACAAGTAGTTTGGATCATGTTCATGGATTGCCTAATCTTAAGAATGATCTTGATTTGGTTTGTTCACCTTGTTGTCATGCTAAAATGGTGACTTCTTTACATACTCCAATTGTTTTTATGATGACAAATGGATCTAGATAGCTTTTACATATGGTTATTGTTGGTCCGACTAGAGTGTAATTTGTTAGAGAAAAGTGGTACATGTTGGTTATTGTGGACATTTTTTCTCAATATTCTTGGGTTTTCATTGTGTTATCTAAAGATGTGGTTTTTGATCACTTTCAAAATTTGTATCTTCACGTGACTGTTAAACTTACTGGATTCTTGAAAACCATTCGAAGTGATAATGGTGGTAAATTAAAAATGCTTATTTTGAACAATTTTGCAATGAAAAAGGTTTTAAACTTCAATTTCTGTCCCCTCATGTTCTTCAACAAAACAGTGTGGTTGAAATAATAAATCATTCTTTGGTTGAAATAGCTAGGATTATGCTTGATGAATATCATACACCTAGAAAATTTTTGGGCAAAAGCTCTCAACACTACTTGTTATATTTTCAATCGTATTTTCTTAGGATCTAAACATGAAAAAACTTCTTATGAGCTTTGATTTGGACATCAACCTAAAGTTTTTTATTTGCGTGTTTTTAGTGTAAATGCTTTGTTATTAAATCTAAAATTTTGAATAAATTTTAAGCACATTCTACTAATGGATTATTTCTTAGTTATCCTACTCATTTTATTGGATATTGTGTACTTGTTTTAGATACTAAAAAATTAGTTATTTTTGGTGAGGCTAGTCTAGATACCAAACTAGAAATTGTAGCTACTTTATCATAGGTTTAGGGGAAGGTTGGAAGTATTTTTTGGATAAAAGTGATGGTGAAGAAAATGAGGTCGAGGTGGAGGCCAGACAGACTAGGCCTTAGGCCAGTCCGGCTGATGCCAACTTGTTGGTCTGTCTGGAAAAGGAAAGTCGATCTGACTGAGCTAGACGAGAGAGCTCTGGATCTTCGATAATTCAAGGTTTGTAACATGAAACAACTTCAGATATTGCTACTTCTTTATACATTTAATGATGACATCCTCTAGAACAAATAATAGGTAGCATTGATGAGTGAACTACAAGATCGAAGGATCTTATGAAATCAGCTTTTGTTGCTTCTTTTGAACCTAAAGATGTTACTTATGCACTAACTGATGAATCATGAATTAACACCATGTATGAAGAACTTGAGAATTTTGAGAGAAATAAAATTTGTACTAAATAGTTTTTTTATGAATAAACAAAATGAGTATGGTTTACCTGTGATAAACAAGGCTAGGCTTGTTCCTCAAGGTTTTACTCAGGTGGAAGTGATGAGGACATCCTGGCCATCCATAACCCGAGTGCATCGGTTATGCCGGCTGTGTCACTTACACCATCAGTTACGCCACAAGTTACACCAAGTCCAACTAAGGTTACACTTCAAGAGAAAAGTGTAACACCAGTTATACCAAGCAAAGCCATGGATACACGCGCTCAAGCCTATGAAGGACCTGTTACACGCAGCCGTGCAAAGTTACTCCAACAAGAGGTGCATACTTTCATCTCTCAATTACACTTTGATATTAATGAGAATTATGTACTGCCTAAATCGTATATTCTTATGTTACTTAGGTTTACACAAGAGGCGACAGTGTCGGGTTACATCGAGGACGCTGAGGGTTACGCCAAGAACACCAAGGCAGCTACTCCCAAGGAGAATGGGTTACGCACCAAGACCCAGTGTTACACAGCAACTGCTCTAACTTCTAAGGCAAAATTGTACCATCTCGGGAAGAGACGTGGGTCATAATATATATGGTTGGAAAGTGCTTCAAATCTAGTTTCCAACGCAACTAACGGCATGCCATTTGGACTTTCGAGCTAGGATTATTGGCCATTATTGTGAAGACTGCGCAGAAGACCCCAAGATGCACAAGAATTAAAGACCATCTCAAGAGTACTTTACCTATTGGTCTTCCACCTTCCCAACGTGAAGACTTTAGTTCATACTTATCTTAGAGACTTGTTACTAGTATAAATACCCCTATGTACTGCTGCAAAACACATTTTTTTATCATTTTGAATGAACACATAACATGTATGGTTTTACAGCCGAGCTGCTGAGTGCCTTACACACCCTTGTTCTTCCTACCCTTGTGAAGAGATCCCTCTGGGGTCCCCTACTTTGTGCTCTATGGTTTCCAGTACGACTGTACCGTTTTATGTGGATTAGTCCCGGTTTGTGGTTCTGCGGTCGTTCAGAGATCGAGTCAAAGTCTTCACGGTTTCGGTGCCTCTCTTCCCAGCGCTTGGTCGCATCCAACCTTGGTAGGTATAAAGCTAGTTATCCTCCACTGTTCGCAGTAAGTTATCTTGTGATTTTCAACCTACTGTCGTGAAGATCAGGCCATCCCGAAGAGGTTTCCATCGGTATCTTGTTATTGGTGATCTTCGACCCTTATCAGGAAGGGTTAAATTTTGATAAAATTTTTGCTTCTATTGCTAGACTGAAAGCTATTAAGCTTTTGTTAGCTTTTGCTACTTCAAAAAAATTTAAACTATATCAAACAGATGTTAAAAGTATTTTTTTTAAAATTGTTTTATATAGAAAGAAGTTTATGTTAAACAACCATCTAGTTTTAAAAATCCTAAGTTTCCAATCATGTTTTTCATTTATCAAAACAAGCTACTAGAGCATAGTATGATAGACTTAAAAACATCTTGCTTGCAAAAGATTTTCAAATGGAAAAAGTGTATAAAACTCTCTTTGTTCTCAAGCATGATAATAATCATCTTTTTGTTTAAATCTATGCAGATGATATTATCTTTTGTTATTCATTTCACAATTTGGTTGTGGAGTTTTCTAAGACTATGCACATAGAATTTGAGATGAGTATGATAGAAAAGTTGATGCACTTTTTGGGACTACAAATCAAGCAGATATCATAAGGTATGTTTATTCATCAAACAAAGTACACCAAGGATCTTCTTCAATGCTTTCAGATGGAGAACTGCAAGCTTATTTTGAGATGGTGAAGCTATTGATCAAAATAAATATCAAAGTATGATAAGATATTTACTTTATCTAACTGCTTCGAGGCTAGATATACAATTTACTATGTGTTTGTATGCTTGATTTTGAGCTTCTCCATGCACTTTGCATCATCAAGCTGTCAAATAGATTATGAGGTATTTACAACACACTTTGAATTTGGAATTTGGTATTCCACATCATCTTCTATATGCTTGAGTGAGTATTCGGATACAGATTCCTGAGGTTGTAGAATTGATAGAAAAAGTATTAGTGGAACATGTTTTTTTCTTCGTATTTCTTTGGTTGCTTTGTCTTCTAGGAAACAATCAAATGTTACTTAATCAACTACTAAATCTAAAAATGTTACTATTGTTAGTTGTTGTTCTTAGATTCTTTGGCTTATTTCGACTTTAAAAGATAATAGTCTTACTTTTGAGAAAGTTTCTATTTATTACGATAATACAAGTATTATCAACATTGCTAAGAATCCTATATAATACTCATGCACTAAGCACATTGATATTAGCTTTTACTTTTTGAGGGATCATGCTGAGAAGTGAAATGTTCAATTGAAGTTTCTTAATATTAAGTTGCAATTGGCAAATATTTTCACTAAACCTTTATATTGTTCTCACTTTGTGTTTCTTTGAGGAGAATTGAGAATTGTTTATCCTTTTTACATATCTTTAGTGGGAGCTTTTATGTTTCTTATTGCACACATGTTTTTCTTTTGTATTTATGTTTAGTTTACATGTATTTTTGAAACAATAAAAAAATTAAAAACTAAGAAAAGAAGAGTTTTGATTTTTTTTACCTATAGTATATTGCCGTGTGCTTGCTAGCAATATGAGTAATACTTTTTGGTTACTAGTCTAGCTAGTATGAATTTTAGTCTTTATATGAAACTTTGATATTACTTTTAAGGGGATGATGCTTTATATTTATTTTTTTATATAAATTAAATAAATATACAACATTGAAACTATTACTAAGTTTGGATAATTTATGCTTATAGTATATTGAATTTTTATTCCTTAAATGCTCTAAATACTACGAGTACAATCAAAAAAATTACTTATTTTTACTTTATGAGAGGTAAAAATAGATATTGAATTCTTAAAAATAGTATTCATGATAATGATGTATTCACGGTGAGAAAAATAATAGGTGTTGAATCCTTTAAAATAGTATTTACGATAAGGATGTACCTGTAATAATTGAGATATTTTCTTTTATGATATTAAAAAAAGAAAAAAGTCTCATATAAAAAAATCAAAAGCTCTAAAGTTGATAAAAATTTCTTGCTAAATGAGCAAGTAATTTTGAGAAAAAATATTTAATGTAACTTATCTATGTGTATATTTTTTTAAACTATATATTGGTTAATATATTGTATTATAAATCATTTGAATGCATGAATCTTTAATGCTAAATTGTTCTTACCTATTATATTTTTTTATGTTTATACTTTAATTAATGCTTGTTAGCTAGTTAATCATTTTATCTCTCATGTTCTATAATATAACATATGTTCTTGAATTATTGCTCTAAGTACACTTCAAAACTCTCGAATAAAGAGAATTTTTTTCTTTAAGGGGGATAATTTTTATTTTTCAATTTTGAGCCTTGAGTGTTTTTTTATCAAATCCTTTTGGTTTTTATTTTCAAACACCAAATCATATTTTAATAAGGTTTGCTAATGTGTTTATGAAAAGAGAAATTATGAAATCATTTTCTTGATTAAAAAATTATGATGAAGAATTGACTCAAAATTTAATTAAATTGATTTTGAATGAAGTGATTTCTTCATTTGAGGTCTAGGATATTTAGGATACGGTGATATTCAGAAAGTTCTAGGATTTTAACTATTGTCTTCAGCGATCAGAGATAAGTTTTAATTTCGTAAAATGTTTTTGGTAACCTTACCATTCACCCTGTATGTTAGGTTATGATAGTAGAATGTCAATTAAAGATATATCATTTGCAAATTTCATTTAGAAATATATCTTCTGGATGTCATGCTCTGCATTTCATTTACAGTCCATATGACATGCAAAATTTCATTTATGTATGTATACTTTGCAGATGTTATTTGGAAATATATCATTCTATGAACGTCATTTAGAGTTATATCAGAGGCAAAATTCATTTTGGAGGTGTTAATTTGCAAATGTCATTTGCAGGTACATCAAAGCTAGATCTGAATGCCATTTTGACAAATATCAACAATTTTGAACTGGGATGACAAGTTGACAGCCAGTCAACCAAATGTTTCCTTGTTTCTCTATGAACAAATGAAAGGTCTTCCTTGATTTGAACTTGTTAAATTTTGTGGGTGTCACTTTGGACAACATCACCTGGCAAAAATTTAGCAAATGCCAGTTTGTTAGTAAATTTGTTAAATTTTGGGTGGTGATTGGAGTGGAGATTCATCACCTTATTTGTAAATTCGTTCCAATAGGACTATAGATAGATCACCCACGCATGTATATACAGATAGTCCTCGTTGCTGTACATATATATTCGTCTTGCAGTGACATTTGAAAATGTCATTGTAATTATTTTAGCTGTCCTGGACATGTATGTTGTAACGAGTAATTCTCTGCCATGATTGTAATTCTTTTCATTGCTGTACATGCATTCCTTCTGCATGATTATGTCAATTATATATCAGACGATATGCTCCCGCTAATGAAATGAGAGAGATGCAAAAGATCTCTCTTCTCATGTAACCAACGCCCTCACGTGAACAATGCGAAATTGAGAACGTCTCTCCCGTTCAACCTCTACATAATGGTCATGGACACAAAAAATACAAATATCATCCAATAGACTTGAAAATGGCTTATAACCAGCAAAGCTCCGATGTACATGTTGGACACAGTTACATACACAGGCATAAACGACCCATATTTGCCTCACCAATAGACTTGAAAATGGCTTATAACCAGCAAAGCTCCGATGTACATGTTGGACACAATTACATACACAGGCATAAACGACCCATATTTGCCTCACGGTTCATTCGCATCACATACTGATATATTTCCAGTGCCACTACACTCAAACACATCCCATAAAACATGATGACGACAGCCTGAAGAACAGTATGTGCTGTGGAAGCAATCAATACATGCACAACTGCCCGATACATTCGATGCCTCACAAGTCGGAATTACATGATATAAATGCAACTACCGATAAAAAAAAGGGGAGAAATCCTGATGACCAGTTTCAGGCAAAACCTCCAGAGCTTCCATGCCAATAAACGAATAAAAAAAATAGCCTACAGTTTGAATTGGCTTGTCGTAACATTAAAAAGAAATGGCAGGAGAGGGGATAAATTCACCGTCAGGATGCAAACACACAGAGCCATCCGCGTGGGCATTAGCATACTAAAAAAAATCCAGAAGGGCAAGAGAACATAAACAGCAGCTAAAAACTCGGAGAAAGCATGCAGAAAAATTATGCCACAGCCAACACCACAGCGTGTGGACCTCAAAACCCCCCCAAAGAAAAAGAAGGGGGGCGTCAGCACATGTGCTCGCCCCGTCCTTGCAGCTGATGTGGTCACCTTGCCGACATCCCCATCGGAGTGGCCCAATCCGGTGTAGTTGGCAGCTCAGGTGGATGACGACCGGATCTGAAGCTCGCAGCGGGCTGACAACCTCATCGTCCAGCTCACCATCTCGCCGCCCCCAGCTTGTTTGTTAATCGATCGATCGCAATATATAAAAATTAAAATGTGGGAAGTGGGGTGATTGCGTGGTGCGCGTGCTGATGGAGAAGACGACGCGGAGCTCGCAGGCGATCGAGCGATGTACGGGCGGATCATCTTCCAGAGCGAGGCGTTTCTGCAGCCTGTGCGCACCGTCAGATCTGGCTCCCAAGTCCACAATCAATCATCGATCCCAGCCGTCCATCCATCAATCAACGGCATCGGACAATAAGCTAGCTAGTAGCTTCCCTTTATAGACCCTTTCCTTCCCCTGTACCTCAACATTTAATTGGCCCACCTTGCATTTGTACCCCTTCAGTCCGGTCTAGCATACTCCATGTATTCATACTCACATTGTTTTTTATCAATGGATATGTTTCTGCATGCACACAAAAGGCGACTACTCGATTTATATTGGTCTCTAATATCGATCGATCATACACCATATATAGCATTAATTATTTTTATCATTAACAAAACTCCACTGTGTTGTACTGTGGCATTTTTATCATTAAGTATACATGAACATGCCTGGAATTGCCACAAATCAAAAAAATAGTCCAAATTAATTATACATATATAATCGATCAACTCGACTCCAGTTCCCGGGCAAAACTTTCTTGTGGTATGTGCAGGCTACGAAAGGGTGATTAATCATTTCTTATTAATAAGCAACTAGTGCTCCAGCCCTCAGCTGGCCACTCAGGCGTAGTTCTGCATAATCTTGGAGAGGGACGAGTACGTCCCCACGCAAGCGCAGCCAACCCCTACCACGATGATGAATGAGCAAGCTGCAATCTGTAAATCAAAGCCACAATATAATATACAGTCAATCAATACATCATACATTTCTCCCTATCAGTACACATTTACATTTGCATATTTTTGTACCTGATGCCATGTCACTTTTCTCTTAAGGATGGCCAAGAAACAGGCGCATGGAAGAATGTAGGTCTACAATAAAAACATGTTTTAGCCTCACCAATTAATAAACAAACTCTCGTATATCATGTGGTAAACCGTAACAACTTACCACGAGCATGGTGAGTAAAGAACCAACCAACGCCATAACTAGCCCTGTCAAAGCTTAAGAACGGATGTTATGCCGCTATTTAATTTGTCAATGACTGGTAACCAACAGGAAAAAAATCAAATAACATACCAAAGAAGGGGACAGATAGAGCAATGAGGAGGGTTGAGACCACCAAGGATGATCTAAGCATGATTATGTTCGCATACTTCTGCTGATTTGGAGGCAGCAATTCTTCCAAACTCATAGCCAATGGGATTATGGTCAATGCATATGTGATTATTTGTTAAGGGTTTCCCAGAAGAGTCATATCAACAATAGTTTCAGTCATGTAAAGAATGATATGAATAGTTGTAGTTTGAGAATTTTGTAAAGCACGATATACGATCATAGAGGTCTAGCAGGATCCTAACTTACTCACCAGTCATCAATTTAATTATAGTAATGCACAAACCTTGATATTGTTTAGATGCAGCATAATACCTCTTGTCATCAAATATTTAGGTGAAACCATATTGCAAGCCAGAGGGTGCTTATAAAATCAATGGATTTCAAATCATCTTAGACAGAGGTGTTTAGCTAAAATTAGGCCAATTTCTAGTATCCTGTAAATTATAGCTGCTAGTATAAAGTTTGTGTGTATTTTATTTGCACAAATAGCTACAGAAATAACTACTCTAGGTTTGTTTTGATATTAGATCTTATTAAAGAAATCTGATGCACCAAGGATATTTGGTTATTGGATTCGCCACCTGCAACGAAGTCAAGAGCTTACTATTAGCAACAGGATTGAGCATGAAGGCAGGTGTCTAACTATAAAAGATACTCCATCTGTTTTTCAAGTAGATCATGTTCTAGAAATGCGTACAGTCAACCCTTAAAATCTTAACTCATGAAAAGGTATAAAGATTTTATATGTGAAAATGACATTAGTATATCTGTAATGAAAAATACTTACATGTAGTTATATTTTTAATAACTTTTATAAATATATGAGTGGAAAAAGTAATGATCAAACATGTACTTTGGAGAATGTTTCGATATCCTGAATGGGATCTATAAAGAAGAGAGGAGGTGGTAACTATTTCAATTAGACGAAAGATTGAAATAAGAGAATCCATATGTCACTTACTTTGCCACCGTTCTACAATATGGCAATAAATTTATCAAGTTATATAATATGTCATCGTCTTTTACTTAACTTCTACAATTTATCATCGCCGTCCACAATCAATCAGATCTCAGCCGTTTGCACCGTTTAATTTTCTTAGATGACCAAAATACCCTTTGAGTCATACTAATCTGTTGCGCATGTTTGACACCATACTGGCGGCCACTAACCAAATCCACACATCCCTGAAATCATGGCTGATTGGCAGCACATACAAGAGCCAGACAGGGCAGTCCATGCAACCCGACACAACAGCACCCAGACACAACGGTGCCATCATGGAGAGACTGAGCCAGAGCCGGTAGAGCATGGCGAGCCCAGATGTGAGAACCTACTTCTCCGGCGCGTTGTCACGGCGACCCAGTATGGTAGAAGAGGTCGACGACAAGGAGGCGCTGCAGGTGGTACGCGCACAGGGAGGTGGAGCTGCACACTGGAGCTCTTGCAGCGGCAGGCCTTCATGGAGCACGTGTTCTAGGTCGCCAAGGATGACAAGCGCTTCCTAATGAAGCTTCACCGAGCTAGAGGCCATCACGTAGGCACTGGTGGATAAGCTCAAGGCCTTCGTCTCGGCTACGTCCGACGCATGCCCCACCAACTCAACCATGCTCTGCCGCAATGTGCTCTAGTCCTGCACGCTCGTCATGGCGGCACCCCCGCGCAACGCCGTGGTGCCGTTCTTCCTGCGCCTCTTGGCCGTACTCTGACGTGTTTGGAACTAGGACTCCATGTGCGCCGCCCTCATCGACACCACCCGTCCCCTCACTGATACGCTCCCTCACTAACGCGCTCCTCCACAAGGACTAGTGAGCGCAGATGGTAGCCGCCCCAACTGCTCTATCCCTTGCACCGCCCAAACCGCCATCCTCGTGCCTCTCCAGCCATCGGCCGACCACACCCCCATGGCCCCTGCAGATGAGAACATGGGGCTGCCGTCCCATGTTCTACCCGAACCGCTATCCCCTAAGCCTCTCTAACCGCTAGTTGACCGCGCCCCCATGGCCCCCGTAGGCAACGGCATGGTGCTGCCATCCTCAGCGCTGCTCCAATCGCCATCCTCCACTCTCCCCGAACTGTCGTCCCTTGCACCTCTCCAACCATTGGCCAACCATGCCCCCACAGCCCCTGCAGGCGACGTAATGACACCACCGTCCCAACCGCCACCCCAGCTATCATCCTCATTGCCGCCTGAGTCATCCTCCTCAATGGCGTCCATGATGCCTGATCCGTCGTCTCATTGGCATCTATGGTGCTTGAGGGCAAATTTGTCTTTTCTTCAGTGCAAACTGAGGCCAATAGAAGGATTGTGGACGACGATGGTAAATTATAGAAGTTAGGCAAAAGACGATAGCATATTGTAGAACTTAACAAACTCATTGACATATTGTAGAACAGTGACAAAGTCAGTAACACACAATGGATTCTTTCTTGAAATAACTATCTTTTCTGCTAATCATTATGATTATATAACTATATACTGTATATGAATAGTATTGTGATTGTTTACATAGAAAGGAACAGAACCATGCTCCATTTTTCCATGGCATGATTATCCCACGTCATAAGCAAATATAAGTTTCTGATTCATTTGTATGGTTATAGCATGGTAAATAAAGAGATGTTTGAAAGAGTTTTGGCAACAATTACCGTGGTCCAGACAGCAACCTTTGAAACCACCAAATTCTCTGGTAAGTTCAGCGTGAACTGAGATTCGGTGGACTCACCAAACATCTTATATCCCATCACAGCAGCACCGGCAAACAAAACCGAGGACAACCCAATACTGATAAGAAACAGAAGCCAAATCTTGAGTACTGCATTTGTAATCGAAATTATGGAATATGGACTGACTATGGGTTGTTCCAAGTTAGTTAATTACCAAGTGAAAAGAATAGAAGGAAACTGGTTGCGATTCTTCAGAGAAGAATAGATGTTCGGGAACACACCATGTCCTGAGTAGCAATAACCATACAATCCAATTGCAATGGGAATTCCTGGGAGATTCAGTGCAGTCCCTTCGTTCTCAAAGCCAACATGGTCAACAACCCCAACCCAGAATAGGCAGACAACTACAAGGATTGATGCAATGACACCCCCAGCTACAAACACAACAACATCATGTATGTTTTTTAAGCAACTCTAGACCCAGTAAGATGAACAGAAGCAGCAAGGAAATGCAGACCTGAAATATAACTCAGGCAGCTAAGGTCACGGAGCCAAGTGGTTGGCATGACTATAAGGGTGGTCAAAATTGCGAAGAACACATGAGAGTTAAGTCTCATGCTTCCAATGGTTAGATGTGCATTGGGGAATAACTTTGACAAATTGTCGCTCTCCAATATCAAATACTCGATGCAACAGGCCTGAAAAAATAGATCAGGGTCAATTACCATGTTGTGAATGCTTTAAATAGTATTACTGTTCAGAAGGAAAGAAACAAATATTATGTTTCTGTGGCAACCCTTCATAACCTGAACTGAGCTAACTCATGCGTATTGCATGGTTAAGTTAGGTAAAAGTATTACATTATAATCTCAAGATCTTAGTAATTATAGGTATTACTTTGGTTCTGTTTAAGCATAGAAATTTCAATTGAAATCAATTATTATTGAAGCATATTATTTTCAGAAACTATTATCAATGCATATGAGCTTGCATGCATGGGAGGTCATATCAGAGTTGCAAATAATCTAATAGTGTTCCCTCAAAAAAAAAATCTAATAGTGTGGTGGCCTTGTACATATCAGAAGCATGTGTGTGCCTGTGTGTTGTCCCAGATATGAAGTTGGTGTGTGTCAATTGTTTGAATACATTGCCTAAGACTAGCTCAACTCAACACAGCCTTTCAGTCTTAAACAAGTTAGAGTAGATTAGAGTTAAAACCCAACAAGAATCTTCAAATTACAGTTCAGACACGTCAATAACTACTTTCCAAACATTCCTATTCAAGTATAACTCTTTAGCTATATTCCACTCTTTTAAATCTCTTCTTATTTCTTAGGACTAGCAAGTAGCAAATTTGATTGAAATGGTTTGTTGGTAATAAGTACTTACATACAGTTCGACGTACAGGATTATCTGTAGATAGTGGAGCCACATACAAGGAAAAAGGGTCAGCACAACAGCAGTCCTTTTGCATAACCTGAAGCACAGTTGAAATATCATCATCTGTAAGAGATTTTACCGAGATTGCTATACGGCCAGTGGTGCCAAAGGCGGCATGACCAATATCAGGGTATGTCTCAAGACCCTCCTTGCTGTCCAGACAACATCGAAGGAGCACTCCAGTGTACCATGCGAGCACAGCAAATAAACAAAGTATGACCAGTCCAAGCCAGCCTCCCTGTTTAATGGCATAAGGAGTCGATAGGATCCCCACACCACACAGAACATTTATCCCTGCACAATAAAAAAAAGAGGCACTTGACTAAGTAATAAAACCATAGGTATTTGGGAAAAAAGGTTCACTTATTTGTTAAATAAGTTCAGTTATTTGCCCTGAGTAGCAAACAGATTAATTTCTTGGGTTAAGAAAAAAAGATAAAAATAGAGGGGAGAGATTGGTACTTCTACATGATATTTTGGAGGAAATACTTCTGCATTATTTGATAATTATATGGTTTTGTCTTCAAGCAAAAGTACAGCCTGCAGATCCACTTGCTGTGTGACAACTGTCACATGGTGGGGTGACTCAACCATGTGATGTCCCTATTCATACGAAGAACAAGAAGAAAAGTTGAACTGGTGGACCTGTGATGCGGCGTATCAACAAAGAGAATAGACCGTTCTGAAGAAAACATAATTGACCATTTGATGTACTTGATGTGTTGCACTTAAACTGCTCCAGATGTTTGCTGAACTAACTAATGTTTTGGATTTCGCTAAAAAAATAAATGGTTTAGGTCTTCTATCAATGCTGGTATATCAGATAAAATGAAACAGCATGTAAAGCTAGTATTACTAGTTCAAAACAATGAAAACAGTGTGATCTCAAATTCTGAATCCAGATCCTTAGAAATTCATGCTCCCGTTGTTCGGACTAGTGTAAGCCACATATTACTTGCTATATGCAGAAAATGTCTAAATTGAGCATCAATACAGTGAACTTGGACATATCAGTCTGTCAGAGCATGTCCAGGTTCACCAAATCTGATATTCATCAATGAGTATATGACAAGGATATTCTGTGGTGCCAAGAATTGAGGGGGTCCTATTTCTCATGCTCTACTTGCAGTAAAAGCAAAACGACTTCTGGAAAGTCATATGCAAGCAAATTATGGTTGGATCTATTGATTGATTTACGAGAAGCAACTTACCAATCATTGCAAGTTAACCTGAACATAACATTATTTTTCCCTTCATAAAGAAAAAAAGATATCAGTAATTAAAATTAGTAGACATGCGTACCATTCATCACTGCATGGGTGTAAGAGCATTGTTGATAAGCCGGCACCTCATGACCAACCACCAATGGCTTTTGATCCTCCGGGATCTGTTGCAAAGACGGTTTTCTTGAGGGTAGCAGGTACTGGGAGCTCTTACGGGTATCGTCACCATGCTGCTGCTGCTGATGCTGATCGTCACTTGTAGATGGGCGTAGAAGTGGCTTGACAAGATTAGAGATAATTTCAGGGGTTTTGCCCCGAAAAGAGTTGGTGAGGAATGAGTTGGAGAGCCTGCTTAGAGTTGGAGTTCCCAAAAAGCTCAGATTGGGCGACTGAACGCTACTATAAATGTCAATTGATTGCCTGTTAAAATAAGAGAGAACGGTTAATGTTAATAAGAAGAGCTTGCTAATTACTAGCGGTTGATGAAAAAAAAAACACTACTACTAGTATAAATGTCAGCTGATTGGGTGTAGCCAGAATTTTCGCACATGGTCTCAGATTTGAATTTGGGATCGGGCTAAGAAAAGGTACTCCTAGATAAGACAGGAAAAGAGGGGTTAGTCAGACAAGAGTTGATGCCCGTGCATGTTAATGGATCTTCATCATCAACTAAATAGAAGTATGTAAATGGTGAGGAGGACGTAGTAAAATTGAGATCCCTATTTTGTTTTTATTCAAGGCAAGTACTAATTTGGAAGCAGCAGCTGAGGATGAGAGGGAGAGAAGATAAGGGTGAGCAAATGAAGATACGATAAATGTTGCCTGTTGTCGAGTATGATGAGATGAGCAAGGGGGCAGGGTTGGCACCTCGACTCGACATTTAGATTTGTAAATTTGTTTGAAGGAAATCATGGTATTTAATTGGAAGAATGGATGAAATGCGTAGAAAGAATGGGTGCCTCGCCATACATACAGAGATGCTTGCATAGAGATACTCAGATTGAGGAACTAATTGTGTGTTGTTGTTGTATTTTTTAAAAAAAAAGAAAGAAAAACGAAATCTGATTTCTGAGAGGGTACAAGGGAAGGGAACCTACCTGTAGCTTTGCGGCCATTGGTGGGTGGCGTAGGAGCTTGGGCGGGCGCGTGGGGTGGCGCAGGAGGAGGAGTCGGAGTCGGAGTCGGAGTCGGAGTCGGCGTCATCCTTGCGGATGGAGTGGGGGTGGGCTTCCTCGTCCTCGTCGTCGCTCTCGATGAGGAAGCTGCTGCGCTCCTCCGACACATAAGAAGAGTTCTTCATCGCCTCGTCGACCCTCTGCTCTCCTCTTCTTCTCTCTTGCACTCACTTGGACTCTCTCTTCTCTCACTGCACTCCTCCTATCTCCCTATATAGACAAGACTTGTTCTTTCGATGAGGAAACTCCAAAACTGCTATCCAGTTGCTGTCGTCGTCGTCGACGAATGTCTCCTAGAGAAAGAGACTCAAGAAAATGCCAAGACCTGACATGATTAGTTTTTTTCTCTCTCGCTTTTAGCTTAGCCCAGCCCCAGATTCAGCCCCAGATGACGATGGAAGGAGAAGGAATAATGGATCAGACTGCAACTCTAGTATAGTATAGTATAGTATAGTATAGTATAGTATAGTATAGTATAGTATAGTATAGTATAGTATAGTATTAGCAGAGAAACAAGTGCATGATTAAAGAAATTGATGCCGTCATCAAGGTCATGATTCCATCCCCTGTATGATTCCCTTTATATATTTATATTTTATTCATATTTACTGTATACATCCCCTTCTCCAATCGAATTAAACAAAGAGAAATATATTAGTAGTAGATTAGTACAGTAGGAGGAATATGTATATGTGTTTGTTACTGCCTGCCCGCCTCCAGCTTGCAGCTTACATGTCATATTTTGCTTTGCTGCATATGGTTGCTGGGCTGCTGCTCAAGAAATAAATTTCAGTGGTCCTTTTCTCCAAATTACAAAAATAGAAACAGATAAGAGGCGCCATGTTTCCGGTATCAGATCGGATAGGATCGGATGGCGTTGTCAAGCACACACACAAAATCAACCCCTGCGCCGATAGGGGATGGATTCTCATTTCATCTCTCCTCGTTTTATACATATCATCTTAAAAATTCATTAGAATTTAAAAATATTAATAAAAAATTAATATAAGATATCATTTTATAAATATATAAATTTAAATTTAACTTGTATAAGTATAAATAAAAATAACAAATTTTAGTGCGAATTTATACTAAAATTTATTATTTTTGTTTTCATTTGGATAGGTTGAATTTGAATTATATATTTATAGAGTAACATACCTCATATTAATTTATCGTGTCAATTTTTTTATTTTTTTATAATTATTTAAATATGACATATAAAAATAAAAAGATAATAAAAAGAGTTTCACGGATGAACTCACTGAAGTGTTACTGGATGAGCCATAAGGACCGCAATTTTGACACCTCCACCCTTTTACAAAACTAATTTTACAAATAGACTTAAAAAAAACTTTAACACAATAAACCCGATCTCAGCGTAAGCCGCCAAGACAAGTGCAGCGTCTCAACACTAGGACTGACCCTAGTAGATGGGTAGGGATTAGCACTAAAGCTCTTGATGTGAACCTTAATACATGTTAAAAATATATTGATGGGCTACATCTAACAACAAAACTATCAAGTGGTCTAGTGGTTCGCTGCCAGTCTTGTGTTCAATTCCTCACCCCTTTCTTTTCCATTCGTTTTTTAGTCTCCTTGCACTACATTCACTCTTATTCTATTGGCCTATTAAAATATTAACATATATGTGATCAACGTTAAGTGTGTTGACACTGACGTCATTCGCGTCCTGGACAGCGCCTTTGGTGTTAAGTCTATGTCCTTTTTTTATAGTACCGCGATGTCATCTAAAGAAAAATAAAAAATAGATAGAGGGAGTATTTTTTTTATAAGAATCTGTTTCTAAAATAAGTTTTTACAAGGATCAAATTGTGAAAAAATCAGTAACGAGAAGGATGTACTGCAAATCCACAAGTCCAGTGGATGAGGAAGGCCCATGAGCCAGAAGTGTACCTAAACCAAAGGAGTCAACATTCAAGCCCAAGCCCACAAGTCCACATCTCGATTGATCGACTGCTTTCTCCGTCACCGCCGCCGCTTCGATCGGTGGCTGAAAGTGGAGGGGAGTGAGGGAGCTAAACCATAGCGATGATGGCTCTCTGTCGCGCCGTTGGAATGGACTCTGCCATCCTTTGGTCTACCACCTACCTTCGTCGCGCCTCCCCTTCCTTGCTAGCCCTATTGAGACGGCCCCATCCCCTCACCCTTTCTCGTTGGTGGTCGCGCCCTCCTAAACCTTTGCTGTCCCGTCCTAGATATCCAAGTCAATCGATGGATATGCTTCCACTGTACTAGTACTTTACCATTCCCCTCCTCTCAGGCAACCTCTCCTTGATTCTATCTTACTTACTAGTGCTCGCTCCGCTCCTTGTTGGTGTTGTATTACAAGGTCAAAAGGAACACCAAGGACAACGACGATGACGACGCCGCTAGCCCATGGATCAACAACGACATCATCTCTCCCTTTGTTCTACTCATCACTGACCAAGGTACTCTACCTTCCCCTCTCCTCACTCACTCACACCAATTCACAATATGTGTTCATGCTCTCACTTTTGCTTTTGCACAATTTGCAGGCTATAGTGTTGTACCAGGCACGAAGCTCTTCAGCTGGCGGCCAAGATGGACTTAGACTTGGTTGAGGTACACTACTTTACTTACTGCTCCATGCATTCCATTCCTGCCCTGCCGTTGCCCACCTACCAAAACACTACTGCTATCTGCTTGCTTGTAACCAATCTAAATATACTATTTCAATTGGCATCATCATGTATATGCCTTGTTCATATCCAAAGATTTTTTTGAACTATCTATGACTATTTCATGAATCTCTACATCATTCTTTTTTACACGATTTAAGATGTTGATACTGACAATGCATATAAACAACTGATTCTCTTCTATGCTCCATACTTTGTATCCTTTGGGGATGGTATTTGCCATTGCTTGCCCAAGAGGCACTATCACACAACTGATCGACATGATGAATGAGCACACAGACCATCCTCTCATCATCATCATTGTGATCATTGACCGAGGAGTGTCTGTTGGCCAACTCCTCCATTGGCAAGTTGGAGATATCAAGCAGCTGCTCGATGGAGATCACCTCCTACATTAATACGTAACACCCTTTAGGTGTCGATTGCCAACCCCATATTGGCAACCAACACCAATTTAGTGACACTAATGAGGAGGCCTCATCAGTATTGGTGTAAGAACTAAGCACCTATGGGTTGTACGATTTGCAAAAAAAAAAAGCATGCTCAACTCAATTCGAGTCGATGCTCTAAATCCACCGAAAATAAATCAAAAGGTGAGAGAGAAAGCGATATAATCAAGAACAAATTTGAGCAAAAGATCATATAATCATTCACATAATACAAGTTTATCACTGAATCAAACATTCATCACTCAATGAGCTCACCATGGATAGACGTTGCTTCTCACCATGGTCGACGCCAAGTAGCCCCCCTCCCCACATTCCCCATGAGCTCATGCTGGTCAGATCAGGTGTCTCTGAGCTCAAGACAGCCAGATCTAGCCGTCCCCAAGTGAGCTGCCAAGGGGAGGTTGAAGTCATCGCATAAGGTCGAGGACGACTGGATCAAGTGACCCTAAATCCCCATGGTCATCGGGGAAAAGGGGTTGCGGTGGACCCCTTCGGTGTAGTGGAAGAGATGGCGCAGGGCTAGATTTAGCGGGCCCTAAGCTTATACCCGTCAAATCTTTCATCGGTGCAACAGCCATCATCGTCGCCGATGAATCTAGTAGAGTAATCGAGACCATGTCTAGTGGAGACAGGAGGAGGAGGACCTGACAGCCCCGTGGCCGAGGTCGTGGAGCCACCATCGCCTCACCAAGGAGAGGCAAGCTATTATTGTCGCATATGAAGAGACGGATAGAGCGAGAAAGTGATAAGGATGGAGGAACGAGAGAGGACTTAAAAACAGAGCGAGAGTCTGCGTTCGGCTCGACTTCATCCTAAAAGTGCCAAATTTTTTTAATAAACTAATACTTATAAGATGTTATAAGTGCTAGTTTTAATTTTAGATCTGCGTAAGGGGTTAGAAAAGAGTGAAAAAGGGCTCAAATGTGCTAGCTTTAGATAAACTAACATGTTCTTATTAAGTGTTTTATAGTAGCACTACTTGTAGCATTTGGGACAATGCGCAAAGACTTCTTGATGACGTGGTGGTTGAAACCAACGCATTGGATTGAATTTGGTGGCAGTGGGCCCACTCCTTTTCCTCACCCACATTATCAACACCAACATAGTTATAGTCTTGATCACATCCCACATTACCTTCATCTCGTGTATAGCCAGTTCGCACGACATCTCGCTTGGAACGGCATGGAGAATCACCAAGAGCTCCACACGAAACTCGGCATAGCTAGGGTCGACTGCCACCTACAACCCTTGCACTTGCAGGTTGACACGCATGAGCAACGCCCAATCAGGGTAGATGGTCTTTGTTAGCGTCGACATGCCCAACATCTCTCTCCCCTATGGCACGAGCAGGAGCCCGACGTCATCTGTGCCATTACCCATTTTCACATTGCTGCAGCTTGCTCGGCTGATCTTGCTTGTGCCATGGCACCCGAATAGAGTGCAGTGACCACCATCGTCGAACACCATCGTCGGATCATCTTGGTACTACTATGATACAAAATGTTAGAAAATCGCCCTCACGCTCACTCTATGTTGGTGGAAATAGCTGAACTCTTAAAATTGTTGGACATGAACAGCAATAATAAGAAAATTTGAAACAGAGTTGCTAGTTTTCAGGTGATTATAATTGCTAGGAATTTCAATCACCTTCAACCTAGCATTAGAATTGGGGAGGGGGGAGGGAAGGAGAAGGGACGAACTCTCCGGTGATGGTGGTTCCCCTGTGGTGGCAGCAGCGACGACAAGGTCTTCTTCAACAGTGACAATATGATGGTAGTGGTGAGGTCACAGTTTACGGTTTGGGGTAGGAGTTGAGATGGGAAGGAGCTAGGTAAGGAGGGAATTCCCTAGGGCTTAGAGGGATGGCCTTAGGTGATGATTAGACCGACGGTGGGTGACGGCGATAAGCGAGCAATGAGGCAACAGAGGTGGAGCCATGGGGATGAGACTGGTAATAGACGAGGTTGGTGGTGAAGATGAGGGAGGCTGTGGGGTTAGGAGGCTGTGGTGCGGGGGAAAGCGCTGCCAACTATTTCGAGAGAAAAAGAAAGGGGGTGGGGAGAAGAAAAGGAGGCAACCAGTCCAGTAGGCTTTGCCGGCGTCGTTAATGCTAGCCGATGAGGCTAGGGGTGGCATGTTCAGGCAGGAGCAGGTGGGCGATGCCGATGAGAAAGCACATCACATCTTTTGTCCCGTTCTACAGTATATGCACGAGCGTAGGGAGGAGAAAAGGGAAGGAGAGGATAAGGTTAACTGTTTACACACGAATTTTGAAGCGATTGGCCGTAAAAAAATTGACTGAAATTTTGGGTATTTTCAGTCACCTAAAAATTAACAGCCCAAACTGTAAAACGACCTGAACACGAGAGGCCGAGTTTGGCGCCACGATCTTCCAGCAGCTTTTCTTATTTACTCTTCTTTTCCTTTTATTAGCTCCACTCGGGGAGGTTACATGCATGACTAACAACGATTTCAACTACAGAACGTGACATCCCAAAATCCAAATCCAGCTCAATCCTAACGGAAAGAAAATAACAGCTTTGAGCACGTCTGAATTCCAGTACACCGTGTATTTTCAGCATCTCGTTACATATATGCAAGTAATGCAGACAAAAAACGTGCAAGAAAACTGAGTAACATAAAGTAAAAGTGTATTTGTGGCGCAAGTTACACCTTCAACTCTAGAACTAACATGCATGTACTACTAATACTAGCTACTAGCAAGCTAGAGTAATACTACTACTCCTGTATATAGCTGTCTACTGTAGTACACTAATACAGAACTGTAAATATAGACGTCAAAAACGCTAAACCTGTCACCTATAGGTATTTTATCGTCCGAGCGCACGCCTGCGGAGCGCCGAAACAGATAATTAGCATGTCTACAATACCGATTATTAATATAAATCGGTATCTATAATTCGGTAGTAGGATCCTATAAAAAACGGCAATATTAGATAAAGGTGTTGGTTTATGACTAGAACCGCACCACATATATAAGTTTTTTTTGTCCATCTCGAGTTGATCAGGCAAAGAATATAGTGGTGTCTCTTGTTTGACACATAATTTTGGTTGTATATAGTTATTTACTCCGTTTCTCTCTCTTATTCGTGGTAATCAATTGCTATACAGTATTTTTGTTTTAGGTGTATATTTTATTTATCTTTTTGTTTTCGTTTAATTACTACATTAATCCATCCTCACCCTACGATATTTTTCTAATTAAGTATGGATATAGGGTGATTTACTTTATCGATTTAAATAGTTTATTTTGTAGTGGTGTATAGTATTGTCATAATGTTATATTAAATTATTAAATATATCTACCATTTTTATTATTTCAATTTACCCGTTTGTATTTATTCTAAATAGTTTTTAATAAATGATTACAAACTAGTTTAATAAATATATTATAAATACGTTGTGTGGACAGACTGCATAGTATCGTAGGCATCGAGAATATTATGAGTATGATCAACTCATTGACAGACATTGAGGAAGAAAATGAAGAAGCCTCACATACATCAAGAAGGATGAGTGAAATATTTTTAACTTAACTATTATGTACAGTTCCAGATGAATTTAAAATCGTCAAAATGTGGAACATGTTGCGTGGAATTTTTTAGTTGCTGTGTAATTTTCAATGAAGCTTATTAACGTAAAAGAAGCTAGCAGGTAAGGTGTTTCTTGTGAGCTTTGTTGCTTCTAGTTAGATTTCCTTTGTTTGCACCGCACCTACGATGCTTTGGCGTGTTCACGTATGTGTTTATTATGTTTCTTTCAGTATGAGACAACCAAGATTACTACTCCATCGAGCATGATGCACTAGTGATTAATTACAAGAAAAAATATATAACTACATAAATATTTATAATAAATAATAGCTATATGTAAATATTTATAAAATAAATAATAACTATATAAACATTTATGAAAGAAATGGAAAAAACATATAGGTGCTGGTTATGACCTCATAATCGACGTGACAATCCATTAGTACCGGTTTTGATCTCACAACTAGATGCCACATAGGAGTTCAAAACCAGCACCTATAGTTCACACCATATATACACACACTTAACTGGTTTCTTCCCAAAAGCTCTCATTCCTCATTTCCCAAACCCAGTTTTGGACAGTGGCGATGGGGAAGTTGTGAGCAAGCCGCGTAGCTATGATGAGGAGCAGGCACGCGGCAACGAGGAGGTGGCATGTGGCAAGGAGTACTAGGCACGCTGTAGTGAGAAAGAGCAGGCGTGTGGTGGTGAGTAGGCGACGTGTGGCTATTGGTGCAAAAATCTAACAATGACCCTTACATCGCACATGGTGACCTAGAAGATCTGTTTAACTTTAGTATAGATCCGTTGAGAGCATGCCAGTTATTTGATCTTGTATTTAACAAAAAACATGAACAAAAATAAAAACATTAAGCCAATCAGTCTAATAGTCGATACGAGCTGCTTCGATTAGCCGATAACCAATGGAAATGATAGCACTTGTGTACTAGAGACAACTTAAATGGTTTCCCCTCTGTGGTGGAATAAGCACCGGAGATGAACTCAAATAATCTTTGATCATGTCAAAGACTTTTTACTACTCGTCTCCCATATGAATTTCTTATCAGACTTTAATTTCAATAGTGGAGTAAATGGCTCAATCCATCCTGACAAGTTTGAAATAAACCTTTGCAAATTTATCTTGTCGATCAATGATTGCAACTTCATTTTGTTAGCTGGTGGCTCCACGTTTTTTATGGCCCAAATGCTTCGTTGGCTAATCTCAATACCTCTCTCATGCACCATTAAACCTAAAAATTCCCCAGCCAATACACCAAACATACACTTGTTATGGTTCACTCGTAATCCATATTTCCTCATTCTTCCCAAAACCTTTTGTAAAATGGCTAGATGGCATTCATCACTATTCAACATAACCATCACATCATCAATATAAATTTCCACCAATTTACCGATAAGATCATGAAATATGTAATTCATTGATCTCTGATACATGGCACCGACGTTCTTGAGCCTAAAAGTCATCACAACCCACTTGTACAGGCCAATAGCACCTAGACATCAGAATGCGGTCTTTGGTATATCCTCTTCCGCCATAAAAATTTGGTTGTATCTTGCATTCCTATCCATTAAACTAATAATTTTATGTCCGGATGCTACATCCACCAACATATCTACTATTGGCATTGGGTATTTACTTTTAGGAGTGGCCTTGTTCAAATCACAAAACTCAACACACACCCTTAGTTTATCGTTCTTTTTCCATAGCGGGACTATATTAGAAACTCATTCGGCATATCAACATGGTTTAATAAACTTCATGTCATATAATCTTGTAATATCCACCTTTATACATTTGTGTAGTTCTGTCTTGAACCTCCTTAGCGGTTGCTTGTATGGCTAATACTCTAGCTTAATAGGAATCTAATGTTTCATAATCAATCAGCTTAATCCTGGCATCTCATGATATCCTAAACAAAGCAATCCCAATACTCTCTTAATAAGTTTATTAACTCTTATCTTATTTCGGTACATAATTTTTTACTTACATATGTCAGTCTTAGCCTATCCTCTAGACCCATGTCTACTTCCTCTAAGTCATCAACCAACATAAAACCTTGTCCCAATTTTCCTTCAATGTCTTATATGGCCTCCATTAGAATGATATTTCTAAACTAACTTGTTGAATCGATTGTATCCTTTAATTGACAACCTTGAGGTATTTTACTTTCCACGCCCGCCGAATTTGCACTTTGCTTCCTCTAGCTCCCAAGATAAGTAATTTGTTGCTACCACACTCCTCAATAGATCGGCAGAGACCACTTCAACTTAGTCACCTTGTTACTAAATCAAATTCTGATGCATGGTCAATGGTATGCAGCAGTTAGCATGGATCCAATCTCTCCCAAGCAGCAGGCTATACGACCCCTTTGTATCAATGACAAACAATGTGGTGGGCAGGGTCTTACTTCTTACAATCAACTCCACATTAATTGTTCCCTTAGTTTCTGAAGCATTACCGTCAAAGTCCCTAAACACCATATTAGTTTTGACTAAATCCTCGAATGTCTTCCTAAGATTTTGATGTGTCGAGTAAGGCATAAATTCATAGCTACCCCACCATCGATGAGCATTTTTGCCATTATCTTACCATCCACAAGTCACTTGACATACGGTGGGTGCAGATGCTAATTCTCTAACACCCCAGGCTTATGAAACATTGCTCGCTGGGGTTCTAGAGCCAATTGTGCCATGGATTCTTCAGCCTCATCACCTTCAATTCTAGGCTCTTTGTACTCCATCGGCAAATAAAACACCATGCTCACCGAAGCTGATGGGTCAACATTATCATTCTTCTACTTGATGTGCCACTCCCGTCAGACACTTTTGCTCTATCGATGAAGTTGTGCCTTCCCATGTAGCTGTTGCCATTCTTCTTCTTGCCCATTAGCTCTATATCATTGTACCCTTCTTTTCTGGCTTTTCATCAACATGTTGCTAGGGCACCATTGAAGATTCTGACCTTGGCGTTTTCTGTTGAACTCCTTGTCGAATTCCACTTCAAGATCGTCCCCTTGACGTATTGACTCGTAGGACAACTAGTCATGCTAACATAAATGTTCGAATCCAACGTGCAGCTCATGACAAATCCTCGGTAGATAGTGTAGCCGATCTAGAGACTCATATCATTCCTGGCTTGTTTGATCGTCCCATGTTAAATGCCAATTGGCTTCATGCAATCGGGCATTGCACTCTACATAGTCACCAACTGACAGAAGTCTCATCGTACAATCCCAACAGAACCAAAAAACAGAGTAACTCTAGTGGAGATTGCAATAGATCTAATCCTCCTCGATCAATGATGATGTTATCTCTAGTCTTTTCCCACCTCTTTTGATATTTTTCAATTAATTATGATGACATCACCCTCAGTGTTTTGTAGTTTCAACGATCTCTACCATCGGCATGCCTCTTTGACGACTTCGCAAACACCATATTCATGAGGAATGGATGGCCATCAATCTTCATTTGCCTCTTACCATCAAATTTAATTCTTCCTTGTTTGACAGCCAACTGCAAATGCTATATTCATGGAGATCGAGTTGTGCCATTTGCAGTGCCTCTTGTTTTTTTAGCTCATCAGCAAGTGGAATGATGTGTCCTAGGGGTAGAAATACATGTTTCTCTTGGAGCAGAAAGTCAAAGATCTTATCAACTTTATTGATGTCAAAATCATACTTCAGGTCATTGCCAATAGTCTTCACCCATGGACAAATCATAGGCTTCTTGTTTTTGACCCACTTCAGCCATATCAATCTTGGTGTCAAAACCTTCATCTGTTTCCTCGTCTGATGGTTAGGCCTGAACCTGATTGATCTTCCTTTAAAGCCTCTCTTCCCTAGCCTCTTGGAATCAACTTTCATGAGCCAATACCTTCTGTATGAGTAGCATTAGGCTTTCAAACTCTTGTGATGATAACTTCTATGATAGGGCCTAGCAACCCTTAGAAACCCAGTTCAGCTAACTCCCTGTCGTTCAAGTTCAAACTATAGCATCGTCCCTAAACGTCACAAAATCGTGGAATGTAATCTAGAACTAACTCATTCATCCTCTGCTTTATTGTTGTTAGGTCCATGAGGTGCATTTCATAAATCCTAGTAAAGAAATACTTATGAAATTATTTCTCCAAATCAACCCAATTTCTGATAGAATTCAGGGTAAAGCAATGAAAACCACATGAGAGCCGATCCAAATAACGACAAGGAAAAAAATCTAACTCTCAAAATGTCTTCCACTGATGTTTCCCCATATTGAGCCAAGAATTAGCTTACATGCTCCATAGTGGAAGTGTTGTCCTCCCTGTAAACTTGGAAAGTCCGGTATCATGTATTGGTGAGGAAGAGGAACCCTATCACACTAGTCTAGATAAGGGTGTCTGTACATATATGTTTGCTCCTTAGGCCTTAAGCTAAATTGTTCTCTCATCACCTCTGTTATCCTAGCCGTCCAATCATCATCTCTTAGCTTCTGAGGATAATTTTGTAGAACCTGATAGATAGGTGCTTGATACTGAGGCTATTGCACTTGATATTGGTCATGTTGTAACTCCTAATATTGTGATCACTATGCATGATACTAGTTTTGAGGCTCTTGATACTGATCATGGAGTGGTTGATATTGATTCTGCTATGCTTGATACTAGTTGTAGAGTTGCTGGTATTGATTATGTTCTTTCCATGAGCTTCCCCACTCTGCCATCTCTCCACCACGTCCTTGTTCTGCCCCATAATTTATCTTGTAGCAATGTGTGGTAGGTGCCTCACCCTTCTACCCTCATAGCTTGATTTTGTGCCAAAGATGAGAAAAGCTTTGTTCTTGTGATCTAACCTTGCTCTAGCCTTTCTAGGAGGTACATTGGACCATGAGATAGTTCTTTATATATGGATCCATCCACTGTCTTCTTGATGAGGTTTTGCAATATATTCACCAACATACTATACTGATTGATCAACGCATCATTTACTGCCTCATTAACCATGTCCTAAAGACTGTTCAAGCAATTTGATGGTGCATGACTCAACTCCCCAAATAGTATCATCTTTAGAAATGGAGTCTTCTACATTGAGCCCTATTGTGTCATTTTGTGAGACTCCAAACACATCTTCTAATATCCATCCACCAACTCCTACGCCTATTGTCTCTGTTCATTAGTCAAATTCTCCATGGTAATAGAAATTATATTATCGTTGTTGACTTCATTAGACATCTTTAGCTTGTTGTCCCACTAAATGTGTCCTAGCGCGATTTGGTCAAAAACGTGTCCCATCAGGCGTGTCAAAAGCATGTTGGAGCAAAAATCTGACTATGACCCTAGCGTCTCACACAATGGCCTAGGAGATCTTCTTAACTCAAGCTCTAGCTTGGTTCGTTAAGGGTGTTTCAATCAATTTGATCCTATAATTGATAAGAAACATGGACAAAAATAAGAACCTTGAGCCAATCAGTATAATGGTTAATACGAGCTCCTTATATCAGTCAATGGCTAATGGGAATTATAGCACTTGCATACTAGTGACAAGACTGATGTGGGCAAAAGATATATATAAAATAATATAGGCGAGTAAACTCATCAGCTAGCTTAGACAATGGAAGGGATAAAACTTACTAAATCACGACATTAGCCTTAGTAAAGATAACCTTGATAGATCAGACTAAACTGAGATAGTATAAGATTGAATGTAGTGAGACCAGATAGATGAATAGTAGATTAATCGGGGAAACATAATATGAATGTCAGTTGGTGGTCTGATATGTGTAAAAATAGATTATGATAAAAATAGGTATATCGGCTAGAGAGTCAATACATATTAAACTTGAAGCTTAATTATAATGATACCTCATTGACTAGAGCTCTAATGAAATATTGCATAAAATCTACAATGATACCTCATTGACTAGAGCTCCAATGAAATGTTGCATAAAATCTACCGATTTAGTAGGATTTAACCTATTGGCAACAATCTAATATATCAAACCTAATCGAGATAGTATTAGATTAAAGATAATAAGAAAAGCCTACTTAGCCGATAGTATCAGATTGAAGATAATAAAAAAAACCTACTTAGCCGATAAATCCTACGTAAGCGTGATGGGTACACTAGATCAATCTAAGAGATCGAAATGATGCAACATTAGATACAACCGATATATCAAGATAAACTGGCAATTGTATCAATTTAACTAGGGCAATCTAAGAGAACAAAACGATACAGCCTTAGATGAGATCAGTCTAGCTGATACAACTACCAGGTGTCGAGACTTACCCCTTTATCGGAGATCAAAATGATGCAGCCTTGTGTCGAGAGCTAAAACCCGCTGAAAAAAAACTAGCAAACTAGGGTTGGCGATGCGTGGAGTGTATTGTTGTATTAAGTTGTGTTTTTTTATTACATGAGTCCTATGCGGTTATAATATACACAGCAACCATGAAACAAATAGAAACTAATAAACATTTCTAATTACAATACAATCTTTCATAATTACAATAGATATCCCTAAAGATAAATTTCTTTGTCTTCCACAAACCGACCTAAGCTCAATCATTCACGAACCAATTGATCCACCCGGACCCACAGTTAAACCTGACAGCTAATCCATCAACCATTATGTTCAGTTGATTCATCAACCATCGACTCCGAGCCAATCCATCACCATTGACCTTTGTCAAAGACCATCGGCTTGCATCAAATACATCAAACTCACCATGCCGATACGCTAGTCTGTGCCAATTTTTACCATTATCAGGCGATGACAAGGATGGTGACAACAGGGGCCGACTTAGGGCGGTGACAGTGGTGGCTTGGGGCAGTGGCATCAGGGCCAACTTGGAGAAGTGGTGATAGGGGTGGTGACAATAGCTGGTAACTTGTCCCCTCTCTTCTCCCTTGCTTCCTCTCATTTTAGAGAAAAATGTTGAATTTTTCATGCCGCCAAAAGCCATAAGTATGAGGATTTTAGAGAAAAATGTTTTGTGTTGTAGTGACATTAGGTCAAAACATAGAAATCCTACATTATACTTGTATAGCTCTAGTGGTGGTTGTGGTATTGATAAACAAGTTTGTATTTTGGATCGGAAAATGTGAAAACAAAATATAGCTTAGTAGTATTGATAGAAAATACACTCTATTTGTCCATATATGTGTATGAAAATGTTCTTGGCCTTATGTCAAATCATAATTATATTGAAATTTCTAGAATTTTAGTTTTCTGATTAATATAGGAAGTTTAGGAATTTTTTATTAAGGTTAGAATGTGCAGCTATATTTCTAGCTATTTTAAAAGTTGCAAATGATGTTGTGTGTGACAATGATTTAAGACATATGTTAGTATACAACTTACCAAAACATACCCCTCAAAAAAACTCAAAAATAGAAAACTAGCTAGATCTGATTAAAGTTTTGAAGAAATGTTTAAAAATACTATGTATTTATTTATTGTTTAGAGGTGTTTGAATTATTCACTTTTTTTTTGATGTTTGAATTACTTAAGGTTGAATTCTTTTTTAATGTTTTTATTTAGTTAATGTCTTCTATCATATGATCTCACGATGATCAGGCAACAGGAAAGTCAACTGCATGTTGAAAATTCACACATTTAAAATCTAACTGACCTTAGTTAATATGAACATCAATGATGAATATTGAGAATTATGACTTTAGATATAGATGTTGATATGAATGTGAATGTATATGAGGATGGTGATGGTAATAATGATGGTGAATATACATATGTGGGTGTGGATGTGTATTTGGCTAAATATATTGTTGTTATTATGTGAATATGTGTGATTTTTTTAAAATTTCTACATTCCGACGAAGATGGGCAACAACAACATGTCATCGAGCACCATGTCTAGCGGCATCAGGGAGAGCACGCTCATGTGGCCGATACTCACCCTAACCAACTACTTCGAATGGGCGATGTTGATGTAATGTAACTTCGAAGCCATGGAGATTTAGGAGGTGATCGAACCTAGTAGCGCCGGCATGAAGCGTGCACAAGATCGGTAGGCAATGGGCGCGCTGCTGCGTTCCGTCCCGAAGGAGATGTGGCAGACGTTGGGGAGTAAGAAGACCGTCAAGGAGACGTGGGATGTGGTGAAGACGATGCGTCTTGGTGCCAATCGGGTCAAGGACGTCAATGCCCAGAAGTTGTTAAAGGAGTTCGAGAACATGAATTCAAAGAGGGCGAGACGATCGATGATTTTGGCATGAGAATTACCAATCTTGTGGCAAACCTCAAGTCACTTGGAGAGACAGTGAAAGACAACCGCGTCATGAAGAAATTCCTCCGTGTTGTTCCCGCCCATTTCAATCAGGTGGGCGTGTCAATTGAGATGTTCTGTGATCTGAAAACCCTAACCATTGAGGAGCTAGTAGGGCAGTTGCATGCGGCGGAGGACCAACTGGAAGACAAAGTCGACCGGATCATCGACAAGGCCGGGCATCTACTCCTGACGGAGAAAGATTGGCTTGCAAAACACAAGCATCGTTTTCAATCCAACTCTATAAAGGATGGAAGCAGCGCCAAGAACAAGATGCCGCATTGCTGTAATGGTGGCGGCTCGAGCGGATCGGGCGCCATCAAGCTCATGTCTAAGGGTACATCTCGACGGAAGGGCCAGTGCCGCAACTATGGCATCTATGGCCACTGGGCATAGGACTGCAAGTGTCCAAAGAAGGAGAAGAAAGTGGAGAAGAAGGAAGTAGCAAACATCGATGTGGCGGACACCAATCAACCGGTGTTGTTCCTAGCATCGACAGGCAGCAAAGTGCGTGAACCAAGGGAGGTCGTCCATCTCACTAAGAAGAACATTGTGCTAGTGGTCTGCGATGACGACATGTGGGTACTGGACATAGGAGCCAGCAACCACATGATAGGCACCCAGTTTGCACTATCATATCTTGATGATGGTGTGCAGGGTTTGGAGATGACTCCTACATCGAGATCTATGGCATTGGGTCCATGGTGATCGAAGGACATCAAAATGAACACAAGGTACTCTCTGAAGTCTACTACATCCCTAAATTGAAGAGCAACATTGTGAATTTAGGGCAGCTCGAAGAAGGGGGTTATGATGTCAGATTGAAGAATGGGCATTTTAGAGTGTTTGATTGAGATTATAATCTATTGATTAGTGCTCCCCATACTGGAAATCGTTTGTATACCATAAAGTTTGGAGCAGTGCCTTCAGTATGTTTGTTGTCTAGGATGACTGAAGAAGCTTGGTGTTGGCATGCTCGGTTTAGTCACTTGAATTTCAGAGCCTTGCGTGAACTTGGTAGAATGGAGATGGTATGTAGTATGCCTGTGGTGGATCGTGTTGAACAGGTGTGTGATGGGTGCACTCTTGGGAAGCAGCATTGAACACCATTTCCACAGGTATCAAATTTCAGAGCCAAGAAGGGTTTGGATTTGGTTCATGCTGACCTTTGTGGGCAAATCACCCCACAAACACTGGGGGTGTTCATATTTCCTGCTGGTTGTAGATGATTTCAGTAGGTAGATGTGGGTGGAGATGTTGAAGACTAAAGATCAAGCACTGGCCTATCTGAGAAAAATCAAAGAAAGAGCAAAGTTGGACCATGGTGGCAAGATGAAGTCACTGAGAACAGATAGGGGGCAGAATTTAACTCTAATATGTTCACAGTGTTTTGCAATGAAGCTGGCATCAAACATTACACAACTACTCCTTACTCTCCCTAGCAAAATGGAGTGGTTGAGTGTCACAATCAGACAATGGTTGAGATGGCACGATGTATGATGAAGAGCATGAGTACCACCTGAATTTTGGGGAGAAGTTGTGGCTACTGCAGTATATGTGCTGAATTGGGCTCCTACAAAGAGTTTGAAGAACAAAATTCCTTTTGAGGCATGGCATGGCAAGAAGCCAAAAGTTGATCATCTTAGGACTTTTGGCTGCATGGCACATGTGAAAATAGTTGGTCCCAGCATCAACAAGCTCTCTGACAAATCAAAGAGGATGATGTTTATAGGGTACGAGCCTAGAACCAAGGGTTACCGGCTGTATGATCTTGAATAGAAATGATTGGTGATAAGCAGAGATGTGGTGTTCAAGGAGGATCGAGCCTAGAGCTGGAGCAATCAAGAGGACAGCATGGTTGGGACAAAAACCTTGACTGTCGAGCAGTTTCAATCTACTGTAGCTGATCCGACAATGGCACAGACTAAGGAAGCAGCAGAAGAAAACAGTTTGGGCGGTGGCAGTCTGGCAGCATAGTCACCTCCACACGCACCAGTGAATTCTTTAGCATCCCAAGGACCTGTTGGCACACCGGTTACACCTACAACAGCATCGTTGGCTGGAGGTCAGTGGAATACAACATCAAGGGGTGCAGGCTCAGTTTCACAACAAGCTCCACAAAGATACATAACTCTGTCTAATCTTTTTGACAGCACATAGGAAATTCATAATTATGAGTATAGTGGTGTATGTTTACTAGATGCAGATAAGCTTGCAAGCATTGAGGAGGCTCTAGAAGAAAAATGTTGGAGGGACACTATGAATGCAGAGTTGCAGTCCATGCATGAAAACAAGATATGGGAAGTGTCAGAACTACCAAAAGCAAAAAGACAATAGGCAATTGGGCTTAAGTGGGTGTTCAAGATAAAAAGGGACCTGCTAGAGACTTAGTCAAGCACAAAGCAAGACTAGTGGTCAAGGGATATGTACAAACTCAGGGAGTGGATTTTGATGAAGTCTTTGCACCTGTAGCAAGGTTGGTGACACTGAGACTTCTTTTAGCTCTAGCTACTCATGGTCAATGGGAAGTTCACCATATAGATATGAAGTCAGCCTTTTTGAATGGAGATCTACATGAAGATGTTTATGTTCATCAACCACCTAGGTTTAATGATCCAAAGTGTGCATGCAAGGCTCTGAAACTGAAAAATGCACTATATGGCCTTAAACAGGCTCCTAAGCATGAAACACAAGACTTGATGCTGAATTGAAAGGACTTGGTTTCAGAAGAAGTGAAGTTGAGCATACTGTGTATAGAAGAAAAGAAGAGAATTCCTTCTTGCTGGTTGGAGTATATGTGGATGACTTTATTATCTATGGACCGAACAGTGACAAGATCACAAAGTTCAAACAACATATGATGAAATTGTTTAGAATGAGTGAACTTGGGCTGTTAAGCTACTACTTGGGGATAGAGGTAAAGCAAAGCCTGGTGAAATCACATTGTGCCAGAGTGCTTATGCTTCCAAGATAGTGAAGCTGTGTGGGATGAAGGGTTGTAATCCAACTGATAGTCTAATGGAGCAGCATATAAGGCTAGTGGAAGGCCCGAAAGGAACTGAAATGGATGTGACCAAGTACAGGAGCATTATTGAAAGACTAAGATACTTGGTGAACACTAGGCTAGACATTGCATATGCAGTTGGCCTAACAAGTAAGTTTATGGAGGCACCAACCAATAAACATTAGGCAGCAGTCAAGAGGATAATAAGGTATATCTCAGGTACAATTGACTATGGTTAGAATGCAGAATTAAGGTTGTTGGGATTCACAGATAGTGACCATGGGGGTGATTTAGTTCATCATAGAAGCACTATAGGCATGGTGTTCTTCCTGGGACCAAATTTAGTGACTTGGACCTCTCAAAAACAGAAGTCAATAGCAAAAACAGAAGTCAATAGCTCTATCCTCCTGTGAAGCTGAATTCATGGCTGCAGCAGCCGGTGCTTATCAGGGGGTTTGGCTTAATAGACTATTGGCAGATTTAACAGGGAAGGAAGTTCAGAAATTCAAGCTCTTGACAACAAATCTGCAATAGAGCTGAGCAAGAATTCAGTCTATCACGAAAGAAGTAAACACATGTATCAGCAATAGAGAGGTGGATGTTGATCATGTTAGCACTGATGGTCAATTGGCTGATGTTCTGACTAAGGCGTTGGGAAGAGTCAGATTCATTAAGTTGCATGAGAGGATCAGCATCATCAACATTCGACAGGATTAAGGAGGTGATTTGTTATCTTGTAATCTAGTCGAGTACCTGCATTAGCTAGTTGCATTAGTTAGTTGCACGTTTGCTGTTATGCGTAGATATCGCGGGTGATCTGGAGATGTGCGCAGATCACGCTGTGACCACAACCTGATGTGACTTGTTCTCGCCACGACGTCGCCCACCGTGCATGTCGCGCGGACGATCCAAAAATAAGGGTACCGCGCAGTGGCTGCGTCGTGGCAGGGACGGAGGGCTTCAAGCTCATGTATCTATTCACATATATGCAAGGAAAAACAGCAACAACTTGCTGTGCCATTCAGCAGTGAAAAATATCCTTTCTCGGGTGCGTGTGTATCCGTATTCTACGCGTTCGTGGCGATCGCGTACACTGTTTCTTCCCTGAGTTCGCCGATGTTGTCCAGAGATCGACGGCTACCGTCGGTTCCATCACCAACGAAGCATGGTGAGCAGCCATTCCTAGCTGACCTAGTCCTGGGGTGGATATACTCCTAGTCCTAGCTACTACTATATGGTGTACACTCGTACTACGTACCTATACCTACGCTACGCTATGACGTTGATGCAAATTGCAATGTTGAGAATGTTGCGACGGTGTTAACTGCAGTGCGTGCACGCCAACGCCTTGTTGATGATGCATCTCGATATACATCGCACCCGGCCTGCTGCTACTTTTACTGAGCGCGCGGCGCTTTCTGCTATCAAATCGCTCGCTCGCTCGCAGATAGGCATGGACACAATGCCATGTACTTAGTACCGCTACCGCCGCCTTCCTCCTCCTCTGCTCGTCGTCTTTTCACCGGTAACGGCAAGGGAAACGGTCAAGGGAGCTTATCACATCTCAATCTTAACACCATCAAAAAGCCCACATTAGATAGAACATGCCAACATGCCGCCAACAACGACGAATTATGCCTAGCAGTACCATACATATCGATGTCAGCCTCAGAATTTCAAACTGACAACCACGATAACAAGACAGAAATCAACACAAAAACTAAACAAAATATTATATCTTATTACCATATCAGTGTTCACACCGAATCGGTCCTTCGTGTTCGTCAAGAGAGGTCCGATGCAAACACACGAACACATCGAGGTCTAGGAGATATGCTTCACTTCAATACAGGTTATTCAGCTTTGATGTCCCATCATTGGGTTGCTAGAGTTACGAGTGTGTCAGTTAATTTAACCCTATAATTAATAAGAAGATAAACCGATAAGTCAATCGGCCAATAAGCCGATATAAAATCCTACAATCAGCTAGTTACTAATAAGAGCTGAAGTACTTGTCCATTAGCTTAGAAAGCCGAAGACGTAGGTAGATAAAGACAAAGAGAATAAAAGACACATTGGCTATAAAGCCGATGGTGTTATGGAATAGAGTAGTGTTCCAAATAAGATAAAAGACCCATCGACTCTAAAACCGATGGTGCTCCGAATAAAATATGCGATGGTGCTCCAAATAAGATAAATGATACATCGGCTGCAAAGCTGATAGCACTCCAAATAGAATATGCGATGAGTAGCAAGGAGCAAAACCCAATCTTCCAAAAGTACGAGACCTAGTAACCACCGTGACGATACCGTTAGAACCAGCCTCAATAGATTGGATCAAACTGAGACAGTATGAGGCTGAGACTAACGACATGGATTAGATCAGACGTGCGGACGGAAAGAATGAGCGAATCCATCGGCTAGCTGAACTGATGAGAACAATTCTCTGAAAATATATGTATATCAGCTGAGAAACCGATACACTAGGCATGAGATTGTGTATGGATAACTCATCGGGTACCTACTTTGATGAAATATCGACTAAAGACCTAACTACTTATGCCTCAATCTACTATCATCAGTTTAATATGTCAAACCTAACCGATATAGTACGAGACTGATAATGATAAAAGGAGCTTGATAAACTGATAGATACCACGCGAATGTGATGTGATATATCCGATCGGACTAAGTGGTCAGACCTAACCGATACAGTCTTAAACAAAGTGAATATACCAGGATAATAGTGTGATTTACTCCTTCACTGAAGTTTAGACCTAACTGATACAACCCCGCATCAAAAGGTAGAACTCGTCAGGAAAAACCAAGACAAGCTAGGGTGGCAATGTGCTAAAATTGTATTTATCGAGAGATCATTTACAAGATTTCAAGGGTCTATATTTATACCCTGAGATTATAAAAGTCTGACATAGTTACAACAACCATCGAACGCTATTTCATAAAAACATAAAGAAAAATATTTATTTGAAAGTTAACAAAACTAATTAAACATGTCTATCTTTACAAGTTATCTCCTATATATATAAAGTACCTTATCATAGCTTCCACGGCTCTATCTTAGATTTTGTTCCATCTAGATAATCTTCTATTTTTAACTAAACTAAATCCTTACTTGATCCGTCAAATCGGCTCTTTCCTTATATCAATCAGACTCTTACCAATAGGCTGATCGGCTCTCTAATTTATCTATGGGGCTTACCAAATTTTGGTGCAGACAATTAGATAGACCCTTAGTAGCAACTACCAATAGAACTTAACACAGCTAGCACACCATTCCACACTCAATGGCTTGGATCCAAAGACGAAACTAAATTTTTTAGCATCTTCCACCTAAACTAAGAAGGGAGAAAGAAAAACAACAAAATAGAGAGGGAAAGTACTTTCGTACTCACAAGTCACGAAAAACATGAGTATGCAAGGTGCAAAGAAAGGCTAGTTTTATTTCGCAAATCTTTTGTTTGGAAATGTTTCGCAAGCTCTAAGTGTGAGTTTCACAACTTATTTAGAAAGAGACTTACCATCTCAATCCGATGTAATTTTACTTTGCAACAACCTAAACATTATAATAAAGTTTTCGCTCTTCAACAAAACAATGTTTCTTAAGCCATACATACAACATTTATCTCACTCCATCTAGAGCTAAACCAACATATTTCTTCTCATTGGCTCCTTCTTGGAACCACATCTAAGCTTTAGTTTCCACTCCCTCTTGGGAAGCCAACTCCATGATGCCCTCACGTCATCCCAAGTCACATGGATCCGTTCCTAACCACTAAGATCATCCATCCGTCGCCAAGACCATCTTGGGTAACAGTTTTCATTCCCCATAAATATTTATCATAAAATATTAGCAAACAAATTTACGCTAGCAGAATCATCTTACATTCACTTGTAAATGTGGACATGAATATTCAAAAGATTAAGCTCCATAAAGTTTGTACGCTTTATCCACACAACACAAAACTAACACCGAATACTCAATGGCACCAGAAGTTCGTAACAAGGCCTTTTCTAAACTAAACCATAAATATCCCATGTTACATATTTGGGTCGAATCTCTTAAAATTGAGTATTATGCAAGTCTCATATCTTTATCTACTCATGGCATACTAGGGATGTCATCTATACCAAACCAGTTGCCTTAAAAGAGACTAGAAGAACATCCATCTCAGGTAGTAAAGATCCATAATCCAATCTCCTCACCTAAGAATTCCGCAACTATTGACATATAAGATTTCCATATACTATCTAATTATTCAGCCAGGAGCATCTCATATATACTTATGTGGTTATAATGTAAGATACTCAAATGTAATTCCCCCAAGTAATTAGTCCTTTGATGCGATTACAAAACCAAGCAGTACAGGCGAGGTTCCACATCGTGGGTTTTCATAAACCTTTTCTATTTTCAAACCCACTGACTGCATAAGCTAGGTTTTCGCAAAAGGTTTCACAACCTAATTTTTTTCTATAACAATAAACAATAGTGTAACATGGGGCAATGGTATCCTACTCAAGGAATGTGAATTTCCAATCACCATTATAGTGGAGTTACAAGGATAATATTCAACAATGACCTATAAAAAGTAATGCAACTAATAGGTTGGTCCATCAGTTGTGTACAAACTGAGATCAATCAATTCAATTGTGTGTGCTAAGCATGCAACTTTGTAAATAATAACATTGTATAAATTATAAGCAATATGATCAAAGGTGACTTGGCTTGCTCTTAGTCAACGAGAAGTTCTTTAGAGTTGTCTTTTGAAAATTTTCCAGTGGTGAACCACACGCAAAACGAGAGAAAACACCAATAAAACCCTAAAAAGACAATAAAATACTAAATAAATAATAGTGTCATTAGATAAATCTTATTTTTAAAAAAATAGAAGTTTAATGGAGTCAATTTAAATTAAGGTTGAAAAGATATTGATTTTTGAAGTTTTATTGAATTTCTAGAAATAAATAAAAGGATTAAATTAAATAGGAAAAGGAATATATTTAGAAATATTCATGCCTGTTAGGTGGGGCCCAAGTGTCAGTGAAAGGAGAGATGGCCTCGTCCTTTGTTCCATAGTAGACCATGTCCATAGAGGGAGTGAGGAAGGAGGGTCATGTACTAGTTTGGTTAGACCAGCTTGATGGGCCTATCTGGCCTTTGGCAAAAGGCCAGAGAGAGGGTGGATGTGACCTAGGCTGAGATGGGGCAGCCCAATACGAGATGGCCATGGTGGCCCATGGTCCCTTTAGGGAAGAGTTGATTGAAAGGAATATCGATAGCTGATGGCACCCAATAGCGATGGCAGCTAACTCCGATGTCCAGTAGCAATCCGAGGTAGCAGCTCTGGCCAACGGGTAGCGAGGGAGGCAAGGAAGCTATTAAGCGGCTCGTATGGGCTAGGGAAGGGGCGATAGCAACTAGCGACAAGATCTTGAGGACGGTGATGAGAGGAAACAGTGTCGCTCAGCGGTGAGCAATACACAGTCACTGGCAATGGCTTAGGAAGAATTAAGGGGACAAAAGAAAGGTTCGGGTGCTCGAAATTTGGGCAAGAGAGGGATGAAAAGAGGACTCACTGATTGCGGTCGATTGCTTATGGCGGCAGTCGGTCTAAGCTCTAGCTAGGTTTAGGGTACGTTGGCAAGATAAGAGCGGAAAAGAGGCACAGCTAAAATGGAGAAAAAGGTGTTGGTCGTTGAATCTTATGGAGGCTGATCAAGCTGGATGAGGCCGTGAACGGGCTAACAGAGGTCCAATCAGGGGAGACGATGCCCTGGTCACGCGAAGTCCTAGGATATATACTTAGCTCCAATATAGTTACTTAGTCTTTGAGGTTCGAGGGCATATCAATCAATTTGACCCTACAATTGACAAGGAAATAAAGGATGAAATCCATGAGCCAATTGGTCGATGGACCGATACGGCTCACCCTATCGGTTGAGTGTCGATAAGAAAGGTAGCGCTCGAGCATCGGCTAAAAAGCCGATGAAGACGTAGGCAATAGATGCGTGGAATAAAATAAAAGGATTATCAGCCAAAGAGCCGATAATGCTCCAGAGAATGAAGACGATGAAAGCGCGAAGCGGGTCCCAATCCCCCATGAACTCACAAGGACCAACGACCACTGTAACGGCATCGTTAAAACCAGTCTCAATAGATTGAACCAAACCGACACAGTATAAGGCCAAGACTAATGCCACAGAGATAATGGAGACTAGATCAACCGTAGCAATGAGAAAGGAAAAAGCGAGATCATCGGCTGCTTACCAACCAAATGTCCAACGCAAGCCTATATCTAACATCATCAGCTATCTAAGCCGATGGAGAACGAAACCCTCTAGATCTTGATGCCAGCCCCGTCAAACACGAATCTAAGATATCGGACCTAACCAAGACAGTATCAGACCGAATCCGACATGACCAGATCGATCACTAGTGAATTAATCATTGAACAATATATATAAATTAGATATAAGGCAAGTGGTAAAGATAACTCATCGGCTACTCACTCTAATGAAACACCGCACAAATACCCATTGAGCCAACGACTCAATCCACCACCACTGATCTTGTAGGTCGAACCTAATAGATGCAGCACGATACCGAGGATAGCGAAAGGAGACCGATGTACCGACGAGCCTCACGCAAACGTGATGCGGTACGCTTGATCACACTAAGATGTTGGATCTAACCGATGCAGTGTTAGACAAAGCAAAATGAACCATAATAATGATGGAACTTATCCCTTAGATGAAGATCGAACTTAACTGATACAGCCTTGTGTTGAGAGCCAAAACCCGTCGGGAAAAATCTAGCTGAGATAGGGTGACAATGCGTCGAAGTTATATTGTATGATCTATTGATGATTCTTTGATAGGTTCTAGGGGTCTATATTTATACCCTAGATTTATAAGAGTCTGAAGCAGTTACAGACAACCCCTGAACAATATTTTCTAAATATATAAGGAAACTAATCTATAATAAGTTGTAAAGCTAACTAAATTTGTCTAACTTACATAATATATTCTATATAGATAAAACACCGTGCCATAGTTCTCACGACTCCTCCTCAGACTCGGTCCCATCTAGATAACTTTCTGTCTTTAACCAGACCAAATCCATCCTCAACCCGTTCAATCGATTCTCTCACTGTGTTAATCAATTTTTCTCTACGAGCCGATCAGTCTTCTCTTCATCGACCGATCTCGTTTGCAAGTTAACTAAATTTTGACATTAACAAAAGAATAGTAGTTGCTAACTTTTATGTCCGTGTGGTGACGCAAACTGACAAGTGAGAGAGATGGCAGAGTGGTTGGACATATGGAGACATGGCGAAGTGATGGGACATATGGAGACCAGCTGGTCCTCTTCGAGCAGTACGAGGAACGGGTGCGCGCGACGCCGGGGACGCGCGGGTGGCCGACATGATGAACAAGGGCATCTTCAACATCTGCGCCGGCAGCGACGACGTGGCCAACACCTACTTCACCATGCGGGCACGGCCGGGGTACGACCTGGTGAAGGCCGGGGCACGGCGGGTGGCGATGATCGGGATGCCGGCGATCGGGTGCGTGCCGTCGCAGAGGACGCTGTCGGGGGGAATGGAGCGAGGGTGCTCGGATGATGCGTCCACTATGGGTTGCTGCGGCACGGGTCTCCTCGAGGTCTGCGTCCTCCGCGACCGCGTCTCCGACTACCCCTTCTGGGACAGCGACCACCCCACCGAGAAGGCTTACAACATCCTCACCGACTTGGTCTACGACAAGTACGTCAAGAAACTCCTCCTCGACTAGCAACCAAGCCATATATAGCTACCTACCTCGGCTACTACTACAAGTACAAATGAAGTCTAGCTCCTCCCTTGATTAAGCAAGGCAGAGGCATATGTTAGCAAGTGAGTAGTATTACTAGTGGAGTATATAGCGTGTATGTGGTCGTCTCCTCCTCCGGATCGGATACACACTACGCTCGCATATGATGAGCCTTAATTTGCTCGCTCTCGCGCGCCATGCATCTGTACGCGCCCTTTTTTGTTTCAACCTAATTGCATTATGGAGTATATTGCTTCTTCAGGTTTTAATTAATTCAGTGAGAAACTTATTATACGCAAGGTTGCATGTGCTACCTAGCCAGTAGTATCAATTAATTCCTCTCTTCAGGCTGCTAGGGCCCTGTAAATCTGTCATTTAATAATTGTACGTTTCCCAGACAGGGTATTTTGATTTCGTAACAGGTATCTACAGCAGTAGTAGTTGTACTGGTATAATAGCATACATGTAGCTCGCATGTTTGAAGACTCCAGATTACAGTAGTGGTGGTATAATAACAACGAAGCTAGCTAGTACATGAGGTAGAGATCAAAAGTCTGACTGACTGACTGACGACTGACTGAGTTGCTGGCTCGGCTAGCGCAGCATGCTTATATGCACCTCGATCTATATAGGAGTATGTATCTTGATTGAACCGATAGATGGGCCGATCGATCGAGCTTCAGTCCTAGAGCTTTGACGATGGCAGGCCTGCATGCGCATTCGCAGTTAAGAAATTAAGTTGGCAATGAATGAATTACGCTAGTATGTAGGCGGATGGGAGATAGATGCACCGACCGAGTTGTTTGGCATTAACAATGCTGGGGCAAGCAGCTGGCGGCGTTGCACCCTCCTTGAGGAACGGCTCCACCACATTCGGACTCCCCCAAACCGGATACCCCTTGATCTTGCCCTGCAGTGCATTGCATTATTGCATCAGCAGACGCAGACAGCAGGTTAATTGCAAGCATGCACACTGTCTCACGCATCTATCAACCCCTTAATTGCTATGCTACTTATTCATCATCAATATTTGAACTGAGGCTAATTAAGCCTATGAGAGGAGTATGTCCTTACAAGAACGTTGAGAGCTGCAAGTGTTGCCATTCCTTCGCGTGTCCACTGGAGAATGAATGAAGCAAATTATGTTAGTCGGTGCATGTACCCTTTGATTCATAAGATGGAAAGATGGATGGATACTCCCAGGAATTAAAGAAGGCATGAAGAAGCTATATATCGCAAGCGATGTGTGACCTTGGAGGCAGATGCGATGTGAGGCACGACGACGGCATTCTTCATGTCAGCGAGACCGGGCTTCATGTAAGGCTCATCCTCAAAGACATCAAGACCAACACGGAACATGGGGTTGACCTTGAGGTGCTCCACCAGCGCAACCTCATCGATCACCGGCCCTCGACTCGCGTTCACAAGAACCGCCTCCTGTATACATGTTTGTATGTATGCGCTGTTAGCCACTGCATGCAACGCAGAGTATAGTTATCAAACGGAACAAATTAACACAGGTTGTAAGAGGCAGGCACCTTCTTCATGATGGCCAGCCTTTCCGGGTTTATCAGGTGGTAAGTGGTCTTGTCCAACACAGGGTGCAAACTGATCTGCCATATACATATACGTGCACAGGACAAGCAATCGATCAGCTTAGCTTATTTACTGCACCGCATTTGCATAGTTAAATATATTGTCTTAATTACAATATAATTAAGAAGGAAAGAAACAAAGAAAGAGATTGATATATAGATGGCTGACCACGTCGGCCTCCCTGAGGACATCCTCCATGGTGGCGGCTCTCTTCCATGTCACAGGCTGCTCTCCGTTTGCTTTCAGGAACTGCCCGTAGGCTGCACGCATTGCATATATATGTGCAGACTCATTAATCTTTACTCCATCATATTCAGAACAGAGGATACAAATTAACTAGTAGTGTAGTAGTATATATGTATGTTAGTACGAGTAAAAAATTGCGTGCATACCTGTGACGAACTTCTCAAGGCGCGTGGACTGATAGAGGTCGTAGTAGATCAAGTTCATCTTGAAGCCCTCGATCTGGTACATAAAAACATACATGCAGCAAGGAGAGGAGGTTTAGATAATTGGGTGGTGCAATGGCGAAGTTGAACAGTTAATTACGCCAATGTAAGTAGTGCGTACCATCATTCTGGCGTAAGCTGAGCCAATTCGACCGGCTCCGATGACTCCCACAGTCTGACCCTTGAGCAAGTTCCCCACGAACCTGCATGTCAATTAATATGGGATGGGCGTGCATCAGGAAGTCTCTGTGTCCTCCACTACTAGTAGTAGTAGCAGCAGAGAGCATGAGGAGTAAGCTGGAGACGTACAGGTGTGGGAGCCATCCGTCGTAGAGGCCAGCCCTCATGAACTGGTCTGCCTCAACGATTCTCCGCGCCGCCGCCAGCGAGAGCGACGCCGCCAGCTCCGCCGTCGTCTCCGTCAGAACGCCCTGCATGCAAGCGTATGCAAATTGACCATTTAACTAGTTTGAGCAAGCTAAGAGACTGACACAAGAAAGAAAGAAGAGAAGAGAAGACTGACAGGCGTGTTGCCGACGGCGATGCCGTTCCTATTGGCGGCCTCGACGTCGACGTTGTTGTACCCCACGGCCATGTTGCTGAAGGCTGTCCCGCCGGCGCGCTTCAGCGCCGAGAACAGCACCTCTCCCCATTCCTCCGTCAGCTGCAAGTAATTCAATTACCACATATCACTGCTACTGGTGCTAGAAGAGTCTGTCTGTCTCTGTATTTAGCCAGCCTATCTCGCTACAAACTTAATATTAAGACAAGATCGACAAGATCAAGTCGAATGCATGCCTGGCCGATCACACCGTCGCAGCGATCGCCGATGAGGGCGAGGATGTCGTCCACGGAGAGGATGGTCTTCTTCTCCGTGCAGATCTTCATTCGTTCATTCAGCAGATACAATTATTACTAGTGTAACTGCTTGATATATAGAATCATAGGAATGGAAATGAGTGTTACCTCGAGGCGGCAGTCGTTGTCGGCGAGGAGGCGGATCCAGCGGGTGCCGGGCATGGACTTGGTGCTCACCACGCGGTACTTGCCGCTCGGATTCCACACCTCCATACATATGGGTTTCGCCATTGTTTTCTCCTTGTTTCTTTTGCCGAGCTAGGGAGTGTGTGTGTTTACGAGGAGAGGAGAGGAGAGGCGCAGCAGCGGCAGCAGCAGGACTCGCGGCTTCTGGTGAGTGCTGTAGCTCACTCACTATTGCTACTAGTACGTCCAACTTTATCGGCTAACCTGAGGCGCCAAAATTACATCCGTTTATTCGCCAACACAACAAAACAAAACATGGATAAGGGGCCCAAATATACGTGTGGCAACCAGCTGATATCAGGGGAGGCCAGTGAAAGCCGGCCTTATCATCTCTCTCTCTCTCTTCTTCAGCCAACTTGGCTGGAGTGGCGGCCTCAGAGGCTCCATGCCACCTGTCACTTCCTATCACACTGCGGCACAGACATATACTCTCTCCGTTCCATCTTTGTCTAAGTTTAAATTTTTCAACTTTAATTAAGCTTATAAAATAATATAATAATGTTTTCAACACTATAAAAAATAGTTTAATCTACATGATTCTATACTTTTCTATATTAAACTCAAACTTAAAAAGGCTTGATTTAGAATAAACCTAAAATAATTTATAATATAAATCGGAGGAAGGGAGTAGATAGATAAATCTGTGACAACGGACGACAATTAAATCATCCACCAGACGAAATCAACTGCGGTCAGGCAGGCTGCATGCAGCGCACATAACAAACAGGTTGGTTTACCAGTACTGATCACATCAGTTTTGTTTTCCCTAACATACCCATAACCAGCTACTAAATTAGCCCCCTTTCATTCTTCACCAACCACCCCATTCTCACTCCAAAATAATTACAACCATTGCGACCGACCGACCCAGCAGATAGAAGATGCAACAAGCAGCAGCATCTACTCAAACGCCCACTGGTTCTCCCTTCGGATCTCCTCTTCCTCCTCAGGGGTGAAATCGTTCTTGATGTTGAAAGTCTTGCGGATCTCCTCTGGAGTCTTGCCCTTGATCATGTCAGCAACGGTCTGGCAAGTCAGATCCAGCAATCCCTTGATGTTGAGATAGTTTGCAGCCTGCAGGTGTGGACGATCAATTTCTCTTTCTTTTTTTACAAAAAAAAAAGAAACACAAGGCACACCTTAAAATAGCAAAACAAAGCACGCTTAACCGAATCAGGTGGTCCAATCCGGCCATGCACCAGCAAGTCAGGTATATGGGTTGGACATAAGGACTTCAGTACTTTACATAATCAGAGTCAGATACCGTCCTATTTATCTTAGGTTACATACCAAAGATCCCTTTCCTTCTTTCAAGGAATCATCAATATATGTGCCAAATCCACTGAGACAGACTAATACAAGTAAATAGAAGCTCATGGGAAAGCAACTAATATGTCAAGGGTCTTCATAGTTATATATATCAACTAGCTATTTTCTTTCAAAGAGCCAAATCCATAGACTACCTCTACAGCTAGTACTAGTAACTAGTAGGTAAGAAGAAAGTAACAAATATGGAACCATTTTGCCGAATTCAATCTGCGTTGCTAATTATGGAAGCAATAAATCCACACATGCTAGGCAATGTATCATCTGACATCATAAGGTAACCTTGGCAAACTAGTTAATGTTGATTTCTAAAAAATAGCACTAAGCAGTCACAATAGACAAGTAGAAAATTAATGGTAGAAGGATCACTGAATCACATTGTAACCCTAAATGACATGAACATTGATATATCAACATGTTTTAAAAGGGTACCATAATTATTTAAAAATGGTACCATGATTATAACTTTAAAGGCTAGAACAGTAAATATATAGTCCAAGCATCAAATGTACTGACAAGTATGGTGCAACGGTAAAACAAACATGTCATGCATTAGACCTAGAACATCCTTGCATTTATGGATTACACAAGTATGGGAAAAACAAGGAAGAATACAACAGATTTGAACCACAAAGACTAATGCTAGCAAGTCCATGCATTTGTGGATGTTAAAAAATCAAGACTGCGTCAATTGCCACAAATTGATTATTACTACAACATTGTTACTGAGAAGGGTAACAACCCTACCGATTAACCCAAGCACAAAAGATAAGCAAAATTGACAGTCAACTTCACATAGATGAAAAAAAAGATGGCAGAAAATCTCACAGTAACACCGCGCGCCTACAGTTGTAGGCAATGGATTGGGATTTGATATACAACAACGACACGATCATCATCAGATGAGCTGTTCTGACAACATGCGCAACCTAATTATACGGATCAGATTCCCATATGCATAATCTACTTATTTCAGATGTATGTACCAGCACCAGTCTATCTAGAAACTTATATTGGTAAAGTCATGACTTTGGGTAGGAAAGGGGCGGGAAGGGAGCACAGAGCATTCTAGATCTGGACGGATGGGTGCAGATCTAAATAAAGCGGAGAGCGGAGACGAAGAAGGTGAAGAGGGACGGGGCATACCAGGATGAGGTCGAAGAGGGTGGCCTGGTCGACCTTGACGAAATCGGCATCCCAATTCTTGAGGTCCTCGGCGGAGGTAGGGTTGTTGGCGGTGGCGGTGGCGGATGTGGCATCGTCGGCAGGCTTGGAGGAGGCGGCGGCGTGGACGTGCTTGTTGCAGTACTCGATTACCTTGGAGAGGATCTTCGAGTTGACGTTGGGGAGGGGGATGCCGTTATCGGCGCAGTCGTCCTCGATCATGTGGCGGATGGTCTGCGACTCCATGGCGACCGCCTCCTCGACCTCGAACTCCTCGCCATCGGAGCTCCTGAGCGCGATCATCTTCTTCTCACCCTCCGCCGCCATGGCTGCTGCTGCTCCGGTTGCTTCTGATTCTTCCCCGGGAAGGATGAGGAGACGAAACCCTAGACGACGAATTGAAGGAAGTCGGGACGACGGCAGCGGACGGAGAATCTGGATGTGGATGTGGATGGGCTGGGCCGCCTCCCTTTCCTGTGCCTTCGCCACTTCACACCACGCGCGCTGTACATACAATACCAATCCACACACTCCTTTTCTCTTGCTTTTTTAATTAACTTCGGGAAACTCTAGACCAAACTACCAAATAAACACTCGTACCATGCTGCAAGATTACAAATAGCGTTGAGATCGATTTTTTTTTGCATTTCACGTATATATAACATCATATATCATATAGTAGTTAAATAGATTGTCATGAAATTCTTCCTGTCTTTTGTATAACAATAGATCGATAGGAACATGTAGGGTTCATTCAGAATAGAGGAAATGTGAAGGAAAAATAGAGGATTGATGATTCTTTTGAATTGGCTACCATAGATGCATTCGATTCAAAGGATTGCTACCTTTATTTCTAGAAACACTATTCCCTCCCTATGTTTTCACAGAAAAAAAAAACCACTATCCTCTTGGTAGGAATCCTACGCACGAAGAACAAAATATTCTTATGATTTTCTATTATCTATTTTACACGTACAATCCTATCGTATTCCCATATTCCTATTCCTAGGTTACTCCTATCGTATTCCTGCCTATCCTGCATTCCGAATCCGAAGAAGCCCGTAATGTTCCCAAGCCGGTCGATAGCTAGCTCGCTCTCTTATCTGCGTCGACAGACGCTAACTGATGATGGCTTTGCCTTTCGCTCAGGGCAAGACCGTCAAAACAGTACACTACTACATCATCACATTTATTAGGACAAACAGTATGATCGATCACAAATGTACACATGATAGTTAACAAAACATAATAGCAAGTAAACATTCCCGATACACAGCAAAGGGTTTCACCGACGAATCAATCCTTCTTTCTACAAATATGTAACTATTGCCCCCCCCCCCCCCCCCCCTTTTATTTACATGTACTGCAAAGGAGAGCTCCTCGTTCTTCTCGGTGCTCGCGAGGCTGCCCAGCCCACATATATGAAACTAGATTTCACTGCAAAACCAATACCAGATTATTAATCTATCTATTTATACAACCTAAATAAACATGACAAATAATCCAGTATCATCAATTCAGCACCTGTGTCTGTAAGGGAGACCCGGTCCTTCAAGCTTTGTCCACAGCTGCTGGTAGCCTCAATCTATTATGTCACACGGGCAACAAGGAAACTAATTCTTGATAAAATTGATAGGGCATTCAATGGTGAGCCCTGTATGTTAGTTATCATCAACTCATGAAAGATCAAATGATCCACGGCCTTCTAGGATTGCATAAAGCAGTTTCTTGCGCATTACTTCCTGCAAGGATGTCCCAGAAAAAGCATAAGCATAAGCCAGTGAAGATAATTAGCACATGTACCAGAGGAAAAAAATCACCGTGTGCCAGAGAAAGAATCCGTACTTTCGTGGAGTATGGAGGCAATTTAAGATAATTAGCACATGTCATAACACTTGGCAGATCATCATCTGCAGACTCTGTAACTCCAGCGATATTTGAAGTATTCACCACACTTGACGGGTGCTAATGATCAAAAGCAACAGCAAGTTATATTACACAAAATAAGATGACAATATTCAAACGTTATATGCTAAGATATAGCAAGAATTTTACCTTCCTAACTATAGTAAGCTTGGGATTAAGGGCAGCTAAACCACCAGGCGGAAGCCGAGGAGCACCAGTTACAAACTGGCAGAATGCATATTGTTGATCTGGGGTGAATTCAGCCATGATCTCGAGTAGCTACAAACATGTAGAGCAATTAAGTAACTAAACTTACAGAAGGCCAGATTCAGATATTAAAATGCATATGGCGCACTTACATTTACAATTGCAGGACTTTTAGCAGTATATCCATGATCGAATTTTATATTATCCACCAATGAATCAGGCTGCAGCACAGGTTTATTCAGTGAAATGTAACAAACTAAAATGTGTGTGTGAGAGAGAGAGAGAAAGAGCATTACCCCCCAAATTTCTCGGCGACCACATATTAGATAGTCAAGCTCTTCAGGTGAAAATATTTTCAGGGATGAGATGTCAAAGACCTAAAAATAGAACGGTAAACATGAACACTTACAGTAAAAGAAAGGAACAGCTAATAAAATTATAAAAAAAAGAGAGATAATGAAGTTGCACCTGGTTAAATCCTGACCTAAATGCTTCGACTTGCCTCATTATCCCTGATTTAACTGTAGCATCCACTACCAAAGTCACATACTCTTCCAAGTTGTAAATGTTTACCTGCAAAACATAGCAATACTATATTTATTGCCAAAAAAAAGGAGCAAATGCAGACACAAGTCACTGGGACAAACGCAAACTAAGATGGGTTTCATCACTTACAATTGTGTTTTCCTCGCCTTGTTTAAGAACATAATCAGGATAACCTGGAAGAGTAAAATCTAAACACAAATCTTCTATAGGAGCGCCACGGAAACGCAAGTCCGCAACTTCTAGCTGATTCATGCCATAAGTGGATTCGAACCTCTTCTGCTCAACAAGAAATTGCAGTTCTTGCAATGTCTTTCCAAATTCAGCATCAAATGAGATTATGTCAAATAAGTCCAGCTCCTGGCACATATAGTTCATTAGTTCAGACTAACTTCAATAAAACAAATGTAACAAAAGAAAAACTGATATTAATTCAGTAAGAGTAGGTATATGCACTTACTTGTCCAAGTATAAGCTTATAAAGTGCTGTTGATAGAGGCAAATCTAAAAGCCTTCCATCTTGCAAAACCTTTGCCATCACTTGCCCAACCAAGCGGAAATGTTCGATGACCTTAGAAAATCTACTGCCTTCTGAAGCATCAACAGTGGGTGGCCAAGGCTGAGGAAACAATCCAAAGGGAGCTTGTATCAAGTGGCTTCCATTGTCAGGTAAATCCGAGTTGAGTTCTTTGGCTGCCAAGTCATCTTCGGGACTTACATGAAGCACACCACTCCTATCAATTTGCATTCCCGAATCAGATGGAGAACTAGATCTCCATAATCCAAGGCGAGCACTCTGGAGTTCATGGCTTAAGAGAGTATAGAACTCCAAAGTAGGCCCAAGCCCTGTTCCAACTTCACCAAAGTATTCCACCTCAAGAACAGCTCTCTGACTGGAGAACATCTCCATAACTTTAGCAGCAGAATCCAGAATACGGTTACGGGAAACACGGACTTTCTGACGTTGTAGCCTGCCAAATCGGACCTCTCTTTCGCCACCAGTGTTTTGGTTGTCACCCTGTTGTTGCTGAAGTCGATTCAAAGCACGGGACAACCCAAATGCTGTGGAGTAAAAGTACTGCCTCCTTGTTTCAAAGGGAAACAAGAAAGGGCAGGCTTTGGTCATCTGGTAACACCAAGAAGGTAAACTGCCACTACACAGGGCAAGAACATCCTGCATTTGCCGAGCAAGCTTTGGTGTCAACTTACTATTGACAAACTCTTCTGAAGGTACCTTGGCTCCAGTTCTATATAGCTCATCCAGTGTGGTGATTTTTCCCTCAGCAAAATCATCAGAAGCAGCATGTACTCTTAAACGAGGGGACAACTGATTGAGCCCCTCTAATACACGTAATAGTGCTAAAATGTTGTAAGTTGAGTTTGTTCTCTCTAGATCACATGGGAGTTCTCCCTGTAAGATGCTATCAAGTAGAGAAACCCCATTTGATTCAGAGAGAGATCTGCAAGGATCTGATTTTGAGTTCAACGAGGCGGAACCACCTTGGGATGCCTTCTCAGCTTGGCTATCAGCCTTCTGGTATGTTATCGTGAACACATCACCCCAAAATCGATTTCCATCATTTGACAAATCAGATCCATTGAACTTCTCTTCATCATCCTCATCAAACATCAGTTGACGTTGGAGAGCTTGATACACAGTCAAATGTTTGCTAAGCTGCTTCCCGCCAGCCATAAATATCAGTTTATTGTGCTCATTCATGCAACCTCCAAGTGACAGGCCACGTCGATCTCGACTACCTCTAACACCCCGACCACCAACAGAAGCCAACCCAGTCATCGTCGCAGCAACAAATGACATTGCACCTCGTGAACCAAAGGTATTTGGATCTACTCCCCTGCTCATTATGTTCCTATTGCTGGAACCAGATGAGGGCTGCACCTGGCTATCACTTGCTGAACCAATGTTAGAGTCATCAGTGTCACCCAATTTCACATCATGCACCCCATCTTGAACACAAATAGGAAGAGATCCATCTTGAAGAACCTAATAAATAGTAATACAGTTATTTATTTAGAGACCAGAGCAAATAATATCTGTAACAACGGAAAACTAAGAGCTTTATTGGCATAGAATATGCTGAGTTCACAGGCAGGCCTATCAAGTAAAAGCTTACAGCTTATATATCAACAAGCACAACATGTTGTTTGTATAAAATCCCCTTGTGAGCCCTAGCATAAGTGCAACAAACCCCCCACTGCATTTATAATTAATCTTCTCTGTGGAAGTCTTATATTTGAATATCAAGCCAAAAAAGCTAGATAGTTGGTTAGACCAAACTTATGCTTATCATTGGTGTATGCCAAAGATTAAATAAGGTCAAGCTAGCTCTAAAATGCTATGTGAACAAAATTATATATAGACCTACAAACTAATGCAGGTTGCAACAATACAAAAATAGAAGGACAATAAATTTTGGAAAGTGGAAAACATTACCTCATGATCATCTTCTTCATCCTCTGACATGTCATCATCAATCATTAAAGCATCATCAATTTCAATAGGAGATGTGTCAAGCTCCTCATCCTGCATGCACAAAAACAGAAATATATTACTTACAATGCTCCCACTCCACGCAAGTCATATCCAATAATTAGCTGATAGTATATGCAATTATACAGCTAGTTTCTCACACAAAAATGTATTGGAACTTCAAGTCATCTTTTTTAACAATAATTTCCTAATCAGTAAAATATAATATACCTTGTTTCATATACAACTCTGTTGGGAATGACTATGGATGTCAGGACTGAACTCTGTATTGAACATGGGTATCAGATACCTAATGGTTATGCTTTGTTTACTCTATAAATCAAATGGCCACATGTAGCGTAAACTGATAGCTAGGTGCAAAACTACTTGGGTTTGCTATGAAACCAACATGAAATATTAGAAAAGAAAAATGAAAATGTAGCTTATGGGGCGCTGAGGTCAAATTATGTGTCGGTATACAATAAGGAGATTGTCCATTATTTTTAATTTAATATTTGCTGGACTTTTATTATGTCTATATGCCTCAAAATAGAATGAAACATGCACTAGAATCTTGTACAGAGGTAAACTAAACTGTCAACTGCATTCTTAATTTCTTTTAGATGTTTTCATTTTAATTCAGAATGCAAATGAAAAAATACCTCAGAGCTGCTGTCACCATGTGCTCGCTTCATTTCCAAATCTTTCTCTGAAGCAGCTTTTCTGCGAGTAGCATTCCGTGTATTAGGTCCTTTTGGTTCATCTGAGTTTGGTTTTGCAACAGCTTTCCCCTTTGCCTTGGCAGTGTTTGTGCTTTCCTCCTGAAAATCCTTCTTAGATGCCCCACTACTTGCAGCAGATGATTTTGATCTTGTTGTTGGACGCCTGCCAGATGGAGCTGGTGCAGCTGTGGATGATGCACCAGCTGCAGTGCCAGGTATGCCAGATTCAGAATTATTTCCTGATGCAACTGCAGGCTTCGAAGCAGCCTCACTACGTTGAACTCTGGGCCAAAGAAAATCTTCAACAGCTGCTAGACTCGCAAAGGGATCAATAAGCACAATATTTGACGAATAATCCCGAAGTGATTTTTCACCCTGAGCTCGACACAGGCGCAACTTGAAGGGCTGAGCTAGAGCACTCAGACCTGAAGTCAAACGGGAGCCTCCAATACCTATTCTGCTGGACTGGCTGAGCACAACAGGGAAGCGCTCCAATGAACACAAAGCACTTTGCAGTTTTTGGACCAAAAAAGCCATAGGAGTCTTATTCCTTTTGTGGTCAATAGAAAGGGCAACAGATATAAAAGACTTGTATCGCCTAAGCGCCTGCTGACGAAGCTTTGGCAGGTTTGCCTCAGATACCCTCTCCTTTCCAAATGTCCCACAGGACAAATAGTCAAGCAATGCTGCAACAACTCCGCTTCTAATGAACTCAAATGTTGATACACCGTTAGTTTTGCTAAGCTCAGTAAGTATTTGAGTTATTATCAGGTCAAATTGTGCCTCCATATCATGTGAGATGTCAAAATGAGTGGCAATAAAGACTTTTGATTTCCCCTTGGCTTTTGTCACGACATTCTCACTTGCAGTATTTAACTTTGCACAGAGTGTTCTCAGTTTAAGAAGATCATCAGTAACTCCGAGATCACTTGATTCATGGTCAGAAGGGAAGTATTTATCTTTGAACGACTTTGAACGATCACTAACTGCAAATCGAAGAGTGGTGTTTGGAACTTCTGTAGAGCATGGTGTTGAGCTAGCAATTCCAGGATTGGAAGTGTTTGATTCATCTAATGAACTGTTTTCTGTAGGTGAAGCACCACCACACCGTCGCTGGCGTCTAGAACGCGAGGGCATCATAGAGTCATTATATTTATCATGTGGCAATACCTGAGAAGGCACCATATCAGAGGATTCTGGACATATAAGCAACTCCACAGCATGAACAACACCTTCCCTCACAAACAACTTAGAGAATGTCTCAGGAAGTTTTTCCATCATAATTTCTGCTATTTGAAGAGCAGGAATCAACACTTGTGGATCTTTCCATGCAAGAATGCCTGCTAGAAAGCTGCAGATGGAAATTATGTAGCTATTAAGGATCAGAAATGAAGGTGTGTCTACTGGCACAAAACAAGAAATGATAGCTTCCAATATAAATATGCCAGTAAATCATTATCTAGAAGAAAAGAATAAGACTGTGAAGCAGAATGTTGCATTAGCACCTAGATGTGTTTGTTGTGCCAAGGAGGGACTGGATCATCTCAGCAGAGCTGTAGTACATTAGTTTTCCAATGATCGATAAGCATTTGTGGCGTATCGGTGCATTTACACTTGAGCCATACACCTGTCCAAAAACAGATGCCATTAAGTACAGCAACCCAGACATATTCCCAAAAGTATTACTCCCTCTGTCCCAAAATGTAGCAACTTCTGGCTATGCGCCTAGACAGAAGTTTCTATATTTTGGGAGGAGGTAGTAGTTATGTTCACTGACAAGAAAGAGGAACTGGGCACAAACCTGAGTCATTATGGGTAATAAGTCCATACCAAACTGCTTTAGAAGCTCAGGGTGCTCACGTAATAGTCTCTCATGTCCTGACCTTTCATTTTCTGTTGAACTCGCCCCATCTTGTTTGGTGGAAGCAGATTTCTTTGTAGAAGAGCCTTTTACAAGCACATGGAAATATGTTGGTAAAGAAATTATTCCCGAAGGCAAATGTGGAAGCAGATCATCAGCAAGGCTCACTATCTCAAACATCTGCAGAAATTAACAAGTATGTATCACCCCCTCAATCAAACATAGTTCCCAACAATCAACATAAGGGTGGGTAAGTGAGATAACAAGAAGCAGCTGCTGACAAAATTATGCATTAATTATGCTCACAAATGTCAGATATTTTGAATGTCAGCAAATATGTTCATTGACACACAAAAATACTTGCATAATATAAGAAATAAGACAAAAAAAAGTAACTCAGCAACTAGTTACTACTGGTAAGTGTTGGTAGCTTTGGATCAATCACACTTCAAATTAGATACTGAATATTGTGTTCCTTCATGCCTCCTTAAAACACTATCTCAAAGAACTTAATGCAGGATGCCTTATTCGAGAATAGTGTCTCTAAGACTGCCATACAGCATTTGAAACAATGGATTTGAACATGAACAGAGATCCACCGATAGCATCTTCCCTTTCTGTGTGGTTCATTAAAACGTCAGAAGACTAGTTTGTTTATTACATAACAGTCCTACCTTCAATCCTCAAGAACATTACCCAATGAAACTACCCACTGGTATGGAAAATTATACATGTGGCATAGCCTTAACTTTTAGGAAGTTGTGGTAAGCTATGGAGATAGGCACAGATGACGCAAGTTTAGAAAACAATGTCTGCTTTCAGAAATACATATGAATTGAGTCTCAGCTACCCGCATGTCACTTCAGCTGAGATAGATGATAAAAAATGCCATAAAGCTTGAGATTAAGTAAATTCAGTGACAGAGACAATAACCTGATCAGCAGGCCTTGACAAAGCTGGGGAGACTGATGCTCCAGCAACCAAACCAGAACCTGAAAGAATATCTTTAAGAGTACCACTGATTCCAAGAAGAAGAAGTGTTTTGGCTGCTAAAAGCGACCCACTCACACATTTTGAGAGAAGACGAATTAATCCCTGAAAAAAATTCCAGTCTATCCTTAGTAAGAGTACAAAAAAGATAGGAAACGACTCGAAAGAATAACAGCACATATTTATGTGTACCGTATATGTTGATGTACTCAATGAGACCTGGCCTGCAGAGTTGCTAATTGATACCAGGCTAGCAGCCTGAGCAACCAACCCATGATTACACAAATCATCCAATTTCTTTGGACAAGAAGCGAAAGCCTCTGCAATGCGTGTCAAACAAACAGAAGCATGTTCGAGCACCTAGAATGAGCATAAAAAGAAAGTTAAAATCGCATATTATAAAGGTGAAGTCGGATCACCAATTCAATGTTTGGAATTGAAAAATACCTTAGAATCATGGTGATTCAAGAGATTTGTGAGCAACGGAACAGCTTCCATGACAAATTCGGACGCATCAGATGGCAGCTTCCTGCATATATTAGCAGCAGTAGACAATGCTACTCTCTAGAAGCACGTCCAACAGGAAACAGATGGTAAGTTAACAGGGCACGCAGAACCAGGGGAAACTAAATTGAAGTAGGTTTGAGGATTTGAGATATCCGGAGTGGTGAATTACTAGCATACCTGAACACCAGTAGAGAAGAAGTCAAGATATGACAAGACAGCCATTAGTGCACCAGCTCGCAAACAGGCCGTTGGATGCTCCTGAGAGATCTTCTTGAGAGCTTGTAGTGACTAAAAACATCAAGACGTGAACATTAGCATCTCGGTAAACACATGCTTGAAGGGGCAAAGAACAGATGTTCGAGTGAATCTAGCTAGACGACCTCATGAACGCGTGGTTAGATTCATCATTGATGACACCACAGCTTATAGCTATGCACTTTCTACTAATCATATCAACAAATTTATTCAGTGGTGTAGTTATTTAGTTCTCTATTGAATAGAGAGAGACAGCATCATAACCACATGACTAGATGAATCGATGGTACCACAGCATAAAGCAATAGCTGGGCCGGCGCCCACTAAGTCATCAGGGCGGCTAGAAACAGCAGAGCAAGATGAGAGTAGTCAGGTCAGTAACAGAGCACTAGGGCAAATGGCATTGGCGTTTTACCTGCTCGGCGAGGTCCATGTACTCGATGGTGAGCAGGCGAGCACAAAAACACGGTATAGCCCCATAGTGTACGACGGCTGAGCAAGAGGAGGGCAGGACGTCGACGAGATTGGCGAGGGCACGGGCAGCCAGCAGCATGACATCGGGGCTGGCGCCGCCTGCACCATCCTCCCCGGGGCCGAGCAGGCCAACGAGGATGGGCACAAATGCATCGACGGGGAAGGCAGCGAGCGACTCCTCGGTGCCGATGGAGAGCATCTCGCAGAGCTGCATGAGAGACTGGAGCTGGCGCGATTCGTCACCATCGGACTGCAGGCCGGAGAGGATCCGCTTGAGCTGGGCGGAGGTGGAGGAGGAGGGGGCGGCAGCGGAGGAGGGGAGGAGGTCGTCGAGGCCGGCGCCGAGCCTGCGGAGGAGGCCCTGGAGGGCGGTGCTGGCGGAGGTGAAGGAGTGCGGGAAGGGGGCGACGGCGTCGTCGTCGTCGGGGGCGGAGGGCGGGGAGGGGTCGGGGTCCTTGCCCTTGTCGGAGGCGGAGGCGCGCGCCCGGCGGTGGGAGGACGGGGAGGGGTCCATCGCTGGCGCTGGAGGGGGCGCAGCAGCGGCGACGGCGGCAGCGGAGGAGGAGCGGCGGGGGCGCTTGGGAGCAGAGGCTGAGGAGGAGGAGGAGACGGCTGCTGCGGCGGTGGCGGCGCGCTTACGGCTGCGCGTTTCCATACAAGCGGTGACGGGCGGAGGGGGAAGGGTGGCTCGCAGCCGTGCCTAGGCGGCGAGCGGCGGCGGGCGCATCGATCGATCGGAGGTCGATCTGCGGATCGGGGGGCGGGGTATGGTGTGCTCGCCGGAGAGGATGGATCGAGGGATTTGGGACTTTGGGGGTTAAGGCGGTGCGGTGGACGAGGCGTGGCTCCCCCGCCTGTCTTCAACCTGATGGAATGGAATTTTTTTATTCTAGTAAATTTCATAAAACTACATACGCCTTAACTAAATTATCACAAATTACAAATTTAAAATTTTATATCAGAAAAATACAGATTTTGTGCTCAAATCATCACACTACAGTTTTTAGGCCAATGTTCGATTCCACCACCTCGGGTTATTCCCAAGCTACTAAACATTACATTTTTTACAAAAATAATTGATATATAGAAATTCCTTTTTAAAAACCAAATAAATACTCAACTCCTCGTTTCACATATATTTGAAAATCTCATCAAGGCATTGGTTCGAACTGGATTTTAGGTCTGAGGAGGGTTCACAATCTTAACAAATTTCAGGCATCTCAAGCTGCATCTGGAACCTTTTGTTCAAAATTTGTAGAATATCGTTCAAAATATATCAAAATTCGTTCAGAATTAATGAAAAATCAACGTCTCGCCAGGGCTCAAAATTCACTAGCCAACCGTGGCTTCAGCCTCACATCCACAGTAGTATCAAACAAATTGGGTCTTACATGCAAAACGTTTTGCGATAAAACATACAGTTTTCATGAGAAGTTAAAGACCAACTTGTCAGTTAACAATATAGTGAGGGTGAAGTTTTATACTACCTTTTAAAGTAAGCACAAAATCCATAGTTCTCTGATACAAACTCTTAAATACGTAGTCTTCAAATAATATTAAGGAAGTATCTATAGTTTTGCAAATTTTCACTTTTTATTTGTATCCCGCAGGTGGAGATTACACTACACTAAGCTAGTTTTATTTTTAGCAGTGAAAATTCATACTCATGGTCTTAAAAAATGTTACCATTTACAGAATGTAAAGTACATACTCCTAAATTGATATATTCCATCCAGTTACAAATATTTAACATCGTGGACAGGATTAGGTAATCGTTTAAAACTTTGATCTCAAATAATTGTCATTACATTACAATGTCTTGAAAAATAACTTGCCCACAAAATTCTGCAGCAATAATTTGTAGAATCTTATTATCCATAATATTATGACTACATTTATACTTGAGATAACTTGCAAGTTGCAAGCACTACCAGCTCGAGTATTTGCGAGTGTTTTGACATCATAAAAAAAGGTTACCTGTCCCCTTAAAATATTGATTGGTCTATATTAGCATTCTAAAGAATAAAACCAACAGAGGATCTCACTCTCTAACTTATCTTCACTGGGTTAATAAGGTTATTTTATTTTATTTGCTTGGGAGCACTAAAAGCTGCTAGGTACACGTATTTATAAACTGCAGCAAGGAGCGCTTAAGAAAGGATGTGGTAGCCTGGTAGGAGAATCAGAGTGCCCACCATTGAACAGATGATATCTACAGAATGTCGTGCGGATAGCCTCAATTATTTACATTTGAACAGCACTGCATATTTGCATTAGTACAAGTGCGATGTACTCAAAAGATGAACAAGCAGATACCGCAAGACAGCCGTGCAAGTTCGTAATTGGTACCGCAAAACAAGTGAACATCCTACGAAGTAACATCTTCCGATCGACCTGGTAAACAAGAAGGTAGAGAGCCAGCTCAGGACACGAAAAGAGAAGAAACTAGGCTCGTCCAGGGGGCGGGTGGGCTTTCAACAGTCGAATAAGCTTGTCGGATCTCCCAATTGCGTCGCTTGACGATTTTACTTTTTCTTCCTGAAACCACCATGCCTACACCTTGTCAGCAGCTAATCCGAACCAAACCAATTTTGCATCAAAAGTATAGTGATTTTGCCACCTAGCTATAATGCCACGAATCAGCGCATAACTAGCCATCTGCATTTGCAATCAACCAGGGCTAGATTTAGCCCATCATTGTGAAACATTTGGATGCTAGTGCAGGCGGTTCATAATTGTTGCTGAGGTTTCCAAGAGACGCACCTTTTTGGTATCCACAAATATATCAGGACCAGTGAATTCTTTGAGCAACATAGCTGACACAGGCTGCAATCTCCTGGTTGAAGGAATAAAAGGTAAACTTTAATTCCATGACAAGCATACATCTTTTTTTGCGAGACACAAAGAGCTAGACTCTTAAGCAGTAATTGTGCATGAAAAAACTTGATGATAGCTATACCCTCCACAATTTATAAATCAAATTCCCCACAAGAGATAATAGAAAATTAATACATGATAGTTTGCATTATTTCTGAAGTGTACTCACCTTCTAGTGTTCTTTCTATTGCAAGACTTAGAAGCTGAGATATCCTCTGTTTTATCGGTCAGTCTTTCAGCCTGACTGTCCTTGGTTGGAGCCTTCGAACGATAACCAGAACAAAATATGACTATTAGAAAGGGCGACAGTAAAAAGAAACCAGCCTAATAGAACATGTCGTTTCTTTTTACTTCTTATATAACGACATTCCAGTAGAATATCTCCAAGTGTTTCTAGACTTAGCATTATCTTACTATTGGAGCTTTCGTTGGGGAAGATTTTCCATTTATTGTACATGGATACATGCCTCCATGATCATCCACTATATGTGGAGGTTGAACAGAGCCTACAAATATTGTGTTCCATTGATTATGTAATACTACATTTGAAAATTAGAAGGATATAGACAATCATAAACAGCATGCACACACCAATTTAATAGCATAAGCACGACCAATGCTTTTGTATTATGAGATATTACACATACCATATTCCACAATGGTTATGTCTACTGTTGGCTTGCATCTTTCTGACTGATGATCCATATCTTGAGGATCCTGCTGAAGAGCACCCTAAAGAAAAGGCACAAACATGTGCCTTAGACTTTCTAACAAGGCAAAAACGACTTAGCATAGAAAGAAGAAGCGCCAATTGCATGCAATCATATTTCATCCTGAGAAACAGGTTAAAAGAATAAGAATAGCAGTTAACCTTAATTACGTATGCAAATCTTTTACAGTGCATAAAGGATTGTGGACAGTGTTCTTCAACTTGAGTAGGACATTACTGTGTAATGTTTTGTAAATTTGAAGGAGCTCGGTACCACAGTGAAAATAGAATGCATCCCCATACTTCCATAGCTCTAAAGAAACAATCTCTTCTTTCTTCCCAAGAGGTCTTCCCAGCCTAGAAAGAAACATCCCCTCTACACCCCCTGGCTGCCATCACCAGTAAACTACCCTCCCCAAACTCCCATAATAGAAAAACACAACGAGCAAATCAAAGGTGGAAAACTCCAAAGTACAAATGGAGAATTGTTTGATACAACAAACTGCTTGATTGTACTAAGAACAATACAAAAATATGTACAAAGACACGAAAAATTTAAAATATTAAATTGTAACATACCATCCCTTGCAACTGACTGGAGCTAACATCTAATGTGCCAGAGTTCAATTCCTGGAAGCAACTTGGAGTACTATGATGTTTCACCCCTGTCAAAAGATCCAACAAAAATGTGATAAAAAGGGGCATCATGAGCAAAAAATTGCACACATGGAACTTTTTAACCTCTTGTGTCAACATTCTGTTGAATCCCCTCCACTGTTATATTATGCAACTCTTCCTGTTCTTCTTCGTTTTGCTCTATGGGAGATTTCTTGCTAGCACCAATAAATTGTGGAGACAGGTTTGCCCTTTCACTCTGCAGGCATGTATCTGCGCAAGTGACATTTGTGTCATTGTGTCAATTGACCTTTTGTCTACACAGTATTTTGATTTTAAGAAGTCACACAGAAAGGACTTTCCTTACAAAAATGGTATCACCATCTTTAAATGGAAGTCCAATTTCCACAACACAAGAAATATGTTTCCTAATTTTATTCTATTATGTGAGTGTTACTTGTTGCAAGTATTGGACCTTGAATTAGATTGGGCCAACTAGGCCAACAGATATACATGGAGCTCTATACAAATATATAGAAAACAGACTCCAGAGAGTAATTGCACAGCTAGCTATACAATACATCTATGCCTCCCCCCTCAAACTCATGGTGGATATTTGGCGAAGAAAAAACTATTCGGATAAATAACATAATTAAAACAAATACAGATTAAACTAAGTATCAACCACACTAAGTTTAAAGAGAAAATAGCTACACTGAGCTCTAGTCTACGTCTTCGTGAAAAAATCTGCTAACTGAAGCTCTGAAGGGACATACTGAAGAGATACAACCTAGTCTTGCACCTTTGATCGCATGTATGAAGCATCAACACCTACGTGCTTGGTGAGCTCATGCTTCACCGGGTCCCGAGCAATGCTGATCGCACCAATACTGTCTGACAATAGAAGAGTCGGTGGAGAGAGAAAAACGCCAAAATCCTCCAAGAGCCAACATAGCCAAGTGATCTCAACTGTTGTGCCATAGCCTGTAACTGAGCCTCCACACTCGAATGGGAAATTGCAGTCACTTATTGGTCTTCCATGCAATCAAAGAGGAACCAAGGAAGACACGGTAAGCGAAGAGAGAGCGATGATCAAAGTGGTCATTAGCACAAGTCGCATCAGAGTATGCCTGAAGCTACAAGGAACTAGAGCAAGGGAAGAAAAGGCGATGAGAGACAGTGCCCCGAAGATATCGCACGACACGAAGAAGATGAGTGTAATGGAGCTAAATAGGAGCAGAAACAAACTGACTCAGAATGTGAACCGAGTGAGATATGTGAATCGAGTGACTCCCAACAAAGTGGCCATAGTGGGTGGGATCCTGAAAAGGCTTACCATCAATGGGCCGAAGATGTATCCCAAGCTCCATAGGAGTGTCAACCACACGCTGATTAGTGAGAACAGAACGAGCAAGAAGATCCTATACATAATTCTCTTGGGAGAGGTAAAAGCCAAAAGACGTGAAAGAAACCTCAATCCCAAGAAAGAACCTGAGACGACCGAGATCACACATCAAAAATTGGTCACTAAGATGCTTCTTCACAAGATCAATGAACTCAGAGTCATCACCAATGATAATCATGTCATCAACATATAGAAGAAGTGTCCAACCACGAGGAGAGCTGTGAACAAAGAGAGCAAGGTCATGATCGGTAGCTTTGAAGTTAATATTAGTGACGACAGAGGAGAAGCGCTCAAACCAAGCACGAGGGATAGATTTGAGACCATAAAGAAAATAACGTAGAAGAAAAACCATGCCATCAGGGATAATACCCGAGAGGTGGCTGCATGTAGACCTCACGCAGCTCACTATTGAGAAAGGCATTCTTGACATCTAGCTGAGAAATGGGCCACTGACAAATAGAGACAACAGCTAAAAGGGTCTGAATGGTGGTCATATGAGCAACTGGAGCAAATATCTCATCATAGTCATGAGCATGCTCCTACTAAAAACCATAAGCCACAAGACGAGCTTTGTAACACTAAAGAGAGCCATCAAAGCAAGTCTTTATCTTGTAGACCCACTTGTAAGTGAGCCATCAGAGCTTCCCTCCATCATTGTCAGTCTCGTGCTACATCAGTTAGGTCTAACCTATAAGACCAATGCGGTAGATCAAGCCATTAGCCCGACCAGTTCTCGCGTAACGTTTCATCGGAGTGAGTAGCTGATGAGTTCTCCTTATCACACATTTCACGCCTAGCATATTGGCTATTCGACCAATACACACACATATATATATCTTATATTCTTAACGATTAATCCGCTAGTGATCAATCTGGTCCTATCGGATCCGACCTGATACTATCTCAGTTAGATCCAATCTATCAGGTTCGTGTCCGATAGAGCTAGCATTGGGGTCTAGCGGGTTTCTTTCCTCCATCGACTTAGATAGCCAATAAGGTTAGATATATACCTGCATCGGACCTTCGACCAATAAGCAGCTGATGACCTCGCCCCATCCTTTCTGTCATTAGGTCCGATCTAATCTCAATTAGTTTTGATCTCATACTGTCTTGGCTTGGTTCGATCTATCGAGACTGGCTCTAACGGTGTCGTTATGGTGGTCACTGGTCCTCTGCCTTCGGGAGGATTCGGGTCTCGCTCCTTGCTTTTATCGCTTACACTGTTTGAAACGTTATCGGCTCTTTAGCCGATAAGTAGCTTACTTTATTCCACGCCCTATTACCTACGTATTCATCGGCTTTTCAGCCGATGCACGAGCATCACCTTTCTATCGGCGACTAACCAATAGGGTGAGCTGTAACGGCCCATCGGCCGATTGACTCGTGGATCTCATCTTCTTTATCTTCTTATCAATTACAGTGTCAAATTAACTAGCATGCTCTCGAACCTCAAATATAAGGACCTATACTGGAGCTAAGCAGAACTCTTAGGCCTTTGTGTGACCAAGGCGCCATTCGCTCCTATCAGACCTCCGCCAACTCGCTCAAATCTCCGCCCGATCCAATCGGCCCTTGCGAACTTTGGCGCACCACAACAGTAAAAACATTATTAGGCTCAAACCTGATAGTATGACAATCATGAAGATCTTACCGAGGAGCAGGAGTTGGTCTAAGGATAGAGGGAGAGGACAACTCAGTGAGAGGTCGTGGACACAACAGAAAAGGTGAGAGCTCACACGAAGCATCTTAAAGAGTACTAGAAGGTGGTGACAGTGGTGTGGGCAATGATGGCAGCAACTAAGGAGGAGGTGGTGGTGGTGGTGGCGGTGATAGAGATGGTATAGAAACCATAGGAAGCTATGACAATGGAGACGAAACAGATGGTGAAGGAAAGGACCAATCCAGAAGAGTCAGAAAAGAGATAGATTGGACAGTGGAGGATTGGTCACAGGTAAGAGAGCAAGTATAGTATGGACGGGACTCGTCAAACATGACATCACAAGATATCCTGATACGACGAGCAACAGGATCATAGCAACGATAACCCTTATGCTCAATGATATACCTAAGGAAAACACACTCAATAGACTAGCCAGTCAACTTGGTATGCTCACAAGGAAGAACATAACAAACACAACTAAAGCACCGAAGATGACTACACTGAGAAGGTGTACCAAAAAGGCGCTCATATGAAGTATGACCATGAAGAACGGAAGAAGATTGGCGATTGATAAGCAAAACAGCCGTGGAGACAGCCTCAACCAAGAAGTGAGGTGAAAGATGTGAGGAGATCATGATGGCACGAGCAGTCTCAAGAATATGACGATTCTTACGCTTAGCAACACCATTCTGAGCATGAGCACCAGGGAAAGAGAACTAAAGAAGTGTTCCCTGCTCAGCTAGAAAACAGCAGTGAGCTGCTAATAAACCGTATAGCAGTGAGCTGCTAGAAAATGTACTCACCAGCAGAGTCAGCACGAAAAAACCGTATAGAAGAATCATATTGAGTGCAAACCATAGTGGCAAACTGCTAATAAATAGAAAGAAACTGACTACAAGAAGACATAAGGTAAATCCAAGTGAATAAGATCAAAAGAAAGCTTGTCCCCATACATCAGTGTATAAGATCAAAAGGACACTAAGACTTCAACTCACTAGAAGAATATGAGAATTCAACTACTTGCCAAGCTTGCAACACATACAATGTAGAGCAGTGTCTCCGAAAACAGGACCTAAGACTCCACTACTAACAAATAACAAGAGTGGACAATCTAGAACAAGATAGATGACCCAAACGACTATGCCACTGAACAAAAGTAGTAGACGCCAAAACAGTGGAACCAGTCAACTGGCTGGTAGAAGCATCAGAAATGGGATGTAACCAATCAAGCTCCCAAAGACACCGACAATAATGGCACCTAGGACCAGTCCCCACCAGGAACCCCATGTGACGATCCTGAACACAATAAGAATCAGCCTTAGGTATAATCCGACAAACATGAACAGTGATCTGACCAGCAAACATAAGTTGCATGGTTAACTTAGGAACATAAGGCAATTGGAACTCAAAAGGAAGAAGTAGAAAGTGTGCCACAACCAACAATAGGAAGTGAGGTACCATTAGTTATCTAGACCATGAGAAAGGCATCAGGAAAACTCACAGAAGAAAGATGTATGGAATCGGGTGTCATATGGAAAGAAGCACAAGAGTCAAGGAATCATGAGGACAACATACCTAAAGAGCAGCGAGGTAGTGATGAAAGACTAGAAACCTAAGCAACAAACCCATGTAGGGAGGTAGGAGCTATAGTCGCAAGACGACGAAATAGCCTGATAAGCTTATGCTTAGTGGACATGATCTGCTGAGAGCTCGACTAAGAAGAGCCATATCGAGAGCCCTAAGATGGGCGGCGATTATGATCCCTCTTCTTCTTGAAGCACACAGAGGCATTGTGACCTATCTTGCAATAGTACCCACAGACAGTACCTGAAAGAGTGCTAGGAGCACCAGCCACAACAGGTAAAGGTGGTGACACCACCACAAGCTAGGATACTGGGGGAGAGACATGGACCTCAGAAGGCAAACCTCGAGCAGCCAAGACAAAGGTGGATTACTGGGTAATGCATATTCCAGCCTCACGACAACGAGTCTTCTTAGCCCATAGCTCTAGCGAGGTCTCCAACAGAGACAATCGAGGGCGTCGTGCCAGCAACTTAGCTCGAACAGGATCAAACTCGGGCCGCAAATAAGACAAGAACTCGTAGAGACGAGTGGTCTCAGTCTAGGCCCTCTGGTGCTGACAACAAGTATAGGTATGACAAACATCATCACCTTGTAGATCCATCTGACGCCACAACGCAGACATCTTGCGAAAGAACTCATCCACGGTGGCATCAAGCTAACGAAGAGACAACCTCATTCACAACGGCAAGAAATATGGCATCGTTGTGAGGCTCGTACTGCTGGCGAAGACGGGTCCACATCAGCTAAGAACTGGCAAGGCCTGCAATATGGAGTGATATGTCAACATCCATGCTCCAAACATAAATGGCCTTGACATAGGCCTCCTCTTCCCATGTCTCATAAAGAGAAAGATCTGTCTGGTCGCCTCCATAGCAGCAACAAGATCGTCAAGGAGACCGTGCATGGTATCCTCATCAGCATCTACCAGGATGGCAAGTTCAGCCGACAAGGTTGGACAAGACGGGCAAGGCCAATCGCCGGTGAGGTAGCCCCACAGCTGCTAGATGCACATGTGGATCTGCATATGCAAAACATACTCCTAGAAGTTGAGTCCATTGAAGATGACTAGGGGCTACGGAAGAGAAATAACATCCAGTTTTCTAGAGGCCACCATCCCAACAGAGGACCCTTGTTTTAGCTGTGCGACAGCACCAAAGGATGGCTTGGAAGCTCCTAGAGGCAACAGTAGGAGAGCACTAGCCGGCAAGACCAAAGGGAGGCAGAGGCAAAGGGAGCCCTACCTAGTAAAGGGTTTCGACGCAAGTCTCCTCGTCGCACCGCGTCGACGCGATGAGCAGAGGCAATGGCCAGCGAGCAGAGTTGACACTAGGCAATGACTCCAGGTGGCGAGGTGAGCAGAGACGAGGCGACGCAGGAGTCCGGCTCAAGAAGCAAGGAGGTGAGGCGGCGCTCGCATGAGAGGAGAGGGCTTCACTACCGTGACGGTGGCCGAAGACAACAGTCGGCAATGGTGATGGTGGCTGGCTGCTGCCAGTGGCGGTTGTGGAACCCTAACCCTAAACCATGGGCTCTGATACCATGTTGCAAGTATTGGGCCTTGAATTAGATTGGGCCAACAAGGCCAACAGGTATACATAAAGCTCTATACAAATATGCAGAAAATACCTTCTAGAAGAGAGTATTTACACAGCTAGCTATATGATACATCTAACATTACCATGTTAAATTATTCAGCAGGAAGAAAAACATAGAAACTTTAAAAACCTGTAAAGCTTTGATAAGATGGATGATCCAAACTACTAGATGAATGTGCTACACCACCACCATGAGAGCAACTTTCAGACCTATCCAACTCCTTATCGAGCACCTGTACCGCTATCTAAAAAAATAGAAAAGACATGGTTTATCCACTTGTACAGTCAATATGGAATATAATCTCTTTTTTTCAATTGTTCCAGCGAAAATCTCTCAAAAAACTCAACAAGAGACTGGGTGGTACTTGAAAATAGATTCTAAACATGTGCAAATGTGAGAGAGAGAGAGAGAGCAAATATTGACCTCAATGTTTTCTCTTTCCACATTATGCTCAGGGATAAAAGCATCAGAACTACTTGCTTTCTCAGGCTAAAAGAACAGGATGATGGTGAATATGTCAGTAAAAGATGCAGTAATGTTCCTCGAGTATCAACATCAGGACAATTTTAAAAAAAGAGCTACATGAGCATTTTTCCCATGAGAGTCCAAAGGTCCAAACCAGTAAGGATCATACCTTAGATTCTCTAGAGCACAATTCTTCTTCCGCTATCAGCTTAATAATATAAGTATCACAAACATCAGATCCCCCTATCCCTGTTATAGAAAAAAGGATTCTCAGGATTATGAGAACCATCTGATGACATTGTCCTAAATATAGACACCATAAAAATGTGACCTGTCTCGTCATAATCTGAATATCTTTCAGGATCATGACATGTGGATTCTTCTGAGACCTCTTTTACTGCGAACTGTAGGAAAAATGAGGTTTGCTTAGTGCTAAGCTGTATAACATGCAAAAGAATATTATCAAGAAAGTTCCAACTTCATTTATATCTGCATTGGAACGTTGCATATAATATGCCCTAAAAATTACAACAAACTGCATCTTATTGCATATAGACTATTGATTTGCAAGCTAAAAAGCGGAGATATCTTGCTTCCCATTAGGCACAAGTAGTACATAAAGGAAAAAAAATAGCATGCTATGTAAAAAACAATACAAATGGCACATGGCCTCCCAAGTTCCAAATGAGAAGATTATGACTATGAAAGGAAGTGAAGGGTTAGGAACAGCCTGCTGTTCAATGCAACGAGAGCATGAGCTTTTATGACATTGAAGTTTTAAACATGCTCGACTGCACAAGGTATCAACCTATTACCACAACTTGAATCTGAGGTAAACAGCGTGACAGCCCTTCTAAAGCCTAACAGCATATCTACAGAGTGCGATGACATAAAAGACACAAGAAGTTCTAAGCACTCCGTTTTCTTGTAGAGCTTTAGAACCAAGACATACTTATTCAAACATTATTTGAGGTAAAAGGCACTCAATGAAAATCTAAGTAAAAAAACCAAAAGTAAGGTATTCTTGTTTGAAGTTTCTTTAACTTACAGATTTGTTTAGTGCAGAGTCAATAGATCCAAGATCAGTTTGACTTGATAGAGAAACAAAACTTTGAGCCACTTGACCAGAAGACACATCATTGTTTTGCTCAACAGAGGTATCTTCAACGGTTGGAAATTTCTTGCATGAACAACTTAGAACCTTCAACTTCTTCCCCAGCTCCATAATTTTGATGTCTTTAGATCTAAGTAATTCTCTTGTGCTCTCAACAGCATTCTCAGACTCCTACAAGCAAACACGTGAATTAAGACGAGAATACAAAATCTATGGTGAATTTATTGATTTATATATCCCATACAATATAAACCCACCAAGTGAAATTATGGTATTTTCTCTTTTCTCACAAAAGCACATCATCATAATTTTCTAGCATTTGGATCATTGATTTAGGATAGTAGGGTGTAGATTGTACCACAAAGCCAAGCCATCTAGCTATAATGAAAATCCACCTTGGACCTCATGTTAAGCATTTTGTCACGCTAATTTCACATGGTAACATGCAAGGTTTATATCTAGTTTCATTAACTAAAAACAGTGAAATTTCAAGAGCACTAGATATACAACAATAAATCCTACTTCAAGCATGTTATTTTCCATACTTGACTTCACTATCCATCCTTAGAACTTACAACATTGAAGACAGACATCAATATTCAGCATTCTGGCCAATTAAACAGAGATAAGCAAAATAAAAGCAGGAAATTACCAAAAGTTTTTGTTTATACTGCTTTAAAACAGTCCATAATGCCCTGGCAAAGTTTGTCATTATTTCTTCATTTCTCGAAACTCTTTGCAATTCTGAATTAAGAAGCTTGTACTGTGACTCATCTGCGCAAATATATGAAATAAACAGTATCAGGTGAATGCTGTTATTCTCTTTATTATACTGAAGATAATAGAAATATTTATTATGAGTTCTGCTGAGAAAAAGGGTCAGAACATGACTTCAGACAAGTAAGAGCCAATATTATTACTGATACCGCAAATCAAATGTGCCAAAAAATGCATGTGATATCGAAACAAATGAAATATTAATATGGGTGAACGGAACCTTTTTCAGAAATTTTAACACCATCATCCTTAGCATTGTCATCCTTTCCTGCGACCTGCATAAATATATCATAGTGCCTTCTGAGTTCTGACTAAGATATGAAATAACTATATCAGATATCATTATATGATACCTGTTTGAGGGAAATAAGGATCACAACATGATGAAGTTTGTGTGAGGTGAGGGCAGTCACAACTATGTGGTCCTTTAGCACTTATGGTCTAGGATTGTAATTAAAAACTAAAAATTGGATCAATGATCATTCAGGACCCGAAAGTTTTAAATTGATCATCTTGTTTGAAGCAGTAGGGACAATTAATAAGTTAGATGGGCCAAAAGAACGAAAGCTTAATAAAATTACATCCATACCGCAAAAACATCAACCTTATGAACCTTCCTCTTTTTCATGTTCTCTTGGCAAATCAGGGAAACACTGCTTCTCTTTTGGGAAATCAAGTCAGAAGAATCCTCAAAGTTGGTATACCTGAAAGATAGCAAAAAATAATATCAATGTACTGTCTACAGTGTATAATTTTGCATCTCTCTGGTAATATTTTCTGATGTTCGATATCAAGTAGAAAATATATTATGAACACCTTCAAAAGAATATGTATAAATGAAGTACTGGCTACGGAGAATTTTGTTTTTAGTACAAACACATTATTGAAAAGATATGGATTAAATTAGTCATATAGTGCTTCCCTCAATGAATTTCTGCCATTCTAGGGTTACTTCCAATGATCTAAAGTTACTAACTGAAGATATTCAAAGATTCCTTTAAACTAGAAATGCTCACCCTAACAGTATTGAAAAACAAATTGAGGAAACACCACCAAGAAGCTTGATTAATTTGTTAGGCAATTATTACATGTACCATGTAATTTCACTTGCAATTCATATCTAGAGCACATGTAATCATATCCTACTTCCCTAAAGTAAAGATTATGTCTTTATTCAAGTTTATCTCCCTTCAAGTTTAAATAAGTACTCAAAATAATGAGTAACTACAGTTATGACCATCATAATAAATAGAGAAATAGGCTTAGAGTGGTTTTTTTAAAAAGACTCAACTAGACTAGAATCCTATATGGTTAAATGAGATGCCAACCAACAACAAAGCATTTCAATTCCAAACAAGTTAGGATAGACTAAAGTTTAAACCCAACAAGAGTCTTAAATCACGGTTCAGACATGTAAATAGCTGTTTTTCAAGCACTCCTATTCAAGTCACTTTTTATCGTCTCTCCTCATGTTAATTTCAATATTACTCTATCTCTCTTCATAATATTATTTTAACTTAGAATTTCACAATGTACTGATGTCTCTGAGAGTCTCCTTTGGACTTAGCCAAACCATCAACCGATGGGCAAGATTTTCTTTAATTGGTGCAACCCTTAGCTGATTATCTATATCCTCATTTCGGACTCGATCTAATCTTTTATAACCATAAATCCAGCGTAACATACGTATTTCTGCAATACTTAGCTATTAAACATGTCGTCTTTTTGTAATCTAACATTCTGCCACATACAACATAGCAGGTCTAATCACCATTTTATTAAACTTATTTTTTAGCTTATGTGGTACACTCTTATCACAGAGGATGTTAGATGCTTGGCGCCACTTTATTTAACCCGCTTTAATTCTATAACTAACGTTTATATCAATATCCCCATCCATCTGTAGCATCGATCCTAAATATCGAAAGGTGCCCTTCTTAGACACTACTTAGCCTTTTAAACTCACATCTCCCTCCTCGTGTGCGATGATATCAATCACAACTCAAGTATTCAGTCTTAGTTCTGCTTACTCTAAAACTTTTGGACTCAAGAGTCTGCCGCTATAACTCTAGTTTCTATTTACTCCCGCCCGACTCTCACCAATTAACACTACACCATCTGCAAAAAACATACACCAAGAGATATCGCCTTGTATGTTTCTTATAACCCCATCCATTACCAAAGCAAAGAGATATAGGCTCAAGCTTGATCCCTGATATAGTCCTATTTTAATCAGAAAGTATTTGTGTTACCATCATTTGTTCGAACAGTCATAGCATTATTGTACATTTTCTTAATGAGAGAGACATCAATTGTGAAGACTTTATGTTTGTCCAAAACCCACCACATAATATTTCTTGATATCTTGTCATAAGTTTTCTTCAAATCAATAAAACCATATGTAGATCCTTTTTTTCTCTCTAAACCGTTCTATAATTTGTCTTATTAAAAAAATTGCTTATATGATTGACCTTGCAGGCATAAAACCAAAATTGTTCATAGAGATCCGCGCCATTTCTCTCAAACGATACCTCGATAACTCTCCCCCATAGCTTCATAGTGTGGTTCATCAACTTAATTCTATAGTAATTAGTACAATTTTGAATATCCCCCTTATTCTTGTAGATTGGTACCAATATACTTCTCTACTTATTATGCATCGTATTCAATTGAAAAATATTGTTGGTATATCCTCGAGGCATCTCCACACCTTGATTAGAATACCACCAGGGCCCATCACCTTAACCCCTTTCATTATTTTCAAAGATTCTCTATCCTTAGATTCGTGGATCCTCCGCACAAAGCTTCTATTGGTGTCATCCGACGAGTAGTCCAACTAGACGGTGATGTTCTCGTTCTCACCATTAAACAAATTGTTAAAATACTATTGTCATCTTTGTCTAATCCCATCATCTTTCACCAAGAGTTGCTCACTCTCATCCTTAATACACTTAACTTGATTGAAGGCTCTCGTCTTTCTATCACGAGCCCTAGCCATTCTATAGATATACTTATCTCCTTATTTCATACTCAGACGTTGATATAGATTCTTGAAAGCCCACCCATTTGCCTCACTCACAGCTCGTTTTGCGGTTTTCTTTGTCACATTGTACTTCTCCATATTGTCCGCACTTCTATCACAGTACAAACGTTTATATCATTTTTTCTTATTCTTAATAGTCCTTTGCGCGTTTCCCTTTCACCACCAAGTGTCTTTAGTTTCGCATCTACTCTTTTTTGTTACTTCAAACACCTCTGAAACAATCTTCTGGATGCATATTGTCATCTTCTCCTACATGTTATTTGTATCGTCTTCTTTCTTTCAAGAATTCTCTTCGATAACCCTTTCTATGAAGACATTTAATATCTGCTCTTCTAACTTTTATCACTTGATTCTTACAATTTTAACTTATTTATCCCTACAAACGTACACCAAAAACAAAAAGTCGGCTACCATCAGTCTATCTTGAGAAACTATACATTTTTCAGATATCACTTTATAATCCATACATACTCGTTTATCTACTCTTCTTATATATACAAAGTCAATCTGGTAGAATGTTGGCCACTACTTAAAGTTAAATAAGATGCAGCTTACGAAATATTTTTTTTACTCTCATAAGACAATTCTGTTAAAGAGAGTACTTTATTTTCATGTACGGAGATGCTTGTCTTAGCAAAAAAGACGTATCCAAATAATCATCATCCCCTGGTTTCACGTTCAAAATCTGAAAAATAAGAAAATCATTATTAAAATAAAAACAAAAACTCAACACGTAGACTACACAGCAATAGTGATAAGCATAGAAAATACAGCAGGCTGCAAATGTCATTGCGAGCACTGTTATGGGTGCAGGCGTGCAGCCAACCATCCTTACAGTAGGAGGCACTATGAATAATCACAAAGAGGCACATGCTTGAATTTGGATCCCTCTGATTATGTTATCTTTTGAGTGATAAACTTGTTCCCTCAAAGATAATACTTCCTCTACACAAATATAAGTGATGTTATAGGATCAAACTTTTGTACATTCACTACCAACATATATCTACAGAACAGTGCCAACTTTGAGTGGTATTAAATAAGTAATCTCGAATTTTTTAGATGTCAGTAAACCAATATTTCCTTGATTTGATAAACATATCGCGATAAAATTTGGGGTCAAAGAGCTTTGCAAACCATGTCAAGCCCAAAGCATTTCTTACTTTGTGACGGATCAAGTATAAAGCACATTTAAAAAATGTAGCCTATATGTGGAGCGCAGCATTTCAGGAGCTTTCAATAAGAATGATCAATTATTTCAGGTGCAAATAACATACCAGAGTCATTTTCTTCCTTCCTTCCAGATAGTCTCTCAAGTACCTCGTCAACTATCAAAAATCAAAATTACAAAAGATTTAGAAGGATTAAAAAATAAAATTATGTTTCAAATTAATATTCAATTGCTACTACTGGTGAACTATAAAATGTTGTTTGAACTTTAAAATTATTGCATAAAAAGGTTTTAAGAGCTGAAAAATAAGTCATCAGGAATAGAATGTGAAAATTAGTTTTTGCATTTCATCAACAAACTAGCTCACCGTACATGAAGCCCATGTCTCATAAGTTATATAACAAAATATAGAAAATCAATTGATGTAAGACCACTAAAAATAGTACTATGCAAGATTTATCAATTGTAAATTGTTTGAACAGTACGTCGATACTTGTTGACCTTTAGATCTGTTCTTCAGATTCCTCACTACAAATAGAGGATCTCTATAAAACATCATTTAATGACCATAATTAGGGAAAGAAATGGTGATTACTCACCAAAGGGCAAAAAAGGAAAGAAAGAGGCAAGATTCAAATCCATGTTTTGCTTGTCTCAAAAGAATATGTTGTGTCAGCAGACATACCATTGAGTTCTTGAAATGCTTCTCCAAGGGTTTCTTCTTGTTTTTCTGATGCTCTAACAAAGACTGTAGTTCCCAAAGTTTTTTAAAAAAGCATTAGCAAGAATAACTTACTGATCTGAGTATGCAAAAATAACTTAGTATTTCTGCAACCACCTCCTGATGCAAAAAGGAGCTACTAAAGAAAATCCATTTGGCCATACCCTCAAACAGAGACCAAACACCATGGATGTATTGTTGATGAAATTACTCTCTAGCAATCGTGTACCCTGTAAATGAAAGAGTAAAAGAAATGTACACAAAAGATGGCATCCCATACAAGGAAAGGTGTTATGCATGCTTCAAGTGTTCTATCTATTAATCTATACTATAGGGGAAAAAACCCATTGATCAAGAAACAGACTTGATTTCCAGTTCTCCTTTCCCGCTCTGCCCCCGCAAGGTCTGCTATGGTCAGGACAGTGTTATTAAGCAACTTCGCACTTTCTAAATCAGAGCTTTTATGAACAGCACGTATAGTGATAATGCAGTGCGATCGGCTGCAAGACAAAATAAGTATAAATTGGTAGATTAAAAATTAGAACAAATACTCAAAATAGAAAGCATAGAAATATATCGTAGAAAGATAAAAGGAAAGGAAGCACGGCATCTACTATCATTAGGAAAAAACCTTGAGATCAAAATAGTTAAATAGATATATCCCACATAAAGTTTTTTGGTTAGTAAAGATCATATAAATAAATTTACAAGAAAAACATGCCTTGACTTGCTGTTAGCATTTGTTGCTGCTGTGCTACGCTTCAGCATCCCAGATAAAACTAAGGCCTCAGCATCCGCAATATTTTCAATGGACACCTGCGAAACAAAAGAACTTATTGCATGCTACCAAGCAAATTGGTATCAGCATTAATGCAGTTCAAATGGAATGGGCCTTCCCCCTGCCTATCGGTCGTGCACCAGAATTAGAGAAAGGAGAGTAAACTCCTGACATGATTGGGATCAGCAACATTTTATCCAATTGGAATTATCAGAAAGTCACAGTCAAACCATTTGAACTTACCGAAAAGACCAGGTGTATCCAAGGTTAAGGTTTCCAACATACCTCTTTAAGACCTTTAATTGATGACTGCTGAAGAACAAGGTCAGTTCCATCAGACAGTAGATCAAGAATCCGTTCTCCTTTTCCCTCAGAAAGTATCTCGAACATTGAGAAGCAAAATGACCTGTAATTATAATATATAACTCATGAAGAGATATGATATGGGATTTAAAAGGCTACCATCCATGGTAGTCTTAGAATTTAGATACCAAAATGCTTAAAGAAATTTGAAAATCATCAAACCATTTCTTATTGGAATTATGTTGAATATGTAAGTTTTGGCTTCAATGTGTACCCAGGCCTATATTAGTGCAGATGCGTTTGGAGGTACAAAGGCAGAAAAATGTGTACCTTGTTGGTTCATATGTTGGAGAGAAGATCTGGCGTATTGTGAGGGGCAAGAGTCCAGGATTCCTTGGGGAACCAAAGACAGTATGCGTCTTTCCAGAGCCAGTAGGACCCATTGCAACAAGAAGGCCACTCTTTCCCCCAAAAAACTCATCCACCAGCGGATTCATCACTTGACTAAACACATCATGCTGCACGCGCCATAGGAAACATGTATGGAAGTAATTAATTACTACTCTACATGGTACACTAGTATTTAACCTACGAACACGATGGATGCTGAACGCAACTAGAGTGGGAAAAAAACAGTAGTAGAGTATATGAGTACAATGGGGTTGGTTTTGTGAGCTTGGGTAGGAGCAAGGACCTGTGAGGAGTCGGGTGAGAAGACGGCGGAGAAGCCGTCGAAGACCTCGGTGCGGCCGCGCTTGGGGTCGACGAGCTTGGAATGCGGGACGGTGAGCGCGACGGAATTGGCGCCGTTGGCGACGAGGCAGACTTGGGCGGGCTGCTTGGGCTTTGGGGCCTTGTCCTTGCAGCGGCCCCGCTCCTGGAGGGGGCGGATGCGAAGGAACACCTTGAGGCGCTCCGGTGCGGCGGAGGGGGCTACCGCCTCGTCGAGCAAGCGAGAGAGGGAGGGTTTGGGGAGAGGGGTGGGGGGAGGCCTCGCCCTGCGGGGAGGGTTCCGGCGGAGGGTGGTCGGGGCAGGTGGAGAGGCCGCCGCGCCGGCGGTGGGGGGCTCCATCATCAGCGGCGACTCCTTGAATTTCATCTGGTATTGGGGGTGCGTGCGCGGGGACAGGGGAGGGCAAGGGTCACGCTTCCATTTTGAACCAACTCCCGGTCAAACTTCTAAAACAAACTCCCAATGCGCTACCCAAAATACAGTCCCTGTGCATTCAGATTTATCTAAATCTACTTCCACGATATTACTCTTTTCGTGCCTTCTGTAAATATATTTTTCATAATACAAAATTATCATTGGCCAATCACTTCTCGTTGTTGCTAGCTGGATGGCAGTGAATGTTGATGGCAGAGTTGGAGAAATTTGTTTGTCATTTTCTAGTAATCAGCTTTGGGAACTTAGGCGATGTTCCGCGGTATTCTCTCATTTTTCACGCTTGCCTTCTCAAATTATGTATTTTAAAAAAAACTATAGAAAATTGTTTTAAAAATCATATTAATCTTTTTAAAATATTTTTTAAGCTAATACTTGATTAATTATGAGCTAATGAGTCTCATTTTATTAGTGCTAGAGGATAAATCGCTAACAATTCGGTAGTAATTTTTGAACTATTTATGGTTAGGAATCTATACAAATTAATAATTTAACGTACAAATTTAATATAAACATTAATATTTAATATTTAAAAAAACAATAACAATAGGAAGGCTTCAATTTTACTCTCACAGACAGTATAAGCCAGGTCCTCTCATTTCATTATCTACAACATAAAGCCTGAAGCAGCATTTGTTTGTTGAAAATAGTGAGCATATAAAATCTTATATTATCTTTTGAACTTATGCATGGCATTACGATTTTATTAACAATACTACCAACAAAGCATCCATGTCACCGTACATACTAGGCTACAAATACACCCGTTGCCCATTGTGCCTTAATACGGTAAATAGTTTATAGTACCTTATGAATCGGTTTAAATTTTAGTTGAACAATTATTAATTATTAATTAACTAAACACAATTAACTATCTTGAGCTAACATTAATCAATCATATAAGTGAAGTATAAATTATCCCACATAAAATAATATTAGTATTTTTAACCATGGGCTAAGCAATTATACTAAATATCTAACCAAACCATTGTATAAATTTCAAGCTAATATATTTCAAAATATCAAGATAATCAATATAAATTAATAATAATAAAGGAATATAGGATCACACCACCCAATGACATTTAAAAATAAATGGATATTTAATTTAAATATAGAATCAATATGATCAAATGATATTTTATATCTTGAATCAACATTCTTCGGTTAGTATTCTAATCTTCATTCCTCAAACTCATGATCCTCTCAAACAACACACATTGCAAACTAACACACAGAATGAGAAAAAAAAAGACTAAGCAACTCCAAAAGAACTTTATAGTTAAAACAAATAAAATAAGCAAACATGTAAAACATGATTTTAGATGAATCATGAGATTTGAATGACTTTATTCTGATTCTGAGTTTGTATGATTTGATTATAAATTTTATAACATTTAATTAAATTAAAGCTTATTTAAAAGGATTAAATAGATTTATTATGTTTTTTATAATTATTTTTGCAAAAAGAAGAAGAATTATGACGTTAGTGAGGAGACAGGAGATGCTAGATCCACTTGTCAAAGATATATATAATACATAGAGAGAAGGTCTATAGTGGTTTGCAAAGTTTGAATGGCTCATATTGGTTCTAAGAAGATCAACGGTTGAGATTCAATCTAGCTAGATTGATGCTATGCAGGACTTCATGGGGTAGCCACATTGGACGGTGAGGATAATGTAGTGGTTGACGAGGCAACAACGTGGCACCACATTGGCTCAGCAGCTAGCGAGCTCGAAACCACAACGATGATGAATAGTGGTGCAGCAACAGAGACAGAGGACATAAATGGGATGAGGACGAAGAGGCGAAGCTCACCAACGGCCAAACGATGACGAATAGTGATAGGTATGATCGACAATGAGTTCCGAACAACAACGGCTTCGAGACCATAGCGATGGTGGTGTTCTAGCGACTTGCAGCAACGAAGAGGTGTCAGCGAGCTTCTCCTTGCTACCACGGTCTTAGTAGTAAAGATGACACGATCTTATGGCAGCCAAGACGATGACTAGAGGCAGTTGAAGCCATCAGCAACTAAAGGCATTGATGGTGGCGAAAAGAGAGAGCGAGTACAAAGAGATGGCTAGGGCTAGCGAGGAACTCAAGAAAAAGCGATAGACAAAATAGGAGCCCGAGGGGGTTCTTTTATAGGCTAGGGAGAGGAAGAGTCTGGCATAGACACGCCCAAAATCGGCTAGGGTTATCCTAGACTTCTCAGGTCTAAGGCGACACTAATTTCTTCACGATTCTTTGGGATTGATTAGGGTAGACGTAGAGAAAACCAATGAGATACAATCCCCTCGACTATTTTAAGGTGATTGATAACAGCATGATCAAATTTAGAGGAGGAGGTGGCATCGGCATCTGGTTGCTACAGGACATTCATTGGAGGAGGAACATTATACTATAGTGTGTGTTCCATGCATCAGCAGGTGGAAGGTGGTGCATGGCCAGGCTAGGAGCTAGGCTAGCGTGCGCTGCTAGGCCAACAAGGAGAGGAGGAAGCAAACATGCATTGGGCAAGTCGTGAGAAGGATAAGAGAATAAGAGAAAAGAGCCGAAAATGTTATAGAGAAAGGAGGGTTTTGTAAATTTGATTTTTTGTTTAAATAAGTAATTAAATGAACATTGTATTTTTTTAAAAAAATATATTTGTTGAGCTCTGAAAGATTCAAAACAATTCTAGAGTATAATTAACCTAGTAGGATTTAAGAAAAATACTCTAAGGTTTACTTTATTCAGTGGAATGTAGTACCTGGAAGAGTGTATGTAGCAATTTATGAAGAGTTGTGCTTAGGATTTTTGTGTTTAAAAAAAAACAGTGGCAGTGATAGATTATCAATAGGCGAATTTATATGTTGCAAATTAAGGACACATGCAGTGTCGTCATAGATATATGTGACTTGGCCTTTGCGTGAACTTGATGAAGCGATGTAAGAATTTTATAATTTTGTGTAGCACTGAAGTAGAGTAAAAAAAATAAAGGTTGGTTGTTAAAAGGAGGACATGCAAAGCCCATTTTGGTGTAATTAATTAAGTGGAAGTAAATAAAATGGAAGGACCGGCAAGCAGCACGCTTCACACAAAGCAGGCGCGCGCGCACACGCATAGTATATATGACGATGTGTCTGTATTCCATCAGCTGCAGATCGATCGATCCACCGAATTAGATTGGCAGTTGCATGCCGTCGATGGCGAGCCATCTGTACGTGCAGGTGGTGGCACTGCTTGTGATGCTGAAGGCGGCGGCGGCGGCGCCGATGACGACGACGAGCAGCAGCACGGTGGTGGCCGGCATGGTGTTCTGCGACCAGTGCAAGGACGGCGCCAGAGGCCTGTTCGACTACCCTCTATACGGTCGGTATTGTACATACCCATCCATGGATCGAGCTCCCTCGTTGCATCACCTTGCAATTCATCCATGATCCATCGGCCTGGCAATCTAATCTGGCATGCGTGCATGCAGCATCAGGTAGGTAGGTAGCTAGCTACCTGTACTGAGTGCATGCTATTCTCCTTGCCGACCTAACCAAAATAGTTGCCTCCATGCTTCCTCCGCGAAATGTAGTGTGCATGTCTCGTTTCGATCTGCTAGCTTCTAGTACATTTTTTTTTTAAAAAAAAGGGTATACTACTGGGACATACGGGGGAGTACGTACATCGAATTTTTGTTCCCATAATTTTCTCAGCAGAAAGGATGAAATATGACTGCGTACAGGCGCGCGGGTGGCGATCCAGTGCGGCGGCGGCGGCGACAGTCCGTTGACGGTGCGCGAGTGCAACACCAACTGGTTCGGCGGCTTCTCCGTCCGCATGGAGGGCACGCCCGAGATGAACCGCTGCACCGCGCGCGTCGTCCAGGCCACCGGCCACTGCGGCGCTGCCATCCCCAGCGCCCCCCGCGAGCTCACCCTCGCCTTCCGCATGCTCGGCCTCGCCCTCTACACCGTCCCTCCTCTCCTTTCGCAGCCGCTCCGTGCCATGGACTTCTGCCCCGCCACTCCCGCACCACCAGCTCCTCCTGCTGTCCCCGCCGTCGCGCTCGCGCCCTCCTCGTCGTCTCCAAATCCAATCGCGCCGCCGCCCGTCTCGTCGCCGGCTCCCCCTCTCCCGCCCCTGTGGCGCCGCAGGCCCCGCCGCCTGCCACCCATCTGGCGCCGGGCCCCGACCCCGACCCCGTCGCTACCGGAAAAGCCGGAGCCTCCTGTTGAGACGATGACCCCGCCGCCACCGCAGCCGCAGGGCTCGGCCTGCACCTTCGAGTACGTATCCTGCAGCAGTGCAGCTGCTACTAATCAATGGATTAAATTGATTGTACCACTTGAGTTAACAAAATGAAAACGAATTAATCGATCAGCAAGTGGGCGGACCTTGGTTCGCACCGGTGCAACTGGAAGGTGGTGACGCCCAACACGACGGTGGCCATGGCGTTCGGCCCCGCCGCGGCGCAGAGGTACGGCTCCGACATGACGCTGCGGGAGGCGCTGGAGGGGAGGGGCGACGTCTACCGGACGCTGCTACGCGAGGCAACGGCGGCGCTGCTCAACGCCTACTACAACGCGCCCGGCGGTGGGGCCGGCTTCCTGTACCCGACCACCGCCAGCGTCATCGACCACATGAACGGCGCGCTCCTCAGCTCCACGCAGAGGGTTCTCCTCGAGGGGGCGCGCTTCCGCCGCGCCAACTCCGGCGGCGGTCGCATCACCAAGCTGCCCTGCGACCTCGCCCGCTGCAACTAGCCGCTTGCCCTGCTACATCCGGCACGTGCTAGCTTGCTTCAGTGCTTAGCAAACTGCCCAAGTTAATTACTGCCAGATGCAGTATTTTATTAGCCATACCTGATGGATTTTAATTCAACATTATATAATATAATCGATTCGATTTTACTATTAACAACTCGTTACTTAATTAATCAACAGCACCGCATGCATATATGGAGTCTGCGCATGATCCTTTGACCACTCAATTTATCACTCCACTCGGTCAAACCATGTCAACACATCGACAAAAAGCAGAGCAGAGGGAACGTTTGCTGCAGCGTGTACAAACTAAATTTGAACAGCCTGGTCTACACCAGAGGAATTCCATTCCAATTCCTTCGATTCATTCCGTCAAGGCTTGGATTCAAAAGCTAGGCAGACAAATTCATTAATTTAGTAACCAACTACTGCGCTAGAGATGAAATAGCTACTACTCGTAAGTAAAAAAAAAAGAAGGAAGAAGGATCAGGAGCAGATTGGGCAAAGCACGAGGCCGTTCTCGTTGCACTCGCCGCAGCGCACCACCACCAGTGCTCGTCCTCTTCCTCCTCTGCCGCGCCGGCTCTTGTTGCTCCCTGCAGCCGCCGGCGTGGGGAGGGAGAAGCACAGCTTGCGGCTGCCGTTGCAGTCGAAGCAGGGCAGGAACCGCATGCCGCCGCATCCGTCGCAGCAGCCACCGCCTGGTCGCGCCCTCGGCAGGCCCTCCAGCAGCGCCGCCAGCTTGCCCTCCTCCTCCAGGCGAGCCACCTCCGCGGCGCCGCCGACGTGCTTGCCCCGGACGAACAGGCGGGGCACCAGGGGCACGCGACCTGACACGGCGGTGCGGTGGCGCAGCTCCTCCCGGAAGCCGCGGTCCATGGAGATGTCGCGCTCCCGGAAGGCGACGCCGTGCGACTCGAGCGCGGCGCGGACGGCGTTGCAGGCCTCGAAGGTGGCGCGCACGCCGCGAAGCGTGGTGGTGTAGAGCAGCACCCCAGCAGCAGCAGGAGGAGGTGCCCCCGAGTGGTGCGTCGGCCTCCGTGCTTTCTGTGGGGTGGCGGGGTCGAGGAGGCCGGCCATAAGCTCCCACGAGTTGATGACCTCCGGCTTGGTGTCCGGGTCCGGCGGAGCTGCTGCAGATGGTGGACTGGGGGTGGTTGGTGGGGGAGGCGGAGGAGGAATAGTACTACTAGAGCTGGTGGGGGGGGGGGATTGGGATGAAACTATGTTGTCGAGGATGCCGTAGGTGGAGGAGGTGAGGGAGACGATGTGGGAGGCAGAGACGCCGATAATGCGGCGGCGGCGGTCGTCGTCGTCGTCGTGGAGGAAGGCGGAGGCAGCGCACCCCATGTAGCTGCTGGAGCTAAGGAAGGATTCGAGGAACCGGGGGGGGGGGGGTGCTCTTGGCTAGGAGGAGGTGAAGAAGAAACGCATTCAATTCAAATTTCAAAAGTTGAAACCGCCATTGGCTCGATGGCAGGCAGCGTACTCCACACTGCAGTTCTCGACTGGGCCTGCCTGCCTTCCTTTTGCGTGATTTCGGCCATACAGATCGTTGTTGGGCTTGGGCTCCTACATCACCTATTGAGTTGGGCTTCCTTTTAATTTATTCACGATCCATCTGCCCCATCAACGTCCTTTCCTTTCCTTAGGCAAACCAAAGTGATGATGATGAGTCAGATATTGCCTCCCATTCTTCTTGCTGATTGGCTCACCCGGCCTTCCACGATCGAGATAATACAAGTAGTAAGTAGTCAATTCATCCCAGCCCAAGAAAGCGATCCATCCACTTTACTTGTCTGACGAGAAGCGCGCCGTGCGGCTACTTTTCCTTCTTCAGATCCACCGTAACTGGAGTAATAACTCGTACGTACCTACTCCCTGTCTCTAAAATACTGTAATTTTACAGCTTACCACACGAAGAGGGTATTTTCAGAGTAGGATTCGCTAAACCTACTGAATATTATTTTTTTCACATTTAGACATCGAACTAATAATAGTATTTTCTCTTCACATTAACAAAAAGCGTAGTAGTATTCTAACTTTCTACTTAATTTATATTTAACTAGCTAAAACTATACTCTTTTTAATGAGGAAGAAGTATCCGTCATACTTAATTAACTCTACTTTCATTAACACTGGTGAACTGCTATAGTTTCATTCTCTAAAACGCATCGCACTCCAACACACACCCAATAAAAGACCGATATATCAATCAAACATTTCATGATGTTTTTTTTTACTATTCGTCACTAAAAATCAATAGCCTTTTTAACAGATGGTATTGCTTTAAAGTTTTGGTGCATCCTATGTTAACCGAAATCAATCCTCCCCCTCTCTCTTTGCTTGCCTGTCCCAATCCAACTGATGGTGCTACCCTCTCGAGCTAACTCCTGTAAACTTTCATCATCTCACTTTTGGCTAGCAAAAGTTGCTCTCTTTCGTACAAATCTATTGCTATCGCCATATTTTCTAGTTGTCAGGTGTGATTCCCTTTTACTTTCTCTTATCCTTCGTCTCCAATAACTCATGTTGCTTCGTCACTGTCACACTTATCTCTTAACACATAATTTCCTTTATCTCCATGGCTTCAGTGGTGTTACTGATGTCTCGTCAATCCACCACCATACTCATTTCTCTAAACCTACGCTTCTCACCCCCTACCCCTCTCACACCATCACCATTCCCAAAACAGCTACAATTTGTGAGTCACTACTGACTACAGCAGTGCACATGTTGCCGATACGAAGATATAGCCATCATATCCAACTTAATTACAATTTATTTTGCTTTTCTCTTTAATTTTTTGTGACAATGATATCACTTAAATTGGGTGCATTTCGCCGGTTACCACCTTTCTCGCTACCGAGATATGTATGTGTGCATTGCTATTACCACACAATATAACGTACGACCATTATTTGTAACTATACAGCAGATAGATGCTGAGATGCATGTCTCTTTCGTGCATGTCGTCTAAAGTAATTACAGGAAAAAAAAGATGAAATCTCTAAGTGGTTAATTACTACTGTCTATAGTAGGGTGAAATGGATCGAATTAATATCCAACTGCAGGTGCTGTGTTTTACAAGTTCCATTAATAGCCAGCTGCAGAATAATGATCATTAGTCTCGATGAGCTGCATGGCTATCGACCTAAGACCAACAACACTGCAAATATGATATTGCACCTTCTGGTGCATCTTAGTTACTTTAGTCACGTACACGGTTTCCCAAAAAAAATTGCACTATTAGTTTCTTTTAAAAATATATAGAAATGTCAATAAATATATAATTTTATTAAAGTATCTTTTAAGATTATACATATAGTTTAAATGTTTTTAAAGTTAATATTTTAAAATTTATTATATAGTCAAAAAATTTACCTCAACATTATTCCTAACTGAAAGGAGTATTTGGTAAGGAGTTTGGCCATAGCTATGTGGAGAGAGAGAGGAGGAGAAGGAAAAAATTATCACTGTGAGGCATAACACCATGTTGTCCATTTTGTTTCCATAATGTGCCTGTCGGATTGATTTAGTAGTATAAACTGTGCTGATAGTTGGTGGGTAAATCGGAATTAACCTTTATATTTACACCCTTCCCTACTCTAAATCTTATATGACCGAAAAATACATAGGTATGTTTGTATTATTTGTAAGAATTAAAAATAATACTGCATCCTTGCATAGAGCATATGTATATGGTTAATTATTGCATATGTAAGGGTTCAGTTTAATAATTACTTCCTCAAAATATTCGATGCTTAGGGTAAGATTTAATTAAAATTTTAAAACTTTAATATACTTAAAAAGTACTATGTCATAATACAATAATACAAAATTATTAGTTGGAATTATAAAATTTTGATAAATCTTATCATAACGTTAAATATTTATCATCAGATGGAGTAATAGCTAATATTGATATCTAACACTTATATATGAGATATTTAAGTTGAACCCATTACAAGGTTACAACGCACCAACATCATGTTAGAAAGGCAAAAAAAATGGTGTACAGATATTCTGTGTGTGTATATAGATAATATAGATATAGATAGATCCATCTCGATTGCCACTGATGAGTCGATCTCCGGCGTCCGGGTCCTCTTAAAATCTCTCTCTCTCTCTCTTCGACGCGCGCGCACGAACGACGTTCCTCGGTCCCAGGGTTAGTTAATTTGTATGTGTATGTACGTCTTAATTTAATTAATTTATGTGTCTCATTGAGATAAGTGTGTGTGTGTGTGTGTGTATATACGCTCACCGTCTACTTCCCGGTGGAGATGTACATTCGCGCGCCGCCACATCAGGAGGTGGAGCTGCAGGCACTCAGCCTTGCCTGCCTAGTTGTCTCGGTGGCCGCCGCCGTAGGCTCCATCGCCGGCGTGGTGCTGGGCCTCAAGTCCTACCGCTTCTTTTGCTCCATTTACTAGCCTCTCTCTGCCACAGCCCACAGGTGTGACGGTATCTGAATCTGATGGATCGAGCAATATTATTGGAGCTGCATACATGCAGGACAGAGGAGGAAATGAGAAAGGGTCATCTGCACGACTCCCTCAACGTGCCCTTCATGTTCGTCACACCACAAGGCAAGTCATCCAATTCATGGATTTTAAACTCTTGAGAATATATTTTCTCGTTATTTACATATCATTTAAAAAAATTAAAAGAAATGACAATATAGATTAATACGTGATATCACTCCTTACATATACAATTTAAAATTTGACTTTTATAAGTTATAAAAAAAGAAAAAAATATTTTGTAGAAGTTAAATTCAATCTTATATTTTGTTTCTAAAGTGATATTTATATATTAATTTATTTTGTTAATTTTTTAAAACCATTTAAATGGCACGAAAATAATGAGGAGACATTTTGCCGATATTTTGAAATAGTTTCTAAAAAGGAGGGATCCATGAGATAATTGATGGGGGTAACATGGCTGACATATGTACTATATTCATGCAGGGGTTCAAGAACGTGATGAACATGGGAGGAGGCTACGCTGCGTGGCTTGACAATGGATTCCCCGAAAACACTGCTCCTACAATGTAACCGCTTTGCAGCACCGGTGAATGAATGATAAACACTAAATACTGGCTGTTCGAAGCATACCTATTCTCATTCCAATCCCTCTTCTCTGCTAGCCGCTGCTGCGTGTACCCTTTCCATGATTCTGCGTATATATGTTCATCCTGTTTCTTACTAGTATTATGGACGCAGCCGATTAGTTAAATAAAATTGATCATCATGCATGCTCGATGCGTTTGCTTTTGTTTCTACAACTCTCCGGGATATATCCATCAAGCAAGTAACTACACAGGTTCAAGGACTTAACCTTATGCAAGAATTACGAATGAAATGCTTCTCTTGCCATGAGACAGCGCATACCATCTGCTATCTGTGCGCCGTTGGCACTAAGCATTGATTGATCACCTCAAAAATCAGTCTCACATCACAGAGTGAGTTGCTCCTTGCCGGGAGAAGGGCAAAGGGTAGAGAAACCAACAGCCAAACAAATCAAGACCACATGGTTAGATGTGCAATTGGCTCTTTGCTTGCACGCCCATCACCACAGCCAGATGACGAGCTCCACAAGACAAACAGATGACTACAATAAGTACGACTCAACAACAGTTCGCCCAAACTTCTGCTCAACATCCTTTGGCGTTTCAATCTGCAAACAAATGGAGACAGATGACAACTCATTTCTGTACTTGAAAGTATAAAGGAAGAAATAGATATTGACAATGTCAAATGAGAAGCTAAATATTTCAAGTAACAGGCACTCACGGCGTTTAATGCTATGAAGAGAGCTTTGATAACATTAAGGGGGTTCCTTGAACCAATAATCTACAAGTAAAAGACAGAAAATTACTATCTTCAAGCACAGAAGGAGTAATAACTGGTTGCCTATACTCTAGAAGAAGTGCACCTTTGACTTGACGTTGCTGAAACCAGCTAAATACAGTACTGTTTCAACAGTCCTGCCCGCAGCAGACATTCCACTTCTCATTGGTCCTGGCCAGAGGTCTATCTTAAGATACACAAGCAGCAATCATGCCCACATAAGTTGCAGCGAAACCACAGATAAATAACAAGAGCACTAAGATACACAGATGTGCTTTTACCTTTGTCTTCTCATATTTGGCTTGAATTTGCATGAGCAATTGTGTGGTCCTCATATCGCTCCATGTAATGGAGGTCCTGTAAGCATTTCTCGTAAGCCTGGAAACAAAAAAAGAAAAAAAATCAATACAGGTATTGGATTCCAACAGATGCATAAATTAGCTCAGGTATTGAGCACACGAGAGAAATCTCCGAGGACACTAATCAGATGTCCAAGCCTGGGATTGATGATCCTCAACGATAATATTGTGGAGTAACAGCGGGTTAAGAAAATCTGTATACAAGAGGAAGATACTGGTATAGGGCCATAAGAAAATTAGTCTACTGCATCTAGTAATACATCTCACATTAACGAGGATATAAATGAAAAGATTTTGAAATGAAAAAAAAGGGCATATGCATCGCATCTAGGTTAGCACCACAACCACTGCACAAACATCCCAAAAGATAAGGGGAACAAGCCAACAAGGAAATGGATAACACATCAGCGGCTACTCATTGCGGAGAAGACAATCATAAAATTGCACCAACTGCAAGAAAAAAGCTCTACCAAACGAGTTGCAGACATGGTACTGAACACATAAGTTGAAAAAGAAAGATCCATACCCTTTGAATTGCAATCTTGGCTGTCGGACCTCTAGCTTTTGCAAATCCTACAACACCATGGTAGTTTCCAGTCGCTAACAATGCCGTGAATTTTGCTATTTGGCCTCCCTGAGATGTGAAATGCATAATTAAGTAATGAACCGGATGAAAGGCTATTACTAGGTGTGATTATTCTAACTAAGAGAATTGACCTTTGTGACTTTACATGTCCGATTAACATCAATGACCTTGACGTCAAAACCCTGTAAAGTGGACAAGATTTGTAGCTAGGTAATACCAATAACAACAAGTGAAAGCAATGTAACCACAAGATAGGTGCTGGTCAATCCAATCAACCTCAGAGATAAACATCACTTACTTTCCTGTACATAGGTCTCCTCTTATGCTCTGTCAGGGAGTTGCGCTCTTCGACAAGATCCTTAATTTCCTCCTCTAGAACTCTGCCCTTCTTACCAAACGTATGATCCAGCTCTGCCAATTTCTCCTCGATGTTCTTTTCGATAGAATTCAACTTGTCTATGAGCAGATCATCCTTCTCCTTGTCTTCATTGAATTCCTCATCGTCTTGATCGTCGCCTGCCCCTTGGATCATCTGCTTCTCCCTATCAAAGCCAGCATTGAGCACTAGATCCTCCGGAGATACGACCTGCTGGTGCCGGATGACTCCGAAATTGGAGGGGTTGCTGGGGTCGTATGCTTCCCTTCATTCCATGATTCTAACAGCTCGGTTAAGCTTCTGGAGGAGAACAAAGCGCTCCTTGCCGGTGGCATCTTTAAGGCGGTTCATCATGCCGCCGATAACTCTGTACTCCAATGGAAGCTTCAAATGGCGCTCCTCGAATCTGTCGATCTCGGTCATCCAGTTGTGGGCATCGTCAAGGGTTTCTGGCAACAGCCGGAGTTTGGGTGGGCAGGCAGGCATTGGCGATGGAGGAATGGCGTGGAAGGGGAATGGAGTTTGCTTACCGGCCTCGGCGAAGGAGCGTAGGAGCTCGGAGTGGCGCTTGCACCTGCGTTCGAACTCGTCGACGCGGCGCATGATGGCGTCTGGGGGGTAGCGTTCGTCCTCCTCGTCGCTGTCGGAGTCGGTGGGCTCCCAGAAGGAATCGTCCGGCACGGCCTCGTCCTAGGACCTGTTAGCCGGACTCCTCGCCGGCCGCCGGAGCAGAACTGCGGCGAGCTCCCAAACTCGCGAACTCACGCGAACGCGAAACACAGAAAACTTAAACAATGGATATTTTGGTGCCTCAGCAACTGCTTTCTTTTCTTGATCAGCGCTCCTATTTATACGAGCTACTAAGAAAAGTAAAAAAAAAAGAGTGGTGGAGAGGCTATCCCCGACCACCATGCCCACCGTGCGCACCATACCTCCGAGCTCCGTGAAGTCCGTGTCATCCCACGCACTGGAGCGCATCGTGTGGACGTTGTTATACGCCCACGACACACCCCGGCCACCATGCCCGCCATGCGCGCCATACCTCCGAGCTCCGTGGAGTCCGTACCGTCCCACGCACTGGAGCGCGTCGTGCGGACGCTGTGCACTGCCCATGACACAGGTCGTAGGCGTGGTACAAGACGCGCCTGGGAGGATGTAAATCCAAACCAGACTCAACAAGAAATCGACGGAAAAGATGAACAAAAGGAAAAATTGACACAGGTTTACTAAATATGCCAACACTTTACCCCCTAAACCTATTGTTCTTGGCCGACCTTGATGATACCAAGCTGAACACGGATTTCACAGAAACGATCACGCGCCAACGGCTTTGTCAGGATGTCAGCGAGCTGTTCCTCTGTCCGAACATGCTCAATCCTCATCCTCTCATCTCCAACACAATCTCGGATAAAATGATAATGCACATCAATGTGTTTGCTTCGATCATGAAAGACGGGATTCTTAGTGAGGGCAATTGCAAATTGACTGCCCATCTTCAGGAGGAACGGGGCACGCCGCTCGCCGTCGAGTTCTGCAAGCAGCTGTGCCAGCCAGATCCCCTGGCAGGCAGCCGTCGAACCTGCAATGTACTCAGCTTCGCAGGACGAGAGGACGACCACCTTCTGTTTCTGTGACTGTCATGTCACTGCGCAGGAGCCGAGGAAGAACAGCACTCCAGTGGTGCTCTTCCTTGTATCAATGTCGCCGCCCATATCGGCATCACTGTACCCGAGCAGCTTCAGCTCACGTGCTCCACGCTGGTAGCAGCACCCGTAGTCGATGGTTCCGGCGACGTAGCGTAGGATCCGCTTGACGGCGTTGAGATGCTCCATCGTTGGCCGCTCCATAAAGCGACTAACATACCCGACGGAGAAGGCGATGTCAGGCCGGGTATGCACCAAGTACCGAAGACAGCCGACCAGGCCCCAGTATTCGGTGGCGTCCACCGCCTCGGCGTTGCTTGTCTTGGACAGCTTCAGCCGAGGCTCCATCGGGGTGTGACAGGGATTGTAGGTCCCCATCCCCGCTCGGTCTAGGATCTTCCAAGCGTACGCCGTCTGAGCGAGCTTGATGCCGTCGTCTCCCTGCCGCACTTCGATCCCCAGATAAAAACACAAGAGACCGAGGTCGCTCATTTTGAACCTGGATTTCATTTGCTCCTTGAAGTGGTTGATCTCGGCGGCGTCGTTCCCGGTGATGACGAGGTCGTCGACATAGACCCCCACCAGCAACCGGGAAGCTCCTCTTCCTCTGGTGTAGATCGCATGCTCCGACTTGCTGTGGCTGAAGCCCAGCTCGCCCAGAGTGCAGTCCAACTTGACGTTCCATGCCCTCGGTGCTTGTCGAAGGCCATAGAGGACCTTGTCAAGCCGCAGCACCATGTTCTCCTGCCCTGCGACAACAAAGCGGGGGGTTGCCGCACGTAAACCTCCTCGTTCAGCTCCCCGTTCAAGAAGGCAAACTTTACGTCCATATGGTGTACCGGCCACCCCTCCTGGGCGGCGAGCGCGAGCAGCAAACGGATGGACTCAATCTGAGCGACAGGGGTGAACACTTCATCGAAGTCCACCCTGGCCTGCTGGACGTACCCCTTAGCGACGAGTCTCGCCTTGTGCTTCACGACATCACCGGCGGTATTTCTCTTTGTCTTGTAAACCCACTTGAGGCCAATCGGTCGGTGCCCAGGTGGTAGAGGTACAAGACGCCAGGTACTGTTGTTCTCAATGGAATCCATCTCCTCCAACATCTCTTGACGCCACGGCTGCAGCTTCTCAGCCTTAGCGAACGAGGCGGGCTCGCCCTCGATTTGCAGATGGAGCTCTGCGGCAACTTGTCGAGCAGCAAGACCAGGAGGCGTCGCGTTCCCGAGAACGTTGTCGAGCGTGCGGTACCTGGGCTCAACGTTGTCGTTGTTGGCGTCCCAGTACTCCTCGGCGTTCGGCGGCGGCGACACAAACTCTGGTGAGGTGGATGCCGCCGCAGGTTCAGACGAGTGTTGCGCCGACGACGCTGCAGGGGTGCTCGCCATGGACGCGCCGGGGCTTGGCGCGGGAGCTGGACTAGCATGGGCCGGGCTAGCGGGCGCCTCAGACCCTCCCCCGGCGATGTCGATGTAGTGGTCCCCGGCGCCGATCTGCAAGTCGTGGTACTCCACCACGAGCTCCGAGTCGGTGTGCACTCCGTCACCATTTTCCCAGGTCCAGGACATCGTCTCGTCGAACATAGCATCACGGGACACGACGGCGCGACGTGCCACCGGGTCGTAGAAGCGCCACGCCTTGGCGCCGGGCTCGTACCCGATGAACACGACAGGTGTGCCGCGGTCCTCCAGCTTCTTGAGATTGGGCTTCATCGTCTTGACGAAGGCAGTGCAGCCGAACGTCCGAAAGTAGGAGACGTCGGGCCGCCTGCCATGCCATGCCTCGTAAGGCGTCACGCTGTCAAGGGTTTTTGTGGGTGCGCGGTTTAGGATCCAGACGGCGGTGGCGACGGCTTCTCCCCAGAAGACAGACGGCATGCCCCTGCTTTTCAGCAGAGCACGCGCCATGTTGACGACGCTCTGGTTCCTCCGCTCGACGACCCCGTTCTGCTGGGGCATGTACGGCGCCGTGTGCTGCCGCTCCACGCCACGGTCAGCGCAGTATGTCTCGAACTCGACGGAGGTGAACTCGCCGCCGTTGTCCGTCCTGAGAGCGCGCAGGTGCCGCCCGGTCTCCACTTCAACCCAAGCCTGGAACTTCTTGACGGCGGCCAGCGTGTCGCTCTTAGCCGCTAGCAGGGCCATCCACATGAACCTGCTCTTGTCATCCACCAAAAGCAGAAAGAATTTCTTACCGTCGGGAGTCGCCGGCGTGATGGGGCTGCACAGGTCGCCGTGGACAAGGTCCAGCAACCCCTCTGCCCGCTGCTTGGCCTGCGACGGGAATGGCCTTCGCTTGAGCTTGGTGGTGACACACTCGGTGCAGAGCTGATGAACTCGATCGATAGGAGGAAGCCCCTGCACCATCCCGCGTTTCTCCATCTTGTGCAGGGCGTCGAAGTTCATATGTCCGAACCGCTCATGCCACAGCCACGCGCCGTCGGTGGCGCGGGCAGCCAGGCAGAGCGGCCGAGCCAGCTTTACTCGCAGGAGGTAGAGGCGTTCCGCCGAACGCCTTACACGCAGGATCAAGCGGTCCTTGTCGTCGCGGACGCGGAGCACCCCGTTCCTGATGTGCACGTCGCAATCCCCTTCATCGAGTTGTCTGAGGCTCACGATGTTGGAGACGAGGCGTGGGATGTAGTACACCCCTGTGAGCGGGAGGTGCTCACCGGTCCTTCCCTCAAACAGAACAGTGCCAGAGCCTTGGATCTCCACCTCAGATCCGTCACCGAAGCGGACGGTGCCGCGGATCGCCGTGTCAAAGTCGATGAAGGCGTAGCGGTTCCCCGTCATGTGATTCGTCGCCCCGGTGTCCAAGTACCAGGTGGCGTTGTCGTGCTCGTTGTCGCCTCCGAGCTGCGCGAGCACCTTGGCCTCCACGATGCGGAGGGGACGGCTCGCCGATGGAGCTTGAACTGGCTTGGCAGCGGTTGGAGACGGCGCTGGACTCAGAGTGGCATGGGCCATCAACAGCGTGGGCTCCCTTTCCTCTTCTGTCTCCGCGACGTGGGCCTCGGCCTTGGGTTTGGTCCTGCATTCCCTGGCCCAGTGGCCCATCTTGCCGCAACGTGCACATGGATCTTTAGCTGGATTGGGCTTTTCGCCGTCGCGGGTTGGCCCGTCGGCCTTCCCCTTGCCTTTAGCGCGTCCATGGCCGCCGCACTTCTTGCTATCGGCGTACCCGCTGGAGCTACCGCCACCGCTGCCAGAGGAATGGCCTCCGCTCTTCCCACCGGCCTTGCGGATCTTCAGCCTGGCCAGCCACTCCTCCTCGCAGAGAAGCAGCCGGCCGTGGTTGTCGTGGACGGGTTGAGGCTTGCGGCGTTGTTCGACGGCGCGCAATCGCCCGGTCACCTCCTCCACGAAGATGGTGCGGATGTCGAGTAGTGTCTCGATAGAGATGGCTACCTGCGCCAGGTGTTCGGGCACGAGTTGCAGCATCTTCCTCATGATCTCGACATCGGTGACGTTGTCGCCGAGGATGCGTAGGTCGGATGCCAACCTGTTGATGCAGTTCGCAAAGTCCTCCGCGGTTTCCGAGTCCTTCCACACCAACACATTGAACTCGCGGTGGAGCTGCTGGGCGTTGGCCTCCCGGACGCGATCGACGCCCACCCGGATGGCCTTAATCGCCACCCATGCCTCCGCGGCAGAGCCCCTCTTCTCCCGCAGGGTGGACAGCATGTCCGCCGGCACCGAGCGTAGGATAGCGGCGAGTGCCAGGCGGTCATGGCGGTACTCGATGTCATCGTCATCGAACGGCTCGACGGCGTACCACCAACCGGTTGCCTCGAAGTTCACCTGCATCAACATAGACCACTCCTAGTAGTTTGTGCGGGTGAGCATGGGCCACTGGACGCCGGCAGCAGGGTTGTCGATGCGCTGGACGACGAGATCGCGGCGCCCACGGCGTGGCGCTGGCGATGGCGTGTATCGTTGCCCACCGCGCCCACGGCGGCGGTGTGGCGTGCGCGACCGATCTCCGACCGGTGCCGACCGGCGGCCCATCTCCCGATCTTCGCTCTGATAACAGATGTTAGCCGGACTCCTCGCCGGCCGTCGGAGCAGAACTGCGGTGAGCTCCCAAACTCGCGAACTCACGCGAACGCGAAACACAGAGAACTCAAACATTGGATTTTGATGCCTCAGCAACTACTTTCTTTTCTTGCTCGGTGCTCCTACTTATACACAATGAGCTACTAAGAAAAGCAAAACAAAAAAGGAGTGGTGGACAGGCTATCTCCGGCCACCATGCCCGCCGTGCGCGCCATACCTCCGAGCTTCGTGGAGTCCGTGCCATCTCACGTACTGGAGTGCGTTATGCGGACGTTACTGCGCCCACGACACACCCCGGCCACCATGCTCGCCATGCGCGCCATACCTCTGAGCTCCGTGGAGTCTATGCCGTCCCACGCATTGGAGCGCGTCATGCGGATGCTATGCACTGCCCACGATACAGGTCATGGGAGCGGTACAAGACGCGTCTGGGAGGATGTAAATCTAAATCAGACTCAACAGGAAATCGACGGAAAAGATGAAAAAAGGAAAAATTGACATAGGTTTACTAAATATGTCAACAGAACCTGCGGCGCTCAAGCTTCTCGATGAGCGGCTTGACGCCTAGGTAGTCCTCTTCGTACTTGTCAGGGTCGGTGGCGGCAGCAGCATCCTAGCGGTCCCGCTGGCGCTCGAGCTCGGCGAGGAGGTGGACCGCTCGCTCTGGATCTGCCTGAGCCTAGAGCTGACGGAGGAGGGGGAGAAGGGGAAGTGGAGGCGTGGGGGGGAGATGCGCGAGGCTAGATGGTGGCAGGAGGAGACGAGACACTGGGACGCAGGGAGAGGGGGAGCGCCCGGGCGGCGGCCATGAACCTTCCCGCCGAGGAGGAGGAGGGGTTTTGGAAGGAACGGGACGCTACTGGACCTTACTTTTCCGAGTAGCAATGCTGACTTGCGAAGGAGTATCATAAAGTTGGCCCATGTATAATTTTTAGCTGCCCATACTTAGGCCCATTTATCACATAGGATTTGGGCCCAGTCTACTCCGACAGCGACGAGGAGAAGGCAGGACGGAGAGGACAAAGAAAGCGAATCGGCTTTGCTGTTCCTCGTTCGTTCTAGGGTTTGTTTTGGTTTGGTTTGCGTGCGGAGCACGATGATCCCCAACTCCTCCTCCTCCTTCTAGAGTTTGATTGCTAGATTTCGAGCGGATTTCCCCACCCGCGGAGTGGACCAGATAGATCTCCGTTGTTGCATACATACTATGGTGTTCACCCCATCGCCGTCTCCGCCGCCGATGCTCCCCAAGAAGCTCCGCGCGCTCGGCCCAGGCTTGAATCCCTTTTCTCCCGTCGGCATGGGCAACTATTCCTCTTCCTCCCGCTAATTCTCCTCGATCTCCCCCCTTCTCAAACAACCCCTCTCTGTTTCGATTCGATTCGATTTCGATTCTCCCTCCATCGTCGCTGCCTTCGTTTCCCCTCTTCTAACCCCTCTATCGATGATTGCTGTTCAATTGCTTGCTTGCCCCCCCGGATCTATCCCATGGTGCAGTTCCGCAGCTCGCTCAGCCTGAGCCGGGCACGGACCCGCGACGGGGACGGCGACGACCGCGGCTGGAACCAGCTCCACGTCGCCTCCCGCAAGGGCGACCTCAAGCAGGTAACTCTAGTACTACTATTATGCCTTCATGTGCCATCGTTTACGTTTTAACTTCTATTGTATTATGCATTGGGTTACTCCATGCTTCTTTCAATCTTCGAGGTGTAAGAAACGCATGCCACACTGATTGCAGAGTACTGGATTATAGGGGGTGGGGGGAACACTGATATTTACTGTCAAACAAGCTGCAATATAGCATTACATAGCGATTAGACTGTCTGTTACTTAAGTCCACAAAATCATACCTCCGTGTAATCATCTCTGCAAACAATAACATAAATAATAAAATAAATTACCATTAGTAGCCAAATAATTGCCATTTCCAGTTTTGCTTACTACAAAGTAATTGTTCACCCCTTCATTTCATCATCTCTTGAAAAAAATAAATTTGATTTTTTTCCTCCCTAAGGTGAGGCGTCTCCTGGATGATGGGATGGATGTCAATGCACCTGCATGGGGGCCAAAATCACCTGGTGCTACTCCCCTGCATTTGGCGGCTCAGGGTGGACATGTTAAAATCATGGATGAGCTACTGGAGCGGGGTGCAAATATTGATGCTCGCACAAAAGGAGCTTGTGGATGTAAGCTCAAATGTTTCTCCTGAGTCATTGCATACATTTTCATGCTTGTAGAGCTTGCTCATTATCTTTTTGTTTATGGTTAGTCTGCCAGCAGTGTCTATTTCTTATATAAATGAGTCTATACTGTTTCATAACCCTTGTTCTCAGTCTTATCTGTTGAGCAGATTGCTTCTACATTCAGTGCTGCTGCTTGGTTGCACACCCCATCTAGTTTAGCGGTTAGAGTTAGGAAGTGTTTTTATTCAATCCTTACAGGAGAACTTCGCCTATCCCAATTTGTTTGGGACTGAAAGGCTTTGATGTCGATGTTTTTATTACAGGAGAATATTTCCTTTTCACAAAAGCTACTCCATGTTTCATCTACTCAGAAGTGTCTGATGTCTTGCTCATTAGATCTGAACGCAATTAACTTTTTTGTGAATGTTGTGTATGTCTTCATTTACCTGGAATGGTGTACTCTGCAATACTGTAATGCTCTGGATGAAATTATTTATTTGTTCAGTTTTCTCTTCCCAACTTCTCAAGTGGTTTCAAATTTATTACAGCACCTTGCTCTACACTAAGAAGAGGCTACTTCACCTCTGGGAATCTTAAATTTTTTTCTTTTGGTGGCATAATTCAGGGACGCCTCTACATATTGCTGCTAAGGAAAGGAACAAAAGGGCTGTCAGGTTTCTGATTGAGAATGGCGCATTCTTGCCACCTGACATGAATGACCACAGGTTCAATCCTCCTCTCCATTACTGCTCTGGATTGGAATGGGCATATGAGATGAAGCGCATGCAAGATGAAAGTGATTTGACCGGCGAAACTTCTCTGAGCTCAGAGAGCTAGAGGAAAGCAATTTCATCACTCTGTCAAGGAGGTTGTAATCTTGGATTAACAGAGTCTGTAAACATAAGGGTCACATTTGCCTTGTGGAAACTAGAATGAGTTACCACGCGAATCTTGACGCGACACGGTACTGTTACTGCGATGTGCGAGTGACTGGGGTTAGTTGTGTGCTCAATAATTGCATTGTGTTGTACTACATTGGTAGCATGTATTCTGCTACACATTCTTGATATCAGAATGAATATCCGGTTTGTGTCTTATAGCTGCTGTCTGCTATGGTTGTGTTGTTTTAAAATGCGTTGACTGCTGTATGCGATGGTTATGATGCGTTTCTTTTTAATGTTCTTTTAAAATGCGTTGATGGGTGGGATGGCGCTCATCGCCGGGAGTTCGACTCGGCTACTGTAATGAAACTTTGGATGCAGATTGATAAGTCGACGGAGCCACAATCTCGTTAGACAATGGACTATCCAAAGTCAGGAGAGCTGAGATTTTGAGCATATGCTCATCGTCAGTTAGGTCATCAGCAATAGCAAAAAAAGCAGAACTATTCATATCAACGAGCAGCAGGATACAGTTGATTAACGAAACAAGTCGAGTCTCACTACTCTACATTACAATTGGAAACATGAAAACGCTGCTCCACCTATCAAGCAATGCTTAAGCCGAGTTACTATAGTTCACTGCAATACATCATGCTTACGAGTTAAGACTCTACTGACGTGCATCATTCTGCACACGGGCAAACTAAACTGGAGGTACATAAGCTAGCTCACATGCATTCTGGCTGCTGAACCAAAGTTTTGATAAAGACAGACTCCCTGGACTTCTTATATATGATAGTAACAGCAGACAATGAGCTACGCATAAATCTACCGCCTCACAGGAGGTGCACCACCCCGTCCAACAGGACCACCTCCACGACCAGCAGCAGCCTGCATCAATTGGAGGTCAGAAGATTAAATGTTGCCACAAATAGAACGCACATCAAAACAAAATCTTAAAAGGCCAGTCAGTACATGTACATAACCTTACGCTAAATATTTCAAGGTTTGTTTAATTTAAATATGGATGCTTCAAGGTGATAGATGAAGGGAAACATTAACAGAGAGAACATTAACTTTGTACTGGTTAACAGTTGACATAAGATATGTCGGTTTAATTTCAGAATCACAGCACAGTGGAATATATTGTCTTCAGTAGGTTTAAAACTCAATGCATGAAATCAATGGATTTGCAAGAACTGATTACATGATAGTTAAGATTCACCAGCTCAAGCCTATATAATTTCAGATAACTGCACAAGGGAATACTGCCCTCATTCCTTAATGGAGTTAAATGGTCCTTGAGTCGATATCAATTATCAATAATGATGATAGCAATGTGATGGACCATCACATGGCTGTAAACGCATTCACAATTACATATTTTGCGCTATATGTTGGGTCATATGTTAATGAAAGAATGAAAAGCAGAGTACGGTTCTAAGAAAAGGTAAATGGAATTATTCAATCACGGAGTCACCCATCTAATAGGTTATATGACCTAACTGGCCAGCCAACCACGTGAGCTAACAGGCAATTCAGTAAAATATAGGGCACCCACTTAATGTATATGAGGCAACACATGACCTAGTAGAACCATTTTTTTGGAACACTGAGATATGAGCAATTTTGAAAATGGCACTAGGGGCGTGTGACACAATAAGTGAAGTAACCAGATAATACCAAGCATACATTGACTGGAACATAGAAACTTATTTTCCTTAAGGGTAACATGGCTCCAATGGTTATTTCTTAGAGGAGCTGCTGATTGTCATACAAAAAGATGAGTCCACGACTCCATTGTCAAATTGATAGGTGTGGCTCAGTTTCAGTTTACCTTATGGTGCTAGGGCAAGATTAGTTGCACAAACACCAGCTCCTAACTCTAATATGTGAAGATTTATCTGTCTATGTTGTGGTCAGCCGGCAACGTGATTTTGAAAAAGGATGATTTTCATCAGAACAATGGATAAGGACCATATCAGTTTTAAATGCAAAGGCTTAAATTTTTTTGCATGTACTACACCAACCAGCTTCAGCTCCCTGTAAAGAGAAATTCAGTGCTATTTTCTTTCTCTGATCGAATTTTGACCGAGCAGTACTCATGAATCGAGCAATATAAGGTTAGATGTGAAATTTTCATGGAGAAAGAAAGCAGTTGATTACCCGAGCACGCATGGCAACGGCACGGCCACGACCGACTCCAATAGCTGACCCTTTACCCTACAGGAGAGCCATGTTAATATGTTAAATTGGCAGAACAAGAGAAAAGAAAGAAAGCTGAAGAGAAGAAGGGGAAAAGAAGAAGACGGAGGAGGGGCGCTGACCCTAATCCTAGCCTCGAGGCGCTTGAACATGGGGGCGTTCTTGAGCATGTCGGGTATAATCATGAACCTGACCCTGCTTCCTCGGATGAAGACGTGCTCGAGCTGGGAGACCTTGCCGTCCTAGACAGAGTCAAGAGTGAGAGGCGATTTGAATGAAGAAAGCAGTAGGGCTGTAGGGGAGGGGATAGACAGTGAACCTTGGCGGTGAAGGTGATGTTGTCAAGCTGGCAGTTCCAGTTGTCCTCGCACTCGACCATGGAGCCACGGTAGACTTCGCCGGTTTTGAGCTCGACGGTGACGACGTGGCCCGCTGCCTCGTGCAGCAGCTTGACGGGGATCCCAAGGCTGCGGCTCATCTTGCTCCTCGGTCGCCTGCTGCCGCTGCGGCGGTGGCTCCCCTTACTCCTAGAGTGGATTGAGAAGGGAAACCCTAGGCAGTAGTCGCGGGAGGCGCACACGACGAGTTGTTGGAGGAGGAAGAAAAGCGAATAGATGGCGGCGGCGGCGGCGGAGAGGAGGGGACTCGAGGGCATTACCATCCATATGAGCATCCTTTTCGAAAGGCCCAAACTTGTCTCTTTTGAGCCCAAAGCTTGATAGTTTGGGCCTAAACAGAGCTTGATGCCTTCTCTTTAAGTAAAAAAAAAGTATTTATAAATTTACCGCTGGTTTTTATATTTTGCATAAAAAGTCATTACTTCAATAGAATAGCATACTAGTGCCGCTAAACCAAACAAGTCGGACACCTGGACCCTAAAACCGACACCGTTGATTTAATTATCAATAATCTAATGCAAACATTCCTAAGGTTTTATTGAGCACCGCTCGAAGGAATAAGCCATCAAAAACTTAAAAACCTAGAGTCTCTAATAGATCTAAGCTCCCAAAGAAAACCCTAAATACTTTACTTAGGGTAGATGAATGAGAGAAAGACAGGAGGAGGACCATATGGGGCGCTGTTGAGACCTTCCAGGGCCTCACGAACTAGCGACTTATTTATGCTCTAGAGTTGATGTTACATTTTTTTTCTTTTAGTTGAACCTGCAACACGGACTTTGCTCATTTCTTTTCAACTCCAAATAGAAAAACTCTCCTGGTTTATAGTTGATATTAGTAAGTGTCTATAATTCAGGTGAGTAAAATTTCAGCCACTTTTTTTCACTCCTTAGATGACAATCAATGGTTCTCATTACATCTCTTTTTTTTCCTTATATAAAGGATTGAACAATATATTTGAACATACAAAAATTACATAATTACAAGAAATAAACTTATTATGCATAAAACTTACAAAATTACATTAAAAATATTCAAACTTGGATAAAATTAAATTAAAATGATATATAACAACGAAATTACAGTTAAAAAAATAAGTAAAACTATTTATTGAATACTAGTTTAGGAATGTGTGATTTTAGTGACTGAAAATTTATAAATTTTTAGGCGCTTGAAATCTAAGCATTACTCTTAGTAAAAATTGGAGTAATGTTTATTTGGACAAATCTACGAACTGAGAGTAATTTAATTAGTTGGTTAGTTTTTCTAACTTGTCCACCCAAATTTAAGTCATATTAAATACTCATATTTACGGATATTATTTATTTTAATGGTAAACAATGTAACCGAGACATATGTATTAACTTTCCTCAGATATGTTTATAGGTATAGATTATATGTTTATAAGAATGTATATGAGTAATTTTATTTACACGTGTTTTAAAATGAAGAATATAGGAGATGTTGAAAACAAGGACAAGGGAGAGAGGTGACAGATACAACTAAAACATAAAAAAAACTAAAATACTAGAGAATAGCATTGTGTTAACTTTTTTATACCCAAAGGAAATGCTACATTCACGGGTTTTTTCAGCCTTCCATGTACGTATGATGAAAAAAATTACCAGGTATGTTTCGAGTAAGACCGGATTTAGAGGAAGAGGTGGCCTCGGCATTGGGTTGCTACAGGACACCTGCTGAGGAGGAAGATGACACTGTAGCATGTGGGTTCCGCGCGGGCGTAAAAATGACGTGTATGTTTAGGGTTTCTAGTAGGAAATTAGTGTGGAATTTTTTTTTAGCAAATAGCACAATGAACAATGAAGTGAATTGCGAACTAAAAATATACTATTCGTTTGTGTTGAAATCCCTAAATTTAATTATTTTTTAGCGGTTACCATCGATAACGAGACATTCTCGTTAATGTTAATATCGATATGCCGTGTGTTCGTAGGAGAGTGTATACGTGTGTATGACATAGGTAAAAAATCACTTCGTAGGGATAAGTGGACGGCGTATGGATATGTTTCGTAAAAGAGGAAAAAATAAAGGAAATTAAGAAGATGAAAAGAAGTGGAGTGAAGTAGTAGTTTCTTGGTGTTCATATCCATGTTGATGTTGGTGTGGCAACCGCGAGTTACGGACCGCCAACTCCGGCCTCCTCCTCTTGCTCGATCTCGACCGCGCCTGCTCTCAACCAACCGTTGCAAAAATGCAACTCCTCTTTTCTCTTCCCTTCCCTCGATCGCTGGCTTCCGTTCCGTTCCTCCTCCGTCGCCGCCTGCATGCATGCGGCCATTGCGCGCCATCCATCCATCCATCTTGCTCTTGCTTCCTTCAATCCCTTACTAGCTAGCTTGCCCATGGATTAATCCCCAACTTCTGCTGACTTCAATTCGACTATGATTAATTAGCACGCACGCATCAAGTTGAGCTCGTCGGCGTCGAGGCGGGAAGCCGCCTCCAGAACCAAGAGCGGCCAGCGTTGCCATGCGGGAGTTCTCCGGCAAGAGCAACCATGTCTGCGGCGGCGGTGCACCACGAGGGATGGATGGTGCGCTATGGCCGGAGGAAGATCGGCAGGTCATTCTTCCACACGCGCTACTTCGTGCTGGAGAGCAGGCTGCTCGCCTACTACAAGAAGAAACCCAAAGACAACATGGTACTCCCATATATATGCATTGCAGTCATTTTTGCAGCAGTTACTGAATTGCTCTATTAAGTACAGCATGGTACTACTGTATTAGTTGTAATTCTTTTTCACCTGAATTAACTGATCATTCATTAGTCAATAATTTCAAAACTTCATGCAGTCTTATTACATTCATACTAGTAAATTACAACGTATATAATGTTATGTATGTACATGCATCCAGGCGCCACTAAAATCGCTGCTGATAGACGGGAATTACAGGGTGGACGATAGAGGGCTCAAAACGCATCATGCTACTCCTTTTGTAGTTGCTGCTCGCTATTAATTATTACTCTTCCTTGGCCATGCTATCCATTAATGGTTCTGATTAATCTCCTTTCCTTAGCATCGATCGTTCTGATCATCCAGTTATTTCTTCATTGTTCTATATATTGCCCCTCCATCTGGAATTTAGACCTCATATTTCCCCCTTCTCAGTTGATGTATAATCATCATTTTCAGATGGTTTATGTCCTTTGCGTTTATAATAAGAAAGAAAAGGAGCATCAGATCACGGTTTGTTCTAATTAAACCTGATAACTCAACAGAACTATCATGCATGTTCTCTCTTTCATTGTTTCAGCGTTATATCATAACTAGATTTAATTCACAGATGGGTGCGTATGATATTGAGGATGCTCTGGCCTGGAAAAAGAATATAGAATTCATTATTGATCAGGTGCAGGAAATTATCTTCATCTTACTAGTAATTTTGGAGTACTGGATAATGCTCAGATTTTAATGAAATTCCATTCAAGTCCATCTCCAACTGCCTTATTCGGGATTTTCTAATATGAATTAAACTGAACAGGCACTTGTTTAAAGGGTAGTTTGGCAGAACTTTAGGTGTCATGTTCTCTTTACGGATATGTAGTAAAGTTGCAAAACACAAGAGCTAGACTAGCATGCAGATGCTCCATGTTGTTTTGTGAAATGTGAAATATCACATCTCCACATTGTTACAGCAGCAGGAAAATATGACTGCTAAAAACCGTAAGGCTTTTGCTTCAATGGACTTTGATATGGAACTAGGAGGGCAGTTTATATTCTCGGACCATGACAGCGCGTAAGTGACATCCCATTTTCTCTTAGATTATCTTATAATATGTAAAACAAACAAACAAACAAGATCTGAATTAAGCTGAAGTTTCACTGCGAATGCAGAGCTGAAGATGAAGAGGAACGGCCTACGTTGATTCGCAGGACAACTATAGGGAATGGTAACAAGTCATCTGCAACTTTTGTTTTTTCATTTGTGGATCGATGCTACAGAAATTCACCACTTCGTTTCTGCTTCTGGGCCCCCGGAATCAACACATGACTGGACCAAAGAGCATGATACCGGTCTACCTAATCTGACTGACCCTATTCAAGTTAGCTCCAAGAAGAATTGGCGCCTACTTAGATGCCAAAATGGCAAGCATACATGCATGACTCCTTCCTTAGGTTATCGATACTTTGTGTAGTTGTTGCTTACTTCCTTGTTATTGGCAGGACTACGCATCTTTGAAGAACTTCTGGAATTTCATTATCTTGTATGTCCAGTCTGCACTCTGAACTGCTAAACAGTTAATTACACCTTCTCAAATTATGAATTTGATGAATTTCACTTATCCTGTGTAGGCAAGAAGCTGTAGCAGAGCTATGCGAGCTGTTGGTGTAGTGGAAGCCACGTGCGAAGCCATTTTTGGGCTGGTAATGAGCAACTATTTTTTCTAGATACTACAAGTTTTATTGAAACTAATCAATTACTTTAAGATGATACAATTATACGACATACAACCCAAAAAACACACTAAAAAAAGTATAAAATAGAAATATATAGAAACATCAAGTTTGATAACTATCAATCCAAAGACTAAATCACCACCATATTCCTAAATAAAAAACTCTATAGCCATATGGTCTAACCGTTGACATGCTGCGGCAACAAAGTCAAATGTTTTCGGTTTGTGAAGAATAGCCCAAATACGGAGCTTCGTCAAAAATTACGCCATCCCTGTACAGTTATATAGACCAATAAAGAGTCGTTGCTACTAGCAAAATAAGATTTTTCATCTCATTGGGATGAAAAACAAACCACAATGATCATGCTAGACGACGCTAAAAAAATAAATACTTAATTGTCTCTTCTCTATGGCAGAAATAATAAATCTTGCTACCATTCCACTTACATTTTACTTGAATGCCTTTGTAAGTACTACACCACGATATAAGTACCACAGTAAAATCAACTTTCAAATGTGCCTTTAGTTTTCAAATATACTTATTTAGATTTGGGACTCTTGAACCAAGACTAAGTAATGAGATTTAACCAAGAATACTCTATTTGGTGTGAGATTCCAATGAAACTCATCTTGCTCATTAGTCAATACAATATTAGCAATACGAGGTAATACACTATTCCACACTACTAATTTGGTTTCAATTAAATCCCTTCTCCATAGAAATTGTGGCAGATTACTTTAGAAGACAATTTGTCGATTCTTTATGCCTTACAATATTATAAAGACATGGATATTAATCCTGCAAGGCATCATTACCCAGCCATTTATCTTCCTAAAATCTAATTTGTGAGTTATCTTTAATTGTGAAGGATCCAAAATAGAGAAACTCATACTTAACCTTTATAAGACTAGCCCAAAAATACAAATCCCTAGGTTTTCAAAGAGCTTGGGATAAATGTTCTGATCCTAAATACTTATCACGTATCATTTGTTGCCACATTCTATCAGCAATAAGTAACTTATGTAGCCACTTACTAAGCAAAGCAATGCTTTTAACTTTCAAATAATAAATTACTAGCCCCCTTGATCTTTGGGTCGACAAATAATGTCCCACTTAGCGAGCCAATACTTCTTCTTATAAATATCGTCTTACTGGTATAAACTAGAGCAAAGTTAATCAAGTTTCGTGAGAACACCGCTAGGTATAGCAAGGAATGACATCAAGGAGACTGCTAAGCGCTGAATTGATTAGTGTAGGTTGTCCTCCAAACGAGAGAAGTTTACCTTTTCAGCTACTTAATCTTTTCTCAAACCTGTCTCTGACCTCTTTCTATTCCGTATTTGTTAACTTCTTATAGTGAATAGGAATTCCAAGATGATCTTACATCCAAAAAGTTTGGTATATTGGTACTTAAAAGCATGTGCTTCACCAAAACAGTATAATTCATTTTTATGAAAATTGATCTTAAGGCCCAATAATTGCTCAAAAGCATTGAGTATTAGCTTCATGTTTCGAGTCTTCTTTAGATCATGATTCATAAAAAGAACTATATCATCGGTATATTGTAAAATAGATAAACCCCCACAATAAGATGTGGAACTACTGCATCAATTTGCCCTTATGCTTTGGTTCTACTAATCAATATAGTGAGCTATGATGTTAAACATAATTGGAGAGAGAGAGTCACCTTGTTGAAGGCCTTTTTCTCTCTCCAAAAATAGAGACTGACATCATCATTGACTTTGATTGCTATACTTCCTCTCAAGATGAAAGACTTAATCCAAGAGATCCATTTGGACAAGAAACCTTTCATAAGTAGAGTTTGTAACAAGGAAAGCCATTGATCTTATCATATGCCTTTTCAAAGTTAATTTTTGAAAATGATCCTGCTCAACTTTTTTCGATGTATTTCATGAACTATCTCATGTATGATGATGACTCCATTCGGGATATAATGTCAACACATGAAAGTAGTTTGTTGGTTTGACAATTTGGTCAGCTATTGAGTTGATTTGACTTGTAGCGACATTAGTTAATATTTTATAGCTGACATTCAACAAACATATTGGCATGTATTGTTGGATTCAATTTGCTTCTTTAACTTTAGGAAGAAGAGTAATCACTCCAAAGTTGAGCCCAAAAATTGAAAGATTGCCACCATAAAATTCATTGAATAAATTCATTAAATTATGCTTTATGACATTCTAATTTTTTTAGTAAAACTCTGCTGGAAACCATCTAGTCTAGGAGCTTTACTGCTCCCCGTATTTCTTCCTCTAAAAACGGGACCATGAGAAAATCATTTTCATCTACCATAACTTTAAAAATGTTGTCATTTCTAGATTCATCAAGCACGAAAGAGTTATCTTCTAGTGGTCCAAAAAGCTTTTTTTTGTAGAAATCCATGATGTAAGACTTCAAAGCATCAACGGCCTTGATTTTCCCTTCATCTTGCTCTAGAAAAAAGATTCACTTCTTTCTATGTTTGCCATTGGCAATCAACTGATAATATTTTATATTATTATCAACTAGGAGAACATCGGAGACCTTTGCCCATTGATATCGTTTAATCTCTTCCTCTCGAAGGAGGCTTGCTAATTGATTTCTTGATTAGATAAGTTACATACCTTAGCAGTAATGTCTAGAGCATTAATTGTATGTTGTAATTGAGCTTTCTATTGCTTATAGGTGCCACTAGTATAGGCGGTCCAACCTTGTAGATGTCTACATAAAGCACTTATCTTATTATTCCAATGTTGGATTGAGGTTTGACCCTTTACCAACTTATTCCATATCTTAATAACACGATCATGAAAATCCTCATGTTGAAACTAGCCAAGTTCTAACTTGAACTACTTATGGTTTCCAATGAAAGTCATCATACCGGTGTCAAGAAGCAAGGGTGTATGATAAAAAAACTCCTTTGTCTAGAGCATGTACCGATATCAAAGAATACTTTCCTATTCTATAGTCATAAAAACTCTATCTAACTTTTTATAAGTTAGAGTCGAGAGCGAATTTTCCTAAGTAAATTGTCTACATGCTAAATCAATTTCTCTTAAATCAAAACTATTTGAACAAAAATGGCCAACGGTTTACTATATCAGTCATTACTTTTTCAAAACTACTTCTTGTAATATCAAAGTCCCCTCCCATTAAAGTGAGAAGGTGATCTTACTGATATGAATGAACTAATTCCGCCAAGAAGCTAGAATTAGAGTCCTCTTGGGCCGGACATCCAGTCATGAGTATTCATTTAAATGTATCATCCCTATTGGTGAGATGGAATTTGATAAAAAAAATCCCCTTCAACAATTAAGGATAAATCCGGCATAGAAGTATTAATTCCAAGAAGTATTCCTCTGGATCTCCTACATGAAAGAAGACAATGCCAAACGAAATCTACACCCCAAAGAGGTGATCAAGATTCGTCTTTTGACATTAATTCTTCCTTATCTCGAGGATCGCAACAGAAGCTAGTTTATTCTCTTGAACGGTTTCCGCCACGTACCGATATTTAGCCAAGTCTGATAGACTTAAGGAAACACATATAAGGGATTTAGATTTCTTAACATGAGCCTTTTGCTCTTCTTTTTAGAAGATGATCTAGATATTCTAGTGGATACCAATAAGTCACATATTCTTGTGCTTTTGTCCACATAATCTGTATCAATCTCTAAAATGTTCTTAACTAAGTGAGCGAGTAGGAAGTAAGCTCACGTTATGTGGGTAAAGCATGCATCTCTTCAGAGACAAAATTTTTTTGAACAACCATACCCACGATTATGGACGGATGTAAAATAATTTCTCTTTCATAGATTTGTTTGCATGTGATTTGCAAAAATAATTTATGGTTTAGAAACCGTTACTAGAATCGGTCTTGGTGGCCGATGGATAAACTGAGTTGTCTGAAACGGTTTTGTGTGACCCAGGATGTTGACTGACATCATAGACTAGGTTTTTCGAGTGGAAGTAGTGTGCTTAAGGTTGACATAATGGGTGGCTCAAAGCTCTAGAGAGTTGAGATATGAGATGGGTTGCTGCCCTATAGTAATAAAAAATGATAAGAAACTAATAAAGGATGAATGTGTTGAAAACTAACTATTGACAGGTGACTCTAGACCGGTATCGTGGTTCGACAACTAGTATAGTAGTGGAAATCTCAATTGGCTATGGGTACTAGCATTGTAATTTGGGACTAGCACTGGCATTACGGTTCCACGGAAGTTGGTTCACGCCGATTTCTTGCAGTACGGCCTCTAAAATGTTATATACCAGACTTGGGTGTGACAGATGCGTGCCTTCTTTTTAATAGATATGCAAGGCCTTTTGTCTCTATGCGCAGAAAATTGGGTGGCTCATGGAACTGCCGCTACCGGTGTTGGGTCTACCCTTGCTGAGTTACTTGGTGGTGATTTGCTGCTGCCGGGAAGCTAGTGTCCTCCCAAAAGCTTTGAGCCATGGAAGAAAGGCACTCAGAATCATTGTCATTCACCATGCACCTTACCGCATCCTTCATATCTGCTAAGAGAGCCGACCCAAGGAGATGGGTAGTAACTGGAGAATCGATAGGTTTCATAGGTGCCTCGCTAGCCACGGTTAAAACAGATTTCAAGTTCTTTTGATTCCAACAGACTATGATCCTCCTCCTCAACAAGGAGAGACAAACTGGTGAAGCGAGAACCATTTACTAGGGTATTTTCCTGAGGACCCAAAGTAAGTCTGCGTGGACGAGGAATGTGACCGGCTCTGTCAGAAGGAGAACAAGGAACAAAAGTGGAAGACAACGTACCTTAGCGAATGCCATCAAAGAAAGAGTCTGCTCGTCAGTGATCTCAACCCTATCCTGACCATTGCCGTGGCCAGATGCATCTATAGATCTAGATAGGTCTAAGCCTATGCTCCGAATGTCCATCACCAGCGCAAACGCCGACAACGTTGAAGCCCCTATGCTCAAGATCCTGACCTCCACCATGGCATCAGCTTGAATGAACGCATGGGGTCGCTGGGGCAAACCAGAGACTGTGCTGGATCTGCCTATCACCGGGAATCGCCATTGAATTGTCTCTGAATCGCTACTCTGGGAATCATGGGAATTCAAAAATCTTCCAAATCCGCTATCCTATGGCCCGTAAGCATCTACTATTACCTTGTATCTATATATTCCTATTATATATGTGTATATATATATATATATATATTAATCTTGACATTACCGATCTTTAATTATTGATCGTCACAGGTGGGACTGCAGCTTTCGCTATGGTAGTTTAGTTGAAGAGGTTGATGGCCACACCGCTATACTGTATCATAGGTTGCAGCTGCACTGGTGCCCAATGTAACGAGTTGTCCGTAACATTTTCTTTTTCAGAAATGCTCAAACGTCCTACTTGCTCCTGTTCTTTTTGAGTGCACAACTAATTAATGCTAGTAATAATTTGGATTATTTACCATGTTGAAACTTACATTCTTCCATTCTACATGAACATGCACGTTAGTATGGCCTCGAGACCTATGTTACGTTCGCTATTGGCGGCGTAATGACGATGGAAGTTAAAGTAAAAATATTCAATTTTTTTCCATAGAATTTGCTGTTTTGTAGAGCCTTCTGATTGTTTGTTTGCTTGTGTTTGGACGCAGTTGTGCTGTTTCGATCTACAGAGCATCCAAACTGTGGTCGTCAAAGAGGATTTGTGAGGGCTTTTATTGAAAGTAAGCTTCTCTCTCAACATCTGAAATCCTGCATTTACCTGAGAGGAGGAGACACTTGTAATGGACAGAAATGTCAAATGAGGTTCCTTTTCTTTTCTGAAATTCCTACTAGTTCAGGTGGAGGTTTCAAGATTTCTCCTATCAACTGTCGCAACGGAAGACCCCGCACTCAAGTTCAACACGTAATGCAGATTGACCTCAGGGGATGGGTCCTCAACTACTCTCCTTCCTTTCAGTATCATTCTTTGCTGCAGATACTCAACTGTGTATCCGGTACTTACTGCTACTGCTCTTCTTCTTCTGGTCTTAGAAGTTTTAAGTTTGCTCAAATAAATCGGTGCCATCATTTTACTTTTTCACTGTACTCCATACGGCACCTCCTAATTAACTCTACTTACTTCCAGGTCTGCGCGAATACTTCTCCCAAACGGACGAAACGCATATAACTCCAAGAATTCCTGTGATGGAAAACATGGTTGATACATCATCAGTACAAAAAGATGAGAAGAACGAAGAAGTAGACTCCAAGACTAAACCAGCAGACCGAGGACAAGCTGATAGTAAAAACATGGGAATCATCGATGAAGAAACAGAAGAGGACGAGGATTATCAGGTTCCTGAAGCTAATGTAGAGGTGCTTCATAGCCTCGGTCTGCTGGTTAATGAAGAACCAGTTAATGACATATATATTTACTTTGTATAAGTTTTATGTGTTTCCTCACTTCATAATAATTAATCTGTGATCAAAATTAATTAATATGCAGGAAGATCCTAACAAACATGCTAAGCGTGCAGGTTTGACTCCTTTATTTTTGTTGTATGTTTTTTATCTGTCAAGTTCCCTGGGCAATTCCTGTAACGATGACTCAGCTTTGCATTATATATGGCAGACGAGCCTCCAGAAAAGATTGATCTATCATGCTTTTCGGGCATTCTTCGTTGTGATGCGGATGAGAAAAGCCGAAACTGTTGGACAGAACCTGACAGCAAGCTCTTTGAAGTCCGTAGCAAGAACTTCCCGCATGACAAATCAAAGGTCCAATTAAGCTTTTGCTTTATTTCTTTGGAGTTGAATCCCATGAGATTATATGAAGAAGCTGAACATGCTGCTCACATTGAAATCACAGATACCTGCAGCTAGTTATCTGATGGAGCTTGCGGCCACTGACTGGTTTAAGGACAGCATGCGTATGGATAACGTTGGCAGGCAGAAAGGTTGTGTAGCCTAGGTAAACATAAATAAATCTTGTGATGGCTTATTCTATGATCCTATTTGAAGATATGAAGTACATAAGAATGATTTCATAGTCAATGTTGGTTTTGTAGGTTGCTGCTGAGAAAGGGACGCATACATTTGTTGCCAACATACAGGTATGTATCTGGCAGATAGATAATTAGTAGAGCAGATTTAATATAACTACAAATTTAATTACTAAACTATCAATTTACTATAACATTAGTGACCTATTTCGAGTTTGCTACAATAATAACAAAGAAAATTATCACAAAACTAGACATTCCAACGTTACTGATACATGAGATCCATATGTTCCAACGCCGGCAAGGGATGGAGGGATATGTTAGCACGTGCATTGTAGCGGTATGCCACGTCCGTAGATAGCTATAGCGATCTGGTCTGATTGAAACACTACTTCTACTAGGTCGGTGCACCCAGGTCAAAACCCATCAACCTTCAAAAAAGCAAATGGCAAAGAGATGGCCAATTTTCTAAGAATGAGTTTTGAGCCAGGTGCATCGGATGGGGTGACTTCAGCCAAACCAGACTGCTACACTGCATCTATACTAAAGTGTGACAGCGTGAGCTGTCTGCGGGCGTGTCATGCCACTATAGTGTACATGCTAAAGTATGAATCTAACAAGTTATGTCGTCTAGATATCACCTCTATGATATGGGTTTTATGTGTTAGTAACGTTAGGGTGCTTATGGAGTTATAGTTTTGTGATAATTTTTTTTATCTTTGTAGCAAACTGAAATAAGCCACTAATGTTACAGCAAGCTGATAGTTTAGTTGCTAAAGCTGTAGTTATCTGAAACTTATCCTAGTTAGTATCTTCAAATCTAGGAGAAAACATGCATTGTCTATACATAACTCTTGGCAATCAAAGTTAATTAATTATGGGTATCTTTTAATTTGTAGATTCCTGGATCAACTCATTACAGCTTGGTGATGTACTTCGTGACAAAGTCGCTGAAGAAGGGATCACTGATGCAGCGATTCTTCGACGGGGATGATGAGTTTCGCAATAGCAGGCTCAAGCTGATACCCTCTGACCCCAAGGTAGACCTGGTGTGTTATGCATGCAGCTGTTGATGCAGGAAATTAAGAAACTGAAGTGAAATAGAGCGCTTGAAGGGATCATGGATAGTGCGGCAGAGTGTCGGGAGCAGCCGATGCTTGCTGGGGAAGGCCATGGATTGCAGCTACGTGCGTGTGCCGGTACACCTGGAGGTTGATGTGGACAGTGGCTCGTCGGCGGTGGCGAATGGGGTGTTGGGGGTGGTGACGACCTTGGTGGTGGGCATGGCGTTTCTAATACAGGCCAACACCTACGAGGAGCTCCCCGAGCAGGTCATCGGCGCCGCGCGTCTCGCTCACGTCGAACCCTCCGCCGTAATCGTCCCTCAGGACCTTCCTGCTCTTGCCGACGACGACAATGCCTCTGCCGCTGCTTCTTCCTCCGAGGATGATCATTTGTCCAAGAAAACCGATTAGCTAGCAGCCATCACTCAATGCACTGCAACTTTCTATCTGCATGCATGCATGTAATTTCTAATTATTACCGAGCCTCGCTCGTAGCAAGCATTGATTTTTCATCTTATCCATCTCGTTAATTAATTTGTCTGCAAAGTACACCTGGTTAGTTTTCTACTTAGGAATAAAGATAAATCTAGCTAGTGACAATATACTGTTAATTGCAATCTAAAATGCTATATAGACTGAATTACTTAGAAAATAAAGGGGTCCATCTTCAGTTAATCATAATTTATGTCTTAACCGATCAGATAGAAAGCAACAGTAATATAGATGCCCATCATAATAGTTTCTCGTATATTTTCTCCATATATGTATATACTCTTATGGCCAGCGTGCCCCCGTAGGAAAAATAGTGGTCATCACGAAACATCTGGTTTATGGCAGTATTAGTTCCACTAAGAATCAAATATTAGTGTACTTGCCACGAGAATGTGACCAGATGGCCTGGTAAAGACTAATCGTTCTGGCATGAAAGAACCGCTCAATCTGGTTAATTCTGCTTGTCATGTTTAACAGCCATTATTTTTTAATGCTATAGAAGATAGAGTAAATTGATGGTGTAGGATTTACAAGGGTACCAGTGGGTGTAAAACTTGAGCTCTATTATACATATGAAGATCTTATATAGTATGAGTTATATGGCATGAAAGACATGAATGACAGTTAAAAATGATGTGACATTCATGTGTGGAAAGTGTTGTGCTTGTAAAAACCCTTTGAACGTGATGTACATTAACATACCGAAAGTTGGCCATCGGTTTGTGATGAAAGCGACGTGACGGTGACACGCTGAAAGTTGGTTGTTGGATTGTGTTGAGAGCAACGGGACAGTCACGCGCTGAATGTTAACTAGCATTACTAAGCGTCAATTGTGACTCGCCAGTCGTGCACACGGTAAGGAGTGAAGGCACAAAAAGTTGGTTGCCGTATGCTACCAACAGTTATGTGCGCACAATAAAGAGTGAAAGCAATATGGTTTTAACGCATACTAAGTGATGTATGTACGCAGAGCCGAAATAGAAAATACAAAGTAGAATAGATAATAAGTATAAATAACACAACATACTAATGCCTTGGGGCCTACCCTCTACCACTCTTCATCCTCCTACCTTGCGTTTCAATGTAACCTTAAGAGTAGATGAGGCAATCGGTTGGGACACCACGGTTAGCATGGACCTGTTGCATAAGAGTCAAAGCATGCAGCTCCTATGTGTAAGGTGGCGGAGCTCCTACAAGCTGAGAGGAGTCAAGTATGTTTTGATTTGCCATGAGGTCATTTTGGTCGAAGGAGTTACGTACCTATCTAGAGGTGCTCTACCCAGTTCTGCTCACGACTATGTAGATCTGTGATGGTGTAGGCTGAAATCATGTGAGAAAAATGGTTGAGCAATGCAAACTAAAATATTATGGATCGAATGAAAATATGTACCATGTGGCAAACCTAAAAACTATTGTATAGATGTTCTCGCCCCTTGTGTCGATGTATCGGCTCCTTGTGTCAACATTTCTGCTCCATGTGTCGATGTCCCCGCTACAGAGGAAGCAAGATACGTCATAGCAAAAGCTATAAAAAGTATAATTTATTAATAGTGGTGTTGTATTTTAAGAAGAAAATAATATATATTGAGAGGTGAATAGATAAAGTTACCTCTGGGCTGTGTTCCTATAGTGTGGACTCTTGCTGCTCCCATTGCTATGGGAGGAACCACATTGGTAGCACGATAGGTGAGAGCATAGAGGACAATGCGCATTATGTTGTGTATCCTACTGAAGGTAATTCTCTGCTTGTCCTCCGTCAGCATAATCCTAATCTCCAATCGTCAGCACATAGTCTCAAGCTCACCGTCAACTTGCCATGCAACGTCGACCTATTTGATATGACATGTTATACGTAAAAGTCGTATCACATTTAATTGAGATACGGAAGATTGATTAACTCACAACATGAAAGTAGTCCTGGTCACGATGTCTAAGATACATGTCTTGCACACCAGCTACGTGTGGCTGTGGAGCATCGGAAGTGAATGTCACGCAAGTACGTGTACAAGGCTGATAGCAACTGAGATGCACTATGTACGACGCCTCTGTGTGCGGGTGCTACTCCTTAATGACTTCCTCGGTCGCTAACAACTATTCGTCGATGTACTTTTGGAGACGTGAAACCCATAAAGTGCTAGCTACATGTCCTCGTTGATCATATCTAGTTACAACAACGATGTTACAATATGTATAAAGCATACAATCGCACGTTTGATTTTGTATCAATAATTACCGATGAACATCGGCCAGCACATTCGGTACGACCGGTAGAGGGTACAACTGACATAGACCGAACTATCACAATACGCACTGTGGATAGTGTAGCTCGACAAAGGTGTCGAACACCATCTGCTATGTCATTAACTAGTAGGTCTAGTCACATGTGCATAGAGTTAAAAGTCCAAGTGGTGCATAAGCTTGTAAGGCTATAAGGCTGTATGCCTTCCAGACAACGTCGTTCAGCTGTAGCTAACCAATCTATAGCACAAAGTCCAAGTAAGACCTTGTGACCTACGAGTGGGCTCATCATCACCATAGATCACAATAGAAAGTATCAGCTGGTTATTTTTTAAGTATAAACATTGAATAAACATATTACGTACCTAACGATAACACCACACTGTTCTCATCGTGGAGAAGTCTTCAGAGGACCTTTGTGTGTATATGTCGTTATTGTAGCACTGTGGTCCACCACTGGTCAACCGATTATGAACTGCTTGGTAGTCCAGAGCTATAGAAGTAGTGTATAGCCGGTGATTAATAAAACTAGTTTGGTCTTTGTGCATACGTCACAAAGACCTTGGTACGTCACTCCAAGGACAGTGGATCCCTAACTCCACTACGGTACACTTCTGTCCTTAACATCAACGATCACCTGAGTGTAGTGAATAAGCCTCTTATCCATAGCGTGGCCAACCATGCTGGTAAACATCACCTAGCAAAAGAGCCACAGTAGGGATGCCTTAAAGCTCTATTGCCCTGGCTCACGATGACATACACGATTATTGCATTAACATAGGGGTTGGTTTAGAAGTCTTGCATTAACCAAACTGTACATCGTTGGAAAACTTATTTCAACTAACCTTTTAATAACCTTGAGGGTTGAGCCGAGCTTTAAAAGATTTACACTATATGGATCATGTCTAAAATTTTCTCGACCGTGTTATAACCGAAATATCACTTTATTTAACATATCTGTTCACGGAAAAATAAAGTTGATCAAAGTAAGAAATTAATCATCATATCTCGCACTGTGTATTCAATATTTTAATACTAATATATCTTCAAACATTACGATTTCAATATTAATATATCTTCAAACATTACAAATAAAACTATCTATGAATTTAAAAATAAAACTAACAAAACATAACCATAGATGTAGAACGAACTATTTACGGATCTATAACAATAATCTACGTACTATTTCATTTCATCATTAACCATAAATATTATAAAATATATAAATCTTTTACTTATATATAAATCCATGAGGCAGTAGGGCCCACCACTTCTCTTCATCTTCACTCAACCCTCTCTTCTTTTTTTCTATTTTTTAAATAAAATAGACTTTTGGACGACTAGGAGGTATTTTATAGGCAATCACCTAAAAACATCCTAACAAAGAATGTTAAGGGAATCACCTATAAAATTATTAGGCTCTCCTCCGCTCTTATGAATGGGTCTTGGCCTTCTAAGAGAATAAAAATCCCATCAAAAGGATATAAGGGGACCGTCTATAAAAACGATAGGTCCTAATTGAACGTTCATTTTGTAGGTGGACTTTTGTTGCAGAAAAAGGCATTCTTGCCTAGGGTGGCAAGGGGCCGTTTGTAAATTTTTTAGCCCCCGCCACCCTACCGTTAATGTATGTTAATGGACAATTATCACATTAGATTTCTCGGACGTGTTTTTTAAGAAAAACTCTACTAGATGACATTGGTAGTATATATCTGTAATTTTTTTAAAAAAATATATTTTAAATATTTTAATAAAAATATATAAATAAAAAGAACTCATGCCTTGTTTCGGAAGTAAAGTAAAGTAGAAAAGCACAGGCCGGGACGGTTTCAAGATGAAAAAAAAGAAGGAAAAGGAAAAGGAAAAAAGAGAGGAAGAAATCTTGCTTCTAGATGTTTCTTTGGAGTGAGGTGAGGCCTACATGTCAGGATGATCGCCACGCCGGTTTATGTGCATGTTTTTTATTTATTTGATTGAAAGACTTGAGCAGCCGGCGGCTTAAACCCTAGAAGAGACACTCGTAATCTCCTCCTGCTACAACCCAGCAAGGCGCTGCCTTTCTGCCTACTGCGTCCTTGAGAGGTGGAGATCTTCTTCTTCGCTTACGGGTATCCATCCATCTTCCTCTCACCTCTCCCTTTCTCTATCTCTTAAAGATTATTAGAGAACATAATAATATATACTTCCATCAAGAATGTTAGTTAATGATTCCGCTAAAACATACAAATAATCGATGTCAATGATTGGTCGAATAGGAATATAGATTAGCAGCGATTGAGCGGCGGCCGCGACGGATCAATCAATGTCAATCCATCGATTTCTTCCCCCCTTCAGTATTTTGGTGGTCATCTTCATTCGATCTGGGGAGTTCAAGGCCAAGTTTGCCCTTTTCATCTTGTCTCACAGATTTGAACTTCTCTTCTAAAACATCCTCCTTTACCTTCTTCCTCATCTCACTGATTTTCCCTGCTTCCTCTTAATTTGCCGCTATTGCACCTCCTTCCCTCTCCTTTCCTCCTTACAAAACATGATTTTTTTTCCAAAAAAAAAAACATCTCCCTTTTCTTTTCTTGTAAATAAGCAGGGCAGAGCCCTAGTGCTACTCTGATAGCGCCCAGCTTACACATCACGTATGGGTGCTATTAGGCCTTTGAGGCACCCATTTCCAACCAGTCTCAACGAATCATTTTTTTTATTATTATCGAGTTTCTTTTTCTGTTTTCCCCCTTGTTGTGTTCACTCATGCTGATGTAGTCCGGCAACTTCTCTGCAATAGACAATATGGCTTCAGCATTCGGGAGCACCTCAACATGTGGCCTCAAGATCACCCCTACTGCTTTTGCAACCAAGAAACAGCTTTGCCTGGTTCCGCCTCCAGTTGTTTCACTTCCCCGGAAAATCAGGCCTCAGAGGAAGTGTAGTTTCAGAGTAAATGCTGCCAAAGAGTTATATTTCAACAAGGATGGGTCGGCTATCAAGAAGCTGCAAGTGAGTTCACATTCTAATCATTTCTACTAGCATGCTGCTATCATCTGTAACATCCGAGATACCAAGTTCAGACTTTTATTTTCTGTGTCAGAATGGAGTCAATAAGCTCGCTGATCTTGTTGGAGTCACCCTTGGTCCAAAAGGACGGAATGTCGTCCTTGAGAGCAAGTATGGATCACCTAAAATTGTCAATGACGGTGTTACTGTTGCAAAAGAGGTATGCCACATATAGTAAACTGTCATTTCGTTCTTACGCCGAGATCCTATCATAGCTTAAATCCAGGGGTTTCTGAAAAATGGCTATGAACATTTGGCATGCACCAGGTTGAGCTGGAGGACCCTGTTGAAAATATTGGAGCCAAATTAGTTCGGCAAGCTGCTTCTAAGACAAATGATTTGGCTGGTGATGGGACAACCACTTCTGTTGTCCTTGCTCAAGGGATGATCACAGAGGGTGTTAAGGTACACCAATATAAAGCCTTTTGTCTCAATTTTACAGCATAAATATTTTACTTGGTTCTGGGAACAATGGTGGGTCTGTTTACTTTCCCAGGTTGTAGCTGCTGGTGCTAATCCAGTACAGATCACCCGTGGAATAGAGAAAACGGCCAAAGCACTCGTGAGTGAACTCCAAAAAATGTCCAAGGAGGTAAGTTCTGGACTTCTGGTTAAGATCTTGTTCTTTTCTGCAACAAATCACTATAGTCCACTAATTATGTAATGCAACCAGAACAGAATGTGCCATACATGAGATACTCATATAGTCCTATCTACAACCACATAGATACAACACTATGAAAAAGTTAACATGGTCCTCACTTGCCCATTTGTAAATTTGTAAATCAACTGGATTTGGTATGTACATAGCAAAGTCTAGTGCTATCGACATTTAATATGGAGCCTTTTTTTTACTTTGGAGCATACTGTGTGCAGTACTTCCATGTTCCATCCCCCCCTCCTTTGTCAAACATGCACTTCACACTCTATTTTCGTTTCCATCTTTTCCCCCAAATTGATGTGAGTGGTGTATAGTGTGCCATGTTTCACATTTCTTTTTCAGTGATGCTAAACATAAGTGCTGGGAACCTGCTGTGCCAATATTTAAGTAACACCCTTTTGAATTCAGGGCCATTGGCTGCCAGTTTGAATCATACTTTAGAGTGCTATTTTTTGTTTGAAATTTGAATCTATCATATTGCATGCAACTTTGCAGGTTGAAGACAGCGAACTTGCTGATGTTGCTGCAGTAAGTGCTGGAAATAACTATGAAATTGGCAACATGATTGCTGAAGCTATGAGCAAGGTTGGACGGCATGGGGTGGTTACACTTGAAGAAGGAAAGAGTGCTGAAAATAATCTCTATGTTGTTGAGGGAATGCAATTTGATCGTGGCTATATTTCTCCCTACTTTGTAACTGACAGTGAAAAAATGTCAGTGGAGTATGAGAATTGCAAGGTTTGATGCATTCTAGAATTCGGTGTACTTAAACTGTGCATTAACCAGACACTCATATTTGTGGGCTCTATGCATTTGAAGCTAATGTTGATTCTATCACCCAGCTGCTTCTTGTGGACAAGAAAATCAACAATGCCAGAGATCTTATAACTATTCTGGAGGATGCTATTAGGGGTGGGTACCCAATCCTAATAGTTGCGGAGGATATTGAGCAGGAAGCTCTTGCAACTCTTGTGGTCAACAGGCTTAGAGGTGCATTGAAGATTGCTGCTATTAAAGCGCCTGGTTTTGGAGAGCGCAAGAGTCAATACCTTGATGATATTGCTACTCTTACTGGAGGTGATTTTCAGCTTTTGACATAAGTTGTCTCTAGGCGACACTTGTTCACTTATATGTCGTTCTTCTTTCAGGTACTGTCATCAGGGAAGAAGTTGGCTTGTCCCTAGACAAAGCTGATAAAGATTTTCTAGGAATGGCCGCCAGGGTTGTAGTTACCAAGGATTCAACAACAATAGTTGGGGATGGTACTACACAGGACGAAGTAAACAAAAGGGTGACACAAATCGAGAACCAGATTGAGGTTTGTATTATTTAAAATTTAAAATTCTATGTGTTCCTCTACTTTTTGTCAAACCACTCTTGCGTTCATTTTCTCATGATCCCTGCTCATTTTTGGGGGTCTCTTTGCCTGCATGAATTTACATGGCAGATTTTTTGGATTCACATATCTCATTATTTCTTTGTGAAATTTTTATACAAATTCTTTGAGTGATGTTTCATTCCAAAACTTTATTTTTTCTTCAGGCTGCTGAACAGGAATATGAGAGAGAAAAACTGAATGAGAGAATAGCTAAGCTTTCAGGTGGTGTTGCTGTCATCCAGGTGATCCCGATATTCTGGAATTGAATCAGTGCACTTGTTAATTACTAGGCTGCATTTGCAGAAGATAAGTGTTGTGAAATGACACCAGTTGTTTTGTAGGTAGGAGCACAGACAGAAACTGAGCTTAAGGAAAAGAAACTGAGGGTTGAAGATGCGCTGAATGCAACCAAGGTGAATGCTTCTCTTTCTTAAATAGTAGTGTAATTTAATGTGGGGATTGCATTCACAGAGCCTTCTGATGCACATAGAGTATGGGTTTGTTGCTTGTTGATTGATAGTTTGTTCTGTGACCAGGCGGCTGTTGAGGAAGGTATTGTTGTTGGAGGTGGCTGTACCCTTTTACGGCTTGCGTCAAAAGTTGATGCCATCATAGAAACACTTGAGAATGATGAGCAGAAGGTAGGAAAACAAATGAAATAATCTTTGATCATTGTTTTATTTCATCCAAGGTTCAAGGCATTGTTTTCTATTATCAATAATGAAAATTTTATTTTGGCCTCAAGGTTGGGGCTGAAATCGTAAGGAAGTCCTTGAGCTACCCACTTAAATTAATAGCAAAAAATGCTGGCGTTAATGGCAGTGTTGTTACTGAGAAGGTTTGTACTCTCACATTTGTTGTTAAGTATGATGAATATGCAATTCTGCAGCTTGTGTATAACAAATTTTGGAACATGTATGGATTCAGGTCCTTGCCAATGACAACTCAAGGTATGGTTACAATGCTGCTACAGGAAAGTATGAGGATTTGATGGCTGCTGGTATTATTGATCCCACCAAGGTAATTTTTTTGCTGAATCAATGCTCTTGTTTGTCACATCAAAAGTAATTCTTTCATCTGAATATATTGAAAAATACAATGTGTTCTTTGTGTTGCGCTGTATAACCAATAAACCATGTTGAACCCTAGAAGTGGTCAGTTGGATGAAGATGGACTTGTGGGATATGCATGGATTTTCTTTCCTGACATTGCAATCAAGGAAATGTTTTCCACCCTGTTTTCTCTATTAGTATTGAGTCCAGTAAGTTTAATTTGTGGAAACCAGGTGGTGAGATGTTGCTTGGAGCATGCTGCGTCAGTGGCGAAAACATTCATCACTTCAGATGCTGTTGTGGTTGATATCAAGGAGCCTGAGAAAGCACCTGCTGGGAACCCAATGGGTGGATCAGGTATACGGATTGCTCATCGTGATCAAATATTGTCTGTTTGAAAAGTCAGAACAGAGTTTGCTAATCTGTTTTTGTTGTGGTCAGGTTTTGGATTTTAGTTTACAAGAAGAGTTCCCTTTGGCAGTTGGCAACAATATTTACACTGGATGCAGACAGAATTTACAGTTGCATTTGAGACCTTTTTTTTCCGTGTAATTGTTGCGTACGTCAAAGTGGCGGATGATTAGTTTTGAATGGGCATGTCAGTTATTATCGGTCGACCTTACAGAAGAGCTGAACTGCAACATAATATTTAGGTTGAGAATTATGCAGGCTAGCAAATAAGTGGGAGGATGGTCGATCTTGTGATGTCGTTGACGGAATACATTTTACCAATACAAATTACTCCTTCCGTGTTTTTAAGGATTTAATATATTACGTAGATTTTTTAAATAAGGTTTTAATATATTACGTAGATTTTTTAATATATGTTTAACCATTTGTCTTATTTAATTTTTTTTACAATCTAAATCTTTAATGTTAAGAATAATTTTATAATTTTTAAAAAGACAAATGGTTAATGCATTAAAACCAAAACAATGTCAACTGCAACATATATTAAAACCAAACCAAAACGAGAGGGGGTAAAGGGTTTTGATTAAGGGCATTCCCAGATTACAAAAGTTAATTATAATCAGTTAGCAGTTAGCGTGTAAGTGACAGGACGATGTACATGGTGGGTATATGGCATGCTCCGGCCGGTTGATTGCACTGGAACGGGATGATGCATGGCCTAATCTAATAGAACAGTAGGTCAGTTAGCTAGCGAGCAGCTTAGCTTAATTAATTAGAAGGGTAGGTTAGTACTAATAGGTAGAGGCGGGCGGAGCAATATATATATATATATTATAATTTAGGCGGCGGCGTTGTTGGCGCGGAGGTCCTCGAAGCTCCAGTCACGGCGGACGGCGCCGCTGCGACACGTCAAGTCTTCCACCGTCTGACTTGCACTTGCGCACCTGGATCTTCTTGTTGCTATTCTGCTCCTCCTCCAAGTCGTAGAATTAGAAATACTACAGTAACTTTACGAATAGCTCGCTCACCGTCCTAATTTTGGGACGGCTGATTTTGGATGGATATTTGAAGCAAATGGTAACGGTGTTTGTACAAAGAAGCAACGAGTGTCAAAATTTAAATTCTGCCTATCACCGTCGCCGCTACAATCGACGACATGGAAGTGGAAGAGCCTTCCCTTCCGAATCCTCATTCTCTCTCCTTTCTTCAGCACCGAGGAGTCGGCGGCCAAGGACCCCAACGCGCTGCCGTCGCCGACGTACAGGTCGCTTGCAGCACCGGTCACCAAGCCCGTACACAAGTTGGCGCTCCTTTCCCTCCTTCCTTAGGGTTCCCAACCTGCTGCATACTGCCTCTCTGTTGATTCCATCCCTATGTTGTGTGTTCGTCCATCTCGTTGTGCTTCTTTGCTCCCTTTATGTTAGAGGCCTTGTTAAGGAGCACATCGAATCCATCATCTACTTCATCACCAAGGGAATCAAGAACATTGTCCAGGCAAACTATCGCATCGGACTGCGCAACAACCCCTCTATTTTTCTTAGGCAACTTCACCCTGCCTGCTCAACTGCTTTTCACTGCATTTTTTTTCTTTCTTTTAGTCTTCTCTTACATGTGAATTTTACCTCTTCATGTCTTCCATGTAGGTACAACAATGTAAGAGTTGGTCCGCCCTCCGTGCAAATCGAATACATCCCTGAAAAAAATCACAGCACACTTTTGCTGCCTTCCTGATCGCACGTAAGCCTCCCACTGCCTCATTTCCATCTAATGTCTTGTAATATATGCTGATTATTACCCATCCATGAGAATGAAAGCTGTCCACGAAACACACGTATATAAATAATACATATCTGTTTAGCTTGAAGTGGTCAATCAGTGTCAAATTCACCGTCAGCCCAGGCTAGTATCTTTCTTTTTCAAGACAGAATTAGGTAGAATAAGCAAGGGTATGTACAGACATGGAATTACTTGGAGAGGGGTGGTGAATACAGAACTCTTGCCTGCCATAAATAAGGCTAGCTATTGCGAGATTCCAACTATAGGCGTTTAGCATGAATATCAATATATTGTTGCAAATGTTTCTTTTATGCCTGTATAATTGAGTTTTTAACCATGGATGGTTTATAACTGTCCTAAGCTAGAGTTTATGTTGGAAAAGTTGGTGCCATGGAGCTTGCCAAAATAGGAAATGTGATGTCTCAGGTGTATAAATATGTGGTCGTAAGTTGTAACTAGCTGATTCATCAGACAAACTCGATTGATCAGCTCGGTGGTACTGTGCTAGTCATTTTTTCGGATGCATGCCTTGTGCCAATCACAAATTCCCCTGTCAGCTATCAGTTATCATACTTGATCAACATGTTTCTTTGTTCGTTCAGATACTCTGCTCCCGTGTTGGCTGATATTGAATACACTGTTCAAAAGCAGTATGAGTTGAAAAGGAAGATAACTTGTCAGACGTCTTTTTGGAAGCACTCAACACCCTCCCCCAGCTCGACTGGAAATATACAGATGCTATTTATTTTGAATGCATATGACCATTGTAGCATGAAACACCTGTTACATGCTTTAGGGCTTAAAGAACTTAGCTTCTGATTTCAATTTTCAGCCTCACTTCATCATCGGGTACTTGCCTATTATGCTTAGAAGTCATGCATGCATTCTGAATGGAAAGGATGACGCTGAGTTAGCACGATATGTTTAGCCATTTTTATTATATTCATATTTTTTTTTTTGGACAGAATGGTCCTTTTATCATGCTGATTACTTGATGTTTCGCCATTGTGTGTGTAGGTGAGTGCCCTCTTGATCCTGGTGGTTACTTCATTGTTAAGGGAACTGAGAAGGTAACTAAATATACAGACACAATTTTCTCCAGCTTGTCATGCTGTTTTCGTTTTGACTAGTATTCCGTGTCGCAACTAACATTTAGAATCTAAAGGAAGTGCATGTTCTTTCATCCAACTTTTCAATTGCCTTTTGAGTGGTACATGATGGATTTCAGGTCATTCTTATACAAGAACAGCTATCAAAGAATTGTATTATTATCGACACCGATAGTAAAGGAAGGTCACACTCTTTTCTGAATAACTTATTTATGTACTGTGTCTACCTATGTTTCTAAGCTGTAGCCTAGGTGATGACAAGTTGTCCAATAGGCCCTATTCTTGTAATTTTGTATTTTTTACCACTCAACATAATCTTGTATTTGGAGGGTTTGACAACTGTCGTATGTAACATCCATCCTGTCAATTATCCATCTCTGGAAATTCCCTCAAGTTACTGTTATATATGTAGTTTGGGTAACTTAATTAAGTTGTACGTTTGAAAAGACAGAATTTATCCATGAAGGGAAAAGAGCAAACACATGGTAAAAGAAGAGGGGTATTAGATTATCAATAGCAATTTTATAAAGTACATGTTCTGGAATGATTTGTCAGTAAAAGCTAATATTATTTGCTAACAACTGATGCTGTGACTGTAAGGCAGTATAGCTTCCACGGCTTGTGATAATGTAGCCAAAATCTTGCAATGGAGACGACGACAACAGCAGCAGCGGCGGCGGCGGCGGCGGCGGCAGCAGCAGCAGCAGCAGCAAATAATAATAATAATAAAGCTTATCTTTGCGAATGTAGTCAATTTTTATGCTTTCTAAATTTCATCTAAGTTCAGTGTTACTTAGTGTGCCCACCTTTGTCGTGAGGTATACGGTATACCTTGTTTGTCCTGGATTTGCATGTTTAAACTTGTAGTTCAGTGTCTTGTTGAATATTGAAATATCTAAACAAGGGCTTGACTCCTGTTATCATATTATCAAATATTTCGAATCTATGCAAGTTTTGTCAATTCTTTCTTCTAGATTGATGTGTTGGACAGTAACCAGTTGAATGATTTGATCTGTATTGGTGTCTGATTGTCCCAGCCATGTTTAGTCTAGTGTAGGCAAGAATGCTCGATGTGATCCCTGGACTTAGTATAGATATAGACCTGATTTCTCTTATAGATAACGGAGTTTTAATCTTAGCGTATACTACACTTTTGCATGCATGGTATTAGAGTAGTTTTAGATATTTCTGACGCGCTAGCAACCCTCTCGTCGGCGAGCCGACGCTTCCTCCCCGTCACAGACCTTCTCCTCTGATATTCCTTCTTTGCCCTTTTTGCCTTAGTTCTCATCCTCTCCTCTTCTCCACAGATGGTCTTTCTCCTCCTCCACCACCTACTCGTCTCTTTCCACCACGTGATAAGGAGACGACATTCATCCGTCTCCTCATCTCGTTCAGACCCACCTTCGCTTTCTCCTTGCTTCGACGCACCTTCCCTTCTTCCGACGCCGGAGCATCCCTGCCCTCGTGGTCTTCATCGGCTGGACCCATCCGCCCTCTATCGACTAGAACACTCTTTCGGTTCCTGCTCTTTCAATATGCTCACCTGCTCCCGGACACGAAACTTCTCCACTCGCGTCTGCGCTACTCCGACACGTCTATGCGTCCATGGATGCGAATTCCTCTTCTCGAACACGAACATTTTTTCTTTGTGCCCGTGACTTCTCCTGTTTTTTGGGTCCGCCCCACTCCATTGTGTCCATATGTCCACGGACGCGAAACCTCACTTCATGGACGTGAACCTCCTTGCACCCGTGACCCACCTACTCTCTTGCGCCCGTGATCTATCTACTCTACCACCCACTCATTGGCCACCTACTCCACCACCTACTCTCATCGACCACCTACTCTCATCGGTTACACATCGTCCACATCGAACACCCGCCTCTCCCCATCAGCTCAATACTCTCATCGGCTTATCATGCCTCGCTACTCTCTCGTCATAACCACCAAATCGGCTCTTAGTTTCGGTACTCTTTCAGTCGTCGGATCTCTTCTGGCCATCGGCGCTCTTGACAATAACTCGGGCACCACTCTGCCGATGTTCTCACCACTCTACACCACCATCAACGTAAAATCTCACGTTCCCATCTCTCTCGACCTCAACGCCAACTATTCTAAGTGGGTTTTCTTCTTCAAATTCTTATGTGAAAAGTTCGGCCTTTGCTCCTACATCGATGGCTCCGCTCCACCTCGACCCAATGATCCCCAGTGGGACATCACCGAGTGCTGCGTGCACAGCGGGCTGCTTGGCTCGGTCGATGACTCCGTTCTCAACCTTGCAATGGATGACACCGATTCCACCGCCCGGGATCTCTGGGTGGCCATCGAGCGGATCTTCCAAGCAAACAAGCAGCCACGTGCCATCTTCATTCTTAATGAGTTTCACTCCATGGTATAAGAGGACTCCTCTATCTCCTCGTACTGTTAATGCCTTAAGGTCAAGGCCGCTACCCTTCGTGATGTTGGCCACTCTGTGGCTGACTCACAACTCGTCCTTATCCTCTTGCGAGGACTCAACCCTCGCTCCTCCAATACTGTCGATGACATCACCAACTCCACACCTCTTCCCACGTTCGTCCGGGCCCATGACATATTAGTTTTTAAGGAACTTCGTTTGGCCAACGATGAGAAGACTGTGGCCCATACCACTCTCCTCGCCGTAGCCGATCATGGCTGCTCCAACCCCATCAGCTGCGGCCCACCGTGCACTGCTACCACCTCTCACGGCTCTGGTAGCCATGGCTTCGGCCATGGCAACAAAGCCCGCGCCGGTGGCAACAGCAAAGACAAAGGGAAGGGTAAGGACAAGAGTTGGAGCGATATGATGCAACCGTGCCCTGCTCCTGTCCCTACCCTGTTCACAAGTCCCATGGGTTCGTGGCTTTGTTACAACCCCTGGGCACCCCAACCCCAGCTGCGTAGCTCCATTGGCTAATAGCCCGGGATCCTCGACGTACACCCTCAGGCCCACCTAGTGTCCGCTCCCGTCCAACCGCCTTAGCCGATCACACCGACCACCCAGTCGGCTCCCTCATAGAACCAGGCTGGCCTCATCGCCGCCCTCAACTAGATGACGCTCCAACCCTAGCACTCCTGGGTGCTGGACTCTAGTGCGGCATCCCATATGGTTTCATTGCACGGTATACTATTATCTCGCCATCCTTCCTCTTCCCCTTTCATCACCGTCAGCAATGCGCAATCTCTCCCTATCACATGCCGCGGTGACTCCATCATGCCTACACCCACAACCAGTTTCCTACTCCACAATGTTCTCATAGTTCCTTCGCTCGTCCACAATCTATTTTTTGTCCGCCAATTCACCAGAGATAACAATTGCTCAATTGAATTTGATACTTCTGGTTTCTCTGTGAAGGATATCCTGACCTGGCGCGAGATGCTTCGATGCAAGTGGTGGCGACATCTACACCATCCCTACTGCGCCGTTCACTCCTCACACTAGCCTAGCCACCTTCACCAGCTTGTGGCATCTTCGCCTTGGTCACCTCAGCCCTAACGCTATCGTCACTCTCCGTCTCAGCGCCTCCATACAGTGCAATCACAACAACTCCATTGTTTGCTACTCTTGTCAAGTTGGCAAATATGTGATGTTGCCTTTCTTCCCCTCTACGTCTTGTACCTCTAGACCTTTTGAATTATTTTACTGTGATGTGTAGACTTCTCCAGTTAAGAGTGTCTTGGGTTATTAGTACTATCTTATAATACTTGATGATTATACACACTATTGCTAGACGTTTCCCCTCACAAGCAGGTTCGGGGTTGCCTCTCACCTCATCAACTTCACAAACCATGTTTCCACCCAATTCAATCTCTCCATCCAAGCCATCCAGGCCGACAATGGTATGGAGTTTATAAACTGTACGATCCAAGCCTTTCTCACCTCCTGTGGTACCCATCTTCGCCTCTCCTGCCCATACACCTCTCCCCAAAACGTCAAGGCCAAACGCCTTCTTCGAACTCTAAAGAACATCAGTTGCACTATGCTTCTTTACGCCCATCTACCTGCACCATATTGGACTGAAGCGCTAACCACTACGGCCTACCTACTAAATCGGCGTCCTTGTTCTTCCATTCGTTATAACGTTCCCTACACCCTTTTGTACCACAAGACGCCCGACTACTCTCACTTATACGTCTTTAGATGTCTATGCTACCCCAACCTAACAGCCATCGCCCATCATAAACTCGCACCATGCTCTACCACCTGCATTTTCCTTGGCTATTCCTCTTTCCACAAGGGATACCGCTATCTTGATCTCTCCACCCAGCGGATCGTCATCTCCCGCCATGTCGTCTTTGACGAGTTCTGCTTCTCTTTCGGTTTACTTCACCGTGGACCCTCGTCTAGCAACCTCGACTTCCTTCTAACCAACACAGTACCATCCCAACATTCTCCACCAACCACACCTCTGCACTCCCCATTGGTCGTTCCTGAGGACCCTCTGAACAACTATCCCACTCTTCTTCGCTCCGCTATCACCCACATCAGACCTCCATCGGCTCCACAACCCTCATCGGCCCCCACCCTCCATCGGCTCAGGCTGATCCCATCCAGCCCCCATCGACCCCACCAACTCCATCGGCTCATCAACCTTTAGCGGCTCACCAACCCCTATTGGCCCCCACCCTCCATCGGCTCAGGCTGACCTCGTCCAGCCCTTTCTCCGAATCTATAGTCGTTGATCTTGAGCCGATGCCACCCTCCCCCTTTTGACCCCGCCCTACCACCGACGCTACCATAGGACCGTGTGACCCTTGCTATCTCCACCTCCTCTCATATGATCACTTGATCCCAAACCGGGTCCCTCCGTCCTACCCAGCGCTACGAGTTTTCCGTAGTCTATTGTGCCGTCTCACCCATCCCGGCTACTCACTATTCTACCTTGGCTGATCCTCATTGGCGTGCAGTTATGGCCAATGAGTACAAGGCCCTCATGGACAACAAGACCTGGTGCCTCGTCCCTCGTCCTCCCGGTGCCAACGTTGTGACCGGCAGGTGGATCTTTAAACACAAGTTCCACTCCAATGGCTCACTTGCTCATTACAAGGCACGCTGGGTAGTCCGTGGTTTCTCTCAACGTCCCAGCGTCGACTACGATGAGACCTTCAGCCCCATCGTCAAGCCCGCTCCCATTCGGGTTATGCTCACTCTCGCTGCCTCACGTTCTTGGCCGATCCATCAGCTCGACGTGAAGAATGCCTTCCTTCACGGCCATCTGACGGAAACGGTCTACTACCAGCAGCCTCCAGGCTTCATCGATCCATCTTATCCTGACGACGTCTGCCTCCTTCAGCGCTGTCTCTATGGCCTCAAACAGGCCCATCGGGCTTGGTACCAGCGCTTTACTGCCTATCTCTGGCAACTTGGCTTTATGGCCTCCGTCTTCGATACGTCTCTCTTCGTCCTTCACACTGGAGACACCGCCGCCTATCTCCTTCTCTATGTCGACGACATCATTCTTATGGCATCCTTGACAACCACTCTTCAGCACATTATGGCCCGACTCCACTCAGAGTTTACCATGACCGATCTAGGTCCTCTCCATCACTTCCTTAGCATCTTTGTTACACGCTCTTTCCACGGGCTATTCCTCTCCTAGCGCCAGTATGCCATGGATCTTCTCCAGCGTGCGGGCATGGCCGAATGCCACCCCACTGCCACTCCGATCGACACTCGCGCCAAGCTCTTCGCCACCGATGGTTCTCTCCTCGTCGACCCCATATAGTACTGGAGTCTTGCTGGTGCTCTCTAGACTCTCACACTCATACAACCTGATCTCACCTATGCCGTTTAGCAAGTGTGCCTCTTCATGCATACTCCACGCGAACCTCACATCGCGTTGTTTAAGCGTATCCTTTGCTACGTGAAGGGCACATTATCCACCGGCCTATATCTCAGCTTCAGCCCCATTGACTTTCTCACTGCGTATTTTGACGCGGACTAGGCAGATTGCCCCGACTCCCAACGCTTCACCTCCGGCTACTACGTCTTCTTCGGTGACACTCTAGTCTCTTGGTGCTCCAAGCGCTAGATTACAGTGTCTTGGTCCAGCGCCGAAGCCGAGTATCGCGCCGTCGCCGAGTGCTGCTGGATTTGTCAGCTTCTCTAGGAGCTCCGTACACCCATCGCTTTTACGACCGTTGTCTACTGTGACAACGTTAGTGTCGTCTATATAACCGCCAACCCGGTTCATCATCGACGCACGAAGCACATTGAGATTGACATTCACTTCGTACGTGATAAGGTCGTTTTAGACACGTTCGGATGCTCTATGTACTGTCAACGCACCAGCTCACCGATATATGATCAAGGCCTACCTGCGCCTTTGTTCACCAGTTTTCGTTCTAGTCTCTACGTCTGTTCCCCTTCCGCTATCACTGCGAGGGTGTTAGACCACTAGACTTGTATATATATAGACCCGACTCTCCTATATAGAGAATGGGGTTTCAATCTCACTATATACTTATACTTCTACACTTAGCTACAAACGTCTAGCATTTCTGAGTAACTGTACCGTTTGTTTGTCGAATTATCAGATTTTAAGTTTGTTTAAGGTTAGTATGATTGGAGAAACAGTTCATTTATAATTCTGACCATCAAGATTAAATCCATAGCCTTTGAATTTTGTTCTTGCTGAAGTTACTGCTTTCTGTGTTCTTCTGCAGATGGCATTTTATTAGGCAAGTCTTAACAAGAAGTAGGCTGATAAGGCTGAATGTTATTGTTGTTGTATGATCTGAATAACCGTTTTTGGGGTTTGTGTGTACATAGTTCCTTTTTCTTCTTTAATAAAATGATACGCAGCTCTCCTGCGTATTCGAGATAAAAAAAACCCTTGTATTTCATTGATTTCACATATGGCACTTGATGAATGTGCTCAAGATTAAAGACCTGGATGTTTCATGATCTACTTCTAAGCCTGGAAGCTTACAGATTCCTATAATTGTGGTTATGAAAGTGATGGGGATGGAAAATGACCAAGAGGTTGTACAAATGGTCGGGAGAGATCCAAGATATGGAGATCTCCTATATCCATCTATTCAGGTATTTCACTTCAAGGTTTTTTCTTGCTTGTACTACACTGGAGATCTGCGACTGTATAACTCTTTTGAACTTGTAAAAACTGTTCACTTTTCTCATGTACTCCAGATAACAATCATACGTCTTATCAACAGTTTTCATGTCATTATTTCATGTTGTTCACATGAGTTTACAACTATTTAAAATGTTCTCATCTTTCATAGGAATGTGCCTTTGAGAGAATCTATACACAGAAGCAAGCTCTGCAGTACATGGATGATAAGCTGAAACGCCAAACTGAAAAGCATAATTTAATATCATCATCATGTTAAACTGTTAATTGTGGTTTGAATTATGTATGGATTCAAAAACATTAAATAGAAAGAACACAATGAGTATGTTTCAGCAGCATCCATTAATTCATTTCCATAAAATAACTGAAGGAGATTATGGTGCTTTTCTTTTCATTTTTTCAAACTGGCAGCATATCTAGGGAAAAAAACTAATTTTGCTGTTTAGTTACAAATGTGGATCTTTTTTGTACTCATACGGTGTGCTATTATTTCCAGGTGATGTATCCTGGTGCAGGAAATCGAAAGGTAATAATTAACTCCAGCTTATATTTTCTCTTGTCTCTTACATATTATTGGTAATTAAAAATATATATATGCTGCAATCTAAATTTCCAGATTTTTGTTATGAAACTGATCATTAGAGAGTACATGTCTTAATGATATCATGCGCAACCATCCTGCAAGATGGCTATTGCTATTTAGAAGTGGAAATTAGAGACATCCAGCAAAGCCCGCCAGCACAGTCCACGGCTTTTGTCAAGCTGGAAGCAGAACCACCACCTTGATAGTTTTTTGAAGATGGTGGTGCAGTCTTTGTTCTGTTCAGCAAGCATGCGACTCAGAAAATCACTGGGCACCTGCCAGACAGGGACTCCGTGGTGGGATGTTGAAGGTGATGCCAGGTAGTATGGTTCAGCCTCAGTAGCCCACAGAGTCTGGGATTCTTATCATGACGTGGAGCAGCAAAGGTTTCTTGGTAGAACAACTTCATCACTAGTAACTTGCGCTGCTGTTAGAAAAGTTGCTGGTGAAAAAACACCCTTGAATGGATCTGCACGACTTGAGGGGAATAGAGGATAAAGGAGATGGTAACTAACCCAGTTCATCACTAGTCTTTGTTGATTTCAGCAGGGCACGGAATGAACATTGGCTTATTAGCACAGTTCATATCAGTATATCACAGCCTATTGACTAGCAAAATTGTGGTGCAATTTGGTCATAATACTATATGATATATTAATTTGTTTAAAGGTATTATTAGCAGGCCTGAGTAATACTTGTTTGAATGAGACATGAAATTTCTAAAAAGTCTCGGTATAGCCACTTTTTTTCTGGGTTTCTTCAAGCTAATAAGTGTTTATGAATGCCTTATCAGGTTGCTTGAGATTGTATTTATATATTTTTTCTATAGTTCTGTAAATATTTTTGTACTTGTGGATTTCTGTAGGTTCTTGATAAGATGCATGCTCGAGCTAGTGGACCACGAGTATTGCTGACCCGGCAACCTACTGAAGGGCAAAGTCATGATGGAGGTTTTACATCTTCTATATATGATGCAATTTTAAACCACTGTGAAGCCTAGTAACTTTCCTGTTGTCTGTCTTATCTCTCGTCTTCATTTTGTATTTTCATAGGCCTGCGTCTTGGTGAGATGGAGCATGACTGTTTAATCGCTTACAGTGTTAGCATGCTAATCTTTGAATGCATACTAAAATCTAGTGATCCATATCATGTTCAGGAAATCTTTGAAGTAGTTTGTGCTTCTCTGTATGCTTGAATGGCCATTTAATAGAAAGCTGTGTATCTACCCTATTCTCTATGGAGTTCTATGCTTTAGCCCGTTGCAATTCCCAAGTCCAATTGGATCACTAATAATTAATGCCTGTGTTTGATTGGTTATACAAGCCTAGAAGTAAACAATTTTATACGTAGCTTTTTGTTCCAGTGTTTCAGCTGTTTTAAAAACCTCTTTTTTATCGGGTTGCATTCTATTAGTATTTGATATCCTAAAATATAGTACTTAGTACATGATTAGACGTCACCTAATACTATAAATCTAAACATACGTGTACTATATTATTATATTTTAGAAAGGAGTATCTGTTAAGCAGCTTATGTGGCCAACTGTTCTTGGCAATTATCTGGAGAACTCCGAAACTTTGTGCATCGTGCCAAGTCCTTTTGGTACTATCGTTAGTCGAATTGGCCAAACGTTCATGTCTTTTCCGAAGTTGTTTATGTTTGCCAGGTTTGCAGAAAATGTGGCTTGTTAGGCTATTACAATCATAAACTAAAGGCTTCCTACTGTTCCATGGGCAAAAATGGAGAAAATATGGCCAAGATGAGGATGACGTATGCTTGCAAGCTTTTATTCCAGGTACTGCAGGAGGGGGAAGTGAAAACGGTTCATTTAGTCTTTCGTCGTAATTGTTTTCTTCAGACTTGGAAGATTTGCATTGCTTGGCTGGTTAAGGGCTTGATCCTATTTTCTGTTGCTCAAATATCCTCTCGGCTAATTTCACGGTTTGCCTAATGTTTCTTAAGTGCAGGCAATATGCCATTGCTTCATAGCTCGTAGTCCTTGACGAGGCAGTTAACCTCATTTGGTCGTTTTTTTCCTCCTTTTCAGGAGCTGCAAGCAATGAACGTTGTTCCACTATTGAAGTGAAACCAAAGGATAACTTGAAATGTGATGGTCAAGCTCAAGCACTGTTGGTATAAGCTTTTGCAGCAAGGCGGCAAGCTGTAACATGTTGATGTGTACATCATTCAGGAGTCAGGATATGTTCGGTTTGTGTACAGAAGAGAGAGAGCTTAGATTTCTTGATACGAGGGAGAAAAAAGTGGAAGGAAGAAAGAGAAGCATGGCAACCAATACCATCAAATGAGCTGTAGAGTGGAAATGCTTTACTTTGCATGCTCCAATATTAATTTGCTCCCTCCCTATCAACCATCTTCACCTTGTATACATCCATAGCTTTCAGAAAGACAATATTTGGACTTAAATGTCAGCCAGTTATCTTGATTTGTTCTTTCGCACAGTTGATATTTACTCATCATGTAGTCATGTGAGTGTATATATATGTACGGACCTCGTGTTGCTGGAGTCCCGGCCGGGTGTATGGCTCATGCTTAAGAATGAATATACATGAAAAAGAAAAATTACGAAACGGGGACAAAGGTTAGCCAACAGTCTAGAAGATTCTGTGCAAATTGCAATGGCGATTCAGTTTTGGGTGGATTAATTAAGATACCATTTCATAGTTTAGCATGCATGCTCCAACTCTTTTGCATATATGCATGTGCATGTCAGCTTATCATTCATGCTTGCTGCCAAGATAGTACTAACTAGTACATGCATTGATGGATCGATCATACAAGTTGTGATTTCGATCAATCAGTTATTGGTGCTAGCTGGGAGGCTGGCTAGATCAGGGAGATGATGGCGAGGGAGGGATTGCTCTTGGCCTTGATGGACGGCGGCGTCGCCATGCCCTGCTCCTAGAACTCGTCCTCGCAGGTCACCGGCGCGCCGGTGGTGGCACTCATCGCCGTACCTCCACGACTCGATCGCCGCCACCTCGTTGCCGAGTTCGTACGCCGCGTCGCGGAACACCGCCGTACACGCGTCCAGGCACGACCTCGCCGGCGACCCGGGCGCCGCCCTGTAGCGGAGCAGCCTGGCCTCGGAGGCGATGGTGGCCAAGGCCGCACTTCTGAACATAGCAAAGAAACAGGTCTGACAAAAATAAAATTGTTAGACCACTTTTAGACCCGACCAGATCTCAGTTTTACTGTATACTACACTTCTATCACACACTTCTATCAGAGTAAGTTTACATATCTCGGTGCGCTGGTAACCCTCTCGCTGGTGAGCAGACGCCTCTTTTCTGTCGTAGAACTTCTTCTCTGGTATTCTTCCTCTGCCTTTTTCATCTCGGTTCTCATCCCCATCGTCTCCTTCATAGACGATCTTTCTCCTCCTCCATCGCTTTCCACCACGTGATAAGGAGACGACCTCCATCCGTCTTCTCGTCTCGTTCAGACCCACCTCACTTCGGCACACCTTCCCTTCTTTTTCCATCGGCGCACCTCTGCGCTCGTGCCCTCCATTGGCTAGACCCGTCCGCCCTCCAATGGCTAGAATACTCCTTGGATTCCCGCTCTTTCGACACGCTCACCTACTCCTGAACACGAAATTTCTCCCTTCACGTCCACGCCACTCTGACGCGTCCACGTGTCCACGGACGTGAATTCCTGTTTCCAGACGCGAACTTCTTTTCTTCGCACCCATGACTTCTCCTATTTTTTGGGTCCGTCCCACTCAGTTGCGTCCACGCATCCACGGACGTGAAACCACACTTCACGAACGTGAACCCTCTTGCGCCCGTGACCTATCTACTCTACTTACTCCACCTACTCTGCCACCTACTCTCATTGGCTCCGCATCGATCCACATCGAACACCCGCCTCTCACCATCGGCTCAACAATCTCATCGGCTTATCACACCCTGCTATTCTTCCGCTATGACCATTGAATCAGCTCTTGGTTTTGGCACTCTTCCAGTCGTTGGATCCCTTCTGGCCATCGGTGCTCTTGACAATAACTCGGGCACTCCTCCGCCGATGTTATCACTAGTCCTTTCTCCGAACCTACAGTCACCAATCCCGAGCCGATGCCACCCTTCCCCCTTCCGACCCTGTCCCACCACCGACGTTACCATCGGATCGTGCGGCCTCTGCTGTCTCCACCTCTTCTCATATGATCACCCGATCCCAAACCGAGTCCCTTCGCCCTATCCAGCGCTACGGGTTCTCCACAATCCATTGTGCCGTCTCACCCATCTCGGCGACTCACCGTTCTGCCTTGGCCGATCCTTAGTGGCGCGCAGCTATAGCCGATGAGTATAAGGCCCTCATGGACAACGAGACCTGGCGCCTTGTCCCTCGTCCTTTCGGTGCCAACGTTGTGACTGGTAAGTGGATCTTTAAACATAAGTTTCACTCCGATGACTCGCTTGCTCGTCACAAGGCGCGCTAGGTAGTCCACGGTTTCTCTCAACGTCCCAGCATCGACTATGATGAGACCTTCAGTCCCGTCGTCAAGCCCGCTAACATTTGGGTTGTACTTACTCTCGTTGTCTCGTATTCTTGGCCGATCCATTAGCTCAATGTGAAGAATGCCTTCCTTCATGACCATCTGATGGAAACGGTCTACTGCCAGCAGCCTCCAGGCTTCGTCGACCCATCTCATCCTGTTAATGCCAAAATCTGGACAACTCGATGGTGCTAAAGCTGATCGGCTGAGAGGTGTCCAATGACTACAGTGAAGAAGCTGATCGGATTGTAGCGAAAGAAGACTCGGTTTTAGCTTGGAAGACTATTAAGATAAGACCGAGTTTGCGGAGAAGCTATGAAATCCACGGTAGGGTATTTTATCTTTATAAATTGTAGTCTTATCTAATTAGAAATGTTTAATTAGTTAGTTAACTTCTTTAGAGATATTTTCCTTTATTTTTGTTAGGAAATAACGTCCGATGGTTGTAAACGTGTCGGACTCTGTAAAACCAGGGTATAAATATAGACCCCCTGGAGACATGTAACATATCTCTCGATCAATATACAACTTCGGCACATCGTCACGCTAGTTCATCTAGGTGTTTACTGACGGGTTCTGGCTCTTGACGCGGGGCTGCATCGGTTAAGTCCGATCTCCGGCGAAGGGGTAAGTCCCGTCACCATCTTGATATGTTCTGCCCCGTCTAACGTTGCATCGGTTAGGTTCGACCTCTTAGGGCGGTTAGATGTATCGCATCACGTCGTACAGGGCCCATCGGCCTATTAAGCTCCCTCTGACGTCGTCAATTTTATGCTGCATCGGTTAGGTTTGACCTATGAGGTTACCGACGGTAGATCGAGCTTCAGGCATATAGTTTTCTGTACGGTGTATCATCGGAGTGCTAGCCGATGAGTTATCCATGCTCTGAGCTTAATGCCCAGTACATCAGCCCCTTGGCCGATACGCATCAACCTTTAGAGGTGTCTTTTGATGCGTAACGCTAAGCGCATCGGTCTCCCAGCCGATATGCTCAGCTAGTTGATGGGTTCGTTCCTGTCTTTCCTTCAGCACAGTCGATCTGGCGTCCTCCGTATCATCACTGTTGGCTTCGGCCTCGCACTGTCTCAGGTAGGTCCGATCTTTGAGGTTCGGTGTTAATAGCGCTGTCACGGCAAGCGACGGGTCTCGTGCTGTCATATCCGGAGCGTCATCGGCTTTGCAGCCCGTGCCTTTTAATACTATTTCTTGTCAATCCGCATGTGCTTTCATTGGTTTTTCCAGCCAATGAATGACTGTTACGGCTTCCATCGGCTATCCGGAGGGATTCTGTGTGCTTTGTTATCCTCTGAGTACACTCTGGTTCCTCCATCGGCTCTGCGGTCGATCTCTCGTTAACACCTGTCCACATCGGCTCCCCAGCCGATTGAAGAGCGTCCCGATTCCTATCGGTAAATAGCCGATAGAGAAGGGCCTTCCGAGCGCGGCTGATGGCCATCCCGATCTTATCGGCAGCCAGCCGATAGTGAGCGCCCGTATCGGCCCACCGTCCGACGGACCTGTTCGTCTCACCTCCTTATCAATTGCAGGGTCAAATTGACTGGCACGCCCGCACCCGTACCAATGTGCCGGAGCCAATCGGACCCCACGGCCCCCGGCGCGCGTACCTTGAGCCATGGAGAGAAGCCGATCGGCCTGCACTGGAGCTAAACAGACCTCTCAGGCGTTGGCGTGTTTGCATCGGGACGCGCGAGAGATCTCAGCACGAACACATCCCGACGATATATGTCTCCTTCAGCGCTCTCTTTATGGCCTCAAACATGCCCCTCAGACTTGGTACAGCGCTTTGCTACCTATCTTCGACAACTTGGTTTTGTGGCCTCCATCTCCGATACATCACTCTTCGTACTTCACACCGGAGATACCACCACCTACCTCCTTCTCTATGTCGACGACATCATACTTACGGCGTCCTCAACAACCATCCTCCAGCATATCATGGCCCGACTCCACTCGAAGTTACCATGACTGATCTAGTTCCTCTACATCACTTCCTTAGCATCTCTGTTGCGCGCTCTTCCCACGGGTTATTCCTCTCCCAGCGCCAGTATGCCATGGATCTTCTTCAGCGTGCGAGCATGGCCGAATGTTACTCCATCGCCACTCCGGTTGACACTCGCACCAAGCTCTTTGCTATTGACGGCTCTCTCATCACTAACCTCTCCTAGTACCGGAGTCTTGCTGGTGCTCTCCAGTACCTAACACTCACATGGCCTGATCTCACCTATGCTGTTCAGCAAGTGTGTCTCTTTATGCATACTCCACGCGAATCTCACCTCGCACTGTTTAAGCGTATCTTTCGCTACGTGAAGGGCACACTATCCATCGGCCTACATCTCAGCTCTAGCCCCATCGACTCTCTCACCGCGTATTCTGACGCGGACTGGGTATGTTGCCTTAACTCCCGACGCTCCACCTCCAGCTACTGCGTCTTCCTCGGTGACACTCTAGTCTCTTGGTCCTCCAAGCGCCAGACTACAGTGTCTCGGTCCAGCGCCGAAGCCGAGTATCGTGCTGTCGCCCACGTCATCGCCGAGTGCTGCTGGATTTGTCAGCTTCTCCAGGAGCTCCGTATACCCATTGCTTTTACGACCGTTGTCTACTGTGACAACGTCAGTACCGTCGTCTACTGTGACAACATCAGTACCATCTATATGACCGCTAACCTGGTTCATCATTGGCGCACGAAACACATTGAGATTGACATTCAATTCGTACGTGACAAGGTCGCTCTAGGATACGTTCAGGTGCTTTATGTACCGTCGATGTACCAGTTCGCCAACATCATGATCAAAGGCCTATCTGCGTCTTTATTCATCAGTTTTCGCTACAGTCTCTGCGTCCGTTTTCCTCCCACTCCGACTGCGGAGGGTGTTAGACCACTGAATTTGTATATATATATATATACCCGACCTTTCTTATAGAGAATAGGATCTCAGTTTTATTGTACACTTCTGCAAAAATACACAGTAATTTAAGTTTGTTTATTATTCGTCTTTCATCTAATGAATTAAAAACCTATAATATATATAAATTCAATCAGCAATTAATAATAGAAGAAGAAGAAGAAGAAGAAGAAGAAGAAGAAGAAGAAGAAGAAGAAGAAGAAGAAGAAGAAGAAGAAGAAGAAGAAGAAGAAGAAGAAGAAGAAGAAGAAGAAGAAGAAGAAGAAGAAGAAGAAGAAGAAGAAGAAGAAGAAGAAGAAGAAATCCCACTTGCAAGCGGATGATGAGCAATCACGATTAAGGAAGCAAGAGTATTAGGCGATGGATGGATGGATGGATGGATTGAAGTAAAATAAAATTAGGCGGCGGCGTGGGTGAAGCCGAGGGCGATGTGCACCATCCTGCCATACTCCCTGTCGTGCGCGGCGACGGGGACGTTCTGTTCGTCACCCTTCCATGCGTCCTCGCAGCTCTCGGCGGCGCCCAGCGCGGCGGACAGCTGATCCATCGCCGTCCCGTAGATGCGGGCCTTGAGGTTGTCGAGGGCGTCGCGGAGGAGGTCGGCGGCGCCGCCGTACTGCTCCAGGCAGTGGTTGAACCGTGCCCGCGAGTCCGACAACTCCTCGGGCTCCAGGTCGGCAAGGTCGTCGATCTTGGACTCCGTGCTGGCGGCGTGATCGATGGCCATCCGGGTGGCCAGCATGGCGAGGCCGTGGAGGCTGCCGGCCTCCTTACTGCGCGGGTCGGCGGTCAGCGACGCGACGCAGTGGTCGTAGGCGACGGCGTGGTGCATTTCGGAGGCGCCGCGGCACGCCTTCTCGATGCTCATCGGGCTAGCGCACTCCTCCGGCTCCTCGGCAGTATGCGCCGGCGCAACGGCGGAGAGCACTAGGAGAAGGCAGATCAGCGGCGTAAGCACGCTGCTGCTCTCCATTGGATCGAAACGATCGATCAGTAAGTCTCCAAGCTTGTGTTGCCTTGAGCTTGGAGCTCTGGAACACTGGTGCCGGTCGGATGGATGGATTTGTAAGTGTGCCGTACGTCGGTAGGGAGTCCAGTGAGGAATGGAGGCGAAGAAGAAGACGAACCAGGCGCGCGCAGATCTATATATGGATCGTTAGCTGCCTATGTAGGACAACAAGGAGGGAGGACAAGAAGCATGGATGCATGCAGCGCAGAGAGCGGACAGCCGGAGACGGAGACGAGTGGACGAACGGGAGGGACGCTTGCTTGTGTGTGTGTCTATATATATATATATCTTGAGATTAATACTTCGACTGCTTCTCCATGCATGCAAATCGTTGATTTGGACCAATTAATGCATCCATACGTACACAGCAGGTACCGTACAATTACTCAGAAGGCACACTACTCATCTCTTTTTCCTTTTTTTAATTAAAGAATGGGTTGGTCTTTAAAATTCCTCCTTGACTATATTTTTTAAAATATTATTTATAGCCGTAGGCCCTGCGATCCATTTATATGTACAGGGCGAATATATACATTAATAAAGTAAGGTTTATTTTTTTACCACCATATAATTACAAGATAGGCTGCCAGATGCTCAAATCAATTAGACCATATTATATTCCTGGTGACGTCCATAGACGATAGTATAAATTAAGATGACGGCAGGAGCAACTGATGATCAAGCGAATCTCAGCGCATGCATGGCGAATTCGAGAGTGCAAATTATTGTTATTGTCTTATACTACTAGCTATATATCTTGTAATAAATAAAGCAATTGCGTGATAATGGCGTGGAATAAAGCTATATATATTTAGTCTCGACTACTTTGCTTTAATTGCAGTCTGAACTACTTTGCTCGAGCATCTATCATCCGTTAGACCCCTTTATTTTGTAGAAAAATATAGAAAATTTTAAGGATTCTAATCCTATAGAAAAAAATTTCTATGAAGATCTTTAAAACAAGGATTAAATCAATCTTATAAAGATTTTAGAAAAAAAAAGTTATCAGAAGCTCCAAGCTTTTGAAAAAAAAATCGAGTCTATCACTCATCCGATTTCTATGTTTCTCCTATTTAACTAATCAAATAATAATTCATATATATTTTTTTATGTTTTACAATCCTCTCGGTTTTGCATCTAAGTATAAGTATATAATCACTCTTATCTTGTCTTTTCATTATGCACCTACTGTAGATCGAGCATGGGATGCTATATACTACTAATTGCTTGGAGATTGATTTTTGTCACTCTAGGAGATGCCATAGTGTCTTCTATGTCGTTGCAAATAGTTATGAAAAAAATTAACAAGATAAATCAATCAATATGAGATATATCATTTTATAAATATGCAAGTTGAAATTTAACATCTATAAGTGGTAAATTAAACTCTAACTAATACATGCACGATTCATAATTATATTTGTTTTTTAATTTATATAGTTCAAATTCAAACTTATATTTATGTGATGATGTATTACATACTATTTTTTTATAATTGTTTAAATGACATTAAAAAAACGAAGGAACATCCTCCGAAGGGATCACAAAGATATTTTCCCTAATTGTTCTTGATCTTTACTAAAATATAATAGTATTGGTTAGAACAAACTATACGTAAAGTGAATTATAATTTGAGTGGTGAAGGTGGTTGCTGCTGGGGCTTGCTGGTGTTGAGCGCCTCTTCATCAACAAGCAGGTGTTTGGGCTGATCAGGGCAACAAACCACCACCGACGAGGCAGCATCCCTCTTCTTCCCCCATAGCAGAAGGTACAGCCCTAGGATCATCAGCACCGATCCTAGCACGCTGTTAATTTGCCATTAACGAACGCCATCATCGATCGTCGTTACTCGTTAGTTAGTGCATATAATCCATGTAGCTAGAAGAGACGAAGAAGATAATAGTACAAAAGGTCACGTAGGTACCTGCCAAGGTGGAGCTGCTCATGGAGGAAGAAATCGATGAAGGCAACCATGATCTGGATGACAGGAATGAAGGCTGCGGTGAAGACGGGTCCCCTCTTCCCCACACACCATGTCATTATCAGGTACCCTACTCCAGATGCCATTACCCCCTGCATGCACGCCCACCATAATCAACACTCACAAATACTAAATATTAATTTATCAAGATCGTGCATATTGGCTGAAAGACCCTTCTCAAAAACTTATTCTAACAATATACCTATTAAAAACTTTTTAAAAAAACCCTAACCTCAACGCTATGTACGCTGTCGTTGAATCCCACCACATTGGCAAACGAGATTCAAGGCGATAGGTTGAGTTGACAAAAAGATCATCGCTAGGCTGTGGCGCTGACCTTTTATAACTTAAGTGATAAAGTGGGTGAAGTAATATAACAAGTAAACAAATGTTGGGACAAAGCTTTTAACTTCTAATCCTAAGCAAACCAGATTTTTTTCCCTCTCCGTGCAAGCACTAGCATGCATGGGGATCACTAAAATTGTTTTTCCTCTCAGTATTAGCACTAGGGACCGGATTTTTTTCCTTCTCCGTACTAGCATGCAAAAATGAGGATCGAACCCATGCCCTTTAGACAAGGGAATAGCCTTGTCTCCTGCACCACGTTTAAAAGAAGATGTCTATTACTACCTTTGTAACGTAGAAGAATATAGGAGATCAGCGTCCAAGCATATGGCGCTAACTCCCTTGTCAACTTACCATGCAAACTCTTTTTATTTGTCACCGTGGCAACGGATAGCACCAGCGTGGATTGAAGTTTTTAATGGATTTATTTCTATAAGTTTTTTTTAAGAGGGTCAAATAGTTAAATTTTAAGTGCATACTGATGCATGTGCATGCATGGTGATGCCGGCTAGGCATATATAATTAATTACCGAGTAGAGGACAGTAACGATTTCCACTTTCTTCGTCAGAGCCCACGTCGAGGCGGTGAGCCTCTCCGTGGCCAGCGTCAGCGCCCCACCCTGAATCGTGCTGATGAAGAACATGATGGCCGTGCTGGAGTAGATCGCCGGGTACTTGCTGGTCAGCTTCGTCTGCAGCAGCAGCCACAGTGAGAAGCACAGGCAGTTGCCCAGCAGCACTACCGTCCCCAGCGTCCATTGCTTATTGTTCTCCATCTCTCCATGACCTGCATGTCCTCCTCCCGCAGAAGCAGAAGCAGCAGCTGCTGCATCCATGGCTGATCGGTTTGTGAGGGCCACGCCCTTGTACAGGCTCAACAACAGCACGCCCGCCATCGATGTCAGCGTACCAAGGATCTTGGCAGCTCCTGCCTTGGTCTTCATGTTGAGGGATTCCACCCTTAGCGCTATGGCGATGAGGAAGGTGAGCACAGGAGACAAGTTGGCGAATGTTATGGCGTACGTCGCCGTCGTGTACTGCAACCCATAGAAGAAGCTGTACTGCGACAGACCAGCACTGCATACATCCATATATATATATATATATAGATCCCTCCGATTATCAATTTATCATCATCGATCAACAAATTAAACTCTTGCATTGGAAAGAACAAACACAGTAGCTGTATGCGTGCGATGATTACCCAAGCAATGCACTGAAGAAGAGGTACACAAGTATCTCCGATGTGAGCTTAGGCCTTGTGTTCCTGCATGAAAAAGACATGTTATGAGGACTTAGTGCTGTTAATTCTCTGAGAGAGAAACAACTGTCGGGCATGTATTCATGTATACCGTTCTTTGAAATAGGCAATTGGAGCTAGGAAGAGAGTAGCCACCAGCTGCCGGAGTGTGATGAGGACAAGGCGATTCAGACCTTGTTCCAGCGCCTTCTTCACCAGCGCTGTCATCACCGCAGAGATGAGGTCGAACACCAGCATTGCCATCACCGTCCTACACTCCTCAGCCTGCAACATCATATCCTCCTGTTTTATTAGTTAGTTACCTACTTCTCTCAACAAGCTATATATATATATATATATATATATATATATATATATATATATATATATGTGCTCGCTAGCTGTAAGAGATGCAAGTTTGGTTGATATTGGCAACACTCTGATCATGGATTACATATATATACATGCTGCATAGATAGCCCTGTCTCTCTACTTATTGATGTTCCTCAAAAAGCGACGGCTCTCGTTCATCCGGGGGAATACTAATGCTATCGGCATACCTAATAGTGATCCTCTAGTGGAATGTTACTGCTGAAAAAATATTTTTTTTAATCTGACAAATGACATCTGAGGGGACACTCAGAATATAATTTTCAGAGCAAAGGTGAAAGTAAAATATCCTGATTCAGTCCAGCATTGACGCCTTTAAATTTTCTGGGTGCCCAAACATCTGAAAATGATGCCAATAAAGTGAAGAAAAGGTGAGAGAGCACTCAACTTACAAAACTTTATTTTGTAATTCGCCTCCTTTCATAGTATTCCTGACTCTGATGAAAGGAGGCAAATTAAGGAGAGTGCTTACCTTGTGTGTGACAGCTCTCTTCACCCCCACCCACCAGTACCGGTTCTTCACTGGCCTGCATCTGCTTGTACATTGCAACCAAATGCATCTGCGCCTATTAAACTAGAGCTCATCGTCGATGGTCACTGCGTGCGTGCATGCGTCGCTTTTATTGGACATTACCATATAGAAATCCGCAGTTCAGGAGTGAGCAAGGGCAAAAAGAAACCGGCAAAACATAGTGTCTGTGAGTTGCATCATCACCCCTACGGAGGCGTGGGCTACGGCACGATTGACTACGATGCCTCGTAACAAGTCCTATCACTTTTTTAGATGCCCTGTCATCGTGGGCCTCCACCAGAAGCGTTCAATTTAATTAATCAATTATTATCTCTTATGCATTGACGGATAGATAATAGATTATGGATGAAAAAGAGGACGATAAAGACATTACGAAGTAGAAAATTAGTTGTAGGTGTAGACATGAGGGAGTCACTACACTATTGGATAGGGAGAGAGTATCCATTGCTGATGGTGATAAAAGGGGAGGAGGAGGAATGTCGAGAAAGTAGTATACTAACAAATGACGCCATATGGGATGATGCACTAGAGTCCAGCACCTAAGGGTGTTGGGGTTAGAGCGTATTGAGGACGACGACGAGGCCAGCCTGATTCCACGAGAGAACCGACTGAATGGGTGGTGACGATAGGATCGACTGAGACTGTAGGGTAGGAGTCAATGCCAGGTGGACCTGAGGATGGACGTCGAGAATCTCTAGTTGCCAGCCGATAGGAATACGTAGTTGGGGCTAGGGTGCCCAGGGGTTGTAGTAAAGCCGCGGAGCCATGAGACTGGCAGACAGGGTAGGGACTGGAGCAGGACGCGGTTGCATCGGACCGCTCCAGTTCTTGCCCTTGCCTTTGTCAGTGCCACCGGCGCTGGCTTTGTTGCCATAGCTACCAGAGCCGTGAGTGGTGGCAGCAGCGCACGATGGTCGGCAGCCGATGTTGTTAGAGCAACCATGATTGGCTGTGGCGAGGAGAGCGGTGTGGGCCACAGTCTTCTCGTCGTTGGCCAGGCGTAGTTCTTTGAGAACTAGCATGTCGTAGGCCCGAACGAACGTGGGAAGAGGTGTGAAGTTGGTGATGTCATCGACGGTATTTGAGAAGCGGGGGTTAAGTACTCACAGGAGGGCAAGGACGAGTTGTGAGTCGGCCACAGGGTGACCAACATCACGGAGGGTGATAGCCTTGACCTTTAGGCGTTGGCAGTACGAGGAGATAAATGAGTCTCCTTGTATCATGGAGTGAAATTCATTTAAAAGGAAGATGGCGCACGGCTATTTGTTGGCAAGGAAGATCCGTTCGATGGCCACCCAGAGATCCCGGGCGGTGAGGTCAATGCCATCCATTGCAAGGTTGAGGATGGAGTCATCGACTAAGCCAAGCAACCAGCTGCACAGGTAGCACTCGGCGATGTCCCACTGGGGATCATTGGGTCGAGGTGGAGCAGAGCCATCGATGTGGGATGAAGGCCGAACTTTCCACATATGGATTTAAAGAAAAATACCCACTTAGAATAGTTGGCATTAAGGTCAAGAGAGATAGGAACGTGAGATTTTACGTTAACAGTGGCGTAAGGTGGTGAGAAGATCGACGAAGTGGTGCCCAAGTTATGATCAGGAGTGCTGATGGTCGGAAGGGATCTGGCGACTGGAAGAGTGCCGGAACTAAGAGCCGACTCGGTGGTCATGACGAGAGAGTAACGGGGCGCGATAAGCCGATGAGGGTATGGACCGATGAGGAGAGTCGTTGGCCGATGGGAGTAGGTGGTGGAGTAGTTGAGTGAGGAGTGGGTGGTAAAGTAGGTAGGTCACGAGTGTGAGAGAATAGGTGGGTCACGGGCGTGAGAAGGTTCGCATCCGTGAAGAGAGGTTTCACGTCCGTGGACCTGTGGACGCAACGGAGTGGAGCAGACGCGAAAAATCGGAGAAGGCGTGGACGTGAAGAAAGGAGGTTCGCATTCGGGAAGCAGAACTTCGTGTCCGTGGACACATGGACACGTCGGAGTGGCTCGGATGTGAGTGGAGAAGTTTCGTGTCCGGGAGCAGGTGAGCGTGTCGGAAAAGTGGGAACCGACAGAGTTCCAGTCTATGAAGGGCGGATGAGTCCAACCGATGGAGGGCAAACAAGTCCCACCGATAGAGACGACGAACGCAGAGTTGTGTCGGTATCGGAGGAGGGGAAGGTGCGCCGAAGCAAAAGAAAAGCTAAGGCGGGTCTGAACGAGACGAGAAGGCAGATGGAGACCATCTTCTTATCACGTGGTGGAAAAGGGGGGTGAGAGGGCGGTGGAGGAGGAGAAAGCCATATGCGAAGGAGACGGAGAGGAGAGAGCCGAGACGAGAAGGCAGAGGAGGAATATCAGAAAAGAATGTCTGCGACGGAAAGAAAACGTCGGCTCACCGGCGAGAAGATGTTAGCACGCCGAAAATATCTAAACCTGCTCTGATACTATTTAGAAATATGGTGTACCATGAGACTAAAATCCTAACTCTATAAAAAAGATTGGATATATATATAACTTCAGTGTGTAACATTAGTCCAGAGAAGAAAGAGGCCTCCAATCACAACAGCAGCACCTACCGCACTGATAAAAACAAAAGTGCGACTTTTGATGTGTCAATCTGTGTAATAAAGTTGTCTCTTGGCCGATAGTTATTTGAATTTGTAACTTCTTAGCAACACGTCAATAGTTTAAGTGATGCTAGTTGATAGTACAATAATATCAACTCTAGATACTTTCAAAGAACTAATCACTAAATTAATAAGCATGAGCTTTCTTTCTTTCTTTTTTTTGAAACTAAGCATGAGCTTTCAAGTCATGTGCTATCATAAACTATTTCGAGTGTAGTTGTCAAGTGACAAAATTATAGTATACTTGTGCTTATTCATGTGAAAATTTTCATTTGAACCAAATAACTACTAGGAAAAGCCAAGTACCTTCCAAGGAAAAGCTGTTCATGAAGGAAAAAGAGATCAATGACTGCAGCCATGATCTGGATGAGGGGCGTGAAGCCACACTGGCCCCTTCTCGACGCACCAGGTCATCAGCACATACCCTATCCCTGATACTCCCGCTGCCTGCACAGCAAAAAAGTGCAAAATTTTTCTCAGTGGAACACCAGGACCTTGCACTGAACCTGAATCACTCCCAGTTGGGAACTGTCCTGTCCCTTCCCGAATTCAGAAGTTCTTTGCCCGGGCCCATATACGTAATCCTATCATGTAGTAGTGTCGACTGTCGAGTGCAACTTGCGCGTGACAACTATCTTTGGATTATGTCCACAAAAGTTTGTGTGCTCCAGCATTGGCATGTAGTATTTTACTGTATCGAAAAATGCAACCCAAATTCAGTGAATTAAGATCAAGTTTTCTATTGCGAAGAGGATTAAGTTAACACAATCAGGTAAGATGTTTGTGTCAAATCATTTTGGTCTATATGTAGAAGATAATTTTGCAGTAAGTCCAGGGCATTAAAATATAATTGAGATTGGTAAAAGTCGGACAGAGAAAAGGAAAGATTGGTGGTAGGGAGAGTTATCTTACTGCAAAAACAACAGCTATGATCTGTATGTTTCCTCAAAGCAACCACACCGAAAGGCGCCTTTCTGTTGGGAGTGCCAGAACTTATGCTTGCATTGAGCTGAACAGGGTCATGAATGCAGTGCTGGAGATGACTGCAGGGTATTTCTTGGTGAGACTCCCCTGCAGAAGCATCCATAACGAGAAGCTGATGCAGTTTAAAATCAGCAAGACCGAGCCTAGCATCAATCGCCCCTTGCTGCTGCTGCTGCTGGAGGTAATACCCTTTGCAGTGAGCTCTTGGACTGACGATGTTGCGTGAGTCAAGGCAGCTCCCTTGTAAAGGCTCATTAGCGTCGCACCACCGACATGAGTGTTCCTACGATTTTTGCCAAACCTGCCTTGTTCCTCACATCAATTGTTTCCAGTCTGCACAGTAGAAAATTTATCTGGATGGCGTTTTAATTAACTACAGAATTTTGCCAGTTTGGTAGTCACTGTGCGTGCATTGCAATTCCTCTATATTATTAAAAAGAAGTAAAGAAAGCTCTGAAATGGTGTCAGCCTGCTTCATAAACTGATTTGACTGGATTTTGGGGCACGGCTGCACAAACTAAGCAAAGTACTTATCCATTATGCTTTTGGTTTGACCAGGTTTCCGTACAACCACAGTCTGCAATTGTCAACTTATTTTCCATCACAAAGGGGTATTTACTTCTTGCACTTATCTTGACAATCTTTTGTTTTAAGAAAATCTATATTTAACTGTTGTGACTCTCTGTAGTCTGACAGTAGTTTCAGTCTCATCGAACAGATCACAAGGCAAAAAGAAATAAATAAGTGGGAGAAAAGAACTTACTGGAGAGGAACGGCAATCAAAAAGGTGAAAACCGGAGTCATGTTGGAGAATGTTGCAGTCAGTGTTGCTGTAGTGTAGCTCAATCACAGGAAGAACAGATACTGAGCACATAATCCCCTATATACACATGATAAGACAAAAAAGCATAATCAGAAATGCATATAACCTTTTAACTCGTCTTCTTCAGTTTCTTCTTTTCATTGCACCAGAGCAAGAGAACGCGGTATTAAAGGGGAAAATAAACAAGTTTACCCCAGAAATGCGCTCATGAACATGTAGGCAAAGATCTCTTTTGTAAATCTTGGTCTTGTCTTCCTGAAATCATTTATAGGAAAAAAAATTATGCAACAAAACTTAGAACATCTTTGCAGGTATTGAAACAGCTCCCTACATTTATAAAAGGCACCAGAGGGCTCCCAGTTTCACATTTTCACTTCGAAAAAGGCAAAGGACTCGTACTAAAACCTAGGGTCCGGCTAGACATTTTGAAGAGTGAAACGAACGCACCAGAGGTCCAGCCAACTAGACCAGTACACCAGGAAAAAATAGCTGAGACGCAGCTCAGCTCCATAACAACCAATCACGCATCCTGCTTCGTACCTTACGAACTACTGGAACAATATGTAACAAGCCATGTGAGACATGAAGAAAGAGATAGTTTTGGAGTTCGAAAATATGACACATACACACTAACCCCACATCAGTTTGGCAATAGCTTTTCAGTAAAAATTGAAGAGTTACTGAAAGATCATTGAACAAGGTGTTGCCATCAGAGTTTCAAATATTTTGAACTAGTAACTACCGGAAATGTGAATGGTTAACAAAAGGCATATCACATATATTTAAGCACTTGCATGCGCATTGTTACCAGGTGCTAACCATCATCTGAAACGAACTTAGCGCAAGATATTCAGAACCAGATGAGACGCTTGAGATCATATATTAGGTTGCTAGCTTGTCACAAACCTTTCTTTGAAGTAGAAATTGGGGCGAGCAGGACTGCCGCCACAAACTGGCGTAGGGCGATGAAGACAATGTGGTTTAACCCATTAGTCAATGCCTTCTTGACCAATGCTGTCATCAGTGCGAAGAGCATGTCAAATACCAGCATTGCGACTACTGGCGCTCTATAGTTTCGAGGGCCCTAGGCTACTATAGGCCCTTTGGACTAAATGTTTTTCTTTACTAGAAATCTCTCTACATTCTAGTGCGATGGATTGAACCTTATTGTTTGCATCATTTGGATGGATGAGCTTCTCGTGATTTTCTTGTTGTTGGTTTGCAGCCAGCCTCTGTTCGTTAGAGAGCGCAGATATGTATCATGCTACTGCTGCATAGGCACTGGCTTAGTTGGTGCAGCGTACATGTATTGATCGTATTGGCTTACCGCTAATTATATGACCGTAATTAAGTGCATGCAACAATATTAGTGAAGCATATACATATAAGCTCGAATGTACAGCTTCGGGGCCCAGAGCCGGGCCTGACTAGCTTCAGAAACTCCACCCACTTCATTCTGTCTCTGCACTGCAGTGCTGCACAGCTGAAGCCTCAAGGGGCGAGGTGGGTAAGCCTAGACTGCCTAGTCCCTATAGCTAGTTTATATACACAATTTGTCAGCAGGTGGAACATGGCAATGCCACACATGTATCTATCTTGAATGCAAAATTTTGATTATTAGCTAGCTCATATACATACATATGAGGTAGGTCTCATCGATGCAGTGCAGTAGGATTGGCACGCAACAGAAGCCTCCTTACGGAACATTGGAACAAGCAAGCTATATACGCATGATCGAAATGTTACAAAGCGCATGACTAGTGGTTGAGGTTTTAGTGGCATCATCAGGTGTTGGCAGCATTAGATGCTAACCTGTAGCCATTGCTGAAGCATTCAACTCAAGCCCATTGACATTGTCAGGTACGCTCTTGTCGCTCCCTACCTGATGAGTCGGCAATCTTCGGGTGGAGATTGTCGAATTGCTCTTTCCTCTGCGTCTTGCGTATGATCACATGGATTTACATGCTTCGTCTTCATCTACGCACACTAATCCTCAGGCAAGCATCAATTATACCTCAATAGTCCCAGCAAGTGCTAGTTAAAACAAACGATTTTACAGCTAGCCCGAACAGAGCACTGGCAGTCAAGTCATGGAACATTAGAAATTCAGGCTGCAGAAGCACAACCAAAGATGACGAGATAGCCCAACTTGCAGGTTCTTTCAACGGGGTAAGAAAGATCCATGAAGCGAAATAAACACAGAAACATTCTCACGAACAGTAAAGCTACCATAGGAGCGCATGCTCCAATTACATAACATCCTAACCCAGTAGTACAAAATTTCAGCGTCCAATGAACTTGTGATTTGACTCAAAAAAAACACAGAAGATGGGGTTCTTGTGCACACTCTCTAGGGCAGGCTTTGCTACAGCTAGTAAGGAAATGCAGCTCACTGGTCCTCAGTGATGGTGCCCTTGTCACTGACATATATACCATCCAGGAACTTCCTGATATCCTTGTTCTTCACGTGGCATTTCTGTTAGGAGCAAAAAGGAAACAGACATGGTTTAGGATAGAGTTCAACTAATCATCAGGTAGTTAAGAGACCTAAGAAGATGAGAGTTGTGCAGCTTAGAGTAGCAAAGATATCTCCACCCATTGGTTAGTCAAGTAGAAGCAGAATCTTAAACACTGTTATACATCCAAGTTGGACAGCACGCATAAACTCTAACAGCATACAGAATATTAAGCATACGCACACAGAACACCTACTCCATTATACAGCAGCAATTAAAAGCACTACAGTCTTACATAATGAAGTGTTGTGGTTTACAGATTCATAGCACACATTCACATAGTAGATGAGAGATACAGGGGTGCAAGAAATCTAGCCTGGTTAATCAGTGCCGCAGAACGGGAGACAAGCTCAATATCGTTGCCATCAAGGACCAGCTCATCCTTGACCTTCTCAGAACGCAAAATTGTCACACCCTCAAGCATGTCAACTTTCCTCACCTATCCAAGTAAAGGAAGGATGTCATGAGATTATATATGATTTCCAAACTATATACTGAATGTGACAGCACATTGCAAGATGTTGAAGGCCAGAGATTTGCCTTTGTAGAGTCTAAAGCGCACACACCTATATAGTATTATAGTGTATAATGAATACGACAATATGGCACGACAAAGGCAATCAGCTTATGCAGCATTCCACATGATTTATCTGCCATCATAACGACAACGTGCAAGTGACCCCTAACAATGTATTTTTAATAGAATCAGCATTCAGTCACAATGATCTCTTTACTGTTGCAAGACTATCTACGCCAGAAATGCAGAGCTGGATGTACCCTAAGCAACTAATCTCTGAGGCATAAACCAAGTCTTTGCAGCTACTACTTGAGATGAATTCATTGTCTAAGTACTGGAGCCGTCTAATCGTACAGGGTTAAAAAAAAACATTACGCGTTCCATCATGTAGTGCAAGAGAAAGGGAAATGAGGATAGGTGTGGGGTTACGGACCTTCTTCTCGCCCAAGAAGTTCCTGATCTCGATGGCGGTGTTGGAGTTGGTGATGGAGGCGTTGATGGGAAAGTGGGCGTAGACGAAGCGCATCTTGTAGCGGTAGCCCTTGGTGACGCCGGTGATGAGGTTCTGGACGTGGGAGATGGCGGTGCGGATGGCGGCCATGGTGCGGCGGGTGCCGAACCAGGCGTCGACCTGCAGCTTGCGTCCGCCCTCGAGCAGCTGGAAGTCCAGGTTGAGGTGCTTGAAGTTGCGGGTCAGCTTCCCGCGAGGCCCCTCCACCGTCACCACCTTCGCCGCCACCAGCACCGTCACCCCCTCGGGGATCTCCATCGCCTCAGACGCCAAGATCGTCTTCATCGCGAGAGGCGGGCCTTGCGCGCTTGCTTGCTCTCCGGCGGCGGCGGCGGAGGCGGAGGCGTGGAAGAGAAGGGAAGTGGCGCTTTCCCCTTGATAAAGGTGGCGCGGCCATAGGGTTGATGTGAGAGTGGGCCTGGGCTGGCATTAGTGGGCCCATTTAGCGCTGGACTTGTAATGCAGCCCAGCCATTTTAATGCACTTGGGCATGTATAATTCATTCATCACCAAGTCCGTGTGATTAAGCTAGTATCACAGAGTTGTCAAAATACAGCAGAAAATGGGCTTATAGTCGAGGAGTCGTCAGGATAGTATGTGCATGGATGGCATCTGACTGATCGAGTACAACAAGACGACGTATGGAGAAGAAGCAGGCTGCTTGAGCGCTTGCGCATGGAAATCGAAAGGAATATTAGCATGGGTGCCGTGCATGCATATTCATACATATACATATATATGGGCGCCTTGCATGCATGATCGATGAGATCAGTAGACTTCCACATTCCATTGCTCGCCCTTCTTGAGCTGCTTCTTGTAGTCGAGCCAGTCGATGCCTATGGTTGAACGCAGGAAGAAGAGATGCCTAAGAATCGAGGAGAGGAGAGAAGAGAAGCGAGATTAATAAATAAATACGTACCGTCTTTGGCAGCGAGGTCGACCATGATGTCGTCGATGCCCTTCTCCATGCCCTTGAGACCACACATGTAGACGTAGGTGTTGTCCTTCTTGAGGAGCTCCCACAGCTCGTCCTTGTACTCCGCCATGCGCGTCTGGATGTACATCTTCTCCCCGGCGGCGTTCGTCTGCTCCCGGCTCACCGCGAAGTCCAGCCGGAACCTCTCCGGCGCGATCTCCTTCATCCGCTCCAACTCCTCCCTGTACAGCAGCGTGCTGCTCGTCGGCACCCCGAGGAACAGCCACGCCAGCCCGTTGAACTTGTACTCCTCGAAGAACATCTTCCACAGGAACGACCGGAACGGCGCGATGCCGGTGCCGGTGGCCAGCATGATGATGGTGGCGTTGGGGTCCTTGGGCATCAGCATCTCCTTCCCCACCGGTCCGGTGATCTTCACATCCGAACCCGGCTTCAGGTCACCTGCAGCAATTAGTTAGTTGCATCGATCATATGCAGTCCCACCGCACATGTGCAGACGGACGAAGAGAAGAAGAAGTAATTACAGAGGAAATTGGAGCAGACTCCTTTGACCACCTCTCCCTGATCGTTGGTGTACACCAGCCTCTTCACGCACAGCGATACCTGATTGTTGCATTGGCACGTGTCAAATTAAGACCATAACTAACTAAGAGAATTGGATTGATTAATCATGCATGAGTTAGAGTTGTACGTACGGTCTTGGAGTCCCCGAAGTCCCCGATGGCGCTGCTGGCGATGGAGTAGAGGCGGAGCTTGTGCGGCTTGCCGTTCCTGTCGACGCCGTCGGGGATGACGCCGATGGACTGTCCCTCGCTGTAGGGGAGCTCGCCCTCGGTGCTCAAGACCATGTGCCAGGTCTCGCCGGGCGCGTCGTCGCCGGTGATCCTGGTGTTGAGGAGGCAGCGACCCGTGTAGGGCTCCTTGGGCCGGTACTTGTTGGTCACCACGCCCTCGTCCTGCTTCTTGGACACCTTCTCGGCCTTCTTCACCTCCGTCGTCGACACCTGCGCCCGCATGCCATTGCTGCTGCGCTTGGACCAGCGAGGATAGAATACGGAGCAGGTCGACGGCCTCGGCGCTCCGGCTACGGGAGGGCCCGCGGCCTTGGTGCTGCAGGGCAGCGACGACACTGTGTTCACGGCGGCCATGGCTGTCTGTGCACAGAGAAGGAGAGGAGAAGAGGAACAAGGATGGCTTGGATTGGATTGAGTGGAAGGGAGAGCAGGTGACGAGCTAGTGGTGCCAGTGCGCGCCTCCCTCCATTTACTTCCATGGACTCATGGGCCACATGCCCATGGCGGCTAAATCTTCTGGGCCTTTATCTCGCCAATGGCAACACCTCGTACCAACACTGCAACACATTCCACGCGAGTACAGCCAAACAACAAGATGCCATGCGTTAGTCTAAACAATTGCTTTTGTCTTTCAAAACTGCATTGTTGCGGTAACGCCAAATTATTAAGATTTTACTTGATCCCCTACATATATGATATTCTTTTGACATTTAATTTGTTAGCAACTCCTAAACATCTACCTACCTATCTATTTTTATACTGATTCGGCCCTCTAAAAGTTCAGTTGGTTAGTTGAAGCAAATTGTCACAACCTTACAGAATTAATGTTTTTTTCAAAACACACAGACGACCATATACATACGTGCACGCCCACCCCTATAAATACGCATTCTCTAGAGGCTGAGCCGATATATTCTAAAATTAGCAAAGTAACCACATGTTCCTCGTTGTTGTCGGGTCTATCACTGTCGTCCGTATAAATGCGAGGTAAGTTTCGAACCAAATAACCAGCTGTCAGCTACATTAAAATATACTATTAATTTTAATATCATTGGTTCCATGGAGTCTTTAGTTTTAGATATGCATGCTAAAATTTAGTAATTTCTGAATAGATAGTTTCAATCAAACCCCGGGCAGAATGATTTATGCTGACGATTGACGAAGAAGAAGATTCGATCCAGAGAAGCAAGAGAATTTGAAGATGGGTGGATCATATAGGCGACGAATGAATGAATGAATACTGATAGAAGAATGGTCGATGGAGGTCAATATATTTGTTAGTCCTGCCTTACAGTACGTCACTCAAACAGTGCACTGCATACGTACTATGTGGTACTCCGGTCTACAGTCATACAATACCCTCCTATATATATTCCTATCTAAGCTAACATATGCCTATATTCACCGATTAGTTGCACGTAGTACTATGTAATCCCCTCTCGTCAAAAACATTTGACGTCGTGTACTCCCTTCTGGGTCATAAGGACCCTTTTTAATGTATATAGAAAAAGCGTAGTAAATTTATAGGCTTTAAATCATATAAAAAAGTTTTCTATTTAGTCCTTTGAAATAAAGGATTATGACTCCAACAATCCTATAAAATTCTTATAGAGTGGCTTAAGACAAGAAGATTTTGGAGGAAAGTAATCATAAGGTCCAACTTTATGCAAACTTTCTTTCGAGTCTTTATCTTTCATCCATTTTTTATGTTTTTCTTGTGATATAATCAAATGGTTATTCTTGTATTTTGCAATTCTCTGTTTTACACATATTGAAATCCTACATTTTTCCTATTTCGGTGTTTTCTCAATCATATAAATATTTGACGCCACATACTCCTAATTATAAATATTTGATGACCTTTAGGACAAGATTTGGCTAGGTTATAAATATTTACTATTTAAGATAAGATCCGGTCACTCAAACTTTTTTTTGAAAAAGTCCAAATAACCAAAAAAAAATGGATGGGAGTCCATAAGCACACTAAACTTTACAATACTGTTCGTATTAGCCTGTAAAGCAAAACTAGCGGGCTTTCAATAACTAATATAACATGCTTACATATCATCTATCGTAAGTCATGAAATTATACTTATACAGTGATATGATATTATTATGTTGATATTTGTTTGTAGGGATAAAAGTAATGTTTAAAATAGAGATTTTAATATATATGTTGTCACGTGATGTTTTAAATGGACATTTTAACATATATGTTCAATGTATATGTCACGTAATCAAACTCATCCAACATACATATAAATTAGATAAAAATTACTTTGTAAAACCACCGTAGGTATTATAAAGTATGAGAAGTCCATTGTCTGTTTTTTAAAGTTTAAAGTAGTAGATGGATTTTCAATCAAATTTTAGTGGGTATTTTGACTTTTTCTTTTTTATCATATTAAATTTATAAAGTCCAGTATGTTTATAATATTGTAACAATACTCTTAAACTCAAATATGCATATACTATTTTTTTTAAAAAAAGTATTTAAGAAATTATTGATGATCAAAATTCTAAAAGTTTTATTAAATCTTCCCTTCAACATTAAATATTAACCCTAAATGTTTAGACAAAGGGAATACTTGTTCTTCTTCCTCTTCTCTTGCACTTTTGCCAAATTAAAGGGGAAAACGAAAATAAAAGTCTAGTAGTACATATACTCTCCATCCATCCATCCATCCATCGTTTGATTCCAAACAATTGAAAAATATGCATGATTAGCAGGCCCTCATGCAAAAGAAAAAAAGATTTGAAATTCGTCGAATTAACTCGATCAAGAGAGACAGAACGTAAAGGATCGAATGCCTTTGCTTTGCAAACCATTTGTCACTGTCGGCTACCAGCATCAATACCTTCCACTTCGAGAATTTTTTTTTTATTTTTTTGAACCTTTTAAATTCTTAATTTTAAAAATAAATTATCCTAAAACTTATTTCTAAAATTTAAATATTTTAACCATATCATCGTACGTGGCATATTGGTGGCGTGTCAATTTTATTTTGCCACACCAGCTATTTTAAAAGAGTTTATTTTTAAAATTAGAAATAAAAAATATTTAAAAAATAAAAAATCCCACCTCCATCGAAATCTTACGTGCTATGCATGTTTTCTCCCTTTCTATATCTGTTGATGATCTATCGAACAAAGTTTCATTTCATCGAAAAAGAAAAGCAACTATATATATTTTAGAAAAGAAGGAATATTAATATCCGTTAATTAATGAAACATCATACAGTATTGTTACTGGAAAAAGGGCAAGCAAAAGCAGAGGAAATTATTCAGCGCACGTACACAAAGGTTGAATATTTACTGTTTCTGATATGATGCCTGGTCGGTTAGCATATACTTATATATGACAGGGGCATAAAAATCAGCATATATGCACTACTACTTCACATGTGATGCTATATGGAGTATATATGACTATGGCCGATACGAAGTGACAGAGTGTGATGCACGGTTGCTTTCGCCTGCAAACGGAAGAATTCAAGCAGAAGAAAATAATATTAGAGTAATTAATTAAGATGCCCTGAAGAAGACTAACATACACATAAATGTTAGTGGTCGCCCGGCCCATATGTTCAATCTGGCAAAATGACACATCAATTCCTTCATCACGCATTGAATGTTCAATATACTCAATATTCAAGGGAGGAGCGTTGGATGCCCTGAAGAGAATGAAAAAGAGGCCCAGCTATGCATGCATGGTATCTCATCATGGAAAACTCTTTTAATCAATCTATCATAGTTTGCTATATATTTGTGTCAATTCCAGCTAAACATATTTTCTTTCTTTTTTTAATGATCATTCTTTTAATGTTTATTTTTTCAATCCCTATAAGTTATATATGTTGCCGGTCTTTGATAAATGTATATACAACTAGCATCTCTCTCCCTGTGATCAAATTAAAACTGCACGAACTGCTAGATAGATATGATCGATCTAAGGCAGGAGAAAAGAGTATAGGCCGGATTTATATATACTAACTACTACTATTTGGCACCAAACAGTGCATAAAGATCTCTCATCATCAGTGTCTTTGACATACATATATTACTCCTTGTTATGTAATCTAGAGTGTACCTTTTCCAAGCTAGCCAAGCATCCAACCTTCTCTTTCCTCTTTTTTTTTTTTAAAAAAAAACCGTTGCGTAAAGTTCATGAACAAATTCTTCCGCGCTTTTTTTTAAAAAAATATTTTTGGGCATGCAGATGATAAGTTGTTCAACTTGAGTGATGTAGGAAATTAAGTAAAGCTAATTAATAATATATGTACATATCTTATTGGCATCCTTCTGAGTGCACATAATTAAATCAATGCAAATACGTACGTACCCCGTGATATATGTAATTAAGCAAGAAACGGAATATTGTCAGATTGTCACTTGGAGGCCAGGGCATTCATATAAATTGTTGCCATCTGCAGCATGTATGATGCCATATAGCAAGGCCAAGGCAATTAACAAGCATATATAAATTGCAGATAGGTAGCTAGCAGCTGATAAAAAGAAGAGATCAAGAGATCGATAGATATATCCTGAATTAATGGGTAGTTGTGATAGTTGGAAGCCAACAGTGACAATGGTAGGGGTGGTGGTGGTGTTCGCTGTGATGAACACACTCACCAAGATGACCTTCAACGAGGGGATGCACACCACCGTCCTCATCACCCTTCGTCAGCTCATCGCTACTGTCTTCCTCGCCCCAATCGCCTACTTCCGAGAGAGGTAAACATACATTCTGATTCATTTCCAATTCGTTCAGTCTGATGCATGCATGCATGTATGTTAATTGATAGATTTTAGTTTCATATATGCTATGCATTAATCAATTACTAGTACTAGTATATGTTGCTAGCTGTAACATATATATGTTTTAATTGGTGGATATGTATGTATGTGCTGCATGCATTCAGGAAGACAAGACCAAAGCTTACAGCTGAAATCTTGGTGTATCTCTTCTTCAGTGCGGTGTTCGGGCAAGTCATTTTCATATAAAACTATCTAGTAGATAGTTTTAACTTGATGAAAGATCAATATATATTTGCGCTAACAAATGAATTGATGGTGTAGAGCGTCCCTTACCCAATGGCTCTTCTTCTTGGGCCTGCAGTACACCACTGCAACATTCGCCTGCGCCTTCATCAATATGACTCCTATCTTCACCTTCCTTGTAGCACTGCCTTATGGGTACGACGAAATTAACTACCTAATTCAATTAATTATTTCTCCTAGAACAGCTGTTTAACTCAAAGTAGGAGTATACGTGCGTACATAATATATATATATATATGAACAAATATTGAAATATATATAGTACTAGTGCAGGCTGGAGAAAGTGGAGCTGAAGACAAGAGCTGGTATAGCAAAAGTGGGGGGCACGGTGTTAGGATTCAGCGGAGCAATGATCCTTGCTCTCTACCAGGGTCCATCGCTCACCAAGCTAGGATCACCTGCTGCTGGATCATCATCGTCATCGTCGTCGTCAATGGCGGCAGTCGTCAGTCATGGCGGTGGAGCGCACAGATGGACGATCGGGTCGGTGGCGCTGCTGGGTGGGTCATCTTGCTGGTCTCTGTGGTTCATCCTGCAGTCGAGGATCGCCAGAAAGTACCCGGCTCTCTACTCGGGGACTGCCTTGATGTTCCTTCTCAGCTTCCTTCAGATGGCTGCAGTCGCCCTGGCCATCAACAGAGTTAGCTTGTCACCATGGATCTTAAGAACCAAGCTTCAGATCATCACCGTGCTCTTTCTGGTACGTATAGTTGTATACACTTTAACCATTAATTTTCAACATTACTTATTAATAAATTGTGACCGATACACACACACATACAGGGGATAGTTGGGTCAGGGATAGGGTTCTTGGCGATGTCATGGTGCGTGGAGCAGAGAGGGCCGGTGTTCACGACGGCATTCACGCCTCTCATCCAGATCATCGCTGCTGCTATCAATGGCATCGTTCTCCATGAGCAACTCCACCTTGGAATGTACGTTAATTACGTTATATATATATATATATATATATATATATATATATATATATACCTCTCGATGGATCGTCCTTAATTAATTACTACTGCCATCATGTGTTCATATATAATCCTGTTTAATTTGATAATATATATATATATGCAGTGTGATGGGGTCTGCTCTGGTCATCATGGGGCTGTACTTCGTACTGTGGGGAAAGAGTAAGGAGGCATCATCATCGTCTTCTCCAGAAAAGGAGGCTGTGCTTGTGCTGCAACAACAATACGGTGGCCATGATCAAGAAATCATTAACAATGTACAGATGCAAACTGTCTAGTACTACTACTGTAACAATTAATAATTAACTAGCATATATAACCTATGCATGCACACCGGTGAAGGACGTCGCACTCGATCGCGGATAAAAAAGAAATTAAGAAAGGAAAATGCATCATGCATGCATCAAGTAGAGAAAAAGAGCCCTCAAGAAAAAATTCCGATCCAGCCCTGTTTTTTCCTTCCCCATATAGCTGCCCATATATATATAGGGGCGCCTGAGTATGCAAGGAAGATGGTCAAGATGATTGATTTTGTATACCAGCTTGTAAGTTGCAAACGGATTAAGAGTACATCATTTAGAGCATCACCAAGAGATTGGCAAAATTCCATCCCAAAATTTTGTTTTGAGGTTTTCTTAACGGAATTTAAAATGTAAAAATACTCATCTCTCCAAGAGAAATCCTAAAACTGATTTCCTAAAACTAAAAAGTGGGTCATATGTAAAACTACCAACAGAGATCTATGTTTTCCTCCTCCTCCCGTGCAGATCGCGATTGCATGTGGCTCAGCCCCCAGCGCCGATCTCCCCATGCGCTGCCCTCACCCGGCACCGATCTCCTGCCACCCTCCCTGCCAGCTCTCCTGGATCCTGAATGTTATGTTATGCAATAGCAGTAAATGCAATTAATGAATAGTTCGTTTCGGAGGAAGTACACTGTTGATGAAGTTTTCGGAGAGGAGTATATGATTCATTTATTATTAATTACTACTATATTCAGCCTGTAATAATCATTAGTTTTCTGATTAATTTATTCATGTTCTTGTGATATTTCAATGCAATACCCTTTCAAGTTTAGGATGGTGCACTGTAAGAAAAAAGATTCTAGTTGATTCTTTACCATCACTCAGACTGCCTCGCTGCCTATAGAGGTACTCCCTCACCGCCTATAGAAGTTGAAGATGAGTACAGGGCCATCTAAGCTGATTAGGCACTACAAGCATTTGGACATAACTACAGAGCTTAGTTTTCCAAGCTGCCCTAACAAGTTAACCCATAAACTGTAAATTATAGAACAAATAGGAATTTGGTAAATTATGTGCTCGTCCTAACAATCAACAGAACCAGATTAAGGTAATCAGATCAACAGCAGCATCAGATCAGCAGAACCAGATTAATGTCGTGCAAGAAAGCAGCAGCAGTAATCAGATCAGCAGCAGCTCTCAACAATCAACTGATAGCAGCTTTCAGCAGCAGCTCTCAACAATCGGCTTCAGAAAGCTAGCAGCTCTCCCCAGCAGCAGCAGCAGCAATCAACAGCAGAAGAAGGATCATAATTACATCTCAGGCAGCAAACAGAACCAGATTACATCTCAGCAGCATCAGAACCAAATTATAGAAAACAGTAGCATAACCAGATGACTAACATTAACAAGTTCAGTACACCTCATTAAAAAAATAAGTATGAAGTCTTCATAGCTAAAAAGTGTTAAAGTTGCTTCCCAATTGCTCTAGAAGTAAGGAATTTTGATTGCAAATTGATGAAAAATAAGATAAATTTATGTTTCAGCAGAACGTAGACCTAGAATACATTTCTTCAGATTTTTGTAGTACTCTTGCTCCTCAATGCTCATTGCACTAGTGTCTATCCTCAAAATCCTCTCTTTTTCTATCATTCTCTGCAACTCAAACTTGTCTTTATCCAGAGCAATCCTCGTTTGTTCAAGTGAGACTGCAACTTTGTACCTCTCCTCTTTCTTCAGCTCCTTCTCCGCATCAGTCTCTTTCTTCTTAGCCCATAGATGATCTAAAGCATCAGTTTGTGATCGATCCGAGCGTTGACGCGACTTTTCTTTCTCTTTCTTCCTCCCTGCAGGTCTTCCCATAGGCTGCATAGAATCATCTGGAATAGCAGCATCTTTCTCATCAGGATTGCAACTCTGACTACCTGTAGGTGCAGATGTAGCAGGAGTAGAATGGGCATTGCTCTTCTGCTTCTTGTTCGAATTTTTGGGAGCTGCCATCTGAATTCGCCTTTCAATCCACTTTGGCTAATTCTTCAAAATTTTATAGCAATGCATGAATTGAAAAGACCTATTCTTAGGATCTTCAGACTTGTACAACTGGCTAGACGGCAAAAGCTGCAAATAGAATTGGAAGAAAAAGTCAGGATAAGAACGGTGCATGAGCGAACCTTGAGAGCGATCTGAACTAAAGTCTTGTTCGAGTGGAAAAAGTCATTAATACGGATCCAATATGTACTCCGAGATTGATTGGTACCTTGAACAGCATCCAAACTAATATTGATCCATGCCGACACCAATAGGATGTCCTCCTTCAAACTGAAATTCTTAGAGCTTTTTTTTTTTTGGTTTGGTCTCACAGGTGAACTTGTTGCTCTTGATCATCGGGTCGGCTACCCACACCACTCCATCAAAATTACTGCCACCCTCGTTGATTAAGTTTGTGAACTATCCACTTTGACTCATGCTTCCTGTTAATGGATTGTAATTCTACACATTATTACTTCGTCAATTAAATGGATGAAATCACATGTACAGAAATATTAAACACATCATAAGCACTGATCAACTTTCTCTGAACAGTAAGTAAACAAATGGATGCAATGTAACTGGACAGAAACATGCTGAATTTATTAGTTTAAAATATTAATTAACCAGACACAAATCAAAAAACTAATTTTGTGGACAGCAATAAGCATTTGAAGATTAGCAAATATCAGCACCACCAACACTGCCATTATCAGCTAGTTGGTGTATTATTTTGAGGATCAGAATCCAGACATGATGATGGCCACACGTTACACAGAAATCAGGATCTGGGTCTCCTACCTTCAATGCGTGATCCAATTGGCCTTGAATGCACAAGTTGAAGAGAGTATCAGTTGGAATTGTTACTGCAGACGTACACATACCATTTCCAAGTGTAGATAGAGATCTGGTTGAGTACACTACAGAAAGAAGAAGAAAAAAACGAGTGGCAGAAAACCACTTGCAGATTTAATCGAGGAGGCGGAGGAGCTTGGGAGAGAAGAGACGGATATCCAGCCGCCGGGGGAGAAGGGGACGTCGGCGTGACGAAACGAGGCATCGGAGGTGCTTGGGGAGCAGCGGGTCCGGATTTGGGGGAAGACGTGGCCGGTGGCGGACGAGCTCACCAACAAGTGCCTGGCGCGCGCCAAGTAGTCGCCCGCAGCCGCTCGTTTCTTTTCCTTTGTACATATCAAAACTTTCCGCGTACAAAATTTCTGTGTTTAAATTTAAAACCAATTCAAGAGCGTATTACTTTGGCCCAGAAACAGGATTTTATAGTACACAAATTTATACATAGATATCTCTTTATATATACTTTGTGCACATGTAAATTTGAAACGAATAAAAAAATTGAAACAAACATGCACGTGAGTTTGTAAGGCCCAAGGTGCCTGATATCTCCGATAGTCAAATCGAGCGTTAGCCTTTTCGTATGCAGATGTTTGATGAGCAAAGTGAAAAATACTCTCTGTTTACAAATTAAATGATCCTCTTTTTTTTACCCTTTATCTAACTCTCCAATATATACTTCTCAATATCTTTATGTTTTTCACAATGTCATAATCAGAGTAAATATGCGTCTTATCATTTTAGTTGTCATAAGTGTACATGTATCACGTTAGCGAAGATAAGTAAGCCTACTACACTAAATACGATAATTAAAATAGATTGACATACTCGACTCTGGACTTTTGCCACCAAAACTATAATAAAAATTCACGAGTTTAAATAGTTTATAAAGGATCGGTCTAGGCTAAATAGCTCAAGTAATCTAACCTAAGCTATTTAGTTGGGACCTCATGATATAAATCCAAAGCTCTGATGATCCGAGAGAATGGAATCTTTGGTCCTACTTTACATTAGGCACTATTTTTTCTTTATACCCCTATATATTAAAATATTCTGACGGCAAGCCATTTGTGGCCGAAAAATATCTCAACAGGGTTAGTAATGCGGCCGGGTACCTTAGCCACATCACATACATCGGTACAGTTTCCTAGCCATGGAATGGTCAAAAGTAGCATTCCTAAACCAGTTATATATTGGTAACACGTACTACTCTGCACACACACACACGAAACGCATAATACTGGGTATAAGACATGTTTATATTTTTTGTTTTTCCTATGTGGAGGAGAGAAGTAAGAAAAAAAGACAACAGTGGGCAATCTGAGTGTGCAAGACCCAGTTAGTATATATATGTACTCTAAGGGAAGCAATTTAAATAAAGAAGGAAACAAAAGATCGATCGAGTAAGAGCAAGCCATTTCAAGACAATCTTATAGGTAAACTAATAATGCTTATTCCTAATGCTACCCAAAAACAATATAAATGTGCCTTATAGCCAATCATTACCATAAAGCATCATTGGGTCCCCCTATCCGGTATTGATATAGGTTTTTTGACTCTTCAATCCGTGCACGTCATGGAAATAAAAACCCGACACTTATACGAGTTTTTCAGTGTCGATTATTTTAATTATCTAGCACCGATGAATGTACATTAATGTTGATTTTTTAATAACCCGTCACTAAGATACGGTCATCAGCGCCGATTATTCAAGTAAATAGGTACAGAAACAGACGGTCAATCCAAGCTCATCTATGCAGCGAGCCATAGCCGACGGAATAAAAAACAACACATAAAAACGAGGAGACAAGCGTAGGAGCAGATTGAGCTCTATCCATCCACGCTCTCATTCTCATTCTTCCTTTTCATCTAGTTGCTGCTGGTAGCATCATCGATGGTCACCTCTCTTTGTGCCACCGCGGTCTCCTCCCTCTCCCCTCTTAGTCTTTGTTAGGTTTTCACGTTACCATTATCTTCATGCTATCTCCCTCTAATTCTTCTTGGTGGCTAGGCCACCGAATCTAGCCGTCTAGAGGCCAGGGGTCACCGAATCCACAGTAAGCAATGGCAATGGCGATGACCTCGACCTCTAGCAAGCGATGGTGACAGCCTCTCTTCTAGTGAGCAGCGGCGAGAGAGATTGACGATGGCATCAGCAGTGAGTCCGATTTGGTTTTGCTGCACTTTTTATTAAATGTGTAATATGGCACAAGGATTTTGATCTATGATGTTGTTATGGTGTTTTTGATGACGTTATTGAATAAATGAATCAATGTAAATAGCATGTTCTTGATTTGTTATGTGGTTGTTCTAATCTTCCACATATGTATGTGGATGGGGATTTTGGGGCAAATATGGATAGGGATTTGGTGGCATGGATGTGAATATTGAGGGCAACTTGAAGAATTGGCTTGATGTCGATTCATTGACCCAAACATAGTGTCAATTAGGAACTATTGATGCAATATTCTTTAGTAGTAAATTGTGGGCTCTAATTATTGAACTTCGTCTAAGGCCCATATATATGGAAGCTACATGGCAACACTCCATTTGCGTATTAACTTTTGTGAAGCCTTTTGCAATGGGTGTAGTTGGGTTGTTCTTTATCGGTTCGTATTGATTGCTAGACTACAAGTGTCTAGGATATGAAAATGCTTAAAGACAAAGTATTTCCACACAAATGAATCATTTTATCTTATCTAAATAGTATAATCTCTTGGTACTTACTTTAGATGGTTGAAACAACATTTATGCCTCCTTTGAAACATAAGATTGAGAAAACAAAAGAATAGGAAAAACACAAATTCTTGACATGAATGAAACTACAAAACAAAGAATTATAAAACACAAGAAAAATACATAACTGATCATTTAAATAGATCACATAAAAAATATGAAAATCAGACGAGAAAGATAGGACATACTTGGATAACTCCCTAGCATTTGCCACACATGCTTGCCAAACGTAGCCAAATAGTCTAAGGTATGGCAAAAGAATGAGTACATGACACGTGGAAACTAGAACTAAAAAACTGTGGTAGGTTAAAAGTGTGGCTATGAAATAAATAGTAGGCTCATAAAGCAGCGAGGTAGAGTTTGGCAAAGTGTTGTAGTTAACCAAACACCCCATAGACTCAAAGAAAATTTTCTAAGAGGTTAGAACTCTTGCTAACTTTCCTCCAAAACCTACATACATTAAGACATTTCTTAGTAATTTCATATGATTTGGAAAGTTACAATTATTTTGTTTTAAAGGGACAAATAGGAAAAATTCCTATAGGATTTTAATCCTACAAGATTTCTTCACAAATCTTTGTTAGCTGTGTTTCCTCCTGTGTGTAAACATCTAATATTTATCAATGATAATTACATAGTAGCTATCTCTGTCAGAGATTTTAGCTATGTACTTGTATAGCCAAAATCTCTTAAATTATAGGACAAAAATAGTATGAGATAAACATTATATATATATATATATGCATTGAATAGGTTTTTCGTGGGATTAAAAAAACTCTTACTTTAGAAGCTTGAAGAAGTAGGGTTATTGGGTGCATATTTGGTATTCGTCTCTAAAAGTTCATTATAGTTTAGTTTTTTAAGGATATAGTTGGATCGCTAAAATAGTTTTAAACCTTGAGATTGGTTTTTAAAGAGTTGTACATGTGTTATCTTAAGATTAATTAGGATGGGTGAGTCTGCAGTACGATTTTTTAAGGCCACAACTCCTTTTGTTTTCCATCTCCCGCATCTTCTTGCCCTTGTTTACCTAAAGGGATAAGGAAACATGAATGGGTAACGTCATCCCTTCTTTCGAACGCCACGGCGCGTCCATTAGAGCCATTAGTTTCATCTCGTACCTTAGTTGATTAATTCGGCGATAAAGCTCACCACAAGGGTTTGTTTGTCTGGTATTGGGCCAGAAAATTGAAACAGGATCAACTTGCACGCAGGAAAGCAGAACAAGGATATTTCCAGTCTCCAGTTTGGGATTGATGGTGGCCAAGGATGGGTGGAATCTGACAAATCAGATGGCAGCGTGATTTTCTTTTCTTTTCTTTGAAAAAATAATAAAAAGGGCGGGGGGGACCGGATATTCGTACGGGGCTCGGTCTGCAAGATGGTCCACGTGGAGGTCCCCACCTCGCCTTTTGATGGCGGTGGGCCCAGGTATTCCACGTGTCGCCGCGTGGGCGGAGTGTCCGTACGAGCCACTGGTCCTCGTACGAAGGCAACCGCAAGCAAGTAGCAAGTACCGACAGCCAGTGATCCGACCGATGTAGCAGCGCAGCGAGTTTGGAGATCCAACCCAGCAAGCACACGCGCGTTCATTTCCCTGCATGCACCTACTCACTTGCACTAGTACTGACACATTTATTTTTCTATGTAGGTGCATCCATATATATCATTCATGCGCGTCTCCTGTGTAGACGCCACACATGATATGTTCTGCACGTCCTCGCTTGCATTATTTCTTCTACACAACGTATGGTGCACAGTATCTCTAGGTAACACCTCTCGCTTAGCAACCTCACCCAAACCACTCTTTTTTTTTCCTTTTTATATTGTATGCCACCTGCCCTCGCTGTTGATTGTTCTTTGCTAAAAACCGCCATAAAAACCACCAACAATTAATATATATATAGATGTTTTGCTATTAGGCTCCGCTCTTAGCTATTGTAAATATATGCTCCATGTCATTTAATTTCATCACAACAACTCCTATCAGCTAAGGGTGCGTTCTAAAATAGGATTGATTTGGTCTAATCCTTTGTTTATCATATGTATGCTTTTCATACTATAAAACGGCATGTTTTAAAAAAACTTTTTATATAGAAATTTATTTTAAAAATCAAATAAATATGTTTTTAAATTTATAACAGTTAATATTTAAGTAATCGTTTTGTTTTTCGTGCCGTTACTAGCTTACCAAAAGAGACTCAGCCTAAGCTCTCGCTAGGATAGTGTGAAGTAAGCTCGTTTCACAACAACTTGCACGTAAAATAAGAAGGAAAAAACAGAGCGATTAGGATTTAGGAATTCATACTACCTAGTTAAACTAATAAATTGAAATGCTGGTTACAACAGCCTAGTGTTTAACTTGGCCTGTTATATATGTGCCTGAACTGAGCTAATGGTATGGGCATTTCATTTATGTAGGACACAAATCTGTTTGCACATACCTAGGTGACCACCCATGACCGCTACATTTACCATGCGTCATGTCTTGCCTAGTTGCCTTAATTAATCAGCACAACAATTCACCTTTTAGAATCTGTCTTATGGTAAACAAAATGAATAACAATGAGTGAATTAGGTAAACATTTTCACATATAGAATTAGCTAGCTAGTCAGAGTAATTAAAGCCCATACACAAGACACGTAGTACAGAAATTAGGATGTCTTATGCGTAACTAGTATATCCACTCGATAGAAATTACGGTATCGTCTCTGAGAGAGCCATAAAACTATGGTGTTGTGTGGATAAAGGCCAGCGGTTTTTGAGTGTAGAAGGGGAAATGCTACGAGGTCGTACAAATGCGACAGAATTTGGTAAAAAGAAGAAGAAGAAGAATGAAAATAGGAAAAGTGGCATGAATGGTGATGGCACCAGCCAGCCAGGGAGGTGTTGCCAATTGTTGTCCCGATCGACTCCTTTCGTTTCCTTTCTAAGTAACAAAATCCCTCCCTTCCTCCTCTACCTTAAAGCAGCTCAGCTCCGATTTCTTCCACTTCCTCCTCCACAAATCGCATCGCGTCCCCATGCTATCGACTACCTAGGCTAGATCCATCTGAGTTCAATCACAAGCTCATGGCCGGAGGCCTGCAGCAGCAGACAGTCGCAGCGGCGGCGACTGAGACGCAGAAGCAGCAGCAGGCTCCGACCAAGGGACGGCGCGGGCGGCGGGAGATGCGGCGGATCGAGGACGCGACGAGCCGGCAGGTGACGTTCTCCAAGCGGCGGAGCGGGCTGCTGAAGAAGGCGTTCGAGCTGTCGGTGCTCTGCGACGCCGAGGTTGCCCTCATCGTCTTCTCCCCTCGCGGTCGCCTCTACCAGTTCGCATCCGCCTCCGAGTACGTTTCCATCTCCATGCCTTACTAGCTTCGATTCGATTGTTTTTCTTGCATTCCTACCGGTTCCTATGCATCTTAATTTGCTTGCTCATCTACTACTATACTGTTCGTTCTACTACCAATTTACTTGTTTACTGATAAGACCGTCCATATATTTAACATATATACATATACATATACATATACATATGTGTGTGTGTGAGCGCGCGCGTATAGCATGGGTACTGAGATTAACTACTACTTTAGTACATATGCGAGCATGAAATATATCTCTTTATTACTTTTGATTTCTCTTCTGGGATATACTCCGTTGTATATACTACATTACCCAATCCCCATCCTTTATTGATCGATCCTTACATATGTTCATAGCGTACACGAACGTGTGTAGCTATAAATTTTGTTTTCTTGAGCTCTTCTATATATCTATGTTGAAAAAGGAGCGAGGGAAATAGTATATGTACTTCTTCTCGAATTCATTTATTATTAGTAATGGGCCAGCGTATGTTCGTACGTAGGTGTATTTCTTTGAAATAGTAGTGAACATAAATACACACACACACAAACCTACGTGTGTGTGCAGGCTAATGAATTAGGCTTAAGTCATGGTCGAAATTACCATCAACTAATAACTAATTAAAGAGATGAATTAAAGTTTTTATATGGCCCCTTCAGCAAGCTTTCGATTTTGGTTAAATTCCATTCCTAACAGCTCACCCACTGATATATTTCAAGTTAACAAATCGAAATTACTTAGCCGGCAGTTAACTCAAAATGCTAATTAAGAATGAGAAGTATGTTCATTAATTGCGTTGAGAAGTTTAATTTGTGCAAGTAGGAGTGTGTATATATATAGAGAGAGTTGGTTGGCTCATGCACCGGACACTGTTACATATGCGCGCGATGTACTGTACAACCCTCGCTAGCTACACCACACACTAGCGTTTTCCAACTACAGTTATGCAGTAACTATTGGTTTGTTCATCAAATTAATCAACCCAAAAGGTTCCCCAAAAAATTCCAGATGTACAAGTATAAAATTTTTAAGTCCGAACTGGAGCTTAACTAATTAAATCAGGCCGTTCGTAGAAACAAAAGGATACATATTTATTATGACGTGAAATATTAACTGTATCTATAATGCTGATAGATATTTATGACGTGAAATATTAACTTTATCTGTAATGTTGTGCGCCGTATACAACGTAGTACGTTCTACAATTCACGTCAACATCGATCCATTGATAGTTAGATATATGGCGTACGTGCATATACACACGCTAGCTTCAATTTGTGCAGTGCGCTTGTCTGCACACGCTCACAGGTCAGAAATTAATGCAGCATGGCTTCATTATTCCTAGTGTACGATTTTTTAAGGAAATAATGTACGATTTTGTTCCAATTACTCATGTACAACTATACGTACATCGGCGTGTCAGCAGTATACGGTGGTTAGCAATGTCTGCAAACCCTCAACAATAATTAAAACGACACTTATAGCTTCAGTGTTATAGTTTTAACATCCCAACACAAATAACATATAAAATAAGTGACTACAACTTTTGTTGAAGTTAAAGCCAGATTATCTTTGTTAAAAAAATAACAAAAAAATAAATAGCATATATATATATATATAAGGAAATATGATTGTAGTATTAATTAATTAAGGACGATCGATTATATATATATAGCCCAGAATATATATAAGTACTCCTGATGACATGATTTGTATATCCTGCTAATAACTATATATAATTTAATTTTCCATGGTGATATATATGAAACTTGACTAATTAATGGGAAAATTCCAGTTATATTCACATAAGAGGGTGATTTGATAATCTCACGCTACCTCTTTTCTTAATTTTTGGCTTTAAATTTCTCTACCATATATACGATATATACAATATATACGAGACATATGTTTTTGACAATTACTTCTCTAATATACTCTCGCACTAAGATATATAAACACATACTAATAATTATATTAAACATGAAGACATTTTAACATACATTATATTTTTTATAACCAATCTTGACAGTTTAAAATTAATATATATATATATATCTAAAACAAGTAAAATTGAATAGTTTCCCTCAATTAGTGGTCAAAGGTGAAATAGGGAAAGTCAGTATTGTCAGTTATTTGAAAACAGAGTGAATAGTACTTAATTATGAAGGTCAACATGAATAAATATACCACAATATATATCATGAAGAAGCATAATTCATTTCATTTTTTTCTTAACTGATTAGTTTATGAATAAAATACAATTTAATTAAGCATTCCTTCATTTGTTTCCATGCACTGCTGAAAACAAATGCCCTCTATATCTGCTTGGTGCATTATGTGATCACAGAATATATGAGATCATACATATTTTGGATTTGGGAACAAAGTACTACTACAAACAGGTAATTTCCAGGCGGCTAAAATCACTCTTCCTAGGCGGGTAGAGCAATTGTCTAGGTGTCTGTGAAAATTCCTATTTTCCTAGGCGGGCACCTCAACCACATGTGAAAAACAAATTTTGCAGGTGGACACGTTGAGACACTCGTCTGCAAAATAGATTTTCCGTGAAAAAATTCCAAAAAACCAAATCTCAGAAACCCTAGCTCAATTCAATCCCAGCATCATCGCAGTCGTCGGTGAAACCGCAGTCTACCATCATCATTGACCCAACAAATGGTCACCGCTGGATCCTCCATCGCCATTCTTGCAATTTTCATAAACAAAACCATTAAGACGGCCGCTTGTAAAAATAATCTAGCCTCCTAATAGCACCATCTAGGAAAAGTGATCTTTACAGCCTCGACCGGAGGAGACTTATGCATTTTCACATGAGGATCGGTTTATGGTCTGCTTATAAAAACATAGTGAAGACATTTGTGAATTGTGATGCTTTTTTGCAAAAGATCAATGGCATATATTTATGCTTATAGTTATATATGCACTTATGCAGTTTGCTTAATTACCATTCTATTTGAAACGTCTTCATCGTTTTAGATGTTGATTTCCTCAGCTGTAAAGAGAGTATGCATGCGTCTCTGTTATTATATATTCAATTGTCTGATAATTTTCAATGGCCAGCTTGCAGAGGACAATCGATCGCTACCTGAACCACACAAAAAACACATCTGCACATGAAAGAGGAGATGAATCATGCGTCCAGGTTCAAATTTTATTCATCCTATTTAAGTACTCAAATATCACATGCATATTAATTAGGATACCATATGATGAACTGTGAGCATGAAACTTCAGATTGTTCTATATATTTATACATAGCCGTAATTAAATGCAAGGCAGACCAATTAGCACAAGATGCATGACTGAGTATGTTATGCAAGAAATGTAATACTAACACATAAAACACTCCATATATTCTGTATATATATATATAATATAGCTTTCACTTTGAATTAATTAGGGCCCCTTTGAAATAGAGGATTGCTATAGGAATTTTGAATGATCCAATTTACCAAGCAATTTTTCCTACGAAGTTCTTTGATTCATAGGGAAGGATAGAAAATTTTTCATAGAATCAATTGCATTCCTATGGTTCAATTTCAAAGGAAAATAAGCAAATCCAACCTACTGGAAATTTTCTTTGTTTGCCTTGTAGTTTCCTGTGATGCCATCAATAGCTCTTCTTTTATCTTTCCTACGCTTTCTATTTCTATAGAATTAGAGTGACATGTCACTGTAATTTATATGTCTTTATTCCTGCATTTTTCTATCCTGCATTTTAAATGGACCCTAAATTGTGTTTGTGTGTGCGCGTTATTTTCATAGAAGTGGAGATTGGAGGCTACAATCTTGGGAAAGAAGATAGAAACAATTGAGGGCTACAAGAGGTGACTATAGTACAGATGATTAATCGTTTGCCTAATTAGTTTTTTTTATCAAGCTACTGCTGGAATTGTTGGGAATGCTTTTTTCAGATATATATATATATATATAGAGAGAGAGAGAGAGAGAGAGAGAAAGTGGTCAAATTGTAATTAATGTGATCTTGGGAAATAAACCTTAAGTGTGCATAAACGCATGCATGCAGTGAGCTGTTGGGGGATTGCCTGGGGTCGTGTTCAGTGCAGGAGCTACAAGAGCTTGAAGTGCAGCTGGAGAAGAGCTTATGCAACATCAGGCAAAAGAAGGTACGTATATATATAAATATGTCGGATCCCGTGTGCATCGATTCAAGTTATAATTAAGTACATGATCGATCTTTGACCTTATATACTTCATCAAAAAAAATTTCTGAGTTTATCAATTTTGCTTTGATGTGTGAACAATTGTGAGCAGCAAAAGATGCTGATGAATCAGATTTTGGAGCTCAGAGAGAAGGTACGTATATATTCCTGGCTGGATCTGTATATGGCTATCTATTAATTATTGAATGAATAAAGTGAAGCTTGTTATCTCTCCCTAGCTGAGCCAAACATATTTTATTACCTAATACCTGATATATAGCCTGATACCTTACCGCGAAAGGTTAATGCTGATCGTAGTAAGTATGCTAGAATAGTAGAATACTGGAAAAGAAACATGAAGTTTATATATATATATATATAGAGAGAGAGAGAGAGTACTGTTCAGCACGCATTATATATGCGCATGTAGCATTTGGAAGAGAGAACAATATTGTATATGTCCATGTGTGTGTGTGTGTGTATTAATGTGTGTTTAATTTGTTTGAAAACACATATACACAAACATGCATGCAGGAGATGAACCTCTTAAAGGAGAATATGGTACTCCGTGATCAGGTATGCATGCTTTGATCATTTGATTGAAAAACTTCACATCCGCATGCATATGTACTCGGTCACACACAGATCGAGTCAGCACACAGATCGATTAAGCTATTGTGTAATGAATTGGTTCGAGTGAGTGGCATATCATATAAATGCTCTCTGTATGTATGGATGGATGAATTCATGGGGTAGCATGAATGCAGTGCAAGGCTCTGTTGCCTTCGTCTGTGGTGGAGCTGAAGAACAAGCAGGTGGCTACTGATGATCATCGTCAGGATTCCAGCGCCGTCTTCGGCGACGATGATCGGCACATGGACGTGGATACAAAGTTGGTCATCGGACGGCCGGGAACAAGCAGCTAGCTAGCTAGCTGCATCAATCAGTCCAGATTCATCGTGATCATGTCATATATATAATGCATGCGAGGATATGTAGTCCGGCCGGCTGCTAAACTATAGAACCGAATAACGTACGTACAACAGTTATAGATCATATTAACATCGACCAACATGCATGCATACAGTAGTGTTAATTAATACTACATGTATGTTGGAATCGATCCATCGATCGATCGGCATGCGTGCGTTTAATTCTATTGATTCTTTCGCATGCGCGCGCATATATATACACGCTATACTACACACGTATGTATGCATGCGCGCGCGCGTGCAGATATGATGAACTAAACCAAATCGATCAGCTGTTGCCTGGAAAAGTAGCTAGTAATTAAGCTAGGTAAATTAAGATGAGGCGATCGGTGTTGTTTGCTTGTCGTCGAAGGAGTAACCTACCTGATATGCAAATTTGTTGTTGCCGTGGATCGATCGATGTAATTAATGAAAGTATAAGTAGATAAAGGATGTGTGTGTGCCAAAAACTGGGAATGCAGGGTAGCAGATAGGACTAAGCAGGGAAAACATAGCATTTCTGAATGTGAAACGAAAAATCAGAATAGGCAGCATGCAGTGCAAGGTGCAACATATGCAATGACGGCCCAACCCACCAAGGCCCGTGGGTGGCACGTGCTCAGATCAGAGAAGTCGGCGAGTTACGTGTTATAAGGAAGAGGAGCGGAGCGGGGAGGGGAGGAAAAAAACAATCCCCAAATCGAACGAAAGAAATGTGGTGGATCGATTCGCCCGGCGTCGGCGCAGATCCCCCATCCCATCTCCTCATCTTCGTCCTCTCCTCCTCCGGCCGGGACGCGGTGGCAGGCTGATTCCTCCTCCCCTGCCTGCCACGGTATATTCTCTCTCCTTCCCCAATTGACCTCTCCCACCGCAAATTCGCTTGGATCTCGCCCCTAATCTGCTCCCTGCTTCGCCTTTCCTGACTTGATTAGGGGTTAGGGCTCCGGAACTATCTGAATTGTTTGTTTGTTACACTCCGAATTGACTCATCTCTGTGCCCTTGAGCACCTCAATATCCCCGATTTTGATTCATCTCTGTGCCCGTCATCTCGAATTACACTTCAATTTCCTGCTTGCCTAATCTCGTCTACTTCTCTGTCTAGGAGCCGTGAGCACTGTCACCGTCTTAGATCAACAAGCGCCTGGGTACTTTAGACACCGTCACAACAACAATAGGTTTTCCTTCAACTTCGTTACATCTCAAGACGCTTAGGTTGTCGCACAACTGTTTGACTCCGCCACAGATATAACCCTCATGTGAATTTGTAAGGGCAAAACAAAACAAACAATCAAACATGGTTAGCAGCGCTTGCAAAACTCCAGTCACTTTACATCTCTCTATAAATTTGACGAAGGTACTTTTTTTTCTTCTCCTGATGCAGTATAAGATACTTATGAGCTGGTCGGCTGTGGTTTTCCCTCAATTCTGGTGCTACTAAGATGGGTCAGGAGCTGAGCGGAAACAAGCCTCTCACAGCCTTAACAACGGATGAAATAGCAACCGCATACCATTTCTCCCTCCTGCTCTCCCCTGTTGTCTCCTTCTGGGACTGCATCTTCCGCAAGATAAGATACTCATTCAGACCTGAGTGGGTGTAGCGCCCTGCACTGCCCGTTCTTAGCGCTAGTGGTGGTTTGGTTTCTTGGTCAGTCCAAAGAATGAACTTGGAAGCTTTTGGTTTCACGTAATTACAGTTAGCAGTGGAGTTTACCTGAAAATAGTCAATAGCGGGCACAGCTGTCATGGAAAAGGCTGTGGCCAATCAGTCAGTCAAAGTCTTGAAGAAAGGTAACAAGATGCAAGCCAAAGATGAATTAGATCGCCAGAAGCAGGCTGAGAAGAAGAGACGGCGGCTGGAGAAAGCGCTTGCGAACTCCGCTGCCATTATCTCTGAGCTGGAAAAGAAGAAGCAGAAGAAGAGGGAAGAACAGCAAAGGCTGGATGAGGAAGGTGCTGCAATAGCTGAAGCAGTTGCTCTTCATGTCCTCGTAGGTGAGGACTCCGATGAACCCTGCCATTTGATGCTAAACAAGCACAGAAGATGCAACCGTTGGGATTACTCAGCTGGTTTTGATTTCGCTCTGGATGCACAAGGCGCTGATTTTTATCCTCCTCATGGATTGATGTGTGCCGATTATGCTTATGCTCCCAAAGGGAGGTGTATTGATTGGGGGATTGGCCAGCCATTGCTATCTTGGGGAGAAGTGAGGGACTCGCAGTTGCAGGCGCCGTGCTATCAAGGAATGTTCCACCAGTCAGTTACATGCCCAGGCTTCATAGCAGCTCATGCGGTCTCCTCATTACAAATCGGGGGAGATTCGTCAGAAATTATCTCTCCAAGCCAAGGAGCGACTGCAGCGACTGTCGTTAATAGGATGCTTGGTGGCACCAACAGGCTCAGCCTTTACAGAGAGATATAAACTATACACTTCACTATATTGTATATACTCACCAAAGTTGTGTTGACTACTTTGCCTGCAGTTTACCTCATAACCAAATAATTGGATAGAACACCTTGTTTACTGTTTTTTTTTTGAGTCAAAGGATATCTTATATCAGTCGAATGGTAGCCCCAATTGGTATTGTAATGAACATATTGTTTTGATTCCCTGTTGCTTTTCCTGGAATGCATCCTGTGTCGACTTGATGTTCAGTACGGTGTTCTTGTGCTTTCTTTTACTATATCTAACTTGAGTTGTCATTCTTTTTGCTTTCTGTCTGTCTGACTGTACGATCTTGATAAAGTTGATCAACTTTTGATCCTGATTGGCACTGTAGCTGCTGACCTGAAGGCCCAGAGCACAGTAGCAGTTGTACCTGCCGCGTGTGAGAAGATGTCTAAAAATAATTGTTCTCTTAAGGAGATAGTTTTTAAAAAATAACTTTAACTTTAACTACTAATTTCTATTAAAAAAATATCAATATATATATGTGTGTGTGTTTTTATTGAATTACGTTTTAAGAGTAATTTTTATACATGATCTTTAAATTTTTAAGATAAATATTTTGAAAGTTATTTACAGTTAATTTTTTTAAAATTTAAAATAAATCTTATTAAAACGATAATTATTTTTAATATAAAAGGGGATACTATTTCATGTTAGTTTAATAGAGAGAGCGGCAGCCCAGAATGTAATTAAAACTGGCTGGCTGGTCAGGTCAGGAAATAAACTTCTTTTGGGCGAGCAAACAAATGGCGAACCCAAGCAACGTCGCAACTAATCAGCAGGTCAAGTCAGCTGAAATCCTCTGTTCGGTAATGCCCTAAGGTACGTGCAAAGAGACGAAGGGCTACATAAGATAGAGCGATTTAGCTAAGCTTAAACTTGCATCATTGTTAATTAGAATGAGGAATTCATTGTTGTTTACTACAGTTTGGTAAGTTTTGTAGTACTTGGTTTGCACAAACGTTGTTCAACTGGTAAGGGCAAGCTCGTAAATTTATTCACGTAAAACAACAAAAAATATTAGTGTGCGATTAATTATTTTAAACTTAAAAATTAGTTTATTTGATTTAAAAATAAATTTTTGTATTTTTTTAAAATATACTATTTAACAATTTTTAAAAATATTTGTACGAAAAACGAGAAATTCACTCAGCTTTTTCGGGTTGAAATAACTAGCCGTTAGGGTGATTGTAACCATAGTGAGGTTAGTACATTTTTTCCACTTTAAAAAACTCAACCCATGCCGTGCTTGTCTGCCAAGCGTGTCATGGATGAGTAAATTACTGACCTCCTAGCTGTACTATGGGTTCAACTGCATTATTAATTTTCCTGTTGCAATAATATTGTTTGCTAGCTAGCTTTCCTGGTTGAATAGCACACATGTACTCCAAATCTGTTTAACTCCAGTGCCCCAGCTAGCACTTTAGTGAAGCTAAATAGTATGACCACGTCTGCTAGCACTGCTTAACGGGCAGTGCAAATTGTTGCAGAAGACTCTAATAAAGAAATTGGCAACATTGATACGGTAAGTTTATATCATTCCACAAAACTGGGGCACCCCAAGCTTAGATAAATTTTGTGTGAAGTGAGCAAAGTTTAATGGGCTTCCCAAAGATAGTTTTATGTTTTCATTACTATTTTTTGTGGACCATCCGTACTTTATGTCAATGGTAGATTATAAGCACTTCATAGTGGAAATGGAATTTCTTACAGGTCTTTTAAGACCGATACATCGATCCAAAACTACTTTGATTTAAATTCAGATTGAAAAGTGAATGATTTTAATAGCACGGGGTTCAACAAGAGTAAAATAAACTTTTCCCAATTCCTATCAGCTCCTAATTCAAAATTTAATGAGTTGCATTGGTTTATTTTATCTGCATAGCCATGGCTAGGTACAGAAATTTCCTTCCTTTCGGATGCAGTTTCTTCTTCCTTCTGCAGCACAGAGAGAGAGAGAGAGAGAGAGAGAGAGAGAGTGCGCGCGCTTGCCGGTGATGGCAGTGCAAAGCTGCCAGTGCCAGAGCTTGAAGCTCTGTGAAAGAGGACTCACAGTCGTACGTTACATACTCCTACAGCCAGGTGCATGACTGACGACGACGTATCGATGGATCTATCGGCAGCATGTGCATGAGCATGACACGCACTGCCAAGCCTTCTCACTTCACTTCCTGGGGCTACAAGTACATATATTTTCCTTCAATTCTCCTGGATATTCGTTTCAGTTATAATTATACTACTATGTATTCTACATTAATTCACTGGAGTAGCCTCTTTTCTCTTTTATTACTGCGTCAGCTCCATTTTTGGTACACTCTAATGCTCTGTGGCCGAGCTTTACACTCTTGTATATACTCTCCAATCTCAATGTAAGTTTTACCTTGACATATCCTTTTCTATGTAAGAATCATTTTAGAACTTCCAGTCAGTCACTTTGTTGTTGTCTTTGTTTCTATTTTTTCTTGTCAAATAAATGTCATCTCTCTCACAAGTGAGTACCTCATCTTTTTTTAATATATAATAATTAGAAACAAATTGCACCAGAATTAATTAGAGGAGCTATTTTCCCCTAGTTCTTACATATGAAACTAAAATAGATGGGGTAGTACTACGCCGAATCGAAATCAAAGTTGCCCGTATAATTTTGCCATGTTCCGTGCGGCTCCCAGATTGTTCCGGTTTGACCCATAAAGTCATCTTAATTTCTAAGATAAATTTGGCAGGGCTCGTATGAAATATTCCCTATGTTATTTTAAGGAAGGTTGACATTAAACTTTTAAAACTTTGGCTATGAATAATTTTTAAAATTTATATTTTAGAAGTATGAAAACCATAGATTAATATTAAAACATACTTTAATAATGTAGTATCAATTCCCTTTTAGAAATTCCAAAAATAAAATTAAAATTTAACAGTTTTTCTTAATTGTAAAAACTGAAAACCTATGTTTTTCAAAAGTGGACGTTTCATTACTAACTGTAGATTCGTAAATTTGATTATCCAAAAAAAATTTAGAGTAACTAGACAAAATTTAGAAATAAACATAATCTTAATCGAACTTTCGGAGATATTAACGAAACGAAGGTTGACCAAAATTAACTACACCTACATATTTAATAATATGAGATCTAAAAATAATTAACCGATAGAAAAACACCCTAGCTAATTTTCACATCAAATAAATAATATCAAAGGAAATAAATTTATCTAAAACATTAGGTATGCATTAAAAAAAGAATAATTCAAGCACAAGTATTGGACAAATATACCTTTAGTTTTAAAATTGTGCTTATATAAATTATGCAAAAAAAGTCTCTTATTATTTCTATATCTAAATCCCTAATATATTGCCCTCTGTTTATTAAAAAAATTACTAAACACCTCTGAGATTTTGTAACCACTAATTTGAGCCATCCGATCTAAAATACATCTCCAAATTATGTAGAAGATTACACAGTCACTATTCTACCACCTATGCTCCAATCAAAACACACCACATCGTCTTTAGATCAACAATGGTCACATGCGCACAAGCTTTCGCATGTGACACGTAGCCTTATCGGCCCTACCTATCAGTCGCCAACCTCCATCACATCCACGCTCATGTTCGCTGACAGCCTTACTTGCCTATCAGTCATTGAGTCTTATCGCACCCACGCTCACACTAGCTAATAGGCATGACCCACCTCTCAGTTGCTGAGTTTTCACTGCACTCAGTGCATACGCTCGCTGATAGGTCTTGTACGTCGGTTGGTCTCAGCACCTCCTACTCTGTCCTGCGGGCCTATGCCGACTGACCACTCGGTCACGCCTTAGCGCTGCCACCACATGTGCACTAGCTACCTCAGTATCACCCTGCTATCCCTGGGACATTGCCATATCACGACCATCTAGGGCGTCTCTGCGGACTATTGCTGCTGCATACAACCATTACTGTGAATTTTGGCCGCCGAAAATTCGGCTCGTTACTCTTTTAAATTCAGAAAATTGTTTTCTCAAATTTTGTGTGAAATTCTTCAAAAAAATTTCAGCAATTTCCATGTATTTAATTTAATTCTTCACACAAATAAACAAATAAATATTCTTCGCAATAGATTTTTTAGCTTGACCTGTGTCAACACGCACATATAATTACTGCATATTTTCCATAAATAATTTTCAATAAAATCCAATTAAATAATGCTAATTTTAATATAAACTATTTTTGTCGATTTCAATATAAATTGTATCACCAATTTTGGTTAAACCAATTTTTCATTACTATTATTCAACGATATCTCTTCATGAAAATATTAGCAACACACATAAATATTAAACATTTATATTTATCTAAAAAAAACATTGTCATTTAACTTCCCAAAACAAAACAAGTTGCATTAAACTTTCTTACCCATTTTAAGAATGGATTCATATTATTATTATTATTATTATTATTATTATTATTATTATTAATTTTAATGAGCACCATACATCATCAATGTAAACAACCTCACAAAATATTATGCTAATAGTAATTTGCACTCGCACGTCAATGTATTTATAATGTAAATTTAGGATAACTAAAATTATAATTAACAGTAATTAATAATTTATTGAAAGATATTATTTTTTTACTCTCCATATAATACTTGAAAGCATTAACTGGATGTAAATTTTTTACGCTTTTTAAAATAAATTGAGAACTTGATTGATCTCGATCACGATATAAATTGCAAGGAATTATATGCATCATTATTCTTACTTTTTAAAATAGTTTTTGATAATTAAAAGGTTTCATACACAATTTTTTCAAGTTTAGGGTTTAAGCTTATAATAATAAGCAATTTGGTTAAAAAGAAATACGATAATGCATATTTCCTCGATATTTTTCATATGTTTCATACAGTATATTTTTGATTTTTCTCAAATTTCTCATTTCATATTATTACTTTTAAAACAAAATCAAAGATAAGAAAGTTAAATGATATCAGGATTTAATTTAATTTGTCATTCTATCAGGATTTAATTTAATTTGTCATTCTATTTAGTTATCAAACAACACATATAGAAATATCAAATCACTTATACCTTGTGAAATGGATATACGTGAATTATATTTTGTGCTTATTATTTAGTAAAATTTTCTTTTAAAATAAAGAACAAAAAAATGTTACAAAAGCGAGAAGAATCCAATTTTTTATGAAAATATCTGCTAATTAATATTCATTATTCACATAATAAAGTGACACATTACCTTTTGCAACATTATCGCTAACAAAGTGAAATATAATATCTTAATATAGATAGCACTTCTATTATCATAGAAAAGTAGGAAAAAAATTTGTCTTCATATTCTTCGACTGAATATATACACCTATACCTATAATAACTATCATAAAAATAAAAATATCTCTAAAAATTATCTTTTTAACATGCGATACTCTCGTGAGTAGAAGAATCAATTCTTATAATCTAACATATGATGGAAACATTTGGGATTTAGTTTCTTACGCAACGTGCCTATAGGCATTGTAGGTTATTAATATAACATTTTGAAATCTAGTAATAATATACACGAGGCACACCTAAATATTTTGATCTATTATTATTCATATTAGTAGAAACAAAATATAGTACTTTTCTCAAATTAGACATTGTCTTGGTCTTTTCTTTCATTTGATGATTAACAAGTTTACTTTATTTTCATTACTATCAGAATGAGTATAAGTGTACAGTATCTTTATATTTACTTTTACAAGTAGAAAAAATGTGCTAGCATATGATATGACACCACCAAAGATTATATTAGCAATATCAATTATGTCACTACTAATAGATTTAACGAGCATTAGTATTAATATAATTATAAGTATCATAACCCAACCATGTCTTAATTTTTTTTATAACTACAGTTTTGATTTAAAATTTTAGTTCTCATCTTTCCTTATAATTTCAATATCATCTTTTATTTCTCGCATAAAAAGAGAGAATAATTCACACACAAATTTTCAAAAAACTTTACATTTATTTCAAAAATTACGCTTGCACAAATTATAAAAAAACACGTAATTTTTTTGTATGTCAATCCTAACATCTTACCCGCTATTTATAAAAAAAAATCTTAAATGAAAAAACCTAAATAACTCTAGGATTTTGTAATCACTATTATATTTATTTTTAGCTATCTGATCTGGACGCTCTAGATTACGCACGTCATCGATTATACAGAAGGTTACATAGTTCAACTCGTATCCACAAATAACCCAACTCGATTACTATTTCATTGCCTCCGCTGAACATGCCACGTCGCCTCTGAATCTCTTGCGGCCATATGCTTCTACGTGCAACACGTGGTACTTAGCGGCCCTACCTGTTAGTCACCGAGTCTTCGTCATGTCCGTGCTCACGCTTGCTTACAAACCTAGTCCGCCGCGCCTATATGCGCTTGCGCCCACGCTCACTAACAGGCTAACCCGCTTGTCGGCCACTTTGCTGCTGCCGAGCGCACCCGCGCCTACTGACCAAACGGTCCCACCTTCAACCTCTGCGCTATCATCATGTGCGCGCTTGTTTCCGCTGACAATTTGGTCACACTTGTCAATCTCACTCTATGATCACTGGGGCGTCGCCGCACCACGGCCTATTGGCCATCTCCACATAATGTTGCAGATAGGCCACGCGTATTAATGTGCATTAAGGACTCCAAAAATTCAAACCCTTACTGTTTCAAATTCACAAAATTATTTTCTCAATTTTTGTCTAAAATTTATCTAATTTTTTAAGCAATTTTTTATCTATTTCTCAAATTTAATTCCTATACACAAATAAAAAATATATTATTTGGTATAGATTTTTTCAATCGGATGTGTATCAACGTGCACACACACTCAACATATATTTTTTATAAATAATTTTAAATAAAAACCAATTAAATAATGATAATTTTAATATAAGCTAAAATTTCCAATTTCAATATAATTTTTTTTACTTAAATCAATATTTTCATCATTATTATTATTTAACAAATAAAATCATATTTTTTTAATATTTATATATATTGTGATAGAGAAGTTGTTTTTTAGAGATCCAAAATGACAAGTATTATATAAACAGAGGATACAACTTTGACCGCTATTTTCTATTATAATATGTATATATATATCAATAAATATATGATTTAATGAAAATGTATTTTAAAATTAATCTATATAGTTTTCATGCTTCTAAAATAAATATTTTAAAAATTATTGATAGTCAAATGCTAAAATTTTACATTAGCCTGGTCTAAAATAATAAGTAATTCCCCTATACTAAAATATATAAGCATTTTAAAAACCAGAGGGACTAATTAAGAAAGAAAGAATCTAGTCTAGCTAGCGTGCAACAGTAGAAAGAAAACACTAGAGATGCACAAGAGGACGGTCGACCAGAATGGGCACCGCAGCAACAGCGGCGTACAATAATGGGAGACCCTAATGCTACACGGGCCCACATGTCGGCTGGCCACAGTCATTGTCATTACCACCAACCCTACCATTCCAATTCAATTCAATTGCAAAGAAACAAAACAAATATCATCAATTGCAGGCGGCAACCACTCATTCCACATTTCCATCCGTATTTTTCCCCGCATCAACTGGACCACCGGCCACCCGCTATATATCTAGTACTGCTCCATCATAGTAGTACCAGATGTAGCACCAAGGTTTTGGTTTGCCTCATCAATTATAATTACAAATAATATTTAAGTTCAAGAACACTAGTATATCCTTACCAGATAGATTATCACTTTAAACTATATTGGCTGCCTGTACCAAATAAAAGTAAAAGGAGCAAACATCTACCAGTATTTGTTTACAAACTACAATCGGGCTCAAATTATGAATTCCAGAACCATGTCCAATTATGAGTTTCAGCACAAAATTTATGTTTTTTTTTCATCGTCTTAATCACCTAGCCTTCACATTTGAGCCATAATTTAGAATTTCAGAACATAATTTAGGTTTTTTATTGTTTTAGTCACTTAGCCTTAACATTTGAGTCGGTAAAAACAAAAGTATAAAAAATTTAGTAAAATTATTTTTTTACATTAGTAACATGTTTTTTAATAAGCCAAAGCCATATTTTATTGTTGGATCTCTCATGTAAATATTTTACATAATCATCCACCAGAGAACCACACTTTTATTATTGTTGGTTGTCATATCTCGCAAAGGCCGATCAGGCGAGGCCGTGAACAGGCCGGTGGAGGTTTGATCAGGAGAGACGGGTCCTGATCATGCAAAAGACTAGGAGATCTGCTTAACACGAATGCAGTTATTTAGTTTTTGAGGTTTAAGAACATGCCAATCAATTAACTCTGTAATTGACAAAGAGACAGATGATGAGATCCGTGAGTCAATTGACCGGTGGGTCGATATGGCTCACCCACAGCTCACCCTATCAACTGAGTGCCGATAGAAAAATTAGTGCTCGAGCATTGGCTGAAAAACCGATTCAGACGTAGATGACAGACGCGTGGAATAAAACAAAAAGTTTATCAGCTAAAGAGTCAACAATGCTCTATAGAATAAAGGCGATAAAAGCACAGACCAGGGCCCAATCCCTCATGAAGTCACGAGAATCAGCAACCACCATGACAACACCGATAGAACCAACCTCAATAGATTGAACCGAATCAAGAGAGTATAAGACTAAGACTAACGGCAAAGAGACGATGGAGACTATATCAACCGTAACGATGAGAAAGGAAAGGGCGAGGTCATCGGCTGCTTATTAACCGAATGTCCGATGTAGGTCTATATCTATCCTCATCAGTATCTGAGCTGATGGGGAACGAAAACTTCTAAATCTTGATGCCAGTCCCGTCAGACATGAACATGAGAGATCGGACCTAATCGAGACAGTATTAGACCGAATCCGACGTGATCGGATCAATCATCAGCGGATTAATCATTGAGCGATATATAAATCAGATATAAGGTGAGCGGTAAAGATAATTTATCGGCTAGTCACTCAGACAAAATGCCACGTGAATACCCATCAAGCCAACAGCTCGATTCACCGCCACCAATCTCATATGTTGAACCTAATCGATGCAGCACGATACCAAGGATAGCGAAGGGAGACCGATGTACCGACGAGCCTCACGCAGATATGATGCAGCACGCCTGATCAGAATAAGAGGTCGGACCTAACTGAAGTAATCTTAAATAGAGCAAAATAAACCATATAATCATAGGACTTACCCTTTCGTTGAAGATCAAACTTAACCGATTCAACCCTGCATTGAGAGCCAAAACCCGCCGAAAAAACCTAGACGGGCTAGGGTGACTATATACCGAAGTTGTATTGTATGATTTATTGATGATCTTCTGATAGGTTTCAGGGGTCCATATTTATATCTCGGATTTATAAGAGTCCAATGTGATTATAGATAAACACTAGACAATATTTCTTAAACATATAATGAAATAAATCTATAAGAAGTTGTAAAGCTAACTAAATTTGCCTAGTTTACGTAACATAATGTGTATAGATAAAGCACGGTGTCGTGTTTATCACGAAGACTCGGTTCCATCTGGATAAACTTCTATCTTCAATCAGACCAAATCCGTCCTCAATCTGTCCGATCTACTCTCTTATTGTGGCAATCAGTTTTGCTATGTAAACCGATCAGTCTTCACTTCATTGGCCGATCCCATTTACGAGCTAACCAAATTCTTTTGTTAACAATTATATGCTAAAATTTCTATTTTCGTTCTAAAATATAATAAACTTTGTTTAGAGTTTAAAATTTGTTACAAAATATAGTAAATTCTTCACCTATTTTCTTATCTTAACCCATCATAACCGTCTTTTATTTAATTTATCTATATATTTTCTCATGTCGTAATTCTCTATTTAATTTTACATTAACATCGTGTGTTTATATTTTAGAATAAATAAAGTAGATGTGTTTATATTTTTAGGATGGATGGAGTATTAGGGAGGTTATGTCCGTGTAGGACATCGATGACAGAAACATAATGGGGCGGGGTTTGAGATGGACATGTCATTTGTTCAGGATGTACTCCATCGTACGTGTCGGGTTTTTGGATGCGTGTCGTCAGAGCGATCGATCGATGGAACTATACTATAGCTAGCTGGATGGATGGATGCATGCATGCATGCGGTGTGGGTCTCTACTTCTTGTTGGGTACCGGCCGGGTAGCAGCTAGCGTCGGCGTCGTCGTCGTCTCTGGGCGGCCGGCCGGTGCGAGCTCAGCACCAAGACCAACATATAAATCGATAGAGATATGCACTACTCTACTACGCATCTGTCACGCATGCATCCATCCTCTCCTTGTGTATACTATGTCCATACTCTCTCTCATGGACCATACATATAGTGAGCCAGCGAGAGAAAGAGAGAGCGCATTCATGAATGCATGTTTAAATCTCGGTTTGTATACTAGCTATGCTAGCTATTAATATTTTGGCAATTTGCGCGTGACCATCCTGGCCCGGCCCCAGCGCTTGTATATATATATTTATATATACACACGCCCTTACCTTTAGACTTTTTCGTTTAGTTAATTTGTATATATGGAAATATGATTAGAGAAGTTTATAGGATTGAATCATTGGTTATGATTCATAGATACTATTTATTCGTGAAAACTACGAGATAGCAGGTGTTTCATAAGATCTAACATTCTACTAATCTTACATATTGTTTCTCATGTGAAAATCCTGAACAAAGATACAAATAAATGTTTACTTATCTTACGGTCATTGTTTCAATATATTAGCAATAAACACTCTTTGACATATTACAACTACTAAGGCTAAAGAGAGGTTATGAACTCTAGTTGGAGGCATTCGTACCTCTTCGATATGTATTCCTTTGACTTAGTAGCTAAAAAGAAACCAGGCGAAGGCTAGTGCAAGTGTTGTACTTATCTTTACCATCCTGATACTTAATGAGCTAAATAACATGTAGTAGAGCTTCTTTTCTTGCTAACGAACGTCTTGATTCACCTAAAGTTAAAACATGTTTATATACGTCTCACTTTTTCATCGAAAGTTCTTTTTTATAGAAATCTATATTATCACTCTAGTAACTGTCTTTTTTAAATAATTCTTCGGACATGATAAACCTAAGTTCATTAATTATTGATTAGACTAATTTATTGGGCTTTCCATACCCAAATGATTGAATTGATTTAATGTTTTAATTATTTTTTGTTATTGTTCTAGCTATCCATGACCACCAATATTCATGGTATCTACATTATATCAAAATTTTCATCATATAACTTCTTCATTTTCTCAAAATTTTATATTATCTTTTAATTAATATATTCATCATCTAAGAGATCTACTTTCCTAGTTAATCATTCTTCATGTATAGGTTTTTAGATGATACTTCTTCATTTATATTTATATAAATTGCAATAACTTATACTTTGCTAGTAATAAAGCACGGGTTAACATAGCCCTTAATTAATTACATGTAAACACTGTACTAGAGAATACATAAGCTGTTACACATAGAATAATACATAAATCAGAAATAACTAGCTTTTGGTATATTAGTGGAAGTAGTCCTTATATTACAATTATGGACATTTCCCAGATGAGCAACACAACACAGAAAGTAAAAGCAACAACAACTACTAAACGAAAGCAAATAGTGGAAAACAAATTAAGTGGCTAAGCTTTAGTCATAACTAGTTTATTCTATAGGCACGGTTTGGAAGGTAGGCCTAAAAACATAAAAGTCTTCATACTCGTCTTGCCCTTGAGAAACACTTCAGTGGATCAGAGTTGCTTTCTCCAAACTCTATATATATTCATACACACGTATATATATACAAGTAGAGTTGTAATTTACATACTCAGCAAGATAGAGGGAAGGATGGCATGTTTTGGTTTAATAAGCGAGGCTAAGGTTTTTATTTATGAAAGCAGTATTTTCTTTAAAATATTTATTTTGTAAAATACTAGTGAGCAAAAATTTTAATTGTCGGAAAAAGGCTCACACCTCAATCACATCCACAAGTTGCTTTGTAAGTTTATAAGCGATAGCAAAATTCTCAATATTTCCTCATCTTCTCACTAATTAGCTTTTTTTCACTTTCTCAACACCTAACAATTACTAAATATCATTTCTTATCTGTTTCTCATAGCTAACAGGATTTCACAATACAAATTCGCATTCTCGTCATTATGGCACTGTAGTACCACAAGACATCCACATCACACATACCTGTTTTTGACCATGAAGATTGACCGTCTACCATATAGGCGGACTTTAAAAATAATTCTCATCACAACAATCATGTTCACCAACCTTTGATAAACACAAAAATACGCTATAAGAAACACCTTACATCCATCCATAATAACATGCACGGCTATTTAAATAGTTTAGTACTTCATGCCATAATAACATCCATAATAATACGCTTTACCCACACGTCATGTACTTCATGCCTTATAAAACACATGCCGATCAAACAGGATTGAAAAAAGAGGACTCACTACAAGTTTTTTCCAAAAAATTAACCCATAAATAACTTATGTCACATAGTTGGGTCAAATATCTTAAACCGAGTTTTAGGCAAGTCCCATGTCCTCATCAACACAGGACACTCTGAGCATATTTTCTATACCTAACTAGTCACCTGATGTGAAGCTAGGGTAACACCCATCTCAGATAGTAATGATCCATAATCCTATCTTATCATTCCTAGTATTCCACAATTATTGATATATAAGATTATTATTGGATAATTATTTAGTTAGAGATATCCCATAATACACATGTGGTCGCACCATAATATGCTAGGTTGATTTTCCAAATGCATCGGTCCTAAATGATAATACATAGCTAAGTCACGAAGGCACTAACTCTACACCATCAAGAAATACAAAACATTTTTATTTTACAACCAAGCTGACATCACATTAAATTTTTAACTAAATATTTGGAGGTCCTATATTTTCCCATACGACATTACAATCATAAGCGGGCTAAGCATTTACCTCTGTAATCGCATACAAGGGATGACTGTACCGACGCATATTTGGTGGAGTTAACAAAGATAAGGCCATTAACATCCTATGTAATATAAGTGCGACTATTATGTAGGTCTGTTGATTTTATGCCAAGCGAGGCCAAATAAAATTATAATATAACCTAAGCAATACAATTTCACAAACAAATTATTTCGCAAGATATATGATCAAAGTATTCTAAGTGACAGTTTCTGGTTTGATGCAATCCAGTACGAACTCTCCTTCAGTCATGACCTCTACATGAGAAAAATACAAACATTATATTAGTTACCAATAAAAGTAATAAAACATAGAAAATAATAGTGCCACTATGTAAAGGAAAATTTTAGAAAAATTTTGGGACTAGAATAAAAAGATATGAATTTTCAATGTTTAATGGATATTTTAGAAAAAAGAATTAAAAAAAGATTCTTATAAATATTCCCTAGCCTAACATATATATGAGGCTTACATGTCAAAGGGCGAGAGGAGATGGCCTACGATAGACTAGTTTTATGGGGTCGGTGGAAAGAATGAGTCATATGTGGGTTCCATCTTTTTTTTTCTTTCCTCATTCACTCAATTTCTTCGTGTCTTCTTACTCGGCACAACAAGGTGAGGGAGGCAGCAGTGCTCCAGAGATGGCTAGGCATGTTGATTATTGTTGAGTGGTGCCAGAGGGCGAGGTGGTAGTGATGCCAGGAGGCGGGCGTGGCTAGGGCTTGCGTGGCTCGGAGAGAGGGGGTCGAGAGAGAGAGGAAGGCTATGACTAACTTTCACCACAATGAGCGATAGAAACAACAATGGAGCCGATGGCACTGCTCTATTTGAGCAGCAAGTCGGGCGTACGAGGTGGAGTAAGCACTCTAGAAGTGAAACTATAGCTTAGAAAAGGATAAAGCCAACCATGGTGACCGGCTATGTTTTATTTGTAGTTGTTTTCACTGCTTAGCGACAACCGGGTGACAATGAGCATCCACATGGCATCATGAATTATTCAAGGCATTTGTTTGGTCTTATATTGACATCGTGATGGGAGGCGGCACTACTTAATGACAACTGAGTGAAGACGAGCATCCGCATAGTGCCGCAAATTGTGCGACACATTTGATTGGTCTTCCACGATCATCACGATAGGATAGAGCACTGATCTGCGTTCGTTGTCATCTCATTCCCTTTTCGCCTCATGGCCTTTGAGCGAAAGAGCTTCACGTGTGTGTTTGGACAAGATAGATGAAGCATGTATGTAGCTGCTGGTCCTACTTGGTTGGTTACTTATTGTCTCATGAGCTTGAGCTAGAGGCTTCACGAGGATAGAGGTTATGCTGGACACGTGCACGGGTGATGGTGGCTGATTATAGTTGAGGCGTACATTCAAGGCTGCTTGCTATTTGGATGGTTCTTGAGTAGAGGAGGAGTGGTGCACATGTGATCACTCAAGTGAAAAAAAATAAATGTGTGCAACGATACACTATGTTCGCTCAAGACAAAATAAAATGATGGAGGGGAGCAACACACAAGTGGTCAGTTCTATTTGACCAGAAAAGTGTTTGCGCGCTATGGGGAGATCAGACTAGGCGTAGAGTTGCACCGAGAGAGCGAGTGAGCATGAGCCAATGGAGGTCCTATGGAGGTGCACAAACATGTCGAGTCCTAAGAGATCTGCTTCACTCTACTACAGATCTTTCGGCTTCGACTTCCCTTCATCAGAGTTGCTAGAGTTACGGATGTGCCAGTCAATTTGACCTTGCAATTGATAAGGAGATAAATCAATGAGTCAGTCGGCTAATAGACCAATATGAACTATTGCTATCGGCTGGTTGCCGATAAGGTTGAGATAGTCGTCGGCTGCGTCTGATCCACTCCTGCTATCAATTGGATGCCGATAGAGGCTGAAGCACTCGTCTATCAACTAGAAAGCCGATGAAGGCATAAACTGATGGCGACGAAGGGAATCATATGACAAAGGACCTATCGGCTGTAGAACCGATGACGCTATAGAAGATAGTGGTCGATGAGCAGTATATGTAATCCTCCTATCGGCTAATTGCCGTTAATGGCTATAGCACTCATTCATTGGCTAGAAAGCCGATGAAAGCATATTTAGATACCAAGAAATAAGATACAATGCCCATCATCTACAAAGTTGATGTCACTCTAAATAAAATATATGATGAATAGTAAGAAGCCAGACTCGATCTTCTGAAAATACGAAAGGCTAGATCAAACGCACAGACGGAAGGAACGGGTAAACTCATCAGCTAGCTAAGCCGATGAGAGAAATTCTCTAAAGATATATGTATATCTACTGAGAAGCCGATACACTAGCCATGTATATCGGCTCAGTGTTTGGATAACTCATCGACTAACCACTCTGATGAACCGTTCGCGTAAAAACCTATCAACCTACAGTATAATCTACTATCAATGGTCTAGTAGATCAGACCTAACCGATACAATACGAAACTGAATGTAGTAGACATAGCTCGATAAGCCGATCGAACCACACGAATGTGATGGTATGCACTTGATCGGACTAAGAGATCGGATCTAACCGATGCAGCCTTAACTAGAACGGATACAACAAGATAATGGTGGGAATTATCTCTTCGTCGGAAATTGGACTTAACTAATGCAGCCTCACGTCGAGAGCCACAACCTGCCGGTAAAAAACCTAGATGAACTAGGGTGGTAATGTGCCAAAATTGATTTTATCTGTGATTGATATCTTACAAGTTCCAGGAGGCCTATATTTATACCGTGGAGATACAAGAATCAGATAAGTAACCTTCATACATTATTTACTAAACATAAAAGGAAACTCTCTATAAGTATTTAACAAAATTAACTAAACTTCCATATGTTACAACATATATGCTATAAAGACATAAGTAACTTGACATGGTTTCCACGGCTCCTGCTCAGACCCGATCCTATCTAAATAATCTTTCTCTTTTTTTATTGAACCGAATCCATCAATTTGTTTGAAACCCTCTCCCTGTATCAATCGATCGGCTTTCTAACCATGTCAACCAGGCTTGCCAAATTTTGGTACCAACAAAAAGACAATGTGGCAAAACATATTGTTGTTGTTTGAAGAAATAGAAAGGCGATGGCTAGGAGAGAAGCCCACCTTTCGTCGTTTTTGTTCACATGTGATTAAATATATCGCAAATAACTCAAGCGGTATATGAAGGCACTAAAATGGAAAGAAAAAAATTATTTATCAGGCTGTCAACCGAAAACTGAAATTTAAAATTATTGCATGGAAATGAATGTTTTTGTCAAGGTCAGAATTTCCAAATTCAAAAATTTGAACCTGAAAATTTTTATTTTTAGAGTGAACAAAGGATTTAACATTAGTATTAACAGCTTACTTTGAAAAAATGATTTTTATAAAAAATAGTGGGCATTACAAATATGGAGATTCTATAGCTTACTTGTTCTAAATTTTTTAAGTTTTAATTATATTCTTTTACAGCTAAATTTAAATAGTAATTTATTATAATAATTTTCATTATATTTTTTTTCATGATATGCCACCCATATATTTTTTCGCTGTTATTTTTTCAAAGGATATATAGATTTGTGCAAGCTTTGTGAGACTATTTAACATTGATAGAATATTTTATTTTCTTCTCTCTTATTACTACATTGATACTAAAAAAATATCCATGATATATTTCTAAACTCTATCTAAGATTATGTGGTTTTTTATAAAAAAAATTATAGAAATTTGGTGGAAATATTTTAAGCTTATTGTTATCTTTAAAGGTGAAGAATTTAACTCCATTATAAATGAAAGATTAGATGAGACAAATAGTTATTCCTATACTTAGACATAACATTATATCCATTTCTATTAATAATATGTTTAAATAATATCTATCTCCTGTAGAAATTTTCTAAATATTAAGCAGATTATAATATCTACATATTACTTTACAATCTGTTCTAAACTAGCTCTTTGAAAACAAGGTAAATATTGAAAGCATTTATCGTATTAATTTTTATAATTATCTCTCGATTGTTATTACTTAGAGTTTTTAATTTATAACTTTCAGAGCCATATCTAAATTTTCTTCAATGTTTTGGGCAAATATTTAATGCTCTTTGTTTTAGTGCAACAATTCAAACTTATTGTAATCCATCTGTTTTAATACTAAAGTAATAATTTATAGCGATAAATCTAAAGGTTTTAACCATTTATCCATTCTTAGTAACCTAATGTCTTCAGAATTAAATTATCCTTAGTCATTTTTTTTCTTAATTTTGCAAAGGTTGTGCTAGTTTTACTAAATTATCTACGTTATTTCTAACATAATTTATTATTCGTGAGAATTGTTGTAATTTATTTTTATCATTCATAATATAGGGGAATTTCAAATTTTTCTTAGGCAATATGGTCTTGTAAGTGTATTTTACCTTCACCTATTTCATCAGCAAGGAAATTAATGTTCTCTATACAAATTTCTATTTTTTTCATAGACAAAATAACCTATTTTGTTCTACCTGTTTAAAATATATTTCCAAATGACCGATATACTACTTATATGTTTTTTGGGAAGACTAACCAGTAATGAATATAGAGTAATACAAATTCTTGATTTTTTAAATAACTTTTGTATTTTTCCTTAAAATAAGACATATGAATTCTTTTAATCCAAATATCATTACAACACATTCATACTATCCTTGGATAGGTAAATGTTGTCCATATTCTGTCATCATTACTTTTCAAAATCTATCCTTCAAGTCAAATTTTAACAAATATTTACTATATTGTATTCTATTGTATTTAAAATAAGACTTATATCTTCCTTAAGTAAAAATTTACTAATATTCTTAATAAGACGATATTACTCACAATAAAATTTTTATTATGTGATAAGCGTGTTATATATTCGTGCTTGCATTGCACTTATTGCCACATCTCGATCCATCCCCCCACACATATATATAATTATAAGCTAAAATATCTTATTAGCGAATAAAAGTAAAACTTATATATATATATATATATATTCTGAGCACCTTAAAAACTAAATGTAAAAAAATCTACATTGAAAATATTATAAAATCAAGTACAAAATTAAGTTTAAAATTCTAAATGTAAAAAAATCTACATTGAAAATATTATAAAATCAAGTACAAATTTAAGTTTAAAATTCAAATTTTGACAAATGATGAGGCACTATCTCTCTCCTTTCTGTATAGTATGGTACTAGCCGGTCGTCCTGCTTGGCTGTTTGGGAGGAGTCATCTGGACAGGATCGGAACCATTCATACTACGTACAATTAAGCTCTAATTAAGCATGAAACTACTAGTATTACTAATCTAGCAAACCCTAGCCTAGACATGCATGTAACCCCAATTTAAATCCCGGCATGCGCACAGTAGCATGTATGTATGCATCCATGAATATATCCTAGCCTCTGACCGATCGATCGACCGGCCACACCTATGCTATGCACGTATGCATCAATTGAATCACGTATTTTTCGTACGCGCTACGTGTGTTAGCAGCTAGCTAGCTAGCTAGCTACAATACAGTACAGTACGGATCAAAGAAAGTTTCATTAATCAAGTACTACTTCCATGCATTCGTATTTGTATAACTTAATCGGTTGTTTAATCCATCAATAATCAGCTTTGCTATCCATCAACTGGCCGAGAAATTCCAAAATCTTAGCCACCTGATACCTGCTGTTGGATTTCGATCCAACGCCAAATACATCATATCTCTCTCTCTCTGGGTCGCTCCATTGGTGCTCGTTCGTGGTTTGGGTGACCAAGCCAGCAACTGATCTTCGGCCACAGGGCATTTGAGAGGACAAAGCCGATGGTACACTAGCATTCAAGGTGGGATGGGAGGGTAGTAGGCATGTTCAAATCACTACTATAAATCTACAAAAATTATATATTTTTATAATTAGTCAGTAAATTGATTTTCACGGACAAACACCCTAAGAGATTTTTTCTGAAAAAAAAACTGATTAACACAGGCGGTACGTCCACCTGCACAAATATTTTCTATGTGAAAAAAAATCCAATCCCAGCCTCACATTTAAAAACTTCTGGGATTGGATCACAAATTCAAAAGCCTCAGATTTAAAAACTACCGGGTTGAATCACAAATTCACAAATTACACGATCACAAATCGACAAACTCCCGCACAATCATTCATGTTAATTGACGTGACCACTGGACTAATAAACCCGATCCGTTGTATAGTGTTACGGTTTTAGTTTTACTGTACACATTCTTACATGGTATCAGAGTAGGACTAGACATCCCAGCGCGCTAGCATCCTCTCGTCGACGAGCCGACGCTTCCTTCCCATCGCTGACTTACTTCCTGATATTTCCTCTTTGCTCTCTCGTCTCGGCTCCTTCTTCTTCCCATCTCCTCTGCAGACGACTTTCTCCTTCTCTATCACCCTCTCCTATCCCTTACTCCTCCACGTGACAAGGCGACTTTGCCTCGTGCACCTTTTCTTCTCCGACGCCAACGTACCTCTGTGCTCGTCGTCTCCATCGGCTGGACTCATCTGCCCTCTATCGGTTGGACCCGTCCACCCTCCATCGGCTGGAACCCTCTCTCGGTTCTCGCTTTTTCGACACGCTCACCTGCTCTTGGACACGAACATTCTCCACTCACGTCCGAGCCACTCTGACGTGTCCACGGACACGAATATCTGCCTCCCAGACACGAACCTTCTCTCTTCACGTCCGCTCCACTCCTTTGCCTTCACGAGTCCAAGGACGTGAAACTTCTCTTCACAGATGCGAATCTTCGCACGTCTGTGCCCCACCCAGTCTCTAACCTACCTACTCTGTCACCCAACTTTCCCTCAACTACTCTGCTGCCTACTTTTCACCGGCCAACCACTCCCCATCGGCTGGTTGGCCCACCTTTTCTTCTCATTGGCTCATTCCCCATCGGCCAATCACTCTCTGATCGACCGATCTTTTTTCTCATCGGCTACTTACCCTCATTGGCTTCTTGCCCCCATTACCCTCTTGTCATGGCCACCGAGTCAGCCCTTAGCTCCAGCACTCTCCCAGTCGCTGAATCTATTCCGGCCCTCGGCGCCCCAGACCACACCTCGGGCACTGTCTCACCGATCTTCTCACCACCCTACACCGCTGTCAACGTGAAATCTCATGTTCCCATTTCTCTCGACCTCAACGCCAACTACTCCAAGTGGGTATTTTTCTTTAAATCTCTCAGTAGAAAGTTCGGCCTCCGGTCACACATCGATGGCTCCGCTCCACCTCAATCCAATGACCCCCAGTGGGACATCGCCAAGTGTTGTGTGCACAGCTGGTTGCTTGGCTCAGTCGATGACTCTGTCCTCGATCTTTCCATGGATGACACCGATTGCACCGCCCGGGATCTCTGGGTGACTATCGAGCGGCTCTTCCTTGTCAACAAGCAGTTGTGCGCCATCTTCTTACTCAACGAGTTCCACTCTATAGTACAATGAGACTCTTCTATCTCCTCGTACTGCTAGCGCCTTAAGGTAAAGGTTGCCGCTCTCCGCGAAATCGGTCACCCTGTGGCCGACTCCTAACTCATCCTCGCCCTCCTGCGAGGACTTAACCCACGCTTCTCTAACACCGCCGACGACATCGCCAACTCCACACCTCTTCTGTCGTTTGCCCGGGCCCATGACATGCTAGTTCTCAAAGAACTCCGCCTGGTCAATGATGAGAAAACCATGGCCCACACAGCTTTCCTCGTCACAGCCAATCATGGCTGTCGATCCTCCTATGCTGCCGCCACTTCTCGTGGCTCTGGTGGCCATGACCCAAACCATGGCAACACAGCCTGCACCGGTGGCACCAGCAAAGGCAAGGGCAAGGGCAAGAATTGACACGGTCCGATGCAATCGCGATCTGCTCCAGTCCCTGCCCAGCCTGCCGGTCCCATAGGTTCGTGGCTCTGCTAGAACCCCTAGGCACCCTAGCCCCAGCCATGTAGTCCCATTGGCTGGCAACCAGGGGTTCTCGGCGCCCATCCTTAGGCCCACCTAGCATCGGCTCCCACCATGTCGCCTTAGCCGATGCTCCCACCATCACCCACCCAGTCGGTTCCCTCTTGGAACCAGGCTGGCCTCGTTGCCGCACTCAACCAGATGACGCTCCAACCTCAGAAACCATGGGTGTTGAACTCTGGTGCATCCTCTCACACGGCGTCATCGGCTGGTATACTCCGCTCTTGTCACCCCTCCTCCTCCGCTTTGTCACCATCAGCAATGACCACTCTCTTCCTGTCCAATGCCATGGTGACTCCTTTCTGTCTACACCCACCACTAATCTTTCACTTCGCAATGTCCTCATTGTTCCCTCTCTTATTCACAATCTAGTATCTGTTCACCAATTTACACGAGATAACAATTGCTCAATTGAATTTGACGCTTCTGGTTTCTCTGTGAAGGATATCTCAACCCGACGACAGATCCTTCGCTGCAATAGTGGCGGTAACCTCTACACCTCTCCTCAGAATGGCAAGGCCAAACGCCTACTTCGCACACTTAACAACATAAGTCACACAATGCTGCTTCATGCCCACTTACCTATATCTTACTGGGCTGAAGCACTAACCACTGCGACTTACCTCCTTAATTGGCGACCATGCTCCTCCGTTTGCCACAATGTTCCATACACTCTTCTATACCGCACGACGCCTAACTACTCCCACCTACGTGTTTTCGGGTGCCTCTGCTACCCAAATCTCATCACCACTGCTCCTCACAAACTTGCTCCCCGCTCCACCGCCTGCATTCTCCTCAGATATCCCTCATCTCACAAGGGATACTTATGTCTCGATCTCTCCACCCACCGGGTCATTGTCTCTCGCCATATCGTTTTTGACAAGACCTTCTTCCCCTTCGGTCTTGACTTCCTCCTCATCTATCGATCTTGACTTCCTTCTTACCAACACAGTGCCCTCCCGATCTCCTCCACCGATCTCACCTCCGGCCCCCTCATCGGCCGCTCCTGAGGACTTACTGCTCAGTTATCCCCCTACTCTTTGGTCCGATACCACTAATATCGGCCCCACCACTCTCATTGGCTTCAGCTAATCCTATCTCCTTTCCATCGGACACCTCACCCCTATCGGCTCCTTAGCCCTCATCGGCTCATAACCACCCATCGGCCTATCCGCCTCCATCGGCTCCTCAGCCTCCATCGGCTCCCCCTCCCTATCGGCTGCTTCATCTCCATCGGACCGACCAAAACGATTGGCCCATCCACCCCCATCGGCTCAGGCCGATCTAGTTCAGCACTTTCCTCATACATACAGTCGCCGATCCCGAGCCGATGACGCCCCTCCCCACCTAGTCCTCACCCTACCTACCACGCTCCCATCGGCTCCTGTCCCCTCCACATCTCACATGGTTATCCGATCACAAACCGAGTCTCTCTCACCCATCCCGACAAATTCTCGTTCCGCCCTGGCCGATCCTCAGTGGCGCGCGGCCATGATCGATGAGTACAAGGCTCTCATCGACAACGAGACCTGGCGCCTTGTCACTTGTCCTCCCGATGCCAATGTTGTGACCGGTAAGTGAATCTTTAAGCACAAGTTCTACGTCGATGGCTCACTTGCCCATCACAAGGCATCTCGGGCCTGGTACCAGCGCTTTGCTGCCTACCTTCGGCATATCGGCTTTGTGGCCTCCGTGTTCAATAGCTCTCTTTTTACTCTTCACATCGGCAACGCCACCACCTATCTCCTCCTATACGTCGACGACATTGTTCTTATAGCGTCCTCGACGTCCCTCCTACACCAGATCATGGCTTGACTCCACTTCGAATTCGCCATGACCGATCTTGGTTCTCTCCATCACTTACTTAGCATCTCTGTCAACCGCTCTTCTTACAGGCTCTTTCTTTTCTAGCGCCAGTGTGCGGGCATGGCCGAATGTCACCCTACGGCCACTCCGATCGACACTCGCGCCAAACTCTCCGCTGTCGATGGCTCACTCGTCGCCGATCCCTCTCAGTACCGGAGTCTTGCTAGTGCTCTTCAATACCTCACCCTAACACGGCCCGACCTCATCTATGTCGTCCAGCAAGTGTGCCTTTTCATGCATGCTCCGCGCGAACCTCACCTCGCGCTGCTTAAGTGCATCCTTCGCTATGTGAAGGGCACACTTTCCAGCGGGCTGCACCTTAGCTCTTGCCCCATCGACTTCCTCACCGCGTACTCCGACGCGGACTGGGCAGGCTGCCCTGACTCTCGACGCTCCACGTCCGGCTACTGCGTCTTCCTTGGCGACACTCTAGTCTCCTAGTGCTCAAAACGCCATATTACAATGTCTCGGTCCAGCGCCGAAACCAAGTACCGTGCCGTCGCCCACGCCGTTGTCGAGGGTTGCTGGCTTCGCCAGCTTCTCTAGAAGCTCCGTGCACCTATCTCCTCTACGACCGTTGTCTACTGCGACAACGTTAGTGTTGTCTATATGACCGTCAATCCGGTTCATCATTGACGCACGAAGCACATAGAGATAGATATTTATTTTATCTGTGATAAGATTGTACTAGAATAGGTTTGGGTACTCCATGTACCATCGGTGCACCAGTTCATCGATATTATAACTAAAGGCCTGTCCACGTCTTTGTTCACTAGTTTTCAATCCAGTCTTTGTGTCGGTTTCTCTTTCACCGCGACTGTAGGGGTTGTTAAACCACTGGATCACTGGACTGTATATATATATATATAAACCCAACCCTGGGGTCTTAGTCTTACCGAATTCATTCGTCATAACTCAGAAATACAAATTGCTATGTAAGAATACCGAAGAATGTCCTGCAAGTAATAGGGTTGCTTTGTTTTCTAGGCTTAAGAGGTTCGTCATATAGGCATCATTTTGAGAGGGACCTCCTAGATCATCTACAAAATTAATTTTTGTAGGTAGTAGGTGACCACAGGCGTGTATTTTTTAAGTCAGCCAATTAAAATGAAATGGAGGTGTCGTGAAAATGGTTTTTTAAGTAAATATTGGGGCAAAGCTAGAAAAAACCCAAGCAAAAAATATGGGTACAAGCCTAACCAAACCCAAACCAATCGGGCTAAACTTTCTCGTGCTTTTTAAAAAAAAATTTAGCTTTCATGCCTCAAAGTACACACTACCCGGTGCACTATTGAGTCAGGGCAATCTCGGGCTTTTGCGGGCTAGGCTAGTTCGGGACAACCGAACTAGACCCAATTTTAATAGGGCAAGATGAGAGATTGGAAGAGAAAAAAGTAAGGGTGGGGGAGAAGTTTCAGCAACCTTATAGGAATGACCAAAGCATCGACGGCTTGATGGTAGGTAGCAGGTGGTGGTAGGGTGGTGTGCAGCGACGAAGGTACCAGAGCCATGGGTGGGTGAGTCGACGGTTCAGTGAAGTTGGCCGTGGGGATGAGCAAAATACAGGCTAAAAGGCGGCATGAAGGACGAGTGCAAAACAACCACATACAAAAAAACTAGAGAAATGATTGAGGAATAATGAACGGTAACTAGACAATGTGAATCGCTATATGCTGATCCGAAGACTGAGAATAGTCTCACTAATATTTTTACAAAATATTAGTTGATTGAGTTATGGTCATCCCCTATTAAAAAATATGTGGTTAGATTAGTTGTGCTATATAACTATATACATGTAAGCATTTCGCTTCTATTTTAATAAGAAAGAACTAACCATTGATTTCATAAAACATATTATGATGACTGTAGATCTTTATTTAGCATCATGTGAAAACCCCATTTAATCTGCATGTTATGGGAAATATTTTTTGATGAAAAAGTTATGGAAAATATTGAGACTACAAATTGAATACAACTCAAAATTTACTGCAAATTTCAGACTTATCAAAACATGTTAAAGCTACGACTGCAAACCCGAGTACAACTCAATATTTATTAATTATAATTTTAAAATTTTTAAAACATGTTTTTTAATATTTCTAAATATTAGTACATGGGTTGATGATAGGATACTGCACCCTCTGTCAAAACAAAACAACGCCTAGTACAGTAAGATGGAAAAAAGATCAAAATATTACATACTATTAGAAAATTATATGGGTGGATGGATATGTAAGAGTAAGAGTATTGAAGAGATAAAAATTTTTGATTTGTGAACGATGTATAAATAAGAGTATAAGTAAGAAGAAGGTTGATTTTTTTATTTTAAGATAAAGTTTAAACTAGGAGAGAGTTATAGTTTTTTTTTATGGAGGGAGAACAGTTGTTTGCAAGAGGAGTATATGCTATATATTACAGTAGTCGTGTGACCGTCCTATGGGGTGCTCACCCACCTGTCGACGTCGACGGAGTAGATAATAAAATTTCCCATTTTTCCATGTGCGTGAATGGAGGTAGTGTACTACTCCTATATTGCAAAAGAAAAACAACATTGCTACTCCAGTAGAGACAGAAGAGCCAAAAATGGAGGAGAGGGGAGGCGTTGATTTGTGCTTCACTTCAATAATTCATTCATGACAGCCTCACTGTCACGGGAGGTGACTCGATCAGGGAAGAGAGGGAAGGAGAAAAAAAAAGTGGAGAGGAGAAAAAGAAAAAGAAAGAAAAGGAGAGGACGGACTGACTGACTCATCAGAGGAGAGAGGAGACGATGGATAGCTGACGGTCCTTCCTTGTCGTGTCCTGGCATGTCCAACCGTGGGGTCCATACCGTCCTTTCAATGACGTCACCCTCTCTCTCTCTTCCCCCTTTACACGGTATACATACATTGGACTACTCTCTACGTAAAACAAAAGGCCAACTTTTATATATTAATCTACACATAAAGGTTGTTTTTTTACTACATGCTACTACTGCTCTTTGTAAATACAGAAGTAAGGGAAATACAACAATTGAAATAACACGTGTTAGCGATTCTCAAATCTATAATATAAGAATTAAGGATAATGTGTTTAAATGGCTCGTAGGAAAATAACACATATGTGAGTTTGGCTGTATTCTAGTCAGGTTGACAAAGAATTAAGATGTATTGGACTTCTCCAAGCGAAAATAAAATGAGATTTGAGCTCAAGTCCTAACATTCCTAAAAAATTTGAAGTATAAGAATTCAATCCAAAGTAGTTTATTTTGTAGCCTTCAATCCTACATTCCAAACAACCTATAGTACTAGTTAGGAAAAATTCCTAAAGATTTCAATTCTTCAAAATTCCTATGAAAATTCTTAAATTCAAAGGAATCCTCCTGAATTTGAATTTGGGCACCTTTTAAGTGAAAATGGAAACGCATAATAATCATACGCACAATATTCATACCAACCACACGGCACGGCGCACAGACACCTGTATGTACACTTACTAATTTACACACGTTTAGAAATGTTTAAGATGTGAAAAGAAATGCCTCAAGGAGATCAAGCATGCACTGGCATATACCCTTATGTACTCCTATATACATTGTCATCGTATCCATATACGGAGTATATATGCAACACTGCAAGTCTAGAACCCTATTAATTCGACCAATGTGCACGCTTCCCGTGTTTCTAACAGATGTGATACTCACAGAAACTTTCTATATATTTTTTAACGTATCGTTTTAATTATGTTTTAACTTGATAGTACTTAGTTTATAATACCCCATTGGATTTAAAATATAAGTCACTGCTACCACTAACATGCACCCAATTAAATTAGAGATTGAATTTAAGAAAGAAAAATGTGTTAAGTTAATTATATGCATATGTAAATATCATATAATCTTTAAAAATTTACGCCTATATTTTAAAATAAAGAGAGTAGTAGTTAATATTTTCATAATTGGGCTGGAGAATGCAGACACAGACTAGCCACCTCTCTCTCTCTGACCAGACCAGCTGCTTCCATGCATGAATTCAAATATGCTGTGAACCTGTGGCACAAATCCCTTAATCACTCACATTCATCGAGATGTGAGACGAACCGAGTATTTTGGTTTACTACTATAATAATTATTAGTGATAGTAATCCGTGTGCAGGGCAACGCTATGATATGTTTAGATTGATACGGAGTACAGAATTAATTACTCACTTTATTTATTTAATAGTATTTAACAGACCCCGTGGTGTGTGATTAGAGACAGACGGCATCAGCATGGCCCATCACCTGACACTTTTTTTATACCTATACACATGCTCGCACGTAATTGTATATTGCTCACAACATTTTAGTTACTCCGATCACTCGCAAGTTCCCAAAAAGGAATCGCCCCACTAAAATACACTGCACCGCAGCTGACTGTTCTATTAAACTACTAAACCCTATTGCTGCTCATGCATTCGTTTTGACACATTCGCCTGCACATAAAACATAACTGTGAATTAACGCGTGATTAATTAAATATTATTTATTAAAAATATATTAATATTATTTTATAAAGCAACCTTTTTATATATTTTAAATATATATATATATATATATCGTCTAAGTAGTAGTTGAAGACATGCTTGCAGAAAATAAGAGATTAAAATATATTTAAACACAGCTGGTACTAGCTAGCACGTATTTTGGTCAATTTGTACTAATATTCATGTATCGTCCGTAATTTTGTTTCCTACGAAATGTAAACTGCATAACTTACATGTGCCTCGGGATTCATTTTTATATATTGAATCTTTTAAAATTTTAAATTTAAGTTGTAAAAACTGAACTTTTTGTTTTTGCGTAGCACTGGCAGACTGCCAAATTAATTACTGTTGTCACGCAACGAACATGGTAACAGCCTTGCCACCTTGGATGGCACACTAAAAAGTTCGTTTTAAAAAATGATTTTAGGGGGTTTGTTTTCAAATTTTAAATTAATAGAAGTTTAATTAAAAAACCGTTAGGACATTCTCGTGCCATATAGGATAAAGGACTTCTAGAACTACTCCCTCATAATGTAAGCCACTTGTATTTTAGCCCTTCCAATTTTTATATCCAACCATATTTCAATTTAATTTGCATATACATCCAAAATTATGCTCTAAAACTCTAAAACTCGGATATTGACTAAGATGAGTGGCCTTGATGAGGAGCGGTAGTGTTGTCCAAGACAGAGCAGCAAGATGTCACGTGTCATCATGCCTTTGGCGGTGGTCTTTGATGACCTAGATCTTGGCATCACATACATAGCAGTGGTGTAGCTTGATGACATCATCGGAACATCACCTCTATCCTCCTTCTTGGCTAGCACGACTCCTCTCTTTCTCTATCAACCGTCACCGCCTCATTTCTCTCTAGCTGTCATGTGCGGTATATGGCTTTGGTCGCTGCTCCTTCCTCCTCCTACAGGCTCGTCGGATCTGGCTAAACTCCTTGTCAACATGACCACCACGAGCTTATCCGAGTCTAGTCGTATGAACTCCCTCATCTATGATAGTGTAGATTGGGCGGCGATGGCAACAGCGATGGAAGGGCAAGTCCGGCTACAACGCTAGCAGTGGAAGGGTAAGCTTAGCAGTGATGGCCAGAGGGCAAGCTCATGCACACATGGTGGAAGAGAAAAGACCGTGGGCATGGCGGGAGGAAGAGGACTACGCACGTTTGGTAGAACTCCTCACCCAGTGTAAGGGCTATATGCAGAAGTGAGGCACCCGTGCCCTCTGCAAGCCACAAGCCACGGTGGGGCTGTGGTTCCTTCATAGTGAGCCGAGATCGCTCGTCACGTTGAGTATCGTGGATGGCGTTAGTAGGAGCCTAGGAGGTGAGTCTGTACTGTATAAAGATACTCCTGCATATGCTGCTGCTGTTGCCATGGAACAGCCGGCTAGCAGCTGACTGGCGATACTGTGAACTCACTCTGCGTATTCATTCATTCATTCAGAGTGAGGCTGCCTTTCTAGCCTCGATAGCAGCCAGGAGTACCAGACTCTCGTCTCCAGACACGTGCCTAATTTTTTGCTGCCAAAATGTATCCTTCTTCTTCCACAATCTTAACATGGCCAACGGAACAAACTGATGATGGCGATAAACTTTGTTTAGTGCTTATCATCCTGAAAATTGACTGAAACTCTTGTCCCTGTCCATTGATACCCGTCTGAAGTACAAACTTGAACGGACCCTCCCCCTTCTGTACATTGCATATTTCATATTTTTGTCTATGAAAACTCGCTCTGAATTTTTATAGTTACACCAAATATATTATCACCATAAATTATCTACTTTGTCATAGGAATAAATTAAATATTTAGAAAATAAGCTTAACAAATAGTTTAAAATAAGTTATCTAAGAAAAAATGTTTTAAGAAAAATGTATTTTTTAAAAAATATGAAATAAATAATCTGTTTTAATAATCCGATAAATAAGCTGAAAATATCAACCCTAACTCGCTGAGTTGTTTGATGGTATCTGATCAACGCAGTTGAAACAATAATAATCTGTTGTTAGTGAATCCCAGCTGATAGGGTTAATTAGTATGATAATGAACAAAGTAGTATAATAATTCTTCCATGAGGACGGCTCAGACAGATAGTCAAAGACGAGGACTAGTACCTGATTTGTTTTAATTAAAAAAAGAGAAGAAAATTGAAATGTGTATGGTTAGTAGAAGGTAGTAAATGATTAAAACATGCATCTACCGACACATCTTCTGACATTTGACTATTGGATGGCCTCACCTCACACCCATAGCTTAGGACAAGTTATAAAGCACAATAATCCTTTAGAGGCTAGCTAGTAGTGAACAGTGAGCGATCATGAGATAGAGCGCATAGGAGCTAGCTGATTAATAAGCTAATCTCTTGTAGATAATCATATATAAGCGAAAAGGTAGTACTAATTAACATGTAAGGATTAAGGAATGGATAGCTAACAAAGAGCAACACAAGCAACAGAAGAAGAAGAAAAATGTTGTGAGCCCAACCACGCTCTCCCTATCCCTCGATCTCCTCGTGCAGATGAGATGAAACGAGATGAGATGACATTGCTAATGATGAGAGAGCACTAAAACTAATTAATGGTCGTCATGGCTCTCATCCACCTCGTCGTCATGATCATTGGACGCTCTCCCAACGCCAACGTCTTCCTCGCCGTCGCCATCGTCGTGTGCCGCCACCGTCTCGTCGTCATCCTCCTTCCGCCCTTCGTTGCCACCACCGCACGCCTCGTTCTGCTCCCCGTCGAACGGGAACCCCGGCGGCCCACACCTCACGTCAGGGTACTTGACCACCGCGTCGAGCAGCTCCGAGCTGGCCTTGGCGTCGTCGCCCGCGCCGGCATTGGCGCCCGCAGAGGAGGACCCCCTGCCGCCGCCGGAGCGGGAGTAGAGGCGGTCGAGCTCGTCGAAGTAGGGGCACGTCTTGGCGTGCGCCGGCCGCTTCTTGCCGCTCTCCTTCGCCTTGCGGAAGTACTTGTTGATGTTCTCCCACTTCTCCTTGCACCGCTTCGCGTTCCGCCGGTAGCCCGCCGCCGCCATGCGCGCACTCACCTCCTCCCAAAGCGGGCCCTTCAGCCCTGGCTCCTGGAACCTATCCTCCAGCCCGGTGCGCACCCGGATCAGCGCCTCCACCTCGTGCTTCGGCCACCGCGACGAGCTCAGGTGCAGCGCGCCACGCTCCGCCCCCTCGCCGTCGTACGCCACCAGCTCCTTGCCGACGCCGGCTGCGCCGTCCTGGCTCAGGTCGTCGGCGGCCGGTGCGGGGTTGGGGGCGGGGGGCGGGAGTGTGATGGTCTCGCCGGAGATCTTCTCGAGGTAGGCGATGATGGCGGACTCGCGGGCGGCGGAGCTGGCGCGGTCCTGCGCGCGCGCGGCGGCCTCGCGCTCGAACTTGTCGGCCTCCTGGCGGCGCCAAGCCTCGTCGCGGGCAGCGCGCTCCCGCTCACGGCGCTCCATGGTGTCGAGGAACTGGCGGTGGAGGCTCTCCTGGTGCTCCATGAGCCGCTGCACCAGGCGCTCGAAGAAGGAGGCCGACGCGCTGAGCTGCTCCTGCCGCCGCCGCTTGCGCTTGCGCCGCGCCGCGTCCGCCCCAGACGGCTGCGGCTGCGGCTGCACCACGGCGTGCGCGTCCTCCCCTGCGGACGTCTCCGACGTGTTCAGCTGTGGCGGGTCGGCGGCGCCCACGTCGGGGAGGTCGGCCATGGCCGGCGCGAGCATGGCATTGTCGTCCCCGGTGAGGCCTGAGCCGGAGCCCGTCTGGGCGCCACCGCTCCCGGGCTTGTAGATGGCCTCGAGCTCGCTGAAGAGCTTGTAGTTGACGGCGCCCGCGGATGCGGATGCGGCGGCGGCATTGTCGTCGGCCTTGTTCTTGAAGTAATTCGCTGGAGCCGGCGGCGGAGGAGACTCCGGCGTGGTCGCCTTGTCCTTGCCCGTCGCCCTCTTGCTGCTGGCGCTGTGTATGTAGTCGATGTCGAGTGGCCGCCTGCACACACGCACAACAAATCCAACAAAACAAAATTAATGTCACCACCAGCTTCTTCGTCTGCTGCTGAATGATTTGCAAGAAGAGAATCGCGGCGAGTGTTTGAGGAGGAGGAAGAAAGGATGGGTGCATGCAACGCAATGCAAAGTAAGGGCAAGGCGACGCAATGCAATGGCGAAGGAAGGGAGGTTGGTTTGCCGCTTTTTCGCATGGTGAGGGAGGGAGGTAATCATCAAGTCGAAAAAGGAGGGGAGGAGGGATGAAGGCGAAACGTAAAGTTGGTAGCTTTGCTGTGGCTGTGATGGAGAAGAAGAGAGGAATCGGCATCCATCATCTGTGCATAATCTCTCAGGGAGAGGAGGTCCCTGCGATGGCTTTCTCAATCATGGCACTATTATTGCTCGTCCTCTGCTCCCCTCTCCCGAGCATCCAAAGCAGAGACCAAAAAGATCTCTTCCTTTTCCCTCCTCCCCCCTTCTCCACTACGGTGCCATGGGTTGATGTATTCCAAGCACGCACGCGAATTTCAACTCAATTTCGGCACAGAATGACGCACCAGGTCGGTTCTTTGATGGACGCTTCCTCGTCGCCGGGCCACCGCCGGAGCCGGCTCTCCGTGGCAGCCTCGTCGTCGCCTCCTCCTCCGTGAAGCATCATGCCGCTGCCCGCGCCGCCTCCGTCGTTGAGCGCATCGTCCGTGCCGCCGGTGGCGCCGCTTCCGCCGCCGCCGTCGACGCCCAGCTTGAAGCTCATGGCGGCGGCCAGGAACGGCGGGACGGCCGGAGGGGCGGCGGCGCCGGACGCCGCGCTCACGGCTCGGGCACCTGAGCTCTCCGGCACGGCCGCCTCGACGTCGAGGCCGAGATGGTGGTGCGGGTGGTGGTGGTGCTGATGCTGATGCTGCTGCGGGGCCCACCTGGCTGGCGGCGGTGGCTGGTGCTGCTCGTGGAAGAGCTGGAGGTGGTGGTGGTGCCCAGCGGCGGCCGCCTGGTGGAGCAGCTGCTGCGTGAACGGTATCCCAACGGCGGCGGCCGCGGGGCTCCCGCCGCCGAAGTGCGCGAAGTGCGGCGGCATCTGAGGCGGCGGGTGGTGGTGGTGCTGCGGCAGAGCGTGGTGGTGCAGCGGCTGGTACCTGAACGGCGCGCCCAGCTCCTGCCCCCCGGCCGCCGCCGCGGCGGCAGCAGCGGCGGCGGCCGCTTGCGCCGGCTGCGGCGGCGCGGACATGGCGAAGGCGCCCGGGTCCATGATGTACTGCTGGAACTCGGAGACGCCGCCGTAGCCGGACTGCATGGCGGCGATACCGGGACTCAGCTGCTGCTTGCTACTAGTCTTGGGAGTGAGCTGAGCTGGGTTTTCCTTCCCTTCGCTCTCGCTAGAGAGTCAGCTAGTGCAGTGATGCTGCGCGCGTTGGTTTACATGCCGGGTAATTAAGAGAGTTCACCTGAGCTAGGGAAGAAAATGCGGGCAAGATCTCACTACGGAGGAGTGAATTGGCCTGAGCTGTGGGTGGAAGAAGAGGATGAGGCAGCGCAGTGCAGGGGAAGAAGGCAGAGGTAGCAGCAGAAGCAACGCAGGTTTGCTTTCCACTTTGCTACTCTGGTGGTGAGCTTTATCTCCTGGCGGTTTTGGAAAGGGGTCCCTGCAGATGACCATATTTCTGCTTTTATAATGGACAGGGTGCTCATTATGATTCTCCTTCGGGTCCTTGTCCCGGTTTGAATGGACTGTTGCTCTTTCAGGAAACCCCTCTTCTCTTTTCCTTTACACTCCTGCCCCGGTTTTGGGGCGACTCTTTTTTTTTTCAATTCCCATGTTGCTATCTAGTACAGTATCACCTTCTCTTTTATGTTTCTCCAACAATTATATCCTTTTCCTCGTATATAAACTATGGTGATTCTTCAAAGTTCAATTTCAATGTTAATGTCACTACCTTTCCAAATCAAGATGATGATTTTCACAATAGCAGCAGATTATTAGTGCTCAAATGCAGTATCACGCAATATTTAAATAACGCATGAACAGGGGAGTAAAGTGAAAAAGACCTGTCCAAAAAAAGGAAAAAGGGAAAAACAATAGATAAGAAAAAAAAAGGTTTTTAGTACAGGCTACAGAGGCCACCAGGTGACGTCATCCTGGGGCGTGACACAGGCACCACACACGTGCCATGCACGTGTGAAGACACGGACGATTTCGTAATGCATTTGTGCATAAGCATGCCTAGGGCACTGCAGTTCTATTATTAGTTGCTCTGTTTCTTAGAAATTGATGATCCCTGTCTGCCAAACTCAGATTTTCATCTCTAATAATCTTCTTGAGTCATCTGCTTGCTTGTCTACAAGCACCGCCTCATCATCATATAATTGGTTTGGCTCAATGATTCGACGAATTACTATGCATAACAGTTTGGGGAGTAAAAGCCATTTTTCACGTACAGATCCCATAAGAAACTTTAATCAAATCTGGTTAAAAAAAGTGCGCGCGCGCTATACTGTATTGTTAGATTAGGATAATTATGTACGCGTTGCATTAATTTATCTGCAAAGATCCTTTCCTATCCCTATTAAAACTTGTTACCCTTGAAGCCAGAAGGAGTATCTCTAACTTACTTTCCACTCGCTTTAGCTCATAGAGGCCCCACAAGTCAGTTACCCATGTCACAGGGAAAACTTAGAGGATTCAATCCATTAGAGCGGTATGTTTTACTCTCTCTCTCTCTCTCTCTCTAAACACATAAAACAGCCGTTGAGGCTCAAATAAGCACCCATGCATAGCTTCTACCGTCCATTCTTTTTCCTTGATTGTTTTTTACTTAAGCTAACGTGCTATCCCCATTTTATATTATAAGTTCTTTTAGTATGTTTTTTCTAAGTCAAATTTATGTACCTTTGAACAAGTGTATAGTAAATTAATTAACATATACAATACTAAATAAATGTATTAATATTTTTATGGTGGATTTTGACAAAACTTATTGGTGTTATAAATATTGTTGTATTTTTTCTATAAGCTTAGTTAAAATTAAAAAATAAGTTAAAACAAAATTTTTAAGAGGATGAGTGGTATAATTAATATTCTACGGCTGAATAATTTTTAAGGCAAATGAATCAATTAACTTTAGGAAAGCGGTTAGGCTAACTTTTTAGTGTTACACGAATATAATTAATCAAGTATTAATTATAATAAACTTATTTTTTAAATTTCACTAGAAAAATTATATAAAAAACATCATACAAATTTTAACGTAGCTAGCTAGTACGACTCGTTGATCGATCAGTAATCGATCGATGTTGGGATATATGTATATATAGAGAGAGTGTGTGTTTGTGTGTCTGCAGTAGACATAGACAGGCGTGAGGTGGTGATTGGGTGAGGCAATTGACCACCGTACGTAGTACACGGTGGCATCTGCACGGTCTGCCTCCTCCTCTCTATCTCTGTTCTAAGCTTAGCCACCTGCATGCCTCATGCCTTTATGCCGTACTACTACATTACGTGGGTCACATCGCTACGACATCTGGCCTGATCTATCGCTGCCGACGGTCGATCGATCTATCTGCTTTCTCATTTTCTTCTTGATCTTCTCTTAATTTAGGTATGATCCTCTCTTGCATTCAAGACAGCGACACTGCTTTAAAAAATTATCATATGTGGCTAGAGAAGAAACCGTCTATATATAAAAATATAGTTATTTTTTAGTGGTTAATTGAATTAGCTGTCTAAAAAATATATTTTAGCATGTGTCTCAACCAATATCAACCGTCTAAAAAATGCATTTTCAAATACAGCTTATTATGGTTTAGGCTTATTTTAATCAATATATAACTAAATTAATTTAAAATTAACATCTAAAATTCACATAATATTTAACATTGTTGCATCATCCAAAATTTTATATCTAAAATATTTATAAATTCACATAAAGATTCATCCCAAATTTAGATGAATTTGTCAACTAAAAATTACATGTAAAATTTATCCTAAATTGTATATCAAATTTATTTGAAATTCATATAAACTTCACAAAATAAAAAATTATCAAAAATTAGTATTAACTTGAGGAGCAGCGACGAATATGGTCGGCAGGCCGTCACGGTGAAGAGGCCAAGTAAGGTAAGGCTAGGACAGTCAATGAGGAAGATGGCGAGGGGCGATGATGACCAGGCGTGACGATCTAGCTGGCAATACCAGTCAATGAGGAGAAGGTAATAGCATCGAGCCTAGGCAAGATAACTAAGGCCAACGCACGCGGGGTAGAGGAGGCTGAGGACGACGAAGGTGTCTCATGTCGAAGCGAGGAGCAAGGGGCAATAGAGGCGGCACATGTTAGGGTGAGGATCAAGGGACTAACTCAGGGAAGAGGAGCCCGAGGACGGCGATGACCGAGGCCATGCACGCCGAGGTGAGAAGCGAGGGTCGGCATTGGAGGAGATGAGGTCGAGGGCGACGGCTACCAAGGTGGCACGATTCGACAAGGAAAGAGGCCGAGGGCACCGGGAGAGAAGAGGCCGAGGGCATTGACGACCTGTTAGAGAGGAGACGACAATGACAATGGTGATAAAGGCACACACAGTGGATAGGGGAAGTGCAGGGATAGAGTGATGTCGGCTAAATTCAAGAGTGGCAGCGACCGAGGCCATGTGGGGGGAGTGGTGGAAACAAAGCGGCCAGAGGGCGAAGGCTGGAGTGTGGGGTGGCGGTGGAGTTGGAGGCTAGAAACAAGAGAGAAGATTGAGTAAAGGCAGCGCCCACGATTCAATTTTATCAACCTAGTGGCGCAGAACTAGTGTTCAACACATGAGACTTGAAAATTATTTTGCTCCCATGCGCCTTACATGGAGGAAATTTTTACAGGCGAGCAATACGTGCACTGCCTACATAAATTATTTTCGCATTAGACTATCCAAAAGCATTAGCTGCCTGTGACAATCATTTTAACAAGCGACGAGTGCCTATGGCTGCCATCGAAGGGTAGCTAGCTCTCAAGCCCTACCACCGTCGCCTTGCACTCTTAACCTACGCTATTGGCTTCTACAACACGTTGCTCCATGGCACCTCCTCACTACATGCCAAACTCCACCAAGCAACGACCGCCCTGCCTCCTTGTTGCATGCTGGCCTTTACCGCCCACGGCCATCTTTGACGTTACTGTAAATTATGCCAACACTGCCATACACTGCGCTCATCATCAGCGTCCTCCACCACACCATGCCTGCAGAGCACAAGCCAATGTTGTGCTCGCCATCGTCATTAATAGCCACCTCTAGGGATTCGTCCCTCTCATCAGAGAGACTAAATCTGGCCAAAAGGATATTAGATCCAGCATCCCCTCTACTACCTCTACACTCACTACCCAACTATCCTCAACCACTTCATGTACTGGCTCAGTACTTCACTACGCATCGACCTTGCCTCAACAAATCCAACCATAGTGGCTTTGATATGGAGGTGCCACCTCCGTCCCCATGGTTACCTCGAGGCCCTAGCCGAAGTAACGAACTTAGGAGGAGAAAAAAGAGTCTCTTCACTACAATCCTAGCAATTGCCCGACTTGTTGGCGGGCTACTCGAGCAGCAATGAGAAAGAGAAGGAAGAGGGTGGCAGCGTTGGACACAGACTCACCATCTAGGTCACCACCGGGGCTAGGAGGTGAAACGGAGGCGTGACAAAAAAAATTTTGTCGGATGTCTAATTAGCCTATGGGTAAATCAGGCATAGTACGTTTGTACGGTTTCCTCGTAAAGCTGAATGAAAATGTACGGCTCTAGCTAATACACCCACCTTGGGAAGGTGGACAAAAGTTCACTAGAGCCAAGAGAAGACATTAATTGGCGAATAGCTAGTGATCTGAATTAATCACATGAATATATATAGATACGTATTTAAAAAGGTGAGTTCAACCATTTTTGCAAAAAAGAAAATGCCGAGGGAGATGTCTCTACGAAGTCTACCCCTACCTAAAGAAAAATTTCCACGCGCTCTAGCGTTCTTACGAGTGTTTATTTGGGGATTAGGGAAAGAAGCAACAATGCTAGAACGATCGGTGTTAATTAACTATTGATCTCCTTTGTGTACGGATTGAGATAGCAGTTTTGACCTGACCTAAGCTACCGATTGAGATCGAGATCGAGACGCTGTCATCGATCGTCAATATATGTAGCCTTCATGCTCGATCGATCTGTCGATATTTATCATGCATATGCATGACAATATATATTGCAGCGTTCGGGCAGAGAATTTGTCCTGTGTATGATCTGTTTACCAGCTAGCTGCCGCATGCATCGGTCCAGTCTTTACTTACCAGTACGTACGTACGTGCGTGCTGCCTCCATGGCTCCTTGCATGCATATGTGCGCCTATTTTAAATTTTTTAGATTCAAATCCATCTTCCTTTGGTCCTCCCTCTTAAAAATTTAATTTTTTTATAAATTTAGACATATATTTAAATCAAATTTATTTTTTAAAACCTAGGGAGTATATGCTTAAGCTTTTAAGATATATATATATATATATATTATATATATATATATATTGATCTGTCCAAGAAGAACAATGCATGAGATATATACGTTTATGTATAGTGATCATCGATCAGCGTATATTGTGTGTACGTCCTGATCGATGGATAAGCTGATTTTGCAGGCTGCAAGCAACAGGGAAATTGTTGATTCAGCTGCAAGTCATGCAGGTATATATACGTACGTACACTCTGCACACACACATATAACACATGCGTTAATTAATTAATGTATATTAATGAAACACTCTTGTAGTTATATATATATATATATATATCACTGTACTACATAAATACATGGATCGAACACAATGGGACACGTACTGCTGCACGCGTTCAGTCTAGCTAGATTTGTATTTGTTTGTTCAGATAATGAGATCAATCATGCTATATATTTTCTCCACATATATGCATGGGTCATTAATGTCTCTGCATATTAATTAAAGCACATTGTCATGCATATCGCATACATTTTGTGTGCGTGTAGTACGTAAGTATACTGTAGTTGGTAACCACCGGCTTTATTTTGCTAGCTAGCTTGTCTCAAATGGCTGATCAATGCATTCGTCATCTATACATGTACGCAGCAAGTACACCTGATGCAAATTAAGCCGACCAAATGCATGCATGGATTTGATATGCATAACTAATAAATTCAACAATTCTCTACCCTATTAGCTAGCACGTCAGTTTATGAGTTTAACTAGGCTACCAATGAGTATAGTATAGTGTATGCGGAGTAATGGAAAAGAAAAAAAGAAATGTATCGAAAAGAAAAGGGAGACAGGTAACCGGGGACAGATGGAGAGGACGACGGCATGCACAAGTGACAAAGATGCTACAGTGGGTGGGGCCCACCGGGCTGGAAGATGAGTTTGGCCCACTGACAGCCCTGACCCGTTACTGTCACCTCCGGGCCCACTGTACGTGACCCATCCCTCCTCCTCTGCTCCATGCTAATTCATTGTTTATTATTGTCATTTTGTTTGCTCATTCCTATACCTCCGATCTCGATCCATGGACATGGACATGGACGACGTATGGCCATATGAAAATTCTGCCTCGATTCAATTTTAATTATTAATTAATACAAGATGCTTAGTAAGTAATAATTATACTAACAAAATATGCATATGCAAGTTAGACTATTGTATTTGTATAGTGTTAGCTATAGAGTTATTGATAATATGTCATAAAATAAACTAAAGGTGAAGTATAACGTTAACACAGTCTTGTATATTGGATTGGACGTCTACGCCTTGGGCACTAGTACTAAATTTTCAACAAAAAAATTAATGATCCATGTTGTATAGTGAGGTTCATCTCACGCTATAACCTAATTCTTTCCCATCTATGTCCTATCACACAACCCACGTTACCTTCCGTTCAATCATTCACCGTCCAGCAACCTTTTTTTTTTTTTGGAGGTACGCTGTCAGACTATCAGCTTATCTTAGAGCCGCATTACTATAGCTACGGAGGAGCGGGCGTGTACCTACGTTGACTTTGCTTAATTTTTTATTCTCGTTTTTATATAAAAGGGTTAATTAATACAAAAGTGTTATGGAGCTAGGTTGATGCTGGCCTAGATAACTCTGCCTTGGGGACCTGTGGAGCCAGTGTACTGTACTCACCGTACTCAAGTTCACCGTCTTAACTTGTGACACTGTATTTTAATCGTATCATAGTTTGTTAGACAGCTGTAACTTTTGCTTAGTTCCCACACTTTTATGGACTTATAGCGTGCCCACAAGTCGTTTACCTAAATCAGCTTACCAGCTTAGGTAGCAACCCCTTAAAGATTGCCACATGATGCATACGTAACAAGAATGTGTGAGAATCGTTGTTGGGTGTACACATACATGGATGGACGTAGATGGTAATGATAGACGATATATATTCGTGATCCGATATTTCAGGATCGAGCGAGGAAAGGGAGGAAGCTAAATTAGCTATGGAGGGACGCATGGACCTGTTGGACCGGGCAATAATAAAATCTCAAGTGTGCTGCATGCATGGTCGACCCCGACCATTGTCCTGCTACATCGGACAGTAGCAATATATTGCCACATTGCACTGTTGTCCCCTCCTCCCCCTGTATGATTCTCTAGCTGTGCTTGCTAGCTGCCTTAGCTAATTTCTCTCTTTCTAAATATAATAATTTTTTAACCGTTTTAGTAAAAATTAAGATTAATATGAAAATGGGTGTCATAAGATATTATGTGCAAAAAAAGGTTAAATCAGATATGGTTATTCTCAATTAAGATGGAAAATTAGATGAAGAATTATTTGGATATGCTTCTATTTTAAAACGGAGGAAGAGTGCTTACTGTCTCCAAACAAAAACCAAAGCCGGCCCCTACGCATAGACGCACGTACATCGGCAGATTTGGACCACTAGCTCGCTAGTGTTCTTTTTTTTCTTTTTCGTTACACTAGTTTTGATTAATTTCCTGCTATACATACTTATATACGTACGCCCATGATTAATTAATTCATTGTCCTTCCCCGACATGTACATGTTAATAAATCCATTTGCACAACATTTGTCTACTGTGCTTTTCTTTATTTTCATCGCACAGTAGTGTATTACTAGTACTCTACATGTTTTGCAAAAGTTTCAGTGCACACTGTACCTAACGAAATTACGGACTCATTGTAGCAGCTACGTCGACTGAGATGAATGCTATGTACTCCGTATGTATCTTTCTTGCCTTTGTATTTCAGAGTTTTCAGAAGCTAGATTGGGTTGAGAAAACTGGCAAACAGAGTTATAAATGGTGCAGGGTCATGCGTTGATCGAGGCTAATTAGTATAATTAGGCACCCTTTCAAAAAAGAAAGGTATAATTACGCGAGTGATGTCTGGTTGTTAGTATGCTATTATGCGCGTGCGTGTTCCTACTTTCAGCACTATATCTGTGAACAGCAAAGGCAGCATACAAGACACCTGAGCGTTTCATGTCAATGCATTGTTCCTTTTCTTATTTTATTTTTTCTGTTTTCGTTGTTTCTAGGTACAAGTATCTTGCATAATGTTCAGAATGTTATGCTGAATCTAATCCGACCGAACATTTCGCAGATTTAATTTGAGCTATGTATTCAATATTCTGCGGCCACGTTTGCACGGATGTCTCTCACTGACGTAATTAAACACACCTTGCTAGCTGCAGGCACTCACATCAGCACTAGTAGTAGTAGTAGGGTTCAATTTTGTGTTGCACAGGTTAGATGAAAGTAAGCTAAACTAAACGCCCACCGGGAAACTGATCAATCCAATATTCCTTCCTCTTGCATCTCCGTATAGCATGTGTTTTGCTGTGTTACTCTGAAAAACAAATGTTCAGTTTTGCGAAAGAAAACCATATAATTATGTGTACGATTTTTAGGATAACTCGGTGTTGTTGCTTCAGTCCTTTGGACAGCTGTATGGAAACTCAAGGTCTGGAACTCGGTACCATGGATAGGTAATTTGGGCCGCAGACGAAGCTAAGATATTACTGGACTGGAGTGTTGGTAGATATTTCAGTACATACCGTGAACCATACACATGGTTTATTTTGAACGGATTTGTTAAATAGCATTTTATAGAAAACTGGAAGAGATTTCTTATGGACATCTCCGCCATCGAGGGACACCAAGATTCATACACGAGCAGATCAATCCGTGTCTCCGGTTACTTGGGGTTTAAGCTCAAGCGAGGGCAGGAAGACTTAAAAGGGATGGCAGATACGGGCGGGCATCAGGATGCTGAAAGAGTGGCGGTAGACCCAAAAAAGGAGCACGACTCTCAAGGTGATCTGGGCCGTTCAAAAGGCGGATAAAGGAGAGAGACGCAGAGTGCAGAGCGGGTGAGAAGCCATGGCTGCGCCTCCCCTGCTGAGTCAGAGGCTTCTCTTCCTCTCCCTCCCCAACACTCCGGCGCCACCGCTCGCCCCTCAGGCCTCCTCTTTCTCCCCCGCGCGCGCCGCCTCCAACTCCGCGCCATCCCGCGGGGACCGCTTCCTCGGGACCCAGCTCGCTGCCGAGGCTGCCGCCCGCGTCCTCGCGCCGGAGGACGCCGAGAGGCGCCGCCGCCGCCGGGAGAAGCGCAAGGCCCTCGCGCGGAAGCCCTCCGGCGCCGCCTGCTACGGCTGCGGCGCGCCGCTGCACACGGCCGAGGAGGCCGCGCCCGGCTACGTTGACCCCGCCACCTACGAGCTGGTAACCAATCTTAAACTGCTACTGTTTCTTCTTCTCCGACGATTACTACTAGTAGGAGTATATCAGAATTCGCGCATAAGACATCACATAGCCATATACTGTCATATGCTTGCGAGCAGAAGAAGAGACACCATCAGCTCAGAACCGTGCTATGCGGGAGATGCAAGCTCTTGTCTCATGGACACATGATCACTGCTGTTGGTGGCCATGGCGGCTATCCTGGAGGAAAGCAGTTTGTTTCCGCAGAGCAACTCAGGGAGAAGCTCTCCTACCTTCGCCATGACAAGGCTTTGATTGTCAAGCTGGTAATCAAAACATGTCAAACGCAATGGCTGATGCAATCCTTCACTTCTTGTCTGCGTCTGCTTCTTGGCACTCATTTTGGCCGTTACATGCAGGTTGACATAGTTGACTTCAATGGAAGCTTCCTGGCACGTGCGCGCGATTTCGCTGGTGCTAATCCTATCATACTAGTGATCACAAAGGTGATTGTTCTGCATACTGCATGAGTACTCGTGCATCAAGATTATACCGGTTGCTGTTGACAGCCAACTAAAGATGCTTCTTTTTCTGAGGGAGTAAAAGCTCATTCTTTTGTAGGTCGATCTTCTTCCTAGAGATACTGATTTGAATTGCATTGGCGACTGGGTTGTGGAGGCAGTTGTCAAGAAGAAGCTCAAGTAAGATTTTTTTTGCCCCCTCTTTCTGTTCCAGCGATTATTGCATCAGGTTTCCCATTTTGTTAATTGGAAATTGAGTGTGCTGATTGCCATCTGTAGCGTACTTAGTGTCCATTTGACAAGCTCAAAGTCACTCGTTGGCATCACAGGGGTTATATCAGAGATTCAACAGGAAAAGAAGGTCAGCATGCAATATATTTGCTTTCCCGGTTATATCATGCAAACATGTCCCCTTCTAATCCCTTCCCTACAGTTGCCTTGCACAATTGAATTGTTTTTATTCTGCCATATCTACACTTATTTGTTTTCCCATTGATGTTGAAATTTGAAATACGATTGTTTTCTTGTTCCCTGGCTGCTATACATTTCGTAATACTGATCGTAATGTTCTTCTTTCTTTCTTGTTAGGGCCGAGATGTATATATACTGGTAAGCACTAAGCACTCTCAAATTCCCTTTTTCAATTTTTGATGAACTCTTGTGATATAGAGTTTACAAACACGCCATTGTATTTTCGTTTTGACGATTTTTATTTGACACTAAGCTTGCTGCCATTTGTACAAACCTAAGAAGCTGCATTCATATATCAGTAACTGTTGATAGCTTGATGCTTATAATGTTCTATTGAATACCTGATCTTTATGTTAGTACTATTATATGAAGATTACCCACTAATTAACATACATAGACCCATCTTCAGGTTCTCTCCTTCGTTTTTCATTATGTAACAGAATGATAGAACCTTGCAATTCATAATGCTTCAAATAACATGAGTAATATGTATGCTTCTCAGCTATTATATCTATGCCTAATGAATTTAGTACACCATTACAGGGTTCAGCAAATGTTGGGAAATCTGCGTTTATAAGTGCTATGCTAAGTATGTACTTACCGTTGTTGACTGCTATTGTTGTGTCCCTTTTTCAAACTTTTACTCGTTTTGCTTGTTCATTCTATTCTTCGTTACACTAATAGTTAGAGCATAATTTGTAGGGACGATGGCATATAAGGATCCAGTGGCAGCTGCGGCTCAAAAATACAAGCCAATACAATCTGCTGTTCCTGGAACAACCCTTGGTCCTATTCAAATCGAAGCATTTTTAGGAGGCGGGGTACAATTCCATATGTTACTCTATTCACCTTTAGTTTTGAGATATATATGCTAACTTTACTTATACGCCTGCTGTACCATCTTTATTTATGTAGCTATAGAAAGAACTTAAAGAGACTATAATAATCTTGAATATATTGCTAAAATGCTCAGTCAATTAGAATACTTCTCTGAACATGAAGAGACTATGATAATCTTGAATATACATATGCAGAAATTATATGATACACCTGGAGTCCATCTTCACCACCGGCAAGCAGCAGTTATCCATGCTGATGATCTGCCTTCTCTTGCACCACAAAGTCGTCTAAGGGCGCGGTGTTTCCTTGTGTGTATTTTTATTCAGTGGCACACATGTTTCTTTCTCAAAACAAGCACACTAATCTTTTCTTCAGAATATAATGTTTTGTTCAGTCTAATGATACAGGTGTTGGATTGAGTGGGAATTCATTATTCTGGGGTGGACTAGTCCGTATTGATGTTGTCAAGGTGACTAGTTGAGCCCAATTTCCAACTCCAAGAATTTTCTAACACTTCTGTTTTTTCTATTCTTTAGTAGTAGCCATTAATTGTTAATCAATCAATCAACCTAGGCTCTTCCACGCACACGACTGACATTCTATGGACCCAAGAAGCTAAGGATTAATATGGTCCCAACCACAGAAGCTGATGAGTTTTACAAGGTATGTGTCTGCTAATCAGACATTGGTACACAGCTATTGTTTTCTGCTGCTAGGTTGTTCTACTTAGAAAGCGTCAAAAGCTACTGGCAAAATGTTTTGTTCTCAAAATTCAATCACATTTATATTGGTATATGCAACCCACATACATACTTTTTCCTTCAAATATATATATTCATATAACTTCCATGCCTTCCACATCGATACCACTCGAAATATCTATGGATGTATCATAACTGCATCTATTTGCCATAGTTCATGCTTTCTATATTTCTGTTAATCTAGAAAAAAGATGAAGACCATAATTTGTATATTTAGCCGCTAATTAACCCGCTTCTGTTCTGTGCGCTAAGTGAATCAGGTAAATAATAGTATATGTGTTCTGCTGATCAGGGGCAGGTTCGGAACAGATTTTTTTTACCAGTTTTTTATTTCACCTTTCCAGAGAGAAGTTGGAGTTACATTGACTCCCCCAGCTGGCAAAGAGAAAGCTGAAGGATGGGTTGGTCTGCAGGGTGTTCGTGAGTTGCAGATAAAATACGAAGAGTCTGATAGGTAACTCTTTGCAAGTTGTAACTAATAGTGAAGCCATAGCTTTAATGATTCATCTAGCGTACAGTACTAGTGGGCTTTAGGATCAGACAATTAGTGTTTCAGTAATTTAGATCTCTTGTTTCACGAAGAATATGGTGTGCATGTTTTCTCCGGGCAGCTGCTTTCATATATTATTGACATTTGAGGACGTCTTTGTTATGCAGACCTGCTTGTGACATTGCAATTTCTGGGCTTGGGTGGATTGCTGTTGAGCCACTTTGTGTGCCATCAAGCAACCCAGATGAGAGTGCTGAGGAAGAAGACAATGAGAGTGGTGAACTGCATTTGAGAGTACATGTTCCCAAGCCAGTTGAGATCTTTGTCCGACCTCCATTGCCCGTTGGTAAAGCAGCATCCCAATGGTATAGATACCAGGAATTGACAGAGGAAGAAGAGGAATTGAGACCCAAATGGCATTACTGATGCTGCACTTACTAACCTTTTTTTTTGTACCAGTAGTGTCTAGTTACAACGACAGCATTGTGTAATCCAAATAGAGGACATATTTTAGGATTAGTTCCTTGAAAGTAAATGGTTCAGGAACGAAATCTTGGATGAAGAAGACATCAAGTTGTTGCGGATACACTTGTTTCTAAGATCATCTCCCTAGTACATATATCATGCTTTTTTTTTTCTCCCTTTTGCAAGATTGTAAACAATACTTGAAGGAAACACTTCCTTTGCAGAATGCTGGCCAGATCGTTCGTTTGATGTCTACTGAATTATTAACATTGTGAAGCTACAGAATTATGTTAAACATGAGCAAAGGGGTGGTGGATGCATTGCGTTTTCCAAGAATGCGAATTCAAAGTTAGGAAGCGTGTTATGAGCACTACGCAAAAGTTCTTACGTTTGGTTCGGCCCATTGGATCCGATGCAGAAGAGAAACCCGCGCCACCATGATCGACGGGCCCGCGACCTCCGGTGACTCGCCGCAGCCACCACTGCCACCGCCACCGCCGCACCCGGAGAGCGTCTCCATCTCATCCATGGTCGCCTCCTCTGCCGCCTCCGCTGCGGCTGCGGCCGCGGACCTCACCCGCCGGGGCGAGGCCTTCGGCGCCGATATGGCCGCCGCTGCTAGGGCTGCCATGGACACCGCCATTGCCCACTCTCAGTCGTCCGCCATCTCCGCCGCAGAAGCCGCCTCCTCGGCCAAGGCCAACGCCCTCGCCGCCTTCCCGGGCCTCTCGCTCATCGCAAAGGTTCCGCCTTCTTGCCCCCATTCCGCTCGGCGCTCGCTCCGATCTCAGCAAATTTGCTAAAGCTCCAACCTTTTGCCCCTCTAATCTAATCTTAGGAGGAGTTGGAATGGATAAAGAATGAGCACACGGCTCACGAGCAGATGGTGTTCGGCAAGATCAAAGGTGCCTTTTCATGTTATTTCTCAACTCAAAAACCAGATATTTATGGATTGATATGTAATGTCGGTCTGTTTTATGTCTAACAATTGAATTTCGATTGCTTATATATCGTGTTGTTTATTCGTGAATTTTAGTACTGTGCTTTTGATATTCGATCAAATATTGAGTTTGCAGTTACCATGTTTGCAGAGGGTGCCATCATGGCCACCCGGCATCCAGGAATTGCTGCAGGCTCCACCGCAATTGCTGGAATTGTGCTGTTCAAAAGTAATATCATTTCCTGGAAACCATTTGCTTTATGATGCTATACTGGATAAGCTTCATCTGCTTCTGCTAGACTTTACTTGGTGGCTTGCTTCTGGTTTGTTACATTCAGAAAGGAATACATGCTTCTGGAATGCCTTACACATGATACACTTTAGATGATATGAAGAGGTAGCTGTCAGTACCATATGTTAAAAAAATACTGAATTCTTTTATGTAATACAAGTTGAAATGTCGGAGCAAAATGTTGCTTAATATTCTCTGTAACAACAAAAATATGCTATTGGAATTGATTTCTTATCATGCTACTTACAAATGATTGAAAAATACTGAGACCTCCTTGAGCTAATTAATTAGATCCAACTTAGATGTCACGAGCAGATTCAGTTCAACCTGTTTTATTATAATCATCACATTATTCTGATAATTGGATTTCATTAATTCTATAGGAGTGTTGTGAAGTTCAGTTTCAAATTATCAGCCTGTACACTGTAGAGTTGCCTAGCATCTGATGTGAGAAGGATGTTGATGCAATGGAAGTTTTATCTTTGATTGTTTATCATCTATCATCTTTATCATCATCAAACCCTTTCAGTACCAAATAAATTAGGGTATGCTAGAAATAAAATTCAATAAAAACTACATATTAATGTAAAGCATAAAAATAGTTATTTTTCATGCATTTTTATTAAGAATAAAACTTTAAGAATATTATATCATTATAAGTATTTTCTATTGTCTTCTCACATGTTAATTTCGGTCTTTACTTGTCTCTCATCACATTATTGTTGCGCATTAGAATTTTACGCACGGATACCTCTAGGGTCTTTGTTGTATATGTCTAAGTCATCTCAATCGGTGTTGGACAGGTTTTTCTTCAATTGATGTTACCCCTAGCCTATCATATATATCATCGTTTCGGATCCAATCCGTTCTTGTATGTATATAAATCTAATACAATATACGTATCTTCGTAATACTTAACTATTAAATATATTGTTTTTTTAGACCAACATTCTGCACTGTACAACATCGTAGATCTAATCGTTATTTTATAAAACTTACATTTTAGCTTTGAGGGTATATTTTTATCACAGACAATACTCCATACATTTCGTCATTTCATCCACTCCGTTTTGATTATATGGCTAACATCTTCATCAATATCTCTATCTTTATGTAACATTTATCTTAAATAACGATAGGTACTCTTTTTGGCACTATTTAACCCTACAAACTAACATTTCTTGTCCCATGTGTAGTACTGCTAAAGTCACAATTTATATATTCAGTTTTAGTTCTGCTGAGTTTTAAATCTTTTGACTCTAGAGTTTGTCGTCATAACTTCTGCTTTCTATTTACTCGCTCGACTTTCATCGACTAGCACTACATCATCAGTGAAAAGTATATGTCTAAAGATATCTCTTTGTATGTCCCTTATAACATTATTTATGACAACGTCAAAAAGATAAGGGCTTAAAGCCGATGTTTGATACTGTCCTATTTTAATCAGGATGTCATCTATGTTTTCATCACCTGTTCGAATTCTAGTCAAAATATTGTCATACATATTCTTAATGAAAGTAATGAACTTTATTGGAACTTTATGTTTGTTTAAAACCCACTACATAATATTTATTTGTATTTTGTCATAATCTAAAATGACTGTTCAAGAAGCTAAAACGCTGGACCTTTTCTTATATATCACTAACTTTAGTGTGACTAAATTCGCTGCAGGGCCAAGGAGCTACCTGGTCCAACGGGTGTGGCACATATTTGTAAGCAAGGAGGTAAGCACTGACTGTCTATAGCGTTTTTATGAATTCTTGACATTTCTACTTGCTACCTGCCTACCTCCTTAACTACTCGCTGACTAGCTTCACAGTTCACACCTATTGGATATAATGCTTTAGTGCTTGTTATTACCGTCATGAACATGTTGTGATGCAATTCTTTGTTCTGAAACAGAGTGAAACACAAATTCATCTAAAACCAGCATAAAAAAGGATTTCATGAAGTTCGTGCATGCTACCTACATTCATAAAAAAAAAGTGCAGGGTTGATTTTCTTTAGAATGAATACAACATATGTTGATTTTATTACATAAGTTTCCAAATTTCAGACCCTACTTTCTGGCATCCAAGCTGAGGTGAATCACATTAGACAAACTGTCAATCTTGTGTCCAATGAAAGCCAAAAGTTGCTGGTATATTTCTTTATTTTGTTGAAAACTGAACCATCTGTTGTCAGCGCCATTTTAAGTTCAAATAGTCTTCATGTCTGATTTATTGCATATGCATTCCAGGATAGAGCAGCAACTGCTGAAAAAAGATTTCAGAAAGGATGGAATACACTCAGGCCAGCCTATTTTTTAAAGCCTTTTACCATTTATTTTTGTCTTCCCTTCTCTAATACAGTGTTGGACTTGCTGTCTACTTGTTTCAGGGAAGAAGGGCGTGCCATTCAAAGTGAGCAGAACCAAATAAGTGATATTGAAAAGCAAGCAGTAGGTGTGTAATAATTTCTTGCACTGTCGCCTTTTTCTATGTCAATTTGAATTTTAGAGCGGAAATTGCCTCGTCTTGAATTTGTCATATAATGAGTTGTGTCCTATTAGGTCTCAAGAGCATTCTCAATCAGCTTCCCAGAGCACATGCATCTGAGTTTCGATCAGAGGTCAGTATATTTTCTGGTATCTGAATTCTGAACACTATGATATTTACTGAAATGATTTGGTGATGTTGAATCTGTCACTGCAATTTGTTTTTTTCCCATGTTGCGCAAATCTGTCGGTTAATTTCTTTGCCAAGAGGAAAGAGTATAGAAGTTCTATTCAGTCACAGTTGGCATCGATTTATAGTTAGCGTGCAGAAATTGTTTTTCACGGTTTCATATCTCATAATTGCAGCATTATATTATTTTATCATAAACCAATTCTGCATTAAGATAAGATAGTATTTTGAAGACGGGAGTTCTGTAATGTTAATTTATAGCAAGGTTATTTTTTATTGCAGATATCTGGCCTAGCTTCTCAGGTGACGAAGGAGAAGAGAGTACTTAACAACATCCTCTGGAAGATTGTGAACTATGGTGTCCCTGTCTGACTGTCCAAACCCAGCTTCAGTTCCTGTAGTTTTTATCAATGAAGAGATTGTGAAGACATGGGTGAATCTTTTAGTTTATACTACTTGTTCGCGGAGGGGAAACAAAATAATATGTTTTTATCAGTATTGAAGAGAGATATTGTGCCGCTGGTGCTGCATCATATGGCATTCTCTGTTGCATTGTCCATGATGTGAAATGGACATATTGTGTCGACCTTCCCTGCAATTAATCAAATTATGTTTTTTGATGTGTAATGGGCGCGAGACTTTATGTGCTTCAAAGCGTTAAAGTTGATTCATTTTAATTTTTATTTTATCAAATGTGATGAAGTGGTGACCAATTCTCAATATGTTTATAATGGATATGCTTACAATACAGTATGCAATCTGGGTTGTATTTGCATGGACTCCCGGGGAGCAGGTTTCCCTACTGTTTTGGTGGCTACCCGGCGGTATCCGTACGTGGTATCCGTACGTGATAACCGCATGATATTGCAAATCCTGTTTGGGGAGCAGTGCTAGGATTGGGTGTGTAGATGCATTGGGAGAAGCTGCCACTGACTGGAGTCAGAGATGCCATAGATTAGATGGAGAGTGTTTTGTAATTTGAATCGATCTGTAACACAAAGATTGAGTCAATTTCAAATGGTACATAAAATTTCAGGGGTGCTGATAAATACCACAGGAAGAATGAAATAATTGTTTTTCCCAAAATTGGAATATTGTTTTTACTCAACTGATGGTTAGCAAACCCAATAAATGGAAGTGTTTCTGTAAAGTAAAATTTCTCCTACTCTTCATCTTCCTTTGCACGGGCGCCTGGTGCCGACCAGCGGGAGGCAGCCGGCGACAACGGAGAAGAAGGCGCGGCCATGGCGTCCTCGTCGAGCCCCAGCGCTGCCCCGGGCCATCGCGTCGTCGTCGTCAAGTCCCCATCGTCCTCCCTCGCAGCCGGAGTCGGGAGGGATGCCTCGGGAGCCGCCCACCGTGCGCGTCTACACGGTCTGCGACGAGTCCAAGTGCGTGCATCACCCCCAACCCTTACCTCTCCTCTTCCAATACATCAAATTCCTCCTCTTGATGATTCCGTGCGTGGCAGGCACCTCATCGTGCGGAACGTGCCGTCTCTCGGCTGCGGCGATGAGCTCGCCAATCTCTTCGCCACCTACGGCCCAGTAGACGAGTCAGTCTCTCACCCATCCTCTCCAATTCTTCTTCTTCCCCGCTACACCATGCCACTGACTCATACCACCAGCTGCCTGTGCGAATGGTTTCCCCCTTTGCTTGGTGATTCAGGTGCACGCCCATGGATGCCGAGGACTGTGAGCCCTACACCGATGTTTTCTTCGTCAAGTTCTCACAGGTCAGCAATGCCAGGTGATTACACCTTGGTTTAGTTCACGTATTGCAGTCCGATTGCTTGTGTGTGTGTGTAAACATTGCTAAGGAGTACCCATTGATCATCCCAGTCTTCAACTAAAGTCTATCCCTGTCAACCATGCCGTTTGGCCATCTTCAACTTGGAAGTTACCCTCATATCAATATCTTTATTGATATTATCATATCTGATTTGAATATTTGAAGATGGATACCCAATCTTTATGTGTAGCTTAGCAGTTACAGTGGGTTTACCAAACTGTAGAAATATGTACAGTGATTATAACCCCGAGAGTATATAAGTAGGTTGGGTCTATATATATACAACCCAGGCCAGTGGTCTAACACCTCCCGCAGTCGTAACGGAAGGAGAACGGACACAGAGACTGGACCGAAAACTGATAAACAAAGGCTTGGACAGGCCTTTGGTCATTATATTAACGAACTGGTGCGCTGATGGTATATGGAGCACTCGAACATATCCTAATGCGACCTTGTCACGGACAGAATGGATATTGATCTCGATGTGCTTGGTGCGTCGATGATGAACCGGGTTGACGGTCATGTAGACGGCACTGACATTGTCGCAGTAGACGGCGGTCGCAGAGGAGAGGGGTGCACGGAGCTCCTGGAGAAGCTGGCGAAGCCAGCAGCACTCAGCGACGACGTGGACGACAGTGCGGTACTCGGCTTCGGCGCTAGACCGGGACACTGTAGTCTGGTGTTTTGAGGACCATGAGAGTAGAGCGTCACCAAGGAAGACATAGTAGCCAGATGTAGAGCGTCGAGAGTCGGGGCAGCTTACCCAGTCCGCGTTGGAGTACGCGGTGAGGGAGTCGATGGGGCTGGAACTGAGATGCAGCCCGTTGGAGAGCGTGCCCTTCACGTAGCGTAGGATGCGCTTGAGCAGCGCGAGGTGAGGTTTGCGCGGAGCATGCATGAAGAGGCACACTTGCTAGACGGTATACGTGAGGTCGGGCCGTGTGAGAGTGAGGTATTAGAGAGCCCTGGCAAGACTCCGATATTGAGAGGGATTGACAACGAGTGCGCCATCGGCAGCGGAGTGTTTGGCTCGAGTGTCGACCGGGGTGGCTGTGGGGTGACAATTGGCCATGCCCGCACGCTGGAGAAGGTCAATGGCGTACTGGCGCTGGGAAAGAAAGAGCCCGTAAGAGGAATGGGTGACGGAGATGCCAAGAAAGTGGTGGAAAGGACCAAGATCGGTCATGGCGAATTTAGAGTGGAGTCGGGCCATGATCTGGTCAAGGAGAGATGTCGAAGACGCTGTAAGGACGATGTCGTCGACATATAGAAGGAGATAGGCAGTAGCGGAGCCGATATGAAGAGTGAACAGGGAGCTATCGGATGCAGAGGCCATGAAGCCGATGTGCCGAAGACAGACAGCAAAGCGCTGGTACCAGGCACGAGTGGCTTGTTTGAGACCGTAGAGGGAACGTTGAAGAAGGCAGACATCGTCGGGACGAAAAGGGTCGACGAAGCCTAGGGGCTGCTGGCAGTAGATCGTTTCCGTCGAATGGCTGTGAAGAAAGACGCTCTTCACATCAAGCCGATGTATCGGCCAGGAGTGCGAGACAGCCAAAGTGAGGATGACCCGAATGGTGGCGGGTTTGACGACGGGACTGAAGGTCTCGTCGTAATCGACACTGGGGCGTTGGGAGAAACCCCAAACTGTCGATAGTGGAGGGAGTTTAATAGGCCAATAGATTTTACACGGATGTGATGCGGTACACCTGATCTGACTAAGAGTTCGAACCTAAACGATGTAGCCTCTCCAATTCTTCTTCTTCCCCGCTACACCATGCCACTGACTCATACCACCAGCTGCCTGTGCGAATGGTTTTCCCCTTTGCTTGGTGATTCAGGTGCACGCCCATGGATGCCGAGGACTGTGAGCCCTACACCGATGTTTTCTTCATCAAGTTCTCACAGGTCAGCAATGCCAGGTGATTACACCTTGGTTTAGTTCACGTATTGCAGTCCGATTGCTAGTGTGTGTGTAAACATTGCTAAGGAGTACTCATTGATCATCCCAGTCTTCAACTAAAGTCTATCCCTGTCAACCATGCCGTTTGGCCATCTTCAACTTGGAAGTTACCCTCATATCAATATCTTTATTGATATATCATATCTGATTTGAATATTTGAAGATGGATACCCAATCTTTATGTGTAGCTTAGCAGTTACAGTGGGTTTGCCAAACAAAACTCAGATCTTGGCACAATAAAGTTGAAAGAAAAACCGGCAATCCTTATTCCTTAATCAAAACACCAGATACTTCTTCTAGTTTTGTGTTTGGTTTGCTATTGAGCTTTTATGTATCAGCTTGTATATTTCAGACTCAGCACTACCATGTATCAACCAAAGATTTGGTGTGTTCATTTTAAGGAATTGACTCCATTATGATACAATTGCATACACACACCTTCTTCTATGGAATCTTTTCAAACTGTTACGAGTAATATTGGATGATGTGGAGCTAAGATGCTAACCCAAAAGCTTATCTGGCTCTTCTCTGATTGAAAGGGTAAACACCAATATGACTTACCTTCTGAAGTTGTGTTCTGTCATCTTCAGGGAATACACAAAAACACTTCATGCTTCTCAAATTGAAGATCCTCGTTTCATTCATGTATCCTCTAATAAGGTATGCTGTACAACAGTATGTATCCTCTATTTAAGGTATGCAGTACAACGGTTTGTATCCTCTAATAAGGTATGCAGTACAACAAAGTAATATAATGTTTGGAGTTTGGACTCTAGATGAGAACCTAGAGGCTATTCATTGAGAAAAGTAGGGCAATAAAGTAGTAGACCATATAATGATGTAAGCCAAGTTTCTTTTCAGAAAAAAATAAACGTACAGGGGAATTAATGCGTTGGGTCATGCATAGTACCTGGAAAGGCAAATTCTGCAATAATTTGGAATTTTGTATATCCTGTCATATTATTGAACTTAGTATTTTTACCAATTTGTGGAGAAAACACTTCTCTGTAGGATTGTTTTCCATCCAAGTCGATGAATGCAACAGTAAACCTACTCAGGGAGAAACTTGGTAAGTTAAGAGTATCTGTGTTGTGTGTCTATCATATTCATTGCAATATGTACATTTGTGGATAAACTAAAGGTTCCATTTTTAAAATTTCAGATACAATCCAGCAGCGGCAATTCCAGTGCTGTAGTTGCATCCAAGAAATCAAGGACCTATAACCAGTAGACGAATTTGATATCATGGGATGGTGCAGAACATGCATTTTTTTAATCTACTTTCTTGTAGTAGGTTTTGTAATTGGCAGAAAAATAGTGTACTACAATGCTAAATTGCTTTCTATGTTCTCACTCAGTTGTAAAAGTATCCCCTTTTAGATTTTCTGCGGAAGTAATGCTAGTATCATGTTTTTTAACATGAGTTAATTTCATGTTTGATGAGCTCATTTTTCTTTGTGAAAAGTCCACAACGAGTTATATTTCAAACCTCATGTTCTATTGGTATACTGATTTATCTTTATGGTTATTCTATTTGCATCTCGATTGATTCCTATGAAGTTGTAAAATATGTGCTATGGTATGAAGAATTCTGTGATGACTGATATAGAAGAAAAAGATGACATCTGTCGATCAGATCTAATAGATATGTTACATATACTCCCTCTGGTCAAAATTTTTTGGCGTCGAATAAAATTCAATCAAACTTTTAGAATTCTCTAACCACCCATATCCATTTTTTATTTTTTCCCCTAACTAAAGTTCTAGTCAGATCCTGATGCCTATATATATATATATATCCAAGAGCAAATACCATATGGATGACTCAATAGGATAAAAGGAGATCCACGTTGACACAATCCTACGTGGAGCAATGAGAAAGAGAGAGTAGGGATGGTAATTTTGTCCACGGTCTAGGTATCTACAGATACTTGGCCTGATGGGCACGGGCATGGATGTAATTTTTTATTTATGTGCACGCTCGCCCAAGACTCGAGGATGTAGTAGGCAGTAGAGGCATTTTTTTACCTATGGATAATCTATGCCTGACCGATTACATATGCATTAGCTGATTTTGTCCCATCTATCAATTCTCATACCCTTCCTCTTGGCCTATTTAGCTTATTAACCTAGGGACATATATATACTCAACTAGGTAAAATCCTAATCTATCCTAATTCCCTACTCCCCTCTCATAGCTTCCAATCTACCACACCACGACCTACCAGTAACAGCGGCGTAAGCAGATGGTGGCAGGCGGGGCAGGTGGTAGCTATGGAGTAGGCGACGACATAGGCAGTAGACAGCGATAGTGGTAGGGGAACAAGCAACAACGATGACAACCCGCTAGGTACTCACTAGGCATGTCCGTGGCTATCATGCATGGGAATGGGTGCGGAGTTTTGCCTACTAACCCTATCGAATAGGGCTTGGATATGCAACGTTGGGCATCAAAATCGGGGTATGATTGTGCTCTACCCATAACCTATTACTATCCCTAAAAGATAGTGCAACTGACTATATATTTGTAGTTAGGCTATAGCATGTAAAAAAAAAGAAGATATAATAATTTGTTGGTTGGCTTAAGATAGTGCCCACTAACCCTATCGAAGAGGGTTAGTTTTATCCACTAACCCTATCGAGTAGGGTTTGGATATGCAATGTTGGCCATCAAATCAGAGCATGGTTTTACTCTACCCATAGCCTATTGCCATCTCTAAAATATAGTGTAACTGAGCTATAGCATATAAAAATAGAAGATACAATAATTTATCGACTTAAGAAGCATAGATAGTGGTAGGCCTAGAGAAAATTATAGCATATGACTATTTTACATGCTAGCTACTACAAATAACTATAAATGATATCTTCAAGTATAGCTAGCCATTGATTTTATTACTAGACTTGCTCTAAGTGTGGGTCTTGAGCATCAAATAATCAGATCTCAAGAGCATGTGATACTTAACACTTGCATTTTGACGTTAGTCGTTTTTTGGGTGCAAAAATTGTTGGGAAGCTCAAAATAGGAAAATAAGGGATAACATATAGATGAAACTAAAAAGAGAAAACCAAAGATGTATAATGAAGGTAAAAAACCTCCTTGCCCAAGATTTTATAAAAAAACAAACAAATAAAATATGAAAAGTTACATGATGATATCTATATCTCGCAATAACAAATAAATAATATGCTGGGTAGCTTACTACTTTTCCTTACAATTCGTGTATTAAAAACTATCTTAATATTTTTATATAAAAAAGTCAGCTAGTATAAAAAAAATAGATAGCTTTTTCCTTAACAATTCGTGTATTAAAAACTATCTTAATATTTATATATAAAAAAGTCAGCTAGTATAAAAAAAATCATGACTTCATCTTGAGCAGTTCAAGACACACCATGACAATATTTATATTAGGGGAAATTTGAAATAGGAGGGGATAAAATGCCTTGCATACGTAAATAAAAGAAAAACTCCAAGACTAGAAGAAAAGAAAGAAGAGGAAAAGAAAAGACGGGGAGGGAGAGGAGGGGCGAGAGAGAGAAGAAAGAAGAAAAGGATGGCGATGGCGATGGCGATGGCGATGCGACGTTGGCTGTCGTCGTGAGCGCAACCCTCCCTAACTCCCTCCTCCGCCAAATCTTCCTCTCTCTCCCGATCCAGCTCCCCCACCGGTAAGCCTCCGCCTCCCCCTCCCCGGCGCCATTTCTCCCCGCCCAAACCCTAGATCCACCCTCCTCTCCGGTCCCCCGAGATCTCCTCGATTCCGTCCGTGATTCCACGCGGACATGGCGGACTCTTTCGTCGCCGACGACCAGACCGACGCCGACTTCTTCGACAAGCTCGTCGACGACGACCTCTCCCCCGCCCTTGTAACTCTTCCTGTCCCTGTCCCTGTTCCCGCCAACGACGACCAACCGGCGGCGGAGGCGGCCTTGCTTCCAGCCGTTTCCGGCCTCAGCATCGCCGACGACGATGACCCAGAGCCTTCCCCGGCGCCTTCTGCCGTCGAGGCCCCGCCGGAATCGGGGAAGGGCGCCGTCCACACAACGGTCAAGCAGGTCCAGTGGGCCTCATTTGGAGGCGCCGTCGACGATGGGGCTGATCCGTTCAGTGATCTGTCTGGAGGCGCCGGTGATGAGGGATTTTTTGGGAGCATGGCCGGGAACCAGAGCTTCCAGAGCTCCGTCATTGGGAGCGTGGGGGCACCAGACCATGAGATCTTCAGCAGGAGCCAGAGCTTTGATGCGGAGGTGACAGATCAGGATTTTTTCGGTGGAACCTCCGATCAGAACGCCAATGCACAGCAGCAGCAACAGCAGCTGGAGCAGAGTGGAAGTGGTGCGGTGGACTCCACAGATCCCAAGTATTTGGAGAGCATTTATCCTGGATGGAAGTACGACGAGGCGACACAGCAGTGGTACCAGGTTGACAATTCCGATACGCATGGTAACGCCACCCAGGTGGACACCAGCAGTGAGAATGTCCAGCAGCAGTTTGGTGCTTCTTACATGCATAACTCGACACAGTCATCACTAGAGGCAATTGTGGAGGAGTGTACCACCACAGGGTGTGTATCAACGTGGGGACAGGGGGGCACCTCAGAGTATCCGCCCAACATGGTATTTTACGCCGAGTACCCAGGCTGGTACTTTGATATCAACACACAACAGTGGCAATCGCTTGAGTCGTACCAGCAGACAGTGACAGCTAGTGCTGTTCAGGGTGGAGCAAACAATGGTGTTCTCGCCTCTTCTGCCGAGACAAATTATAGCTTCAAACAAACCGAAGATCTTCCTGCCCACAATCAGGTGGTCCAACATAACTCTTTCTCTAATAGCTATAGTTATCAGAGCCAGTGGCAGACAAATTCATTTAGTAACTCTATGCAACCTGAAAGTGCAACAGCTAGTCTGCCAGATAGTTTCCAGGGCTCTGGTCAGCATGCTAATGCTGAATCTTTCAATTCCTCTACAAATAGTCAAGTTAGTTTTAACACCGCTGAAACCTCTACAATCCATTATGGCAACGTGAACTTAGAATTGTCAAGTACTCAGGGTGGTTACAGTGCAATTGATGGTCAACAGACCAGTTACAAGAGCTTTGAACCTTTCACAGGTCATCAGGCTGGTTATAAGGAGTTTGAATCTTCTACGGGCCACCAGATAAGTCATAAGTTATTTGAACCATCAGTAGGTAATGAAAACAGTTACAAGCCACTTGAACCTTCCAGTGATCACCACCAGGGTGGTTACAAGGGATTTGAGCCCTCCTCAAATCACCAGGGTGAATACAAGGCATTTGAGCCATCCACACATAACCAGGGTGGTTACAAGGTATTCAGTCCTTCCACAGTTCAGCAGGCTGGTTACAAGGGATTTGAAGCTTCTACAGGCCTTCAAACTAATTTCAAGGGATTTGAACCTTACTCAGGCCAACAGGCTGGTTACATGGGATCCCTACCTTCTACAGGCCACCAGTCTAGTTACACGGGGTTTGAGACTTCTTCAAACCAGGGTTATGGTGATGCCAACAATGTTGCAAATAGTCAAGGCTTTGCTCCGATGGAGAGCATTTACGGAAGCCATAATCAAGCTCATGGAAGTCCCCAAGTGCCTTTGTCAAACAGTTATTTCAGTACCAATAATTCCAAGAACTTTTCTCAGCAACAATTTCTTGGTACAAATGCTTCACACTTGCAATTTGGGCAGTCCCTGCATGAAGAGAGGTCATCGGCTGGACATCCACCACATGCTTTGGTTGCATTTGGGTTTGGAGGGAAGCTTCTAGTTATGAAAGAAACCAACTCAATGGCCACAAACTATGACACTGGAAATCAGGTATACTAAGAGTTCCTTTTGTGATATATTTTTAGTTATCAACCAAAATTATATATGTTAAAGTTTCTAAAATATTATATTTTAAATTTGCAATTCAAGGGGAATTCTAGTGGCACAGTATCAGTTCTTAATTTATCAGAGGTGGTTTCGGACAAAGCTGATGCTTTAAGCGCCAGTAACGGTAGCACGCTTAGTTACTTCCATGCTTTATGTTGTCAACCTGTTCCTGGCCCTCTTGTTGGGGGAAGTGCTGCATCAAAGGATGTGAACAAATGGCTTGATGACATGATTGCATTGTATGAATCATTGACTAGTGAATTCCAGAGAGGTGATCCTCGCAAGTTTCTTATTTCTTTGCTGAAGATACTATGCCACCACTATGGGAAACTGCGTTCAGCTTTTGCTTCTGACCCATCACATGAGGTACTTTCTGCCTTTCATGCGCTTTTTTATTGCATCTATGCTTATATTTTTACCAAAACAGAGGCGGATATAATGAATGCTCCACTTAATATGATGAACATGTCTGAATTAGTGGTTAACCTTTTAGCTCATCACGTGTGAGAATTTGTGATTGTTTCATTGTTTGGCCTTTCACCTTTGTATCTCCGACTTTCATTTGAATTCTCAATAATAGGACACAGATGGTCCAGAAATGGCAGTAACTAAGCTCTTTTCATCTTGTAAGAGAAGTAGCGTTCAAATGAGGGATTTTGGATCCCATGTCCGTTGCATGAAGAATGTTCCCTCTGAAAATCAGATGCAGGTGATTGTTATTTATTTATATGGAGGTGAAATTTAGCTAAATCCTAAATGTCCGCAGTTGAGGCAGTTACTTTGCTTGTAGGCTGTTGCGCAAGAGGTCCAAAATCTTCTAGTTTCTGGGAGAAGAAAAGAGGCCCTTCAGTGTGCCCAAGAAGGTCAACTGTGGGGACCTGCAATTATACTTGCTTTGCAACTTGGTGATAAGGTTTGTTTGATTTAATATAGCCTTCTCTTGTTTGTATTTCAATAGTTTGCTTGATTTGCCTATGAGGTTTTTTTTTCTTAATATAGTTTTATTCATCTTATTTTTTCCAATTGGTGGTGCAGTTTTACGTTGATACTGTGAAGAAAATGGCCCACTGCCATTTTCTATCTGGGTCACCTTTGCGAACATTGTGCCTTCTCATTGCTGGACAACCTGCGGATGTTTTTAATGCAAACAACAACACTAATAGCAACTATGGTTCCCAACAGCTTATGGAGGTAATACACAGTTAATCCTTTTTCACTTTCGAGATGCGTGATACTTTGATCGTTAAAGGATTATTCTGTAGTTAGAAGCAATAGTAAGAATTGTTCTTAACTTTTCATAGCACTTGCCTGTCCCATGTTGTTGTACAATAATTTCTTGTCATTTCTTAATTACTGCAGTTTTATGGTGCTTTGATATTTTCTTGAAAAAAACATGTTTTGCTCCATTGATAATGCATTCTACTGTTGTATTGTCTCATTATTGGGTTTCTGTTTAAATAGTGGCTCAATTTATTATTTCTTGTTTTTGTGGCACAGCCTAGTCCTAATGGCATGTTGGATGACTGGGAGGAGAATTTGGCTATCGTAACTGCAAATAGGACAAAAGGTGATGACCTAGTTATTACCCATCTTGGAGATTGCCTTTGGAAAGAGAAAAATGAGGTTTGTATGATATGTATTTGCAGATTTAACTTTTTTTTGGGTGGTCAAGTATCTTATATGCCTTTTGATACAGGTTGCAGCTGCTCATTCGTGCTATTTAGTTGCTGAGTTAAATATTGACTCATACTCTGAAAGTGCGAGGTTATGTCTTCTTGGTGCAGACCACCTGAAGTGCCCTCGAACTTTTGCCAGCCCTGAAGCCATTCAGGTACGTTACTGCTAGTCATTACTCGTAAAAATATTGGATCTTAGTGCAATTTTGCCTCAAAGCTCTTTATCTTTTGCTTTTTAGTGATTAGTTAATGCAAGCATACTGTACAGTGTTTTATAAGCAATTATTGCATAGATACATAGGCCGGAAATTCAAGATTGTGTGTAACCCCTAAACCTTTTGCTTCAATTTTTTTACTCTGCCGTCCACTTTACTGAACTAATATTTTGAAATGCAATAACAGAGGACAGAGATTTATGAATATGCGAAGGTGCTTGGTAATTCTCAGTATATCCTGCTACCCTTTCAGCCATATAAACTGATATATGCATACATGCTTGTGGAAGTGGGAAGGGTTGCTGATTCTTTGAGGTATGTTGTTGTTGATTTGTGCATGATCAGCAAACGACTTCAATGCTGTACCTAGACTCTACTTTCACATTTTGATCTAATCGAATCTCCTTAAAGGTATTGTCAAGCATCTATGAAGGTGCTGAAAGCCTCTGGCCGTGCCCCAGAATTGGAAGCATGGAAGCAATTATTTTCCACCCTGGAGGACAGGATACGCACTCACCAGCAGGTAAATCCATACAGCTTGTTTTGCATTATAGCATAGTTCCCCCCTTCCCCTATTAATGCACTTGCGTTGATTGCTATTGTTTAGGGTGGATATGGGACAAACCTTGCCCCTGCAAAACTAGTTGGAAAGATTTTTACCTCTCTTGATAAATCTATATCGCGTATGATGGGTACACCTGCTCCACTTCCGCCATTGCCACAGGGCACCGTTAGTGATAGGGAGAGCTACACTGCACCTGCGGCTACAAAGTTTGCAAATAGCCAATCAGTAATGACTATGTCATCGTTAATGCCATCTGCATCAGTGCAGTCTATGAGTGAGATGTCAGATAGTGGCAGGAAGATTGCCCACAACAGAAGTGTTTCTGAACCAGACTTTGGCAGAACCCCGAAACAGGTAATCACGTTCTCAGCTGAGGTAGAGGCTTGAAAGGCAGTTGGTTCTAATTAGTGAATGCCAAGTGAAGAAAATCTAATTCTTTCATTTGTTTGAAAAATAACAGGGTGCTCGATCGGACAGCACACAGAGCAATGCACCAGGATCTGGTAGTTCACGCTTTGGTTGGTTAGGCTCTACACTGCAGAAGACAATGGGATTTGTTTCAAAATCCCACCGGCAGGTACTTAACTGAGCTATTGAATTGGAGCCACTCCACCACTCTGTTCAGTTTCTCTTCCACATGGTAAAGCTAATACTGAGATCCTTTCTATGTATTGAAGGCTAAATTAGGGCAACAAAACAAGTTTTACTATGATGAAAAGCTGAAGCGATGGGTGGAGGAAGGTGCTGAGATTCCTGCCGAAGAGCCTCCTCTCCCTCCACCTCCATTGAAACCCTCATTCCAGAATGGTGTGGTAGACTATAAAGTAAATGGCCCCATGAGCGCAAGTCATACTCCCAATGGGTTCATGGAATGGACATCTTCAACTTCTTCAGAGCATGGTTCGGGGATGCCACCAATTCCGCCAAGCCAGAACCAGTTTTCTGCCCGTGGACGGATGGGTGTCCGGTCCAGGTAATATAATAATACTGCCATTTGCTCATGTCTTTCTCTATATTTGTGTAAAAATATTAACCAGGGGAAAGTTATGTTTATTTTTAGATACGTGGACACATTCAACAAGGGTGCATCTGGAGGAGGAGCAGTCCCATCCTATAACAAGCCGGCTGTTGCATCTGTAGCACCACCGAGCAGTGCGAAATTCTTTGTGCCCACTGCAGCTGTTGTTTCTGCAGAGCAGATACCTAACCAAACAGCAGACACATGGTGAAACCTTCCATCTGGATGAGCGTTCATCGTCACCCCCAGCTGAAACGTCATTTTCTTCACTCCCACCAGCATCACAATTTTCAGCACCACCGATGGTGCCTACCATTCAGCGGTATCCGAGCATGGATAACATCACTTCCCCAAACCATGGATCCGGGGTGTCATCGGGAAGTAATAGCAGCTCATTCTCAAGATCACGAGCAGCATCATGGAGTGGAACTTACTCTGAACAAATTAATGCTGTGGCAGGTGCTAGATCACCTGACTGGCAGACCATGCCATCACCCCTCATGCCTGGCAAGCAGTCGCATAGTCGTTCCAACAGCAACTCATCCGTACAGTTCAACAGTTTGACAGAGGATCTTCATGAGGTCGAGCTCTGATAGGTGGCGAGTGCTCAGTATGACCCATGATTTCACAGAAACAACCTGGGTAAAAACCTGATGCTCTCAGCAAACCCCTAGGGAAGTGAGGGAAAAAGAGATGAAATGTCTTACAGTAATGAAGGGAATGCTACAAGTGAAATGGATATCTCCGATCTCACACAAAGTTGCGGGATGGGGAGTAAAGTGAGGTGTGCCCGCCCTGTACTCCTACACACGGTTTTTTGAACATTTTGTAGGTATTGTTGGTTTTGTTTTAGAGAGAAGGGGAGAAAGAGTTGGGTGTCCTTTTTTACATGTGAGAAGCAGAGCATGTGGACACCATTGTACAGATAATCCACCCCAGCTCAGCCCTGCCCTGCCCCCATATTATTCATTGAAAACACAAAGAAATGGGAATTCGCCCGCCCACCATCGTTTTTGTCATTGTATTATTATCATTTTTTTCATATTTTTGGAGAAGGATAGAAGAGAGAGAGAGAGAGCTCATCTGTCTGGATATTCTAGTATAAGAAAGAAGCTTTGACTGCGTAGAGTGTTATACTTACTGTAATGTTCCTATACCATGATGATGATAAATATTATTCTTTGGAGTAGATGGTCAATCAATACTGGAGCAAGTAGCATAGCATCCTCTTTTTTTTTTGTTTCCCAGCATGCATAATGAAAGAGGTGAATAGTATTATTGAGATATATTTAAAGATATGCGTATTTAAAAAGCAACTATTGACTATATTAACTGACAGTCTATATTAACTGAGATTAAAATAAAATATTTTATTGTTGTTGTAGTAGTATCATTTGGTTGGTTGATCAGATTTATTTGGTAGTTAATTTAATTTGTGCGTGCATACCTGTGTCTCTGTAAATCTAAGCTAGAGAAGAAAAGATCAGTAGAGGCTAGGGCTCAATTTGTTGTTAAAATTAACCATACTAAATTGTGATAAAACAACAAACTAAACTATACTTCATCATCACAACCTTACCATTCCTTATCAACTTTATTTTTATATAGGAATCGGGGTATTCATGGTAAGCAAACTGATCATGAATGATGTGAACTGTTGTTGTGATGACGAGTAGTCCCTTTTAAGACTGTAGAGAGCCACATCTACATCTATAGGAAGCATGAATAAAGTTTTGAGCACCTAGCCGCCATAGCTAGCTTAAGAACCCTCTCTAAGCTAGTCCTTCTAAGGCGGCTATAAATAAAGCCTTGAGCACCTAGCCGTCATGGCTAGCTCAAGAACCCTCCCTAAGCTAGTCCTTCTAAGGTAGCTATGAATAAAGCTTGCTAACAAGGGTAAGCGATGTAAGCTATATTACCTTTGGACTTGGTCGTCCATACATTTAAGGGCAATAATATAATTATATACTCCAAAGTATATAATGTGGGAGGAAGGATGACAAGATGGATATTCACCCATGCCACATAATGTGGAGAACATGGCGGTTGTTGTTCCTAACACTCGTCAGGCCTAGTTTGTCCTGGCAGAGGGCATAGGAAAAGCTAGAGGGCATGGTTGACTATTGTGTCCTCCGTTCAAGCCTACCTTTTTACCAACAACACCGAACGTTGTCAGGAGGGCTTCATTGTCATCTAAAGATTGTTTCAACAAGCTTGTGTCGATTGAGTAGAAACGCATGGTGAGCCTTCGTTGTGCCTTGAGCTTGAATGGGCTCCATGTGGTGTTCACTTGAGCTTGACGGAATAAACAAGATACATAACCTTTGTATATGTCACATCGCTCTCTTAGAGCATGGTTATCTGGTGTCCTCCAAAACAATATAAGGGGAGAGCCGAAATCAGGGACCAAGGAAAGGAAACCTAGAAAGATATGACCTATAGTTAACCATTGTAAAGTTTATGGGAAACCAAAAATCTAGAACATATAGTCATCCATTATGAAGTTGCTAGGAAATCCAAAAGAGAAAGGAAAAATAGAAATATTCTAGATCTATAAGGCTATGTAAGCTCATTCTTTACCAGAAGAGAAATCAAGAATCCAATAGAATTAAGGTGTTATATCTCCGGTGTCTTGAACTTGTGTAACTCATATGCGTATCGTTTTTCCAGCCGAACTTATAAAAGGGTCTCTCCAAATTCTTGCTATCGAATCATCAATAAACTTCTACTTACAAAACTATACCAAAATATCAAACCAAACATCACCTCGCTAAAAGTTTGACTTTACCAATAAATGGTAAAGGTTTTTTTTATCAATGAAGTGAATAAGGCCTAGGTGGTGTTTAAGAAGACGAAGCTAAATACGCACTGTAGGGTTAATTAAGTTTTAATTGCTATAAAATTAGAAAAAAACAGTTTTTTAAAATATTACGAAGCTATGTTAAAAATAAAATATATGGTTTACTAGTTTGAAATATATAATTTTTAGAAAATAACGGGGCTAACAGGGAGGTGAGATCGAAAAGTCACATGACCGCAGGCTAATTCGACCTGATCTGACGAATCGCTTCCTCTCCCATCTCTGTCCGTCTCGCTCTTTCCTCCCGTGCCCACGCGAGGGGAGGCTTCCTCTCCGACTCCGACCCCGATCGAGGACGCAAACCCTAGCCGCCACGCCCATTGCCCAGCCATGTCCGCCGCGCACCTCCTCCTCCGCCACTCCCGCAAGGTTCGTTCGTCTCTCTCCCTCTCCCATCTCCTCCATCTGCTGTTTCTCTATCCATCTCTGCCTGCCTCTGCGCCGCATTCGCCCGCCTCTCATCCCAACATGTTGGAAAACCGAACGCTCCCTCCCTCCCACATGCTTCGGTCTGTCGCTTCCCGTCAGCGGTTACGCGTGGAGTTCTTGTCGTTGAATTTTCCTTTTCATAATACGACCTACCCGTGCGATTTGACTAGTAGTAACTGCGATGCGCCGTTCCATGCGGGTCGATAGCTTTGCCTGATTCCGATCGATCGGAACATCTATTCCCTATTGATGCGAGAAATGGCTTTGTGGTAATCTACAAGCCCATTCGGGGAGATTGCTTTCAAATTTCCAATCATCTACGAGCAGCAGGCACATATATGCTTTCAGATGGCAGCACATATATATAGATGCAGCCACAGGCACCCACTTGTTTCTTGCTTTATTGTGTTATGCATTACTCCATTCCATTACTCCCACTGACATTCCAATCTGCTCTCACTTCTACTGCAGCTGCGAACTTTACACAACGCTCTAGACTCTGAGCGTTCTGCTCTTGTGCGCTACTTCTCCGCTGTTTCAGGCTCCTTTCCCACAAAGGGAAATGGTGGTGGTATGTGCTTTTTTGTTCTGATGCTTTGTATCTCTCAACTGATTTACTGGAGTATGCATGCAATCTGTTTGTTTGTTCAACTAAACTGGAGATGCCCTTTCACATAACTAATTGCTGTGGTGGTTATTTATTTCTCTTGTAAATGTCTCTTCTGTTTGTAATCATGGAATTCTGCACTGCGGTTGTGGTAACTGCTTATAAGTCCTGTATTATCATCGTTGTTCAAACTGATGTTGCGCCTTGCACCGTCAATTCAATTAAGTATACAACTTTTGTGTCTCAGTTTCACATGTATCAGTTATCCTGCATCCTCCAGAAGACCATCTCAACTCAACTTAATTCAACATAGCTTTTTAGTTCTAATCAATTTGAGGTAGGTTAGAGTTGAAATCCAACAAAAATAGCTGCTTTCCAAGTATTTCTATTCAAATACATATCTTCAGATATATCTCACTTTTTTAAACTCTTTTCATATTAATTTCGGTTTTTCTCTATCTCTTTACATTATGTTCTTCCAGAAGACCATCTATGCTTCTTTTTTTGCACTTGCATATTATCAGTTTCACAAGAATATGGGACATTCGCCAATTACGTATTGGTGAACTGTAATCTAATATAGGCAAATTATCAATTGTTTACACTAAAATCCGTACAAACAAAATATTTTAACACAAGTACAATGCTTTCTGATCATTTGTACCTCTCCACTCCATTTTGTACCTTCGACCAAACATGTTTTGGCTTCCTGAGCCAATATGATCATTTTTTATTAAGGCGTGATTTGCCATTGACTTAGTTTAACTACTCTCATATTCTCTAGTGCAGACTACAGTTATTTTTGTCATGTGGCAGCTTATTTTTTACAGTGAGAAGTTCACGTTGTTCATGGCATCTCCTCATTAAGTCATTGTCACTGATTCTTTTGGTTTCTGCAGGTGTTGAGAAAAGAATTGGAGGTGCCAGATTTCCTCAGTACAAGCAACCTGGGAAAGAGCTTGAGACCTTCAAGGTTATGTTCTTGAAAAATAATCCGCATTTTGATACCCCTGTTGTCATATCCTGATTTTCTAGTTTGTCCTTTTTATCCTCCAGGTGTCACTAGGAGGACAAAATGGAAGATACGCTTGCAGAAGAGCACCTAACAACTGTATCCCAACCACTATTACTGGTCTCAACGGTTCATTGTCATGGTATGTTTTATTTTCTGCTATGCTATTGTTAGCTTATATGGCTGTGTAGGAACAGAATTAGAGAACCACCCTTGAAACAAGAGAATATGAACCAGCAATACTTGAACATTGAGCTAAGATAAACCATCAAAAAATCACTGACACCTTCTGCAAGGCCCCTGAGATATGCCTCTCCCCATGACAGTTCTAATTTCCATCGCATCTTGGTAATACTCCTTCTCTTTTCCTGTTTGTTTTTCCAGTGGACAGGTGGCTTCAGCAAGATCTTTCTCAAGCAGTGCAGGTACTTCTCTTTGTAAAATAACCAGGATATTGCATAGCAGCTCCTCAGTTTTTTATTGATCTTTATTGCACTTATGTACAATGCTGTTTGCTGCCGTTCTTCTTTTTTACTATTTATTTGCTTCACTTTATCCTGTCTTCCCATGTACCCATTTTTTCATGCATGTGATCCTGTATTCTGCTACTTCTTTTTGGATATTTTTCTCCACATCTGTTTCTCCATTGAATTTTCAGAACAGTTTTTTTATGTGTTATCTAAGCATCTAATTTATTTGCTACAAAATAAGTATATTTCAATCTCGCGCCACATCTCCCCATTGTTTTGGTTACTTTGTTAAAATTGTCTATGTAACTCCAATCAATGGTTCCATACATAATAAGTAAAGTAAGGTCCTCTGTTAGCTGTCTTATCTCTTAATTCTTGACATAATTTGCTTATTCCAGAGCTGCCACCACATCAGGAAATCGGGATGCCATCACTCTCTCCTACAATGACTGAGGTATCTGTTACGCAAAATTTTTTTAGTATTAAAACTGAATAGCATAGCTCCTTGTCTGTATTTCTTGAATTGCATGCATCAGCGTAACACCTTTAACACCCTAAAAGAAGTATTGCACCTTACACTTGTATTGTCTGTAGGGGAACATTGCAAGGTGGCTGAAGAAGGAAGGAGATAAGGTCTCACCCGGTGAAGTTCTCTGTGAGGTGGAGACGGTAAGTTTTCTCATATGTAAGGCTACATGTCATATATCTTTTAGATTTATTTTTAGTTATGCAATTACTTACTTCTATTCAAGCTGCAGTAGAAGCTAAATGTCCTTTGAATGCATTCCTGGTGACTAGGATAAAGCCACTGTAGAGATGGAGTGCATGGAAGAGGGCTATCTCGCTAAGATCATTCATGGAGATGGTGCCAAAGAGATCAAAGTTGGTGAGGTAAAAATTTACTGATCAAAGAACAATCAATTTATGACTCTCAGTTTACTGATATGATTATTACAAATGCCTCAGCCTATAAATTTTGCTGACATAATCTTGGTTAATTTATGACCCCCTACTGTTCCTTTTAGATCATTGCTGTAACTGTGGAAGAAGAGGGTGACATCGAGAAGTTTAAGGATTATAAACCTTCAACTTCAGCTGCACCTGTAGCCCCTTCTGAATTGAAGGCACAGCCTGAGCCTGCAGAGTCAAAGGTGGAGGAGAAAGAGCCTTCCAGGTCTCCTGAGCAGAAAACCCCAAAGACTGAAGAAGCTTCTCAACCAGGGGATCGAATATTCTCCAGCCCTCTTGCAAGAAAATTGGCAGAAGACAACAATGTAATTTTTTTCTTGTGTTAGCTGTCTAGGCTATTAGTTGGTAGCTATTATTGAATCATACTTAATAAACGCAAGATTCTGCTGCCGAAAACAGGTCCCACTGTCAAGTGTAAAGGGAACTGGTCCTGATGGGCGTATTTTGAAGGTGGACATTGAAGATTACTTGGGTATGCTCTTTCTCCTGTTAACACCCCCCCCCCCCCCCCCGCCTCTCTCTCTCTACCCCCTTAATGATGAAATCTGCATAAAAATCTAGAATTGTCTAGTTATATATATTGACCAATGACTATTAGATTAATTTATTTCCAACTATATCACTTTCTAGCAATTTTAGAGAAACTGCTGGGGAAGCCGTCATTTTGTAGCTAGTCACGTGTGCTCCTGGACATCTCATGCTAGTTCTGAATTATGAACTCATAATGCCGAATTTTATTGGGGTGTCCTCCCCTTTCTAGTTGTCTTGTTTAATCTGTAAGGGTCAATCACAAGAAAACAAGCTGTATCACTCAATATCTTTGTGGTTGGCTATCTTATCCAGCCTCATTGTTTGCCCTATATGAAATAAGCCGCTGTGAAAATTTAAATTTTAAAAACTTTAAAGTTAATTTTAGGATATTTTCAACATTGTTTCTTTCTCAGCATTGACTTTTAAATCACTAAGAACACATATAAAAGTTTAGCCATAAATTATTTTTTAGTCGCTAATAAGTCATTTTGGCTTATAATCAGCTCATGGCTAACCGATGGGGCTGGAACCACATTCAGATACTATTTGATCATTTAATTCGAATATCCGCTGAACCAGTGTATCAAGTTTTCAGAAAAAAAAGGCTATTCTTTGACTCGGTTTTGCACTTTTGCTTATTTGTGTACACTGTGTTAGTTCACTTATTCCTTCCAAAATGTATTCTGAATATAATAACTTTGTTGTGTTAGTAGCACCACTAGTTTGATCCAAAGTAGTAGTAATATAATTTGCTTGAGCTTGCCAAGGTTCAGGTTATGTGTGTGGCTGTCGCTAGCCTGTTATGTATGCCAGATTTGCTGTGATTTTATCATGTCTGAGAATTCAATCAGCATCTAACTATCATTTTTTTATTAACAAAGCTTCTGTAGCGAAGGGTGGCAAAAAAGAAGCTCTTGCGGTGCCAGGGTTAAGCTACACTGATGTTCCTAATACTCGGATAAGAAAAGTAAATTTCAATGATACAGAATACTGTTAGGTTGTTTTTTAGCTGATGTTATTGGTCTGAGATTGTATTATCTTCTATATTCTTTACAGGTTACTGCAAACCGCCTGCTAAGCTCTAAACAAACAATTCCTCATTATTACTTGACAGTTGACGCTCGTGTTGATAATCTTATCATGTATGTTGAAGCCTAATTTTGTAATTTAAAGCAGTCCTATATATTTTGTAGGAAACCTATGTAATGAATCACCTTCAAAGTCCATACTGCTGCTTTTGTAGCTCTTTTTAAAACAGTTCTTTATTTCAAGCTAATCCAGGTTGCGAGAGGAATTGAATCCATTGCAAGAGTCATCTGGCAGTAAGAAGATATCTATTAATGATCTTGTTATAAAGGTAATTGCTGGTTTATTGTTTCTTATGTCTAACAACCATTGAGTTATCGTAGATTGGGTGTATGATGTGTACAGACTGTTAATTTTCTCCTGACATCCAGATCTGAAATTATCTTAATTTGACCTGCAGGCTGCAGCTCTGGCTCTTCGAAAGGTTCCTCAGTGTAATAGCTCCTGGATGAATGATTCTATCCACCAGTAAATTCTCACTGAGCATCTATCCTAGGATTAGAACTCTATTGGCAAGAAGGTAATTATGGTAAAATTTATGTCTCATGCAGATACCACAACGTGAACATCAATGTCGCTGTACAGACTGAGCATGGGTTGTTTGTTCCAGTAATTAGGGTTAGTAATCTAAACTTGTCTAATTTATTAAAAAAAAATTGTTTTGTAACTTGTACTTGCGTTGCAGGATGCAGACAAGAAAGGACTTGGTACAATTGCTGAGGAGGTGAAGCAGTTGGCTCAAAGAGCAAGGGATAACAGCTTAAAACCCAAAGATTATGAGGTATATGGATCTCATGGTAGCTAATATAAGCATGAGACAACATCATTTTTCCTGGACAGTTATGGTGCTGTGTTTTCAGGGAGGCACATTCACCATATCAAACCTGGGAGGTCCTTTTGGAATTAAACAATTCTGTGCCATTGTAAATCCTCCTCAGTCAGCAATCTTGGCCATTGGTTCTGGTAAGTCATGTAGCACTACTTTCTCTGTTAATACGTTTGTTTAGAAGTAACTGCAGCATCCTGTATTAACATTCTTTCTAGTATCATTTGAGAAGCATATTATCTTTGTTGCTCCAACGAACTATTTTAAGTCGGGCTTCTACTCAGACATTTTGCATGATGTTTACTCTTCATCCTAGAATCTGCAGTGCCAACTGCTTAGTAACATTTAGCTTTTTATAAACAGGGCTTACACATAGAATTCAAGGTGTAGTAGAGTAGTTCCTTTCACATCTTTATTCTACATTTCTACATTCTAGATAGATTTGTGCTAGGAAGGCCCATTCATGTTGCGTGTTCTTGTGATGCTTACATATGGATTCATTGTTTACTTAATGGCTCTTTTTTTTTGTTTGAACAGCTGAGAAGAGGGTGATACCTGGCAGCGCCGATGGCCAGTATGAGTTTGGTTCCTTCATGTTGGCAACAATGAGCTGTGATCACAGGGTTATTGATGGTATACTCTTAGCCTTATCTGAATAAACGATAGCTCTACGGACCATAGGCTAGAAAATAACTTTTTTCATGTGTGCTTTCTCTAGGTGCTATTGGCGCGGAATTTCTGAAAGCATTCAAGGGTTATATCGAGAATCCAAACTCAATGTTATTGTGAAGTTAAAGATCAGCAAAATGAAGTTAAAGATCAGCAAAAGTTATTCTTCTCATGTGTTCGAGTGGTGCTATCTCATTTTGTATAATCCCGGCAGAGTCTCCAGGAGGACCTGAAAACCAAGAGCGCACAGAACTATAGACAGGATGACCTGGTTTTTGGATTAAAAGCTTTTCTGTTCTTTTCTTGTTTGTTTCGTTCCAGTTATACTGGGAATTAGGATCAACTTACAAGCATTTTTTTAGCTCGTTTTTGTGAGTTTACCCTCGGCAAGTGTGATGACAGGATTAAATTCCCGGAAAATAATGCAGTATAGCCTGTGTAGGATTTGCTATTTTCCCCCATCATAGTGGAAACGAAGAGACACAGAAGGATCTGTCGGATTAAGTTCCTAGTCTTGGGGAGCCTGGCTTCTACTGTTTCATAGTTTCCATGCAGAATTTTAACAAGTAGATTATTGGTCACCAGTAAATCATGCATTGCTTATTTAATTTTCATGCTTGATGTGCTGGTTTAGTTTTGGGCCCTTAATAGAGTATAAACAAAACAAAACGAAGCTTGTTAAGAAAGAATATGATGTGTTCTTCTCCTCCAAGTCATTTATATTTTTGGCCTTCCGTAGGAAGTTCGATCGTTTATTGTCTGTTTGGCCGGAGCACTGTTGTTCTTACACGTGAGTTGGCACAATTGCGGTATTTCTTCATCTACATGCGTTGATTGGGTGTCATTCTTAGAAGCTGCCGGATCGACAAGCTACTGGAGTACCAGGGAACCTTGTCCCGCGCAGTCATGCGTTGAGCATTCCTATGGAACAGGCTCTCTATTTAGTTGCCGTTTGTAAATAAAGAAACACAAGGTATGATGATAGGCAATGAGATTTGTTTACAAATACAGTTGTAGGGCACAATGATGAAATCAACTTAACAACCTTTTTAAGCCGTCAATTTTACAAGGGAGAGAGATATGCTAATCGGAGCAGACGCTATTGTTCACGTGCTCACATATGTTATTATTACTGTTTTATTTGGCTTTGAGAGCTCGGTGTAACACGGAAAGGTTCGAGATGACCAAACATGTCGGCATGTATAAATGCAATGCATGAGTTAGCTGTACAATTAGCGTGTATCGACATTCTCGATACTATTAAAATATGTGATGATATTAGATCCTGTACTAATTAAATTAGATCAACGCCTGGTAGTAATACGATTTGAAGAGACTGTCAGCATGATCGTATGAGATGTTTGCTTCAGTTTTCTGCCCTCCAGAGTCAAATCAGCTCTACGGAAACCGCCCTCTGTACATAAGCGGTTTTTTTTTTTGAAAAAAAAAAGTCCAGGCCGGCCGCTCCTTGCATTCCTTTATAAATACATCCGTTTCCATGGAATGAGCCACAGATCCACCACGAGATCCACATCGCCATTGACCATTAGGATTCAACCAGGGAGATCGACATCGCGATGAAGAAGGCGTCGTCGCTGTCGGAGCTCGGGTTCGACGCGGACGGCGCGTCGTCGGGCTTCTTCCGGCCGGTCGCGGACGGCGGGTCCACCCCGACGGCGCACCGGCGGCGGCTGACCAAGATCTCGGTGATCGGCGCGGGCAACGTCGGGATGGCCATCGCGCAGACCATCCTGACGAGGGACCTGGCCGACGAGATCGCGCTGGTGGACGCGCTGCCGGACAAGCTGCGCGGGGAGATGCTCGACCTGCAGCACGCGGCGGCGTTCCTCCCCCGGGTCCGCCTCGTCTCCGACACCGACCTGTCGGTGACGCGGGGGTCCGACCTGGCCATCGTGACGGCCGGCGCGCGGCAGATCCCCGGCGAGACGCGGCTGAACCTGCTGCAGCGGAACGTGGCGCTGTTCCGGAAGATCGTGCCGCCGCTGGCGGAGCACTCGCCGGAGGCGCTGCTGCTGATCGTCTCCAACCCGGTGGACGTGCTGACGTACGTGGCGTGGAAGCTGTCGGGGTTCCCGGCAAGCCGCGTGATCGGCTCCGGCACCAACCTCGACTCCTCCAGGTTCCGCTTCCTCCTCGCCGAGCACCTCCAGGTCAACGCCCAGGATGTTCAGGTCTCTCCTCCGCTGGCCAATGGCCATTGCCCTCTCCGTCTTTCCCTCTCTGTCATGTGGGCCCTACCTGAGCATGCTGTGGCCTGAGTGGGGTGTCACCGTCTCGCTCCCTCTCTCACACTCGTCATTTCACGGCATGGCAGCCTTTGACATCTGATGCTTCTCTTCTCTTATGCTTTTAACGTGTGACTGCAGGACACTGCTGACAACTTGACAAAAGCCTTGTCGTACTAGATGTTTACTTAGTGCTGATATTATTGAGGTTCAACTTAAACAGTAGAATCGAATGATATGCCCCATTGCCTTGGGTTGATACTTGATAAGTCCACTATGCAATAATGCAGCTTTTGTGTGGCCCAGCACTGAACACATTGGGAGAGTGAATTTTACTCCCTTTCTCCCAGGGAAAAAAACAACTACAACTTCTTCTTTTCAACTGTCCAGATTCGTGTACAATAGACAACGACATTTTTGTTATTGGACCAACTAGAGAAGCAGCAAATGCAAAGGTATACTGGTGCTTAAAGCTGAATAACAACAAGAGCAAAAAAATTCCATTTTTAAGTGGGCCTAAACATTCCATTTATCCACATTTAGTGATGATACCTATTTAAGGTTATGTTGAACAACTAGACATTATTAGTACTAACTACCAGCTTAAGTAGGTAGATTATTAGTCGAATCAATGCAGGTGGCTCATTAATTAGTCACAATTGAGAGATTAATTAATACATGGGTTGGGGTGCAGGCGTACATGGTGGGAGAGCACGGGGACAGCTCGGTGGCGATATGGTCGAGCATGAGCGTGGCCGGGATGCCGGTGCTCAAGTCGCTGCGGGAGAGCCACCAGAGCTTCGACGAGGAGGCCCTGGAGGGAATCCGGCGAGCCGTCGTGGACAGCGCCTACGAGGTGATCGGCCTCAAGGGCTACACCTCCTGGGCCATCGGCTACTCCGTCGCCAGCCTGGCCGCCTCCCTCCTCCGCGACCAGCACCGCATCCACCCCGTCTCCGTCCTGGCCTCCGGCTTCCACGGCATCTCCGGTGATCACGAGGTGTTCCTCAGCCTCCCCGCCCGCCTCGGCCGCGCCGGCGTCCTCGGCGTCGCAGAGATGGAGCTCACCGAGGAGGAGGCCCGCCGCCTCCGCCGCTCCGCCAAGACGCTCTGGGAGAACTGCCAGATGCTCGACCTCTGAATCTGAAGCTGGTTGATCAATTACTAGATAGCTGACCGTCGTCGTCTCGTCACGGACAATAATAATTCATTGAAGATCACAGTAATACTGTATGTGTGTGCTGTTCCATCGGTTGGATGCCCTACTCACCAGTCTACTTTTGTAGTGTTTCCGTGTTTCGGACAAAGGAACTTTTCAAGAAAAGAAACACGGACGTACTCTTCAACTCCACCGTGGAGTGCCTCTCTTGATTTCTTACTGCTGGTGGAGTAAATACGCTTGCTTTTTTTGGTGGGCCGGGCGCGGATGCGGATGAACAATGAAGCAAGCATTGCTTAATGGGCTCCTAACGGGTCACTGTTAGGCCGGCGACCTCTTGGGCCAAAATTTCATGGAACGGCAAGACTGCAGCTGGGCTGGGCCGTCCACTTCTGAGGATGGGGGGAGGTCCTCCCGAGGTTGGCTGGCGCTCGTCGCCGGCGAGGCAGCAGCAGCAACACGTCGAAGCGAAGATCTGTCGGTCTCGGTCTCGACCGTCGACTGAGCACAGGCACGTGGCCCCCACTCTGTCCCATCAAAATGTCTTCTTCAAAGTTGCTCTCATCCTCATTCCCCACTGGACTGGAGTAGGGTGGTACCTGCACGCCGTGCGCCATGGCCAGCCACCACCTCCTCCGCCTCCTCGACCTCCACGCCGTCGTCGACCTCGACCCTTTCTTCTCCTTCCCCACCTCCTCCTCCTCCTCTTCCTTTCTCTCCGCCGCCGCCGCCACTCACCACCATTTCCTCCTCGACGACACCCTCCCTTTCTTCCTTTCCTCCTCTTCCTGTCCCCTCGGCTTCACCTCCTCCCCTTCCTCCTATCTCGATGCCGCCTTCCACCACCATCTCGACCTCCACCTCTTCCTCCCAACCCCTCCCCCTGTAACCATCTCCTGCCCCGCCCTCGACCCTTTCCTCCTCCACTCCCTCGGCCGCCGCGTCTCCGCGCTCGAGCTCGCCGCCCTCCCCGGCGCCCCACGCCGCAAGTACACCTACGAGGCCGAGTCCGCCGGCCGGAAGCTCAAGTGGACTACCCACAACAAGGCCGACGGCGACCGGACCTTCAAGTGCGAGACCGAGATCGACACCCCCAACGACGACGGCTTCGACCGCAAGTGGAAGTGGGAGTCCAAGGCCTCCGCCGCCGGCGCCACCATGGTCAAGTGGACCAAGGAGGTCAAGGGGAAGGGCTGGCTCGAGCCATGGTCGCACGCCTACTCCGTCGAGGAGGTCTTCGGGGACGACCGCCACCACCACCACCACCACAAGGCAGACAGGCCGGCGGACAAGGTCAAGGAGCACAACAAGGATGCCACCAAGGAGGAGGAGAGGAAGAACAAGTGTAATGTCCAGATCGTTGAGATCGACGACAACACTGCCGGATGCGTCGCCATCAAGAAGGTGGCATCTTCTCCTCAACATTAATTGAGCATTTAATTTATTGAATTGGAACGGGAATGGATTTGGTCCAACTGATGTCGCCAAAAGGTTGGATTTTTTTGCCCAAGTTTCAGATCTAGCTTCTTGTCTGAAACTCGAGAGGTTTTGGGTACTGGCGTTTCTAAAAGCAAAGATCTATCTATCTATGAACGCATTTTGTAAGTAAGGGATGCCATAAATGTGATTAGCAAGAACAGATAGATGTATGTCTCGGCAATTTTCGTGTCTGCTGCTGATAACACAACACTGCTCCTTTTCTGAAGGCGTTTGCAAGCAGGTACGGCAAAGGCAAGAGAAAGGAGCTGTCCCCGCAAGATGCTGCATTGTTGATCCAGATGAACTACAGGGCTCAACTAGCCCACCGCTCGCAAGTGCTTCGCTGCCTCCGTGATCTGGCGGTGGCCAAGGTCAAGCTCAAGGAGTTTAGGTCCTTGTTCTACAACATCTCTTACCGGCGTCGCATTGCACATGACTCTGAAGAGCGTCAGAGGTTTGCCGAGAAAATCATTGTCCTGCTCCTGACTGTTGACGCCCTTGAGGTAAGCTCAACACCCATTTTGATCGTACCGTCTTTCATTAACAATTGCCACCATCAAGATTGTATTCCAGATAGCTTATGCACGTACAATTATTTGTTTTCCTCAGTTTGGGTTGTAACCATCGCAATGCATCATGCATGTAGTGTTGTTTAACCATTTTGTCAACAGTGTTGTTGAAATCATCAGGCTGTAGACATGACTGCAAACCACACCCAATTTTCTTCTGATAGTTTAGGGTCTTGACTGAAATTATGAATATCAATACCCGCAACAAAATGGCTCTCGGACAGTTACATATCTGCTATTTAAAATTAGTTTTTTTATAACATTTGGCATTCATAAAGAAACAAGAATATGGTGCAGATTGTTTCTTTTTTTTTGTCATGGGTTCTGTAAAGGAAAATAAATAGTGCCATGAACTGCTTTGGTCTTTTGCCAGCATGGTTCATATGTGAATGCTTTGTGCATAGTAGGGACCGGACTATATGGTTCGCAATGCAAAGAGGTCTATGCTCGAGGGGCTGGAGCGGATGCTGGAGATTGTAGACCCTCAGCCACCAGGGAAGCCAAGGACTGTGAGCCGCAGTAAGTTTGATCTTCCCGAAGGTAGAGCGATCTCTAATGAGATGAGGTCTGGTGCGAAGAATGTCGTCAGGATTGTCGAGGAGGGCAAGTGAAAGGCACCTTCGGTTCTATTGCGCCGTGCGCCAAGTGAAAGGCACTTTCTGAATGTGTTTTTATAGAGTGTTGTTGCTCGTAATGCTAGTTGTATGATCCCATCTTGAACTTGGTGTTATGTTCTGCTAGAGTAGCCGGAGCTTCTTTTAACCCCCTTAGTGTTTGAGGGAGCTTCTTTTAGAACTGTTTCGTCATCCGTTATGGAATGGTGTGCCCCTTAATAAATAAGACCACCATGTATGGTGCTTTTCAACTTCTTTCGTGGATGGTTAACTCAGTTCTCCATTCATTTTGAACAGTGTCTAAAATATATTTTGACTATAATTTTATATTATAATATATATTAAAAAAATGTAAATATTTAAGTCAATTTAAGTATTTTTAAAGACTAATATATACATTGTATTATAATGTGTTTAAACTAAATATTTTAAAATTTATTTATTGATAGCCAAAGTTTTAATTGATCTCAATTTGTTTAAAATGTTAAGAATTGTGGAACTGGAGGGAGTATTTGATTTCACTTGGCATTGTATTAATCCAGCAGCTTGGTTCTTAAAAGGAAAAGTTTCATTTTACATCGGTTGTATTCACATCTTTCAACTATAAAATTTGATATAGCATGATAGTGTAAATAAACTCCCTCGGTGACAGTGGTTTTTATTCACATGGCACCAATATAACATATTGACCTGCTAATATAGTGCTTACATAAAACTCTAATAAAAAAATATAACAATGAAAGGAGCTCCATGTGTGTGCCACATTTCATCACTTCTTCCTCCTTTGCCTCTCCTCTTTTCCCTATTTCTCTGTCCTAAAGGCATCTAGGTCATTATGTGATGTTTTAGTGTTTAATGTCAGATTATTGAAACTAATCTTTGATTGATAATTGTTTTAAAGGATTAGGGTTCTAGTGATACATGTATGGATGATTTTGTAAAGCCTCCTAGGACGGTCAAGACAAGAAAATCTAACAACCGCAACTTGCACATCGGTTATTAAGAGGAGATGAAAGCTAGAAACTTAAAGTTTTGAAAGTGATAGTCTAGATAGTGCACACTAGGTTGCTGGCCTTTTAAATCAAGTACTAAGTAAGGAAAAACCTAGGCATTTGTATTTTTGGAAGTTCGTTGCAGCCTAGAAAATTGTACTACCCAAAAATGATTAACTCAGTTCTCCGTTAACAGTGTCTAAAATATATTTTGACTATAATTTTATATTATAATATATATTAAAAAATGTAAATATTTAAGTTAATTTAAGTATTTTTTAAGACTAATATATACATTGTATTATAATGTGTTTAAACTAAATATTTTAAAATTTATTGATAGCTCAATTTGTTTAAAATGTTAAGAATTGTGGAACCGGAGGGAGTATTTGATTTCACTTGGCATTGTATTAATCCAGCAGCTTGGTTCTTAAAAGGAAAAGTTCCATTTTACATCCTCAATTATATGACCAATTATATGACCAGTTGTATTCACATCTTTCAACCATAAAACCTGATATACAGCATCTTTAACTTTTAAAGATAGTGTAAATAGACTTCCCCTACATGCCTTCATGCAAAGTGTTTCCCAATTCAAGGTGAGGTTGGGATGACATCTCCAGGAACTCAGAAAGGCACGAGAAACGCAAGCAGCACGAGCAGCATCACTCATCGGCATTAGGGAGTGTATATGATGCCAGATGTCCTGCATGCACAAGCATGGGATAAAATCTCAACATTAAGGACAAATGGAATTTCAATATCGTCTACCTCTACCCCAGGTACCTCTCTGCATTATTGCACAAGGTGCACATAGATGGATGGTGCAATTGATTGTTACAGGGGTAGGTAAACTGAGCAATGGATAAAAAAGTTTTTTCCTAACAGTGTTACTTGTGGTTTTCTGACAAAAAAGAGAAGACATTGCCAATGGCTAGCACCGTGTGATCATTGTTACTTGTGATCAATGAAAGATCCTTGTGGTATGTTGTGGGAGCTAAGGACCTTTGGATCCTACTCGTGTAGTTCTTGTGTGCAAGTGTTGAGTTGGTAGGCGGTTGTGGTTGTTTTTCTTTTTGGGGGTTGTCTTTTTAATGATCGTGGCATGTTTTGTTGTAATTCATGTAGGCAATTAGGGCCTGTAGCCTAACATTATTTCTTCTATCAATGAAATCACATGTAGCTCTCCTGCATGTTGAATAAAAAAATGGCTAGCAAATTAGCTATTGTGATATCTATTCTTACTTGCGTTAGAGCACAAAGTAATTAATGATATGGGTTTATGTGCATTTGTGTCCACCAAAATGCACGTGATGATGTTCTATTGTGCAATAGCAAGTGATAAATAAATCAATATAGCAAAGAAACATAAATAAATATGTAACTTCAGCATAGGGTACAAACCAGAAGCTCATAAAAATAAAGTCTTGATAGTTATAGTGTAAGATAGACATAATCCATGTTAATTACGACAGAAGATATAACATATTGAAAAGACCACATAAAAGGACATCATGAAATAATATGCAGTTCACCTGATCATTTGTTATGGATTTAGGTAGCAAAATAAAAATATCAATTCCTAGCATGGATAGTGATACCAAAAGAAAGAAGTATCATTATTTTTCTAGACTGAGTATGTCAATCAATGCTTCTAAGAACTTGGCTACATCACAACATTTCAGTATCGCTGCATTAAAGCATCATATGCCTATGTTAAGTCAGAAACACTGGCTATTTTTTATATTCTTCTCAAATGAATATGCATGCTTGACATGATTAGCCTTGCATGTAACGGTGGCCGTGGGGTGACAATCGACCATGCCCACACGCTAGAGAAGGTCGATAGTGTTCTGATGCTGAAAAAGAAAGAGCCCGTGAGAGGAACGGGTGACGGAGATGCCAAGAAAGTGATGGAAAGGACCAAGATCGGTCATGACGAACTTAGAGTGGAGTCGGGCCATGATCTGATCGAGAAGAGATGTCGAAGACGCTGTAAGGACGATGTCATCGACATATAGAAGAAGATAGGCAGTAGCGGAGCCAATATGAAGAGTGAACAGGGAGCTATCGGATGAAGAGGCCACGAAGCCGATGTGTCGAAGATAGGCAACAAAGTGCTGGTACTAGGCACGAGGGGCTTGTTTGAGACCGTAGAGGGAACGTTGAAGAAGGCAAACATCGTCAGGACGAGAAGGGTTGACGAAGTCTGAGGGCTGCTGGCAGTAGACCGTTTCCATCAGATGACCGTGAAGAAAGGCGTTCTTCATGTCAAGCTGATGGATCGGCCAGGAGTGCGAGGCAGCCAAAGTGAGGACGACCCGGATGGTGGTGAGTTTGATGACGGGACTGAAGGTCTCATCGTAATCGACACCGGGGCGTTGGGAGAAACCCCAGACTGTCGACGGTGGAGGGAGTTTGATAGGTCAATAGATCTTGTACGAACGTAATGCGATACACCTGATCTGACTAAGAGTTCGAACCTAAATGATGCAGCCTTGGATAGAACAAAATATACCAGGATAGTAGTGGGACTTACCCCTTCGCCTAAGATCGAACTTAACTGATGCAGCCCTGCGTCGAGAGCTAGAACCCATCGGAAAATACCTAGATGAACTAGGGTGGCGATACGTCGAAGTAGTATTGTGTTGATCGATAGATTCTTACATATTTCCAAGGGGTCTATATTTACAGAGTCCGACACGTTTACAACCACCATCGGATGTTATCTCTTAACAAAAATAATAGAAAATATCTCTAAAGCAATTAACTAAACTAACTAAGACTTCCTAACCATATAGGATACAAATTAACTAAAGATAATACCCTACTGTGAATTTCACGGCTCCTCCACAAACTCGGTCTTATTTGAATAATCTTCTATTCTAAGACCGAATCCTTGCTCCACCCGGTCGGCTTCCTTCCTATAGCAATCGGACCTTCTTTCACTCAAGCCGATCATTTTCCAATCTCTCCTTGGGCTTGTCGTAAAACTCCTTCTCGGACCTGACCCCATCCGGATAATTCTTTGTCCTCAAACCGATCCAATCTTCCACTAATTTGATCGGCTTCTCTACAGTACCAATCGGCTTTGTCCCACCAGCCGATCAGTATTTCCATCGGTCGATCCTGTTTACAGGCTGAATCAAATTCCGGCGTTAACACCAATATATATAGATTGCCCACAATTAATGTGCTAGTGATCAATCTATTTTTATTGGATCTAACCTTATCCTATCTTGGTTAAATCTGATCTATTAAGGTTGTGTTTAATAAAATTAGTATTATGATCTAGTATGTTACTATTCCCCTATCGGCTAAGCTAGCCAATGAAGTTACCTACTTATATCGTATTTATATGCCTGCATCGCACTCACAGTCGGTTTATGATGTTAGCACGATTAATCTAGTTTCTGCCATTTTAGTAATGTTAGTTTCAATCTTATACTGTCTCAATTCAGTCCAATCTATCAAGTTTGGTTTTAACACTACGATCATCGATGGTTATTAGGTCTCGTCTCTTCGGAAGACCGGATTTTGCTCTTTATTGTTTATCGTATGTTTTATCTAGACCATCATCGGCTCTACAGCCGTTGTGTCTGTAATTTTCTTTCTTACTATTTTCCTATGCTACCATCGACTTTCTAGCCAGTGCATAAGTGCTACAACCTCTATCGGCAACTAGCCGATAGCAGGAGTCTGTATTCGTCTATCGGCGAATTAGTTCGTTAATCTCATTCTTTCTATTTTCTTGTCAATTACAAGGTCGAATTGACTGACACGTCCGTGAACCTTGAGTTTAGAACCTATAATAGAGCTAAGTAGATCTCCGAGGTCTTTACGTGTTTAGCCACATCGGACCTCTATCGACAAATACACCTCTCGGCGCGCCTTTTAGTGGGACCAATTTCTCCACCAACATGTTCTTTAGCATGCCCAGTAGGACATGAAATTTCTACACAATGGCTGAAAAAGATATTAACACAGACAAAATGATTCAAGTCACAATGGATGATCTAAATGAAGAGCAAAGATAACAATTATAGCAAAATATTGCCAATTTTCATAAACTCTATTTGGAATCTTTTGGTATGATAAGACAAGGACCGATTCAAAAATCATAGTTTCCAAAATCTGTTCTTATAGGATAATCGAGTCAGTCACCACCTGTAAGTCCTTTAAAACCATTGCGGAAGATGATTAATGAAGTAGTGCACCACATACTTATCAACTAATCAAGAGTACCTGTGAATATATTACAAAATCTGATTAAGAAAGTAGATGGATCAATTGTTCAAGAGCCTAATCAGGGATATGCGTATTTATCAATAAAAATAGAGCCACCTAAAGTAACTTATGATATCAGAAGGGATATATTAGCAAATCTATTTCCACAGATACAAAATCTGATTAGAGGACAACAGGATGATGTACTTCCAGGGTATCACTGAACTGACTATTATAGGGGGTATTAGCAGAACCATTCAAGTGCTATTCCTGATTCGAACCATTATCACATAATATCCTAGGTAGAATCGGTTACCAACTCCACCTCCACAATATCAAAGAGAAATCATATGGGGATAATCATTGGTTATTACTAGGTCTCGTTTCTTCGAAAAATCGGATTTTACTTTTTATTACTTATCGTTTGTTTTATCTAGACCATCATCAGTTCTATAGCCAATATGTCTACAATTTTATTTCTTACTATTTACCTATGCCATCATCAGCTTTTTAGCTAATATATAAGTACTTCAACCCTTATCGGCATCTAGCTAATAGCAAGAGTCTATATCGACCTATCAGTCGATTGACTTGTCGATCTCATTATTTCTATCTTCTTATCAATTACAAGGTTAAATTGACTGACACACCCACGAACCTCAAGTTTAGAACCTACATTGAAATTAAGCAGATCTCCGAGACCTTCATGTGTTTAGGCACATTAGACCTCTATCGACAAGCACGCCTCTTGTCATGTCTTTTGGCGGGACCGATTTCTATACCAACACCCACTCACGCCAGTCATCGTATCGCTAGGCCCACGTATCAACCGCAGTGCTCCGTACTCTCATGCGCACCTGTGCTTGCATCAACCACTACCATGCTAGACCCGCTTGTTAGCCACAACGTTTCTATACGCGTCTGTGTCGTCAGCCCGTTACGCCAGCCTACTAGCCACATCGCTACCAGCCCACGCCAATCCACATCATCAATCTGCTTGCTCACTGTTATTAGCCCACTCCACTTACTAGCCAGCCTATTTAAAAAAATATCAACAGTGATCTATAATAATAATAATAAATATTTTTAGACATGTTAGTATACACAGTGCTAGCTGTCATAACAATTTTAATATAAATTAATTATACACTACCAATTTTATTGATTTTAATATAGACTAATTTTACTAATTTTTATATAGAGCAATTTTTGATTTGACATCTCCACGCTCTTCATACAGTCACGTCTGAGCTCAGGCAGCTGCCTCAAATATGGGGAAGAACCTTCAACAATTGATTCATGTGCCATATCTACCTGACAAACCTAGATATATGAATCAATGTCCCGGCAGATATATATCTTTCTGCGCAGATGGAAAATTGGACGAACAGTGTGGCCTTACATCCAAGTACAAAGTCCCAAGGAAGGGGATATGCATCAAGGAAAGAAACCAGAAAAAATAATCATAGGATGGTGAAAAAGGCCCTTACGCAATCTGAATACTCAGGTGCTTGAGGTAGAGGAATTTGGTAGGCAGCATTGGTATATTAACTGCCTGCACAACAAATACATTGTCACGTTCAGATTGTTTCTGCTGCCATATGCATATGTATAGCTACTATGCAGCACATAAAGTCTTAGAATATACTTCAGCGTCCGAACCTAATTCCATAGTCTCAAGATTTGACATAATGGACGGAAGCTGAGCACGAGTTTGGTTGGCGCATGGACAAGACCTTCATTGTCAGTGCTTCTCCAAGTGAGAGCCTGATCTCTCCGCAAAGGGAAATACTGGACAGATTCGGAGCTTCACACACTATCGCTTCCAGCCTCCAGCATGCAATAACACTCAGGCAACTGATCTGCTGCTGCACACACGGTATCTTCAAGAAACTTATCTTGTTGCATTCATAAAGTCTCAGCTGCTCCATAACAAGGGAGTTGGTAAGAAGGCATCTTAACTCGTCACCCATAATATGCACACCATACAGATGCAGATTTGTTAGGCTTCTCGAGGGACCAAGTTCAGTCATGGGATGGAAGGCACAAAAGTTAAGCTTTAGACAGCGAATAGAGTCTCTAACCACATCAGATAAAAGTGAGCATGCCAAGCTGTACTTTTTATATAGCGTCAGGATGAGCTCTTCAATCCCTGGTGTAACAGCAACCTGGAGCCATCTGTCGATGCAAGGATATGTACTGTCCTCATCAGCTACATTAAGCTTCAATATCTTCACAGTGCCCGAGTGGTTTCTCAGAATGCTGTCAATTTTGCACCTGAAATTTCTCCTACATGTCCTCGGGCAAAGTGTTTTCCAATTCAAGGTGAGGTCGGGATGACATCTCCAGGAGCTCAGAAAGGCACAAGAAAGGTAAGCAGCACAAGCAGCGTCACTCACTGGCATAAAGGAATGTATATGATGCCATATGTCCTGCATGCACAAGCATGGGATAAAATTTCAATCAAAGAAAGAAAAGCAGTAGAACTACATGGAGTATCGTCTGCCTCTTCCCCAGGTAGCACTCTGCATGATTGCACAAGCTGCACATAGATGGATGGTGCAATTGACTGTAATAGTGGTAGGTAAACTGAGCAATGGATAAAAGAGTTTGTCCTAACAGTATTACTTGTGGCTTCCTGACAAAAATGAGAAACGTTACCAATGGCTAGCACCTTGTGATCAGTGTTACTAGTGATCAATGGAGGATCCTTGTGGTGTGCATCTATTCTTACTTGAATTCGCACAAAGCAATCAATGAAACAGTTATTTAAGAGGAACATGGAACTAGTGGTGCATGCCACGCCTTATGGCCATTGGCCAACATTAAAAAAAAAGCAACTATGCATTTTATTAGGCTGCACCCTCTAAGGAAGCTAGAAACAGTCCTAAATTTATGGCAAGTGCATCAATACAGAGGCAGCTGACAATAATTTGACGTACTCTATGCTTAAAGATATGTTTAATATGTAGTACAGGAAAAGACGAATGCTATTTCAATATGTCAACGAGTGCTATATGACTGCTTCCTGAAAGACTCAGAAGCAGCTGCTACTATAACAGTTCATCTGCAAAGGCTAGTAATATCAATCAAATAGACAGCCCACAAGTAAGAGATCCTAGGATGTTATGATTATCCTGTATATTTTATCAGAAACAGCACATGTAACTGTATCAACTATGAAACAGCATCAACAGTCATATGCCTGATTGCAGGATCATGACCAATTGCAGGACTGAAAGATCTTCATTAGGAGTGTAGCAACTAATTCACTCTGATTATAAATAATACATTCAGCTAGCATAGTCTGGTGACGGTGAATTAGCGTGATTAAAACAGTCATGGTGCAATAAAGGTTGTAATCTAAGCTTCCGTCAGAATTTTATACTGCCGTTGGCATACCTCAGGAAGGTACGGGAGTGAATATGTCAATGTTTCGCCATTTTCCGAAACGCCATTGGCAACTCCTGCAGACGAACAAGCATGGTTATAATAGCCCATCTGACAAGAGTAGATCAGAGAGAGAGAGATGAACTTTTATCACGAATCAACGGAGGGGGCGACTAAAGTGTGAGTACTAAGCATTGGTTATCGGAGAAAAAAAATTCAACGAATAAACGTACGTACTATGGGGTTAAAAGGAGCTCCATTGGTGAAAACCTAGAAAAGCAACGAGACAATAATATGCAAATTAAAATTCGGTATCGGTCTAACGTTAGTCAACATGAATTGATTAGCGAAAAGGAGATGAAAAAAAAGGGGACCATTTTTTTAAGTGAAGAAAACAGCAACTAGAGGAGTGAAACGAATCAGAGACAGGGCTGAGAGGCAAGGGATACTCCGGGCTAGGGTTTGCCCGCGAAGCCGCCGCGGAATACGACGGAGCGGAGGAGACGACACCTACAGCGGCTTGAGGCGACATAATTTGCCGCCCGTCCAGCGGTTTCGTGCCCTAGTACGGTCGGCAACGGATGCCGCTACGAGCCGGCAGGAGGAAGAAGAAGCTGAGATGGGGAGCTCGAGAGCTCCGGTGGCGGCGAGCCGCCTCGACCGCCTCCCCTGCCTCACCCGCTTCGTGGAACGCTGCTACGATTGGACTCTTAGCTTCATCACCGGCCCCCTCGCGCACCGGCGGCGGCGGCGTGTACTCTGGACTCATGGCCATGGAGCGTGAGCAGGAGGGAACGAAATTGTGGGCGGCGGTGGATGGTTAAATGGGTATAACGTAGAGAGGCGTGCGGTAGCGAAGGATGTGACGTCTCACCGGTGGCTCGACTCTCGACGCTGGGAAGGCAATACAAGCGGCCCGCTTAACCAGCCTCCTACGAAAAATGAGTAACACACACGATTTACTTAATAGCCTGTCTTTAAAAATAGCAGTATGATTCATACAGAGGAGCCTCTAAACTAGCTGTGCATGTTATTTTTTTTCCGCACGCGGTCAGTGACCGCCCACCCCACTTAACATATGCGGCCCCCTCGTGTTTGTGTTTCTGTAGATAGTCTGTAGTAACCCACCCCTATCTCACTTTACACAAGCGGCTATAGAATTAGGCCATCCACGTTGTCAAAGAGGATGTTGATAAAAATCATTTTCATAGTAGTGGTGAGAAAAAAGGGTTGTTACTATATTCAAGTCATCTTATTTTTCATAATTATATTATCATTTTTTATTTTAGGTATACATTTGTGTAAATTTTAATTTTTAAACCTATAACCCGACTAGGAACCAAATAGTACTGCTCTCTGTTGATAAACAAAATTAGTAAAATTCAAATAAATTAGAATTAGATACTTGTCAGAAAAAATGCCATGACACCTGAATTGAATTCTTACACTGCATCTACGATAGTACGAGCACACAGAAGATGCATTGCGATATTTCGAGATACAGTCGCTGGAGTTGCGCATCATCAGAGAACGCCGTGCGAACTGAACATTCAGTCATTCACACGCGTATCGAACCCAGGCGCCAATATGACATAATTCTTAAGCTCGTGTATACAAGCTTCCAACACACCACAGGGCAATGATGCAGCGGACAAATGGAAGCAATGCAACGCTACTGCGAACAAAACGGCCATAGGCTGAATGCACAAAACGATTTGATCATAGCAACATGCAAGACAATCCGGTTGGGAGGTTCTTAAAAGGCGCCTTGAATAAGGTAAACTGTCGCATTACAGCTAGCAGCAAACATGAGTTCGCGAATCAACATAACATCAGGCAAAACTCAAAACGATAGTCTCCGCAGATAGTTCTATATCCTTGCAAGCAATCCGCTATAGCAAAACTCCAGGCAGACAGAGCAGGTTTAAGCGTTAGCAGCAGCCTGTGCGGCAGCATCCCGCTTCTTCTGCTCCTCGATGATGCTGAGCTTGATACCCTTGCCCTTGGGCAGGCTCACCCAAGGCTTGTTGCCCTTGCCAATGGTGAACACATTGCCCAGACGGGTGGCAAATTGGTGGCCCAGGGCATCCTCAACGTGGATGGTCTCAAAGCTGCCCTTATGCTTCTCCCTGTTCTTGATCACACCAACACGGCCAGTGTTCCTTCCTCCAGTCACCATGACAACATTGCCAACATCAAACTTGATGAAGTCAACAATCTTGTTGGTCTCTAGGTCAATCTTGATGGTATCGTTTGCCTTGATGATCGGGTCAGGGTAGCGAATGGTGCGACCATCATAGGTGTTCAGGTAGGGGATGCCCTTCTGGCCAAACTGCACTGACCGAACCTTGCAAAGCTTGAACTGTGCACAGAAAAAGTATAATCAGCCAACATTCTAACTTGAATTAATACATTGGTAACAAACAGAATGTACAATGCAACAAACAGTTCAACATCCATAACTGGGCTCTCTAGGGGTACACTCAAGAAGCAATTCCCCATAACAGTTCAATTAAAGCAAATATCTTTCTCCACGCAACATAGGGATCATCATTTCAATCAGAATACTTTCATATAACAAGAGTGTGTTCAGAAAGAACAGTACAAGAAATCCAACAGAAGGAACATGTCCTAACCTTAGCATCCACGTCCTTGATGGACTGAAGGCGGAAACGGCCCTTGGTGTCATACAGAAGCCTGTAGTTCTCACCAGTCTTGGGGATGGAAATGACATCTGACAGAAATGAACATGTTTAGCACAAAGCACCTAGCGTTTTTACATCAGAAACTGAGAAGTATATTGATTGCAAGAAAAATTGAGCATACCCATGAAACCAGCTGGGTAGGTCTTATCAGTCCTGACCTTGCCATCAACCAAGACATGGCGCTGCATGAGGATAGAAATAACCTCACGGTATGTCAGAGCATACTTGAGCCTGTTCCTGATAATAAGGATCAGAGGCAGGCACTCCCTGGACTTGTGAGGACCAGAAGATGGCTTGGGGGCCTAGGTGGTTTCAAATATGAGCTATTAGAAAACAAAACAAGAGGTTCAAGCATTATTGGTAACTAAGGTCTGGAATCCATATTAACTTACAAAAGCTCCACCAAGCTTGTCCAGCATCCAATGCTTTGGCGCATTGAGCCTCTTCAGATGCTTCTTCAATCCCCTTGCCTGGTATTAGGGTAACAGAAAAGGTATCAGCACAAATAAAACATAACTAAGTAGCACGACGTGAAAAATACAATGACATAATGAAATCACATGGCAACGAACAGGCCTCTAACATTGCTCATGGCACTGATGCGGCATGGTTTCTAAGTAATCTGTGTTAATTCTTGGCAAAGGGTATCTATCTAGACACTAGAACCAAATAATCCTTCGAGTCAGTCAGATATACCAGCTGAACCTTGGCCACGTTACAGAAATGTAGGGGACAAATCATTGTAGTACAATAATAATGCAGCAAAAAGGACGAGCTAAACCCTTAAACTAGCATTGACACTACAATTATGCATAGCATCTTGAAAATAACAAGCTGTAAGTCAGCACAGATCGCACACATGGGCGACATCTACAAAGCACGAAAGTTTACATGAAGCCATTCCACGAATGGCCCAACCATGGCCAAGGATGCAACGGCCATGCATACAAGAATAACATTGTGCATAGATGTTCATTCTTGCGCAACGCTGGCACATATAACTACTGAAACTAATCCGCAATCTGAATCCAGCGAATGCAAATTAACATACAAGCGGATGAATCCTAACAGGCTGTAGCGTAGTAGAAGATATCTAGTCAACATAGGAATCCTACACATCACAAAGAAATCTCAAGGAGCAAGAGAAAAATAACAAAGCCAAGTAATAGCAACAACCTACAACCTAGCAGGCCGTAAACCCACGCGCCGCACACGAACTCCCACTCCGGGAGAGCGGGGAAGAACCCGAACGGAACCCCACCGAGGCTACGAACGAGAAACTGCGGGGCGAGTGAGAAGGGCACGGATGAACATATCCGTAGACGAGAGAGCGCGCGCGCGGGGGAAGATAGGACGGAGGGAGGGGGGGCGGAGCTCACCATGGTTGCGAGGTGGGGCTAGGTCGCCGTGCTCCTCCGCCGCCTGCTGCTTCCACCTCCTCTGCTCCGCTCCCCGCCGCCGCCGCCGCCGAGATGACAAGAGTGGGAGGGCGAGGGTTGGAGAGGCTATATATAGTAGGTGGTGTAGGGTTTTAGTTCACGGGATTTACGAGTTTGTCCTCCCGCGCCCCTGATGGGCTTGGACGATTTCTTCGAGAAATCAGGGCCCGTTTGAAGACCCGCGTGGCCGAATTCACGGCCCATGTATTTGGACCGGCCTCGTTTGGGCCCGCCTTGCTGGATCATTTGCTTCTAGACCCATTAGACTCCTTGTGTGGCCTTGTGGGCTGTATAGACTTGCAGCTTAGGTGAAGTGACAGATTTTGCCCAAGAAAAAAAGAGAGAGATGGCCCATGTAACAGAATTAAATGCATGATCATGTGTTAATTCTGCACGCGCCGAAGTGCCGGGTTGCAGCTTGTTCTTTCGGGAATACTCAACATTGCATTAAGATTAGAAGCCTGAATATTACAGAGCAGCACAACGGATGACTGCGTCTTCAAATTAGTTGACAAATTCATTTTTCATGCCATCTGAAAATGACAATGCGACCTGCATATCTACTTGTTCACCTTTGATTGGCGCAGTTCAGCCAGGTAGGCGTTGTTAGAACTTTACAGCAGGGACAACACCTTGTCAGCTTCAAATTCAGTGCAATTTTGGAGCTGGTTTTCAGCTACTGGGATTGCGTTGAAGGACTGAGCCGAAAACATTCTTCTTGGTCGATTTCTTGCACCCCAGGGCACAGCTGCATGGATGTGCCCTGAAAATCGAGACGTCGGTGTTTCTTCTTTTCTGCAATCATTTCTTGTTATCTTGCACGTAAGATGGATCGACCGGGCACACAGGTATATATCGATCGTGCGTTAAACAATTGCATTATTGGGATCAATTATTTGGGCCCCATGTCTGCGAGAATCTGCATGTCCGATACTTAAAGAAACGGAATTATTGGAGATACACACTCATAGCTAAGATGCTGACAATGCACAACAAGTGTCAAGAAGAAACATCCAGCAGCATCTCGACTCTGATGACTCGGACAGACAGTTAACTTCATTGCCTGATCACGCTAGGGACAACCATGCTAGCTCTGCAGTTTGCTAGAGCTAATTAAGAAATTGATTAAGCTAGTATGAAGCTAATGGAGTATAGGAGTGTACTACTCCGTTTGAGATAGTAGCTGGCACCTGGCAAGAGCATGTGTCAATCATCAATCTATGCCAAGAACGCAAAGCAGAGAGCTCAAATCAGTGTGCTCCATGAGTGAGCAAGTCTTGTGATGGGGTAAGGTAAGGTTAGAAGATTCCGGATCTCCATGAGTGCTGGGACTCAGCACAGACACCAGATAGAATTATTTCGTGGGGCCCACAGTGTCTCTTTTGGCCACACCATGGCTAGCTGACATGGCATGTACAGTACAATGGTGCCAACTCCAGATCAGCCTCAAACTCAAACATGTGATGAGGAGAGATTGCTAGCTAGTAGCTGTGACAGTGTTGTTGTGCAATAATGCCCATGAACCAGAAGAACAGCAGCTAGCTCAATAATGCTCTGAATTGCCTAGCTCGATCTATTTGGCTAGGGTTGCTTCTTGTCATGCGAGAGGCCACGAGTTCTTGAAGAAAAAATACAGTCAAGATGAGAAACCTGAAGAACCATCCACGTGGAGTAAAAAGTAACGACGCTTTCATCAGACAATAGGAATCGTGAATTGAGGAGAAACCATTGAAATGGGAATTGTACGTTCTAAATCAACATTATTATACTAACTAATCCACGTGTATTACTTTAGCTTGAGTAATGCAGCAAAATTTTCAACAGGTCTCAAGGTAACATTAGCCATAAGTTTGGAGAAGGCGAAGCTGATGTCTAACTGCAATCAGCAACCCTTGAGCCAGATCGATCATCATAATCATATTCATATTATATGAATAATTGGCTAGCTAGCTAGCTTGCAACAAAGTAATACTACTCCAGTTAATAGAATGAATCGTGTTTTTTGATGCCACGTGGAGATCGGAGTAGGCGTGGGTTGCATTATTGCAACACGATAATCCGTTCGGTGCATATGTAATTGTCAGCGCCCATACCATTGCCAGCATTTGTGTTCATCAGATATATACGCATTGCTGTCACAAGTCACAACATCTACATAACATGGATGTCTGCAAATATGCACTAATAACTCCAGTAGCACGTCTCTACGTATATAGGAGCAGTGATAGTGATTATTAGAGAGAGTCATCATACATGATTACATGTATGCATGCACTACTGGAAATTAACTGAACAAATTCATAGCAGACTGACCGACATAGTAGATGAGAGCATGTTCTCCTGCGGCGAAGCACCATGTTCTCATGTCTAGCTATTGGCCTCAAGATATATGCACGGATTAAACCAATCCAATTCAATTTACTGTTAGCCTAACTGCCTAAGTGCCTATCACTACTACACATTTCTATGCTTTCCCTCCAACCATCCAATCTGTCTTTTATATGGTGTTTGTATAATTTTTAGGCTTTGTTTCCACGTGCATTTATACAAATATAGAAATATGCAATCTATATTTAGTAATAGATCATATTTAAAGCTGTGTCTTCTGATTACCATTGTTTATGCTTATAAATTTTTTATATATGTGTAATCTTTTATGTATGCAATCCTCTATATATATGAGTGGTCATATAGCACCAATTATATTAACATGGTATCAAAACCAGTATTTTTTTCTCTAAATTAATGTTGACATCATCTTCTACCTCCTTCTCCTCCATCTCCGCCTCCACTTCCAGTCTCTCCTCTACTACTACCTTTGCTCCTATACCAATTCATTATGCTATCACCATCCGACTCAACAAAACAAACTATACATTATGGCGCGTCCAGCTTCTCCCGTGTCTATGAAGTTCAAAGCTTATGGGTTTCATCGATGGATCCACGATCGTATCTCCCCAGTAGATTTCTTCATTGACTGTTGATGGTGTCGAGCTCGTGTCTAACCCAGAATATTGCCTGTGGTATGATAAAGATCAACAACTACTAAGTGGTCTTCTCTCATCGATGACTGAAGACATCCTTCAAGACGCGGTGTCTGTTGCCACATCCAAAGAAACCTAGGATACTCTTCGGCGCATGTTCTCCGCCACGCGTGCACGCGCTGTCCAAGTGTGTGTTGATCTTGCTACAACCAAGAAGCGTGACCTCTCTGCTATCAATTACTTCCACAAGATTAAGAGTCTGGCCTCCGAACTGGCTGCGGTTGATGCTCCTCTTCATGATCACGAGATCATTGTCTATCTCCTAGCGGGTCTTCCCCTAGATTACAATCCGTTTGTCACATCTATGATGACAAAGAGTGAGCCCCTCATGCTCGACGACGTCTACTCACATCTGCTAGCATTTGAGGCGTGCCAACTGCAATACCAGACGGAGACTTGCCTCAACATCGGTGCGTCAGCCAACTTCACCGACCGAGGTGGGCAGCAGCGGGGCCATGGCTGTGGTGGTCCTCCTAGCCACGCTCGAGGTCATGGACGTGGCGGTCCTCCGTCCCAGGGACATGGACACGGCGCCCCTCCCTATCAGATCTGCGGTTGTACAGGTCACACTGCTATCAAATGTTAGCATCGTATGGATGAGTCTTACCAGGAGAAATAATCCTATGTTACGGTGGCTGCTACTTCATCCTACAAGGTCAACACCGACTGATACGCTGACACGAGGACTATCGATCATATAACCAGTCATCTGGATCGTCTAGCCTTGCGTGAACAATACCATGGTGGAGAAACGGTTCAAGTTGGCAATAAGGCAGGTTTACAAATTATGCATATTGGTTCTTGTTCTCTTAAAACTGCTACACGTCCTCTTAACTTACATAATGTTTTCCATGTACTTGATATATCTAAACACCCCCTTTGGAGGTCAGCAATGAATGATGAATTTCAAGCTCTTGTCAAAAATAAGACTTGGCATCTAGTTTCTGCACATACTGGCCTTAATGTCATTGATTGCAAGCGGATTTTCAAACTAAAGCACAAAGTTGATGGCTCCGTTGATCGCTATAAAGCATGATTGTTTGCCAAGGGCTTCAAGCAGCAATATGAAGTTGATTATGATGATACATTTAGCCCGGTAGTGAAACCTACTACTATTCGAGTATTATTGTCTCTTGCAGTCTCTCGTGGTTGGTTTCTTCGACAGATTAATATTCAAAATGCATTCTTACATGGCCATCTTTAAGAGGACATCTATACGAAACAGCCACATGATTTTATTGGCTCGGCTCATCCTACTTATCTTTGTAAGTTGGATAAGTCATTATATAGCCTCAAACAGGCCCCACGTGCCTGTTTTTCTTGTCTTAGTAACAAACTATTACAACTGAGGTTTTAGGCTTCTAAGGCTGATGTTTCTCTTTTCATATTCAATAAAGGTGGCATTCAGATATATTTTATCATCTATGTTGATGATATTAATATTATGAGCTCTTCAACATCAGCTATGGATCGTCTACTCATTCAACTTAAAGTTGAGTTTGCGGTGAAAGATCTTATCACTCTTGGATATTTTCTTGGCATTGAAGTACATAATAGTTCTACTGGCCTCATCTTGACACAACACAAATACATGCAAGACCTGCTGCAGCACACAAATATGGCATTCTCTAATAGTGTTCTGACACCTATGCTTTCCAATAATAAGTTACTCTTAAAGAGTGGCGACCATCTCTCAGCTGAAGCTACTACACGCTATCACAGTGTTGTTAGGGTTTTCTAATATTTATCTTTCACTCACCCCGATATCTCCTTCTCTGTCAACCGGGTATACCAATTTCTATCAGCACCAACGACGGCTCATTAGACGGCAATAAAACGCATACTGCATTATCTTCATTCCACGTCTGATTTGGGGCTATGCATCACTAAATCTGGGTCTTCATTGCTAAGTGTGTTCTCTAATGCCGACTGGGACGGGAACCCAGATGATCGGCACAGTACAGGTGGCTATGCTATTTTCTTTGGTGGCAATCTTGTTTCTTGGAGCTCTCGCAAACAATCAACTGTTTCTCGCTCGAGCATAGAGGCTGAATAAAAGACAATCGCCAATACTACCGCTAAAGTAATATGGATACAAGTGTTGCTAAGGAAACTTGGGATCTCTCAGCTTCGGTCACCGTCCCTATGGTGTGACAACATTGGTACCACTTATCTCTCTGCCAATCCCATATTTTATCATCGCACGAAGCATATCGAGATTGATTACCATTTTGTTCATGAACATGTTGCCTCTTGCCAACTCGACGTTCGCTTCATCTCATCCAAGGACCAGGTGGCCGATATCATGACTAAGCAGCTCCCGGTTACTCCCTACTGCAATTTACAGCGCAATCTGAACCTAGTCTACTTCCATCCAGATTGAGGGAGAGTGTTAAATATAGAAGTATGTAATCTATATTTAGTAAGAGATCATTTATATTTAGACCTGTGTCTCATAATTGCCGTTGGTTACGCTTTGTAACCTTCCATATATGCGTAACCTTCTATGGTCATATCCCTGTGTTGTTGCAGTGGCCCTGGCTTCAGCACACCAGCGCCCCTGATGGGTCAGTTTCAAACTACCACAAGAGTGACTATTGTGGTTGTCATCAGTGACGGATGCCGCTCGTTGTTCTAATTGAACAGCTGGATCAACGGCCAATCGATTCAGCTGATCGCCCTATACATGTTCCTTGACATCCCTGCACACCAATAGAACTCCACTTCGGTGGTTGTTAGCCTTGTTGGTAATACTTGGCTATCCGACATCACTAACGTCCTAGCGCATGCTCTCCCAATTCCTTATGCTTTGGGATAAAGCACATAATTTCTCACTACAAAGACTCCATCTAAGATAAGTTCATCTAGTGCTAGACCCATGAAGTGCAAGCTTTTTCCTTCGGCTTGTGCTTCAGCGGTACTGTTGGACGGCCAATCAAATACGTAGCCTTGGGATGGACAGTCACACCATGTGTCCTATGTGTGCACTGGAGCTAGAAACGACTCACCATATCTTAGTGGAGTGCATCTTCACGCAACAAGTATGGCATAAGCTTCCGTCCAAGATTAGATTGACCCCCTCTCACCCTCTCGATAAACTTTGCTTTTAAGTTTGGTAGGAGTCCTCTCGTTGGCAGCGCAAAACCCTAGTAGGATGGGATTCGATTCCCTCGTTCTCCTTGTTATATGGTTGGAAAGGGATGATGGTGTCTTTGAGAGATACTTTACATAGTGGACACAGTTGTTGATCACATAGCTTTGGATTGTGGAAAAACCTACTGCTTCTTGGCATTTAGACACAAACTCCTTTTCTTTTTTCGCTTGTTATTTTTCTAGAGCTGATTGTCTTTTTTATTTCCTAATATATTGATGCGCAAGACTTTTGCACGTTTGTAAAAAGATTTTGTAAGAATTTGTTAGTACTTATATCACTGCTCTTTTTAAAATCACGCGCCGCAAAAAAAAAACTAAGTATTTGTAAAAAAAACACCTAACATAGTCCGTATAGTTAGTACTATTTGGTTGATAAGCAAGAGGACGCGTATAGGCCACGACAAGATGGATTGATTATATTGGAAGTTTATGGCACGCGCCAACCAGTCAGTGTCGGATCGGATCGCTTACTTGTTGCCTGCCTGCCTATCTGCCTCGTCAGCATCTAGAAAAGCAACGACCAAATTAAAGCGCACACACGTGTCGCATTGGAATATCCTATATATACAATCTTATTTATAGTTGAAGTTTTTAAAGTTTGATATTACTCTTATCTAAAATAATAATACTTTTTAACCCGGGGAAGTACATCTTAGTGTACTGCTTGAATTAATTAATGTCATTTTATGCATCATCGCTAAAATTTTGTTCAAACTTCAGAACTTACGGTTTGTGTTGTGGTGTTTTCGCTCTCTACAACGAAGAAGGCTTTTCATTTTCTTGGGAATACAAAGAAGGTCGAAGAAACAAAGAAATAAGGAATGAAGAGAATGTAAAGGTTTTACTTGGTGTGGCCCAATCTGTTGGAAACCATCGACATCAATTATTCAAAAACAATTAAAACCAGATACACATGCATTGTTTGTGGGTCACTGAATCATCTGAACAATAGCAATTCACTTCAATTATTTCTCTCCTCTTCCGAGAGAGAGAAAGAGACCTTGTGGGTGTGAAAGAGAGAATACGATAATATAGTGACTTGGCACAAATTTCAGGCCGGAGAACTCATCCACGTGGCTGTTCCAGTCTTACATATGCCGCTAGCTAATTTATTTTGGATTGGCCGGCGATCAACTGGCTGATGAATTATCATTACTACCTTTTATAAACAAAGGCAGAGGCTCATTTTATAGATAAATAAGATAAAATAACGTAAATTTAAGAAAGGGTAATAAACATGATGCAAACCTTATGAATATACCAAACTAAACAATAAACAATAAGCATTCACAAGATTATTGTCATGAATTATATACTTAATTATATGATGAATTCAATATTTTTAAAAAATAAGCTTAACAAATATTTTAAAATAAGTAACTAAATTTTTTTTTATAAAAACATATTTTTAAAGGCGTGGCACAAATAATCCACAATAATAATTCAGTAAAATAACTAAAATAAGCCTATCTGAACTTTGCTCAGCTAACCTAGCGGAAAGACGACTAACATCGTCTCATTATTGTTGATTTCTTAATTAATTATTACATAAAGAGAGTAGAGATGGCTTACCATATGGCAGTGGTATAAATCATTGTCTCGTAATTGTGGAGTGAACCACAGTCACGAGTTTTTCACTCCACCATCGTGTCCATAACATTTTGATGGCTCCAATGCATTCAGTAGTCCTCTCTTTCAATCGTACGCATGCGTGTATGCATTATTGTGCTTGGTTGATATATTGCCATTTCATGTCCATGTCATTCGTTCGCTAGCTAAATTAACATACCAAGTCGCCGCTTCCCCGTCATACATAGAAATGTCCATCAAAGTTGTCACGAATTCGTTCTACCTGAACTTGTATTTGGCCAGATAATGCACCGAATTTGCCGACTGTATAGTATCTATTACTGATCCATACATAATCAGCAATACGTACAGTTCTTTTCTGAATCTGTCTGCAGATTATGTCTGTGAAATTAAGGCACAAGTTAACCTGCTCCATGCTAGCAGCAGCAGCAGAACCTGTGGTTTGGGTTATCACAGGTGGACATATGATCGATGTATCCAGGATGTGCAAACGAACCAAACAGACATGACATCTGCTGCTGCTAGCAGAGATACTACGATCGATCGATCGACAGTACTGTATCATCAAAGGAGTCTGCACTGCATCTCTGCGAACGATGCTTCATCGATCGATCGATCCAGTCGACTGAAGACACATGTGGCATGTACGTATGGTCGCCATGCGATGCGATCACCCAACGCGGATGATGTCTGCTATCAGTCTCAGAGCTAGCTAACTGACGACCAAGAACCAAATCAATAATGCATATATGGTGCCACTTGGCATAACAAGAACGATGCAGATAAATCATCCTCCATGGCCATGGATTACTGCCCATACAGAAACGGATAAGTCCTCCATCCATACATCGCTTTCTCAAGTTAGCTGAGTACGAAGTTAGCAATTCCCATTAGTTTTTCTTAGATAATGGATATACACAGTGACTGGAAATAAATAGTAGTTGCCCTTTAGTCTTACTATTTGTGTTGTGTTGTTTTCAGTCTCTAACGTGAGAGCATGATCAGGCCATATTTCGTCAAATTTCACTAATGTGTGCTTAGCTTGTAGCCTTTCATTTCATTTGCTTGATGAAATGAACAAGCCAAGGCAACGAAATTAGAAGAGAGAAAGAAGAAAAGGAGGGTTTATTAGTTTGCTTGACTATTGGACCACATGTATATGGCCACCTGTAGATCGACTAACAAGATGACATGCTGACAGAGCAAGAGATCGACAGAAGAGCACAAGACTTTAAATTGGAAGCCATCGGCGTCAATTCGCAGGAAAACGCCGATAAATTATTTGTGGGCCAAGGAATCATTGGTGCATCTCGACAACTATAATTCACTTTCTTTCTCCTGTCGATCTCTTCTCATTCAGACTTTCAGAGACACACACAGAGAGAGAGAGAAGAGAATCCAATAACTGTGACGTGCTGCAAATTTCAGAGGGGGAGAAGAGCTCACAACTTCTCCACCATTAACTGTCACCTTCCCTCCACGTGGCTGGTCTGGCCTTACAATGATCATGTATGCATTGCCCACCAATGGAATTTTGGATGAATTAAGGAATTATTGACCGATAAAACTGATAATTTCATCATTTTATTTATGTTTATGCTTATCCGTACAGTTTATTAACATAAAAAATAATTACTAAGTAAAACTTTTATATATGTGTTGTTAATAAATTCAAAAACAAATGCAATAAAATAAACTATAATAAAAAACCATAAAATCAACAAAAAAATTAAGTTTTAAAATTTAAATTTCACCTTATAAGCATAAACATAATCGAAACTATGAGGCTGTGAGTAGTTAATGATAGTTATTTGAGGATTTAAATGAATGTGTTAATGAAATTGCATCTCTCCCATTTCATTCAAAAAATATGAATGCGTTAAATATTAGGAAGTTAATAAGCTGATTTTAAAAAGTTCTCTTTTATAATGAAAAAAAGTTCTCTAAGAAATGATGAGGAATATTTTTTTATAAAAAATATAACGTTGAGAAGGAAAGCTTATCCATGATAATCAATAATCGATAAGCTACCGGGACTGAATTGAATTACTGCTAGTACGTCCGGACTCATCAACATCTCTTAGCTAATAAGAATTCATTTTCATCAATGAACGAGAAGGAACTGAAGGTGTGGACGTGGAATGGATGCAAGGCATTAAGTTAAACGTAGTCCTACCTCCGTAGAAAATTATAGAGCATATTTTATTTGGAAAAGTTCTTTAAGACAATACTTTAACTATTTGCTATGCATAAAGTATATTCACTGTAATATTTATAGAACAGTGTTTTATGAAATCTCTTTGAAAGATGAATCTATTGATATAACTTTATGACTTATAGTTTGATTAACTGTTGGTCAAAATTTTACAGAGTTTGACTTTTTCAAAAGTTCTTTACGGAGGGAGTACGTAACACATAACATGGCGCTTCTTGTGCTGCTAATTAATTAACCTTCTAGTACTATCTTATTCTTATTCCATTTATGTTGAAAATAATTATTATTTTGAATAAGATTAATTAATATCAAACTTTAAAAACTTTAACTATTATTTGTCTTAAAACATAAAAATCATATTTATAAATTAATCTTAAAAAGTGAATATATTTATTGATATTTCTATAAATATTGTAATAGAAATTAATTATTAAAATTATTTATTAGAGAGAGTAAGCAGCTAGCCTTTTTCCTCTTAATCAAGCAAGCCCTCTCTCTCTATATATATATATATTATTACTAGTAGCATATATATTAGAACTTGCAAATTGCAATAGATTGACCCAGGATTTTGGAAGGGATGGATATATAAATGTTGAAACTACAAAGCGCATGTTATATAGAGTAGTAATTACATGCATGTTGCTGAGTTGCCCAAGTTAACCATACATGCATATATGCTTTGTCCCGGATACCTGAAATATATATATATATATATATATATATATATATAAGCCATAGTATATACATGCACATGACCGATTCTCTGTTAGACATGCAAAAGCAAGCATGTGTGCTATGTACCTGCCTGCCTAGCCATGGTATGATGGTCTGCATGTTATATTTTGGAATGTCGTTGAAGCTCATGAATCTGCACATGAACAGCATGCAAGAAAACTATTATTATTATTATTATTATTATTATTATTATTATTATTATTATTATTATTATTATTATTATTATTATTATTATTATTATTATTATTATTATTATTATTATTATTATTATTATTATTATTATTATTATTATTATTATTATTATTATTATTATTATTATTATTATTATTATTATTATTATTATTATTATTATTATTATTATTATTATTATTATTATTATTATTATTATTATTATTATTATTATTATTATTATTATTATTATTATTATTATTATTATTATTATTATTATTATTATTATTATTATTATTATTATTATTATTATTATTATTATTATTATTATTATTATTATTATTATTATTATTATTATTATTATTATTATTATTATTATTATTATTATTATTATTATTATTATTATTATTATTATTATTATTATTATTATTATTATTATTATTATTATTATTATTATTATTATTATTATTATTATTATTATTATTATTATTATTATTATTATTATTATTATTATTATTATTATTATTATTATTATTATTATTATTATTATTATTATTATTATTATTATTATTATTATTATTATTAGACAGCATCACCTCCATCCATCCATGTTGGCGTAGCTGCGTACATGTGCTACCTGCTTTATCAACACTAATCATAGCATAGCATGCAAGTATAGCAGGGACCGGCGGAAAAGAAAAAAAAACTAAAATCATGTGAATTCTAAGCCTTCTAATATTCATACAACTAAATCAACTCATTCTTATGCCCTTTTCTCTTCATTACTCATTTTGTTTAAGCACTCGCCACTTTCTAATCCTCAACGCCCTATCCCCACACATCACTCCTCTCCCTCTCCACATGTGGCTTCACAAGTATTGATGAGGCCCATTGGACCAATCTCCTTTCCTTTCTCTCTCCTTCTCCGCAAGTAGGGCGCTATCCTCTTGTCTTTCTCGTCTTTGACAACTTCTACATCACTATCATCTTCTAACTGGTTGGGATCGCACACCCCCACTGGCAACACTTATCCGCTACCTTGCTACTACCCCTTGATTCAATGGTGTCATCGCTACCTTGTTACACATCCATTTTATCACCAACTTCTATAGCTATCTCCTCAAATCCCGACTAACTTTTTTTTTTTCTTTCATCCTAAATCCTAAACCTTAACTAGTCCAATCGTTGCTAATTGTTAGAGGGGGAGAAATAGGAGCTTGGTGTAAGCTGGAGCATACATTTGTTTTTATTTATAATGAATTAGCGGGTTTCCGTAGAAAATTGCGTGCGACATTCTAACAGTAAAACTATATTTAACGTACAACAATGATTCCTATTTCTATAAAAATGACTTGTATTTATATACAACTATACCAACAAACAAATAGCTACCATTATAAATTGGATACAAATATTTCTATTAATCGATACTCATTTTGGACATTTAACATTAACTTCGTATTTCTAACAAAAAAATCATGAAATTTGTAGGTGAGCAGGGCTGGCCGGGAAGTCAAGCAGTGTGAGTAGAGGTGGTGGCGATGCCGCAGGACTTCGGAGAGATCGGCGAGGAAGCGTTTGGTGGGGTGAGCGGCGTGGAAGGAATCTCCGTAAGATTCCACAGATTCTGCATGCCGTGAAACAAACACACACACCCTTCTCTCGTCAAATTAACAACCTCCACGATCGAGGGTAACGGAGGATGGCAAGTGGGGCCAATACGTGAAATTATCAATGGGCCCGTGCCACGTGCATCCAGCATAAATCCACCATGAATATAATATAATAATTAATTAGTAATGGATCCAATCTCTAATGCCAGTATGCCAGCTATAAATATATCCTCTCGCCAATCCCGGCGAGACGCAAACAAACGCACGACACATCTCAATCCTCCCCTCCTCAGTTTTGTATCCATTGCGGCGATCATGGAGACCCGAGACGACGCCGCGTCGCCGCTTCCCTATTCCTACTCGCCGCTCCCCGCCGGCGACGGCCGTTCCCGGAGGCGCCCGCTGTGCGTCGCCCTGCCGCTGGCCTCCGTCGCGGTGCTCTTTGCCGTGGCGGTTCTCTCCGGTGTCAGGGTCGCATGGCGCCCTGCGATGGAGGTGGCCGGCCCGGGCGCGGAGGGGGTGATGGAGATGCCGAGCGGCGGTGGCAGCAGGGGGCCCGAGGCCGGCGTGTCGGAGAAGACGTCGGGCGCGGAGGAGATGGTGAGGCTGATGGGCGGCGCGGGTGCGGAGGCGGACAACGCGTTCCCGTGGAGCAACGCGATGCTGCAATGGCAGCGCACCGGATTCCATTTCCAGCCCGAGAGGAACTGGATGAACGATCCCAACGGTGACTTTCCTTCCTTGATGCATTCTCCTTTCATTTCCGCTCTGTCTGTTTGTTCTTCTCATGGATTCATGTAGCGATGTTCCAATGCTGTTAAGTTCCCATTTTGGAGGAAACTTACTGCCAGGATTCTCCCGGCGACCCAATTTCCTTCTCATTTATTAAGATTCCAACCGAAAAGCAGTGGACCAGCCGAGCATCTAGCTAGCAGGCCTCTGCGATTCAAATTACTACGTCGATCAAACAAAATTAATTAAACTGCAAATTCAACATGGCTCCCAACCAATCATGGAACGATGATGCCCAGTTAAATTAAGAGAATCATCAAATCAAAGCAGGCACAGATTTATTCATAATTGGAAATGTATGCAGGTCCGGTGTACTACAAGGGGTGGTACCACCTGTTCTACCAGTACAACCCGGACGGGGCGGTGTGGGGGGACAAGATCGCGTGGGGCCACGCCGTGTCGCGCGACCTCGTGCACTGGCGCCACCTCCCGCTCGCCATGGTTCCCGACCAGTGGTACGACGTCAACGGCGTCTGGACCGGCTCCGCCACCACCCTCCCCGACGGCCGCCTCGCCATGCTCTACACCGGCTCCACCAACGCCTCCGTCCAGGTCCAGTGCCTCGCCGTCCCCTCCGACCCCTCCGACCCCCTCCTCACCAACTGGACCAAGTACCACGCCAACCCCGTCCTCTACCCTCCCCGCACCATCGGCGACCGCGACTTCCGCGACCCGACAACCGCCTGGCGCGACCCCTCCGACGGCGCGTGGCGGATCGTCATCGGCTCCAAGGACGAGCACCACGCCGGCATCGCCGTCGTGTACCGGACCACCGACTTCCTCAGCTACGAGTTCCTCCCGGGGCTCCTCCACCGCGTCGAGGCCACCGGCATGTGGGAGTGCATCGACTTCTACCCGGTGGCCGGCGGCGAGGGCGTCGACATGACGGACGCCATGTACTCCCGGAACAAGGACGTGGTGCACGTGATGAAGGCAAGCATGGACGACGACCGCCATGACTACTACGCGCTGGGGCGGTACGACCCGGCGAGGAACGCGTGGACGCCCATGGACCCCGACGCCGACGTCGGCATCGGCCTCCGCTACGACTGGGGCAAGTTCTATGCCTCCAAGACCTTCTACGATCCGGCCAAGCGCCGCCGCGTCCTCTGGGGTTGGGTCGGCGAGACCGACTCCGAGCGCGCCGACGTCGCCAAGGGATGGGCCTCCCTCCAGGTAACCATGCATTTTACTTAATCCCATCATTAGTTTAATTACCAGCCGTGTATACTATTAATCCGGGTAATTAGCGTGCATCCACATGCATGGCTGCACGATTATCTAGGCATGCAATGCGCTTTTGCTGGGCTCCAGCGACACGTAGGCACGGTGTAGTACGATCAGGCAAGCACACATGCATGCGCTCAAATAATGGCAGCCACTTGTGAAAGGATGGCGCGAGCGAGAGGGCTTAGCGACAAAAAGACCTGTCATAATGCCTCTTAGCTTCATCCAGGAATTAATGCGTATATCCGGGTGGGGCCCACTACTCATGTCCGACCGGTGTCACTGTTGAGATACCCTTTTACAAATAATGGCATAATAAACAATTCGTATTATTGGTTGATGGAGGAGTTGCGTTGGTCCAAGGCAAGGCCTCCTAGCAACTGTTACTAGCTAGCAGCAGCTGTCCTTGCCCATAACTCATGTGCAACCATGCGGTGCCTTTGCTGCCTTGCTGGTGCTTGCCTAACTGAAATCGTTTGCATCCACAACTTAACTGGGATTCATAGATTGCATCCATCCACAAGAAAAAATATGTCTTGCCTGGTTTTTGCTTGCTTTTCAATTCCACCGCTTCCATTTTCTTTGTTGTCACAGTACTGATAATGCAACAGCACAAATAATGGCTTGTTCATCTGAAGCTATAGTAATTAATTAGCGTGTGTAAATTAGCTAAATATAATTAACGTGTGTATGGTGAAAATTTTGGCAGTCGATCCCTCGGACGGTGGAGCTGGACACCAAGACGGGGAGCAACCTGCTGCAGTGGCCGGTGGAGGAGGTGGAGACGCTGCGCACCAACTCCACCGACTTCGGCGGCATCACCATCGACTACGCCTCCGTCTTCCCTCTCAACCTCCACCGCGCCACGCAGCTCGACATCCTCGCCGAGTTCGAACTCGACCCTCTCGCCGTCGACGCCATCCTCGAGGCCGACGTCGGCTACAACTGCAGCACCAGCGGCGGCGCCGCCGGCCGCGGCGCGCTCGGCCCCTTCGGGCTGCTCGTGCACGCTGACAAGCGCCACCGCGGGGAGCAGACCGCCGTCTACTTCTACATCGCCAAGGGGCTCGACGGCGGCTTGACTACGCACTTCTGCCAGGACGAGTCGAGGTCGTCCCACGCCAACGACATCGTCAAAAGGGTCGTCGGCAACGTCGTCCCGGTGCTCGACGGCGAGACCTTCTCCCTCAGGGTCCTCGTCGACCACTCCATCGTCGAGAGCTTCGCACAGGGCGGGAGGTCGACGGCGACGTCGCGGGTGTACCCGACGGAGGCCATCTACGCCAACGCCGGCGTGTACCTCTTCAACAACGCCACCAGCGCGCGCGTCACGGCCAAGAAGCTCGTCGTCCACGAGATGGACTCCTCCTACAACCAAGCCTACATGCCCTAGAAGAAGTCACTCTATTACATTACTTGTAAATCATTTTTGACGTCGCCTCCTGCTGCTGGCCTTCAGAATTTTATTTCTCTTGCTTCTTCTATCTTTTTTTTTTGTCTCTGCTTTAATTTTTGTATTTCGATCTTGACCGATCGATTAATTATTATCTCCATGAAATGCATGGATCATGGATGGATCGCTCCCTTCGATCCAATTGTACCTAGGGGAAGATGCCATGGTCAAGCAGTACTTCTGTTAATGTTTCACGAGTCAAAATTTATGCAGAGTTCTATACTCTCTCTTTGAAACAAGTGTCCAAATGACGAACTCCAGACTTTGCACCAAGATACGTACAGACGCAAATGGAGGCCCGTGATAGATACTTCTGTCTTGCTGGCCTGGGCTGTTTGCCCTTTTTTTTCCCTTCTGATTTCTATTTGTTTTCAGTCCGCAAAAAGAAATACAGAGTGAAATGGACCTGTTTATACTCACATGGAAGCCTGGAAACTCGAAAGATGCAAAGCCTGGGAGCGTGGCAGATGTAGTACATGCTTATACAGCTACAGAAAAATACATTGCATGGATCGGAATTTTGTCTTCTGCCTTGTTTTTTTTCTACATTGGGTTGGGTTTAATTTCATGTTCTTGACGACCCAAAATATTTTGAATGGGCACATACCTTCAAAACGAGCAACAGCTCAGCTTGACACCGCGCATGCTCACAGAGGGAATAAGGGATCATACGTTCATGCACGCTGTTTACCATTCAGAACCAGTCAACGTTGCAACTTCAGAACCAATTTTGCATTAAACCCATCGAACACGCCCATTATTCGTTCATCCTTTCTTTCAGTTTCTGTAAGAACCAGATGATGACCAAATTAGATGAGAATCAGCTGTAAGAAGTTCCAGTTGCAATTACCCTTTCTTTAAGAATCAGGTGACAATGAAATTAGATGAAGGGGCTGTTCACTTTGTTGCCAAAATTAACCCTACCAAGTTTTGGCTTTACCAAAATTTAGAAAGGTAACAATCTAAACATTGCCAAAATTTGCCTCCACAAACAAATTTTGATAATTCTAGAATCTTCCTCTCACAAAAACTTGGTAAAGGTAATACACTAAACACAACTTAACACTTCTCAATCTTACCAAATATTGGCAATTCCAAAATTTGGCATTCCTAAAATTTGATAAGGTTGATTTAGGCATCAAAGTGAACAGCCCCGAAAGCACCTCAGAGGCGAACAAGCACTATCAGATAGCACTTTCTGACAACAAAATAAAAGCATGGATTAATTTCCTGCCAAGACTGGTGCCAGGTAATTTCCAGATATCATCGAGTCATTGGAAGAAGTCAAACCAATAGTAACTCTGCAGTCATTGAAAGAAGTAAAACCAATAGTAACTCTGCAGATGTTAGATCAATGATTTGAATCACTTTGTTACCTGAAGCACACACTTCACATTGGCATCTTCATTCCACAAAGGCAAGGCAGATCTCAAATTCATAAGTGGAGAGCCTGTTCAATCAGATAACCACATATATCCTGCACATTTTCCAATTTGTAACCAATCTCAAATGTCCATATAGACATATCTATGATTTGCATTGAGAAACGAAAATGATCAGCTGATTAGTACTTCGTATCTGCTGTCAAGATCAATATGCAAGCCCCACAGGAACTATCGCAACCACTGGGAATACATGAAATTTAAAACTGGTCCACTTGAATCGCAATCTATCTGACCATATCAGAGTGCGGTGTTCATAACTACACATGGCCCATTTTCCTTTTAAAATATGCACGCACATAATATACCATTCTAAATGAGTTTTTGCAAATTCCAATTCAAATCAAGACTGCAAGGATGTGCCTGAACTTTGGAATATTCTAAAGAGACATAAGCATCAAAAAGGTAAGCAGCATGTTGCTCACCAAAATAATGATAAAGTGAAAATTATTCATTGAATTTAAGCAGCCAACAATTTTTTTAGTTCTATCATGAAGCAGCCGTCAGCAGAACAAGGCCAGAGACAGAGATGTACCAAGCCCTCTGGAGAGTCACAGGTCACAAGTTGAGAAGGTGCATGGCCCTTTGGCACTCACAAGTCACAACTCTCAACCATAGAAATGCTCCTTGCCATCCACAGGTGATCCAAAGCAAAGGAAACACATATCCTGGGCTATCGCCACTTTGCCACCAAAAAAAAAAAAGGATTTGGACCAGCACCATGGTGTCAAAAGGAAAATAGACTGCTATTTCAGACAAGGTCACCTCACCAGTCACAAGATATGTTCATCTCAATGGTGTGTGTTCTTGTCCTCTCTGGCATTTATGAGACATTGTACTTATAGTCCATTGCCAGATCTGTGATCCTACCGTCATAGAACTGCATTGTGAGGTGGTTCAGCACAAACTTCCATCTTTATATCCCAAAGACATATGATTGCCAAAACTAACTGCTATGAAGCAAAAAGGGTAGTACTGCATGTCATTGTGTCCAGTTTTCTAGATAGTACACGAATTTTTCAATTATTTGGTTTGCCATTCTCCTTCAACTTTCTCTCAGCAGAAAATTGAACAGCTTTCTTAACAGCGATTTGAACATGAGGCAGTGACCAATAAGGATACGAGGCCTCCTGCATACTCTTCTTCATGTCAAAAGGATTGCTAGAAGATGAGGATTGTCACTTCATCTGTCGAAACTCGAGACCATCCTACCATCAACCATGCAAGTAATTTAACAAAGGTTAGTCAAAACACCCTTCCAGAAGCACAGACTCATGACATCATAAACACACCTCTTTTCAATTCTGCACCTGCAGGAAACATAAGAACCCTTACTTTCAGGTGCAGATTAGCCACAGATTTTGATCCATTCAATCTTGCTTAACCTTTTCATTTTCTTCAAGTAGTCTAACAACTCTGGCTCGTACTTCATACTAGAAGAATGTGGGGTGTTAGCTGGATTGACAGGATGATTACCAGAAGTCTCCGCAAGAGCACATGCCATTACTAAACTTGTGAAATCTTACGGCATCCCTCACAAGAATATCGCGGCCAGTTATCATAGAAATAAACTTGGTAGCATTGTGGCAATCCAAACATACCCGTAGATTCTTGACAATCCGAATTGGCATTTCCTGTGGAACGAAGATTAAGCCAAAGGCAATTGCAAGCTTCTCGCTGTGATGGCTTATCATTTGAACCTTATCAGCATCAGCCACATCATGCAGCACCGAGCTGACATCAGGCTTGTATCCCTCTTTGGCCATCTTTGAGTTGAGCCACTCAAGCTTTTCATAAATTCTCCTGGAGAAGGGGTGGGATTGGTCGTCGGCTGAAAATATGTGAACTTTGTTCTTGTACTTAATCCAACTGCAGCCTGGCTCCTTCTTCATCTGTCTGTCCCTCATCCCACGTCTAAGCCGAGCGACCTCAGTCCATTCACCTTTAGCAGCATGCATGCTGCACAACAACACATAGCTGGCAGGGTTTTGTGGGTCTATTTCCAAGAGATTCTCAGCAGCCCACTTGCCAATCTCCATGTTCCCACGCAGCCTACACGAGCTAAGCAATGTTGCCCATCCAAAGGCATCAGGACCGTGTGGCATCTGCTTTATGAATTCCTCAGCCTCTTTGAACCACCCTGATCTACTATACAAGTCAATCATACAAGTGTAGTGATCATCAATAGGAACAATACCGTGGTCCTTCTGCATGGAATCAAAGTAGTCACGCCCTTTCTCTACAAGTCCTGCACGGCTACAAGCAGAAAGGACACCGATAAATGTTACCCCATCAGGCTTCAACCTATTTGCTAACATCTTCTCAAACAAATCTATAGTTTCTTTTGCCTTCCCAAATTGAGCGTACCCTGATACAAGGGCAGTCCAAGAGACTTGATCGTGAAACGACATCTCATCAAACAAGCGGTGTGCATCCTCGATGCTGCCACACTTCCCATACAAGGTAACTAGTGCATTGGACACTGTAATGTACCGCATCAACCCTGAGACAAGTGCTAGGCAGTGGAACTGCGCACCCTCTTCCAGACTTGCTAAATTAGCACAAGAACTTATAACACTGCCCAGAGTGAAATCATCAGGCTTAACGCCATCCCTTTGCATCTCAGAGAACGCCCTGACAGCCTCCTCACTGCAAGCATTCTGTCCATATCCAACAATCATCGCAGTCCACGAGATGATGTTTCTGCACATCATCCTCTTGAAAACAGCCTCTGCCGATCTGATGCTCCTGCACTTGGAGTACATGTCAACAAGCGCACTCCCGACAAAGACATTTTGTTCATACCAAGTCCGAGTTATGTAGGCGTGTATCTGCTTCCCTTCTTCCAAGGCAGCAAGGGCACCGCAGGCTGTAAGGATGCTTCCGAAAGTGTACTGATCAATGCCAACACCCTCTGTCCTCATTCGCCTGAAAACATCGAGTGCCTCTGACTGCAAACCATTCTGAGTCAGCCCTGTAACCATCGTAGTCCAAGTAATGGAATCCCTGACCACCATCAGCTCAAACAAACCTTTTGCATCCTCGACCATCTTGCACCGGAGCAACCCTGTGATGAAGGTATTATACATGACCACAGTCTTGCTCTCCAGTTCTTCAAACACCCGTCTGGCATCCCCAATGAGGCCCATCTTGGCATACATATCGACCAAGGGGCTCCCAACGAAAGCATATGCCCCGAACCCAAGGCGCAGTACCTGGCAATGCACCTGGCGGCCAAGCGCGCGGTCGGAGAGAGACGACGCGACCATGACCATGGCCGACAGAGTAATCCGGGTTGGCCTGGCGTTCTCCTCCCGGAGGAGCGCGCGGTACGCCTCAGCCGACCGGGCAGGAGAGCCGCTGCTGGAGAAGCCGGTGATGAGCGCGTTGTAGGAGACGGCGTCCCGCTCGGGCATTGAGGCAAAGGCTCGCTCCATGTCCGGGACGAGCCTTGCGTGGGCGAGCGCCGAGAGGAGGGCGTTGCGGGTGAAGAGGTTGGGGTCGGGCATTGCGTCGAACACGCGGCGGGCTCGATCGAGGCGGCCGGAATTGGCGTAGGCTGTGAGGAGGTGGTTGAGAAGGTAAGTTGGTGGAGTCCGGGGAAAGTTCCTGAGGATGAGGCAGTGCACGGCGCCGGCCACACGAGACCCGCTCCGGCCGGCGGCGGCGGCGGAGGAGGAGAGGATGGCGGCGTAGTGGTTGCATAGCGCGTGGGAGGCGTGGCTCATCGAGGGAAGGACCCGAGAATGGGATTTGGGCTTACGGGTAGCCTATTCGATGGCTGTGGCCGCCACTTGGGCTGAATCCGCAAGCAAGTTGCACGGACGGGCCATCGCTCGCCTCCCGCATCTGGCTGCGAGCCGTCGACTCATCTTTCTCCCCAAGGCCGAAGCAGCGACACCACGTCGGAGGTCGAGGCCCGGCGGTGGTGCTAGCAGCCCAGCGCCGCCTCATTACCTCCGCCATTGGGTCAGACAAACGTCCTTAAACGTATTTGTGCCTGTTCATACGCAAAAAACTTTTCTGTATTATTCTGCTTCTTTTTCTTTCTTACCCATGATTAGAAATACTAAATTCAAAACATAAGCAGGCGCATTCATTTTGTGCATACAAAACACAATTATTTACATTCCACTTTTGTTTTTCAGGGAGCAATTCCTCAACTCATACGGAAGTGCTGCACCCGCCCTATGGATATTGTGATCATTTATTGATTTGTCAACATTTTTTTCTTTAGAATAGGGCTGCTCAGTTGGAATTTTCCAAAATTATATCTAAGCTGTAACTTTGCCTTCTGCATAAATATTGGGCAACCATTGTTGAAGCGGATGTTAACCTAACACGCGACATACTCGGGCAGGTCAAAGAGGAATTAAATTTTTAAATATACTTTATTTTTCACGATTTTTACATATATATATACACATGTTTTTAAAATATTTATAAAATATACATTTATCGTTTCTGACATTGCATTAACTTTCTTGCGCTGTTGCATTCTTGCATGGCAACTGGGTCTGATCGGAGTGTAAAAGAACCGCAAGTATGAGTCAGGATGCATTTTTTGATCTCAGCATGCTCCAATGGCCCATCCATTTGTTAAACGGTGAATAATTTTGTTGGTTCGTCTTGACCTGAGTTGTTTGCTAGTTTTCTGATTAAGAAACAAGCATAGATTCACTTATTGCTGCATAAAAAATGGAAGACAAATTTTCATATACTCATTGGACAACTTTTTTGAAATGAACAAACAACACGTTCATTTTTGCTGTACAATCGAGATGGGTGAAAACGAGAAAATGTTAGCTCGTGCTGCCTTGTACCCATACCAAGATCGTTTGTATCCTTCCTCCGTTTCATAATACTTCCGTGGGACACCGGCGAGGCATGGTGGACAAAACAGTCAGGCGAAGAAGGGGAGGCAACAGAGTGGATGCAGGGCAAGAGCCTGTTCTTCGATGGTGTGATGGAGGCGACTCCCTTTATTCGATGGATTTTTCCAAACCATCGCGCCGCGCTGCTACTGTTGTAGGGAAGAGAGAAGGAGGGGTATGAGTATTTTGTTTTTTTTTTTGGCTCTAAATTAATCTTCCGGCATGAGAACGGCGGAAGGGGGCAACGGAGCAAATATCCAAGTCAGCCGGTTCGAAAGTGTAACTGCTCCTATAAAAAAACTGATAGACCTACATAAAAACCACTCTAAAAAAACAGGATAAAAAATCGAAAAGCTCAATCACCTACCCAAAATAATCGACACGTTCTTCCTTTAGTGTCCGTTACGACGCACGTGTATATTGCTAGTAAATAAATAAAATGCTGATTAAACACTTTCGGAGACTCGGTGATTCCGCCAGGGAAGGCAGTTGCCTAAGCAGCAAATCATCAAGTAAATAAGGCGTGGTTAGACTCCATTCACCCAAAAAAAAAAAGAATCACTGGTCTGGGGAGTATGAAAACATAGTTTTTTCTGATCACCTGTAATTTTGTTTGAAAAAAACTATTCAGGAACCACTGTTTATCACTGTAACCAAGAATATTTATTTTAGGCTCCGCCCTAACAATTGCCATTGTAAAATTAGTTTTTATTAAAATTATAATTATTTATATTAATATTGTTTAGAAAAAAGAGTCGGTTTTTATGTGCGGTTTGGTTTCGAGCTCCGCCATGCACCTCCACGCTATATATACCAAGCCCTTTGCTCTCTCTCTCTCAGTTTTTTAACACCCTGCCGTCTCTAATATTCTATATCCTATTCATCGGTGGGATTAAAATTGATAAAATTGTACTATATTAAAATTAGCAAAATTAATCTATATTAAAATTAGTATTACAAAATTAGTTTTTATTAAAATTAGAATTGCATAATTACATTATATTAATATTGTTTATGAAAAAAATGTTATCATTACGTATGCATTGAGAAAATAATCAGTAGATAATGTTTTTTATATGTGTATATGTATTAAATGTTGAAAATAGATAAAAAAATTGCTTAAAAAATAATGACTGGACTGGAGTGTATGAAAACATAGTTTTTTTTCTCATCACTTGTAATTTTGTTTTATTTGAATAAAACTATTCAGCAACCACCGTTTATCGCTGTGACGAAGAATATTTATATGGTCAAACCACAGACCAGGCCAAGGAGTAAATGTGTACGAATTAACTGTTGTAAGATGAGGTGAACAAAAACATCCAATGATCTAACTACCCCGCATTACAAAGTGATGGAATTTAACACCTATGGACAACTAATTAAATAAAAAAATAAAAAATCTCAAAGATAGTAAAGGTGAGAGTGGATCTTTAGTCGCAAATTATTAATTGTTATTAATTGGTGGAGAGGTAGATCAGGGTTGGCTCCTCTTCTCCACCCCCAACTAGTGAGAGAAAGGGAGAACCACACATGCGCTTGCTCGTCTCACCACACGGTTCGAGGCGCGGCATGAGTTATGATGTCGTAACTGAGTTGGTTTATATATACAGTTTATTATTGGTTTTAGGCTCTACCCTAACCATTTACCTACAGGCTATATATACCGACCCTATCACCCTTCGAGATCCACCAGGAGAGGAGATCCATCCCATTCCTCGGCGTCCACAGCCACATGAGAGAATAGGTTTTTGGACCGTCACCCTTTGAGATCCTACATCAGGAGAGAGTAAATAAGATTTTTGGGATGAGCAGCTTTTTGGAACCATCACCTCCTTTTTCTTTGAATGTGTCTTCCTCTACGATCGAATAGGTGATCTCCTAGCATGAAAGTGTGTGGTTCTATTAAAAGCAGTACCTCCGACGTCAACAAAAATAAGCCGCACAATAATCTACTGCTGCCATGATAAATAACAACGTGATGGATGGCGAAGACAACAACATAACATGCTTGAGCTCTAATCAAGCAACTGGCTCTAGACAATCATAATGCATATTCTAGTTATTAGTAGATCTCATATTTGCTTTTCCTATGATCATGTTAGTAAATCAATCTGTTAGCAATTATAATACTACGACATGTTATTTCTAAATTAGATTAAAATTTAAAGTACTAATTATTCCAACAATTTAAAAATCTTATTTTAGGTACTTTGATTTATAATCGTCTTGCTTTGACAATGCCTTAAGGCCAAATAAGTTTTCTAGTGAGCACTATAAAAGGTGGCAGGTAAATGCTTTCTTATGGCTTATATCTATAGGCGTGATCCACATCACTAAAGGCAGGTCGACGGGCCTGCTTTCACTTGATGAGAAAGGCAGGTCAACGGGCCCGCTTTCACTTGATGAGAAAAGCAGGTATGCAGCTGCCAGTACGCTATTTGTGCAAAGTGTCCTAGATGTTTTATATGACGATATTTGTGATGGTCACATACATATCATTGATGGCAAGAAGCAATGAAATGCCTTTAAAGTCAAGTATAGGTCTGCTGAGAAAGGCAATACTTTATATATCATGGAGTAGTACACTAACTATAGGATGGTTGACAACCGTTATGTGGTACAGTAGGCTCATGAGATACAAGGCATTATGAGGGAACTCGAATACATCAATTGCTCATTCCCTAGCAAGTTTGTAGCTGGCACTATTTTGCTAAGCCACCAATGTCATGGAGAAACTTTATCAAATCTTTGAAATACAAGATAGAGAAATATCATGATCAAGAACATGATCGCTTCTCTTGATGTTGAAGAGAAAGCTAGGACAAATAATGGACGTAATGGTAAAGACAAGAACTACTCGACTGCCAATATTGTAAGAAAGGACCATCTTAGCCATAACAAAACAAGGGAAAGATGGTCAAGCCCAACCAAACAACCAACTTTAAGAGCAAGAAGAATACAGAAAACAACCCTGCTTCGTGTGTGGTGAAACTGAGAATTAGGCAAAGAGGTGTCCACTCCGCAAAGGAAAGCAGGAACTAGGGTAGTCTTTCAAGGCAGTGAACAATGTCACCATTGGTAACATTGTGGATGGTTTAGCTGGGTATATTAATGTACCTACTATTCTTTCAATGAGTCAATCTATCAATTGGTGGATTGGCATGGATGCTAATGTTTATGTGTGTGCTAACTATTCTTTGTTCTCTTCTTATCAGTTCACAACCGGATCGACTGTATTGATAGGGAATGTGTTGTCTACTTCTGTTCATGGTGTTAGCACGGTAAATCTGAAGTTTACTTTAGAAAAAAATTGTGCAGCTGAAGAATATACAACATACACCCTACATAGATAAGAATTTAGTTAGTGGTTACTTTATGCTAAGAGATGGTTTTAAGTTAGTTTTTGAGTCTATAAAGTATTAGTGTGTAGACATGAACTTGTAATAAGGCGGTGAACCATATTTGTGATGTTGATAATGGAGGTGAGACTAGTGTTTGGCCCTCACGTTTATGTCATCTAAATTTTGGTCCTATTTCTTGGCTCATGATTTTAAATCTAATACTAAAACTTTATATTGTCAAAGGTTCTAAGTGTCAAAGTTGTATGTAAACAAAGCAACCTTGTAAGTCTCATAAGGTTTACTAGGAGAGACATTTGGTACCTCTAGAGCTCATTCATTTTGATTTTTATGAGATGAATGGTGTGTTGACGAAGGATGAAAAGAGGTATTCATGACATTAATTAACGATGCGAAAATTAAAGAAGTGGCTTTAGACTACATTAAAATCTATAAAGCCAAAGTAGAAAGCCAGCTAAACAAAAAGATAAAAACAACTAAGATCAGATCATGGTGGCAAATATTTCTCTCTTGATTTTGACTTATTTTGTAAGGAACATGGTTGTAAAAAAGAAGAACCATGTTTAACTGATTTGGTGAATATCATGTTAGACACTATAGGTTTATCTAAGACATGGTAAGAGGAGGCCGTGTTGACTTCATGTCTTGTCCTGAATAGAGTTTCGATGAAAAATAAGGAGAAAACTTTAAATGAGGAATGAAACTGGAGAAGGTCATCCTTGTCTTACTTACACACTTAGGGTTACTTGGTAAAGTTTAATGTGCCAATTAATAATAAGCGCAAGCTTGGGTCAAAAATAGTAGATTGTATCTTTCTAGGTTATGCTCATTGTAGCATTGCTTATAGATTTTTGGTGGTTAAATCAGATATATTTGATATCCATATTGATATGATATTTGAGTCTCGTGATGCTATATTATTTGAGAGTATATTTCCTATGAAATATTTGCATAACATATCTAGTGAAAAAGTTTTTGAACCTGTTGAAATATTTGAAACGTTTGAACAACCACATAAACAAAGTCATAAGGAGGATGACAGTGAAGTTCTGAGAAGGAGCAATAGGCCAATGATTCATAAATTCTTTGGTGATGATTTCATAGTGTACCTTATTGACGATACTCCTAAGTTGATTTTCGAGACATATGCATCTTTTGATGAAGACTATTAGAAAGACATAGTCCGTAGTGAGATGGATTCAATCCTAGTTAATAAGACTTGAGAGGTTGTGAAGAGACCCTATAGGTGTAAACCTATGGGGTACAAGTGGGTATTAAAAAGAAGTTACCTAATGATACTATTGAAAAGTATAATGTTTGGCTTATGGCAAAGGGATACACACAAAAAAGAAGGCAATTTCTTAGATACTTATGCTCCAATGGCCACTATTTATGTACTACTTTCTTTGACTGCCTTATACAATCTTTTCATCCATCAGATGGATGTTAAGACGATTTTTCTTAATGGAGAGTTAGATGAGATCTATATGGATCAGTCTGATGGATTTACAGTAAAAGGATAGGAAGGAAAGGTGTGTAAACTATTAAAGTTCTTGTATGGTCTCAACCAGGCTTCAAAGTTTGATAGTACTTTAACTGTTGTAGGCTTTATAGTAAATAAAGTTGATAAATGTGTGTATTAGCACTATGATAGGGGTGAAGTAATTATTGTGTGCTTATATGTTGATGATATACTGATTTTTAGGACAAACCTTGACGTGATAAATAAGGTTAAAACTTTTCTTTCTCAAAACTTTGATACGAAGGATTTGGGGTAACTGATGTTATTTTGAATATTAAATTGATAAAGAATTAGGATGGGATTACTTTATTGCAATTCCATTATGTGGAGAGTGCTAAACCATGTTGGGTACATATGCGACAAGCCTTCTCCAACACCTTATGAATCGAGTTTAATGTTTCAAAAGAATAAGGGCATTGCCAAAGATCATTTGATATATTCCTAAATTATTGACTCTCTTACGTATCTAGCAAGTGTAACGAGGTCTGACATCTCATTTGCGATTAGCAAATTAAGCCAATTCACTTCGAACCCGGGTGATGATCATTGGCATGCACTTAAGCATGTGATTTGCTAGGTACGATAAGCTTTATAATTCACTATATTGGGTGCTCATCAGTACTGGAGGGTTATACTGACTTAAATTGGACCTCAGATACAGATGAGATAAAAGCCACGAGTGGTTACATCTTCACCTTAGGTGGCGCTTCTGTTTCATGGAGTTCTTACAAACATACTATTTTGATGAGATTAACTATGGAAGCAGAACTCATTACATTAGATAAGCAACTATTGAAGCATAGTGGTTGAGTTAGCTTTTGATGGACTTACCGGTGGTTGAAAAACCAATACCAACAATTATGATAAATTGTGATAATCAAATGGTAATTACCAAAGTGAACAGTTCTAAAGATAATATAAAGTCCTTAAGACATGTGAAAAGACGTTTGAAAACTATAAGAAAATTAAGAAACTCTGAAATGATATTCTTAGGATATGTCCAGACGACTAAGAACATGGTAGACCCCCATCATGAAGGGTTTATCACGTAACATGATAGGAAATATATTGAAGGAGATGAGAATGAGACCCACGTGAGTTATTTTATGGAGGTAAACTGGCCTATGTGATCGAAGATCTCATGAATTAGATTTGGTAAAAATAAGTCATAGGTAATTAAAGGAGAGTACAAACTCTTAAAACCCTCTTTATATGAAGATGTAGTACTTTCATCACTATATGATAGGTTGGTTTTTGTCTTAATGTATTATGTTGGCTTGCAAGAGCAAGATGTGTCATCCTATAGGGTATCCTTGAAAGAATACACCTATGTGAGCCCGACTATTAGTCGCAGTCCATGAGATTTAGATGATCTCTATAAAGCTCATAAAAAGACCAAGAGAGTATGACTTATATGCTACACCTAAAAGGTAGGCTAACTAACAGCCATATATCAGTTTGAATCTAAATAAAACTTATTCATAAAAGACTTGCAATTTATGATGTAGTCTATTATCCAAGTCGTAGGTAAGTGTAGTTTCTAAGTAGATATTTAACTTAATAGTTTCTACGGAAATACTTGTACATCAAATAGTGTTGGAAATATTCAAAACTCATTGAACTTTTAAGATCTGGTGAGGAATTGATGGAATCTAGGGCCCATGGCCCAACTAATTAAATAAAAAATTCTTAAAAATCCCATATAGTGGAGGTGAGAGCGAAATCCTTTAGTCCTACCTTACTAGTTAGTGAAGAGGTAGCTCAACTTATAAGGTTGACTCATTTTTCTTTTCTTAAGCAAATGAGAGGGAGAAAGGGAGAATCCACATGTGTGCTTCCCTCGTTGGGTCGATCTAGTCTAAGGCGCGGCGTGGCGCGAGCCGTGCTTGCGCAGATCAATCTCACCGGCACCTGGGAGAGCATGTCTCTAGAACTGTCGCCCTTCAAAATCCTGCAACGCAAAAGGGTGAATGAGATTTTTAAAAAACGTTCGACATGACCACTCACTGCTTTCATTACATCGTCTTCTTTCTTCGAATGCGTCTTTCTCTACGATCAAAGAGGTCGGTCTCCTAGTACGAAGCTATGTAGTTCTGTCAACAACAATTCCTCCGACGTGAATAAGAACAAGATACACAACGATCTGTTGTTGCCACGATAAACAATAACGTGATGGATGGCAATGACAACAACACAACGGTCTCAGTTTCTAATCAAGCGACTCTATCTGAACAATCATAATACGTATTCTGATTATTGTGAATCTTATATTTATTTTTTTAATTAAATTAAAACATAGAGTGATAATTATTCCAATAAAGTTCAGTTAGGTTTGTGCGTGCTGGAAGCTGGAATAATAATAATAATGCATGTAACTCGAGACTAATCATCTGGTTTCTGATGGGTGATGGCGATCGCTGCTCATACAGACCCTCTCCATATAAAATAGTAAGGAGCATGGATCCAACACTCGGGAAGACCCATCATTTGACTACTGTTTGACCATCCATAATTTTGGTCATGCATTTTCATGCACAACACCACCACTAACTAGTGCTACCTTTTTTCACGCAATGAAATGATCTGGAACCGGAAGCATTGTCGTTTGGGTGGAGAATTAACCACGTTGACATTGAAAGAGATAGTAATTGTCGTTCTTCTGAATGACTGAAGGCATCAAAGGCAGCTACACTCTGAATTAATCGATGTGAGTGGAAATACTATACAACTCACAGTTAGTACCTCTAATCTACTTTGCCAAATTAGGCGTAGGCTAAGCACAACCTAAGCTTTAAAGCTTCTGTATAAATATCCAGTGTAGTAGTGAGGTACTCCTAGCACTGATTACCATGCATTGTCAATCTAAGATATCACCAAACCTTTCCAGAATCATGCCACTTATACTTGCCTTGCCGTCAGAATTAAGCGTGCATGCTGAATTATATTGCCGATTCCATTCATTCAAGAGGCAATCCACACATTGAGTGACCACAAACTAACGATATACACCATATCGATTACTCGAAATTGAATGGTCACCTACCTGCCTTTTTTCCTTCACAAAACAAGCTAGGATGTCTCCTTCATCTAAAAAAAAAGGGATGTTTCAACCCTTCCCTATAAACAAATTTGCAGCTTCTGCAAATTTCCGGAGTTCGAAGCAAATTTGCAGCCCATTCTACATTGAAAGTCCCAGTCTGCTAAACCTTATCTATGCAAATCCAGAGCAATTTCTTGGCACCAACACTTCACATGGGGAAACAAAACCAACAACTGAACGGAAGTTCTGATAAAGAACAGGTAGGCAAGAAAGTATAATCGAACAGGAGAGTAATCAATCATTTTCAGGCAGCCTACTCTAAACTCTCATTTCATCTCCTTGAACAACCAAACAAAACAGAGACACCAAATGATCCATCCAGTTCGATCAAATCCATCTCTTGACGAATATTTATACATGAAAGCTAGAAAGAAACGAAGAAAGAGAGAGGAGAACTTGCCAAGAACAACGGCCAAATCAGTTGGCCAGTTAAGCCCATGCATCAAGACGCCGCCGCCACGGGCTCGCTCGCTGGGGCGCCGGGCGGCGTCGCGGCTGGCGCGCGGCAGGTCGGGCACGAAGAGCGTCGGCCTCCGGCGAGCCATCGTTCGATGCAGCGCGCGTGGAAGCCGTGGCCGCACACCGGCATGACGCGCACGGTGTCCCCGTCGACGAACTCGGCGAGGCAGATGGCGCACTCCGCCGCGCCGGCCAGCTTGGTGCCCGCCGCGGAGTACACCAGCGCGGGAGGCGGCGGCGGCGGCTCGGACTCCTGCACAGGCGGCTTCTCCGGGTCCTCGGCTGCAGCGTCGGCCGCGGCGCCTCGTTGTTGCCTGGCCCGGCGGTGCCGGCGGAGCAGGTACCTGACGGCGGCATTGAGCGCGAGGCCGAGCGCGAGCGCGGCGAGCAGGGCGGCGAGGATGACGGCCATGTTGCTAGCGAAGTCGCCGGCGCCGGAGTAGGGCCCCCACCTGTTGGTTGCGATGGTGCTGGCCGCTGCCGTGCCGTTGGACGGCGAGTGGTGGGCGTGCTCCGGCTCGTGCGGCGCCATCGCCATGGTGGCCTCCTCCTCTCTGGCTAAGCTCCTCTAGCTTGGTAGCCTAGGAAAGATTTGGCTTTGTGGTGTGGTGGTGGAGTGAGGTTTAAGCTTAGTGCGGTCAGTATACTGGAGTAGCTAGCTTTATACTATCACTGAATTGAAGTGGACGGAATGGATGGCTCATCGCTAGCTACTGCTGTGTTTGTGTGCTCCGCTCGGCTCATGAGTTCAGCCTCTGCCCAGCTGGTGAAGATAGCTATAGCTATTATACTAGCAAAGTAGATCTTTCAACCAAAAAAAAACTAGCTAAGTAGTGAAGTGAAACCGGTGGAATGGTTGGATACCTAGATAGATCCTAGATGGATGAGTTCTGGCATGCATGCAGTGAAGTGAAGCAGAGATGCGGCAAAAGCCAAGGGCAGGCAGAGAGGGTGATGTGGCATGCAGCCTTTTACATGTGGAGTGTTTCCTCGCTACTATCTGATGATTGCGTCGTCCTTTTTAATTTGTCACTTCAATGCATGTCTCTCTTGTCCTACAGATACCCTATCTTCAAATCTTTTTCGCTACAAATGTACTACTACTACAGTTTCAGCCCTTCAGGCTCTCACTGTTGCTGTATAAACTGTCGGCAGTCAGCTCGATCGCTCCGATCAGGAATGAGCTACAGTAACAACTACTCTCGATTATCTCAAGCTAGCAGATGCATGCGTGGAAGCCTTGAATGTCAGATCATCGCAAGTGAAAAACGTATTGTATACAATTAAGGATGAATTAAGGAGATATATTTGGAGTAGCTAGATGATATTCTCACGCATTCAGCAAGTGGCAAATGCAACGCAAAATTGCAACCTGCTGGTCTGAACTGAACCCAAGGACAGCTGAATGAAGCAGGCGTAGCGTTTGCTTTTTTCTGAATGAATATCATCTGAGATCTATCAGCTAAGGTTACGGTATGGCGCGATGCAACGCTGTTGCTATCAGGCAGCTAGCTAAGCTTTGCATCTTGTGCTCCATTCTGTTGTCGGCCACAGCTACAGTAGTACAAGCACTACCACATATACCTGAATATATAGCTGAAGATGAAAAATAGAGAAAAGATGGATCAAAATGCATGCTCGATTATTCTTGGGATAGAAAGGTTCCAGACGGGTAACGCTGCCTAACCCACAAACACACACATGTATGCTATGCATTCTGTTTATCTCCCTCTCCCGGCACCTTTTTTTTTTACTCTAGATTGTTTCCTTCAGATGGGGGACACTAGACTGGCTGCTACAGATAAACCCTTGGTGCCTAATTTCACATCTCTTTTTGAGAAAAATGATGCGTCGACGTTATGGTATCTGGTGTCGGAGGATTTTCTACGGAAGAAGATTCATATACATGGATCAATTGCTGTTACTTGTTTGATTATACTATATATGATGAACTATATGTTACTATTTAATTAGTAGTTCTAATGAAAACATGGAGATTATACAACATTGGGGAAAAAGAAAAAGAGAGAGAAGAAGAGACCAAGAAATGAAGATTGAAAATAAAAGAAAACAAAGGGTCTGGGGAGGGGACCCTATACGATAGTAAGTCAGGCATCAAAATCGATCCAATGGGCGGAAGGAACGAATCGTACGTTTTCATCAGTGTTTGTTCATTTGGTTGCGTATGTAGCGGAGCAGTACGACTCGAAATCGAATACTCGATCAATCAACAATCCCTTTATGATTTCTTTTCTTTTTTCTTTTTTGCGTTGATCGTACTGGAATGAACAAGGACGAAGAAACCGTACACCCTAATGGCAACGTAGCAAGCTAGCTGACGAACGAGACTGATTACCCGATCGGTTGTTCTAGCTAGATCGATCGGGCCGGGAGCAGCTGGAAGGAACGAAATGAATCAAGCAATTACTTACTAAAATTTACAAAACAGTAATGGAGTATGCATGATTGGCATGGAGCGCAATGGGCAAATTGATCAGAGCAATCCATCCATCTATTCATCCATAGTTCCATCAGGATAGAGTCGAGTAGAGGATCCATGTATCGAAACAGAGGAGACCACCTACCGGGGCCGTCCATTGATTGCTCCAACTAACAACACTCCTAGCTCGTATAGCTCTTTTCGCGGCGACCACAGAATTTCTGCCCAAGCGGTTTTTCTTTCTTAATCCTTTTCATAAAGTACATACATATATATATATTAATCGTATGATATACTCCATATATATATATATATAATACTAGATACAGGGTTTCTCTTACAGGGTAATAGGGTTACCCCCACCCTAACCCACTTAGGAAAACTGAATAAATTTTAGCACACAAATTTTATTTTTCATTTAAAATTTTTGAACTTGGGCCACGTTTTCATTATCGTATCCCAGTGGTACGTTTAAAACGAGATAGGCGTAGGGAACGATGAACAAAAATAACATGAACCGAAAAAAAAATTGGGCTCCAGCTACTAATTAATAACCAAATTTAGTCCGGTTATTTTGGCCATTATCCTCAGGTAATCAAAGCCAAAATATATCAAAGTGGCCAATTAACCCGTATTAGACTTTATTCGGTTAATTCCTGGATTAAGGAGATTTGGAAGAAAATCCTTTCCGATTCCTCTTTTAGAGGGATTAACCGAACAAGCGCTTATCCTATTACCCACTGATCGACCTATGTCACCATCGGGCAATCTATAAATTTGTTTTGAGATGGATTGATGGGTCCGTGAGTGGGCTCATATGTAGTATGATTGCAAACATTAGACTCCATGGCATACATGCGAGGGGGGCCGGCCGAGATGCATCGAACGGAGTGCCCGGTCCGGAGAAGAACCACCATAGATACCGTATGTATCTGCAAGATAAGAGAAACCGATCGATCGATCGACGAAGAGAAGAGAAGGTTGGGCTACGCCACTAACTCACTGATTGGACTGCTGCTGCATCTTTATCTATCTATCTATCGCTGATATATGAATGAATATGATGGGCGTTGGTTCGTTGGTCCGTTGCCGTATGGATGAGGGAAGCAATGCAGCAACAAATTGATTGATTGCTGTATAAGCTTGGCACTGTTAGCTGTTACCCTACCCATCATCCTTTGCGGTGTCGATATGTAATGTTGCAGCAGCAAGGACCGCAATATAATATAATTAATCTAGTCTTAGCGGTTTGGTTTTGGCCTACGTCAGTCACTAAAGAAATCAAATCTAGTTGGGGGTCCCACCTGTCAGAGGCGTCTGTTTTATTTATATTACTTCCTCCTCCATCTTGTTTGTGCTTCAGGTAGCTGCTCTGCGGTGTCTGATATGGGCCTAATTAGATTCTGTCTTTCTGTTTACCCTCTTAATTACACAGTCCAGTTACAGAAATTGGACCTCAGTTAATTGGCCTTTTCATTACAAAACCAAAAAATAAAGAAAAAAGAAAAACACATGGAAGCCCACATTAAGGAGTGAGTGACCTTTATGTTATGTTGTGCATTGCATACAAAAAATGTGCCCCTTTTTTGTGGAAAAAAAATTCTCATGTAGCTCTCCTCTTTTGCAGGAAGCTCCTCATGCCCAAGGAGCCTCCTCAAGCATCAGCGGAAGCTCGTCTCTTCAGGCAAATGTTTTGTACGGGCAAATATCTCGCTTGCTCCGAGCACAAATTCAAAGCAAATTTCAGGAAATACAAGGTGGCACTATGAATCTGTTGAGAGGCTGCCTGGAATCAGAAGCAGATTCATCGACAAGTATAATATCAGGACGTATTGATCACCATCAGAGTCTTTCATCAGAAGACAAGGGGTGGAGAAATATCCAGATGCTGAGCTCTCATTTGCTGAAGCAAAGGCCGGAAGCAACGGAGGCTTTATTTGGTGGTGCTGGATTTGTTCCAGACATCCCTTCACTTCAGAGGTGGCTTGAGATTGCTTGGGATAACAGCTTTGATACTCTTGGCTCAAGCCATTTTCACAATAAAGTTTATGGTGCCAACAAGTGGATAGGAACTACAGAATGTGCTGCATTTCTCCTCTCTTTTGGTTTGCGGGCAAGGGTTGTAGATTTTGATAGCACAGAATCATCAGACCTCCACAGTAAGAATGGAAAACATATACCAAAACAAGTACAAGGGCCAATGGACAAGTTCGTGGTAAAGAATTTTTCTCCAAGATCTACATCTTCTGAACTTTGTAGAAGGATGCTGAAAACATGAGGGGCCGGCAGGTTCTTGTTGACTGGATCTGGAACTACTTTGCTACCAGTCTTTCTGATAAGTTAGACAATTCAAGGCGTGTTCTTGTGAGTGATAAAACGTAAGAGACGACATCTCATGTTCTAAAAAATATTCAATCTCATCATCTGAAATGCTTGCAGCTTTCATAAGTTCATGTTAACTCTGAAGAATGTTGTAGACTGGCTAGTAGTGATATTCACAGCCCATTGTATTTCCAACACCAAGGTCATTCCAGAACTATATTTGGGATCCAAAAGCAAAATGGCCAACGTGGGTCTCAAGACAGATATACTCTTTTGATTTTAGACACTGGCCATGTAAGCTGCTGTTATTATTCCTTGTATCCGTATATCTATTATCTATTCATTTCTTCTTCTTTTTTTAATTCGTGGCCCATTGGATTTTTTACTAATGGTAATTATTGTTGCTTTTAATTTTTGTACAATCATTCTTATTAGTTATTACTCAATCTTCTGTACACAACGGGAAATAATTTTCCTCTGCCAAATTAATATACAAATGCTTTGCTCTGATGGTTACAGAGAACATCAGATTTGGAGAGGGCTCTTCGAAGCAAGACAGGATGGCAGCGTTTGGTGAAAAGAGGTGTCCACACTCTCAGGAAGCCACAGTATCAGGTACATCAAATCACCCAAAATTTATGAAGGGTAGTGCAGTTGATAGAATTCTGGTATGCCTTTGATGTTTTCAGTTGTGCTATGTGGATCCTGGAATTGCTAATTCAGAAGAAATGGAGCAGGTCAAAATTATTGATAGTATCCTGGTCAGGTTCTAGAATGCTGGTGCGTACAATGAGTAATTGTGTCTTACACTCTTACTCTTACGTTGTTCACATGCTAATAGAGGAAAATTATATAGTCTGCTTGCTCACGTTTATGAAAAGTCAAAACATAATCAATGAGGTGTTTTTGAAAACTAGCTAAAATCCATATTTCACAGTGTCAGTGTGGCGGGTATATATAAAATAATACAAGAAAGTGGACAAAAAATAGTCATCGTATGGTAGGAGACTTATGATTTGTATATCAATTTTTAACTATACTGTAACTATCCTAATGAGATTGAATCTGACCGATGGAATATGTAAGGCACAAAAGGCAGTCTAACACGTCCCCATAGTCAAATCGTCGGTGGACCGAACATTTAGACTGGACTGAAATTCAATGAAAACGGAATATGGTAGCCACTTGATGAAGATATTAGCAAACTGAGACATTGTAGGAATACAAAGGACACGAATATTATCAAGGGCAACACGCTCCTGAATGAAGTGTAGATCGATCTCCACATGTTTAGTGCACTAGTGTTAAACAAGATTAGAAGATATGTAAAATGCGCTAACGTTGTCATAATATACCAAATTTATCTTACATAGAAGCGTGTGCAGTTTAAACAACAAATGGCATAGCCAAGTGGCTTCAGCAACAGCATTAACGATTGCTCGATATTCAACCTCTACACTAGAACGAGAAACTGTATTCTGACGCTTGGATGATGACCACAAGACCAAGTTGTCACCAAGTAATACCGCATATCCAAAGGTTGATCGACAGATGTTAGGACAGCTAGTCTAATCAACATCAGAGTAAACAACCAAGTCAGACAGAGAGGAGAGATGCAAGAACAGGCCCATATATAGAGTACCACGGACATAACACAAAATGCGCTTGAGAGCAGCAAGATGAGACTCCCGTGAGTCATGCATATGAAGACATACTTGCTGAACTACATAGAAGATATCTGATCGAGTGAAAGTGAGATACTAAAGAGCACCCGTGAGATTGTGAAAATCCGTAGGATCAAACACTAGGACGCCGTCTATAGGGAGCTTCAAATTCACATCAACCAGTATGAAGCAAGGTTTGCAATCAGACATGCCAGTATGGTCAAGAATCTCAATCATATACTGACGCTGACGCTGAAAAATAAAGAGTCCTGAGTTCATGTATTAAACATGCATACTCAGAAAATGATGGAGAGTACCCAAATCCTTCATAAAGAACTCATGCTAAAGAGCGTCAATGATACGCCAAAGTAAGCCGATAGAAAAAGCTGTTAGTACAATGTCGTCCACATAAAATAGAAGATAGATAGCATCTATGCCATGTTGATAGATTAAGGGACGTGTTTGACTTGGCTTCAACAAATCCGAGCTGCAAAAGATGAGAGGCAAATCTATTGTACCATGCTCGTGGTGCCTATTTGAACCCATAAAGAGAGTGGTTGAGGCGACACTCGTAATCAGGATGACTGGAATCCTCAAAACCAGAAGACTGAGCACAATAAACTGTCTTAGACAAGCTACCATGGAGAAATGCATCGTTGACATCTAGTTGATGGATAGCCCAGGAGCATGAGAGAGCTAGAGAAAGGACAATTCGTACTGTTGTTGGCTTGACGACGACATTGAATATTTCTGAAAAGTCAACACCTAGTCGCTGTGTGAAACCCCGAAGAACCTAACGAGCCTTGTAGCGCTCAAGAGAATCGTCAACATTGAATTTGTGTTTCAATACCCATTTGCCTGTTACCACATTAGACTGCAGTGGTCAAGGAATAAGATCCTATGTGTGGTTGGACAGGAGCACTGAGTATTCTACCTCCATAGCGGTTTGCCAATTCGGATCAGTGAGAACAACCCGGTAACTCTAAGGAATTGGTGACAGGTGGGTAGCCTCGAGCAGTATAGGTTGTCGAAACATGCGCTCACCACGCATGACTATGCTGTGTTGATTTGTCATGGGAGTAACTGGAATTGCGCCAGGAGAAATAGGCGTTGGAGCCAAGAAACTGACACCCACGGCCGGTGCTAGGGAAGGCGGTGTTGGAGCCAGGCACCAAGAGTAGACAAAGTCCCGGTATCGGCCTAAAGCTAGGAAAGTAGCTAGGGTGGGGGGAGCCGAGGCCTGCGGGTGACCCCTACCTGTGGATGATGAAGGATCGGTGGAGAGTGCCACATGTGATGGTAGATCATCAAGCACCGTCGTCGCAGGCACCATAGGACATGGTGTCGCGTGATGCGATCCAGATGATGCACCAGGTGATGACGGAGCTTTAGGAGCACCGGCCGCATGTGGCGATATGGTGATGGCGTTAGATTGTCCTGTAGAAGAAAATAGTGACAACACAAAGAGAGTTGGCACTAGGTTAGGGGTATCCTCCAAAAAGTTAAAGACCGCATGTGTGGGCGGAGAGGGATCCTTAGAAAAGGGAAAAGAGGACTTAAATACCACATGACGCAAGATGATGATTCTATTTGTATGACGATCAAGACAGAGATAGCCTTTGTAGTTCGGAGAATAGCCGAGGAAGACACACAGGGAGGAGCGAGAGGTGAGTTTATGAGTACTTGTGGCAGAGAGATTGAGGTAACAATTGCAACCAAAGACCTAAGATGCTCATAGAAGGGATGCGACCCGAACAGAGTAAAGTGCGGTGTCAGAAAATTAAGTATTTTAGTTGGAAGAATATTAAGTAAATAGGTGGCAACGCTGAGAGCTGTAGCCCAAAAGGTAGGAGGAATGCTGGCCTAAAACAACAGAGAGCGAACAATATTGTTAGTGGTGCGAATAATGCGTTTAGCTCTACCGTTTTGAGCGGAGGTATAGGGATATGACATTCGAAGATGAACGCCATGGGACAGGAAGAAAGTACGGGCGTGGAGGTTGTTGAACTCGTAGCCATTGTCGCACTGAAATCCCTAAATGGTGACCCTAAACTGTATGCAAATATAAGCAAAGAAGTTGGAAGAGTGTTAAAGGTGTCAGACTTTAGACGTGAAGGAAATGTCTAGAGTTAATGAGATCAATCATCTAAAATAATTAGATAATATTTGTAACCATAAATACTAGTGACAGGAGCGGTCCAAAGATCACAATAAATTAACTAAAAATTATGAGTACCACATGAAGACGAACTATGAAAGGGTAAGCAGGTATGGTAACCTAGTTGGCAAACATGACAGAGAGTATCACTAGCACTTTTATTACGAGAAATGGTTGAAGAATGTGCTAGTCTGGAGAGAACATCCTGTCCTGCGTGTCCAAGACGCTGATACCAAAGTGAAGACGAGGAGGACGTATATAGAGCAGCCGCTGGGAAGCACAAGGAGTAAAGGGGTCTGGAGGTGTCACACCGGATGATTTCTCTTTGAGTAGGAAGATTCTTCATAGAACAACCAAATGGGTCAAACTTTATAAAACAGTTGTTATCAGAGGTGAACTGGTGAACAGAAATGAGATTTTTAATGAGGTTTGGAGGCAAGAACATTATTAAGATGAAGCTTAGGAGAAAGATATGTAATGCCAGTGAAAGTGACTAAAATGGGATTTCAGTGACCAACAACAATGCTAGAAGGACCGTGACAAGAAGGAGGAGTGGTGTGAGAAAGAATACCAGTATCGGAGATCATATGATTGGTGGTGCCAGAATCGAAATACCATTCATTCTATGGCTACTACTGTAGAGTCATGGTATGAAAATTAGCTACTAGAACCTGTGTATCCCATCTTAGAACTGTTGGTGAACACAATGCCACGGAAGGAGCTAGGACCCCCCACTGACCGACCAACTGTCCGTGCGGACCAACGAGTAGGATATGAGGTGGCCTAACTGGAGGACAAGGTGCCTACGGCCCGGGTCACATTTGAATAGATCCGGACCATGGGTTGAAGATAGTGGGCCACATACCATTGGAAGGTTGTCCTGCAGGGAGTCTTGGGAACAGTATAAACAGAACTCACATCAACTCCCATCCTAGCACCTGCGCCCGTGCCAATACTTGCACCGCGGCTGTTGCCGCTAGAGCCACCACGACCTCCTCGTCGACCATGCTTACCACGCTGCTGGTGGAAGTCGTCGCCGAACCCACCCGGAGTTGCCACCAAGAGTTCCCAATTACGGACGAGCCCAATATTCGACCGACGAAGCAGTCGACGGTAGGTGGGGCAATGGCGACTTGAATCCGCTTGTTCTGGAGGCGGCAAGGGCTGTGGTGGGAGAGCTTTTATCCATGGTGAGCTCTTCCAACCACAAGTCACCGCGCACCTGCAGGAAGGAGGGGAATGGATTGCTGCGGTGGAGATGGAGCCCAATGGTGGTGAAGTGCTCATTGAGGCCTCGAATGATGTTGAGGACAAGGGTGCGATCGGTGATGTGTTCGCTGAGGTTGCGAATGTCCTTAGCCATCCGCTTGTAGCGCCAACAGTACTCGGCGACGTGGAAGTCTCCCTGCTAGAAGGAGCTGAACTCCTGGTCAGCGTAGAGAGCGCGGGTTGTACGGTTTCCAAGGAAGTGAGAGTTGATGGCGAGCCAAGTCATCCAGGCGGTGGCACCGTGCTGGGAGATGGTGTCGGCGAGGTCATTGGAGATGGTCTCGAGCATCCAGGTGCGGACAACACAATCCATACGCACCCAGTCTGGAGAGTGGGGCGTAGTGTTGTCGGAGAAGATGTGGCGCTCCAAGAAGAACTTTCCAACGGTGAGAAGGAATGACTCGCGCCACTAAGCGTAGAAGTTGGAGGTGATGTTGAGGAGCAGCAGCATGAGAGCACGGATATTTTGCACGGTGACAGCCTAGGAGTGAAGGTTCAGAAGGGCAGACGACTTGTGTTGAAGAAGGGCGGCGTCGAGAGCAATAGTATCATCACCTGCGATGAAGCCATCGTCTGTGATGGCATCTTCTTCGCGGCATGGCTCCGTAGCTGCGTGTTCTCGGGCAGTGCGGTCGAGGGCATCACGGAGACGGGCGTCGACCACATCACGCTCAATTTGGGTGAGAACGGCCTTGCGCTCTACTCCTGTCACACGGGCAAGAGCAGCGTTGCGGGCGCCATTGGTCGCCCCCTCGCGATCCTTCTTGGCAGCTGTGTCGATGGTGATGGGTCGAAGAGGATCTTCCAGGGCAGTAGCGCGAGTTTCCTTGACGCACTGGAGAACAGTAGCGTTAATAATATCCATCAGTCGTCGTGGCAGAGGGAAAAAGTTGTTATGGCCGCGGCGGAGGAAGCGAGCGACACACTGAATGGCGGTGCGCTGGACGGCGAAGCTAAAGGGGATGACACACTGGTTGGCACTGGTGTGGTACGCGAGACGGCAGCGCCGGAGAGGAGAGAGCACAAGGCGACGATGGTGTGCACGACGACTGCGCCAAAGAATAATCGTGTTGATGGCGCTAGAAAGAGGTCGCTGGTGGTGAGCACGACGTGAAATGAGCAACGGAAAGAACAAATAATCATCTGAGCTCTGATACCATGCAATCTGTATTTTGTAGTATCAATATTGCAGTATCAGTGTTGCAGGTATATATAGAAGAATATAAGAGATCTACAAAATGTGATAATCGCATGACAGAAGACCTATGATTTATGAATCACTTTTCAACTTACTAGATCTGACCGACGGAATATGTCTAAGCACAAACAAAAAAAGCAGTATAACACTAACAATGGGTTTGCACACCTTTATTTTGTTGCTTCATACAAATTAGTGATTTTGGCCTACTTTGGTTACATCTTGGCATTCAACATCGATTATTTGAAATGTCTTTATTTAATTATGCCATTTTTTTATTAGAATGGAGGAGACAGGGGATTATATACACTACAGGCTTGGGATGCTCTTCCCTGCTTGGAGAAAAATGGACCGTTGATACATTGCTCAGCTCTCCATTTGGTTATATAATGTATGTACGGACTGTCATGCTTGTTTTTCTAGAAAAATCCAATAATTTCCTTTTGCTTTGCTCCTACTTAATGGTATACAGACACCGAGCATTGATGCCCTTGAAGTCTTAGTGTTTTTTCAGCTTAAAGTATATTATTTCCTTGAGAGTTTTGTGCAATATATGGTTGTTCTCTCTTTTAGTTTCATTAGTTTCTTTCTTGTCTTTTAGGATTGTATAAATTAATTATCTATTCAAGTAGCATCGTGAAAATATTAGAAAATCAGTAACAAAACTAGAATTTTGATACAGTATGTCAGTATATCTAAGAAGTATAAATATGAGAATCAATGAACTTTAAGAAGATAATTGGTCAAGCACATATTTGTTATTATAATCCTACAGCTCTATTTATATTATTCTTTACTTTTATGTGGATTCAACTGACATTCATGTCACTATCATTTCCATCTGGATTCTGAAATTTTTAATACCCACCACATGTATTATGTGTCTATGTATAACTTCTTAACTTTAAGGGGGTGTTTGGAAAATGGGTTAGGAGAGGTGGGATTAGGAAATGGAAATGAATGGAGGGGTAGGATGAAATGGGGTGAGAAGAATGGATGGCTAAGATTAAAATTTACCCTTTGAGGGTTGGTAAATCCATTTTCCAAACGTGCACTAATGCTGAACATTCCTTACTGCATCCTGGTCCTCATGGGTTTAGATACTGTATGGTTCTGGTATCTGAAGCCGGCAAAACTGACTACATGAGCATTATCTGTTTACCATGAACTTACTATGCCAATTCTGGAACTGTTTATTGCGTATAGATGCAGTTTACGTAAAAATACATAGTCAGGATTGTTGTTTCTACTGTTGCTTACAGGATCTGTGAAGTAGCCTGACTGTCTTCAGATTGCTATTCCAGTGCATAGTTCTTGCATCTTATTCTGTGATGTACCATGTATCTGAAGTTGTGAACTGATTTTCATTAAATCTTGCCTTTATTTTATAGATGCCTTCTTGGAGACCCTCACAAGTCACAACCAGTTCAAATGAAGTGGACAATTTTAGTAATGCATCTGATTGTCGACACTGAGGTTGCTTTTAGTTACAAGATCAGGTTCCGAAGTCAAATCAAGAGGTGATCGGCCCCAACGGATTGTCTGAAACTAGCCAGGTCATCTGAACCTTGACAAGAGCTATAGTTATCATTTCTGTTAGAATGTATGCCGTCTTGGTAATATTCCTTGTCAGATAGCTCTTTTAGGTGACACAAAACAATTGAACGTGACTTTGGGGGAAGGCTGCAATATCTGCATTTGTTCTCTCAGCCTTTTCATTTTCGGTATTTTACTATTTGCAGTCTACCTTTTGTAACCTCTTCTTTTCTCCTTCTCCCTTGAGGACTCATTTGCCCTGTCTGTCTGAAATACGTTGGGAGAGCATGCAACTTCCACTAATATTGGTGCAGAGAACTGCACTATTTTCTACTGAAATTTGCCTACTTTCGTCAAATTGGACAGAACACAATAATATTTGTCGCTGCCATTATTTAATATAGTTTATGGCCTTTGTAAAGCAGTTTTCACTGTGATGGTGAGCCCTCTAGCTAGCCGATTTGTTATAGTTTTGACAGTGGTACACAGTATATAATGCAACACCATAGACACCTGATGGCAAGCTGACAAAATTCAGATTCATTTTGAAGTCTAATTCACATTTGTTCAGCATTTCGTTTGGCAGATAATCCATTATATCCATATAGCAATAGTTCAATTTATAAATGAGTGCCAACAAATGACTCTGGTCTGCTATTCGAGCCCAATTGACCCTGTCATTTGGTCAACCGAATTGGGCTTGGATAAATTTTTAAGCTGGCTGTCTTTGTAGCGTCCCAGCATAAGTTCAGTTACTTGTGACATTAGATTAAGAGAAAAGCATATTTAATTCAGAATAATTCACACTCTTTAGACCAGCCTCCACAAACGAACAGGATCCGCCGCACTCTCTAGACCACGCAGCTACTCAGCGTTCTCTCTCTTTTTTAAAGACTCTGTTAGCTTCATTCTTTTATTATTATTTTTAAAAGATATCCTTAGCATTATAGCTTTATCCATGTTGTGCGGCACACGGAAAATCTCAAAAAATCATATGGTTCTCTACTATAAAACGACCATATTATATCTTTGTAATTTCGATCGAATTAAGGAGCCTATCACACATGTGTGTGATTACAAAGCTTTTATTAGTAGCTATTTCTGCTTTGAAAAGAAAGCAATTTAATTGCATGTCCAATTCTTCCTGTACGCATAATGTACCCGTTGAAATTAAATCCCTGACGAGGATTGTTACTGATTACTTAATGATGATAGCGGTAGTTAACTACTCAAACCGTTGTACTAGAGACGGCAGTACTCTATTTACCAGCCATTTAGCACTAGTGGCGCAGGTTATCAAAGTAGATTATCTACATGATTATAAATATAAATTAATTATTTTAATAAATAAATTTATTAAATTTTTTTAAGACATGATAGGGAGCAAATAATTAACGATGATAATCTTTTTAGATGCTAGGGTGCGTCTGAGCCGACGATAGAAGAGGATAAATAACTCGTTGTATATATAATTATATGCAAATAGTTTACCTATATTCTCTTTTTTTTTCCTCCTCTCCACCGGAACACAGTGAACTACAGTAGAAGTTGATGACGGCAGAATCACCAAAACAGAGACTGAGACGGGCCCCGCTGGTCAGTGGGAGACGGAGACATAGGCCCACGCGTCATCCTCACGAGAGACAGAGAGATAAAAGAAGTCACCCACCACCGCTCGTGTCTCCTCCCTCCGCCGCGGCGAAACCCAAAAAAGTTTAGGCAATGGCGACCGACGGCGAGGCGAGCGCCCTGGAGACGCAGGCGGCGGCGGCGGCCGAGGCGGCGCGGGAGCTTCGCGAGGCTGCCGCCTCCCTCGTCGCTCGCCGCTCCGCCGACGAGGACGCGCTCCGCCGCCGCGCCACGGCGCTCGACTCCGACCTCCGCCACCTCCAGGGCTCCCTCTCCACCCTCGCCCTTGCCACGCTCGACAAGGTAGGTGTACTCCGTTGATCTGTTCTACTCATCTCCCCTCTCCATCTCCTCTCCTCTCCTCTCTCCGAGGCGCGCTCGGCTCCAATTCGATCTCTCTCTCACGCGTCGCCCCGTGCGGCGGCTTGGAATTGAAACCTACGAGCTAGTACGTTAGATCGTGATTCGTGATTAGCTCGCAAAGCAGAATGGTGGGGTTGCTCCTGCGCGTGCTCTCCGCGTACACGCTTCACGCCTTCGCATAGAGGCTCGAGATGTTAAGCTTGCACAGCGATCTGGTGCTCCTCAGCACTGGATTTGTTGCGCCATCTCCCTGGAGATGTCTCGAATGTTTCCTATTGATTCTCAAAGTTAGGAATTTGAGGCGTGTGCATCGAGCTGGATGCTGGCCATGGCCAACGATTATTGTTGTTTTTTTATTGAAATCTCAAGGTACTTTAGGCAAACTATAGATTCCGTCAGAAAACTGTCCCAACCCTTTACTGCTATGTTTAGAGATCCCTCGGAATATTCACTCTCTTTCTCTCAACTCAACTATCTATCTGTCTCTCTTCATCTTATTATTTTAATTTAGAATTCTATAATGTATTGTCACCTTTGAGTGTTTTTTTATATGATTAAATCAGTTCAATCGATGTTAGATTTTTTTTAATTGATGCTACCTCTAGTCGATTATGTATTTTCTCGTTCCGGACTTAATTCATTCTTATATGACAATAAATTCAACGTAGCATATGCATTTCTGCAACACTCAGTATTAAACATGACGTCTTTTTGTAAACTAACATTCTACTCTATATAGTATAACTGATCTAATTATCATTATATAAAACCTATCTTTTAACTTCTAAGCTATCCTCTTATCACAAAGAATCTCAAATGCTTGGCGTCACTTCAAATAGCTCACTTTGTTTTTATGACTAACGTCCGTATCAATATTCCTATCCATCTGTAGCATTGATCTTAGATATTAAAAATTATTCTCCTTAGACATCACTTGGCCTTCTAAACTTACATCTTCCTCCTTGTGTGCGATAGTGCTAAAGTCACATCTCAAGTATTCAGTCTTAGTTCTGCTTACTCTAAAACCTTTAGACTCAAGAGTCTATCGCTACAACTCTAGTTTTCTATTTACTTCTGTGCAGCTCTCATCAATTAACACTATATCATTTGCAAAGAGTATACACCAAGAAATATTCACTTATATATTTTTTGTAACCTTATCCAATACCAATGCAAAGAGCTAAGGGTTCAATTCTGATTCTTGATACAATCCTACTTTAATCAAAAAGTAACCTGTGTTACTATCATTTGTTCGAATACTAGGCATATCATTGTTATACATATTCTTGATGAGAGAGACATACTTTGTTAGAATTTTATATTTATCCAAATCTTACCACATAACATTTCTTACTATCTTATTATAATTTTTTTTCAAGTCAATAAAAATTATATGTAGATCCTTCTTCTACTCTCTAAACCGTTTCATAATTTGTTTTATTATAAAAATTGTTTTATGGTTGATCTTTTGGACATGAAATCAAATTGGTTCATAGAGATCCGTGTCGTTGCTCTCCAAAGGTGTTCGATAACTCTCTCTCATAATTTTATAGTGTGGCTCATTAACTTAATTTTTCGATAATCAGTACAACTTTGGATATCTTTTTTATTTTTATAGATTGATACCAATATAGTTCTCTTCCACTTTTCAGACATCGTGTTCGATTGAAATTTTTTGTTAAACAACTTAGTTAGCCATACTATAGCTATATTACCGAGACATCTTTACACCTTGATTGAAATACCATCAGATCCTATTGCCCTACCATATTTCATTCTTTTCAAATCTTCTCTAATCTCGAATTCTTAAATACTCTGCACAAAGCTTCTATTAGTGTCATCCGAAGAGTCGTCCAACTGAACGGTGATGTCTTCTTTCTCATCATTGAATAAATTATTAAAATACTCTTATTATCTATGTCTAATCTTATTCTATTCATCAAGAGTTGCTTCCTCTAATTTTTAATACACTTAACTTGGTTGAACTCTCACGTCTTCTTAACACAAGGCTTAGCTATTCTATAGATGTCTTTCTCTTCTTTTTTGATACTCAGACGTTGGTATAGATCCTCGAAAGCCCTTCCTTTTGCCTCACTCATAGATCGTTTTGTAGTCTTCTTTGCCACGCTTGTGCAAATTTGCAATGCATCCACTTGGTAACTGACTACCTGGATTCTTTCTCGCTTCATGGCAACATTGCCCACTGCTCTGTCGTTACTAAGCCAAAAGGGTTAATCTGAACCTAGAGGATTATTTCAACCTATCCAGATTTAATTTCCACTGTCTCCCATGTATTTCTTTAGCACGCAGAAGTGACAAAAATTAACCCTGTTTCTAAATTGATGTAAGAGTCTCCATCTGCTTTTCCAAATTTGTTGCACTCCTTTTTAGATTTTCTATTTCCTTTTTTTACCGCTTTTCTAATACTATATATTTTTCTTCTGTACTTTTGTTTTGTCTTCTGTGGTAATTGTCTCATTCTGCCATTTGTCTATATAGGTCGAGGAGGAACTGGAGCGTGCCAGGGTAACAATCTCAGATAGTGATGTGGCTGCATTTCTCCCAAGCAAGCGGAATGGTATGCTATGATTTATCTCACCTCCCATGCCTATCTCAGGGAAATATAACTGTTATTTATGGAATTCACTTCTCCTTGAAATTTAGGGAAGTTCCTCAAGATGTTTCTTGGCCCTGTAAATGTGCGGGTAGTGAGAAAAGAAGATAAGCTCAGAGTGAAGGACGAGTACAACAATTACAGGGTAGACTTTAGATGCCTCTTTGATATGTTTCTTTTACAAAGCTTATGCATTTACTTCGGATATGATTTAATAAAGTTATCTGTATTATTGATTAGTTTTATTTTGATGACTTAAGCATTATAAATTTCCAATGATTGCTCCAATTGGTGTATTGTTTAAATTTTGTTCTGTGATAAGAATCACGATTGAAGTGAAGCACATGGTGTGTGTTCAATCTCAGAAGTCATGCTGATAAAATCCTCAAACCTGTTTTGTATGCCATATGGTTCGATTAGTTAATACGAAAAACATGCAATTCTGGACTTGTACTCTGGTAATTATGTTGAAAGGTTATGCACGTGTTTTCTTTTTCATGTGCAATTCAAGCAATCCTTTCTAAATTGAACATAGTGGCTAAACTGGTAGAGTATACTTGGTATAATTTTCTCTCCTATAAATTTTTATGTCATGCCTGACAGTATTGATGGTTTCATTTTTATTTGCAGGATAGGGCTGCTTATATATTTCTATTGTTTCCATCCATTCTCCTCCTATTTAGATGGTGGATATGGGATGGATGCCTTCCAGCCTTGGCAGTTCAGATGTACCAGGTATTTAATTCTGAACAGTGATTCACCCTTAATATATGTACTCTGTGTATGACTTCATTGTCCAGCAGAAACAATCTAAAGTCTATATTTTCCATTTAACAGTCTTGGCTATTATTCCTTTACACAAGTTTCGCTTTGCGGGAGAATGTGTTGATTGTAAATGGAAGTGATATTCGTCCTTGGTAAGTGTCTGAATTTCATTGCTTACGGAAACTGTTCAGTGCAACACTCAAACAATTTTATTGCAAATACCCATTTTTAATGCATGAACAGACCAAAGTGCTTGATTTTTTACTGAATGTCAGTTAATTTTTTACTGATATCAAAACATTTTTAATGATGCTCCTAAAACCCATGTTTAGTTTATTCACTACTTCACTTAATCTTGCAAAATCAATTTCTTTCCAAAGCACATTTTTTACAATGTATTATCATCTTTTCAGGTGGATATACCACCACTATTTAGCAATGCTAATGGCTCTTGTTAGCCTTACATGGGAGATAAAGGGACAGCCTGATTGTTCCAGCAAGCAGGTACACGATCATTTTTCAGAGGAAACTGGTGCTCACTTTGGCACCAATCCTTCAAATTTTGGAACATTAAACTCAAACTATGGCCCTTTTTTTCAGAGTGGGGTACAACTTTTCCTGCGGTGGGCAATCATGCAAGGAATTGCAATGCATCTACAGAATAGGTACCAGCGTCAAAGATTGCGCACCAGGATAGCTCTAGGAAAGGTAAGGTTCCGTGGTTCCTGTCTTGTTTCAAGACAGTACTCATAACACATTTTTTTTAGTGTCACGTGAATGTGTATGACATGTTCCAGAATAAGATTTGAATGAGTATCATCTACAAATGATATGTATACAATGCAGATGCTTATCAAAAGCAACTTAATGCACTAATTTGCTTGATGTTTGTTGAGATTTGCATATCAGCTAAGAGTTTGGAACATAACCCAAACTAAATAACAAAACATGTTCTGGCCTTTTAATCAAATTAGTATTATATGGGCAATTGAGCAGTGCTCATTCTTACAACTCAATGGACTGCTGAAATGATGCCGTATATTGTATCATCTATGTACCTTACTCTGTTTCATATTTGATTGCATGCAGGCTAAAAGAATGGATGTTGTTGCTGGAGAAACAGCCGGTGTGGAAGGTCAGCTCTTGCTACTTTACCCGGTGCTTTTTACATTACAGGTATGTGGCATGTGAGCTGAAAGCATGGCAGATCCTAGTTAGTAATTGTAGCTCCCCATCCAGAAAATTTCATCTCATGTTGTTGTATCTTGATTTTTTAGTCACTTGTTTCTTTTCCTTGCTGAAGTTTGCTTCTGAATTCTGAACGTTAGCAAAAAGATGGCTAGTTGACCATTAATATCTTTCATATGCTGCACTAATGCGCTTCATCTTGGATGCTACGTGTTTTCAGGTTTTTGAAGGATATGTTGGAGTATTACTTCTTCAGACGGCTTTGCATGGGCTTGCATCGGAATGGCAGGCAAGAATTATCAATTCTGTAGTTTTTGCAGTTGGTCGTTTAATCAGATCTTCATGAGGATTATATTGTTTCCTTGTTCAAATTTGTTATTGTTTCGCCTTTTTGCTCAGTCATCTTCATAAAATGCATTTCCATGATATTTGAAAGAAAAAAAAATCTTTTGTAATGTGCTGATGAAGCTATAAGCCAAACTATGCAAAAAAACATCCTTGAGATGCTCCTCAACTGACATTTTACAATTCTGTCATTTTCAGGTTGTAGTTTGTGGGATCTTGCTGGTGGTAATGGCAGTCGGCAACTTTGTCAACACAATGGAGACTTTGATGCTAAAATTGAGGTTCAAGGCAAAAATGAAAAGAGCAAAGAGCAGGCAGGATCTCAATCGCCAACACCAAAATTGACAAAGTAGCATTACCCAGAATGACGACTCCATGCTTGGAAACAGCAATGCTGACACACCATCGCATGTAAATCCCTCAATCCATAAACTCTTTTGGCTGCCCATGATTTTGTGTTTTGGTAATTGTTTCACATTGAAGTTCATATTCTACAGTCAATGCATGATTAAAAACGTTGTCTTAACTTTACCACAGATGGGAACGCCAAGTTTATATGTGATTTATGTGCTAACGGTGCTTGTCCGAAATCACAGAGAACTATAATGTATTATCTCAGTAGTCAGTAGATTCTGTGGCTCTAATTGCAGAGAACTAACATGCTGAAAATGAACCGTCCACAGCTCAGGCCATATAAATGCTTCTGTGGCTCTATTTAGTGGCATCAGAATTGTGTTCAGAGACTTGTCCAAAGTTTGATGTTTTCAGAGGCTTCTTAATTTAGTTGCATCAGAATTGTGTTCCCTCTATCCTTGTGTTAGAAGGGCTCCCATGCAGAACACCCAGTAATATAGAGAAACATCAGTAGAAATCATTTGGAGTTGTAACTCATCATTATCTGTGTTCTTACAACCTCTGGCTGGTCTTTAATTCATAGAACTAACATAGAAGAATTGGCAGCTCCTAAACCCTTGCCTGTTGGTTGAAACTTGAAAGTCAGAAGTGTGTGATAATGCATTTTATTCCCTTTTTTTAGATAATGGAATTTTGTTTTCAACTTGCCTCTGTACCTATTGGAAATACATTCTGCGTATGTCAGCTTGCATCTGGCATATCTTCCATGCTGTGGTCCAGCAATTCACCAAGATACTTTGCTTTCCAGATCTGCCAATCATGGAGAAACATCAGCGCTTGAGACAAAGCAAAGAGCCACGGAGCTCGCTACTTTGTCTCAAATTGTATCTAATTTATCTCTATGCGATATTTTCTCGTTTTTTATGTCATCTAAATAATCATTAAATTTTTTTGATTAATATAAGATTAAATTCGACTAATAAAAAACAAATTAAATGAAATATAGGCAACATATATTTTAATATATATTTATAGTTATATTTATTATTTTTTATAACCGGTAAAAGGCAAAATTTTAACTTTCTTATATTAAATTATATTGTCGATTTTTTTTAAAAAAATTATAACTATACTTGAAATGTAAGAAATGAGGGGGTTGATGAAACCATTTTCCCGTATCTAATCATATGCAAGCCATCCAAAAATTGCACCATCATGGCTGAATTATTGAGTCCATCTCATCTCTTTATGATTAGTTTTTGTCTATCAGTTCCACACCTGAAACCCCGACCATAGCATCCAAATGCAGAAGCTGCACCCTTATGTAAGAAAGCAAGAAATCAATGTTTACATTCCAGTATTTCACTCTAATTCATTGAGTCCTTTTCTGAGCAATGTTCATCGTTTCCTACAATTAATTAATTACCTTGCCAATAATAAAACACATAAAAAAGCTAAGTAAATCATCTACAAAAAATGAAATAAAACAAAATTCAATCCATCGTGTGGAGTTCGAGGCGTGCAACTCGTGATCAGCACTGCAGCAGCAATGGAGATGGACCTCGCCGCCTTCTCCGTGATGGCCGCCCGCACCTGCGCCATCGTCGGCCGGAGCCCCGGCTGCGCCGCAAGGCACTCGACGCGCGACCCTTGCCACGTCGCCAGCCTCTGCCACGTCGTAGTCGTCGCCTAGCCGGCGGTCGACGAGCCCATCCACCCCCTCCATCCTGACACGCGGCAGAAACCGCGCCGTCCGGCCCGGACATCCCGGCGGCCGGCGAGCCCGTGATGGCCTTGAGCAGCAGACATCAGACTTCTTAGATGTAAAATTACAATAATAAGTGACATGCTTGAAACATATAAATATTACCATATGAAAATATAATATAAAAAACATAAAGTAAATTTTAAAGCTTATATAAGAAAAATATAGCTACTCAACCTTATATCAATATTAATAATGATAAATAGACGAATAAGTTAGATTATAAACATAAATATAATTATGATTGTTTATATAAATTTGCTTTTAAATCAACTGGTAAATATCATAGGTAGCCTTTCAACGTTTATAGGCCATTACACGTAATAGTCCTACTAACCCATCTTTTTAGGGTTTTAGAATAAATATCTAGAGTAAAGCAATATAACCGATATCAAATCACTAAATTCCAATATTGTTATAATAGTAATCTACTAATATAGTAGATTTCAACAAGAGAGAGGCAAATAACCAGATAATGCTAAAAATAATCAAAACTATCACGTTGTCTCACTACACTGCTTTATATCATCGAGCATTATAATCCGCCCACACAATTGCAATCACAACCAAGCGATAAAGTGCTAGCTGATTGCACAAATAATAGATATTTGAAATGTTAACCAAGAGAAAACGGGTAACTCACTACACATATATTGTCTATGTGGAAAGACAAGTTCAAGTAAACACGAAGTTCTATCCTAGAAAACCAATTCCGCTACTCACGTTCGAGCTTGCACAACGAGTGGTAGGCAAAGATACTAGAGCCTTGTCAGAGCCAAGTAAGATGTTTACAACACCAACCTAAGAAGCAGAGAAACACTATGCAAAAAAAAACTAAAACACTAGGCCAAGGTCGACAACACTAGAGCCACACCGCGCCACACCAAACTAGCAGAAGCACAATGACAGCAAACCATGGGGCAAAGCAGCAGCCTAATATTACACCACCACCACCACCACATGAGGATGGTGCTCATAGTTCACCGAGAGGAGATCGGCGACCACAATAATGACGCAACAAAGATGCTGTCGCAACTCATCACCTGCAAGACGAAGACACAAGCACAAAGTACGTCACCGGGTACCAACTTCAAGAGTCAGCACCACAACTCGATGAGTTCTATGGCGTGCGCCAATCCTTAGCTAGAATTGAGCAGAGATTCACTGGATTTTGGTGAATCGAGAAGAGGAAGATGGAAGAATAAAGTATTGCTTGCATAGGGAACAAATGGAGGTGCACCAGGCTAAAAAGAAGGAGCTAGCCTAGCCTCGTCCGAATGCGCATAAGGGGTGGCTTGACGCATAAGAGGTGGCTCGGCATGCCACGAAGGGTAGGCGCAAAGTTGGTATCATCACCGCCTTATTTCTCCCGTGCACTTCCAGGTAGGTAGGGTTAGGGTGGTGGGCTGGGCTGCTCGGCCAGTCCAGTCACTCCCTATTTTTTTATTCTTTTATTTTATTTTCTAATTAGAAACTAAAGAAAAAATATATAAAAAAGACAACATTGACACATGACCTGGAGGAAGAAGGGTGAACGTAGCCGGGCGAGCCAACTAATGTTAATTACTAATGTTTTTTTTTCTACTGTGCAATACTAATGTTAATTACTTCTTCAACTGCGACTACTGTCCTTCTGCCAGCCAGCACAGGTTCTGAATCATTTAGATCTCCACGCACACGTGTATCAAGAATTTAATTTTTATTCATGTAAACTACTCCAACATACAACATATAATGTGTTCGTCAGGTGAAAGTGCTAACAAAGTAATAAGCTTGTTGATTGATATACGTTTCCAAGCTGGAGTAGCTAGCTAAGCACGAAGATTTTCCAGGGGAATTAATTAAAACCATCTTCTACTCAAGCTAGAGTTACTAGACATAAATCGTGACAAGAGACAGAAAACAAACAAATCTAAAGAACTAACTAGTACCAGATAATTAATTAATTAATTAGCGCCTAATTAACACAAGAGAATCACAACCGACTAATTAACGGCGTACAGCTAGTACGTGTAGAGTGGTACTGCCTTGATTTAATTTAGCCGTGTGAGTGAGGCGACTGTGATATGTCTAGCTAGCTAAGCAGGAGTAGTACGTAGTACGATCTACCAAGCTAGGAAAACCCAACGATTGATTAAGGTTGATCTGTTTTAGCTTGTCGTAATTAAAGCTGGAGCCAATCAATCAAGGTTTAATTTGCATATGTGTATACTCCATATATATATATATATTGTTAGGTTAGTTATGCACTTATGCAATGCAAGCAAAAAGGTTAGGTTGGATTTATCTGCGGATTTGTCAGCTTCAGGCTGGCTGCTTCAATTTTTTTCTGTGGATTAAATTTGTCACCCTGCATTTTCATGCATGTTCAGATGCTGCATTATTTTGCTGCATGCGTGTGGACAAGGGAAAAAACGCATTGTATGGTTGATCTTTATGGAGTTCTTGTGAAGCGTCGCTTTCTTGGCTTCATACGGACAAAGTCATTCAGATGCAACATGAGCTAGGCTGCCACATCCCTGACAAAATTGATGATCCATATTGCTCATATGCACAACTAGCTAGCTGATTCAATGGAGCTTCTAGTGGCTCAAACTTCTTACAGATGAAAAAAAATAGAGTAGATTTGTTATTATGCTTCAGGGTGCAGACTTGCTGCAATCTGTTAAGTCATGCATGTTTAATTTGAAACGGAGTAATCAACACAAAATCAAATTAATTAAGAACCATTTGATTGATTGTTAACGGATTCATGGAGCGTGAAATCATTCGTTCCTACTTCCTACTACTCTCAGTCACAGTAGCTTCAATGTATCTTTCCAAGAAGACAAAATCAATGTACACACCTTCAGGTTCTAGTTCTAGTCAGTACAAATCTATTACCTCACATATTTAAAAGGGGAGAAAAAGTCAGTGCCCAACTAAAATTCTAGGACCCAAGTAATAATGCCAACAGAAAGAATTGCAATAGTCATACTTCATCATGCATAAACAAAAAGAAAAAAGAAGTCCTCGATAAGGCGGAGAGAAGACCAAACCGAGCTAATTAATGATTGAAATCGGAGAAGAGAAAAAGGAGGTTACTAAAAGACGACACCAACCTGGCACAAGTTTTCTACCGCTTAATTACTCGCGCTTTCCTTTCATGATATTATTTGATTTATCGATGCTAACATCACACCATCAAATTAAAGCAATATTAATAAGGGGAAAAAAAGGACTGCTAATTTAAAGTGACAGTCTTCCAAATCGACCTGCTTTAGAGCAATGCAACCAAATAATAAATTGCTATCAAGAACCTAATGTAGCTCAAAATATTGGACACACACAAAACCCCCCAAGATACTGCATATCTAAATCTAGCAGATTTGAGGGCATTTGTGTGTGGCCACTACTGTACCTGGAGTATATCTAAGCAATTAATATAATCGTTGGTTAGGTTTAGAAGATCATATATCTCAAGGATTAATTGCAAGCAGTCCCGAAAAGTAAAGTCAATTGTCTTGTAGTTGCCAATAGAATATTTTTCTTGTTTATTTAATTGAGTTTCCTTATAGGAATGGCATACTGACTTTAATTTCTACTCCAAGTATATATTATTTTTTTCAAACTCTTTTGTATTGACAATTCTTGTTCATAAAATGCAATGCACATTTTCATTGAAAGGAATACTACATTCATAGTCTTTGATAGAGTAGGAGTAATTATTTTGAGTGATCATTCCTCCACCCTGAAAATGATATTATTTTTCTTCCTTAGAGTATCTCGAGCTCTTTTTTAGGGAAAAAATTGCCTCTTAAAAAAATAGCACCCTAGAACTAAAATACCACTCGAAAGCTTTATTTCGTTGATATATGCCATTTTAACTACTAGCCTACTACGTACGGTGCCCTTGTTCTTTGAAGATGAGAGGGGAGTAGTAGCGGGCTTGTGCAAAGTATGTGGCCCAAAGAAACGGGGTGAAAGTTGGGCCAAATTTTTGTGCGGTAGTTGAGCCCACTTGGGCCGAATTATTTTCGAGAGAGGACAAAAATATGACGGGCCTTTTGGGCCGAAACCGACATTTTGTCGATGGGCCCAAATCGTAGTCTCTCGAACCGACCCGAGCTTATGCCATCTTAGTTGAGTTAGGGTTCCGCAAACCCATTCCTCCCATCGCGGCAGAGCGCCGCCTTTTCCCCCAAATCGAGCCTCCTCTTCTCCCCCTTCTCCGGCGCGGCGGCGGCGGCGACAACACCGGAGGCGCCGACCCTCCCTCGGCTCTCCCAAAGGTAACCAGCCATCCGTCTCCTTCTTTCGCTTCCTTCTCCCGTCCCGAATGAAAAAAACCAACCGAAAAAGCCCGATCGATCTGCAGCCATGGCGAACCTGGGCGGCGGCGCCGAGGCGCACGCGCGCTTCAAGCAGTACGAGTACCGCGCCAACTCCAGCCTCGTCCTCACCACCGACTCGCGCCCCCGCGATACCCACGAGCCCACCGGCGAGCCCGAGACGCTCTGGGGCAGGATCGACCCCAGGAGCTTCGGCGACCGCGCCGTCCAGGCCAAGCCCCCCGAGCTCGAGGAGAAGCTCACCAAATCGCGCAAGAAGAAGGCGCGCGACACCGCCGCCGACCCCGACGACCTCCACCGCCGCGACGCCAAGCGCAGGCGCCGCGCGGCTGCCGCCCAGCGTGAGGTCAGCGTCCTCTCACTCACCGACGACGTCGTCTACAAGCCCCAGACCAAGGAGACGCGCGCCGCCTACGAGGCCCTACTCAGCGTCATCCAGCAGCAGTTCGGCGGACAACCGCTCGACGTGCTCGGCGGCGCTGCCGACGAGGTGCTCGCCGTCCTCAAGAATGACAAGATCAAGAGTCCTGACAAGAAGAAGGAGATCGAGAAGCTTCTCAACCCTATCTCCAACCAGATGTTCGACCAGCTTGTCTCCATAGGGAAGCTCATCACGGATTTCCATGATGCCGCGGCCGGTGACTCGGCCGCCGCGCCATCTGGTGATGGCATGGACACAGCGCTGGACGATGATATCGGCGTTGCTGTTGAGTTTGAAGAGAACGAAGACGACGAGGAGAGCGATTTCGATCAGGTACATACGCTCTAACTGATGTTTCTCTTTACAATTCTTTTCTTTTTCCTGCACATGGCTGAAGCATGTTATGCTAGTGTTTACTTACATGGCCTTTGTCATTTCTCTCCGTTAGGTGCAAGATGATTTGGACGAGGATGACGACGATGACATGCCTGAGTCGAATGCCCCTGGTGCTATGCAGATGGGTGGCGAGTTAGATGATGATGATATGCAGAACTCCAACGAGGGGCTGACCATAAATGTGCAAGACATTGATGCTTACTGGCTTCAGAGGAAGGTCTCGCAAGCATATGAAGATATTGACCCACAGCACAGTCAGAAGCTTGCTGAGGAGATCTTGAAGATAATTGCTGAGGGTGATGACAGAGATGTTGAGAATCGACTTGTCATGCTGTTGGACTATGAAAAGTTTGATCTCATTAAACTGCTACTACGCAACCGACTCAAGATAGTTTGGTGTACCCGCTTAGCGAGGGCTGAAGATCAGGAACAACGTAAGAAGATTGAGGAAGATATGATGGGTAACCCAACTTTAACTCCAATATTGGAGCAGTTACATGCAACGAGGGCGTCTGCAAAGGAGAGGCAGAAGAATCTAGAGAAAAGTATCAGGGATGAGGCCAAGAGGCTTACTAAAAGCGAAAACGCTGGCATTGATGTTGCGAGGGATCGTAGGGCAGTTGACCGGGATGTGGAGAGTGGATGGTTGAAAGGTCAGAGGCAACTGCTTGATCTTGACAGCCTGTCCTTCCACCAAGGTGGTCTCTTGATGGCCAACAAGAAATGTGAGCTTCCGCCAGGATCATTCAGAACCCCTCATAAGGGGTATGAAGAAGTCCATGTGCCAGCGCTAAAAGCTAAGCCATATGAAACTGGAGAGAAGATTGTCAAGATATCTGATATGCCAGAGTGGGCTCAGCCAGCTTTTGCTAAGATGACACAGTTGAACAGGGTTCAGAGCAAGGTTTATGAGACTGCCCTTTTCAAACCAGATAATATTCTCCTCTGTGCTCCAACAGGTGCTGGGAAAACCAACGTGGCTGTGCTCACAATCCTTCAGCAGATTGGCTTGCATATGAAGGATGGAGAGTTTGACAATACCAAGTACAAAATTGTCTACGTGGCCCCAATGAAAGCTTTGGTGGCCGAAGTTGTTGGAAATTTGTCGGCTCGGCTGAGTGAGTACAAGGTTACTGTAAGAGAGCTCAGTGGTGACCAGAACCTGACCAAACAGCAGATTGATGAAACACAGATAATTGTCACCACACCTGAGAAATGGGACATTGTCACGAGAAAATCAGGTGACAGAACCTATACTCAAATGGTTAAGCTTCTAATTATTGATGAGATCCATCTACTTCATGACAACAGAGGGCCTGTTCTGGAGAGCATTGTTTCTAGAACAGTCCGACAGATTGAGACGACCAAAGAACATATCCGTCTTGTTGGCCTCTCAGCAACTCTTCCAAACTATGAAGACGTTGCGGTTTTCCTGCGTGTTCGCTCTGATGGCCTCTTCCATTTTGATAACAGTTACAGACCTTGCCCCCTTGCTCAGCAATACATTGGGATCACCGTGAGGAAGCCACTTCAGAGGTTTCAGCTGATGAATGAGATTTGCTACGAGAAGGTTATGGCTTCTGCTGGAAAGCATCAAGTGCTTATATTTGTGCACTCGAGGAAGGAGACAGCGAAAACTGCCCGTGCCATCAGAGATACTGCATTGGCTAATGACACGTTGAACCGCTTTCTGAAGGATGATAGTGCAAGCCAAGAGATTCTTGGGAGTCAGGCAGAACTTGTAAAAAGCAGTGACCTTAAAGACCTTTTGCCATATGGGTTTGCTATTCATCATGCTGGGTTGGCAAGGGTAGACCGTGAGCTCGTAGAGGAGCTTTTTGCCGATAAGCACATACAGGTCCTTGTCTCGACAGCCACCCTTGCATGGGGTGTCAATTTGCCTGCACACACTGTTATTATAAAGGGTACCCAGATTTACAATCCTGAAAAAGGTGCGTGGACAGAGCTGAGTCCTCTAGATGTCATGCAGATGCTTGGTCGTGCTGGCAGGCCACAGTACGATACACATGGAGAGGGAATAATTCTAACTGGCCACAGTGAATTGCAATATTACCTGTCTCTAATGAATCAACAACTGCCTATTGAGAGTCAGTTCATATCCAGATTGGCTGATCAATTAAATGCAGAGATTGTTCTTGGGACTATTCAGAATGCTCGGGAGGCATGCTCATGGCTTGGCTACACCTACCTCTACATCCGGATGCTCCGGAATCCAACATTGTATGGTCTACCAGCAGATATCATGGAGACTGACAAAACACTAGATGAAAGGAGAGCTGACTTGGTAAGTGGATACCATACTTATGTTCTATCTTCTGTAGTTGTTTTATACTTATCCCTTCATTCTGTTTATTTCGTTTGCAGCGTGTGTTCAGATATTATCCTTGTGTGTGCACTAATTGCCACAATGTTCTCTAATTCATTGTCCATGTTTTTTTAGCCTATCTGAATCTTGGTGTTCAAGAGTTGCATGAATCTAATATAGCTTTACTGAGGTGCTTAATTCTCAGTATTGAAATGCTGTTTACAGAAAGTTAATTCCCTCACACTGGAATAGGGTATATTTAATAATCCACTAGCATCAGACTCATTAGCATGTACTAGTATATAATAGAAATAGGATAATGGCCTTGGATTTTATTTGCTGTCTGCTCTTTGCATCATAGCTTTATATTTTGTTGCCAGACACTTAATAGTTGTGTATTTGCTCTCTTTGACTAATAGCAACATGATACAAGCCGGTCTCTTTTAGTGAAATGTGTGCACATCTTTGACTATCAATGTAGCATCATACTGAAATTTAACGCTCGAACTACAGGGTAAGGGAGCATGAATTTTTTTTGTTGAGTGAATTCCATACCTGAAGTATTGAAGGTAATCTAGTTGACAATTGATTCATGCTTGTGTTGTTCATATTGTATGGTTCTTTATATTCTCTCTTGATGTTGAACTGTTTGTTTCACCCCTTCTAGTCCATGCTCAATCAACTGTTGATTCTTGTACTTCTGTGCTTCTGCAGGTGCACTCTGCTGCAAATCTGCTTGATAGGAACAATTTGATAAAGTATGATAGGAAAACAGGATACTTCCAGGTTACTGACCTAGGAAGGATTGCTAGTTATTACTATATTAGCCACGGGACTATTTCAACCTACAATGAGTACCTGAAGCCTACAATGGGCGATATTGAGCTATGTCGGCTCTTTTCACTTAGTGAAGAATTTAAGTATGTCAGTGTTAGACAAGATGAGAAAATGGAGCTGGCTAAGCTTTTGGATCGTGTGCCTATTCCTGTGAAAGAAAGCTTGGAGGAGCCCAGTGCAAAGATCAATGTTCTGCTGCAAGCATATATTTCTAGGCTGAAATTGGAGGGTCTTTCCCTTAGCTCTGATATGGTCTACATTAGACAGGTAACATGTTCTCCCTGCTGAATACACTTACTGAATTTGAATTGCTTGCTTATTATTATCTGTTTTATGATGCAGAGTGCTGGCCGTCTCTTACGAGCGTTGTTTGAGATAGTTCTGAAGAGAGGATGGGCCCAACTAGCAGAGAAGGCTTTGAATCTTTGTAAGATGATAGATAAGCAGATGTGGAGTGTCCAAACTCCCCTGCGCCAATTCCCTGGTATCCCGAAGGAAATCCTAATGAAACTGGAGAAAAAAGAATTGGCTTGGGAGAGGTACTATGACCTATCATCTCAGGAAATTGGTGAACTAATTCGGTTCCCAAAGATGGGCAGGCAGTTGCACAAGTGCATCCACCAGTTACCAAAGTTGAATCTTTCAGCCCATGTTCAGCCTATTACTCGTACGGTTTTGGGTTTTGAGTTGACTATAACACCTGATTTCCAATGGGATGATAAGGTGCATGGATATGTGGAGCCTTTCTGGGTTATTGTTGAGGACAACGATGGTGAGAACATTCTTCACCATGAGTACTTCATGCTTAAGAAACAATATGTGGATGAAGATCATACACTCAACTTCACAGTGCCAATATACGAGCCACTGCCCCCTCAATACTTTATACGTGTTGTATCTGATAAGTGGCTTGGTTCTCAGACAATTCTTCCTGTCTGTTTTAGGCACTTAATTCTTCCAGAAAAATATGCTCCACCAACTGAATTGCTTGATCTGCAGCCACTTCCTGTTACTGCATTGAGAAATGCACGATATGAAGGCCTTTATAGTGCCTTCAAACATTTCAACCCCATCCAGACTCAAGTGTTCACTGTTCTGTACAACACTGATGACAGCGTGTTGGTTGCTGCGCCAACAGGCAGTGGAAAGACCATCTGTGCAGAGTTTGCTATACTAAGAAACCATCAGAAGGCTGTCTCTGGTGAGAGCAACATGCGAGTTGTGTATATAGCTCCTATTGAAGCTCTTGCAAAAGAAAGGTACAGGGATTGGGAGAGGAAATTTGGAGAATTTGCTCGGGTAGTTGGGCTAACAGGTGAAACTGCAGCTGACTTGAAGCTTCTGGATAAAGGGGAGATTATAATTAGTACTCCTGAGAAGTGGGATGCACTCTCTCGCCGGTGGAAACAGCGAAAACAAGTCCAACTGGTCAGCCTATTCATTGTTGATGAGCTTCATCTGATTGGATCTGAAAAGGGTCATGTTCTGGAAGTCATTGTCTCTAGGATGAGACGTATTGCAAGTCATATCGGCAGTAACATCCGGATTGTGGCTCTTTCAGCTTCGCTTGCAAATGCTAAAGATCTCGGAGAATGGATTGGTGCTACCTCTCATGGCCTTTTCAATTTTCCTCCAGCTGTGCGACCGGTGCCATTAGAAATACACATTCAGGGCGTGGATATAGCAAATTTTGAGGCAAGGATGCAGGCAATGACGAAGCCAACATACACTGCTATTACCCAACATGCAAAGAATGGTAAACCTGCCCTGGTGTTTGTGCCGACACGTAAGCACGCAAGGTTGACTGCATTGGACTTGTGTGCGTACTCCAGTGCTGAGGGTGGTGGAACACCTTTCCTTCTTGGTTCAGAAGATGAGATGGATGCTTTCACTGGTGGTATCAGTGATGAAACACTTAAATATACTCTGAAATGTGGTGTAGGCTACTTGCATGAGGGTTTAAGTGATCTGGAACAGGAAGTTGTAACTCAGCTGTTTCTCGGTGGGAGGATCCAAGTGTGTGTTGCGAGTAGCACTGTGTGCTGGGGAAGTTCATTGCCTGCTCATCTGGTGGTTGTGATGGGAACCCAATATTATGATGGCCGGGAGAATGCTCATACTGATTATCCAATCACTGATCTACTACAAATGATGGGTCATGCTAGCAGGCCTCTCCAAGATAACTCTGGGAAATGTGTTATATTGTGTCATGCTCCTCGCAAGGAATACTACAAGAAGTTCCTTTTTGAGGCCTTTCCTGTTGAGAGCCATCTTCACCACTTCTTGCATGATCATATGAATGCTGAGGTGGTTGTTGGTGTTATAGAAAACAAGCAAGATGCTGTGGATTACCTTACATGGACCTTCATGTACCGGCGGCTGACCAAGAACCCTAACTACTACAATCTGCAGGGTGTGAGCCACAGGCATTTGTCGGACCATCTATCTGAGTTGGTTGAGACTGTATTGAATGACCTAGAATCAAGCAAGTGTGTAGCTATAGAGGAGGATATGTACCTGAAGCCCCTCAACCTTGGTCTGATTGCTTCGTATTACTACATTAGCTACACGACCATTGAGAGGTTCAGTTCGATGCTAACTCAAAAGACTAAGATGAAGGGCCTACTGGAGATTCTAGCCTCTGCTTCAGAATATGCTGAGCTTCCCAGTCGCCCTGGTGAGGAGGATTTCATTGAGAAGCTTGTTCGCCACCAGAGATTTTCCATCGAGAAGCCCAAGTATGGTGATCCACATGTCAAGGCCAACGCATTGCTCCAAGCTCATTTTTCAAGGCACACTATCTTAGGAAACCTGGCAGCTGACCAGCGGGAGATACTCCTTTCTGCTCATAGATTGCTCCAGGCAATGGTTGATGTTATCTCCAGCAATGGATGGCTTACGCTTGCTCTTAACGCAATGGAGTTGAGTCAAATGGTGACACAAGGCATGTGGGATCGTGATTCTGTTCTTTTACAGCTTCCGCACTTCACCAAGGAGTTGGCGCGGAGATGCCAGGAGAATGAAGGGCGACCCATTGAGAGCATCTTTGATCTGGCAGAGATGAGCATCAATGAGATGCAGGATCTGTTGCAGCTATCAAACTCTCAGTTGCAGGACATCATCGAATTCTTCAAGCGGTTCCCCAGTGTCGATATGGCTTATGAAGTTCGCGAGGGTGATGATATCAGGGCTGGTGACAATGTAACTGTACAGGTGACCCTGGAGCGTGACATGACGAACATGCCTTCTGAGGTCGGGCCAGTTCATGCCCCCAGGTACCCAAAGCCCAAGGAAGAAGGCTGGTGGCTGGTAATTGGTGATAGCTCCACCAATCAGTTGCTTGCAATCAAGAGGGTTGCACTCCAGAAGAGGGCTCGAGTGAAGCTTGAGTTCACCGCTGCTTCAGAAGCTGGGAGAAAGGACTACATGATCTACCTGATGTCCGATTCCCATCTGGGTTGTGATCAGGAGTATGAGTTCACCGTCGATGTCAAGGATGCTGGAGGGGATTGATCTCAAGGCGGGATGGAGGATAGCTTTGCCCAGGCCCCCAGGTGTTTATGAAACTGGGTGGTTGCTTGTACGCTCGTAGCAATTCCTAGATGATGTGACTTAAACAGTAATAACACTTGTATGTGTTTGTAATCGCTTTTATCTTTAGCATCTTCTTCTCAGTGTAACTGATGCGCACCTCTGCTGTTACTTGTGCTCAGCTTTGGGGATCTCTATTTAGCCTTTGGCTGGCCTTCTTGTGATCATCTTTCTGTGTTTTTTGGCACGGTGCTTGAGACGTATTAACATGTCTTTCCTGTTTGATCTAAGCATGTCGTTGATGTTTTCAGTCTACTATCGTTTTATCATGCTGTTTGGTTTTGTCGTGCTTCATCGTATTGTTACATCTCATATGATGCTCTGCTGATAGATTGCTGGATTTGTTTTGGAAACAACGAAGTGCTGTACATGTGTATGCATGGCTATCTCGGCTGCATAATGCTAAATGATTTTAAGATTTGATATAACAATGGTGGTGATAAACCATTGGATGACAGACTTCCTTTGGAGCCAAAGTCATCAGGTCCACTTGTTCAATCCATCCACTGTTCCTCAAAAAGATTTTTTGGAGCCAAGGTGATTTACACACTGACGGAAATATCTTTTAATCCCTCTAGAGGAAAAAAATCTTTCAATCTCTCGAGATTGTCCTCTCATTTTTTATATATTATCTAAATAGTTATGAGAATTTTTTTAAAAAAAATTAAGAAGAGAAATTAATATAAAATATATCATTACATAAACACATATAAGTTAAATTAAGACTTCTATAAATTAAAATATATATATATTTATTGTGAGAAAACGTATAAATTTATTATTTTTTAATAACATGTGAAGATCGAATTTAAGAAATGATATATTATATATTAATATATCTTTTTAAAAATATTTTATTTAGATAACATATAAAGATAATATAGGATTTCCTTGACGACGACTCCACGAGTGTATACATATACGATCTCGACTCTCCTTTTCCTGTGACCTGGCATCGACAGCAACGTGGTGCAAGCTGCACCGTCCTGCATGGCAAACTAAAAATATAAGTTGTCTAATTTTAATCAAATTTATAGAAAAATACAGTACAAAACTTATTTTGTGGTGAATTTAATGAAATTAATTTAATATCGTAGATGTTGGTGTATTTAAAAAAAACTTAATTATAAATCACCATGCGTTTTAAAAAGGGTGGGAGTAGCAGACAGTCGATACAGACCCAAAGCTAAGCCAGACATGCGCATCCGATAGAGTAAAAGCTCAACGCACTCGTGTTTTGTTCCTTTTTGCGTAACAGCCCTTACAAAAACAAATGATGGATAAGGCTAGAAGGAATAACAACCTCAAGCATGAAAGTCATTACTTTTTCACTACTCCTTAGTATCATACTATTCCTATATCTACTACTCAACTTACTAGATGTGTAGATGATGATAAAGTTAGAACACGGGAAAGTCCAAATTATTCTTAGAACACACATATTTTGGAGGAAGAGTAGCAATTAAGCTTAGGTGCAAGCAGCAGCAATGGAGGAGATGACAAGCATCTGGCTGTTCCTCCTCTTCTCCGTCTCGCTCCTCGCCGTCTTGCTCGGCACCACTCGCCGCCGTAGCAGCAGCAGCAAGGCGCTCCTCCCTCCCGGCCCGTCGCCGCTGCTCTTCCTCGCCAAGTTCCTCCTCCTCCGCCGCTCCATCTTCGACCTTGGCCCGCTCCTCCGCGACCTGCACGCGCGCCATGGCCCCGTCATCTCCATCCGACTCTTCGCCACCACCCTCGTCTTCGTCGCCGACCGCCGCCTCGCCCACCGCCTCCTCGTCCAGGGCGGCTCCACCTTTGCCGACCGCCCACCGCTCCCGGAGCTCGGTCGCCTCTTCACCTCCGACGCCCGCGACGTCAACTCCTCGCCCTACGGTCCCTACTGGCGCCTCGTCCGGCGAAACCTCGCCGCAGAGGCCCTCAGCCCGGCCCGCGTCGCCCTCTTCGCGCCGGCGAGGCGGCTGGCGCGCGACGTGCTGGTCCGCGACCTCCGCGACCGCGGCGGCGACGGCTCACGGGCCGTCGAGCTGCGGCCGTCGCTCCGGCGCGCCATGTTCGAGCTGCTCATGTACATGAGCCTCGGCGCCAGGCTTAGCCCGGAGGCGCTCGACGAGGTCGGGCGGCTGGAGCTGTGGATGCTCCGCTCCTTCACCAGCTTCCCCGTCTTCTCCTTCTTCCCGGCGCTCACCAAGAGGCTCTTCCACAAGCGGTGGGCCGCACACGTGGCCGTTCGCCGGAGGGTGGACGAGATCTACGTCCCGCTGATCAACGCCAGGCGCGCCGGAGCCGGAGACGGCGAGCCACCCTGCTACGCGGACTCCCTCCTCCAGCTGCGCGTGGCCGAGGAAGGCGACCGGCCGCTGACGGACGCCGAGGTGATCGCGCTCTGCTCCGAGTTCCTCAACGCCGGCACCGACACCACGGTGACGTTGGTGGAGTGGATCATGGCCGAGCTGGTGAACCGCCCCGACGTCCAGGCCAAGGTCTACGACGAGGTGAGAGGAAGACCGGAGCTGAGCGAGGGCGACCTGCAGGCGATGCCGTACCTCAAGGCCGTCGTGCTCGAGGGTCTCCGGTTGCACCCGCCGGGTCAGTTCCTGCTGCCGCACGGCGTGCAGAGAGACGCGGAGGTCGGCGGCTACGCGGTGCCCAAGGGAGCGGAGCTGAACGTGCCGGTCGCGGAGTTCGGGCGGGACGAGGCGGTGTGGACGGCGGCGCGGGAGTTCAGGCCGGAGAGGTTCTTGGACGGCGGAGAGGGGCGCGACGTGGACGTGACGGGGAGCAGGGAGATAAAGATGATGCCGTTCGGCGCTGGGCGGCGGATGTGTCCCGGGCACACGCTGGGGACGCTGCACGCGGAGTACCTGGTGGGGAGCATGGTGAGCGAGCTGGAGTGGCTGCCGGCGACGGAGGGGGAGGCGGCGGACATGGCGGAGGAGCTGGATTTCACCACCGTCATGAAGCACCCGCTCCGTGCTCGCGTCGTCCCAAGGCCGGCCGTGTACTAATCATATCACTAAATATAATTAATTAAGCTTAGGTGCTAGTCCTAGTAAACTAGTCCTTATGCTTAGTGTCCGCTGAGCTCAGGCTTCTTCCATGGATGAATCATGAAGAATTACTTTGCTCTACTTGCAAATCGATTTGGATGTAATCATAGTGTATTCCATCTTGTAAGGATTAAGAATTTCCCAACAAAATATCTATTTTTAATTATGTATAACGCTGTTGAATTTTTCATTTAAAATAATATTTAATCATTCTTTTTATATATATTTTTTAAAAAAAACAAAAATTATGCTTAAAGTAAATTTAACAAAAAAACAAGTCACTACAAAACACCCTTGAATAGTTATTTTGAAGTGAATTTCATTTTGTACCGTCTTTTATTTTCAATGTTCGTTTTAACCCATGTTTTTACTTCAAATCGGGTAATTTAATATTTATAGCACTTTGGACCATTCTCAACTTTTTCATCTATCTGCATCTAAATTGTTATATGTCAAACAAATAATCTATATATAGCTATGAGAGTTAATTAACGTGTAGTAACCAAATTACATGACATTGTTCATATCAAGAAGAGAGTTGGGATAATACAAAGTATAATAAAAATAAGATTATCCAGTCCAAAGAAGATAGCTTAAAGTAAATTTTACTCTTTTTTAATAAAATAAATGGTCAGTTTTATATTATAAGTCGTTTTAATCTTTAAGTTAAAATTCTTAAAATTTAATTAAGTTTATAGAAAAATATAGTAACATTTTAACATAAAACAAGCATATTATCAAAATATTTTGAAATTTGAATACACTTAATTTTCTGCTTATTTTTTATATAAATATTGTCAAACTTAAAAAGTTTAACTTAAACAAATCAAAACGATTTATAATATAAAACAAAAATAGTACTATTCTTTAAAACTGAACGGACTAAAATGATTCATTGCAGAAGAAAATATGTGGACGAAATAATTGCTCGCAGGAAAATAGTTCGGGCTTAGATGGGCCCGTGGTTATTGTTTCGTTAGTCGGTTGTGTTTTATCGGTTTTTTTCCTGGATTCCGTTTGTGTAAAGAAAAAAAAAGTACAAGCAGATGCGGCGGTTTGTGAATTTGGTGGTGGGCACCATCGCCGGCGGCGGCGGCGACACGACGGCCTACAAGCTGTACCGCGTCGCCACATCGGCCCTCTTTCCGTCTCCAGCGCGTCGGCGAGCAGCCAACGTACTATATCCAGATGGGGCGGTACTAGAGCCAGATGACGTGGACGACGCTGGCGGCCTGCCTCCTCCGGCCATTACCTTCCACCCCTCCTCATTGGCTGGGCCTGGCAACGTCGATTTCTTGCCCCTCTCCGGTGGTGCCGGCAGCAGCGACGACGACAGCCTGCTCGCCCTCCACGTCGACGGCCGCGCTCTGCTCTACGGCGCCGCCTCCGCCGCTCTCCGCAACAGGCCCGACCAGTGCAAGCCCAAGATCGCCGCTCTCCGCTCTACGTCGAGCAGTACGACCTCTAGTTTGGGCTCTCGTCCGACACCTGGCGCAGTACGCCGGGGCTGCACCTGTGCTCGTGCCATCTCTCCGGTCCCTCCGACAAGCCGGCGACCATCTGCTTGTTGGATTGCCTAGACCGGCTGCCAGCGGCGCCGCCGCCGAAGCACTCCTTTCTTATGGAAGCCTACGCCGTGCACCTCGTCTCCGTTAAGTTCTGCATCGCCAGGTTCATGGAGAAGGAGTACGGCTCAGTTAATCCATTCTATAGCGGCGGCGGCGGCGGGCAAAACAACAACAGGTGCTTGCTGCTCACCGGCGTTGAGGTGGTGGGCAGTGACGGCGCCGTCGTCCACAAATCTAAATGCTACACTTTCCACAACGGCGGTTTCGTTCGTGGTTACTCTCTAGTTTTTTTTTTTAATTTCAGTCCTAATTTACACCTCTCGCTATATTTTATAACGAAAGGATAATATCATTTGTTCTGTGGACTCTTTCTGTATCACCCATCGAGCAAGATTGCAAATAATAATGTTGTTCGTTTGTAATAATAATGTGGTAGTGGTTCTTTTTTTTTGTGTAATTCATTTCGATTGCCAGCGTGATTATGTCAAAAGACAACGAATTCACAACCTTACGTGGCTGTCCTCTTATTATGCTGGTTCTTTCTTTTGGAAAATACAATCAATGCTACAATTTGGCTGCAGGTATTTTGAATTTGACTACTCCTTAGCAAAGCAACAACATCCCAAAGGTGAAATATTTTTGACCGGAATGGTCGAGTACCTACAAAATTACTAGTCGTCTTGGCCCATTTAAGACGAACTATTGGCAACAAGAAAGCAGGCCAATTAGTTCCATCTCACCGCGCGCCTGATGTGTTGTTGATTGTTTCTGAAAAATCACAAGCAGCTTAATGCAGCTAGCTAGCTAGGTAGCGTCAGATTTGCAGCAGAGCAGAAAAGTATCATTTGCGTCAATAATCCATAATTATTATTAATTGCTCGCATCGGGTCGCTCATCCAAAAAACATATATATACTCCTATATATAGGAGATGAGATTGGTATCTGCAGTGCGGGTAGGTAGCTAGGACGCAAGCAAATGAGCAATGCATGGTAAGAGAGACTGAGATGGATCATGGCATGTCGGCGGCGTGATCGTGATCGATGGCGGCGAGGTGTGTGGAGGAGGAGGGCGGCGGCTGGTCGTCGTCCTCGTGGCAGCAGAGACACTCCATGCCGCGGAGGAAGTTGCACTTGCCGCCCAGGAAGCCGAGCTGCTTGCAGCAGGCGTTGCACTTGCCCCTCTTGTAGCACACACCCTCGCACTTGTAGATTGGCATGTTGCACGTCTCCGCCACCGCCGCCCACTGCATCGCACCCTCTGCATCCATATGATATCCATACCATGCATACAAATGTCAGCCTCAGCCGCATATTTCATTTCTGGCTGCATGCTCTGTTTGCATTTGCAATATTTGTTCTGCTGCATATACACATGCACGCATATGCTAACTGAAACTAATAATTAATCATTAAGCAGTCCATGTTAACTAGTAACTATTAGATGGCAGGAGGAGGGGCTAGCTAGCTAGCTAGAGGACTCACGCGAGGCGATGAGGACGGTGACTAGGATCAGCGCCACCACCGGCTTCATCTTCACAATCTTCCCCATCATCGTACGTCTCCAAGCTAGCTGCTGCTAGCTCCTCTTGCTGGACTAACTGACTACTGCTCACTCGCTAGCTAGCTATTTGGTACCTGGCCTCTTATATATACCTAGTTTTACTAGCTTCTGACATGGCCGCAAATTATGCTGAAGAATTGATCCACCGCTAGCGTTCTGGATAACCCTTGCTGGGGTGGGGTAGCTAGCTGCCGTCTCCTCGCGCTTGCGAGTTGTGATTAGCAGCTGCTCATTATCCAGCATTAACCTGCAGCTTTAGCTAGTAGTCAAGGATTACTCCAACATATATAATAAATACTACCCTTGATCGAGACATCCAGCACAATCTCCTGCAATTCGATCTGGTATATGTCTATGTCACTGCTCTTAATCTGCCTCAATGGCTCTTAATCTCAGCTCGATTAGATCATGGAACAAATCAAACACTTATCTTGCCATATATACCGAGACCTGGTATGTTATAGATGAACAAATGTGCATATGAGTGATGCATCAACAACTTAATTGGTGTGACAACAAAATTAATTTGCTTGTCGTGTTTGGTACAAATTAATCTGCACAGCATTTGGAGAAGTTTGGACGCTGGCACAGAATTTGTGACGCCCAAGGAAGTGACAACTCAGTCACAACCAACCACCGCCCAGGAAGATCGCATTCAGAGCATAAATTAATTTCAAGTCTACACCATCGCCATCCATGTCCCTCCTTAATTTCTATCCTGCTCGATCATAGCCCTGTTCTTTTCAAAAGAGTACAGATAAAGAGCAGCTCCAAATGTCAGAGTTTCAGACGAAACTGAACACCTAAAACTGGCCACTGTGACGGCAACAACCAAAAGATTCAGAGGTAGCGGCCACACCAACGAGGCTCTCGTCTCCATAGGCAACTTACTTTGTTACGTCTTGCTTTGGAAAATTAGAAATTCGCAAGTATTTTGAGAAGAAATCGAAATAATAATGGCACTGGTCAAGCTAGTAGTTGCTGACAATATTTGCAATACTTCTATCGCCATACATGGCCATGGGCTCATATAGTCATATAACAACAGGACTTGACCGATTTATTTCATCATTTTTTTATTACCAGGATTATCCTTGGAGCAGCAACAACAGCCAGTGTCAACGGGAGAAAATATTACATTACCAAAGCTGAGTTTATCACCCTACAAAAGTGCAATTCGCTTGCATTCTCAGTACAAACTCTCCGAAATGAATAGTTTCAGCTACACTCCCTTCGGAAGCCCCGTGACTGAACCAATTAATGCTAAGCTTTCGTCAGTGACCATGTAGAATATGTATAGTGACTAAGACCCCAGCGTATAAAGAAGGGTCAGTCTATATATATACAACTTAGGACAATGGTCTGTCTAACACCCTCGCAGTCACAGCGAGAGGAAAACAGATACAGAGACTAGACTGAAAACTGGTGAATAAAGACGTGGACAGGCCTTTGGTCATTATATCGACAAACTGTGCCGATGATACATGGAGCATCCAAACCTGTCCTAATACGACCTTGTCACGGACAAAATGGATATCGATCTCGATGTGCTTGGTGCGTCGGTGATGGATCGGATTGGCGATCATGTAGATGGCACTGATATTGTCGCAGTAAACAACGGTTGCGGTGGAGAGGGGTGCACGGAGCTCCTGGAGAAGCTAGCGAAGTCAGCAGCACTCGGCGACGGCGCGGTACTCAGCTTCGGCGTTGGACCGGGACACTGTAGTCTGGCGTTTTCAGGATCAGGATACGAGAGTGTCATCGAGGTAAACGTAGTAGCCGGACGTAGAGCAACGAGAGTCAGAGCAGCCTGCCCAGTTCTCGTCGGAGTACGCGGTGAGAGAGTCGATAGGGCTGGAGCTAAGATGCAGCCCGCTGGAGAGGGTGCCCTTCACGTAGCGTAGGATGCATTTGAGCAACGCGAGGTGAGATTCGCGCAGAGCGTGCATGAAGAGGCACACTTGCTGGACAGCGTACATGAGGTCGGGTCGGGTGAGTGTGAGGTATTGGAGAGCCCCGGCAAGACTCCGATAGTGAGAGGGATCGGCAATGAGGACGCCATCAGCAGCGGAGAGTTTGGCTCGAGTGTCGACCTGGGTGGACGTGGGGTGACAATCGGCCATGCCCACACGCTGGAGGAGGTCGATGGCGTACTGCCGTTGGGAAAGAAAGAGCCCGTGGGTGGAGCGGGTTACGGAGATGCCAAGAAAATGATGGAGAGGACCAAGATCGGTCATGGCGAACTCAGAGTGGAGTCGAGCCATGATCTGGTAGAGGAGAGATGTCGAAGACGCTGTAAGGACAATATCATCGACATAGAGAAGTAGATAAGCAGTGGCGGAGTCGATATGGAAAGTGAACAGGGAACTATCGGACGTAGAGGCCACGAAGCCGATGTGCCGAAGATAGGCAGCAAAGCGCTGGTACCAGGCACAAGGGGCTTGTTTGAGGCCGTAGAGAGAGCGTTGAAGGAAACAGACGTCGTCGGGACGAGAAGGGTCGACGAAGCCTGGGGGCTGCTGGCAGTAGACTGTTTCCGTTAGGTGGCCGTGAAGAAAGGCGTTCTTCACGTCTAGTTGATGGATCGGCCAGGAGCGAGAGCCAGCCAAGGTGAGGACGACTCAGATGGTGGCGGGTTTGACAATGGAACTGAAGGTCTCGTCGTAGTCGACACCGGGTCGTTGGGAGAAATCCTGGACTACCCAGCGAGCCTTGTGACGGGCAAGGGAGCCATCGGCGTGGAATTTGTGTTTGAAAATCCACTTACCGGTCACAATGTTGGCGCTAGGAGGTCGAGGAACGAGGCGCCAGGTCTCGTTGTCCATTAGTGCCTTGAACTCGTCGGCCATGACCACGCGCCACTGAGGGTCGGCCAGGGCTGAGCGAGAAGTTGCCGGGATGGGTGAGATAGAGCTGTGGACGACGGAGAGACCGTAGCACTGAGTAGGACGGAGAGACCCAGTCTGGGAGCGGGTGACCATGTGAGGTGGAGGGAACTGGAGCCGATGGGGGTGCGGGAGTAATGGGAAGAACTGGTCGGATGAGGGTGTCATCGGCTCCGAGTCGACGACTGTAGACGAGAGGAAATGGAGGAATTAGATCGGCCTGAGCTAATGAGGTCGGGTGGGCCGAGTATTCCGATCGATCCAATAGAGATGGATCAGCCGATAGGGTGGGGGGAGCCGATGGAAACTAAGGAGCCGATGGAAGTAGGGTGTCCGATGGAGAGGGAATGGTATCAGCTGAAGGATAAATAGGATCGGTATCGGCCGATGGAGGTAGGTCTGACGGGGGTCCGATGGTGGGAACATCGGACCGAGTAGTGGTGGGATATGTGAAGGGTAAATCCTCAGCAGCGGCCGATGAGGGGGCCAATGGAGAGGACAATGGAGGAGACCTGGTCGGCAAGGTGTTGGTGAGGAGGAAGTCGAGATCACTAGAGGAGGATCTCGGATGAAATAGACCGAAGAGAAAACATGTCTCGTCAAAAATGACGTGACGAGAGACGATGAACCGTCGGGTTGAAAGGTCAAGATATCGGTATCCCTTGTAAGAGGTGGGATAGCTAAGGAGAATACAGGCGGTGGAACGGGGAGCGAGTTTGTGGGAAGCTGTGGCGGTGAGATTTGGGTAGCAGAGGCACCCGAAAACGCGAAGGTGGGAGTAGTCGGGCGCCGTGCGGTAAAGAAGGGCGTAGGGAACGTTGTTTTGAATGGAGGAGCATGGACACCGATTGAGAAGATACGTCGCAATAGCTATAGCTTCGGCCCAATAAGTGGCGGGTAAGTAGGCGTGAAGTAGCATGGTGTGACTGATGTTGTTGAGAGTGCGAAGGAGGCACTCGGCTTTGCCGTTCTGAGGAGAGGTGTAGGGGCAGGAGAGCCGGAGATGGATGCACTGCGAGGTGAGGAGGTTTGTAACGGTATGGTTGATGAATTCCGTACCGTTATCAGCTTGTAAAGCTTTGATGGAGAGGTTGAACTGAGTGGACACGTACGTGACGAAATGAGTGAGGTGAGAGACGACCTCAGATTTGTGGATGAGCGGGAAGGTCCAGCAATAGTGTATGTAATCGTCAAGTATAGCGAGATAATAATAATTACCGGAGACACTTTTAACTGGAGACGTCCATACATCACAATATATAAGTTCAAATGGACGCAAGGTATAGGAGAGAGAACTAGAAAAGGGCAGACGCACATGTTTGCCAAGTTGACATGAGTGACAAACTGTGGAGCTGCTGTGAGTAAATCGGATGGAGGCGCTACAGCGGAAGGTGGCGACAGCATCATGACCGGGGTAGCCGAGGCGAAAGTGCCAAAAGTTGGTGGAAAGGGCGACGCTGGCGTGTGGAGTGGATGGCGCAGCGGGAATGGTGTAGAGATCTCCGCCACTGTTGCAGCGAAGGATCTGTCACCGGGTTGGAATATCCTTCACAGAGAAACCAGACGTGTCAAATTCAATAGAGTAGTTGTTGTCTCTTGTGAATTGACAAACAGATATAAGATTGTGAATAAGAGAAAGGACGATAAGAACATTGCGTAAGGGGAGGTTAGTACTGAATGTAGACAGAGAGGAGTCACCTCGGCATTGGACAAAAAGAGAGTGACCATTACCGATGGTGACAAAAGGGGAGGAAGAGGGGTGACAGGAGCGAAGTATACCGGCTGATGACGCTATGTGTGAAGACGCCCCAGAGTCCAGCACCCAAGAGTGTTGTGGTTGGAGCGTCATCTGGTTGAGAACAGCGACGAGACCAGCCTGGTTCTAGGAGGAAACCGACTGGGTGGGTGGGGTCGATAGCATCGCCTGAGGCGGCAGAACGGGAGCCGATGCCAGGTAAGCCTGGGGATGGGCGCCGAATACCCCGGGTTGCCAGTCAATGGGGCTGTGTGGCTAGGGCTGGGGCACCCAAGGGTTGTAGCAGAGCCACGGACCCGTGGGACCGGTAGGGTGGGCAGGACGAGTTCAGCCGATGGAGACGACGAGCGTAGAGGTGCGTCGGCGTCAAAGAAGGAGAGATGCACGAAACAAGAAGAAGAGTGGAGACGGGTACGAGGCGAGACGAGGAGGAGGATCGAAACCATCGCCTGGTCGCGCGGAGGTGGAACGGAGAAGAGAAGGTGACTGCGGAAGAGACGAGGAGAAGAGGAAACGGGGACGAGAGAGCGAGGAGAGTACCGAGAAGAGGGTCGGCGATGGGAAGAAGACGTCGACGACGAGGAGGAAAGAGTCGGCTCACCAGAGAAAAAAGCTAGCGCGTCGGGGATTTCTAGACTTGCTCTGATACTATGTAGAATATGTACAGTGACTAAGACCACCAAACGTATAAAGGGAGGTCGGGTCTATATATATACAACCTAGACAAGTGGTCTATCTAACAGACAACTTTTGGGCCAGCTCAAAGCTTGCTACAGAAGAAGTAGCTAACATCTCCCTTGAATTTTTGGCTCGACATCTTCATCTCTGCAGGGACTGGGAGGGCCTCGACATCTTCTATCGATTTCTGTCCAGCGTCGCTTAGAATCGATTTGTCGCCAATCATATGGCTGCATCATTTTGTTTGTCAAATAGATTCTTCGATAGATTGGTATGTTATACTCATGACAATATTGACGCACCTGCTGAGATCATTATCTTGGGAGGGAAATAATACAAAAGCTTCTGAAGGAGAAGTGTTGCATTTTTGCGGTTCGGTGCAACGAGGACAGCATTAGGCCCAGCATCGAAGGTGTAAGCAACCTGCCATCAAAAAAGCTCTTGTAGAATGATAAGTGTTAGTAGCACAACTGTCTACTAGCTCCGTACTCAAATGATTCCAGTATCATATCAATCCTATCAACCACAGCAGTATAGAAGAAAATGCATACTAGAAAACATAAACAGTACAAACAAGTCAATGAAAGAACTTCCTTATCATGAAGCCATATTATGTACAGGCAGATGTTCTTGAACATTCCTTTGGCTTTTTTCCAACATTACAAAGTAATAACTTGGTATGTATATATCATATACAATATAAGTACTCATTAAGTTTGATGCTCCATAGCATAATACCAATGGACTGATGACAATTAGAAAAGGTTATGAAAAATGAGCTTAGATTCATACTTTCACTGTTTCTACAAAGATCATTGAGCAATGTGATTCATACATGCTTTGGCTAGAGTGCAGTACAAATTGTTCGTGCCACCATATGAGCTTGTTGTCCATTATACCCATGTTGTTATGAACTCAGCATGTAACCAACCCTATTTTATGGTATGGAAATCCACAAACCGTGACAGTTTACTGCAAAAAAAAAGGAAGGAGAGTATACCTGTGAGGTTCCTTCTGACTGGCTCCACTTCTCGACCAGGTTAATTATCCTGTGATTAATTCAGACAGCAACGTCAAATCTGATGTTTCACTAGCAACAGAAGCCCAAAACAGAGCACTGTAAAATAAAAGTTCACCTGTGTGATGTATCATTCATATAGAAGATGGGAGGGCTCGTGTACAAACATACAGCATGAAACTGGTTGCTATCTGCACAAGTTAACCTGGCAAAGGACTCAAAATTACGAGACTTGATAGCCTCTTCCATTTTCAACACCCGATCTGGAACTATGGTCTGCAATACAAGAACAAGCAATTCAATGGACATTAAGAAAAAAAGAACAGCTAAATTGATAGAAAAGCTCAATTAATGCTTTACTGAAGTCAGTATAAAAATACAACTGCACAACTCCACTTCCTCTATGAATCATGAGAAATTTAATCACCAATTTTTAAACAGTCAAAACAATCACCTGGGCCCTATATTGCAAAAGGGGACTTGTTTCAACGCAGTCTCACATCCCACTAGTGCTACTTGTTTCCTTCTGCTTTGAACTGACCTATTTTACACAGGGAAGATTCAATTATTTTCTGAAGGTGTCAGACATAACATAATTAGGAAAGTGTTGCTAAAAAGCATGATAAAACAGTAGAGTTTCAATCTGATTCAAAATTAATGGTTCTGAAGCCACGACAACAGGAGTGGTAATGCTACAACAGATTATACCCAGTAGGAGGTATATTAAATGTACATCACATACCACTGCTATGATAATAACAAGATCGTTCCAGTGTGCCTCATCACAAAGTTGTACAGCAATGCTGTCGCTTCCATCATTATTCTGTAAGCATAGTATAAAATTTATCATTACTCGTTAGAAGGGCGTGCAACAAATTTCACCAAGGCTGTTTCTGTCATAGCATCAGATAATTCACTTTTCCCATACACCATTTCACAAATCCCCGTATATACTGCGGAATGCACTTCCAGACCCTTGCCTGCATTGGAATTTGTCAGTTATACCAGAAGGAGAAAAAGAGCAGTTCCATAGTATATTGATCAGTAAAGATGGAGTACAAGCAACAACATACCTTGCTATGGAAGAAAGTTGTCCATAATCTTCTTTCACATTCATTAGCTTTCCAAGGGTGAAAACTACAAAAAGCGATCAGATGATAAATATGTGCTTCCATTCATAGTTTATGAAGCAAGACCCTATTTATAACTTTTTCGTCACCGATAGATGATCGAATTGTTGTCTGATCTTGGATGGCATTATCAAATTTCACAATATTTTAGGCAACGTAAGTAAGCTTATATTAGGAATTGAGGGAATATCATTGATATCAGAATTAATAAACTTTACCAAGACAAGCAAATCCAGCAGCCGAAGAGGCCAGACCAGCAGTAGTGGGGAAGTTGTTGTACGATGCTATACGTACGTGTAACTTGTCCCAGTCCTCTTTCTTGATCCTGATCCCCTTCTTCTCATCCGCAACATCTTGAGCACTCGTCCGGATCTCTCTCAGGCAGCTCTGAAACCTCCCTCCTGACAAGGGGATCTCCTGCCCAATTCCAAACCAAAAGCAACTTAAGACATACCATTGAAAAGTCAGGTCAGACTTAAGATCTAGCGTGGTGGTAGAGCACAGACATGTGGTTGTTGACGTCTGGATCAAACTTTAAGTTTCATCCAAGTGTAAATCTAGGATCCTAAAGTTTGTACTTAGATAGGAACAGTGGCTGTAACAGAAACAAAGCTAGATGCTAGTGCATATGAAATCAGAAATGTGATCTTTTTTTATAATAAAAGAATAAAAATTAGAGCTCCACTGCCTGTCGAATTTGTAGATGGAAGGAACATTGAAATAGATTCCCCATTTAGATCTAAGCAAGCAGCACTTGAAATCAGTTTACATCAAAGCATGCATCAATGCGAAGCAAAAAAAAAAATCGAAGTAGCAGAGAGATCGAAGACTAGAGAGAGGAGAGGAGGACATTGCCGCTGAGCCACATCCGGTCGGAGGGGTAGGAAGGGCTGACGGCGACAGTGGTGGTGGCGGAGAGGTGGTCGGGGTCGAGGGTGACACTGATGCTGTCGTTGGCGGGGAGGACGAGCGCCTCGCCCCTCTTCCCCCAGTACATGATGACGGCGATGTTGGTGGGAGATCGGCCGGTGGCCATGAGCACCCACAGCCCCTCCTCCGCGGCCATGGAAGGAAATTTGCAGAGCAACGCGTCAGAGATGCAGAGCATGAACCCCCACAGTAGACTGGGTTACCGGAACAGAAGCAACGACGGGGAGATCGGAGACGGGGTGGTGAGCCTGAGGTGTTCGCCGCGACGGGGAAGACGACGAGAGTGAGACCGAATCTTGGTGCTAGATCCAACGGCGATGATTTAACCCTGACTCGGGTCGCTATCATTGGCAGCATTTTTGTTTTCCCTGAATAATATGGCCGCTACTTCTTCCTCATCCGAGATCGCGACCGGCGGATGCGCCGTTCCAGGTTTGATGCCGCCGCCGACCTCCGTCGCTCTGCACGGCAGTTTCAATCTCTTTTATCAATTTTTCAACCTGAATGGTGGAGATACTTGCCAGATTACTGTGTTCTGTGGATGGCTTGTCATAAGCTGATCCTTCCCGCAGCATCTACAAACTGAAATCTACACAGCCTGAGATCAACATCGATTCTTCTGTGGATACGACAGATAACTTACAGGGGTTGGCTGGCTGATTCTTCTGAAACACTTCTATACCTGGCTTGAAAACTGTCAAGCTCTTGGAGCTTGTGATACCGAGCTTTTGGTTGGGCCTGACTTGATCCGGTCAGCTCTACTGCTTGACAAACAGTGGAGACTCTATTCCAGCCATATATATCCAATTTCTTGACAATCTGGACCGGACGATTCATCAGAAAATTTCAGAATGCAAATGGGGTGCAGCTGTTTTGGCTGGCACATCGGTGTTTCAGTGTGACCTTTCAACTGTGAAAGGCTCAAACAGCATGGCCACCGGTACATCTCGTCTTACTTTTTGTTGATCAATGAGTTATTACATGACTATGTCAATGCTAACTCAGCATGTGATGTAAAGATGGATGAAAAATAAGGCTCCAGGACTCATAAATACTGAATGAACATTGCTCATTACAGTCTTCAGATGTAAGCAGTGTTCTTGTTCTTCTTCTCTATGCTGCTGAAGGCAGCTACATCCAGATCACTCTACTCAGGACCATGACGATCATCTGCTGGAAAAAAACAATATTGCAAAATGTCCCAAGGACTAGACTATGCACTGCTGTAATTGTATCAAATATCCAATTCTAAATGCTGAATGAATAGTTGCAGATATGATCCTGTCAAGATGCAAAAAAAAGAAAGATAATTGCCCTCAGAGACATAGTGGAGATGCACTAGTGTTCTGATACTACAAATCCTTTGACCACTGAAGTCAACTTTTGATCATATGGATATCATAAGTAAAGAAGATTCTATTTCCTACAAGAGCAGCAGCACCAGAAGCTAGCACACGCTTCTTTTTTCTTTCCAGAGAGGAGATGATGGATTAGATATTCAGACAATACTACAGCTTCAGGATTGCCTGCAAGATTAGTCATAAATATATGATATTATATCATGTTACCACCAACGGGGCCAGGAAAAATTAGTTGAACTAGGAGTAATCCCCAGCTCAGCTGGATTGTGTCGCGGTGACAATTGTCAATTGACAAAGTGCCATGGTCTCATAGCTAATCCCCAGCTCAGCTGTTGCTGTGGGAGAAAAACGGACGCAGAGACTGGATCGAAAACTGGTGAACAAAGACGTGAGTAGGCCTTTGGTCATTATATCGACAAGCTAGTGCGCCGATGGTACATAGAGCACCCGAACCTATCCTAATACGACCTTATCATGGACAAAATAGATATCGATCTCGATGTGTTTGGTGCGTCGATGATGAACCGGGCTGACGGTCATGTAGACGGCACTGACATTGTCGCAGTAGACGACGGTCGCGGTGGAGAATGGCGCACGAAGCTCCTGGAGAAGCTGACAGAATGAGGAGACAGAAGAGTCTCCTTGTACCATAGAGTGGAACTCGTTGAGGAGGAAGATGGCACGAAGCTGCTTGTTCGCGAGGAGGATCCGCTCGATAGCCACCCAGAGATCACGGGCGGTGGAGTCGATATCGTCCATGGCGAGGTCGAGGACAGAGTCGTCGACCGAGTCGAGCAGCCAGCTACGCACGCAGCACTCGGCGGTGTCCCACTAAGGGTCATCGGGGCGAGGTGGAGCGGAGCTATCGATATGGGACCGAAGGCCAAATTTTCCACAGAGGAATTTGAAGAAAAAAACCCACTTGAAATAGTTGACGTTAAGATCAAGAGAGATAGGAACGTGAGATTTCACGTTCACAGCAGCGTAGGGAGGGGAGAAGATCGGCAAGGTGGTGCCCGAAGTGTGGTTTGGGGCACCGAGGGCTGAAGCAGACTCGGCGACTGGAAGAGTGCCGGAGCTGAGGGCGGACTCGGTGGCTATGACGAGAGGAGAACGGGGACAAATAGCCGATGGGAGAAAGAAGCCGATGGGAGGACGGATCAGCCGATCAAAGATATGAGAGGCCGATGGAGAGTGGTTGGCCGATGTGGAGTAGGCAGTGGAGTAGGTAAGGAAAAGGTGATGGCAGAGTGGGTGGGTCAGAGAGTAGTTGGATCACGGACGTGCGAATATTCACGTCCATGAAGAGAAGATTCACGTCCGTGGACTCGTGGAGGCTAAGGAGTGGGGCGGACGTGAAAAAGACGGAGAGTGGCCGGACACGAAGAGAATATGTTTGCGTCCGGGAGGCAGGGATGCGTGTCCGTGAATACGTCGACACGTTAGATTGGCTCGGACGTGAGAGGAGAAAGTTCACGTCCGAGAGCCGTTGAGCATGTCGAAAAAGGCGAGAACCGAGAGAGGGTTCCAGCCGATGGAGGGATGGATAGGTCCAGCCGATGGGAGGGCGGACGAGTTCAGCCAATGGAGACGACGAGCGTAGAGGTGAACCGACGTCAGAGAAGAAAGGATGCACGAAACAAGAAGAAGAACGGAGACGGGTGCGAGGCGAAACAAGGAGGCGGATGGAGACCGTCGCCTTGTCGCGCGGAGGTAGAACGGAGAAAAGAAGATGACTGCGGGAGAGACGGGGAGAAGAAGAAACGGAGACGAGAGAGCGAGGAGAGTGTCGGGAGGAGAGTACCGGGAAGAGGGTCGGCGACGGGAAGAAGACGTCGACGATGAGAAGAAAAAGATCGGCTCGTCGGAAGGAGAAAGCTAGCGCGCCGAGAATGTCCAGATACCCTAAGTGTACATAACGGATGTTGGGCCTATATATATACAACTTAGTCGAGTGTTGTAACAGTTTCATATGATATGAATATATATTCTGATGATCAGAATAAGCACACGATTGGTTGAATTGTTGGTCAATTGCAAGCTGATCATCTCAGAGACTGAAACAAACTGTTTGGATTGCAGTTGCAGCCTTGCAGAGATCAAACTCAAGTGCAGCACAGTATCATGCTTCATATGATATGAATATATCCTCGTCTGAAATTTACCATTCTCTGCATTCCTTGATTCTTTCATTTCACCAGTTTGAACGACATTTTTTTTCTTGCTCTTCAGCATAAAGATTGAACAGCAATACACACTAACCCAACAAAAAGTTAGTTTTTACAGGCAAATCTACACAGCACAGTATCACAAAGGCAGCAGCTGCAGCACATAAAAATCAAAGAATGGTAGAGTACAGAAAGGGGAAAAAAAGAGATTTTTTTTATCATCCTCTTAATTAAATCAAATCAACCGGAAGAAGCCTCAGAAGGAATGGTGGTGAGGCGGCGCGCCGGAGCCGGACGCCGCCGCCGCGCTGGCAGTGGCGCTGCTGTTGCTGCGCGTGCTGTGCTCCATGATGCGCACCACCTCGCCGCGGCTGGCGACCACGCGGTGGAACACGGCGCGCACCTGCCGCTCCAGCGGCGCGAGGCCCTCCTCCAGAGCTCGGCACGCGGCGGCGAGCGCCTCGGCGCGCTCGACCACGTCGTGCGCTCGCTCCTCGCTGACGCCCATCACCAGCTGCTGTTCCTCCTCCTCGGCAACTTCCTCGAGGAGACTGCTCAGCTCCCGCGCGGCGCGTTCCACGGCCTGCATCTCGGTGAGGAGCCCCGTCGCCGCCGCTGACCCAGACGACGACCCCTTCCTGTCCTTTTTCCTCCACTCGTCGGCGATCCGCTCCTGGAGAGCCGACATCGGTGCCGCCCACCGCACCTTCTTCGGCGGCGGCACCACCAGGGGTTTGGTGGCCGCGGACGCCCGGTCCTTGCACGGCACCGCCGCGACCAGCGCCCACATGGAGAAGACGAGAACCGAGCTCATGGTGTAGAGGGCCAGCCCCAGCCCGCAATCTGCGCCGGGGGAGGCGGACGTGGGCGACTGAGGCGGCGGCGCGAGGTGCCCCGCGATGGCGTGGGCGTGGCGGCCGGAGGACCAGTTCCTGGACACGCTGAAGGACAGCGCGCGCGCGGGGCCGGTGCGGTACGAGGGGGACGGCGCGGCGGAGACCTTGGCGGCGTCAAGGAACAGCCTGGAGATGGCCCGACGCGCGCGGGCGAAGTGGGCGCGGTGCAGCGGCGGAGAGAGGAGGCATGACGCGGCGGTGAGCGCGGAGCGGTGCGAGCCCCGGAGCGAAGCGAGCGTGAGGGAGACGGCGTTGAGTATGTCGAGGGTCTTGACGGTGCAGTCGAGGAGGTCCCCGGCGAGGCGGTCAGCGGGAGGTCTGGAGAGCGCGGCAGCGACGGGGCCGATCCCAAGGACCTCGCGGAAGGCTTCGTCGGACGAGAGCACCGCGTCGAGCAGCTTGCAGAGGAAGGCGAGGGAGAGGAGCGGAGACTGATGGGCGGCGGCGAGGCGATCGGCGACGTGGGTCTGGAGGGCGTCGAGGACTTGCAGTTCGTCGTCCTGCGCGGGGTCGAAGGAGGCGACGGCGGTGGCGCTACGGCGGAAGCTGAGCAGGCCGAGGAAGCCCATCCCGGTGGGCGAAGGCGGCTCGGCGGCGGCCATCGTCGTCAGGGGCTTCAGCTTCGGGCTGGGCGTGGACTTGGGCCTGGGTGCTCTTCGTCGCGGAGAAGAGGAAGACTGGAGGAGAGGGAATGGTGGGGAAGCGGCCGGTGGTGGCGCGCCCTCATATACGCAGGCGCGCCGGCTCCGACCACCTCTCCCGCCAAGAGCTATGTTTGACTGCCAGGTGGGGTCAATGGTTTGTGGGACCCATTTGTCAGTGGGGTGGATAGAAGAGGAGGCGGTGCGGTGCCATGGGGAAAGCTGGACTGGTTCTTGGAGCTGACTTGGTTGGCTGCCACTAACTGTGTGGACCCGGTGTACAGTACGGAGTACTCTACTAGTATAATCCTTTTTCCTCTCTCTCTCTCTCTCTCTCTTTTGACGTACTAGTAGTATTTTCAATTTTGTTGCGTGTTTTAGTTATTTTCATCCAATAGCCGTGTTATTATTTTCCTAGCTGCCTGAGATTATAGGTGTTTCTATCTTTTCTTTTCTTTTTTTTTTGGAGTGATGTTTTTGCTTCCTCCGGTCCTTTTTTTTTATCGCTGTTCTGTCACTAATGCATAGCGTATGTTAGATGAATTAAGTAGTATTTGTTGTTTTATTTAGTTGCAGCTGGTAGCTTAGGACAATTGTATGTTGTCACTAGTAAAAGTACTACCTTGAAGCTATGATGGCTGGCAGGGAATGAAAAGTCCTGAGAGCCTAAAGGCATGACAGTGCAGGCAGGCCAGATCGAGTTAATTAAAGCCAATACAGATACTCCTACGGTGATAGAATCATATAGAAAAGGATGCATGCAAGGTAGTATGTGACAGGGAAAATCCAAATGCATAGGACACACACCAACACAGCACAGGTATGTAGTGCTAAACACAACAAATGCTCCATTTTAGTAAGCCAGTATCTTAATCCATCTTGCCCACAAAAAAAACAGAGAGAGAGTAAGGCAGTGTCATGCCACTACAAAACACTAAGAAAACAAACATGAGCCCCAATCATCTTCTCTAGATCTCTCCTTTGATCTCTTCTCTGAATTAGTACTAGTAACTAGGTAGTTTGACCAGGTCCGTCGATCTTTCTGCCCACGTGTCGTCCAAGGATGATCTGCGCCTCTCAGCGGTAGCACGTCAGGACAGCGACCCTGCGCTTAATTGACAAAACCAAAAGGAAATTAAAACCAATAATGATTAGTAGAACTAGACTACTAGTTGGAAGATAGGAGAAATACTCAGCGCACCTTTCGATTGAAGGTTTTTTAGAAGAAAAAACGGAGGAATCCAATTTAGAGGAATAATTTCTATATAAGTTATCTGGATCGTACACTAAGAAGAAGAATAGAATTTTTTTTCCCTAGTGCCACATATTTTACTTGATAGGTGGATAAAATAAAAAAAACCATATGTGAAAATAGCCATATTTTTATTAAGAAATCCGTTTGTAAAAATAAATACAGTCCTCCTAAACAACGCCGCACATTAAAAAAAGAAGAAGAAGAAAACTTCATCTCTGCTCCTAGCCTCTTCTGGCGATTTCATCCTAGCCTCTTCGGGCGATTTCATCCTAGAGGTGGCAGCAGGGTCGTGGAGTACCGACGGTGGCGGAGTCGATGGCAACGAGACACTGGCTGCGGTGGGGCGCGAGTGTCTTCCGTAGCTGTTAGCGGGCTCAGGACTGGTGGATCCCACCTATGATCGTCAAATCTTTACCCGTGGGTCTCTTAGATACTGCCTGCAAAATTCCTTTTCCGCATGCGGGCGTGCAACCACTCGTGAAAATAGTTGGTTTTCATTGATCTTAGGTTCAAGGCGGTCCATTTACACACCAGCAAAAACTCCTTTTGACCGTCCGTGATTTCTAATTTTATCTAGCGATATGATTACTTCCAACGAATTTCCAAGGCTAGGACAAATTCGTTTAGGATTTTCAAGGCATCTTCTCTCTTTTATCTCTCCATTCTCTCTCTAGCAATCAACATATAATCTTGAAATTCCTGTCTGTTTCCTGCAATACATTCGAACACACATTTTAATTAATCCCTATAGTTTTCTTTCTCGTGAGATTTTAGATGGCATGGCATTTCAATCCAACTTTCTCCTTATTCCTGAATCGAGCCCACAAGCTGGAGCTCCTAATTAAGCTTGGACCACGTCAGATGAGAGCCGGCGGAGCTTTCCGTAGGCCTGGAGCTATGTGCTGCGTGCTTGCATAGACCAAGCCTCCTAGCTAATTCTTCATTTAAATTAATTTGATGTAATTTTCACAATACATATGCGAATTACTAATTAATACGAGCTTGATCGTTATATATCCAATCTAGAATAGTTAGCTTAAGCTTGCAGTTTCCTATAATTAAAGCATGTTAACTATTACACTGGACTCGATCGATCGGCTACAGGCTGCAGCTAGCTAGCTAGACCAAACCACAAGAATCAACTCTATTAAAGAAAGTAAAGTAAAAGATTATCAAAAACTAAATATTTTATAAAATAAAAAGAAACATCGTATAATATTGGTTGTTACTCTGATCGTCGTCGGTCTATCTAGACCATCCATCATCTTACTATTGATCTAACTTTTCACCAATAAAAAATACAACTCGACAAAACTATTAAAAAGTAAATCAATTTTATTGTATTAAGATGTATCTATAAATTACATACAAATTGCTCCTATCACTCTCTCAAAACTAAATCTTAAATTTTTTTTCTAGAGCATCAATCCATCATCTATTTATAACTAAAATCTAAAACTTTTGCTCCTACTTAGAGTCAAACATAGAACTCATATTGCTTATACTCAACATCTCGTATTCCAAAACTTTTATAATTTTCTAATTTAATTTTTCTCTTTCTTCTTACTTATACTTCAAATTTATTCGTGATTTTTTTGATGTATACATAAATTATGAAGGCCGTTACGAAATACTCTCATATGGTGTTCATTCACCATATGGCACCTTGTGCTCAATTTTATCATCTATCATTCTTGACCATTGTGGACCTCAGCTCCCACGAAACTAGTCCTGTTTTTGCTATTGGTCATAAGACCAGTCTTAACTTTATCTCCCGGTCATCACTATTGAGTAACGTTGATCTTCACTTACATGCACACAAACAAAATAATTGTTTATAGGTATAGATATCACAATCTAACTTATATTAGTCACACACACTCATACAACACCATAAATATTTCTAAACTAATTTTTTATTAATTAACGCATTTATAAAGACAATTCTTAATTATAAAATATTAATTATACCAATTATTCATCAATCTTTCCCTCGATGAACACATTGTCAATATCTCCAAAATACAAATTGGTGTTTATAAAAAATAAAAACAAAAAAGATGTCAAAAACAACAAATGGCGAAAAATCACAAAAGTAAAAAAAAATTCTCCATTTTTTAAAAGAAAGAATTCTTCTAAATTTTTAAAATTTCAATAAGATCACAAAATTAACTATTTTTAAGAATCGATTAAAATTGTCAAAAACTTTTATCGATTAATCACAATAACAAAAAAAATTAAATTACTCTAAATTTCTCCCTCTATCAAATATATCCCCCATTATTTAACCAATCTTTATATATATATATATATATATTCTTTTTCACAATGAATTCACCAAGGATTTAAAAGAGAGAATCAAGAAACAATTTAAAGTTTAAATGTTATGATTTCACATATATCACTTTTAGTAAACAACTTTTTTTATTTTTAAGGAGCCTTGAAGTATACCAAAAAGCAATCTAATGGTATGTTTTATAAGATAAGAGAGATACATCGGTCAACTAGCAAATAAGTATGGGCTAAAGTCTAAACATAAATCAATGATATTAAAATTAAGATCAAATTAACATTAAAGATTCATGAAATTCTGCTAATACAAAGGTTGAACAAAATAACCTCTCATATATAATTAAGTTGAATTAAACACCATTTCTATAATTTATTTGCTCTTTTACAAAATTGAGAACTTTCAATAAACAATGAGTTTTGCTCACTTCAAACTTTGACATTATGAATATGAAAAGAAAATTCTCAATTACGTCGGGTACATCCTTATCGTGATTACTATTTCTAAGGATTCATTACCTATTATTTTTTTACCGCAGATACACCCTTCTTATAAATAATGTTTCCAAGGATTCAATATTTATTTTTATCTCTTATAAGATAAATACAAGCAAATTGACTTTATTTATACTTGAGGCATTTGTAGAGTACTTAAGGAATAAAAAAACTCAAGTAAATGTATACACAAGCATAAATTATTCAAACTAGCACTAGTTTAAATACTATAAATTTCTTTAATTCAAGTAAAATAATTATATGTCTTACATAATATCTCTTAAAAGTAATAACAAAATCTCATGTAAAGACTAAAACACATACAAGCTACACTAGGGATCGATAAACCTCATTTATATTGCTAATATGCAAAAGAATATACTAGAGGTAAAAATCAAAGCTCTTGTTTTTTATTTATTTTTAGATTAAGAAAAATATATGAATATAAATATGAATGCAATGAAAAACATAAACTCCCCCTCAAATCAACTTCTGATTCTCCCTAAAAAGTAGCCAAACGAGAATAACCAAAGATTTTTTTTAAAAAAAACACCAATTGACAACGATATCACTAAGGTAATCCATTTATAATGGATATCAAAACTAATACTTTCATAATTAGCACGAAAAGCTAACAAAGAAGATAGTAAAAAATAATACGCCAATTCAAGAGTAAATTGATGTTACCTTCAAACCAATTATTGTCTCCATATTTTTACACATAGGGAGTACGTCACCAAATGACCTACAAACAAAAAAATATTGAAGCCTCTGTGTTGGGGTTAGAAATAAGATATTTGAGAATCCAACAGAGTCACACGACTAGTAGAACCAATAGATACATATGTTCAAACACAATCAAAATCAGACTTAAAACACAATCAAAATCAGACTTAGCTGAAATCTTACCTCAATATTTTGTAAAAGGTCAATCTAATTATTGCATCATAATTGCTCGAGACCGGTCTAATTGCCATTGTCTCCATGATCTAACTAGGCGCTGATATGACCTCCCTATGGCCTCCAGTCTGATCGGGCCACCAGAAAAATAAGTGTGGTCTCTGCCATCTCAACCTTATAAGGTTACATTTCCTAACATTTTTCTTTTTTTTTAAGTCAAAAACAAAACTAAACGAAATGACCATTATTACCATAATGGGTGCAATTATACTTCATACAATATGCTTTTTTAAGATAAAGAAGTATATGCATAGGTTGTAGAAAGGTTTTCAAAATACTGCTTGATTTGAAAATAATTTTCTATAGTTTGAGTTTTGTCAAGATGCTACCTTTTCTAGATATATTCAAAAAAGTAGGCCGACAAGATGTAAAATAGCTATGTGCATCAAAACATGTCTCGATTGTGTGTGCTTACTTTTGATTAATTCAAAATCATGTTAAGTTTCTTTCTATCATCTAAAAATATTTTCAAAGAACTTTTTAAGTAAGAAACTTTTTTTTGTTAAATTGGTATAATTTTCACAATCAATCAAAACTCTTTCTATTTGTGACAATTTGAAGAAGAAAGCACCTCATGATTTTTCACAATATCTTCTATAAACTCAACACGACCTAAAGCATTTTTCAACTTCATCTCGTTAAAAAACATGTTGATCAATTTTTAAAAACCAAAGCATTTTTTTGTTATTTTAACCTTTCAATACTCAAAACATTAAACATCAAACTTGCACAGTAGGTAAGTTGATATTTTTTTAAAAGCTTTCTAGTTAAAAACAATTTATGAGCAATACGAGTGTGCAAAGCAAATCCAAGAGTAAAAAAAAGACTCAAGCCCTTTGTTATTATCAATCTCAGATATCAATCTCAAACAATTATCAATATTAACATCTTTCAAAGCAGAAATTTTAGAAAATAAAACTTCACATAATTTACAAGAATCATTATCAGGAATCAAAGATTTTAATCTAGCAACTTCGGCATTTAAAATCTCAACAATGTGATCACATCTTTTATACCTTTTAGAACATGAATTAAGTTTCTCACCAAGTTAAAAAAACAACACGTTCTAATTAATTATAACTAAGATTAATTTTTTTAATATTACTGTTGTATTCATTCATATCAGAGTTAGATCTACAATAAGCAATGAGAGCTAAACATGTTAAATGCTTATGTTTACCAATGCCTTCTCCTTTTCAATCTCCAACTCTCTATTACTTTCAAAAGCTTTTAGGAGTTAACATATAAGTTTTTGCTTGCGGTTCTTTCTCTTGTCATACTTCTTATCCTTCTTTTTTTATTGACTTACTGGAGTTAGAATAATTGAAACAAATGCGATTTAACTAATCACACCCAAAGCACCGAACAAGGCCACCTTGTTTCCTTTTTTCTCATATTGCACAAAGCTTGAGAAATTCTGTTAGAAAGCAAAACCAAGTCCTCCCCACCTCGTTTCCTTTTTCTCATATTGCACAAAGCTTGAGAAATTCTATTAGAAAGCAAAACCAAATCCTCCTTAAAGATTTTCTCAAGTTGTTCATCAAACATAGCATTAAAAGCAGTAAAAGATGATGACAAAGAAGCACTAATAGACGAATTAGAATGAGATACCAAAATAGCAGATTTAGCATCTATTAATAAAATCCATCTCATGTGTCTTAAGCTTGGTATAAAGAGAATCCAAAGTTAAAGTAGTCATGTTAATTGATTCTTGAATTGACGTAATTTTTATCTCCCAAATCGACATGTCAAGACCATTCAAAAGATGTCTAGAAACTTCAGATTAAAAATAGTTAATATCAAAAGAATCATCAACAGAACAAAGATTACTCAAAACTTTATTAAAGCGGCCAAAATATTCATCTAAAGGTTCTTCTTGTTTTATCTCAAATTTTATATAATTCTTTTTAAAAACATCCCTACAAATGTTCTTAAGGTTAGAAGATCTTTCGTGAAACTTACATAGTGCCTTCCACATCTCATGCGTAGTTTTAAGATGAGAGATTCGATCAAAATCTAAGCGAGAAACACTGCTTTACAAGCTTTGTAATTATTTTCAAAATCCAAGCAAAAAGTACTACTTAAAATCATGTTACAAGCTTTATAATTATTTTTAAATGCTACTTTATTCGTGGTAATAATAATATCAGAAATAGTATAAGGATTTGAAACTTTATACCAAATATTATAACTTCAGATATAATATAACATTTCATCTATTTACGCAAGTACTAGAAATTAACCCCATTAAAAACATACGGCTTGGTTAAAAATTGGTTAGCCCTGGTTAAATCACAAGATCGGTAAAGATCAAATAAAGAAAACAAGCATCTAATACCATTTATAGGATCAAAATATAAGAACAAGGCTACTAGAAAGGGGTGAATAATAAAATTACCAAAAAAACAAATCTTTTTGTAGAATAAAAAGAAATATTAATCTGGATAAAGTTAACAATACACTGTCGTATACTGTAAGTCTGATTGCCTACATGTCGCTAATCCAATCACCGTGCTATCGACACTCTGACCGTCTTAATGCCACCAGTCTATCCACCGTGTTACCGCCGATCTAAATATTCACAAATAAAAAACACAACTTGATGAAAGTAGATCAACTTTATTGCATTAAGATGTATCTACAGATTATATACAAAACACTCATATCTCTCTCAAAATTAAACTCTAGCTTTTTTTTATTTCTTACTAATGTTATTTAAGTTATTTTTCTAGGGTATTAACCATTCAACTATTTATACCTAAAATCTCTTCCACCAATTAGAAATATAAACTACTTGAAGTCAAACCCTAAAATTCTAAGACTAACTAGGTGTAGAACTACTATTCCTTATAGGACTCAACATCTCATGTTCCAAATATTTTATAATTTTCTAATTTAAATTTTCTCTTTCTTCTCGGTCCCACTTTACATTTATTTATGATTTCTCTGATGCTGATACACATAACTTGTGACAACCGTTACGAAATCTTTTCACACGATATCCATTCATCATATGCCATCTTGTACTCAGTTTATTCACATCAATCAAGACTACAATTCTCTCTAAACCTAGTCATTGTCAAGCCTCAAGGCCTAGTGACTTCAATCCAATTTTGTCACATAGTGTCCTAATTATGCTAGAACTTTGCTACTATTTTAGCGTAGTCCCACTCATTATCATTGATTAATATTAACTTCAAATCATATATATAAAAATAGATAAATTAACCGTTTCATATAGTAATATGACACATGTTAGTCACACACAATATCATAAATATTTTAAACCAATTTTTATTAATTAAATTATTTATAAAACTAATTATTTATTATAAAATATTTATTATGACAATGATTCAACAACCTAGTTGCTCGTGTTCCCAGTTTCGATTAAGTCATGGATATAACTAACAACACATGTAACACGGATTAGCAAGCAAGCTAGCTAGATAGGCTACTATGCATCATTTTGTTCAGGGCAGGCGGCCTCAGATCGTACCAGGTCAGCCAATCAACGGCCACGGATACATAAGAATAAATATCCATGTGCGTGCCTTCCTAGCTTGTGGTTCAAATGGTACGAAATTAACTCACATGTTCATCCATTGGATGCGGTATATATATTCCAACAAATTCGTCCATACATGATGCGTGCTGTCATTCAGCTGATCGGTGAGCCGGCCGGCTGCAGCAATTTCGAAAGTGATGAGTCATGAGATTCATGATATTTTTTTTGTGTTTCGACAAGAGAGAAGAATAAGCTGATGAAAAAAGGAGAGCACTCACACGTGTCTATGCATGTATGGACTCAGGTGACTGGCAGTTTCGATCTCCTTTAATCCTACCATACATACGTTAGCTCTGATGAACATCTGATGTTGAGTTCCATGAATCAATCAATATATCGATCGCTAAAACCAAACTAACGAGCTGATGATCGGGAGAAAATTAATTAAGGCAATTAATGATAATCAATCCATGACGTCCCTAGCTAGCTAGCTACTCCATACTAAGTAGTAATTAATTGTAGTCTTTGTCAAATTGAGACAGATCCTGCAGTAGTAGACACGTCTTTTACCAAGAACCAGGCATGCATGCATGTACATCAGTACATCACCATCTAATCGGATGATGTATACGTACGTACGCACTCATCACCAGTCAGATAGATATATAGATGGAGTACATATATTTTTTTACTCGATCTTATTATGCATGGTCGATGCGTGTGTATGGACGGTCGGGATCGAATTGTGTATCCGGCTGGCTGCATTCTAGCAATGGACGTCGCCTCTGATCCGGTAGCTAGGTCAAGCAGAGCACGAGGAGAAATTAATGCAGGCTTAGCTGGTTAGTCAGTCTCCCATGTACGTAGGAGTAATATCAACACGCGCTCTCGCCGTCCAAATTAATTACCGCGGTGATAACAACGGAACGATGGATTGCTACACGTTACTTATAACTGCTACTAGCTATAAACTCCCTCCGTCCCATAATATTTCATAAGTTATTTTGCGTTTTAATTTTGGAAATTTACTTTATTCATTACCTATCACCTTTTGTACTGGATTATTTCCTACTTATCATCTTTTGTTATCATCTTTTGTATTAGTTTATTCTTCCCCAATCAACTTTTGTTCTATTTTATTTTCTAACCATCACATTTTGTACCATGCCTTTTTGCTATTTTTTATTAAAAAAAAGGGCATAACCCTTTATGTTATCTATGGTACGGGAGGGAGGGAATATACTGGACTCCAGCACACCCCCTCTCCGATGAGATACAGTATCCGTGCATTAGATTTGTGCTCTGCTAGATTGTCAGCTTTCTTATCTTATCATGTAGTATGTGTTACAACAACAAATTAAGACACATACTGGAGCAGCCAGTTCTGCGCGCGATCTTTGTTTTTTTCTGCGGGGGAAAAAGATTCCAGTAATTAAGACGGAATAAATTACGATCGTTCTCGATCAGCAACGAAACAAAGTTAAAGTCAAAAACAGTCCAGAAGCCCCTGTTTAGCATGGAAGAAGATCAAGATAAGCTGTTGTTTCTTTGAGAACACATATACACGATAGAAGGAACAGAATAATAATTATTATTATGGGCTATATTTATTGAAAATAGAGATCATCGACCGGCTGATTTTGACATGGGCCTGCTTCCCGCGCGGGCGATCCGGGCTGGGGCGTGTAGTGTTTTGTTGTAGTACGTAATACTACGCATTAAAAAAGAATGGTGGTTACCTGGGCGGCGAGGGCGCGAGGAAGGGGGAGGTGGAGGAAAGGGGGGAGTAGGGCAGCAGGCTTCGTGTTCCAAGACGGCCAAACCTGACAGCCATCGATCACCTCACCTCTCAGATGTACCATGGCTGGAAGCCTCGCTCGCTCGCTGCTACGCCCGCCGTCTTCGTTCCAAGAATGGATGGAGTGTGAAATAGGAGTACTGTTCAAGAAGAATGCCACCCGAATTCACATCTCCAATTCACCCCCACGTATAGGACTAAACGTGCAGCCGCTCCTAACGGACTGGACGGATGAGGAGCTCAAGTATCATCGTTGTTTCCTTCCATTGAAATATAATGTGCATTTTGGATGACAAGAGGCACAGGGAGCTAGCTGCAATCCAAGGCGTCAAACAGGAAACAGTCCCGGAGCATCATCAGGTTTCAAGCTTTCAATCGATCAAGTACTATACTAACACACTTGTAATCATTAGGACATGTTACTATCCAGCACATGGCCTTGTGCAGGTCACTTCTGGTGCTGCTTTTCCTCTGCAGAGTAACACACACTTGGGGCAGATGCCTCATCTTTCCCTTCACCCTTTGACCTGGTAAAAAGCAAGATTACTGTCATTGCAACATCCAGTCGCATCTAGATAAATATATCATTCTACCCAACCAAAGGTTTGAATAAGCCTAGCCTGGTTAATCATGGAAGAGGATATCAGAACCAGGAAATGGTGTTTCTTTTCCGTAAAAAATGGTGAATTTTGGAGACCAAGTTTGTCTAATATCGAAGCAGATCCTGCTTTTCAAAAGCACCAAGCGATACAGAAGCTGTTCTTTCAGAACACATGACAATTTACACGATAGAACAGTAATATTATTGTAGCAGAAATGTTTTGTGGGCAAACAGTTTTGGCCTGCAGAATAATGGGGCATTGCCTTACATTTCCCTTGAAACAGTTTTCATACATGGAACAGCGGTACACAGAATACTAAGGCAGTACTCAGAATTTTAAGGCATTTCTAACTGTATTCAGACAAAAGCAGCCTTACACCAAGAATCTTGGGTAGCATTGCAGTAGGAAAGCAGAATAGAAAAACACCAATGCAGCTTGCAGCGTTACCTTATGTCCTTAGGGAAGGAGTGCAAGTGAACGTGTAAAAATTTGCAAATCCAATAGAGAAGCCCTACACAGCTACACTTGGCAAGAAACATTACTAAGAATTGAAACCTTAAGCAGCACACATTAACTGAGTAAACTAAGAGATGACAGAAAAAAGTTTGATGCTTGAATACTTAACTCAGCATAATCAAACTGAATCAGTACCCATGGAAAATCGTTACAAACTTACAATCAACAGAAATATATTACCCAAGGGAAAATTTGTGAAGTACCATCGCAAAGATTCGTGAGTTGCAAAATACCATTGTATGTGAGAATGATATTTTGAGGCCTAGACCCACATGATAATAACACATACAATGGTATTTTCCTACTCTGATTTTTGTGACTAGGCAAATTGGCCCCCCTTTTGTGGTTCTGCGTGGATTGTGCTGTGGAGTGGGGTGTGTGTGTGTGTGTTGGAGGGGGTGATAGAAATATATTCTGTAACAAGACCTAAGTTAATACAATATGCAGACTTGTTCCCACTAACCTTTTGTTGCAACTGTTTTTTGTGATATCCTTAATGGCTTGATCGAGTGCATATAGAGCTATCTTCTTAACCTGGTGACGCAGGTTCACAGGGTTCAATTAGATATGAATGTCAAAAGGGGAGAAACTATAGAACATAGTGCTAGAGTTATCACAATTGAGAAATTATCCAAATATATATGCAGAAGAGTATGGAACTGCAGATAAAAAGATTAGCTAACCTCTAATTTATCTTCATTCACCCTATGACCCTTCGGAAGCAAGCGAAATTGTTCTGTCAGCCTGATGCACTCTTGCAGATTTTCCGGAGAAACAAAGTCAAGTGCAACCTTTATACAGGACTGCCCAATAAAAGAAAAAAAAACAGGTTGGTAAAAAGAGTAATACCACAGATAAGATTAATCAATTTTAATTCAACACCTGGTACTAACAGCACCGGTAATGGACAGTTGGACACTGCTTCCATGTCTGTCAAAGCATACCTTCAAATTTCTGACTTGGTGGGGACATCCTGCTGGGATAAACACAGCCTCACCAAGTTTCTGTTCAAATGTCCAAGGCTCAATTCCTGCATATGTAGTGAATAGATATCAGTAAGCGAGAATTCAAGTTCCAAAAGACATCGGTATTTTTAACTGACCATATTCTTCCTTGAGCTTTTTCTTGTGTTCATTTGTTAGATAAAAGCATTGATCATGTATAGGATGAGAAACCTGAATACATAGGTCAGTTGTGTGAGATGAGAAACATGACAGATGGCATTCCATGGACAAGTGGTAGAATAACTAATCACCTGTTTGACTGTTTCATAATTATAATGTCTAAACTCTTCTGCATGCTTCATCAGATAATCATGCAATTTGCTGACATCTTCACGTCGGAAGATATCCCACAATGCACCACCCTCTCTCTGATTTCCCTCAACAAATGGGTGATCATCTTTGGGCTCAATAGATATGGTAAATTTGTTAGTCTCTGTGCTGGTTTCTATTTCCCCTGCTGCAGTGGAAGAGTGAGCATCACGCTGCCTACTGCGTCTTTGGCAATCAGCAGATTCAGATGATCGTAGACCGTTATAAGATTTACATTTATCTTCCCTTCCAAAGCCATTGCCCACCTTCTCTCCCCTATTAATTGTGCAGATAGAATGGTCTGCTTTCCCCTTGGAAGAAGTAATATCCATATTATGGGCGTCACTTTGGTTGGGTGATTGCCCATTAGACAAACTCAAGTTTCCCTCAGTATCATCAGCTACCATATCTGTATGAACACCTCCCTCGTCCATTACAGCAGCATTTGGTGCAGGTTGCTTAATGCTTGAGTCATTTTCAAGTCCTTGAGATCTTGGCACTTCAGTTGATTCACTGAGAGCTGTTGACATATTATCGTCACAATCTGGTCCTGGAACATGAAGATTCTTGATATCTTCTTTACGTAAGCTCTCTTTCTTTTTCTCTATTGCTATAATCCTTTCGGCTTTGAGTTTTAACTCATCAGTATGCATGAGAATATTAACCTGTTTACGCAATAGAAAACATGTTGTTATTACTTTATTAGGAAAATCTGAACGAAGTAAACAGGTAGATAACAAATGGAAAGGCCTGAAAAGAGGAAAATAACACGATGATACAGCTTTTTATTAAAAGAGCACAATGATAAAGCTGGGTACAGTATGCATCAAATACATTTTCATAATTAAAATTAATGTTCCATTGGTTTTTCCTATATAATCCATGACATGGTCAACCAACTATCCGGCATTGTCAATCACCGTAGCAAGAATTAAACTAAGGGTTGCAGCTTTCAGCAGCAAGTAACAGAACAACACAAAAGGAAAGACCTGAAATCAGGAAAATAACACGATGATACAACTTTTTATTAAAAGAGCACAATGATAAAGCTGGGTACAGTATGCATCAAATACATTTTCATAATTAAAATTAATGTTACATTGGCTTTTCCCATATAATTCATGACATGGTCAACCAACTATCCAGCATTGTCAGTCACCGTAGCAAGAATTAAACTAAGGGGTGCAACTTTCAGCAGCAAGTAACAAGACAACAAGCAAATGTCACATAATTTTTTTTATAGATGATTCTATAAATTTATGCTGTGTTTAACAACTTGACTAGATGTTTGCATGGTAATAAATTATAAAGATAACTGAAAAATCAATAGTCTAAATAAGCAAGTTCCAACATGCAAACAGAAGAATATTTGAAATAGCAAAAAAAAAGGCAGGTAGAAACCAACGCCCTCAGGTTGTGCAGGCTTGTCCTGCTCGGGTTAGCAAAGCCCTTTAAACTTTATAGGTTATTCATACTAGTATGAAAATTGTCCCTTTATAACAGGGCTCACTCTTAAACTAGGAAGGAGCTAAATATCGTAGTATAACTTGCAAACCTCATATGAATTCAACCTAAAGTTAAACTAGGAAATAGCTTCTATATATTCGATGCTCGTGGTGTCACCGTAGTAGTCTTCCGGCCACTGTTCAATGGCATGAGTTAGGCTCATGGGGTTCTGAAGGTCAGTAGAATTCTGCAACTCCACATCAGTATGCAATGATTAGCCAAGGGTGGCAGTGAACAAGTTGACTTGCCGCTCTTTCAGAAGTGATGGTGAAACCTGGTACAAGACAGCCAAGATTTTTTTTGGTACTCTGCCACTATCCAAGTATGGTATATTAGAGATAATTGGCCCAAGGCATTGCTGCAGCAGGAGGGCTGTAGCGCATGTTGACAAAGTGCGCATTTTTTTTCCACAAGACAAAACCTTCATATCGTTCAAACTGAATATAGTACTGTTGTGCCTCGCCCATCATATGGTATGACACAAGCCATACATTCCCCTCTTCAAGAGATCGCTGCCCTTAAAAATTTGCTCACAACAATTAAACCATGGGAGCAGGTCAATGGCACACCACGCGCATCTTCATCCTGACCTAGCACTGAAGCCAAGACCTTGCTGCTGCGGCTGTGCTGGTTGATGTGAGGGCCAGGGTATCGTGCTACAGCCCTTGCGCCACTTGCATCATGTCATCTTGCCTAGAAATGAGGATATAAATCTTCTTGCCCAGGTCTGTACCCAGCTGTTTGAAGAGCTCCTCCAGGGCTTTGGAGTCAGACATGGTGGAAGGCAGAGATGGGGTGGTGGGAGGGCTAGGGCTGCTGGAGGTGGAGATTGCTCTGGTACCAAATAATACAGTAGGGAGGAAGATCAGGAATAAAAACACAGGCAGGTAAGAACCAGCACTCTCAGGTCAAGCAGGGTTGTCCTGCTCAGCTAGAGGCTCGGTTGGCTAGGATTTATGATTGGGTGATGACCTTCAACTTTATTGACTGATTGCTGCTAGTACAAAATTGGTCCCTTTATATAACAGGGATAACTCTTAAACTAGGAAGAAGCGAGATATGGTAGTACAACATGCAAACTTGACCTGAACTAAAGCTATACTAGGAAATAGCTACTATATTTGACATATATAAAGACTAGAATGTATATCCTCCTAGACTACTGTAGGAGGCCCTGCTAATTTTGAGTTCCCCACAGCCCCTTCCTTTCCATGTTTATGCCTTTGATACTTTCTATCCATAACATATAAGACCATCAAAGGATAATGATATGTACAATCAATATGAATTAAAAGGAATCAAGATTTCAATCCATAAATCTACAAATACAAATGCCAGAAATCACAAGAAATTCACTTATTTACCGCATCAGACATGTCACAATGAATCTTTGTAACAGAATCACCTATTCCCAACTCTTGGGCAACACCATAAGCAATGTATGTCTTTGGACCAAGATCTGGTTTTTTAACACGTTCTGGAAGCTTCACTGCCAGATTAAGTGGACCAGATTTTGGATCTGTGTACTCACGAAATGGTAGTGCAGACATGAACTCGGCACCATGCCGTGGCAGGCGCTCCTCAAAGGAACTATGTTGTGGCCAATCTTTAAGCTTAAGTAGCACAGGCAAATCCTCCGAACCAACAGCTCCACGGGAATACCCCTCAAAAAACATGTGAATATTTATATCAACCTGCATTATGGTTAAATGAAAGCAATGGTATTAGGAAGTTACCAGTTTGAAATATAAAGTAGTTTCAATGGTACTGCCTCCTTGTATTTATAAGGTGCTATATGACTTGTCTGCAACAATGCAATTGTCTGTTAATTTCTTCAACAGGTTGACAAACTATTATTTCGAAATCACATGAAAGTATAAAAAAGAAAGTAACTAAAGATCATGCTGCTGAACCCCAGATATGAAAATGGCACCACCAACACATCCTGGTGGTACATGAATCAATATATTGACATGTGGAATTCATATGTTCTACCACTACCAGGCACATAAGCTGAGCTGACATTAGGTAGATGTAAGTTTTTTTTTCTTTTGCTGTGTGTGTATTCTCATGGTAGCAGGGATTCCACTGGCACATTTACACACCTCAAGAAATCACAATGATAATTGTTTTAACTACACACATTTAATGACTGTACTCGTGTAGATTATGTGATTAACAATCCCTAGCATCAGCTTTACAAGAGGCAGCTTATTGCAATGCTATTAACATAATGTTACTTACCTCAAACCATGTCAGACAATCAAGAGCTATAACTGAGAGCCGCTCATGCTCTTTCTTGTCTCTCTTTTCTCGTAAGGCCCGCCACATAACCATTGGCTCCCAGCTCAGTCCAGAAGTTAGCTCAAGCACATCACGAACAATGACAGGCTGACCCTTCAACCAGTGCTGCTGAAAATGATCTAAAGCTCCACTTTGAACTTCTCTAGCAGTTGGACAATACATGTAGTTATCATTGGAGTCCTCTCTGCAAGCTAATTTACGTGATGTTTCATTGTTCACTTCACCGGATTCACTGAAGCAGGAACATCTAGAACCTCCCAACTCCTGCTCTGTTCCCTTATTGACCACTGAATTGACTTTATCCAGTAACTCGGAAATAAACTTCTCCTTAAACAAGCACCTAAGTTCGAGAAGACAATCCCCACAACCACCTGCATTACGTGGGCATGGTATGCTTCCGTTGTTTTTTACCCTCCACTGTCTCAAACTAGGAATGCAATCCTCTGGAGGAGCTGCAATACCTATCAACATGTCATTCTGTTGATTAGAAGCCCCTTGACCTACAGCATTGTTACAACTACTTCCCTCTTGCAAACCTTCTTTGCCTTCCATTTCAGGTACATCAACAGCTGTGTCACAAGTAACAACACTAACAGGAGTAAGACCTTGACGCAACTCCTGGCAGCAGCTGAGGCAGAGATCATAGTGACCATTTTTACAACTTCTGTGGAAGTCAACAATGGATGTTCTGCAGTTATCACTGTTTCAAATAAACCTACAAATTAGAAAGTTCACACTTGAAAGAACATATAGACCACATGCTTTACAAATAAAGCAATACCAACCAGTACATCCGCTCATCATCATTAAACTGAGCTCGAGGAACCTCCAAGTCGCTCACATTGACCTCTGTTGCAAAATTAAGATTAGGAACCAACAAAAGAAATTTAGTACTCGAAAGGAACCATGTTAAGCTATCATAATACCTCTAATTTCAGCCTCAACACTTTTCTCTAGCATCTGCTCTTGGTGAAGCTGTTTCAACCAAGGGAGCAAAAAGCGTGCGATATGCAGAGAGTATTTCATTTTATTCTTACCATTATCAAACTCAGCACTTTCACCATCCTGACAAACACATAACAGAAAATGTCAAACAAACAGAAGTAGTGAAGCCAGGTAATCGAACAGAAATGGTACAGCAAAAAAAGAGGTGTACCTTATTTATTATATTTGTCCGCAGACAAGTCTTACAATTGCAGTTATTGCGACAAACTGGACAGCAATTCTCAAAATCGTCCTCTGTTAGATGTGGGTACCTGCTTAGATCATGCCACAAACACAAGCAACAGATCCATATTAGTAGTTAAGATATAAATGTAAGTTGGCGCAGGCACTAACATAATAAGAACTGCAAGGATGGCACAAATAAGGTGATCAACATTGAGTGCTTTTAGAAGGGCACAAACCAGCGTTTGATGCACTTGACGCAATATCTGTGCCTCCTGTTATTTTCAGTACCACTCCGGCACCTCACAACTCTTCCACTGTCATTCCTCTGGCACTGATGGCACATGGTTGAAGTTCCATCCGTCTTTTTCGTGGTCTGCAAAGCAAGGAAATCAAGACATATGGACCTAGCAACGGTATTACGGACATACAGCCAGCAAATACACCCTTTAAAAGATCGAAATTTCCACCTTATTATCCTTGTAGTCTACCGCTGGAATGTTCCGCCTGCCCCTGAGCTGCCTGGGTGGAGATTCAGTAGAAGAGGGGTCAGCAACAGGATCCTTCCTGCGCTTTCTTGCGGTTCTTGAGGCCTCAGTTTGCCCTGCGCCATTCTCCTAGAACCAAAAGGAGATCCATCACACATGGGGAACATGGTAAAGGTTCGCATTTCCAGTCCCCCACATGAAAGAAAATACTAACAACAGGAGAAGCCTGCGTTTCCTCCTCCTTGTCTGTCTTCTCACCGTTTTCCTGCAACCGCACCCAATAACCGGTGAAGAACTTGGTAAAGAAAAAACATATTAAGCTCTTCTTTTTTAAAAAAAAGTTCAGGGAAATTCATGGCAATTGCAGAGGGACTCTTAAGTTGCGCATTCCATGAGCAACCGCAGGCTTAGATATCTAATAGATTGATAGATATCCTATGAAATTTGACAACTCTATAGCTTGGGCAAGCAAAATCAGGGAAATGCTCGAATATCCAAATAACAATATACTAGGATTGAAGAAAAGGGAGCAATCCATTATCCATTGCAAGCGCGAGTGGAAATTCAGGGACATCGCCCACTTCACATCCCCGCGCTACAGCATAGAAGCAGGAGAAGCAGCACGAAGCATCCGGTGTTGCTCGGAGATATTAGCACGAATGAATCCGGTAGGGTTTAACATCTCGATATCCCCTCGATGACAACAGCGCGAAGAAGACGCGACACACAAGGGCAACTCCCCGTGTTTGCCGAGGCGGTGCCCGGAGGGAAGAGAGAAAAAAGCGAGACCTAATCGAAGCAGCTTCGGTTACCTACCTTGGCGGCGGCCTTCTCCGGGGCCTTGCCCGGCCTCCCGCGCCCGCGCTTCCTCTTGGGCGGCATCCCCGGCTAGACCCCGAGGCCGACCGGCGGCGGAGAAGAAGGAAATTGCGGCGCGGGACGGTCGGGTCGGGTCGATCTGTGGGCGAAGGGGATTCGGAACGGAATAGAAGGCACTATATAGCGGGCTCCGGTGGGCCAGGCAGGTGCGCTTCTGGGCCCCGGTTTCAGCGAGAGCTAGAGTGGGGCCCACCCGTCGGAGAATCCCGAGGAGGAATGGGCTTTGCTTCTCCTACTAGTACTAGGAATGGTTTGTTTATGTTTTTGGTCTTCGCGGGGTGGTGGTGTGAGTTTGAATCGCGCGGCGGATGGTGAAATTTTTTCAAGGTAAAAAACGCCGCGAGGCCTGACCAGGCTGCAGTCGACGGCCTTGGGCTTCTCGAAGACTGCAAATTTGACAGGAACGATGGTGTCGAAAATTGCGGTGATTTTTTTTTATGCAGCGCACTGCAATTGACAAGAAATTTGGATCAGCAAACCTGAGAAGCAATGGGCTGCGATGCGAGATGCCGTGGCCCGTGGGCGTTGCGTTACGCAACCCGGGCCTCCGATGATAACCTAGCGTCATCGTGCAAGCAATGCTGCGAAGCCTGGGAGTCTCGGTTTGCAAGTTGGAACAACTTTTGCAATGAGCTGCCAAACACCTGTCTCAAGATATCCTCCTGTTGCACCAACCCATTTCCCCAGTTTCTACTACTGGAGTACCATACGACTACGATTCTAATATCTGCTATTCTGCTACACATCGCTAATGCTCGGCACGTATCTGTTCTATCGACCTGTCAATTATCATTCGGTAACTGGACGAAAGCCGGTCACTGATCCATGGAGTAAGGCCATCTGGGCAGTCATCACCTCACCCACCCCACCAGCTGATGAAAGGCACAGCACAAGCAAAATCACACAGCTGGTACAACAGCTCAGATATACCCTGAATTTTCAGTGACCATTCACTCATGTGGTACACCACACCAGAAACATTTCTTACAAGACAAGGGACACATGAGAGAGCATATATGAACTCCAGGGATCAATAAATGAATGAATCTAGTGACAAACAAATCACATCACACGTAGTAGTATTAATTCCTCATCAACCACCAGCACAAATCAATACATTATCCAAATACAACATGTACCAGTTAAACCGTGGGGAGAAAAAAAATACTCAAGACAATAGCGACTGTAATTCACAACAATGGCATTTTAGAATCTCAAACGGCAAACACAATCACCATCTTCTTCCTAGTCTACAACAGCTTTACACGTGTTTTTCTTCTTCCCTTAATGTTACAAAGGTCCATCCATCACCAGGTCAGGTGAGGGTGTGTTTCTCAACTCCTGAAGCCAAAGTTGGACCACCTCCTCCCAGCATCTTTCTTAACCCGCTGCGAGTTGGTCACGAAAAGGTTCTCCAGCGATTTCTGCTTCCTGTTCCGAGACCGCCCTGCCTCTTTCAGAAGCTCCGCGAGCCTCAGCTTCTCGTCCTCGACATCTGGGTTCACTGTGCCGAGCTTCTCTTCCCTCACCTTGAGTACGTGTTCCAGTATTTCAATGGCGTCCTCAACCCTGAAAGCAGAAGGGAAATGCACTCATGTATCAAGTGAAAAATATGGGAATGCACTCATGCATCAAGTAAAAATATTGGACATCTAACAAAAACAAAATGTACATGATTTTTTACCAAGGTTCAAAATCTATCACAGGGAAAAACAAGGTGTGCCAATTCCTAAATTCACAGATGCAGCCTCACAGGTCTATAGCAATCAGTTCGACCCATTAAAAAAAATCAGCATGCCTGTAAGTTTGGAAATCAACAGGCATTGATGCAAGTCATGGCAAGTTAATAGCATTTCAATGAATAGTTTATATCAGGCAACTATATAAATCATTGGAAAGTTGTAATCACGCATTGGCATGCAGCAACATGTGGGCAATTTGATGGTGGACCACTAAACTAAATGATGCCTTCATTTATTTGTTGATTGCAATCTCTTTGTTAAATGTTAATGCAATCGAAATTATGCAACCTTGCATAGGATGATAATCTAATTGACCCTGCCTATCCATCCAAATAAAACGCACAAACTAACCCATATTCAACATTTCATGGATTATTAGAAGAGGAAACCCATAGGCTGACACCTTCAGATAGCAAAACAAAGTCAGGAACTCAGGAGCATTACTTCTACAGCTGTAAATGATAGGGGTAGACACCACCATAACTCAATAAGCATATTAACCATCAAAGGATTGATACCAAGATGTAATTTGATCCTAATTCTATATGAAACGGTTGTTGGTTGAAAAATAAATAGCTTGTGGTATGAACACATACCTGCCCATAGCATCGTAGATTGCAGCCAAATTACTGTAGACACCAAGAGTATCTGGATGAGAGGCACCACACTCCTGTTCTAGAACTGCCCTTGCTTCTTCAAACAACTGTGCAGCCTCATCAATCTTGAATAGCTGCACACAAGCTAGCCCCATCTGGTTCAATAGAACTCCAAAAAATGCTGACTTCCTCTCCCCACTACCTCTCAATTTGGCAACTGCGCTGTCAAATGAGTTCCTTGAATCGGCATACCTCCCTACCATGTAGTACAGCACACCCATTTGTGCCTCAATGCCAGCAACAGTGCTCCACTGCCCTGGCGAGTCCTCAAGCAACTTTAGTGCTCTTTGGAGAAGCTTCAGTGCCTCATCAAGGTCTCCAAGCGCCTCATAAATGGCAGCAATCTCCATTAGGCCTCCAGCAACCTCGTCAGGGGCAGCACCAGGTGCAGGCTTCGCATAGACACGGAGTGCATTCTCACAGTAGGATTTGGACTCACGGAGTTTCCCTGTCCGGTGGTAAAGATCTGCGAGGCGGACAAAGACAGATGCAACCGACGGGTGGTCGTCGCCTCGGGCAGACTTGAGTACGGTCAATGCCTTCTGGTAGGAGAAGACAGCCTCGTCGAAACGAGCAAGGGCAAGGTAGGTGTTGCCTATTGCGACATCAATCGTTGCGACCTCAATGTCACGTCCATTGGCGACCATGGTCATGGAGGCAAGCACAAGATGCTCCAGGGCACCATCGTAGTCACCCTTCGCATCAAGGATGAGTGCCATCAGGCGGCGGTCCGAGGCCTCCTCAAGCGAGGCAGGAGCGCTGTGCTCCCGGTGGATCTCAAGGGCTTTGCGACATAGCTTCTCTGCTTCATCGAACTGCAGGGCTTGCACATGCGCTTCCGCCAAATACCTGCTCATAAGCCAAAAGAAATGCGTTGCTTAAGTGCTCTTATGGATTACTACTTCTCTCTGTACTTTTTTGCATCTTTTTCATAATAACGCGGTGGACTTAATGAAATTTCTGGCGAGATCGGCGGCAATCAGAAAATGGCAGGCAAACGAGAAAAGGTCTCGCTTTTGAAGAGCTAGATTGGAGTTGAATAGAAAATGCTTTTGGAGAGAAGAGATCTAGATCGAGAAACGGGCAAGAGGAGTTTTTGACCTGCAGGTCTCGGCGACGCGGGGATCGCGCTCGCCGAGCGCGGCCATCTGGATCTCGAGGCCCTTGCCGTAGCAGGCGATGGACTCGTCCATGCGGCCGAGCATGGCGTGCGTGTCGCCGAGCTGCATCCAGCCGGAGAAGGCGGCGAGGGCCCACTCCTCCCCCTTCTGCCGGTCCTCGGCCGACTGCTCCTCCGAGCTCTCACCCTCAGGCGGCGGCGGCGGCGGCGTAACGACGGCGACGGCGCGCTCGAGGACGGGGATGGCGTCGGCGTGCCTCCCCAGGCCGCAGTGGATGGCGGCGGCGACATGGAGGCTCATGGCGAGCTCGAGCTCCGCCCCCTCGCCGCGTCGCTCGAGCGCGCGGGCGGCCCTCTCGGCGAACTCGAGCGCCCGCGCGGCGCCCCCGCCCTCGCCGGAGACCATGGCGTCGCGGGCCTGCTTGAGCAGGAATGGCCCCAGATCCGGGTTGTCGAGCGCCACCTCGTCCGTCTCCGGCTGCGCCGCCACTTTCCTGGGCTTGGCCCTCGACGAGGTGGAGGGCGACGGCGACGGTGGCGCCCGGCTCCTGGGCAGCGGCGACGACAGCCGCCTCGGCGGCGGGGCCGCCACCGGGGGCGAATTGTCGGCGGCGGCGAGGCCCGGCATGGTTGGGTGGGGGAACTAGCTAGGTGATGCTAGATGGGGAGTCACGAGGGCAGAGAGGGACACAGCCGTTTGCTCTGCTCTCCTCCCTCTCCCTGCCCTTGCTTGCAATGGAAGAGAAGAGGAGAGGAGAGAAGGAGAAGGGGCTCGCCGCGTGGGGTTTGTCTGGCGTCATAATGAGGTGAGCGGCTCGACTAATTAGGCAGCGGTTGATAGTGAAGTTAGTAATTAATTAATTAAGGTCAGGTAGATTAATATCGAGGTATGCAATTAGGGCTCTGTTTGGATGAGCAGGTTACGCACGTATAACCGAATGTTTTATTAGCGTATTATTAATTAATATTTTTTAAATTTTTAAAAAATAATTAATATATTTTTTTAAAAAAATACATTACTTATATAAACGAGAAAGTAAAAATCGGTACTTGTCTGAGTCTCGTTTCGTTGTATCAGATTATATGTTGTGTTTGAGATGAAAATAGATTATTATCTATTTTTTAATAGTTATTTAATTAATATATTTTAAAAAACACTTTTATATAGATTTAAAAAACATTACTTAAAAATCTGTAGTTTTCTAAAACACAGCCCTAAGTCTCCTTGTATCAGATTATATGTTGTGTTTGAGATAGCTGTAAAATGAAAAATAGATGATTATCTAGTTATTGAATTATATAAACGGTAAAATTAATTACTATAAACTAAAATCTAGATAATAAACTTATATATAAAAACATTTTTAAAAAAACACTCCGTTGAGCGATAGTGAGCGGAAACAGACTTTATTAGGGTTAGGATTGATTGTGTTGACTTTGTGTCAGGGTGACAGATGGGCCATGAATGGTTAGCTTGTGATTAAGGTGACAAATTGTTGGACTTCATCCATCCATCACTTGCCGAACCTCCTATCATTTACCTTTCGGTTTAGCCACTGTTAATTTTTAATACTTATTTTATTTTAGAGTTTTTATTATAGTTTATTTTTAAACTTTATTTATAAATTGTTTTTTATAGTTGTAGGCCAAATGCCCAGATATGTCCGCGTGAGTGAGAGGACGAGATCCCCACCCCAATACCCTGCCACTCGCACACTGGTTAACTTGACAGTCAATAATACTAGTGTATGCTTTAGGCCCGTTATTTTTAGCAACTTTAACCAACAAATTTATCGTTTCCTATTATTATTTTTTTAAAAATTATATACGTAAGTTTTTTAAAAAATTATATTAATATATTTTTAAGTTTATAATAATTAATATTTAATTAATCATGCGTTATTTTATTTTACGTATCACCGATTAGCTCGTCCAGAAAGGAGCCTTAGTGTGATTGGTAGCTGCAGGTTTACACCCTATTCGTCCCATTGTTTTTGACAACCACAAAGCACCACTACCCAAGCTCGGATCTCTGAAAGTGACTCTCTTTTGACTGAAACTTTGAAAGTTCACTTGGTCGTATTGACACTGATGCTGTGATATCTTCTTATACATGTATGTGGTTTAATTAGACAGTACAGTGTATGAGTATCATTATAATTAAGTAGAGTAGGAGGAAGGAATGCATTACGCGTGCATGCCTACTTGCAACCACCATCAGAAGAAGAGATGCAACAAAATGATGCAATGGATCAACAAGGATCACAGAGCTGTAATGCTTCCCTGGCATGAAGCTTGCACACCCTGTCACGAACTAATTAGCTCTATCATCACACTGTATATCTGTATGTCGTTTTCGGATCCATCCAAATTATCCTGACAGATCTTAAACACAGCCCATCCCAACGGTGGTTTTGTACATGGATGTTCTTTTCAGACACCAATTGCTGACAGTATTACTAATCATCTTTCTGCTACCATTACTCGAGTGTATACAAAGAAAGAAGTATTATTGCTCGTGCATGCCTCACTAGATCCGACATTTTCATTGCCATTTGAGTACCCTATATATCCGGCCTATATGTTTCTGTACAACTCGATCCCTTTCTGTCATCAGGTGGATTACAGGCTGACAGTTAAATTAGTTCGCCAAGGTCCCTATAGATAGATTCAAGCTAGATTTAAAACTTGTATATTAAATTATAGCAGTTTAAAACTTTATATTTTATTTTAAAATAGAAACAAAATGATTTATACGACTGCTATCAACGAAATCGTAGATTCCAAATTTGTGGAGCTAACAATACATAGCTTAAAAAAAATCTATAGCTGTGCAAAACATGACAATCAGTAGCCTTTGACTGTGATCATTGGAGCTACGGCTAATAACATACCATACCAATGAAGCAATGTAACAATAAAAAAAAATTATAAATAAAATTTTTAGAAAAGTATTATTAACTATTTAAAAGATAATTATAAAAAATAAACTATGATAAAATTATTTAAGTTTCGGCCTTGCGTTGCTGTTAGTCAAAGAAAGGCGTCATGAGCAGCACGTGACGTCCGGGATTGCCTCCGAGATGGCTTGGGATTCTTCGCCGCCGGCGAGGAGAGCGCCGTGCTGACAAATTACTCCTCCGTGAAAGTGAAACCCGTCCGTGTAGAAGTCGCTGTACGAACGCTGTAAAATGTTTATGAACATGATTTAGGTCGAGGCCGTGAACAATGGCCCACATATCGAACGGTGCAAGGGGATGACAAACTGACGCTGCTACTGCTGTGCTGTGTACGACACCGCATCCGCGACTCCCCCTCGCCGGATGCCATCTCCGTCTCTCCTCCTCCTCCACCGCCGCCTCTCTCCGCGCTTCGCCCCCCTCCCGCCCCTGCTCCCCCGGAACCCTGCCGTTGCCCCCTGCTCCTCCCCTCCGCCTCCGCCTCCGCGCCAGCGGCCGCAGCAGTGGGGTCCCCACGCCGGACCATGACGGGGGGTGGTCCATCCCTATCGCCCTAGGGGGAGAGGGCATGGCAGGCCTAGGAACTTGGCTAGGGAGGATCGATTGGAACATATGGGTGAGATGGACTTGTGCTAACTAATATGGCTCTGCTTATATTAGTACAATAACTCATTCAAAACTTTCCGTTTAATATAATAATTCTGCCCCATCTGATACGATCTTATCCTATCTCTAATTAAACCTAACTTGCTATCTAAGCAATGTATTGCAGAGAACTATTGTAGCTGCCATGATGCCATCTCACACGAGCCCTGATGGGCCAGCGACCAACCTTATGGCCATATGCACATTACAATATCACTGTGTCAGACTCTTAGTCTCTCTATTATAAATTGCAAATTTCCCCAAAATATTCATGCTAACAGGTTTACCGCACACAGATGTTTATGATGCACTATCACCACAGATTTTCAGTAATTTTAAGTTACCATGTCATTTCTTAATTTGATTCGTGTTTTTATATTCAATTTCCTTTCATGCTTGGTGAAGCAAAATGCACTTGGTTTGCCATCTTAATTATGCTAACACAATTAATTAATTAGCTTTTGCTGTTCTTGACATTAATTTCCCGGTTTTCTTATTTTCAGCAGCATATCCATGCTGTCTTGATCTAGAGTGGATGTTTTATAGTACCTTGTTCGGTATTGATTTGTTCTTTGGCTGTGACTCATCAGTCATGACTCAAAAGAAAGAGACTACACTTTCTCTTCTTTATTTTGTTTGATACTACGACTTAAGTGAACTTAATCGTTTACATTATTACCGTGAGTGTTACAAGATAGCACAATAAGACTGTAAAATAATACTGTTTTTGTTCTTGTGAATAAGTTGTTTGCAGCATCTGTTAACTTTTCCTCTAAGCTGGGTCGCACGAGTCACCCAATTCTATTGTCTTGTACTTTTGAAACCATATGATGGTAAAAGATTGTAGTTAATTTTATGAAGGAAACTATTGTTTTATTGTTCATTTCCTTGAGTTGAATATTTTGGACTTACACTATATCACTCTTTTTTATATACACTTGCAGGTGGTCATGTCAGAAAGAGGTAAAGTAGTTGGATTTCAGCCAACAAGCCGCCTAGCTGCGAACCATTGAGCAACAAATCCAGTAACCAAGCTCCTGTACGAGGGGTGGAAGATCTCTCCAGGTACTGTGATTAAAGTATCAAACCATGGACTTTTATTCTTAATATCTTTGTTAAAACTATATATTATCTTTGTCTAATACTATGATGCAGATATTGTCAGCCTTTCTGGAGCTTAGGCTTAGAATTTCTCGCTCAGCTAAGGTTGTCCCAGTTGAGTTGCTGATGTTGGTGAATCCAGAATCCTTTTTTGCTTTGGTGAGGCCTGTTCAATAATGGAGGTACTTTTCATTTCTCCTCCAGTTGTTCTCCATCTAGCAGTTCCCCCTTTTTTTCTGTATAACTTCTATAGACACCAGTACTTTTTTAACCCAGGGTTCTGTAGTTTCTGACCTAGTTAAAGCTATGTGGCTTTGTGTAATTTGTTGTTATCTGATCTATGTTTCTTATCCTGTTGCCTTCTATACAGGATTTGACATGCTTTGCCACTACATGGTGCTGTACAGATTCATGAACTTTTAAACATAGTAGACTGGGCAGTTTTCTTGTTGGTTAGTGGATGTATTTTACAGTGAAGGCTACGGGATTATAAACTCCCTAAATAGAGCTTTACTCTTCGCCTTACATGTGCATGCGAATCAAATAGAATAACTTCAACTAGGTGTTGCAAACTATGGACCATGAATCGTTTCAGCACAGGCTCTCACATTGGGGTTTCCTATGTGGTTAAAGCATGGTTGTATAAGTTATCAGTTAGACAAAGGCTAACTTCTTAATGACTCCAATCCAGATGACACGATTGAGTTCCTTTGTGGAATAGCAGCACCATGCCAGATTGTACTACAGTCCTTCGTGTCGATATGCTGTCTGTTCTGTTAGTGTTGGAGTTCATCATCGGTTTTCTGTTTCTGAAATCTCAGGTAATTAACCTCAAACTTTCTGGTTTAATTCTTTTTATCAGTAGTAGCAATGATAGCTCTTCTCAGTGGTATCAGGATGTTCATTTTTGCATTTATTTTTTATTTTGGAATAAATTGCTATAGCCCAATTTTCAGTTTCTGAAGAAGGCTGGAAGCGCTTTCATTTTGCGCAACTGCCCAAGAAATCATCTGTTAGACAACTTAGTAAACTAACGTACACCCTGTAAGAGTTGTCAATTGTAAAATTATAAAACACAGTGAAAGTAGAATGGATGGTTACCACTTCAGTTGACATCATAGCTCCTAGTCGTCTATGATGTAACACTCTCTTGTGAACACAGCATATATTTCTATGAAAAATATTATATAATCAATCTCTTCTACCGAACTATTGTTCAATATGCTTATATGCACCACAGTAAATTGGGATGTTAAATTGATTTCTCGGGCCGTAAATCTGAATTCACAATCGTGAACTAAACATAAATTTCTCCAATCGAGTTCATCATCATATCGTCTGTGATAATTTGGTTCATTCTCTCCATGTGGTGGGCAGCATCCCAGTACATGTACTTGCTGGGATGTGTGCATGTTTTTTGGCCTCTGCATGTTTGCCCTACTTCAATAACTCCTGTTCCACAACAACCTCTTGATGTTTCTGTCAGGCCTGTAGTTCAGAAGAAAATTTTTTAAGGTTATAATACCAATAAGTGCACACTTATAAGGATGCTCTGAAATATAGCACAACATACCATAGTTACTGGGGCTTATTGTTGCCTGGCCGATGGTTGCATAAGTATCAACAAATGAAGCCCTGATATTTGGTTGATTCTTTAGAAGACGCACTACTTCAACTAGCCTCTCATTAAATGAAGTTGCCAGCAAGTTCATGTTTTCATGGCATCTGGTTGTACCTGTACCTAGCAAAGTTCTAACAATTGGTAAACACCCAATTGGGGGTACTCCAACAAAGACAAATCTCCTTCCTCCTAGTGTTGCCATCACCTGAGTAAAATGATAGTGATTAGGTCTTAAGCCCAAAGTTGATATAACTTTTTTTTGACAATTGCTTACCTGGGTGTAGTTAGCAACACGTGATATCAGCTGGTTTTTGTACTGTGGGCCACTCTCTACTGCTAACTTGTTTGAAGCAAGATAGCGAAAAAGCAGATCTTTTGTTCCAGCACTTAGGACGAATGTAACCCTCCTGACAAGTTGTTCTGCTCTTCGTCCAACTAATCTCTTCATGTTCCTTTTGTAACGCCAAAGGTCCTCTATTTGGTTGGGAAATGACAGTGCATTCTATCATGAAAAAGAAAGAAACCTATCGTCAGTATCCAATACTGGCCCTTAATAGTGAAATAATTTGGATTGGACTTAAACTAGCCATAATCACTTGCTAAACTAGGTAGATCATGCATTCATGCTTGGTTGATTATCCCATTTTAACTAATAATTCTTTGGTAGCTTCTATTTCTATCTCTGGCAGATTGATTTAATAACTTTCCATACTGTATTCTGACGGTGGAATATTTTCTCCTTTGCAGGATATGCTTGACTTACCGATCTCCTGGCAGTGGCCTCGTCATACCCAGAACCCGCTGATGTGAAACTCACACCCCTCCTGAGCTGTCCTGACCTCAACCTTGGGTGGCGGAATCCTGGAATACTCCTCGCTATACCTAATTTTTCCGCTGCACAACCACAAAGCTGAGCCTCAAATATCCTACCGAACAACGGTGAACACCACTACTAACTCAGGTCACCTTCTAAATCAAGCACATCTGCTCAACTCTGAAATATTTGTGTAAATGGAGATGCAAGGCAATGGGTGTATTTGTGTCTGTACCGAGTATGTCAGTGACGAGCCGGCCGTTGCTGAACCGTCCGGTGGGTCAGCCGCCGAGGAAGTTGGTGCCGTACGACAAGAAGTTGGCCTTCATCGCCGTCTGCAGCCGGTTGTTGTTCCCGGGATCCACCGTCGAGTCACCGAACACGAGCATGGTGGTACAGCCGGTGGTGGTGTAGTTGATCACCCTCCCCGGCGGTGGCGGCGGTGAAGACCAGGCCGGCTCTTGTGGCGGCGCTGGCTCCCTCCTTGGTGGCAGTGGAGCCTGCTACGGCTGCTGCTGCTGCTGCTGGGGCGGCGTTGGTGGTGCTGGCTCCGGCGTTCCAGGTTCCGGTGACGGCGGGGAGTCTGGCAGCGGCGACTCCGGTGAATCGAATTCCCCTGGCGACGGCGGTGACACCGGGAGCCCAGTCATGGGCGGGTCGTCGTATTGGTCGTCCGGTGGCGGTGAGAGCCGACCCGCCGCCATTGTTATCGGAGACAACTGCCATGCAACAACGAGCAGCGCCACCGAAAGCCTCCTCATGGACTGGTGCGTTGCTTTGCTCAGTTGTGTGCTAAGCTTGTCAAGGTCCAAAGACGAAGAGTGCATGGTGCCTTGTAGGTAAGGAGCTACTAATTTTCTTTAGAGTTCGAGGTTGCTTTGTGTGGCATGACTAAATTTAGAAGACATTTTCAGTGAAATCACCCACTTGTCAGTGGCCAGTGCGAGATTAATCGGGCAGGCATTGAACAGTACTACTGTATACTAAGTACGAACAATTATGGAGATTCTTGTACAAAAAGAAAGGAGATCGGAAAATCAAAGAGGCACCTACATAATTGCAAAGGAGAGCAGGTGGGCTGGTTTGGTGGTTTGTGATCTTTGCGTCGTGCCATGCAACTTCGCTCTTCTAGAACATTTTTCAACTTTTTTTGACCAGCGGAAAATGTACTATGATTTTGTATTTCCTCTCTTCTTCTATAGTCAACAACAGATGTCAAAATACGTATTCTCTCACCGGTTTAAAAAATTATGCCGTTTCCACATTTTTCTGATCAAACTTTTAAAAGTTTGACTCAACAAATTTTGAAAATATAATAATGGTAAATGTAGACAAACCTGTTATATTTTATAAAATTATTCTAATAATAAAAATTAACGGTCAAAGTCACACTTGAAGACCTAAAAGGTGTCATGTAGTATTTTTTTTTACCGAAAGGGAGTGATACATTTTATTGTTACCATGAAATTGATTTTATTCCTTCAGCAGGTCATTATAAACCTAAGGTAAATCCTAAAAATAATATCAGCATAGTCCTTTTTTTAATAACACTTTTCACCACCATCTGCTTCAAAACTAGTACTATACACTACAGAAATTCATATTCCTCTTTGACAAGTAAAGAACAAATAGACATGCAACACCATATTATTTACTCACAAGGGATTACACGCAAGGAAATCCCATTTATTATGTCCAAGGACACGAGTGTCAAATTTTTGACATGAATTAAACAAAAATGCAAAAGAGGCTCATATAGGCAAAATTGACATTTACAACAAAGAGCCCTACATTTATTCTACCACAAAATTCAAAGGAAAAACTCTTCTAAATGTCTATCCTACCCTGACAATGGAAATGACTGAAAAGAAAAAACTAAAACTCTTCTAAGTGTCTATCCTACCCTGACATTGCAAATGACCGAAGAAAAAACTATCAACTTCATCACGTTGGAATCCGGTCTATCTATCTGTAGTAGGGATATAAACCTTCAAAAAACAATCCAATTCTTTGTACGTCTAATATGATCTTTTCTGTATACGGTATGATTTTTTGGTATCATGTCATGCACTCTAAAAACCTAAGAAAGATGATCTAAAAAAATAAAAAATGAAAAAATAGGATCAATTTCCCTCATGCTTCGGTTGCTGATTGTCATTAGAGCTGGTGCCCTGCTCCAACGATGCCTTCACAAATCTGCCTCGGACACGCCTTCGCGTGTCTGCTGTGGCCTTGCGGGAGGCGTACATTATCTGCTTGACAAACCTGAAGAATCAAATGTGTACCGGCAACTTTTAATTGTAATCTTGTTTTTTTTTAAAAAAAGCTCATACTGAACAAAAGTATTATTCCTGGGCAAGTCAATAATATTTTAGATGCACATTTGTGAACTTTAACCTTTTTTGGGTACCTGATGCACCATATTTAGAAGTAACTGCAAACTGCTGAATTCTTAAACTTTTCTGAAGACTAAGCTGCAGTGTAAGAGTAAGCTATAACTAGCAAGATAATCTGAGATGCAATTGATAATGCGCATTCATACGTACCTCCTGTCCTTCCTTTTTTCCTTGTATCTCTGCACAGCTCGCTGTCTCTTCTCCGGGTCAGGGCAAGATTTCTCCGGCAGCACAACATGTGAGGCCTCTTGATCTTGGCCGTCGAACATGCCCGTGTTGGAGCTCTGGAAATTTACACAGGGAAACTCTGAACTTGTGCTGTTGCTGTTGTTTGTGTTTGTATCTATCACCGGTAACTGATCATACGCCGTGTCGTCGTTCATGTTCAATGTTTGGAGAAGACTAGGATCCGATGATTGCGTTATGAGTTGTGCGAGGTCTGAAGATGAAGAGGCTGCTCCTATGTCGTTGCTGGCGTCTGTGTCAATAATCGGTAACTGAACATAAGGTGTGTTGCTCATGTTCAGGGGTTGCAGAAGATTGGCATCTGATAAAATTTCGAGGTCTGAACACGATGAGGATGCTATTTGCTGATCAGGGTCCAAATAGGACCCCAAATCCAAATAAGAAGGCTCCAAATCCAGATTAGAAGGTTCCTGCGATCAATTGAAGAAGAGAAGGTCGTGAAGCGGCACCTATCCGTATGATTATTTTGATGAATTCGAACGGGGTGAAATAAGCAGAACCATCGTTTACTTGCAATGCTCCTGGTTCCATTAGTGCGACTGAATCAAACGAGTTTGTCCAGGCTTGAAAGTAATCTTGTTGATTCGCATTGTCAGCCAGTAAAGCTCCTTCTTCTCCTGTTGTCGTCATCTCTTTACTGATGTCAGGATTCGCATCTTCAAACATCTCAAAGGAGGATGAGACATGCATATATTAGTACGTTTATGTCAACGGAATGATCAAAGGAGGTTGAGACATGCATATATTAGTATGTGTATGTTAATGGAATGATGGGTAATAGGATGAGACAGGCATATTGATGTTAATGGGATCAATGAAGGGACGCTCTAGATTAAGGAAAAGAAAGGCAACTCACTCCTGTTCGAAGGCAGATCACTAGAGAGATTTAAGAGAAGAATGAGTTTACCATTGGCTTTTAATACCTCGGGATAATAATTTGTGTAGTTTATATGGATGTTACTGTTGTCGTATGGGACGAACGGGAGAGTGTCGGTGATCCACGCCTCATCCATCACCGCCGGCGGTGGCACGTCGATGGAGAAGATGCGGGCCATCTCGGCGGGGCCGGGGATACCGGTGTAGGTGGCGGCGGGGCGGTGGCAGTGGCGCGAGCCGTCGCGCACGCACGCCGCGCAGAACGCCTCGCTGTGATCGGAGCGCGCCACGGCGGGCGCGGCGTGGCAGCCGTCGCACAGCGGCGCGCGCTGGTGGGCGCGCGCGGCGTCGTGGGTGCCGAGGTCGCAGACCAGGCAGAGCCGCGCGCCGTGCTGGGCGCAGTGCACAACGGCGCGCTCATTGAGGCACGAGTCGCAGGGGGCGGCGGCGGCGTCCATGAAATGTCACCGCTGCTCGCGCACAATCATCTATGGACTGGCCGGCCGGTGTGCGGTGGTGGTTCCGGCCGGCCGGTCGGCCGTGCGGCGGCGAGGTGAGAATCTGCCGGGGCGGTGGGAGAGAGTGGCCGCAACGATCGATCGATGGGATCGATGAGTGCATGGGCCTATTTATATGAAGGTGTACAAGCGGTGAAGTGAAGTGTTAAATATAGTCCTCGATAGTTACGCGCCAGCAAGTTTTTTAGCAACAGAATTAACAGACCAACGGAGTCGACGCCATTATCCTATCCACCGACTCAAAAACACACGTGATGGATACCTTCATTTCGTAGTACGTAAGTTTAGTCCATCTCGTCATTATCACACACGTAGTTTTCCCAATCATAGGAACGGAATCTATTGAAAAACGGACTAATGGTATTACAGAGTTGAGTTCAGTTCTATTTGATTTTTCTTATTTTTCCGTTTTACAGTAGTAGAGAGAAAAAAAATCTCTAAATCATATGAACACTGTCCCACGAAAATAGCGCACATAATTAGGGGTGATTGAGTGCTCAGATGTTGCAGTTAACCGAGGATGAAATATCAAATTGTATATAATAAATGAAACATTTGAGCTATTTGTGAAACACAGTCAAATACAAACCAAAGCATTTCACTAACGTGAAACACTCCGGTTCTACCTTAGTCGTTAAAAGCTAGTGTATATTCTGTGTCAAATATCTCTATCCAAGATTCAAATTCTAAGGTTAGACTTTTAAATTAACCTCTCATCCAAAAATTTCTTCCAATATCTTTAAATACGATAATCAAATTTAAATCCAATCCAAATATCAACTCCACTCCAAAATCCTATAAACTAAATCTTATTAAATATTTCTCATAAATTCTCTAAGAAAATCCTGAGTTTAAATTCAAACTCATTTCAAATCCACCAAAATCCCTTCAAAAATAAAAAAAATCTGAAAAATCAGAAGACTAAGTCACATGTCATGCCAGCCAGCACACGCACCATTCCCCTCTCTATCTCACAAATGACTACTCGCGTCGCATCCACGCCCACTCTGGCTCGCTTGTCAGCTACCCAACTAAGTCACATGTGTCTGCTCCGTGTTCTCATCCTACTCCCCGCACCACGCTTACACTCACGCTAGGTGTTCGGCAAAAGTCCCAAGCTCGTGCGCCACGTCCTAGCCCTGTTCCCGTGTGCCACAAACCTGTTCCCATATCTGCACACATCACATGCTTGGTAGGATGCTAAGTTGGTCACTGCCTTCACGTGCGTGTGCTGTGACTCCACTGCACTGCGTCGTGTTGCATCGTGCCAAACGTGGACCCACTGCTGCGAATCTCACCTACTACCACTACTTCGGTTCGCCTACTACGAACATAAAAAATTATCTAGATGAGACTACATTTAAGGAGTCATAGAAGCCACAACAAGGTGATTTTGTATTTATAAGATATTTTTTTAGTTAGGTAAGAGTAGCAATTTTGTTAACTTCTTAGAGAGATTTTTTTTTCTATTTAGGAAGTAACGTCTAGAGGTTGTTTGTAACTACATCGGATTCGTGTAACCTCATGATATAAAAATAGACCTCTTGGAGGCTTGTAAATTATCTTCTCATATCAATATAATATCGATACATCACTACCCTAGCTTATCTAGGTTTTTACTAGCGGGGTCTAGCTCTCAACGTGGGATTGTATCGGTTAAGTTCAAACTCCAGTGAAAGGGTAAGTCCCGCCATTATCCTGATATATCTGTTTTGTCTAAAACTGTATTTGTTAAGTCTGACTTCTTAATCCAATTGGATATATCACATCACACTCGCATGTGATTTATTAGCTTATCGAGCTTCTTTTATTGTTATCAGTCTTATACTACATTGGTTAGGTCCGACCTACTAAACTGTTGATAGTAGATTGAGTATTAAGTCAGCAAGTCTTTACTTAATGTTTCATTGGAATAGCCAACCGATGAGTTATCTCTACATTGAGTTTCATGTCTATTGTATTGGCTTTTTAGCTGACATAAATATATTTTCAACGATTAATCCGCTAGCGATTGATTTGGTTTTGTTAGATCCGGTATTATACTATCTCGGTTAGATCTGATCTATAAAGTTTATATTTAATACGACTAGTATCGAGATCTAATGGGTTTTGTTTTTCCCATCGACTCAGCTAGCTGATGAGTTTATTTGTGCCTGCATTGGACTCATAGCCAATGGGTTCACCCGTTTATTCCGTCGATACGTCCGATCTAGCTCCCACCGTTTCTTTACTGTTAGCCTCAAACTTATATTGTCTCGATTTAGTTCGATCTATCAGGCATACATTTAATGGTACTGTCATTAGTAATCGCTAGGTCTTATCTCTTCAGAAGATCGAACCTTATTGCTCATCGCATATTTTATTTAAAGTATCATCAGCTCTATAGTTAATGTGTCTTTTAGTTTATTCTCGCTATTTGCCTATACCGTCATTAGTTTGTTATCCGATGTATAAGTACTATAGTCCCTATCGGTAACTAGACGATAGCAGGAATACATCGAACTCATAGTTAATGGCTATCTCAACTCTATCGGCATATCAAAGCGATAGCATAAGTTCGTATTGACCAATCGACCGATTGACTCAATGATCTAACACTATCTTTCTTTATTATCAATAAATAAAAGTGATCTAGTATTTGAGTGAGAACCACACATGCAACTAACTGATGAAAAATGAGGGGAGTTACAGCAGAACTGAGCCACATGAATTTGTCGGTTCATAACTAGAACAGTAGCACTAAATGACCACGTTCTGAATATAAATGACCACATTCTGAAGAAGAAGAAGCTGCAGCTTGAAAGGAAAACAGTACACAACAAAAAGTCACCATAGTTCTTTCACATGTGAAACATGCCTAGGAAAAAGGAAAATGAAAACCCAAACATGTAGGAACTGAGTATACGAATTGCCATGGTTTGTAGTTTGTACTCTGTACCATAGGCATTGCATTTACTATGGCCAGAGAAGAATAGATAACCAAGAGCAGTTCAGGAACAGATAGGAGTATATTAGAGGAGCGAGTTATATGCAGAAGAGAATTTATCAATGGGTATGGAAACAAAGATGTATCAAATGACATAAAAAAATTTCATCACTGCTCTCACATATCTAGCTACCAAAAGGACAGATGGCTTTAAGAAGGAGCTACATGATGGTGTAACTGTCAGATTGCCAAATACAATCTGAAACAGATCTATAACTGGAGTTTAAATGATAAAAAAGGTGTAACTGTCCCACAAGTTGAATGTTCACACCAAAGTTGGTTGACTGGAGCACAAAAAATGGATAGGAAAAAAAAAGGTGCAGAAAAAAATACCATCAAAATGACTTATCTTTACTATGGAATCTGGAGGCAGATCGAGCTAAAGACTTACATATCTAACATAAATAAGACAACAAATACACATCATGCAACTGAATAAAACTTTAAATGGTCAGTTTGCCAGGTCAGCAAGCTATACAGGCACAGCAAAGTACAAGGTTGTGAATATATTACCATAAACAATCTGTCTCAATGCAGAGAACATGTTGAAATAACAAAGCACGAATGCACAGAGCAACGCCTGTCATACAAAAACCTAAATTTCTTGTGTACTCTTAGCAAAGCCACTTATAGCCAACCCAAGTACAGCAAATTGTAGTCATGGCAGCCCAATTTCTCAATGAAATTCATAACAAGTACATCTTCATTGATTATTAAACATGTTTTCTTTGCTAAGGCATGGTACACAACTAAATGTGGGGTTTCTAAAAAAAGGAAAGGTAAATGTACCAGCCCTCGTTGTCTCCCAGGCTAAAAAAGGCCATTTGGACAATAGCTCAGCAAGCAAAAACAAAAGAAATAAATCACTGCTTTCTTCAAGTCAAAAGGAATATAGTATCTTCTCATGAATGGATAAAGCCCTACGCACCCATGGCAACCCGTTTGCCCCTCTTGGATGTTGATGATGCATTCTCCGCCAATATCCTAGACAAAATGTCTGCTTGCTTTGAGTACCCTCCAGCTTTTAAGTTCTCCATCAGGGCATCACAACCCTTTTGGTCCACGACACCTCCTTTGTTCTTGATCTTGCAAAGCATGGAGTATGCAGGCAATGCCTTCTCCTCAGTGTACAGGGCCTCCAGGACTCTGTCATAGGTTGAGAAGCTGACATCAAAGTCCCTGTCCAAAGCAAAATCAGCCAACTTATGTGCCTCCATCACTTTGTCATTCTCGCAGAGGGCAACCAGCAACTTATCTAGATCAGGCAAGCATCCATTTTCCACCATCAGATTGACACGGCCGATTGCTTCCTCCACATGGCCCCTCGTGAAGAGAGCTTCCAAAATCTTATGTGTCATGTCCATGTTCTCTGTAACTCCCTTCTCAATCATACTCTTCATAACCCTGCTAGCAGTCTGAACCCGGCCACCGTTGAAAAGCTCTACCATGACAGACATGAGCAGAGATGGGCTCGGTACATGCCCTTGTTCCATCATACTGTCAAGTGCCATCTTTGCATCAGCTGGCTCATTCTTCTTCAGGAAGCTATCAACAAGCAGTGCATGTGATTCAGGGTCAGTATGGACACCATGGCGTGTCATAATGGCAAGAATGTCCTGTGCTGCTTCTGGCACACCTTCCTTTGAATGCCCACGGATAAGACTGTTAAAAGCAGCCTTGTCATCCAAGCCTTTCTTCATCAGCTGCCTGAAGAAAGTCTCAGCCTTGTTGGTGTTCCCATTGCTGCACAAATACTCAATCACTGGATTATAAGCCAGCCCTTCAAGCACAGGGCTCTTTGGGCTCAACAGTGTTCCCTTCTCAAGAAGCTCATCCATCACCTCAACAGCACCATCACACTTTCCACCTGCGCACAAGCTCTCCATCAGCACCCCATACTGTCTTGGATCCACAAGAACATGATTGAACTGCCCACTCTTCCGGTGCACATCCAATGCACCATCCAAGTCACCTGCTCGGCACAGCGTCGTTACAAGCCTCAAAAATACTGACTTCTCCTTTGGCGTGAGCCGCCGCTCCACCATGTCATCCATTGCCTTTCGGGCCTCAACAACCCTTCCCTCATCATCACAGAGCCCTGGCATCAGAGCAGCAAATGTCTTCTCACTCAACCTCAATCCCTTCTCCCCCATTTCGGAGAACAATCCCACTGCCCCTCCACCTTGCCTGCTTCCACATATCCCTTGATCATGACATTGTAAGACACGGAGTTTTGTGCAAAACCAGCCCCAGGCATTTCGTCGAACACTTTCCGGGCACTCTCCAGATCACCCGCCCGAACCCAAGCGTTGAGCAGAGTGTGTTGTAAGTAGTCACATCCGGTGTCACCCCATGACCTTTCATGTCCCCGAACACCCTCAAGGCGGCTTCCATCTGTTAGAATACAATGTACCATGTAGCGTGTGCACTAAGGATAGAAGGAGCCAGGAGAAAAGGTAGTTAGCGTTGTAAAAAGGAAGAGATAAGTTGTTGTTATAATTATCTCCGTAATTATCTCTTGGCCATTCATCTAGGTACTGCGCCTGCTATGTAAGCCACAGCTGGGGCTTTTCCAGCCATTGAGAAAATCAACACGTGACACGCCTGTCCCTGGCGTTTCTTCCATCTTCCAGCGCCTCTGAATATCTCACATGGTAATCAGAGCCTAAGGTTCCATGGCGACGAGTTCAAGCACCACCGCCAATCCCTTCTTCGGTTTCCAAGTGACCGAGAAGCTATCCAAAAACAACCATGCACTATGGAGAGAGCAGGTCCTCACTGCGATCCGCGGTGCTCGCTACGAGGGGCATATCAATGGCAAGGCCAAGGCCCCCGATGCTGAGATCGTCGAGAAGAAGACGGACGGCACGACCGTCACCAATCCTAACCTAGCGTTTGAGGTGTGGTATGCTTGGGATCAACATATCCTTTGGCTCATCCTCTCAAGCGTGGGGAAGGAAGTTCAGGCCCAGATCATCGGTGCAGAGACAGCGGAACAAGCATGGTCGACTGTGCAGAACATGTTCTCCGCACAGACCCATGCCAAAACAATGAATGTGAGGCTTGCCCTCACCACTACGAAGAAAGGTAACATGTCGATTACGAATTATGTTACCAAGATTAAAGGTTTTGCAGAAGAGATGGCTGCTGTTGGTAAATCCCTGGATGATGAAGAACTGGCAACGCACATCTGCAATGGTCTTGATGCTGACTACAACCCAGTGGTGACATCGGTCACCGCTAGGACTGATCCCATCTCGATCTCTGAGCTATATGCCCAATTGCTCAGTTTCGAGACCAGATTGGAGCTGCAAGACGGTGGCTCCTATGCCCACATGGCAAACCGCGGGCGTGGCAATGGGAATCGTGGCTCGGACACCGCCCGTGGCCGTGGTCAGCGCGGGCGCAGCCAGGTGCGCGGCCGTGGAAGTGGCGCACTGAAACAGCACAACGGAGGGCGACAACAATGACCTGATGTGACGAGTGGGTCTGATGATCCACCGTTGTGTCAGATCTGCTTCAAGACGGGGCATAGGGCGACTTGGTGCTGGCATCGGTTTGATGAGAACTATGTCCCAAAAGAGCACCATGTCAACGCCGCCATCGCCATGAACGCCTACAATGTCGATACCAACTGGTACACTGACACGGGAGCAACGGATCATGTCACAAGTGAACTGAACAAGTTGACGGTGAGGGAGAAGTATCATGGCAATGATCAGATTCACACTGCTTCTGGTTCAGGTATGGAAATCAAGCACGTTGGTCATACTACTGTTCCAACTCAATCCCATAGTTTACATCTTAACAATGTCCTTCATGTTCCTAAAGCTACAAAAAATCTAGTCTCTGTTCATCGTCTTGCTAAAGATAATTCTGCTTTCTTTGAGTTTCATCCTGATTTTTTTCTTATCAAGGATCAGGCGATGAAGGAAACGATTCTTAAAGGGCCATGTCGTCGTGGATTGTATCCTCTTCCTGCCGAGTCTCCAATAAAGCAGGCGAATGCAGTTGGCAAGCCAACCGTGTCTAGATGGCATAATCGTCTAGGCCATCCATCTCTTCCCATTGTTACTAGAGTCGTAGACAGTAATAATCTTTCTTGTTCTTCCGAGTCCAATAAGAAATCAGTTTGTGATGCTTGCCAGCAAGCAAAAAGTCATCAATTACCTTATAGTAGATCTATTAGCTCAACTAGTTTTCCTTTAGAACTTATCCATTCAGATGTCTGGGGTCCTACAGTTGAATCTGTTGGGAGAAAACGTTACTATGTCAGCTTTGTTGATGATTTCAGTCGTTTTACATGGATTTATTTCCTTAAGTATAAATCTGAAGTATTCCAAAAATTTCATGAATTCCAAAGAATGGTTGAGCGACAATTTGATAGGAAAATTCTTGCTATGCAAACTGATTGGGGCGGGGAATATCAAAAATTAAATAGTTTCTTTTCCTAAGTCGGCATAATTCATCATGTATCATGTCCCCATGCACATCAACAAAACGGGGTTATTGAATGTAAACATCGTCACATAGTTGAGGTTGGGTTGTCTCTTCTAGCCCATGCATCAATGCCACTGAAATTTTAGGACGAAGCTTTCATGGCCGCCACATTTCTTATTAATCGCCTGCCTAGCAAAGTCATTGATAATCATACACCTTTTGAACGTTTACTCCAACAAAAATTGGAGTACTCTTTTTTCGCACCTTTGGTTGTGCATGTTGGTCTAATCTTCGACCCTACAATCGTCATAAACTTGAACTCCATTCTAAGCGATATGTCTTTCTTGGTTATAGTAGCCTTCACAAGGGTTATAAATGCCTTGACATTCAATCCGGCCGAGTATATATCTCTAGAGATGTAATCTTTGATGAAGAAGTTTTTCCCTTCTCTACTTTACACTCCAACGCAGGCGCCCGCCTCCATGCAGAAATTGCACTCCTTCCACCTGGCCTTGTGCATTCTCTTGGGACGGAATAGTTAGTTGATCAAGTGCTTGATTCTATTAACCCTGCTACTGATGGTGAGCATGCAACATGTGGTAACAGGGGGAGCTCTTTGGCTCCCAGCGCGGAACCTGATGCAGATCCAGAGTCAACTCTTGCCGATTCTGCTCCGGGATTGATGCCAAACGGTGCTGCAGGAGGCAATGTAGATGTTGTTGCCCTGGAGGACCCCACAGAATCCTCGCCCTCGGTGGACGCTACGTTGCGTGCCGTCTCGCGCGTCGCCTGGCGTGTGCCAACCGGGCGGGGTCACGTGTCCCGCCTCCAACGTGATGCCCCCTACTGCCTCGACTGTGGCAGCCCCGTCATCCCATCCTGTCACAGGCATGGGGGGATCTGGTGCTGGTGCTGTCAGTATTGCTGCGGATGGAGCTTCTGCGGCTGCTCCTACACCTCCACGGACTCGACTTCATGATGGCATTCGTAAGCCTAAAGTCTATACATACGACACGGTCAGGTATGGATGTTTCACAACATCTGGTGAACCACAGTCTCTTGATGAAGCAGTAGAGATTGGAAATTAGCTATGGATGCAGAATATAATGCCTTGATTAATAATAAAACTTGGCATTTAGTCCCACCAAAGAAAGGTATCAACGTCATTGATTGTAAATGGGTATATAAAGTCAAACGAAAATCTGATGGTAGTTTGGATAGATAAAAAGCTAGGCTGGTAGCAAAGGGATTTAGACAACGTTATGGTATTGATTATGAGGACACTTTCAGTCCAGTTGTAAAACCAGCCACTATCAGAACTATTCTATCTATTGCTATCTCTAGAGGGTGGAGTCTATGTCAATTAGATGTTCAAAATGCTTTTCTTCATGGGTATTTAGAAGAAGATGTGTATATGAAACAACCACCTGGTTATGAGGACAAGTCAAAGAATGGGTATATCTACAAGCTTGATAAGGCCTTATATGGGCTCAAACAAGCACCAAGAGCGTGGTATTCACGGCTGAGTAATAAGCTGTGTCAGCTGGGCTTTAAAGCATCAAAGGCTGATACATCTCTGTTTTATTATTATAAAGGACAGTCACTATATTTATCCTTATTTATGTTGATGACATAATTATTGCTAGCTCTACCCAAGAAGCCACAACGTGTCTGTTACAGGATTTGGGAAAGGAATTTGCACTCAAGGATCTAGGGGATCTGCACTTCTTTCTTGGTATAGAGGTTAAGAAGATAAACAATGGGATTCTGTTAACACAAGGAAAATATACTAAAGATGTGTTGCAGCGTGAAAATATGATGGAGTGCAAACCGGTTAGCTCACCATTATCTACCTCAGAAAAATTATCCGCTCATGAAGGTGATCCTCTTGGTCCCAAAGATGCTACGGCATATAGGAGCATTATAGGAGGCTTGCAATATTTGACCTTAACTCGTCCAGATATTTCCTTTGCTGTAAACAAGGTTTACCAATATTTACATGCACCTACTACTATTCACTGGGCTGTAGTAAAAAGGATATTAAGGTATCTCAAACATACTATGGAGATTGGACTTAAAAATTTGTAAGTCATCCTCTCTTCTTGTAAGTGCATTCTCAGATGTAGATTGGGCAGGATATCAAGATGACGGGCGATCAACTAGAGGTTTTGCCGTGTTTCTAAGATCTAATCTTATTTCTTGGAGTGCTAGGAAACAATCTACGGTATCAAGATCAAGTACGGAAGTTAAATACAAAGTAGTTGCTAATGCCACTGCTGAGGTAATGCGGATACAAACTCTATTATATGAGTTGGGCATTCAAGCGCCAAGAAAAACAAAATTGAGGTGTGATAATATTGGAGCTAAGTATCTTTTAACAAATCCTATTTTTTATGCTAGAACAAAGCACATAGAGGTAGATTATCATTTTGTTCGTAAACGAGTAGCAAGAAGACTACTTGATATTGAATACATTTCTGCAAGAGATCAAATTGCAGATGGTTTTATCAAGCCATTGGCTGTGCGAAATTTGGAGATGTTTAAGAACAATCTCAACTTAGGAAGTTTCAATTGAGGAGGAGTGTTAGAATACAATGTGCCATGTAGCGTGTGCACAAAGATAGAAGGAGCTAGGAGATAAAGCTAGTTAGCATTGTAAAAAGGAAGAGAAAAGTTGTTGCTATAATTATCTCCGTAATTATCTCCTGGCCATTCATCTAGGTGCTGCGCCTGCTATATAAGCCACGGCTGGGGCTTTTCCAGCCATTGAGAAAATCAACACGTAACACGTCTGTCCCTGGGTTTCTTCCATCTTCCAGCGCCTCTGAATATCTCACACCATCTTCTTGCACAGGCCGAACCCCCAGATCAGTGTGTTGTAGGTGGACAGGTCCGGGGTGACGCCGTCGGCGATCATGGCGTTGTATATCCGCCTGGCCATGGCCTCTCGGTAGCGGCAGAGTATGGCCTTGAGGACGGCGTTGTAGGAGATAGCGGTGCGGGCGATGCCGAGTTCGGGCATCAAGCGGAAGAGCTTAACGGATTCCTGCGGGATGTTCGCCTTGCCGTAGGCCGCGATGAGGGCGGCGATTCTGACCCAAGTCCATGTGATTGTTGTTTCGATTTTGATTTTGTGAACGGCTTCCTGATTCGATCCATGCGATTGCTATTTTGATTTCAATTTGGTATTGGAATTAACAATCTACGGATCTAACATGTAAAAACTACAACACCATAATAAATCTGTACTATAACTTATGATGCGGAAGCATACCAGAAACTATAGCCATGGCCGCGAGTTGAATCGACCGTGAGGGTTTTCATCTTCTAAAACAATAGACAAATCTAATTTCTCTAACTATTGACGGATACAGTGGATTGGTTCGTACCCTGCTTTGGGGACCTGACCTTATATTTATAGAAGAACTTGAGTTGCTAGATTTCTATTCTAACCCATCACAGAATAGGAAACATCATCCGGTCTCTACACGTACATGAATCCACGCTTCTATAATTAGATGCTTGGGCCCTAATATAACTCTAGTTGATCACTTAATTTTTGGGCCAACTGTTATAATAGTGTACACGTGTGTATCATCCTAATAGGAAAATATTCTAACAATCTCCCACTTGGATCACAGGGGTAAACACATGTCACAAATTAATCTATATGAGCTCAAAAAATGCTATCATTATATTAAGCATCTACGAACAGTCAGCTCCATAAATTATATCAATCAAGAATCAAAGCGACTTTTGAAAAAAAATAAGAGTAATTCAGCCGATCAATGGTCACATATATTAACATACTGAATGACATGGATACATAAATGTGATCATAGCATATCTATTTCCAATGGTCCAACTTAATTCTTAATTCTTTAGTGAGATCAATTTATCCATTAATCACATGAGATGAATGTATGAATCAGAGTGAGAAAAAAATAGTGTTTCTTTGCAACACATAACTTTACGCCTTTAACTAAAGATAATGTCACATAGGCATTAAAAATTACAAATTCACACTAAAACTGAATCTCTTAAATTAAGCCAACACACATATGTGCAACATTCTCATGACAAAACTTTGGGCGCTAAGCCTTTAATAAATGGATCCGCAACATAGGGTTTGTACCAATATGCTCTTGACAACCGTCCACTCTAAACACTTCACAACTAGGAAACTAGGAACTTGATGTCTATAAATTTAGACCTTGTCCAAGCTTCTATTATTGTTGGAATATAGAACTACAGATTTATTGTCATAACATAACTTTAGTGGTCTATCACATAATCCACTATGCATAGCCCAGTGACAAAATTCCATAGCCACAAACCATGATTTGATGCCTCATAGCAAGCAATGAGCTCTGTAGTCATGATGAATGAAGCAATTAGCTATTGCTTTGCACTTTTCCATAAAATGGCTCCTTCGGCAAGCAGTTAAATGTATCTTGAAGTTGATTTATGACTATATTGACATTTGGCAAAATTAGAATTAGAATAGCCAATGACCTCCAATCGATCTTATTGCCTATAAGTGAGCATGTACTCCCTTATTCTTTGCAAGTACCACAACACTCGCTTGGCTGCTACCCAACTATCCAATCCATAATTGCTTAAGAATTTACTTAGCATTCCGACTATCTATGCTATATCTGGATGTGTACGAACCTGAGCATAGGTCAGGCTCCCTATTAATGCTGCATAAGGAACCTTTTGCATTTGCTTAGTTTCAAACTCATTCTTGGAGCATTGACTAATATTGATTTTTTTCTCCTTTAGCTACAAGAGTGTCTCCTGGTTTATAATTTTTCATGCCAAATCTTTCCAAAACTTTATCGATATAGCTCTTTTGTGGCAGTCCAAGTATACCTTGACTACAATCTTGATATATCTGAATTCTTAATACAAAAGAGGCATCACCAAGATCTTTTATTTATAAATTCTTTGATACAAATCTCTTAGTTTTGTGCAATCAGCCTATATCGTTAGTGGCAAGCAATATGTCATCAACATATAAAACTAGAAAAACAACCTTACTCCCACTAAATTTATGGTATACACAATCTTCTACTGCATTTATCTCAAAACCAAATGAGATAACAACTTCATGAAATTTGTGATACCACTGATAGGAAGCTTGCTTGAAACCATAGATGGATTTCTTTAATTTGCAGACCATTTTATTTGCATCACTGGATTTAAAAATTTCTAGTTACACCATATAAATTATGTCATCAATGTCACCATTGAGAAAGGTAGTTTTTATATCCATCTTATATAACTTAAGATTGAAATGTGCCACAGGTAACATAATAATTTTAAAAGAGTCTTTCGAAGAAACCAGAGAGAAAGTCTGTTTATAATCAATAACTTCTTTTCCAGTATAGCCTTTTACAACAAGACGAGTCTTATATCTTTTCACATTGCCCTTTGAATCCCTCTTAGTTTTAAATATCCATTGATGGAACAAGATCCCAAACATCGTTGTCTTTCATGGATTTAAACTTATCATTTATGGCACTGATCCACTTTTGTGAGTTAGGGCTTTACATGGCTTTTTGAAAGTTGATAAGATCTTCTTCCTCTATTCCAACATCACCCTCATGCTCCTGGAGAAAGATAATATAATATCTGGATTGCACTTTTTCTTTCTCTAGTGGATCTCCTTAATGGCACTAGTTCATGAGCTGTTGAGTTTGTTCTTCTGTAGTTCCTTGATTTTTAGAGGAAATTTTTGAATTTTCTTGGACATTAACTTGATTTGATTCAACACAATCAAGTAAACTAACTTGATCCTGATTATTGTAAATAGCCAAAGGAAAAGGAATACATTCCTCTTCATGAATTTCTTCAAAAATAATGTCACTAACCTTATCACCCCTCTCAAACTCAACATCCTCAAAAAACTTGGCATTTCCCATTTCAAACATTGTCTTAGTAGTGGGATCAAGAAATTTATAACCCCTAAATCTTTCAGCATATCCAATAAAATAGCTACTAACAATCCTTGAGTCCAATTTCTTTTCATTAGGCATATAAGGCCTAGCCTTAGTTAGACAACCCCATGTGCAAACATAATTTAAGCTATTCTTTTTATTTGTTCAGTGCTCGTATAGGGTTTTGTTAATTGCTTTAGTTAGAACTGTGTTGAGCAAATAAGATGTAATCTTTTAATGCTTCTCCCTATAGAGATTCTGATAAGGTAGAATGACTTATCATGCTTCTTACCATGTCCTTAAGCATTCTATTTTGCAGCTCAGCAACACCATTCATGCTAGAAGAACCTGGCATAGTATATTGAGGGACAACACCACATTCCTTAAGAAATTTGGCAAAAATTCCCTAGACGTTGTTCACCTAATCCATTATATCGACCATAGTATTTACCAACACAACCAGATTGGACATATTTAATCCTTTTTCCAAGTTGGTTTTTCACTTCGACTTTAAAATTTTTTTAACACAGCTTGAGACTTTTCATGAATCAGATATATATAGCCATATCTTGAGAAATCGTCTATGAACATGATGAAATATGTTGACCATTCTAGGAAGCCATAGAGAATGGCCCACAAATATTTGTATGAATGAGCTCTAAGACATCTATAGCTCTTTCGGCACTTAATTTCCTTGTATTTGTCTGTTTCCCCTTTATGCAATTAACACAAGCCTTTGAATTCTTTGTTTGGAACTATAATTCTCATTGGTTAATTTTCTCTTTACACCACGAGAACAAGTATGCATGACTTCATTAAATGAGGCAACATTATCATGTAAATATATGATATTATTCAAAATTAAAGAACCAGTACCAACTTTATTAGAATTTTGGAAAAGACTAAACAATCCATCTCCAACTGAACAATCATAACCTGACTTATCCAATCGGCTAATAGAAACCAAATTTCATCTGAATGACAATACAATATAAGTCTATTCTAAATCTAAATAATAACTGGTCTTCAATAATAACCTAAATGTGTCTATAGCCTCCACTTCCACTGGTTTGCCAATTCCCGCAAAGATTAATCTTTCAGCATCACTTGGCTTTTGGCAATTTAGGCAACCCTGCATTGTTACAAAGACGTTTGCACCAATATCTAACCACCAAGTGTGTGTGGGAATAGAAATTAAGTTAACCTCAGAGCAAACTGTAGCAAAAACTATACCTTTTTTATTATGCCAAGCGTGATTTTTGGTGCAATTTTTCTTCATGTGTCCTTCCTTCTTGCAAAAATAACCTGGCTCCTCGCCACGGTTACTTTCCCTTTTCTTCAAAGGAGGTTGGACATCAGCAGCCTCTTTGCTCTTCCTTTTCTTGTTATTTGAGGTCAAAGATAAACGAGCACTATCTGTTCTATCTTGCTTCAACCTTTCTTCCTCTTGCACACAGTGAGAGATGAACTCATTAAGTGTCCATTTGTCCTTCTGACAATTATAGCTCAAACTAGTTAAATTGAGTAAGAAGTGATATCAAAATTAAGAGCTCAAGCAAATACTCAGATAAGTCTAACTTAAGTGCCTTTAACTTTGAAGCAAGATGAGACATCTCCATGACGTACTCCCTCATGTTTCCGTTTGCCTTATACCTCATAGAGATGAGCTTTCCTAGAAGAGTACTGGTTTCAGCCTTCTGGTTTTTAGAAAATCTTTTCCGAAGTGTTTCAAGGAAACTCTTAGCTGTAGTGACCTCGGATGTACTATCCTGAAAAGCTTCCGGTATAGTACGCTTCATGATCATAAAACTTATGTGATTGGAACGATCCCATCTCTCGTATTCCATATTTTTATCTTTAGTACTTTTGTCTTAGACAGTGGGTTGTTCCTTCTGAAGCGCAAGGTCTGGATCCATAACCCCAAGAACTATTAAAACATTCTCTTTCCATTCTTTAAAGTTCGCACCAGTAAGCATAGGAATTGAATTGATGCTAGAAGAAATATTAGAAGCAGAATTTGCAGCTGGAAAAGGATTGAAAAAATATGCTCATAAGTATACTTTAAATTAATTCAAATTAATGATATATCCCATCACAAGATATCGTGCAACATCAATATTTAGTCTTTGGACAAAAATGTTAACTTGCAAGTGGTATTCTTTACATAATAATCAAACACTAACAGTAAATTCTCTCAAACAAGACAAATTGTTCACATGGAAGCCTTACACCTGTTACGTATCTATTACCACAATCTATATAAATAATCCGGTCAAGCATTGATTTTCCTTTGGCCAATCAACAGTGCATGAATTACATATACAGTAAACTATCTAGATGATTCAAAGTAATATTACACTACACAACAGAGGCTACTTTGACAGCTTATTGCTTCAACTAATACTTTTAAAACAACAAAAATTGTACCGATGTTGAATTAATTTTTCTACAGAGGGTTATAAACAAAGTTACACCCCATATACTAGCTTTAATCCTCATGTACCATAAGTAGCCGATCTAATGTCAAATATAAGCATATAAGGACGTACCAAAAATGGCTAAAGAAAAAAAAACTAATCTTCTAGACCTTCCTATATTGTGCCAATAAAAAATATGTAAAGTTGCATGCAAGCATAACAAACTGATTATGGTACTGTAGTCTGATTAGCACATATCGAAAAGGAACATATCTATAGAATACAACCACGACAATCTAATAAGAAAAAACCAACTTTACCGACTTAGAATCGAGTTGAACTCGTCGATCGGTAAACAAAACTTGACGACTTAGGTAAACAAAATTTGACTACTTAACTAAACAGATCAATGAGATTATAACTCAGATATGCAACATGCTCGACGTAATCGAACAGATGCAAAAGTCAAAGATTAATTAAACAGCAAAAAAACTTGCCGATTAAAAATACAGTATTATAATTCGACATGTGTAGTTCTTCTGACCTGATCCATGTTATTGTCCCTACCACCCAAGACGACCTACCCACTATGACCTACCTCTCTTCTACTTATCCGATGGTTGAGTATCTCCGTGTCGAATCTGCGTTTGTATCGTTTATTTCTCTATCGTCTTTTTTGTTCTAATCTATCTATCATGTGATTGGTATCGCCGACATTTTCCAGATAGGAGTTCGTTGTTTCATCATGTAAGCCTAAGGCCGTACACAGTGGCAGACCTAGGTTTCTTAATTGGTGGTTCGTTAAACTAGTTAGTTTACAAAATAATAGAGTATCTTCTTATTGTATAATATTATATTTTTGTTATTTTATTTTTACCATTGCATTATTTCTAGATAGTTATATAAATTAAATTACTCTTTCCCTGTTATTTACATCCTCTTTTCTATATTACAAGTTATTTTAGTTTTTTTCTAATTTAAATTTCTCTAGCATTTACCGAGTTTGGAGAAAAATATATTGATATCTAGTATAACAAATAAATGTTATAACCATATCATTAATTTTAGACATAATATTTATAGTGCACTATGATCACTAGATTAATAACAAATCTTTAATTTATCCATTTAAATTATAGATGTTTATATGACTATATATAGCATTGAATATTATCTGCATATATTATTAGTTAAGAGAATTCTAGATTATGTTAAGGAAAAATATCTCTTAAATTGTAAAAATTACTACTAACTAATATTATTAATATATCATGGTAATTACTATAAAACTTATAAATAATATATATATTACTTAGCATGGACACACTAACTAGCTAGCAATATTCAGCTGCAACTTGTGGCTACATCTAGCAGTATCATTATCGAAAATAGAGAAGAATGAGATAGCAAGAAGATGAAATAATAGAAGAATTTTGGTACAAATTTTTAGTTTTAGCCTGCACCGTGGTAAAGAACAAATTTATGTTAAAAGTTATGAGATTTTAATAATATTATTAAATTATTGATAAATAAGAGTATATCATACAGTAATTTCCTTTTTCATGTGTGTGGTTGGTGAGTAACCTCCTCTCAAAGTCCTCTTAGCATGGCAGGTTCAGTTGACAAAGCGTCTCAGTTGACAAGCGTCCTCTCTTTTGAATTTAATTAGATTATTTTCAATAGTAGTAATGTTTACATGGGTAACTAATATTAATTGGGACTAGCTATATTTTGTGGTGACACATTTTTCAAGAAAAAAAATCAAATCTTATAATGTAAATTCCATATATTTATACTATAGTTTTTAAATCTTAGACCATAATTTATCAATGCTCATTGTATAGGAACTAGGAAAAAAATAATTATTGATTTGATTAAAAAAATATTAGTTTAAATGAAAAGACAAAAAAATCAATAAAAAAGTTAGTAAAGGTATCAATATCTCATATTCCTAGGTATCCTATGTTATTGTGCCTTAAGCCCCGTTTGGTAGGGTATTTATGGTCAACACATCCATCTCTTCATCGTGCACGCTTCAAGCTACCCAATCTGAGCCAAGAAGTGATAAGAACATATTGAGCCCATGACAACAGTAACACAATTAGCGCCATGTCTCCTCACGACGAATTCCGAAGAGCATTGAGTACTTAAGGCGATTTACGGCGTCACGTAGAAGCTCGTTGTCGTGCTATTTATTGCAAAGCAGGAGCAACTTCAAAACCTAGCATGCTGTCATTGGCGGTTCTCTTTCTCTAACTCATTGCATTCCTTTGGTACTTTTTTTTTAACCACGCCGAGCCCAGCCATCCATTGAAACTACCATTGTTGCCGCTGTCACTCACTGTAGCTAAAGATAGCAATCGTCCTTCCTTTTCCCATTGCCCTTGCTGACGATCAAGTAGCGCCGATCACACCACCAACACCAACATCGTCAATTGCCCTCTAGGCACTCAACGTCGTCTGCTGTGTAGGCTGCTCGGTTAGGCGCATAGGCGCTAGCCGAGCCCGCCTCTTGGTGCCGCCACCAAGCCTGCCTCCTGGCGCCGTCCATTCCCGCATGAGCCTCCTAACACCAGTCATAACCATTGTGCCACCTAGCCCTACCACCACACCCGCCTTCTGGTGCCACCGTGCCTCTTGGCCCCACTACCGAGCCTACCTCTTGGCAACCAACGTGAGCGCCCAAGCCTCCTAGTGCCGTAGAGTGCCGTGCTGGTCACCTCTTGCATCGCCTCCGCCCCACCCTCACCGAGCATGCACACGCAAGAAGAAGTCCAATAGAAATAAGCAAAAAAAAAAAGAGAAAAGAAGAAGAGAGAAAAAGAAAAATGAGGAAATTAGGAGTGAAATAGGACTCACGTGTGCCCAACTCCTTTTCAGCCACCTTCATAAACCCAGTCTACCATGTCAGTCCTGCCTTTCAGCTAACTGAAGAATATTCATAGAAATATTATTTTCAGAATCATTTTTATTTTTTAAAAAATACATTTAGACTTCAAAAATCTCTATCTTTTTATCCGTAAATCTATTTGACATCATTCCAGTCTCAAAATTTTTCTAAAATATTTATCTATGCCATGGTACTATTATTTTCTATGTTTTATTAATTTTATTAGCATACTATGTAATGTTTGTATTTATCACGTGTACATGTCACAACACGAAGAGTGTTAGCACTGGATTTCATCACATCAGCACCTGCAGTGTATTAGGGCAAGCCATTTTTTAACCACTCTTAATCTTATATTTGTGAATTACTTTATTTATAAAATTTCGTTGCTTAGGTTGCACTTTGATAATGCTTGGTCTCAGTTTGTGCAAAACATAGACTTACCCACTAATCATATTTACCTATCTTTATTAACTTCACCAAATATTCGTCGGTATCATCATTTCTTGATATAATTATTAAGATAGTTGCTTAGTCCACTTATGATTATGATGTCATATGGGAACTTGAGACTTCTAAATTTTTACTTAAAATCTAATATGATGTTGTCTTGTTTATAAAATAAAAATATTTTGTATTACTTAAATGGCGCGGAATCACTGTCTTCGTAGTTTGGCTATGTATTATCATTAAGAAACATATTAGTTTGGTTATGTATTATGTATGACCACATAGAAGTTATGGGATATCACAAGCTAAGTAATTAACTATTACATAGAAATCCTGTATATCAGTAGTGTTAGAATGCTAGGGATTAGGTGGGATTGTGGATTGTTACTGTCCGTGATGGATATTATTCTAATATATTTTTAGGCGATTGGTTAGGTGTAGGAGATATCCCCAGTGTGTTTTAACTAGATGAGGGTATGAGACTTTCTTGATGCTCGTTTTTAAGAGATTTAGCTCAACTATGCGACATGTGTTATTTATGAGTTAGTTTTGAAAAAGGCTTATAATGAGCCCTTATTTTTCAACCATGTTTAATCGGTATGTGTTATGTAAAGCGAGAAGTTCATGATGTGTAGATAAAGCGTACAATCTATAGAGAGATTAGCTAAATTATTTAAACAGCTGTGTACATGGTTATGAACAGATGTGAGGTGTTTTCTTATAGTGTAATTTTGTTTTACCAAAATTTTATAAACATGATTGTTAGTATGAGAATTATTTCTAGAGTCCGCCTGTATGGCAGACGGTTAACCTTCGTAGTTAGAAACAGGTCTACGTGACCTAGAATATCTTGTGCCACCATAGTGCCGTAATGACGAGAAGTCAAGCAGGTGCTATAAAAACTTCTTAATTATGAGATATATTTATAGGCAAGCTGTGAAAACTTATTATTATGATGTTTGGTTAATTATTAAGTGCTGAGAATAAAAAAGAAACTAATAGAGGCAAATATGAGAAAATATTAAGAATGTTAGTGTCATATATAATTAGTATGAAAAATTATTATAAAACAACTCGTGGAATATATCAAGATGTGAATCTTTTTTCAATAACTAGAATTAATAATTTGTAAAATAACTCTTTTAAAAAAATATTATTTTTTCAAATTAAAACCCTAGCCTCTTTACTAAGCTAAATCATATCATCTGGGTTGGGCACGATGTGGCTAATGAGTTTGCAGATCAGCTCTATATCAATATGTGCCTCCTTGCTACGTGACTTGCACTGCCAATTCAGCATAGCAAGCTTGTAGAACAGCTGTTCCTTCTGCTGCTCTACCTCCACCTTAAGGGCCTCCATCTCAGCTTTCTCAAGAACATACGGAGGAGGCTCTAGAAGACAGCGCCATGAATGCTCTACCTGTACACACAAATTAATTAATTACTTGAATCAAATTTAGATAAGAAGACTGTAAGCTTGTTTATGAACATGGAATTAAGAAAATATACATATCGTGGCCTGTCAAAAATATATTTATATATACTTGGAATATGCTTATTTGGGCTAATTTATGTGTTGGGTAAGTAGAGAAAGGTTGACAATCTGAAATTTTAAATTGGACAAATGATAACACTATCGGACAAATGAGAATAATATTTTGGCGCATATCTTGGTTATTAACCTGAGCTAAAGATGCTTAAGCTACTAATAGAAAGCCTCATAAGAATCACTGCAACAAAATAACTGGGCTAACTGCTTCATTGTACAGTGGGTATAAGGAGTGAGCGTCAGTAGATCAAATTAATTTGCATGGCATTGATTTTGTGAACAGCTGCTATATGCTAATTATGGTTCGGTTCGCTAGCTTGCCCTGTTGTTCCATCCGCTTGTTTCTTGTGGGCAGAGAGGGTCGGACTCTGGTTGTCTTGATGCAATCATTCACTTCAACTAATCAAGAAGCAAAATAGTTCCGGCGAAAAAAAAAGAAGCAAAATACTACTACAAGGTTTATTCTGTATCGTTAGATAAGGATAAATTATAAGCAGTACTGTATCTGTACAATTAATTAGAGGAAATATTTACTAAAAAAAGAAGATTAAAATTGACATCAACAAAACGGTAGATGTAATGCAACAGAAAAACTAAAGTCTAATTTGGTGTGCCTAGTTTAATTTAGACGAGGAGGGTGTTCGAATCTAATAGTTCCAGATCGAAAGATTAAGTAGGGGAAGCAATCGAGAGGGATTTGAACAATGCGAACCTTGTTACTGATGTTTGGTGGTGGGTGATCGGCAGACAGCATCGGAGCTCATCAACCGGCGAAAAGTAGGATACGAGGAGGAGGAGGACGACACAGGCGAGCCGCCGCCGTAGATAAGGCCTTGCAACAGCCGCCGGTGAGCCTCTTCCTATCACCGCATCAATGTTCATCGAAGCACGGAGCCCACCACCGCCGGCGAGCTTCGTCGCCGCAAGCCGAAGCGCCGCCATCGCCGCCACCAGCTAGCTGTTCCTACGTACTACGTACCTATGGTGTAAGGACTAGTTGTTATATATACGAGTCGGTATCGGTATCGTATCAGTCACCGCCTCCACAAATTTAGATTCGAAAGCTGTACTCCTAACTATGCGAATTTGGCAAAATTTGTCAATCTTGATTCTCAATAGATTTTAGTATGGATTTGACTTCGTTAATTTGTCTGTACAGCAGCATCCCATTACATGCATGCAACTAATTTTGTAGCCTAGCTAAGCTACCTAATTGAAGATGGCCGGCTCTAGCCGCGGCTCCGTCAAGTCCACCACCGTTTCCTCATCCTCCTCCTCCACCTCCGGCGACCGCCAGCTTCCCCGACTGTCACCGACGCTACACTTGACGGCCAACCTAGTGTGGTGCATGTGCATCGTGTCGCCGGCGCCGGTGGGCTTGCGGCGGGAGGACGGAGCGATGGTGGAGAGGATCTGGACGACCTCGCTCATGGTGGGCCTCGACTCGGGCTCCCACTGAAGGCACTCCCGCGCCAGGTGCGCCATGATCTGCATCTCCTCCTGCGGGAACCGCCCCTGCAGCGCCGGGTCCGGCAGCTCCGCCACCACCAGCCGGCTGTCGCGCAGCCGTGGCGCCGCCCACAGGACGAGGCTCTCCCCCGCCGCCGCCGGAGGCCGGTGGTGGTGGATCGGCTGCCTCCCCGTGATGAGCTCCAGGATGACCACTCCGAAGCTGAACACGTCCGACTTGAGCGACGCCTTGCCCACGATGGCGTACTCCGGCGCGAAGTACCCGAACGTCCCCAGCATCCTCGCCGGCGAGCTCGAGCAGCTCGTCACGCCGTCGTTCATCAGGCACTTGGCCATCCCAAGGTCAGTGATCTTGGCCCTGAACATGTCGTCGAGCAGGATGTTGGTGGACTTGATGTCGCGGTGGAGGATCCGTGGCGCCGCCGCCTCGTGCAGGTACTCGAGGCCCCTCGCCGCGCCGAGAGCGACGCCGACGCGCGTCGCCCACTCCATGGGCTTCCTCCCCTGCCTGAGGTCGAGGCAGTCACGCAGGTTGCCATTGGCCATGCACTCGAACACCAGCAGCCGCTCCAGCTGCCGGCCCTGGCTCTCCATGCAGTACCCCAGCAATGGCACAACATGGCAGTGGTTCAGCCGCGACAGCAGCTCGACCTGTTCGACCAAATGCAAGTTAATTTCAGATTGTCAATGCAAATGCAAGCGAATTGGATGATGTGTTCTTGAGATTGTTGCTGAGATGATATATACCTCGGATAGGAACTCGAAGTCTTCGTCTGCGCCTCCGAGGGGCCTGAGCTTCTTCACGGCAATGACTTTGGCGTCGCTAAGCTGGCCACGGTACACCTTGCTTGTTCCTCCAACGCCGATCAGATGTTCATCTGAATAATTCCCGGTTGCTTGCTCCAATTCCGAGTAAGAGAACCTGACGATGACGCCGGGAAGCGGTCCGCCTTCATTGCCACATATGGGATTGCAGCTGCACAGAAACTCTGTGACAGAGAGTTGAAACAAGCAAGGATCAGAGTCTGAATACACTGTCCTGAATCAAACAAGTTCTGAATTTTGGAGCAAATTCAATCATGCGCAACATGTAAGTTGCAAAATTCAGAGATACTTGATGTTTTCCTTACCTTTAAGCACACTGATCCTTGGTTTTGGCTTTGGTTGGGGAAGAGGAGAAGATCGGTGACTGACGAGGTTTGATCTGCTGCTCCAGCTGGTGTACTTATCAAAGGAGTAAGCATGCGAGTGTGGAGAGAGCGCATCCTTGCGACGTAGGTAGTACGCCGTGGTGCCAAGGAAAGCAATAGTGGTGAGGATCACACACACTAGCAGTGTAACTATCACTGTTTTGTTAGAGACATGCTTCTTTCCTTCCTGAGAAATTCCTGGACAGCATGAGCACACAGACATTCGGTAAACACAAAGTTCATCTGAAGTTCTCAACATACGACAAGCTATGCATCTGAATCGTAGTACCAGATGTGCAGTTACAGGAAGTGAAGCAGCTCCTATCATGTACCGCAGCGTGTTCTTTTCGAAGGGCTTTGTCAGAGGCACATGTGCAGTTCCATGATCCTCTGCCACCATCATCATCTTCTGCAGAGATATCCGGCTAAGGCGCCGAGCAATGCAATTGTGGACTGTTCGGAGAGTGTATGACAATTGCTCATACCTTGTAGACAATGGCAGGAAGAAGAACAATTCGACGACAATCTGCTATTGGAGTTTGGTTCACCTAGTGGATGAGCTGTGCATACACATGCCCAGCTTGTCGTTCCAGCTCCCTCTGCAGTGCCATCTGGACAATAACAAGTATACACGTGTTATATCCCACAACGAGCCATTCCGGTTCATTTTTGCAAGCATCACCATGCAAAAATAAATAAATAAATAAATTGTTCCATGAGAGCGTGGTGCTTACCACAGGATGCTACTTGGATCAGAAGTACACAGCTGAGGGAGGCCAGGAGAAGTTTCATGTGTACATCCATCTGCTGGAGAATGGGGAAGAAACCATCAGATTGACCCCATCTGATATGCTCTGAAAAATGACAGAGGCATGTTTGAATACATCATTCGTCGACCGAAATTGAAGACAAATTTGCCTCGATATATGCATAGCACTAAGAAGAATTCCAGATGCATATTAATATTGTTAGATGGTACATGGTTGACTGGCTATTACTATCAAATTATACCACTACACATCCAGACGAATATATAAAACAGGAAAGAATTAATATGAACAAAACTAGGGTAACACGGAAGCTTATACTTCTTATAAAGTAATGCAGTACCACACAGAGGTGCAAAACATTATTAACAATTTTAAAGACCTATTAGATGCCAAGCCATGATTAACGAGTAACAACTTGAAGGAAAATGGAGTCCTCAGAGGTTTACTTACAACTGACTTGACTTGTTAAGGCTAATCAAATCCAGACGAAGCGTACGACGCAGACGTGATCTCTCTAAAGGTTCACAAAAAATAAACCAGCCAAAAGTACAAGGACGGACTAATTTGAGTTTCTTCAAACTGTATCCTGGTCCAGGAGTAGAACACAAGAGAGAGCAAACAGGGAAGGTAGGGAGAGATGAAGTTCTAACTTCAGAGTTCAGACAAGTCTGGACTAACAAACAAGACTGCTTATATGCAGGCAAGGTATTCCAAGAAAGAGACAGAATCTATCAACAATAGTTTTTCAAATGTGTGCTTCCAAAAAATGGAATTTTGCAAATCATTAGCATTATAATAACACACACACTGCAGCACCTTCCTAGACAGGAGACATCTCAACCTACAGCACCACTATGCACAATAGGAAAAAGAAGAAGTAACAGGCTTGGAACAAGTAGAACAGCTGCCATCTTTTTTCATCTTACAAAGACTCGAGGCTGCCTGAACTTAGGTGTGATGTTTGAATAGAGAGATTGATTTGGAACTGTGGATTAAAAACTTGAAAGGACATCTGACCTAAGATCTCGAATGTGATGGAGGACAAGTCTAGCGGTGATTGGAGATCCCAGGCTGTATGATCAGGAGTCTGAAAGCCACTTGAGTAAAGAAGATAGTTGGGAATTCCACACAAAAAACACAAAACCATAGGTTTCTGTCGGCCAAGGACAACGAGGAGACTTCTTGAAGAGATTAATTGTTTATTCAAAGTGCTGCTTATTCTGATGGTTACATCTCAACTCTACCTGCACGCTTATCGGCTTATGGATGTGCCTTCTGCAACTACCACTAGAGTCTGATGCTTAAAATATGTTTTCATCTTGGAAGTGCGTAGGAGCTAGCTTCCATTTCCTAGTTCTTTTGGTTGCGTGATTCATCCATAGAATCATTAGATGGCTAAATTGGTTGCAAGATACACATCGATAGCATTATACCTAGACATATAATAATGATATCTATCATGGACAAAATAAAATTATTCGGTTGGTAACTTGACCAACTACCAATAGCGGCAAGAATGGGATTAAAAACTACAAGGAAAAATTGGGAAGTGATAATATAATATGCGCATTTTTTTCCCTTTTGAGAAAAACATCGTTTCAAGCAGCATGAAGACTTGTTCTTCAGATGCCACAAACCAGTTACTTTTTTCTTGACACCGACAGTAAATTAACAGACATAAATTGCTTCTAATTGATTACATTTTCTCTTAATTGCAGCCGTGACAGTTAAGCTAGGTAGGCGAAGATCCAACAATATGGTAAGTACTAATTAATCCTGTAATGCTAGGTAACATCATTGTGTTTAGAGTCAGTAACCTTAATCAACACGGTCAGATAGCACGTATCCTTCAACTTTCAGAATTAGTATATCCATGACAGCATGCAGGTCGCTTGCTACCTATCTCTTTCCTAAATTGGAGGAAAACAACATCTTGCTTTCATTTTTGTAACTGCTGGAATAGTAGTATACTGGTATTAGCTAGAGCTAGCTTGGTCATGGCAGAATTGCTTCGTAGAGGGAGAGTCCTCGGTCTAGAGCCAATGAATTCATCCTAAACTATAGTAATACTACTACCTTGGATGGGGTAAAAAATATTGTAGTCACCTGAGAGTCTGTGACCACATTGGAGACCTAAATTACCCCTCTGTATTCTAACCAATCGTCATCCTTTTTCTTTATGCTGCTACAGTGTCCACTAAACAAAGGATCACAGTTCAACTCTCTAGGTGAAAAAAAAGTTACCACCTTTCCTCGAAGAACTGAACTACTTAACTCTTCAGGACGAATGATTCTTCGACGAGGAAGAGGCCAAGGTAGATCGGCAGCAGGCAGTGGATGGCATCATTCTGTCAGGAAGGAACAGAAGAAACAAAAAGGGAGAGAGGAAAAAGCATCTCAATGTTGGTGTTAGGCTTAATCTGACCCTCGGTTGAGCAGATAAGAAGTCATCTGATCCGTCCATTTTTAGGAATCCGTGAGCAAAGGTCGAACCTTGAAACATCCTAGATGATTGGAAAAGACGGGCGGTTTGGAATTCATCAGAAATTTGTTCTGAAAGTGAAATTCGAACTCTTCCTTTTTTAAAAGATGTGACATTTCGAATCCGAAGCAATAGTACTGTGCAATTTCTTCCATGATGAGGCGAGACCAGTGGAGTGGGTCCTAGAAATGGCGGCTACCAGAGCAGGGTTGAAAGCTACTATAAGAAGAAGGGAAGAGAGCGGTATGCACGGCAGCTTTGCCTGAAGAACAAATTCAAAGACAAGTCACTAGAACTGTTGTATTGATTTGCTGCAAGAACTTGCATCCTTTTGAGTTTGTATAATAATTCTGGAGGCTCGGTTCCAACATATGCTCAAACTCCTCAAGATTCAGTTCAAATCCAAAGCGGGGGAAGAAGCAAAGCGATTCTAGTGAAGACAAGAGCAGCACCGCGGGTGTCAAATAAGCACACCGAGCTGCGAAACATGAAGAACAGAAGAAGAAGCCAAAATCCAGGCCAACAATCATCATCATCACAGCATGAACTCTTTCTGGCAAGAGAAGATTATGAGCATTGACCAAGATTAACAGGGGAGGGGGAGAAGAGGGTACCTCAGCCGCTGCTTCCATGGCGATGGAGGTCCATCTCCAAAAAGTCCAAAGTGGAGAGCCTCTGTTTGGACTTTGGAGTGAGCAGAGCAGGGCAGAGGCAAGCAGGCGAAGGGTTGGCCTTGCAGCCTTGAATGCACTGTGGAGTCTGCCTGCTGGGAGCCTGGGACGAGTGAATGTGACGGATGCCTTACAATTTATAGTGTCTGTGGGCGTAGGAAGGAGGTGATGGGGAAACTAAGTCAGCCGCTCCTCCGCCCTTAATTTTGTCTGCATTTACATTTGCATTTGCATTTGCATTTGCAGCGCACTACAACGCCTCACCTCACGGCTCACGCACGACACCGCCTCCGAATCAAATCAAATCAATGGCGCCGCATGTGCCTCATCACCTTCGTAAGCGTCGCACGTCTCATCCAAACGAAACCGCTCCAAAGGGGAGAAGAAGAGAAACACGCACCAGGCAGGCACACCTCATCTTGGAGACTTACATGTAGTACAGTCAGCAGCAGTGGTGTTTCTCTTTTTTTTTCTCTAAAGATAATACAAGTTTTATTAAACTTAATCAACTACATTGTTATGAGAACACTCTCCGCCTTTGCACCAAAGAAATACATACAGCCAAAAACACAAACTCACACTCACAATTTAAAAAAAAATAGATCAAGGGTCATCTGTCCGTAGACTAGATTGACCCTTATGCTTCGAGGTAAAAAATTCCTTAGCCGCTTACTCCAAACGTTGGCGGGCCATATTGATAAAGTCCTGCAAATAGGGCTTTTAAAGAACGACTCACAATCGGAGCCAATATGTAATTAAGAAAATAACCTATAAAGGAGAAGAAATGTTTTTCCTCTCAAAAACTACCTCATTTCTACAAAGCTTAAGAGACCAAACATTAGCAGCTGCTCCTACAAGGACCAAAGGCCTTAGCATGTAAGGTTCTCTCCTAACCCATTGCCCAAACATACTTGTTATGTTTAGAGGTAAAACAATATTCAAAGCAATACGGACTAGAGACCAAACCATTTGGGCAAGACGACAATCAAAAAACAAATGTTGAATTGTTTCATCTTTGTGACAAAAAGATCAAGTCTTGTTCCCTTTTCAATTCCTCTTTGCTAGATTATCTTTTTGTTAACACAACTGCTCTACGTAAGTACCACCTAAAAATGTTAACTTTAAGACGGGCTTTTAGTTTTCAAAGTTTTTTTATTTATGTTGGGAGTACCAGTATGTACCAAGATAAAAAGATTTAACCGAGAATCTCTCATTAGTTGTTAGTTGTTAGGTACCATTTAAATTTATCTTGCTCATGGACAGAGCTATGTTAGTGATGCACGGGAGAAGGTGATTCCACGCCGCTAACTTAGCACCTACGAGATCTCGACGCTAAGTAAAGTTTAAATGAGTAGTTTGGAAGATTTTTGCAATGGTTTCCTGTTTGTGCCTTACAATGTTGTGAAGGTAAGGGTATTGTTCTCTTAAAAAAAAGGTTACCCAACCATTTATCTTTTCAAGACCATACTTGAGAGCCATCCTTAATGTTGAAAGTTCCAAACCTAATAAAATCATTTGTCCTTCATTAAACTGGCCTAAAAGTGTGAATTCCTAACTTTCCACTAGGTTTGAGATAGAGGCTGTGATCCCATGTATTTATTTCGTACCATTTATTGCAACACACCATCGGTTGTAAAAAATTTATACAACTATTTACTAAGGAGAGCCATGTTCTTTATCTCCAACTCCTTGATCTTTGGACTAACACAAAATGTGCCAATCGATATTTCTGTTTATGACCATCTTTAATTTGCCAGCTCTAATTGGATCAGGTCATATCTGACTAAACCTGTATGGAACCGCCCGTTTGGCTAGATGTTTAGAGATTGCCGTCAGCCCCTGGGCGATCTGCTGCTGTTGTGGACGAGGCTGGGCTACCTCAGCCTGATCCGGCGCCACCGGTGCCGTGGCAAGTCCGGCCGCCGATCTGTCTGGACCCGCCCGGAATTGGTCTTCCCTGTCGTGGCCACGGTGTCCTCCTTGCTGCACCTGACACCGATTGGCCCCATCTCATTCACATGGTGTTTCTCTTTGTGTTTAGCAGTGGCAAGCCATCTCGTTCAGCATTCATTTCCACTTGCAAAGTGCCAGGCAAGAGGTGGCACTGGGACATTCCCTTTTTTCAGGGCTAGTTCACTTTATTGTTATTCTAACCTTTAGCATTGCTAAAATTTGACAAAGATAAAACTAAATATACCATTATCAATACAACTAAATTAAATATTGGTAATTCTAAAACTTTCTACTCCCAAAACTTCCAACAAAATTTGGTAGTCTTAAACTAAACACCACCCATCCACACCTTACATTATCAAAATTTATTATTACCAAAGTTTGTTAGGTTTTTTTTATAACGAAGTGAACAAGTCTTCAGTCTCAAGAACTCAACAAGGGGAAAAGAAGAAAAAAAACTGAAAGCAGAGGCATCAGTTTCCAAGTTCCAACATCCGCAAGTCTTCAAAATAATCTTCCTAACATGCACCAGCATGTGCCACTAAGCTTAAGCATATACAAAATGCACCCACATTTTCAACTAAAGAACACTCACATTTCTGTAACGACGGGGGTTAAAAGACTGGATCCAAGGCCAATAGGTCAACTCGTTGGCAGTAAAGACCCTTCAGCCGTAGGCAGCAGACAGTACCCACATGTCAGAACAAAAAAAAAACCGGGAGGATGACAAGCCTATCAGTCAGATTGTCACAACTCACAACAGCAGCCTGTTCCATGGAGAACGGCAGTCCATCATAACATCTTCAGCAGGAAAAGGGGTAACCTCAACATTTCCAGATCCGCATAAATAAGGATTTTTATTTGCAGTTAAGGTAGACTGATTGTACAAGATGGATATTCAAATTGATGTTAATAGCACCCGTCATTCCCAAAAAATACCCCGACCCACTGTACTTCTATTGCTGTCCGTCTCTTGCTATCAGAATATTAAAGGGGTTAGATGGACTCAAATCAATGAACTATTGCACTAGTAACCTACAATTTGACTGAAGCTTCCTCACTACGATTCATTGTCAGATAGGCTCACTAGTTAGCTTAAGCCTGGCTGTTAGCCATGTATTCAATGATGCTGATGTAGAACCTGAGGGATTGACAGATGAAATTTGAGCTCCAGCGTTCTGGCTTCCAGCAGCTGCATTCAGTGGACCTGAGGTCCTGTGGACAACCGTGTTCAATGACAGGGGTGCCATGAGGCTAGGATTTGAACTAGATGGCAGTGGGGATGCTAGGATAGCTGGGTGTGAGTTTGATGCTGGTGAAATTGTTTGAATTGTTTGACGAACTGAATTAGATGCCATGGGGGTTAATAGGGAGCCTGCATGTGGGTTTGTTGATGCAGAGTTTTCCATGATAGCAGGGGCAATCTGTCTCAGTGGTGTAACACCAGGATTAACAGGAAATTGCTGTTGATTTGCGCGACTCATGGTGTATGGTGATGGCATCCTAAGCTGTTGGACATAAGGAGCGGGAACATGTAATTGTGCTCCGGCAGCTCTGTAAGTGCCATGTGGCATAGGCATTGTAGTAAAAGGTGATGATATTGCTCTATAGATATTGCCAGGTAAGATTGACTCCGGTTGGGTAGCCTGTGATGATGGTTGAGCCACCAGTGAAGGTTGGGCATCTGGTCCTGATGAATAAAATATCCGTTGTCGGACTGCTGGTGACAAGGAAACTGGTGATGCTGTGACTTGCTCTGCTAAAATCCATGCAGATGGTTGCTGAGAAGACTGAACCAGCTGCCCGATTGTGGGTCTCATGGATCCCCTTGCAATAATCAAGGAAGAAATGGAGTGTTACAAGCATGATCAGAGGATTGCAGAATAAATATCCGAGTCAGCAACATATCCTTAATTTAAATTGCCTCAGCTTGCAGATCGATGTAACGCTACCAACTAAGGCAGAGAGCAAAAGGCACATAGCATGGTGTTCCTGAAGAACTGAGAAACAATTGGAAAATAGTACTCCTGCATGTCACATGTATCAGCAATTCACATTCAAAACAACAAAGTATACAGCATGCAAGTACATGAATAAGGTAAGAACATGCCCAATACTTTTGGATAAAGTGGAACACAGCTACTATGATAAAAAAAATATTAAACCATAAACTTGATCATAGAGTTTCACGCTGAAAGACTAGTTATGACCAGGACATTATTATGAAGACAATGAGATATAATGGTAATATATTGTTGGATACCTTGAGCTGCATATGATGGTAGGAATTTCCATAAAAAATTCTCAGTTAGTGATTGGTTTATAAAGACTTTACTGTAGATAGTATCAAGTTATGCCCCCTTCTGAGCGTAAGAAGAATCTTCCTTTTGAAGTAAGGAGGCGTATTTCTTTTTTAGCTTCTCCATTTCTTGGTTTTATTCCATCGGAAGTTGTTTTCTCTGTACATAAAACGATGTGTGGCAGTTGTGAAAAATCACAAAAAATATCATAAAAAAATTAAAGAAAAACAGAGGGTGTAGATAAAAAGGTGCAAACCTTTTGTTCATGAGCTTTACTAAGAATATTGCTGGTATGTTTTAATCTTTCCAGCTCATTTTTGAGAGGTTCGTCACTAACTCTTTGAAAATTAAACACTATTAGTGTCACTGGAAGGGGCTGAGTGGGTTGTTCAGGACTTAGTGTGGAGTTGGACTGAACATCTATCTGATTCATGTCTTCAGAGCATATTCTTTCAAGTGGGACAGGTTGTATTGTGGATGATGGCTCCAGCTGGGGCTGCAAATCACAAGCTGCCATTGTGCAAGGCGTCCCTACTCCTGTTTCTGCAGATCGCTCTTGCATTGAATCTGATGGTAGCTCAGACTGCCCTTCATGCGTTGTTTCCATGCACAAAGCACCTGTTAGTTCTACTCCTGTCTGCAGATCCTATGAAGGCACTACACTTTGATGGCAGTAGTAATACTTTGTGGCACTCAGTCCATTCAAATGGAGCATCCTGTGTTGAGGTTGATCGCTGTATCTCAGGTTGCAAATTCCGAGCTGCTGCAGCACTCAACATACCTTCTTGATTTGCCTCTGTGAGTTGATCTGGCACTGGGGTTGATGATTGCATTACAGGCTGAAAATCCTCAGCTGCTGCAATGCTCAATATACCTTCTCGTTCTGCGACTGGATATTGATCGTGCACTGAGTTTGGAGGTTGCATTTCTGGCTGTAAATCCAGAATTGCTGCAGAGCTGGACATACCTTCTTGTTCCACCTCTGCAGATTGATCCTGCCCTGAGGTTGATGGCTGCATTTGAGGCTGAAATTCCAGAGTTGCCTCTATGCCTGCAGGACTTGCAGTTGAATGTCGTGAAGTTTCCGGGCTTTGTTGGGCAGGCTGGCTTGCATTTTGTTGTGCAGGAATATTTGATTGACAAGTCTGAGTTTCAACACCTGTAGAAACTACCAAGGCAGCCGATTCGTGTACGATGTAAGTTGGAGATTCTGAGTGTGAAGGCTCTTCGGCAACAATGTCGTTAACTACAACTCTGGCATCAAGTAAATGCTGCCGAATTGTTGCCCCTTCCTGCAAGAAAACAGCTGCTCGATCTGATTGATAATATGTTTGAATTATGTTGTTACTTTCAAGTGAAGCATCCAACAATGAGGTTGGTGGTTGCATTTCAGGTTGGAGGCTGTGTGACAAACAAACCTGTTCGTTCTGCTTGTGCAGGTGGACGTGGTGGAGGTGCTCAACTGTGCTGGACAGACGGATCTGTGCTCTGTTGGGAAGACATATTTGATATATTACCCTGAGTTCCAACCGAACAACCCGCGCACCCAAAATCCGTCGCGGAGCCTCGCGATCCAGGCCGAAGGCACAAAACCCTAACTCCCAACCATTCCCGCAAAAGCGCCCAACATAGAAGGAGAAACCCCGCACAAGAGGGGAACGCGCGAGAAGGCTATAGCTCCGGGGAGCGGGGGGCGGGGAGACCGGATTGCGGCGGCGGGCAGGGGCTTGCGCGACCGATGGGAGGCGCAAAGCGTGGGGGAACGGTAGCTGTGGTGGGTTTTGAGCTCCCACCAGAGGGGAGAGAGACGACGCCGCGGGCAGGAAGGGAAAGGGAGAACGGCGGGGCCCTCCTTCCCTCTCTCGCCCTCTACGACGCCACGCACCCCGGTTTATATACTATTCTACCTCACCGTCTTTCTTTATATGACAGAAATCTACGACGTGAGAAACTTATAAGTATCTAAAGTTCTTCGTGCTCCCCCTTAGTTTAGTATTGCCTATAAGAGAAGAGTTATAATACGTATAAGTAATTTTAGTGCGTGTTTGAATGGTATCATACTTTTTTTACTAAGCCTACAAAGTTGATAAAAAATGTTTATGATATATATAAAAAAGTATAATAAGTCATAATTACGGTATGAACCAAACACTCATCTGTCTAATGTTTGGCATGATAAAATATAGTATTTTGAACCAAACAGACGTACTCATATTAAAGATAGAGTTAAAATGTCTAGTTTATCTTTTCAGGATAAGTGAGATATTAGTTCAGACTAGTTGTATAGGTTAAAGGAAAAGTTAATTTAATATGATTATATTTTGAAAGTAAAGTTTTTAGTTAAAAAAATGAGTTGAATGATTGATCTTATTGGTGAGATAGAAAGTGCAGATATATTCAGGTCCTTTTTCTAAGTTTTCTATGGGTTTTATAAGAGATTTGTCACTTGTAGTAACAATTATTGCATAGAGATTTGATAGTTTGGATGCTAAATATAGCTTAAGTCATTATCATGAAATAAGTGAAGCGTATACTAGTATAATTACATTTATATGACATAACTTTAGTGTTCTCATCACTTGTTGGTTTAAATTTTTCTACCTTTTGCGATGCTAGCATTTTTCATCTTTGGTGATTTTGTCTTTAATATACCAACCACATTATGTTGTAGGGCTACCTACACTATCATATCAATATCACATATTCACATGATGCAGGTAGACGTCTTCTTAAGGTGAAATACTCACCGTACATTAAGCAAAGGATTGGAGATTCAGTTGTGTATTGTTAGAAGGTCGTGAGGCATGAAGACACTCATCAGGCAACAGCGGTTCTGCTTCTGCCTGACCCTACAAAAGCATGCATATGTGTCTGCTTCAGCTTGTGGTTCACATTAAATACGTGAATAATCCATGGTGAAGTTAAATGATCCACACCCATTCTAAAAACAAGTTCACCATCTCAGCCAATTGTGATTCTTGAAAAATGTGAGACAACCTGAAAACGAGATTTCAAAAAGATTTGAATTTGAGAGCCGTATTTCATAAGTTACCCGCCAAAACCCAATTAGGTCGTGTTTAGCAGGACAGAGAGTCATTTTATAAATCACCCGCTAAAAACTACTTAGGCATTGTTTAGCAAAGCTTCGTCCTTGACAAGAGGTGGACTAGGATTTTTGTTAAAATTGCCAGCCTATCCCAGGTGGGCTGGAATTTAGTTTATAACGAACGAAGATGTGGGAACCTTTTCAGTTAGGCCGATTGCATCCAAGGGTTAATTCACGATCCAACTGACTTATCTCTTCGTTTGTCCTTAGTAGGATGGCAATCATGTCCAATTGCCCATTAACCAGTGAAAAACTCTATTAGGATTGGGTATGTTCTTAAATTAGTGCATGTGGGTATATTATTAGGTTAAAACCAATGCCCGATAGCTGGGCACAACCAATATGTGAATTTATGAGTCACTAGTGTTTTGATATATACTTATCAAACTCTAATTTATATATTGCACTATGATATGGCTATTTTACGTCAAACTCATGTTAACTTGCTTTAAAATTAGTTTAGTTATTATTTAATTCATGGATTAATTTTATTAACTAGATTGTTTTTGTATTGTTGCTACCGTAAATAGACATACCCACGGGTAATGGGCCAATGTTTTATATCTACAATAGGTTTACCTATATTACAAAATTATTTCATGAGGAATATGCATTACTCATACACCCCATGCCCCATTGACATCTCCTCACCAGCCCACACGGAGTAGTAACAATCAAAAGGGAGAAGATGGCGCTACGGGCAGGAGGGAAAATGAGAATGGTGGGGCCCTCCTTTCCCTTCTCGGCAATCCCCTCCCTCCCTCTCTCTACGACGTGACACACCCCGGTTAGGGTAAACAGTAGATTCTTTTGTAAGCAGTGTCTCTCCTACTATATATTACCCTATCCACAATTCTTCTTAGGCAGAAATTTATGATGTAAGAGAAATGGAGAACGTAAGGAATCAAATGTAGAGTTATCCATGCTCATGCTCAACCTTAGTTTAGTTTTGTTTAGGAGAGAAAAGATGCAATATGTACAAATGCACTTATAAAATAAAGTTTACAGCTGAAAAAATAGGTCTAAGGGATGATCATTGAATATATCAGTGGGACAGAAACTCTAGATATATTGAGTGTGTCATGATTTCAGTGTTGAACTCAACGAAGTCCTATCTCCCAAAATTCCATGGGTTTCATGGGTTTTATAAGAGATTGTCTCATGTATTAACAGCTATTGCGTAGAGATTTACTAGCTTCAATGCCAAATATCGCCCAAGTCAAGTCTTACCAAAACATTACCGCCCTTAATGCTTTCATCAATTGACAATTTATTTTTTTTTCTATTATGATTTTGTCTTTAATATACCAACCATTTTCTGCCGTGTAGGGATAGCTATATCATCATGTTGTATGTCAAGACATTTTCTTAATGTGGGAGACTCACTGGTTGCTTCAGCTTGTGTCTCACAATATAAGACGTGAATAATCTAGGATAAAGTTGAATGATTCACACCTAACAAAAAACAAATCCATCATCTCCAGCCAATCGTGATTAGTGAAAAATATGAGATAAATTGAAAAAAAAGAAAGTGAGTTTTAAACATATTCAAATGGGAGAGTGGTGTTTCCATAAGTCACTACCAAAACCCTCTTAGGCCCTATTTAGCAAAGTGGAAATTACCCATCAAACCCTGCTTAAGCCTTATTTGACAAATCTCCGCTCATCCCTACAAGAAAAACTACAAATCTGATGTCTAATTTCTTAAAATAATCGGACGGTTGACCACCGGGTAAAACATTAAGTTATAGGTGATGAAAAAAACCAGTCATTAAAATATTTAAAAATTTACAAAACATGGTGTGTTTGAAATATGTGGCTATCACATATTGTTGTAAAGATTTTATTATAAAGAATACAGTAGTAGTAGATCTAATAAATAATTTAAGGGAAAAATATTTTAAAGATTGTTACATGCATGCATGGATGGATGGAATGAAAAGAGAGCAAGTGCTATGGTAGGAGAGAGTATAGGTAAGTAGTTACACGGTTTAAAACATTATGTTATACATGTTAAAAAAATCAGCAATTGAAATATTTATTTTTTTAAAAAAAACAGCATACATTAAAGCATGTCGCTATTATATATGAAGCATTTAGTTTTAACGGTTTGAAACATATATTTTTCATTAGAATATAATCATACATTAAAATAGAATGGTGCCATTGGTTCATATGTCGTCGGATGAGTAATTTATTTTTTTTTAAAAAAAACTACGTACATACATATATGAATGGAGTGGAGAGATAGCAAGAGAAGAGCACCCGATCGATTGATGGGGCGACCAATCCGGAGCGTTCTCCCCATCTATAGGACAGACAGGGAATTTGGTTCGAAGTGGCGCCTACCCTAGGTGGGCTGGAGTTTAGTTCATAAACGGACTAACACCTTACAGTTATGATTCTGATTAAAGTCATGTGGAGTTTGAACTTTCCGTTAACACAAGCTCTTGTGTTAAGTCGCATGAAAGCGGAACGGAAGTGCTCAGTATCAACAGTTTCTCCTGTAACTAGATTCTAACGATCCAGAATTTGTATCCTGTTCTATGTTCAATCTAAATTATAAGCAAATAAGTCCTTCACTAAAAAGGGATAGGAAATCTATATGTGAATCAGAAATAGCTCCTCTCTGCATGGCTTTAGTTTTATCACGCACTGAGAAGCAGCATTTTCTTATTATTTCTTTGTTTTTTTTTTCCCACAGGCGATGGCTCCACGTCTTCTGCAATCAGTCTTTGCATCTTTTGGGGATCTCTACTTATATAACCTTTCAAAACTCATTTTCAATAATCACGTTGCCCAGCGGGCAGTATCCTTGAACTCATTTATGTAGATATGATTTTCCTTTTCACAAATAGACAAGTCCATTTCCCTGGTTAATGGTGACCTTAACAAGTCATTTCCAGCTATTTTCGCAGCTGGTTAACTGGTTCATGTTCTTCTGTATTACGCGGACTCTCTCAAACAACATGGAGACAGTTTTGACTGTTACTGGACTTTACTATTGGTTTGTTGCAATAGAATCTTCGAAGGGAATTTCGGTTGTTTCAAAGCAGCGGGCTGCCAGCAAGCAAAGCCCTCTATCAAGAAAAATGGCTCTACTCATAGCAGCCTTAGCTCGTGCCATTCAGCCAACAAGTGCCATAACATGGCTATATGTTGGTCTTTTCGATTCTATTCAGATGAAATCAATATCCCGGTTTCTCTTTCTCGAGGTCATTTTGCTAGGGTAAGAAACTATTTAAAAATTCATGTCAAACTTGTGGTTTTAGTATATTTCTTTCTCGGATTTTTGCACTGGGTATGTATAAATCGGATGAATCCAGGATGTTGTCTATGGTAAATTTTCATAATGCCCTTTTCTCTGTTATTTCTTGAATTTTTGCATCATAGTGCTGATGCCTATTATTTATTGAAATTTTGCATTGAATAAGCATTATGCTTATGACATTTAGGATGTTGCCCATGGTAAGTCGTCTCGCTGGTAGGTCTTGTGAAAAACACACCAAACATATCGGACAGTAGGGATGTGTTTTCACATGCTGCACCATTGTTAAGATAGTCGTTCACATTGTTCAAGACAGGAGGGATCATTACTATCTGTCATGCCAAATGACAACAAAGGGAAGAATGCTGGGTTGATTACCATATGGTCATAGGTTAGATGGTTGTGCACGAACACTAGCTTTAGGACACGTGCGATAGCATTATGCATATTACTTCTGAGATCAGGTCTCTTGACCCCTTCAGTTTCTTTTGTTGGAATTATGATCGGCTTGTTATTAAAAAAGCTGATGATTTAAGGATTGCTTTTCTTGTAAGGTCTTTTTTTTTCTCTTTGTTACAAGAGGGATACTTGTATAAACCTTACATGGCTTTTAATCTTTTTCCAGGGTCCTTGTCCTTACTAGAATTGGTTTTGGCTGCTGCCTGTCCTTTCCATGAGATTTGCCTGCTCTAGAGATATTCAGAGTGAGATACACGAATGAACGTGCTTTCATTTTGTCCTATGCAATTTTGTTGATTCGTTCAAATTTGAAGTCAATTGGTGTGTCAGTTATAGATATAAACCTTTTCGGAGTCAAGGTCAATTTATTCCTTTTCTCTTGTCGATTCCAGAGGTGGGGTGAGCTGCCGACTAAAAATGAATCTGGGGGCATCTGTGGTAGATGCGAAGAGCGCATGGATCCTCCCAATATGGGGGTTTGCCTCGTTTCAGCCTGAGCGTAGCGGGATTCTTGGGGTGGTGCGAGAGCGAGAAAACCACCCCTCGGCCTCGCTCGACTCCCGGACGTCTCCTCGCGAGTTCGCCCGCCGCCGCCTCGCCTGCGTCACATCCATCTCCATCCCGCGAGCGGAGCGGCGGTGCCGGCGCTGCTGCTTCCGCCGCACCTCGCTCGCCCCCTCTGGTGACCATCCGTTTCACTTCTGCACAAAAATTCCTCTTTCTCATCTCTCTCTACCCTCTCTTGTTCTCGACTTTGCGTTAGCCCTAGCTTCTCTTCTACATCTGGAAGCTGCTTTTCTCTTTGCCTTTTGCCTTAACCCTACTACTACTAGTAACAGTTTCGTTTGTTCCCAAGAAAATTTGGGGGTTCAACTGAACCCCCATGCCCCACGTTAGGTCCGCCCCTTCTGAAATGTGAAATCAATGAGTTCCAAGGATTTAAAATTAGCGTGCAACCAATTCTTATAATTCTTTGGTCACATTTATTTATTGAGGAGATTAGTCATGTTGATGTAAGCGAGCATTTCTATGGTATGTTACAGAGCACTGCAATTCTGAATGTCATTAGATATTTTTGCAATATTCTGCTTTACTGTTAATGTTATGTACTACCTCCGATTTCACAAGGCTTTGATCTTTTCAAAGTCATACTTTTTTAAGTTCGATCAAATGTATGGAGAAACATAGCAACATTTTTAACTCAAAACAAATATACTATAAAAATAATTAAACTAATTTTGTGTTGTAAATATTGCTACTTTTTTTTTTTACAAATTTGATGAAACTTAAAGAAGTTTGATTTTGAAAAAAAGTTAAAACATCTTACAATATCAAACGAAGGGAATAGGACTTTGCTCCAACTATTTCTAGTGTACTTTTGATAAATTTAAACCTTGTTTGGATTTGTGTGCATGAAGACTTGTAGAATTTACTCTTGACATCTGTGTGGGCAGTTGGGTGTGCCACTACTTGGTGCTCTTGGTTTCCATCCATCTTTACCTCTCCTATTCCATATCATCAACTTGTTTTTTTTGCCAGTAGAATTACTAATTCAGCAGCGTTAGTATCTTGAATGAGAAATATATGTACTGTCAGAAGAAATGAATCCTTTAGGATGAAATGTGTGAATAGATTCAATGCGAAAAGTTTATGTTCTTATGTTTGCACTGTTATTCATTATTATTTAACTTTATTCAGTAATTTTATTGAAAAATGGATGCTAGGTCTGAAGCAAATTGCATGATCTGTGGTGATAGCATGCGCTCGATCTGAGACAGCATTCAAATAAGCCTCGCCAAAGGTGTCCTACTGGAATTACACAAACTTCCTTGAGAAACGATTAGAAGATGGCCACCAAACCCCAGAATCTGAGGGACAACAAGCGGTAGGTTCCCATTTCCAAGCCTGCCTCACTCCACCACCATGATGCAGCATCACCTACGTCGATGCGGTGCCGCTGCCTTCACCATGGTCCGATGTCTCCGCCACTTTCTGCATACCGTATCCACACCACCTCCAGTGGGATGGAAGTGCCCTTCTCCCCGGCTATACTCCACCAATGGTGAACACATGTCTCCCGTCACATCTTCTTGCTTCATCTCTGCTTCATTCTTTGTCTGCTTCCTGGTTCATCTATGATAATACGACTGTGCTATGAGATCACTCCGAAAGTTTTCTCCTTTTTTATTTTCTGGCAATGCTTGAGCTGCTTCAAAGAAGAAATATTTGATTCAAGCGCTCTCCTTTTTTGCCCCTCTTTTCGCATCAGAGATGAACCTGCAGCTTCCTGCGAACCTGGTGGCGGTCATGAAGCAGAGAATGAAATTGATCGAGAAGAGGAGTGCATACCTCCAGGATCAAATTAACCAGGTAATCTTTGGACGGGCAACCTCTGTTTCCAGCACTGTCTTGTTCTTGTTATCATGTAGTTGTGTAGAGCTTTGAAATTTTAGTTAGGAAATAAAGATAGTCTTGATGTGAGTTTGACGTTAATGGAGACAGCCAGATGCCTCACCTGAAGAATACTCGAGGGCCAACAAGGAGCTCCACAAATTGGAGAGTACTATGGATATGATCAAGGGGCTGCGGTCCAAACAGGAGGTAATAATCTCATGAATGTGTGTAATGTTAAGGTCCCATGGTATGATAGATTGAGAGTAGGCCAAACTATTTGAGTTTTTGCAGGAAATTGAGGGTTTGAAATCTTTGGTGACAAACTCCATTGAAGAGAAGGACTTGCGTGAGATGGCAGCTCAGGAGCTCCTTGAGGCTCTGGAGGAGGAGAAACAACTGCAGCACAATCTGTTTCGATCATTACTTCCAAAAGATGAAGCTGACGAGAGGGATTGCATATTGGAGGTCCGCGCAGGTAAGGCAGAACCTGTTTTGTCTGTCCGTATGCATATTTTATCCTTTTTGGTGTCAACCAATGTATTTGGGCAACTGGTGGTTGATGTTATGCAGGTACTGGAGGAGAAGAGGCATCTTTATTTGCAATGGACATATTTAAAATGTAGGATTTGCCCCTTTACCGGTGTTGCTCCACAGCACATACCTCTGCTGCTCAATCTATTACTAATAAATTTGAGTCGTCTATGTTATAGGTACGAGAAGTACTCCCAAAAGAATGGTTGGAAATTTGATGTTATTGATATCATGGAGTCTGCATTAAAAGGATACAAGGTATAATCTCTGTTGGCAATAACAAAGGTCTTTTGTGAATATACACACACCTTTTATTATTGTAGCATAAAATTTGTTACAATGTCTAGATTTGGAAGATCTTCCCTAAGTGTCAACATGCATTTCACATTATTATTCTTTCCAATTTAATGCAGGAAGCCAGTGGGACTATATTGGGTACTGGGGCATATGGGAAACTCAAGTTTGAGAGTGGCATACATAGAGTTCAGGTATGATGATGGGTTCTATTTATATTCATCACATTTGGCCACTTGCCTTTTCTATTATATGACTTGACCCTGCCCGTGGCAGCGAGTACCAGTGACGGAGAAATCTGGACGGGTGCACACTAGTGCTGTATCTGTTGCTATTCTTCCTCAAGCTGATGAGGTTGTAATTGGATATAGCATTTTGATTGGTGTTTTTTTTCCAAAAGTTTTTATCATCTATGCAATTTATGGAATGGTTAGTAAAAGTTGCTTCTTTGAGAGCAGGTTGATGTCCAATTGCGCAATGAGGACTTGAGAATTGATACCTATAGGTCAGGTGGTTCTGGAGGTCAGTCTGTCAATACGACTGATAGTGCTGTTAGAATAACTCATGTTCCAACTGGAACAGTTGTCACGATACAAGATGAGAGGTCACAGCATCAGGTTGCCATACACACACGATAATTCCTTTGCTGTAGGTTTCCCCTTTAAATCAGAAAAGTAGTAGTGCTTAGATAGCTCAGTTTCATATTTCCGTTTCTGTGTTGTTATGCCCTTCATTTATATATTTTTAATCTCATCTTTATTTTCTCATTCTTTAACAGTTTTGTTGCTCTTAGCATTATCTTAACATTTATTTGTTGTCTTCAATTCTGACGCACCAAGTCCAAATCAATCATATCCATTTTTAGAAATGTTGGTTAATTGGTTTACTACTTACTCTACTAATGCTATATGTGATTCTTTTTAGAATAAGGCCAAAGCCCTCAAAGTTCTCCGAGCAAGACTATATGAAATTGAAAGGCATCGGCTCCGTATGGACCGGTCAAAGCTTCGATCAGAGCAGGTACCTCACTATTTAGATAGCTCATCACAGATGTTACACTTTGTATGGGACTGTCCAATTCTGACTTTGCTAGTAGATTGGAAGCGGTGACAGGTCCGAACGTATCCGAACATACAACTTTCCACAAGGGCGTGTTACCGATCATCGTGTTGGGATCACACATCACTCCATACAAGATGTTATGGAGGGGGAGAGCTTGGACATCTTTATTGATGCGCTCCTCCTGCGTGAAGAAATGGACGCAATCGCTTCATTCGCTTCTTAAGTCATACTGGTTTCGTAGTTTTTTTGAGCATCAACTACATTAGGAACAAACGAGAGAAGGAACCATATATACATCATTCCAGTAGCATGTAGCTTAGGATCATTACTGTATCGCCCTTTATTCTGAAAGCAGTCGCAGCCAAACGCATTTCTTCATAATTTTTGCCGCCCCAGTTATTTGTGGGCAACTGAATCACGAGTGGCTGCCACTTTTGGTGTTAGTTCTGTTAAATGGGAGTACAATTTTGACAGAGAATTGTAAACTATAGTCTGTACGGGGTTGTTTGGTTGGTTTCTAAGTTTGCCACAGCTAACCCTAGACAAAGCGTGGCATAACAGAATAGTGTGATCATAAATTAGTAGGCCACAAGTGTGACATGGTTTGCAAACAAATTGAATGAATGCCTTGTGGACAAGTATAAGAAAATGCGGCAAATCTAAGTTACGGCAGTGAAACAAATATCTATCTAATAGACTGGCATAACTATTATGTGTCTTGGCAAAGTGAAGACACCAATGAAACAATATCCTCCAATTAAAGTTGGTTTGGTTAAGAAAATACTTACACCTCTGCTCTGATATACACATGGCAAAATCCCTTGTCAGTTCTTCAAACAAAAGAAATCCTTGCCATGGGTCCGGTGAACGCTAATATATGTCTACTGTTCTTCAAAAAAAAAAAAAACCATTACCATGGGTGCGGTGAACGCTAATATGCCTGTCTTGGAGACCTATAAATGGCCGCATTGATGAAAGAGGAGAAACGTGTGCGCAATTTGATAATTGATCAATAGTCGAATACAAAATACTGTTGTATTTATGAAACACAAACAATTTGATGCATATCAAATCCGAGATTACTTTCTAAATTTAGAATCGTGCAAAACAGTGAGAAAATCCACATGTTATCATAGAAGACTGAAGGTCTGATAACATGGACCATGCATCTATGCTCCGAGTAACTAAGTGGAGGAAATAGATAATGCAAAACTGAAAACTGATATCTGATGAAAATGGTGGAAAGCATGACCAAAAACATGGTTGCATTTTTTCAACCTCAGCATGAATTTTAAACTCAGACAAACAAGCATACCAGACAAGAAAAATGGAACAGACTGACATGTGGAAAGATCATGCTTCAATTTAAATAGGATTGTAATACAGGAAAGAAACTGGGACATATGTATTCTCAATCTAGTTCACTTCAAAGAAAAAAAAAACTAAAGCCATCAGTGAGACAACATTTAATTGCGCAATATTTATCCAGCAGGAACATATTCTGTTACTACAAATAAGTAATCAACGAACAGGATACATGATATAAACAAGCTACAATTGATGAAAGGATCATCATCTAACATATCAACACTAGAATTTACGGTGAAGACGAGGCTCCAAAATAGGGATTCAATTACATTGCAAGCCTTTCTACACCTGAACTTGTGCTTCTAGGAACACAATCACTTGCTACACAGAAGCATAATGCCATGGAAGAGGAAGAAAAAGCATCATAGGCATGCCAAATCTACGATTGCAAGGTCCCAAACATTGGGGCACGATCATCTTTCAATGATCTGTCAGCTGAACCTGCAAGAATTACATACCAATCATTGTAAAGAACAATTAGCTCCCCATTTTGATGCTGTTAAATGTTGGCTCACCTTGAGCCTCCTGTTTCACCGGTTTCTTGTCCTCCCTGGATGATGGAATTGACAATGGCATTGAGCTGGCCGCAGCAGCTGCGGCCGCGGCGAATGCCAGCGCCGGCTGCTGCATGGCATTGAGCTTGAGCAGCTTGTCTCTGTCTCTGTTCGTCTCGCTGCTCTTCGGAGTCTTCTTCTTGGGCGGCGGTGCGGCAATGGGCTTCTTGACTTCCCTGGCCTCCGCCTCAAGCGTGCGGAAGGCCGCGTCGAGCATCTCGCGCGAGCGCTTCCGCGCGGCAGCCGCTTCCCGGACGCAGCGCTCCGCATCCTCGCGGGCCGCGGCGGCGGCGCGGGCGACTGACTCGTGCGCCAGCCGCGCGGCGACGAGGAGGATGCGCGCGGCGCGCTCGTCCAGCGCGAGCCGGCCGCCCCCGGCGGGCGTGTAGGAGAAGGGCTTTCCCTCGGCGGCGGCGGCGCACGAGGGGCAGACGAAGGAGGCGGAGTCTGGGACACAGGTGTGGTGCGCAACGAAGCGGCCGCAGCTGGAGCAAGCGGCGGTGGGTCCCGGTGGGGAGAGGATGGGATCGAGGCGGGGCTCCTGGGCGGCGGCAGTGGCGGAGGCGGAGGGGGGAGGGAGGAGGAAGAGGCAGGCGGAGCAGAAGGCGGCGGGGTGATAGAACAGGACACAGGAGGAGCAGAGGCGGCAGAAGATGCCGTCGTGGCGGACGTGGTGGAGGGGCCAGGCGTCGCGGCCTGATGCGCACCGGTCGCCGCCGCAGCCACGAGGGGTGGAGCCGGCGGACGGCGACGGGCGGAAGGGAGGCGTCATCGCCGCCGTGGCGGCTTCGATGCGAGAGGAGGGGGAGGATTAGGGTTTCTGTGGGGAGGCGCATCCACCAAACGGCTCAAAGGAGGATTTTCCCATTTTCTCCTCTTCGAAATGGTAGAAGGAAAAGAAAAAGGCCAAATTGTACAAATAACTTATTTTATAGTTTATCTACATGGAATACAATTTAATATATGTTTTCATATAATTTAACTTGTTTTGTACAAAGTACCAGAACAGAAGAGAAAGGTTGTTTCAAGCAAAAGAAAATATGGAAATACAAATCACACGTTTCAAAGGACAATTCATGAACAAGGATGAGAAGATTTAAGACAAAAGAAGAAAAGCAAATCAAAATACACAACCAGCAAGGCTTGATTAGAATCTGACAGATTACAAGCTTGATTTCATATGTAATTTTAATGAGATATTCTACACTACACTGGTATAATTTTAATTTGAGTAGTTCTGTACTACAAACATCATCATGAAGATTATATGATGAGTGAGATGTACTTGGAACATTGTAGAGTAAATCAAATTTTCTCTCTCTATATACACACACTTAGAAAAAATTCATTGAACATGATGTCGATATGTCCACATATACTAATAATAGTAAATTACAGCATCAACAATCATCAGACACATATTTAAATCCAAAATCTTATCTTTGATCAACTCTTGTCAGATCAGTCCTACAGAAAAATTTTGTGAAACTATAGTTCAATCTAAGTGTTCAGTCAAAGGATAGAATAATTGAACTAAATTGTTACTTGTAAATAGTGTTAGCTTCAAGTGTTAAGTCACCAATTGAATAGTTTGTGTGTTAAGCACTGTATTATTGGGTGGAAAAACATTTTGTTGACTAATTGAATTATAATGTTTGGAATGTCCTTCTGAGAGAAAATATTTGGCAGTATTACTCTTAGACCCCACAATTCCATGTACTTCCAGAGCAAAGATTTAACGATCAAACCTAGAAGAATAACATAGTAATAATTGAAGTTTAATTAAGCTCGCTGACCTTATAAACATAGAGAAAATTAGTAAAATTAGCAAAATGAAATCATACTTTTTTTCTTTTTTCCTCAGTAGTGATGGATATATGGATATAAAGTTATTGAAGTTTATTGGATAACCTTCGACAAATGTGTTCCAAGTAAAATTGAAATTTGATATCTAAAAAAAGTTGCAAAAACTAATTATGATATTATTATTAAAAACAATAATTATTAAACATAGAACTCATCAAAAATTTAGGGATTTCATAGGTTAATTAATCATACCAGTTTTGACCTAATTTTAGTGTGATATGGTTTCTGTTCATCATACAAAAAAGACAAACTGGTTATTTTTTAAATCAACAACAAATAAAGCTGAAAAGCCAGAAACTGGTTTGTAGCCTTTTGCTTGGAATAGGGAAGAAAAGATGAATCATAATTAAAAAATATATATTATAATTTATAGTGCAAGAGACAATAAAATAAATTTCATAACTAACCATATCACAGCTATGCATTGGTCTTGCATAAGCAGCTCTGTCAAAACATCTTTTTTTCAGATTTGAAATTTGTCTTACAGCAATCTCTCAGTAAATCATCCTAAAAGGCAAATATCAAATATTGAAAGTTAATTAAAATGTGAGTAAAATTTAAGTACTAATGCATATGATTAACTGTCCAACAAGATTTAATTTCACCAAGAGTTACAACCTAGTGTAACAAAGGGAATGACAGATGATATATTGACAAATTGCCATTACTGTACATTGCCTATGCAATCCAAATCAAATGACAGATAATATATATTGAATTAGGTCTGACTACCTAAAACAAATCATCATTTCTTCACTTTCACTCAAATAGTTTGCTAATCTGTACACAATATATGTAGCTAAATGAGAAGTTGGAGACAGTTTACAGAATAATATGCCTAGAAGTAGTTCAGGGAAACATAAAGTACCCTATCTCCAGCATCATAAACAATAGAGTCAAACACCTATCTCCAACATCATACACAATAGTGTCAAACACAACTAATAAAGTTTCTACAAAATAAAATGCATCTAACCAAGAGACAAAACAGATCCCAAATAATATGATCAAAGTTACACTTTCAGAAATTTATTAACTAAAATAAGGATAGAATTATTACATAAGGTTATCAACTGAAACCTTTCTGCTAAACCAATAGAATTATTAGATAGAAGTACTTTTTTCTAACCCTAATAGAAGAAAAAAAGAAATGTTTTTTGGATTTTGAGGGATGACATTGATGAAACATATATTTACAAAATACAGGCAGCAAAGTTTGACAATTCTCCTCCACTTTTGAAAGATGCTCAAAAAGTGTAGAATTTGAAGTGTACATTAATAATAATTAACAATTAACACAGGAAACAACTAAATCAAAATTATTGATTGGATATGCAACATAATGTTATTAATGAAAAACTTACTCTTAAAATTTACTTGAGTTGACTTTGCATAACATTATAAACCTTTCATATTGGCTCATTGAAAATGGAAATCTTTCTGGAGTGTATGGGTCTGTGGAATATTTAGCATGTTGCAACTTTCTCCTAAGATCATGATGAGCTTTTTGGTTTCTAGTGCTGAAATTTCTAATATTTCTATCCAAATTGCATGAAAATATTGTCGAAGATTAGGCTCCTCTAGCAGAGGATCAACATACCAGCCTTTGTAAGTTCAGCCCAAAGAGCGTGGGTGCAAGATTAAGCAATGGTTGAGATAGTAAATGTGGGGAAATGGATTATACAAGTTAGGGCTATGTGGAGGTGTAATATTTGTGTTCTTTTTTGCTTCGAGGGGATGAATTTTAAGGCTTGTGTGCTTGATAGATTTCTAGGTTCATGTGGCACCCTAAATCTTGTGAGTCTGGAGGCCACCTTTATACCTATGGAATATGTATCAACCTAGTATACATAAGCTAGTACACAGAATATTGTTGATACAAAATAGTCTAACAATATTACATCACTAGGATAGTTCAAATAAAAGTTGCCATCATGAATGATGGACAACAATTCAGCACAAAAGACAATAGAGTAGAAGCTAACAGTAAAAAGCAACTAAATGACTAAGTGCTAGGCTAAGCACCTAGGCGTCTAACTTATTCCACATGCACGACTCTGGAATTAGGCCCAAAACCCTAAAAGTATTCATACTCTATTTGTTCCTTAGCAGAAGGAACTCCTTAGCAGAAGGAACTCCTTAGCAGAAGGATCGTCTCCTTCTCCTTTTTCCACAAAGCCTAATATATTTATATAGATTGCAAGGATGTTCTTTTGTACTCAGCAAGCTCTAAGAAAGATACCATGTGTAGCCTAATAATGGAAGCTAGAGTTTTATTTGCAAAAATAACCTTTTGCTTAAAGGATTTCTTTTGTAAAACACTAGTGTGTCAAATTTTAGTGGTTGTAAAGAGGCTCACACCTTAATCCATTTAATAAGTTACTAACAATTTGTTATAATGATTAGTAAATCTATATACTTCTTCATTCATTTTATTCTCTTTTCATTTATTAGTTTCTTTTCACTCTCTTAAACTAGTCTCTTAACTATCTCATCTCCACAACTTAACGAGCCATCTCAGCTCAACTGCATCTCTCATCAAGTCGTCTCAAACCCCTACAAACTCTATGGTACCATATGACACCCTAGGCCACATAGACTTTTTTTTCAACCACTCATGTCTTTCATCTGCCACATAAGCTAACTTTAGAAATGATTCTCGTTCCACAAACCAATTTCGTAACCATTGGCAAACAAAACTATGTTATGAGAATCACCTCACATTCTCTCTTGACCATGGGCACGATTGTTCAAATAGTTTAAACTCTATAAAGATTGTACGATTTATCTACACGGCACAAAACTAACACCGATTACACATTGGCATCGAAAGTTCGTAACAAGGCATTTCCAAAGTTAGTCCATAAAAATCCCATGCCACATAGTTAGTCGAGTCTCAGGACAAGTATCAGGCAGCTCTAGTCATCATATACTTAGGGTACACTAGGTTCCTACACGTATTGGAACTATAAGCGACACAATAGAGGCGACGCTATGAAGGGCTAGTATCGAAACACACAAGTTCATCTCCTCATCCCCGTTGTCTCTCAACCACTAGCACACAAGATATCCATGAACTAACTAAGTACTCTTCTAGAGGTATCCTAGAATAAATGTGTTGTCACACTATAAAATGTTTGGATGGAATTCACAAAGTAATCGGTTCTTAATAAGAACACATAGCTAAACCACATATGCTCAACATATATATCATTAGGGTTCACAATTTATTGTTATTTCACAAACACATCGACATAAAGCATTTGCTTTAAAATATTTGGTTGCAAATCCATGTTGCCCACATGATAGTATAATTGCAGCGGGGCTAAGCCAACTACCTCGGCGATCGTACCCATAGGGTAGACGCTAGCACATCATTTGTAGGGCTATCAAGGACATGGTATTTTGATATCTTATAGAAAATAAGTGCGACTATTAGGTAGGTCTGTCTATTGCACTCGCAAACCATGACCAAATGTTTTAACGTGTAACCTAAGCATACATATTTACAAACAACATAATTTTGCACATATAGGAGGCAATATGGTCAAAGGTGGCTTGGCTTGGTCCTACAGTGGTTCTTCTTAGCCAAGAACACCTTTTGAATCATCCTTGGCCTTAGCAACTACACGCAAAAAGAAGTAAATCAACATAAAAGCTAATAAACTAGCTATAACAATACAAAATAATGGTCCCATTAGATAGATCTTATTTTTAGAAAAATTCTAAAAGCTGAATGGGCTCAAATAGAGTTATGCCTTGATAGATATGAATTTTGGAGGTTTTAATGAATTTCCAGAAATGGATAAATCAATTATTAGAAATTGAGAGGAATATTATGAGGGAATATTCTCCTCGAGCTGACAAGTGGGGATGTCTATCGTTGAGATAGAGGAGCCTCTAGGTTTGTGATCCATGGTGGACTAAGACTACCAAGGAGCACTAAGGGGTGGCCATTAGGCCTTGCCCATTTGAGTGACCTGAAAAGGGCAGGTAGGGTGAGTAGCCCATCAGGCCATATTGCACGGGCTATCTGGCTGGTTTGCGTGGCCCAACAATCGATTACCCATGAACTTTTGGGCAGTGCGACTGATGTGGGGCTCATAGGACACAAATGTTAGTGAGTTATCACTTCTAGGGTGATTATACAAAAAAAATTCCATAGTACTCTTGCAAACCTATGTGGATCCTAGTCTCGCAAACCTATGTGGCTTGAACAAGAGTGTGTGGCAAGCTCTCATTGCACCCTATCCCTAGTGGGCCCTATTCGGGCCTGCCCCGAGGCTAGTGGAGCGAGCGAGAACGGGAGTTGCTAATAATACTTTCCACACCTAATTCCTGTAAAGTTAGCTCCGCTCCTCCCTAGAACTTTGGTCATATGGTGTCCCTTGAAGAACTATAAGGGAAAAGCCAAGACAAGATGGAAGGGGTTGGAACCAAGTGGGTTAGAACATTTAGCCACGTAATGTGAAGTTCTTGGGAAATTTAGAATAGAAAGGAAGAGGTACTACTCTAATTCGATAATAAACTTGTAAGACCCTTCACCACCAGGTGGGAAATCACCAACACAACAGTAGAGTGTTATCAAGACGCCCGCATGATCTTTAAAACATGTAACCAGACCAAATAAGTCGCATATAATCTATTTGAATTCTAGCCACTCCACGCACTAGGAAATCTGGTGAGTTTCTAAAAAACTAATTTATGCAACAAAACACAATTGCAAAAGGAAGTCACGCCATTCATGCATATGTCACGTATGTGTGCTCACGAGCCTGGCTTGGCCGAAGCAAGCGAGTGCGCGCATGTGTTCCTGTTGTTTTCTCCACCACATATTGCTCAAGTGACTAGAAGAGTACTCTCTTTTAAGGAGATTTCCCTCTCCTAGAATAATCAAAGTGGTACTAAAGGTTCACATGCATCATTCCCATAAGGTGAGTCTTCCCACAAGGTACTAGGGTGCTAACCTTGGGTTTGTATCCATATCGTTAACATCATTCTCTACCTCAAAATGATAGTTATGACTCACCAAAAGATTGGGCAATCAAAGTCAAATGCTATGGCACATCAGGTGGCATCAGAGCTTTAGTTGATCAATGAGAGTTTTTTAGTTTTTGCAATTTTTTTACCTATAGTCTAGTTAAAAACAAAAAACAAAGTAGATTAGATTACTTGAAGTCCAAAACAATTTGAGCCCTTTACTGGTTCTACTTAGTCTTTGCTTTTTGAGCTTTTGGTTACATCGTTGTGTCGAGTTGCCGGTCTTAATATCCAGTCGTTTAGAGTTTTAATTTCTTGTCACATCTAGTACGATCACCATCATCGCCACTTTCCATGTCGTCGCCATCGCTATAATTCATATGATAATCGTCCCCATCTACATCACTGCCACCACTGTTGCAATTCACATTATCAATGTCATTCCCTACTTCAAAACAATTGTTATCCCTCATCGAAAGATCAGGCCTATCAAAGTCACACCCTGTGGCCCGTACATAGGGAGCTTTGCACCGCTCCTTGTCACTTAGGGAGCTCACTCACATTCACCTGCTCATCCATCTTCTCGTTTGTCACTATCGTCGGCCTCTCTACCTTTCTCTTCGCATACTCGCTCCCTGTCGCCGTCACCTACATCTGTCGATAGCTTAGAGGCCAATATCAAGGAGGACAGCCGAAGGAGATAGCCTTGAGGAGCTAGATAGGGTGTTTCGGATCCAACGTGGAGTGAGAGACAAAGGGGAAGCGGCTTAGGGACAGGGGACCTCGACATAACCACGGCAGTAACTCACGAGGCTACGGTGGCATGGGATGAAACGAGAGCTCGATGAGGCAGCGGCATTGCCATGGAGCCCCTCCTCCATGCCGTTGGCCACCATGACATGTCCCACTATTTTTTTTTCTAATTATCAGCGCCAAATAGGCACTATGTAGGATGACGACCGGGTCAACACAATATATGAGCGCCACGTCAGCGAAAATCACATTTAAAAATAGTGGAGAGATTTGTTCTGTATTGGTTTTAGAAGTTAAGTGTGCTCATTGTATGTATGGTTTTGTGGTTGAGGGCTGTAATTGGAACTGAACCCTACTTGAGAAACCTAAAACCCGGCCTTACATGTTAGTGTCCCATGGCCCAACCGTCCCACAGTGAGCATTTGTTTGTCTGGGCCGGATTCGGGTCCATAGGGGTAGTTGGTGCAGTACAGGCCGAAAACGCATTTGAAATTGAAATGGCCCGGTAAGTGAATTTACCGGCCCAAAAGCCACCAAACCGTAGGGGACTCGACCACCGCAGAAGCCTCGCGGACGGAGAAGGAGATGCGGGATCTGCCCTGGGTGTTGGGATCGGAGCGAAGGGCTGGCGCTGGCTTTCCGCGCGGCCAACGCGATGCCGGTGCGAACCTACTTCAACCCCGGCGAGCCGTCTTAGGGTAAACTCGCCGCCGCTCGCCGGCGTTTAGCCTGCTTGTCGCGCGGTTGGAATCCAATCCAGCTGACCCTCAAAGGGAGTGGGATACTTAACTGCTGCATTTTTTTAGCCTTTTCTGTTCGTTCGCTGCAGGTATGGCCACCTTACGGGGTCTCCGAAGTTACCTCCACCCGTTGACCTTTGCTGCGCTTTACAAGATTCTGGCCCTGCTCCACTTGGATACCCCATGGTTTATGGTAATTACTCTAGCAACTCATGCCAAAGAATTCATGGGTATTTATCTGAATGAAGATTGCAAGTGGAGCTTACTGTTACGATTCTGGTTAAAGTCATGCGGAGTTTGAACTTTCTGTTAACACAAGCTCTTGAGTTGAGTCACATGAAAGGGGAACAAAAGTGCTCAGAATCAACAGTTTCTCCTATAACAAGATTCTTATTAGGGATAGCTTACAGCTGGATTTTTAATTCTAACCATCCAGATTTTGTATCCTGTTCTATGTTCAATCTCAATTCTAAGCAAATAAATCTTCCACGAAAAAAGAATAGGAAACCTGCATGAGAATCAGATATCTTTCCTCTCCACATGGCCTTATTTTCTTTCACACACTGAGAAGCAGCATTTTCTTATTATTTCTTTATTTTTTTTCACAGGCAATGGCACCACGTCTTTTACAATCAGTCTTTGCATATTTTGGAGATCTCTAGTTATATAAACTTTCAAAACTCATTTTCAATAATCACGTTGCCCAGTGGACAGTATCCTTAAACTCATTTCTGTAGATATGATTTTCCTTCCATGAATAAAAAGGTTCATTTTCGTTGTGAATGGTGACCTTAACAACTCATTTCTAGTTATTTTCTCAGCTGGTTAACTGGTTTGTGTTCTTCTGTATTACATGGACTCTCTCAAACAGCATGGAGACAATTTTGACTGTTACTGGACTTTACTATTGGTTTGTTGCCATAGAATCTTCGAAGGGAACTTCAGTTGTTCCAAAGCAGCAGACTGCCAGCAAGCAAAGCCCCCCATCAAGAAAAATGGCTTACTCATAGCAGCCTTAGCTTGTGCCATCCAGCCAACAAGTGCTATAACATGGCTATATGTTGGTCTTTTGGATTTTATTTAGATGAAATCAAAATCTTGGTTTCTCTTTCTCGATGTCATTCCAAGGGTAAGAAATTATTTGAAAATTCATGTCAAACTTGTGATTGCAGTATATTTCTTTCTTAGATTTTGCGCTGGATATTCATGAATTGGATGAGTTTAGTTGTTGTCCATGGTAAATTTTCATAATGCCCTTTTCTCTGTGATGTCTTGAATTTTAGCATCATATCACGGCATTTTGAACATTGCCTATGGTAGGGTTCCAAATGCCTTTTGTCTATTATTTCTTGAAATTTTGCATTGAACATGCATTATGCTGATGATGTTTAGGATGTTTCCCATGGCAAGTTTTCTCACTGGTAGTGGTAGATCTTCTGAAAAACATACCAAGCATATCAGATAGTCAGGATGTGTTTCCACATGCTGCACCATTGTTAAGAAAGTCATTCACAATGTTCAAGGGAGGGATCAGCATTACTATCTGTCATGCCAAATGACAGCAAAACAAAGGATGCATGGTTGATTACTATATAGTCGTAGGTAAGATGAGTTATGCACAAACGCTAACTTGAGGACACGTGAGATAGATTGTTACAATCCTACATGCCATATGTAATTGTCTATAACGTCATCAGCATTATGCATATAATTTCTGAGATCAGGTCTCTTGACATCTTCAGTGTCTTTTGTTAGAATTACGAACACCTTGTTATCCAAAAAGGTGACGATTTAAGGATTGCTTTTCTTGTAAGGTCATTTGTTCTCTCTCTGTCACATCTGAGTAATTCTTCTATAAACCTTATATGCTTTTTAATCTTTCTGCAGGGTCTCTGTGCTTGCTGTGACAACATTTCTTGATTGTTGGATGTATGGTTCCTGGGTCATAGTGCCACTTTTTTTTTTTTGGAATTTAACCTCTTCTCTTCGGGAGGAGACTACTATGGAACACATGTGTTCCACTGGTACTTTAGCCAAGGTTTTCCATCAATTATTTTGACTTTCTTACCGTTTTCAATTTCTGGAATTATGAAGTCTCGAGAATGGGGACTTGCAAGTCTTATTGTCTGGGTATTAGCTGTTTATAGCATACTTGGACATAACAAATTCAGGTACTTATCTCTTCTCAAAAGTTTGTAATGTTCAATCTCCTCTTATTACAAAAAGTACACATGCCCTGATATAAATAGATTGAATACCACAGGTTTGTTCTCCCGGTGCTTCCTTTAATGTTCATGTTCTCGGGATACAACTTAGCCACAGTGGCACAATTCAAAGAAAAAGGTCACAATGTGAAAGGGGGCCTTTCGAGGTTGCACCTTGCTGTCATTCTGCTCATCCTGACTAATGTTCCAATGGCTTTATATATGTCTTTATTCCATCAAGTAAGTTATACTTTAAGTAAGCATGTTATTTATCTGTGTGTTCCTTGGGTTAATTTGGTTGCTTTCTATTTGCGCCTAGTTAGCTTTTCTTTTCAAGATTCCTTTACTGCTGTTATGTGTATGTGTACCTTTTCATTATATCAGAGGGGAACTGAAGATGTTATGCTTTATCTATCACGAGAAGCCCATAATGGTAGAGTAAACAGTGTCCTCTTCCTTATGCCTTGCCATTCAACACCTCATTACTCTACATTACATTACAACCTACCTATGCGCTTTTTGGACTGTACTCCTAGGTGATTCTTCTTTCACTGTTTCTAGTGCAATAGATATAGCATTTCATTTTACTATGTTGTACATGGCATAGCCGATTATCCTGACTTAGTTTGCATGTTACCAGTGAAAACAAAGGGACCTTGGATGAGTCAGATCATTTCCTCATGAACCCATCAGATTGTGGGCAAGGTTTTTGGAAATTTATCTTCGTTCAGTCACATTGTATTATTTGAATCTGAAGAAAGGCATGTTAAGTTGCTTCTGCGCAATTCCTTTCAAGAGGTAAAACACTGTTGAATCTTAAAAATCTCTTCCCACAGTTCAATAGGTATATGTATTTACTTAGTGGCCTATTTATGAATATATGATGTTTGGGAAACTTGTACTCTAACTTCTCTAACTTCAACCACTAATTGTCTAAAATGCCATTTAAATTAGTAATGTGGAATCGGTGTCATTAGATTTGCAATATAATTTTGCACTAGCATATGCATATCAAAATTAATATTAAAGTAAGATATTGGAATGTCGATGTCCAAGAGGGAACTGATTATTTCTAATAAAAAAGAGAAGAAAAAACATCAAAAATATTGTCCAGATTGCCAAGTTCTTCTATAAGGCTTACAATTTAGTTGGTTCAACTAAAATAAAGAAATGTCTAAAATACAAGGATGGGCTACATTTTTGAGTATTTCTTTGTCCCCTTCATATTCTAGTTTTTTTAAAATGCATGATGAGATGACACCAATAATGACACCAACCCTAGTATTCTGCTCTCAGGAATTATGTGTCCCAGAAACCAGGATAATTTCCTTTTTGAATTTATGTCTTCCTAGAAAGAATTGTCATCAATTTGTAAGGTGAGCATCTGACATAAGTTTTGTATTGCTTGCGAGTGATAACAAAATACAATTAGGTTATTGTTTGTTGCACTCAGGTAGTTAATAGTTTATTGTAGTTACAATTTGTGAATTAGCTCTCTTACAATGAAACGGATAGGTAGCACTAAATTGCATGATGAATTGTGCATCACATGTGTTCAGGCACGAATCGGTCCATCGTGTTGGCCGATGGAGGTTCGATGCGATATGCCTAAATATGTAAAGACTTAGGAGATCTGCTTAACTCCAGTACATGTGCTTAAGCTTCTTGATGTCTTTGGGTTGTTAGGGTTTAGGGCGTGCTAGTTAATTTGATTTCTAATTGATAAGAAAGACGGATAGAGTTAGATCGTTGAGTCAATCGGTCGGTAGGCTAATATTGACTTCTACTATTGGCTGGATGTGGCGATAGAGTTAAGATAGTCATCGGCTGTGAGTCCGATGCGTTCCTACTATCGGCTAGTTGCCAATAAAGGGTTATAGCACTTATATATCGGCTAGAAAGCTAATAACAGCATAGGCAAATAGCGAGAAATAAAATAAAGAACACATTGGATGTAAACCTGATGACACTCTGAATAAAATATACGATAAACAGTAAAAAGCGAAATCCGGTCTTTCGAAGAGACAAGACCTATCGATCATTGATGACCGTACCGTTAGAGCCAGTCTTGATAGATCGAATTGAATTGAGATAGTATAAGATTGAGGCTAACGGCACTGAAACGGCGGAAGCTAGATTGGTTGTGCCGATGGAAGGAACGGGTAAACCCATCAGCTAGCTACGATATAAATAGGTAAGCTCATCATCTAGCTAAGCCAATGGGAGGAATGAAACCTGCTAGATCATGATGCCAACTCTATTAGACACAGTCTTGATAAATCAAACTAATCGAGACAGTAAAAGGCCGGATCTAATAGAACCAAATTGATCAATAGCGGATTAATCGTGGGCAATCCCTGTATATCGATGTTTCAGCCGATATGTTAGATGTGAAGCTCAGTGTAAAGGTAACTCATCGGCTGGCCACTCCAATGAAACCTTGTGTAAAGACTCGCCGACTTAAGACTCAATTTACTATTAGCAATCTAGAAGGTTGGACCTGACCGATATAGCGTGAGACTGATGACGGTAAAAGGAGCTCGATAAGCCGATAGATCTCACGCGAACGCGATGTGATATATCCGATCGGACTAAAAGGTCGAACCTAATCGATGCAGATTTAGACAGAGCGAATATACTAGGATAATGGTGAGACTTACCCCTTCATGAAGTATGGATCTAACTGATGCAGCCCCGTGTCGAGAGTTAGAACCCACTGGGAAAAACCTAGATGAATTAGGATGATGATGCGCTGAGATTATATTAATCTGTAGAGATGATTTACAAGATTTTAGGAGGGTCTATATTTATACACCCTAGGATTACACAAATCCCACACGAATATAGGATAAATTTTATAATGATAAAACATAATCTATCTTAGACATAAAAGGAAAAGTAATTGGTTTTCATATCTATAAGACATATTTTACAAAAATAAAACCACCTTGTCGTGCCTTCTACGATTTCTCCTCAAATCTAGTCTGATCTGAATAAGTTTTTATTTTCAAATATTCGATCGGCTCTTTTCATCTATCAATTGGCCTCTTTTCATAAGCTGATCGGTTCTTCGATTCTTAATCGAATCTATTTAGAGTTTACTAAATTTTGATGTTAACAACATAATAATTAAAATATTATCTCTTGTATTCTTAATTTTGTCCATTCATTAATGTCATAATGTGCGTCCTATTTGGCAGGTTATGAGATTTTTTTCACTCCCACTTCAAGGTTGATAGAGACCTTCAATCATCAGTTGTTTATTCACAGAAGAATGTATTGTGATTGTTGTGGCAGAAAAAGCTCGTTAGTCTAGTATCTTGTCTAACAATTTCTAATCATGTTTCACCCTACTTTAATTTTTAATTTGACAAATGATCTGTACTTTGGGTCTATATTTTGAGAGATTGAGTTATTCCCATCGTTTGTGATGCAATTCTATTTTGATGTATTAGCGCCTTCCATGTGTTTTTTAGCAAGAGCCCACCAGGTCTTAAAAAAGGGTAGGACAGATCATTCCATGGCAAAATGTTGTTGCTGACATACTGAACCTCATAAAATCGTGTCAAATGTAAGTTTTCATTGATTTCCTGTAGTTTTTATTGTTGAACACAAATCATACATTTTTACAATATATTTATGTCAGGAGATGCTAAGCGAAATTCTGCTAAAACCTTTCATTGATACATGCATTCTCATCATCTACCAGTTTCTAAATCTAGTGTCATCAAGCTTCCATGTTGTCCAGTGATGGAAGGGTCATACCGTGATGAGTTTTCAAGCAAACATACAGTTTCTTCATTAGCACTCTCAGTCAATACTTCACGCCAGGTTCTTCTTGTTGCTTTTAACCTTTCAGCTACTTCTATCATAAATGGCCGTTCTTCCCCCTTTGTACTCAAGCAAGATTTTGCCAGATGAGCAACATCTTGGAACAATTCTGTCCCAACACCTAATATGTTACTGTCCAAGATGGACTGAAGTCTGTTTTCTTTCAATGCCAGAAGGAAGGATGATGCAAGGCTTTTCTTTTCTTCAGCACTGTCAGAATAAATTGCAGTTTTTCCTGTAATTAGCTCTAGAAGCACAACTCCAAAACTGTAAACATCACTTTTCTCTGTTAGCTGGCGCTCTTGTAAGTATTCTGGGTCTAGGTAGCCTAGAGTCCCCTGTACCATTGTCATAAATTGTATTTCATCTTTTGGAAGCATCCTTGATGCTCCAAAGTCAGTCACTTTTGCTATGTAGTTGTCACCTAGGAGAATGTTTGGAGATTTGACATCACCATGAACTATTGGAGGGGATGCTGATGAATGTAGATATGCTAGTGCTTCTGCAGATTCCTGAGCAATCCGAAGACGAACATCCAGTGAAATGGAGGTTGTTCTGTATTTACCATGTATAAGCTCGAACAAAGTGCCATTTGGGATGAATTCATAGACCAGCATGGGAACTTCCACTTCTAAGCAACAACCTAGAAGCCTTACCACATTCCTGTGGTTGATCTGTGAAAGTATGATCATCTCTTGCACAAATTCATCTTTCTGAACCATATTCATAATCTTTGAGCGCTTTATGGCTACTATGTTGTCTTTGAGGACCCCCTTATATACAGTGCCATGACCACCTCTTCCTAGTTCTCTGCTTGAGTCAAAATTGTCTGTTGCATTCTCTAGATCTTCTTTTGTGAATATTCTCACAGTATCAACTTGCTTTGACCGGATTTGCTCATACAGCAGCAGACCCCCATTTTGTTGAAAGAACCTTTCCTTTTCTTTCACCAGCTTTCTTTTCTGGCATTCGATCAGTAGTGCAAAACTGCAGCTAAGCAGCAGAATAGCGCACACCGAAATACCTGCCAAGAAAAACCATCTTTTAGTTACCACAAATCTAGAGGAGCAGTTTTCTGGGGGTATTTAATTGCTTGATTAGGCAATAAAACTTTGTCCTCAGTTACTAAAACAAGAATTTTTCTGAGGCACATACAGGATAATTAGCCTATTGCTTTCTTTGAAGATATGGATAGTTGCTACTTGAAACTGCATCACTTAGAACTCTTGCCACAAGTATTTGTCACATATGTTCCTTATGCCTATAAGTGGACAACGTGGTGGGGTGTTTATGGAGGTATCTGCATGTAGTTTCAACAACATCTGCAACTATCACCTGAAGTATATACTAAGCCAATTTGTCGTGTATTGCGTGACATTGGGTGCCCTCATAAAAACCTTGTATATATGGGTTGTACTATATGAAATGAAATTGTACTTTAAATTATTAGAGATTGATGTAAAATCATATGACTTGATAAAAAAGTTAGATTATAGATCTAGATGAACCTATTTTTTTCTAATTAAAGTTTAAATACTATGTTCAAGATCAACCTATTGCTTTTAGTTTCCAAAGTTTGTTACTTGAATGATTTGAGACTTTCTAGTCTCCTATTCTTTTCAGCTTGCTTCAGATTTTTGCCACGACTTATTTACTCCACGCTTAAAAATACGATTTCTCAAAAAAAATCTACTTTAGACCACTTTTCTAAGCTATTTACAAAGTTTATTTCTCAAAATATTAATTTATAACAATCCATCTCAATAATCTGTACAAATATTTTTCAAACAGGGCCATAATAACTTGGTCCATGTGTATTTATATTATTGTACCCATCCGAGTGTTAGATGAGTGTGGGTATGTTTTATATTTTCTTTTTGTTCAAGGGGTTTTATGCATATTTGTATGTACCTATACCTATATATTTGGGCCTAGAGCCCTCAAATGAATACAAGTGCTATTCACAACATGGTATCAAGAGCTAAACTAGGGTTAGACTTTTGTCATTCCTGTAAACGATCTATTTTTTCCTTGCACATATGCACTTGCATGCATCCATTCATTTATATCGTTGCTTGATCTGGTACTGGTCCTCACTGTCATGATTCTCAACGTCTTTGGAAGCTTGACTGGATTTGTCTTCCTTCCGTTGTGTCTACCAGTCTTCTTGTTTCTATTGCTTCCTCTATGACGCCCTTTGCTTAGGATCATTGTTTAGGACATCTTTGTGGTTCTCGTCTGTCGGCTTTAGTTTATTGTGGTCTTTTAGGGTCTATCTCTAAAGATGTATGTTTAGATCAATGTCAAGGTTGTAAGATTGGTAAATAGATACAACTTCCCTATCGTACTAGTGAATTTGTGTCTAAGCATCCTTTTGATCTTGTTCATTCTGATGTCTGGGGCCTGGCTCCCTTTGTTTCCAAACGGGGTCATCGCTACTATATCATTTTTATAGATGATTTTTCTCATCATACTTGGATTTATTCCATGTCTCATTGCACTAAAGTTTTGGCCATTTATAAGTTCTTTGATCACATGGTTCGTACTCAATTTGATACTCCCATTCGAGTATTTTGTGCTGATTCTACAGGAGAGTATCTTTCTAGAGCATTGCGTAGTTTTCTTTCTGAGCAAGGTACACTTTCTTAGTTCTCCTATCCTGGTGCTCATGCTCAAAATGGTGTGGCAGAATGTAATCATCGTCATCTCCTTGAGATAGCTCTTGCTCTTATGATTGCTTCTTCTGTTCCACCTCACTTTTGGGCTAAAGTTGTTTCCATTGCAACTTACTTGACCAACATTCAGCCTTCTTCTGCTCTTTAGGATGGGATTCCTATTAAGTGTCTTTGTGGTCACCCTCCTAACTATTCTAGTCTGCATCTTTTTGGTTGTGTTTGCTATGTGCTTCTTGCACCACATGAGCACACGAAGTTGACGACCTAGTCTGTTGAGTGTGTTTTTCTAGGTATAGTGCGGAGCATAAGGGTTATCATTATTGGGATCTTGTGGGTCATCGGATACAAATTTCTCAGGATGTTATATTTGATGACTCATCCGTTCTTTTTGCGTCCTAGCTCCACATCCTCCCATGATGACTCTCTTACGTCCTCACTTTTCCTTCTACCCTTATTCGTACTAGCCTTCCTCTTCCAGTATCATCTTCTCCTGCTGCCACTGTTCGTACTAGCCTTCCTTTTCCAGTATCATCCTCTCCAGTGGAGCTTTATGAGGTTTATGCATCTTCTTATGTGCCTCCTGTTACTCAGATATATCGTCGTCAACCTCGTGTTGTGAAGCCTTCTATAGATGCTTCTCCTATTTCTCCTCCTCCTAGATACAATCTTAGGGGTTGTAATTTAGTTACAATTCGTCCAGAAGATAGCTATGGTTATGTTGTTGCTGTTCTTGGTGAGCCTGGTTCTTATCATGATGATGTTGTTCATTAGGAATGGCAAAATGCGATGGTAGAGGAGCTTGCTACACTTGAGTGTACTGGTACTTGGTACTTGGGATCTTATCCCTTTGCCATCTCATGTTAGTCCCATCACGTGTAAGTGGATCTATAAGGTCAAGACTCGCTCTGATGGATCTCTTGAGCGCTATGAAACTCATCTTGTAGCGTGCGGTTTTGAGCAAGCGCATGGTCATGACTATGAGACTTTTGCTCATGTGGCTCACATGACCATTGTTCGGACACATCTTGCAGTTGCTTCTACTAGCCATTGGACTATCTTCTAGCTTGATGTTAAAAATGCTTTTTTCAATGGGGAATTGCATGAGGAGGATTACATGCGGCCACCCTCAGGCTATACAATTCTTGAGGGTATGGTTTGTCATCCTTGATGCTCTCTTTATGGGCTCAAACAGGTTCCTTGTGCTTGGTTTTAGCAGTTTGCCTCTATTGTCATAGCTGCTAGTTTCTCAGCTAGTGCTCATGATCCTGCTTTCTTTGTTCATACTTTGCCTCGTGGTCGGACCATTCTTCTTCTCTATGTTGATGATATGATTATCACGGGTGATAATGCTAAGTTTGTTGTTTTTGTTAAGTCACTTCTCAGTAAGCAGTTTCTTATGTCTGATCTTGGTTCTCTTCGCTATTTTCTTGGGATTAAGGTTTCCTCTACTCAAGCGAAGTATATTCAAGATCTTCTAGAAAGGGCTTCTCTCATTGATCAGCACACAGTTGAGACTGCTATGGAGCTTAATCTTCATATTTTTGCCACTAATGGTGAGTCGTTAGATGATCCTACTCGCTATGGTCATCTTGTAGAGAGTCTTGTTTATCTTGGTGTCAATCATCTTGATATTTTATATCCTATGCATATTCTGAGTAAGTTTGTTTCTACTCCAACCTAGCTTCACTATAGTCATCTTCTTCATGTTCTTCGTTATCTTCATGGGACTATCTCTTGTTGTCTTTTCTTTCCTCACTCCACATCTTTACATCTTTAGGGCTACTCTGATGCTACTTGGGCTAGTGATTCCTCTTGTCGTAGATCTCTTTCTGCTTATTGTGTTTTTCTTGGTGGTTCTCTCATTGCTTGGAAGACTAAGAAACAAACATCAGTTTCTCGTTCGAGTGTAGAGGCTAAGTTACGAGCTATGGCCCTTTTGACAGTAGAGGTTACTTGCTTACGTTGGTTACTTGAGGATGCTTCTTATACACGCACACAGGTGCAGGATCAGGTGGTTGCTCTTCAGTTTGTTCCTTCAGAGTTGTAGTTGGCTGATTTTTTTACAAAGGCACATACTAGAGCTCAACATAGGTTCTATCTCTCCAAACTTAGTGTTGTTGATCCACCCTAAGTTTGACGGGGTGTTAGATGTGTGTGTGTGTGTTTTATATTGCCTTTTTGTTCAAGGGATTTTCTACATATTTGTATGCCCTTGTCCCTATATATATTTGGGCCTAGAGCCCTAAGATGAATACAAGTGCTATTCATAACACTGAGGATCAATCAGGTGTGTCTGCTCATCAAAACCTGCTAGTGCTAATGTTATTTAGGACTCTTTTTGAATGTAGGATTTCATTAGGCTACTCTGACAAATATGTAAAAATAGTATTGAGATATATCTTTTGGATATGGCTAGTATTTCAATTTTTATATGATTACTTGTTAAATATTCTTCGATTTGAAAGAAGAAGATTCATTTTAACAGAAGTATCCATATTTTATTGGTAGAAAAGTTTGTTTTGCCTTTTCTTTTTGAAGTTAGGCATTATGGTCTAATGGGTAATCAATCTTTTTCTTTTCAGCCGCTTTTTTTTCTTTTTTGAAGAAAAGTATGCAGCTACTGCTAGGTAAATTTGTACCAGTCCAATTAAGCTGTTATTTTGTTTGTCGTCTCTTTTGTTTTCCTGCCGCCCATTTTTCTATTTTTTGCACGTGTTTTTGCTGTTTTTTCGCTTGTGGCAAGTCTCTTTTTTTTTCCACCAATGAGGTTTCTCCAGTTCTCCTCCAAACCTCATGAAGCCTCCTGACCACCTCTTTTTCCATCCTATTTTGACTATTTGATCCTCCGTTGACTAGGAATGGTTCTATATCAAACAGTAATTTTTGTTTTAAAGCTGCATCTGACGGCTATCACTATTTTGATGATATGGCACATTCGCCATTTAAGAAAGATTAATTCTTTCACTACATTATATTTTGGTTAGAAAAATTGTAGGCTACCCTGTATTTTTTTGTAACAGTTATGTATACCATCTGTCTTTCAAATTATGTGTATGACTATCAAATTTAAATGTCGGCGCTGTCTTTTCCTGATATCTTACTGCATCTTAGAATATGCATCCAAATCTTGCAGGTTTCAGTGAAAGCTCACTATTCATGCAGTGTGCATCCCCTCTGCTTTGGACCAGCAGCATTATGGATACTTTATTCTTGTATTGCACTATGTATCAGCTACTTTAAATCAAACATTTAAATAAACTAATGGCTGGGGATAAATAATATTTCTCAAGTTGGTTATAGGCAGTGAAATATTTTGCAATAGAATGCTTGTTGTAATACTACCTCCATCCTTTAATATATGACGTTGATTAGTTCAACTTTGAACTAACCAACGTCATACAAAAGAGAACGGAGTATGTCTTTTGTCTACCTGTTTGGCTTCTAGCTAAGGGAAATGAAGTAAACACTTGTACCAAATGGCAAACGTCTACTGTAAATATTTCTATATGCTATCCTTCCCTGAAATATTTGGAGTATAGGGAATTACCTATAAACGTTTTTGTTAGTGTAGCTCTTTCTGAAGTTGTATTTGGATTGCAGGGCTCTCTCTTTGGATTTGTACTGTGAGTCCCAGGTGGGCAGTCGCAAGTGTAGCTCCCAATTGTATTGGTGCAGGTTCCATAGCAATGATACTGATCATCTTTGCATTCGTCCATATCTGTTGACACCATGGAGAAGTAGCAAAACAACTGAAGATCAATGCGCAGATTAACTTGAGGTGAACTTGAAAGATGAAAGCGAATTACAGTGAGTTGCTTACCTCGGCACCCTTCTTCCAGGTAGGGGTTGCCTTCAAAGCCATCGTTGCAAGCACAGAGATACCCGGTAGCATTTGGTGAGTTGATGCAGTGGCTGTTCGTGCTAACGCAGGCATATGATGACCTGTTCCTGGGCTTTTCGGCACATGATTCGTTTCCAGCAACCCAGTCGAGCACAGTAGGAACTACTTGTATCTCTGTCAACTTACTACCTTCTTCTAGGTAAGCTGGCTCAAACCTGAACCAGTCCTGCTCGGCAACAAAGGCATAACTGCATGGGTTGAAGCTTTTCCCCTCAGAATTGTTGTACCTGCTGTCGAATGTCACCTTGAAGGAGCTGAGCTTTGGTGAAATAGATGTCTGGCAACAGCCCATGCCGGAGCACTGGCCGCTACTGTCCACACTCTGCTTGTCAGGGCACATGGAGAAGCACCCAGCCCCAACGTGTTGCTCATCCTTGTTGTAGCCCGACAGGAATGCAAGGGTCTTGCATCCAACCACAGTTAACTTGTTAGCCCTGCTGGATAATGTGAAAAAAGGAGCAGTATTTGTTGTTGCCCAACCATTTGTCGAAGTGCCATCTGTGTTGGAGCATTTGTTGGCGATGAAGGTGCTGACTCGAGCCTGCCCTCCAAGCAGATTGAGGCTGTAGATCTCCATTTTGTTGCTTGAGTTATGCATGTAAGTGCGGTCATCCTCGCATGAAACATCGAAACCTTGGCTGTAGAAGCAACCAGCACCGATGCCGAAGGGGTAAGGGATGGTGATGTCGCCGCATCTTTCTTTGCATCCAGGCTTGGTCATCCTGAACGCCGTGGCGATCTTGACAGTTCCTATCAGCAGGGTAGCTGCAAGGATTCTCCATGGTAATGCTTGAACCATCTCTGTGTGTAATGTCTGTCCTATAAAGCTATGATCCAGTTCTCCTTTTATGACCGAGCTGTGCTTATATAATGAAGCAGCCTCCGGTGCCTCGTTCTTCCTGTTCTAATAATTGCATCCAGTATTCCAGTCACAGTCAGAGGACTTGGTCAGAAGTACTAATTTGATTCCAGGTATGTTAAATAAATAAAAAAAGATGTCCCCTTTGCTTGGCATCCCCAATGTGAAGCTGCATGTATTCACCTTTGTCCTGTCGAGAATAGTTGCAACGCTGCATTTTCCGCTTCTTCTTCTTCTGAGATTTATGATACCGGGCAACCGCATCGAAGAGTAATACATGGCATCACATAGAGAGTTTCTTCCCCTACATCTTCCATATTGACAAAATCCATGCCTGTCATGTTGTCGAGCTAACAACGATGCTGAATGAGTCTCCAGATTCATGCTACCTCCACGTGTTGCGTGATGCTATTTGACAAGTAAAACGCATTTTGATTGGGTCAAGTCGTTGCCTTTGTGTGTTCCTCTGTTCTTTCGTACTAATATCTTGTAAAGAGAAAACGAAAGTACCGAATGTAACACCTCCTATCACTCCAAAAAAATAATAATAAATAAATTGTAGATGACTTGTATAAGGACAAGAAAAACAAACTGCCCAGTGGGCAGTTTCGAATTTCTGTTTCAGCATAAACAAATAGTAAATTTCTTTTACGCAAATTTATGTTTCAGCGTTATTTTTTCAATTTGTTCATGGTGAATCTGGATTTAAAATTACTAAAACACAAGTTCATAATCATATGAAGGCTTCGGCCATGAACATAAGGGAGCCCACAAGGAGCTTCTAACCTTAATGATGGCCCATCATTAACTAGGCTGAGAACGTACGTGTCCGGCCGACTTTAGTAAGCCGCGTGGTGAAGAAACAACAGCCCAATTAATAAGCCCACTACCGACTGTCTGGAATTAGGCTCAACTAGGGCATTTGAAATTCGGGCAGCATAAAACAGATCATATTTTGCGGAGGAGTTAAGTCAGGCCCACGATTAGTTGGGGCGATAAAGGATGGAAATACGGATTTTTTTATTTATATATATTTTTTATTGAAATATTTAAAAAATATATGTTTATTTAAAATTTTTATAGATTTATACTCAACGCATTTAAAAAAAACATACCATAAAAAAGCATTACTGTCGGTCTACAGAGGGTACAAAATTGTGGTCCAACTGAGCGTGTTTTTTTCATGATAGGAGCCGCCTAGAAAATTATGCAACAGAAACATGTGAGAGAGAAGAGAAATACCGTTTTTACAAATGGCTTCATCCTTTTTTTTCTCTTATGGTATCTATAGCAAAATGTGAAATTATCTTTATCTTAACTAGTGGGTGCCCTACAGCTTTCTGCAGGATTTTACAAGTTCTTCTAAAACACTTATAAACAACATTAAATTAAATGTGAGAAAATAAAATAATCAATACATGCCATGCTATAATTAATACAAAACGGTTATTATACACAATATATTTATGACTATGAATAAGCATAGAGCCATCTAACAGATGTGATTAAAAATGGTAGTGAACCAATGACCCTTCTTTTATAGAAGACGTGGCTTAACGTATGTTAAGTAATTGGGTCTAACTATGTTGAAACAATAGATTCGTTCCTTACTTCTTTTTGTCTTTGCGAGGGAATCCCTCACTAATGATGGTGATCAACCGTAAAAATAATTTTTAAAAAAAGCTTAATTAATCATCAATCCGTACATTATACACGCAACTGTTATTAATGTAACTAAAACATTAAAATTTTCTTCCGGGTCTGGCTATATGCCAGTCAACTGATGTTTTCCTTGTTGTCAGCCAATTTTTTCCTTCGTCCGATGAAAATCAAAGGGCAAAAACAAACAACTAAAACATGAGAAGCAGCGCGGTAAACAGACCACAGAAGAATCCTTAGCAAGCCCGTAAAGAATTGGTAACGGGCTAAAAAAAACCTTAACGGGCCCACAGAACGAGAGACAAACTTGTTTTCACTGGAAATTTTTTATTAATATATTTTTTATTATAATATTTAAAAAATTACAGCTATACCTACATCGTCTGCAAAGGATTTTTTTTTAAAAAAAGGCACTAATTTATTTATAGCAGGGTGGTGGAGGCTAATAAATTTGCATGTGGTTCTCTCATTGTACTAACCGAGAGCATTTTATCTTATGACAAGAGGCCAAAAATGCTAAAGCAGGACATGTGAGAGAGGAGGAGTAGTTACAGGTGACCTCTTGTCACCATTAGTTGGGATGTTTTTTCATCCATAGTGATTGTCTTTAAAATTGTTAGACCCGCTCGTGAGAGAAGAGCGGGCAGGTAACCTTCTTGCCGCTTTTTTAGGAAGTTTTTTTAGTGGTAGAGTATAAAACTCTATCAGCCGCCCAAAATCCAATTTAATAAAAAAAAAGAGAAAAGAAGGGTTGAGAGGAGGCAAAAGAAAGCTGCAAAGTCTCGCTGGATTGTGGATTCGTACAAAAGGTAAAAAATTTATACCATTTGTAATATTTATTCTTAGTAATAAAATAAAATAGTATATATAGTATTATTTTAGATTTATAAATAGTTTTGTTAATAGATCTATGGTTTGTTATTTTCATTCCAAAATCAAAATTCATAGATAGTTTTTGTTCATAATGTTTGAATATATATCGGTGTAGAAATATTAAATGCATAATACTAAATGTGACGATTAATTTCTTGCTTAGTTAAACTCTATTTTTTTCATTAATAGATATGTTAAATAAAGTAGTATTTCGTTTATATCACGATTAAGAGAATTTAAGGTATGTTCTCTGTCAGAGTTCGGCTTAACCCTTAAGGACATTAAAAAACTAACTGAGAGAAATTTTTCAGCAGTGTATAATTGGTTAATGTGAGGCCTTTGAATCAATATCTAGGTCAACGTAATAACCATGTATGTTGTAGTGAACCGAGCCACTGAAGATTTTTTTTATAGGAATCGATACCGGTGGATTCCACTATCACTTGAAGATGATACATGAAGAATGTATTGCAATGAGGTTAGACATCTAAAATTCTTGTACCAGTATACGAGAAAGCCAATATGGTTTCAATGGCTGAGCAAGATGAAAAGAGTCTAAGTGTGATGAGGGTGATGAAAAACAGTGGAGAGAAATGAATTAGAACACAAAGAAGAAGAAGAAGAAGGAGGAGGAGGAGACAGGAAGCCTAGAGGATTGACAGACAATGGAGAGAGAAATCGCACCATCGTTGAGGTAATGGATAGGAAAGATTCTAATAATGATCATACTGAGGAAAATAAATCGTTAGATGAGAAGGACAGTAATATAAATCCATCACAATAGTCCAATAAGGACTTGTTTGGACTTGTTATCTCTGAGAGGTATTACATGCTATGGGAGGACAAGAAGAACGAGGTCATTCCGGAGGCTGAGTATTCATACAAGTAGGAATTAACGAAGATAATTAAGCATTGGACGATATTACTTCAAAGGGAGTCCTTAATCATGAAGTCAAGTAAGTTGGTGTATGAAGTGAAGTATATGAACTCAAGTTATTGGTATCCATAGAGGGTGTATACATTTAAAGGTAAATAGAAGTATTATTGAAATGTGCCAATCATCACCAAGCATAATTGCCATCTACAAGAGGTCAAAAAATACTACAGAAATATAATATTTTCATTTGTTACAATAGAGATGTACTTTGATGTTATATACAACCTAGGGTACAAACCAATGTCAATTATTAGACACATTGAGGATAAATTCAAACACACAATTACCTATTAGAAAGCATTGAGGGTGAAATAGAAGATTGTGGAGATGAGTTTGGTACATTCGAAACTTCATACAATAATTTATCTTGTCTTCTACCTTGCATTTTTCAGAGAAATCCGAGGAACTACTATGACCTCAAATCACTCTCATCACTTGACCATCCTCAACAAAATGAGCTTCAACATGCTTTCTTCACATTAAGTGCTTGCATTCACGTATTTGTGTATTATGGTTCCATACTCTGCATCGACAGGACATTTCTGACTAGAATGTATAGAGGGCAGATATTGATAGCAATTGAAGTTGATGGGAACAATTGGGTGTTACCCGTGGCTTTCGCATTCATGGAGAGCAAGAACACTAAAAATTGGTATGAGCTTCTAAAGTGGGTGAAGGATATAGTTGTACGTATAAGACTAGGTGTATGTCTTATACATGACCATCACGTCGATCTTCTGCGAACTATTGAGTATCTAAGGGATAGTAACATGGAGAAAGGATATGCACAAGAGTAGCCAGATGTTAGCAACAGATGGTGCATGCATCACATGTGTGCTAATTTCTATAAGCAGTTCAAGGATAAACATCATATGGATCTTTTTAAGAGGCTTTGTACCTAGAATTAACAGAAAAAAAATCAATAACCTTTGAAGGAGATTGAATGAACTAACAACGAAATAAACAAATGAGTAGTCCAAAAGGCTAAGACCTATAAGTGACAAGACTTTTGAAGCTTTAGGACTACTTCCTAATGATGATCATATCATGAGAAGGAGGTCAATATCCTCGGTTACGTAAGGCTGGCATCCTTCTGTTGTGCATGCTAGTTGAGGCCACAGTATACGAGAAGGACCTGACGACTAGTCTCTCTTCTCATAGAACTTATAGACCATTGGAGGCCACAGACACACACGTTCCACATGCTATGCATGGAGATGGCACCTATGTTTTAGGACGTCTCATAACTTCTAGGCCTTCCCCTCGTAGGTTTGATTGATGGACTTTAGGGATGGTACAACGATATCTAGGAGTGTTTCGCTCACGTTCAACGTCTACCTAGTCTTGCTACTCTAGTTGCACTCTCTCACTATACCATGGGCAGCCCCACTTAGGCGTGGCCACTTAAGTTTATTGTAAGTAAAGTAGTTGGTATAATGTTATGTACATACTTAAGCCTAATTTATTACTTATGAAAATAATCTTCTCTATGAAGGTTGATCAACTCCTTTCTGAGGCCAAAGACTACTCAGTGCGATGGAGTTTCGAGGCATATCTACTGTGACTCTTTGGCTAGGTAATGTTCACCAGCACGTTGAGCCACATTGTGGACAAGAGGATTATCTACTACTCTCATGCCATCACCAATGCTAAGGATAGAAATGTACCTCAATGGAGCTAGGAATCCACTGTCCTCACAGTGACGTATCGGGGTCTTTGTAATGCATGCATAAAAACCGACCTAGGTTCATTGATCATCAAATGTCCACTACTTTTGCAGCTTTAGGCAGTTGAGTAGTAGGCCCACCTGTAGGTATCGTGCTCTACATTGACGATGGGCCCACTTATAGGTCACGAGGTCCTATTAGGACTTTGTGCTAGAGATCAATCGGCTGTAGATAACGATGTCATCTAGGAGGGGTACAACCCTACAGGCTCTAGCACCACTTAGACTTTCGACTCTGTGTACACATGACCAAGCCTACTGGTTGACAACCTAGCCAATGGTATTTGACATCTTTGTCGAGCCGCACCATCCATAGCCTGTGTTGAGATAGTTCGGTCTATGTCAGTTGTACCCTCTATCAGTCATGCTGATTGTGCTGACAGACGTTCACTCATAAGTATCGATATAAAATCGAACGTACAATTATCTACTTCATATATATTCTAACACCATCTTTGTAACTAGGTATAATCTATGAGGATAGGTAGCCAACACTTTGCAGGTTTCACGTCTCTAGAACTATGTCAATGACTGGTTGCTGGTGACCTAGAAAGTCATTGAGGAGCAGCGCTCGTACACAGAGGCTTCATACCTAGTGTATCTCAATTGGTACCAGCCTCACACCCGTATGCGCATGACATTCACTTCTAATAATCCGTAGCCACATGCAGTGGTGTGCGAGATGCATACCGTAGATACCGTGACCATGATTTCTTCCACACAGTGAGTCAATCAATCTTCCGTATGCCATTTAAATATGCTATACCTCTTACGTATGATATGTCATTTTATATAGGTCGATGCTGCATGATAGATTGACGGTGAGCTTGAGGATGTGAGCCGATGGTTGGAGGTTAGGATTGTGCTAATAGAGAATTACCTTCGGTAGGACACGCAACATGATGCGCACTGTCCTCTGTGCTCTCACCTATCATGCCATTAATGTGGTTCCACCCATAGCGATGACTACAATAGGAGTTTGCCCTGTAGAAATGTAGTCCACAGGTAACTTCAACTATCCACCACTAAAATACATTGCTTCCTTCTTACCGTGTGATGCTGCTATTAATAAAGTATACTTTTTATAGCTTTCGCTATAACGTACCTTACTTCCTCCTTAATCGGGACATCGATGCAAGGGTTTTTAGGTTTATCTTATGGTACATATTTTTATTCAGTCCATGATATTTCAGTTTGTATTTCTTAATAATTTTTCTCATAGTATTTTGGGCTACACCACCATAGATCTCCATAGTCGTGGATGGATCTAGGTAGGCCACTTTTGGATGGGCGCATGATCCCTTCAACAATGATAAACTCACAGCAGATCAAAACTTGTTCAGCTCCTCTTAGCTTGCAGGAGCTCCACCACCGCACACATAAGAGGAACATGCTTCGACTCTTGTGCAGTAGGTCCACGCTAGCTGTGGCGTCCTAGCCGATTGCCTCACCTACTGCTAGGGTCACATGTGAGCTCAAGAGAGAATAACGAAGAGGGGTAAAGGGCAAGCCTCGGACCAGTAGTACGTTGTGACATTTATAATTAATGTTTATACTCACTGTTGACTCTACGTACCTATATCATTTATTATGCGTTAATATCATATCGCTTTCACTCTTTCTTGTGCACGTATAATTGCTCGTAGCATACGATAACCAACTTTCAGTGCCTTCACTCCTTACTATACGCATGACTGTCGAGTCACAATCAACACTAAGTAATACCAATCAACTTTTGGTGTGTGACTATCATATTGCTTTCAATACAACCTGGCAGCCAACTTTTAGCGTGTGACTGTCACATCACTTTTAACACACCCTAACAGCCTACTTTTGGTGTATTATTTCATGTCGTGGTCAAAGGATTTTTGTAAGCATGTTACTTTCCGTGTGTGAATATCACGTTGTTTTAAATGATTTTAGTCATATCTTTCACACCTAACACAACCAACGCTATATAATATCTCCGCATACATAATGAACCTCAAGGTTCTTGCCCATTGATATCTTTCCAACTCTCACACCATCCGTTCTGTATATGTGATGATCGATGAAAGCTTATGATATCTCGGGACCCCAACACTCGTGGGAGAAAATTCTTCTAATGTCCAAACTATTCTCTTGAGGTATGTATTGTATGCCTATGTTTTTTCAATTGTTCTTTATCAGAATATTTTTTATGAACTCATACTTTCTTTGTCAAATTCACGGAAGTAAGTATAGCTTTATTCAGTGGGTTTATATAGTAAATCTAGTATTTGATTCGAATAGTTGGTTCTTCGAGGACCATTGGTTTTCCCCTTAAAATCAAACAAACAATACATGAAGAGGGAGGAGGAGTATGAATGATATCAGTGAGCCGAATAGTCAAACTGGAGGCTACAACCTCTTGTACTAGCTTTATAGTAGGAGCATTTTAAGTGTGCTTACGATGATCGTAGCTAGTTGATGAGGTCAATAAGTGACAATACTTTTAGTAGGAGGTATTTTATTTATCTAAATATTCTTGATGATGATTTCGTTATAAGTTAACTATACATCTCTCTAATTTATTTTAATTTTATTATTACCTTAACTATATATTAACGCCAAAATCTGGATGATCCGATGGCGCTAAAGCCGATCGGCTGGAAGATCCGATGGGCCTAAAGCCGATCGGCTGATAGGTTCGATGGAGGGTTTAATGCAGTCATCGGCCAATGGAGATACTGAGACAAAGCCGATGGAGAACTGTAGAAAAGCCAATCAGATTAGTAGAAAATTAGATCGGCTTGAAGATAGGGGATTGTCCAATCGGGATCAGATCCGAGAAGCCCGAGAGAAGGAAGGAGAAAGATTGGCTTGACTAAAAAAGGTCTGATAGCTATAGTGGAGAAGTCGATTAGGTTGCAGCAAAGGAAGACTCGGTTACAAATTGGAAGATTATTCAGATGAAACCGGGTTTGCGGAGGAGCCGTGGACTCCACGGCAGGGTGCTTATTTTTGTAAATTATAACCTTACTCAATTAGAGAGGTCTAGCTGCTGGTTAGTTAACTTCTTTAGGAATATTTTCCTTTGTTCTTACTAGGAAATAATGTCCGATGGTCGTAGACGCGTCGGACTCTGTCTGTAAATCCAGGGTATAAATATAGACCCCCTGGAAAATGTAAGATATCCCTCGATCATATACAAATTCGGCGCATCGCATCAGCCTTTAGAGGCGTCCCACGACGCGTAACACCAAACATATCGGACCCCCAGCCGATATGCACCCGCCTTCAGAGAGGCCTCCCCTCATCGGCTTAGCTAGCCGATGGGTTCGTTCCTATCCTTGCTACGGCATAGCCGATCCGGCGTCCTCCGTATCATCGCCGCTGGCTCCGGCCTCGTACTATCTCGGTTAGGTCCGATCTTCGAGGTTCGGTGTTGATGGTGCTGCCACGGTGGACGACAGGTCTCTTGCTGTCATATCCGAAGCGGCATCAGCTTTACAGCCCGTGCCTTCTTGCGCTAATCATCGCCTAGGCCGCATACACACTCATCGGTTTTCCAGTCGATGAATCACTATTCGGCTGTCCGGAGGGATCCCGTGCGCCTTAATATCCTCTGAGCACACCCTGATTCCTCCATCGGCTTGGCGGTCGACCCCTCGTCGACACCTATCCACATCGTCTCCCCAGCCGATCGAAGAGCATCCCGATCCTATCGGCAGCCAACCGATAGCGAGCGCCTGTATCGGACTCGCTTGTCTCACCTCCTTATCAATTGCAGGGTCAAATTGACTGGCACGCCCGCGAACCTCGAGACCTAAGGACCTGCACTAGAGACAAGTAGACCTCCCAGGCCTTTGTGTGACCGAGCTGCCGTCCCTCCCCTGTCGCGAGATCTTTTGGCGGCGACCACTATAATAACTATATATGTATTTTTTTTATATCAATCATCATGGTGTAAATTCAAATAATAGCTAGACATAAAAAGCATCGTATAACTCTGTATGATCATACAACTTAAAACAATTGAACAATACATACAGATTAAAGTGGAGTGTGAGTGAAGAGTTGGCTCTTCTAGCAATGGGTGATTATAAGTGGTTGATAGATGATGATATCTACAAGTTTTAAATTGACATTCATATTGTGTTACCCATTATATTTTTTATATTTCATATATATTATAAACTTTTTGGTCACTGTATAATGTTATCACTATTATCTAAATAATATATATGTGTAAAACTATAGTTCGACTTTCTAATTAATGCTATAATAATTTTTTGGTATGAATGTTGTATTCTTCTATAATTCAAGAATGTCAATTATTTTTCCTACGTAATTATACATTCTCTTTATAATTAAATCTCTAAATAAAAATAGATTTATTTAAAATCTTTTTTCTTTTATATATTTGTACATTAAGAATAAAAACATTTTAAGAGAGGGTGGCAAGGAGACCGCCTACAAAATTATTGGTCCTTCTCCATGTCTATAGGCGGGCTAAATAATTTTATAAACAACCCCCATGAGAACGAAAAAAGGTCCAAGCAGATAGCGGCAAGCGGACATCTGTAAAAAGACGATAATATAGATAGTTGGGGTATAGATATGTAGTTTTTCAAATAAAATGTATTTTTATAATTATTTTAATAAAAATGTATTAAAACTTCTGAAAATACATATGAAGAACATAAATTGTTGGGCTGGAAAACATGTGAAATACTCTAGTGCAACTACAAATTGGGCGGCCAATTTTTCGATTTTTCAACTCTAATAAAAAATGATTCAATATTAAAATAGTGAAACAAATTTGAATCAATATTAAAATATTTTGTTTTGCACTGATGAAGAATCGAACTTAACCACTAAATCATCAATTGATGTGTAAGAACTGCTGACAAAAACATGAAATAACGTCAAATTACCTATTGCAACATTTCCATCCAACAAAAAAAGCATGCTGAAACATAAAAAAAATCACAAATTTTACTTAGTTATACCAATTAGATCTAGCTTCCTCCTCTCCGATAACCACCGACTCCTTTGGTCTTGCAGATCTATGCCGGGACATTGTAAGGCCCTTCTACTCTATCAAAGCGGACAGCCGTCGCTTCCTTGGGTTTTATCACCTGATCGTCACCAGTCCTAGCCCTTATCTACGTTGTCATTGCTGAACGAACGGAGGCCACATCACCTTCAGTTTTAGATAGGGCCCATCATCTTCCACCAACTCTCTGTGGGCTTGAGCTATGCGCGAGACCCTACCGGACAGCCACAGAGGAGGATACCCCGTTGCTCGCGACAACCACCGCGTCAATGACCAACGTCACTTCGTCTATCGGCCGCTGTAAGGACCTACCGCCTGCGTGGGAGAGAGATAAAGAAGAGAGAGGAGGGGATGGGTCACTGGTGTGAAAATGGGAGGTCGGGAGTGTGGCCGCCGCAGCTTCCACCCAGATGTGGGTGGATCCTTACCAATCGACCTCTCAGGGCTGAAGGTGAATGAAGAGCCCATGTAATATGTGCCCAAACTCTGCTGGCCCATATTGGAATCGCAACTACTGGTTCCTAAAATAGGCCAATTGACTTGCGTTGGTTCTGAAGGGACCATGAAAGCCCACTATTTCTGCTCCGTATAAATAGATAGCGTTTTACACCATTTCGCCTATCTCCGCCGCCGCCCCCGTCTCCAACCCTAGCCGAGAGGAGAAGACCAAACAATGGTATCTACGCGCCGCCGCCTTCGCTGCCGCGGCCTCCCCATCGTTTCTTCCCCCCACCTTCTTCTCCTAGCTCTAACGTGGTGGATCTTCTTGTGGGCCGCAGGGGAAGGGTACGGGCAGCTTCGGTAAGCGCCGGAACAAGACGCACACGCTCTGCGTCCGCTGTGGCCGCCGCAGCTTTCACCTCCAGAAGAGCACCTGCTCCTCCTGCGGCTACCCCGCCGCCCGCATCCGCAAGTGTAAGCTTCATGATGATACCCTCTTCCTCCTTTTCCCCCTCCAGATCTCTTGTAGCTGCGCTGGTTATTACTTCCTTTCATCCGCTCTCATTGTTCTACAACACATGCATTTGGGTTGTCGTGTAGATGTGATGATGATGATAGTGCGCCTAGATTAGCGAAATAATGGTTCGAAATAATGGTTAGAAAGTGCCAAGTTAATGGTTGATCTGTTCTTGCTCTGTTGTGATGCAGCTGTCCTACACGACCCTTTTCCTAGTCATACTAGTGATATACTGATATGCAGAGTTTGACGTTTTGAGGGAAATGATGAAGAAAACATTGGTCCGTGTTTCTGATAACCCGTGACTGACAACCATGTTTTCCAAACTGATTCCACTCATGTTTGTTCTATTGGACAGTATGTTTTCTTGTTCCATCTGTGATTCTGGGAACTGATATATTCGTTGTCCGCCTTGTTTTTTAAACAAATTCTGTATGAGGGTTAATGTTCTGTTGGAAAACTACTGGATGACCAGTTTCATATAAAACGCGATTCAATTTACGAGGGTCAAGAGTCAAGTGATGGGAGATAAACTGCAACAATATGATGGGAGCTATGCTCCTGTGATTCCTATGTATTTAAGTCTGATGATCCTTCAATGTCTTTTTTTTTGTTGTTTTCTTTAGGACTAGGTTACATGTCTCAGGTTGGAAGGGGCAGAAATGCTCATGAAACCTGACTGTCAGGATTAACCTACAAAATTATTGTAACAATGACTCACATTTCTTAATTGAACACAGTTTTCATTTAGAACCAATTGTTTTTTTTTGCATTTGGTTTCCCAAATGGTGTTCCTGGGTAACGAAAATGCTATGAGGAATCATGAAAACTTTCACGTCCGACTTCAGAGATGCCTTGGCATTAATGAGAAGATGTTTTTATATTCTGACCATATTTTTTGTCAGACTATTACATGTTAGATGATTTGTATTGTTTCAATTTTGGAACATTTGTAGTGCTTAGAAGTTTCCAAGCTTCATTGCCCTTATTGTGTATTTTGCGTGTTGCCTGCTTCTGTTTGTGAAGAAGGCTCAAGTGATGAGAGAAAAACTGCAACAATATTATGGAGTTTTGCTCCTGTGATTCCCAAGTATTTATCCAATTTTTCATATCCTGTAACCTGAGATTATTGTATTTTCTTTCCAGAGAGCCTGCAATTTCATTACATTTGTTCACTCTTATATCTATGACCTCCACCTGCTGCATTGTTTAATGTATTGAAACAGTACATTGTTCAGTTGTTTTGTTTGTAGCCATTTAAATTTGTATCCTTGCATATCTGTTTCCTGGCATTGTTCATTTCTCCAGGCCTATATGATCAAATGAAACATGCCTATATTATTTGTTGTTAGCTTTTAAATCTCTAGTTAGATTCTTGTGGTCGATTTTCTTTGTTATCTTGCACTGTGTTAGACTTTGTTATTTTGGATTTACTTAAATTTAATTTTTTTTTGTCATTTCAGACAACTGGAGTGTGAAGGCCATTAGGCGCAAGACCACAGGAACTGGAAGGATGAGGTACCTGCGACATGTGCCTCGGAGGTTCAAGAGCAACTTCAGAGAAGGTGCCTAGAAACTCTGCTGATCTTTTAAATGTAGTGGGAAATGTAAACTTTGTCTTAGGGTGTGTTTGGCAACTTCTGGAAGGGAGTTGGGAGTTTAGAGGAGAGAGTTGGTGGAGGGGTTGGTCATAGGAGTTTCATTTTTATTCCCCGTCCCTTGTTTGATAGTAGAGATGAGAATTATAGGGAGTTTTGGTGGGAATTGAATTTTAAGTGATATGTATGGCTTAGATTTATCTCATCGTACTTAAAAGGGAATTCCCTTCCAATTACCACCCTCTACCCAGGTATTGAAAATGTGGGATTTTGCTCTTAAACTCCCTACTAAAACTCTCACGTTCACCTACTAAAACTTTCACGGCCACCAACCAAACATCAGACTTAACAGCCCCCACCCCTCAAACCCACATTCCCTCCTAACGATTCCCCCTCAACCAAACACAACCTTAAAGTTTGAAGCTGTTTGGATTCATTATGTTCCTTTTGTTACTGATTCAGGTACCGAGGCTACCCCAAGGAAGAGAGCTGCTGCGGCCAATTAGATCCTGTTTTGCCTTCAAGAAGCTATGAATGTAGAACTTAAAAGAACTTTTCCCTGGATTGTACCGTCTGAAGTATTGTTCCTATAGTATGAAGTACTGATCTGGAATTATTTTTTGTTAAGCTGCTTGAAAACGTGACCATCAAAATTTCGGCCGGTTGAATATCATATATTGTTTCATACCATGTGCAATGATTGTCTTTAAGTGTCCATGGTACCGATGTTTGTTACATTTTGTGTCCGCATGTTTGGTGCTGCCATTCAACCAGGTTTGGGTAATGCATATATTTGGGGAATCTACTAGCCCCAGGGTTCTCTTGAGGAATTTCTTCTTGTATTCTTCATGTTTTGAAGATGTTTTGGAAGGGGTTTAAGATTGCTGCTAGGTAAATTACATTTTAAAAAAATTGAATTCGTTAGTTTCAACTGAATTTGAATGGCTGTCAAGCATGAAATGGGTTCGCAGAAAAACTGGTTGAGTGAAGTGGGTTAATGAAAAAAAGTTGTGCGTGCTCACGAAGAAAACTACAAAACGGCCGCTTGATTTCGTTGGAAAAAAAATTGGACGCACAGATGTTTTAGTATTATATATGAAACAATAAGTTTGAAACGTATGTTTTTTTATCAGATGAATTGTTGTTTACACAAGCACTCGAGCCGATCGGATAGCGCGTGGATATATAAGGCTTAGGACGTCTATTTTGATTTAGTACAAGTCATTCGGTTTTAAGATGTAAGTTGCTATAGTTGTAGATGTATTTGATATCTAATTAATAAAGAAGATAAAGTTAGATCTTAGAACCAATCGGTTGATAGACTAATATGTACTACTGCTATCGGATGTTGTCGATAGGGTTAGGGTAGTTATTGGCTATGAGTTTAATACACTTTTGTTATCTGCTGGTGGCCAATAGCAGTTGTAGCGCTTATATATCGGCTAAAAAGCTAATGACAATATATGTGAATGGCAAGGAAGATAATATATATATATCTCATTGGCTGTATAGCTAATTATGCTCTAAACAGAATATACAATGAATAATAAGGAGCGAGACCTAATCTCTCGATGGTATAAGACCCAACGATCGTCGATGATAGTATCGTTAGTGCTAGTCTTGATAGATCAGACCGAATTGAGATGATATAAGGTTGATACTAACAACACCCCAATGACGAGAGCTAGATCAGATATAACGATAGAGGAACCGGATGATCCAATCAACTACTATTGGCTGCAGGTCTAATACAGGCATATAAGTAAACTTATTAGCTAGATAAGCTGATAGGGAAACAAAATCCGCTAAGCCTCGATGCCAGATCTAACAAAATTAGATCGATCGCTAACAGATAATCGTTGGGCAAGATATATGTATATTAACTGAGAAGTCGATACACTAGACACGTGGCTCTATGTATGGATAACTCATCGGCTGCCCACTTCGATAAAGCGTCGCGTAAAGACTTATCAGTGTAAGACTTAATCCGCTATCAGTAATTTAGTAAGTCAGACTTAACCGATATAGCACGATAGATAGAATCCACACGAATATGATTTGATATATTCGATCGGAATAAAAGATTGAATCTAACTGATGTAACATTAAACAGAGCGGATACAATAGTAGCGTGACCTACCCCTTCGTCGAAGATCGGACTTAACTGATACAGCCTCACATCAAGAGATAGAACCCATCAGTAAAAATCTAAATGAATTAGAGTGGTGATACGCCGAAATTGTATTGATCGAGAGATAATTTACAAAGTTTTAAAATGTCTATATTTATACTCTAGATTTACAAGAGTCTTACAAGAATCTGATATAGCTACAAACAAAATTTCGACGTTATTTTCTAAACACAAAAGTAAACTCTCTCTTAAAAATTTAATAAAATAATTAAACTTATTTATATATATTTTATAAAGATCCTATCTAAATAATTTTTCGTTTTAAATTTCGTTGGATCGGCTTTTTTTTCGATTATGTTTGTGGAGCTTATAAAAAGAAAAATTATTTTAAATATCGCTAAGGATAGCAACAGGTGGTTGCATGGAGCGCCCGATCGATCGGTCGACCGATCCGGAGTGTTCTCCCGTGTTCACGGATTCGGAGGCTTGTTCAGCGTGCGTGGCAAACATTTCCAACGGAATCATGCCGAGGAGGAGCAGGATGACTCGTGCGGCCGGATCTCTCGCTACACGGGCTTGACCGTCGGGTCGAGTCACAGTCACCTCCATCAACTGACACCGTGCTCGCCGGCCTGGGATCGACCACCGGCGGGCGGCGGCAAGTTCGAGCGCACCGCTGACATGGCTTTCCCGGGGTCGACCACCGGCATGGCCGCTGGAGGAGATCGGCCGCCACCATGGCTGCACGAGGTCATTGTTGCTTACCTTGAAAGATGAAAGTGAATCACAGGTCACAGCACCCTTCTTTCAGGTACATTTTGCCTGCAAAGCCATTGTAGCGGACGCAGAGATATCCAGCAGCATTTGGTGAGTTGATTCAGTGGCTGTTCGTTCGTGCTAACGCAGATCTTGGGCGCTTCGGCAGTCAAGCACACTAGGAACTCCATCACTGTACTGTACCTCTCCGTCAGTTTGTTACCTTCCAAGTAAGCAGCCTCAAACCTGAACCACTCCTGCTCAGCGACCAAGGCATATATATAGCTGGACGGGTTGAAGTTGGGCACCAGAGAATTATTTTGAATGTCACGTTGAAGGAAGTTTTTTTTTTTAAAAAAAGAGTGAACTGTATTGGAGTTCTTTAAACCTTGTGTATGTGTTTAGTTGCTAAACTTTTAAAATATATTTTTTTGTCTCTAGGTAGTTACACAGATCTAAACAAATTTTAACTCCATAAGCTAACATGGCAATACCAAACATAAATAACTCGCTACTTTAGGATACTCAGTTATATATATGATAGCTTACATAGAATGAAGTATTCTATACTCTAAGCTCACAACAGTAACATGAGAATATGGCTTATGATATAGTATTAACTTTTAGTACGAGCAGGTCCCATTATCTTTGAAAATACACTCTTATGTAACTTTATTACGGTAGATTCTATAATTAACTTTTTTAGCATATAAGATTTTGAATATGTGCTATTGTGCAACTTGGTATAACTTAGCGTTCTTAGCTTTTTTATATTTTTTAAGTATTTCGTCATTACTGTACGAAAGAAAATACCATTGTCTACTATAGAGAATCTAACTGGTATATACCAATATCTAAAATACTTACATATGCCATGTATAATAAACTCAACGGTGGCAACAAGAGGTAGCCCTCTTATATCATACATCATCCCGTTGTAAATCTCAACTAAACTGATGGTTATTATACCAAATCTAGCACCATCATCGTTATAAAATAAGGTTATTTCTTATTTGGTTTACTTTCAATCGAGTGAAAAAGATTTTAACCTAGATGACGACCCCTTTTTCATAGTATGATCATCATTGGAGAGTGGTCCTAAAACTTCGAGAGCATCATTACTTATAGATGTTAGCCTTCTAAATTACTCATCTATTTGTTCTGTTGTCAGCTCATCCAACCACCTCCAAAGCTCATTGGATTTTTTTGTTGATTCTAGAAACATAGCATCTTAAAAATATCCATAAGGTTAGCAACCATATGACGCATGCATTATCTATTGTGAATATTTGGCTACTCTCATGCATATCTCTTCTTCACGTTACTATTCATCAAATACTCAATAGCCCGTAGAATTTCAGTGTAACATTTATGTATAAGGCAACACATGGCCTCATATATAGAACTATATTCTTCATCTGCTTTAGAAACTAATACTAGCTTTTAGTATTCTCACTCTCAACAAAAGTGAAATTTATGGATAACACCTGATTGTTCCTATCAACATCAATTGATGTTAATATTTACCATATGTAATTTCTAGTCAGGAATGTCTCGTTGATGTATGATGACAATACATAAATACGTTAATACATACTTAATGCAAAGAAAGCTCGTTAAATTACTCTACTGAGGATACTCAAGTAATAGAAGTAATTTAAGGTTATAGTAACTCCCCAAATTCCTCTAAAGAATGCAAGCTAGAAGATAAGATAAATTATTGTATGAAGTTTCAAATGTGCTCAATAGCATCTCCACAATCTTCTATTTTACCCTCTATGCATTCACATAGGTAATTGTGTACTTGAATTTATTCTTAATATGACTGATAATTAATATTGGTTTATACCCCAAATTGTGCACAACATTGAAATACATTTATATTGCAACAAATACAGATATCATGTTTCTATGATATTTCTCGATCCCTTATAAGTAGCAATTATACTCAGTAACGGTTGATACCTTCTAGTAATCCATCCTTGAATATATGCATTCTCTATGGACACCCATAACTTAAGCTTATGCACACTTTGTACACAAACTTACTTTACTTCACTAAACATAACTCTCTCCAAAATGATACTGCCTAGTACTTAACTGCTTTCGTCAATTCCTCTTTATATGTATACTAGCCCCTTAAATGACATTATTCTCCTTGTACTTCTATGGCACGATATGTTCCTTAGAGATAACAAGTCTAAAGAAGTTCTCATTGAAATATTATTAGGGATTTACATTATCGTCCTCCTCATCTAATGATTCATCATACTCATTATCAAAATATTCCTTATTCATTACCTTAACAAATGGTATTGTTTCTCTCTCACTCGTTTGCCAATCCTATAGGTTCTATGTCTCTTCCTCCTACTTCTTCTTTATGCTCCGACTCATTTCTCTTTACTGTTTTAGAATCATCTCCTATTATACTTTGACCCTTTTCGTCTTGCACGACTATTGAAACATTGTTGTATTTCTCATACACTGGTACAAGAATGCTAAGTAACCAACATCGTTGCATTATATTCTCGATGTACCATCTCTAAGTGACAATAGAATCCACGGGCATCAATTTCTAGAAAAAAATCTTTGGTTATTCGGCTCACTACAATATACACGGTTATTGTGTTAACTTATGGGTTGATTTGAAAGCCTCACATTAACCAGTTATACACTGTTGAAAAACTTTTCTCAACTGGACTTTTAATGCCCTTAAGGGTAGAGCTAAGCTTTAACACATCTACACTATATTAACTATACCTGATATTCTCTCGACCATAATATAACTTAAAAAACTAATCTAACTAAAAAATTAATCATTATATCTAATACCATGTATTTGATATTTCAATACTGATATATTTTAATACATTATGAACGAAGATTTAGTAATGAAATTATTAGATTTAGAAATGAAAATATTTACTAATCTAGAACAATACTATACATATTATTTCGTTTCATCACTAAAAATAAATATTATAGAGGATATAAATCTTTTACCTCCATATAAATCAATAAGCCAATAGGCTTCACCGAGTTCCTTCGTCTCCCCTCAACTCTCTCTTCTCTTTTTTTTATTAAACTAGTTTTTTTTTGGATGAGAAGAGTTTTATATTCTACCACCAAAAAACGCTCTAATAGAGTGCGGCAAGGATCAATGTGTAAAATTGCCGGTCCTCCTTCTCTCATATGAACGGTCCTGATATTTTACAAGCAACCTCTTAGGGATAAAAAAAATACCTCAGCAGAGGACGATAAGGAGGCTAAATGCAAAAATAGCTACCCCTCTCCCCCTTGCATGCCATGTCGTGGCCTTTTTCAGGTGACCGTTATGAGATAAAATATCCTCGTATAAAACAATAAGAGGACTAGCCCTGTTGACTCACCGTTAATTTGGGTCCAACAGGCGTTTGTTACTGGTGTTTGTTAGGTTGGGTTTAACGTTAGAGTGTTTTGCTGCTACGCCTCGTAGGGTATACATATATAATTTTCTACATAAAAATATATATTTGAAATATTATAGTAAAAAAATATATAAATAAAAAAATTATAGTGAAAACAAGTTTATGTCTCTCGTTCTTTGCCCCGTTAAGGATTCGTTTTTTTAGCCCGTTATCAATTCTTTACGGGTTTGCTAAGGATTCTTGTATGGTATGTTTACCGCGCGGCTTCTTATGTTTTAGTTGTTTGTTTTGCCCTTTGATTTTCATCGGACGAAGGAAAAAAAATGGCTGACCATTCTACTGTTCGTAGATAGTTAGACCCAATTAGTCAACATACTGAGCCACATCGTCTAGGAGAAAGGAGAAAAGGGTCGTTGGATAACTACCATATTTAATATATGCTTAATGATAAATATATTGTGTATGTTAACTGTTTTGTATTAATTAATGATTATTTTATTTTCTCACATTTAATTCAATGTTGTTTCTTAAGTGTTTTAGAAGAACTTGTAAAATCTTGCAGCATCCGCTAGTTAAGATGAAGATAAGGATAAAGATAGCGGCACATTTTGCTGCAGACGTCTTGCTAGCAACATGTATCTTTTTAGCTGCTTTCGGGTAGTGCTTCATGATGTGGTTCACGGTCAGAGTCTGCGTCCTCGGTGTTGAGTTGGTAAAATAGAACCATCAACTCGCCGCAGTGCCGGCGAGCGAAAGGTGAAAACGACGGCGTGCACTAAGGGGGAAGGGGGCATGAACCCAGCGACGCAGGCCACGATTTATAGGCCCGAAATAGGATGGGTGTGCGGACCATTCTTCGTTGCGCGGGTAACGGGATTTGGGCTCAGTTTTCGCTGGTTATCACGGTCCACTCTAGGTGAAAGTGAAAGGCCGTCTCGTCTTATATGGGCAGGGGTTCATGGAACAGCCCATGTAACCTATAGGCCCAAATACCTATGGCCCATATTGGATGGTAACCATGGCAGCGGCCCAATTCCGTTTCTTTCTCCGGCCCAACCATTGCGTTGGTTCCGAACGGCCCATCCAAGCCCACTATTGCTGCTCCCTATAAATAGCTAGGGTTTTACACCATTCCGCCAATCCCCCCCGCCGCCCCGGTCTCCCACCCTAGCCGAGACGAAGCAATGGTACCTTCGCGCCGCCGCCTCCCCATGGCTCGTTCCTCCTCGTCTTCTCCTAGCGCTAACGCGTTGATCTTCTTGTGGCTCGCAGGGGAAGGGTACGGGCAGCTTCGGCAAGCGTCGGAACAAGACGCACACGCTCTGCGTCCGCTGCGGCCGCCGCAGCTTCCACCTCCAGAAGAGCACCTGCTCCTCCTGCGGCTACCCCGCCGCCCGCATCCGCAAGTGTAAGCTTCGTGATGATGCCCGTCTTTCGTTTCCCCCTCTACATCTCTTGTAGCTGCGCTGCTAATTTCATTTCGTCGTTCGCATGGTTCTATACCACATACCACATGCTTGTAGATTGTGGCTGTCATGTAGGAGTAGATTTGAGGACGATACTACGCCTAGTTTAGTGAAATAATGGTTAGAAAGTGTGTTGTTCATGATGATCTGTGATTCTCTTCTTGCATCTGTTTTGATGCATTGCCCTAGGCGACCGTTTTCGTAGTGATATGCACAGCCTCACCGTTTTCTTAGGGAAATGATGAACAAAACACCGGTCCGTGTTTCTTATAACTTCAGACTGGCAACCATTGTTTTCCAAACCGATCCTTGTCAAGTTTGTTCTATTCGACAGTATGCATTCTCGTTCCATCTGTGATCCTGATGATTGATATTTCCTTGTGAGGCAAAAACCCAATAAAATTTATCTGATGTTATGCATTTACTTTATTTTTCACAAATGCTGTATGAAGGGTTAATTCTGTTGGAAAACACTAGGATGGCTAGTCTCATATAAATATTGATTTGATTTTGTTTGAGGGTCAAGTGATGAGAGATAAACTGCAACAATATGATGGGAGTTTTGCTCCTGTGATTCCCATGTATTTAAGTCTCTGATGATCCTTCAACATATTTTTCTTCTTTATTCTGTTTAGGACTAGTTACATTTCTTGGGTGCAAATGAGCAGAAAGTATCATCAAATTTCTTTTTTATTCTGTTTAGGACTAGTGACAATAGTTCTCGTATTTCTTAACTGAGCACTTCTTCCATTTAGAGTCAACTATTTTTTTATTTGGTTTTCCCAAATGGTGTTCATGTCTTACAAAAATGCTGTGAGGAATCATGAAAAACTTTCGCATGTCAGACTTTAGAGATGCCATGGCATCAATGAGAAGATGTTTTCATATTCTGAGCATATTTTTTAGTCAGACTATCGGATGTCAGATAATTTGTACAGTGAGAGCTTGCTCTTTTGTATCATTTAGATTTCAGAGCTTTTGTAGTGCATTGAAGTATTCTAGCTTCATTGCCCTCATTGTGTATTTCTGTAATGCATTGCATTTTTGTTGCTTGCTTCTGTCTGTGAGGCTCAAGTGATGAGAGCAAAACCGCAACAATATGATGGGAGTTATGCTCCCGTGATTCCTAACTGTTAAGTCTGTGATGATCCTATCCACACTTTTTTTTCTTTGTACACTTATTAATATTTCCCTAGTCTTCCAATTTTTTCCCAACTAATCTTGTAACCCAAGATTTACTTTCTTTTGAGAGAACCTGCAATTTAATTACATATGAGCATATGAGCAATTCTGTTTGTCATGCTGTTCACTGTTATGTCTACCTGTGGCTGTACCGTTTAATGTATTGAGTCAATGTCTAAGTGCTGTTAGTAGCAACTCAAATTTGGCATCTGTTCCTTAGCATAGTTCATTTCCCACCAAATACATAATCTTTGTTTAGGCCAATATGGTCAATTGTAACATACCTAGTTTTAGTTATGTTGTTTGTGGTCAACTTTTAAATCTTCTTTTAGATTCTTTGTGGTTGATTGTTTTATTATTTTTTATTTGCTTAATTGTATTTTCTCTGATGTCATTTTCAGACAACTGGAGTGTCAAGGCCATCAGGCGCAAGACCACTGGAACCGGAAGGATGAGGTACCTGCGACATGTGCCTCGGAGGTTCAAGAGCAACTTCAGAGAAGGTGCCTGGAATATTGCTGACCTTTTAATTTAATGGAAAATGTAAACTGTGTTAAAATTTTGAAGCTGTTTGGATTCATTATGTTCCTCTTGTGCTATCAATTCAGGTACTGAGGCTACCCCAAGGAAGATAGCTGCAGCGGCCAACTAGATCCTCTTTTTTTTTTATCAAGCAATGAAACTAGAATTTAAGAATTGTAGCCTGGATTGTACCGTCTGAACTGTTTTTCCTGTAGCATGAAGTACAAGTACTGATCTGGTGTTATTTGTTATGATGCTTGAAAACTTGACATCCAAAATTTCAGTCAGTTGAATGTCTGTCATGTTTTTGTTTCATATCAGGTGAAATTGTGCATTGACGTCTGCAAGTGTCCATGGTAGCTGTTGTTCCATGGTGTCTGCATGTTTTGTGGTGCCATTCAGCCAGTTTTGGGTAATGCTTGTGTTTGGGGAATTGTACCTGTTGAGAGCTACCACCCGCAAGTTTCGCTCGAACCTGACAGGAATTTTTCTAATTTGTTCCCGTATGTCATTTTTTGAGGCTTGTCTGGAAGCGGTTTAAGTTTTCTTCGGAAAGTGTCGGGTACATTTCATAAATTTTGAAAATTGGACGAGTCACTTTAAACTGACTTTGAATGCCTTTCAAGTTTAAAATGGATTCCCAGAGCTAAAAAATGTGGAGAAGTCACGCTATAGACTGGCATCACAAACGGTGGAGGCTTGTTCAGCGTGACAAAACATCTCTCGCTTTAAATTTCCTAGAAACAAATGCACATATTGGTTACAAGCAAGTTGTAGAGTAGAAAGAAACAGAGATCGAAAACGCATATAATGCATGCAATTGATTTGGCATGCGGCTTCGGGCTGTGCTCAGCCAGATGGGAGACATGTTATGGATGGATCATGAGTGGCTGCCGGTGGTGGTAGCGCTTGGCGGCGATGGCCGCGTTCTGTGTCGCCTGCGCAACCTGCTCACCAGTTTATATAAACTCGACAAAAACGAGAAAAGATTAGGTGCTGATTGGTTACACGTAAACATTCGCACGGGTGACGACGGGCCTAGGCTGCAAGGAAAGTTAACGCTCGTGTACGTGGCGGCGGATGGCGCCGGCTGTGATTTCCACTGCACGAACGCCTCATACCACAGCCGTCGCTGGCTCGACGAACGAACAAACAAAGAGCAGTAATCCATTAGACGATGATAATTCACCTCGCCCTCCGCGTGCGCCTTCCCGGCCTCGAAGGATTGCTGGATGCTGTTGGACATGGTTGCTGCCCATAGGTCTTGATTGATTGATTACCTCTCTCTGCAAGTCTGGATCCAGGTGAAATTGCCTAGCTGCCTATCTTGATTTTAACCTTGTTCATTCTTAATTTTTCTACTGGGTAAATAAGAGTAATTAACTGTGCGACTTTATTCACCTGCTTTAGACTGCTTACATTGATCTACACGATCTATGCCTAATCCTTACAGAAAATGGGTGGTTGGTTGGTTTGTTACAAGCTCAAAATTCTTACATTTTAGAATAATCTACATACATAAACAAGTCATTAACATGCTCGGAAGAAAGAAAATGGACACAGCTAGCTAGCTCCTAGCTAAGCGTAGTCGGAGTCCGGCGTCGTGCTGAACACCGGCTTGTCCTTGTCCACCACCGCCGCAGCCACCGCCGCAGTGGGGGCTTTGCCGGTGGAGCTGCCGCTCTTGCGTCGCGGCTTGGCCTCGCCGAGCATGGTGATGACGTCGCGCATGGAGGGCCTGTCACGCGGCATCTTGGCGGTGCAGATCACGGCGATGCGGAGCACCAGCAGCATCTCCTCCCTGACGTGCGCGCAGCCGCCGCCGACGAGCGGGTCGAGGTGCTCCTCCACCGTGTTGCTCCGGATCTTGTCCCTCACCCACCCGACGATGTCCTGCCCCTCCCCGAACGCCGCCTCCACCGCCCTCCTCCCGGTGATGAGCTCCATCAGCACCACGCCGTAGCTGTAGATGTCGCTCTTCTGGTCCACCTTCATCGTGTACCCGTACTCCGGCGCGATGTACCCGTACGACCCGGCCACCACCGACACCGACTCGCCTGCGCGCGCCAGCGCCCGTGCCAGCCCGAAGTCGGCGATGCGCGCCTCCATGTTGCCGTCGAGGAGGATGTTGTTCGACTTGATGTCGCGGTGGATCACCGGAGGGTGGCAGTCGTGGTGGAGGTAGGCCAGCCCCTGCGCCACGCCGGCGGCCACGTCGTACCGCGACACCCAGTCCGCCAGCGTCCGCCGCTCCGGCGGCCCGTGCAGCGCCTCCCATAGGCTGCCGTTGGGCATGAACTCGTACAGCATCATGGCGTCCGCCTCGTTGTGCATGTAGCCGAGCAGACGCACGATGTTCCGGTGCCGGAGCCGGCCGAGGAGACCCACCTCCTTCAGCACATCCGCCGTCAGCTCCGGCGCGGCGCCGTCGGCGGCGGCTGGACGCCACAGCTTCTTCACGGCGATCACGGGGCGTGCGCGCGGGAGCTCGGCCTTGTACACCACCCCTGTCGCGCCCATGCCCACCACGTTCGCCTCCTTCACGCACGCGAGCACCTCGGCGCACGAGAACCCCAGCCGCTGGAACGCCGTCAGCCTCCACGGCCACGCTCCTGACTCGCCACCGAGGTTCTCGTCGTCCCAGCAACCCACTCCGTCCACATACCACCGCCGGTACGCGTAGTGCCCGCCGAACAGCGCGGCGAACGCCGCGACAACGGCGAGCATGCCGACCAGCCACCCCACCGCGATGTGCCTGAGGCGGGCGCTGCTGCGAGAGCGCGGCCCGGCGGCGGTGGAACGGCTGCCAAAGCACGGCGGGAGCACGCCGCCGCACAGCCCGGCATTGCCGGCCAGCTCGTCGGGGTTGATCGAGCGCAGCACGCCGTTCCCTGGCACGGGCCCGGTGAGGTTGTTGTAAGCCAGGTTGAGCGTCTCGAGCGCCGGCGAGCTCCCGAAATTCTCCGGTATACCGCCAGTGAGCAAGTTGCTCGATACATCCAGGATGGCGAGCGCCGGCATGTTGGCGAGCGAACGAGGAATCTCGCCGGCGAGCTTGTTGCGCCGCAGATTGAGCTTGACCAGCCTCTGACACGAGGCCAGGCTGGACGGGATCGTGCCGGCGAGCCGGTTGTTCGACAGGTCCAGCGCGGCGAGAGCCGGGCAGTCCTGGAACTGGTCTGGGAGCTCGCCGGAGATCATGTTGTCCGACGCGTGGAAGCTCTGCAAGGTCGGGATGGTGAAGAGGCTCGAGGGGATCGAGTACCGGAGGTGGTTGCGCGACACGTCGATGAACGACAGCGACGTCGACGACGCGAGGTCGCCAGGGATCTCGCCGGACAGATCGTTGCCCGCGAGCTCGAGCCGCTGCAGCAGCGGCAGCTTCCCGAATCCGATGGGGATCGTGCCATTGAGCCGGTTGCCGTGCATGCGCACGCGCACCAGCGACGCGCACGACGCTAGCCCGGCAGGGATGCCGCTGGTGAAGCCGTTGTTGAACATGATCAGCTTGATGAGCGCCTTGCCGTCGCAGATCCCCGCCGGCAATGGGCCGGTGAAGCCGTTCGACGACACGTCCACCCACTGCAGCGGTGAGCTCCGGCCGAGCAACGCCGGAAGCGGCCCCGTCAAGGAGTTGTTCCAGAGTTCGAGCACCTCCAGCTTCGGCATGTCTCCGATGGCCGCCGGCACAACGCCGTCGAGGTGGTTGCACATGAGGTTGAGAAGCCTGAGGTGACTCAGCTGCGCTACCTCGTCGGGTATCGCGCCGGTGAGCCCATTGTCGGAGAGGTCGAGGAAGACCAGCGTCGAGATGTTACCAAGCTCCGGTGGTATCTTGCCCTCGAGGTTGTTCTTGTAGAGGTAGAGGGAGGTGAGCGCCGGAAGCTTCCCGAGCTCCGGCGGGATGGGCCCGTCGAGGTTGCCGACGGCGAGGTCAAGGTACTGGAGGTTGGCGAGGTTACCGAGCTCTGGTGGGATTCCACCCTCGAGCTCATTGTACCCAATGATGAGGCTCTCGAGGGACTCCATCTCGCCAATCTCCGGCGGGATCTTGCCGGTGATGTTGTTGCCGGAGAGTCCCAAGAACTTGAGCTTGGTGAGGCTCCGGTAAGCCGCGGGGATGCCTCCACCGAAGAAGCTGCCACGCAAGTCGATGGTCTCCAGTGACGTGGCATTGGCGAGATCCTTGGGGAGGGGACCGACGAAGTTGTTGCCGGAGGCGTTGATGGCGACGAGGTCAGCGCAGCCGCCGAGGCCGGCCGGGAAGCCGCCCTCGAAGGAGTTCTGACTCACGTCGAACACCTTGAGAGTGGACAGAGACGACAAGGACTTGGGCAGCGTGGTGGCGAAGGCGTTGTTGGAGATGTTGAGCACCGCGAGCGCCGGCAGCCGGAACAAGTCGTCGGCGACCTTGCCGCTCAGGTTCTTCCCGGAGAGCTCGAGCCGATCGACGAGGCCGGCGGCATTGCATCCGACGCCGGTCCACTTGCAATGCGGCGACGCCTTGCCGCCGTCGTTCCAGTCAGCGAGCGCGCCCACCGTATCGACGAAGCCTTCTTTCAAGGCGAGCAGCACCGACCGCTCGTCGCCGGCGGCGGCAATGCCGGTGGGCAAGATCAAACACAGCACTGTCACTAGGAGGAGCACTGGCAGTGTAGCTTCCATTGGAAATTGGAACAAAAAAGAAAGCACCTTTGCTGAGCTTAGCAGCTTGTAGCAGTAGCTCTGTTTCCTCTGCCTCTGCTGCTTCTAGTGCTGTGCCATGTCAGTGCAGTGTCTGCTCCTCTGCTTAGTTTAGTTTACTGCACTGATTGCATCTGAAGGAAGAGCAGAGGCTGCAGTTCGCTAGCTAGAGATCACAGTAAGGCAGAAAAGACTATATATGATGGTGAGGAGAAGATTGGTTAGAGTAGGAGCTTATACTAATATAAATCTTCTTGACATTTTTTAGCATGCAACTTTGTTCTAGATTAGTCATTAGTACTAAGCTCTACACCTCACATAGTGAGCAAATATGAGGTGTTAATCAGGATTAGATTAAGGGTTTAACAGGCTGGTTTGGGGAGCCGGAGGAGAGGAGGAAGAAACAAGGGGAGGCGTGAGAACATGGAACATGGAACATGGAGAGAATGTGTTTTAAAGTCATGGCTTTTCTAATCTGCTTTTGGGCATATACCATTCTTTATTATTTTACTTTATCCCCCCCAACGTTAGATTAAACTAGCTAATTACATGTTTATTTTACATTCCCTATCTGTGCAGAGTTGCAGACAGTAGATTAGTTCTAGCTTTTAGACTCCAAATACTAGTAGTGCCACTATACAGAGGCCTACTGTAATCGGGAGTTCGTACGGTTTATTCTTTGCAACCTTCTGCTTTCGTCAGATTTACTCCTACCATCTTATTTTCTACAGAAAAAAAAAATTTACTCATACAGTTTGTGTATGTGTAAGTCCAACAATTGAATTCATCTGAATTTCTCCTTGTAGGAAGCTAGAAGGAAGTGAAGAGCTGCTCCTATATTTGAGGGAAGGAATATTGCTCATCCATTGTTTTTAGGTGTCTGTAAAACATGGCATACCTTGCCACTTTGCAAGTGAAAAGAATATAAATTAACCCAAAGAGAGACAAGAGGGTATGTTCTTGCCTCTTGGTGTTGTCCTGATGCAACTAGCACCCTAAGATCTGTACACATGTCCTGCATAAAAATTAAAGAAAGTTTAACCTGCGTGAGGCATATGTACAGTGCTTGCATGTGTTGAGCCTGCCTAAGTTGACCTTGTTAAAATAAAACCTGTGCTAATCATTCCTGTGACAGTGGGCAGTCTGCTGTTACTGCTCTGTTCTGACAAGGGGATTATTGGTTCTTTGCTTGGCACATGTCCCCAGTAGAATGTCACTGCTAGTACCACATCAGATTGACGACAACAAAAGCAAGTAATTAAAGGGGTTAAAAGCAAGTAATTAAATGGGTTAACTAGAGAGCTGACACAACTAAGGCTGCCAAAACTGGCAAGAGGAGAAACTGCTAGTGATCAGTACCGATTAGTACTAGTAAATTTGGACTGCTGGGTTGCCATATGCATTCTTCCATGTCTGATCAAATTCTTACAAGCTACAACACGTGCTTTAGGGAAAGAAGCGCTTCATTCTATATTATAGTTAGACTCTTACATTAGAAGAATTTCAAGGAGTAATTCCTTGTTCTTTTTTACAGAGGTCATCCTTGCTCCTAAAAGGGAACATTTCTGAAGCCAACAAGTGGTAATAAGGGAGTGTCCAGTAGCAACTAAAGCTTCTTGACAGTCTGCAGAGCCTTCTGACAGAGTAAAAGAACTAAGAACATATAGAGAGGTTTAGGGGTGCATATTCTGAGTACTGAAAAGTGCAGATGGACATTTCTTACAATGAACTGTAGGAATACCAAAACAAATCAAATGCTTAATACTCGCAAAATTATCTACCAAGTTGATGTACTGTCTTTATACCAATAACGATATTACACCATCCTTATAGTTCTTCCCTAGTTTGCTGTACTTAACATTGCCATCTAGCAACATTCGTAATCTCTCATCGTAGTAGGTTTGCATATGTACATAGGGTATAGAACTCCAGAACATATTGAAGTATGGTGCATGCTATAGTTTTCTGAAATTTACGGAGACTACACAAAATGATTGACATATTCATTGACAACTAAGTCAGACAGATCACGATGATAAACACAAGCAAAATATCAAGATAACCCATTGCATGCAGCCAAAATATGAAGCAAAAGTTTGGTCAGGAAATGGGGTAAAAAGAGAACAATGAAGAACACTTTCATGCAATAACAATAGTACGTACTGATTCTTGCACATATAGTTGCATTGCACTGAACTCACACAAAATGAAGCCCTAACCTCCTGTTTCTCAGTGAAGAATGAATTCAAGACAACCAATAACAGAAATTGCATTGAAGCATCAAATGATGTTCATATGTGCTTATAGTCCAATTTGATGTATCTGGCACAAATCAGACTGGCAAGCTCCAAATGTGCCACAAACAACAAAATGGATACAAACACATGCATCTCGCTTAATAACTGAAAATTTTATCTAGCCTAATCTAGTTCCTAGGTGCCTAAGCAGAGTTTCGAAATTTGTGCAGAGAAACTTTGCAGGCTGCGAACTGACGTACTCAAGAGATGATCATATGTTGGCGTGTGGTGCTATTTAAGCAACTGTTTGCACCAACCAAACTTAATCATGCAACCATGAGTTTGGTTTAGGAAATTTAAAGATACAGAAAAAAGACACAAAGTTGGCTATGCTAGCCTGTGACACTCTCTTGATGATTATTAGCCTTTTCTTCGCTTCCATTCAATCATTCTGTTCCAGCTTGTTGTGGAATCATAAAGCATCAAGCTTAGTTTGCTGAACTGATGGCATGTAGCATACCTACGATGTTCAGATTATGAGAAGCTGCACCGTTAGGGCAACTACGTGTACTGCTGCAAGTATCTACAACTAGATGGAATAATTTTGACAGACACGTCAACTTGTTGTTTAACCGACAAGATGACAATAAACAATGTCTACCATTGAGATGTCACTGTGTTTAGCGGTTTATCTCAACTTGAGTGACAGAGTCTTCTACAGTACAAATAAAGCTAACATGCACGACCCCTGTCCTAGCATAGGAAAAAAAATCACAAACAAAGAACAAGTAGAAGAATTCCTTAACCTTGCTTACTTTCTATCTCCTATTGTCGTCCATCTCTCCTATCATATCATTCATAAGCTCCAGGCTGGCAGATCCACCGGACCTAACATAACAAAGATAAAGAAATAAATTCTGATGAACAATTGGTGAGGTTACATTGCGTTGCATGTTGCAAATGGGTCAACTGGGTGGCATTTTCCCAGCCTTGCCTTGCCCTGAGAATCTTCCCATGTTATGTTTTGTTGCTCAATACAGGAGAAGGGAAGGATGGAACCTAGCATCTCATCCTTGGTGTCTACTTTATCAGGTTCAGGTTCCTTCATACGAAAGTTGAAATTTGGGTACATGAAGTTGAATAAAATAATAATTGGGTATATATCAGATTATTGTTAACTTGACATTTAAACTTGCAAATATATTGAATAGTGTATACATCGTGCAGATTTAAAGCAAAACAAAGAGTAAATGATGAATAAGTAAAAGCAAGATGAAATTACAGCATACAGGAATACAGGATCAGATCATAGGCTTGATTTTGAAGAACATTTCCTAAACATCAAGGAAAATAATTTGTGAGTTTTTGGTTTACTTCTTGCCACTTATACATCTTAAGGAGAATCTAAAAGAAACTGAGTGGATTAGAGGACAGTATAAGTGTACATACCAATTGAAAATAATTAGAGAATATGGGGAATCAAGAAAAAAATATTTTGTAACTTATAATAAAAGAATCATTTAACATGCAAAACTAATCATGGAGAAACATGCAGATTAATCATGGATAGGGGAATATGTTTAGTTGGCTAAACAGCCTCACCTCCCTAGCTAAGCAGGCACATGCACACATGTGGCCCGTTGATAGTCAGACTCCAATAAACTGAGGCTGGCCATGTGAAGCCCTCTTACTAAGCAGCTTCCAAAGTATATGTTAACCCTTTTGTTATCAGTGTTCTTTCACATGACATTCCAGTGCCTCTTATGACACCCACTTCCATGTTGGACAAAACGGGCTGGACCCAGGCGCCAGTGAGGGATTCGTAGAGTGTCAGGGTGCAGGATAATGGAGATGATTTCACTATTATTGAGCATGAACTGCTGAGGGTGAGCTCAACTAATAATCATGCAAATGAGGGTACTAATATATATTTTTTTTCTCCAATGAATCTAATCTAATCTTATGAACTAATTTTTATTTTGCACCCTTTTCTCTTCTTCTAGTGATGCATTCGGTTAGAGCATGTGAGGGCCATTTTGGTGTACCTTTTGGAAGTTGGGGAACGAGTTGGGCCATTCATGAGAGCATTTTGGTTTGTTCTGTTGTGGTGGCCGGCAACATGCAAACACGCAGTGGTAACCATAACGGATGGAACAATAAAAGTATATATGATCTGTCCATCAAGTGTTGTTATTCTTCTCAAATGATGTACTCCTTTACAATGTTAAGCACATTACCAAAGGGAAATTAATAGGCTGGAAGCTAGCTAGGATCGATATTAGTGTGTGTGTGTGTGTAGAAAACAATGCAGAATAAAAGTTTTATTGACTGTTGAGCTATAGATCCCAAGTCTGAAAACAAACAAGGAATTAACTGACTGGGCCCAGTATTCTGAACAAATTTCAGACTGCAAACTGAACTTACGTATATAGCCTAAGAACAAAAAAGCTAACCACTTTTTCCACAATGAAGCACAGAGAAGCAAATGCTAGCTGCGATCAAAACAATTGTGGAATTTCTCTTAAAGTTAAGTGCACCGTGCACAATCGGTTGGAACTAAACCAATATTCACAGGTGTGTGTAAAGACCAGATAGTAATCTCAGTGCAGAAAGAAGTTGCAGTGATTTAGACAGACCATTAGCATGAGTTGTATATATATATATAGATCCGACCTCCTTATATATACTCGGGGTCTTAATCACTGTACATATTTCTATATAGTATCAGAGCGAGTTTAGATATCTCCAGCACATTAGCTTCTCCCTCCGGCGAGCCGATCCTTTCCTTTTCGTCGTCGACGTCTTCTTTCCATCACCGACCCTTTTCCTAGTACTCTCTTTCCGGCACTCTCCTCGCTCTCTTGCCTCTGTTTCTTCTTCTTCCCGTCTCTCCCGCAGTCACATTCTTTTCTCCATCCTACCTCCACGCGACCAGGCGACGGTCTCGATCCGTCTCCTCGTCTTACCTCGCACCTATCTTCGTTTTTCTTCTTGCTTCATGCATATCTCCTTCTTTGACGCCGACGCACCTCCGCGCTCATCGTCTCCATCGGCTGAACTCGTCCGTCCTCCCATCGACTGGACTTGTCCATCCCTCCATCGGCTGGAACCCTCCCTCAGTTCTCGCCTTTTCCGACACGCTCAACGGCTCTCGGACGCGAATTTTCTTCCCTCACGTCCGAGCTAGTCAAACGTGTCCACGTGTCCACGGACACGAATCCCTGCCTCCCGGACGCGAACGTGTTCTCTTCGCGTCCGGCCACTCTCTGCCTTTTTCGCTTCCGTCTCACTCCTTGGCCTCCACGAGTTCACGAACGTGAATCTTCTCTTCACGGACATGAATCTTCGCACGTCCGTGACCCAACTACTCTCTGACCCACCCACTCTGCCACCAACTTTTCCTCACCTACTCCGCTGCCTACTCCCTATCGGTCAACCACTCCTCATTGGTTGGCCGGCCCACTCCCCATCGGCTTCTCACATCCTCGATCGGTCGATCCGTCCTCTCATCGGCTTCTTTCTCCCATCGGCTATTTACTCTCATTCTCCCGTCATGGTCACTGAGTCCGCCCTCAGCTCCGGCACTCTCCCAGTCGCCGAGTCTGCTCTGGCCCTCGGTGCCTCAGACCACACCTCGGGCATCACCTCGCCGATCTTCTCCCCTCCCTACGCTACTGTGAACGTGAAATCTCACGTTCCTATCTCTCTTGACCTTAACGCCAATTATTTTAAGTGGGTTTTCTTCTTCAAATCTCTCTGTGAAAAATTCAGCCTCCGGTCTCATATTGATGGCTCCGCTCCACCTCATCCCAATGATCCTCAGTGGGACATCGCCGAGTGCTGCGTGCGCCATGGACGATACCGACCCCACCGCCCGGGATCTCTGGATGGCCATCGAGCGGATCTTCCTCGTCAACAAGTAGCCTCGCGCCATCTTCCTCTTCAACAAGTTTCACTCCATGGTATAAAGGAGACTTATCTATCTCCTCGTACTGTTAGCACCTCAAGGTCAAGGCTGCCGCTCTTCGGGACGTCGGCCACCCTGTGGCCGACTCTCAACTCATCCTCGTCCTTTTGCGAGGCCTTAACCCCTGCTTCTGAAATACCGTCGATAACATCGCCAACGCCACACCTCTTCCATTGTTCGCTCGGACTCATGACATGTTAGTTCTTAAAAAACTCCGTCTGACTAACAATAAGAAGACAGTGGCCTACACCGCTCTCCTTGCCGCAACCGATAATAACTGTCAAGCATCCTGTACTGCCTCTTCCTCCCACGGCTCTGGTGGTCATGGCTTCAGCCATGGCAACACAGCCCGCACCGGAAAAAGCAAGAGCAAAGGCAAAAATAGAAACTGGCAAGGTCCGATGCAATCACGACCTCAGATCAATCTCTCTCGTTAATTTCAACGTATGGGAAGAACATTTGGAACAAAAAAATCATCTGGATTTGCCAATGGAAGAGATGTCACTGCAGTGCTAAACTCTCAGACACACATGTACACTGACAAGAAGACAACCTCTGAAGCTCGCATTATAACGTTGGCCTCATCTCTGAATTTCTCCGATGAGCGGGAGTTTCAGAATTCAGATTCCTGGGCTGCTTTCCTTCCATTTCAGCCCACATTTCTGACCGGTTTCCTCCGAAGAACTCGCACCATCTCAAACTTCTACAGCTCCAACACCACAACTGCAACACAAGAAAATTTTCCTATGACCAACTTGATTATTCGTACGCAAGAACGGGAGAGAGATGATCTGCAGCTATGTATACTTACAGTCAGAATCGGTGGTGATCCACTGACACATCCTGCTGCTGCCGCCATAGTCATCATCGCCATCCGGGCTGCCACTGCACGACATGATGCTCATCCTATCATCGTCAGCTGACCCCGAGCTGTCTCGCCGGAGCCTCATGCCGTGCGTCGTCGCTGGCGACCGCGAGAACTGACGCAACGCCGGCCACAGCGGCGACTGCGCTGGCGAGGACGAGATGCTCTCTGCTCCTGCGGCCGCGATGTCCCAGCTGAAGCTGTTGCTCTTGCTGGAGACAGGTGACGAGCTCATGCCGCCGTCGCTCTGCCGGCTCATCGTCGTCAGTTGCTGCTGCTGCTCCTGCTTCCTCGCGCTCGCGATCCTGCTGTTCTGCAGGCTCACCACTACCCTCTGCCAAGATAAATTAGCACAAAAACAAGTTAAATTTCAGTGGTTCAACACACATACGCAACTGAATTCATGCATAAATTAGTCAGAGATCTAACGGATTTTGGTTTACCTTCCATTTCTTGGCACTGACGAGCACGGTGGAGCGGAGCTTGGACTGCGCGGACGACTGAGCGGCCGCTCGCTGGAGGAGCTCCCTCATCCTGGACACGATGGCCTTCCGGCGCTCTTCGACCTTCCTCTCCGGCGACCACTCTCCCATCTCCGACTCAGACTCCTCGTCGATGATGGGCAGCACTCTGCACGCAGCCTCAACACCACCATTATGCCCCATATCAATCTGTAATTACTACTCACTTAGGCCTTAATTACAATACTCAGTCCCTGAACTGAAACTAAGCAAGCACGCGCTAGCTAGTTAGCTGAAATGGTTGATCATATATATACATGCAATGCATGATTCGTCCAACAATGCCAAATTGCAGGGATCGGAGAATCTAGCTAGCTAGCTAAGATGGAATCCATCGGCCGAATACTAATTGTTGTTAAATTTAATTACACCATTTGATCCACACACTGATATACATACATGCAGATGCATGCGAAGGAACAAGAATAATTATAGATTCACAGATCGACCATGTTCGATCTGCATGCAGCCTGCAATCAGATGAATCTTAAGTTGGTACGTGGCAGTGCTTATTCGAGGGCGAGGAATCGAACACGTCACGCAGGTAGCACAGAAAATTGCAGGCACATCTGCATGGTTTGTCCGTGTTAGGGCTTGGTGAAATATACGGAGAATTTCGGCTAATTACAGCTCGTGTCGTTTACTCGGTATACACCTGGAAGAGAGAAGCATTAATTAGTGTAACTAATCCAAGAGGGCTGGACTGACACGTTGTTGTTTTCTTTTTCTGATCACATTATCACTCTTATCAGTAATGTACAACACAAACATGCTCAGCGACGACGACGACGACGAAGATGATGATTAACAAACGCAGGCAACACATGATTAGTGTAGTGTATCTATTAGATTAGCTCATTAGCATCTCGCGCCGCTTGATGAGTTGGCCATGTGATCTATGTGGCGATCTTTTCAGATAAGAACAAGGGATCAGAATTCATGGCTTACTGATGGGACCAGGCCCAGAAAAGAGGATTCCATGCATGTGCCATATGTCTCCAGGCCCATGTTCAGCACTTTCAGTCAGGTCGAATGATTTCGGCCGAACAAAGAAATGAAAAATTCAGCGTTTGGAGATTTATGGCATGATAAACAACAGCATAACTAATTGATCTGACGATTAAGATTACAAAAAAAATAAATCAATTCATCATGATTGTAAGACATTACACTCCATGCATTTTTGGTTAATAAGAATCGGTATCGGTAGTGGGCCCTTGTATGGCTGCTGTACCAGCTCCTACATTGGTTTGGTTTACAAAGTCAAATGGGTACTTCTGAAATTTACAAGCAAATCCTTTTTTTTTCCCTTCAAGACTCAATGCATGTATCACTTGATGTCACTTAACTACCTTGATAATAACTTATCATGCATACAGCATGGTGCGCAGCCCTGATAAGTCCAAAAGGCCAGATTTCATGTGCACGTCTCTTTGAGCATTTTTCAATTGAGAAAAAAAAACTGAGGAAGGTAATCAAACAACACATTGAAAGGAAACGAAAGCCTTACTGAAAAGGGCGGAGATTCCCTAACTTTACACATTTACTGTCTAATAATGTGTTCTTCATTTTACATGTACAAAGCTGGGAAAAATGCACATATTAATTTGTGGATGGAAAATATTGAGCGGTTGATCTCAACATATAGTGTAGGACACAAGTGTAAGTGGAGTGCACACGTACACATATGTACTAGACAACGGGTCACATGGCAGCTTCAAGATTAAATTCCCAACAGTTAGATTCTATAAGGCAGGAGACCACGTCACCGTAACCGAAAATTTGCCCTGAACTGAGCAATGAGAATACATGGATGCCGGTGTAGAACAATGAACTGATGCTAGCTGTTTGTCCCGCCGAGACATCAATAACTCATCTGTCCCCTTCGATCGATCAGTAGCATCGATTCTAGCTTGACTGTCTATCCCCTGTCGTCACAGGGTTGGAGCAAACAAGCAAGCAATTCAGCAATCTAATTAGTTAGGCGAAGTGTTAAATGTAACAGCCGATTTGCAGAGTCGCAGCAATAATCTCTAAGTCCAAAGTCGTATTTGCAGAATTAAATTTGGTGGAAAAAAATATGTCTTTGGTAGAAGTGTAAAAGGCAGAAGAGACCTGAAGGAAGAACACTATAGGTCATTTGTCCCTTGCTGTCAGTGTCAGCGTTGACAAGATACATGATTTGCAAAGTCAGAGCAATGATGCAGTGCAATGGCCGTTCGATTGCTGCAAAAGATGCGAATTACTACTAGGAACGGAAGCCGTGTCTGTGCATTCATGGTTAAACTCTGAATGCATGCGTGCGTCGACTCGACGTCGCTGTTATCTGTCACTACTGATGTTTACTGCTCTACTTCTGCTGGCTGACTTGGGTTTTGATGATTTGAAAGTCGGCATCAAATTGGTATCGATCAGCCAATGATTTCAAAATTTTGACAGCCGAATTGGTGCATATAGCATACTCCTAGCTGAACAGATTTCTTATATTATGGATTGCATGAAAGTTTCAGGTAGGAAAATTAGCTGAAGCTGAAAATGCTCCTAGCTGGGCGCCCAAACCGAATCCAAAGGTTTCTCTTTTTTTCGAATCATATGAAAAAGAACTGCAAACTGCAAATTAACACTAAATAATTATACTTACCTCTGATTATGAGTACTTGCATTTACAGCTATATCTATTTTTTTTCTGTGTGAAATTGTGAACTGGCAACCAGCTGAAGGACAACAGATGAACAGATCGATTCTACACATGCATCTGATGGGTCCCATATTCGCGTTGCATATCCTGATACTTGGTGGATTCCATGGGATAAAGGCCACTCTGCTCCAGAGATGCTAAGCCGAGGTTATCTCCTTAATTAATTAACTTCAGCTTAATGTAAGTCTCACATGACTTCCTTTTATATGCGGTATACTTTCCAGCCTCATCGTTTGTTGTATGAAATCAGTTGCTATCAAAATTTAAATTTTAAAACTTAATTTTAAAGTTAATTTTAAAACGTTTTTATCGTAGTTTACCTTCGGCATTAAATTTTAAATTGTTAAAAATACGCATATGTATATATAAAAGTTTTATCAATAATTTATTATTCTTTTACTAATACTTGGTACGACACAACCTATGGTGCCTTCAGAGCTGATAATGCTAGGCAGCTGCCCTTTATGTGCTCGTTACGTAATTGTTTAATTCACATAATTAAAAATTCACCCTTGTTAATTCAGCCATAAACTTCAGAGTTCAGAAAAACGTGTGCAGGTCGGTCGATGACGATGAGGCCATTGCACCAGCACGAATCTTAAGGCAGATGTCAGAAGGATGGCGCCAATGAGCATCGCAATCCCCGGGCACCTGAAGCTCTATAAATAGCTGGGCGATGCGTGATCCCAAAATTCCCAAGCAAGCAGCAATTGCATCTCAGCTCAGTTAGCCTCTGCTGCCTTACAACCAGTGGTTCCATTTGCAAGAAGCAGCACTAGCAGTTAGCCGGCATGGACTCGTCACGGTGGGCGCTCCGGGGAGCTCGCTGCACGGCGTGACGGGGCGCGAGCCGGCGTTCGCGTTCTCGACGGAGGTGAGCGGCGGGCAAGTTCGATCTGCCGGTGGACTCGGAGCACAAGGCGAAGACGATCAGGATGCTGTCGTTCGCGAACCCGCACATGAGGACGTTCCACCTCTCGTGGACCTCCTTCTCCTGCTTCGTCTCCACCTTCGCAGCCGCGCCGCTCGTCCCCATCATCTGCTCGCCGCGTCGCCTCCGTCTCTGGCTCCATCATCTCCAGGCTCGCCATGGGCGCCGTCTGCGACATGCTAGACCCACGCTACGGCTGCGCCTTCCTCATCATGTTCGCCGCGCCCACCGTCTTGTGCATGTCGCTCATTGACTCCGCCGCTGGCTACATCGCCGTGCGATTCCTCATCGGCTTCTCCCTCGCCACCTTCGTGTCATGCCAGTACTGGATGAGCACCATGTTCAACAGCAAGATCATCGCACTCGTCAACGGCCTCGCTGCCGGCTGGGGCAACATGGGCGGCGGCGCCACGCAGCTCATCATGCCGCTCGTCTACGACGTCATCCGCAAGTGCGGAGCCACGTCATTCACGGCGTGGCGGCTCGCCTACTTCGTGCCGGGGATGCTGCACGTCGTGATGGGCATCCTGGTGCTGACGCTGGGGCAGGACCTCCCCGACGGCAACCTGCAGAAGAAGGGTGACGTCAACAAGGACAGCTTCTCCAGGGTGCTCTGGTACGCCGTCACCAACTACCGTACCTGGATCTTCGTCCTCCTCTACGGCTACTCCATGGGCGTCGAGCTCACCACCGACAACGTCATCGCCGAGTACTTCTACGACCGCTTCGACCTCGACCTCCGCGTCGCCGGCATCATCGCTGCATCATTCGGCATGGCCAACATCGTCGCGCGCCCCACCGGCGGCTTCCTCTCCGACCTCGGCGCACGCTACTTCGGCAAGCGCGCCCGCCTCTGGAACATCTGGATCCTCCAGATCGCCGGCGGCGCCTTCTGCCTCTTGCTCGGCCGCGCCTCCACTCTCCCCACCTCCGTCGTCCGCATGGTCCTCTTCTTCTGCTTCTGTGCTCAGGCCGCCTTCGGCGTTATCACCTTCGTCTCCCGCCGCTCCCTCGGCATCACCTCCGGCATGACCGGCACCGGCGGCAACTTCGGCGCTGGGCTCACGCAGCTGCTCTTCTTCACGTCGTCCAGGTACTCCACGGGCACCGCCTGGAGTACATGGGCATCATGATCATGGCGTGCACGCTGCCTGTGGTGCTCTTCCACTTCCCGCACTGGGGCTCCATGCTCCTCCCGCCCAACACCGGCGCCGAGGAGGAGCACTATTACGGCTCTGAGTGCAGCGACGAGGAGAAGAGCAAGGGCCTCCACAGTGCAAGCCTCAAGTTCTCCGAGAACTCCCGCTCCGAGCGCGGCCGCCACCACGTCGCCTGACAACACGCCGGAGCACGCCTAAGGCGTACACAATTCTACGACCGAGACCTTGTTCCAAACGGTGATGAAAGAGTGAAATCTTTCCTTAGGAATTTTATCCTTTGAAATTAATTCCTTTAGAATTTCTCCGATACAAAGGGAGCTTTAATAAGGGAGAGCCAAAATATCTATGTACCAGTATAAAAATGTTACATTTTTTTTGAATTTACAGTGTATACCATATTGATATTGTGATATCGACACTCCCTCCAGATATTAGTACTGTCCTGTGGTTGAACTATGCAAACTTTTATTTCATACAATTTTAAAGGAAGCAGAAAACCTCCTGATTAGACACTGGCCATGCCATTAGATCTTCAGCCTCTGCACCGAGTGTTTAGAGGATACCAGCCACTGCGCCACCTTGGGCGACCAAATGAATCACTCTAACTATACACCATCGCTCGTCGTCAGCCACCTTCTATCCTCTGGCCCTAATCTAATCTTTCCATCTTTCTCTCCCTCTCCTCCACTCGATGCTCCAGTGGTTATCACACCTCTGAATTCGTTGTCGTTAGGGCGGACATCATTGAGCTTCACCGGCTATCAATTTCCTCTTCAGTCTCCTCTCCCCGATCAACGATCACGTGGCTGTCACGCGGCAACCATATCGGACGATCGTAGGTCCACCGTGCCAACGCGGCACACCTGCCTCGGGCTAGGCGAAGCTTTAGGCTTGCCTGTATAGCCAAAAGGTTTCGGCCTTATTTTCTTAGCCCAACAACACTCACTTAAACCCGTTAGAAAAATAAAAGTCTACTTTATCTCCCTTATCTCGACCCTACCTGTTAGCCTCTGTTTTAAAACTTTTCTTTTCCAAAAAAATATTTAATTTATTTTCTATAATCCAGAAAATGATTTAATCTTCTAAAATTCATATCTTTTTAATCAAACCTCCGTTTGAGCTCGTTCTACTCTCAAAATTTTTCTAAAAATAAAAACCATTTAATGATACTATTAGTTATATATATTAGATTTTGATTTTATTTTTTTACATATTGTTGTTTTGTACCACATAATAGCCGACGCCGAGAAGCTATCAGTCGAGGAGTTCGTTGAAAATAATTAAGATCAAGACAAGTCACTCCTTGATTATATTGATTTCATATTTTGTTAAATTAAAAATTATTTTGTTTGTTAACCATATATGCTTAGGTACACAATATCGGACGCGAATCGCTATTCGATCCAATAGGCCTTAAACCTACTTGTTGCGTATACCCTCCTTGTTTATTGATGATCCTCTATCTTTGTCGTCATTTTGTTGTCCTAGTACTCTTGCTCATCAAAGCGCAAGTATCAACGATACCTCTATCACTTGAAACTCATCGATAGGATAAAATATGTTTTAAAATAATTTGAAATACCGACACTCGTTGTTGAAAGCTCTACGAAATAAAATGGCTTTATAAAACTTAGTCATAGATAGTCACCGCCTATATGGTCTGACTTCCGTATGGCATATAAGGATCAATCCTTTGAAAAGTTTTACTAATTATATTAAAGTGTGACCATATGAGTGGAATGAGACGTCTCTAGCCAAATAATTAGTGGATCTTGAATATGTGCGAAAGTCAATGGACGTGCAATCGCCGAGGTAACATCTAGGATGCACCTGCAGAACCCTAAATACAAGAAGTCTAGAACTTGACCAATGCTTGGTTTGAAACTCGTTCAGTTGACAATTGGCTTTCATGTGAATGCTTCAAAAATACCTTATTATGAACCTCCCCATATAATGTGTATCTAATTAATACGCACTAGGTGTTTAGAGTAAGCTCGTATCATGTAGATAAAGCGTATACACTTTACAAATGTTATAATCTATTTAAATAGTCATGCTCATGGTCATAAATGGATGAGAAGTGATTTCTCTAGCGTAATCTTATTTTTAGAAAAATTTTATAAAAAAATTTATTGTGATATAGGAATCATTACCAGATCCAGCCTACGTGGCTGGTAAAGATCTAAGTGGTCTAAAATGGGACTGTGTGATTCAAAGTGTCGCTTGGCACTAGAAATGGAGATTGCATAAGATAAAGTTGAGTTGTGATTAAGAAACAAAAAGAAATTAAAAGCAAAAAATAGAGGTACCATATGGGACCATATGCTTCGAATAGAAATTGAGACAAATAGTTGCAAAACAACTTGTGAAATGGTTTAAGATGTGAATCTCTTTTTGGTAAATATGATGAGTTGTTGTCAAGCAACTTACAGAATGGATTGAGGTGCGAGCCTTTTTTAATAACTTAAAAAGTACACCTAGAATTTATAAAAATAATTTTAAAAACATACTTGATTGCAAAACAAAACCAAACCCCTTTTGATAACCCTTGCACACCACATTAATTCCCATGATTTGCTGAATACCTCGTGTATTCATTCTTACTATTATTATCCCCTATCCAAAAAAGCAGTATGATGAAGACTCAACCTTAGAGTTCCTTTAGGAACAAGCAGTGTACAAAGACTTTTAGAGTTTCTATTTAGGACCTAAGCCGTGCTTATAGATTTAGATCTAGCTTTATCTCTGCTATCATCTTTTATTTGGTATAGTGTTGTAATCCTAAGGTCTATTCATGACTGCAACCTATGTATTAAACTTTATCAATATATAAAATAAGATTTAGTGATGATCCACCTATGTTCTGTTGGTACTAGCTGAATTTCTAGAATTGGTATCAGTACGTTGGTATAAACGTCCCACTCTTGTTGAACTAATTATTGATTAATGGGAGAGAGGTACCGTCGTCCTTTGGTTTTAAAAAATGAAGTGAAGAACAACACATAGTTGAGAAAATTGGTTACATCTTATAATCAGGGTTTGAAATTTGAACCAATAAACCCAAAATTAAGTTTAGGATTGATGGGTTCAGGTAGTCATCAGTCGATAGGCCGATAGCACTAGTAAAAAACATATTTATTTTTTAGGAGGGAATGGGAGTTTAGGATATGGGGTTATTAAATCTTCTATTTAGGTGGTGAGAGTGAGGGTTTTATGAGGGCTCGGATGTAGAGTAGACGTGGGTTACGATAGTATAAAACAAAAATTTTCTATTGTACACACCAAAACATCATACTATGAAGGGGTTATGGACCATTACCATGAGATGTATAGTGCGAAGGAAGTAGGGTTGAAGAAGCCGATCCAACCACACGCGCGTTAAGGTAGTAGACGAAGTAGTCAATCACCGTAATCCTAATACCGATCAACGTTACAATGAGCAGCGCCTCCACCAATATCTATACGTCCTAGGCTAGAACGTCGTGTACTAGCACTTGTAAGTGGATAGGGTTTGACTTGGAAGGTGACGGCTAGAGTTTTGCTTAAGGTGAACAAATGTGTCATCCCTCAACCTTCCCTTCTCTCTATATATAGGCTTCTTCACTTATATTTAGGAGACCGTAGTTTAATAGTAATCTACTTGAATCTTTATCCGAATTGAGCCCTTGTTTGAATCACATTCGAATAATTATTCTAAACCGTTAAACGTGTAGCCCTGTAGATTCACGTATATTTGGTCGTAATCTGAAAACGTATTTTTAGACATCTTATTAATAGCGGTCTCTAGCACAACATTATATCGGCTAAATATATAATGTTCTTATGTACGAATCTCTTTACCTTATGATATCGATCGAGATTAAAGCAAGATTTGTATTATCCTTTTAATAACTCAATCAATGATGATTCATGTAATAAAATCTATCATAACTACCTTAACTATGATCATATATTAAAATAGTCATAACTATGATCATGTATTAAAATAGTCATAGGTAGATGACTACATCGCACGACTGCATCAAAGAGGCCGTACGGTTGCACCCTCCATCAAATATGCTGATACGCCACGCAAGCAAGAGATTCAGCGTACAAACAAGACAAGGCGACAGATATGAAATCCCCAAAGGACATACCTTAGCGACCTGTACGACTGTCAGCAACAGACTGCCCTACATCTATATGTTTATGACCCAAGTAGGTTTGGTCCAGGTAGAGAGGACAAAGTTGGTGGCAAGTTCTCCTACACACCGTTTAGTTCCGGGAGGCACGTTTGCTTGGGAGAGGATTTTGCTTACATGCAAATCAAGGTGATAAGGAGATATTTGCTGAGGAACTTTGAGCTCGAATTGATCTCCCCTTTCCCAGAGGAAGAAAGGGAGAAATTCATTCCAGGTCCTAAAGGTAAAGTGATGGTTAGATATGAGAGACGACAATTGCAGTGATTAACTAGCACATGTTAATGAGCTAGATTGTATGGTTGTATTCTTGTTTGGGGGGCAGAGTAATATGTTAAGTGTGTTATTTATTAAAGAGAGAATAAAGGGTGTGCATGTGTGGAGTCAATATTAATGTTAATTAAAAAGAGAGAAGGTGAATTTGTGCCTCCTGTCTGCGTGTGCAATTCTTGATGCGGAACAGACGGACGGCTCCGAGCCAAATCATGCGCGAGGGCACTCGACATCCGGAAAACGCGTCAACGCATTCGCGCGCATTTGCAAAAACAAATAACATGATCCCGACTTCCGTTCGCCACCCGATTTTTTCCTTCCATCGCCTCGCGCCAGCATCGCCCTTGGGCCTCGCCGCCTCCGCCTCTCGAGCACTGCTGCCGTTGCCTATTTCTCCTTCTCTCCCTCGATATCGCGCGCGCCGCCCTCCATGCCCTGGAAGCACCACCGCGCAATTTGTAATCTTGTTTTTAATATACATACATATATATATATATATATGGAAAAAAAGGTGTCATGATCAATCTCAAACGTGTATGAAGCTAATCTTGCAAGCACCGTTTTTTATGTGCTTATGTTGATTCTAGGTGATTCTTCACTCTAGATGCAATAGTTCCATGACTTCTTTTGGGGAGCATTTGAGAAGTAAAAGCAACAACTAAAATTTGATCGTTCTTATATTACCAAATGTTATTCGTGGCTGCGGGTAACACGAGGCAAGAAGCATGTCTAGAAAGAACATGTATGCATACCAATGCCTCTGCCGTTAGGGGCCAACTCATCTCGTCATTAGATGATTTGTAGTACAAGAATAATAATCTCAGTGCAGGCAAAAGTAGGTTCGTTTCTAACATAGCATACAGAGCCATCAGTCATTGGAAAGTCCAGAAAAAGACGGAGATACGCATTCTATTAGAACCGGCTCAGCCTCATTTCATTTCAATCCATCGCTACTAACTACATCATCATGACATGAGATCGCCATCTCCAGAGTATGGTGGAGCGCTACTTCACAGTCAAAAGAGAACAAGACTAAATGTGTTGCCCTTTACATTAAATACCAACATAAAAGAACAACATTCAATACTCTTACCCACACTTTCCCCCAATGTCCATGACAGCACACCGTCCCACGAGGCTGTGATAACTTCTTTGACGGATGGCAGGAATGGCGACGAAGAAATGGGTGTCAAAACCAGGCCAATGGGCTCCAGAATCAGCAGCTGGTATAGAGGTCAATCAAGATTCAAGGGTCCTAGGGAATGTACACCGCGATGCCAAGAATAATAATCCCTCTTTTTTTCACATATGGCTTGGCCGTCTTTTGCCACTGTCAGTCCTCGATCTCTTAGCAGGCTTAGCCCACTGGATGTCACCAATGCCGGGAGAAGAACTCCCCCCACGATCAGATTGCTGCACAGAATAAGCACCCCATCCAGCTGAATGCATGGACTGCTGAGAAGGATGCGGATCCCTTTGAAAGGGAGTTCTGGCCCCTCTGGGTGAGGGCATGGGTCCCATCCGCCCGGCATTGGTCGGGGAGAGCGGTCCAGCTCTGCCTGAACTGGATGGAGACCCCAGATTTGGCCTGCGATCTCTCTTCTTCTTAACTATGAACATATCCGTTGGGTGCCTGAACAGCCCTGCGCTATCCATCAACTGATCCCTGCTGCCTGGTCCGGAATGCCGGGAGTCCTCAGATTTTGAAGTGTGGACCCTGCCTGAAACCTCACCAACTGGTGCATGCTGATTGTGTCTGCTATTGCTTGAACCATGCTGCTCTGCTTCACTGGTGCTTGAACGGCGTTTCTGGCCTGAAGCAGATTGCTTTGTTGATTGTGCAGCAGAGCCACTCGCACCTCCTCCTCCTCCAGGATTCGAAAATGACATAGCACTCTTTGCCTCTCTGAAGTCTGAGTCCGGAAAAGCAATCTTCATTATATTGAAAAATAAGTTGTGGAGGGTCTCAGCTTCTACTCGGACCTGCATTTTGTAGGAGGGAAAATTCACGAGTACACCCAGTCAGACTTTACAGAAGTTAGAGAAGTATGAATTCACAGAATTAATCTATGGAAGCATGTCATAATCATCATCATCAAGTCTTTCAGTTTCAAAGAAATTAGAATAGGCTAGAAATGAAACCCACATAAGTATTCAGGCATGAAAATATCTCCAAGCACTCCTATACTCCTATTCAAGACCAACAATTCAAGTTTTGTTTTATTGCTACTCCCATGGTATTTTATTCTATCATAAGTCATGGTATTTTATTCTATCATAAGTCATGGTATTTTATTCTATCATAAGTCAACATGGTTTTCTACACAAATACAGAAAGCTACGCAGTTCTTCTGAATTTCAAATAGTAATCAATACCAAATAGAGAGAAGGAATTTCAACAAACTTGATGGTGGCCATGGACCCATGGTGTCAGCATTGGAGTGACCCCATGATACTTCAATTTATACAAATCTAAAGACAAAAAAGTAATCTTTTTTAGTGCTTTGAAATTACCTCATGCCTATAGCTGAAATGTTGTACCACACTTTTCAGCATCTGCTGCATGTCAGCTATGAACTCGTTCACAACACCATACTCAAATCCATCAACTCGTTGTTCAATTTTCTGTAGATCAAGGGTGCTGCCAGCCAGACCTTTGAATGAGGAATTCTCATTCCTTCGCCACCAAGAAGATATATTTGGTATTATTTGGTGACCCTCTTTGTCAATCCTCCTCCAGAGCTTGTTTATCACATTCTTGCACTGCAGGTATTGAATGAGAAACGCTTAGCTATGAAGAGCTGTTAAAAAAGGCAAACAACACGAGCCAAACCAAATGGCAAAAGGAATCTACAACAAAATGGAGATAACCTCAACATTAAGCTGAGCTGTAGTAATAAATGATATCCCAAAAACTACATTAGTAATCAGTGTAAACAAGCACAGGCAAGAGTCATGAAATACCCCACACCCACTTCACGTGCACCCCACACCCACTTCCGCTGCACGTGACCTACGTTGTTACAATTGTAAAACAATGCGAAAGTGTCACATGAAAATAAGGGCATACTTGGCTCTTTTGCTAATACAAGCAAATGGCAGCCGAGTTTGACCTAGCAATGCAATATATATGGTAGACCTCAACTACCCCAGGATGTAGGCAACAATAGTTTCCATATTTATGTTATCAAGTTGTGTTAACAGTCCAAATAAATATTTTACAAGATTTTAGGCAAGTACTATACTTCCATAGAAAACCGCACATTCATTTATGCTTCGAAGGTAAAAGAACCTTGTTTCCTTGATATATTGCTCATCTGGGCTGGTTTTTCCATGCTTGAAAATGTTTAAGGAGCAGGGACCAAGCCATGTGCGGGGGCGGTTAGGGATCAAGCCCCACACGTGGCCCAAAAAAGACAACAGCAAAAACATGGATTTTTAGCTGGAGTTTGTCTAGAAATTGCATACTAAAATGGTCTATTCCTACATTTGGAGCTCTGCCACTTTTAAGGAGGAACCATCCTTCTTAAGATGATGCTTACACAACAGAATATACTAAATTCTACAATTTATTCCTTGCCGAAGTTGAATATCCAATATCCTTTTAAGTTTTAAAAGACGAAGCAGTAAGCAGCTTTAACAGAGTAAACCAGCTTAAACATACAAAGAACTAAGTTTTGTATGCTACCTTTCTTTGCATACTGTCAGACATCTTTGTTCCACTCGAATCTGGACCAGCAGATTCGATCACCTTGTTACTCCAATTTTCCTTGGAACGTTCAGCAGATCCCTCACCAGATCCAGACAGCTGAGTCATTTTCCCAGCCTTAGTGGCAGGGGAGGCCTTTCTAGATGGCATGTTACGCTTTTGTTTTACTGTCTGGTGAACTGTGTCTTGCTGCCTGGAAGCAGGATCATCAAAAACTTGCAGAGACTTAAATTGTGAATCATAATCACCATCTCCTTGAAATGCAAGATGGGCACCACGTTGAGTGACGGTCCCATCACCAGATCTATCATCCAGTTTTTCTGCATTAGGTCTTGGACGAATACGGATACTTCGCTTGCGCTTTATTTTTGGTTGTACTACCTGTTCATCCTCACCGTCATCTCGTTCATGATTCGAGCTGCCTGATTGCTGGAGATCCAGATGTGAATCCCCTGATAATGCAATTTCTCCTTCCTCTAGGTCATCTGCCTGTAAACCATCGATTAAAAAAATGTGCAGTTAATTTCAACACGTAGAAAATCAAATTAAAACAGGCAAAAGAGAGGGAAATAAGTTCAGAAGTAAAGGAAAAGAAGAGGCAAATATGCAGTGTGTTTCAGACATACAGTTCTCTTTGACAAAGCACCCGGGCGGGAATCTAATGCAGACAGAGACCGCAATTTTTTTGAAGAGGAAGGTGCAGGTGGTGGCAATCTACAACCACCAGATGAAGATCCTGTTGAACCAGCTTCTTCAGACCTACGGGCTTTTCTGTGTCCCATCCCATGTGAAAAATTATACCCATCATCATTGATAGGCTCTTCTTCCTCTGATTGATCCTTGTTATCAGGCACTGAATCATCATTGTCTTCTTCATCTTCGAACTCTCCTATTTCTCCTTCTTCAGGCAGAGATGAGGTATTCCTCTCTTCAGAATCTTCATCAGATTCCTCCTCATCATCATCATCAATCTCCCTGTAGATGGAGTACTTACCAGATCCCTTGGGCCGCCCCCTTCGTTTCTCAAGTATTTCGTTAGCGTCAAGAGCAATGCCACCAGACGCCATATTTCTCAAGGGCCTTTTTGATAAGCTCGCCACAACAGCATCAAGCTCCGTGGAGCTAACACGGAGCCACTTTGGAGCTTGATTGTGTTTCATCATATCTCCTGTCCAATCAAATTCTTCATCCATCTGATCAAATAGCTCAACTTCTTCTTCGGTCCGAGCAATCATGCGGTTAACTTGCTGTAATGAAGGAACGTCATGAACAGTTTCTTGATATCTCTCTTCATCATGCAGGAGTGTCTCCAAAGTCATCCGCCTTTCCTCATGGGTTGTTCTTTGATCAAATCGACCAGCATTAATGACTTCATCTGCCATGTCAATTTTGTATTGTTGGATATTATTGCGGATGAGACTTTCAATTGAACCCACGTATCTGTCCTTTCCAGCAAGATCATCCTCCAAATCTCCACTTCCCCCATTCCTCAACTCATCCTCTTTCTGATAACTTGAGATGTTATCAACAACAGCCTCCATGTAAATAACTTTTACATCCCTAGTCTGCCCTATACGATGGGCCCTAGCAACTGCTTGCTCTTCGTTTTGTGGATTCGGATCAGGGTCATAAATTACAACAGTGTCTGCACTCTGAAGATTCAGACCCCTGCCAGCGGCCCGAATACTAAGCAAGAATATAAAACAATCAGAATTAGGCCTGTTGAAGTCAACAATTGCTGATTCACGATCTTCCAAGCTAGTTGTTCCATCAATTCTTCTGTAAACAAGTCGCCTCCATTGCAAATAGTCCTCCAGGATGTCAAGAAGTTTTGTCATAGTGCTGAAAAGGAGTACACGGTGGCCTGACCTATGAAGCTTAATTAAAATCCTATCAAGATTCCACAACTTCCCACAAGATCTGATTATAAAACCTTTCCCATAGTAATTTGTAAAAGGATATGACAGCAATGGATGGTTGCAAACTTTCCTTAGCTCCATGCATTTGTTATTGAGATTTTTGTATGTCTTGATCTGGTACATCGGATTCCTCTGAAGGCGTGCTTTCTCATCTTCAGGATCAACCCTAATGGTGCCAGTGGATTTTATCCAATCATATATAGCACCCTGAATACCAGACATTCTGCATCTCAAAACAATTGACTCCTGCAAATGACATCACAAGCTAATAATGTAGCAAACAAAAATAACTAAGTAAACAACAAATAGCGTTACTAAGTGACAAGGGCAGAACAATCAAACCTTTCGCGGAAGTGAGCCTTCAACATCTTCAACACGCCTACGTAGCATAAAAGGTTCCAAAATTTGATGCAGCCTATGAATAATAATTACTTTTTTCTCAGTTTCCAGCCAATCATCTTCTTCACTATGTGTAGGACCATCCCTCTGAAAAGGTTTTGAGAACCAATCTTGAAATGCCTTGCGATTGTCAAATACTTCTGGTAGCAACAAATTTAGGAGGGACCAAAGCTCCTTGAGATCATTCTGAAAGAATTGGGTAAAAAAACATTAAATAACAACCCTAAAGCATTATAGAAATAAAATAGCATTTGCTGATGTGGTCCAAGCAATATTGGCAGACCAGAGAAAACGAACTTCCATGACACAGGAAGAAAAGGCCCCCCAAAAATATCATAACACAATTGTAATGATATACCAGCATAAGTAGAATGATTTTTATACGTTTATTAACGCTTACCTGTAGAGGAGTACCAGTGAGAAGAAGACGCCGTTGGCAACGATAACGATCAAGATCTCGTGCCAAGACTGACTCTCTGTCCTTCATACGTTGGGCCTCATCAATAATAATGTACTTCCAATCAATTCTTGAAAGCTTGGAACGGTCATACATAACAAATTCATATGTTGTTACAAGAACATTAAATTTCACAGCCAGAACCTCCTGCGAGATGAAATCAAAAAGAAGATTGAAGCAAAATTCGCAAGCAGATAATGCATTAATACGCAGGTGATTCCAAAGTCAGATAATGCATTAGTACACAGGTGATTCCAAAGTCAGAAAAGACATGATTTATGAGTGTTATCCTTCCAGAATATGGATAGAACAAAATAACTAGGACCACCAAGTATTTAAGAAACGTTTGTGATATACAACACTGTTAATCAAACAGTGATCTAGGAGGAACAGGTATTGTGAATCTTTTCAATTCTATCTGCTAAGCAGTATTATAAGTCCAAATGTACTCCCTCTGTCCAGAAATATAGACATCTGGAGTTTGAAATTTGAGCAAAAGTATAAGGACATCCCCACATACTTCATCATCTCAACAATCACAACCATCCCTCATTTAATTTCCTACCTAATTCCCTATCTCAACCAATCACTGTTTCTCTCAAAAAATAATCTAGATGTGCTTATACTCTTGGACGGAGGGAGTAGCATAAAATAGGCTATCAAATGGAAGAAACTTGCCTGAGAGAATAATTTTTGGCGTTGATCCTTCGCACCGACATAAAAGATGCAAGATGCAGATGGCAACCAGTTCAGCAATTCACTCTAAAACAATAATAGAAATCTAAATAAAAAATTATGTTTCCAAATAAATATCCCATCATAAAATAGATACAAACAGTATTTCCTCAAAGTAAAGGACAGGAAAATAGGACCTTCCAGTTGACCAAGACAGCATTTGGTACAATTATGAGATGTGGTCCATAATTCCCTTTAAATTCCATCAAGTATGCAATCAGAGACATAACCTGTTTAATCAAATGGTGGCCACGAAAAGTTATTACTAGCAGGGCAAAAGGAAATAGGGAGGCAAATGAGATAATAAAAGAAAACATTAAGATAACAAAAGCCTAGCAGGTGGAACAGAATAAGAAATCACCTGTACGGTCTTGCCAAGACCCATCTCATCAGCCAAAATACCATTCAACTTATTATTGTACAAGGAAAGCATCCATTGAAGGCCCACCTGTGGATAGGCAACAAATCAAATTGTATTTTTCTTTTTGATGGTTGGAGACAGACTTGAAAGGTTTTTAATATATATTATTTTATATAAGAAAATTAAATTGAAAGTAAATGCGCTACCAGCTGGTAGTCCCTTAAAGTTCCTGCTCGCAGCAATGAGGGCTGCCTTGTAACTCTCTCATTCACAGCATGAGCCAATGTGTAGTACCTAAAATAATACAGCAAGTGTAAGCTTATTTATGCTGAAAAGTAGAGTGTACTAAATGCCCATACTGATCTGTAGTTAGCAGCTTCAAATTAGAGAGTAAGGTGTGAGTCAGAAGCACATATAAACTTTACTTGTAGTGAATCAGAAACATAAATAGTCAAAAAGAACATTCAAAATAAGATAATTACTTACTTATTAACAGATGTATTTTCCCTAGGCGCATTCATTTCAGAGAATGTGTTCCTTATCATAACCTCCTGACCAGCACATTGTGCAGCAGCCTTCACTTCTTCTTCAGAAAGGCCCTATTAAACAAGTGGTATGCTCAATTATCTATAGGACTATGAAATTTGGAGAATAAGTGCATCAGTGCAGCAAAAGGCACCAGTTGTGTAAGTGCCATGATGAGTGGGGGTACAGTTGAACCTCAGTAAAATTTGGAAAACACAGTAAACACTAGTAGTATTAACAACAAACAGTACACGGGTCAATACACTTATCATTCAGTGTAGAAGCCATGATGTCTCTCACACTCCATGCTGATATGGTTATCTTTGGAAGTTTATTCGCGCTGCAGTTAGCACCTTGTTATTTATCACTACACGGCTTACAAGTTAGCAAGTTATTATTTGAATCTGATAATGCTAAAATTTCTATTCATATACATCCAGAATACTTTTGCTATCAATCTTCTGGTTACTTGGTGAGTATTCTAGTAGCCTGCGGCCAATAGGCACCTGCAGTAAAAGGGCATGGACTAAGCGTGATTGGAAGGCATATGCTCCTACAGATAGTAGGTAGTGAATATGTCCAACCAAATCTATGCCATTGTGATGCCATGTGCCTGATTTTTCATCCGTAATTTGTACCCCCTATCTCAAAATTTCTTGCCCTGTCACTATTAAACTCAATGCATTAAAAAGTTGGAGCTAACATTTATCCTTTGCGTCACAACCCAGAAATAAGAAACAAAAGAGGGATGATGAAAGGTGTTTTCATTTTCCAGAGCAAAGAATGCCATACTCATACCTGTGCTCGGGCAGCAGCTGCAGCAGCATTTGCTGCCTCTTCAACTTGCTGATGATTCTTGGCAGCAGTTATTTTTCCTCCAAGTTTATAGAGGTACTCCTCAGTATGGGTCAAGAAAGAAGATAGAACATTGTATCTTTGAGCTGCATCACCAGGAACACTGGTTTGTTGTTCCAACAATATTTGACGATATCTTTCCACGTCATTGTTTTTTAGTGCCTCCATTCTTTTGTTTCGATCATCATCCTTTTTCTTAGAGAATTCCCTTAGCATCTTTTCATGGTACTTGGCTACCCCTCGGTTACGAGTAATCCGTGCATCACGAATGGCCCAATGTGCCTCCAAAAGCTTCTTGCGCCACTGGAAAATGGATTTTAGCTGCTTTTCTCTTGAGGCTTTCTGCATCTGCTGAACTTGCCTTATAAGCTCAACACGCTGGCGTTCACATTGTCTGACAAACTTTCTATATATCCTATCAGGCATTGCCATTATTTCTTGTTGCTCCTGTTCAACTTCATCCCTCAAGCGAGCCTGAAATTCAAGGAGTTTCAGCTTCTTTTCTTCAATCTGTAGCCTTAAAACAAGATCTGGTTGGATCCTTTTCCTCTCTAGATTAATTGCCAGCAAGCCACTGATCTTTTTTAAGTTATCCTCCCGTTTCTTGCCAAGAACTATCATGCCTTCCTGAGCTAACAAATCTTTCACATCATAACCAAGTGCTAGATTACTGTTGTAGTTTGCAGATACCATGGAATCATGCTTCCTGGTAAAGGATGGAAAATCAAATAGTGGCCCATGGTATTTTCTCGAAACATCTCTTGGAGCAGGCGTACTACTTGACGAGGCAGCTCTTTTTGATTGCTCAGCGTCTGCAGAACCACTTTCTGCTGGCAAAGATTTCCCCCTTTCACCATTGTAATCACTTCTACCAGGTGTTCTCTGGATACCTCTTTCTGGATCCTGCTCAGATTTAATCAGGGTGGTGCTAGTTTGTTCAGGCATTGAAACTGGTCCAATTCTAAGAGGATCCCTGGGTGAAGCTTTCGTCACTTGCATGGGACCACTAGCAGGAATAGTTTTGTCTTCTGGAGCAGAAACCTCCACCTTTGGTAAACAGGGCGCCTTCAACAGGGAAGATCTTTCAGGAGCCATACCACCACCCTCCACGGGTCTTCCAGATTCATCAGCACTGCTTGTGGCAGATCTCTCACGGTTTGTTACTGGAGGTCCAGAAACCGGCTGCACTTGTGAATCAGGGGGTGGTTCAGACATGATTAAATCAAGAACTTCTGGTGGGAGCTTCTTATCACCACGCTGAGATCAACCAATGAAAAACAAAAGGAGATTTACAGTATTGGGATTAGTCAGCTTGAATCACAACTTAAAATTGTGGACTGGAGCTCACAAAAAAAAAAGCAAAGACAATACCAAATTTTAGCATTATTGTACCTTCAGACGCCGAAAAGCTAATATCTGAGCTTTAAGTACATGAAGCTGATGTTTGGTGAAACCCATATGTGGTCGGGGAGCTTGATTTGGGGCCCATGATCCTCCTGTTTCACCAGAATTTGCTGAAGGGGCAGTAGCTCGGTTAGCCTGCTGCAATTGTCTTGCATGTTGCATCTGCATTGCTTCGGAATTTGCATTCTTTGGATTGGGCTGGTCATTAATCTTGTTTGCATGTCCAGAACTTTGGGGCATATGCATCATTTGCCCACCATTGCCCATTGACATGGCTGGCCTCACAGCCCTGTCATTCAAGCTTTCTCTGTTATAAGTTGCTAACTGTTGTTGCATCTGCATGTTGGTCAGATTCATCATCTTGGGCTCTGCCCCACCAGAAACAGAGGTGCTAGGTGGAAGAGGCTGTCGGGGCTTCGATGGGGCACCATGAATAGGAAAATTACTATGTCCTGGTGCATCGCTGTTCATCTGCGAGGGTACAGATTGCTGCTGTGAAGCCATGCCTGCCTCATTCTGCTTCTGCATGGTAGACATTCTGTTTGACTGCAACATTGGTAAGATTTGAGAAATGAGAGTCACATTTGCAGGATTGGACAGGTCAAGGTTGTGCTCCTTGGCCCAGGCCTGGATAGCTTGAAGTTGGGCCATTGCCATTGGGTTAGCTCCAGCATTGCCCATGCTAGCTTGCCCTTGCATTGGCTGCATCGACCTCACCATACCTGCCGATGACAACTGCTGCCCAGGGACTCCTTGTGGTGGCATAAGAGGTGGCCTCATATCACCACTCCTTTGCTCGCTATTGCTCAGCTGCCCCTGCTCCATCTGCTTCTCTGCCTGTTGAACATGATCAGATTGTTGTCTCTTGAACATCTGGGCCTGGACCTGGGCTTGAAGGGACATAAGCTCCTGCATTTTTGCAGTGTTGGCAGCCACATCCTGGTCCCTCATAGATGGCCCCGCCATATTCATCTTGGCCTGCTGTTGCTGCTGGAGGAGCATCCCATGGGACTTCTGCTGCTGCTGCATCATGTACTGCAGGTATGCTTGCTGCATTGCAGTCGGATTATGCTGCTGGCCTCCAACCAGGCCCTGCCGTCCGCCAGGCTGTGGCATGTTCCTCTGGCCCTGGAATGGGGGCATTGGGCCTGAGGACGGAGGGAAGCTACTGCTTCCACCACCTCCCATCATACCATGCGCTGCACCGGATGGGTAGCCTTGCTGCTGCTGCTGCTGCTGATCAAGGTGATGCATCATTGCCTGCAACAACAGAAGGCGACCGGTTTAGACCAAGAACCAAAAGAAAATTTAAGAACGCAACTGGAGCATCCCATTCCATCAACACACCGAAACAAGCCCATGCAAACAGGGAGACAGAACGAAACCAAAATGCCCCCAAAACCTTCAACACATACCAGACACTCGGTTCCAAACCCCCAAACCCAAAAGTACACGGAAATTAGAACCATCTGGACACGCATCAGAATAGGGCAGGCAAAAATCACATGAAACCCCACCCCGACCACCGGAAGAGCTCGGAGGCAAGGACGGGACAAGGCAAAGCCACCACTCGTACTCGCACTCCACTGAGTGGGAGGGAGAGGAAGAAGCTCCGTTTACTGTTTAGGGAAGGCCGCGTAAAAGCGCCGCTTTTTCGCCCACGCGTCAGGATTTTTCCCAAATCCCAACGGCCACACCGACGGTTCCCCACCAATCACGTCGCCCGCAAAGAAACCCCAAACCCCCAAACCAAAAAAAAAAAAAATCGAATCCCAACGCCAACGCCATGGTGGGGCAGACCAGAGCCTGACCTGATTCCTAAACCCTAGCTTCTGCTGTTGCTGACCCTGCGTCACCGGCGGCGGCCGCGGCGACGTCGCCGGCGAGCCCCCGGAGGAAGGGGGAGTCTCGCCAGGCTGCATGTCCGAAGAGCTCCTAGATCTGGCCGATTCGGGGCTCCCTCATGCGTACCCCGGCGAGATCTAGGTCGATCCCCCCCCCCCCACCGCGGCGCGCGGTGGACCGAGGGATCGCGGCCGCCGGAGACGAGTGCGCTGTTCAGGCGGGCGGTGGGAGTGTCAAACCCTAACCACCATCTCGGTTGTTTTGGGGGCGCGGAATTTCCTCCGATTTTTCCGTCGGATTCGTCGCGTTTTTTTAAGAGAGAGAGAGGGAGGTGGGAGTGAGGAAGAATGGGTAAATTAGAAAGAGGAAGTGGGCTTTTAAGCTAACAACGGGTAGGGATATTTTTGCGTATAAGCCCTCCAAGTTAATGGTGTTTCCCTGAAATGAGTGCATAACTCTGAGTTTATACGAACAGAAAAGGAGTGTTTCCCTGTTTGGTTAAAGTTAAACCAAGGTTATAAATTATGATCCCTAAATCTCCATTTCGAGCTGGAATTCAACCATTTTCCATGGTTAGCTTTTGATTTTGATATGCGGTCAGGAATATAATAAATAATTGTAAGATAATGGAAACACACTTTCCACCTCTACATTTGGAATATCTATCACTAGCTCCATAGAAATGATTTTTTTACAACATTTTAGTAGTAGTATTAGCAGCCTTTGATTAGCATAACAGAAAGTGGTCATTAAATACATTTAGAAAATAATATAACATACGCAAATTGAAGAAGACTAAGGTAAATTGTGGCTAATACAGCACGTATGGTGGATCAATCTCTAATTGATGCAGTGTAGACACTGGCAAGACTCACATGGAGGAAGTGTTTAAGGAGCACAACAGTCAAATATACCGAGATTGATCTCTCTCTACTATACTTTTAATCTTAGAAAAAGAAGATTCCTACATCTTAATACATAGCTGTAGCAACAAAAGACTAAAATGCCTCCAATAAAGTATAGGAATTCACTCACATTTTTGCGAAAAAAGTAGCATGGATACTCCAGGTGTAAGCCTTTAATGGCGTCATCATATTTGAGCTGCCTCCAATCACCATTGTCATTTCCAAGTCGCTTCCAAATGCTATCGTTGCTTCTGAGCTACCTCTAACCACTGATGGTGTTGTCTCATCCAAGCCGTCTCCAACTGTCATCATTGCTTTAGAGTCGACTATTGCCACTGTCGTTGCATCTAAACCCTATCCATCCATCGGAGCCGCTACCGGATATGTAGACTTGCAACCTTCTACCATCGCATCGGGTTAGACACGAAAGGTTGTGAGAACGAGCGGGACAATGAATGGGATGGAGCGGTGAAGGAGATGCAGGGAGGAGTGGGAGGGCGAAGCGTGGAGGTAGGTGGTGATTGATGGAGTGCTCCGTCTAATATCATGCTACACCACTACATGATGAATAAGAGAGAGCGAGCGAGATAAATAAGTGAGAGGATGAACGAGAGAGAATAATAGATAAAAAGAGAGATAGGAAATAACGTTTGTAAATGAGAGAGGAGATGGCTCGATCCTTGGTCCTCAACCACCCCTATGCTGTGAGCCTTCAAACTCACTGAATGCTCTAGAAATCGGTTTTTTTAGACAAATGCTTCCTGTAGAAATTGATTTTTTTTAGACAGGGAAAGTATATCACTTGTTGATCTATTTATTTGGATGTACATGCACTTAGTTGAAACTTGATCTGGTGATCGATTAACGGAAATTGTCGCATTTGGAGGTTGGAGCGTAACATACCTGTCAAACTTTTCTCTGTCTAAACTCCGACTGAAACTCTGATTAGATAGTGCGGTTTCTGATTCAGCATTTGAATTTTCTGCAAGGAAAGAGAGAATCATGGGACCAACGGTAGTTAGGTAACTATTTTAGTCTCTTGAATATGTCCTCTTATTTGTTTATCTTGAAAATAGTTATGAAAAATTCTTGAAAAATTTAACAATACTCATACACAATATATATATATATATATATATATATATATCACTCCATAAAATCTTAGGTCCAAATATAACTTACATATATATAAAAAAGACAAATTTAATTAATGAATAGTAACAATACTGTTATATCCGAATTTATCTTTTTTGTTCTCGATGCTTGGGTTAAATTTGAACTTTATTTTTTATTTTTGTGTCTGATAGATGTCACCATACTTTACATTATCAATATTTTTAGAATTTTTTATAACTATTTCGGATTTTTTTAATAACTATTTACAAAAAAATACACGAGAACATTTATTCGACGGATTAAAATACTGGGAAATTCCCAGTAGATAGTTGTTAGCTGCCAGAAAACACAACAGCAGCAGAGTGATAAACTGATGATTCAATTATTTTTGTCAGCTGTACTAGCTGTCTCTTCATCATCGGGATCAGACATGCAGTTACTGCTATTTTGTCAGTATACTTTATGTGATTAATGACAGGTTGCCTGAAAGTCAGTGCAGCAGCAGATTTGTTCCAGCGTCGATGCTTCCATTGCCTTTTCCTGTGACTCAATGAAAAAGAACAACCTGACTGAAAACCACCTCAAACAAAAGCTCATCTTATTTTCTCAGTAGTGTATTACTGTTTCATGCTTTTGTTGCGTAAGATAGCTGAAGAACAAATAGCTCAAGAACCGTGTCTTGGCTCTCGAGAGCACCGGAGACACAAACTCAAGTGCTTCTGTATCTGAATCTGTATTAATTTGTAGTATTTGTTCAGAACATCATAAGAAACAGATGGGTAATTAAGAGTGCCAAAATAAAGGTTTACTTCAGAAAGAAAAAAAGAGGTTACAGATGCCAAAGGATTGAAATTGCCCTGCTAGCAAGCAAGAAGCTACTTAGGGCACATCAGTGAATCACACGATGATGATCATAGCTCGCTTCCTCCCTCCCTCGGTCGTCGTCGTTGATCGCTTGCAACACTGAAGCTTCTTCGCTGCCGTTGCCGCCGCCGCCGCCACCAGAGGCCGGCCGGCCAGTACGCCGGAGCTAGCTGCATAGCTGGCCTCCTGCCGCCGCCGCCGCCGCTCGCCGCTCGCATGACGACGATGCATCGGTGACAGCAATCCACACCTGATGGAAGCTACATTGCAACTAGCTCCCTGCAGCTCTCTGATATGAATTACTACTCAGCTCCATCCAGCAGCACTAGCAGCCATAGCATGATGAATTTATAGAGAAGCAGGATTTTGGTGAGGCGGCTCGATCGGGGGATAAACTTGAGGAATTAATGAAAAGGTGGCGAGTCAGCAGCTGCCACGGCATCTTCCACCATGGATATCCTCATCACAAATGCTTCACAGTTCACTACACTCGACTCCTTTTTCTTAACATCAGAAAAATGTTTTGCTTTCCCCCATGCTCTCTTGCTCCTTCCTCTCTCTCTCTCTCTCGATCGTGCTTTATTTTTAGTGGAACACCATTGGTTACCTTAGTGCTTCTCCTTTTTCCAAAAAGATATATGTGTATATGTACCTTATGCCTTTCTGCTTTTTTATAATATATTCTCTGATACACTTAAAAAATATATATATTCTCTGATTTGTGTGGATGCATGGGTTTTATCTTTTGTTGTTCCAGCCTGATTATATAAGTATGTTTGTATTTCTCCTCCTGTAGTTCAGGTGCGTCAAGATTATTTTTTTAAAGAAGGTGTATAAAGAATTGCCTAGTTGCAAGTTCCAACACTCTCCACAGATAAGTGTATGGAGATATGGTACTAAAAAAAAGAAGGGGAGAGATATGCATGGATATTCGATTTGGAGGAACAGTTGAGATACATCTGTCAGTTGGTGTTCTGTTGCATCGATCTTGTTTTATGGGCTCTTTTGGAACGTATGAATCTTACGTGTTTTTTATAGAAATTAGTTCAATTTCTACAAAAATCTTGTAAAATTCCTCTGTTTGAAAAGATGCCTAAGGGTTTATTTGTTTAGTTATATATCATGCGGATCATAAGTTGCGGACGCAGGATTTGTTAGTTGAGTATTCACTTAACAATTGTAGATATCTTGTGCTTGGTGCTTGGTAGGCAAGGATAGTGAATTTGAGGTAGTTGGTACTGAATTAAAAGTGCTATAATCCATGAGCCTAGGAGTAGATTTGTTGAGAAAAACAGGCTAAAAATAAAGTATTAGATCTAGTCGAGTATATACATATGTAATATACCTTATATATAGTAAATATTTTTCCAAAATTTTTGGGTATTCCTGTGAATACAGGGAATACCCACTGCGTCCGCCCCTGATCATAACATGAAAAGCTGAAAAAGTGAGAGGAATCTGAATGGACTATTGGTTAATTCTTTTAGCTGTTTTGAACTAAGGGTTACTTCATATATAACTCGTAAGCATGCATGGTCTGAAATTACCTGAAATATTTGTTAAGTTCATAACTCATAACGCAACAATGTGTCCTTACCAGCTTTTCACTTCTCAAATACCAACCAGCTAGTTATTAAAAATTCTGAAAAGAATTGAAAAAAATGATTCAGTAGAAACTTTCATGCTTCAGTTCTTAGCCGTTGCATTTGGGCCTTCAATTTCCCCTGTGGATGTTTGTAGAAAGAATCATCTGAGAATGTTCCATGTGCCACATTTATAAGATGACACTCCCCAATTATGTGGGGACTATCAATTGATCCTTGTTCTTCACCAATATTTTAAGCAGAGTTACAGATCTTTTTTGTAAGACCATGTAAGTACAGATCGAACAGACAACTGTTGTGTATTTTCAACCATCTTGTGTAGTCTCACCAATATTCTGAGAACCTACCCTCATCTTGTGTAGTCTCACCATGTGTTGTCTATTTTCAACCATGTCCTAAGTCAAATTTAAAGTTTTACGAGTCTAGTTAAAAATAGTATAAGTCCTGGTGCTCCTTTAACCACGAGTAGGACTATTCAAATAGATTGGTTTACTCACAGTGTAGTGGATGTACGCTTTACCCGTACTTCATGGCTTGTCCAACACGAGTCTAGTCCCAACACATGAGATTTGTCATAGCTCCATTTTTTAGGTCCCTTCCAATAGTGGTACCTGTCCCATGAACTATGTTTCCCCCATCATCTACCCAGCTTCGCAAATTAGTAGTGAAGGGAGTTTTGGCATTTTCGGGGTATTAAGGGGAGACGTCTTCATCAACAATTATCCAAATTTTACTTATATAAGCCACGCCATGTGTGGATCAATTTGTCATGTTGCACATGACCTTTATCACTATAGTTCAGAACCACACATAATCAAGGTACTGCACCCTTCTGGTGGCCCTTGTTCACTAGGTCTATACCCATTTAAAAAGATACGATTATACTAAGTTTATTTCCTGCCTGATTTCTTGACCTGGTTCTTAATTACCCAAGGTTAGCACTAGTTTTTACCAAAATTCACCCAAATCAACCAGCTACCCCAGTCTAAAATCAACCAGCTGCACTAGTTTAAAATAGTTTTGTTGTAATTAAGTTTTTGGGTTTTCGCAAATCCTTTTCATGTGTCCAACAAGATGGCAATAGATGTCTCCATATGCTTCCTTATAGTCACCGCTACCCTGGTAACTATCTCTCAATAAAGAATTCATGTAACCATCATCTTAATAAGTATTGCTAAACATATGCCAATAGTTTTACTATGGACTCCAATAAAAGTATGGCTATAAAGGTATAGAGAATCAATTATTATGGCAAACATAAAATCAATTTAGGTATGCAATTTAAATATAGCATACAGTTTATTTTAAAACAAAACATTTTGCAGTATCGGTACTACATGATCAAGAAAAGGTTGTGATGGCTTGCCTTGCTTAGCTAACATGTCCTTAACATCACAAACGGGTTGTTATTTCTCATAAATATAACATATCATAAAATGCCTTCTAAATACGAGTTCTAACATGATAATATAATAATCCATAAATCCAACAAAATTTCACAAACAGTAAAACTAGTTAGATCTTGACTTCAGATTAATTTAGGTGAAGGTTTCAATGGATTCTGACTTAAAATGAGTTTGTAGGTTTTCTAAGGTTCAAATTTGATCTTGAATTAAATAAAGATGATATACTACTGTTCAACAATATATTTGAATTTATCTAGTTCCTTCATTTTTAAATATAGATGTTATCAAATGGATCCTAGGTATTTTCATATTTATTTTTCTAAAATAAAATAGCTTTAATAAATAGGTGGGGCTAGGTCAACTATTGACCAAGTCCATTTGACCCAACCGTGGCCAGCCGTGTCGGTGTAGAAATCGGTCCTGCCAAGAGGCATGTTCTTCATCAAATGCGATGAGCCTAAACACGTGAATGCCTGAGAGAATTGGTTAGCTCTAGTACTGGTCCTAAACTCGAGGTTCGCAGGTGTGTCAATTAATTTGACCATGCAATTGATAAGAAGATAGAAAGGATAAGATCGATGAGCCAATCGGCTGATAAGTCGATACGAACTCCTATTATCGGCTGGTTGCCGATAGGAATTGTATCACTTATATATTAGCTAGAAAGTCGATGATGGCATAGACAAATAGTAAGGAATAAAATAAAATATACATCGGCTATAAAGTCAATACTTCTCTAAATAAAATAGATGAGAAGCGGTAAAGAGCAAAAATCCGGTCTTTTGAAGAGATGAGACATAGCAAACACCGATAACCATACTGTTAGAGTCAACCCTGATAAATCAGACTGAACTGAAATAGTGTAAGGCCAAAACTAAAAGCACCGGAGGAGCAAAAACTAGATCGGTCATGCTAACGAAAGAAACAGATAAACTCATTGGCTAGCTAAGTCAATAAGAAAAACAAAACCTACTAGATCACGATGCTAGCCTTATTAAACACAAACTTGATAGATTGAATCTAACTGAGATAGTATAAGGTTGGATATAATAAAATCAGATCGATCGCTAGCATATTAATCATAGTCAATCCCTATATATCGGCTAAAAAGTTGATATGTTAAGCGTGTAGCTCAGTATAAAGATAACTCATCGGCTAGCTACTCTAATGAAACGTCATGTAAAGACTCATACACTTAAGGCTCAATCTAATATCAGTAGTTTAGAAAGTCGAACCTAACCGATGCAATATTAGATTGATGATGGTAAAAGAAGCTTGATAAGCTGATAGATACCATATAAATGTAATGTGATATATCCGATTGGACTAAGAGGTCGAACTCAACCGATACAACCTTAGATAGAGTAGATATATTAGAATAATGGTATGACTTACCTCTTTACCGAAGATCGAACCTAATCGATACAATCCCGTGTCAAAAGCCAGAACTTGTTAGAAAAATTTAGATGAACTAGAGTAGCAATATACCGAAAGTTGTGTTGATTTGTGGAGATATCTTACAAGATCTCTACGGGTTTGTATTTATATCATGGGATTATATGAGTCCGAGATATTTACAAATAACCTCTGAACATTATTTCCTAAAAAAAGAAAGCTATCTCTAATAAGTTAATAAAAATAATTATTTCTGACTAATTATAAGAGATATCTTATAAATACAAAACTACTCAATCACGATTCCTTTCTATATTCAATCCCATCTAGATAATCTTACACTTATCGATTGAACTAAATCCATCTTCTGTCAGATTGGCTCTTTCTATCTATCGACATCTTTGTATAAACCGATCAGCTCTTCATATGTCAATCGGTCTCTTTTTATAAGCTAATCGGCTCTCCGAAGCTTAACCGAATTTATTTGCGGTCTTAACAAATTTTGGCGTTAACATGTTCACATGTGGGTGGTTTTTTCCTATGTCTGTGAGAATAAGAGAGATGGAGAAGTTTGGGAGATTATTTCAATATATGGCCCTGTAGATGATAGTCTCAAAGCTAGATTCTTAGAAGAGTTGTCATGGCACTTACATAATAGAAATAGGCCAGTTGTTGTTGGAGGTGACTTTAATATGTACAGATTCACAAATGAGAAGTCAAACACTAACACTAATATGAGATATATGGATTTGTTTAATTCCTTCATTGCTAATTCTGAACTTCATGAGTTGTACAGAGGAGGAAGAAAGTATACTTGGATAAATAAACAGGATCACTCAGTGCAGATAGTGCTAGATAGTTCTAGTGAGTCAGGACTGGGAAGCCAAATATCCTACTTCTTTCCTTATTTCCTTATCGAGAGTGGGCTCAGACCACACACCACTGCTTCTAGATACTGGGGAGAGAGTGAGCCTAAACCTAGATTTTTAAATTTGAGTCAGCTTGGTTAGTGATAGAGGATTTCAAAGAGATGATCAATTAGAAGATGCTGCCTAAAGATAATACCTACATCCTGGAATACTGGACCAAAAAGTTGGTTGAGTTGAGAAGATTTTTAAGAGGGTGGAGCATAAACAACAATAGAGCTAGATTGACAGAGCAAAAAAATCTGATAGTTCAGCTAGAAGCTTTAGACGAGCAAGCAGAAGTGAGAGAGTTGACCCCAGAGGAGTGGAAGGAGAGATACGATCTAGAGGCTGAATTGGAACATATCTATGAGATAGAGGAGCTATTCTGGCATAAGAGATGTGGTGAACAATGGATACTCAAAGGAGATAGGAATACAGATTATTTCTATGGTGTGGCCAATGGTAGGAAAAGGAAGTGTCAAATATCTTTGCTGGAAGACAATGGCATAATTCTGACAGAACAAGATGACCTGACTCAATACATTGTGGGGTACAACGAAGAGTTGTTTAGAGCTGGCACCCATGCAAAAATTCATTTAGCTGTAGATATCTGGAAGGAGAATGGCTTGCTATCAGAAAGTGAGAAAGAGTTGATAACTAGACCCTTTTGCATTGAAAAGCTAGATAGAGTGGGTAAGGAGTCTAAGATCAATACTGCACCTAGCCCAGATGGTTTTAGTGTTCAATTCTACAAAGCTTTCTAACCTAATGTTAGAAATGATCTTTTTTAGATGTTGCTAATGTTACATAAGCGAGAATTAGACCTAAAGAGGTTGAATTATGGTGTAATATCACCGATTCCCAAAAAGGCTGATCCTACCAACATTAGAGAGTTCAGGCCAATCTGTGTGTTGAATGGTTGCTTAGATTACTTAGTAAGGTGGTTACAAATCATTTTACAAAGTTGGCTAAGTCTATTATCTCTCTGACAGAAACTGCTTTTATCCTAGGCAGATTCATCTTGGAGGGGTGTGTAATCCTTCATGAGGTGCTACATGAACTAAAAAAGGGATAATTTTAAAAACTGATTTTGAGAAGGCTTACGATAAAGTTAGTTGGAATTTCTTATTTGAGGTGTTAGAAAAGAAAGGTTTCCCCAGTTTATGGATAGGGTGGACTAGATCCTGTGTGATGGGGGGCATAGTCTATATAAACATAAATGGGAAAAGAAGTGAATTCTTTAGGACATATAGAGGCCTAAGACAGGGAGATCATCTATCTCCTCTGCTGTTCAACCTAGTTAGTGATGCATTAGCAAGAATTCTAGACAAAGCAAAGGAGGCAGGGTTCTCTCTGGTTTGGTTCCTAACATTTTCCCTGGGGGCATCACACACCTGCAGTATGGTGATGATACAGTAATCTTTATGCTTTTTGATAACAAAGAGATTGTAGCAACAAAGTTCCTATTGTATGCTTTGAAGAGATGGATGGTATGAAGGTGAATTACCATAAAAGTGAGGTTTTCACAATTGGCCTATATGAGATGGAACAACAAAGAGTTGCAATGATGCTTAACTGCCCTATGGGCAAGTTTCCCATGAAATTCCTTGGTCTTCCCAGAAGCCCTGACGAGTTGACAACTCAAGATTGATGTTCCTGGGGCACAAACTAGAGAAGAGATTGGGAACATGGAATGGGGGACCCTGTCCCATGCTGGTAAAGCTGTGCAAATTAATGCCTGCTTATCTTCCATCCCCTCTTATGAAATGGGATTCTACCAACTCCCTAAGGGTGTGCATCAAAATTTTGATTAGATACTATTGGGCAGGGAACAGGCTGAAAGGCAAATATCACATGGTAAGATGGGCAGATACGGTCTATCCTAAAGAGTTTGGGGGTTTAGGCTTCATAGAAACCAGAAGGATGAACACTGCCTTGTTAGCCAAATAAATCATAAAACTAGAATCCCCTGATAAGAGTTTGCGCATTGAACTCTTAAGGAAGAAATATTTGCAGGATAGGGGTGTATTTCAATATGAAGAAGAAGGGGGATCATAATTCTGAAAAGGTGTGCTAAATGTTAGGAGATGGCTGAAACTGTGATCTGAGTGGAAGTTAGGAGCTAGTAAGCACATATGGTTATGGCATGATGTGTGGTTTGGCTAGTGCCCACTTAAAATTGTCTACCCACATCTATTTGAGATTTGTAACCAACAGGATATCACTGTGGCTGAGGTGGCCCAGGTGGGCAAGCAAAGTTTAACTTGTAGAAGATCACTGGGAACAATAGAGGTAGAAGAGTAGAGTAAGATTGGACAAGACATCGAAGGGATTGTTACATCTGGAAAATTTGATGAGCTGATTTGGGGACAAGAGAAGAACAAGAAATACACAATTAAATCCATGTATAGAGCTTTTACTTTTAGAGGGGTAATAGATACAAGAATGCAAATGGTGTGGGATGCCCCTTGCCCTATAAAATTCAAACACTTTATATGGCTGGCCAGGAGAGATAGGATACAAGCTGCTGAATAACTCAAGAAGAAGGGTTGGGGGCTCTGAGTTCTGTCAGCTATGTGGGGCACAAGAATCAACCACTCATATCTTATTTTCTTGTCCCATGGCTCTTTTTGTGTGGTGTGTTGCAGAGATGCTGTAGGGTGGGTAACCATTTCCCATTGTTTAGGGGATTACTTCATGTTAGCCTCTGTTAGAGTGGGAGGGGTTGATGTTAGAGTTAGGACAAACATGCTTGTAGATGTGTGCTGGAATCTTTGGCTAGTTAGGAATAACATGATTTTCAGAGACAAGATGATCTACTCTCCACTGCCAATCTCTTTTTAAAATCATATATACTCTTTTACAGTGAAAACCTCTGCTTTGCCAGGAGGAAGTCGAGGAACTAGATGTGCTGGTGACAAAATCAAGACTGCTGCTGCGGCTTTGAGACCTCCTAGAGCTGGTGTGGGTTGATGTTGGTCCCTGCTGGTGGAGTTGGTGTCAGTTAAGGCTCTTGTTGGTGTTAGTGTTAAGACTTAATTTTTTTTCACCCCGTTGTGCTTCAATGCCTATAGTTGGGCAGGGCTGTGGCCCGGGCGTTTTGAATCCATACTGAACCTAATTGTAAGCTGGCGTTCCCAGCTGCTCTGCTGGCTTTCTATAAAAGCTGGGCCTCCATGGCCTTTCATCTAAAAATATGGTTCACGTCGCATTGGAGATATGCTGCTTAGCCTGCTACTGCTCTACTAGTATATATCTGCCGTCCATAAAACACCTACAAATTGAACAGCCATGTAATGCTGATTCCATCCAGAAATAGGGAAAAAAACGAAAAGAAAAAAGAGAATACACTTGTGTCACAAAAATACTCGTCAAGATCGATCGAATAATCAATTGGCCTTGGGCTTGTCGGCGGCGACCCGGCCGTCGTTGCCGGCGAGCTTCATGTACTTGTCCTTCCTTGTCAGCGTGGTGCACTGGAACCCGAGCTCCTTGGCGATCACCCTCTGCACGTGGTTCGCCACCTCCACCGCACTCCTCCCGCCGACGACGCACGTCTCCTCCGGCCTCAGCGCCGGCAGGAACGTCACCTCGTACCCCGGCCGCGGGTTCATGTAGAAGAAGTAAGGGTCCAGGAACTTCCACCCCCTCGCCGTCGACCCATAGTACGTGCCCTGCCGCGCCTCCACCGCCACCGGCACGATCCGCTCCGTCAGCTCCGCGAACAGTGCCGAGAACCGCAGCAGGAACGGCTCCCGGCACGTCGTCCCCTCCGGGCACACCACCACGTCGCCCTCCTCCAGCAGCGCCGCGATGCGGGCCGCGTCCGCCGCGCGGTCGCGGGTCAGCGCCACCGCCGGGATGGGAGAGATCGCCGTCGAGAGGCGGCTCACGCTGTACGTCACGCACGTCACGGGCCGGCCCAGCGCGATGGACACGATGATGGGGTCCAGCGCCGTGCGGTGGTTGCACACCAGGAGGGACCCCGGCGCCCCGGGGCGCGGCGGCGGCGGCGGCGTCCCGCGGACGGCGAGGCGGATGCCGGTGAGGCGGTAGGTGTGGCGGACGAAGCGCGCCGGGACGGGCAGGTTGAGGAACACGCGGAGGAGCGCCACAGCGAAGCCCACGGGGAGGTAGGCCAGGGCGAAGAGCGCGTGAGCCGGGTCGGGGCGGCGGACGAGGCGGCCGTCGTGGAAGATGGCGTGCGACAGCAGCTCGTCTGCGGCGGCTCGCGGCGCGCGCTTGTTCTTGGGCACCATGTAGGCTTCCTGCGCATTAGTAATTGCCGCCAAAACAGAGTCAGCACACTGGTTTTAACTACTCCATCCGTTTGCAAATACTTGCACTGGATATTACACTTCAACCACTCGTCTTTTAAAAAATTAATAAACCCTTAAATTGATATGTAAGTATGTGTTGAGTTTCAAATAAAAGCATTACAGTTTGTTATATACTAGTCTAAGTATTTAAAAATTATTAGTGGTCAAAGTTAAAACAATAAAGTCAATATTGTCAAGTAAATGCAAACGGAGAGAGGACTAAACCCACATTAATTGATGTGAAGAAAACAATATATATATATATATATTATAATAATAATAATGTGATGAATGATAATGATAACAAGTCAGCATGAGCAAACGATAAAGAGGAAGCAACTGTTAACTGCAGGAGGTGATGGTACCAACAATATTGAGTTTTGACCACAAGTTTTGCATAACCTAGTGTAGATAATGAAGATCAATCACTGAAAGAAGCAGCCCGATGTTGAACCGTAAGGTACTAGAGCCTTCTGATCTTTCCTAGAGATGAGAAAAACGGCAATCCAAGAGAAAAAAAAGGCTAAAATATGAGAAGCGTACAGATTCTTGCTACTAGTGCTACCATAAATGAAGCCTGAGCACTCGAAGCACAACGAAGCGTGCACTTCATACCACAATTAATTTCACAGTATTTTCCTTTTATTTTATCGCGTTCTGAATGAATTACGAATTATTATAAGTGACCACATGATGCAGAATCCTCAAATTTGTTCATGAATTGTTTGATTCAAGAAATGAAATTTTTGACCTTTGGATCGCAGGCTAGTGTACCTTGCAGATGGCCAGGAAGTCGAGGTCGCTCTCGCGGTCGCCGAGCCCGACGTCGGGCATGTTGCCGCCGGCGAAGAGCCTCTCGATGATCTCCCGCTTATTCTTGCCGACGAGGACGGCCTTGATGCGTCCCGTGAAGCGCTTCCCGGAGGCGAAGGTCTCGAGTTCGGTGCCGGCCACCTCGGCGCCGAGGAACTCCCGCACGAACTCCCCCACCATGACGGCCGGCGACGCGGTGACCACGACCCGGCGCTCGCCGCACCCGCGGAACACCGCCCACGTGTCGGCGCGCACCCCGGCGGCGTAGTGGCGCGGCAGCACCGCGCGCGCGACGGCCTCGACGTCACGCACCCGCAGCCCGGCGAACGTGATGAACACGAGCAGGCCGATGGCGGCGGCCTCGGAGACGCCGACGTAGAGCACGAGGAGCCACGGCGCGGCGAGCAGCAGCGCCAGCGCGCGGAGGTAGCTGCCGGCCTCGAGCGCGACGAGGAAGTAGTACGGGAACGCCGACGAGGACACAAGCAGCGTCCCGTCGAGGTCCGCCGCCACCGTCCGCCTCGCACCCGCCGACGCGTCGTATGCCGTCACCGGCGGAAAGAACCTTCCCGCCGCCGGCGCCATGTCGGTAACAGCAGCAGTCGCCGGCGAGGCCGAGCTCTTCACGGCAGCGAGCAAAGTGAAGACGGCGATGACACGCTTGGTTGCTTGCTCGGTGCTAACTAGTAGAGCAGTGGAGAAGGGTTGGTCTGTTTGTTGAGCGGCTCCGTCTGCACCGCCGCGCCCATGGATGGCGACGTCGTGCGGCTCCGCCTTTGTGTAATATCCCCCGCAAAAATCGTCGAATCCGACTCGGATTCCAAGCTTGTCAATTACGCGATCCGAATCGGACTTGGGTTAAACTAAAGTTGCCGCCACAAAGACACGCACTTTTCAGAGCACACAAGACTTCGATTAATTTCCTCCGAGGAAAGATTAGAAAAGTTGGATACTGGCAGCATGGGAACGCGTGACAGGCGGCGCGAAACATGAGAGGATTTGCATCAAATTGTAATTAATTTTGGGTCAAGAATGGCACGCATGGCTAGTATGAATCAGACGATTCAGATATAAACGGTGGTGGGCATGGATTATTCATGAGGTTGGTGCTGGTTCGTCCTTCGTTTGGATTTGGTCAAAACGGGCGTTCGTCGCAACGTTTTCGGAGCGTCGGGGCAACAAGAGCAAATGAATTAGTTGATGATGTGTGTAGCTATCCGTCCCCGATATACACGTGAGACGTGATCAAATGGAAGAAGCACGACGAGTATTTATGTTGGTTGGCTGAGCTGACAAACAGGCTACAGTTTAACAGTAGGAGGTTGTGTGTGTGTGTATGTATGTTGAAGAGTTTGGCGTGTTTGGAGAAACACAAGATGTGAAGAAAAATGGTTGACTTTGAAGCAGAAGCTGCCGTGCAGTTATTATTTTAGGTGTGGAGACTAACACCGGTGGTTGATGTGGATGGCCAACCCATTTGCCGCTGCTTCTTTTCCTCCTTAATTGTCATACTCATTGGCTGGCTCATTGCGTATGGGTAGGTTACCATAACCCAAGAATCAGTCTTGTGTTGGTCCACCGCACCCAGCAAGATCAATTTCTTCTGCGTGGATCAAAGACAGCTGGTTGCAATGTTGTTATTTGATGTAAGAGTTTTTAACCCAAGCAACCTCATCAGAGTGGCGCAGCGGAAGCGTGGTGGGCCCATAACCCACAGGTCCCAGGATCGAAACCTGGCTCTGATAATTACGTCGTTCTTTTTGGAAAAGAACAATTTCATCACACAAATGCCTTTTTTTAAAAAAAAATTCAATGACGCAATCATAAATGACTCAAAGATACGTCAGATTACGTCTCGAGAATTAAACGGTATCCAACTTCAGAATTTTTTTTTGAAAGAACCACTTAAGAAATTTGTCTACAACTAAGGCTAGACTTCTTTAAGAAACTCAGAACATATCAGCAAAACAGAATGCATAGATTCACCAGCAACATGAAAGAAAAACGAACAATCACACATAATAACCACAGGAAGCATCACATTCATGAATTATGAACAAGTATATCTCGATATGTATAGGCGTGAAATAAACTAACTGAACCTCAGACTTTCTTTCGTTACATGCACACACAAGTCGGAGATACAGCAAAAATACAACTAACAATTAACCACCAGTTGGCAACGGCCACTCCCTCTCGAGTAACAATGGCTGGAGGATTGCCTTATTTCATATGTGCATCAGACAACCAGGCGTGACAATTTTTCTCTGGACAATATCCAGTTAAATGATGCCTTCAGATGCTGATAACCCGGCATCTCTCAGGTGGGAAGTCATGCTCCACCAATGGGCCTGTGGAAGATGACACCAAGAACCCATCTGCCCTGACAGTATCCAGGTCAATTGTCACTATACTCAGCCCTCTTCCAATAATGTAAATCTTTCTCCCAATGGCTACGAGCTCACAAGGGGGCCTTGTTAGCTTGTCAGACAGCCTACCAAGCATGATCCACTCCTTCGTCTCCTTCTGCCACATCATCAGCTTTGTGCCAAGCGACTGCTCCAGCATGTAGAGTGTTCCGCCCACAACGACTGTTGATCCCGACCAACACAGGGCAATTTCATTCTCAGTGCCCCTCCAAGTGCGGCACAACGGATCATATATACCTGCAAAGTACATTCTGTTCCAGGCAGCCTTGTGAACAGTTACGAGCTCCCCATCCAACGCCACAAATTTTACGATGTCAGGGGTGAGCATTGGATTCTTGTGTGCACACCAAGAGTTTGTGACTGGATCATAGATGTCCCACGAATTTGGTGACTTGTCTGTCAAACCAAGTCCACCAGTTATGTAAAGTTTCTTGTCCAGAGCTGCAGAAACAAAATAGCACCTGAAAACAAATGAGGTAAGTCAAAAAGAGTGCAGATGTCATAAAACAACTTAAGGTGAAAAAGAATGTTGATGACCAGTAGTAGTAAACTGTCAACATATACCTAGCAGTAGGCATTGGAGCTGCACTGCTCCAGCAATTTGAAGAGGTGTCATAACAATATACTTCATCATTAGCATCTTTTAGCCAGCTACAACCACCCAAAAGAAATAATCTCCTGTCTAAGGTCTCCATGGAAATGCCTTCCCTAGATGAGCATGGGGGTTCCATGACTTGCATAATTTTCAAGGAGCGGGTTGTAGGATCAGGAGCCAGTACATAACATTTGATGCCCGTACCCCTACAAATCACATATACCCAGGACTCATCCAAATGGTTCCTTTTGCGGCAAGAGTGCCACTCTTCACTGGAAAGCAGTGCCCTCCATCTCCTTGAGACGCACCTGAGAGCATTATGACATCGCCGTGGAACTCTCGCTAAGCAAAGAACAGCAATCTCATCAGGAAGACCATGTATAAGTGAAGTATGGGGGCCAGAATCCATGCCGCTACAGGATAGCTTTCCACCGTGCTTTATTTCAGAAGTCATCAATCATCCTAAGAGAGAATGAGAACTGATGAGAAATTGGTGATAGTCTTAATTAAAGACATATGCTCTGTTGATACAGGTGATAAATGTCATCACCAGATATTTCTGACAAAACTATAAGAAGGAAAAATTTTCAAATGAGAAAAGCAAAATAAGGAAAATGGTGCTTTCACGCTTGCTCAGAATATTCCAGTTTTGGATGTAATCAAGGAAGGAGAGCATAATTAAGAGCCACCTTACTCGGATGCCATCCTTGTAGGAGTTATCAAAGCAAACTAACAAAACTAAAAAACTCAATAGACATATCTATTAACTTCAGGAGAGGTCATGATTAAAAAGGGTGAAACCATACAGAAACACAGTGAATGCAACAAAGCATACATTATTCTTTCAAGTTGGGAAAACAATCCAATCATTGCAAGCATTTTGCACCAGGAGCACAACCAGCATGCTACTTGCTGTTCTATTCAGGTTTGCACATGTTTGCTCATAATCTCTGATCAGTTTTGGATGTAATCACGTGAAGAGCACCTTTTCAAGTGGTTCCTTACTCAGATACTGTCCTTGTAGGAATCATCACAGCAAACAAGCAAGAAAAGAAAAAAAAGTGAAAATATCAACAAGCTTATCTACTAGAAGCAATAGGTGTCATGCTTAAAAAGGGTGGCACTACATATGGAACAAAAACACAATGAAAAAACTAAAAATCTGAAATCTTGTATCTGTAAAGTTCAGGAGTAGGCACGTTTAAATAGGGTGACACTTTAAGGAACAGAAACACAATGAATGCAACAATTCGTACAGTATTATTTCAAGTTAGGAAAACAGTAAAAAAATGATAGTATCTGGCAGTTTGCACTAGGAGCACAACCAGCATGTTACTTGCAATTCAGTTCTGCACATGTTTGCTCAGAACCTCTGATCAGTTTTGGATGTAATCATGTGAGGAACACTCTTTCACGTGGTTCCTTACTCAGATACCGTCCTTGTAGTAATCATCACAGCAAACAAGCAAGAAAAGAAAAAAAGAATGAAAATCTCAATGGGCTTATTTATCTATTAACATCAAAAGTAGTCATGCTTTAAAAAGGGTGAAACTACGTAAAGGGTGGAAACACGATGAATCCAATGAAGCATTAAGCATATATTTTTCTGTCTGGTTGGGACAAAAATTCAAATTTACACAATGTTTGCTCAGTCTCTGATCAGTACTGGATATAATCATGTGAGGAGCACTTTTTAAGTGGTTCCATTCTCAGATACCGTCCTTGCAAGAATCCTCATAGCAAATAAGCAAGAAAAGGGGGAAATGAAAATCTTAATGAGCTTATATATTAACACCAAAGTAGTCATGCTTGGGGGAACTACATACTGAGCAGAAACACAGAGAAGGCAATGAAGTGTTATTCTTTCAAGTTGGGAAATAAGTCCAATCACAGAAAGGATTTTGCTCAACAGGCACAACTAGTGTGTTGCTTGCTATTTATTTCAGAATTACACGTGTTTGCTCAGAATCTCTGATCAGTTTTGGATATAATCATGTGAGGAGCACTCTTTCAAGAGGTTCCTTACTCAGATACCGTCCTTGTAGGAATCATCATGGCAAACAATCACAAAAAGAAATCTTAATAAGCCTAACTGTTAACTTCAAATCTTAATGGGCCTAACTGTTAACTTCAAGGGTAAAAAGAACAAAAACCAATCAAATACAATTAAGCATGCATTATTATCAGGTCGAGAAACAGTCAAATATATGACAGGATTGATACTTACTGGTTCTATTCAGATTCACATATAAACGTTTGCTCAGAATCTCTGATCAGTTTTGGATGTAATCATGCAAGGAGTACTCTTTGAAGAGCCACCAAACTCAGATACCGTCCTTGCAGATGTCATCACAGCAAACAATCAATGTAAAAAACAGGGGGTGCGGCATGTGCTGTAGCTCTCTAAATCCAGCGCAAATTATCATTCACATTTCAAAACCGTAACAAAAGGCTGCACAGAACACGAACAGCATGCTGGTTGCTGCTTAGTTCTGAAGAGCGAGAAGCAAATATTCCATCTCTCACGGATTAAAAAATACGTAGAGTTTTGCTAAGACATTTTCAGTCTCAGTTTAGGTATAATCACGCGAGGATAGATCCATCGCTCAGATACCGTCCTATTAGATGTCATCACAGCAATTTTGAGATACAATCATTAACTCGAGCGGGTAGATTAACTTAAAATCATGCCTCATTGCGAACTAATCATCTAACTCAGCAACATCAACTCAATCGAATCGTACTACCTTTCAAACTATCGCACAAATAAATGATCTAAGGAGAAGACGACATCCATTCACCAAGAAAAACCATTACCAGAAGATCAAAAGAGAACGACACACCTCGGGAAGGTGCTTAAGCATTGGATCTGAAGAGGAGGGCAGGTGGACGCGGTGGATTTGAGCCGGGGAGAGGGGCAAGCGGCGGCCTGGAAGGAGACGGATACGGGGCACGGGAAATAAACAAACAAACAAACCCTAGATATGATGGGGATCAGAGGGCGGCGGCGGCGGGATTAGGGTTTCGGCCATTGCCGGAGGAGGGCGAGATGCGGAGAAGGGGAAATGCTGGTGACGCCGCCATTTTATTTATCGTGGTGAGAGATGGCGATTATGCAATAAGACCCCTGTATTATGCTAAAATACGCTCCATCTTTTGTGCAACTATAAGACGGAAAAGGAGAAGGGGGAAAACGCAAAGTGAACCCAAAACCCTAGCCCCGCCGCGCCGCCGCCGCCGCCGAGTCACTCCCCCATGGAAGAAGCGTGGTCGCCTCTCGCCCCCGCCCCGGATGCTGCTACTCGGGCTGCATCCGGAAATGGCGGAGCGTGGGGCGCGGCCGCGGTGGCACAGCGGAAGGCGGTGGCCGAGGAGTCGTCGTCGGCGTTGAGCCGGCTGGTGGCGAGCTGCGCCAACTCGAGTGGCGTGGCGGTGGCCGTGGTGGACGCCAACGCCGTGATTTCGGGTGGCGCGGGGCTCTCTTCGTCTGCTGGGCGCCTGGTGACGGTGCCGGAGGTGCTGGAGGAGGTGCGCGACGCATCAGCTCGGCGGCGCTTCGCGCTCCTCCCGGCCCCTGTTGAGACCGTCGAGCCTGCCCCTGAATTCGTCAAGAAAGGTAGTACCTTTAGCAATTCTGAACCTCGTACCTTTGTCTTATTGAGTATTAGCAATAAAACCAGCAGATCGGTGTATTTCACATTTTTCTTAAATAGTTTTATGGTATGAATGTGCTTCACACCAAGTACATACTAAGAACTGGACATGGAAAACAGTGTAGGTGTAGCCAAGATCATGGTTTAAATCTTGGGGTTAAGGCATTGCCTTTGTGTAACATGGGCTGATAGTTTGTTTAATGTTGTTGCCTTAAGACTTAATGTAAGCATGAAATTGCAAGGCTTATACATGCAAAAGCAATTAGATGTCACAACAGTATCATTTTCTGTATAATAGAATTAGCCTTCTAGTCTTCTACTATGGAAATTTTCCTGGTCTTTGAATGACATATTGATGAGAGAGGCTAATTTCTTTATGTTCATTGCTGGCAGTTGTTAAATTTGCAAGAGAAACAGGAGACCTCCAGACGCTTTCAGATGTTGATATCAAGATTATTGCTCTATCTTACATGTTGGAAGCTGAGATCCATGGGACTAACCATTTGCGGGAGCAACCACCTCCTCTGCGTGTGGTGAATGTGAGAAACCTGAAAGAGGCTCCACTGCCAGGTTGGGGCTCTAATGTGCCGAACCTATCAGAATGGGAAGAATTGGATCAGATGTCTGAAGCAGGCGGGGATCTCAAGTCTTGCATACTTACACTGAAGGATATTAAGAACCACGAAATCCTGAATAGTGAGACCAACAATATTTCTGAGAATCAAGGGGATGAAAAGCATCAGCCTGCAAAGAAAGATGTAGGTATTGCTTGGGAAGATGATGAGAATAATGAAGGTTGGTTGCCTGCTGTTAGTCGCAGTACACACAGAAGATATCTACGAAGGAAGGCAAGACGTGATGCCCTCAAGGAATCTGAACAGAGTTTTGAGACAAGTTATGTTGCCCCATCAATTGATAATGATAAAATTTTATCTGAAAATGGTTTGAATCCAGTGGATGGCCCTTTCGCTGATACAGAAATGACATTGAGAACTGATGTTATGGAGCATCAAGAAGTGAATGAACCTGAAACTGTTGGAAATCATTTGCATTCTGATAATAAGGACAATGGGGTAGACAATGTTGGTAATGTTGAGGAGACGGGTGGTATGGATGCATGCATTGAAGAGTTGGATAATTTGGATATCAAAAGCGACTCTGAGGAAGGTGTCAACTCATCACTTGCAGACGATGATGGCAGTGTGCAGAGCTGGGCGTTGAGGTCCTTATCTGAATCTACTGTAGCATGTATAACCAGTGACTATGCCATGCAAAATGTCATCCTGCAGATTGGTCTCCGTCTCTTGGCACCAGGTGGCATGCAAATACGTCAATTGCACAGGTATGAGTATTTAACATCTTCAGAGCTCTTTCATGCAACACAGCAGGCAGTCCTTGTTTTATTTATAGTAGTTTCTTTGTAACTCTCTAATGTTTTGGGATACTAATCTGACAGGTGGGTTCTGAGGTGTCATGCTTGTTATAAGGTGACCCAAGAGATTGGGAAAATATTTTGCCCAAAATGTGGCAATGGTGGCACCTTACGGAAGGTTTCAGTAACAGTTGGTGAAAATGGGATCACGTTGGCCTCACGACGTCCACGTGTGACGCTTCGAGGCACAAAAGTGAGTGTAGTTTCAAACTTAATGCTGCTTTTCTTCCATGTGGCCTAGATACTTTTATGTTGTCTATGTTTTGTCACTTACCTGATTAATGTATCCATATTGGTTTGTTTGCTGCCTTACCTGACTATTATCTGAGAAATAGAAAATCACATTTTAGACTCATGTCACATGTCTAGATATTTTCTTTCCATATTTGTAATGTGCATAATGTCAGAGGTGCTAGTGTGTAGAATATGGTCTTTGTTAAAGTAGTGGTGAAGAAAATCCATGAGCTTTGGCCATTCTCATATGCATTCCTTGCTAATCAAGTCCATCTAGCCTATCTTTGGTGAATTGCTATACATTTCTTGCCATACAATGGCCTTCTACGTCAGTTTTCGTATTCATTTCTTAAGTCTGAATGCTTTTGGTTGGATATTTTTTCCATGTGCCTTCCTGACCTTTCCTGAGTTTATTCCTACAGTATGACAGATTTTTTTTATTGTGTGCCTATTATCTTTCAGTTTTCCCTCCCAATGCCGCAAGGTGGAAGAGATGCCATCACTAAGAATCCAATTTTGCGTGAAGACCAGCTTCCCCAGAAGGTTCTGCGCCCTAAATCGAAGAAGTCAAACAAGCAGGTTAGTGCCCTTGCTATTGTTAGATTAATGAAAAGCCTCCCGTAACAAGGATGCCTACTTTTCGGCACATGAATTCATCATCTCCAAAACATTTTTTTACACCACCTGTGTGCCCTGCTAAACAGATATTCTTCATTGTGAACTTGTGGATGCATATGTTTTTCCCTGTTTTTGTCTTTGTTACAAATACTTACTTTTTATCAAGAACTGCAATAGTTAAGCAATTATTTATTTAACCATTAATAATATTCTCTATAGGATGATGATTTCTTGGGTGCTGAGGACATATTTTCGCACAACGGTGAAAAGAAAGTACCACTGAAACCTCCAGTGAGGAAGGCCCTTGCAATGTTCAGTGGGAAACGGAACCCAAATGACAACCACTTTTCTCGCAAGAAGCACTAAATTTATGTTCTCCTTTTGTTGCTCTTTTATTATAATGGTTTTGTACTCACATTATGTAACGAGAGAAGTAGAGTATATCATCAAGACTTACCTTGATGATGATTGTGGAGAAAGTCATCATGTAGACTGAACTCAGCATGTATGGTATACAATTTTGCAAAACATCTATGTAAGGCTCAGTTCCATAGTTCCATTTTCATATCAACTACATCTGGAGTATTTTGAGTGCATGAATTATGAATACGTCACGATTTGCATTATTTTCCAGAGGCCTATCGATCTTTCGAACATCAATTATGTGGCAGTAATCACTCTTATGTAAGTTAAGTTTAATATTCCTCAAAATTATTCAAATGAGCAACTGGAGAATTCATCAAACTTTACTGGATTCACAAGAAGCTTCTTTCGGTTGGGTATTGTTTTCTACTACTTGAAAAGTTCAAGCTACAAGCTCACATTTACACAGACAAATTGGTACGCTTTTTTATTGCAGAAACAACCAAAGAATATGTCCAGCCTAAGGTTTGCTTAACTTCTACATCACATTTTTCTTACAAAAGAACAATCAAATGAATGAAGCAGTATACCGCAATTTCTTTTCATGCTTACACTCAATGCACACGACACACGAACTCTATCGATCATATTACACACATCATCATCAGAAGAGCAGATCATCACTTGTGGCAGCAAATCCGCCATAGATGTCTCCCATGTTTAGCAGGTCAAAGTAGCCGCCTCCTGCCATGGTAGCAGCAGCAGCAGCTGAGCTCTGATGCTGATGCTGCTGCTGCAATGCGCCGTAGCTGCGGCTCATCTGGTCCCCGAACGCGCCGGAGTGCGATGGCGTCACGTTGCCGGAGCTCGCCGTGGACGGCGTCCAGTGCTGCGCCGACATGGAGTAACTCTTCTGCCCCGCCGCCGCAGCCGGCATCCAGTCGCCGGAGAAGACGAAGTTCTTGGGCTGCTGATCAAACGGTTCAGCAACAGGTGCAGGAGCAGAGATGCCGCCATGCTGCCGCCGCTGCTCAAGTTGGCGTCTTGGTCATGGGAGGTGGTTGTGCTGCCGCTGCTGTTCTTGATGTGGTGATGATGATGATGATGATGTAATGATGGTGGTTTGTTGGTGCTCATGGAGGTGACCTTAGTTGCTGCTAGGTTGTTAGGGATGGAGCCCTGTGCCTGCATCACCCTCTTCTTGAGGTAGGAATTCCAGTAGTTCTTCACTTCATTGTCCGTTCTCCCCGGCAGATGCATCGCAAGGGTCAGGTCTATATATATATAACCTAGTGGTCCAGATGTCTAATACACCTGTAGCCGCAGTGGGAGGGGAACGAACACAGAGACTGGATCAAAAACTGATGAACAAATACGTGGGGAGGCCTTTGGTCATAATATCGATGAACTGGTGCGCCGATGGTACATGAAGCACCCAAATATGTCCTAGTGCGATCTTGTCACGGACGAAATGAATGTCTATCTCTATGTGCTTCGCACGTCGATGATGAACCGGGTTGACGGTCATGTAGAAAGCACTGACGTTATCGTAGTAGACAACGGTCACAGAGGAGATAGGTGCACGGAGCTCCTGGAGAAGCTGGCGAAGCCAATAGCACTCGGCGACGGCGTGAGCAATGGCGCGGTACTCGGCTTCGGCGCTGGACCGAGACACTGTAATCTGGCGTTTTGAGGACCAGGAGACTAGAGTGTCGCCGAAGAAGACACGGTAGCTAGACGTGGAGTGACGAGAGTCGGGGCAGCCTGCCCAGTCCACATTGGAGTACGCGGTGAGAGAGTCGATGGGGCTGAAGCTGAGGTGCAACCCGCTAGAGAGTGTGCCCTTCACGTAGCGAAGGATACACTTGAGTATCGCGAGGTGAGGTTCGCGCGGAGCATGCATGAAGAGGCACACTTGCTGGACGACGTAAGTGAGGTCGGGTCGTGTTAGGGTGAGGTGTTAGAGAGCACCAACAAAACTCCGGTACTGAGAGTGATCGGCGACGAGTGAGCCATTGGCAGCGGAGAGTTTGGCACGAGTGTTGACCGGAGTGGTCGTGGGGTGACATTTGGCCATGCCCGCACGCTGTAGGAGATCGATGGCGTACCAGTACTGGGAAAGGAAGAGCCCATGAGAAGAGCGGGTGACAGAAATGCCAAGGAAGTGATGGAGAGGACCAAAATCGGTCGTGGCGAACTCGAAGTGGAGTCGAGCCATGATCTAGTGTAGGAGGGATGACGAGGACACTGTAAGAACAATGTCGTCGATGTAGAAGAGGAGATAGGCAGTGGCGTTGCCATCATGAAGAGTGAAGAGAGAGCTATCGGACACGGAGGCCACAAAGCCGATGTGCCGAAGGTAGGCAGCAAAGCGCTGGTACCAGGCTCGAGGAGCTTGTTTGAGGCCATAGAGGGAGTGCTGAAGGAGACAAACATCATTGGGATAAGAGGGATCGACGAAGCCTGGAGGTTGCTAGCAGTAGACCATTTTCGTCAGATGATCGTGAAGAAATGCGTTCTTCACGTCGAGCTAGTGGATCGGCCAAGAGTGCGAGGCAGCTAGGGTGAGGATGACCCGGATGGTGGCGGGTTTGACGACGGGACTGAAGGTCTTGTCGTAATCAACACCGGGGCGTTGGGAGAAACCCCGAACTACCCAGCGTGCCTTGTGACGGGCAAGTGAGCTATCGGCGTGGAACTTATGTTTAAAGATCCACTTACCGGTCACAACATTAGCACCGGGAGGACGAGCGACGAGGCGCCAGGTCTCATTGTCCATAAGAGCCTTATACTCGTCAGCTATGGTCGCGCGTCACTGAGGATTGGCTAGGACTAAACGAGAAGTTGCCGAGATGGGCGAGATAATACAATGGACTGCAGAGAGGCCATAGCGCTTGGTGGGACGGAGAGACCCGATTTGTGATTGGGTAACCATGTGAGATGTGGAGGGAACAGGAGCCGATGGGAGCATGGTAGGTAGGGTGGGGACTAGGTGGGGAGGGGCATCATTGGCTCGAGATCGGCGACTGTATGTAAGAGGAAATAGCTGAACTAGATTGGACTGAGCCGATAGGGGTATATGAGCCGATCGGCTTGATCGGTCCGATGGAGGTGGAGCAGCCAATAGGAAGGAGGGAGCCAATGGAGGTGGAAGGTCCGATGGGTGGTTATGAGCCGATGAGGGTTGAAGAGCCGATGAGGTGGAGGTGTCCGATGGAAAAGAGACGGGATCAGCGGGAGCCGATGAGTGTGGTGGGGCCGATGGGGGTCCGATGTGAGTAGCATTGAACCGAAGAGTAGTGGGATAGCTGAACAGTAAGTCCTCAGGAGCGGCCGATGAGGGAGCTAGGGGTGAGATTGGTGGTAGAGATCGGGAGGGCACGGTGCTGGTAAGGAGAAAGTCGAGATCGCTAGATGAGGATCTGGATTAAGTAAACCGAAGGGAAAGCAGGTCTCGTCAAAAACGACATGGCGAGGGACGATGACCCGGTGGGTGGAGAGATCAAGACATCGGTATCCCTTGTTAGATGAGGGATATCCGAGGAGAATGCAGGTGGTGGAGCGGGGAGCAAGTTTGTGAGGAGCAGTGGCGATGAGATTGGGGTAGCAGAGGCACCCGAAAACGCATAGGTGGGAGTAGTCGGGCGTCGTGCGGTATAGAAGGGTGTATGGAATATGGTGGCGAACGGAGGAGCAAGGGCGCCGATTAAGGAGGTAAGTCGTAGTGGTTAGTGCTTCAGTCCAGTAAGTTACAGGTAGATGGGCATGAAGTAGCATTGTGCGACTTATGTTGTTAAGTGTGTGAAGTAGGCGTTCGGTCTTACCGTTCTGGGAAGAGGTGTAGGGGTAGGAGAGACGTAGATGGATGCCCTGTGAGGTGAGAAAGGTTTGAACAGTACGGTTAATAAACTCCGTACCGTTATCGGCCTGTAGAGCTTTAATGGAGAGGTTGAACTAGTTAGAGATATAGTTTGTGAAGATAGTTAGGTGGGAGGCGACCTCGAACTTGCTGATGAGTGGAAAAGTCTAGCAATAGAGTGTGTAATCATCAAGTATTGCAAGATAATACTGATTACCAGATACACTCTTAACCGAAGAAGTCCATACATCACAATATATTAGCTCAAAAGGTCGCGAGGTATAAAACATAGAATTAGAAAAGGACAGTCGCACATGTTTGCTAAGTTGACACGAGTGACAAACGGTAGAGCTGCTATGGGTACATTGGATGGAGGCGTTACGACAAAGGTTGGCGATAGCGTTAGGGCCGGGATGGCCAAGGCGAAGATGCCAGAGGTTGGTGGAGAGGGCGACGCTAGCGTGTGGAGTGGATGACGTGGTGGGGATGGTGTAGAGGTCGCCACCACTATTGCAGCGAAGGATCTGACGCCGGGTGGGATATCCTTCACAGAGAAACCAGAAGCGTCAAATTTAATTTAGCAATTGTTATCTCGTGTGAATTGACGAACAGATACTAGATTGTGAATGAGGGAGAGAACAATAAGGACATTGCGAAGTGGAAGGTTAGTTATGAGTGTAGACAAAAAGGAGTCACCACGGCATTGAACAGAAAGAGAGTGGCCATTGCCGATGGTGACAAAGGGGAGGAGGAGAGATGGCAAGAGCGTAGTATACCAGCCGATGACGCCATGTAAAAGGACGCACCAGAGTCCAGCATCCAAGGGTGCTGAGGTTGGAGCGTCATCTGGTTGAGGGCGGCGACGAGGCCAGCCTGGTTCCAGGAGAGAATCGATTGGGTGGGTGATGGTGGGAGCATCGACTGAGGCGGTAGGATGGGAGCCGATGCCAGGTGGGCTTGAGGATGGGCGCCAAGAACCCCTGGTTGCCAGCCGATGGGACTGTGTGGCTAGGGTTGAGGTGCCCAGGAGTTGTAGCATAGCCACAGACCTGGGGGACTGGCAGACGGGACAGGGACTAGAGCAGGTCGCAATTGCATCGGACCGTGCCAGTTCTTGCTCTTGCCCTTGCCCTTGCCTTTGCCGGTGCCATCGGTGCGGGCTGTGTTGCCATGGCCACCAGAGCCGCGAGAAGTGGCGGCAGCACATGAGGATCGACAGCCATGATAGGCTGCGGCGAGGAGGACGGCTTGGGCCACGATCTTTTCGTCATTGGCCAGGCGGAGTTCTTTGAGAACTAGCATGTCATGGGCCCGGGCGAATGACGGAAGGGGTGTGGAGTTGGCGATGTCGTTGGTGATGTTGGAGAAGCATGGGTTAAGGCCTCACAGGAGGACGAGGATGAGTTGTGAGTCGGCTACAGGGTGACCGACATTGCGGAGGGCGGCAGACTTTACCTTGAGGCGCTGGCAATACGAGAAGACAGAGGAGTCTCCTTGTACCATGGAGTGAAACTCGTTGAGTAAGAAGATGGCGCGCGACTGCTTGTTGGCAAGAAAGAGCCGCTCGCTAGTCACCCAGATATTCCGGGCGGTGGGGTCGGTGTCCTCCATGGCAAGGTCGAGGACAGAGTCATCGATCGAACCAAGCAACCAGCTACATACGTAGCACTCAGCGATGTCCCACTGAGGATCATCGGGTCGAGGTGGAGCGGAGCCATCGATGTGTGACCGGAGGTCGAACTTTCCACAGAGGGATTTGAAGAAGAATACCCACTTGGAGTAGTCGGCGTTGAGGTCGAGAAAGATGGAAACGTGAGATTTCACGTTGACAGCGACGTAGGGTGGGGAGAAGATCGGCGAGGTAGTGCCCGAGGTGTGGTCAGAGGCGCCGAGGGCTAGAATAGATTCGACGACTGAGAGGGTGCCGGAGCTAAGGGCTGACTTGGTGGTCATGACAAAAGGGTAACGGGCACAAGAAGCTGATAAGAGTAAGTGGCCGATGGGAAGAAGCCGATGAGAAAAGAGATCGACCGATCAGGGGAGTGATTGGCCGATGGGGAGTGAGCCGATGAGAAGGAAAAGTAAGCCAACTAGCCAATGGGGAGTGGTTGGCTGATGAAAAGTAGGCAGCGAAGTAGTTGAGGAAAAGGTGGGTGGTAGAGTAGGTAGGTCAGAGAGTGGGTAGGTTATGGACGTGAGAAAATTTGCGTCCGTGAAGAAAATTTTCACGTCCTTGGACTCATGGAGGCAAAGGAGTGGAGCGGACGTAAAAACTCGGAGGGGGGGTGGTCGCGAAGAGAGGAGGTTCGCGTCCAGGAGGCAAAGATTCGTGTTCGGAGACACGTGGACACGTCGGAGTGGCTCGAACGCGAGTGGAGAATGTTCGCGTCTGGGAGCAGGTGAGCGTGTCAGAAAAGCGGAAATCGAGAGAGGGTTCCAGCCGATGGAGGACGGACGAGTCCAATCGATGGAGAGCGGATAGGTCCAGCCGATGGAGACGATGAGCGCAGAGGTGCGCCAGTATCGGAGGAGAAAAGGTGCAACGAGACAAGAAAAAAGGTGAAGACGGGTGTGAGCCGAGACGAGGCGGATGGAGACCGTCGCCTCGTCACGTAGAGGAACAAGGGATGGGAGAGGGTGGTGGAGAAAGAGAAAACCGTCTGCGGAGGAGACAGAAAGAAGAAGGAGCCGAGACGAGAGAATAAAGAAGAAATACCGAGAAGGAAGTCGACGACGGGAAGAGAGCGTCGGCTCGCTGGCAAAAAGATGCTAGCACGTCGAAAATGTCTAGATCTGCTCTGATACCATCTAAGACCTCAACTCCATACAGAAGGGTTCGGTCTATATATATACAACCAGTGGTCCAATGGTCTAATACATATATTATCACAAAACCATCAGGAATTCAGCATCATGTTGATGACATTATACAATTAAAAATGCTCAATTTTGTTAGCTTAGGCTTTTTTTTAAACTTAAAAGACGCTGTTCTGTCAGAATTTCAAGGTCATATTCAGCTACAAGAAAAAGTTTAGTTTGTGAGCATTACTTGTTGCCCAGCTTGGCCTGAAGGTTGATGACAATGTCCTCCTCCTCCTGGGAGAACATTCCACGCTTCAATCTTGGCCGCAGGTAGTTGATCCACCGCAGTCGGCAACTCTTGCCATTTCTCAGCAGACCTTTGGGAACAAAAGGGAGAGCAAAAAGGTCAGAATAATTGAAGGGAGTGACACAAAGACGCCATTTTTTTTAAGAACAACTAATGAACTTGAGAGAGCTAGACTCTATTCTGTAATGACTTGATATTGGAAAAATGGTATGAAAACTGTTCCTTGGCTGGAATTTCAACTGGCCTAAGAATTGTGCTCAAGCTAAGTTCATGCCATGTTCAATGTAACTCTAACCCAAAATTCAACAACCAATTAACCCCAAAGCTAAGTACTCTCTGTAAATGTTAATTAAAGAAGAGACTAGGCTAGAATTCACAATTGAGAAGGGGGATGTTCTGAATGAATTGGCATGCAGAAATGTGCATAAGAGACAGAAAGACAGACAGACAGAGAAACATGAAGAGCTAATAGCTCACCAGCCTTTGCAGGGACAGCACTCCAGCAGCCAAGGCCATGCTTGATAATGTAGTCCCTCAGCCTCTGGTCCTCCTCAGGAGACCACAGCCCCTTCCTATAGTTCATCTTTGGCTTGTCGCAGGATCGGTACCCCATTGCTCCCCTTCCTTCTCTGAATATCTATCTCCTCCTGCTCCTCCTGTATGTTGGTCTGGTCTCAATATGAGCTATTGCAGTAGCAGAGTTGTGCCAGTCCTTTCAGCACCATGTGACCCCTTCTGATTTAAAGGAGTCTCGCATTTTGGTGTTTGAATTAGTTTAATTGTTGGGAATGAGTAGGTAATGCATGCACATGCATGGGATCATCAAGAGGGGGAGGCTAACTTGGTCAGAGGATGTCACATTGTCACCTCTATCTCCTCATTACACAACAAAGATTCTGATAGTTAATCATTCAGTTTTGGTCTTCTCTAATGATGTTGATGCTTGCTAGCACTTATGAGCACATTTTGTTTTTAAGTCGGTGACCATATTGTTATTGTAATTGGCAGCTAGTATATAGGTTAATTACTTACTTAGATCATCAGTTTAGTACCAATCAGTTATCAGAGTTTTACTGACGAAGTAATTCAGGTTTCAGAGACAGTATTTTCAGATGACCCTGTAAAACTATTAGGAACATGTATTAGTAGTAGAGTAATAATGACCATACAGTTTGTTTATTATAAAACATTTCTATCCAGTAATCAGCGTGGTAAAGGTCAGACTGTCTCCACCAATGATGAGTAGAGCATTGACATGAGCCGTTATTGCGATGAAACAAACAAGCTCTTGGATTAGCAATGACAAGACCTGATTTAATCACCTCTCTTAATGCCAATTGCCAATCATTGAAAGCATCTGCCAAGACAAACACCGAGGATGAAGAATTGCTCAAGGACACAAGAAAAGACAAGCTTAGTTAGCATCCGGAAGGATTTGCATTGCAAGGGTCAACAAGATGAACTGCACCATGGACAGGTGATAAGTTCAGCTAGATGTTGACTTCTTGTTGTTTAGGGTAGTAGCTCTACGTGAATGGGTTCAGTACTTCAGTTTGCAGAAAGCTGAAAAGTATCAACTTCTTCTAGAGGCTAATCAGGTTAATTTTGGTTATATTACCACCAAAAATCAACTGATCCAAAGTCTACAGCCTACTAATACTTGTAGAACTCTACAACTATGATGAGCTTAAGCTACATTATAAAGAGTGAATTGTGTTTTTGGGCCACATTCTATAAACTTTGGACCACTCTTTAACCCATCTTTTTCCTTTAGATTAGGTTATTTTATCTTTGTTTCACGTTGAACCACCCCAAAATCTTTTCTCAAGCATCGATGATCTTAAGCACATCGGCACTCATACACCGGCAATCTTCTCAACTTACACGTAGGCTATTTTTTGTCATATAAAATGACAGATACAGATAGAGAAGAGACTTATGGTGGTTTAAAGTGAAAAAAAAGTAATCTTATCTAGATTGGTTAAAAGGTGGTCAAATAAAACTTTGGTAATAAAAGGTGCATCAAAGTGCAATTCACTCCTATAAAATTTAACAATTTTACATTCTCTGAAATCAGTATACAACATTCTCGCGAGACACGAGAACCGAAAACAAACAAGCATGATCCAACGCGTAGATGTTATGTACCCAAACAAAGAAGAAAGAACTAATATAATTAGTAAATAATTAGCACTAAGAGTCCTATCATGACTACTGATATCTCTGTCCTCTTTTAATACACAACAATGTCCTACAAAAAAGGGCGGTTCCATGTGAGCTTCAATAGCGTCTTAATCTCCTCTTCTCTTCCTCAGCATCAAACAATGAGATGTGCTGATGAAAAAAAATCAGAGCTCTCTTCTCTAAACATTAGCTGACAATTATAAACTACTACAAGTATACAACACTATGATTTTATTAAAAAGATTAAGTATGCAGCCCTGAGCCAAATTATATTTGTCTGCAAATTGACTTGTGCATAAGTGCATGTGGACAGACACCTAATCCCCAAACAAATTCCGCATCTTGCCCTATACATTATGTCCCAGTGGTTAAACTAATAGCACTGTTCTGCAAGAGAAGAAGGATAAAGGAATCTTTTGTCTGAATGAGAGAGAGATAGAGCTCTCTCAGTTCCACACACATAAATCCTACTCCTAGTTGAGAACTGCATCCTGACTTGCAAGGCTTATTGTCTCTCTTGTCACATCTGGAATGTAAATGTGTAATACTAATTTAGTTGATGATTAAGGACTTATTGGGAAAATGATGGTGATGTGCAAAATATGCTGCTAAATTAAACAAATGAAGAAGGAACATGCAAGAGGGCTTCTTTGTGCTTGCAATGATGGGATGCAAGTCAATGCTCTCTTCAGAATTAATCCACAGAGACAGGCAAGATGACCCAATTGTCTACACAAGTACAGCTCATCCGGGTACTCACTGAATAATCAAAAATAGCACTGCAAATTGTCAGTATATCTTGGCAGAATTAAGTATAATGGATGGCTGGAGAAAAAATATGTCATCTTGCTAAGCACGTGCACTAATAATTATTAGGCATCCTTGAGGCTTTTAAGAGGAATGATGAACCCTTACATTAATTCTCTTTGCGTCATGGTGATTAAGTGGATGGATGCTGTTTAATTTGCTTGTTAATCAGCATGCAGCAGCTATACTTTCTGAAAAGTGCCATGTTTATTCATACTTGGTAGCAAAGAAAAGCTTATCCAATTATTTGAAGTACATTATCATGGATTGATGATAATTTTCATGCAAGGAGATTAGGAGAAGCTTGTGATCAAAAGTGGAGGCGAAGAGGGGATCCATGAGAAGTAGGCTGAGAGTACTTCAGTCTGCAGGCAATGCAGATCATCTAAGTCTAGTTCATCTGACAGCCTTTCGAGTCTAAGTTTGAAAAAAGATAAACAAATATACTCGCTGAAAGCCTTTTGAGTCTAAGTTTGAAAGAAGACATACAAATATACTCACTCACAGCCTTTTGAGTCTAAGTGAGAAAGAAAATTTATTTTTCTATAAATCTAGTTCATTCGACAGCTTATGGAGTGCAAGGGCTACTTCGAAATATAGGAATTTTATTACTCTAAAATTTTTATGAAATTCCTCCAAACCAAATATGCCCTAAGTGTAAACTTTTCAGGAAAGAATATAAGCCAAACCAGTTCATTCGACAAACTTTTCAGAAATAAGTGTTAACAAGATCAATATAATAAGCTATATCTAGCTAGTTAAAGACAGCTTCAAATGCATGTGAAACTTCCTTTGAAAATAAAAAGGTTCAAATGAAAATTTAAAAATACAATAGTATACCAATAACTGAAAAAATTGAAATGTATTAGTCGAATTGATAATAATTATACAGTTTATTTTTTAAACCGTCCTGAGGAGATCCTAAGCCCAGTTTATTTGGGCCGATACCATAAATGAGCCTAATCTGTTCGGCCCAATTCCATTGGGCCCTCTAAATCTTCCGAAGGCAACTGTTCTGCAGTATAGGACGACACCGGAACACTAATTAGGCCCATGGCATCTAAAACTTTTACAAAAGAAAAGAGGAAAAAAAGGCTGGTATTGCGCAGAATCGAATTGGAGAAGGACTTTTTTACGGTACACCAAAACTTTGTGAGCCATCCATTAAACATTGATCCAAGCGTTCATATTCTTCTTACCTCTTAGGAGGTAAGATGTCATTAATTATTAGTTACTATAATGAAATAAGGGAAAGAAGCAATGTTTCCTTGCATGTATAAAAATTCATAATTAATACCTTGAATAAATATGCTAAAAAATTGAAAATTTCGAATCAAAATTTTAGTTACCCGTTTAGTCAAATGATATTCTGCATGTTGCTTTCAGTTTGTAATTGAACTTTTGAATAATTTCAAAACTTCTAGTTATATTTTTTTTTCATACATGACATTTTTTAGTTAAATTGTAAATACTTTGCAACAAATTACCGTAGTCATGGTTCAAATAATTTAGTTGTTCTTGTTTTTTCACTTCCAAATTCAGATGGGAAGTGAATCAAAGAAATTTCTCCCTTTCTTGTTACATTTGCTTTCAATATATTTCACATTCAATAATCCATGACTCAGAATTACAATCATTTCTCTAGGGCAATATAGCTCACATTATAAATGTTTGGACTAGTACAAAACTTTGAGAGTTTTTAAAATTTAAAATACGGCACACATTTTATGAAGGTTCTTACCTCTCTAAAAATGGCGCTCACAAAGAGAAAAAAAATCAACATGTAAATTAAGTAAAGTAACTGGTAGAGCATGTTGGATCATTGGTAAATGGAAATTTATTAATGCATTATTATTCTTGTTTAAAGAATAAATCAGCGTGTGCACTGTCAGGAACACATCGTTCACATTCACCGATCGAATGAAAAAAAAAAGAAAAAGAAAAGGAAAAGAATCTTCATCCATCAGTCATCCTCTTCTCCTCTCTCCAACAACTGGAGCATTACATCCATCTCTTTTTTTTTTTAAGAACGGAAAAGAAGAAAATGAAAGGAAAAATGTGGTGATTAAACAAGAACACAAGAAGAGATTAATTAAGAATGGCAGCGTCACGGTCGAGCACAGTGGTGATGATTAATTTAATGGAGGTGTGTGTATTGCGTTGCTCAATAGCTAGCATGCAGCCACATCGTCGTCGTCGCCGACGTTGGTGGTGAGGAGACGGTGAATGGTGAAGAGCTTGAGCACGCCGTCGGAGCCGCCGGCGACGAGTTGACCATTGCCGTCGTTGTCGCCGCCCTGGCGCCAGGCGACCGCGCTGACGAAGGCGTCGGGGTCGGAAAATGGGTGGACCCAGATGGGCTTGGACCAGCGGAGGTCGTAGACGAAGACGTGGCCGGACTCGGAGCCGCTGGCGATCAGCCCCGCGCCACGCCACACCCCCATCCCCACGAAGCTTCGAGCGCTGACGTGGCCGCTGTACGACCGCACCTCCCTAGACGGTGCCTCCGCCGCCGCCTGCATCGGCAGCGCCCACAGCCGGTGGGTACCGTCCGCCGCTGACGTCACCACCCGACGCGCCGGCGCCGGCGCCGCCCACCGCACGTACGTCACCGCGCGCCCGTGCCCGTCCATCGACGCCATGGCGCCGCGCCCCAGCGCGCGCACGTCGTACACCACGGCGCGCCGGTCGGCGGAGCCCACCGCCAGCTGCGGCCCTCCGGCGGGGTCGAACTCCACGCACAGCACGGCGCCGCCTGTGCGCGCCGTCGCCCACCCCGCCGAGCCGGCCGGGGCGCGCGGGTCCCACACGTGGGCCGTCCGGTCGTCGGACCCGGACGCCACCATTGCCGCGCCGCAGCCGGCGTAGTCGAGCGCCCACACCCGCCGCCCCTCGTGCTCGTCGCGCTCCCACACCGGCACGCCGAGCTCCACGTCGTACTCCGTCACAACCCCGTCGTAGTCGCCGCACCCCACGTGCGCCACCGCCTCGCCGCCCGGCCACCACCGCACGCTGCTCAGCTTGGCCGGCACGCAGATGCAGCCCGCAGGGCTAGACGGCTCGGCGACCCTGTATATCCGGATCTTCCGGGCGATGCCGCCGGTGGCGAGATGGCGGCCCGTGGGGTCGAAGTCGAGGCTGCCGATGGCGTCGGACGCGCCCGCAAGAGCCGGCGACGGCACGGTGGCCGCCAGGCAAAACTCCCATTCGCACCTCGGCGGCGACAGCTTGTCATCGTCGTCGGGAATAATGCTGGCGGCGGCGTGTTCTGGCGGCCGCTGCAGCGCCGCCTCGTCTGGCTGATCTTGATCATGCTGCTCCCCGGCGGTGGAAATAGCCGGCGAGGAGGGGTTGCTCATGGAACGCTAGCTTGCTCGCCTCCTCATAGGGCTAGCTAGCTCACCACAATATCTTGCACAAGCTCTCAACTTTCAAGCTAGCTTAGCTCAAGCCCAAGCTCACCACCCTATGCTTGGTTGATCTGTGTGTTGATGAATATGATGATGATGAAAAATCGAATTTTTTTAGGTTTTTTTTGTTGGATTTGGTTTGGTGGTTCTTGTTTGTCCTGGGGCTAGCTAGAGAGAGAAAATATTGTAGAGAGAACACAGAGAGAATGGTTTGGTTGAGGTGGATTATTAATAGAGAGCCACAGGGGAGGAAAGCAGCCAATGAGACGAAAGGTTTAGGTCGCGCTGCAAATTTGTGTGGCTGAGTGAGCTCATGTCGTGGCTGTATTTCCAATTGCAAATTAGTACTTCTGGTAAGTGGTGACCAATCACAATTCAATTCATTGCAAATCCAATTCAAGCTGGCTAATGGCTATGGTTTGCCGAGCTAAGCTGGTAGGGTTAGTTATTAGTTAGGTTAAGTTTGGCTACATAGGCAGATGAGGGTTCACGAGGCAGTTACTTGTACTGTATTGTGTCCTGGTTGGAATATTTCTCACCATTTATTTTAGTTAGGGATAATTAGACTTTTAACTCCATTTTGAAGCGTAACTTTTAATTTGGCTTTTCTTTTCAAATTTGCTTATTTCACCCTATTTTTCAAAAACGAAGTGGCCATCAGACCCTATTTTAACTACACTGTTGGAGATAGATTTTGAAAAATAATAGAAAATATATTTAGAGAAACTAGAAGATTGAATAACCCTTGGGACTATACTAGCTGACCCGTGTTGAACTTGCTCACGTTAGCGTCTCACAAAAAAATTATGCTAACTAGGGTTTTGCATGGCAGCAGCGAAGGTGCATAGCGGCCACGTGGCGGTGGAGAGAGATATGCAGCTGAGATCTCGAAGCGGTGCGATGCGGAGGGAAGCGTAGGCCATGGGTGATCACCCGCCTAGGATAAGGGCTAATGAGAGGCACACAACGCAGGTCATGGGCGGTCACTAGTGAGGCGTGCGGTCACTCATAGCATACGATGTTGCCTGTGCATCGAGCATAGGGAGGGAAGCTAGGTCATTTGTAAGAGGAGGTGTAGAGAGGCGCAAGCCATAGGTTGTTGTTGGCATGGGGCATGAGGGTAGTGCGGGAAGGGAAGCTACACCATCGCAAGGGGAGACGCCGAAGTTGTTGGGAACGAGACCGACAATCTGCTGCGCAAGCCATAGGTAGTTGTTGACATGGGGCATGAGGGTAGTGCGGGGAGGGAAGTCGGGCCATCGCAAGGGGAGACACTGGAGTTGTTGAGAACAAGGCTGACGATCTGTTGGTTGGAAAGGAGACCGATGCCCTTAGTTGTTAGGGTCGAGACCAGCATCCTACCCTATGTGTCTTTCCCTTTAGAATATATTTAATTTGGGATGGAACTTTAGTCATAATTTTATCAAATTATGTCAAATTAAAAAAATAAAAATCAAGGTCAAATTTGTCAAAAACTATCAAATCAATGTCAAATTTATCAAATATCGTTAAACTTAAGTCAAATCATCATCACATATCTTAAGTTCCATTAAATATTTTACATACCCTAAGTTTACAAAGGTGGGTTAAATAAAAAAAATTTGACAAAGCGAGGTCAAATAAGCAAGGGGATAAATGATATATTTTTTTCTCTCAGTTGACACCGTTAGGTTGCATTTTGATACTTACGTCTAAAAATAATAGGATTAAATACGCAATTGTCCCTCTTAGTAGTAGTACCTCTCAAGTAGTACTACTGTCCTGCCTCTTCTTTTCCTTTATTTGGACAAAGTTAATCCTCCTTACATGTAATCAACTAATCATGTGGGTTAATTCTCAGCATGTCAATTAAATAATAACACATGCAAAATATATATTCATTCGATCAGTACAAAACTACAAATTGAAGATAAATAACAATTGGACATCCATAAGGAAGTCTCCTAACATGCTCAAAAAGAGAGAGATTGACGAGCGGCGAATCCTAGGCCTCACTAAATTTGTAAATTCCTATTGGAATAAAGTTCGCTCGCGTGTACAACATATGCATGAAAAATAGATTTGTTTATTATTATAATCCTGCATTGCACATTACTTGTTCAATAAATTAATACTTTTTTTTCAGACTAATTGCAGGTTTGATAGGAGAGGAAAGCACAGAACATAATTGGATTTGGTGCGATGGATGTGCACAGCGTTGCCCATGTGCGCGGCAGTGAAGAGGCGTATTCCTGGGCGTACGTAGGGCAGAAGCGGGATAGGATCCGTCGTTGTGCATCGTTAGAGATAGCGGGGAGTGGGAATTAAGAGGGCAAAGGCAAAATGCAATGCTAGGAAATATTGGGACGAACCTAAAAGGGAATGGCGGCAGCCAAACCCGACTTCACTGCAGGGAAAGGATTGGTGAAAACCCAAGAGTGGTGGAGGTGGCGGTCGTACAGGATGATGGGGACGCTGGGAGAGGAAGCAGCTTTGCATCGTCGTTGCCATCTGTGGGAGTCGAGAAGAAGGCCGTCCTCGTCCGACGGCGACCAGTTCGGCCACCTCCGTCCCAAGCGGGAGGTACTATCCGCCGCCGTCTGAGCTGCTAGCACATCTAGAGCGGTCTTGCTGGATGGACCCGAGGCACCCGCCGCCATGGTGCCCTTCATTCGCGTCATCCCCAAGACCACCGCTGGGAGGCCTGGCGCCAGCAACCCATCTCAATGCCGCCGCCGTTGTGTGCTTCTCCGGTGAGCTCGCTAGATCCGGCTTCGGGTCTAGGCGGTAATCCAGCGACGAGGAGCGTGTGGGGAGGTTTTCCGAATTTTGTCTCCTTCGTTTCGGATATTCTAGGCTCTCAAGGGCTTGAAAATATCTTCTTCTTTTTTAAAAAAAAAACATAACACAGAAACGTACGAACGGGAACCTATAAGAAATAATCAAATAAATAAACAACTAGGGTTTAGGGTTTAGGGGGAGAGAGAGAGATGAGTTTACGTGCGCCTCTCATGCACCACCTCGCCCTTCAGTTCTGCATGCACCCCAACCGACGATCTCATATGATGCCTCCACCGACGTACGTCTCCGGATCTTCTCTGGCCTCCGGTTTACTCGGTTTTTCAATGCTTCAGGGGGCTGAAGATCGATGCCATAAGGAAATTAATTAAACAACATGCATGAAATTCATCCATCAGGATCGATCTTTCGGCCACGAGAATAGAATTGAATGATTTTCAATTTATTTTTTCGATGGTACCTTTTTATCATTATCACATCTTTAAAAAAAACAGACCCACCACCGACTAATGATCATTGTGTTATTGCATGAATAATTATGTTTTTATTATAAAAAAATAAATGCCCTTTTATTTACTTTGCATCACTCGGTTGCTACTCTTTTAACTCGTCTTCATTTTTCAAATATATCAATGTGTGCACTATCTTTTTCCCTTTTTGTCATTGATTTATATCCCCCTTCTTTTCACGGGGATTATGTATATTTTGTTTATTAATAATTATTTCTGGGCATTAATTAAATTTCTTTTGTTTTATTTATGCGGTATGCGTGTAAAAGCACCTGCCACAAACAAGGTCACATGATGCTCTCTCCTCACGAAGGGATAATTAAGATTAAAGCACCAATTCCAATCAGTACGGCTAGCACTAATAACATCAGACTGGTACCGAGTGTTATATATGTCCATCTATTTGATTATCTAGCTGATGACGCCGTCACTATCTACTACTCCATATGTATTTGTATTCTCAGTGTCGTATTAAGGTCTATACAATATACTTCTCCTCCATGCACAAGAAAAACGGTGACGAGGCTGATCAAGGTGTCCTCTTGTAGGTAGGATTAAGGTCTATACAATATACTTCTCCTCCATGCAAAAAAAAAAAAGACGATGACGAGGCGTGTCCTCTTTGACCATGGCTTCTCCACGATGCGCCGCTCCATACCATTCAGTTGTGTCACAGATCGATGGTAACCACTACTGGATCAAATGCTGTTGAGGACGACATGGCTTAGGAGGTGTACCCTTGACACAGCCTTCCTATGCTAGTGCTAGCGACGTTGGCCGCCACCAGTGGCAGGGTTGGCACTGACAAGTGCCCCCAATTCTCTTAGGCGACGGGCGTGGATGTGATCAGGAGGACCAGATTCGAGGACGTCAACCGCATTCGACTAACATTGATGACGCTTGTGGCGATGTTGGAACGTTCTTCTCAACTTGGTGAATCAGAGTGGACTCTCTAATGACAATAATATCCTAGATGCTACAATTTTTTTTGAGATGTCACAGGTTCAATTTTGATGGTTTTGGTAGTGGCAAGATGTGGGGGAAACTACTAATTTATAGCTAGCTATTCTTCGGTGCTGTTTTCTACAACTAATTTACAAAGTGTATGTGTGAAAAACAGTTGTTTCAGAAAAAAGGAGCTTGCCCTTAAAACATAAGTAACCATCAGTAATAAAGTGCTTATTTATTTTGATGATGAAGTACATATTAGTTTTTACAATGCGCTACTGTTCGCTAGCTATCTAGTCCTTTTTAGTCTGAGCGTAATGTGCAAAGCAGATTAATCAATTCTCGCAAAAAAAAAAGACAGATTAATTAATGAGATGTCTCATATCAATGTCACATAGTTTGTTAAGTAACATGCATGGATTGTGGAGGAGAAAAAAAGGCTCATGCAAGCAAAAGTAATTAATCAAAAAGTAAAAAAAAAGATGTAATATTAGCTGTGATCTTGTTTGGACATGCATGCATGCTAGCTGTCTGAAAAAAGTATCATATTTCAAGAGTCTATTTGGTTTCTTGCCCAAAGTAACCTGCCAAAATTTTGATAATGTTAAATTTGACATATTTTAGTATTACTAAAATTTCATAGCATTGAGATGTGTTTAATTTACAATCTTACTCATCTTTATATATTTTATTAGTTTGAAAACTTTTGGGGGCATTTAACTTTTTGCCAATCTTTACTAAACAACTTTAATATCTCTCACAAAGTAACAAATCTTTATCACTATCTCTCCTCTTGAAGTGATAAAAAATTAAATATTCCGACTTCGTATCAATCCTCAAGGCCCTCTTTTAACTCGTCTTCATTTTTCAAATATATCAATTTGTCTTTTTTCCTTTTTGACAAATCCCCTTCTTTTCACGGAATTATGTATATATATACTCCCTGTTTTAGCTAATAATATATTAAGTAAGAGGTTAAAAGACTATTGTATCAGAGAGAAAATAAGTAAGGAAGAAAAAAAGAGTATTATTGGTTCAATGCCTAAAAACAGGAGAAAAAAATAAGATAGTGTTAAAAAGATCTAATGGACCAATTTAAAACTATACTCTTCTAGGAATAAATTGTTATACTAAAATTGTAGTCTTTTAGATGTGGAGAGAGTAGATTTTTAGGGAGTTGATAGGTGCAGTTTCTTTTAGCTCTTAAAACCATTTATTCTCATTTAGATTATAAGGATATGTAGTTATATAATTTAGAAGACAGGCTGAGAAATCTCACGAGCTAGTTACTCAACAGCTGTTTCTTCTCAAAATCTTTAAAAAAAAATTCAGACTCTCGGCTTCTTCTAAGAATGCTCGCCCAAACATAGTCATAACTAGCTACCAAACCAATCCAACTTGATTAATTGGTCGAGTAATTTTTTTCCATGTCTTTGTTCTGGATTGATCAATCGATATCGGTCTGCAGCTTAGATGAGGGCCGCTCAGCAGCAAGTACTCCAATACTAGCTTGTATGTTTCATTTAATTTGATATAATGGATCATGACGGGTGATTATGATTAATTAGATTGGATGCACAACAACGTACCGTCCAAATTAATTAAGAGTAGTAGCAAGCAAAGCATTGAATGCACGGGGGTGCAATTTGCATATTGCATGGTTTGGCGATCCCCTACATCGGAGGAGAGCACGTGCATTACTATGGTCCATACACGCTACACACATCTCCATCTCCAATTCTCCATCGGACCACGTATAGATACCTACTTATGCAGCTAGCTACTCGTAAATCTATCTATGTCCACCACATATGTACGCATGCGCATTGCATACTAGCAAATACGATAAATAAATATCGGTTCTAAACCTCATCTGACAAAAAAAAAAGAAAAGAAAAACAAATTGTCACTTGGGGTCGGAGAACTCTACCAACGAACCTCACGTGAGATCATTTGAAGGCCCACGGAAATTCCGGCCTAGTTCTTGCCAGGCCGAGCTAAATTAAATCTAGTTTGGGCCAAGATCTTGGGGCCGGAAATTGGTCCAGAAAGAGCCCAAAGCATTCACCGTTTGGAACCCAGGCAAACTCGCGAATTTAAATAACCAAACAAATTTAGACAAACGTTTGAAACCTCGGTTTGATCTATAAAACAATCAAGCTCCGTTTTTTTTGTTACACAACTAAGTAGATAATATAACACGCACGATGCGAATTTTATTATAAAACGCCCCCCAGGATGAGGGGGGGAGCAATCGACCTCATTTGAAAAAGTCCACTTCTTCCATTCCATAGAGTAGTTTGGAATACAAGCAAACTGAATTTCAATAGCCAAACAGGTCGACAAACTTTTAAGACTTCGGCTTGATTTAGAAAATGATCAAGTTCCTTTTATGTTTCACAACTACTGACAAGTTTCATACAAATGTTTGAATCAAAGTAACCCATGCTTCGTACGATTGACAAGTTTGATGCAAATCTCACAACCTATAATTTCTCCAATTGCCTAACTAAAATGAAGGCAAATTAAATTTATGACAGGTTATCTTCTGTGAGGAACTCTACTGTGTTTATGAACAAACGGTTCAGATGCTGCCATGTGTCGTGTATCGGGCCGAAGCCCCGCTAACTTATCCGTTACCTCGCTCCTATCCCGCTAAACCCCACCGCGACTCGCCTTCCTCCGCTCCGGCCATGGAAGCCTTCGCCGCCGCCGGGGCGCCCGCTGCCGGCGTATTCGCGGGCGCCGGGGCCTCCGCGCGTCCAGTAGTACTCCGCCGTCGAGGTGCCTCGCGCTCTGGCTCTGGCGCTGGCCGGGTGCGGCTACTTCGAGCGCCGCCGCGTGCCGGTGGGGACAGAGGGGACCTACCTCCGCTTGACGAGTGGGACAGGATGGATCTGGAGTTCGGGCGCTTTCTCGGGGAGGATCCCAAGCTCACCCTCGCAAAGGTTCCTCACTAGCTCCTCCCCTGTGGCTGCCTTACTACTGCTCTACCATCACCACCAATTTGTTTCGCCCCTAGAGAGTAGAGGCTCTGGATAAGATGAAAAATGTAAATTCATACTTGCTATTGAGTTGTATGCAACGACCAATTTAACCCAAAAACTTAAGCTGATGAGGAAAGTTGGGCAATTTATTTTATATTCCCACACTGCCCCCTTACGTGAGGCCCCCTCGAGAAGCTTGGAATAGAAGTAGGCTGCAATTTTTATTTAATTGCGTGCTAACCAGAATTTGAAATCGAGACATCTGGCTTGGCTTTAATACCATATTAAATTGTATGCACCGACCAATTTAACCCAAAAACTTAAGCTGATGGGAAAGGTGGGCAATTTACTTTATATTCTAACACTTGCGTTAATAGGGTGTAAGTTGGTCCAATTGTAGCGAAAAAATCGTTGCGACTTGTGAGTATCATGCCTGTACGTACTAGAAATGTTTGTGCACAATTGGACTAGCATTCAGGTTCCACTGCAGTTTCTGAAAATATTTTTAGTATTTGTATCACCGCATATGCTGTTATGTTGTTCAATATGGATGTATCGTTGCACTCCATGCTCAAGTTTGGATGGTTTGTGCTAAATTTATTTATTTTTTGACTTACAGTAACAAGGCCGCTAGATTAGTCAAAGGAAATATTTTATAGTTCAGTACATACTATACTATCCAGTCTTGCTGGGATGTTCCTATCAACATGGCTATTCACAATTGTTCATCGCAGTTGAAACCTAATAACCTGAGGATTACAGTTTTGAATATTATTTTTGTGGCTGAACCTTGACTCAACTCCCAAGTAGTAGTACTGCCCAAATGTATTGCTAGGTTTATGAGATCCGATAACCGCAAGCCTGTGCACTACTAAACTGACACATGTTTATTTTACACTTGTGTTCTGGAACATGGTTTCTGTCACTTGATTTTCTCAGCATCAGCATGCCTTAAGTGTTTCTGAATTATTCCCTCAGATACTTCTCAAGAAGTCAGACCCAGATGCTTCATCGCTTGATGTAGAGAAACTAATTGCCAACAAAAAGGACAAGTTGGATGATATTTTGAGGGAGTTCATGGATGCTAACAGACAGGAACAGGCTTCTGGAACACCAGAGGAAACAAGCAGGCCTATGGTAGACAAAAATTCTCCGAGCATGTCAAGGCCTGCTCGGACCAATGCAAAGCAAGATGAACCTGCTTTGACTCTGCTGCGACCAGCAGGAAGCAAATTGAAGCAAGATGATCCTCCTTTGACTTTGCAGCAACCAGCAGGGAGCAAACTGAAGCAAGATGAACCTTCTTTGGCTCCATTACGACCTGTAGGGAACAAGCCAAAGGAAAATAACCCTTCTTTAACCTTGGTGCGGCCAATGGGAAGCAGACCAATAGTCCGAGGTAAACCGGTGCAAGATAGTTGGCCTAGCAAGGAGAGCTTAACTGCCGGAAGAGAGTTGAATGATGTTGGCAGCACCTCAAGAAAGAACAATGTGGATGTCTCCTTGAGGAAATCCACTGTACATCAGAGTGAAGATGATGAATTGAAGTCGAAGCTGAATCAGAAACCAAATATTGACTTGAAAATGAGGAAAGATATGGATGAGGATTTGGCCAACATCTCTCTTCTTCAAAAGCCAGATCTTTCAGTAGATAATACGAATTCAAACCAAGAGAATTCTGATGCTGGACCTGCCTCTGTTGCTTCTGGAGAGGATAATGGAGCACTTGACCCAGAAACAAATGGTAAGGTACAGCATCCCAAATGCAACAGGCCATGATGAAGCTGGTTCTTTTGGATCTGATGGATTGCAAATTTTTCAAACTTCAGGTCTTGATGAAAGAGTAGTGATTGATAGTATTAATGATCGTGAGTCATCTATGCTTGCTGATGATCTTAGTGCAGGTAAGGAAGACATAACAGATCAGTGACTTTTCTCTATTCATCTATCATACTAATGTTATGTTAAAATTTTCAAGAATTACAGCCATCTGAGCAAAATTTTAACCAAGAAGGCGATCCTTCTGTGGTGGATGACCAATCAGTCGCCAGCAGTAATTTCTCTATGCAATCTTTCTTGCAAGGAAAACCTAAGAGGTACTTTCTGATGAAACTCTGCACTTATATTTTTAGCATAACACTTTCATCGCTTGTAAAATCTATATTTGATATTTCTGCTTAACTAATTGTACTTAATGTCGTTACACTGATTCAAACTGGGTGTATCCTTTCTTCTTTTGAATAACTCATGTCATTATGGTTTCTCGCATGTTGACCCAGCTACCACTAATATGGCAATTACTACATTGTAGGAAAGACTTAGTTGTTGAAACATGTCCATCTCAAGTTGATGCTGAGAAAATGAATGCCAGTGAGAATAACATGAGTTATGTTGATGATGGAGGCAATGTGTTATCATCGAAATTAGAGGTGATGTGTATTTCGTAATGTTTGAGCTTCAGCATCTTATAGGCTTTGCAAACTCAACAACTGTAGTTCTTAGAGTGGGTGTAGCTTCTGTGGAATGAGATGTTTCCCTATTCAAGGGTCATTGAGTCATATTTCAGCCTTTTAGATTCTTCTAGATATGCATTATAACTCTTGTTTATGGAATCACTAATGCAGGACATCACAGAGAGTGACTGGACAAGGCTGGAGAATTATGCAAGTACTGGAGAAAAAGTTGAGGTGGAGCTGATAAACTGCAGCTCGAAAGGATTTGTTGTAAGTTTTTGTCCAGTTTTAGAATTAGCACCTTTTTAATCAAGTTATAATGAACTGATGATACCTGACCTCTATCAAGATTTCTTTGCCAGGTATCACTCGATTCATTGATAGGTTTCTTACCGTATCGCAATCTTGCTACAAAATGGAAATTCTTAGCTTTTGAGACTTGGTTAAGACAAAAGGGTGGCGATACTTCACTCTACAAGCAGAGTGTGGGCATAGAAGAAAGTTTTGAGGTCAATGAAAGGAACATAGAATCAGTATCTAGCTCAGATTCAGAACATGCTGTGCAGGATCAAGGTTCTATGCCATCTAAGGAAAAATTTGAAGATCTTCTTCGAACATATAACACTGAGAAATCTAAATTCTTATCATCATTTATCGGTCAAGTATGAATCTTTTGTTAGTCTCCAAACATTCTTCATTTGAACTCTTTTAGTTAACATGCCATTGCTTGTTCTGCAGAGACTCTGTGTTTCAGTTGTCCTGGCTGACAGAAAATCCAAGAAAATATTTTTCTCTATGAAGCCAAAAGAAAGTGAAGAATTGATTCAGAAAAAGAAAAGTCTCATGGTACTTAATATGTTGAAATGTCTATTAGATTTCAATTAGCTGAGTTCTTTTGCTGTCTTTAGCATGTTCCAACATTTTCACTTTTATTACTTATTAGTTTGTTCTGCTGCACATTCTGTTTTTCTTATCTCACAGGCTAGGCTCAATGTGGGAGATATTGTTGAATGCACTATCAAGCGATTTGTTTACTTTGGGATATTTGTTGAGGTAGGTCTAATTATATTTTCTATGCTTTTTTCATTCAGTATCAGCAGCTAACTGTTTCTTTCAAAGGTTGAAGGAGTTACCGCATTGATTCAGCAATGGGAAGTGTCTTGGGATGAAACCTTAGATCCATCAGTTTCTTACAAAATTGGTCAGGTAACACTTGGGTGTTGTTTTTGGCTTGGTCCTTATTTTTCTTGCAATCTGGCTCTGCTAACAGTGCGCACGCGCCCATGTGTGGATAAAGGAAGGCTTGCAAGTTCTCTCATGTTCATTTTGAAACTGATGTGCCTCTCTATATCGTTTAGAAACTTAGATACGTCATGCGACAATGTTCATTGTTCTCTACTTTCTGGCATTTACAGAAATTTACTTTGATTTCCAGGTTGTGGATGCTAAAGTTATTCAACTGGATTATAATAATAACCGCATCTTTTTGTCACTTAAAGATGTGAAGGTACCTGGGGGCCTTTCCCCTTTTTCCTCATGGTTGTTCAGCGTATTGAGTTGCTGATTTCAGGTTTTCATTTATTATTTTTGTCATTTCCCCTTCTATGCAGCCAAATCCCTCAGTAGGCGCATTGGAAGCTGTCATTGGTGAGGAACTATCACTGGGTGGAGCTCTTGAACCTGCAGAAGCAGATTTTGAGGTTTGTGTGACTTATGGCATTATTTATCATTATCTTAAAATTGATGCATATTGATGGGCTATTCAAAGGGCCTGAAATCTAAATCTAATGCCTTCTCTCTATTCAACTGGGAAAAAACATCATCAGATTGTTTTCTAACTTCTGGCTAAATGATAAACATATATAGCTTCTACATGACAATTTCATCCCACTTTCTGATTTATGTATAATACCTTAGCCTGTGCCAAAGAGACCGAAGCTTTTCTATCCTGTTGTGTGTAGGTTAGTGGGTAGGGCCTTGGTAGGCCCACCTGCATGGTTTGTGATTGAATATGGGCAGACATGAGTTTTTCCCTTTCTTGCAAACATGTTTTGTCATACAGAAGCTGATAGAGCTCTGTATTTGAATATGGGGAGTCTGTGCTATCCAAGCCTGGATCCTTCCTTAGTTTGCTTAATTAGTTATTGTTCTTCATTCAAAAAATTTTCTGGATATTTTGTGGACATTTCTGAGAGCAGTAGACATAGCAGTGCCTTGAATAAATTGGGTCATTCATTGGTTGTTTCATACGTCTGCCTTGTGGCATTGATTTTCTTTCTTTTCCTTACCCATCCACTTTGTTGCATCCTTGTTTTAACGCTCCATCATTTGATCTTAATTATTTTAGTGGCCTGAAGTGGATGCCCTCATCGAAGAGATGAAAAATATTGAGGAAGTTAGGGATGTTTATAAAGGACGGTTCTTGCGAAGCCCAGGATTAGCTCCAACCTTTCAGGTAAAATATAAAACGTAGATATGCTGCATGTTTAGTTTTGTACACGATTCTGCACCTTAGTTGTTGGAATTGACACCTCATCTCATTTCCTTTCTAAACCTATTGCTTGCTAGGTGTACATGACACCTTTGGTTGGTCAGAAATATAAACTCCTTGCACGATATGGAAACAATGTCCAAGAGGTATGGACAATTAATGTTAAATGTTTGATTGAATCACAAGCTGAAAATTTTGTGTTGTCATTTTTACATAGCATGGATTGAACTCTTCTGCAGGTGATGGTGGAGACATCATTAGACAAAGAACAGTTGAAAGGAACAGTTTTGGCGTGCACAAATAGGGTGAGCTGATGATCAACATTTCCATGCTGCAATCTTTTTCTTTCTTTTAGCTTGCGAAGCAGACAGTTGTACAGAATTGTTTTGGCTGTCCAATTTTGCATCCGTGTAGCATGTTTTGAGTCGTTTATGCCTGATATTCTTCCTTTTCAAGTTGAAAATACCAGGTGATATGTAGTCCTAGCTCAACTTTGTAGAGGATGAGAAGTGAACTCTTCGGCATTTGATCTTATACCTTACTAACATTTGGATATGGTTTGGGAACACTTGAATCTTCCCTGGAATTAGGTAAAGATTGTTGTACAAACATAAATCTTCCCTGGAAAAAAGTTGCTGTTCGAGTGTCTAGCAGAAACAGATTTGTAATCTGCCTTCTTTTACCGGATTGCTAGTACAAATATGTAGCCGTGCTGGATGCTGGTGCGACATCACGTGAAACAAACAAGATTCATATACAAAAGATGGCCACGATCGACAGCAGGAGATGCATGCATCTGCACCACTGTCTGGCCTTACAATTTGCTACTACTCCAATTAACAAGAGATGGATGGATGGATGGATGACGTGCCTTCTTTTCCCATGCTTGGCTTTCACGTTGAGCCTATTCGCAGCCTTCGTCCCCAACGACTCGTCGCGCGCGCTGCAAAAATTTGAGTGTATTTTGCATCAAGCATGTGTTAGTTAGTCGCAATTAATTACATAGTTCATGCAAATTAACGAAAATCCCCCGCCTGCGATTCCCCCCGTCGATCGTCCTGGGTGACAGTGGCGTCGCGGGTGATGATCAGTGGCGCCGGTGGAGGAGGAAGGCCCTCATCCTTACTTAGGGTTGGATTACGGGAGGGCCGAAGGAGTTTTACATTTGCAATAATTCTGCTTAATTGCTGCCTGAATTTGCTTGATTTGTTTTGCCTGATCGAAGGTGCCCAGTTGGGGATTGGTGGAGTGATCCTGGTGCTGTTCGAGACGCCCTCTTGCTTTGCGCTTTTTGGCTATGATGGAATCAAGCTCCTTGTACCTGACGCCATCAAGAATATCTGGGGAGAGTTTGTGATGGATTTCATGGCAAAACAACATCGGGCTGTTTGGCCGAAAGATTTCCAAAAATTCCAGGACAAGGCCAGTGCCTTTAAGCTTGATGCTGGTGTTAACCAAGAGCTTGCGAAGATGATCCAAAAGTGGGCAGACACTGGCAGTTGGAAAGCCAGAATACAAAAGTTTCATTGAAACTAACCTGGGAATATCCTGCCTATGGAATGCTCAAGTGATGGAGTTGATGTGGGGATTGCAGAATCTAATGCTGCATTTAGTGCCCGATGAAGTATCAAAGTTGACTGAGGATGATCTGGATCCCCTCCCGATGTGTGAAGGTATGAAAGCTACTCTGAAGCGCCATGACTTTGATCTCAAACCAGAGCTGCTTAGCTACCTCGTTAATTACCTCGTTCCCCAACACAAAATGATTTATTGGTGCATGGTTTAATTTTTCCTACTGACTTATTTGGATACAATACTATTTTTCCTTCTGCTTTTTTTAATTAATGATGTAGCAATGCTCCTTGTATATATCCAGGTTAATACAAGTATTATTGAGATGACGGGCCTCGTGTATGAGTGTGATTTTAATGTTGACAAACATTCTAAACATTTGCACCGTGCCGGTGAGCACCTGAAACTTTTGAGGACTGGGATTACCTGAAACTTGGAACTGCTCTTTTGATTGTCTGTTACCCTAATGGCGAACAATATTTAGCTGGCAATCTTCAAAAGGTACGTAAATCATAATATTCTGCAAATACATATGTTGTCAGCATGCATGTTTCTGAGTATTTGATGGGAATTTGTCATTCAATTAATTAATGGGCCAAAGTGTTGTTTTGGAGATGACCTTTTAAAGCTAGTGGAGGATGCATCTAAATATAAAGATAAACTGCTTAAGGTGGCTTGCTTGAATGTCTATCGAGAAATGTTGTCGGCCCGTAGAACTAGGTCTAAGGCGCCGAATACGTTGGCCTTTTTATTCGAGAGGGCCGAGGAAGTGATGAACAGCCAGGAGTGATCTGACAGTAGAGCACAATTGTAAGTGTTTCGAAGATGCAGTTTTGGCGTTCACAAATTAAATAAGGTAGCATCACCATGCTGTAATCCTTTTCTTTCTTTTAGCTTGCGAAGCAGACGGTTGTACAGAATTCTTGTGGCTGTCCAATTTTGCATCCTTAGCATGTTTTGACTCGTTTACACCTGATATTCTTTTTTTAATTTTCAAGTTGAAAATACCAGATGATATGTAGAGGATGAGAGGTGTAAATCACCTTAATTCGGTTGCAAGAAACCAATTGGTTTTACATCACAAAGTATATGGGATAATGATCCTGAACTTTTCTTTGTCAATTGTTTACCAGTCGGAAGTGGATTCTCCAGCATTTGATCTGATACCTTACTACCATTGGATATAGTTTGGGCACACTTGAATGTTCCCTAGAATATAGTAGTAGGTAGAGATTGTACAAACATAAATCTTCCCTGGAATCAGGTTAATTTTCAAGTATCTAGCAGAAACAGATTTTTAATGTGTTATAGAATGTTGAGGTAGAGTTCCTAGATGGTCAGAAGTTGGCGATGCCAAACCTGACAATTAAACCACTGCTGTCTTAAATATATTTTGTACATGGACACATGGTTTGGAAGAGGTTGCCGATGCAAAAAGTAATTAATTACTTCGATCGAAATGTGATCCATGGAGTGATAATTTAAATACTTAATAATAAACTCTTAGATGGAGTATTACAACATGCAGTGGCATTAATACGCCAGTACATTAATTAAGTTACACATATGCAGGCCCCATTTTGGCTTCTTTTACCGTATTACAGAATTTGTGTAGCTAGCCTTGCTGATGATTTTTGACTCATGAGCCTTGCTGATGATCACTGCGATATCATGTAATTAACAAGAAGATGCATACAAAAGATGGCCCACGACGGCAGTAGGAGATGCATGCACCTGACACCGTCTGGCCTTATTTGGTAGTACCCCAATTAACAAGAGATGTATTCATCATGTGTTCTTCACATGCTTGGCTTCACGTTGAGCCTATTCGCAATCCTCACCCCCAACGACTCATCACACTGCATGAAACATGAGTTAATTACGTAGTCAGTGCAAATTAACGGTAATTAGGTCATGTTTGGATTTGAAGATTATAAGTTTAAGTGGTTTAAGATTTTATATTTCATATAAAATAGGAAGAAAATAAATGTAATCAATGTAATTACAATCCGGATCTATGGAAGGTAGGAATATCCGGTTGCAAGAAATCTTGAATCTGGAATAGTATCAAACATGACCTTAATCATGTGGATTAAGAGAGAACATAATTAGTCAGTAGCAGTAGTAGTTTAATTACCTGGGAGAGGTAGTTGACCCAGATGGCGCGGAGCTCAGGGGAGACCTTGGGGTGGGCGAGCTCGCCGGCGAAGCGGCGGATGAACCTGTCCTGCCGGTCGGGCGCCCACGACCTGTACCTCTCGCCGGGCTGCTTGAAGTCGTTCTGCTTGTGTATCGTCGCCTTCTGCCGCCGGCCCACCACGGGGCGCGGCGGCACGGGCGTGGGCGGCGCGTGGCGGAGCGGCGCGTGGCGCGACGGGTAGTAGTCCACCTCCTCATCGCGGTGCATGAAGTTCATGGCGCCGTCGTAGTGGTTGTTGTGGTGGGCGCACTTGGGCGCGTTCACCGGCAGCATCAGGTAGTTGGGCCCCAGCCTGTATCGCTGCGTGTCGGCGTAGGCGAACACCCTGCACTGCAGCATCTTGTCGTCGGAGTAGTAGATCCCCGGCACCACCAGCCCCGGCCCGAACGCCAGCTGCTCGTTCTCGTTGAAGAAGTTGTCCACGTTGCGGTTGAGCACCAGCCGCCCCACGGGGCGGAGCGGCACCTCGTCCTCCGGCCATGTCTTGGTGTCGTCCAGCGGGTCGAAGTCGAACCGCTCCTCCTCCTCCGGGTTGATCACCTGGACGAACAGCTTCCACTCCGGGAAGTTGCCGGCGGCGATGGAGTCGTAGAGGTCCTGCGTCGCGTGGCTGTGGTTCTTGCCGCCGACGAGCGTCGCCTCGTCGTCCATGAGGCAGCTGACGCCGCAGGTGGGCTTCCAGTGGAACTTGACGTAGCGAGCCTTGCCGTCGCGGGTGACGAAGGTGTAGGTGTTGACGCCGAAGCCGTCCATGTGGCGGTAATCCGTGGGGATGCCGACGTCGTCGAAGAGGAAGAAGAAGGTGTGGAGGCTCTCGGGGTGGTGAGACAGGAAGTCGAAGACCCTCCAGTACTCCTGGACATGGGAGCGCGGGTTGGGCTTGAAGGCGTGGATGACGTCGGGGAACTTGATGCCGTCGCGGATGAAGAAGACCGGGAAGTTGTTGCCGAGGAGGTCCCAGTTCCCCTCCCGGGTGTAGAACTTGACGGCGAACCCGCGCGGGTCGCGGATCGTCTCCGGGCTGCCGCGCTCGTGGATGACGGTGGAGAAGCGGACGATGACCGGCGTCTGGACCCCCGGGGAGCGGAGGAAGTCGGCGCAGGTGAGGTCGGTGACGTCGTGGGTGCACTCGAAGAAGCCCTTGGCGGAGGCGCCGCGGGCGTGGACGACGCGCTCCGGGATGCGCTCCCGCGCGAAGTGGGCCACCTTCTCGATCAGGTGGTAGTCCTCGAGCAGGATCGGGCCCCGGGGCCCCACTGTCAGCGCCTCGTTGTCGTTCCACACCGGCGCCCCGGCGTTCGTCGTCGTCGTCTTCGTGTCGAACGAGCTCGACGGCCGGAACTGCAACCATGAACCATGGTTAATCATCGCATAGTCCTATTAATTAACAAGTAGCTAATTAATTACGCATGCATGCATGGCTAGCTACTACAAGTCTACAACAAGCTGAATCATGTCTCAATTAGCTACAAGATTAGCTATTAAATTACTCTCCCTATATCTTGATATGAATCATCGCAATGCCGTTCGTTATATATATACTCTCGCTCTCACTGTCACTGAGTGACTGACCTTGCAAGGATCCATGGTGGCAGCAGCAGGTATCTGGGAGTGAGGGTTTCTTCCTGCTAGCTCCGGCTTGCTCGGTGAGACAGCCTGCCTAAAGGTTAAATAGCGGGAGGAGGTGCCGGGTCCTGCCCTCCCCGGTGAGCTTACCGCCGATCTTGCCACCCACTGACGAGTAGGCCCTGGTGACTAGTAGTAGATGGGTCACAGGAACTGGACAAACATAAGGTGAGGTGGATGTGGGCCCATCTCGTGTGGAAATTCCGTAGACTAGCCAGCAATCCATTTCGAAATGCATGCTATATTTTATTTATTTAGAATAAAACTTCGACTAACAATTACTTAACAGATATAATGTCCATCGTCAGATCAGATCAGATCTCTTCAACGGCGCCGGATTGGTGCCATCGTTATCTTTGCTCATCCTCTTGATCACACGCCAAGTTTGCAGCTAGCGTGCTTAATTCTGTGAAAAATGAGGTGTGTTTGTGTCAGCTATCCATAACTCAAATCGGAGAATTTATGCACACTCTTGCCTTTTTACCGACTGCTATAAGAGTAATTAATACAAGATGATGATGGTTCAGTTTACCCTGTAGCATTACCACGAGCTGTATATCACTAAACTTTGCAGAGTAGGTGTAGTCATGCTAACTGGTAAGAGCTTTCTTCTTTAGTGGATGTGAATATGCGATGGAAGAAGCAGCTAGCTCTCATACAATTGTTGAATTTGACAAGTTCTAGGATACACAGATAAATTTGCAAATATCTAATTGTGATGCAACCCATATGTAATTGCAAAACTAGCTAGCTATAACTACAGCATCACCAACATATATCTTGATGGCAAAAGTCTAAGTCTATTTGAACGTCCTAATGCTTTATACATATCACCTAAAAAATTATAAAAAAAATAAGACAGATCAATATATAATATACCACTCCTTTCAATTCCATCTATATAAATATAAACAGTAAGTTTGAATACGAATGCAATAAAATTCTTTTCTTTATTTGGATAGGTTTCATATTCATAGAGTAATGTATCACATATTAATTTATTTTATTATTTTTAAAAAAAATCAATAACGTTTTTAATGATATGTATAAAATGAGAAGACGTGGGAAAAAAAAACTACCTCCTTGGCTTATCTTGGTGATCTAAATTTCTCACGAAATAAAAGATGGTAAATAGTCCACGCTGATGATAACGATAGGGTGCTGTGATGGGCACAAGTTCTACTCAATTGCTCCCGGAAAGCTGCTTAAGATGAAGAAGTGACGTTAACAAAATTACTTCAAGGAAAATGTGCGCATCTCAGATGTGTACTCCATACTAACATCTCCCAATGACGTAGGAACACGGGAAGATAGTGTGCCACATCAGCATTTATTTGACAGTAAATAAAGCATTAGAAAAATCAGAAAATAGTTGCGAGTAATGTGAGTAGTCATCCTGCACGAGCTTTGACTAATGCTTTTGGAAAAGGGAGTAAACGAGGTGAGGTGTGACAGTGAGATTCCTCACTTGTGGGTACATAACAAAACAAATCAATCTTGCTGTTGAAGTGCATGATGTGATAAGATCAATCACCAGCACCCAAAAAAATCTCCTTCAATTGCGAGCATGGTTTATTCCTTACTCGATTCTATCTTGAACAGTGCTCATGCTTCAGTGTCCCTGCTTTCCTAGCTGTTTCTTGTAAGAACTTGTTTGAAGCGCAGGAATTACGTTCCTAGGAACTTGTTGGTCACAAAAACAAAACAATTCTCCACCCATGCTAGGCAAAAGAATAATCATACTAGCGAAATTGGAATGCTGAATTAGCATTTACCGTAAGAACAGTAAATAAGTAGAGCACAGATTTGCAGTAACAAGAGCATGCTAGTAGAAGAAACAACAGAAGAGAATAAAAGAATAACACTGTAATGAAGGATTTACAGAGAAAAATGACGCTATAATTGCAGAATATATGAATGCTCCCCAATTAGGTTCACGTGGTGATCCAACAAGTTGGATGTTGGATTGTTGGTTGATGGAACAGAAAAGGTTTGGAGCTGAATGCAACTGAAGGAAAGGAGGACCACGCAAGCTCCAAAAAAATTGCATCGACAGTACAATAGTACTGCCTACCAAACTCAATCATGCTGCATAGAGCCAGATATTTATGCGCCAAGAACACGTTTGATCTCATCAGCATCAGCGTTCCGTCCTAGCTACAACTTGTTCAGGTTCAGATCCTGGTTTTCCATTCATTCAGAGAGTTTCGATGAAAGGAGTACATCTCTTACTGCATCAGAAACAGCTCAGTAAAAGGCCAGTTGCTTCAGGTATGTCCCAAATTTCTGTCAAATTCTACAGTTGCAGTGAGCAAATTGATCTGAACTCTGAACATCTCAAGAAATCTCAAACGATCATACGGTTGATTAGCAGAATGATATCTTTTTCATGGACAAGAATGAGTGAGCAGTCAGAAGATGGATGGATCGAGCTAGTCTTTCTGTTTCAGATGATAGCAGCCCCCTACTGCTACTGTTCATCCTGCTCGTGCAATAGGATCTCCTTCCTGCAACTTCATCTTCAGCGAGAAAGACGACACAGCTGCGAGGGATCGATGGTGACATCTGCTCCTGTTTCTTGTGACCATGCCAATTAAATTAAATTATTCTTAGCTAAGTGATGGTCCATTTGAGGACAGAGACAGCAGCTTATCGCTTTATCTGCAATTTGGATCTGTTCGTTTGTAATAATACGGTTATTCATCCTCTTATATATATAAGCTTAACCCTTTTATAAAAAACAGGATCTTAATCTCACTAGGGCAGGTTTAGACATCCCAGCGCGCTAGCAATCCTCCCGCTAGTGAGCCGACGCTTCCTCTCTGTTGTAGACCTTCTCTTTCGGTATTCCTCCTCTGCCTTCTCGTCTCAGCTCTCATCCTCTCCGTCTCCTCCGCAGTCGGTCTTTCTCCTCCTCCATCATCTACTCGTCTCTTTCCACTACGTGACAAGAAGACGGCCTTCATCCGCCTTCTCATCTCGTTTAGACCAGCCTTAGCTTTCTCCTTGCTTCAGCGCACTTTCCCCTCTTTCGACGCCGGCACATCTCTGCGCTCGTCGTCTCCATTGGCTGGACCCATCCACCCTCCATCCGCTGGAACACTCTCTTGGTTTTTGCTTTTCTGACACACTCACCTCCTCCCGGACACGAAACTTCTCCACTCGCATCTAAGCCACTCCGACGCGTTCACGTGTCCACGGACGTGAATTTCTGTTTCCCGAACGTGAACCTCCTTTCTTCGCGCCCGTGACTTCTTCGGTTTTTCGGGTCCGCCCTACTCCGTTGCATCCACGTGTCCACGGACGTGAAACCTCACTTCACGACGCGAACCCTCTCGTGCCCGTGACCAACTATTAATACCAAAATCTAGCGGATCTGATGGCGCTAAAGCCGATCGGCTGGGAGATCCGATGGGGCTAAAAGCCGATCGGCTGAGAGGTCCGTTAGAGGGTTTGATACAGCCATCGGCCGATGGAGATACTGAGACGAAGCCGATGGAGAACTATAGAAGAGCCTCTCAGATTAGTAGAAGATTGAATCGGCTTGAAGACAGGGGATTGTCCAATCGGGATCAGGTCCGAGAAGCCCGAGTGAAGGAAGAAGAAGGATCGGCTTGACTAAAAAAGGTCCGATAGCTACAGTGGAGAAGCCGATCAGGTTGCAGCAAAGGAAGACTCGGTTACAAATTGAAAGATTATTCAGATGAAACCGGGTTTGCGGAGGAGCCGTGGACTCCACGGCAGAGTGCTTATTTTTGTAAATTATAACCTTACTCAATTAGGGAGGTCTAGCTGGTTAGTTAACTTCTTTAGGAATATTTTCCTTTGTTCTTACTAGGAAATAATGTCTGATGGTCGTAGACGCGTCGGACTCTGTCTGTAAATCCAGCGTATAAATATAGACCCGCTAGAAACATGTAAAATATCTCTCGATCATATTCAAACTCGGCGCATCGCCACCCTAGTTTATCTAGGTTCTACCGACGGGTTCTGACTCTCGACGCGGGGCTGCATCGGTTAAGTACGATCTCCGGCGAAGGGGTAAGTCCCGCCACCATCCCGTTATGTCTTGCTTTGTCTAAGGCTACATCGATTAGGTTCGACCTCTTAGGCCGATCGGATGTATCGCATCACGTCTATGCTGGACCTATCGGCCTGTTAAGCTCCCTCTACCGTCGTCGGCCTTGTGCTGCATCGGTTAGGTTCGACATACGGGGCTGCCGACGGTAGATAGAGCTTCAGGCCTATAGTCTCCTGCACGGCATATCATCGGAGTGCTAGCCGATGAGTTATCCATGCTCTGTGCTTCACGCCCAGCGCATCGGCCCCTCGGCCGATACGCATCAGCCTTTAGAGACGTCCCACGATGCGTAACGCCAAACATATCGGACCTCCAGCCGATACGCACCCGCCTTCAGAGAGGCGTCCCCTCATCGGCTCAGCTAGCCGATGGGTTCGTTTCTATCCTTGCCACGGCATAGCCGATCCAGCGTCCTCTGTATCATCGTTGCTGGCCCCAGCCTCGTACTGTCTCGGTTAGGTCCGATCTTCGAGGTTGGGTGTTGATGGCGCTGCCACGGCGGGCGACGGGTCTCTTGCTGTCATATCCTGAGCGGCATCGGCTTTGTAGTCCGTGCCTTCTTGCGCTAATCATCGCCTAGGCCACATCCGCCTTCATCGGTTTCTCCAGCCGATGAATCACTGTTCGGCTGTCCGGAGGGATCCCGTGCGCCGCGATATCCTCTGAGCGCACCCTGGTTCCTCCATCGGCTCTACGGTCGACCGCTCGTCAACACCTGTCCACATCGGCTCCCCAGCCGATCAAACAGCATTCCGAACCTATCGGCAGCCAGCCGATAGCGAGCGTCTGTATCTGACCCGGTCGTCTCATCTCCTTGTCAATTGCAAGGTCAAATTAACTGACACACCCGTGAACCTTGAGACCTAAGGACCTGCACTGGAGACAAGCAGACCTCCCAGGCCTTCGTGTGACCGAGCCGCCGTCCCTCCCCAATCGCGAGATTTTTTGGCGGCGAGCACCAACCTACTCTCTCACACTCGTGATCTACATTCTCCACCCACTCACCTCCGCACTCTCCATCGGTCGTTCTTGAGGATCCCCTAAACGACTATCCTACTCTTTTTCGCTCCGATGTCATCCTCATCGGACCTCCATTGGCTCCACAACCCACATCGGCCCCCCACCCTCCATCGACTCAGGCTGGCCTCGTCCAACCCTTGCTCCGAACCTACAGTCACTGATCCTGAGCCGATGCCACCCTTTCCTCTTCCGACCCTGCCCCACCACCAACGTTACCATCAGACCGCGCGGCCCCTGTTGCCTCTACCTCCTCTCATATGGTCACCCGATCCCAAACCGGATCCCTCCGTCTTACCCAGCGCTATAGGTTCTCCGTAGTACATTGTGCCATCTCACCCATCCCGGCTACTCATCGTTCTGCCTTGGCCGATCCTCAGCGGCGCGCGGCCATGGCCAATGAGTACAAGACCCTCATGGACAACGAGACCTGTCGCCTCCTCCCTCGTCCTCTCGGTGTCAACATTGTGACCGACAAGTGGATCTTTAAACACAAGTTCTACTCCGATGGCTCGCTTCCTCGTTACAAGGCACGCTGGGTAGTTCACGGCTTTTCTTAACGTCCCGGCGTTGACTACGACGAGACTTTCAGCCCCGTCATCAAGCTCGTTACCATTCGGGTTGTGCTCACTCTCACTACCTCGCGTTCCTGACCGATCCATCAGTTCAATGTGAAGAATGTTTTCCTTCACAGCCATTTGACGGAAACGGTCTACTGCCAGCAGTCTCCAGGCTTCGTCGACCCATCTCGTCCCGACGACATTTGCCTCCTTTAGCGTTCTCTCTATAGCCTCAAACAGGCCCCTCGGGCCTGGTACCAGCGCTTTGCTACCTATCTCTGATACGTCCCTCTTCGTCCTTCACACCGGAGACACCACTGCCTACCTCCTTCTCTATGTCGACGACATCATTCTTACGGCGTCCTCGACAACTACCCTACAGCACATTATGGCCCGACTTCACTCGGAGTTTGCCATGACTGATCTAGGTCCTCTCCATCATTTCCTTGGCATCTCTGTTACGCGCTCTTCCCATGGGCTATTCCTCTGCCAGCGCCAGTATGCCATGGATCTTCTTCAGCGTGCGGGTATGACCGAATGTCACCCCACTGCCACTCCAGTCGACACTCGTGCCAAGTTCTCCGTCACCGACAACTCTCTCCTCACCAACCCCGCCCAGTACCGGAGTCTTGCTGGTGCTCTCCAGTACCTCACACTTACACGGCCCAATCTCACCTATGCCGTACAGCAAGTATGCCTCTTTATACATGCCCCGCGTGAACCTCACTTCGCGTTATTCAAGCGTATCCTTCGCTACGTAAAGGGCACACTATACATCGGCCTACATCTCAGCTCCAGCCCCATCGACTCTCTCACCGCATATTTTGACGTGGACTGGACGGGTTGCCCCAACTCCCAACGCTCCACTTCTGGCTACTGCGTCTTCCTTGGCGATACTCTAGTCTCTTAGTCCTCCAAGCGCCAGACTACAGTGTCTCGGTCCAGCGCCAAAGCCGAGTATCGCGCCGTCACCCACGTCGTCGCCGAGTGCTACTGGAGTCGCCAGCTTCTCCAGGAGCTCCGTACACCCATCGTCTCCACGACCGTTGTCTACTACGATAATGTCAGTGCCGTCTATATGACCGCCAACCTGGTTAATCATCGACGCATGAAGCATATTGAGATTAACATTCACTTCATGCGTGACAAGGTTACTTTAGGACATGTTCAAATGCTCCATGTACCGTCGACACACCAGTTCGTCGATATTATAATCAAAGGCCTTTTCGCACCTTTATTCATTAGTTTTCGCTCTAGTCTCTACGTTCATTCCCCTCCCGCTACGACTGCGAGGGTGTTAAATCACTGGACTTATATAGAAAGCGACGTGTCAATCTCACTATATAATATACTTCACGCTTATCTTAGTAAAAAAAATTCTCTTGCTTGCTATTATCGCTGTAGAGTCGTCTGACTGTATTTTTATTACCATAGAGACCCCTATAAAAAAATGTCACATTATAAGCGTCGAGGACCACCGGACAGTGAGTGAGTGGGGTGAGCATGCAAGTGGTTTCGTGTAGTACTAATAATCTGCAGGGACCTGACAATAAACCTTTGCAGAGCAAATTAGCAACAAGACAATCGTCATGCGATCGTGATAAGGTTGCAGATTAATTTCCATGTTATGTTTTTGCAGTGTAATTATGATGAAGAATTTCCTGCCTGCACGGCAAGCGTGCAGGCAGCCCTGTCAAAATTATCTAGATTATCAGATAGTAACTTTCTACCATGAGATATTCTGCATTGCATGCTGTCAAAAAACGGAAGATGAAAATCTCTAGTGGCGGCTGACTGTTGTGATTTGTGAACCGTGCGATCCTGGAGGATGGCCTGGATTGGACGCGAGTCGATTCCTCATCTGATGGAGAGGGAGTGAGCGAGCTAGCTCTGTCAGTGTCACTGAAGCAAGCTGGCACTGTCAGCAAGGCAGCGGCATTGCATTGCATTTGCGTGTGGAAATTACTAAGGTGATGCTAATCCTGCATCATGAGCTGCTCATCAAATAAAAGACCCTATCTTTTGGTAATTAATCCCTTTCTTCAGGAAAAAAAGTGTGGGATTCAGACATCCTCAAATCAGAACACACTAGCCGAATTTGGTTGCCCAGCTCATCCAGATACTTTGCTCCAAGGGAAATTGTTCTTGACGACCAAGGATGCTTTGATCAGGAAATAATTGGGGCTGGCTAGTGGCAAATGACCAAATATCTCAATCAAGAAAGCCAATCAGTCTCGCACCAGTGCAAATTAAAAGCAAGCTTTTGCTCTCCAGGCTGGTTGCGTAATATGATCCCAAAAGACATCAGCCTTACTCTTGATTGAAATTTGCAACCAACCTCCCAACAGTTATATTGATAGGATAGAAATATAACACTCAATCCGTTTGATATTAAAAGATGTTTTAACCTTTTTTTAATTAAATTTCTTTAAATTGGACTAAATTTATAAAAAAACACATAGCAACATTTTTAATATAAAATAAACGTACTATTCGATGTTAAATTTAAAAAAAACTAATTTGTTCAATAAATTTAATTAAATTTTAAACAGTTGTAATATGAAACGAATAGAGTAAAAAGTAGTTATCTAGTTTATACCACATATATGTATATTATGTACAGAGAGATCTGGGTTTCTTAATGGGGCTCATCAAAGTTGTTTCTTAATGTGGCTGATCTTCGTTTACTGTCCTGATTGTTCATTTGTTTACCTTAATTAGATTTCTATGATTTGTCTTCAACAATTTTGAACACGCGATCGATTTTTGAATCTAAAAGAGCACACATGCATGTGTATGTACGAACGACATTAACCATATATTCTGTGCAAATTTAATCTCCTTTGACGGCAACGCCCGGATAAAACAAGGGATGGGAATGACCAGCATGAAAATTGTGTCTCCACCCATGTAAATCACCCATCTAATCTGCACCATACAGCTTTGATCGGACGTATCACGGAGATCAAAGGCCCAACGCGAAATAGTAAAACGGCTCTCGGATCATCAACTCAATCTACGCCGCACATCTATGATCGGACGTCTTACAGGGACCAGGCTCCACGTGCGTGGGCAATGGTCGTCGTATACGCTGACACGTAGGTCCCAACCGTCGACGCAACTTGCAACGGCGCCACTTTCTCTGGATGCATGGCGGCCATTGACGGCCGCGACGAGCTCCATGCATGCGGTGGTTCGATCGTTCTTTCCAAAGAGATTGGATCATCGGAGAGAAGCATCTTTGATCTTTTTTTTCAATGTTCCAAAGAATCTTCTCTCTCTGCTGGAACGAAACGAAATTATTAAAAAAAATGAACGAATAAGAAGCATCTTTTTTATCTCCAGTTTCTAATTCATGTTTGCAAGCTTGTTATCTTTCTTGATTTCGTCGGCTCAAATGTGGATTCTGATGAAAATACACAAGGCGATCGATCGATGATGCTCTAAGCTTCAAGTTCAGAATGGGCAATCCGGTCAATAGATGTGGACTGTGATCTGGTGATTGCAACATTGTCTTCAATCGGCAGGTGAAGATACAAAGATATCCAAAAGGGTCTCCATTTTTTGAGTAATTTCTCTTCTCCCTAGAGTAAGTTGGGCCCGGTAAAATTATAAATGCATGACATGTATGTATTCAACAATGAAACAAGATGTTCTCTGCAAAATGCATATTTGTTATGTTCAGTCTATGTACCTGACGACTGACGAGCATGCACGCATGCTGTCGCTATGAAGCTGTTGCTTATAGTGTAACAATGCCATTGACCCATTAGTTGTTATGTTCAGTCCACGTACACCGTACGCGCCGTACTGTATGTATGTGTTGGTGTTGCTCCGGCGCCTTACACTATATATCTATTTACACCAAAATTTATTAAACCTAGTAAATAGATTAGAGAACTGATTGGTTTAGTGAAATAGTTTAAAGAGTCGATCGGATGAACCGAGAAATGATTCGATTCAATTAAAAAAAATAAAAGATTATTCAGACGGAACTGAAGCCGTAGGAGATATATTATAAAGATAGTCATATTTGTTAGTTTTGTTAATTTTTTTAGAGATATTTTTCTTTTATGTTTTTAAAAAATAATGTATAATGATTGTTGTAATCGTATCGGACTCTTATAATCCCAGGGGTATAAATATAGATCTATGAAAACTTGTAAATTATCTCTTGATTAAATACATCTTGGCGCATCACTATCCTAGTTTAGCTAGGTTTTTATCGGCGAGTTCTGGCTCTCGACGTGGGACTGCATCGGTTAGGTCCAAACTCCAGTAAAAGAGTAATCCCGTCATTATTCTAGTGTATTCGCTCTGTCTAATACTGCATCGGTTAAGTTTAACCTTTTAGTCCGATCAAATATACCACATTACGTCCGTGTGGGATCTATCAGCTTATCAAGTTCCTTTTACCGTCATTAGTCTCATGTTGCATCGCTTATATTCGACCTACTAGACTGTTAATAGTAGATTAAACCATAATCCAATATGTTTCTACTTGGCGTTTCATCAGAATATCTAACCGATAAGTTATCCATACATCGAGCATCACTTCTAGTGTATCGGCTCCTTAGTCAATACACATATGTCTTTAGTGATTTTCTTTGAGCCTCACGTCTAGTGTATCGGCCTCTCAGTGTATATACATATATCTTCAAATATCTTCTCTCATCGGCTCAGCTAGCCGATGGGTTCACCCGTTCCTTCCGTTCGCACATCCGATCTAGCGTCTTCCGTCTCGTTGCCGTTAGTCTCAGTTTCATGCTGTCTCGATTTGATCCGATCTATCAAGACTGACTATAACGATACCGTCACGTTGGTCACTGGATCTCGTACTTTCTAAGGATCGGGTCTTGCTCCTTATTCATCCCACATTATATTTAGAGTGCCATCGGTTTTGCAGCCGATAAATTTTTTATATTATTTTTTGCCAATCTATATATGCCTTCATTGATTTTTAGCCGATGAATAAGCGCTATAGTCCCCATCAGCAATCAGTCGATAGAACGATCATGTATATTATTCAGTAAATAATCTATTCCAGAGTACTATCGGCTTTAAAGCCAATAGAATCATTATCGTATTATCGTATTCTTGGAATATCCTTATATGCATTCGTCGGTTTTGCAGCCGATGGACTAGTATTACAACTACCTCATATCTGGAGCGTAATCGGCTCTACAGCGATGTATATTTCATTCCATTCATCACCATCTATCTACGTCTTCATCGGCTTCCTAACCGATGGAAGAGTGTTCCAATTCTTATCGATAACCAGTCGATAGCAAGGACGCATCGGACACAGCCGATGACTATCTCAACCTTATCGGTAGCCAATTGATAGCAAGAGTTCGTATTGGCCCATCGTCTGATCGACCCATCCGTTTATCTTCTTATCAATTGTAGGGTTAAATTGGTTGGTACACCCGTATCTTTATCGTCCCGACGAAGAGACAACGAAACAGAACGATCTCGACATACTTTTGAACTAATCAACGAAGCCAAAGAACAATCAGGAGCATACACCATCTAACAATCCAACGAGCCAAAGTAGCGAAGTAGATCTCACAGGCATCAGCATGTTCGCGCGTTCGCATCGAATCGGACCTCCGTCAACTTTGTCCAGTCCGATCGGTTCCCATGAGTTTCGGGGTAAGCAATATCTCACTAATTCCATTATTAAAAAAAACTATAGCTGTCCATTTTTTTTTAAAGGAAACGCTAGAGTGAATCTGCAAGCTGTAACGTTTCTTAATTTCGTCGATCGGCTTAAGTTTGGATACCGTATCTACACGATGGATGCATGCGGGGAGCTTCAGGTCGATAGACGGTATAGGTGCAGACTTCAGAATTGTTAGCACCACATTTCAGCTAGTTACCCCAACCCTCTATGAACTTCTCATGTATCAGTATTAACCACAATTGATAGAGACATTGAATTACTTACTACTAGTACATGCTGAATGGAAGTAATCAGATATCCAAAGGGAACTACTCATACGATCCGTACGTACGCGTTGCTGAATGGAACTAATTATACGCTCCGTAGGCAAACCCAAAGGGGGGATCGCAATTTTTTTTTCATTTGTAATCTTCTCACTGGCTTCTCTCTCTTTTTTTAAGAAAAAAAAAAAGGAAGCTCATCCTTTTGGTAAATCTGCCCCGTTTAAACGTTTAGGCCCAAAAGCCTATGAGCTAGTGGCTCAAAGCCTGCAACTTAATTGATACGGTGATATCCTGTCTAGTATGTCTCGTAAACATGCACAAGTGCAAGTTGCAATGATCTTCTTCACAGTGGAGAGGCATGGAATCTCTCCATCATTGATCAGGCCGCAAAATAGATGAAATCCCTGAAAGCATTTTGTCTTTGTTAATGTCTTATTACTCCCTGTTCTTTTGTTTGTTGAATGGCTGAGTGAACCAAAACTGGAAGGTTCCTGACGCAACAAGAACACAGTTTGCCTAATTTCACTATTTCAGTGTAAATTCTTCGGATAACTCTGGGGGCTGTGGCCACTTGTTAGGTAGCTAGGTCATGATGTTTTACATACTAGAGCACAGGCGTATACACGAATATATACATGCTGTACACATAATGCATATATGAACAGAGATTAAGAGATGCATCTATCCACTTCCGCTATATATGTATATCAGCTGGACTGGTCCTGCACCTGCACATACGCATGCTTGATTTGTTTCGATTTGATCCAGTCATTAGGGATTACCACCACCGGTTGCAGGGATATAATTGTAGCCACCTCTTCCTGCACTCAACGCACAAGTTTATGTTAATTGTGCCATGCATCCTAGCTTAATTATCAGTAAGACTGCAAGAGCTAGGTACTAACTCACATCCGACGGGTTGATATATCACCACGCAAACTTCAGGTTTTCAATTTGAGATCATTCTGCTTTTTATATAGTATTAGTATGCATTATCTGAAATTCCACAACATGCACGCCATTCAAATAACACGTACGATAATCATCAACTAGTTAAAGGGGTTTTCTTTATCAAAGATCGATCCAGCTTTTTTTTTTAAAGAAAAGCCGAAACAGGAAATCAACTAGTTAAAGGTAATAGCTCAGCTTCACAGAGCATCAAACTATCAAGCTAACCTAATTAATTAAAGAGTGAATCGAGCATACTGGATTAATAACTAAAGAAATAGTGTTTCAGGGCATAATCAAGTGGATGTTTAAGTTGCGTTTTGTCGATATCAATTCGTACCATTAGTGTTGACTGAATTGTAACCTCCCCTTCCTGCATGGACACAATAAAAATATACATTATTATTCGCCAAATACTGATGATTATATCTAAAAACAAAATTCTATATATATATATATATGTGCGCTCTTGTTAGCTACCTGCTTCGACGGAGCTGGTGTGGATGGTGCAAACCAGCGGAGCCACAAGCAGGAGCATCAGGCAAAGCGAGAGAGGAATACATGATCTCGATCGATCTCTTCCTTGTTAACTGGCGATCAATTCCTGAGTTCGCGAGACTATATATAGCTAAATCGATCTACAAATCTGCTGTTCGTTTCAAGGCTAAATCATGTATGTATTTATAGCCTCGGGTAGGGAGACTGACTTGCATTCTGTACGGTGCCCATATTTCACACGGAACTCTGCTACTTTAAATACCAAATAGCTGAGCAAAATTGTTGTAAAGGGCAGTTTTTTTTTTCGATCGGCTAAAGGATTAGACCGATCAAATTTCATTAAGAATTGTAAAATGCGGTTACTGTTGTAGTGAATTTATTCTAGTGCAGATGCTCCCTCCCAGTGACGACCATTAAAAAAGATCTCATTGAAAAATAAAAGAGAAGAAGATCAAAATAACTCAATAATATCCATCCATCATGGTCGAACCCAATATATTTTCAGTCGTTCAACTCCAAATTATCCTTGATTTATCTTGCTCGTCAGCAGAAACCCCACTGTAGCGAATAGTTGGATAATTACAAACTATCTCAGATTCCCCGACAATTAATTGAAGTTTTGGAGACAAGTCTATACTCTAGAACTTACTGTAGAAAACATGAAAAGTTAACGGACGAATGACATGTTACGTACGCAACTAATGCAGAGTACAATTTTATTTACCCATCTAATCTGCGCCGTACAACTTTGATTGGACGTCCCACGGAGATCGAAGTGGGTCGGAATTTTCCTCTAGAAAGTAAAACGCCTATCGGCTTATCAACTAAATCGATGCCGATGTTTGTCGAGTGGTTTTATGGATTCGTTCTTCGGGTGGAACGATTATTGCGGTTTTTAAAAGTCATGATGTAATTGAAATTCATTTAATTCTATCTGATTCTCTTTTTCACCGTCGGCGGAATGTAGAACATCGTAGAGTTATCATGGATGTGATGAAAAAGAAGGTTTTATTACATTTGATTGTATTTTTTTTGACACTATCTTTTCTGCATCGGTTATTGTTTTTATTAATATAAGTCAGGTATAAAATACGTTGGGACGTCTTTAGTAGAAAAAAACCTCAATCGGCGCCGCATATCTTCTATCTGACGTCTTACAGCGACCAGGCTCGGAACGGGATTATTATTATTCACCTGATTAGTCAGACAAGACTGCATAGCTAATCAGATTGATCATAAATTGCATCGCAGATATCAGAATAAGTATTGTATCGTTTGAATGGAGGTGATGAAATCTGAAAAACATACTTGCACGTCTTCATGGTTTAGAACTACATACCTGCCATTTCAATATGCCACTATATTTTTTTAACGGCTAAAAAATAAATATACCAATTGATATAACACTAGATACACCAGGTCTAAAGGCTAAAAACCACTGTATGATTATTACTAATCCATGGATTAATGATACTAATGTTTTTATTTAATATCGGTTATGTCCTCGATGGCTCTATAAGAGATGACACTGATTGATACTAAAGATTAATACAGGTGTAACGGTATTTGAGAGGAGAAAGTACAAAAAAATTTTAAAAGTTTTATTTGATGATTTCACTCATCGCAACTTTATACTATATTTTTTTATGATTAAGATATTATATTTCGAGCTATACTTCATCTTCTCAAAATGAATGAGCAAGAATAAAAAATTAAAAAATAAAAGTACGTCTTAATTGTAAAAATAGAGGGAAAGTATTTCATAATAGCAAAAATGCAAAAAAATATAGGACAAAAAGTAAAAAAAAAAGAGAAAACAAAAATTATAGAAAAATAGAGGAAAAAAATAGAAAATTATAACTAGAATATTTTTACCCTCAAAGTTTTTAAAATTAATTATCCTAGTTTTCTTTTCTTCAATTTATTTATCCAGTAACTTTTTTGGTTTTTTAAATTATTTTTCACATTTTTCATGTTTTCTAAATTTTTTTACCATTTTTTAATTACTTAAAAATATTATATAAAACTGTTACTAAAGAGATATTCTACCGGTTGAACATAATAATTAAAAAATACATTTTTAATTCTAATTATTAATACCAAACGGAACTAGAAATATTTTAACCGAGTGAAAAAAATATTTACTAGTACAACCAGTACTAAAAATGCATCTTTAGATTTGATTGTTACTAACTACAACTAAAAATAAAACTCAGTACCGATTGTTATATATAGCCGGTGCTAAATGGTATATATATAACATTTTTTCGTCTTCTTCCATCTAAGGCCTAGATTGCATTATTTTTTGGTTGCTTCTTTACGTTGTTATCCTCCACGCCAATGACATCTACAATGACACTGTCATGCGGCCGTCTTCCTACCAACGACGACGTCCTCCACACTACGCGTCTACCTATCCATCAATGACGCCACTCTCAGACGCCACCACGGACGTCCCAAACAAAAATTTCTTCTGACGAATTATATAAAAAGTTATCTAAGAACAACTCATTAGATTTATTATAGATAATATCCTTAATTATATATGTATATATATATGTATAATTAAAAATAGAAAATAAGCACTATAGCAAAATAAACAGTAAAAAAACATACCATGTAAGATATTTTTTTAGTAAATACTATTTCGTTCGGCAAATCTTGTCTGCAATCGACAGCATGCATACAGATTGACGTCTCAGAGTTCAGAAATATACATTTGGGCTGTGATCTGGTGATTGCAACATTGTCTGCAATCTGCAGCATGCGTACCGTATGTATGTGTTGGTGTTGCTGACCCTCTTCTAAGTTTATAGCTTTCGTGCTAGCTTCATCGATGTTACCCACCAAATAAAAAGCCTGTAGGTAAAAGTATCCACGTACCCTGTAGGTGGATACTTGTCGTTTAAACGGTCAGGTCTAAAAGCCTCGCAATCTGAAACTTTGAGCAGCGCAACATCTTTGTTTAAGCAAATGCCTGTAATTTCTTAAACATGGTAATTTCTTATACGGAATTAGGTGGAGTATTAACCACCGAACTGACCGGTGCTCGGTGAAGCCATGAAGGCTGCTTTTAGTTGCAGAACTGGGGTAAACGTGCGGCGGAGCATGGCTTGTGAAAATGGCCTTTGATCTCCCATCTTGTCACCGCCCCTGAGCCGGGTTTCTCTGACTTGACAGCGCTGGGGAGTCGGGGGCGAGTTTGTCGAGGGAGATTAGGAACGTGCGCGCGAGTCTCAAGACATAGCCCCATCGTTACGAGCGCGTGGCTCAGGAGATAGTAATAAAATGTACTTTAGTTTCTTCTTCGCATGGAAATCACAAGGAAGTAGGAAAAGAAAGAGCAGAGCTGTTCTACATTCGACAGAGTAACAAACTAAGAGAGAGCACCACAAGTAACAAGAGGGAGATTAGTCTCTTCTGGTGTATGCAGATAAAACCTCTTGCCACCCTCGTCCCATCCCCACCCAAGCTAGTAATAAGTCACCCCCTTAAAAGTAACCGCCATCTCTTACAAAAATTGGCTGCCTCCTTTGAATCAATCGGACCACATCACCATCATCATCATCTACAGCTCGTCGTGCTCATCGTCCACGCCGCCCTCCTCGTCGGCGCCACCACCGGGAGCGCCGCCAGTCCTCTGGTAGACGGCGGAGATGATGGGGTTGCAGACGGCCTCAACCTCCTTGAGCTTCTCCTCGTACTCCTCCTTCTCAGCGGTCTGGTTCTCGTCCAGCCACTCGAGGGCCTCCTTGAGGGCCTCCTCCACCTTCTCTTTCTCCTCGCTCTCCAGCTTGTCGGCGAGCTTGTCCTTGTCGCCGATGGTGTTCTTCATGTTGTACACGTACGTCTCCAGCTGGTTGCGGGCGTCGATCCGCTCCTTCACCTTCTTGTCCTCCTCCGCGAACTCCTCCGCCTCGCGCACCATCCGGTCGATCTCCTCCTGGCTCAGGCGCCCCTTCTCGTTCGTGATCGTGATCTTCTCCGACTTGCCAGTGCCCTTGTCCTCAGCCTTCACGTTCAGGATGCCGTTGGCGTCCACCTCGAAGGTCACCTCGATCTGGGGGGTGCCCCTGCAAGTTTCAGGCAACAGCAACACATATCACACACTGGATTCATTTATCCTTTGGAGTTAGCTTAACATTTTCCTGGACATGAGCAAACCTTGGTGCTGGTGGAATGCCAGATAGGTCGAACTTGCCCAGAAGACGGCAGTCCTTGGTCATGCTGCGCTCACCCTCAAAGACCTACACGCAATGCGAGATTCAGAGACGTTAGGAGGTCTGAGCACAAATTTTCTGACTAGGAAGTAATGTCAGCAGAAGGCTGCTTGTGTTTGTTACCTGGATGGAGACGGTGGTCTGCTGATCCTGGTAGGTGGTGAACACCTGGGACTTCTTGGTGGGGATAACGGTGTTCCTGGGGATCAACTTGGTCATGACTCCACCAACAGTCTCGATACCAAGGGTGAGAGGAGCCACATCCAGGAGAAGGATATCTGTATACCAAGATCAAATCACAAAGGTATATGTAAGACAGATGATCGCTGTTGTTACCAACTCAAAGGATTGTGTATGTGATCAATGTCGAACCTTTGGTTTCGTCACCGCCCTCGCCGCTGAGAATGCTTCCCTGCACCGCAGCACCATAGGCAACAGCTTCATCAGGATTGACACCCTTGTTGGGCTCCTTGCCTTCGAAGTAGTCCCTGAGTAACTGCTGGACCTTGGGAATCCTGGTGCTACCACCAACAAGAACAATCTCGTGAATTTGGTTCTTCTCAAGGCCAGCATCGTCCATAGCCTTCTTGACAGGTCCCATGGTCTTGCGGAACAGATCGTTGTTCAGCTCCTCAAATCTGGCACGGGTTAGTGGCTCCGAGAAATCGGTCCCGTCAAAGAGGGACTCAATCTCAACGCGGACCTGGTGCTGGTTGCTGAGGGCCCTCTTGGCACGCTCAGCTTCCCTCCTCAGCTTTCCAAGAGCACGGTTGTCCTTGCTGATGTCCTTGCTGTACTTCTTCTTGATCAACTTGATGAAGTACTCCATGATTCTCTGGTCAAAGTCCTCACCTGAGGAGATGAGACGGTTCAGTCATATATGAGCCAATCAAAGTGCACTATCCACATAACAAGACGACCAACTAACTACAAAACGTAAGCCATTAGTTTAAAAGCACATGGATACTGCCAATCTTCTAAGAGACAAGGTACCTTTACTGAAAAGTTTAATAAGAATGTGCAGGTATAAAATCACCATTTTATCATGATGTGTTGCATGAAAATCATTGAATTAAACTATAGTACTCTACAACTGGGGTGTTTTACAGATGCATATGTTTAGTAGCAAGGGCAAAGAAAATTAGTTATACCTCCAAGATGAGTGTCACCGTTGGTGGCCAACACCTCAAACACACCATTGTCAATGGTCAAGATACTGACATCAAATGTCCCACCACCAAGGTCAAAGACAAGAATGTTCTTCTCACCACCCTTCTTGTCCAAACCATACGCAATAGCAGCAGCAGTTGGCTCATTGATGATCCTAGCAACATTCAGGCCAGCAATGACACCAGCATCCTTCGTGGCCTGCCTCTGCGCGTCATTGAAGTACGCTGAAAATATAAACAAACAGAAGTGAGCAATGGCATCACGGAATCACCGCTTGAGTTGAGTAAGCACATGAATGGCTTGTCATCACTAACCAGGAACAGTGACGACTGCATCGTTAATCTTCTTGCCAAGGTATGCCTCAGCAGTCTCCTTCATCTTTCCAAGGATCATAGCACTGACCTCCTCAGGGCTGAAGACCTTGTTCTCTCCATCCTTGATCTTGACCTGAATGTAGGGCTTGCCGTCCTTGTTCACAATCTTGTAGGGGACAAGTTTCATGTCCCTCTGAACTTCCTTGTCCTCAAACCTTCAAGAATAATTTTACAGGTCAGGCACCAGTGATCAACAACAGGAAAAAAGAGCAAGCATAGGGTAAAGTGGCATTACTTTCTTCCAATGAGACGTTTGACATCAAAGATGGTTCTCTCTGGGTTCACAGCTGCCTGGTTCTTGGCAGCTTCACCGATGAGCCTCTCGCTATCGGTGAATGCAACCCATGAGGGTGTGATACGGTTACCCTGGTCATTGGCGATAATCTCAACATGACCATTCTTGTACACACCGACACATGAGTAGGTTGTACCAAGATCAATACCAATCACGGTACCGAGCTTCTTGGTCTCCTCCTTTGCAACAGAAAATGCAAATAGGGATCCTGCAAACAGAGGAGCAGTAGCAGTATGTAAGCCACATTTCTATCTACTCATCATTTCGTCTCAATAGTATCGTGTATCAGCACACATATACATAGGTATAATTCATGTGATTTTAAAACAGTAACATGAATTATGAGACCAAGTAAGTTTCTAAGGTGAAAATCTAAGGCAGCCCATTTCATTCATGCCATTCTAGCACATTTTGCGCCTCTAAACTATTCAGTGTTTGCGAGCTTGTGACCATAGAGAGACCCTTAAAATATTTTACTAGCATATTCAGCAGAATTGTGAAAGTAAAACTCTATCGCTACCAATGCACAGGACAGATCGTGGCATCGATGCAATCAAACTAGCATCTAACATACGAGGCCCAACAAAATCACTGAACACGCTATTAGGATCAATCATAAACCCCAGATCACAGAATTAGCGACTACACCCTTATTTCTTCACCTTGAGTCGCCAGGCTCGCCACCTTCACCTATCGGCGGCATCTAAGTTTAATCGAAGCCCAATTTGTGAAGTATCAAAAAAAATCAAATCTCTCCTAACAAAACAGCACGATCCATACGAGTGTCACTCTAAAACCATTTCCCGGATCAATTCATTAAAACAAACATTTCCCGGATCCGTAATCCAGCGGACCGTTCACAACCATCTCAGATCGGAACACACAGATTTAAGCGCGCGCAAGCACAGATCCAAGCGAGGAACAGGGAAACCGCACGACGAGATCGCACCTGCGAGCAGGACGCCGAGCAGGAACGCGCATCCGCGAACCCGATCCATCGCCGCCAACACCACCACCACCACGAAGCACTCGTCTCCTCCTCCTCCTCGCTCTCTCTCTCGAAGCTTCTCTTCTCTTCTCCTCCCTTGTTCGAGTTGATTTGCGATCCGAAAACCTTCAAGTGGGTTTGAGTTTGATGGGTTCGTGGGCGATTTATATGGGGGAGGTGACTTGAATGGGCCGAGATCCAGTTGTTGCGTTGGCCGGGACGTCATGAGTCTGACCTGGACCATTCATAGAACGACACGTGTACGCCGGAACCAATCGCGGGGGTCTCTGTGCTGGGGGAGCTGCGGCCGTCCGAGGGATCGATCCGACGGCCCAGATCGTCCCACGGCGGGAAGTAGTGGGATTGGTTGGGTGGCGTGGCTCCCCGCTCGCTGCTGGACGGTAGCCGTTTACTAGTCGTGGCCTCGTGGGCAGCTGACGTGTGCCCTTCTTTTCTTGTTTAAACATATTACCCTATCTGACATTCGAGGCGGATATTAAAAGGATGGGTAAAAAAACTAGTTGTTTTATTAGGATATGTGAGATCTAATTAGAGCTATTATAATATAGGTGCTTTGATGGTAAAAATTATATTTTACATATACGAGATTTAAAAGTTATTATATTTTAAAATGGATGTAGTATTAGAATTATATGTTTATTTTTTAAAAAAAATGAGACTTGGAATAGAATTGATTAAATAGACTTAGAATTTTACTGTCAAATGGATAAAATTATAACATTTTTTAAGTAAAGAAATTTTCACCCGAAGAAACTCATTCGACTGAATGAATTGAGGTCGACATTGTCCATCGAACAGCACGCAAGTTTAAGTAGACACCTGTTGACTGATATCGTCTCAATTTGTCATTGTGCCTTCGGAAAATGCAACTCTTCTTTTGACCATCCAACAAGGAACTTCCAAACAAAAACATGCTCATGACAAATACTTTTTTGTCACAAGACGGAACAATTTAAACAAACGACCATGTCAAGATGAAACAAACACTAGTCACCACATCATCTTTGCATTCACCAGTCTAATAAATTGAGGTTCCAAGAAAGGTGGTCAAAACAGTACAGAATCAAAATGCTTACAACTCCCAACTCAAACTGCTCAATTAGGCTACAAATATATACTAGTAGGCTTCATCTAAAACTGCCGCACTTTCTAAAATTCAGATCAATTATTTACAACACAAACACCACGGTCATCAAACTGCCGACGTGAGTGGGCCAGCACACACCTTTACGATAAAGCATTGACACCATGACCATCACAGTAAGACACAAGATGATACGGCTAGCGAGTGTGGCTCGAATCATCATCCCCACCAGAAAGCAGCCAGCGCAGGTACTCAGTTCCATTGTCCAACGACGAAGCATCGCTGTGCATGGTCACCCTCTTGCGTGTAAGAGTTTCGACAGTCACAGCTTTCCTCTTCCGTCCACCTCTTGGACATGAGCGTAACTGCTCGTCCATCTCCATGAAGTTTGCCTGGATGTGGTAAATCTTGTCAGTTGTCACTCAAAATGATTTGGACAGTAAGCACAAGACGCACAAAAGAACTAAAAATCGGTTAGCAAAACTCACTTGAGTGTAGACATGAGCGCTGGATTTCTCATGGTTGTCCCTGACATGCTTGTATGGAAACACCTTTTCACACCCGGTGAATCGACACGCAAAAGGTCTTACTTGATCATGGCATGCCTTCATGTGTTTGGTTAAATTTGATTTCTGCAATTGATGGGGACAGGAACAAGTTTCAATCCATACTATATGCACCTAAAGCTACTGTTAAGGAAGAGGAAAACAGCAATGCATCAGCACATTTGGGGATGTTGGACTTACATTGGAAAAGGAGCATTCACAACCCTCAAAGCTGCATTTTATCCTTTCAGCAGATGGCACCCCTTCATGGGCTCGTAGGTGCCTCTTAATGTTCTTCTTCAGGTATTTTTCCCCACAGATATCACACTGAACATATTGATGGCAAGCCTGATTATGAGCCCTCAGACATTCAACATTTGTGAACATCTTCAAGCAGCCTGGTTCACAGCAGACTACTTCCACATAGTCCAATTTCACTGCCAGAACAACACAAATTAACTTAATAGAGGGTACTATTAGCATGATTAATACAACATGGATTGAGCTGCAGTTTTTGGTTATGAAATTTACAAGGGAGATATCTACTATAAGTAACTGAGGACATACCATGTGACTCTTCATGTTTCTTCAGCTTTGAAGCATACTTGAAAACCTTGTTACAGCCCTCCTCCTTGCAAACAAACTGCTGGTTGCTTTTAGTAGCATTTTCATCCTCATGGATTTCCTTTACATGCCTTTGCATATTTGCCTTGATACTGAACTTCCTACCACAACCATCCATAGGGCAGGTAAACAACTTCCCTTGATGCTTAAGCATATGACGGTTCAAGTGATCTTTCCTAATGTAGCTGAAAGGGCAGTCTTCAAGTTGGCAAATGAACGATCTCTACAGTCATTAAGGGAACGAGTCAAAACTGAAGCTGTTTTAAGCTTACACATTTATTTTATACTTATAAATTATCAAAGAAACCGGTTAATGGAATATAATGCAGCGAATACCTAAAAGTTCAGTGTTTTCCATTAACATGATAGAGACAAAGGGGAGTACAATCACCAAAGCGAGCTGAGAACCAATGAAGAATAGTCCTAGCTTTCTGAGGTGGCATTTTGATGTTGGATCTTCTCACCTCTTCTCAAAGCTCCCAAATGGAGGTCCGGAGAAATAGTAGGATGAATGAAGGATATTGCTAACCTTATTCTCCAAAGGATCCATAACCTATTCTATTCAATGCTTACTAGCTAACCCATGAGTTGCAATGGATTTATCAGCAAAAAGTTGTGCGTAGGTGTTTATCAGTAAAAAAACTATATATAATTTGCCACTGAACGTATTGTACCTTTGTATATGATGGAGATATCAACACCATAGCGAGAAAAATGAACCTATTACAGAAGGCCCTAGCTTTCTGAGATGGTATTTTGATTTTGGATCCCCAAAAACCAGGTTCCAGAAGCCCAAAGACAGAGAGAGAGAGCATTAGAACAAAGGAGAAGATAACCTCCCAAATTCACTGCATGGATCCATTTCACAAGATTTGCAGCATAAAAAAATGTTTAATAGAAAGCAACTAGTCAATAATTAAGCAGCTATTTGTTTTCACCATTTAAATATATAAAAAACAACTCACTTGCTTCGTTATTACTAATAAAAACTAAAGATGGATCATGTATAGCATACCAAGGCAAATCGATAAAAAATGAGTTCCAGCACACGTGCATACAACCAAAGAGACATTAGTACTTCATTGGAAACAAGGAGATGCAGCAGGTTATCCCATCAAGTTGCATAATAATCAAAATAGTAAAAAAAAACTAATATAAGCAAGGACAAACCTCCTGAAAGAGCGTGAGGAGGCAATCCGGTTGGAGCTTCACAGAAGGTCATCCCAACCTGTTACTAGTCCAGACAAGATTAAATATGCCTCATCGCATTTTGGAGTTCTTTGGGATCCAATGCTTCGCACTGTTAAGAATCTAATCCTGCAAAACACTTGTTTTTAGCAAATTGAAGTAGAACAGTACAATTTATTTGACAATCAGATCAACAGATGGAGAAACACTACAAAAGCATGTTATGTTTAACTGTTTTCCATAAAAACTAGTCCCAGCACCATTACAACAAAAAAAATTTAAAATCATGAATTCACATACGAGAAATGCCAACCTCATCAGAATGACTTTGCATATGCTGCTTCAGATGAGCTGGCTTCTGGAAAGAAGCACCACACTCTGGGCAAGTGTGGTCACCTTCATGAACAACCTTTTCCCCATTTGACTTGTAGATTTCTGATCTGTCCAGTTCTTCCTATAGATAATTGGAGTGAGGGCATCAGAAAGTCATATAATGATTCAAATGGACAAGAGCAGAAGAAATTGGCAAAAGCACAAACATATTGATTGATGGATCCAAAACTCCAATCAGAGAACAAAGGAGCAATACGGTCAAATAACTCAATTTAATTCATACAGTCCATGTTGCCTTTAAACCATAAGGTGGCATAATATGGCCTATATTCCTAAAATATCTTCAAAATTTTATACCTTATGATGAGCAACCATGTGAGCTCGGATGAAACATTTTTTGGACCTAACAACTGTGCAAAATTCACACTTGTAGCGTCTTATATCCCTGTAATGTGTCACCTCAACCCTTGTATCGCCATTAATCTCATCTCCAGAACACATCTAATAGAAGGCAAATCAGATAATTAGAAATTTGGCACATGTAAATAAATCATTTATAAAAAAGCAAATGAGTAAAATATTCAGAGGCAGCATGCTAGTCAGCAAGATAGCTGTAAAATGAGGAAAATCAAGTCCATAACTGAAACTGGGACACCTAGCAGTCTTTATTCTTTTTCCCGACCTAGTGAACAAACAAACTACAGATATAGCAAGTTTTACAGGTTTACAAACAGTATGAAATCTAAAAAAAAATCTCTGCAATTCCACATTTTCAATCAAATAACATCAGTCTGTTACATCTGGTTATGACTAACTGGTTAATCAAACAAATCAAAACAAAACTATGGTGCCTTGCCATTAAAAAAAGAAAAATATCAGCTTGTCATCCTCAATTCGATTTGAAGTCATCAAGAAAAAAAGGACAATATATGTTTCTAGAGCATGTGTTCTCCATCAGTTAACACTAATGGAGATGGTATGGAATCCATCGTTAGGTGCCTAGCCATGTTTTCCAAGGTGCCATAAATTTCCCTTCTAGCATCATGTGTCTTGTCCTCTACCAAAAATTCATGGACGACACCATCAACTTCAATCCAACTGCAGCCTGGTTTTTTGTATATTTTTCTACTCAACATCTGCTTCCTCATATCCAGAGCTTCTTTCCATCTATTTGATGAGGCATACATGCTCCAAAGAAGAACATAAACCCCATTATCCCCAGGTTCTCTCCTTATAATTTCCTTTCCAGCGATCTCAGCTAATCTATCATTGCCATGAGCTAGACATGCATTAAGAAGTGACCTCCAAATAACAATATCAGGCTCCACATCCATATGATCTATCAGAGCTTCTGCTTCTTCTAGAAGTCCACCCCGTCCTAATAGATCAAACATGCATCCATAATGCTCAAGCCAGGAATCAATATGGTAGAATTGATGCTTTTTATCAAATAATTATCTGCCTTCTTGTATTAACCCAGCATGGTTGCATGCTGACAAAACTGAGACAAATGTCACACTGTTTGGAAGTATCCCAGACCTTAGCAAATCCCAAAAGAGCTCAACAGCTTTCCTCCCATCACCCTGGACAGTGAAACTTGAAATCATGGTTGTTCATGTGAATGCATCCTTCAACTGAACTTCTTCGAATACAGAAAATGCCATAGCAATGCTTCCACTCTCTGCATACATATCCATCAGAGCATTTGTAACAATTATATTCATGGTGGCATTAGATTTGCTTCGATATCCATGAATGGCACGTCCAAGATCCAAAGCACCAACATCAGCACAAGCTGATAGCACCCCTCCAATTGTAATATGGGTAGGACGGTAGCCCTCCAAAAGTATCCCACCAAATAGCTCAAGAGCTTGGATAGGCAGTTTGTGTTGAACATGACCAGTGATCAGTGATGTCCAAGAAATTGTGCTCTTCATAGGCATCTGATAAAAGAAGGACAACGCTGAATCCACACTAGAACACTTCATGTAACCATACAGTGTGCTGCCCCAAGTGACCTCGTCTTTTAGAAGCATTCTATCAAATACAGCCCGTGCAGGCTCAAACTTGCCACATCGACAATACATATCAACCAAAGCATTACAAACGACCAACTCAGAGTCCAATCCACACCAAAAAAATCAGGCCATGCACGGCCCTACCAATACGCTGATCCTCTAACCCACCAAAGGCCGAGAGGGCACCGACAGCAGCAAAGCCATCAGGGCGGTGGCCAGAGGCAATGGCGCACAAAAACACGGATATAGCTCTCTGGTGGTGATCTAACTGGAGGTGAAGGGACATGATGCTGGTGAAGGAGATAATGTCAGGGTGGGGGATTTCATCAAACAACCTGCGTGCATCAGCCGGGCGGCCAAACTCAGCATAGGACCGAAAGATTTTACAGGAAATGGACTGGTGGTTGGGTTGGAGGCCGTGTGCGAGGGCCTGGGCGTGGATTCTTTGGAGCTCTCTTATGGTTTTGCACTGGGTGAGAAGGTTCTGGCAAACGCTTCTATTCATCCCCCTCTCCTCAACGCAAGAAGCTCTCCCGAACAGCACGCCCAGGAATTAGAGCAAAAATTACTAGGAAAAAAAGCTACAATCAACTCATACGACACCCACACTGCATAAGACACTAATAATTTCGTGTTGTTTCATCACCCAAAAAAAAACGCCCAACGAACACTGACCACAATCCCAGAATCCAAACGCACGGATCAGGATATATTTGATTGCTAACTCCAGCTTTTAGCTGCTCAAATCGAAAGCAAAGATTTACCAACGTGGAGAAACATAAGTACGAATGGATTGGCCATGGTGGTTGTGTTTGCAAGCGAGGATTGGATGCTCACCTTGGAATCTTGGATGGGTTTGGACTGGAGGAGATCTTCGCTGCGACAAGTGTGATTTCCCGCGCCTCTGCGTGCCTCCCCGCAGAAGGAGCGCAGCCGCAGCTGAGGAGGATGGAGCGGCGGCGGCGGGATGTGGCAAGTGAGGAGTGGCTGGCTCCTCGTCGCCCTCATAAGTGGTGGCGCCGAAACCCTAGAGGCCGGGTGGGCTTTCCGCACGACGAAAATGGGCCGACCAATTTTAGGTTGGGCCTCTACTGATGGGCTGGATTGCTGGGCCGGCCACTCGCGACGCTCTTCTCCTCTGGCTCGATGGCAGGTGGCCCCCACTGTCCAGTCGCCGCAATGGCAGCCACATGCCTCTCCTTCCCCCCACCGATGCCATTCTCGCCGGAGTTCGTACGACGGCGAGGAGGCGGTGTGCTCACAGCAGTAAGGAAACCTCTATCTCTCTCTCTATCTATCTATCGCCGTGCATTTCGGTTCCTGTTTGTTGCTTCCTTGTTGCCCTTGTTGATGTTTAGCCTGGTGGATCCAACTCCAATTAGGGATGGAAAGCAACAACGGACACTCAAAATGCCGCCTTAAAATTTCCTCTCCGACCTTCGGTAGTGTTGGGATCCGGCAGCGGCATGGCTATGGTGCAGTAGACCTTGGTGAATTGTGCTGTATTGCAGCAGCTTCCTCTAGAGCTAGGTTATCTTGGTTGAATTTGTAGAGAATCCGGAAATTAACAGGGTTGATAGATGCAACCTACCACCTGGGGTATGATGTTAGTTGTACAAACTTCTAATTACCTCGCCATTTCCACCAGTTATCAAGAACCCAAGTATCATGGTGCCTTGTCAAGTTGAAAATCTTGGTATATTAGAACATAGTGGTTCAGATATGCGATGCCAGCACCATTAGCATTGTAAAAGGCTAGGAAGAGGGCCAAACACATCAGCGATGATGATCTACTCATATTTGACCTGGCTATACATAGTGACTGTCGTTATTTCCTTATACGCCGATCTAGGATTTTGAGCCACCGGGATTATCGCTCCTCTATACTACTGTTGTGTTTGTTGGTTCCAATTTTTTTTAAGCTATGTATTTTTAGCTCCAAAAAATTTTGGAGTTAGGACCATGAGTTGATTGGGGTTGTTTCAATGAGCTATCTTCATTTCCACTCAAATAAATGTTTGAATCACTTTTATTGCAGACGATAAACTCTATATTTTGCAATAATTTAGGAGTTGGAGGTTTGGAGCTATGTAACAAAACTTAATTCTTTCAACCACACAAGAAAGGTAGCAAATTGTCAAAGTTATTTGCTAACTAAAAAAAGCTTGGCATCTAATAGATTAGAATAATGGGTAGCCTAATTGCAAGCATAGACCCACTACATAGCTATAATTAGCTAATTGGTTAACAGACCATATATATATATATATATATATATATATATATATATATCTGTGTGTCTGTGTGTGTGTGTGTGTGTGTTTGTTAAGTTGTGGTATTGCTGGTGGGCTGGCTACGCCCTAAGAATAAAGCTGTTGGACAATGGGCTTAATACTTATGATACCGATTGAATTGTATAATTAATTTCCAAATAGATTAGCTATATTGTCTTAGCTTTTAGCCCGTAAGCTGCTGCAGTTCAACATGCTGGGGTTAGCAAGCTTTGGCTGCTAGGGTCACTGCGCATAGAATACTGATGAACACAGTGGGCCGGCTGGAAGTCATCAGGGTCATCTGACCCCGGTGATACTACTGTAGATCCACCCCTGTACTCATAGTCATTGATGCCATGCTCATCTGAATTGAATTTCTCCTATCAGAACTGTTACAAGCGTATACTCACTACTTGTTGCTTGCATAGGCAACAATACATGTTTGGAACTTGGATGATGGTGTTCTGTTGGCAGGTGAAAGGCCTCTAGAACACATTGAATTGTTGGAGCCCGCCTGTCCATATTTTGAGGAGGAAGAGGCTCAGCATGGCTATGCTGGGATGTTCAACGATGGCACCATCTCAGACATGAATATGGGATTCATATTAATGATGGATGATATGCCTTGCCACCACCAACTGCACGGTGATCTTCTCCGTCTATGATGGCATTGGTTCCCCTTCAAATGCATGCTCTGCCAATGAACTCTCTATCAGATCACTAGCTGACTCCTTGTTTTTTCCCCTTTGCAGTTGTGCCCTTTTCCTCTCTCTGGCAGATCGCCCCTGGTAACTTGTTCGAGAAATTGATCTTTAGTCTGAAATTGGACAATAATGATGAGGTTTGTAGGGATGAAGAAGCCGCATGCTTGGTTTGTGTGCTATTGGTCAAGAATCAGAACCGTTCACTTTTGTAACAGGTAATTTATGGACACTGCAAGGTGGATGGTAGAGTTCTTTCAATTTCTCTCTATTTCTTTCTTCCTACTATTTTTAGTTCCACAACACTCATTTCCTTTTCTTTTCGTGAGCTCATTTCTCTTTATTTGCTTCATGGTACTAATAATAAACATTGGCAAGTGTATGTTGCAGATTAAACACTCAAAAACATTGACAAAATTAAGAAAAGGCAAATAAACTATACATGGAAAGAATTGGCTGGTAATTGACTGCCTAGCTCTCTATAAAAGGCCTCCCCCACTCCCCTTCTCCTATTGCTGCCAGCATTTGATTCTGTGTGTATGTCTTGGTTGCAAAAGCCAAGACATACACACAGAATCAAATAATAACTAAGGTTTCTTAGCCCCAAAGGATACATATATAGTTTCCCTACAATATAATGGAGCATGTCAATGATTTCCAGGAAGGCATTTCAACAGAGCATGCCTTTGAGTCAGAGCCTGTGCCATCATTGTCAGAAACATTGACGCCACGATCATTGGTGGTGAGGTTCATCATTGGTGCAACTCTCAGCGTCGTTGCCATGAAGGTCACCTTGAGCTCTGGCTTCATTCCATCGTTCAGCATCCCAGCCGGCCTCCTCGGTTTTTGTGTATCCCGTGCGTCGATCCGCATTCTTGACTACTTGGCGGTGTCACACCTGCCATTCACACGACAAGAGAACACCATCATCCAAACCTGTGTCATCGCATGCACCTCGATCACATTCACTGGTATATATAGACATCTGAAAACAGTAGTTGATAGAATTGTGTGCACTCTATTATGTTTATCTTTGCTATAACTGTACTTTCTTACATAGGTGGGTTTGGGACATACATTCTTGCAATGAGCAAGAAAACAGCTGGAGGAGATCTCAACAATGACAATAACATTGAGGAGCCAAGCTTTGCCAGGACGATCACCTTCCTCTTCCTCATCAGTTTTGTTGGCATGTTCATCATCATGCCCTTCAGGAAGGCCATGATCATTAGGCACCGGTTGACATACCCCAGCGGCACAGCAACGGCGCACCTCATCAATAGCTTCCATACACCTCAAGGTGTCAAACAAGCAAGGTGTCATCAATTAATTAAACTTTACATGGAAATGAAATGTTGCTTGAGTCAAGTACTGTACTGTTCGACGCCTTACATAATGTAATCAAATTAACTGGAGAACGTATTTGTGTTTGTAGGAAGCAAGTGGCATTACTGTTTAAATCACTTGGGGGAACCATAGCATGGTCGCTCTTCCAGTGGTTCTTCGCCTCTGGGCCAGGCTGCGGCTTCAAATTCTTCCCCACATTTGGCCTTGATGCATACAAACGCGGGTACGCAAGAAACTAGAAAAGAATTACTCCACTCACCGTCCGTACGTTTGTTTCATGCCAATTAGACATGCATGCATGGAATGGTCATCAGCGTAGCGGGTGGTTGATTGGGATTAATTCTGTTCCCTTTGTCAGATTCTTCTTCGATTTCTCCATGGCCAATGTCGGCATCGGCATGATGTGCCCGTACATGATCGTGTCCTCCATTTTCATTGGCACCATCATCTCGTGGGGTATGATTTGGCCGTACATCGAGACGAAGGAGGGCATCTGGTACCCAAGCAACCTCGGCCCCGACAGCCTTAACGGCATCAGGGGTTACAAGGTGTTCATCGGCTTGTCCATGATAATGGCCGACTGCCTCTTTGTCTTCCTCTGCATCATGGTCCGGACAACATGCGCCATGGCCAAGCGGCGTCGGCAGCCAATGCAAGGTGGTGGTGGTAATGTGCAGCCATTCCAGTGCCTCGACATCGCCGATCGGCCGGTGAAGAGCTTCGATGATCGCCGCAGGGTGCAGGTGTTCCTCCGGGACGAGATACCGGACTCGGTCACCATTGGCTGCTATGTCCTCCTGTCCATCGTCTCCGTCATCGCCATCCCTCAACTCTACCCACAGCTGAGGCACAACCATGTCGCGCTCATCTACCTCGCCGCACCCGTCTTCGCCTTCTGCAACACCTACAGCTTCGGCGTCACCGACATGAACCTGGCTAGCACCTATTGCAAGATCGCCATGCTCGTGTTCGGCTCGTGGGTCGGCATCAAGGGCGGCGGCGTGGTCGCCGCTCTGGTCGCCGGTGGGATCACGATATCGATCCTGGGCAACGCGGCCGATGTCGCGCAAGACCTCAGGACGGGGTACCTCACGCTAACGTCGCCGCGCGCCGTGTTCATCAGCGAGGTGATCGGCACGACGGTCGGCTGCATCATCAACCCCACCGTGTTCTGGGTGTTCTACAAGGTGTACAAGACGGGCGCCGGCGACATGGGTGACATGCCCTACGCCAAGCTGTACCGCGGCTTCGCCATGCTCAGCGTGGGCGAGCAAGGCCTGCCCAGGCACAGCATGCTCCTCTTCAAGATTTTCTTCGTGCTCGCCCTGGCGCTCAGCGTGCTCCGGGAGGTGGCCAACCGGAAGCAGTGGTGCATCCGGCGCTACATCCCCAGCACCATCGGCATGGCCATCACCTTTTTGATGCCGCCGCGCGTGCCCATCGGCATGTGCATCGGCAGCTTGGTGGCGTACCTGTGGGAGAAGATCGACGCCGGCCGCGGGAGGATGCTCTCGGCGGCGCTGGCGTCCGGGCTCATCTGCGGCGACGGCCTCGGCTCGCTCTTGCTGTCGATGCTGACTCTCATGGATGCCAGGGCGCCCATCTGCATCAAGTTCTTGTCTCGAGGTGGCAACGCGAAGTTGGACGCCTTCTTGGCAACACTGTCCATGACATGACATAGCTATCTACATGCTCCATGTAGGGAAACTAATCATTTTCTCAGGTGTCAAACTTTTGTATATATGTATCCACATCATAGAACTTAATTAGTAGTCCTGGCAAACTGTGTAATCAAGCTTCAGTTCAGTCTATAAACACAGTTTGATCTCCTCTATGAACAGTTTGCCTCAATGAGTCCATGGTTCAACATAAATGAGCTAGTGGGCATGCATGCACAGTTGCCTCCATTTGAATATTTGTTGATTTGCCGGAACCCAGAAGTTTGCTTAGCTAAACTAGAGTCAATATCTATCACTACTACTGTAATTACTAATTAAACCTGACAAAGTGTTGGTAATTTCTCTACAGTACAGGAACATTGATTGCAGAGAATCTCGCATTTGATTAGTCGATCAGTCGGACAATGAATATGCAAGCACGCATGCTATCAATCTTTTTGCATGGACATATATCCAACGCCTTAATCTGTACAGTTAATCGTGTGAAGTACTAACAAATGAATTTAAGAATAAACCAATAATAAAAACAAACAAAAGAGTACATGTATGCTACATCAGCTGCTTCTCTTCTACAGTTACGTACAGCATGTCAACGTTACAAGGCTAAATCAAGCGATAATTAAGTAAGCTCTAGAAACTAACTAAACAACCTACACGCATGCATATACATGGATGTTGAACACAATCGATCTGAAAAAGAAGAAACAAGAAGAAGAACCGAAGGCTGGATCATATCATGGCGGCACGGGCAGCGTCCTGAGAAAGAGCTGGACCTTGTCGTTGGTGGCGGCGGAGAAGACGCGCATGCACATGGGCGGGCTGATGTTGGCGAGCGACAGGATGGACGACGGCAACGACCAGATGCCGTCGCCGCAGATGAGCCCGGAGGCGACGGCCGGCGCGAAGGTCTGCGCCCGGACGGGGTCGCTCCGAGACCAGAGGTAGAGCACCAAGCTGCCGACGCACATGTCGATGGTGAAGAAGGACCCGAGGAAGAAGGGCACGGCCATGCCGAGCGCGCTGGGGATGTAGTCCTAGATCCACCGCCGCCGCTGCTTCGCCACCTCCTTGAGCGCGCAGATGGCGATCGCGAGGAGGAAGAAGGCCAGGCAGAATCGCAGGCAGTAGCGCGGCAGCTGGTCCCAGCCATTGACGCCCAGCAGAGCTATCCCCCTGTAGATCTTGGCGTACGGCGCCGGGAAACCCTCCTCCATCCCTACGTCGTTTGCCTTGTAGAACATCCAGAACACCATCGGGCTGATGATGCATCCCATCCCGGTGCCCATCACCTGAACGATGTTGAACTGTTGGTGTATACAGCTTGACTTAATAAATCTGGTGTTATGCATGCCACGTATAGTTTGTAAAAAACGATGCAAAACTCTCCTACTTTATATATATATATGACACCTCCATCTAACATCATCTAAATCTAAATAGTTATAAAAAATTAATAAGATAAATTAATATGTGATATTTCTTTTAATTGTAGGTGTTGAATTTTAATTTTATAGAGTAATATACGACGTATCAATCTGACTTTTTTAAAAAAAAGTATATAACTGTTTGAACAACATATTAAAATAAAATCTATTTCCCAGGTTGTACGTGGCATGCATGGTACGTATACCTGGCTGACGAACATGGAGCGGGGGGAGGTGAGGGTGAGGTAGCCAGTCTTGAAGTCCTGGACGAGGTCGGAGGCGGTGGAGACGATGCCCATCATGAGGCCGCAAGCGGCGAGGCCGGCCACGACGCCGCCGTCCTTGACGCCGATGTTGGCGCCGAAGATGAAGATGGCGAGCTTGCCGTAGCTGCTGGAGAGCGACCAGTCGGTGAGCCCCGTGCCGTAGGCGTTGCAGAAGGCAAAGAGCGGCGCCACCACGTACGCCCACACCACGTGCTTTGGACGCAGCTGCCGGAAGATGTGCGGGATGGCGACCACCGAGATGGCGGCGAGGAGCGCGTACGCCGCCGCGGCAATCGACGTCGGGATCTGGTCCTTGAGGAACACCTGCGTGCGCCGCCGGTCGTCGAAGCTGAGCACCTGCCGCTCGGTGCCCGTTTCGCCGGCGAATGGCGTCTCCTGCTGCTTGTTGCCGCCACCGCCGCGGCGCTTGAGGTACATGTCGTAGGCGGTGCGGAGCACGATGGAGAAGAAGTTGAAGAGGCCGTCGCCGACGATCATGGCGATGGAGATGAACACCTGGTACCCATTCAGGCCATGGAGGCTGCTCTTGGGGAGTCCCGCGTCGTACCAGCTCCCCTTCTTGCTCTCGATGTACGGCCACATGATCCCCCACGACACGACGGAGCCGATGAGCAGCGAGAAGTTGATGATGTAGGGGCAGATCATGCCGACGCCGACGTAGGTGGCGGAGAAGTCGAAGTAAAAGCGGCGGCTGTAGGCCACCATGCCGAACGTCGGGAAGGAGCTGAACCCGCAGCCGGGCCCGGCGGCGTAGAACCACTGGAAGAGCGACCAGAGGAAGCTGCCGACGAAGGACTTGAAGAGGATGGAGACCTGGTGCTTGGCCTGGATGGCGCCCTGCGGCGTGTGGAAGCTGTTGATGAGGTGCGCGGTGGCGGAGCCGCTCGGGTAGGTGAGCTTGTAGCTGATGATCATGATCTTGCGGAGCGGCACGATGGAGAAGAGGCCGACGAAGCTGACGAGGAAGAGGAAGGCGATGAGCCGCCCCAGCGACGGCTCCTCGACGTTGATGCTGGTCTTTGCCTCGTCGAACCCCTCGGCGACCTTCTTGCTCATGCCGAGGATGTAGGTGCCGAAGCCGCCGGAGAAGGCGATGCTGGAGCAGGAGATGACGCAGGTCTGCACCACCGTGTTCTCCTGCCGGGTGAAGGGCTTAGGGAAGACGCCGCACCGCTCCAGCGCGCTCGTCCACGTCTTCATAAGGAAGAAGGCAAGGAGCCCCGCGGAGACGTTGAGCGAGGGCACGATCCCGGAGGTGAGGTTGAGCTTCATCACGATGAAGCTGAGGAACATGCCCAGAAACGCGCTCACCACCACCGACCTCACCGTGATCTGCTCCGACCACGCCGGCAGCGCCTTCCCCTCGAACGCCTTCTCCGTCGATATCGATATCACCTCGCGCATTACCGCCGCCTCCCCATCCGCCATGATCGGTTGGTTGATTGATTCCTCGACGACGACGACGACGACGACGGCGCGGCTAGCTTCCCCTTCTCTGTCCGGCCCCGGAGCCCCGGAGATGGTAGAGATCGAGGAATCAAACTCGTGTAATTAGTAGCTGTGAGTAATTGAAGTGTCGAGTACTTTTTTATTCTTAATTACTGCTAGCTAAGTTGCTATATTAATGTAAAAAATGATTGATTAATATGGCCATCACCATGATTTTGTTCTTCTTCTTTCTTTCATTTTTTAATTTTTTTCTTTGGAATTTCTAGCGGTCATGTTGTAGGGTGAGCGGACGGTGGCCATGCAACATGCAATCTCGTGCCATTTGCAGATGACTAATTTGGGACTAATGGCCAGCTAATTTTGGCAGTGTGGCTGCTTAGGAGAGTTAGAGCCACTCTGATCTCGTAATGCAACTATAATATATAGAATTAAACGGAACTTTCAGCATCACTTGATGTCGTGGTGTAGTTGGTTATCACGTTAGTCTAACACACTGAAGCGATGCCATTTTTTCTGTTTTTTTTTTTGCCAAATCGTTGCATCATTTTCTTTTGTTTTTTAACAGCCAAGTCCACTATATTTTAATATGCTTCATCATGGACCACTAAATTAAATTAGCAAAGCCCACTGAATTTAATTTGTATTGTTTTCTTTAATTTGCTTTTTTTTTCCTTTTGGTTTTTTAACAGTCAAGTATGCTCCATCATGGACCATTAAATTTAAATCTTAAATTAGCAAAAGTCCACTAAAGTTAATTTGTATTTTTTTTCTTTAATTTGCGCCTTTTGTTTTGTTTTTTAACAGCCAAGTCCACTAGATTTTAATATGCTTCATCATGGACTACTAAATTAAATTAGCAAAGCCCACTAAATTTAATTTGTATTTTTTTTCTTTAATTTGCATTTTATTCCCTTTGGTTTTTTAACAGCCAAGTATGCTCCATCATGGACCACTAAATTTAAATCTTAAATTACCAAAAGTCCACTAAAGTTAATTTGTTTTTTATTTTGTTTTTTAACAGCCAAGTATGCTCCATCATGGACCACTAAATTTAAATTTCAGTCCTATGTCCTATCCATTGCTTTTTTTTTTTTGAAGACTATCCATTCCTTTCTTTCTTCTGAACTCTGAACGAGACTGGCCAAAGAACTTGAGCAGTGGTCATTGTCATCTCCTTTTCAGCTCAAACAAAAGATGGAGTTGATTAGATAGAACAAAATTCAAAAGCTTTACTTTAAAAACCTGTCTTTAAAAAAAGCAGAGACCACTACTATATATATAAAAAAGGAATTTAAAATAAATATATACATGTCCAAATGGACGAGCTGGACTAGCACAGCCCATGGCACGACTTGACAAACCCGCTACAACATAACCCGTTAAGTCATGATATCTATAAGGGACCAACCGTATCAATCCACGTGTCAATGCCACGGCTCACAAAGCCTCTATGTCATATCATGCTAGCATGGCCCTAGCTATGGCGCATGGGATGGCTTTGGCCCATCGGTATGCATGGCTCGGGCGTTTTTGAATCTGGAACATGAGAGTAGGGACCGCAGGCGAGGGAGGGCGACCCACCATACGCACCTCTGTGACTCAGTGCATGCAACATGGCAGGCGGGCGAGAGGCCGAGGCAAGGACGCAGGGGCGCTCTAAGTGCCGCACACGTCCACAAGTCCGCATGTGATATGTGTGGCACAACTGGTGGGTTTCAAAACTCAAAGTGCTGGTGCAGGAGACATAAAAAAGGAAAAAGAAAAAAATAAATGATAGGGAAAAATATTAAAATTATGCTAAGAATATGGAGAAAAAAGGAGCAATGATCTTTATTGATGTTAATGTTACATGTTGCCTCATTAAAAACTTTATCACATAAAATCTCATATTTGAGAAAACCATAACAAAGAAAAAGTACACCCTAAAGGTCAAAACTCAAAAAATAAAAATGGCTAATCTAATTCACCATAGAGATTGTTGAACCAAGTAGCCAAATACTGGTTATTCATGGTGTGTTGGGCACGTTTTTGAGCTATCTCCCAGCCTTTAACGGCAAATATCATTTCCATCGCCTTGCTGTTAGATTTCTTCTCTTATCCTTAATAATTTATCCACATGGACTGAAGACCGATTCAGAAGATGTTGTAGATTTAGGCATTGTGAACATATCCCATGCTAGTTTTAGTAGCATAGGATATTGGATCTTGTGATTATTCCACCACATAAGCACGATGAGATCTTTCTGTTTGATAGAGTCACTATCTAAGTAGGAGGACAACTCTTGGATGGCATAAGAAGCATTAGTAGTACTTGCAGCGCATGAACTACCACCACCATTTCTGAAAGAGGAACCACCACCTCAAATTCAATATAACTATAATTTCTTCTTATATGGTATAGGGACACTTCTTATATGTGAAATATCAATTAATTTTAAGGTAACAATTCTTTTTTTGTATTCTCCAATTGTCATCAACAAAATGAGCGATTACACTTATATAGTCCCCTTTAGCCTTATTACTCCATATGTAAGAGTTGATACTAACAGAAAAGGTATGGTTAGAAACCTTTATCAAATCACGAGTCGTGGTTTGTCAAATAACATATTAAAACCTAGGATTATAAGCAATTTAATGTAATCCTCAAATTCAATAGACTCACTAAAGTTTAAGGGCATATTTTGCCTAACAATTAAATGAGAAAGAGCTTCTCACGCTACATAAGTATCATACTCTCTATGAATATATCATACCATCAAGATTTATTACTAGTTATTGTTATCACAGTTGGTATCATTACTTCTTCGCACAAGACTCAGCATATCACTTCAACTGCAAGATTTTTTAGATAATTTAGTTTTACATATTTTACATCTCGCCTAAGTTACCTCTCTTACATCAGGGCTGGTCTCCTTTATCTCATCAAAATGTTGTCAGCCAATCAAAGTTCTTCATCTCTTTAAGCCGGTGGCTGTCGATGTGCTCCCGCTCATAGTTCCAAATTCTTATGAAGCCTCCGATCCTTCTTCGTGCCCTCGTCCGACATCTTGCTCGATATTTGTATATAACATCGGAATGAAGTTTGAGTTAAAGTCTCTCGGAGAGAAGGACTGACAGATTATCCATACTGATACATTAAAGTTACGTGGGTATAATTTCAAAAAGCTAATTCATATAACAACAAACAACAAAAAAAAATGGTAATGCATAAATACAACATTTTTTTTATTTTCTTTGGCTCTTGGTTTGCAACCATGTAGAAGGAAATTTTGTCTGAAGCAAAAATTAAAACTATAACACAAAAAGAGCCGAACACGATGAGAGAATGTTGGGGTGGTTGCGAGAAAAATTTTGATTTTTCAAAAAAAATTATATATATATATATATATATATTTAAAAAAATTCACGCTCCAACGTCTACTTTTAAGTATAAGCCGTTCAATTTGCCGTTGATAGACACGTGGCGAGCTCTGATTGGAGGAGGCGCCGATCGTTGCGCCTGTCAGTCTGTGTAGGGGGACAGAGGTGGCCGGCGGGGGGGCGCATCGCGCGCATGACGCGGCTACCGTGGCAGTGCCTGCGCAGCCCGAGGCTGGCGGGGATGCGTCGTGCGTGTGACGCATGGCAGCGCTGCCGCGGTCGGCGTTGCGGGCCAGGCGAGGACGGGCCGACGGAAAGACCGTGCTACAGCAGTCGTGCCGACGCACCGGACGGAGATGGCAGGCTAAGCACAGCACGGCCATTTGGCCCTGTATAAAGGAATCATCTTGGGCGGTTGGGGGTGACAGGAGAGACAAAAGTGCGCAGCTGTGTAGTGCAGTATATCAGTAATTCAGTGGTAGATCTCCATCTCCAGCAGTGGCAGGCAGAGACATAGCTTCTCGTCGTCGTCGTCGCCGGAGATTCTCGAATGGCCGGTGACCTGCGCCAGCGCCGAGTGGCGGCGGCTGACGGGGAGTCGTCCGGCGGGGGCGGCAGCGAGGAGGCTGAGCGGAAGGGGAGGAAGGAGGCGCTGGGGTGGCTGGAGTGGGGGCGGGGGTGGATGGGAATCATGGGGGAGTTCCTCTTCCAGCGCATCGCCGCCAGCAGCCTCTCCAACCCGCTCGACCTGCCCCCGCTCGAGGGCATCTCCTTCGTCGTCACCGGCGCCACCAGCGGCATCGGCCTCGAGATCGCCAGGTCCCATCTCTTCTTCTACTTCTACCCCCCTTTCCCTTTGCTGCTGCTCTTGCCCTGCCCTGCCCTTAGAGATGGATGGATTCGGGCACCCAAAGATTGAAGCTTGTCTTTGCAATCTCACAACTCAAGATTGATCTTTTTAACAATCCATGCCGAGATGAATAGCATTTTGGTTTCTGAATTTCAAATAGTATTATAATCGAGAACATAGTGGAATGTGGGCACCTACTAGTACGAGGTTTAGCTCTCTTTTCTCTCCTGACTTTAATGCCATGTCAGTTTATATAAGCGTCGCTAGTTCGTCGTAGGCACATACGCCAGAGTTATTAGTACTGTTGTTATTTTGACTATTTGCTGGATCATTTTGGGAGCAAGAATGCCATGGTCGATCTTTTCTTACATGGTGAAAATCACTGACAGAGTTGAATTGATTTATCTACTAACCTGATTTTTTTTCTAAACAAAATACTATGGGTACTCTCATACATGTTTCTGAATTGGTCCTTGACTGCAGTTCATCTTGTTGTCTCACAAGTAAAACTGTCAAAAATGTTCATTTGGCTTCGTCCATTTGGAGAGCATCTTGATAGTTTTCCAATCAAGAAACATGAAACCTATCAGGCTAATTTGCCAGATCTCACTTTTATCCAGCGATATTTCTTATTGGGAAGCTGAGTCATATGTTGGTTCTTATATAATTGTATCTGTGAATTTTGTAAAGACTTATGTTTGGTTCAACAGATTTAGTGTTGCATCTTCTAACGTAGAAAAGTATTACAAATTTGAAAATGTGTAAACTTCTTGTAAATCTCACATCTTGCTCTGGAACTAATATAAGTGTATATTTGCCCTTGTGGTCAATTCAGACAACTTGCACTGGCAGGAGGTCATGTTGTGATGGCTGTTAGGAGAACCAAACTGGCGCATGAGCTCATTCAGAAATGGCAGAATGATGATAGTTCAGATATCGGAAGGCCCCTTAATGCTGAGGTAATCATGAAGACACTAACTACAGGGTGTACATGATTGTTGTCTCACGGCATTTTACTAGTTTGTCTAGTTTAACACACAGACAAAAATTTGAGTTTCTGGTATTATCTGCTCAAATCAAATTCCAACTTTCAAGTAAATATTAAGTACTATATTGCCTACGCGTGTGTTCATATCTAGCCTTTGCTAATCAATTGGAAGATATTTGTTGCGAATGCATTTCTTAATTGGTAAAGACAAATACTTGTTTCTCCAACATTTATCTGGTTTAGCTGCAGGCCATTTGACAATGTTTTCATATATTATTCTTAAGGTGATGGAGCTTGACCTACTCTCTCTAGATTCAGTTGTAAGATTTGCTGATGCCTGGAATGCTCGTATGGCACCCCTACACGTATTGATCAACAACGCTGGCATTTTCTCTATAGGAGGTCTGTATACTTCGATAATAATATGTTTCTTTTGTTTTTGGTCCATTAAATCAATCCAACTCATATTTTACACAGTAAAGAATTCAAACTATACCAGAGACAATTAACTCTTTCATTTTCAGTAGAGCCTCAGCGTTTTTCAAAGGATGGATACGAAGAACACATGCAAGTGAACCATCTTGCACCGGCATTATTGGCAGTGTTGCTTCTACCTTCCCTTCTTCGTGGTTCTCCTAGCAGAATTGTAAATGTTAATTCAGTTGTGAGTTTTCTACTCTTACCCTGTGCCATTACTGCCTACTAGAATATTTATCTTAGGAACTGTTGGAAAGGGACCACAGTTTCTTTATCATGTATACAATTGGTTATTAACCCTAACCTTAGCATTTGTTTGAATTCATTATTTTAGTGACAATTAAGAACCGTTTATGTGTAAAATTTACAAGTGTCTCCAGATACAGTTCTGCCATCTAACAAGCTTCTCTGCAATTTCAGATGCACACGGTAGGTTTTGTAGATGCTGAAGATATGAATATGACATCTGGAAAACGGAAATTTACAAGTTTGATGGGATACTCAAATAGCAAGTTAGCACAGGTATCACAGAGGTGTTAGATTGCTAATTAGCAGTTGCTCCCTTTGCAATGTTAATTTCCTTCTTGTACCCTATTGTTTTCATTCTGCTTTATTGCAAAGAACCAACAGTATCTAAACTATCCACGTACTGTTTTCATGCTATTTAGGTATGATTTTTTCTTGTTTCGCATGCAGATAAAATTTAGCAGCATGCTTCATAGGAGGATTCCTGCAGAGGCTGGCATTAATGTCATTTGTGCTTCTCCTGGGATTGTTCGCACGAATGTTGTGAGTTCCATTTCCCCCTGTCCATTGTTTTCCCTGTGAATCATGCTATTTCATAGGAGTTAAAGAATCAGAAGTTTCTTTTATTAGTTTTGCATATGCCTCTGGCCGGACCATCAAGAGAGAAAAAAGGCATATGTACTATTGGGAAATAAATGGAAGCCAGAGAATTTTGTAGTGAGTAACTTAATGCAACGACAGTTGAAAAGAAATACCACAACCAAAGGGTGCATATTTTCCTAGAGGATTAATTATGTCTATTTTTAGTTCAAGTCAGCAAAGAATCTCTCTTGAACATCCTAATGAACCTCGATTAATTTGTACTCCTAATGTATTGGCAAACTCACTCTCATTTCCTTTCGTTTGTTTATTATTTGTGTGTTCATCTAATAATGCCCATAAATGATGCAGGCAAAGGATCTCCCCAAGCTTGTTGTAGCTGCATATCATTTGATTCCATACTTCATATTCGATGCTCAAGAAGGTGATCTACAGGACCCTTCAGATGTTGCTTTCTGTCTATTGACAACTCTCCACCTTCTGACATGTGCAATATCTTGTTACTGATCTAATGCAGGTTCAAGAAGTACACTATTTGCAGCTTCTGACCCCCAAGTTCCAGATTACTGCGAGATGCTCAAGTCTGAAGACTGGCCTGTTTGTGCTTGCATCTCATACGACTGTAATCCAATGAATGCATCTGAAGAATCACATAACCTCGAGACAACGCAGCCAGTTTGGGAGAAGACATTAGAGATGATTGGCCTCCCACCAGATGCCGTGGACAAGTTCATCGAAGGGGAATCGGTTCAGTGCCGTTATGGACAACAGAAGGCAGAATAGGCTATTTCTTAGACAACAAACACGTGATAAGTTCGATCCATTTCATCATGCTATTAGTTTGCTTAGTGGTTTTGTTCCAGTACATTTGTCATACCATTTTTTGTTTCATGGCTGGTAAATCTTACTGCACCAAGATACAAGTATGGCAAAACCAAGTAGTAGTATCGTTGCCCTTGTTTGAAGTAATAGGAAGTGGATTTAAATGGCAAAATATTTGTAGAGTTTTGAGTCGTAGAAACATATTTCCTCGTTCTTTGTGGTCATGACATTACTACTTGGGGCATTAAATTAAACATTTTCAGTCTGTAGCCTTTTCTGCTGTGCCTTCTTGAAATGATGCACTTTGAGTAACGATCACAATTTACTGGTGCGGCAACGCCGAATACCAAAAATGACCACATACAGGAAGGATGCATAGATTTTCATCATCACAAGCAAATACTACCATATATCAACTCTGAATTTGAGGATTATGCAATGAACCAATTTAGAACATACTAGTAGTACTATATTGCTATGCATGTGCTCACATGCTCAACTCTTGCTCGAAAAAAAACAAGTACTGCCAAGATAATGCTAAAAGAATAGTACAGTAACAACTTTCACACTTCAACAAACTCATGCAAGGGGCATGAGAGATTGTGGAGCATTCGCCAGGCAAGAGGGTTACGATCCAGATTAATTACAGGCATCGCCCCTCAATAGGACGAGTTAAAAAAAAGAACTCCATTAAAAGAACAGTTTACCACGTCAAGGACAAGCATCGCAGACTATTTTACTCTCCAGGAAGACCGAACACATTTTGATCTGCCAAAGGATGAATAGCAGCATAGCTAGTCTGCGTACCTAATTAAGCATTTGGTGGCCAAAGCTTTGGATCTTGAGTTGTGTCCACGGCAGTTGGAGGCAGCCACTGCCACATTGCCATCCCTTGGAATGCTGCGGGTGTAGGAGCATTTTTGTTGCCCAGAGCTTGATAAGGTGGTATAAATGGAGGGAAAGAAGCGGGGTGAGGGAGATGAGGAATAAATCCTGAAGGAGCAACACTCAATGCTTTAACTTGCTGTTCCAGCCTCTCCTTTTCTGCCTTCAGACTCACTTTCTCATCACGGAGCTCATTCTTCTCCGCCTGAAAAATAATAGAGTCGTTCATAAGATAAAACATACAAGTTTGGTCAGATCAAGACTCATCATATATGCGTGGGAGATCCAACTAATGAATTCCAGACTTGAGATCAGTGAAGGTAGTGAACCTAGTAATTATCTGGAGAACCAACCAGCAATTGCACAGAAATCAAACCAGGCACACTTTAGAAAAGTTTTCTTTGTTTTGTCTGCTTGAACTCTGTTACTGAGAACAGTGCAATCTTTCATTTTTTAGGACACATGACATGAACAGGAATGTGGAGTGCATCATGCATTCTAAAATCCAGGGGTAGAAGGTAAAAAAATTGTGGAAAAAAAATACCTTAAGGCCCTTGATTGTTTCTCGTAGTTTCTCATTAGATTCTTTAAGCTTTTCTGCCTCGCCTCTGAGTTCTGCCAACAGATGAGCTGCGTCACTCAAGATATTTGCTTTATCCAACTTAGCTTGCTTGTCAGGATTGATAACAGAAGACAACTCAAGAAACCTGCAATTGAAAAAAATAGATCACAGCTGATACAGATGTGGAAAATCATGCATGCATGTGTGAGTGCATTCATCTTTTCTACATGGAGGGATGGCGAAGGGGCATGCTGCCAATTTCCTACACCTGTCATTCAGTCTATCCCTCCGAATTTTCTCACGGAAAGCTTTGGACCTTGGAACAGATGATGATGATTCATCTCTACCTCTGCACAAAATCAGAACAGTTACTAATCCAAATCAAATATAATCCCAGAAAGAAAATGCATAATATGTTTAAACACCGTGTTAATTCTTGTCATGAAGTACCAACAAAGATTCAAAAGTTAGAACTACCAGTAATGGTTAATGATTTCCACACTTAAAGGTATGTAATCAGAGATACTTTAAATAACAGAAGAAAGTAAGATTTAGAAACTAGGACACACCTTTTCCCTAAAATAGATTGGTCAAGACAACAAGCATCTCCACTGACATCATCAATGTCAATCCTGCAATAGTTACAACATAAGTACCAAGTCCAAGTGAATAATAGCTGATGGAAACAAAAATTATTTGAGCACAGTATAAATACTCAGGTATGCAACAACAGATTCAGCCATACATATTTGCATTAGCAAGTGCTACAAAGCTAACAATTTACATTCAGAATCATACTCGTGCAGACACTTCAGAGTAAAGAACCATGCAACATCCTATGGCAACTAAGCGTTTAGCATGCAGATGCCCATTTCTCCAAGAAGGGCACAATCAAATTGCTAGTTGCTATCAATAAGCTCGATTGTAATGGTAGTAGCAGCACAAGAACTAGTATACGCATTGAGATTTACGGTTTTGCAATATAAGACAAGCAGAGATGCCCTCCAATCGATGGGTACTGTAGCAGCATTTGATGAACCCGCCTATAAATCAGCTAGCAATCACAATTCTTCAAGCACATACAACTATAACCTACTCGATCAGTCAATCAACTAGCGGTGTATTGCGGTATGTGAAATCTCCCTCTTTTCTCAAGAAAAATATGAACTAAGTATCAAACATCGCCCGCGATTTTTTTAAGAAACAAATCTGCAGCGACAGGGACAGCAAACACTACAAAACGCATGCAGCAAACCGCAATTCGAGTGCAATTTATTCCTAGGAAAAACAGAAGCGAATCAAGCGATCCTTTCTGCAAGCGCCGTACCCTCCAGCGCCGGCCAGCGTCGGCACGCCGTCGCAGAAAACGCCGAGGTCACCATCTTCGCCGCCGCCACCGATGAGGAATTCGTCAACGGGGTCTCCGCCTCCATCCATCGCCGCGGGAATCAGCCGCGAGGCGGGGTCTAGGGTTTGGGGGGGCTTGCGCGGGCGAGAGGTGGGGATTTGGGGATGCTACTTTTGTAGATTGCACCCTGGATGTGTATTTAATGCCCACAAAGTCCTCACCTAGTAGTATTCCCTTGTTCTGGATAGGGGTGCTTTTGGGATTTCGGTCTTTGGGAGAACTCATATGTAAAAGAGAGAATAGGTTAGTGGCTGCGAAGATGCTGGGAAAAAGGGGGAGATAAGATGATGAGCGTGCGTAGCACAGGATGGTTCCTATTGGCCTCCATGTGGTCCTGCTCATCATGTTTTTTTAATTATTTTTTATTGTTTCTTTTGTTTTTGGACTTGTGTTTCAAGTGATGATCAGTGTCATCCGCTGTCTACTGCATCCATTCCCAATTTATTTATTTACATGGCCGTGCGTTGGGACGGGTTTTTTAAGAAGTGTTTCAGGATTGCGCTTCCTATATATTTTTCTCCATGGGCAATTTTTTATTGAAAAGTGAATTTAATTTGGGATAAAAAAAGTAGAGTGTTTATGTGTTGCAACACGATTGGAAACAACATGCTAGTGGCTGTGACGACAACTCGGTATTGACTTTGTTTTGACGACAACACGACACAAATTAAGAAGACCCTATTGTATTAATTATTTGATGCACGATGACAGGTGCTGCACCAGATCAATTTTCATTGCCCTTATCTGATCCTTGGAGGCGAGGAGGTAGCCAGTTTGGCGGGTGACCGTTGGATCCGATAGCTGCAATATCTCGATTGTCGGATTTGATTGAGAAAAAGAGATAAGCAACAAAAACAATAAAAAAAATATGTTGTCTCGAGCTTATCGCCGTTAGAGGTAGTGTTCGCTCGAGCTCGTTGTCGCGTCCTCTTTTGAGTTGGCTCAGCCTGTCTGTCTTTACCTCCTTGATTCGACGTTTTACTTTATATTTTTCCTCTTTGTGCGCTAGCCTGCAAGACTGGGCCTAGGGACGAACCGATCTGGAGATAAAAACACTATGAATTTTTATAAAAGTTAAAGATTTAGTTATAAAAAAATGTTTATTTCATGTCAATTAGACTTCTAAAAAAAGACGATAGTGTAGATCATGAATCAATAATATAGAAAATACAGCTTACTAGTTGAATATGCATTGAATTGTTAACATTTTTTTAGCGTGTGGAACACATAGCTTTTTATTTTTAATAAAACACATACTCATATATTACTTCAAAGTTGGTGTCCTTGAGAGAAAACTAACAATAATAATATGATGGTGGAATTATCAGTCTATGAATCTATCCACCGAGATTTAAATCTTAATTTCCACGGATAATACAACGCATGTGGGCTTTTAATTGGATTCTAGTGAGGTTAGGGATATGTTGTTGGTCTCTCTCTCTGAGCATGTGTTATGAGGCACATTTGTGTGTGGTGGTGTGTGCAATTAAAAAAAAAAAGTTGGTGTACCAGGAGCAATATTACTGAAGAGAAGATCCAATCCAACCAAACATGCTCAGCCCACTGGATTCCTTTCCTATGGCTGAGTCCATTATCCTCTCTGGTGTTTCAAGCCTGGCCTTATAACCAATGGGCCTCAAATGTAAACTACCTAACTAAAATCTTCGCTTCTTCATGCACAGAATCAAGAATACTTTCCCTTTATTACGATTACAGTATTGAACCAAATTAAAAATTACACAATGGAGAAAGAGAGACTGTTCTCGCTTCTCTGTAAATAATTATTCTGACCAAGTAAAAACAAAAAAGGCCAATTTGTTCTGCAGCATAATTTTTTTTCTGTTGTGTTGCCGCATAAAAACTTTTATATCCTCCTTGGAGAATGGCAGCATGAATAAGTGGAGGGCCACATTTAGAGAAGCAGGTATGATCATGTGAGGTAAAAAGGAGATAGATCAGCAACTTCCTCCTGATCTATCAGCTACCTTCAGAAAAAGCTTCAAGATGTTTTCTCCGCTCGAGGCCTGTCTACTACAAACACTAGACGGATGCTGCTCCACTTAAGGCCTGGCATTCATTCATTCATGCATGCATGGCATTCAGATTCAGTCATTCAGGGCCATCAGAACCAACAACAGGTGCTGCAATTTCTTTTCTACCTCTCCTTTATGCCCCTTCCACAAAGCAATGCATGGATTCCATTTCCATTTCATTCCATTCCTTTTTATCACCAACAACAAAAAGAGTGCATGGGTTTGCAAACACCGAGAAATGTGCCATCCTCTAGTTTATTGTTTTTTGCCATTATATATTTATGTGCTGGCTAGCTAGCTGATCCACTACTATGGCCTCATTGCATCTCACTACTAGAAGAAAAGTATTGAAATTGGACAATTATAGTGTGATTCAATATTATCTGTCGAACTAGGAGTGCTTTGTGGGAAGCTTAGGCTTCAAGCGTGGCTATCAGTAAGTGCTTGACATTCTTCTACTCTCGTCATTTGTTGGAAGTAAAATGATGATGATTGGAAGGTGATTAGTTGACACTTGTGAAAACTAGCTAGCTGTCATGTCTGACAATGGATTTTATTGACCTAACTTTTTTGAAAATAAAAGACTGTTAACTTCAAGGCTAACAAAATGACATATTTGCTCATCTAGTAGATTAACAGACTGAATATTGCTGAAAACATAATTCACATTTTCATTCTTGTGATAGGCAGAGAATTTGTTGGTCCCCAAGTTGTTGTATTACTATATAGAGATGAGTAATATATTATATGCGTAAAATCGTACAGTTACATTTGTGTAGAAATGTAAGTTTTTCTTTTTTCTAAAATGCATAGTTGATCAACCAGAAGTAAAATATATATATAGGAGTGGAAAGGAGACTATATATGAAGTGGCCAAGAAGATTTGCAACACCTTTTGATATCTCGCCCTCTCAACATGTGGATTCCACCATCCTCCACACCAACATATTTTATACATGAACAAATGGTTGACATGTTGTGTGCCGTTCCTTCCGATCCGGTGCTTATCATGAGATTAAAGAAAGTTAATTCTAGATGCAAAGCAAAAGGCAGCACCATATCAACTCCTAATAAGCCCAAAAAGGAAGAACTAGAGAGATATTAGCACACTAAAAAAACACTGGCATTTGCCTCAGCTCTACCCTGGCAATAGTGCTGTCTCTCTGACCATAAAAATCATGCTGTTAGTTTATCATATCCTCAAGGAACATCTTTCGGTGTCTTGCACTGTGGCATTTGTCATTTGATGATGCTGACTTTGCAGATGCACATCTATTACTAGAATACTAGAAAGGTGACTGAAATTTGCGTAGTGGAAAAGAAAGCTGGCGTTGATGTGTGTAATTAAAAATGTGGTGCTTAATTAAAGATTTCAACTATGCAGCCATCTTGTGACCAAATGGTAGTAATAAGTAACCGCCACTGTACTCTGATCAGGTGGTCAGCTGCAAAGTATGCCTTTCAGAGTAATCATGAAGCATGCCTTTTGGTCTTGTGATCCAAGAGAACACTGAAATCAGAATTTTTTTTAAAAAAAATGACTGATACTTCAGCTGGTAAAGAAGGCCATTGGTGTATACCTGAAGGGCTGCTCATTTGATTTACCTTTTTTTTACATAAATTTGATTTTCCTTTTTGTTTTTACATAACTAATAAAGTTGATCTTGAAATTTTACATTCTGCAACAATCCGTCGAAAACTATTCGCGAAAAGGGGTCTGCCCAATGGCCACCAAGTCTTGTCTAAACCTGAAAAACCTTCGTGAGTTAGTAGGGTTTACATTTGTAATGGTGCAATTTACTGTTGAGCATGGATACTAATTCAGGTAATCATATATCGCAAGTAACGTGTATCAACCGAACCAAGTTAAGACGTTGAAATCCTGTTTTATTTAATGTTGGAATGATTGCAGTAATCCAACAACAGTTCTTTTAGTTAGCAACAACCCTTTTTTTATCACGAATGCACTTGGTTGCTTCTTCCTGAAATTCTCTTTAAGCAGAGTCAGAAGCAATTACGTAATCTGTGACTGATTATATTTTAATAGAGTAAATATTATTAATAATTATTTTCATGGGTGAAGGTACTTGTGGTGAAACTGTTCTGAAGGCTCAATCAATGTGAAGATAGCATCATTTATTTTTCATATAGGGACATGATTAACCAATAATCCAGGGCTATATAGCCCGCAGCAAAATACAACAAATAAATTAGCCCCATTAGTTTGCTAATTTTTTTAAGCAAACAAGATAACTACCTAGTATATTAATTAATAAACAGGGGGAGTTATAGTACATAAACTTAACCCCATTAAATTCATTGTATATTTGTACCCCTCTCTCTCTCTCTATCTATATATATATATATATATGCGCGCGCGCGCGTTTGCTGAGGTCAACCATATTCTCAACTAATCTCAGGTTTTTACCTGAACCAGAAATGCTTGGCTTTATTTAGGGCGAGTTCGATTTAGCTGAACGACTTCGTTTTTCACATGCGTGTTTTCTTAACTGTTAATATTTTTTATATAATTTTTATTAAAAAAGTTGTTTTAAAAAATCAAATAAATTTATTTTCTAAGTTTAAATAATTAATACATAATTAATTAAGTTATCTCATTTTACATGAGTCAAGCTACTTACGAAGTTGCTGAAAATAACTCGCTCTAAATCTCACATAAGGTTTGGATGACAAACGGGGTAGACCGCAGAGACTTCTGACTTTGCAGATAAATGCGTGTTTGCACAGACAAAGGAAGCCGCTAATCATATGTAATCTTTAAGCCATCAGTGTCGGCTGTTGTCTGCAAAAGAGAGAAAAAAAATGGATTGCTTAGGAAGGCACGTGGTATAGACTTGAATTATTTACCGGTAGAATTTGCTGTATTTTTTTGTGCTACCTGTCTTTTCTTTCTTCACTTGCACACAGTGTCATGACAGGGAGAGCACTGTTGTAGTGCTATCTTTACTTTTGACAATGAGAGAGTATCATAACTCCGACCTCCGCTTATGGATATACACAAGGATTTAAGGATGGGCACTGATCACTCTGTGTTTACTTATTTATTTTGTTGAAAAATAGAGTTTGCCATCGGTTACCCATGGTATGATCCACTCCCATATCTTTGACCGTTATTAAGACAAGTTTTACCGTGGTCATTATTGGTGGTAGAATTAATCATTAGGTGCGTTGTGATACTTATGTTCCTCTAGCTTGGAAGTTAGTTGGCTAGAAGTAATTTACTTTTAGGCTGCGTTTTTCAAACAGTATATTTGGTATAAAAACTTCTTAAAAATCAAATAAATTTAATTTTCAGATTTATAGTTAATACTTAATTAATTATATACTAATATTTTTTCATGTTTTAAGTGCCTTTGATCAGCTTAGCCAAAACGCTGTGAACGGAGCCTAAGTCTCATCCGAAAAAGAAAAAAAAAGCCCACCTTATATAAGTCAATAGTCTATTGTTGTAGTTTAGCCTGTTATTTAACTCATATATATATATATATATACATATATGCGCCAGTGTGAAATAGTTTTTCTTACCACCCTCATCTGCTGTATCTGCATTTTTCGGTTGTTACTGTCTCTGAAATGTGACTCTCATCTCAACTTTTTACACCTTACAGACGTTGAATTTACTAAGAAATGTACAGAGTAGCTTTACTGACAGATTAAGCGATAAAAAAAATCAGTAATTGTACATATGTTCTATTTTATCTAGGACATTTGACTAGACTGATTCTAAAACAATTGAATACAGAGGCAGAAATTGCCACGAAGAACAAGTTACAAACAACTGGCCACTAATATGTATTATCAATTAACAGCTTTCTTGATTTGTTCTTGACGCCGGAACGTACGGGAGATTGGGCGACTTACTACCATCTGATCATCTTATGTTGACTTGCGCTAATCCCTCCAGTTCACTCACGAAATGGAGGCTCTCCATTTCGAGATTAATTAGCTGCTAATCTGCTTCTGACATCCATTCACATCCGCTGACTTATTCCCTAAATCACCCGGCTGCTAAAAGGTCTCCTCCTCCATCTCCATTGCCCACTAAACTAAGCTCCATCATAAACTACTATAACATAAGCACACGAAACAAAATATATATCCTTCTTATGCTCCCTAATGGATCCAAGAAAATAAGCCAAACTTACAAACAAAAACAATTTATTTTCATACAAAGACTATGTCTGAACGCAACAATTTACATGAAACAGTTTGATTTATTCCATCATCTACTATTTTTTTTGAATGGACAAATGATTTTGTGATTATTATTCGAGTGTATACACAAATGAACTAAGATATAAAGAAGGGAATAGTTTGGTCCCTCTTCCCAGTTCATTTGTTCTAGAGTACATGAACTAGAAATGAAAAGACACGTCAGCAAGCAACAGGCTTTGAAAACAATTAACCTGAAGAAATTAGGAGTTTAGGACAGCTCATGGAGCTAGTATTAAACTTAACCAAAGAATCAAACCCCAGAATGTTAGTTAGTTAACCAACCTTCTCCCTCCTCTCTTCCTCTCTCTAGCTTCTCCACTTCGTGCAAGCATGAAGCTTAGCAAGCTCAGGCTGGATCAGGAGATGTGGATTCTCGCCATGGATGAATGCCCATGACCATCCTTAGCTCCAGGAAGAGGAAGAAGAAGTGAACAGTAACTAGCTATGGGAAGCAGAGGTGGAGCTGTACCTGTACTACTGGTGCTGTTGCTGCTGGCGTTCAAGAACGGCGCCGCTCAGTCGCCGCCGCTGCCGCCGCGGTGCAGCTCCAGCGACCTCGCCGCGCTGCGTGGCTTCTCGGCCGGTCTCGACGCCGCCGTCGACGGGTGGCCGCCGGTCGGCAACGCGTCGAACGGTGGTGACTGCTGCGCGTGGCGTGGCGTGACGTGTAGCGCGTCGGGGGAGGTCGTCGGGCTGGTACTGCCCAACCAGACGCTCCGGGGAGCGGTCGCCGAGTCGCTCGCCGGCCTCGCCGCGCTCAGGGTGCTGAACTTGTCGAGCAACGCGCTCCGTGGCGCGCTCCCGGTTGGGCTCCTCCGGCTGCGGGGGCTCCAGGTGCTCGATGTCAGCGTCAACGCGCTGGAGGGGGCGGTGGTCGTCGACCTCCCGGCGATACGCGTGTTCAATGTCTCATACAACGCGTTGAACGGCAGCAACCCCGTGCTCGCCGGCGCCGGCTGGCTGACGGCGTACGACGTCTCTGGCAACAGCTTCGTCGGCACCGTCGATGCCGCCGCGTTGTGCGGTGGCTCGCCGGAGGTGCAGATACTACGGCTCTCGATGAACGGTTTCTCCGGCGATTTCCCCGTGGGGTTCGGGCAATGCCGGTCGCTCGTGGAGCTCTCGCTCGACGGCAACGCCATCGCCGGGGCTCTCCCCGACGACTTGTTCGGCGTCACGTCGTTGCAGATCCTCAGTCTGCACAGCAACTATCTCTCCGGCGACCTTCCGTTGAGCCTGCGCAACCTCAGCAGCCTCGTCCACCTCGACGTCTCCTTCAACGGCTTCTCCGGGGAGCTCCCCGATGTGTTCGACGCGATCGCCGGCGACATCGGCCTCGACTTCCGCGCTATCCAGAGCCTCGTGTACCTCGACCTCGGCATCAACCGCTTCACGGGCCCCATCCCGGCGAGCCTTCCCGAGTGCAGGGCCATGACGGCGCTAAACCTCGGCCGGAACAGCCTCACCGGCGAGATACCGGCGTCGTTCGCCGCATTCTCGTCGTTGTCCTTCCTCTCGCTCACCGGCAACAGCTTCTCCAACGTCTCGTCGGCGCTGCGGACTCTGCAGGGCTTACCCAACCTGACGAGCCTGGTGCTCACGAAGAACTTCCGCGGCGGCGAGGCGATGCCGTCGGACATCGCCGGGTTCGCCAACATCGAGGTGGTCGTCATCGCCAACTGCGAGCTGCATGGCACCATACCGGCGTGGCTCGCCGGCCTCCGCAAGCTCAAGGTTCTCGACCTGTCGTGGAACCACCTCGCCGGCCCGATCCCGCCGTGGCTCGGCGAGCTCGACCGCCTCTTCTACCTCGACATATCGAACAACTCCCTCCAGGGTGAGATACCAGGCAAGCTGACGCAAATGCCGGCGCTTATGGCTGGCGGCGATGGCAGCGACGAGGCGCACGTGCAGGACTTCCCGTTCTTCATACGCCCCAACTCGTCGACGAGGGGGCGGCAGTACAACCAGGTCAGCAGCTTCCCGCCGTCGCTGGTGCTGGCGCGCAACAACCTCACCGGCGGCGTCCCGGCCGCGCTTGGGGCTTTGACCAGGGCGCACGTCGTTGACCTGAGCTGGAACGCGCTGTCGGGGCCGATCCCGCCGGAGCTGTCGGGCATGTCGAGCATCGAGTCGCTCGACATGTCACACAACTTGCTCTCCGGCGCCATCCCGGCGTCGCTGACGCGGCTCAGCTTCCTCTCGCACTTCGACGTCGCGTACAACAACCTCTCCGGCGAGGTCCCCATCGGCGGGCAGTTCTCGACGTTCTCGCACGGGGACTTCGAGGGCAACCCTTTCCTCTGCGGCATCCACGTGGCGCGGTGCTCGCGACCGGTCGAGCCACAGGACGTGGTCGGTGGCGGCGGCGGCGGGCGCAAGGACCGGGGCGCCAATGTTGGCGTCGTGACGGCGATAATCGTCGGGACGGTGCTGCTGCTCGCGGTGACCGTGGTCGCGACGTGGCGGGCGTGGTCGAAGCGGCAGGAGGATAACGCCAGGGTGGCGGCCGACGACGAAAGCGGCAGCCTCGAGTCGGCGGCGAGGTCGATTCTGGTGCTCCTCTTCGCCAACGACGAAAACGACGACGGCGACGGCGAGCGGACAATGACTCTGGACGACGTGCTGAAGGCGACGGGCAACTTCGACGAGTCCCGCATCGTCGGCTGCGGCGGGTTCGGGATGGTGTACCGAGCGACGCTCCCCGACGGGCGGGAGGTGGCGGTGAAGCGGCTCTCCGGCGACTTCTGGCAGATGGAGCGCGAGTTCCGCGCCGAGGTGGAGACTCTCTCCCGCGTCCGGCACCGGAACCTCGTGACGCTGCAGGGTTACTGCCGCGTCGGCAAGGACCGGCTGCTCATCTACCCCTACATGGAGAACGGCAGCCTGGACCACTGGCTCCACGAGCGCGCCGCCGACGTCGAGGGCGGCGGCGGCGGCGCGCTGCCTTGGCCGGCGAGACTGAGTATCGCGCGCGGGGCGGCCCGCGGGCTGGCGCACCTGCACGCCTCGTCGGAGCCTCGCGTCCTCCACCGCGACATCAAGTCGAGCAACATCCTCCTCGACGCCCGCCTGGAGCCGCGGCTCGCCGACTTCGGCCTGGCGCGGCTGGTGCGCGCGCACGACGACACGCACGTCACCACCGACCTGGTGGGCACGCTGGGCTACATCCCGCCGGAGTACGGCCACTCGTCGGTGGCCACGTACCGCGGCGACGTGTACAGCTTCGGCGTGGTGCTGCTCGAGCTGGTGACCGGGCGGCGGCCCGTGGACATGGCGAGGCCCGTGGGCGGCGGCCGCGACGTGACGTCGTGGGCGCTGCGCATGCGGCGGGAGGCTAGGGGCGACGAGGTGGTCGACGCGAGCGTCGGCGAGGGGCGGCACCGCGACGAGGCGGCCAGGGTGCTTGACGTGGCGTGCGCCTGCGTCACCGAGAACCCCAAGTCGCGGCCGACGGCGCAGCAGCTGGTGGAGTGGCTGGATGCCATCGCCGCCGCCCCGGCCACGGCTCCGCCGGCGACTGACACGAAGCAGCACGGAGTCAGTAGATGAACAAAAAAAGGAACTGATTCCAGTGTTCTGCATTGCTGAAAGTTTTGCAGTAAACAGGGTAGATTATTGTGCCATCACAAAGGCACGGTGCAGTAAACATGGTAATTACTAGTAGTTGACACTGTGACAGTATACATGTACAGTGATTGGTGTGTTGGTTAGTTTACACTTTGTGTGTAGTGTGCAAAATGGCAGCTGCAGTTCTGCACTGCAAGCTCAAAGTTGATCTGTGAAGGATTCAAGTGATCAGAACTGCTAATTTTAACCATGTACTACTGCTTCATTTTGAGGAGCTGATCTGGGATTACTGCTGATTTGGCAGTAATAACTTGAAACAAGAATGCATGTATCAGCTCAACAACTGTTGTTGATTGATTTTCTTTGTTTTGTTTCAGGCTGGTGATCTTGTTATTAGCTATTTTGTCTGGACTACATTTTCAAGTACCCAGATAATTACCATACTGTGTCCTTTTTACTGAACTTGATTGCAGATTTTTCTTCTTCGTTACTGCGATAAGAAAGTATGCACATAAAATGAAAAAATATTAGCGTATGATTAATTAATATAAATGAGAAAATAGATTTATTTAATATTTTTAAACAACTTGTTTTTTATAAAACATATTTAAAAAACGTGTTATCGAAAATTGAGATAAAATTTATATCTTAATTAGAAAACAAACGGGAGAATACGAAGACTCCTCGCTCCAGCACTCATACGTAGAGTACCATCCCTGGCAGTAATAGTGTAGTAGTAAAAAGATTCCTGATGGCACATTGGCACGGCGCTGAATCTTCAGGGCAGGGGATGCCATGCAGCTGAATCCATGTCAGGGATTAACACGTGCGAGATTAGCAGTAAAGTAACATCTGAATGACATGACAATTCCAAACCTGTGTTAATCTGCCAGATTTTATTACGTACTCCACTCTATATGACGCTTTAATTTCACACGTATTTTTTACTTAATAGAAATGAAATATTTAAAAATTAGTTATTGACAAAGGTTTGTATTAGAGGTTTTTATTAAGTTTTAAGTTTAGTCTACTTAATTATTTATTATTGAAAGGTTATATTATTATTATTATAGTACTATCAGGTTTTGTCTTTAACATCATTCATTCATCTGGCTCATTGCTTTGGCATCGCTGCTGCTGGCCCAGGCTTTGATGATCCATAGTCTTCCTGAACAAGAACAAAACAACACTCATTCCGCTCTAATTAGTGCGCAAACAGTTTGGTTAAAATGCAACCCCTCTGCTCTAATTAAGCACCGAATCCCAAGATGAAGTGCAGTCCCCAACAGTAATAATCCTAGCCTACCGTTGGCGATTGATTAGCCATGGCCATGCCGGACTCGAGCACTGGGTCCACATGTCATCAACACGTGTCACCGTGCCCGTTTGATCGGGGAGTCGGGCGGAGGGAGAAGGGGCTGTGCTCGTTTTCTGTCTTACTAAGCTCTGCTCTTTTATTTTCTGCACATGTATTTCTTTGAACTGCTAAATGATATATATATATATTTTAAAAATATATATAGAAAAATTGCTGAAAAATTATATCAATATATTTTTAAATTTTTGAACACAGCCGAAGAAGGACAGCATGATTGGGACGGGGCCCACCTGCGGCGACTGTTAGTCCAGCGTGGCATTCATGCACCCCTCGGATCGCAGCAGGACGGTGGGCACACCGCACCGATCAGGTCGCCACCACCTGGCATGGTGATGTCTACCCACACCCACCGACATGTGGACCCGGATATGTGGGGAGACTACAGTAGCATGGGGTAGAAAATGCTGGGTGAGAATGTGATTTGTCACAACTACATGACTCGGCGCAAGGACCAAAGGGGTACTCGAGGGGCGAGAAAAATAGAGAAAGTGGCCGTTGCCGGTGAGGTAATCCCACCTCATTCTTCTGCACATTTTTACTATTTTACCCCTTCAGCGTGCTGCTTCTCCTGTCAAAAGGGCCCCACATGTCGGTCAGATGAAATGTCAGTGGCATATGGAGTAACTATTTATAAATTTAGGGGTAAATAGGTAATTTGGAGCCCGTCAAAGTACAGTCAAAAGCACACACTCCGAGCTTAGCTTAGCTTTAACTGCCCATCTCGTCACTCTCCACCTCTTTCTTCCTCGCGCCTCCACACCACGCAGCCGCAGATCTCCACCCGCCTCCGGCGCGCCCGCCGCCGCCGCCTCCATGGAGTACGAGCGCATCGAGAAGCCGTTCCCCACCCAGGTTCGTGGCCTCGCTCTCCCCCGCCGGCACCGTTGCTGCCACCATTCACTCCTCTCCGGGTGTGTGTGCCGCGTACCTGTTTGGAGTAATGCGGGCTCCGCTGCTGTGCTGTGTGTTGGATTAGGGCGGCGGGTTCTCGCCGAAGCGGCTGCGCGCGATGCTGCTGGGGGTGGAGAAGCGGCGGAAGGGGCAGGAGGAGGGGGACGCCGGGGAGGTGGACGACGAGTACGGCGCGGTGCCCAAGGCCTCCGTCAGATCCGACGCCGACTCTGATGCGCGCAGTGAGTACTTTTGCCCCCCGCTGCCCAAGCATACTGATTGTGCATTTTGGGGTTTAGTGGCTTCGTCGGTAAAGCTTCCATCCTGGGAGGGTTTGGTCGCCTGCATTGCACGATTTGGACCAAAAGTACTAGCTGCTCTAATATGGAGATGGCCAATCCTCTTCTGTTCAAGTTGGTTAATGACATGAGAAAAGGGAGAAATATCTAGGTTTGGTTTGCTGACAATGGTTGGTGAATTGTGATTCTAGAGGTTGAAATGTTTTCTTTTTGTCTTTTGTCATCATGGGGGAATTTTAAGGGCACTGAAGTCCAACCTCCTTTAAGTCCTGTACCTTCGCATTGCATAATTTCAGGTAGAAAGTGCGATGGTATGCTTTTATCTTCAGCTGATTTCAGTGTGCTCAAGCCGTGACTGATTTATTTTCTTTGATGTAGGAGGAGGTGGCATGTGCGAAGAATACAAGGACGTAGATGTGGTGAGCACCATCTCAGAATCTTCATCCTCTTTGGATACAGGGAGTGGATACCGATCGCGTGACACCCACTCCATGGGTTCACGGGTAAGGGTGCTTGAGGAGGACTCCTGTGACTCCGAGAGTGTGGCTTCCAACTTCGAGTTCCATAAGGAGCGAGGGGCCTCTTCTCGGTCCGTGACGGCTGCAATCGTTCCTCCGTTCTCAAAGCCTGCACCATCAAAGTGGGATGATGCCCAGAAATGGATTGCCAGCCCGACAACAAACCGTCCTGGTAGGGCTGGTGGAATGCCACAAAAAAAGATGGAAAAAACTAACTTTGGTGGAGGGAGGCTGCCGGCTACGAAGGTTGTGCTGGAGGCCACGGAGGAGATAGATACTAAGAGGGTTGATCCAAGCCAAGAGAAAAGGGAAATTGGGTGGCAGAAAGCAGAGAATTGGGCCCCGCCTGATCCATATCCAGAAGTTGAGACCTGCGCAAAGTCTGTACTTGCTGAAGAAATTACAGTGGCTGATTCAGCTGGTAAGGAGTGCTGCAGTCTTTATGTCATTATGCCTCAGTTCTTCGGTTCTTCCAAAGTAGTTTGTGGTACAATATGCAGTGTGATTAATCCTTCCACTAAGAGTCTGATTGATCTTCTGTTGCCATTAGTTGAGTGGAGCATTATGCCATGGAGGACTCCACACATTATGAGTCACTAACTCACTGTCACCCCTGTCTCATTCACAATGGCAATACCACGTTTGACAATATGCAGAGCTTTATTTCCCTTTCAACAGTCTAGTTACAACAGTTGCATAGATGAATTGAGACAGTTTGCATGTTTATTTGTTCCTTTAGATAGCGGATAGAGTCAACAGGAGATCCACGAATGCAAGCAAGATTTCCTTTCCAGAACTTTATGTAACATGTTTTCATCAGTATTCCATGATTCACTTTGTTAATAGGTCCTGCGTATAAAGTACTTATCCCTCATTTTAAAAAGTGAACAGTAATGTATGCATTTACATCGCTTTCTAATTAGAAATGAACAAAATTATATATGACTAAAATTTTGAATTTGTGGCTTTGGGCAGTTACTTTTAGTCATCATGATTCATCTGCCACACTTCAGAGCGCGACAACATGCATACCTCCCCCACCAACAGTCCGATCAGTGTCAATGAGGGACATGGGTACAGAAATGACTCCTATTGTGAGCCAGGAGCCATCCCGAACAGGAACACCAGTGAGAGCAACGAGTCCAGATTGTTCTCACCCAACTACTCCACGAAAAACAATAGGTCCCAATGCAATTGGTGCTGTTATCAGCCATGGCGAATGTAGCAACGTGGAATTAAGTGAACAAGAATTGCAAATGAAAACTAGGAGGGAGATAATGCTCCTCGGCACCCAACTTGGTAAAACCAACATTGCAGCATGGGCAAGCAAGAAGGAAGAGGAAAAAGATGCATCACTTTCGCTGAAAGCAGTGCCCATGGACCAATCTACACAGAAGGTCACAGAAATTCGTGCAGCAGCATGGGAAGAGGCAGAGAAGGCTAAATATTTAGCAAGGTTCTTCATTAAGCTCTCTTTCTCTCATTGCAAAAGAGTGTCTTTGTCTGTTTTTGTTAAATCGTCCGTTTGATTGATGAGTTACTCTATTGCATGCCAGATTTAAACGGGAAGAGATTAAGATCCAAGCATGGGAAGATCATCAGAGAGCCAAAATCGAAGCTGAAATGAGAAAAATTGAGGTAAGCTCTGTCATCCAGCAAAAGCATGTCAATGGATTTCTAATGCATTGTTTCATCTTGTCTGAGATGTTTAATTCAATATTTTGGGTCCATTTCCATGTTTACATGCACATTAAATAATATGGGGTTTGTTATGCTGATTATGGCTGATGACTAGTATGGTAACCTTGTGGACCTTTGGTACTGTTAAGAGTGCACATCATGTCATTGAGATGGCATGTGACAGATGATGGGAAGCTAAATATATTACTGCTGTTGGGAGTTTAGTATCTAATCACCTCTTACAGTGTTATCTGAATTATGCTTCAATCTGCTTATCACAGATTTGTTTATGCCATTCACAACCATTAGTATGTTATGGTTACTGTTGTGAGGCTATTCTGCTTATTATCTTTCCTGAAGAGAAAAGTAGTAGAGCAATGTCTTCGTCTCTGACAAAAACATAACTTGGGATAATACCTAGCATCACTTGATCAGTTTTTCCTGTCACATCTGCATGACGTTTGGTGTTTTACCATAATCTTCCTTCCATTTGGATATTGCATAGAAACTTAAGTATCTTTTCTTCCTATTCAGATGCATCAGAACAATCTGGTTTGCTTTTCTTGTCCATGTCTGTGCAAGTACCATAGTCCTTGTGCAATCAGTTTGGGAAAACACATTGTCCGTGCTAATGGATGTTTCCCATGGCTTCTGCTCCTCCAGATTGAGGTGGAAAGGACGCGAGCCCGTGCACAAGACAAGCTGATGAGCCAGCTCGCATCGGCAAGACATACCGCCGACGAAAAGCGGGCCGCAGCCGAGCTGAAACGGAGCCGTGCGGCCGCAAAGACGGCAGAGCAGGCAGACCACATCAGGAGAACCGGCCGGATGCCGTCCTCGATTGGCTGCTGGAACTGGTGCTCGTAGTAGCTAGCTAGCTCAAAATCAACTGAAGCAAGCCAAAGCTCTCCTCACTATCTCTCTGCCAACTCTGGAGCGTCCGTCCTCTTCATCTCGCAAGGCTTGGAGCGCCATCGTCTGTTTTACTATGCTCTCGTATAATATTGTCTTTTGATTGGTTTCAGTAGATATGCGTCAGAAGAAGACGAGTCACTTGTAAGTAACTATGGAGTGAGTATATATGATGCAAGCTTCTTGCCTTTTTCTGTGCTGTGTAGTTATCTACAGGCAGCTCCACCATGCTGAGGAGGTGTCCAGGTTCAGTTCGTATTCACACACACACACACATAACCTAAACAGCTAAGTAGCTATGGAATTTCTTACTTTTAGTGTATGCTTCATAACCTAAATACTAAAAATATATATAGTAACCTAGTGGATATAACCTAGCATTAGATTGCTATATATTTTAGGATATAGGGAGTAGAGATTAAATAGAGTCAATCAAGAGTAATGACAAATAATGAAGAAAGCTGATGAAGTGTAAAAACAGTGGAATCATGTTTGGTTTCGGGAGAGCATTTCGGCAGAAGCAACTTAGCGACGCCTAAAACGAGACAGAGGGTATTAATTATTATAAACTTAAAAAATATTTATTTATTTATTTAAAAAAATAGAAAACTTTTTAAAAAACCATACCACTTAACCGTTCATAAAAGTATTAACGAAAAAAAAGTTGCTCCAGCCTACCGCTGTTAGAACGGGGCCAGTCACATGTGCATAAAAACGGAGGTACACACACAAAAAAAAAAAAACAACAACAAAACATCAAACTATTGCAAATACAAGGTAAGGTAACCTCTCTTACCAAGCAGACCGCACGAACTCTCTTTCACTGCCGCTTAACAGGGCACGTTTGTGGGCCACCGGAAAATTGAAGTCTCACCAGCGTCTAAATTCTGGCTGGGTTGTTTCCTAGACAATTTATTTTCATATTCTGTGCAACGGTTTGAACCAGGTAGATTTTTTTTCTCTATCACACATGAATAACTGACCAAACGGAAACATCACTCCCAGATATCATACAGAAAGGAAAGACAAACATAGATAAACTAGTGATTGCATGAATGAAGACCGTTTTGATATCAAATCGATTGAGCTCATTTGCGATTCACCTTCTTTCCAGAAGATCATCAAGGAGAATATTGCCGACATTAGACAGTTCACCAGCAAATCAGCACAGCTAGTTGTACCGAACTTGTTGATGAGGCGAACTTCTTGATGAGGGAGAGATTAATCAACAAAGGTTTGTTATCCTTCATAGATAGATACTAGATAAACAGGCATTAGACAGTTCACCCGCAAATCAGCAATTGACTACTACTGCTCAAACTTGCTGATGAGGGATAACAAGGTTTTCATATATAGGTATGAGATAGCAATCGATAAGCTACTTAGAATGCTGCTACTATTACTCAAACTTGAGGGAGAGGTCATTGGACATCCTATAGATCTTTTCGGTGTTGGAGTCGTCAATGAACTTACCGTCCAAACTGGAGGCTCCATCTAGGGCATAGGTAGCCAAACGGATCGGCTGGCTAGCATAGTCTATGGCTCGGTTAGATATGGCTCATTAATACATAACAATTATAACGGGTTCAACAAGATATATTAGTCAGATCATGTCATATCGGTTCGGCCATAGTTGGTCGGATTGATCACGCAAGCACGTCATCTATAGGAGGGGATGAGTATGAAAGCCTCGTCATTGTTGTTGAGCAGAGGTCGCCGAGAGTACAGAGCTTGAACCCAACGAGGCCATAGCGGCTCAGTGTCTCCCTTACTTGACACACGGCATCGGTTTCTTGTACCGGTTGAACCACTTCACATATCACAGTGACTTCTCGAACACTTGCGATGATAGGTCTTTGTCCGACATGTGCTAGATCTGCTTGTGCTTGTGCTCTAAGATGATCGCCACCTCGTAGTTCATCAAATACTTGGCCTTCAAGAACTCTGCTCCCTACCCACAAGAAATTACATGTCAAACCCTAGAAATCAAACCAATTTTGATTTGATTTGGTGGAAGATGGAAACCCTAGAGGACAAAATCACCTTCATCGATCTTGAGCTCCGCCACGTTCTCCTCCTCCTTGTTGGACATGTCGTCGCCTAACTAAGTGCTCTCTCTCTCCTACCTCAATCATAGCTACAGTGATAGCGATGCCGTTATAGAGTCAGGAGGGGAAAAAAGGCAAGAGGTAGTGGGTTGAGCCGCTCTTAACGGGCTGGACCCATTGGGCTCGGACTTGAGCGTGTCCTTTCGGAGTGATCTGGATCGTCCATCCGAGGATACACGGGCTGATGATGTGTTGGTATTGCTCGTGTGTGCAGCCGAGCGGTCGGCGACAAGGACGGGCGGTGGTGTCGTCTTCCCCGGCGACGGGGGATATGAGGGATCGTTGCCCGAGGGAGTCACCGTATCCCGACGGTGGATACGGTCGATGTTTTTCATATTTGTTTTGCAGATTTATCCGGTGCGGCGGGCTCCACCTGGCGGTGAGGCAGGTGGCGGCCTCGAGGCGCGCGCGCGGATTGCTGCGGTGTGGTGCAGCGGCGTTCGTCCCTTCGTCTCCTCTCCTCCACTCGTCGTCGCCGGCGTGGTCATGGCGACCCCCGGGCCTCTCTCCGGTACCCGCCTCCTCCACCCGCGCCGCGCCGCCCGTGCAACCAGCCGCCGGCTCGGGGTGTTCCCCCGGCTGCTCCTCGCGCGCCGAGGACGGGGGCCTTCTGAACTAAACTCGATTGAGTGCCTTAACGATAACTCATGAGCTTTATCCTCCAGTTCTGACTTGGGGCTTCTTGGATTCCCACCAAAAGATTTGCATTACAGATTTCTTTCTCAGTTTACCCCAGTGTTTTGTATCAGGCAGCGTGACTACTCTAAGGTATTCATTTGTTTTACCTTTGCCTACTTAACCATACTCCTCTAAACCATCTATGACTAGCATCTTCTTTTCACCATGTAGACAATTGCAGTCACTCCATACCTTGTGAACTACAGCGGTGCTGTATTCCGCCAATACCCAGGTATTCTTAGTGTGAAGTCTGTAGTCTTGGCCACCAGTGATACACAATTTTGCTTTTAGGGTAACTTCTTATTACCTTCTAAAATTTCATTCGCTGCTTTGATTCTATAGTTAATATCTCATCAATTCAAATAACGAAATGTATCTTAAATAGTTCGTTTAACTTAATTCTAATCACCATGCTGATCTCAAATAATTGGTTTGACGTAATTCTATCCCTACCACCTCATGTTATAAAAGTTTAAACTTTATTATTGTAGCAGGTTAGCAGCCTGTCTCGTGTAGAAGTTTAAGCTTCATTAAGGCTGCACCTTCAAAGTACCTTTTGCATATCTGCATTTCGTCAAAAGTTAGCATTGCTTTTGCCATCTAAAGATTGAACCTGTAATAATGCAGAATGCTACTTGGTGGGAAGAGAATGTTGATCAGGAGAAATCGTCCGCATGGCGAACTTGAGGTTGAGGCCCTGCTGCTGACTTGGCTGGGTGCTGATCTGATTGGTGAGTGCAAACAGGAACGGAAAAAACGGTTGTCTGAAATTGCAGAAAAGGAGCCCAGGCGCTAAGGATGCAATTGCCTGCAATTGTACATTTGTGCTAGCATATGTTACTAGTCGTATGTGAGTAACAGGCACGAGAGTTGTGAGAGGAATTTTAGTTTCCTTCCTTTTTTCTGAGTATTTCTCTTTGAAGCATTAAGCAACTTCACTCTTCTTGTTTTCCCTTGACTATTAATCGTGCACGTGCAACGCATGTATGTAAAATACGTTATTGTTCCAAAAAAAATGTAATTCTAGTTAAGGATACGTACAAAAGCTTTGCTTGTTGGCTTAATTTCCAAAAGGCATACAAAAGCATACCAAATTAAGCCTACCAAATATATTAGTCTAGCGAACACCTGCGTGATTTCATGTGCCTAGATTTTCTTTAAATAAAATGAAAACGAAAATCATTATAAATGTGTTTTTTTTGCTTAAAAACAAATCTAACCACAGAATCTTCAGTCAAATTTCTGTCAAAACCTAATGCCCATTAGAACAATCAGGTGTTCCAAGTTCCATTAAAGGCCCATTAGATCACCCACATGAAATGAAGAGCAAATTCCAGTGACTAAAATAATCATTTATGCTACACAAACAATGTACAATTTTTAAACCATAGCACACATGATTTATATTGGGAGCAAATTCCTAGATCTCAACGCTTGCACCTTTGCATGCTTCCCATGCAAAAATAGATACACTGTACATGATTTATATTGGGAGCTTGGAGTTTCATAACATGATTTGAAACGTTTGCAGAGGAAAGTTGTACTAAAATGCCACCGTAACAAACTTACATGGAGTCCACGTGGTCCTGCTCCTCTGCCTGTCTGTTTGCAGTTTGTGCAGTCTGAACCAACGGAGTTGCTAAAACCAAACAAAAGGCAGCTGATATTAGATAGCGGAGATGAAAAAAAAACAGTAAACTTTACTCCCTCCAGAAGGCAATGCGTGGTTAAGTGAAGGAGGGGCAGCACATAAAGTATGGAGGCATAACCAAATGAAGTCACCTTAAGTAGGTTCACACTTCACAACATGATGTTTGATCAGCTTCAGGTCCTAGGATAGGACAAACTGTCATGTGGGGCGTTCAGTACGTGCGTCGCAAGTCGAAGTGCAAAGTTGCCGGTGATCAGAGCAACGCACACGAAGGATCAGCACCGGCGGCAACCAATTGAGATAGAGTTAGTTTGCTTTGATAAGTTTGAGATTGTTCAGTTTGTTACCGAGCCTTGCCGCCGTATAAGCAAGGACTCGGTTAGGCATTAGCATGTTCCTCCAGGTCATGCCTCGCTGGTGCGGCGCCGATCATGGCACCACCGCGCCGCCGAGGTCCAGGACCACATCCTGCTAAGTTCTTCAAATATAATCTCCGTTGTATTCCCTCGTCAAATATCCTCTTCCATGACACAAGCTCCCCTTCCTTGTACCATCTGCATCCATCCCACCAACAGTTCAACAGATCAACAGTGTATCACAATCCAAGCATTTGCCAACAATTTCAGAACCCAGCTAAGAATGAAAGAATATAATTAAGCAAGAGGGAATTAAATCTGAATCCATGATACAAGGCCATTTATAGCCAAGGATGCAGTAATTGATTCTTGGTTGCACAGTTTCTATTGAAGTAGTCAAAGGCTGCTAAAGGAAGCTTGCACGTACTGAGGACTATTTAGCTAATTTCACAAGATTTTTTCTTTCAGTGGCAATAACCTTTATTATGGATAAGGGAAACTACGATAGAAGATAATGGCAGCACACCACTTACTATAGAAATGACGACTACAAATAGTAAGTGATAGCCATGTTTAAATAGTAAGTCAATGACAAGCCAATAAAAACAATTTACCTTGTCTGTTTATTTTACTGGATATCATTGACACCGGGCAGCTCATTGTCCTATTGTTTTTGTCTCTTATAACCTCATCTCTCATATGCTATGACATGAAAAAAGGATGGTATTCAGCACATCTATTATTATTATTATTATTATTATTATTATTATTATTATTATTATATTATTATTATTATTATTATTATTATTATTATTATTATTATTATTATTATTACATGCATTTAGTAGATTTAGACATTCTATACCCGGCAAAATCCATTTATTTGAAAACATGGCAAATTTGCTCAGGACGCTAGGGGTAGTTTGCCTTCTTCAGTAGTGTTCTGTGGTCAGCCACTAGTCGACCACCCTTCTGGCACATGTAAACTAAACCATGCGTTAATCACAAAGAAAATTACCCAAAGGCAGGTGACAGGGTGCAATATTTAGATTGCCTCATCCCAAGAAACTTGCTGCATTCACATCCAAGAACCTGTATCAAGCCAACTTAACCTTGTCAACCTGAGTAACTAGGAGCAATGCTGCATATATTAGATCTACTCATACCTGTCGCCCAAGCCCATAGAGGCAGAACAACACAGGAAAATAATTGTAAAATTGCACAGTAGGACATGAAGCTATCTAAGCATTTCATTGAACATACATCTATCATATAAGAAACGAACCTCAAACCTGTCAGTGTCGACTGTCGTTGGTGATCCTGATTCAAATATTGCAGCTTGAGGTACCAGGTTTGGCCAGGTTGCTGATAGATCTGCACGCATCCACAGCATCATATTAACCAAGCATCAATTTTCCAAGAATTTAAAAACCTCAACCAATGAAACAATTTATGGAGCAACTATTGAACTTGGGAGAAGCACAGCAAAAGGCAGAAGAAGCAAAGCACAGCTAGAAGCAGATCTGTAGAAATGTGTACAGTGAGACTAAGATTTCGAGTGTATATAAGAGGGGTTGGGTCTATATATATACAGCCCAGTGGTTCAGTGGTCTAACACCCCCTGCAGTCGTAGCGGGAGGAGAACGGACGCAGAGACTGGACTGAAAACTGGTGAACAAAGACGTGGCTAGGCCTTTGGTCATTATATCGTCGAACTGGTGCGCCGATAGTACATGGAGCACCCGAACCTGTCCTAATGCAACCTTGTTACGGATAAAATGGATATCAATCTCAATGTGCTTGATGCGTCGATGATGAATCGGGTTAGCGGTCATGTAGACAGCACTGACATTATCGTAGTAGATGACGGTTGCAGAGGAGAGGGGTGCACGGAGCTCCTGGAGAAACTGGCGAAGCCAGCAACACTCGGCGACGGCGTGGGCAACGGCGCGGTACTCGGCTTCGGCGCCGGATTGTGACATTGCAGTCTGGCGTTTTGAGGACTAGGAGACTAGAGTGTCGCCGAGAAAGACATAGTAGCTGGACGTAGAGCGTCGAGAGTCGGGGCAGCCTGCGCAGTCCGCGTCGGAGTATGCGGTGAGAGAGTCGATGGGGTTGGAGCTGAGGTGCAGCTTGCTGGAGAGCGTGCCCTTCACGTAGCGTAGAATGCGCTTGAGCAGCGCGAGGTGAGGATCGCATGGAGCGTGTATGAAGAGGCATACTTGTTGGGCGGCATACGTGAGGTCGAGCCATGTGAGGGTGAGGTATTGGAGAGCTGGTGTGGGCCACGGTCTTCTTGTCGTTGGCCAGACGGAGTTCTTCAAGAACTAACATGTCATGGGTCTAGGCAAACAACGGAAGGGATGTGGCGTTGGCGATGTTGTCGGCGGTATTTGAGAAGCGGGGGTTGAGGCCTCGCACAAGGGCGAGAATGAGTTGAGAGTCAGCCACATGGTGGCCGACATCCCGGAGAGCATCAGTCTTGACCTTAAGGCGCTGGTAGTACGAGGAGATAGGAGTCTCCTTATACCATGGAATGGAACTCGTTGAGGAGGAAGATGGCGCGGGGCTGCTTGTTTGCGAGGAAGATCCGCTCGATAGCCACCCAGAGATCCCGGGCGATGGGGTTGGTATCTTTCATGGCGAGGTCGAGAACAGAATCGTCGACCGAGCCGAGCAGCCAGCTGCGCACGCAGCACTCGGCGATGTCCCACTGGGGGTCATCGGGGCGAGGTGGAGCGGAGCCATCGATATGTGACCGTAGGCCGAACTTTTCATAGAAGGATTTAAAGAAGAAAACCTACTTGGAATAGTTGGCGTTAAGGTCAAGAAAGATAGGAACGTGAGATTTCACGTTCACAGCAGTGTAGGGGGTGAGAAGATCGGCGAGGTGGTGCCCGAGGTGTGGTCTGGGGCACCGAGAGCCGGAGCAGATTCGGCGACTGGGAGAGTGCTGGAGTTGAGGGCAGACTCGGTGGCCATGATGAGAGAAGAACATGGACAAATTGCCGATGGGAGTAAGAGGCCGATGGGAGGAAGCTGATGGGAGGAAAGATCGGCTGATTAGAGAAATGAGAAGCCGATAGAGAGTGGGCCGGCCAGCCGATGGAGAGTGGTTGGCCGATGTGGAGTAGACAGTGGAGTAGGTGAGAAAAAGGTGGTGACAGAATAGGTAGGTCAGAGAGTGGTTGGGTCACGGACGTGCGAAGATTCACATCCGTGAAGGGAAGATTCACGTCCGTGGACTCGTGGAGGCCAAGGAGTGGAGTGGACGTGAAAAAGGCGGAGAGGAGCCGGACGCGAAGAGAAGATGTTCGCGTCCGGGAGGAAGGGATTCGTGTCTGTGGACATGTGGACACGTCAGATTAGTTCGGACGTGAGAGAAGAAGGTTCGTGTCCGAGAGCCGTTGAGCGTGTCGAAAAAGCGGGAACTGAGAGAGGGTTCTAGCCGATGGAGGGTGGACAAGTCCAGCCGATGGGAGGGCGGACGAGTTCAGCCAATGGAGACGACGAGCGCAGAGGTGCGCCGGCGTGGGAGGAGAAAGGATGCACGAAGCAAGAAGAAGGGCGAAGATGGGTGCGAGGCGAGACGAGGAGGCGGATGGAGACCGTCGCCTTGTCGCGTGGAGGTGGAACGGAGAAAAGAAAATATTTGCGGAGAAGACGGGGAGAAGACAGGGACGGAGACGAGAGAGCGAGGAGAGAGTACCGGGAAGAATGTCGGTGACGGGGAGAAACGTCGACGATGGGGAGAAAAAGGTCGGTTCGCCGATGGAAGAAAGCTAGCGCGTCGAGATGTCTAAACTTGCTCTGATATCATATAGAAATATGTACAGTGAGACTAAGACTCCGAATGCATACAAGGGGATCGGGTCTATATATATATAGTTCAGTGGTCTAACGAGATCACAAGAGAGTTGGATGATGAACAAGAATATAGAGTAATGACGTGCAAAGAATAACAGTTGTTTTATTCATGCATATTTTAGGAGGGCACCATATATCAAAAGAACTAATTCAATTCAACTTTCAGGATCGATGTGCATTTGTATGGTTGAGGGTCCTTAGAAAGAAGTAGTCCAGCGAGAATCAGGCTCATGATGTTCATCACACATCAACTCTGCCCTTATGGCTTTCTTCTGTCCCCTTGACAGAAGTGCTGCCTCAAGAAACTAATTCTAGGCAGAGCGCCCAACCACTACGGTTCATTGGAAAAATGTATAGCATAGGTACTGTTGATAGTTTGGAGAGGGTAAAAAACTTGAAAGATAGAAGGATGGTATGAGACCACGCTGTATCGAAAAATTACCTTTGATAATTTGGCTTATTATGTTGTAGACCATGTATGGTTTGAAAAGTTGCATCAGGACAGCAACATGAGCACTTTGTGTATTAAGTCATGGGGGATTGATTTTGCTTTGCCTGCAAGAAGAAAAGGATTAGTAGATAAATGGAAGGCAGAGCAATAAAAGAAGACCACTCCACAGGAGCAACATTTTACTGGTCAGGCATTAAAAGCAAAAAGAAAAAAAAAGCTTCAATTCAAATGGACATTGATAGCACATACAATGGCATACCCCTTATGAGTTCCAAACTGCACCTCTTGATGACATAGTTTGGCCGATGGCACTCTCATTCCAAGCTTTGGTATCAAAATTTAGTTTCAGAGCATCTTGAAGAGTAAAATAGTAACAAGAGATTTCATCATTGCTGTTTTTACCGCATACATCAAATGGCTAGGAATGTAATTGTCCATGTAAACAAAAACAGAAGAAAGGCCGCTGCAGTTTTATAAGGAACTAATATGCATGATGGAATCACAAAATATTTTGTCAATTATCAATTTTTTGAAACTCTTGTAGGAAATCAAAATCAAGGAATACTCTCCATCTAAACTTGGTGGGAGGTACAAAATCAAATTAACACACTCAGACCGTAAAATAGAACCTTTGAGACATATTGTCGAACAGTTCATGAGCAACTGAGCACCAAAGCGTCTTTGAACACTATAAACAGACACCAAATACCCAGCCTTACTCCAGTTCTATCCCCAAAAAGTAGCAGGCTACGATGCTCCCTGGCAAACATATATATATTAGACTAAAAAGACATGGATGGAACTTCAACCTATCTCTAAAACTTCAATGGTACCTGTAGGGAATGGATTGTTTGTAGCATACAAACACTGGATCGATGAAGCTCCGATGCTTTGAAGTAGGCGCAAAGAATTTTGGTCGAGACGCTGAATGATCGCTGAGACAAGTCTCTGAAGCACAAACGTTTCCCATATTACATATCAGCCTTAGAAACTACCAATACAAATTGGAAAAATCAGGAAAGGATAAAAACGATTAGCAAAGAGCTACACGGGTGCGTGTGCAGATCATAGAAAGACAGCGGCAGCCGCGTTACCGCTCACCAGAGTCACCTCTTGCTCCTCCCACTGATCGGCAGGCGCGTCATCCCCACCAGGCAAGTTAGGGCTCGGGAGCGCACGAATGCGACGGGCGTGAGCGAGGTGGTGGCCATGCTCAATCCCAGATCCAACAGGAGCTCGGGGAAGGCTGAGAGGGGATGCGCGCGGCGAGGAGCACCTGCGCTCGTGTTGGGGAGGCCGGCCGGCGCGCGGCTTGGGAACTTCAATGCTCTTATACATCTATAAAATACAAATTTATAATGGCCGAATTGTTATAAAAACCTTACCATCCATTGATTTGTTCCAAAACTACTTCAATGCCCATAATTCATATTTATCCATGACAAAGTACATGCATTTTAGCTAGTTAGTATAGATATAGATGTAGATGAGAGAAACATATAACTTTCAACAACCACTGCCGAGTAAATTCGTGTGCGCGTCCAATTGTACATTCCTACATTGTATTGTACTCTTAGAAAAACAATATCAAGGGCAATTTATCCTTTCAGAATATATGTTGTTCCAGACACACTATGGATTTCTATGCTCCTTCTAGGGGTTCCTGTTCCTACTAAAATGTGATGTGAGGTTGGGTAACAAACCAAAAAAAATGAGCAAAGTAGTATTCAAAATACCGACAATAACATTTTACCGGTAGTTAAAGTTTTTTATCAATCCAAACCGGTCCTAAATTTCTCCGTATTTTAGATCTAAAATTTTTCAGCTACATCGTTTGCATTTTAGCTTATTAGTCTTAATTTTTTTATCGTAGATTATTTTTTAGCATGGACTATAAAATTTATCCAAAAAAATACTTTTAGAGTCGCTAGTAACCATTACTTATATCTTATAAGTAAGAAGAAATTGCGGTAAAAAGTACTCCAGTACTACTAGTAACTCCGAGGAGTCCAGAAGCTTCTGTTAGTACGGACTTATTTAAAGATGCGTGCGACCTCAAGGTCCCATCTGCAAAACACCACCGCGACGAACGAAGAAGTGGGAAGACGGCAAGAGAGGAAGGGGGGATCGCGGCCGTGGAGATGGAGACGCGAGGAGCAACCTGCAGATCCGGCGGGCTCCTACTACTCGCCGCCATCCTCACGGCGGCCGCCTCCGCCTCCTCCATCGGCGACAAGTGCGCCGCCTGCAAGGCCGTTGCCGTCTGTTCCCTTTCCTTCCGTACTTCTTTTTCCCTACGCGCTCAATTCACTCAGCCTTTGGAGTTGAAGCAATTTACTGGTTCGTATTAAAATCATTTTGCGTCATTGGGGGAAGATATTAGCATTTAAGGTACCATATTTTCTACTCCTGGCCCGGAGGTAGATCGAGGCTTACTGTCCTAGTTCTTCAAGCATTTCCTAGGACATTGTAGAATTTTCAAAGCATATATTGCTTCAGTAGTTTTGAGTGTACATTGTAGAGATCTGATGTATCGGTTGTCTTGTTTGCAGGCGGAGCTAGAGATTGGAATTTCAAGTGTGAGTAAACTCTTTTTCTGTCTGTTTTGATTTAACTATTCTACCACAATTTAAAATGCTGATTTGGAGTTTATGTGTATTGCAAAGTAGCTCTTCAAGTATCAAAATAATTCAACTTATTTCTGTAAAACAACAATTCGCATAATCTTTATAGCATACATTCTTCTACTGTCGTTGTTATTGGCACTATTGGCAAATTATTAACTTTCCAGAGTTCTCTAATGCAGGAGAAACCAAGAAATCACTTGGACTTGCGCAACCGCTTAAATTCAAAAGGTCAGCGTGAAGGGAAGGTCATTGATTACAGGCATGTTAACCAACATGGTCACTTCTCTGCTCAATCATCAGGAACAACATTCCTGTGTGTTACAACATTGTTATCATTTGATGTTTCAACACTTCTGTTATGCAGTTCTATAGTTGAGCACGTCTGCTTTTATTTTTCAAGTGCAGTACAGGCATAAGCTCATGATAATATACAACATTTATATATGCATACATGTTTTTTCTGGGGAGAAACTTTGTATTGATCATTGTTACTTTAACACTAAATATAGAGTCTCTTTGTCATTTTAGATGTCATTTGGTTTCACATACTTGCTTGATTGAGGTATAAAACCTACCATTTATTTTGTATCAGTATGTGCTTAACTCTGTATATGTGATGCAGAGTAAGTGAGCTTCGGGTTGTTGAGCTTCTGGATGGCCTATGTGATAAGATGCAAGATTATACCCTGCAGAAGGTAGAAAAATAAATCTATCCAAATATTTTAGCATTTTTTTTACTTCACACTATGACCGTATTTTTGAGGCTATGACCTTTTTAGTTCTTTTTTTATATGGAGTTGTATATGGGTATCTGAACTGGTCAATCTGGTATTATTGATATTCTATATAATGCTAGCATCTGTCCAAGCATTTTAAGCCATCCAACAACTTTTGATGTATGCAGTTGGAATCAGGAGAAAATGGATGGGTGAAAGTAGCGGATTGGAACAGTTTTAAAACTGGTAATCTTGGACATTTTTATCACTCGTAACTGTAAAATAAATCTGGAGCGATGAACTGTACTTTCTTGTACTCAATATGTTAATTCACTCATCCTGTTTAATTGCTATCTTACTTCAGGCAATGGTGCAAGCACTTGATTTAGACTGTAAATTCAGAGACTATAGCCTGCTTTGTGCTTTTGAGCATTGCTAATATTCTCACCATGATAATCCAATATAGAAACAAATTTTGCATTACATTATTGAGATGGTCTTCATCCCATACATGGAAATGAACTCATGGAATATATTTATGTTAAATGAGAAGCAAACACCACTTATCACAATAGAATCACTGAAATAATATTCAAAATTACTAGCTACTGGTGTTTCTGCATTGTATTTGTCACAATGAAATCAATAAAATAGTATTTCCAAATACTAACTGTGGACTACCCACTTCATTGTTCTTTTGTAGAAAAGAAGGCTGCAGCACGAGCACACTCCAAAAATTTATCCTCCTTCTGTGGAAGGTATGATATGATTTGCAGACTAGTTAGGATTCTAATCACTTGGATAACAAACAATATCTATCTCTCCCCCTTCAACCTTCCGTCACCAAACATCAGTGTATGTTATTGCCTATGTAAAATGACCCTTTCTTGCTTTTTTATTTGTTTATGGATTTAACATATTTTTATTGTGTTTCTGACCTCTTGTTACAATTTTGTAATCTTGTTGCAAACACTTTGGAACGGTGTTATTTCTGGCAGGTGTCATTTTCTGTACATAAAAGGACCTCAATTCTTGTAAATAAATTTCACTATGTTTTTTTCATAAATGATGTGTACATATCTTTCTGCAGATGCCTTTTCTAGCTACTGATCTATTTTTTTTGTCATTTACTAGCTAACATTTTTTCTTGTTGACCTGATTTATTCAGGATGAATAACTCTTAATAATCTATATGCTTTGAAAGTTCGAAGTTATTGCTTGGTTAAAAATAATATCTTTCTCTGTGACCTCTCGTGGCTTCTAAATTAGACTGTTGTGTACTTAGTAGATGAACTGACAAAGTTCACTCATGGTGCAGGTTACTGGAGGAAACTGAGGATGAGGTAGGCTGCTTCTCTTGAATGACATTTATACAATGTTTTTTTTATATATTAGCAAATATCGTCTGAATTCTCCCTTTGCTTGGCAGCTGTGTTTTATTATGAACTAGACAGATCTATCTTAATTTAGTTGAAATAGGGCCTTATCTAGAGCTTTTTTTTTTTGCAGCTTGCCGAGTGGATAAAAAAAAGCTCTGCAGAATCAGGAAATGTGAGCAGAGCACTTTGTGCAGATATTAGCAAACACTGTCAGTCTACAAGGTATGTGCTAATGTGCTACGAATATGAATAAGGTGCTGCAAAGTACCCAACATGAAATCAGAGTAGTATTTTCCTTTGTTCGGTGATTTCTAGAACATTTTGTCATCATGCCATAGCAACTGTCTAAGAGATTGTTGTACTTGCAGAAATTTCTTTGCAGACCTCTAGTTCACTAACAATCCTTTCCTGCCGTTTCCAGTGCTACCATTGAGATCGACAATGAGCTATAACACCAAGCATTCAGGCACCATCTTTATTTTGCAAAGCAAAGCCGGTGAAGACCTGGAAAGTATAAAGGAACAAACTCAAATAGTGTCTGATAACATTTTAGTCGGACTCTTACATGAAGCTGCTCAATCTAATTTCATGTGTTGTATCTCTGCAATTCCTGTCCTTAAAAAGGGAACTGCTAGTCATTCCATATAGTGTTGGTCTGTCTGGACTAATCTGTTGAGAACATTCGATCATGAAACAAATTTTGCATAGTAAATTACGGTTAAAATCAGCCCGGTGAACTGATTCAGGAGGTTTTTGTAAGGCGTTTTTTTTGAGGGGATGCAATAGAGTTTACATGAAGGTTTTCTAATGTTGAAGAAATCATTGAAGTCCCATTAGGAAGAATTTCCGCATTCCAAATAGGACCATGATCCAAAATTGTTTTATTGGAGGCTTATATATAGCTGCAACTCATTTCTTTTGCATGTGCCCATGCATACTAGTAGTAATTGGAGGCATCTTTCTTGTGAAATCTTTTTATTAATAAAAAGAGAGAATCTACTCACCAAATTTATTCCGGTTTAATGATTTATTATTGATATTGTTATTTTCTATAATATATCGGTGAGTTTATTAATTGCTTTACTGGATTGTATTTTTTCAAATATACCTAAAATACTCTTATAAGGTTAATAATTAATTTATAAAAAAATTATAAATTTTTTATAGCCTATATGTACAAACAATGCACAAACTATAAGTTTCAATATTTTTATATTTTTATTTTTTAAAATATAATTTACTATATGTAATACTTTTTGTGTTATTATTTTTAATGTAAATCATCTTTCATATGTCGTATTTTTGTGCTATTATCTTCTCTCTTATATATAACACAAAAATATTTTTTTTAAAAAAATAACATTAAAATTAAAACTTGTATATTCTGTAAGGAGACTATACAATTTTTTTATTTTTTAAAACTTCTAATGTGATAAATCAATTGTTAAAACAAAGGCTTAGTTTAATAATATATTGTAGAATAATACTAATTAATAAAATCGTTGGTATAGTATAGAAATAGATAATATTAATTGTAAATCATTTAACTAGAGTTGATTCTGTTCAATAAGAAACCAAATGATCTTTATGAGTTCGGGAGTCATTAGAAACATGAAAACTTTCAATTAAATTCCTGTAAAATCCCAATGGAGCCCGTAGTAATTTCGGATGCAAACAGAAGACTTTATTATGTACTAACGAAGGTTTCAACTTGCAAAAAGAAAAAGTGTTTCAACTTTGATATCCGAGACCGCAGAGGCAAAGAGCACGCGGAAGGTGACTTTGAAATAGTAGGAATAGCAATTTGAGTCCTCTTATTTTTCCGAGGGGCAATATGCAAAAATAGGAGATATTTATTATTTGGATTTTTTTCTCATTTATTGACTGCTAGTACGGAGTACTGCAAAGAGGGATCAGCTCAGAATTATATTAAAAAAAATAAAATAAATGCAAAGATAGAAGAGAATAGTATAGTCGCAGTTGGCTTGACTAAGCACGACAGTCCTGTGTCATCGACACTGGGATCGGTCTAGCTTAACCTATTTAATAATCGTAGAAACTGTTTAATAAATTTTCTCGCTTATCTTACAATTTTCTATATTTTTCATATTTTTAATTTTTTTCACACATGTTTTTTATTTTTATTGACTAAACAGGCTACTGACCTGGGCCGGTCCGTTTAAATCTTGGTCAGGCTGTCTTTAAACGAACTGTGTCTGACCGGTCTCGGGCCTGGGCTGGATCATCTAAACGAACTGTGTCTGACCGGGCTCGGTCCGGGCCGAGCCGGGCCGGTCGTTTGGCCAACTCTAAGTCGCAGTTATACATAGAGAGAGGGAGGGAGGAGTAGAGTAGATAGATCGGCGTGGGAGAAGAAGACGAGCGCCCAAGCCCCGAGCCGGAGTCGTCGCCGTCGCCGTCGCCGTCGCCGGCGAGAGGGGAGACCAGATCGATCCATTCATCCATCCGTCCTGCCGAGGTACGCCAACTTCCCCGCCTCCTTCTCCTCCGATTCAGATCCATGTGGGACCCTGCGATTCCGTTGTGAGCCTCTCTGCGATTTACCTGTCCCATCTCGTCGCTGCCTCGCCGGCAACCAGCCCTAGCCGCACGTCACTGCTGCTGTGCTGTGATTGCCCAAAATTGTTGTTCTGCTTTCAGCTTGAATACAGAGAGAGGAGAGGTGCTGTGTGCTGTAGCCTCTAGGGTATAAGAAGAAATTACTGAATCGAATCAATTTCTCTCGGATCATTAGGTCCCAACTGCTTTGCTAGCATACTGTATTTATCCATGCTCTTTTGTATCTCAGCGAGGAAAAATTGTGAAGCACCTGTGGGCTGCTGTTTCATCATTTTGGTGGATTCACTTCCAAACTTCAGAACTGAACTTTCAGATTGTTTCCGTGACAATGAAAACGCACGAGAGGGCTGCTAATTTTGCTCTTGCAGGTACATTTATCTGTTCAGTTCAGCCATCATGGCATCACCACTGTTTGTTACCATTTTCTTTCTACTCCTTTGGGCAAACTGAATATTCTATATATTTTACGTTGCATGCAGGTTTGAGTTTGGCGCCTCTTGTGGTTAGAGTAGACCCAAATGCGAACGTCATATTGACAGCATGTCTTGTCGTCTATGTGGGCTGTTACCGCTCTGTCAAGCCAACTCCACCCTCTGTAAGCAATATGCTTCAAATTCTTTTATATCTACTGAGCCATCTGTTGGTGCTAATGTGATAGGTTGTTCACAAAATTCTATATATGGCTAGTTAACTTGATTCCTGCATTTGTTTTTATGTAGGAGACAATGTCCAAGGAGCATGCTATGCGGTTTCCTTTGGTGGGAAGTGCTATGCTTCTTTCTCTGTTCCTCCTATTCAAGTTTCTCTCGAAAGACTTGGTCAACGCTGTTCTCACTGCCTACTTTTTCATTCTTGGCATTGCCGCTCTCTGGTAAGTCCAAACCTTCCTTGGAAGAGCTTTTCCATTCATGTAACTACTTAATACTGTATTTGTGCAATTAAGATTGTTTATGTGCTTTTTTTTCTTATGCAGTGCAACTTTGCTGCCTTCCATGAAACGATTCCTTCCAAAAGAATGGAACGATTATGCCATCGTTTGGCGTGCTCCATTTTTCCACTGTATGTCTGTAGGACCCAAACCTCATTTTTTAATGCTCCACTCATTGGTGCAATTGTGTATCATATGTCAGATTGTTGCATCTGTGTATCTGTCAGATTGGTGTAATTATGAATCATGTTACAAGCTCATGCCTTGGTGGTCTTTTTAAGTTCATTGATTTCTTATTTCAGTGCTCTCAGTGGAGTTTACCAAGTCTCAAGTTGTTGCATCAATCCCAGGATTTTTCTTTTGTATATGGTATGCTGCGAAGAAGCATTGGCTAGCAAACAATGTTTTGGGGATTTCTTTCTGCATTCAGGTATGCTCTTGCTTCATTTTGAGATATAAGGTCAATATGCATTATTAAAATTATTATGGTTCGAAAGCTTCACAAATATGTTCCGTTTTCCTCCTAAACTTTACTTGGGGAGAACCCTGATTCTCTCTATCTTCCAGGGAATTGAGATGCTATCACTTGGATCATTCAAAACTGGTGCTATTCTCTTGGTATGGGTTGTTTGTACTGAACTGAAACTTATATCTTCTGGTGGAACTCTTATTATGTCACCCACCCACCCATGCATCTTACTTTTTTTTTTCACCATTCTTCTATCAAAATCATTACTTAGTGGAGCATGGCAATACAATTTGAATTATCTGACATTCTAGAATTTATGTTTATCTTTCTTTTGCCTATGAAATTAAAATCCTGTTATATTTGTAGAAATCATTGCACTGCTTGCTGTACTGTGTAAAGCTTTATTAATTTGTAACGCTTATGTATCATTGGATTTCCATTTTGATTCAGGCTGGACTCTTTTTCTATGATATTTTCTGGGTTTTCTTCACTCCGGTTATGGTCAGTGTTGCAAAATCATTTGATGCTCCGATAAAGGTTAGTATTCTTTATAAGTGAATTTGACTCTTGTTTTGATACAAATGTCATTTTTTTAGAAAAAAAAGGTTAATCTGGTTGTCCCTTTTTTCTGGATAGCTTCTATTTCCAACAGGAGATGCTGCACGTCCATTCTCTATGCTTGGCCTTGGTGACATTGTAATACCTGGTTAGTAATGAATTCTTTAGGATGTTTAGTGCTATTTTTTGTCTGGTCTGTGATTTCTGATTGGATAGTGATGACTGATGACATCTGTATCAGAGTGACAACTTGTTTGAAGTTATGATCCATAGCAAGCTGTTAGTTTAACTGGATTATTTGATAAAAATAAGTACCTGATTTCAAACTTATATCTGTTTACCATATCATTTTAGTACCTTTTTCTGTGGTTCTAAAAGGGAATAACTGAGAAAAGAAACAACTGTTTCGAAGTAATGTAGATATAATTTGAGTTCTTTTTGCTGATACAAGGAGTGTAGGCTCGAGTCTTGCAGAAAATAATTGTAACTTCAACTGCTATGTTATCCGGATGAGTGCAACAAGATTATCTTCTAAGTTCAAACTACTTAGTAGTTGTATGAGGGTATATGTTGGTTTTGGGCGATGATATTACTTGTTTATACTTGACTCATAGTAATAAAATGAATCAGATCCATTTTGAAGCCCTGGCATTTGATTCGTCATTTTTCTTCTAGGGATAATTTAGGTTGGTTGGGAGGTGTGTGTGGGTGCCTTTTTTGAATGATGCATTGGACTCTTTGTTACCTTTAGTAGCGCTGAAGTGGGAGTAACTTATTGATGCTACTTGCCACATATTATTTGTCTTTTCTTAGCATTCTCTGTAATTCTGCATCTTTCATGATTGAAAATCATGAAATTCTCACATATTTCTGCAAGCCACAACTCTTCTATTAACAAATAATATTCACTTCTACGTTTGTTTCCAGGTATATTTGTTGCGCTAGCTCTGCGTTTTGATGTCAAAAGAGGAATTAACCGTTACTTCAAGAGTGCATTTTTGGGTTATACTGTGGGTTTGACCGTGACGATAATTGTGATGAATTGGTTTCAAGCCGCACAGGTGAGTCATGTTACTTAGGATTCTTGCCATCATGTTTCCTCCACTCCTTTTCAAGGAAAATCATAAGTGTGAACTTACTGTTTGTAGATTATTTTTTAAAAATAAATTGTTATACATACATTAATTGTATGAAGGTAATTGTTGTGGTGAATCTGCCACCACATTTTACGAATCACCCCCAATATTTCATCACAGACATGCTTGAGGATCTGTATTTTTCATTTTTATCTGTAGCGAATTCATGCATCTTGTGTGTAGTACAAAGAAAGTTATAAACCTTGTGAATGGAAAAAAATTAAAAGAAATAAAATTACATAAGTATCCAACTGTTACTCTTACTCCAATTATAAAAAGAAGAAAGTTGCATCTGATTTCTGTCATCTCTGAAATATTAATGCCCTCTTCTTTTGTCCTCTCTGTTTTTGCAGCCTGCCCTCTTGTACATTGTTCCTGGTGTGATTGGTTTTGTTGCTGTTCACTGTTTATGGAATGGAGAAGTAAAGCCAGTAAGTTTGTTACCACTCACCATGGTTGATCCCACCTTGTTCATTACTCTGAACCTTGAGAGTAGCTCAATGAATACCATTATCAAGTGTGTACACAATGGTATTTATTCCGTTGAAGGGCCCCTTTTTGCTTAATTACTGAAGACTCAAGGGTAATAACCTTTGGTGCATACTCCTTAAATCCTACTGTAAGACGTGGGGTACCTGTTTTTGACATGCAAGAAAGAGTGTTCTATATATTATAATATATACAACTTCTTAGCAGAATCACTGCAGTTTGGTATTCCTGTATTTTGAAGTTAGTGTTTATTTTCTAAGACTGGAGCAATGACCATTCCATTTATATTATACATCATCTGGCCTGTAGCTGATGTTGTTACAGATTATGTGGTTCAGGTGCTGAAAGGCCCAGAACACTTCATGATCTCTAGAACGTAGATGGAATACTTTTGTGCCAATACAAAAATGAACTTTTGTTTTCTTATCTTATTGTGACTATGAACATGTTTGAAAATGCTATACTTACTGACATTTTATTACATTGCCAGCTCCTGGAGTATAACGAGTCAAATGCTGAAGAGGAAGAAGCTGTTGAAGAAGATACTGATAGCAAACAAAACAAAAAGGAGGAGTAGCGCTCTAACAGCAGGACAAGAAAAGACAGTAATTTCATGTAAGGTCATCGGCAGCTAAGTAGGATGGATGACCTCTCGGATACCAACTCACTTAAGAACTTAGAAATGATTCGCATGATAGAAAACCTTTTTTGATTTAAGAATTGTTTCGTCTGGTGAGTAGACGGGAAGAGAGTAGATTTTTAAGAGGCTTGACGATATGATCCAGTGACTTGACTCTATCCGGTACCCCCTTTTGCGTTAGTACTGACTTATTTATAATGGTGGTACTAAGGAAGGATTTACCTGAATTTTTGGTATGGCAAATAGCGCTGTGTGATATCTTTCTTGGTAGCTTCACTTGTTTGATTAACAAAACCATGCAGATGCATCCCTTCTTCCGTTTGGAACTATCGATCTGACACATTTTTTTTCTTAGGAGCTGCACTCTTTCTCGCAAAAGGCTTGAAAGACCGAATTATTTACATCGTCCAGTCTTTCACACTTTTACTGAATTAGGATTACGCTTTTCTGATTGAATTATGTGTATAGATCTATCGGAGTGGAGTGTGTGTGTGTGTGTGTGTGTGGGGGGGGGGGGGGGGTTATAGAACTCACATTCTCTGCTAAACTGTTGTTTTGAACTGATGTGATGTGCAATGGAGGTGTATTGTTTGGAAGGGTACTAAACCAGAGAGTTCATCTCACCGCATTTGGTGTAGTTGTATTTGTATGGTCAAGTACAGAATTTACTTAAGCTTCCTTCAAAGAGAATATTTCCTCTAGTCGCCACTTCTGCGAAAGGAAGAGAAGTTTGAGTGCAGAATAAAGTAACCGTGTCTCACAGTCAAGAGTGCGATGCGACCGAAAGAATCGAACCCAATTCGTCGCTGACATCTAAAGTCATGCCTGAAAATAGAAATGCATCTCTCTCCTACTACATTTTCTCTTGTCCTATAGAGAGGACTAATCTCCGTTTCTTGTGACTGCCCTTTAAGTTCGACAGATATATAGTTCCAGTGGTCTTATCTTGGGACAACTACCTGTCGTACGTGTTTTAACTCTTGGGCTCAACTTGGAACCTACACCATTCTGACTAAAGAGGCCAGGAACCATTCCTTATAAGTTGGACCGACATGCACAGGCGAAGCCAGCCAAAAATGTTACCGGGTTAGCTCCATTATATAGTACGGTGAACCATAAATCGAACAATGTTTTAGTATTTTAGTAGAGTATTCAGGAATTTTGTAAAATGAGGCTAGCTCCATTACATAGCACGATGAACTATGAATCGAACAATGTTTTAGTAGAATATTCAGGAATTTTGTAAATGAGGCTAGCTCCATTACATAGCATGATGAATTATAAATCAAACAATGTGTTAGTAGAGTATTCAGGAATTTTGTAGATGGGGCTGGCTCCGCCCCTACCGACATGTTACGAAGACATGTCAGCACACGTCACTGCATCCACACCGGGATTGTGTCTCGACTATTGACACGTATTTAACAGATGGAGAGAAGTAATAAAAATAGACTATTCAGCTCACGTATTTCTCAATAAAAAGAAAACACGTGTGAATGAAACAGGGCACCAGGATTTAACACATCCATGGATGAAGTCGTAAGCTTGTAACTCCACCGCTACGCCAAAGGGATTTAACACACTAATGGATAAAGCCGTTTACTTAGTCAAATTATACACTAGCTAGAATCGAGGCTGCTTGTTCGGTGCAGTGATCGGTCACGCACTTAGATCTACGCAAATATGGAATCATACTTTTTTCCTATTACCTTGTAGTTCATGTGCTTTACAATTTTATTAGTGTTTTTTTTCTTTTCTCCTTTTTTTCAGCAGTGGACAACCGAAAGTTAAGCTAATCAACCTTCTGATTTCTGTACAATATACACAATATACCATAGTAAGCCCAAAATCGACTTTTTGGTAGCTATAAAATACAATACGCACACACACACACACCTATGCTTCCTGCTTTGTGAGATGCCAAACTAATGTTCGTGCATATATATATATTCATACGGATTTGCACATCGATTTAAAGTGTAAATTAATCAATTAATCAGCAGAATTTTCCAGGAAGCAGGATCAGATGCTAGCTAATCACATGTGAGCATGACACTGCCAGTCTCATTATATACCAAGCATGTCTTCTTCCCTTTTAATGGAGTCTTATTCCGACGTGCTCAAAGGGAAAACGAAAAGAAAAGGAGGCTAGCTAGGCATGCATGCAGATATACTCTGAATTGACATCTCAAAAAAGTATTCTCATGGAGTAATGCCTTGCAAAATGGAATACATATATTTTTTAGATAATGATTTCATTAGACAATAAAAACATCAGGTTTCTGTATCAAATATATATGAATGCATAAAAAAAAGAAGAAAAATCTTAGACAACATAAACATATCATGTTATCTCACAACCTTGCACTACTACACCATCAAAAAGCATAAAGTCCACGAACTACTCTTCGGAACAACGCCATCAACAACGGTTCGTCGTTTTTCCGCTGATATCGTCCAAACCGACTAAAAGTCAGTGCTGGAAGTTATTCTTTTGTCTTAGAAAAATTGAATGAACCCAGCTGGACTAATTAGTAAGATGCCCGACCAGCTTGTTTATATAAGGTGAAGCAACAAGGAAAATTAAAGTTGTAAGTTGCCAAACTAGAAATGGTCTGATGCCTAGCTTGTAATGCCGATAAAGCACAAGAAAAAGACTTGCTTACATGTACTACATAGGTTTATTCGATCGTCGATGCATGTGCTTCTATTCACGTGAAAAAAACAAAAGTTTTTGAAAGAATCTAAAGGAGTTCTGACAAAGTCTCAACTTGGTCGGACTGACATTTCAACTAAATTATTGTTCATCTCAACCCCTAATTACTAATTAGTCCTGACCGGTCCACAGTATGACCAGCAACAACCCCCGTCACTCTCTTTTTACTTCACAATAATGCTACAACTTCCGTTTTTATAAAGCATAATAAAAGTTTTCAAGGTTACTCTTTAAACATTAATTTTTATAAGATATATTCTTAAACTAATACTGTTTGAAAGTAATATTAAGTATGATTTGGTTGGTGCAATATTAAATTTAAATTGAAACGAGAAAATTAATTAAAAAAATATAAAAAAATATTTACAAAGATTTCACAAAGCTTATAATATTCTCTTAAAAATTTTAAAAGAGCTATTTAAAACGAAGGCTAGAGAGCTCAACAGCTATCCATAAAGAATCTCACGGTCGAGCCAACCACGCTCTTCACACTAATCAAGAGGTGACACACATCCCCATAAGTAGATCGTGTGCGGCACCATGCCTTCGCGTGAACGTGCACTCCTGTGCAAGTTGTGGCCCCGCTCATCAGCCTCCATTGCACCTCCACGTGCACTTGTGCGTGTGAGTGCGTGCTTTTGTGGGCCATGCTTGCCCGCTTGCATCTTGGCCATTGCCATCGGGCCATTGTGCCGTTGAGCTGCTACCGTTGCTGTGCTGAAGCCATTATGGGCTATGCTGCTGCTGCTAGCCGTCACCCGGCCTATTCGTCTACATTGCTTGCGTGGGCCGCCATCACTCTTATGACTATGCTCTAGGTAGCCGCATTGTGTGGTAAGCGACATGTGCCGTCTCTTTCTCTCTCCTTTTCTTTTCTTTTTTTTGATGATTACACACTTAATCTTATAAAGGTCGTTATGAAGATCTCTTCACATGCTGTCCGTTTCTTGTATGTCATCTTATATTTAAATTTGTCATCCGATATCTCTAATTACTTCGGATCTTAACTCACTATTGATTAAGATTAATCTTTAAGAATCTTAACTTCGGTTTAACTTTTTACATGGTATTTCAATAATGTTACTTATAGTCCTAGTCCTTGATTTTGATTAAGATTAACCTCTATTAACTACATACAAATAAACAATATATATAATATCGTAATCTGACCCATATTAATCGCACGTACATAAGCTAACAACCGTTAACTTTTTAAACCAAATTTACAACAAAGAATACAATGTATTTGTCAATTTTTCATCACAGTATAAAAACATCACATGGTTATACAGAAAAATATCAAAATTAACTCAAAAATTAAGGTTAAATTTAATTTTGGATATTCATGAGGTTTTCTTTTATTCTTTTGAGAGAGCTTTTTTAATCTTCAGTCAGTGGTGGAGCCAGACTCGCAAAAAATTTTGGTTGAAAGAGGCCAATAGTGTTTTTCCCCCATTGCCGAAGCTACATTAAATTCAGTGTGAAATTTGAAGCTGTGGGAGAGGCCTAGTCCTTGCTCGTCTCCCCCTGTTTTCCCCCCCGTCTAGAGTATATGAAACATGATTAATGGCCGAGTTATGGCCGATTGTGTGTTTTACATATATCTTCTATACGTGAGCATTTACGTGTTGTTTGCCATACGTCTCCCTGAATTCTTTTTGCACATGATAATGCAAACATTCCTTTTTAATTTAAAGATAATGCAAGCATTTTGCAGTACGTCTCTTCAATTTTTAAATTTATGGAGCCACACGTAGTTTCAAATGCAGGGCAAACAAATACCCTGACTACAACTTTGTGCACAAATAGCCAATTCTTAATCACAAGTTTTTACCAATTGCCATCTACTCCGTACTAGCACATGTAGCAGTAATAGATGAATTAAGATTTGGTTCATGGATGATATGGCAGATCGTGTCCTCTTTTCACTGGGTTCTTCACTTCTTCCTGGCCAGGGAAGCATTTGTTCCTATCAAATCGTATGAAAAACAAAGGAAGCATTTGCTATCGTGGGTCCCACCAGCCATGTACCGTCTCCCTCCTCTGTCCCCTCCCCTCTCCCCCCCTATAATACCCAGCACCAGAAATTGAGTTGAAAACGAGCTTAACGGAAGCTCCCGCGGTCCTCAGAGGGGTCCCTCCGTCAAGCAGCAGCATCCTGCGAGCCCAAAGATTTCCTCTTTTGTGGGGAGACATACCAAATCCAATCCGTAAGTTAATCTTCTCTCTCTCTCAGATTGCTGCTTCCACTGCAGTCTGCAGAGCAAGCACCCATCTTTGTACACCATTTCTTCGAATCTCATTTTTTCCTCCTGCCAATGCGTAGCATTCATGCTGTTTCTTGGGTTTTGAGCGAGATTCTGGGAGAAAGTTGCGTTCTTGGGCTAGTTCCCCTCTTCTCTCTGAGTCAAAAAAAATCAATCTCTAGAGCAAAAAGTAATACTGGTTCTAGTTGCCATCAGAGGTTCCTCATATTCTTGGGGAGTCTGATTGTTGGCCCTAGGTATCCATGTGTTGAGTTCTTGGAGGTTCAATCCGTTCATTTTTCAGTGGTAGATAACAAGCACAATACACATGAAAGTCTGAGTTTTTTTTTTTTTGTGTTTAGGTCGTTTGATTGCTTGCCATTCCGGGCACTGTTTTCTGCAGGTCTGAAGTCTTAGAGGCAGGAGAGCATTGTGTAGGAGTATGTTTGTTTTGTTTGTTTATTGTTGTCTGATTGACACAGGGAATAGAATAAATGCCTCCATTGTTTCTTATGCCTGGTTCAAATGTGCAATCGAAGGATTGGCACTGCAGCTTTTGTTTCTCTTCACAGAAAAAGTGTGTGCAAAATGGAATATGTGGAGTCTACATCGCTTCTTGGTTTGTTGGGCTGAGTCCGTATGAACAAAGCTGGCACGGAATTACGCTTGCCCCGGATGGAACTCGGATGTGCATTACCTTTCTTTTAGCTGGATGTTCATCACTGTTGTGATTTGTTCTGGGGTCGCCCTTCTGTGGAGAAATCGGATAAATTGCATCAGTCATTACATTGTGTAAGCAATAGTATATCAGAAATGAGTGTTCTTGAAAGACCAAAACAAAACGAGCGAGAAGGGTGAATATAGAGCGATAAATGTCTATCACACGATCTAAATGTTTCTCACAAGATCTAAATATCAAATAACAAATAGTGCGAAACATCTTGTTTTTTTAGGACTTTAATTTCATTTTGCTCTAGAGATTGATTTTTTTTCATCATAAGACAAATCAAGAACTAAAAGAGCTGGAGGAAAAAAAACTCACACCACAAACATATAGAAGAAGGGGAATAATACCCGGAATTTAAATTGCAGTGTAAAATTAAATTACAGAATTTAAATTATGGATTTTAAATTGGAAAGATAAAATTGATTTCAAAATAAATAATATTTTATTAATTGAAATATGTTTACGCAGCTTTTGTAAAGCTTATAAAATTCTCTCAAAAATTCTAAAATAGCTCTTTAAAGTCTCTCCTAATTCCCTCGAAACAACTCTCTACTCTCTAAGTCTTTATTTAATTCTCTTCAAAGGTGAAACCCTTCTCTTGCCTATGGCTGGAAAAACACTTAGTTAATGTCCAAAATGCCCCTAGGGCGTAACTCAGGCTAAATTTCAGCCATTGATATGATTCTTAGAATCTAAAGAAACACCTCAGATGCTACTATGTCGTCGACCACATAAGGCCAAAAAGTCCTACCGCCAGCCACAGAGAATCCACTTTTGCAGCTACTCCTGTCTCCCGAATCCCTCGCGTGCGTGCCTACATGCCCGCTTGCTGCCAAGCTAGGTCCACTTGTCGACCGCCTCACATGCTCGCTTGTGCCGCTGCTAGGCCAACGTCGTCACCATGCTATCTCGCACGCTTGCTCGCGTCGCTATTGGGTTGATGCTATCACCAAGCCATCGCTGTGCGCGTGTGGGCCATTTGCACTGCTCGTCTGGGCTGACGCTGCCGTGGGCCACAAGTTTGCCTGCAAGGAGGAGAGGGAGGAAGAGGCCGGTTAGGCCTCCTGTCATGGGCCTCCTCTCTTTATCTCTCTTTTCCTTTTCTTTTTCTTCTCCAAATTTTTTTGCGAATTTCCAGTACTTGCACACTTAAACCTTGTGAAGACCGTTGTGAAGAACTTCACACAGTATCCGTCCATCGTGTGTCACCCTATGTTCAACTTTGTCACCTGGTATCCTTCATCGTTTTGGATCTTAGCTCCTCTCTGAATCTAGTCTTAATCCACTATTGACTAAGTTGACTTCTAAGGATTCTAACTACAGTCCCATCTTATCATATGGTATCACGACCATATAGACATCTGCATCTCTCGGAGCATAATGCCGATCCTCACTATTGACTAAGGTTGATCTTCATTATCTGCACACAAATAAACTAAATAAATCGTTTTCGGGTACAATTATTGCAACCTGACCTATTTTAGTCATACACACTCACACCGATAATCGCTAACTTTCTAAACCAAATTTCCAACCAAGATCAACACATAATCATATTTTCTTTGCCAATTTTCCATCACAACATATAAACTATTATATGGTTTTACATTTCCACAATTCGATTCATGATGTATCGAGTTTAATCGTTTGCATTTATTATGTCATGTTGTTTTTCTTGCATTTTATGATCCATCTATCAATTTTGTTCTCATAATTACTTCCTTTGTATTGGCATTTGTTTTGTCACTTTGGTGTGTTCCTTTTCTTTGTTACTGTTTTCCTTTCAACTTTTGGACTGAAGCTTCAAATGTTGATAGAAATTTACTTGGGCCATGCTAATTTCGGAAGAAAGAATTATGACTTATGCATTGTTATCTCAATAACAGATACTCTTATCTTTTTGGGGGACAGGAGTTTTCCAAATCGTCAATAATCTGCAAGATGTGAAAGTCTCCTGTAGACTTTGCACCATTTGAGCCATGATGAAGATAGGGCTTCTCATGTTGTTTGTTATCTTCCTGGTCATGCCCCCTGATGGGATCTGCAGGAGCTTAGCTGCAAGGCCTTCTACTGTGAATATTGGGTCCATTATTCGATTTAACTCCACCATTGGAGGTGTTTCGATGATTGCTATCCAGGCAGCCTTGGAGGATATCAATTCTGATTCAACAATTCTAAATGGAACAACTTTAAAAGTTGACATGAGGGATACAAATTGTGATGATGGTTTCCTTGGGATGGTTCAAGGTAGGCTAGCTGTTATACTCCTTTCATTATGTTTGCATTGTTAAATAGAATGTGCTTTGTGTTATGGAGTTCTGATGTTACCACGTTCTTCGTATCAGTTTTGCAGTTCATGGAGACTGATGTCATTGCAATTATTGGTCCACAGTGCTCAACAATTGCACATATTGTTTCATATGTAGCAAATGAGCTCCGAGTCCCTCTAATGTCATTTGCATCTGATGCAACTTTGTCATCAATTCAGTTCCCATTCTTTGTTCGAACTGTTCCCAGTGATCTCTATCAAATGGATGCTGTGGCTGCAATTGTTGACTACTACCGCTGGAAGATAGTGACTGCTATATATCTTGATGATGATTATGGCCGAAATGGCATTGCTGCGTTGGATGATGCACTTACTCAAAGGCGCTGCAAAATCTCCTACAAGGTTGGATTTCCTGCAAATGCTAAAAAGAGCGACCTCATAAATTTATTGGTCAGCGTTAGTTATATGGAGTCTCGTGTTATCATCCTCCATACTGGTCCTGGACCTGGACTCAAGATTTTCTCGCTGGCGAACCAACTAAGCATGATGGGCAACGGCTATGTATGGATTGCAACTGATTGGCTTTCTGCTTATCTCGATGCTAATTCATCGGTTCCTGCTGAGACTATGTATGGCATGCAAGGAGTTCTCACTTTACGCGCACACATCCCTAACTCAAAGATGAAGAGTAACTTGATCTCCAAGTGGAGCAAGTTAAGCAAGAAATACAATTATAGTTATCTCCGTACAAGTTCATATGCTTTTTATGTTTATGATAGTGTATGGGCAGTAGCTCGGGCTTTGGATGCTTTCTTTGATGATGGTGGGAAGATTTTCTTTTCAAATGACTCAAGGTTGCATGATGAAACTGGAGGTATGCTTCACCTTGAAGCAATGAGTGTTTTTGATATGGGAAATAACTTGTTGGAGAAGATTAGAAAGGCAAACTTCACCGGGGTGTCTGGGCAAGTGCAATTTGATGCTACCGGTGACTTCATTCATCCTGCTTATGATGTCATAAATATCATTGGAAATGGCATGCGGACAGTTGGCTATTGGTCAAATTATTCTAGCTTGTTGTCGACTGTCCTTCCTGAGGTTCTTTATTCAAAGCCTCCTAACAATTCTCTAGCTAATCAACATCTCTATGATGTTATTTGGCCTGGGCAGACTGCACAAAAGCCTCGAGGCTGGGTTTTTCCTTCTAATGCCAAGGAGTTGAAAATTGGTGTCCCCAACAGGTTTAGCTTCAGAGAATTTGTCACAAAAGATAATGTTACTGGATCAATGAATGGCTATTGCATTGATGTCTTTACTCAGGCATTGGCTTTGCTTCCTTATCCTGTTACCTACAAGTTTATACCTTTTGGGAGCGGTACCGAAAATCCTCCTTATGACAAACTCATACAAATGGTTGAGGATAACGTAAGTATGGACAGGTGATGTTTTTCTTCTTCTTCTTCTTCTTTTGCTTTTATATCATATGATACTGATCAGATTTCTCCTATCTTGCAGGAGTTTGACGCAGCAATAGGGGATATTGCAATTACAATGAGCCGAACTGTAACTACTGATTTCACCCAGCCCTTCATTGAATCTGGCCTGGTTATCTTGGCTCCAGTTAAAAAGCATATAACAAATTCCTGGGCATTCTTGCAGCCATTCACTCTGCAGATGTGGTGTGTTACTGGATTATTCTTTCTTATTGTGGGTGCAGTTGTTTGGGTTCTTGAACATCGAATAAATGACGAATTCCGTGGCTCACCGCGAGAACAAATAATAACTATTTTCTGGTATGGAGCTGATTTGAGCATTTCATATCATCTGCCCACCTGCCAATCGATCTACAGATATTAAGATACATAAAAAAAATCCTTTTTGCAATATATTGCACATAGCTAGCACCTTAAACATCATGTTTTCTATATTTCTACATAGCCAAGTCCTCCAATTCGGATGTCCAAATGAGGTAGTGGGTAGTGATGAGCAATGCAACTAAACCTCTCTACATATGCAGAATCTATTGCATACGAGAGTCTGATGCATTACTTGCATATTGCTCTCTTGATGTTGTGCTTCTTTGCTACCGAATTTGTGACCTTTATCTCAATTTTTATTCTACAGGTTCAGCTTTTCGACCTTGTTTTTTGCACACAGTGAGTAAACCAACCTTCTATTATATATATATATATATATATTAGCGGGGGGGGGGGGGGCAAAAGTAATATTTTAGTCTGACACATTGCTTTTCATCTCTATCTGCTCCCAGGAGAAAATACCATGAGCACCTTAGGACGTGGTGTCTTGATCATATGGCTATTTGTTGTTTTAATCATTCAATCCAGCTATACTGCAAGTCTTACTTCCATCCTGACCGTTCAACAACTTGATACTTCTATAAGAGGAATTGATGACCTGAAAAATAGTGATGATCCTATTGGTTTCCAAGTTGGTTCTTTTGCAGAAGAATACATGGTCAGGGAGCTGAACATCTCAAGGTCGAGGCTGAGAGCTCTTGGTTCTCCAGAAGAATACGCTGAAGCACTCAAGCATGGCCCTAAGAGAGGAGGTGTCATGGCCATTGTAGACGAGCGCCCCTACGTTGAACTGTTTTTGTCAACTTATTGCAAGATTGCAGTTGCTGGTTCGGATTTCACCAGTAGAGGATGGGGCTTTGTAAGTACATTTAAACTTGATTTTCTTTAACATGAATTAGAAAAACAAAGAGAAAACAACTAGGCATTGAAATTTGGAAATCAAAATTCCTTATAAAAATAGTGAATACCTATGTCATCTTTTTCAGTTTGATGTTTCACAAGTTGTACACAGTGCCTACCGTCAACATAACTAATGAAATACTTGTTTTTCATCATTAAAGCATAGCACTTAATAAAGTTCACTCTGTCAGGCATTTCCAAGAGACTCCCCTTTGCAAATTGACCTGTCTACTGCAATCCTGTCACTATCGGAGAATGGGGAACTGCAGAGGATCCATGACAAGTGGCTCAAGACGGGCAAGTGCACAGCTGACAACACCGAGTTTGTTGACTCGGACCAGCTCAGCCTTGAGAGTTTCTGGGGCTTGTTCCTCATTTGTGGTGTGGCATGTGTCATTGCTCTGCTCATATACTTTTTCATCACTGTACGCAAATTCCTCAGGCATGAACCTCCAGAAGATCCAACACCTCCAGAAGCAACAATACCCCGAAAGAAAGAAAATAAACGCGACTGCGGAGAGTTCCTCTCATTTCTCGATCGCAAGGAGCAACGAAAGAACTAGCAGTCCCTGAGTTCGACGCTGACAACGCCAGTGAGCAACTTTACTGTCCTTGAAATATAAAGACCTGTGAGGTCAGTCAGGACTGGTAGTGTCGTTGACATAGAGAACTAGTGCATGTATAAAGGTGAAATGTGAAATTGTGGAAATGATTAATTCCATTCTTTATCAATATATCAGTATATATATAGATCGGTCAAGATGACTCGTAATACAATCACACAGCCATATTACTAATTAAGATTAATCTATTATAATTATATTTTTTTATAATTATAATAGACTAACACTCTCTCGCAGCCTAATCGGGAGTATCGCTAATATTCAGGCTAGATTGACTCCTAAAATAGTGAGGTAGAAAGACCCTTGGTAAAGACATCGGTGTACTGTGATGTTGTAGGGATATGTAGGACCCGAACGTAACTGATGACGACCTTCTCTCGAATAAAATGGAGATCAATCTTAACTAGGGGCCAGCGCAACGGCGCAAGTGTGGCCTCGGATACAGGGTGTGCCGCTGAGAAAGCTGCTGTACCTGCACGTATAAAACAAACTTCAAGAACTGAAGCGGTGAGATCGTAATCATTGACAAGAAAGTCTAGTGCGAAGGGTGCCATGGGTGTGCTAGATATATCGGAGAAAGGAAAAAAATGATTTATCAAAAACGACATGTCTAGAAATAAAAATGAGGTTCGACTGAAGCTCGAGGCATTGATAGTCTTTGTGCTCCGAGGAGTAGTCGAGAAAAACGCATAGAGAAGAATGAGGGACAAGTTTGTAAGACGCTGTAGAGGATATATTGGGGGTAACAGGCACAACTAAAAACTTTAAGATGATCTGGGCAGGGAAGAGAGCGTTGTATGGTGTGAAGGGCCTCAATCCAATAAGCTGGAGAGAGACTCGCTTGAAATAAAAGGGAACGTAGAGAGCCTCAATCCAATAAGCTGGAGGGAGACTCGCTTGAAACAAAAGGGAACGCATAGTGTTATTGATGGTACGAATGAAAAACTCTGCTTTACCATTTTGTTGGGAGGTGTATGGACACGATATGCGGAGGGCAACACTGTGGGAGAGGAAAAACATGCGGGCCTGGCAATTGTCGAATTCACTGCCATTGTCACACTGGATGCTCTTGATGGTGGTGCTAAACTATGTGCGAACATAAGCAAAAAAAAATAGAAAGAGTGGAAAATGTCTTAGATTTGAGACGAAGTGAAAAAGTTCAAATATAGTGAGAGCAGTCATCAAGAAGAATAAGATAATATTTGTATCCTGACATAATAACAAGTGGAGAGGTCCATAGATCACAATAGGTTAAATCAAAATTATGAGTAGCTTGAGAGCTAAATAAATCAAAAGATAGACGTACATGACAACCGAGTTGGCACGCATGACAGATATGATCGATATTATCTTTATTATAGAAAATAACATTAGACCTAATGAGTTTGAACATAACTTTATATCCAAGATGACCGAGATGGCGATGCCAAAGGAAGGTGGGTGCTACGATGAATGCGGAGGTGCTGGTGGAGGGTGCAAAAAATAGGTAGATGTCACCGAAACTATTGTACCTGGTGATCACGTTCTTGGTTTGCAAATTCTTCATAGAAAGACCAAATAGATCAAACTCAATGGAACAGTTATTGTCGGTGGTAAAACGACGAATGGAAATTAAATTCTTAATAATGTTGGGTGATACCAAAACGTTATTAAGAGCAAGATCACGATACGGCAAGAAAAAAATATGGGATCCAGTGGCTGTGACAGGAAGTAAAGCACCATTTTTCACAACGATAGATGAAGGCGTAGATGAAGAGAGTAGGAAAATGGTGGAGAGTATATCAGCATCTGAGGTCATGTGTGAACCGGCACCTGAATCAGCATACCACTTAGAGGCTGGTTGGTTCAATGTCATAGTGTTGAAGGAGTGTGCCAGAGAGTCCTGGTGCCAAGACACTCCGTGAGTGGGCGTCCAAGGCACCGCCTGGTAAGCTGGTGAGGGTGCCTGGAAGCTCGGCAGTGTAGCTCCCCCGTAGTATATGCCGTACGGGGACGGTGGGACACCGTATGCGCCTCCATAGACGCCGGGAAGAGCACTAAAACCGCCATGGTGTGGGGCTATGTGAAACGCAGGCTGTGGAGGTCGTCCTGATTGGTTGTATGACCACATGCGCATGGTGCCAACCCAAGGGTGGGTGAACGACGGGTACACGGCCATACCGGGAGGGGTGCTGCCCTGTCCACCTAGAGCTGCACCAGCATAGGGCATTGGAGGGCCGCCACCAGCAGGTCTGTCGTGTGCACCGCGGCCACACCGATGGCCGTTGCGCTGGCCCCTAGTTGGTGCAGCGGGGCACGAAGGAGGAGGCTCTTCCGAACGTGGAGCAGCGGTCGCACCAGGAGTCGCTGGACGTGGCGTCGCAGTGACGAGGGCAGTCGATGGGGACGGAGGACGAGCGTTGATCTCCATCTCCTCCAATAGGAGGTGTGTGCGTGCTTCAGTGAATGTTGGGAACGACCTGTGTATCTTGAGGATGGATACCATGTGGCGAAACTTACCACTAAGGCCGCGGAGGAGCATGAGTACCATCTGCCGGTCGCCAATGGGGTCGCCGAATTCGGCGAGGGAGGCAGCCATGAACTCAAGACAGCGGCAGTAGTCGATGACGCTCAGGGACTCCTGGCGGAAGGTACAAAACTGTGTCTCTAGGAGAAGGGCATGAGACTCCTTCTGGTCAAGGAATTCGTCCTCAAGGTAGCACCACGTGTTGTGGGTGTGACCTTGCTGCATCATCAGCGACTGCTGTAGGTCGCTGGAGATGGTGTCGTAGACCCATGTGAGGACACAGTAGTCTGCCTGGATCTACGTCGGGCGAGCAGGGAACGCCTCATCCTCGAGAACGTGGCAGATGAGGGCATATTTGACGAGGACAATGAGGAATATGCCGCGCCACTTGGTGTAGGTGTCCGTGGCCTTGTTGGGGACGATGGGGATGAGTGCCTTGACGTTAACGACGGCGGTGGCTTGCGCCCAGAGAGCCTCGTGAGCGCTCTCGTATGCGTTCAAGGCGTTGTTGCGAAGGTGGGCCTCCTCAGCCCGACGCGCTTCTTCAGCGCGACCAGCTTTGACCATGAGACGACGGTCTTCGGATTCTTTGGCCACCTTGGTGGCTGCTGTGGTAGTGGCGTCATCGTCTTCGTCGGCCATGAGTGACAGGACCGGTGGCCGTACCTGGTGACGCAGCAGGGCAAGTGATCATAACCGGATCGGCGGGTAATCGGATCGGCAGCAGGCAGGATCCGATCGGATCAGATCGGCGGGCGATGGTGATCTGATCGGCAGCAGGCAGGATCCGATCGGATTGGATCGGCGGGCGATCGGATCGGCAGCAGGCAGGATCAGATCGATCGGATCGGCAGCACGGGCGATGAGACCGGTGACACCCGGCGACATGTAGTCAGCAACGGTGGTGACGATCAGATCGGCGACATGCGCTGGTTCGGGAGCGAAGGCAGGATTAGATCGGCGGTCAGACCCGGTGATGAGGGCAGCTATGGGGCGGGTGATGAGACCAGTGACATATCCGATGGCATGTAGTCAGCAACGGTGGTGGTGATCGAATCAGCGACGGGCGCTGGTTCGAGAGTGGCGGTGTTGCGAAGGCAGGACGATCGGACCTCGGCAGTCTCCTGCAGCATAGTAATGGCGGAGGACTGAAAACCGAAGGTTGGGCGACGACAACAACAACGGCGATGGGTTTAGTTGCGAAAACATAGCGGATTGAAACCACTCTGATACTATAAAATTGTGAGAATGATTGATTCTATTTTCTATCAATATATTAGTATATATAGGTCGGCCGGTATGGCTCACAAGATAACCACACAGCCATACAACTAATCTATTCTCCTATAATTACACTTTAGTTACAATAGACTAATAAAATGTTATATATTTTGGATCTGAGATATGCCATCTCTGGTTCAGTCTCCCCAATTTAGTTGAGAGAAAATAGAATCAGAGGTTGCATAAGATGCTATCTGTAGATTTCAAGCAATCCGGTGATGGAAACAATTCATTTGAGGCCAGTTTGGCAACTGGAAAACTGTTTAGAAGCTATTCTTGTCCTTGATGGTATTTTGAATGGAGGAAATATATACGTCTGTTTGATTAATTTTTCATGAACTTTCTGTTGTCATGTTTGCTGTGTGCCTTGGCCCTGAATCTATATGAGCAGTCCAGTCTTCAATTTTTCTGTCCAAACCATATGAAATTGAATGTGATTGAAACGCTTTATCTGAGAAAGGAATTTGTTGTGCTTGCTTGAAGTGTACTGAACATAATATAACTATAATCCACTGAATTCAGAAGTCCTTTGCTAGAGGGAAAAGCCCTTTTTTTGAAACTGAATTTGCAGACTCTATGTTTCGTAAACAAAAAAAGAAAAAGAATTTGCAGGCTCTATGTTTCAAAAAGAAAATTTTTTTGCTGGCTCATAATGCATAATCCAAGCTGATCAGTGTATCAGAATAAAACAGGTCACCAACTAGTGTTTTTTTTTGATGTTTTGTAGCAACTTATTTCTGAAAGGAAATGGGATATTCTGAATTTCTGATATCCTAGGCAGGTAGCATCTTTATGGATATGATATGCGCGCCATTTCGGCTCTTCTCCTCCGTCCCCTTCTCCACCCTCCATGGCTTCCTCTTCCCTGCCTTCTAGAACCTTCTACCGCCACTCGCTTCCCTCTGCCGCACCTCCTCCTCCTCCTTCGAGAGAGCCCTGCGCCCTACACTGCCTCCCCGGAGCAGTCTCCCGGCGGCGGGCAGCCGCGCAGCTCCTCTCCGCCGCCGGGTTCCTGATCGCCGTCTCGCCGCCTTCGCTAGCCGCGCGGAGGGGCCGCATGGTCGTGCCGCCGGAGGCCTACGTCACTGCACGTACGCTTCCTCGCGCTCTTGGGTTTTTTGGTTTCTGCTTTTGCCCTCACCTAAAGCTCTCTCTTTTGTAACTGAATTGCGTATGTTTCTTGTCGAGATAAAAAAAAAGGGGAACAGTAATCACATTTGACTTGTGCTGCAAAAGAATCTCGGATATTCAGGAAGCTTCAGTTTTTTCTACTCAAGCTAGTCACAGGATTTTAGAATGTAAATGCAGCGTGTTTTCGCTTTTCAGAACAATAACATTCCTGAATTCTCACTGTATAGATCAATTCAACTGAATTTAGTTTTTCCCGAGTGGTTTGATTGATCTATAAAATTTTGGGTACAGCTGATGGCCTGAAGTACTATGATCTTGTTGAAGGGAAGGGTCCAACTGCTGAAAAGGGTTCAACTGTGCAGGTAATTGCTCCCACCTACACGCGCCTCCCATTCTTTCCTTAACTGAAGTGAAACTAATGGCTATATTCTCTTCTCAAGGTCCATTTTGACTGCATATACCGTAGCATCACTGCTGTGTCAAGCCGTGAATCCAAACTCCTTGCAGGGAACCGAAGTATTGCACAGGTTATGAGGCAAATCACTCCTGATGTTTGAGTGCTAGTACTATTGCTCTAGGACAATAAGAACTAAGATGTCTGCATCTCTTCTTCTAGTAGCCTTATGAGTTCATTGTCGGATCGCTGCCCGGGAAAGAGCGAAAGCGGGAATTTGTAGACAATGCCAATGGGTTATACTCAGCACAGGCATCACCAAAACCTCCCGCTGCAATGTACACAATAACTGAAGGGATGAAAGTGGGAGGAAAGGTATGTAGGAGGGAAAATAGCACAGATAAAGGCGAAGATTATGGCCTTTCTATCTTTACTTTATTAGTGACCTGATCTTTTGTTCTGTCTGTATTCTGGCAATGCAGAGGAGAGTAATTGTCCCTCCAGAGCTCGGATATGGGAAAAAGGGGATGAGTGAGATACCGGTAACATTTCAGTTTATTGAAATAGTGTCTCATGTAGTTTGATTTAGTATTTAAGCACATCCAGGTACTGAAGTGGTGTAGTTTGATTCCATGCTTGTTTGCAGCCTGATGCTCCTTTTGAACTTGATATAGAGCTTTTGGAAGTGGTCCCTCCTGCAGAGAAATGACCATTTCTGTTTGCAGTGGATGGGGAACAATGACGAGGTATTAATAATAAGTTTCCAGTTCTTAGTAACAAATGTTAAAGTAACCGTAACATTTTGTTTTCTTGCTGATTGTTGAACAGATACGCAACCAAATATGTTCATAAGATATTTTGCCGGGACATGGCTTGTTTGCCAACTCAAGGAGAATACAGGACAAGAAGCAAAAGTTAAAGTAGGTAAAAGACATGTACTAATTTTGTTATTCCTTATGCTGAAGCAATATTGGATAAAAAATATTCTCCACAATGTCATGGAACTTGATTGATTCATGGAATGGTAATATGATCTCCCTTTGTGAACTCAGCATGCTTTCACTCAGAGGTCCTCAGGGCCATTGATATCCTGAAACGAAAGAATACATGTTCTCTTGTTAACAATGTCAATTGTGATATCAGTATTGCTGTGAATTATCTTCAAATTATCCTGAATGATGCAATTATACGTGCCAAAAGTCAGGTCATATTTGTTTTTAGACTGCAATCTACATCAATGATATTGTGCTTCTTGGAAAAAAAAAGTACCTTGTTCTCGATTATTGCTCCATCTGGGATTTCCAGTTTGACACCAGGTTTGGCTGTGATAGTCACCTTACCCTATAAAAATAAAGGACAGAAGAAATATTCCATTGTTTAAACACTGATCAATGAGAAGTGAAGCTGCACTCTGAATTAAGATTGCATAAGCACCGTATATAAAAGGCTGCATACAGTTATGCTCTATTTGACAAATACACGAAAATAATCCAAACATTTGTGTGAGAACTATAACTACAAGAAAGACTATAATTTTAAGCAACTTTGGCACAAGTACCTTCAATGTGATGCTAGAGCCAAACCAAACATCACCGGAAACCTTCAAGTAGTCAAGCTCAACAATGCTAGGGATTGACTTGAAGCGACCAAGGAAGCACCCGACCTGCCATTATGTGAAGAAAGATCAGTTAATTTCATTTGAACTCAAGAATTAATTTAAAGCTTTTGCATGAGGAAATAATGTTGGAACTATACCTTCTTGAACTCTGGACCCAGTTCAATTGAGGGATTCGATGGGTTTGTTCTGGCCGGGTTGCGTGTAACGAAGCCATTAACCAAGGTATATAGATCAGACTGCAAGGGTGAAACAGTTAAGTTAGAATGAGTGTTAGCCTAAAAAGTTTACTCAGCATGTCATACACACCTGTACTAGCTGCAAATCTGATGTTGCCTTCACTGGTAGGAACCGGGACCTTGGAACATTGATACCAATTGCGTGGTCAAAGAACTGATACACAAAAATATGACTTGTCATCTTTATATGTAAGAAAAAATTATGATGATGGCTACTTAGTAATTTGTTAGTACTCTGATTGCTGCCCCAGCTGCTGTTTCCAACTGAAGAACTTTAACTCCATCCACTTCCTGAAATTATATGTTGCGCATCTCAGTTGTTAGTTGAATTCTTCTCAAATCATTGGATAGTAATAATGCATTATTACCTTAGGGTTTGGAATGATCTCCATCTTTAGTGCATCAGCCTCAACAAGGCGTTTGATAACCTTCAAGTTCACCCATCTACCATAACCGGCAGCAACATTAGATAGCATTGAGGCAATCTTATCTAAAATGGAATGAAGACTATGAATCCCTTACAGATTGTTTGTGTTGAAGATCTTGAATTTCTCAATTGATTTGAATTCAGTCACCTATGTTTCAGAAAAGTGTGAAAACTACCTCAGAGAAGTTCTATAATATGTTTTGTCTAATTTGATGTAACAATTGGAGTACATTAATATCTCATTACTTACGTGTGCGTCAGGAACTTGTGCAATCTCCAGGAGCTGGAAAGCAAATAAAATATTGTTACTAAAACAACAGTAACATAATGGTTGAAAATTACCAAAAATAAACTGAAGTCCAGCACAACAACTTGTTTATATATTCAGTACTCAAGTAATTAAATTGCATCATTGTAAAAAAATCAAATTACAAACTCAACAGCATGTGAAGGCTTGAGAAAATGGTGCGGTCTGTAAAACAAGGAAGAACCAAAGTTTACCTGAACCTTGTCTTCATATGAGATCAGTGTGCCACCTTTAACATCAGCCAAAGTTTTTGGGGTAACCTAAAAATGGATTTTAAAACTTCACTAACCAACTAGATGTAAACTTAGTATCCTACTCATTTGATACCACGCAATCACATACCTCCATGCAATATTCATTCTGCTTGTGGATCAAATGGTTCAGTATCTCTTTTCAATAGTTAAGTATATTCCCAAAAGTTCTCTTTTCTTAACCAGAAAGTCTGTAAAGCTAATATGGTGAATTAATGGTATATCTATTTAAGGATACTCATGTCAACTATAGCACCCAAGTTATCTGAGTTTGCAATGAAGACATACTCCTTTCCCTGCGATAGGATAAAAATGGTGATGTTACATGCATGAAAACTTTGGATGAAATGGGCGAGCTGATAATTATCCTAGATGATAATTGGGAACCTGTGAAAGCAAAAAATCAAGCTTGCCGCTGTTCATCAGGGATGGGAAGATATCACCATGGCCAGGAGGGTACCTGAAAATTGTGTATTGCAAAGGTTGCAGAAATTTTAAATTAGATAGAGAGTTCATGTCATGGAATTTGCTGATCTGGCGATCTATGAAGAATGATGGCCTACCAGCCGTCCTTGCAGGTCTTCCCCTTGGAAGGCCATGGCAAGAACTCATCGGCTACCACACGAGGATACTGGCTCTGCATTGGATCAAATTTGTTTTGGTCAGTAGCATGTTATAAAACCTGGCGAGAACAGGAAAAAAACAGCAGACATGCCTGATTAAAAGTATGGATTTCGATGTTTGAATCGGTGTATTTCTCAACAATCTGCATGAAAGCGTGCTGGTTAGTACTCTGAAATTTCTTCAGTTAGAGAATTTTGGCAGGTAAGAAGAGAAATTGCCTTTAAGGTGTCTTCATGGGTGTTGAAGGAGTTCATCAGAAGCAGAGGCACATTGCTGCCATACTTCTTGTTGAGGGACTACAAAAGAAACCATGCATGTCACCGAATGCCATGATGCAGTTTGCAGCAAGATGCATGATCATGCATTGATGTAAGAGGAATTAATTAACAGTGGGTGAAAAAAAGCTTGCATGATGTTTGAAGCAACTCACCTCGATCTGGATCACAATCAGGTCGAGGAATGTGAAGCCGTTGCGCACCTCGATGACCGATCTATGGGCAACATTTTTGTTTACTGAGACGATGAACAATGTCGTCCTAATGGGGAAGAAATTGATGAGGAGAAAACATGATTGCGAGAGAGATGATCATGTATACTTTGGTCCTGTGCATCCCATGGTGGTGCCAAGGCCGCCGTTGAGCTTGAGCACGGCGAGCTTGTTGAGAAGCTTCTTGGTCTCCTCCATGTCCTCCGGCGACGCTTCCAGGGCGTCGTACGGCACCACCACCTCGTCGGTCGGGGTGTGGATCTTTGTCCACTCCACATGCTCCTCCTCGCCGCTTATTATTATTATTATTATGGATTGGTTCGGTCAGTTCATCGTCAGAGACACCGATAGCAGCTCAGAAATGGCGCGAGGGAGAGATCATCCATGGAGGATGGTGTTGTTACCTGAGGTAGCGGGCGACGAGGCTGATGAACCCGGACTTCTCGTTGTCACTGCACGCATGCAAAAATCAAACTGCAGCGATCTGATCTGATCTGATCAGGAATTGAGAATTAAGAGACATTACCTGATCTGCGTGAGGCCGGCGACAGCTTCACGCAGCTTGGTAAGCTTCTCGTCCGCCATTGTTGTTTCTTGCCGCGGCTGATGAGATAGAATGAGAGAGATGGATCGGATCGGATGAGAGGGAGGAGGAGGAGGAGCTCTTGTTGGTCATAATAAACGAGAGGAGCTCGCGTGAGAGGAAACGAAAGCAATGGCGGACAAGGGAGCGACGCGGCGAAAAGGCGGGAGCACCCAACGTTTACACTTTCCTCTTTTACTACTCCGTATTTCTTTTCTTTCATTCTTCTCCCCTTTTTTGGACACAATAAATTGGTGCAGATTTGTCAGCGTTTTCTCAGATGAGAATTTGTTACCAGTATTTTTTACGACGCATGATATTGTGAAGCAACAGTTCTGTTCAAGCATAGTAACACTTTCAGAAATTTGTTCTGTTCAAAACATTGACCATTCATTCATTTATCATCCAATTCCGATTCCAATTCCAATTCCAGCCGCACATATCTTACACCAACTGATCAGCACGCCAAAACGTATTAAGATTTCAGCATCTGTACAAAGAATAATGACGTCTAGGGACTATCCAAGAAGAGAACAAGACCGGATTTTTCCTGAAATGCATTCCCCTATCGTGTTTCTAATCTTTCATCTACCATCCTTATTCCTTAGACCGTTGTTTTCTTGTACCCACATATACACAAATATGGAGGTAGCATTCAGGGTTCTTCAGGTTGTTGGCAACCCAAAGGAACGGTATGTCAATGTCGACCTCAATGCCTTGCACCCTTACTAGCCTCACATTACCCTTCTTGGGCACATCTGCCTCTTGCTGGCTTGATGAAGTGGACGACTCTACCTTCTCACAACTTCTTGGAGTAACAACAGGATCATCAGGGACTGAATCTGGTGCCTGAGGAGCAGGTTCAGAATTGTCAGTTGTGCCTGATGCCTTCGAGCTGAAGAACTCAGGTAGCAACGTTTTCAACGCACGTTCCAGGGTTATGTAGCTTCTACCTGCACAAAAGAACACTATTATATCAGGAGGCACTGCTAATACCACACCATAAACATTCTGAATCACAACATGCACAATATCAAGCATAATGGTGTAAACATTCTTTTTTGGGGATAACCACAACACTTTGGTGAAACCAAATAGTTCATAGCATCTGGATCTCTATCCCTACACCATACGTTTCGCAGGGCTGAGGGGAAATGTAAAAACAAAATAGGGCACTACTACTGTCGAAATTATAAAAGAGATCTTCAAGGTTGGTCATTGCAGAATTTCTAGAGGCTGATTAACCCTTTGAAGCATGAAAAAACCGTACACACACCACTCATGATTCATGAAAGACAAGCAAAAGCATGATCAAATTGTTCTACTAGCATCCAAAGATAAATGATCATTACAATGCTACATACCTTCCTCCTTCTGTACTTCAAATGGTCGGTTAATATAGGATATGCTTTCCCAGTCACCAATAGGTACTGCATCTTCCAAATCATAAAGGTCTTCTTGAACACTGCGCACATATAATCGAACAGGAACCCTGCCTAACCAGAGAATAACTGATAAGAGCCAAGATGGTAGCTGACACCTTGTTACATGTTGAAATCGCTTATTATGTGACTACAAGTATACCAGAAAATTTAAGAATGTAAAAACTATGCACCAATTAGTTATTGTATAAAAAAACTTGTGCATATGGAATGTATCAGAATGCTCAACTAAAAATAGTAGATAATTCAATGCAGAAAAGCATACATGGTTTGCCAGATCCAGGAGATTCAGGCTCGTCAGAACCTTGTTGACCCTCTACTGAGGAAGTTCGTACTAACCAATTCTCTTCGAATGGTCCAAGCTTAAGCCTGGTGGAGATATTCGTATACCCATCTAAGTTACCTAATATCAAAATAACACAATTCTGGTTAAATGATGAATATACAATATTCAGAGAATGCACCATACTCAAATAGTAGGTACTACTAGTCAGAGCGCTTGATGTGTAATTTACGAACAACCATTTCATAATGAACTTATTAAGCATTAGTAGTATTGAAGTGTTCTTTCTGAAGAGCACACCTTTGATTACTGATTGCCACAAAGCGCCTTGATCAGCCTGAGACATATTCATCACATTCTTACTGTTGCCGGTAATGATGAAGGCAGCCTGCACAAGAAAAAAGATTACACTCCACTGCCTTGCTACAGGAACAAAGGATTGGGTAATGGCAAATCTCAAAACAAACCTCTTTCAGGGAATTCATGTAGCTCCACTTTACACTATCTTCGCCATCACATGGAGTTAAAATTTCAGAAGGATATCCCCTGAAATGAACCTACAGTTTTATGACAGAAAGGCATCATACAAGTCAAGCAAGAAAATGTACAAATAAATAAATGGGAAAAATTAAACAACTCTAGACTTACTGTTAGATTCCATGGTCTTTCTGGATCTGCACATAGAATGTCGTAAAGAACTCCAATGGGTATATACCTAGAGTACAAAGGTAAAACAGGAAGTTGGGAATTTGAGAGGGTAGTTTTGAAGATAACGTTACAGCCAATTGACATTCATGAATATTTGTAGGAGATAACATATGTTACCATTTTAAGGGCAGCCCTTTGTATTCAAACCAAACAGTGTCAATGCCAGGTGGGAGTGTGCTGCTAAAATGAGCCTTTATAATTGGTACCAACAGTGGAAGATACCCGATTCTTGGCCCCAAAGTCTGTTATTGATGAAGTGAAGCCAATAAGGTAATGAAGTACCATAAAATAGCCCAAATATCATGTTTCTTAACAAGTTAGAAAGATCACTCACATAAAGGGAAAGATGGGCAATGAACCCACCTTACCACACAAACAAACACGGTAACAAACAATGTAACATATATGGTGTGCACAAAATTATAACTTGCATTTGTTGCACTTGTATATAATTTGCACATAATTTGCAAACAAGGGAGAATAATGACAATCATGCAGCAACGCTTTGCACATAATTTGCCGACAAAACAAGCAAGCCAGTAACCTTTCTAATCAAGTCCACTGGGTCAAAAGTACTCTCCTAATCTTGTACATGGACCTACAAATTTTCAGATATCCTAAAACTGCAATCCACAGCCAGCCAATAATCCGAGAATCGAGTGCTCTGGATCCAACAACTCGTAGCAAAGATCCAAGATTTGGATTGAGACCGCCAATTGAAGAGCGTAGACAAGAACAAGGAGATGTAAAGCAGGAGGCTTTACCAGGAAGGGCGGAGGTGGGGGGAGGGTGGTGACGTCGGCGTCGTGGAGGTGGACGTGGAGCGGCACGGCGCCGCCCCAGACCCGCCGTGCCGCCTCCGCCGACCACACCGCCTCGTCGTCGCGCGGCGCCGCCATTGCCGCCGGAGGAGAGATCTCGAGGGTGGACCTGTCTCTGCCGCCGCCGCCGCCTAATCTTTTGATGGTTTTGCTTGTCGCAGCCAGCAAACGAGTCGGATTCCCTTCCTTCTTCCTCCCGACTCTCTTCTGCACGGTGCTGGAGTCGCGCATCCAACGTCCAATTCTTCCTCAAGATTCGTGCGAGGCGTATCCTAAGTCTTGTGTCCATAAATATTATATTTTGCAAACCAGATTTGTGTGTGCAAAGGATTCCACAACACGCACAACACAAATCCATTCAAAACATCAGCTCAGGATTTAAATCCAACGTTTCTTTCATAGCTCTAAACTGCGCTCCAAAGAGAGGTCTGGAAAGTGTGAAGCTTCACTCTACTGACCACCGACTACTACTACTGAGCAATTGCAGTTTCATCAACTTCAAGTATGTTTGTTACTACAAAATTTCTTCAGTGAGAATCTCTACAAACAAATGATAAGTGTACTTAAACACCACCATCTCCTATCTTCGCTTTCCAGAAGAAAAAAAAATACAAGCAATACGAGTAGCTAGCTAGCTTTTCACTAGTCTTGTTCTAGATTCAGCATGCCATTTCATCGTGTTTATTCCCACACAACATTTACAGTGCGGTTGCCATCATGGTCCAAGCTTCAACATGTCATCAACCATCTGCCTGCTTCAAGTGATGCAACATCCGTGCAGCCAAGATGTCGACCCATGTGTCCGGCACACCAGGCAGACACCAATGCATGCAGTCCTGCCCCCATACAGTCACTGCGTCCTTCTTCCCCCCGAGCCAGATAGCGGGGTGCGCATCAGCACGGAACTCGCTCATGTAAGTCAAGTTGAGCAGCTGGATGTCTGTGCCAATCAGGGCCTCCTGAATTGCTGAATTCACTAGCCTTGCTTCTTTGTTCACTCCCCCAAATCTGGGATCAAACCAGGAGTCGAGCTGCACAAGATTTTTTATTACAATGTGTCATGGCTCAGAATTTTTAAATGCATTTCTGAAGCACAACACAGTTTGACCCTCAGAGCATTACCTCGTGTTCTTGTAAAAGCCGATCAAACACACAGCTGCCATTGTGATCCCATTCACCTCCATGGAAGTGCCTGGGTGACTGTGTGCGCCACAGCTTCAGCGTTTTACTTGGGACCTCCCTTTCAATGTAAGAGGCCATACTTTTGAGGACTACTTTCAATCCATCATAGATGTCAAGTGGCGGCTCAATTGGTTTCCCTCCTCGGTAGAAAACAAGGGGGGTCTCTTTTGGGAATTTATCCAGGCCCCACCTGATAAGTGACAAACATCAAGTATTATAACAGGAATGGTAATAATACAGAACTCATGGCTCCTAACCAACCCAGGAATATAGCTGTTCATTATCCAACGAAATTTACAAAGCAAGACGCACAAGCATGATTAGTATGCCTAGAATTTTACGGAGAAGCACATCTGGGAGATGGCATCCTTGGAGGAAATTAACAATATCAAACAAAAAAAACATTTGAAGGCTGTGCAAGAAAGGTATGACTAGCCCACCTCCCAAGAGATCTCCAGAATAGAAAGTATGCAATGCTTAGAGTCAGAATATCATAAGGAACTTTGAACAATCCCCAACCCTACCTTAACAAAAAAAGTAGAGATGAAACTTCCGCTCTACTTTGCTAGTAGTAAACAAGACGAACACAACATCAAAGCATGTAATAAGAACTTAAAGCTAAGGAAACAAATAACTCACCAATGTCCAGTATTGAAAATTAGCACATCATAGAACTTGGTGACATTTACCCATTCATCAGCAGGAATGTCAACATCCATTCTGTAAGTTCCCTTTATTCCATCCTTGTGAAGCTCTTTGGAATTCTCTACAGGCTGCCACCTTCGTATCATTAGTTGCCACCATGTGAGCTTTATGATTTTATCATATGAAGCAAAGAAAGCACAACCTCATGCAGTACAAATGTCAAAATGCCATAGTCTTAAGTTCAATAATTGTAGACTTTTAAGTTCTTGAAGGAAACAGACAAAACACAAGAAGAAAGGCATCATAAACTGTCCATACATATGGTTATATAATTCACAGCACAAAGTAGGACAACATAATAACATATGTTTGAACATTATCAGAACAAATTGTACACAGTAAACAAATCATAATGCTTGGGTATTTAAATACGGTAAATCTAATTTCTTCATCAAGCTGTGCGGTAAACAAAATTGTATTCCTCTGCATATTAACTCACTTTTGCATGTATATTTGCCATGAATCTATGAAAGAAAACTAAGCAATGACACAAGTATTAACCATTCAGTATTCAGAAAACAACACAGTAACAGTAACCACACCCACGACAGAGTGCACAGTGCAGATACTAGCCAATATCCATGCAGCATCAATGCATCACGCAACTGCTGCTAATATTCACCTTAATTTCTTGGAGAGAACAGAAAAAAAAAACACTAGCATTCCATGGCTCCATGCACATGAATGATGTCAAAACCAACCACATGACATCGAAACAAACATTATGAAACTGATACATGTTCCAACGAAGAAAACATGATATTCATTTTCTTCTGAGAATACATCCCCTTCCTAGTATTGCACAGTTGCACACTCATGTAGTGGTGTCGATCAACAAATTACCATTTAAGATCTTCATGCAATTTCCCTTTTGATATAAAAAAAACCATCTCTACCACATCCACATGCATCCATCATAAGCATAAAGAAGGCAAACTGAAATCTCCGTTAGCTAGGATGGACTGCATCACATTCTATGGATCACCCTGCTTACTCATCCATAGTCTTATCGCTAAAACATCACTATTGATGCAATGTGCATAATCTCAAATTTCCAGTCTGGCCTCCTCATCTCAAACCTAGCTAGCTACAATTCATCATAACAACATGTAAAGATTGCTCTTTCGCGCATCATGTAGTCTAAAAATGCAATGGCAGTTTAAAAATGTACATAGGCACTCAGTAGATAGCACTCACGTGTACTTAGCGAGGAGAACAGCGCGGTGGTAAGCGACGACGACGTCATCCCTGGGGAAGTAGCCGCCGCGCCACGCACCCCGCCTCTTCCACTTGCGCGCGCCGCCGTCTGCCGACCGGAGCGCGCAGAGGAGCGCCACGACCAGGTTCTCCGACAGCGAGTCCCCCACGAGCCCGATCCGCCGCCCCCTGGCCGCGGCCAGGAACGCGGCGGCGTCGATCCTCGGGACGACGACGGCGCCGCCACCGCAGCGGGTGGGCGCCCAGGAGAGCGCCGCGAGGGGAGGGCGGCTGTTGCGGAGGCAGTTCCAGGAGTTGCGGTGGAAGGGGCAGGAGGTGGTGTAGAGCGGAGGCGGCAAGGGCTCCGGGGTGGGGACCCAGCGGCCGGCGGTGGCGTCGGAGGGGGCGGCGCCGCAGGGGAGACGCTGATGAGGCGGGCGCGGTGGCGGGGGCGGGGAGGAGGGGAATAGAAAGAAGAGGGTGAGGGTTATGGGGAGGAGGAGGAGTAGAGGGAGGCGGAGGCGCGGCATTTGGAGGGGAAACCCTCTCGCCGGCGATCGATAGCCGGCGGCAAGGCGGGAGCGATGGGGGAGCGAGATAGAAGTGTGTGGTTTCCTCGCTAACCCACGGCCCAGTCTTCCTTCAGCTTTCAACTATATATATTTTTTTCCTTTTCTGTTCTTGCTTCCTTCAGATTCAGATTTCTTACATTTCATATGAGTGCAAAGTTTAGATCATGGTAAGATGTCTTCAACATAAGAAATATGCCAAAATTTGCAGAGAACAACTCATGAATCTGAAAAACTTCTAGCTCCACCACAACAGACAGTCTCAGGAATCACGACATTCAGCTACTCTGTACAAATAAAATCACGACGATGAACAAATTTGCAGAGAGGATAGCAAGCCAACAACAAGGAATATATTCATAACGGGATGTTCTGTTGCTACAGGTTAAAGGCAATTACGCAGAGCCTGATTTTACCGTTCAATTTCTGAGCAATGTCCATGCTTGTCAGATGTCAGCAGCACTAGCAGTTTCTTCAGAATTGAGAATGCTCAACCCCCATCTCAGACAAGCGCACTCACGCCCGCCTCCCTGATCAGCGTCCGGCACCTGGCCATCCTCCCCTCCGCCGCGTAGCCTCCAATCAGATCGCCGGCCGGAACGAACCCGGCCTCCTTCATCCTCGCCAAGTACCGGAGGCCCCTCTCGTGGTCATGCAACGCCACGCGCAGCTTCACCAGCACCCGGTACGCCGGCAGTTCGAGGCGGCAGCCGGCCTGCTGCTCCATCTACCACATCAGGGCCGCGACGGGCGGCACCGGCTGTGGATCACCGTCATGTACACTCACCACCGTGGGGCTCCCGCCGGAGTCCCTGAACCAGCTGAACAAGCTCTCCACGGCCGCGTACCGCCGGAGCTTCACGCACACCTTCATCACGGCCGTGCAGTCCTGCTGCCGCAGGTGCAGCTCCGGCCTCTCGCCGAGCTCGTCGAGCAGCGCCGCGGCAAGGCCGTAGCCCTCAGGCGTACGGATGGCCTCCAGCATCAGCTTCACGTGGACGCTCGGGTTCAGCGTCCTCTTGTTGATCCTGGCGAACTCAAGGAGTTTGCAGGCAAGGCCTACTTTACCCGCCCTGATGAACCCACTCACCATGGCTTCAAGAACGGCACGGCTCGCCGAGGGGACACTGCTCTAGTGCATCCTCCATCTTCAGCTGGTCGAAGCGTGTCAAGACCTCAATGGTCAAAGCGAGAATCCGGTCATCGGGGAAGAGTGGCACGGCAGCCTGCCTCTGAGCCCAGCACAGTGTCTGCAACCCTGTCCGGGAGCCCCATGTGCCCGAGCTCCCAGATGGTCATTGACAAGGAGCCTTTCCGGAGGAACCGAGGCCACCGGCCGAGCACAAGGGACGCCTCGGACTCCGGTGGCAGCGCTGCGATCTCCTGGGCAATCCCAATGAGGACCTCTGGGATCTTGCACACCTGGTCACTGAAACGAAGAGCGTGAAGAAAGTGCAGCCCTTGCTGCCAGCCTGATATTGCTGCTTTGGTGCAGGAGCATTGGCCAGTCGTGTCTTGTGAGGCAGTGGCAACGGGAGCGGTCGCTGCCTCACCGGGTTTGGTGGCTTCAGCGGCTTCTGGCGCATCGGCCTGTCAAAGAGTGCAGAGATGGCATCAAGCTCATCTTTGCTCCACTCTAAAGCCTCTTCCTCCTCATCATCATAATCCTCGTCCTCAGCAGCAGCAGCAGCAGCAGCATTCTCATAGTATGTCTGCCCACTGCAGTCTGGTACCTCCAACTCCATGGCAGAACCCTCATTTGATGATTCTGTGCAAGAAATGCGACTTGTTGATAGGAGATTGCCATCTCTGCAGAGCCACCAAGCTCTGCTCTTCACCGAGGCCACACGAATTCCATGCAGTGCAGGGAGCGGCAGGGTAACCAGTGACATCCTACCTGCTGTAAGATTGGGCAAAATGTTAGTATTTAGGACAATATTAATTCTAGATAGTTGCTTGATAAATGAAAAGGTCTTATCAAGTCATGCTTATTATACATGCTGACTTGCTGAGACGTTTTGCTTAATCATGCAATGTAGCGGGACATTTTTGTTGTCCTTACTATAAGGGTTTATAAATAAAAAAAATCACTAATTGGTAAATTCCCAAAAACAACTTCCAACTCAGGTTTTCAGCTTAAAAATTTCCTGAAATCAGAAATTTTCTAAACAAGTACTAAACTTTCTTTTTGAACAATTTCCAAATAAAATTTCAGTGCAAAACAAATTCAGATTTCAGCTTACCAAATCAGTAGTTCCTACTCAGGATCAGAATCATTTGACTTCGAAATACAGAATTTATACTAAAAAAATTATAGGGCTTTCAACTCAAGCTAGCTTTCCAATGTGAAAATTTTTACCACTTAATAAACTTCGGCCGGTGTTCCTTCGCCGTGCCCGGCGAAAAAAATGTGAAAAAATTTACTTTTGCCTGGCAGGTTTCGGAAGCTTTGAAATCGCCGCCATCCCCACGGGAGTTAAGGGGGGAAGGTGGAAGTGAGTAGTGGGGATTGCAGACATGTTTATAAGTGAGGCTCTTCGCTTTCGTTTCAACAGCATAATGGGAATTGTTCAGAACGAATTTGAGATGACTCGTTTCAACTGAAGTTGAACCCCAAATTCCAAAAACGAAGTGCAGAGAACAAAACATGCAATCAAGTTTCATGAAATTTCGCCAAAATAAGAATTTTCTATCCGCACGTTCCCATATCAACTCATGCAGTGTGTCAACTTGACAGATCAAGAATTCCTAAGGAGACAAATAGAAGCGCTTTTGACTTTCTATTCACTCACCAATACGCTTCAAGACAGCTCAAATGATGAATTAGAACAACACTAATGATGGGGAAATACACACGCAATTTGGGGACCATGGGGGAATTGGGCATTGTTTTGGCGGACATTGGATTTCACCTGTGCGTTGTTGCCAGATGCTTGCTGTTGAATCGGTGACTCCGCACTACGTTCCCTCCCCGGCCCGGCTCAATGGACGCCGCCACCTCCCGCCCCGGAGGGCGGCGCGAGCTCGCTCCCTGGCTAGTCTCGGATGCCGCGGCGCCCCGCGACCGCTGCGCTCTCCCTGGCTGGTCTCGAACGCCGGCGCGCGCAACCGCAGCAGGCTCCAGCGCGGCCTTTCCTCGCAGCGCTTTGAGAAACCGAGTCGCCGGCCAGGCCGCCACGCGTGTGCGCCGGCGCCGCCCTGGGCTCCTGGTCCTGGATGAGATACAGTCAAAAATGAAGAAATACCGTTCAAAGCAAGGAGTAAAATGCAAAAACACCTGGTCGCCATTCCGCCACCGTACTTGGTATTTGCGACCAAATTCAAGGGGTAAATTGCAAAAGTTTCCGAGTCGCCACCAATGGTAGCTATCCTGAAATATCCGGGTCAACAGATTGGGCCCATTTGGCAGAATGTCTTAGCACGGCCCAGAACATTGTCCTAGGCTAGGCCCATTTGTCCGCCATACGGCCTACTTAGGCCCAACACGTGACTTTACTGTTCACTCTAGCCCTTGTTTGATTGCTCAGTTAAGTTTACCCATGGATGGCCTTATCTGGCATACTGTTAAGTTTGTGTTTGAAAATGCCGTAAGATAAAAGACATAAGTTTCTCTGATTTTTATAACTATTTAATAGTATAAATGATAAAATTAACTATTATAAAATTTTAAAAAATGAGCTAAGGAACTTCTATATATAGAAACTTAAAAAAACATATTGTTTAACCGTATTGGAAAACGTGTGCATAAAGCCGAGAAAAAAAAGCTGAAAAAAGGTTGAAAAAAAGGGTTAAGAAAGCAGCTGGTTGCCTTCTTAAGTGACGGAGGACAGATGATTTTTTCTAAAAAGTTTTTATATATTATTTTCTCATCTCACATTTTAAAGTATATTTTAATTCTAACTTTAAATAAACTTCTATCTTTCGTCAACAGACAATTTCAATCAAAGTACAAAGTGCGGTGCGCCACCACAGACCTTATTTTGCCGTGCGTCACTGGTACGTTTTCTCCTCTCCTGCTGGCTGCTGCTGCTGTCGTCGTCGGCTTGGTCGTCTTCTCCAATATTTAGTTGTCGACCTAATCAGCTAGGAGTATTAACTGATCGGCGACAACCTGACGAAGCAGACGACGGAACGGAAGGTAAGCTAGCAAATCAGGTCACATCACGAAGATGGTCAAACCGATCAAGCAAATTAAAAACTAAAACTAATTCGATCGCGAAGGTTACGTACGTGCCGATTAATCAGAGGAAAGAACAATTCTAGGATTAACAGTTACTAACTGATTCCCAACTGGATACATGCATGTGCACGTAGGTTGACAATTTCCCTAGTTTTGACTCGGGTTCAAACACAAACAAACTCCTTGTCGCTGATGATAATTACTGCTGGCCTTTTTTTCCTCGACATTAATTAAGATTAAGCTATCATAGCCAGTCATCTACGTACAACATGTGCAAACATACCTTAACTCTTAAGTACTAAATCAGCACACAATCGTAATACCAAACAACATCTTACTAGAGTATATATTAGTAGAAGCATCTACTTTATTTTGATCTTTTTCTTACTAGTAATGGTATTTTTTATATAAATCTTTAATTAAATTCTGTTAGTATGTATTATTCAGTGCAACCTGTTGATTTCGGTTTTAAGCCCAACTAAAAGGTGTAACGAAGACAATGGGCTTATACATCTTGCATGCAGGAATTTAAAAACAACGGTTATATAAATTCTAAATAGAGATTTAGTAATAGGATTAGTTCATGTTCTGAATAGATTGTCTCTTATTTTGGTGTCTATATTCTCGTTATACTTTTTTTATCATTTGCATTTGGTTTATCCAAAAATTTTATAATTAGTGGTTGTAGCTTCAATTAAAATAAGGCCTGATTTTATCCATTATAAAAAGAAACGGTAGCTGTCCAAAATGCAGAAATATCTACCAAACCAGGGACCAAAGTGCAAAACAAATAGAATGGATTTGGGCCCATGTGGCGGAAAGTCCAAGCACGGTCAAAAACATATTAAATTTTTTATCTTTATATTTATTTTTTAAAATTAACAAAAATATATTTTTGTTTTTATTATTTACATATCTATACCAATGGAGTTTTGTTTAAAAAACTTCATCTTAGAAAGCGTTTTATCCTAAGTGGCAAATGGCCGTTAGCCACTGTTAACGGTGGTCCAATCACATGCTGTCAATTTTATAGGTGACTCAGCCAGAGGACATTTTTTTCTCTGTTAGGGACCATCTATAAATGTCCCTGCTAGGCTGAGAGAGCGATGACCGAGAGGCTGCTAATTTTGTAGATAGTCCCTTCGCCGCCCTAGCAGAGGTTTCCTACACCACGGGGCTGGCTACAAAGTGCTCTCACCCGTCCAAGGGAGTAAAGACTAGGCCTACCAATTTTATAGGCAACCCTCTTTTTGTTTATGCAGAGGGTGTTTTTTCATCGGTCAAAGGGACCACCTGCTAGTCGACGTAGGGAGCGTTTTCGCAAGCAAGGTTTCTTTAGTGTAGCATGATATTAGAAAATTATTTTATGAGTAATATTATGTTGAACCGCAATTAGAAAATATTAAAGGAGCACATATTGGTTCAAACGCCAACATAATTTATTTAACAATAGGAAAATTTTACACGATTATGCATATGTTAAGTTGCCTAATTAATTGATGTAATAATAGGAACATATTATATGATTAATTATAGGTTGACACACTAAGATAGACACTTAGTAGAAATACAAATAATGCATCGGAACACTCTCGATTTCGTACTAACGTCTGCTTTTGAGCTTTTACAACTCTTCATCATTCCTCCAATTATGGTCACTTGTTGCTAGCAGAATCCAATGTTCACTTATACTCTACTTTTGCATGTATGTATTGTGAAATTGTTTCAGATGGTATGATTGTCTCTTACTTGGTCGGTGTTCTCTCTATGTTTATCTATCGTTGAGATTCACACCGTCTTGGCTCTTCCTATGAAAAGTTAATAATATAAAATTGTATTTTAGAAGAAATGTTCAAATAATGTTAGGACATTAAAGGGATATGAAGGGAACTTACAATAAAATCATCACCAAGAATATTTGGAGAAGCAAAGAATGTTCTATCAAAAGTTGCACATTGTTTGGACCTCACGAAATGGCAAGGATCACCAAATCTGCACTTAGAACGCTTTAATCATGCAGGTACTCAAAAAGAATGACGTCTCCAGTCTAACCATTCATCTTGTAAATGTCAATCGTTTTCTCCTTTCTCTTCCTGTATTTTGCGGATATTTCCAAAGAGGCATACCATCATGCCGGTTGAAAGTATGATTCTCTATATCAACCCATTGAATATAACTATAGAGCAATCTGTGGTTCTATCAAATAATGTATTAATATAATGTATTAATTGTAGGACAATATTGAATTAACGAATTGCTATTAAATATTTAGAGAACAAGGCCATAGAATGTTAACCTCATGATAGTTTGGACAATAGAAGAATCTCCTAACACGAGTGTTTAGCTTATAAGATGTTATTGAAGGGAACTCAAGCCATACAGAGAGGAGGTGAATGTGCACACAAAAAAAACTTAAAGAAACTTGTAGCGGAAATTAAAACTCCCTGCGAAGTATCCGGTTCTAATGTCCAAAAACTCCAGTCAAGGTTTGATGCTGGATAATGAAACTTGGTTCTCTTCACTACCTCACAAAAGAGAGCAGGGAGGGAGAAATTTCTAGAGAGAAAAAAGGATGATAGATGATCTAAAGATAGTAAATAAATACAATAAATAAATACATAAGTAGACATATGATTTTTTTACCAAAGTTTAGATCAAATGATCATACGTCTCTATTGAGAGACTCTAAGAAGCCGGATCGCTTTCAATCTCAAGCCTCACTAATCTTAAACCTAGGAAGAGGTTCAGTCTTCAAGTTCTCACCAAGGCTAATATAAAGTCTAAGGCAACCACTAATGACTCCACTAAGACACAATGCTACTACCTCCAATGAAGCCTGCTCTACCAAAATCAATTCTTAACAATAAGTTTGGTATCCACTATAGTTATATCTTTTCTTACGGAGGTGATGAAGATCTTCACAAACTTTCCTAAGCGATTCATAACCTTAAATCCTCATGGGCGATGCCGAGTCGTCTAGAAGAAGAACCTCCAAAAGTAACAAGTACAAATCCTTACCAAGTTTCGATCAACAAGTGATCAATCCAATCCCTAAACCTCTCACTTACTTGTTGCAAAAGATCATTCACAAAGATATGGATTTGGTGGAGAAACCAAGAGAGAAAAGTTGAAAGCCCTAGAAAGACTATGGGGAGTATGGATGAAATAAATGAATAGCCAACCACCCAAGTGTGGATTGGTGGAGCTAAAAACAAAGCCCTTGTGAAACTAACTATTAATCACATATTCAAAATGTAGAATATTCATCCCTAAGGGCTAAAAACTCCAGACACGCTTGAATCTGGAGTAGACAAGCCAGTTCGAAGTATCTAGTCAAAGCCTCCGGAGACTTTGGACAAGCCTCATTGCTAGATAGAAAATTCTATGGCGACATTGTCACTTAAGGATGGAGACTCTAGACGACTTTTAGTGTCTAGCAGGAAAACATACCAACAATATGTTCAGTGACTTAGACAAAATATTTAGAAACTTCTCTAGTGAAAAACCAAAACCCAAAGGTGTATGTAGTGCAAGTGTGCACTCAAGAAAAATAAATGGATCTAATTGAACACTTGCTTTGCAACTCGAGATAATATTTATACCCCTCTTGATAGTATAACATTCCTTGGACTCAAGAAAAATAAAATACATTCAGAGCACACGTCGAGTCATCTTTGATGCCTTTATTTTATGGTAGGGGCTACTTTTCATCAATTTAATTAACCAGCGACTAACTCCTACATTTTAGCTCATTAAAGACTTTAGTCCACTAACATTCTTGTCATCTATCATCCAAAATCTATTAGTAGGTCTAGATGCACTTTTAGTCAGAAGTTGGCATCGATCACCACATATGCACATCGGACATTCAAACCATGGTGGAAGTAGCCAGGCTAAAGGATCTTTCCTCTATTTGGATCCTCAATGACCTTTGTTGCTATAAGGGAGATGTTAAATGGGGAAGGAGGGCTCATGTATGTTTATAAAGAGTGTTCTACCCTTGTGTGCCCATATATAGTGTTGATTGCTATGCTATGGGAACTTAAAGCGTCAATGATTGAAGCAATATGTTTTGCGTTGCATTGTTCACTGAATTGCACTGTGCGATGAAAGTGACTAAACATGCACATGTAGAAAGTTTGTTTTAGTTTGTATTAGTAGTGCTAAGATTCATGCAATGGACCACACAATGAAAACGACATGACGTGCATGCACCGAAAGCTGTTGGATGTGTTGCATCGATTATGACTCAACAGTGATGTACAAACAATAATCCAATGAGAAATATAAGGTGTGTAAGTAAAATAAGTATGGAGTGTCAATACAATGAATATATAGTAGTATGAAAGGGATAACAAATGTACAACAACATACTACTGTCCCTGACCAAGACCTCTAGCCCTCTTCGTCTTTCTAACTCACCCTCGCACGAGGCCTCGAGAGTAAGTGAGCCAATCTAATGGTACGACACGGCTAGCACAGGCTATAGACATGGGTGTGGAAGCATGTTGCTCTTGTGTTTATGGTGGTGGAGCTCCTCCAAGCTAGGAAGAGCTAACCACCTCCTGGATCACCAGGTCCTCCAAGTCATCATACTCGAAATCCTCACGCACCCAACCAGTGCCTTGTGCGGAGGAGCAATGCCATGTGGGCCCTATGTGCCCTGCATGAAGGAGCCAGCACCAACAAATATCCCCCACGGTGTAGCATGGAACTCTCTAAGAAAAATAGGTTAATCATTGAAAACTACAATTTTAATCAGCGAATAGATAGTATGCTTTGTGCATGTAATGTGTACACTCCTTGCATGGACATCCTAACTTAAGAGGTACTGAGTTAGGGTGTACTAAAAGCTATACGAAAGCATATTCGTGCAAAAGGCCTAAGTAGTGCTATAAGAAAATAATATATGGACATGTGGATGAAGGAATTTACCTCTCAGAGAGGAGGCTTGTGCTAGAAGCTAGCTGGCGGGTGAACTTTAGTGAAGGATGGTAGGCAAACTCTGGTTGCAGTGGAGTGTAGATGGTGCTAAGGTATCGCTGCTAGATGAATTGCATGAACAATACGACAATTGAGCACATGCATTATCCTGCACATCGAGGCGCGGATCCTATCGAAAGTCATCCTTTGCTCCTCCTTAGTCAGCATTATCCTAACTCCAATCATTGGAATGTCGCCTCTAGATTGGTATGAACTTGTCGAGCATCCACCTGTTTAAAATGTTAATTCATACATGTAACAATTATAGACATAGACAAATAATGTACGAAAGTGATACAATGTATTGACTCACCACGCAGAAGTAGTCCTAGTCACAGTATCTAGGATATGCATCTATGACTACGACGATGTGTGCCTATGGATTTACAGGCTTGAAAGTCACTCGTGTGGGAGTGTGAAGCTAGTATGTACTAACATATGAATGGCAAGCGGCATAGGCTTCTACACGACCATGTGGAAGTGCCGACGAAAGCTGAACGGTTGCATCACTCACTGCGGATAGTGTGGCTCAACAAATATGTCAAACACCATCGGTGTCATTGTCAGCCAGTACGTTGTGTCACGTGTGCATAGTGAAGAGAGGCCATGTGGTGCACAAGCTTAGACTACGCTTAGGGAGGAGCGGAGGTCTAGAACGGTCAGGACGCTATGTGATAAAGTTGGACTAGAGTCAAAATGCCTTGAGGCCAACATCTGTTAATGACGAGACCGAGACTAGGCTCAGGGGGAGCTAAGGTCTAAAACGGTCAAGAATACTAAGTGATGAAGTTGAGCACAGGGTGGCACATGGTGGATGGACACCATGTGAAAGGATTTTATAATGGGCTTTACAAATTATGTGTACAAGCATAGGATAAATCACAAATAAAATTGGAGTGGGATTGATAAGAAAGAGATATTTTAAATTAGGAAATTTTAAAAGGTTTGAAATATGAGTGGTTGAGTCCTATTAGGAATAGGAGTTCTATACCTAGTTGGTCTTGAAATTTAAGAGTTTAACTCTAAGTAGAAGTAAAAGCTCTACTCCTAATTGATGGAGAAGATTTTAGATATAAATGCCCTAGAAGAATAACTTTTGTAAGAAATAAACGTTATGGTTTAGTTTTAAGAGAGAGAAGTGCTTTGTATGCACTTTGTAGACACATTTTAATGTAATAAAGTTGATTTACTTTCAATGTTTTTGTCGAGTTGTATTCTTTATTTGTAAGCAGTTAGATCGGCGGTAAGACAGCGGACAAGCCAGTGGCACCAAGGTGGTCGGAGTGCCAACAACACGGTGATTGGACTAGCCATAGGTAGTCAATCAGACTGACGGTATACGATAGTGCATCATAATTTCATCTAGATCATAGGTTTCTTTTTATTTCGCAAAAATATTTGATTTTTGATAATCCTACCATTCACCCCTTTTGTAGGCTTGGTTCTTATGTTTTGATCCTACAACACCATGTATCACTTAGCTGTAAATTTTTGTCAAATTTTTATTCATTATGCTGAATCTAGAACCATCATCATACGATAGGGTCCATTTATCTTTTGTCTCATTCTCAATCTACTTCTCATGTGCCAAATCGAGCCTGTCGATCTTCTTCTCATGTGCTTATTGTTAGTAGGAAGAGGTCCAAGAGCTTGTAGAGCCTGCCTCTTGGACCACTTCTCTGTCTATTTGGTAGTTAGCTTGTCTAATCTCCTCCAAAGTTTGTTAAATTGCTTCACTTAATTCTATGCGCAAAGCCTCTTGAACATATCCATAAAGTGCTTGTCTTGAATTGCTTGTAAAAATTTACACCCATATGGCATATGCATCATCTACTTCTAACATCTGGCCACTTTGATAGATAGCCCTTCTCCACACTACCTAAGCGCAATTCCTCATTTGCTTGTAGCAAGCCGACGTGACGGCCATGTATAAGGATACATTTGGCTTCATACTTATAACTTGTAAATGACCCTCTCTAGGTATCAATACTAGCTATCGGTGTTCTCGCTCTCAACGAAAGCGAAAGCCATGTGTAACACTTGGTTGTTTCCATAACCCCAATAGCTGTTAGTATTTGGTCTCTATACTTTCCTGTTAGGAATGTTCCATCAATACAGATGAGGGGACGACAATGCACAAAAGCATTAATGCATGTACCTAGTGTAAAGAATGCCCTTTGTAGCACACTCTAGCCAGGATGCTGAATTGATGGGAATTATTTGAAATCATAGTAGCTCTTCGTATTCCTTTGAAAAATGCAAGATAGAAGTCGAGGCAAGCGATGCTTTGAATATTTCAAACATCATCTCCACAACCTTTTGTTTTGCCTTCTATACCTTCATATAGCTAATTATATACTTGAATTTCTCTTCAATGTGTCTAACAATTAACCTTGGTTCGTATCCTAGGTTGATGATGATGTGGGGGTATATCTCTAATGCAACAAATACATATGCATGCTTCGATGGTGTTTCACGACCCTTTCTAGGTGACACTTTCTAGTAATACTTCTTGAATGTGTGTACTCACCATGTACATACATCCTTTATGCATCTCACTTCATACACTGATTTGCTTGACTTGACAACCTAGAACTCCCTCTGAATTGACACCACAAAGTGCTCCATTGTCCTCTTCAAATCCTCCACATCGACATACATAGCTCCCTAAATGATCATGTTCTTATTGTACTTCTATGGCACATGATGTCCCTCTAAGATAATAAGATCGAAGAAGTCCTTGTTTGTCCATTCTATAGGAATTACATTATCAACCTTTTCTTCTAGCAATTATCATCCTCTGTATGCTCGTTATGAAAATATTCCCTATCTATTTTATCAACAATGGTGGAAATTCTCTCTCCCTCATCCAATGATCTTCTTGGCTATAGATCTTATTCTTTGTCCTCTCTCTCATTTACCTCCGCTACTCCGACATCATCTGTAGTCGCACTTGGACCCTCGTTATCTTGCATGGCCATTACAACGGTGTTGTCCTTCTCGTACATAGACATGAGTATACCTAGTGGTAATACATTCTCCATATACCATCTCCATGTTGGAGTGCAATCCACTAGTATAAGTTTTCAAAAATAACCTTCGGTTGCATAGCTAACTATAACATACAAGTTTATTTTATTAATCTAGGGTCAACTCAAAAGTCTCGTATCAACCAATTATATACCAACCCAAAACTTCTCTTAGCCAACCTATCAATGCTCTCAGCCGTTGATCTGAACTCTAACAAAACTACACCATATGGATCATACCTACCATTCACTTGGCTATAATAAAACTAAAAAACTAGCTTATTTGACATCTCGGTTGACAAAAAAAAGAGTCAAACTATAGCTAATTTGACATATATGTTGATAAAAAAATAGTGTCAAACTACATACCAAACTACTAATCATATCTAGTATAATCGAGGGAGAACAGCTAGAAGGGGGTTTTATACCCAGTCGCCAAAAAACACCCTCCTAAAAGACGGCAAAAAACTACCTATATAATTTCCCCCTTGCCTTCCTCTCTCACCCAGACTAGGCATTTTGTAGACAGCCCCTAGCCAAGGAAAAAATGCGTTAGAAGAGGGCGACAAGAAAAATATCTATAAAAGTACAAACACGTGGCCTCTTCCTTGATAGGGCGAGAACATTTTGTAAGTGGTCCTCGGCAGATAAAAAATGCCCTCTATCAAGGCAACCATGGACTACGGTCAAGATATCGTTAACGGTGGTCTAAAATAAACATAACATTGTTTTAAAAAAATCCTATCAAAAAACGTTGAGTACAAATTTATAAATAATGAAAAAAAATACTTTTATAAATATTAAAAATAAATATAAAAATTCAAAATATAGTCCTATATACTGTGCCCACTTCTCGCCAAAACTGCCCACTTAGGCCACTTTTTTTTTCCTCTCCCTTCTCGGGTTAGGTTACTCGCTAGCACCGGCATTATTACCGTGGGTCACTCATATGCTCTCTCTCCTCATACTGCTACTCTTCCACGTAATCTTCGTCCTTGTCTTCTTCTCGGATCAATTTAGTTAATTATCCAGCCATTAACTGATCGACAATGACCTGGCAAACAACAAAACGATGGAAGCTAAAGTAATTTTACAGGATCTTTATAAAAAATAATTTAATTTCTTTATTTTTTTAAATTCCTCTAAACCGAATATTCTATGACCTGGCCAGCGAGCTAGCAGGTCACATCTCTAGTTCACGATGCTTTATTGGTCAAAGTCAAACCAATCAAGCAAAGATAGCACAGTACTAGTAACTAAAACTAATTAATTCCAAAAAGGTTAATTAGCACGGTACGTACGTGCCGGTTAATCACCGGATTACTAGAAGAAAGAAGATACAGAAGCAGTGACAGACTAACAGTTAGATCAAGTATAATAGAAGAGTATAACCAAGCTATAAACACTCCCTTACATATATGAAGCAGAGGGAGTACGTGTACTGGTTTTTATACAAGTGCCAGCTTTACACATTCTCAAAAAAATTATATTAAATAAATAAGTGAGCGAAAGAAATAGGATGATAAATATAGAGATAATCTTATAATTAATCTATTGTATATATTGGTTAATACTATTTTTAAGATGAGTTTATAGTTATTAGTTAGTTTTACTATTAAACCTGCTCTTAGTAAAATAATTAATTTCCACTTTTTTGAAAACAATTAATCTCCACTTGAATGCATATACTTAATACACAGATATGTTGCTGATTTCCCTAGTTTTGAACTATGGTATAAATACAAACTTCTTGTCGCTGACAAGGTAATTGTTCTTGGATATTATTTAATAATTAAGATTAAGCTAAGTAGCATAGCCAGTCGTCGACACAACATGAGCAACATATGCATACACCTAAATCGGTACACACAATCGTGGTTACAAACCTAACCTTACTATTATACAATTAAACAACTCAGTTTCTTCCTTTAATTAATCTTAATCACTCTTGATCCTAAGCATCCACAGTCTGCATGCGTAAGCAGCGTTGCAGACGACATACTGATTATCTTAGCTAGCTGAAAATGAAACGCAAACTTACCTACCGGTGTACCACTCATCCATCAGGCTGCAACCCCTGTCTGAATCAAACTGTAGTACTCGTTGGTTGATTGACTTTGACTGACACGTAAGTGATCTCATTGCATTTGAAATTCAAGCCACTGATCACACGGCAGGACACATTTCACCACACAGAATTTTCACCCTCTGAAACTCTGAATTAATGAGCTGTATATTCAGATGTAACAATTTTCTTTTAACATCTGGAGCTAGTAATTAATTCCTCTGATAATCTGATTCACTGTGACATTGTCTTGAGCTAGTTGAAGAACATGATGGCCTTCTCGTCGGATTCTGATTAGTTTCGAGTACTAATCAATCGATTTGTAGCTAATTTACAGCTAATAATTTGTTACTTCTTGATTGTTTCTGAAGGAGAAGGAACAAGAGACACGTAGATGCACATGCAGATACGACGACTGGTTGAGGTTCTTCTTGGATAATCCAGAAGGAGAGAAGAGTTCATGCGACAGATGTAAAGTTAGTTTTGTTCCTGGTATCTTGGCGCATTTCAATTTGAATACAGTTTGAAGTCTAATTCTAATGGGAGTACGATTTAAAACACAACCGTGATTCTGATTCCTTGTGCCAGCTGATGCACACTAACCCTTTTTAAGCTTGACGGTTGTGTTTTAAATCTTACTCCTATTAAAATTAAACTTCAAACTATATTAAAAATCAAATGCGTCGAGATACCAGAAACTAAACTTTACATCTGTCACATGAACTTCTGTTTGACTGTTGTGCTAATGTGCTTTTAAGTGTGTTGTGTTTGGCTGTCTTAGGACGGCTTGTTGAACAATTGCCTCACAATTACTCCTCGGTTCTATATTGTTAATTATTTAAGTTTTTGTTATAAGTTAATTTTTTTAACTTTAAATAAGTTTATATAAAAATACAGTAACAACTACGATAAATTAATGCATGATTTGATAAAAAAAATTGATGTTATAGCATTGGTTTATTTTTTTACAAACTCGGTTACAGAGGTTTAACTTAGGATAAAGATTTAGTGTATTTTTTATAAACTCGGTTAAATTTAATGCACTATCGAAGTTTAACTCTGGATAAATTAAAATTAAAATAACCTACAATAGTATGGAACGGGGGAGTATATTATTATGTTCAGTGTAGCTACGTGTATTCAACTATTTATTGGGTTCCTTTCCCCCAAATTTTGCAGGTAATGTTAGTTAATCTACATAGAGCGCGACCAAGACATAAATTATACAGTGTGATATACTACTTAAGAGATACTATGTCACAGTTATGACATTTCAAAGAAAATGACACTTACGCATGCTGTAGGACTAGCTTGAAACAAATTATCAATCGAATTATTTTAACGAATTATCTACATAATTATAGATATATTAAATATTTTAATAAATAAGCTTAATAAATAGCTTTAAAATAGGGGATTTAAGCAGTACATCATGGGACAAATAATAAAGTAGCTTAAAAAATTAGGACATAATCTAGGAGATTATGGATTTTTAATTAATGTTGGAGTGTCAGATGAACATGGAAGGGTCATTTTAACGTCTTTTAATAATACTGTAAATGAAAATATTTTGTGTTCTTTGTGCAAGTTGCAGCTTCTAGAATATCAGTCTAGAATGTATTTTTATCTCATGTGTTTAATTGCTCATCTAAATTATATAATAATCCCAAGACCCAACCATGTGCGTAAATATGCTAGTAAAAGTCAGGGGAGGAAATTAGAAAATAATAAGTATAAAAAACTTATTAATGATTAAAAAATAATTTATATGTGTTTTTAACGATCTAAAAACAAATATTAAAAGATAAACTATAATGAAAAAATCACAAAATAAAAGTTTTAAAATTTAAATTTTAGCTTATAAGCATAAGTGAAATGAATTATTAACGATTAAAAAATAATTTATAGTTAAAACTTTTATATACATGTTTTTATATGTGTTTTTAGCGATCTAAAAGAAAATATTGAAAAAAAACTATGATAAAAAATCCCAAAATTAATTTCAAATTTAAGTTTTAAAATTTAAATTTTAAGTATAAGTACACGTGAAACATGGACGTGAAAATATAGAAAGCACATTGAGCACTTCAGTTGACTGCATTTTTTTTTCATAAACATGTTCTGGTACTAGTGCTTCACCCAATGGATGGAGCAGCTAGTGTTTTGGCTTTTGAGTTGACCCAGTATTACAAATCTACAATTAACTGCCGTCGTGTTAATTACTCCACCAAGGCCTAGAACCTTCAATGACACCATGGTTTGTTAAAGTACTCCCTCCGTTTAAATAACTTTTTACCATTCATTTTATTTAAAAATTTAAAAACATCTTTAATAAAAGAAGTCATAATAAAATAAACGATCCTTATAGAATTAAGATGAATGGTTAAATAACATGTTCAAAATTTAACAACATCATAATATATTTAAAAAAATGGAGGAAACAGTTGTAATTTATTCAAATCAATTAGTTGTGCTTAAATGATGAGTTCAACTCTAACTGGCTATTTGCAATCAGATAAAATGTGTGTGTGAAAGCAAACGAAAGGACCCCCTCAAATTTCTTCTCTTACCTGTCGCATGGCCACAATTTGGTCAGCAAAACACAATAGATAATCAAATTTGACAATCTAACATCTAAATTACTATTTAGTTTAGCTTGGTTGGCAATTAATCGTTCTGAATATTGTTTGTGTATCGTTTTCCTTAGTTCCTCCACTGTTTTTTCTCTGAAAGCAACTACTGGTTTCTTTGATGTATTCTTCAGGTAGCCGGCCGGCTTTCCATTGATGCTGCCTAATTACTCTGATCTTTGTTGGACGTACTAAGCAAGCGTATGCAGCATGTCTCATCCAGTTGCTGAAATTAAATATGGAAGATGATGCCCCCATGATTTGCTGCAGATATATGGATGAATATATATTAAATATTACAAAAAATAATAAATAAATTTAGATTAAAATATTGTAAAAATAATATGAGAAATAATGGTTTAACGGACTTGAATATTAAGCTTTAGAATATAATAAATTATAGATATAATTGCAATGTTTGTATATTGAGTTTTAGGTGCTCAGTGGTGGCATGCTTTAATTAAATTATGAGCTTTAATTACTTGAGTAGGTTATAACTGTATAACTTAAAGCTATAGATTAATCTTCGTTTTCATGACACTGACTAGAGGCAGAAAGCTCTAAATTTCCTAGTAACTTCTTTTCAACAAGAAAACAAAAGGGAGCAACCGATGATGTACGCTTCAGATAGACAATCTGATGATTTGACTACAGAGAAGCAACCGAGAACTTCAGAAATGATTCTTCAATCTTTTGCGTTGTCTCTTTTCTGACTATTTTTTCACCATTCATCTCTGTCTTCCATCCTAGTCGCATATTGTCAGAAATCATTGCTTCTGTATATAAATATCAAGGCCTAATTAACGTACCTTCAGAGGATGAGAAAATCCAGTGAAAATGACAGCTTCCTACATTTCTTAGCCACTGCAATTGCGAAAGTGAATTCATTTCTGTGCATAAAGTGAAAAGTGAAAAAAAAAGGGAAAAGTTGGCATTTTCTCAGCACTACCATGGTCTCTACCTGTAGTGCATCAGCACTCGAGCATGCAGAATTGCAGATGCAATCGTGGTGTTTCCTGCAAGTAGCTCGTGGTTTTGTCAACCCAACAATCGATTCAGAAATACTAAAATGTCAACTATATCGAAAATGTTTTGTCAACCCTGCAATCGATCCAGAAACTATCAGATTTCTTTCGCACTTCATCTGTTACATCGTTATTTGCTAATATATCATCGTAAACATTATGCACATATATATAGATCAATGGAGCACTGTTGCGAATTGTTACTTTTAGGGTAAGTCAACATTAAGTATCAACTATATCTGTATCTGTATGCAGGTGATGGAGCACTTACTCTAGTTTGCTAGTCGGAAAATCATGCATTCTGTGCAACACGTATAGAAGCACTATTTTTGTGATGAATAGGATTTAGTGCTTCCATCACTTTAACTTTTTTTTCCAAAGGAAATCTTCATCATTTAAGAAATAGCTTTTTAGTTGAATGGACTAGCTTGGATCAACATGTAAAAGATAAAAATATTCTTCACTTTTGCTCAGTCAATTTTCTCAGTTGTTATCAAGGATGGGCTCCGTGAACGCTAGTTTTTGTTGCACTCATGCAAACATTAGGACGAACAGTCACATGTAAGAAATACTGTATTTTGTGTTGTGTCCTTTGTTTTTCTTTTCTAATAACTCTGATCGGCAATAAACCGTACAAATCCTGAAGAGATTTTTTCTTCAACCAAAAATTGGAATTCTCATACACCGATTTTGAACCAATAAACCTGATAAATCAGTACAGGCTATGGAGAAACATTTGCTTTGCAAAATTATATTGTTTTGAACCATAAAGTGGAATAGCTCTCTGACCAAAAAATATATGGTAAAAACAAGATTAGTAGAAATTAATGAGATAACAAAAACAATTACCAGACTTTTGTTTATATACCATCCAAGTGCCCTTTCTTTTCAGAACGTTATCATCCAAGTGCTTATGTGAAAAACTATGGTGGTGCCCTCTTTATAGCATGGAGTTGCATCTCCAATTGACTTGACAACGGCTGCATCCATGTTAATGGTATATTAATTCCCTAATGTAGGGAGCTAAGTCAAAAGTTGTACTTTATTTGAGCAAAAGCCCATAACTAAATCCTCTTTCAACAATATGAATGTGAACACATTAGCAGGAAATCTGAACCACAGTTATTTTGGTTCATAGAACTCTTAGGGCAAGTTACATTAAACGAGGTAAGTCATTAATTTATAATTAATTGTATTTTTTGTTAAAATTTTCTATAGAAAATTACTTTAAAATAACAAATAAACCTATTTAATTATGAGCTAATAATTTATCTCGTTTTACATGGATAAATTGATTTTGTTTAAGCTCTCACTCTCAAACTCGCCCTTAGACCAACAAGGTTACAGTACTTCTCTTTGATAGTTCTGATAAAATCAATAAAACACAATACTTTGACATAGTCTAGCACCACGCCAGGGAGTGGTACTACTGTCAATTCCAAAGATCTCATGCTGGTCCATCTCCTGATTAATCACTGTCCTACTCAAAAAAAAAGGACTTGTTGCAAGAACAAAAAAACCATATATTCCATTTATTAAAAAAATCTATTATAAAGGGAGCCTTGGCTAGCTTGCCTGGTCAAACAAATTAACAACAGATAGTGCCTTGGAGCCTTGGACCAATTCTAGGCACATCCCAACAAACCCAAAGTCATTAACAATTGTCTTCTACTAGTTGGCTGTCTGTGCATTGTAACGAAAAAAACAATACATCAATTTAAAATCACATCAGATAAAATGACATGAAATAATCATTGAGTATAAATTTGTTGTAACAAATACGGAAGGATATCTTGAAAAACAAATACGGAAGGAAATAAATCACACCAACAACTCATACCATGATAATGTTATCAAATAGGTAGCTTAAATTAATCATGACCAACCAAACATAAATTAATGACGCTATATGGTTATAGAATCACAACTCTATAACTCACTTACCTATATCCATTGGTGCCTTTCCCTCTATCCATTTTCAGAAAACAAATATCAGAAATATAGAATCACAACTCTTACTTGCTCGTCTTCAGTCCGTCGCTTGTTGGCTTGCTACAACATAGCACGCAGGCATGCAGCCGTTGCCCACCTGGCTGCCTCCTCACCTTGCTCATACAAGTATTGCTTCAGGAAAAAATATTGCTGAGGTCTGAAAGGTACCTTGGTGAAGCTAAAGTTTCACATATTGACATCAAATTTAAAATCTGCCAAGGAAAACCCAGTGAAGTGGACCTGAGTATTACCCCAATTCCTTGATCACTGACAATGAAATCTCGAGAGAAAAATATATATAATTTTGATTTCTCTAAATTCCAGTCCTCTTAGCTGCCATGTAGATAAGATAATGTAGGTATTAGATAAATGCTTAAAACATCACAGGATGTGTGCATCAGGCCACTATGTGCCTGCACGTGAGTAGGTACTACTTTGCCTACTTCAGTTTGTTGCAATATAAATTCAATGAATAATTAGATATGCAATCAGAACAAGAAAAGAATGTTGGTAAATATGTAGTGTACTGAGCCGCTAATGAATATTTCAGAGAACTGAAATAATACCATATCAGTATGCTTTCATCTGTAGATGTTCACAAAGCATCGATTTAATTATCAAATACGTATACTTCCTGTATAGGCGTTTCATCAAATAACTTTGTGTTACTTCCTGTGTTATCGAAAAAAACAATATATGTTTCGACAAACAAGCATATAATAAAATGAATTTAAGATTAAAAAAAGAACAATAGAGAGAGTTATTTTATTTTCAAAAAATTACATAGCACATGCATAGAACATTCTTTGGAAACATATAATTCCTTACGCTACTAATTGTGTAAATACAAAGCATGTATTCCTATAGCACATAATTGGAAACATGTAAATACACTTAAAATTTATAAAATATAAATATGTTTTACCATAACTTGACAAAGCTTGAAACGCACAAAGCAAGAGATGCCGCCTTTCAGTGGCTTTCACAAGAATTCCACTTCCTAACTAAAAGAAAAGAAACTCCCGTATATATAAATAAAGAAAAAGAACACCAGTATCTACAAAATTGCTTCATGTCATCCACAGGAACTTCAAAATATGGCCCTCTCAATGTGCAATCCACAAAAAAGATATTTTGAGCTGCATTTAAACCAAAATTAACCTAATAACACTACCACCAGGAGAAAAATCTGCAAAAGTCAATAGAACCAAAATGAACACATTTGTATTCACGAGTATTTTTCAATTTTCAAACACGTGTATCCCTAGTTTTCCTCAGTAACTTTGTTTATTCGATCCAACAGCAATAAATTGATGAATAGCAAGGAGATCAGACACTATCAAACACCATTAGGAAAATAATCTATAAAAAAGTTGAATTGGATTGCATATGTGCGCAATGGTAGCCATAGTAGTGTCAGGCCTCGTGAATCCACTAATTTGATAATTACTGAAAATAGAGAACAAATCAATCCAAGATGCAAACAAATGAACATGGTGCAATAGGAGAATTTTTAGCACTCCAGATAAATGGCAGCGGATGATGCAGCATGAGTGCCCTTAAAAGCCATGGAACTTTTTCTCATTATTCCTACAGGTAAATAATTCATACATTTTCTATATTTACACGTCGTACGACAACTATTTTTTTAATTTTATACATAAATAAAATTTATAATTATAGAGTTTCTCAAGAAAAATGTTTTTAAAGAAAATAAAATTCTTTTATTGAATACATATACTATCAGAAAAGAAAAGAATAGTAATCAACAGAACCTACTTATAATGCAATATTGTTGTATATATATATCTATTTTTATTTTTATTTTTAGCACAACAATACTCTTACATGTATATTGTGTAGGAAATATATCATTTTCACGCGTATGTTTCTTGTAAATGATATGTTTTTTAAAAAAAGATTATAGAAAAGTTATTTTAAAAATATTTTAATTTATTTTATTAATATTTAATTAATCATACGTCAGGTGTATATATTTTTTATCACCCAAACACACCCTCGATACACAGAAAGTAGTAAAGAAATTTGCATTTGGAAGGAAAGGCGAGCTGAATTCACCCTCGATACACAGAAAGTAGTAAAGAAATTTGCATTTGGAAGGAAAGGCGAGCGGAATTCAGTCAGGGGTAGGCCATATGCAGAAAGAAACCGGAGACTTTTTTGCAGCTTCTCCTCCGTGAGCTCTGCAGTATGCTTACTTATAACCCCCCTTGACTTCCCATTCTCCTCCCCCTACTCTTCTTCTTCCTCCTCCCTTTCTTGGGTTCTCTTCTCCACAAGGCACCCTTCCTTCCTTCCTCCCCTTGGTGCGTTCTTTACTGCAGAGGGTGCGAAAGAGAGGGAGGGAGATATGGGGAACATCTGTGGTGGCTCAGGGAAGGCTCATGCGTCAAGGGATTGCAGGCCGCCTAGCTCATGTGAGAATCTGTCTGCCTCAAGAACTTGGTTTCCTCTTCTTTCTCCTGTGATTTTCCATGCGATCGGTTTAGTTCCTGGATCCTGCGAGTTGGGCCTGTCCATAGGTGGAGAGTTTCTTGGTTTCTGATCAAGCTTTTGGCCTTTGCGAAGAAGTCTAATCAATACACCAGGTTTCTCAGGGAAAAAAATGTTTTTTTTACAACCTCAGTTATTCTAGCGCAAGGTTATGTTTAGGGGCGGTAACTGCTAAGAGAATCAGAACAACTTGTTAAGTTTTCCTAATCCAAGATTTTTTTTACAGAATTAGTGCTGACATCGCAGAACAGAGTAGAGAAGAAATTAAACGAATTACTGTGACTAAAACTTAGTTGTTTAAGATCAATACTTTCTTAGTTTTCTTCTTCAAATTTACATCTTTAATTAGCAGCAGGTTAGAATTATCACCAAAAAGTAATTTCCCCCTTTCCTGAATCATACAAGCTTCAACAATATAATCCTCGTGCAATCCTAACTATTACCTTAGTAAATGGGGGGAAAAAAAGGCTCCAACTTTGGCTGAATTCTCCATTTCTCTTTCACATATTTCTGCCATAGTCAAACTCAGTGCAAGAAGGTTACGTGAGCTGTTTGTTCTACAGGGACAATGACCCCCAAGACAAGCAGCAGCGTCACCACCAGTAACAGCACAACGGGGAAGCTTTCCTCTGTCAGCAGCAGTTTCATGGCGTCTTCCGGAAGCGGCGGCACGAGCAGCGGGTTCGACGATGGGGTGTACACAGAGGGCCAGATCCTGGAGGCACCAAACCTCCGGACATTCACATTCATTGAGCTCCGGACAGCCACCAGGAACTTCAGGCTGGATAGTGTCCTTGGGGAGGGAGGCTTTGGGAGGGTGTACAAAGGATGGGTGGATGAGAAGACGATGAACCCGGTGAAGGGTGGCACCGGCATGGTTGTTGCTGTTAAGAAGCTCAACTCAGAGAGCATGCAAGGTTATGAGGAATGGCAGGTAAAATCAGGTTCTTTGTTTAGAAAGAAAGAAAGAAAAAACTTGAATTGCAGGATGCCAAGTTGGTTAGCATGAACATAGGAATCTTGCGTGCTTGTGGGGTTTGACTTTAGTTCTAGTTGCTCTTGATGGGCCTATGAGCTGAGTTTATGACTGTAGAGTAAGTTGAGGATGAGATCACTTTCTGGCGATACACCATTAATAGACAGATAAAAAATGCACTAAACTTTTGAAGTTTCTCCTCATGGTCATCTCACGCTTAATGGTTCTTTATGCTTTGTTTAACTTCTGATGACTTGGCTGTCAGTTTTATAAGTTGCAATGTCAATTGTTTAATAGGTCTATGTAATCTGAGTAGTGCCAAACTGTCAATAGCCCAATGCTGACCAGAGCCATATTGCTAGAAATGTTGTAGTACTAGACTCTTCATAATTCCTTACCAGAATCATCCTATAAACCACATTTTTATCACAATGCAGTGTTTTTCTAGTTAGTTTTGGTATTTCAGGCAAAATACTACAGCTATCTCCCACATGTCTTTGCAAACTTTAACAAGATATACTACTCAAACTTAGTTTACTCTAACAGATGCATTGTTTTGTCAACATTAATAACATCTAATCATATTTCTCAATGTCTACCTGCAGTCAGAGATAAACTTTCTGGGTAGGCTCTCGCATCCAAACCTAGTCAAGCTCTTGGGCTACTGCTTTGAGGACAAGGAACTTTTGCTTGTGTATGAATTCATGGCCAAAGGGAGCTTAGAGAACCATCTTTTCAAGAGTGAGTTCTTATTGGTTTATTGCTAGCCATTTCCATCATCTTAGATATGTCATAAATGAAGTTCTCTTAGGCATTTTACTGAAAATTTGGGGTGATTGCCTTGCTCATGCACACTGCATTTCTTTCTCCCGGCAATACTTCTGTCTTCTGGAGTAGAATACATGCAGTGGCATAAATTCTAAATCTGCATGGGGTATGAATATCTTGGGGCAGTTACTTGACTTGACTGAGGCATACTGATGATGAAACTGGCTGCATCTCTTTTCAGAAGGATGTCCTCCACTATCATGGGAACTGAGGCTGAAGATAGCCATTGGTGCAGCTCGAGGACTTGCATTCCTGCATGCCTCGGAGAAACAAGTCATCTACCGTGACTTTAAGGCTTCCAACATCCTTCTAGATGCCGTAAGCTTTCTACTATTCAATATGCCTACAATCTTCTCATTAGAGTTCAAATGATGACAGTATTCTTTGGCAGAACTATAATGCTAAGCTCTCTGATTTTGGGCTTGCTAAGCTTGGACCAACTGGGAGCAACTCACATATTACAACAAGGGTTATGGGGACATATGGATATGCAGCTCCTGAGTATGTAGCCACTGGTAAGTGTCCTTACGCCTGCTCTGCAGTTAATTGTCAACATTGCATGTGCTACTCTTAGTACAGACTGAAATAGCAATATACATGGAATTAGACTTCCTACATTTTTTGGATTGTCAATCATGTCACTTACATTTTTTTACGCATGCTCTCTCCTCCTTCAGTACAATGATAAATTTCAGAATATTAGCTAACAGACAATATAAATAGTCCACAGATGTTGAATAAAAGTAAAGCACGAAAACGATATATTGCCTAACTAGAAAGGAAGAAATACCATGTCATTGAATATATAGAATAGTGGGCTATGCGCTACCTAAGTCCAGAGTCCATACATGTATATGCTTGTGACTGTGGGGCTCCACCTTGGATCAGATGTGGACGAGTTAGCACATGCTTCCCTCCAGTGGATGATCCATCTTAGGAAATTGTGTGCTAACAATCCTTTTTATGTACAGATATTTGCCTAATGTCACTTTCCACCAAAAAAAGTTGACACAGTGCGCACCCAACTTCCCTCAACTCATACCATTAATATTTCAGAGTTACTAGTTAGTTTTGCATCCCACTTGAAATTCAGAATTCAAATTTCTGTAATCCATTGTCAAGTTGTTACTAGCTCTGAAGTACAAGCTACTATCTGTAGTTACTTTCTTAGCTGTTGATGGTTATTTTCGCTTTCTCACTATGTGCTCCAAACCATGTCTAGGTCATTTATATGTCAAGAGTGATGTTTACGGTTTTGGAGTTGTGATGCTGGAGATGATGTCTGGCCAGCGAGCACTAGACCCCAACCGTCCAAATGGGCAGCTCAGCCTTGTGGACTGGGCAAAACCCTACTTGGCAGACCGGAGAAAGCTTGCCCGTCTCATGGACCCCCGGTTTGAGGGCCAGTACAACTCCAAACAAGCTGTTCGGGCAGCGCAATTGACGCTAAATTGCCTGGCAGGTGAGCCAAGGAGTAGGCCCTCAATGAAGGAAGTCCTTGAGACACTCGAACAGATCGAATTGATGAAGAGCCGAGCAAGGGAAACAAGAGGAAGTGGTTCATCAAGGGACCGCAGCCATGGTCGCACCATGGTGCACCAACAGTCATCACCGCGCCCCGATGCCCGCCGTGGATCAAGGAGCAACGGTCACACCACAAAGGCACGGTGATAAATAGCATTGGAGCTGATGACATTCTTCCTGTAAATGGCCTAAATTTTGTCTGATGTTCAGTTGGTGATGTTTTTTTGTTGTTGCTATATCATGAAAGTAGGCCTTGCCCAATCATGATGAGGGTAAAATGTAGCAACAAGAAAATATAACTGTAATTTGTAACCACTAGAAATAGAAGGAATAATTCTTGAAATGGCTTGCTCAAAATAGCTTCCCCACTGTGTTCAATTTTGTGGGTCTTGCAACCAGAGCTCGACTGCGTAAGTGTGAACAAGAGACTACATGACAGTGAGTAAACCTTGCAACTTGTAACAAATTTGCCCAGTTGTGTGTGATAAGAATTCTTTTTTTTTTGAGTAAAACTGCCAAAAAAATTAAGTGACAGGCAGCCATTCTAACAAAAGTACAAAAACCAAGGCAGTAGCATTTTCAGAATTCAGCAATTACGTTTTTAAGTGACAATACCTGAGGGCTGAATTTGGCAGCCCATGCTCTCTGATAGATCTGAATTCTGATCCATATCTTTTTCTAACGACAAGTCCCAACAGCTAGAAGCATGAATAAGCAATGAATTCTTTTACATGAATGAATACACAGAGGAATTATTGTGGCCCTATAATACTGGGAAATATCAGAACACTAAAATACCAAAATTCCATTCCATGGAATATATACATACGTGTTGACCTGTCAGTGTTATGACAGGCTGTTCCTTCTGACCTCTCTCTTCCCTGTGTGGCCGCCGCCCATTTTGACGTCAAAAGCAACATCCCTTCTCCATTTCTCTCCTGTCTCCAACCAACCGACCAAACATCCATCCAGCCAGCCAGGCAGCCATTGTGATTGCTGGACACAACCCATGCTTGATGATCTTTGGACCAGGAGGAGATGAAAGGTTCAGAGAAGTCCAGAGAGAAAAACCATGGAAGAAAAATGGTCAGTTCAGGAAACATACATGCGTGTGCCGACTGAATTTTAATGCTGCTTTCGGTTCAGAAACACTCGTTGTCGTGGACTCGCAGTGCCGAAGTCTACACGTACGCCCAGCAACTTGCTCCTTCAGGTAGAGAATATTGTCTCTTTTTTTACTATCTGAAATAAGGTTGAGTTTCAATGGGAAAACTTTAAGCGTTTGGTTGTATTGGTTTCTATGGACTCCTTGATATTTAACATAAAATAGTCAATTTTTTTAAAAAAATTTTACCAATAACACATCCTTAAACTTACTAAAATACTATTTAAAGCTCACTTATAGCGCATCCCTAACCCTATTAAAATCTTATTTAAAGCTAACTTGCGAATTCCTAAACTCACTAAAATCCTATTTAAAGCCCACTTATATATACATAATATTCGTGGACACCAGTATTTAAATCCTAATATGTGAATTCATATTATACCCACGACTCCACCACCACACCACCGATACTTTCCAAAAATTAATAATTTTATAATATTATGTTAGTATTTTTTAAGAAAAATTTACTCATGCCATTGTTTTTATTTGAAAACTATTGATAGTAAAAGTTTTAAGCGTTTGATCAAATCTTATTTTAAACATCAAGTATTTATGGCTAGAGTGTGCTTGCGTTTTTTTTCATTATCAAAAAAATTGTATGTTACACTATTTAGGCAACAAAACAATTATTGGTAACATTTCTAGACTATTTGTCAAATATAAAAGTGTAGACTAATCAGTTACCAGGTAGAGTTTGGAAAATATGCAAATATGACAAGAAGAAAATGCAGCCTTGAAGAAGCTGGCCCAATCCAAGCTCCAGCCCAATATATAAAGTGAGAAAAGGCCCATTACACTAACTTCACTAAATGCACAATATGCGAAAAGCCCCCTCGAACTCTTCGCAAATGGCAAACTGAGCCGCGCCTCCCGACTCCGGCGAGAGCCAGGGGCCTAGCCGGCAGAGGCAGCTAGGGCTTGGGCTGCTCCGGCCATGCGGGTGCTTCCCCTCGCGCTCGCCGCCGCCATCTTCTCCGGCGTGACCGCCATCTTCATCTACCTCTCCGGCTTCTCCTCATGTAATGCGATTTTTCTTTCTTCTTACCCCCGGCCGCCTTCTGCTTTTGGTTACGTGGGGCGTGGGAGATTCTGATGTGGGTTCGTGCTTGCGTGCAGATGGCGGCGCTAGGGTTTCCGATGCGGACTTGGCGGCGCTTGGCGCGCTGCAGAGCGGCTTCAGCAGGTGTGTGGTATGGTCTCGTGATCTGTCTCTGCTCTTAATTCCGTTCGCGCTACGGGCAATTAGGTTTCAGTTGTCTTATAATTGCGAGAAATTTGATACTACATTGTGAGATTTGGGGCCATTAGCTCCCTAAAGTCATGAAGAATTGGCAGGGTAATCAGTTATTGCCTCATAATTCTTGATTTATCGTGGTAAATGTTTACACAAAAGCATAGTAATACAGTAGACTGTCTTGGTATGTACGCTGATGTATCGAAAGTGTCCTTATCAATATTCACAAAGGAAAGTTTTAGAGCATTCTTGTTGCTGGTGACTTGAGGTTCACTATATAAAGATCATTAATGTGTACTCGTTCTAAAAAATTCAGGATGCAAATGGGCTAGGGCTGCAAGCAATTGCAGGAGAGGATTACTGTCGAGTTGTAATACAGTACCCAAGCGACACAGATTCTAAGTGGGTAAGTGCACATGTGCCATGTAATTCCCTTATGGATGCAGGCCTTCCCTATTTCAATTGTAGTCAACTCATGACATAGTTTGCAAAGACATTTTTTAGTTATTGCTCTCTACTTACATTGCATCCTACCTTAAGCTTCTGAAAATTGTCAGTTTGCCATTAGAATGAACAATACTTGCATACCTGTGCCACCTTTTGTGACGCCTGTGTTTGTTTTCTTAGTTCTTATGCACTGATATTTGCAGAAAGATCCAAAAACTGGAAAACCTGAAGGTTTATCATTTGAGTTCAATCTCTGCGAAGCTGTGGCCTCATGGGAGCAGGTTAGTATTCATTCAACTGACATATGTATGTCAATATGTGATTTTTACAGATGCATCGAAGTCCAATATTATATGATATTGTGCAAAACATGGCAATGCTCACTATGTAAACACTGTATCACAAACTATGATGCATTATTGTCCAGATATTTGTTAGATCACAATATTAGTTATTGTTATGGACTTATGGTCACTCAGTTGTTTTTTTCCTAGGTCCACAATAGCACAACAATACTAACAAAGGAGTACATTGATGCGTTGCCAAATGGCTGGGAGGACTATGCATGGCGCAGGATCAATAAAGGAATCCTTCTGTGGGTACACATGCTTGCAGTTTCATCGAGACTCGCAGCATGGTTAACTCCACACAGATTACTGAGCATGTTTTGTCTTGAGTTTTCAGGAACAAGTGCCAGAACAGGACTCTCTGCATGGAAAAGCTTTCATTAGTTCTGCCTGAGGCACCACCATATGTACCTAAGCAATTTGATAGATGTGCTGTAGTTGGAAACTCAGGGGATCTTCTTAAAACTAAATTTGGGGATGAAATTGATTCTCATGATGTCGTTATTAGAGAGAATGGTGCACCCATCCAGGTTTCTTTAAGATACTTATGTTTGCTGCTCTTAATTTGTTTCACTTGGACATGAGCTGACATCTGTCTGTATTGCAGAACTATACAGAATATGTTGGGACAAAGAGTACATTTCGTCTTCTTAACAGAGGATCTGCAAAGGCACTGGATAAAGTTGTTGAGTTAGATGGTAGGTCTGTCAGCCACCTATTTTCCCATCGAGTGAGGTACTGAGATGATAAGGCATGCTAATTTTTATGGTTGCAGAAACAAAAAAGGAAGCCCTGATCATTAAGACAACAATACATGATATCATGAACCAAATGATTCAGGTAATTTAGCTGTGCTATTTAAGAAAATACGGTAGCTTGGGTACATATTCTGTGTTTTCTCATCTGACTGCTGGAACTCTTGCTATGTAGGAAATTCCAATAACCAATCCAGTATACCTCATGCTAGGCACATCGTTCGGTTCCTCTGCTAAAGGAACTGGGCTTAAGGCTCTTGAATTCGCTCTGTCTATCTGTGACAGTGTTGACATGTATGGATTTACCGTAGACTCAGGATACAAGGAATGGTTGGTCCTATCGATCTTACATACTAAATGTAATGTCCGTTGATCTGCAGTTCTGCTTACAGTTGATGTGATGATCTTTCAGGACCAGGTACTTTTCAGAGTCCAGAAAGGGACACACTCCACTACATGGGAGAGCGTATTATCAGATGATGGAATGTCTTGGTGTGAGTTTCTCATTTCCCCTAGTCCTAACTAAAAAACCGTCCTTACATTAGAAGGATTATTACTCAGTCTGTCACACTGTTATCATATGAAGAGATAACTTAATTGATTTTTTTAAAAAAAAACATGTGCAGCTTGTAAAAATCCACTCACCTATGCGAGGTGATCCTGGCAGAGTAGTAAAGTGGCTTCCAACCAAGGACACCATTGAAGCTGCTAAGGTTGCTTCTGAGAAACTGTTGAAGTAAGTTTTCTGGCCTTCCTTGTTTAGCATGTTTCTTGCTTCCATTCGTCAAAGTACTCCATGGCACTGGAGTTGACTTTCATCTGCCTGATTCTTGTGGTTTTATTCACTAAATGAGTCATATACACTATGATTATGCCATAATTTGTATATCTTGAACTTCATCGTTGCAAAATGCATTATAGGAGACCTGGGGCTGGAAGCGATGGCCTTTTGAGCACTTGCACCATGATAAAGAAGCGCGAGAAAGGGAAAGCACCAAAAAGATCTGTTGTCCGTGATGCTGCCTTGAACCACCTGGAGTACATGAGAGGTGCCACCAGGTACCCTCTGGAGCGGAACACTGGGGGCGGTTACCTTTGCATGATTAACGACAGATAGACATATAGCTGCCCATATTCCACATGGGACATAGATGAAAAGGAAACACAAGTGGCATAGTTGAAGCAGAATGCTGTACCCTTACGAATCAATCCTACGCTTACAAACTATTTATAGGGAATTTTGGAGCTCATTTTTTTAACAGAGCTGGCAGTTGAGACAATTTGATGCATGAGTAGTCACAATGTGTTGTAACTTGAATCTACACAAGTGTTGTGTGATGTAATGAACAGATAGCTGGGCAGTTAGCTGTGCAATTCATCGGCTCGTTAAATTTGTCACTTATAACTAGAAGAAATATGAACTGTGTACATGGAGCCTGTATTTTGTTGGTCTGTAGGCACGAACTATTTGACTGGCATCACATTCTGAAACTTGTTTCCAATATAGTAGCATTTCGTGATTTGCAAGTTGCTCCAAAAGTACTTTCTTGCAGACCAATGTGTCTGAATCCTGTTTGTAAGCAAGTATTATAGTTTTGTTCGAAGTATTGCAATGCCGATCGCTTCGATCAGCGTTGCACATCGTTAGTTACTTCTGCTACATTGTCACCTGCATAAGTTCAGTTCTTGCACACTTCCATGAACTAGAAGAAACCAAGAAATGGCGAGCGTGATGCAGAATGCAGATGGATGATACAGGAGAATTGGAAAGAAACAGACTGAACTTAAAAATTTTCTGGAACCAGCAAACCAGATAGGTGACAACATGAGACGATTCTTTTTATTATCACTGATATGTTCTTGACAGACATCAGTGAATCAATCAATCCCATGATCTTAAAGGAACTTAGTGTGTAGGTTTGGGTTCTTGGTGCAGTCATCTACACAAGATGCAGCATCAGCTTGCCCTGCCACAACATATGTAGACATAGCAGTCAGAATTCAGAGAGGAAACAGCCAGTCTAATTAATCTCCCTAAGAATATGCAAAAAAAGAGGGACAAAATAACAAATGCAGATTATTGTAGCTAGAGCCATGATGCTTGGAGAGTTCCTAATATCGGATCTCACCGTTCAACGCCGTGCCGCAGATGATTAACAGGCAAAAGCTGATGCAGTCGCCGGCGGCCACCTTCTTCTTGTTGGGGCTGCAGTCATCCATGCATTTGAGCACGCAGATGAACCGAGGCAGGCTCTTCCTGCACTCTGGGTAGCACTGGACACGGCAGCCACCTGCTGCAGCTCACCTGACAGCAGCAGGATGAGAATGCAGCAGAGAGCCACTGCTGCTGCTGCTTCTCTCTCTGTCTTCATTTGGGTCCCCTTCCTCTCACTGATCACTGTTTCAGAAGTTGATTATGTTAAGGCTGGATCAGTCACTTGATCTGCACAAGAGAAATGACAAATGCAGATGAAATCAAGTGTGTGGGTACCTATGAGCAGCTTCTGGGAACAAGAGAGAATTAACAAATACTACTAGCCTGTTCAGTTGATGTAGTGGTCTGTACATCGTGACACATCCCTACTGTTTTATATATGGTGCGACTGCTATTGTGTTTCTTTTATTGTTGATGCCTTTTTTCAGAAGCTTTACTTGCAGAGATTGGTATCAAAACTGGGAGGGGAATCTCTTTTTTCAGAAGCTTTACGTCCCAATTGTACACCGATAAAAAAAACTCCCTACTAAATTTGCGTTCTGTTTTCCTTGTACATTAATCAAGAGGAATGAGATGAGAGAAAGATAAGTCCCAGGTACAGATAGAGGGCTGGTCTACGAAACGGGAGATGAACTGAAGTACTATACTGAAGCAATCTGTCGAGAGTCCCATCAACCTGTGTCGTTGAGATTCAGCCAAACATGGATGCGTAATTGATCATGTTGATGACCGTCGTAAGCTCTTTGGTTTCATAGAGACCAACAGGATGGAGAAAATGGGAACGAAGAACAGAAAAGAAAAGAACAGGGCTGCATTGATTCGCTGTAGCTGTAGGCAGCAGAGTAGAGTGGATGATGGGCCGATGGTTCGAATGGGCCGAATATGGGCTAAGTCGTCTTCAGGTAGTATGTGAGAAAATGGGCCTTGATTCTGTTGACCGGAGCGCTGGTGGGAATTTTTCATTTATATTTTTATTAAAATATTTTAAATATATTTTTTATTAAAAATTTGACAGATATGTTGTTTTTCCGTTATGGCAAATATCCATTGGCGTCCATTAACTACGTGCCGATGGAGACTAGAAAATTTACATACAAATCTCTTACCGTTCTAACAAATATCTTAACTGCTCGTCAATTTGTATTTAAAATCTTCTCGATAAACTAATAATATAACTTAAATTCTTAAAATTTAATAAATAGATGTATAGCTTATATTTCGAATAGGATTTAATCTCTCATAATCCAAGCATTTTATAATTTTTTAATTTAATTTCTCTTTCTTCTCAATCCCACTCTAAATTTATTTATTTGTGATTTCTCCAATACTTATACATACAACTTGTTAAATTCATTACGAAATTATCCCACATGTTATCCATCCACCATACAACATCTTGTGCTCAACTTTGTCTTTCGTGATTAACAAATATTAGCCTCAAGGCCTTCTAGTTTAGCTTTGTCACATGACTTTCTGATAATGCTATACATCTGCTTCTGTTTAAGTGTAGTCTCAGTTATAAAGATTGATTTTAAGTCATCTCTATACAAATTGTATAGACAAAGCAATTGTTTCAAAGCACAGATATCGTAATCTAATCCATATTAGTCACACACTCACACAACATCATAAATATTTCTAAATCAATTTTTATTAATTAAATCATTTTTAAAGCCAATTATTTATCATAAAATATTAATCATAGGATCACAAATTTAATAGGAAAAAATTGGTCCATGCTTGGATATCACAAAATTTTGTGAAATGCGAATGCCATACCAAGAGATTAGAGGAAAAAGGGATGCAATATTTGGATAATTTAGTTGATTGGGGCTTCTTCGAAGGGGTTAAGTCATACTTTTATTATTATGATATAACTGAATACATCTTTATCTTTTTATCGACTTTCTCTATATTAATCGGGCTCTTTATATAAGTTGATTAGCTTTCTAATCCTAAATCAAATATGTATGTAGGGTTTAACAAATTTTGATGTTAATAAAATTTATTTATAATTTCTCTAATACTTATACACACAATTTGTGAAGCATGGTACAAAATCCTCCCAAACGTTATTTATCCACCATATGTCATCTTGTGCTTAATTTCGTTACATGTTATTATTGGTCGTTCTGGGTATTAGCTCCCTCTAAAACTAGTACTAGTCTCACCATTGACATATGTTGGGCATAATACCTCCTGACTCTAATTCAATTTTGTCACATGATGTCATAATCGTGCTAGATCTCCACTCCTCTACAAGGATAGTCTCAATCATCACTATTAATCAAAATTAATCTCAAGTCACTAGCACATAAATAGATAAAACAACTGTCTCTAAGTGTAAAAATCATAAACTGACCTACATTAGTCACACACACTTGCATAATAACATAAATATTTTTAAACCAATTTTTATTAATTAAATTATTTTTAAATTATAAAATATTAATCATGATAATGATTTAACAGGATCATAAATTTACTAGGAAAAAAATTGGTTTGTGCTTGGATATCACAAAATTTTGTGAAATGAGAACGCCATACCGAGATATTGGAGGAAACGGGATGCAATATTTGGATAATTTAGTTGATTGGGCTTCTTCGAAGGGGTTGAGTCACACTATGTTATGCATGATCTAATGCATGACTTGGCAGAAAAAGTTTCTTCAAATGAGTGTGCTACTATAGATGGACTGGAATCCAATAAAATTACACCAGGTGTTCGGCATTTGTCAATTGTAACAACTGATTATGATAAAGATGGACCTAGCAGTTTGCCTACTAAGAACTTTGAGAACAAACTACAGAATATCAGGTCTTTGCAAAAACTGAGGACCTTGATGTTCTTCTGCTGAAGAAGCACAATGTTACTAAGGTCCTTACAAACTTTATGCAAGGAGTTGAAAAGGTTACGGTCGCTAAGGATTTATGTGACAGTTTCCGACATCAGCTCTACACAATTTCTTAAAGCCATATCATCTTCGTTATCTTGAATTTACTGTTGTCCCCATCACCAATATGTTTGGACATATAGACATTGCAAATACTTCTATTCCTCAAGCTTTCACAAAATTTTATCATCTTCAAGTGTTGAATGTTAGCAGTAATGGCAATATCGCTGTTCCTGTTGGTATGAGTAATCTCGTTAATTTACGTCATCTTGTTGCCCATGAGAAAGTGCACTCAGCAATTGATAGTGTGGGTAAGTTGACCTCTCTCCAGAAATTAATTTTCAAGGTTCAAGATGCTGATGGTTTTGAGATAGGAAAACTTGGAGTTATGAATGATCTTCTAATACTTGGAATTTCTCAACTCGAAAATGTAAGCAGAGGTCAGCAGTGCAAGACTGATAGACAAAGAACATCTCGAAGAGTTGTCGTCATGGGATGATAACAAGAGCTATGGACCTACTGAAGAGAATACAAGAAAGGATGTGCTTGAGGATCTTGAGCCACATCAGAACCTCAAACACGTACAATTAACTGGGTACAGTGGTGCTACATCCCCAACTTGGTTTCCCAGTGAAGTTACCTCATTGCAGGTACTTCATTTAGAGAACTGCAGAGAATGGCGAATTGTTCAGTATCTTGAAATGCTCCCACTGCTTAAGAAGCTCAAGGAGTTGGAGTTAATGGATGTGCCTATTGTCGAAGAATGGTCAGTCCCTTCTCTGGAAATAGATGATCTTCTAATACTTCTATTCCGTCATCGGCAATACGGCATGGTCATCTTGCCTGTGCTCAGGGCTGTCTAGTCTAGATTATTTTCTACTTATAATCAATTGCAAACTTCGCTAGAGTAACAAAAAATAAGGAATGGTCAGTGTGATGTAGATCATGGATTATCAATAGAAGAGATTTGACAAGACATTAAGCGGACTTAGCAACGGTATGGATTTGTATGGGAGATAGCATAAGCTGATCATGGTTTAATACTTGATAATTGTTTAACAGTGGATTGTTGAATTACACCGTATTTGATCTTTTTATGATTTACACCAGCACTAATCATTTTCATGATCTTGAAGGTACTTGGTCATCTGTCCCTGCTGCAGCTGATCACCAGACAGCAGGATGAGCACGCAGCACGGAGCAACAGCAACTGCTTTCTTGCCCTCCATCCAGCTCCTCACTGCTGGAAAGGCAGACGATGTTAGTCTTTCTCTGCACATGTACGCTGAGTCTTAAAGATGTACACATGCATTCTGCTCTGCAACTGCTATGAGACAGTTAACTCTTCTGCACTTTAATTTATGTCAAGTTAAACATCTTTAAATTTATTATAGAAAAATATAGTGATTTTTCTATAAAAGCAAATATATTATTAAAATATATTCAATTATGAATTTAATCAAACTAATTTGGTTTGTAGATATTAGTAAGTTAGTTAAACTTAATATATTTGACTTATAATAAATCTAAAACGACTTATAATATAAAACGGGGAGTAGCAAGCTGCACTATGCAGTTTCGGGTCTTTGTATTATGAAGAGGCTTCTGCAAGTCAGCACTCAGCAGCCTGCTACTACTGTACATATAAGGCACCGTATTAATTCTTTGTTGCCCCAGTTGAATCCTGATCAGATAAAAAAAACATGTATCAAATTTGCATTCTGTTATCTTTCTACATTAACCCTCGTCGGCCTCAGTGTTGGCAGCTCATGTTCAGTTCAGCTCCAAGCTCGTGTGTACGCAGGTAACATTCAAACACTGTAATGCCGATCGATCGATTAGGTTGGTTACAAGTTGCCTTCCACGAAATTGCCTATCAATTCTATTATTACAGCCTTGTGGTTTGGGAAAAGATTAGGACACATGCATTCTGTTAATAATAATAATCAAAAATTGATTTTAAGTAAATTAGTCAATATTTATGTGTTGTTACCGATAACAATAATAAAAATTCGGTTTTAAGTAAAATTGGTAAAATAGTTTACATTGAAATTGGTAAAAAAATAGTTTGTATTACCCATTGATATTATTTAATTAATTTTTATTTTAAATTATTTATAAAAAATATGCGGTGGACGTGTGTTGATATTAAAAAAATCTGTAAAAAATATTTTTTTATTTGTGTGCATGAATTAAATTTGGAAAATAAATATAAAATTAATTTAAAAAATGGAGAAATTTAAGAAAATAATTTTCTGAATTAGGAGCGAGATGTCAGCAGAAACGGGTGCGCTTAGTATCAAAACAAATATCTTCTTATCCCTTTGCTACCTGCCTTCCTTTTCTACCCTCCCATTGCTGATGTAATCTTTGTCCTTCATTGCACTACTTTCAACTAGACTAGGATTGTTCGCATGTTGGGTCCAAACCAACCCAGACCGAACAGCACAGCCGGCTCTACATGGTTGGGTCGTTGTTACTCTAAAACCCAACGCTGATATTCGTGTCGACGCTGAGAGATTTGTTCAGGCCATGGGCGGCGTGACCCGTCCCACTCGGTTACCTGCTCGCGGAGAGCCCTCCGTTGGAATTGTAGCATGATTTCCAAGTGCCTGCACCATCCCAGCTGTTTTAATCTTCTCGTTGAGGACATCCATGGCCGTCTCTCATCTCCATTTTTCTCTGGTTCATCGTTGTGTGCAGAGGAGGAAGGCAAAGACGGTTTAGCCCGTAAAAACCGCTAGCGCAAACCGTCTAAACCGGATCACTGCGGGTTATGCTGGGTTGGTTTGAGAAATGAACAGACCTAATCTAGACTAAACCCATCCTCTTGTTCAAGGCTTGCTCATGTTGCTGCTGCTGCTTCCTTAGGTGGCTGATGCTGCAGTAGAATGGATGATGGATGGTGCACGGTATCCTCGGGAGTTTCTTCACTGGACAGATGCAGGTGTGGACTCGCATTGCTGGGCTTGCTGAAGATGCGGAGATGCTTGAGTCTGAGATGAAGAGCGTGCAGATGGTGCTTGCTGCTGCTGAGGGAAGGAGCATTGAGAACAAGCCACTGTCTGACTCATTGGATGAGCTAGAAGAGCTGCTTTATGGCGCCGAGGATGTGATGGACGAGCTTGATTACTACCGGCTCCAGCAACAGATCGAAGGTGGTGCCTCACTCATCACTCCTTCATTTCCCTCTGTTTATCTCTTGGTTAATCTTAACTTTCGTCAATTGTTTTTTTTAGGAAACCTTGGCTAGTTACTAGAAGTTGTAAGATAATGTCTACTCTTACGTAAGTAGGTTTCTTTTGCCTTTCCCCATAACAACTGGCAGTTTTCGAGTGCAGGCAAAGCCTGTACTGCTACTGCTTGTATTAATCCTGAGGGAAGCTATACAAAAGTAGTAAGCAGCAGCATGAGTCAAATTATTAGTTGGGCCATGCATGACAGAAAAAGGAAAGAGAGGAGGGGACAACTCATAACATCATGCTACCTCTTGAGATTAAATGTGACATTTCTGAGAGAACCAATGGAACAGTGAATCGTTCACGCCTTACGGGCAAGTCTGTACAAGAGTTTCTTCAACTTGAGATCTCAGGCCACAATGTAGCATCAGAGCAGACTCTGGGTATGGTCAGGAATCCAACGCAAGGTGCATGGGAGGGATGCAGAGAAGGACAGCATAATAGAGCTGTTAACAAAAGGGAAATCTAGCGATTTAGGTGTTCTGCCTTTAGTTGGCGTTGGGAAAACTACGCTTGCTAGATATGTATACCATGATCAAACAATTAAAGACCATTTTGATTTGCAAATGTGGGTTTGTGTATCCAATAATTTTCATGAACAGTGATTAACTCGTGAGATGTTAGAGCATGTGTGCAGCGATAGACATGGGTACGAAAATGTAATCAGTTTTGATGTGCTGCAGAAGACCCTTCAGGAGAAACTTAGACGCAAAAGGTTTCTGCTTTGTATTCGACGACATGTGGGAAGGTAGGGACAGGAGCAGTTGGGAAAAGCTGTTAGCTCCATTGAAATGTGATGAAGCACATGGATGCATCATCTTAGCAACAACTCGAACGACATCACCTGCAAGAATGATAGGAACAATGAGTACGGTTGAAGTGAATGGTCTGCATGAAACAGAGTTTTGGTTGCTCTTCAGGGCATGTGCGTTTTTTTGGTAACGAGAACCAGGAGCGCGATCCAATTTTGCAATCCATTGCGAAACAAATTGCTAAAGAAATAAAGGGCAATCCACTGGCTGCACATAGCATTGGTGCACTTTTTAACAGGAGCGTTAGCTTTGAGCACTGGAGGAAAGTTCAGTGCAAATGGAAATTTCTTCTAGAACATGATGATGATAATATTCTATCAATCTTGAGGTTCAGTTATGAATTTCTACCAGTCCACTTGCAGCGTTGTTTCTCATACTGCTCTCTGTTCCCAAAGGATCACCAATTTACTGGGGAAAAAAATTAGTTTATGCTTGGATGCCACAAAATTTTGTCCGGTGCGAATGCCATACGGAGAGATTGGAGAAAACAGGAAGGCAATATTTGGATGACTTAGTTGACTGTGGCTTCTTCAAAGAGAATTGATAAATATAGATGAAACCAAATTCCAGGGAGAAGTAACCAGTTAGTCTGGTCAGTTGATGTGGTAACCTGTAGATCAGCTATCTTGTTCTCCATAATTCGCCCGGGAGATTCCATGCGTGATTGCGGTTGGTATTCCCATGCCTAATTATGCTGCAACTGCACTCCCCCTAACTTAGAATCGATACTGTCTGCATATACACCGAGTCTGGGAGATGTACACGTGCATTCTGCTGCGCAATTGCTACGAGAAAGCTCATCCAAAGCTTGTGCGGAACTCTTGTCTTTGCTCTTGCTGTAGGAACATCACGAGCAGCGTATTGCAGTTTTGGGCAAATCTGAAAGGCTAAGCAATTCTTCATTTCTTTGGAGAGGCTTGTGCAAGAATGTATCACAGCAGTCGGCAGGCTGCCTGGCTCTGACCTCTGATGCTACTACATTCCAATGTTCTGTGGATGCTACAGGCAATGCTACCAGGAGTGCAGAAGGAACCTGCCTCGGTGGCTCTGCAGGCTGGACTGCGCCATCAGATTCCCCCCTGTCGCTGGTGACTGCGGCAAGATCTGCCTGGCCTAATCTGCAACACGGCGGCCGTCGACGGTGACGGTAAGAACCACTCACATCGTCAGCCCGGCCTCCAGGACAAACTTTGATAATTCTGGTCTAGCAAATGCTGATCTGGATTGGGTCTCTCTCTCTCTCTCTCTCTCTCTCTCTCTCTCTCTCTCTCTCTCTCTCTCTCTCTCTCTGATTGTTGCGTTTGCATTGCAGGGCCAACTGATCCAGCAGTAGCAGCTTGTGTCCGTAACTGCACCAAGAACTCGAGCGTGCACGCCAACACGCGCCCTTGGACGCGGTTCGTTGAATCCTAACGATGCCTTGTGTGGCAAACGTAACTCATTCTAGTTCCAAGATTAGTTGTTCAACAGTTATCGCAATAGCTCTAATTACAAGTTTTCAACAGAGATGGTGATGGTAACAATAGTAAAAGAATTGATTCTTGTGTTCAATGGCAGCAGCCAACAAATTGGCTACATGCTTGTGATTTCTTGAACATCTATCTATATGGACAAGAATGTGAACGCCTTAATTTGCTCAGCCCCCGGCTACCTTTGAATGTATCTATATTGACACATTTTGGAACTAATATGCTGATTTACATCATCAGCAAGCACAAAGGGCCATAGTGCTCGGTTCATCCTTGCAGTTTTTTTCCCATTTATGGTGGTAAAGAACACAATAAATACCATGGATATGGATGAAAATGATACACAATACAAACACACATGATCTTCATATATATTGCATGCTTGTGGTGAAACTTTACATAACGTAGAAGCTACTCAGCGGTCAGCTAGGAGCAATAAACAAGCCTGTAAAGTGGAACAAGGGCATGGCAACATCCAGAGACTAGCACATTCTGGAAATAAACATGAAAGATGCCTGTTCTCCTGGAGAGATGGAGCCTAGACACCTGCATGGTCATGATGGGGCTTCAGGTCCATTTCGACCTGATGAATTGTCCATTGCATGCCTTCCAGTTTCTGCAGTTTAAATTGGTTATTTATGACGCATCAAACATGGTACTCATTGATAACAATGAAAATGAGTTGAATTACCTTTACAATCTCATGGTATTGCCTTGCTATTACATCAAAGTGTGGATCTACACCTTGGTACTCACGTAATCGTGAAACCTGATGCAAGATAAGATAACCCTCTAAACTGTTAATTGATGGGAAAGTGGATCATACGATTTATTTCCTTCTCAGGTAAAAGAGAATACTGAAAGATGACATACATTGTTTATCCAAATTCAGTTAAAATAGATAATAACATGACACTAGTTACTAGATTTCCATTAAGGAGTTAAGGACTAGATATTCAGTTAATGAGTAATGACCTTAGCTAATAAGGAGTTAATGACCAAATATTTTGAAGATTATGAGAGGAAAGGAAGATGGTGTATCATACCACTTCAGCATAAGAATTGGACGCTTCTTTTGTGGCCTCTACAAGATACTTCCTACAAGAAATGGTAAATAAGTAGAAATGCATTTTACTAAAGAAAAGCACTCAACATATTGGATCTATCTTGACTCAAGATATAAGGTCAGTTTTTAGGATCAATTAAGCTGACTTTACCTGATCCTATGTATTGCCGGTACCGTTTCCTTGGTGTAGGTGTCACGCAAAAGATGATGCTCAAGATAGCTAGAACCATGTGAAGAAGGAAATAGTTAATTAACCCTGTTTGTCTCATCACTAACTAGAAAAAAAAACTCAATTAGAAGAATAAGTATGTTTAACAAAGTACAAATTAAGATCTGTTATTAGTGATATATGATGGACATAGATGCAGGTGCCAACCTTAATTTAGCATTCATTGTCTGACACCTTTTAATAAGCCAAGTCTTCTTCAGATCATCCTATTATTCCACAAAAAAAAAAGGTGAAAGCATTAACAATATGAAACTGAAAATACTCCATGTTTTCAAAGAAGCGACACCATAAGAGGAATATGAGAAAGCTTACATACTGATGCTGATGTTCCAATTTCTTGTCTTTGACGAATTGTATAAGTACAGCAAGAATTTGCTCCAGGACCTTTCGAAATTTGAGGAGCCATCAGTAAGTGGATATAATCCAGAATTTCAACTAAAATAAATTGGGCTAACTGGCCATGTGGAGTTTAAGCAATTAGTTAATATATACACACATACATTATAGTGTTCGGCAAATTTTCTGTCCATCGAAGAAAGATCGTCTAGTAGAAGGGCCTCTTCCTTTTCAATCTCTTCAATAATTAACTTCACCCTGTCAGAAGGGAAAATCATATTGTGTTCTCTCATGAACTCTCTACTATTAATATTTAATTCCAAACAAATAAAGGTGGACAAGTGGACATTGCCATCAAGAATTAAGAATGCATTATTGGTTATCTGAGAAAAATACTACAGAAGCAATGAGATATTTTTTTTCTCAAAATGTTATGCTTGACCTAAGAGAATTTTAGCATATCAAACATTTCTGTGCAAGTAAGACAACCGTTGCAAGACAGGCAAATATGGGAAATGTCACCTTTCGGGAAGTCTGGCATTTGAAAGCTGACTGATGAATGATGAATCTGCAGCATATTTGAAATGTTAAACTAAAATGATAATACCGAATAAAAGTTTGTGTTCTATTGTCTAAAACTGAGCTGCCCAAGATATATTGCATAAAATGGATAGGAACATAGGGGTTGAAATCAGTACTCATCAACAAGTTCCAAAAAAACTGACCCCTTTCATCCATTGCAAACAGATCAGCTAAAGCATCACACTTGGCTTCCAAGCGAGCCTCAATCTCTCTAGCCAGAGTCCGTTGGTAGTCAACCATGTCCTGCAATGACAGATCACAGATACATGCTTTCAATGTTTAAACAGCCCAGCTTCGAAATGAAATAATGTATGTCCTGGTTTCTTTGTTATTCAGTAAATGGTACATGGATATAGAAAGCACTGATTGTCTGATTTCAGAACTAGAATGAAACTTGAAATCACCAATAACTAGTTCATACAACTTTGATTGCAAAAGCTTCAAGCGCTATACATACCACAGTCATGGCTGGCTGTTCTTGCTGCACCTGGTAGAGATAATCCGATGTGATTCCAAGAAAACGATCAGGAACACCACCGACTCCAAGCTCAACTGGCTCTGAACCACCAGTACCAGGGGCAGCAGCAACAGAGGCTGCACTTGCGGTGCTACTGTAGTTATTGTAACTAGTTGAGATCGAACTTGAGCTGGGTGCGGCACTTGTCGTGGTGCTATCGAATGAATTCCTAGACAAGGTGCTCAGCATCTCTATCTCCTCCTCATGTACATCCCCATCCTGCGAGAGCAGTGGGAGCCTCAACCTCTGTGCCGCCTCTGCTACTGCCAAATGGTGCTCCAATGACTCATACACCTACATCAGTCCATACAATGTTCCATTTTCAGTCAGATAATTTCTCAATTCCAGTGCCTAATAAACGAAATTTGCAGCAAACTTTCAAGACAATGGGAGAAATAGAACCTGCGAGGAGCAGTTGAGCTTCTTCCCAGCATTGGCGAAAGCAGAGGAGATTGTGTGCTGATACTCCTCCACCATAGCCATGGCCTCCGCGTACACCGCCTAACCACATTCCCCCAGATCTGATCAGAACCCACGGAAACCCTAAAATCCAGATCCCACGAGAGGGCGGGACGCACTCACCAGGGCCTCCAGGTAGCGCACGCGCTCCGACGCGACCTCCTCGCGCGCCTGCGGCGGCAGCACAGAGATAGCAGCGGGTGAGAGAGCGGAGGGGACATCGAGTTCGGGGAGCAGTAGGTGGCGATGCGCGGCACGGGGGGCGTACCTGGAGGAGGTCGGAGTGGGCGGAGTTGGAGAGGAGGGAGGCGTCGGGGGCAAGGTGGTGGCGCTGGAGCTGACCCACCAGGTGGGCTACCTCCGGCGGCGGCGGAGGGAGCGACGCGGCGGCGGCCTTCGACATCATCGCGGTGGGGCTTCGCCGGCGAAGGGTTGGGAGGTTTGGTGGTTTGAATCGTGTCGGGGAATGGGGTTCGTGGAGCCGGAGTGGGGTTGTGGCCGTTGGATCGTACTAATTAGCAGTAAAAAAACGTAAGTAATAAATAACGTAGTTGCTATCTCCAACAGTACAATGAATGGGGCTTAGCCCGAGTTTTTTCAGCTACTCGAAATGGCTAATTCTTTGTTATCCATGTTTTTCGAATTAACGAACGATGTATTTTATATAAAAAAAATTTAATAAATAAATAAATCTATTTTTAATTAATTATATACTAATGTTTTATTATTTTGTGTGTAAAAGATCAGCTCTTTTCAACATGCCTTAGTTTTTATGGCAATTGGTAGTGGTAACCTTCTTAAATGAAACCTGTCCTATTAACTATTTCATTGTGATTTAGACATGGCTTTTAACCACTAAAAATTTAGACATGGCATTAGGCAAGAGTTTTTTTTTAATGTAGGGATTTTGGATCAGGTTTCTATATATATAGTAGTTTAGGCACTGACAAAAACCAATGAATTTCAAACAATTTTTTTAGGAAAAGGTGATTTTATAACTTAGCCAGAGATATTACAAATTGTTAGTTACAAGATTTTTAATGCAGAGGAGGACATCAAACCACCAAACTGCACATGTCTTTAATCTCCTAGCTAACTGAGCTAATTCATGAGCCACCTTTTTACACCTTCTTCTAATTCAAAGCTTTACTTCTTGAAGAAGATACATCATCTTCTTAGATCTTCTTAGCTTAAATCAGACTCTAGGACAACATGCATACGAATCCACTAGCTTCAAACCTTCTTTATAGGCTAACAATTCAACCTCTTCTATTGGGCTTGCTCAATTAATAATCCTCTAGGATAAGAGCAATGGTATGCCCATGCTGGTTTGTTTGGACTCAGATGTAAAGGCCCCATCCACATTGATCTTTGCCTCGCCAGGTTCAGGTTTATCCTAAGAGGTATTAGCTATCTTATCCTTACTCTGAACATTTAGTCAATGCTCTCCTATGATTTTCTTATACTTATTATGTGTCTCATTTTGTCGGATTGAGAATAGAGTGTCCCAGTAAGAATGAAGAAAACAAGTAGACCTTACGATCTCTTTTTTACCTTGTGCATGAACACTATCATTTTTAATGCGCCAAGACCTCAAAAAAACAGTAGGAGTTGTGCTTTCTCATCAAGAAATAGGATATCAAGTAAAACTAGCAACCAGTCCCCCCAACATGACCCAACTTAGCCTTCCTTAGAATCTGCTAGCAAGCTTTCATCTCCATTCTTAATGCTCATGCCTTTGAGTATCGAAGAATCGCATGATAGCTACTTTCCGCTTCTAGACCACATATGGTGCAAGTGTCTAAGGGGACAAGGTGTCTATGATGCTTATTTTCTTGTGTAGGCAACCTGTCCAAAGCAAGTTTCCACGTGAATATCTTCACTTTAGGTGGAACATGCGCTGACCAAATGTTTGCCCGTATCTTTCTTTCCTCATCTTTTTATAAAACTACTTGCTCCCACATCTTACATCTCTCTCAACTAAAGAGCTAGTTTATATGCATTTCGCACAATAACACATGCCTAATTTCTCATAATGCCATGCAAGGAAGTCCTCTTGGTTGTAAGATAGAAGTACGGAGTATGATTTTTAGAATTTTATCTACATCATGTGAAAAGAAAACTTCCTAACCAATGGTTCATCCCATTCCTTTGAACCAACAGCCAACAACTGATTATCATCGTATTGTAATTTGTAAACCCTATTTTCGAGTGATACCTGAATTTGTTTGCTACAAATTTCTTCATTCTGAACTTGCCGTTGATCCTAAGTGGTTACGAATCGGAGGAAAAGTCAATTGGTTAAGACAAATCCTTGTCAGTTTGGTGGCATTGCAGGAGCAACAAAAGGGAAAAGGAGCTCTCATTCTGTACATGGTGCGTGTGACCCAATGAGCTGCAATGAGCTGAGCAAGCGATGGTGCGCAGCGAACGAACCCAACGCATAGCCCTACACCGTTTTGGTGTTGCGTCGCCACCGAAGGCGATTTTTTTTATTTATTTTAGAGACGGAGCAACCAAATCTAGAGAGTGACTGGCTCGGGCACGCGGCCCGACGAGATCGCCGTCGCCCGCCGATGGCTGCCTCCTCCGCCCCACCTCCGCCTCCCCGCCTCCTCATGGCGCTCACCCTAGCGCTCGTCGCCGTCATCGCCCCCTCCGCCTTCGCCGCCAGGATCCCGGCCTCCGTCACCCCGATCTCCCGCAGCCTCTACCACTCCAGGTGCGTCTCCCACGAACGAACCCCCCTGGCCCCTGCCGTCTACTCTCTCTCTCTCTCCCCTCCCGCGCGGGTCTCGGACTCTGGTTTCGGCTCGGAATTTGTGGTGATTTCCTACCATTTCGACCTAGGGCGAGGCCAGCTTCAGTACCTCCAGCTGCCGTGGTTGACGAATCGAGTGTCCAGTCTGCTTACGCATCAATTGCTGCTGCGCCTGATTTCACTGTGATTTTCTCGCATTTCCCCATTAAGTGTAGTCTCAGATTGGTGTAGTGGCCATTTCTTGGTATAAACGGCATCATACATCGGTCCTGACACCACCAATGTGGTCTCCAGAAAAGGTAACAGAAAAAAAATGTTTCTTTTTTTCACCAAGTGGTATACCGGCATCGCAAGGTCTGTATCTTAAGGCAAACGTTTGCAGGCCTAGTTGTGAGCCTGTCAACTGATTTGAATTTTGTACGAGTGCGTTGAACTTTGCATTACTAACTTGCTTGAGCTGGTCTGATGAGGAGCAGATCTACATTGTATTGACTTCTTAGTTCTGTCTCCTATGTGCAAAGCAGCATGTTAACTGTTCCCTTTCTTTTCTCGTTAGTGATTCCCTTCTGAGTGATATCAAGGCCTTGGTTGCCCGTCATCCAGACAAGTTGAATGTGAGTGGTTTAACAACCCTAGTTCAGTCATTATTGGCCAGTTTGTTTTGTTGCATACTAGTGTTCTTATGAAATTTTGAATGAATTGTTGCAGATGGATACCATAACAGCAAGTAACAAAGGGTATTCCACAGACCTCTTTATCGTTACTTTTAATCATGTAAAGGAGAGCACGTCCAATTCTTCAAAGATCCATGTCCTTCTGGTTAGTTTCCAACAGCACACTAAGTTACTTCTTATCACTAATATTCATTCATTGCCCCAAAGCAAATGGTATTTGTTTCACCCAAACTGTTGTCATTTCCAACCTCAAGTAAGAGAAATCTCAAAGCAAAACCAAACCAAACCAACTTTTTGATAAATTTTACACGTTAGTTTGTAAATTAAATTATTGATGTCTTGCGGTTTTGACAGAAAGGTTCATTGTCTTCCAGAGCTTTGGGCAGCATGGCAGAGAGCTTATTACTTCTGAAGTTGCATTAAACCTCCTTTATATTTTGACCGAGAAGCGTAAAATTGCTGGTGTGGATCTATCATCCTTTGAGAAAATACTGGAGAATCTTGTAATCAAAGTAAGTCATTTTGTAACTTGTTTTGACATTTTCACCTTTTGACTTACAGAATCATTAGGAGATATATCATACAAATGTTTTTTTTGGTATGCCCTGCATGGAATTACTAGAGCTTTACATCTCATCTATTAGGAATGGAGTATGAGCTAGACCAAAGTGAGCGAATTCCTTTAAGCCTTGTGCCCTTGTTTGATTCCATCTTTGTTCTATTTTGACATAATTTTCTACTCTTTATTTAATTAAATATTTAGTGCAGTGAACACTACAAAATTATGGTTAAATGCCATTGCTAAATGTTTCACCTGGCATATGGTGTTTTTCTCCTAAATGCCTTCTAAGCGTATGTTGTTATTTTAATATAAACAAGCTTGGTTTGGTTTGGCTTGCTAAGTAAAGCATTTCATGACATGAGGTTCTTAGGGTTGTTAACCTGATCCATGCTCTTTATTGTGGGCTATGTTGTGGTATCTTAACTTGTCGCTTCCTCTTCCCCTCATTCCATTTTTGTTGTTTTTTTTATATTTCCATATTAACGAAGAATCAGATTTCTCAATAATCAGATACAATGTTTTTCGAATGTGGCTTTAATCTTTAGGTGGTGCCCATGGAAAATTTAAATGGTCGAAAACGTGTTGAAGAAGGGGAGCTTTGTGATAGGAGAAATGGTGATCAGTCTTTTCTTGTAAATTCATCACTTGATGCAGTTCTATGCCAGCTTCCTATATCCATTTTTTCCATTTTACAGGAAGAGGAGTTGATCTTAATAGAAATTGGAGTGTTGATTGGGGAAAGAAGGAAAAGGTTATTTTCTCAGAAGTTTATTTTATGCACAGGGAAAACCGATTCCTTTTGACTCGCTGTTGTGTGCATGTTGATTTTACTGAATTGCGTCTTAAACTAAACTTACCTAAATTCATATGGACAAGACCATAGCATTGCCTAAACTTGCTTGCTTGCTTACTGCCGTTGATTGACATCATTACTATCTTAGGCAACTATTTTGAATTTAAGGTTAGATCTATACAGAATTTAGAAAATAGACCTCTGCATATGCTATAGTTCCTTACCATGTACTATATTAGTTTGTCATTCTTGGCTGTTACTACGCCTGTATATGGTATGGTTCAGTGGTTCATTATCAATTTACCATATGCGTTACTTGCTGATTGTTGGATTACTTAACCTGAGTTTTGCAAATATAGTGTACATCATATCAATATTTTGAGCTATATATTCATTTTACCTGTATTATAGGACTACGACCCATATGAGGAGAATCCTGGTACTGCTCCTTTTAGCGAACCTGAGGCTCAGATCATGCAAGAACTATCGAAGTCATTTAAACCGCATATGTGGGTGAATGTACATTCTGGAATGGAGGTAAGATAACTATCAATCTATACAGGTCTTATGTGTAAGAAAATTCTAACATCTGTTACATAACAATACTGAAACAAAGGCTTGGTGCCAGTTATTTACTGTTGATTTACTTATTTCATTCTATTGTTCAATTGCAGGCCTTATTTATGCCATATGACCATAAGAATAGTACCCCAAACGGAGCATCTGCTCATTTGATGAGGTCAGTTTTGGAGAATTTGAATCATCGCCATTTTCAAGATAGCTGCCTTGTTGGGTCAGGTGGTGGAGCTGTAGGGTATGCACATCTAACAATCTACCCAATTTGTTAAATTTTATCCTTTGTTTTGTTATTGGGTCTCCTAAGTTCTATGTAATACAACTGGAAGTCTGAACCCAACTGGACCATATTACCAACTAACATACTCATACTTTTATATTCATCTGCTCTCTAGGTATCTTGCACATGGGACGACGACTGATTACATGTATGACATTGTAAAGGTGCCTATGCCCTTTACCTTCGAGGTCAGTTAATCTGTTTTCTGAACAGTCAGTTCCCGAGTATTGTGAATCCATTGAAACTATAGGGATCAGCTCACATTACTTATATTCAGATTTATGGAGATGAGACAGCATCTACTAGCGATTGCTTCAAGATGTTCAATCCTGTTGACAAGACAGCATTCGATGTACACAGATCAAGCTTCTCTGTTTGTTTTTCTTTTCAGGACTTGTATCTATATATTTTTAGCAGTCTTGCCTCTGATTAACCCCTTTTTCTTTCTGCCAGCGAGTCATTAATAAGTGGTGCATGGCATTTCTCATACTTTTTGAGGAAGGTTTGCGAAACCTGCGTGAAGCGCAATTAGTATCCCAAGGTGCAGTGGATAACTGGGTCCCAATGGGAGGAGACATTGTTGAGAGAAGTGCAGCACGAAAGAGCAGCCCTGATAAGAGGAAACTTGAAGGCCTTGACCTTGGAATGCAGGAACTAAGAACCTACTTTAGACTATTCATGCTATCAACAGTCCTGTTGATGTTCATGTTCTGTTCGAGGATATCAAAGAACAGGAACAGAGACACAGGTAACATTTTTGACTCCTGAAACCCATAAAAATAATAGATTGAGGCTCACTGTTCAGTTGAGTTTCGGATTGGGTTGTGGCAAGAGTGATCACCATTTGTTGCCTCAGATGAACAAAGTGCATGAACCATTCGAACTTTGGAGGAACTTATGCGGTTTACCGCTTGGAGATCCACCGATTTGGGAGGCGACATGGCTGGTAGAGTTTAGAATGGCATTGTGCAGTCTCTGTTTAGATACTAGATGCAAGTCAAATCATACTAGCAGTAAGTTGTAAAACTGTCCATATCAGTTCGTTGTGATGAATAGGCATTTCATTTTGGAGGTTAGTACACAAAGAACATCTGTTGAACTTTGAATATTTGGCACAATTAAATGTATTATTCCCTTTACCGAATGTTTTGTTTTGCCATGAGCTGCTTCAGTACGGACTAATGGCGTTTGTATACACAGTATGCTGGCAGAGTGATTGACTGCTGGAGCAAAACTTTTTTTTTCTCAGAAAAGCATGCAAATTTTAACATAAATAAGCGCATTTTCGGTGTTTAGAACACCTGGGAAAATTTAAGCCTCGCAAGAATTTGTGAAAAGATCATGCACATGTCAATTATAACCACAAAGGCAACACGCCCTACACAAATTGTTGGCACATGTCAATGCAACGTTGCAACATACTTTTTGCACATCTTCTAAACGAAGATTTGTTGCAATTATATTCCATTTCCCACAATCTCAGGAAAACAGAGATAAGATGGGAGCATCCACATCTTTGAAAGACTGCACATTTCAAACAGAGATTACAGGTGCTTGATAAGAAGCCAAGCAATGACCGCAAGAAACACTATAGCAACGACAGATAGCAGCAGGGACATGCACGAGCAGCCACCTTTGGTGCGCTTATTCAGAATGGCAAGCCTCTTTTGCACGCGCTGAATCAAAAAAGATTTATGTCAAAATTTAATTCGCCTGAGCTTGAAATAACTAATATATAAGGGTGAAAATTTCCTGATGACTATGAACGCAATGTATAAAGAAGTGCCAAGAATATACCTGAAGATGTGAGTTCGTAACATCAACATGATCATCTAAATCATCCTGCCAAAACCACAATAGATTAATTAATATCAAGTGCTAAGAACATAAGTTCATATGGTTTTGTGGGAATGAACTAACAATCAATCTTGTATGTAGGGTAAGTTCTTCATTGACTGCTAGAGCAATATGTTTTGTGCTCAGTACTGTCTCTTCCAGCTTCTCAAGACCCTCGTCTTGTTCTGCAAATTGTTGCAATAGGCAAGAAAAGAAAAATGAATTAGTTGCCATGGAAAGATCATGACCCCTGCTAAAAGCATATATACAAGTAAATACAAAATGTAACTAGTGCGAACAAATCAGGCCGCGTAGAATATATCAGGTGTGCTCTACTCCACACATTTCAATAGAATTCCAAATTTTTTTAAATAAAGAGTAATGCATGAATGATACTACCAAGAAGTCATGAGTTAGTACCTTTCATAACTTGCCTCTGAAGTGAAACGATTCCTTGGTTATCCAAACCAGCCACTCTACTCATATCATCAGCTGCTTTCTTACTCTGGCCGAGCAAATCCTCCCTAAAAGTACAAACAAAGATTTCCATTAATATGCTTCTGAAAAAATTGCAACATGACAAAGCATTGAGCAGTTCTCTTTATTTCGAGAGAAAAAGGCAAATAACTGTACCAGGCTGATATCTGGGAACAAGAACAGACCTGTTGGCAAAGTTTGACATGTTGAAACTTGTAGCCATCTGCTTTGCTCTAGTTTTCAGATTTGAAAGCATATCCTGTCGCTTATGCAACTCCTTGTCCGTGCTGCATAATGAGAGAATAGCTTGAATACCAGTAGCAGATTTTTTTTATAACTGAAAGCACAATCCCGATAATCCCTTGCATATAGGGAGAAATATCTCACAACATCTGTTGTAATGCAGTCTCGACCCCAGGCACAGAGTAACCGACTCTAATTTATCCCGTCTTTCCCTCCATCTAGTGTTTGACCCAGCAGGTGAATCACAAGTGTGAAATGAAAAGTGGACAGGTCAATGTGCAAGAGCAACAATTATAATCGAATTCGATTCCACCTTAAGTTAAACAGGGGACCAACAACATTCCTCAACATTTATACAAGCTAACTGTGATTCCAAGACCATCATATGAACAACCCATATTAGTACGCAGACAGAAAAAAAAGTGGCATTGTTATGAAGGAAGGAAGCATACATGGACTTTGGAGGAATCCTGGAGAGCAACGCCTCGAGGCTATCGAGCCTAGTCCCGAGGATGGTTATCTTCCTCCGAATGGCCGACGTGTGGCGCATGATCTCCGGGCCCGACTGTGGAAGCGACCCCCTATCGGCGATCATGGAGGTGACGTCATCCGCGAGCCTGGACGCCTCGTTGTACTCCCTCAACCATGAATCCGAAGACGACGCCATTCCTGGCCACCCAATTAACTCAAAACATCAGCACCTCCTCAAATCCATCTGGGATTCAACCCCAAAGCCATGAGAACACGGGAAACCACCACAGAACCATCGAATCCAAAGAGATGCCCTAACGATTAGCGAAATCCTGAGCCACCCGCGAGGAAATGGTACCGATCGATCGGGAGGGAGGCAGATCGCACGATTGAACGGGGGAGAGGGAGGGGGATGGATCGGCGAACCTCTTGGATCGTATGCGCAGCGGTGGAGCGGGGGTATTGGGGAGTGGATTGTGTCCGGCTCGTCGGTGGCTTCGCCGCCGGCGACGCGCTTTGCCTTTCCCCTTCCGTGTTCGTGTCTGCTTCGGCTGTTCAATCGCTTTGACCAAGCTAATACTCTGCCTACGCGTGTGGGGACAGGGGATGAAGATAATAATAATAATAATAATAATAATAATAATAATAATAATAATAATAATAATAATAATAATTTATTGATTTATTTACTATTTATTTCGCACATGAGAAAAGGGATGTTTTCATGGATTAGATGGATTCAATCGCGATGACGTGTGCACTTGCTACGGTGATTCATGTGTGGACACGTGGACCAACCATTGCATCGGAGTAAGATGGGCTGATCTGGGCCGGCCTGAAACTAGCATTGGCGACTCAAATCTGGGCCGTCCAATGACCATTGCTCGTTCACTTCAATGTCCTCATGAAATTATGTAATCACAGAGTATGTACACTTGAAAGAAATGTTCACAAGAATGTGACACCCAGTAATTTTTATCCTAAACCATGTGCACTATAATAATATCTACTCAAAGAATAAAGTATTGAGCAACATGCTAGCAAGTCATGTACAGTGTACGCAAGAAACAAAGACCAGCTAAGAGCTAACTACTGGCTATTTTGACCGCCACCAACTCTGCGCAAACATGCACACGTACACCGACACATGCACGCTGCTTCTAATTCGTTCGTGCAGCCACGTATATATGTATTCAACTTGTATCGATCGATCGCACATGAAAATCAATGAAACGACAGACGTTCACGCATGTTTGTGTAGTATATTATATACAAGTACTATGCTTGGTGTGTGCTTAGTTGTTTACATGTTGGAAATATAAAATTAAACCATATGTGCAGTGCAAAGTTGATGCATGTGTGTGGTTAGTCCCATCTAGGTAGGTTGGTTTGGTAGGTAGGTAGGTTTAAATTTGCCATGTAGGAGGAGTGTCCATCTGAAAGACGACGGGGAGGTGAGCCGCAGCTTTTTTCTAAAATCCACGTTGTGTTGTGGCGGCCACGGTTTCTGAATCCGTTTCAGGTTTCCACGGTTTGAGAGTTAGGTTTTAGCCGGGCGGGTGAGCCCCAGGCTTGACTCGCTCGACCCGCGGCACGGCACGGCGCCGCCTCACATCGCGCTGTTCTCTTCACCTCGCCCTCGCCTCACATCGCGCCCTGTGCTTGTACTATTTTGCCCACGACGACGCCGCCGCCGCCGCGCACGTCTGCCATGAGCTTGCAACCGCCCTCTCACTCCCCTCCTCAGCGCAGCATGAAGCCCGGGAGCACGGCGTCGGTCGGCCCCCACCCCGCCGCCGCGCGCAGGGGCCGCCTCGCCGCCGTGATCGCGCCGCTGCTCCTCCTCCTCGCCGCGGCGCTCTCCTTCCCCTCCTCCCTCGGCCGCCTCCCGTCTCTCGTCGCCCTGGGACGCCACCCTTTTACTCCGCCGCCGCCGAGGGTGGCCGTGTGCTTGGTTGGCGGGGCGCGGCGGTTCGAGCTCACCGGGCCCTCCATCGCGCGCCACGTCGTCGCCCCGCTCGTCGCGCATCAACGGAAGGAAGGCGGCGGCGGCGGTGGCGCGCCCGTCGTCGACGTGTTCCTGCACAGCCCGCTCGACGCCGACGCCTACAAGCTCTCCCTCCTCGCCCGCGCCGCGCCGCCGGGCTCCAGTCTGGCCTCCGTGCGGGTGTTCCGGCCGGAGCACATCGACGAGACGCCCGAGCGCGCCCGCGTGCTCACCGCCGACAATTCGCCCAACGGCATCCAGGTACGCCCCATCCTCCCGCCGCCGTTTCGATATCCGGTCATCCATTACTCCATGATTTTGATTTTGGTTGGTTTGTTCCTTGCTTGCGCATCAAACTACGCACGCATGCATGCTACCTCTCCGATCGAACGATTCCATTTTGCTAGCTTAGCTTCCGCCCGTTGCGTCGTTTTCTTCATCCCTTGACTTGCTTGCTGCCGCTGCATACTCCTTATTGCATTTTTATTCCTACACATTACTAATTGTTTATCCATTTTTTTTGGCGTTCTGTTTGTCTTGATTTGTTTGTCGCCTCTGCTAATCTGTCCACGTTGCTTAATTTGGAGATAATTTGCTTCCAACTCTCTTTTTAAAAAGCATTAAAAAACTGCTTACTAAAGTAGTAAAATCATCTGAAGTTAATCGAAGGTGATGGGGGCAGGGTAGCGGCAGGTTGTTGGGTTCTCCACTTTAATCTAGGGGCGGTTCCGTTTCTCCCTCTCCCTCTCTGCATATATGCCTTAATCATGTAAAAGAGATAATTAAGATTGATAACTTCCTTGAAATGAAGTAAAGAAAAGAAAACCAAGCAAGATTAATTGAATGGCCACCCGTTTAATTTAATTTGCATCTATCTACAGCTGACGTCGCACGGGAATTGTATAGAACCATCAACTCATTTGCTAATTGCTCATTGGCCATGCATGCATGTCAATCCAAATTCACGGATCTAGTCAAGGTGTCAGCCAGACAGCGGCCAAATTGCTAGTTTACAAGTTCTTTTTTTTTTAAAAAAAAAGAGCTCGTTGCCACAGCCAGCAAAAGTATCAATCACAATCACCGAGTTGGTTGGTTCTCAAAAGGTATCAACGCGTGTGGGACCAGACAAATTCACAAGGAATAATTCAATTCTCCATAGGAAAGCAAATTCAACAGAAGAAAGCAAATTCAGAATTCAGAGAGAGATCGAGTGCGTAACCGTAAATAGATATCCAAGTAAGTCTTTGGTCTAAGCAAGCAAAGCTAAGTTAGCCAAGTCGTCTGATAAGGTCACAAGGTCTCTGTTCTTTCGTAGACAGTTCGGTACGTGGCAATCAATGACCCTTCTCTAACTCACTTTGAACCGTGTCTAGTACACACACAAAAATACAGTGCCGTGTTTTTCGTTTTTGCACAATTGCACTGTGTCCTTTTGAAGGTTCGGCAGAAGCTACGGACTGAAGAGGACATTGCCGTGTGCACATTTGATTTTTACATGTAACATTGTCGCAGTGTACTTAGCTAGCATGACAGATCTTGCGCCGGTGCACCTAGGACTAGTACACGTACACAAGCACGTGCCACGACTGATCTGCTGGTAGTTTCTAAAAGCTCTGAACTGTCTGTGTGCTAAACTACCACGATTAATATAGTATAGCCTATGACTAGAATGCGGTACAGAGTGAATACATATATAATGATTTACTTTCATTTGATAACATTATTAAAATCTAGCTATATCAAGATAAATAATAATAATCGACATTAAAGATGTAGCTAAACTAGATTTTCAACTGAATTTATATAAATAATAGATATCATTTTGAATCGTTACGGATATTTATCATAAGAACAAAGATTTAAAAAAACGATAAAAAATATCACTTCAATCCTCGAGTTTTTGCTCGAAGATGTTGGCTCTCTTAAGTAAATCAAGACATAAAAAAGTTGGAGGAAGAAGAAAAAATTACACCATAAATATGTAGAATGAGAGAAGTAATACCCAGAATTTAAATTATAGTGTGGAAATTTAAATTGTGAAATTATATATAGAATTTAAATTATAATGAGAAAATTAATTCCAAAATAAATATTATTTTATTGATTAAAATATGTTTACTAAACTTTCACTAACCTTAAAATTCTCCTTTTATTGTAAATCTCTTCTCACATAACTTCCTCTTATTTTCCTCAAATATCTTTAAAGGTGCTTAATCTTTTTTGACCGATTACTCTCTAAGACAATACACTAATTATCTTAAGGGCAAAATCCTAATCATAAAAAAAATCAGCCATTAAATTTAAAATAAATGACTCTGGTTGCGCCATATCATCCATCACATGAAGGGGCTACATAATCTAGAGCACAGTCATAGAAAATCTCGCCACCACCCTCTCCACACCGCCCATGCCAATCAACCATCGCCACACGTCCCTAGGAATGGATCCCATGTGACCTACTCGTGCTTATGTGCACGCCTTCACACCCATAGGCCTCGTGCGTCTGCCTACCATAGAGCCGTGTGCTCACCCTCGTGCTACCACTACTAGGCCGCTAGGTCGACTTTGTTGCCCACACACGCCGACCAACCTGCTTGCTCACGCAACTAGGCTGCCTTTCGTGCTGCTTAGGCCATGTTCTTTGCTTCGCATGCTTGTAGACCGACGGCGCTAGGTCACGCCTCCCGCGTGCGCCTGGGCTGACTCCACATCAAGTCGTCGCACCACTTGGCCTACTTGCACTAGTGGGGAGAGGTGGAGGTTGGCGGGCCTCTTTTCCTTAGGCCACCTCTCTCTCCCTCTTTTTTCTTTTATTTTTCTTCGTGATTTTCCTATGTTAGTACATTTGACCTTATAAAAGCCCATTAAAAGACCTCCTCGCACGATGTCTGTCTACCCTGTGTCACCTTGTATTTAACTTTGTCACTTCTCTCTATGTCTATCCTGATCAACCATTAACCAAGCTTAACCTATAAGTGCCTACATACATACTAACCAAATAATTCATAGATAAAGATATCTTAATCTGATATATATTAGTCATGACAATCACCAAAGTCTTCAAACTAAATTTCTAACTAGGACCGTGATTCTATTATTAATTTTTCATCGCTTTACACACACGTGTGTATATATATAACCCTTCGGTCATCGATATATAATGTTTTTAACAATGGTTTTAAGTGAAAAAAAACATCATATGTTAATGACCAGACTAAGCAGTACTAATTTATACGAGTATTCGTCAGCTCTAAATGATCGATGAAATGCTGTACTGTCAGTGCTAGCCGATTCATGGTTGGAAACTAATGAGGGGGCAAATTAACGGCAGGTCAATTAGATGAGCTCCACACGAGTGCTTGTAAAGTGTACAGTAGAGTAATGAGAAGGTTGCAATTGCTAGTGTAAACAAAGCAAATCTAGCTAGGCTGGCACATATCCTCGTTTCTGCAAATAAACTATTGTTCTCATTTGGATTTTTCTTCCAATGAAATTTGTGCATTCCAAACAGAGGATAATAGTTGAAAAATAAGGGGAGGAGATGGGAATCGGTGTAAAGGAAGGCACCCGTAGTGACGCTTTGAGAAAGTCTCCTGAAAAGCCATCGTCATCTACCTCACAAAAAGTCTGATAGATATTGTTCTTTGCCTTGCTTTATGCTCGTCTTTTGCATCCTCTGCACTCACCTCGAAAGCTTCGGATATGTATGCGATGGCTTTATGCTTTGGCTAAGAAAAGGTAACAAGCTACAAGTAGACAGATACTCCATCTAGACAACCAATGCGCAAATGTCAATGCTTGCAAAAGAAAGTATATAATGAATTTGTCATGTGTTCACCATCTTGTCGTAAAAAAGTTAATGACAGTGACTAATCTACCTAATCCGTACAATAAATCAGCTAGTTGTTTCGAGAAAAAGAATCAATAGAGTACTCCCTCATTTATACTTATAAGGCGTAAACTTTGGGAACTACTTACTCTTAGTGTACTATGTTGTTAATGCCTATCAAACTAATACCCCCTTTGTTTCGTAACAACTGACATAGAATACTGTTCACTTTCAAAATTTGACCACTCGATTTTTTTAATATTTATGAACCCTATAAATGATGTAATGTTATTAAAGTGGGGTATACTCTAAATTATAAAACTTTTGTTCAGATTGGTCTAACAATTTAAGAGCAATTAATAGTTAAAGTTTAATTGAGAAAGTTAAAATTATCAGTTATTAAGAAAGAGAGAGTATTACATAAAAACACATTGGAGTATAATTCTATCGGTATAGTTTTAAATGCCAAATATACATAGAGTTTGAGTAGTTCGTCGTCAAAATTAAAATTTGACTTTTTTAATATGCAGAGGAGTACTTGTTAGCATTAATCTCATTTCTAATTGCAATTACTATTATCGAGCAGGGATTGCTCCAGTACTTTCGATTGGTGGAGGGGTGCCTGGACCTGATCCGCGAGCGCGAATCTCGAGGCAACTTCACGTTTGATTGGGTGGTCCGTACGCGGGTCGACGGCTTCTGGACCGGCCCGCTCGCCGCCGCCGACGCGTTCCCGGCCGGCGGCGCCTACGTCGTCCCGGAGGGGTCGAGGTTCGGGGGCCTAAACGACCGCCTCGGCGCCGGCGGCCGCCACGCGTCCGACGTGGCGCTGTCCCGTCTCTCGCTGATCCCGCGCCTCGACGTCGCGGGCTACCAGGAGCTCAACTCGGAGGCGGCGTTCCAGGCGCAGCTGAAGGTGTCCGGCGTCCCGGCGCGGGAGCGGCGGCTGCCGTTCTGCGTGCTGAGCGACCGGAGGTACTCCTTCCCGCCGGCGCCGTACGGCGTGCCGGTGGCGTCGCTGGGGAGCCCCGGCCCGCTGAGCGGGGCCAAGTGCCGGCCGTGCCGGCCGGCGTGCCGCGGCGACTGCGCAGCGGCGGCGTGGCTGGTGCACGGGTGGAGCTGGACGGAGTGGAGAAACGGGACGCTGGAGATGTGCGACGCCAGCGGGCCGTGGGGGGAAGGGTGGGAGGCGCTGTTCGACGAGGTCGCCGGCGAGGAGGCTGCGGCGGTGCGGCGGAGGGTGGCGGCGATGGGCGCGGAGGAGTGCGTGGCGGAGATGGAGGCGTTCATGGCGCGGGCCGAGCGGTGGGACGCGCCCACCCCCGCCGAGATTTGCCGCGCCGGCCGCCTCCGCCTCGGCACTCGCTCCGCTTCTTCTTCTTCCTCCGCTGCTTCTTCCAATGCTACTACTGCCACTGACAAGGCCAAGCAAAATTGACCATTTTTTCCCTCCTGAACACGAAATCCAAAGGCAGAAAAGGAATAGAAAAGAGAGAGAAAAGATGAGAATACAAGTTGGATAGTGGTAACTGATACGTCTTTTTGTACAAAATTCATAGAGATTTAGCTAGAGATCACTGATGATGAATACGCACACACCGTGTATATAGCATCAAATTCATTAATTGCATGATCAGTTGTTCGTTTTTTGTGTTTGCAACAGTACAAGTATACAACAGCATCACACTCGATTGCTGCAGGAAGCATGTTGGTATAAAGCAGTCTCTATCTGGACCATCTCTAGCCCTTTCTTGCAAGTTCGTGTCAGTGCTGGCCAATGTACTGTTGACCAATCTATTATTAGGTGGGCAAATCATCATAAGATGATGCCTCGCATCGATCGGCTCATCACTCTTGCTTGCTGTTTCTTCTAGTATTAGCTCTAGGTTGCCCAATTTTCTGACCACTTGTTTGTTACCCCATCAGACGGTTATCATCGCCAACATCTCGATCGATCTCTGGTTCCTTGTAACTCAATCTCTTACCAACTTCTGGTTGTTTTAATGGTGTGACACATACGTTAGCTAGGGTAAATTTTGCTCTTGCTACTTCACTGATCGATCAAGATTCATGCTTGTGCTATGGATTCTTTTCAGTTAGCTGACCGAACTTTGCTCACTTGGGACCGATGAGATTGAGATTGCGTGTCCTTTAAGATAATGACAGCTCTGTATGTTTGGTTAATGAGAGTTCTGATGGTTTTGGCTTTGTATAGTACCTGTATCTGTCGCCGTCAAATGCAGGGTTGGTACATTAGCCGGCAGAGAGGGATCCTTTTGCTTTCTTACAAGACATGTTATGTTCCCTCTTGTGGCATAGTTGGGACGGTGACGATGTTCAGATGCCACAATACTTGAACATTTGATCGGGAATCTCTCCCAACTTCACAAATGCTTGCTATTTTCATTTCTCCAAATCATTATATGTTCCTGAACTGCCCCATGATGCATATATGAACAACACTGATATCATCCATCCATCCATTTCGTTTACCTTGATGCTTCTTGTTAACATATCACTGATGGATACTTTCTGGCATTTCATTCAGAGTGTATTTCCTTTGTTTTTTCTGGTCAAGAAAACACCAAGCATTCGAAGATGGAGTCAGTATCTATCTGTAAAGACCGGCAGAGAGGACACAAAGGACGGATAAAAAGAGCTGGCTTCTGATCTGCCAACAGAGACAGGCAGGTCCCCCCCAACTCCAGCAGCAGCAGGCCAGCATTGCAGCTTTCTCCTCCTCAAGCAACCACCGCGCTGTCGTACGTGTAATGTGTTATTCTCCTCCAGGCAGCCAACGACAGCAGCAAAGAATGTATGCAAAACATACATGGGGTATGTCGTATGCTACGAGTTTATACAACCTGCAACACATTATTTCCTGTCAATTCTGATAAAATAGCACTGACAAGCTTGCCCCCTTTGAGGAGCTGATCTTCCTCTTGTATTTGGAAATTGTTGGAGCCTTCGCATCAGAATCCTACTCCTCTCCATATTCCCCTCCATGTGCTAATGCCACATGGCATCTCTGTGTAGATCCCTTCATGTTGGCCATATGCTTCTTGCCGGATGTTACAACCCTATCTTCACAAACAGTACATGGCATATTGTCATTGCATTGTGTAAAAGCAAAGGAGCATCTCTCACCTGTTGGTATGCGGCAAGGCTCGAATCTACCAACTCTTGTTATTGTTCCAGCAACATTCCCCGGATGATATTCAATTAATCTGTCCGGTTTGTGGTTGACTGGCTGATGCCTTGTTCTGCTTCTCTTCCAGTTAATATAACTTATCTTTCTTGTCGACTCAACAGCTATGATAACTGGGACCTGGCTTCCCGAGCTGCCTGCCATCCAATGGATGGCATGCGAGATCGAGGATCGCCATGTTCCTGCATGTTCTACAAGGTTATCCATCAGGCCAACACTTGACCATTGCAACCATGCTGATACTGACATGACGGCCATGCATCCCCGCCAGCTTCTCCCCATGATCGTTGGATGCTTTTTTGGTCACGTTACAACTCTGCCATGCACTTCATTTTGACTTATGATCAATCTTGGCTCGAGTACAAACAGCTGCAACGGTCAATATTCAATTGACAGACCATTTCGTCTTCAGTATTGCCTTCTCAGCGGCTGACGTGTTTTCTGTGGGAAACAAAAATGGATGTGTTTTAGGGACAATGCATAAACCTTGCCTTGCCCAAACAACACTGCAAAATCTGAACTTCTCACACGACAGGCAGGAGGCAGCAGTATGCACCATCAGCAATGCAAGACTCACAAGATTGCTGTGTGCTGACAGTAAAGCTTCAGCATGATAAACTGGATCCAGGAAACAAAATTCCTGAAATCTCAGAATAGCAGGGTTTTTCGATTTCCACAAATCTTTTGCTTTAACTCAGTGTTGACAACAGTCAGTTTACTAAAAGCCCACGTTTTTTTCCTCCTACATCACCCTATAAACCCATATGGACCTTCAGAAATTTAGATTTTACATGATTTATTTAGACATTTACAGCAAACCTGAGCCTCAAGGGACCAAAGTAGGGGGCACCAATAGCAAAAGACCAATATATTCCTCCACTACAAAGTACCCTTTCTTTGCATGAGATTCCATTGTTGCGTAAAGACTAATGAGCATTCCAAAGTATGAAGCATATGCTCAGTAGTCGATACCGATGAAGGGTGTAAACATCTGATGCAGATCGTTCAAATAATCGAGCTGCGTTTTCATAAATATTGGATCTGCATAGGGGGAAAAATGAATTGTGCTAATTAGTTATTTGAAATATAAAGATAGAAGAAAACCATACGATTGCAGACATCTTTGCTGTTGAGCTCGCCGCCTCGCCGGTCATGGAAAAGGCAGGACATGATGACTCAGTTTTCTCCCATGCTAGCATGCAACATTGCAGTACCTAATGATTTGCAACATACCAATGTGCTTCCCCTATCATCTGAAGCTACACAACGTGCTTGTGTTCTTTTATCTTGCATGGTGAAATTCAATGCAAAAATATGTTCTTCTCCAGTTATCTGACAGCTGCAGGGTGTGCCTGTATTGTTTTACCTTGTATGCTTGCCAGGAGGCACTACATACCAAAACAGCTAACCCACAAGATGGTGTTCCTCTGGACTGTCAATGGGAAGATGTTAATGGACGTAGGCAGAGTCATGCTGCAATCGACTAATCCTGGCGGTCGTTGTTGGAGGTGAACTTTACAATTAAAAACTTCATCCTATATTTGAAGAAACACTAGTAACATGGTATTGTTATCAAGTGTCGACGAATGGAATGTCGAGATGATAAAACTGATTAAGGTCATCATGAGAATAACCAAATATGCCTTTCTGAAGACAATGGAACTCACTAATAAAACAGAGAGAATAACTAAAGATATATCGTAGTAAAGAGAAAACAATAAAATGTGGATATCAAACGTAAACAGCATAGCAAAAAATATTAGAACATTTGCTGAAGATGAGAGAAAACAATGGCCATTTTGTATGTATTTTATCTAGGGATATACCAATAGGTATGATTTTGGAAGACTTCACAATAGCTAATTCTCATTCCAATACCATGCTTTTTATCAGTACATGATAAAAGCGCCAAACTAATGATCCATGTACTCAATTAGTTCATGAAATTCGCTTCAAGCTAATATATCTAGACACAATAATAGATTTTTAGCGATTCCTAGTCCTACAGTTTTCATGATCACACCTGAAAAACAATTGCTTGAACAAAAGCACTGAATCAAGCTAGCAAAGTTTGGTACAGATCAGAATAGGGCTCACCAATTTTCCTTTCTCAAGGACTAAGAGTGTATTTAAGATTTTGGAATTTTGATCGCACATTTTGGTAGATGAAACAATCACATCACAGATTCAACTGAATTTGCAGATTCAATTGTAACACAACAAATTAAGGCAGGCAACTAACTTTTAAGGGAAAAAAAAACTAAGACTGAAGCAAGTACCAGGGACAAAGATACTGGAGTACAGCCTACTTTATGATTTCATCCGGTTCAGCCACTTGAGTGAGTTCTCGAGCTCAGTATACAGGGTCGCCTCTGCAAAGCTCTTGCTCTTGATTCCGTAGTCGAACACCTCGTATGCATCTGGTACTCTCCCTGCACGACACAACGCCCTGACGAATGTGGCATAAGCTGGAGCTTCAAGCTTCATGCTGGCACCAACCATGGATTTGTAAACATCGACGGCTTTGTCCAACTTCTTGTTCTTGCAGAGCCCCATGAGCAGCGTGTTGTACGTCCGCTCATTCGGTTCGCAGCCCTTGGTCTCCATCTCCTCGAGCAGCGCAAGCGCCCCCAGCGCGTCGCCCTTGACGCACATCCCGTTCATCAGCGAGGTGTATGTGATGACGTCCGGGAAGTGGCCTGCGGCGGCCATGGCGTCGAGATAGGTTCTTGCCTTGGTGACCATCCCGGCGCGCGCGAGGCCGAAGACGAGGGTGTTGTAGGTGACGAGGTCGGGCTCGACGCCGTCGTCCTTCATCCGGCGGAGCACGCCGAGGACCCCAGCGGGGTCGGACGCATCGCAATGCGCCTTCATCAGGGCGTTGTAGACGGGGGCGTCGGCCTTGACGCCGTGGTCCGCGAGGACGGGGAGGAGCTGCGCGATCTCGCGGGGCTCCCCGCGGCGGCAGACGGCGTCGGAGAGCGCGAGCAGCGCGGGGCGGGGCGGCGGGGAGGTGGGGGAGGAGTGAAGCTCCGCGAGGAGGTCCCTCGCGGCGGCGACGGAGCGGTGGAGGGCGAGGCGGCGGAGGAGCAGCGCGAGGGAGTGCGGCGGGAGCGGGATGGTGGGGGCCGCCGCCAGCGCGAGGTCGACTGCCGCGTCGACGTCGGCGTCGGCCGCAGCGCGGATGGCGGCGGAGAGGTCGGAGGCGTTCCTGATCGGCCTCTCTTCTAGCAGCGGCGCGTCGGCCGTGGCCGGGGTTTTGGAAGCCTTGGCGGGGGTTTTGAGGGGCCTAGGATTGGTGGACTTCGGCGGCGCAGGGGCCTGAGACGCCGAAGCCGATGCCGGGGTGGTCTTGGGAAGGACGGCGAGGGGGAGCTTGGCGGCGCGCATGGCGTGCGGCACCTTCCCCATCGTCCCCGGCGGCGGCGGCGGGAGGTGGGAATGGTGAAGAAAGGAGGCTCGCGAGGGAGGGAGGAGACGGCGAAGTAGACTTTGGGCCCACGAGATTAGTTGGGCTTCCAGTGGATGGGCCATATTTGGGCCAATGCAATTTGTTCGTCTTTATGTTTGTGGGCCGTGGTATCTGGTCGGGTTCTTCCCTCCGCCAATCACATCGCCTCCGATTCCGTCGGATTCTTCCCGCTTTCTCTCCTCATTTCCTTATCCCCTATTCACCCTCCGCTTCCTCTTCTTCTTTCTCATTCCGATCGGGGATTCGGATTGGGGATTCTGAGGCGGCGGGGGAGGGAGAGAGAGAGAGGATGGGTTACGTCGGGCAGCACGGCGTGGCGACGCTGCGGCGGTACAAGTACAGCGGCGTCGACCACTCGCTCGTCGCCAAGTACATCCTCCAGCCCTTCTGGTCGCGATTCGTCAACCTCTTCCCTCTCTGGTTCCCGTAAGCGCCCCTCATTTCTTTCCTTTGATTTCCTTTCCATTCATTCCACCAGTATTTCTGGTGCTTGCTCGATCCGTGCCTTGTCAAGCTCATGGCTTTCGCTAGATGATTGTTTTATTCATTGGTGCTAAGATTATTGCTCACATTGTTCTGTTGTCCACCACGCAAGGCGCTTCTGTTTTTTTTTCCTTTTTTCTACAGGGACAGTAGCATTTCGAATTTCTCCTTCATTCGTTCAACTGGGCTATCAGTTATGGCATATGCTTATGGTGCTTACAGTTACATAGCATGAGCATGAGGAATCCAAGCTGTAGTGTACAATGAGCATGAGGAATCCCAAGTTTTAGTATAGCATAAGGAATCATCTTTAGTTTAGAAAGCATCTTCCAGGGGGCTGCAGACAGCGGACATGAAAATATTTTCGCCGGACATGAAAATATCAGCTTTTGTTTGCTTTTCTGGACACTGAAAAGCATTCTATTCCATAGTCTTATTCAATATTAGTAGTTACTCCTTTTCTCACGAACATGCTAAAGAGAGGATCATTACAAAAAATAATGCCCTGATTTCATTCTTACTTTCTCTCATGTTATGATTCACAACTTCCTACAGGAGAGTCCCCCCCCCACCCCACCCCCACAAAAAAAAACGAGTTTTGCTGTTTTTTAAAACAATGGATATTGTAATATCAGTACATAATCATTTCATGCTAGGTGCAGTACATCATGTTGTTTTCTTTGTCTAAATGTATGTGTTGAAAATACGAACCTTGTTTATTCTGTTCTCATGTTGGAATCGTCTGCAGACCAAATATGGTAAGAGTTCTTCACATGCTGTTTCTATGAGCTATGCTTTTCTTTTTGTTCAAGAGGTGACAAAGCATTGCTTCATTTTTGTTTTCCAGATTACACTGACAGGCCTCATGTTTCTATTGACATCGACATTCCTTGGCTTTGTAAGTTCTTATGGCAGTAAATTTTTGAACCATTTGATGTTCTGACCTATACAATGGGAGTTTTATTGCTTGTTGATTGCAGCAGAAATATTTCAGCCAGCTGATACTTTATTACTGTTCCAATTTTATCTGCAGTTTTATTCTCCTCGTCTAGATTCAGCACCACCTAGATGGGTGCACCTTGCACACGGACTGCTTCTCTTCCTTTACCAGGTATCAATCTTTCATGTTTTTTGTTTGATTGTGCTATATAAAATTTCCAGTCGCTACTAGCTAGAACCGTACTTTATGTAGTATAATATGTATGCAGACTTTTGATGCTGTGGATGGTAAACAAGCAAGGCTTACCAACTCATCAAGTCCTTTAGGCGAGCTATTTGACCATGGTAATCTTTACTGAAAATACAACACGGTGAATTAAGTTTTAGCCTTTTAGGAAGTCCTGTATCTGATGCTGACATGCTTCTATTGAACAGGATGTGATGCGCTTGCATGTGCTGTAAGGCTATTCACCAACTTTTCTCTCTCATGTGTGCTAATATACGGAAACTCTTGTGAACTGATTGTTTTTATTTTATATGTTATTGGCTTTTGGAAGCACGGCAATGTGTGGAAAAGCTACCTTCTGGTATTGGTTCATTGCTGCTGTCTCATTTTACTGTGCAACCTGGGAACAGTGAGTTCATGTTTACTTGAGTTCTTCCATTCCTAGTTGGAGCATCAAACTATCCTAGGAACAATTTTTTTATGCTCACGCATCTATTGTGAAATTATCTGTGAAGTGCTTTAGTGCTCTTAAAGAATTGGAAAGCACAGTTAAGAAATTCGAGGGCTGATCTGCATATTTTATTGGCCAATGCAATTTAGTTTCTGCAAGAGCATAGAAGAACTACTTGTTGTCAAGTTTGACAACTAATAAACTACATACTTTGCTGCTTATTTTTGTTTCTCTATCTGCATTGATCTTAAGAGACTTTCACTGCATAGGTTTTGAGTAGTAGCTTTCTATTCACACTTACATTGTCCTCTGCAGCTTTTTTACAAATACATTAATTCTTCCTATAGTCAACGAACCGACTGAAGGCCTTATGCTAATCTATTTGTGCCATTTGTTCACCTTCTTCACAGGTACAATTTGACTCCCACTTTTATCAACTTTTGAACTAATCAAATTTATGCTGAGCCTGTACATCTTTGTGGTTTTCTTCTGCCAATTTACTGTGCATGTATATCAGCCATTTAGTCACATCCAGGCCATGTGTTTATAGCAATACTAATTGCTCATCTTTCCTTTCACAGGAGCTGAATGGTGGGCACGAGATTTCCGGAAGTCAATATCCCTACTAAACTGGGTACCTCTTGTTCCAGGTATGGGGACTAGCAAGCTTATAATAGTTTCATAATATTTATTGTTTTGATAATCATATGATAGTCAATTGTTTAGCAAACTATTTCATCTATTATCAGTGCGAATCTTTTGTTAATACTGTGCAGTAGACGTAGGGTTTTGGACAGCTACAAATGCTGGCATTGCCTATACTATAATTAATTGCTGGTTGCTTCTTTGCAGAGATCCCAGTATATGGAATTGCGCTGTTTCTAATGATAGCTTTTGCTGTAATTCCGACAATTGGATCTAAGTAAGTTCTTACTGCACAGCATGTACTACTTTATCAATTATTTCATATTACCTGTCAGTTTGGTCATTTATAGAGTATATGAATCCAGCAAGTTCTCTTGAAATCTGCTAAAAAATACTTGTCTATTTTATTTATCAATTCACTCTCGAGCCAATTATTGAATTTAAATAAAAAACATAGTCATGTTATATTTTATTTGATAGCCGATAAACATTCAAGCTATAAGCCTATAATCAATTTACACTATTGTAACCCTACAGCATTCACAATGTGTACAAAGTGGTCAAGGCAAGAAAAGGAAGCATGCTGCTGGCACTAGCAATGGTAAGATCTAAATTTGTTGTTTTGTGATTTTATCATGTCTCTCTTTTCTTCAAATGATTCTATTTTTTTTGTGCCAGCTCTTTCCTTTTGGTTTGCTGTTGGCTGGAGTTCTTGTCTGGTATGCATGTTCACCCAATTCTAGTTTTGTTGTATATATCTTTGTTGTTCTTTCTATTAATTTAAATTTGAGCTAGACACCAGAAGCTAGCAGTTAAGGTAAAAAAAAACCTCCAGCGTGTCACTGAAGGAATTTTCATTTTTATATCTCCTTCAGATATAATGAGAAACCAGCCACATCTTCTAATTATTGGAACTGGTTTTGCATTTGGCTTTCTTGTGGTAAGGCCTTGTGCTATAATTCATACATTTATTGCTTTGTAAATACTTGTTTTGTGGATGTTGCTCTTTTACCTTCCTGCCATTGTTAAATATAGTTTTGTCTGTCATCCTGCCTGCTGCTATGAAAATCGCCTTATTGGCCTAATGCATGGAATGGTTTAGATTCTTGCTTATCTTATTATCTCTCAATAGACCATGCTGGCATAATTTGATTTTTGGGTTAAAGATTCGGTTGAGGGTAGGTGTGCAACTCTAAGCAACAGTTTATAATATGATCACTTTATAGTTTTACCATTGTGCCCTTACAGGTCTGTCATGCCAAAAACAGTTTATGTTAGCCAGTATAATTTGGTCTGACATGCTTCTTTTGTTGCAAAAGACACTCCTATGGACATTACCTAATATCTACTTCTATTATGCACAGGGCAGAATGATTCTGGCTCACTTATGTGATGAACCCAAAGGTCTGAAGACGGGGATGTGCATGGTAGTTGCCTAATCACCTTTATTCTTTGGTTTTGTTTTTCACCACCTTGTATAAGTAATCTACGATAATACGTTTATACTTTGTTATGGCTAAACATTGTGCCTCCCTTTGCAGTCCCTAGCATATTTCCCATTTGCAATTGCAGATGCGCTGACTGCACGGCTTGATGATGGGTTTGCACCTACTACCTCTTGTATTATCCTGTACATAATAATTCTTTATGGCATCTTATTTTGTGGCCATCAATTGTTGTTGCAGAAACCCCCTTGTTGATGAGCAGCTAGTTCTCCTAATGTACTGCTTATTTACTGGTACTAAATTATTCACAACTTAGTTATCTTTTTTGGCAACATTGCAGTTATGCACTTAAAGTGCTAGTTTTACCAATTTCTTTTCATTAGTTTTTTTCAAGTAGTAGCATATCTTACCTTGTACAGGCCCTTTTGTTCAACACATGTTTGATCTTACTATTTTAATCAATTTGACAGTGGCTCTCTACATGCATTTTGCTACATCTGTTATCCATGAAATCACCAATGCACTCGGGATTCATTGCTTCAGGTTTGTGTTAGGCGTTTGCTATGCACTTCATTTCTGCCATTTTGCATCCAATGCTTGACACGAGGTTTCTCTGGTGACAGAATCACTAGGAAAAAGGCATAATTGTGAACCATCCACAGTTGCCTTGCTCTGGTTGGCATTCACATGTTATATTTGCGCAAACAAACAAATATCTCTACTAGTCTCCATGCAGATGCTGCTCTCCAGACCATATTTGCATTTGTCATTCCAGGGATTGCTATTATCTGAGATTCAAGTCATCATCAGAACTGGTGCTGATAAGGAAACAACGTCCTTGGAACAGTTGGATTTTGTTTGTTGTATCTTACCTAGAACTTATCTTTCAGTGATGCTCGGCAGAACAATTTTTTGGGGTAAATGTTGAGCAGATTGGCAGATGATACATTGTAGTTTTCACATTGTAGCATAACCTGAGATGCAGGTGTACTATTAATGCTAAAAATGATGTTCATTATGAATATTGTATGCGCCTTGCATATCATTCATGCTCTTTTGTCTTTTCGAGAGTAAACCTATATACATATACTAATAGATCATAGTTGCTCTCCCCGGCTGAGCCGATGTACTGTGTCTGAAACTGAAAGCATGATTTGAATTTGCACGAATGATGATGATGCTGATACTTGGAGTTAATTTGTCTGTTCTCATTGGAAGAGATGATGCACTTGGTGAATTTGTTTCAACGTATTAAATTAGCTTGTAAAATGCACAATTAATTGGATCTTGCTCCAATTTTCCTTAGCTCCAACTAGTACTTTTGTGCTGGGGCATCAAGAATCAGAACTTTGCAGACAAGAGAGGCTTCCTTTTTCCCCTTTGACCCTTGTGGTAGGTACTGAGTACAGTTAATTGTAACAAGTACTACAGTTGATTGTAACAAGTAACTGTAAGGGTGAATGTTAATCACATTTCAATCCAAATCCTGTACTAAGCACTGAGCTAGCTTTCTCTTCTTTGTATATATAGCTGCTCTGGTTGTGTATTGCCACAAGGTCACTTGCACCTGTTCTGTGGCTAGTGAAGTGAAGCTAACCAGCCATGGCTGTGCAACGAGCTGCCGAGCTCCGGTTGCTTCTCATGGCCATGGCCGTGGTTGCAACGGCGGCGAGGGGCGGTGCGGCGAAGGTTCTGGCGATCTTCGTGTTCGGCGACTCGACGGTCGACGTCGGGAACAACAACTACCTGCCCGGGAGCAGCGCCAGGGCTGACTTCCCTCACAACGGCGTCCACTTCCCCGGCGGCAGGCCGACGGGTAGGTTCAGCAATGGTCTCATCGGCGTCGACTTCATAGGTGAGTAGTCTAAGTAGCTTCATAATTGCAAAAAAAATAACTGATCGTGAAAAAATAACTGATCGTGAGTTAACAAATTTTAGCAAATTAAATGTACAAATTCTGATGAATGGAGAAAATTTGTGATTATGAAATTTTCAGCGGCTGCAATGGGGTTCAGCAGGAGCCCACCACCTTACCTCTCTCTCATCGCCATGGCTGCTAACGTCAGCAGCAACAGCAGTGGTGAGGTGGTGAGCAACAGGACGATGATGGCAGCTGTATCCGGCATGAAAGGAGCTAGCTTTGCTTCCGGATGATCTGGTGTTCTTGATTCCACAGTACGCATAAAATTCTCTGAGACCATTTTAATCCTGCATGTTATTTCCATTATTGCGATAAATACATTTGTGAATTGTGATGTCATGTAATGTTAGTAATTTTGTTGGTACACAAATCGAATTTAAAGTCCTATATATTTTTTATCACCAGAAAAAAAAAAGTTTGGTAGGAGCATGGTTGCTACCTAAAGTTGAAAACTTCTTCCAACCTTTAACCAAAGCTGTAACTTCTGCTCCCTGGTTCAAAGCTTGGTTACTTACTTTTCCAAAGTACAACTAGTAGTATAGTTTACAGCACACCTCAGCCAGTGTCAGTAACATTGACAACTGACTTACAAATGATCATCACACCAGGGGACTACAATCAGCATGAAAAAGCAGATAGAGAACTTCTCAGATCTCAGAGACCAGATTTCGACCATATTGAGCGCTGACAAAACGTCCACCTTGCTGTCAAAATCCATCTTCCTCATCCGCGCTGGTGGGAACGGCGCCTTCGAGTTCTTCTCGCAGAACTAATCGCCAGACTCTACGGAGATTCAGGAATTCTGTGAAGCTTTGATCTCCACGTATGATAGTCATGTGAAAGTAAGAGACCTGATCTATGATCAGTTCCTTCAATCTTCAAGGCAACTCCATAAGCTAATAGGCCAGTTGCAAGTGATGGAACTCTTGTTACATTTTACTTTAGTCCGAATAATATATCTGAAATTTTGAACAGAACATACACCCTCATTTTATTTTGTCCACCAAAGAATCAATATATCTGAAAGCTTGAACAAAACATACACCATCATTTTAATTGTCCACCAAATACAACTCATTCTAAATATCAACATCAATATTTAAAGTCTTTGTCTAAAATTAGATCCAACAGAAGTCATGTACTAATATAGATATAAAAATAATTATTTTTTATATAAGAATAGTTATTTTTTATACAAGATAAAACTTTAAAAATATTTCAACAATTCAATTATTCTTTTATTGCATCTTCATACGTTAATTTTGATATTCCCCTCTTATCATATTATTGAGAGTATATTATATATGGGTGACTCTAAAAATCTCCATCGAATATATCTAAATCATTTTAATCGGTGTTAGATAAGTTTTTTTAATTAGTAATATTTCTAGCCTATCACATGCATCACCGTTTTGAATGCGATCTATTTTTTATGCTAATAAATCTAACGCAACATATATATCTTCACAACACTAAATATTAAATATATCGTATTTTTATTGGCTAATATTTTGCACGTAGGTCTAATCGTCATTCTATTGTCTTTCTTTTTTAATATATTATTATCACAAGAATACTAGATATTTTTCGCTATTTCATGATTTTATGACTAACATCTTTATTAATATCTTTATCTCTCTGCAGTATTGATCCTAAATATCGAAATATATCTCTCTTGAAAATACTTAACCCTCTAAACTAACATTTCTTATCTAATATATGATAGTGTTAAAATCATATCTTTTAGTTCTATTGTGCCTATAAACTTTTGACTCTAAAGTCTGTCACCACAACTCCAACTTACTATTTATTTCTATTGGACTTTTATCGACTAGCATTACATCGCCAGTGAAAGCATACACTAGAAGATATCCCCTTATATATTACTTGTGACCTCAAAAGATAAGTGATCAAAGTCGAATATTGATGTAATTTTATTTTAATCAAAAAGTTATATATGTCCACATTAGTTGTTCGAACCCTAATTACAACATTGTAGTATATATACTTAATGGGGTCAACAAACTCTCTTGGACTTTATGCTTATCTAAAGATCACAACATAATATTTTTTGTTATTTTGTTATAATCCTTCTCAAAATCAATAAAAACCATATATATGTCATTCTTTTAATCTCTATATCGATTCATAACTTATTTTATTTTATTAAAAAAATTGCTTCTATGTTAACCTTTTAGATATGTAAATAAATTAGTTCATGGAGATACTTTTATAGTATGGCTCATTAACTTAATTTCTCGGTAATTAGTATAATTTTAAATATCTTCTTTATTCTTGTAGATCAGTACCCATATACTTCTCTACTCTTTAGTAATTTTGTTTGACCTAAAAATATGATTAAATAATTTAGTCAACCATACTATAATTAAATCTTTGAGATATTTTCACACATTGATTGGATACCAGGGCCTATCGTCTTACCTACTTGGTCATTTTCAATGTCTCTTTGACCTTAGATTATTGGATCATCCGTATAAAATATATATTGGTGTTATAAAAAAATCATTTAATAGAAAGTTTGTGTTCGCATTGTTTCAATTAAAAAATTATCAAAATACTATTAACATCTATATTTGATATCATCATTCTTCATGAAGAGATATTATCTCCCATCTTTAATGCACTTAACTTGGTTAAGTTCTCTTCTCTTGTCTTCTTTTCACGAACCATATCCATCCTATAGATGCATTTTTTTCCTTCCTTCGTACTCAATTATTGGTAAAGATTGTCGTAGGTTTGTCTCTTTGCCTTACTCACATCTCATTTTACAAACTTCTTCGCTACTTTGTACTTTTTTATGTTGTTCACACTTCTGTTATAGTATAAGCATATGTAACTTTTTTTCTTCTCCTTAATAACCCTTTAGACTTTCTCGTTTCACTAGCAAGTATCTTTAGGTTTATATCTACTCTCTTTGGTCACTCCGAACACCTATGAAACTACATTTTGAAAATATATTGTTATCTTTTTCTACGTATTGTTTATGTCGTCTTCTTCATTTCAAAAACTATCTTTAATGACTCTTTCCTTAAAACAGTTGATGTTTCTCTTTTTAGATTCTATCATTTTGTTCTTGCAATCTTGACTTATTTATCTCTATGGTCACGCAACTAAAATTGAAAGTCGAATACCAAAAACTTATATTGAGAAACAACACACTCTCTCAGTATTATCTTATAATCTAAACATGCACATTTGTCTTCTCCTTTTATAAGGATGAAGTTAATCTGGTTAGTGTATTATTCACTACTAAATGTCACTAAATGAGATTGACTCTTTCTAAAAAAATATTGGATAATAATAGGTCAAAAACTATACCAAAGTCCAAGATCCCATCTCCCTTCTGATTTCTTCTACCACATCCAAAACCTCTATATTATCTTAAAACCTGCACTTAAGGACCCTACATAACTATTAAGATCCCTATAAAAAACTTTTTATTAATAAGTACATCTCTAACCATACCATCTAATTTTTTTTAAACTACGTCTTAGCATTCTCATTATAGGCTACTTTGAAGGCATACACGCTAATTACATTTAAGACTATATCACCAAAGACGAGCTTAACTAAGATAATCATATTCTTTTGTCTTCTCACTTTTAACATATTATTCTTGAGATTCTTATCAATTAAAACTTCTACTTCATTTCTATTGTTAATTATTACCAACTAACATAGTTTAAAGGCAGTATTTTTTTACCTTCTTCACCTTAAAACCAATGTTTTTTTATCTCCTTCACTTTATGACCTTGATTTATTCACTTAAACGTATAAGATATTTACACGTCCCTTAATCATTATATCAACTAGCTCTTTTAATGGGACCCTATATTTCACTACATCCGAGTAACGATATAACGTGCCGCTTACTTGACATCGTGTCCAAATCACTATACGATGATTCACCACGTGGTGACAATCCGGCCCATGTCTATTTAACAATATACCTGGATTTCAAGAGAGTTACGCTTCAATGGTTTTTCTTAAGTTTCATTTCTATTTAAGTAGTTCGATTTTTTTAAAATTGACACATCAAAACTAACACAACACACTCATTTCTTCTTTAACAGGGCTGGGGACCTAAACAATATAAACAGAGTTAAATGCAACTCATACTCAAAGTGCAATTTTTTGAACACTGGCAAACCAAATATATTTTATTAAGTTAATAATTGTGCAAGTATTGTTGCGTAGACATTGTACAATTTAGCAGCAAGGAAGTTTGCAGTGATCAATGGGCCATTACTCAGGTGTTGCCCATATTTGAGAAGTCAGAAGCTGACTGGAGAGTGCATCGAACCGCTAAATCAGTTGGCCAAGAGACTGAACGGCGAAATCTGGGGCCTGTTCAGCGACCTCAGCTCTGAAATGCAGGGAATGAAGTACTCCATTGCCAGCTCCTATGAGCTCTGAAATGCAAGGAATGAAGCACTGAAGAGGAGCTCTGAAATGCGGGGAAATCTGGGTCCTGAATGAAGTATCTCCAACCTAATTGAAAATCCACAAGCTGCTGGTAAGTTACCACAGTAAAAGCAAGAGTAATCTGACTTGAACTCACACCTCAAACATTGCCATAATTCTACTTAGCATGAATTATAACCGTCTCTTTTTCCACTTGTCGAGGTGAAGAGCACATGCTGTGGTGGTGGTATCTGAGATCTCACAAACTTGTTGATTGATTTCAGGTCTTGTAGAGGTGAAGAGCGCATGCTGTGGTGGTGGTATCTGACATCTCACACACTTGTTGATTGATTTCAGGGCTTGTAGAGGTGAAGAGTGCATGCTGTGGTGGTGGTGGCAAGTTCAATGCCGAGGAAGCGTGTACCCCGAGCTCCAGCTGCTGCACTGACCGCAGCAAATATCTCTTCTGGGATCTCCTGCACCCTACCCAGGCCACCTCCAAGGCCTTACCTTCTATGATGGAGCGGCACGGTTTGTTAGTCCCATAACCTTCAAGCAGCTGGCCAAGGCATAGCATTTCAGCATCAGAACTATAACTAGGATTCATTAGACCAAGATAATGCCTGTATCAATCTACAGCATGGCAAAAATGCTGAACTATTTCCAAAGACCAAATTACGAAGAACGCATTGCCATTTATCTGAAAACCTACACAAGAGAGGTGCTTTTATGCTTTACCCTTTGAGAACTGCAGAAATGGTGACAGAACCTGTCCTAGTTTTCTTATAAACGTAAGTAAAAATGGTTGCTGGCTGTCCCCATTAGGTGATTGACCTGTGCTCTCCTCAGCCACTGGAATGCTCCAGTCAGTGGCCAGCCATTGCTTCACCCTGTCATGCTTGGCGACAAGCCGCCCTTTGTTCCTCATGGACAGCCTCAGGGGGCTCCCCATCCTGCTCAGAACCTCCTGTGCCAGCTCCCTCACTTTTGGCTCACCTCGGACATCGCTGTGCTTGCCAATACCACACACCACAGACACCTCCAATGGCAATGCACGGCGAGCCTTCATCGCATCCACCCACTGCAAAATCAAAACATAGGCTGCAATTGTGCTGAATCCATGCAGATTCAGCTTCACCTCCGATTCCGACCAATCCATTGCCTTATCCAGCACTGAAGAGGAGTTCAGAAGCTCCTGCACCAGCTCAGCTTCTGCTGGCCATGGAGATGCAAACCTGAGCTTCTTGACCAACTCAGCCGTTGACAGCGGCAGCAAAGGACCCAGTTCTTGTGCCATCGAAGCTACTGTCGGGCATGAGTTGAGCACAAAGTTGTAGGCCTTGGTCGTCAGCGCAATCTGCAGCTTTCGCATCTTCTTCAACCATGCCAGCATCCTGGAATGATCACGGCAGGAGGTGTAGCACGAGAGGACGATGTTAGCCGCGCCGGTGCCAAGGCGGATGCCGGCGTCGGACATGGACGCGATCACCCTCTCCATCTCAACCAAGGAGCCTGCTTTCCCGTAGCATTTCGCCACCAATCCGAACTGGAATGCCTCCGGCTGGTAGCCCTGAGAGGTCATCTCCCTCAGCGCCGCCTCCGCCTCGCCGGCGAGGCCCATCAGGCACAGAGATTTTATCATCGCCGTGTAGGTCTTCCTCCCGGAGAGGGGCGTGGCACGCAGCTGCGCGTAGAAATTCATCGCCCGGTCTCTCAGCCCGCGGGAGGAGAAGGCGACCATGAGGTCACAATAGAAGAGAGCCACATCGGAGGTGGACTCGAGGCGCGAGATGGAGTCGGAGACGAGGGATCTTGATTCCTCCGTGCTGCCATTTCTCTCGAGCAGCGCGGCGACGGCGGCGGCGTGGATGGAGCTCCACTTGAACCACCGTGCCTGGGTGACAGCCTCGTAGAACTGCAGCAAGAAATCCACCAAATTTGTGATGCAAGATCACAAGAAAATGAGGATGAGACGATTTAGCTAGCAAGGGGGGGGGGGGGGGGGGGCGCACCGGGATGGCGAAGGGGTCGGAGTCCATGAGCAGGCGAGAGAGCGCGGCGAGGGTAGCTCGCTCAGACTTGGAGCCTACGTAGCTGCGGATGACGCGCTCCGCCGCGCCGGCCGTCACCGTGCGCTCCAGCTCCGACATGAGCCGCCTCTCGCTCCGCCAGCTCGAGCCCCCTCCCGCCGCTGCCCGCCGCAGAGACGCCACTGCGACGTTCACCCTCCTCCTCCTCCCCCTCCCCCCGGTGGCCGGCCCCGGCGCCGGAGTCGAGAGCGACGCCGCCGCCGCCGGCATGGCTGGCTGCTGCACTGCGACACACTGGCGGGTCAGAAGATCAGATGCCTTATCAGCAACGAATACACATATCAAGGCTCCAATTCCGGCCCAGCAAAACATCGCAATTCCATTGTCGCACTAATAGATTCGGCCCAACGAGCCCACGCCAATTTGGATCGCCACAGATGGCAGCGATCAAGCGATTACTCCTTGCTTCCTTGCATGCAGAGTAAATGACTGATCATCACATGAGCGAATCGAGTACTTGTCTGATCTCAAATGTCAGATATGTTAGCAAATTGAGCATCGACGGAGCATCCGTTTTGCTCTGAAAAATCCATCTTCCTCAAAACTAGGCATACTAATATAAGATTTTCATCTACAACATCGGGGTACAAAATCGGAATTCAGACAAGAACAAGAGACAGGATCGATTTAGACAGCTCTTTTCAGCGCATTCCGTTTCTATACTTGTTCTCATTAATGCAACAAAACTAGAACAAGAAACACAACAGCAAAAGAAAAAGGCAAAAGAAAGAAAAATTAGTAAATAAGCGAAAACAGCTGCAACAACGTAAGAAATATTTTTATCACTGTACACCACAATTTGCTTCCCTCTTGTGGGATGCTACGATTGAATGATGCATCAAGTGCCAGCATTAGCTACCTTCTGTGGTTCCTCTTCAATGCTGAAAGAAAACCTGCCTTTGATTTCTGGCGACCCTTAGTATCAGCTCCCACCTGTTTTAATAATCACGATATTAAAACACAATATACATTTTTTTTCTGGAGAATGATATTGAACATGAAACAACCTAAATTTTCATGAAGCCAAAAAGATTCTGGTGCTGTAAAAGAAGAAAGTCTTGAGAAACATGAAGGGGTGTTGATATATTGATAATAAGGAGTTGAGATGCAGCAGAACTGACCTCTTTGGGGAGTCTCTGAAGAATCTCCAGTATCTGGGAGAAGTCAGGCCTTTCAGCAGCATCTCTATGCCAGCATTTCTGAAGCAGCTCAGCCAGCTTGGGGTGGGTATCTTTCGGAATTGTTGGTCTAAGGCCCTGCATAAAATTATCAAAATACACAGGGATGAACCTTTTATGTATAATTGTTGCGACATGCTATTCTCTTTCAGTAAATTAGTGGCTCTCTGCTACTTACGTAGAAGTTAAAATGCTGCCTTGCATCTCTTTTAGATACAAAAGGTCATCCTTTATGAAATCAAGCAGTTATACATGCACGTATGTGGAGGATATAGATAAATATGCCAATAAATTTCCATGAAATTTCTAGGAACGTACAGTATCTCCAAAGGACTTTTAATCATTTGAAAAGACTTGTGTTTTCAAACTACTTGGCAATCACAGCAACTGTTTCCTTTAGAATCAAGGTTCATAATTATTTTCATATGCAATGCGTGGCCCTTTCTGCTAATGGTAAGAACTTATCCCTGTGATGTTCAGCAGCTATTGTTTGTTACCCTACAATTGAGGATGTACAATGATGTGGCTTGATGGAAGTACTTCATCTCATTGCGATGAGCATGGTAACCTGAAAACCTAACTTGTACCTCTAATCAGGAGAGTAGTTAGTAGGATGGACACAAAGGTAGTCAATAGAATATTAAAAGGATGGTTTCGTGAAAGAGCAGGTATTCCATCATTTTTTAAAGACTTCTTCTCGCAACTATAGTATCTTTAGTGCATTGCACATGTCCCAACTTAAAATAAGAACTAAAGAAACCCAGCACCTACAGGATATAGTTATACAATGGGTTTCATCAACATTTTAATTTTGAGCTAAACACTAGGGATACCACGCATGTAATTATAGAATCTAAGCAGGGATGGCAAAAATACTTGCTTACCTTCTGAACAACACCTATGGCTGCTTGTAGTGGTGTTAGGTACTCATAGGGGATCTGAGAAATAGAATAGTTAGGACATGGCGTTTAATTCTAGATGTAATTAATACAAGTTAGAAAAAAAAAGAAGAGAAAAACTGTTTTTCTTGTAGCAATTTCTAGTTACCTTGCCAGTTAGCAGCTCCCAAAGAACAATACCGAAGCTAAAAACATCTGCTTTGTGATCATAGGGCTTATGTTCGATGACCTGTAGTTACAATAGAATAAAATTGTTAGAATAAACAAAAAGGTGTTATTTTTCTTACGGAATGAGAATATATATAATAGTCACCTCAGGTGCCATCCAACGATAAGTTCCAGTCTCTGCAGTCATCACTCCAGATTGATCTTTGACACGTGCAACACCAAAATCTGCAACCTTTACGACCTGAAAAATACGATCTTTCTCATTTAGAAGTTTAATGACAGTAGCAAACGTCACTCTGCACACTCCGTAACAAAAAATAGCATTATGGATGGGAAAAACTAGCCTTGTTTTCATCCATGAGAAGATTCGCAGTCTTGAGATCACGGTGAATTATGTTGTTCTGATGCAGATAATTCATTCCTTTAGAGATGTCTGTCGCCACTCTCAGTAATTCGGGTAGCTTGAAAGAATTGTTCTTTTTATGGAGGTAATCATGCACACTACCCCCTGACATGAAATCTAAGAAAATGAATGCAAATTAGAGTGTGTCAAACACAACAGCACTTTGTCAACAAAGACTATAAGCTAACCATTGTAATATATACCTGTTACAATATATAAGTTGGGCTGTCTTGTACAGGCACCGATAAACTGAACAGCATTTCTATGGCGGACCTTTCTGCAAGCATGTATTATGTTAGAAACAATTTGATACAGTCCATAAAGTTGATATACATATAAGTATGATTTGCCAAATGTTAGATCTAGACAAGGAATTTGACATCTTAAACACTAGAAAATGCTCGATAAATGGGAGAATATTAAGTTAACCTCATAATGTAGACTTCCTGTGCAAAATCACGGTACATATATGCACTAATGCGTTCAGGTCTCACTACTTTAATAGCTACATCCTGACTGCAGTATGATCCACGGTACCTGAGAAAGCAAAGCATCAAATGACACTCAATCCCACGTTGTGTAAAATTATATTGTTTTCACTTCTCGACAAAGATAATGGAACTTACAGGTCACCATTTGATCCAGAAGCAACCTTGTTTCCAAACTTGAGAAGATTGAGATCTATCTCCCAAACATTTGTTCCATCTGTTGGTATTTCCACACTGGTAGATGGCATACTCTCTCCACCTGACGGACCTTCCAATGATTGTGCCAATGAATTTGATGTTGGCCAAGCTTGTTTCTGTACATAAAACCAAAATAAAACTAAAGAAAATGTTTTTGATCTGAGGAATTCAGCAAATGATGGTAAATCTTACAATATTTTTTTTGTGCAATGAACAAGGCAAGTACTGGATAAGAAAATAATGTTCTGCATTCCTTTTTTCAGATCAACAATTATCCCAACACCAAGAGACTGAGGATGATTTTTTTTGTTGAACTTCATAGAAGAAAGTGAGGGGAAGCTTATACCTCAACATCGTGAAACTTCTCCAGCAGCTTTTCCTTTAACTGCTCAGTACCCTGCGGTGTGCGTCAAAAGAGCAAATTATCAACATGAAAAGTGAAGTTTGTTACTGAACTAACTGAAGAATTTAGCTCTAAAGACCAATTGCAATAAGGACAAGACAAACTCTATTATGCTGGGTGCAGAGAGCTGGTGCGTACCCCAAGGTGCCAACCAGTGACAACAAATACATCCAATGAGTAACCATCACTTGTTGAAAATGCATGCGCTTCTTGGATGTCAAGACCAAGCTCACTAAGCAAGAAAGTCAGCTGCACATGTATAATAGGCAAAGCATAAGAATAAAAACACTTGCTGACAGAAGTCCTATCTGAAACTGCCATGCAGATCAAGTGTTTTAGTGTATCTTGTTAACTTCTGGCATTAGATAGCTTTCTTATGATTTTTTAATCTTTTTTTCTAAATATGATTCTTATATCCATTTATTTTTACTATATTTTTTCCTGACCAGCTACTTGTCAGCTTCTGAATTTCCTTCACTTTGTTAAGACTGTACTGAAAGAAGTATGCTTACCTGACTAAGGACCTTTGGCTTATCAGTTGTTGCAAAGGTTATCTCATGCATTGGCCTGCAAGATTCAGAACATAGCGAGAATTAATCAACCACAATGAGAATATACAGAATCCAGGGATTAGTCCAATTGCCTTATCCAACTAATTGCATATTCATAACTAAAAAGGCCCATAAATAATAAAGGCATCAGTTGGAAAAATGAACTCCCACTCTCACCAATTATGCGTGCTTTTGAAAATTTCATAATCCACTACACTACATGATCAAACCAGCGCATAACAAAGAAGCTCATGCATGGTATCAGCTTTTTGTGAGATGTCTTGTAAATCTAAAGCAAGTATGTAATATTGCCAGAGAAAGTATCATATTCCAAAAGGAAATTCTGCATATTATAATTTTGCAGCTTACTGTTAGTAACAACTAATCCACCGTTGCTATCATTTGTAAAAGAATAGGCCACAGAGGCATGCATTCTTCACAAGGTAAAATCTGCGATTTTCTGGTTGCAACACAAAATACCATGTTCATTAATTGTTATAGAGAAGTATCAATAACAGTTCACAGAGATCTAAGCTCTTTAAAGGGAATCGTGGCATGCCAACCTTGTAATGTAGTCGTAGTACAAGCTAGTGCTAAGCACACTATATGATCAATTGTACAGAATGGCACATGGACCAAAGAACCAAAGACAAATACAGTAACTCAAAAGAAAGAAAGGCACACGTGAACTGAAAAGGGAATAATCTACCTGGAAATGAGATGAACACTGCTATCGACATTATTATTACTGCTCCTTACATCAGTCTCACTCGCCTCGAGCACAAGTGCCTCCAAGTTGGAGCAAGAACCAAACGCAGGAGGGGGATGAACCCTGAAGCGATTTGTGTACTCACCATTAGCGTGCATAAGACAAGAACAGCCAAGGACACATGAAACTATGGAAGTAACGAACTTTGTGTGCATGTAAATAGATCATGCATACATTTGTCTTGCCAAGTGGTTGGAATCAGCCGGCTCCATCCCAGGCTCAGAAGAATCATCCATATCACCATCAATAATCCTAGATACCTAGATCAAGCACAAAACAAGGTATACTAGTTTGGTAAGCAAAGAAAAATGGTATGTGCTATTTTACTCTAAAAAATGCAACCTTTTAAGCTAAAATCTTCGGTACGATCTCTGAAAATTCCCCGAGCCAGGGAGAAAAATATAATGGAAATTAAGCACGCGAAATCGACATGCAACCATGGATCTCTCACCTGGACGACGCGCACCGACAAGGCGGGCTGCCGGTCCGGATCGCGCGCCTCCTCCAGCAACCGCTGGTGCGTCACCACGTCCTCCGCCCTCTCCGCGTTCACATCCAGCGCGTACCTGCACGCAGACGCGCGTCATGGCCATGAGCGCTGCAGCACGGCGCGGGAGGGAGGAACAGGAGAAGATCCGAGAGCGCGGCGGACTCACCGGGCTGGTAGGCGGTGGAAGTGCGCCCAGAGCGCGTCCTGGTAGGCCGGCGAGATCTCCACGGGGGCGGCGGCGCCGAGGCCCCGCAGGCGGGCGAGCACCTCGTTGTATACCTCGAGGCGGCGCCCGTTCTTGTCCGCCCGCCGTCCCCCCGCGCCGACCTCCGGCAGCTGCCGCGGCCGCGGCGGGGACGGCACGGCTGGCGGTGGCGGCGACTCCTCCACGGCCATCGATCAAATCCGGCAGTAAAAAGGTGGCGGGCGGCGGAGGCGGCGTCGTGCACGAGAGAACCGTGCCGCTACTGCCTCTGCATGGGTGGTGGTGGCGCGCACGTGACAAGGCGGCGAGAAAGTCGACAACTTTATAGAGAAACAGACGGAAGCGTCACTCCGCAGGAGAAGAAGAAAAGAGAGAGAAGAGAAGGGGAGAGGTTTGCATAGATGCGAAGAAAACCGTAGCCCATTGGTCTAACCCGAAGTTCAGTTTTTTTTTGCTCGATCGGTGGGAGAAATAAAAATCCCCATCGCTCTCCTCTGGACGCTGGTGCCTTTGGTAGACACACACTACTAGTATTCGTATAGCATTATCTCTCATTGAGTCGTTGTCTTATAGTATTCTCGGTGAATCGTTGTCTTGCAGTCATAGCTGTTTCTCGCTAAGTCGCTATCCCATAGTGCTTTCTAGACATCTATACTCGTTGTGAGATACCTCGTACTAATAGTCGTACTCGTACAGTCCGTCTCTTCGACTCTCGGCTCTCGTGCACTAGTACTCACACTCTTAGCGCTCTCACACTACTAGTCATACTCTCCGTTTTCTCTCTAGGCTCATGTGCGCCTCTCGCCTTCTCGTCGTTATCCTTGACTCCGGTGAACTATTCGTACTCCAGATCTAGGAATCTTGGCCACTCAGCCACTCTCTTCCCCTCTTGATTCTCGAATCATTCTTTCTACCGTTCTCTCACAGTCTCACCTCACATGTCCTCTCTGAACCTCGTCCATGTCCAGCCATCCTCTGTTGCTCGTCATCCTTAGGGGTTTCCCTTTTTGTTCAACTCCGGACTCTGGCTGTGTAGGTATGAACGTAAACCCTAACCCTAAGTTTCTAATCCTAATCCTAGCTCTGTAGGGCTACTAGTTGCATAGATCTCACCTTTCTTCTTCTGTATTGCTCAATCTAGCCTCTCTTCTAGAGTTGTAGTGTTCTCTTATCTAATCTTTAGTTTTTTGTGTATGTTTGTGACATTGCAAGTCGTTGGCCGATGCCTCATGCGTCATGTGAGTGCAGCACACGCCGTTGAGGAATGGAGTTACAGAAAAGGTGAGAAGTCAATGAGGTCACCATAGCGGATGACAATGTTGTCTATCCTGCCACCGGCAACAAAGACCTCATCATGGACCCTCCGGAGGACGACGATGACTTAGAAAAGGATGTTGTTGCCTTGTTCAGCAGTAGTGCTACTCCGATTAATCTAGATACGACAGATGGCGGTGCAGGTTGTGATGGGGGTTCGGGGACATCGGTTGGTTCCAACAGCACTGATGCATGATAGTCTTTGAGCTGCAAGCGTAGCCGATCCAGTGTCTAGGATGACTTTGACAAGGTATTTGAGACTGTGAATAGTAAGAATGTTTGATTTGATGTTTAGTTGCAAGTTCTGTAAGCATAAATTGTCTGCTAGGTCTACTATTGTTCCTAGGCATTTGCTTAGGTATCAAAAATCATGTAGGAAAAAGGTAAACTAAGCTTTCAATCTAGGCTTGTATTCAACTCTGGTGGTATTGTTCTTAACTGGGATTATAAACCTGATGTTACTTATTTTGAGTTATGTCGCTTAATTGCTAGGCTTGATCTTCCTTCAAAAATAGGTGAGACCGATACATTTGAGGAGTATATTCAGTGTGCTCATAATTCTCGTTTTGCTAAAGTATCTAAACAGGCCACGACTAGAGATGTGATTAAGTTGTTCAATGAACACCATAATAACCTTAAGAATTGTGTGTTGCCTACTGTTTTTTGTGTTTCTTTAACATCTAATATTTGGTCTGTTAATGCTGAAGAGGATTATATAAGTGTTGTTGCTTATTATTGGGAAATACAAAAGAAGGAAATAGGTCTTAGGCTTATTGTATTCTCTCATTCTGGTGCAAATATTGTTGAATATATTACTGCTATAGTTGAGAAATATGGTTTAGTACACAAGATTTTCTCTGTCAATTTAGACAACGATTATTCTAATGCATCTGCCATGAATATATTGTCACCTATGTTTGTTGGGCACTTGGGTCCTGATCCTGAGCCTGCTCATGTTGATCCTTTTAGATTCCGTATCTATAGTGTTGTGCATCAGCATTTTGTTTGTCATGTAATTAATCTTATTGTCAAATCTATTCGAAGAGGCTTAGGCCTTACATATAGGCTTTTATAACTACAATTTCTTTCTTAAATTCCTCTAATCAACGTACTATTTTGTTTAAAAACTCTTACATTGCTAAGGGTGTTTGTGTTAGAATGTTTGGTTTGGATATAGATGTTAGATGGAACTCAACATATTACATACTTAAACATCTAATACTATATAGGAGTACTTTTTCTGTGTTTATTGCATTTCACTATGGTTTGCATCAGGGTCAATCTCTTTTGACTGATACTCACTGGTATGTTACAGAAAAGATCTTAGATTTTATTGAATTATTCTATGATTTCAATATTGTTCTATCTGGTGTTTATTATCTTATAAGTCCTTTGATGATATATCATATTCTAGAAATTGCTAGCTACTTACATAACTATAAAATGATGATAATTTTAGGTATGTTGTTGTTTCAATGAAGCTTAAATACCTCAAGTATTAATAGCATATACCTCTATTATATTCATATACATTCATTCTTGACCTTAGAACTAAGATAATAGGTTTGTATAATGTGCTTCAACTACTTGCTCAATGTACTAGTACTGAGTATACTGAATATTTTGGTGAGGTTAAGACTGAATCGTATAAGCTTTTTAATAAGTATGAAAATAAGTTTGGTGTAGCTAGATTGAATAGGGCCTTAAAACTATCAGAGCCTATAGGTAAGAAAAAGCAAGCATGAAGTAAAATATTTGGTGGTAATGTATTAGGTGTAGTTGGTCCTCTCAGCATCAATACTTCATCTTCATCAACTTTATCCTTAGCATCTAAGTTGTTGGTTTATCTTGATAGTGACAATATCACTTTCTATAAAAATGAATTTAACATCCTTCATTAGTAGCATAAGCACAAATTAATATTTTCAATTATATTCATGTTGGCTAAAGATATTATGTTAATTACTGTTTCAACTATTTCTTCGAAGTCTTGCTTCTCCTTAACTAGTAGAATTATTGAGGAGTGACGTTGATACTTAGTCTCTAAAATGGTGGAGGCATTGGAATGCATTAAAGACCGAGAGCTTGGAGAAGCAAAATCACAACACTCAGTTGAGAACAATAAGCTTAAAAGATCATTTAAAAATATATGGCTTGATGTTGTGATGTTGCTACTGCTTCTGCTGGAAATAGGTATGGGTGATAGTAAGGGACCGAGAGTTTAACTATTTGATCTCGTTTGTAATTGTAAAACATTGAATGTTTAAACTATTAAACTTATTATAAGTTGGGTTGTACAATTTTTTTCTTTCTAGGTTTTATCACGAGGTGTAAGTTTTTACCTATAAAGGTTTTTAACGAGACATCCACCATTATATATGAACGGTTTAATATATTTATTATTTTAATAATTTTATATGATATATTGATCTTTATTTAACTATCAATAGTTTTGGGCTATAACACGACACGCTGTGCCTAGGCTAACAATTAGACCCATAGAACTTATCAGTATGGCCTGGCGGCACGACACACGTCTAGCCTGATGATATCGTGCTATGTTTTTATTGTGCCTGTGCTGGTCTATTTGAATTGGCTATAACTAGTACAACTGAACAAAATAATTCAGAATTAAGAGTAAGAAATAAAAAATCACAATTTTTATTAGGTTAATCACAATCCATGTTTACCTTATTCTGTATGAAATTCCTTCCATTTTTGAGCTGATTTTGGAATAATTGTGCTATGCAAATCAAGGGATTTATTTTTTCACCTTAAATTAAACAATATACTATAGACTTAAATTTAAGCAAACTTGTGTTTCTGGTTGGCAACAAAGTTTAGAGGGATTTAATTCAAAGGAAGATTGGGTAGGATTGGGGATAAGGCTGCAGCATGGGGCGATGAATCACACTCTGGAGGGATTTGGATTGCAATAATAAAATAAGATAAAATTAGCCAAGTGAAATGCAATGCGGAGAATGGAGAATGGTTACACAAGCCATGCCATGAATCAATCCAAGACCATTGTTTTCTCTTCGACCTGTGTACATGTACAGTACTGCTCCAAGGTAGCAGACATGACACGTGGTTTATTTGCTACGTCTACACGGTGTAATGACCCCAAATAAAGACATTGCTTTCACACACAAAAAAACAAAAAAACATTTGGTTGAACTAAACAAGAATTAAAGCATCGTTTTAAAAGGATGCAACTCTAGCAGAGATTCAAAATCAACTTCAAACTGGGTAACGAGACCATGGGGGAATTGTATAGCTTCCGCCCTTAATTTTTTTTATATATAGATGATACCTTACATACTTTTATAATATATATAGATATTTCTTCACCTCTAATTTTTTTTATATATATAGAAGGTATCTTACATACTTTTATATATATCAAGTTTACAAAATATGACAAAATTTTAAGCCTGTTGTACATAACATGTGAAAAATGATGAGGCAATGTACTAAACCACTAAGTATTAGAAAAAAACAAGAAGTCACATTAGCACATAGTATTATCTTAAAAACTTAAAATATATTAATATGATTTTTAAAACAACTTTTTTATAATTTTTTTAAAATAAACATTTTAAGAGCGTATACATAAAAAACGAAGGGAAACTTCCTAACATAGTATACCTAGCGCACCCTAAGCTGGTTAGGTTAATTATATCTCAAATTACTTGGGCTGGGTGCAATGGTGCAATGGTTCAACCAGCCTACGAACTCACCAAAATGGACTGGATAAACAAAGATACATTATTGCAATTTGGAACACTAGTAGTACTACTGTACTACTAACCACCATATCATAACAGGATAGTATAAACAAATCAAGAAGATATTGTAAATTATTTGGTTAATATTTTCTATAACATGATGGTCATATATGGTACTGCTAACTAGATGACAACTGTTAAGTTGAGCTCTTTGAGCATGTTGCAATGGCAGCAAGTAGCTAGCTAGTCGCTTAAACATAGTACTTATAATTCAAGAATGATCAATAAGGTGGAGTAATTAGGTATTGATGAGTTAACTTTGTCCTTATTTGTTTGTTTGAGGCGATTTTCCACTGACCAAATTTACGATAAATATAGACACAATGTTTCTGCTAAATTCTGAAAAACTTATATATACACTTGAGGGAACCAAAATAAAAGGAAAGCGATCGAGTCAAATAAAGCTTGGAATTAAAGGGGTGGTGCCTTGCATGACTAGCTTTCTTAAATTAGTGTTCCTATTTACTCTCCTATTATATATTTATTATAAGTTACTTCAAGTTTATAATAAGTGAAACCTCTTTTGATCAAGTTTATAAAAATTAAATAAATAAATATAATATTAAATTAGTTTCATTAAAAAAATATATTTTATAGTACATTTATTTTATATTAAAAATATTGTTATAAACTTAAAAATATTTGACTTAGTACTTATAATATAAAATGAAACGAAAGGAACGGGAGGAGTACTATTTTTTGAAGGTGGTTACCACCTACCTTGTCATATAGGCCCACGTACAGCGAATGGTCTTATAGTAAAGGACAAAAAAGAATTTAGACTAGCTGATAAAAATGTTTACATTGATTTTGAGCAACAATAGTATCTATTAGGCATAACTCGTAAAACAAAACCAATATGTGATTGATATAATTTGTAAAAAGAATACTAACTCCATATGTCATACCTAAAAACATGCTATGTTGAGAGTAGATAATGTCTTCCGAATACAAGTTTGGCCACTAATTTTTATCATAAAACATTTTAAAAAATCCAATAGTATAATATATGAAATTTTTTACATAAATCTACCCATATGATTTTCATACTTTAAATATCTATAGATATATCAATGTGTTTAAAGGTTTTAAAGCTTGACCTTTCTCATACCCAAAGATTAAGAATTTCATAATGAATGCTCCTCTAACAACTTTTACGGTATAATATACTAGCAATATATACCGCCAGTATTAATGATTTAAGGTTGTAAATTAATTTGTTTCGGTATAAAATTTAAAAGATAAATTTGTCTTTCTATATTTTTGTGTAGGGGCAATTCCGTAAGTGCACAGCGTATAGCGCAAATGATGGATGTTTTCCCCGTCTGATCATATTTCTCATTCCCATCGCCCCTCACCATGGGCTACAGCGAGATATCGTCAGCCACCACAAGTCCACGCGCGCCGTGCCGCCATCGTCAGCCACGCGAGCATGCTGCACCGCCGCCTGAAAATTGATTCGATTTCTTCTCATCACCTTCTTCTCTACTCTTCTCGTCTTCCAACACACCCAAGAGTAGAGGAGGTCTCGTTTTCCAACACAACAAAAACCCTAGTTAGCTCCTCTGCATGAGGAGGCAGCAGCCGTGGTGCCCAGTTCCCTGCCCTCCACCGAGCCTACGTCGATCTCTATGCGCAAATTCCTAATGCACCTTTGTATAAATCGGCATTATATATTTTTAGTAAATTATACCATAAAAGTCATCTCTCCCTGTAGTTAATTATGTCATACTACCATCTTGTTGCCATCGGCTTCCAGCCTCTGTAATCCTGAGGGCCTCATGGTCTGACCGGTTGGAGAGATCGTCATCTATAGTATCCCTAAAAATGAAATGTAACCAAGTGGCAATTGCGAGACCTCCTTGCGTCGCTAGCTCGAGCTGAGTCTTCGCATCGGTCCAATGGTGAGGATTCAATTAATATAAAATCCATCCTAAACCAAGTAGACATATTTCTAGCAAAACCTTATATTTTTATGCATGCCGTTGACAAGCAATAGCCTGTTGTGTGCCTGGGGTTGGTTTAGAATATGCTTGGGATTAAACCCCCATCAATCGTATGATTGATCTTCACGTCTAATTAATATAAGTATAATTAATTGGGGTTAACTTAATTAATCAGAGGATATTTATCGAGTGCTGGACGATCAGGACTCCAGCCGGGCACCTTGCAAGTACGTATGACACATCGATATCCATTTATACTAGTGGAGCAGTAGTTTACAATTGACTTGCAAAAGCAAGCTAATCGAGTTAACATCAGCTAGCTATTCCGGTGATCTGGTCCTAACTAAGTGGCTGCCGAATTATTGACCGTTTGCAACTTAATTAAGTATCATTTTTATCACTACTCGATCTCCGTCCGTTTGAGAACATACGCTAAGCGGTTCAGAGTCACGAACAGTATAGTAGGCCAGAGATATATAGACAGAGCGCGAAAAAATATATATAGTGAAGGCATGAAGGATGGAACCTGCAATTGTTTCATTTAATTAATTATCTAAAGAAAAGCAATAAGCATTATATATTCAGAGTTGCAGACGAAGGCACGCAACAACCGATCGATATCGATTCCTGGCGTCTCACGCATGACTTTTGCATGTCGGCATCAGACAAAGCACAGCGCACGGGACATATGTAATTATTACATTATTTTAATTAATTAAGCATATAATCAGTCGTAGTAAGTATGTGGAGTAGCTAGCCCGTGCACAGAGAATCAGATCGAATAAGTTATAGGTAAGCGATGATAACATAAGAAAATATATCAGCTAAGTTTGCAAGTAAAAAAATGGTGTTGGATCCAATCGTTTTGCAGAATGATCGAATCACTTGACCTGCATGCAGCATCGATCAGAGAGAGACGCGTCTAATTAAACGAGTAGCGGCGACTACTGGACGGGCTCGACTGGCCGCGTCGCAACTCGGGGACGGGCATGCAGCTGGACACGTAGCTTCATCGACTGGCACGTACGTGCGGAGATACGTAATGCCCGACGAAATGTTGTTTATAATTAGTGGTGGTTGATTATGCAGAACAGCAGAAAGGCGTAGATCCATGGGAGTGCTGTTTTAGCGCAGGTGCGTCGGCTGCTTAAGTAGTGCGCTCGCAGCGCACCCCTGTCTTTCACCTCGTCCATCCTAACCCTTCTTCTCCCTGTGTTCGAGTGGTGGTGATGTCCTCGTTATCGGTCTCATCCTCTTTCAGCTGCCTGACTCCAACAATATCACTGTCATCATCTCGCCATCCATCACCGGTCTGCTGCTTTCTCAGCCATCCCTCTAAACTTCCTCTTGTACTCCTAGTGCCCCCTCCCCACCCTGAAAACCAGACTCGATGGCCCACGGCGACACATCTACGTCGCGCGAGTAATGTGCGCCTTACGGGAGAAGGTGTGTACCAATGACACAGCTATGCCAAATAGTATTTTCAGATCAATTGATCCCTAGGACTCTAAATGAACAACCTGTAAAATAAAGAACAGTAATCCTTACTCCTAATATATTATATGCTCCGAAACTATATTATTCACCTTTAAAAATCACCCATCCAATCTTGACTTTTCACAGCCTTAAATAATGTTTTGTATTACAATAAAAATTATATATGCTACTCCATAAAAGAGAGGATGAATGGAACTATGGGAGAAAAGAAAAAAACGCAGGGTTGGACAACATGGGGTACAATTGTACCAAAAATTTTTTTGACAGAAAATCCAATATATATTATGTATATTAGGTACAAATACCATTAGTTGGATCAAAATAACTCTTTTTCACCCCAAAAAAAAAAGTTATCTAGCCCCATCAAACTCCGTTGTCCCTCTATCTCCAAAATCATGCGTCCGCCACTGCAAAAGGAGGGAAAATGAGAGAGACGAAGAAGAGAATGTTCAGCGACGAGCATCCCTGGGCTTGTGTAGGCCCGGTATGACTGCAATTTAGCCCATGTATGACGGTCAAACATAACCCGGCCCATCAATCTGATTTTGGCTACGTATGCGGCTCCGCATGAGAGTTGAGATGCACCACACACATCGCGACACTTGGGCCTACCGGCTCTACAAAATACAGTATGAAAGTCTAATTTATATTTGACAACAATCTCTCTCATTAGAAAGAACTAGGGTAAATTCTAGGTCATAATCGATTGTACCTACAATATATCCTTACTTCTTTTGATCATATGAAAGAAGCACACATATACACATCACACTCACACATCTAAGTATATTCTCTACCACACATTCAAATAAATTGAGACTAATAACACATTCTTAATCTCATTAAATTTTTATTAAAAAATCAATGGCACGTGCGTGTAGGGAATAATATTTAAACAGATGGATAGAATCATTCACCCACTGCTCCATCGCACAACACCCGTGCTTCCCATATATACTTGTGTAATGATTCTATACAGGCTGATTAATAAATGTGCTTATGCTTTATGCTCCTCGCTAATGATGATTACACAGCGAGAGTGACTCGTGTGTCGCCCTGTCAAGCCGAGAATCCCATTCCTTCCTTGCCTACATTTCGTCCATCGCACCATTGCATGCACGCATGCTCGTGGGGCCCGCCTGTACTTTTTCACTACTGGCCCACCTGTCAGACTCCCATCGTGACCCTCCTATGCTTTAGTTAAATTCTCGTCCCGCCATGCATGTACCTAGCTCCATCCCTACGCGTTCACACCGGTCATCATGTCTAGGTCCGGCGAGCTGTCGCCACCAGGAGCTCGCCTCCTCCACGGCGACCTCGACCTCACCATCCACGAGGCGCGCGGCCTGCCCAACATGGACTTCCTCTCCACCCTCGTCCGCCGCCTCTGCCTACGCCCGCCGGTGGGACCCAGCCAGACCCGCGGCTCGGTCCCAGGCGATGACCACGACCGCCACCAGCCGCACGGGCACCTCCTCCTCCCGACGTCCGACCCCTACGCCGCCGTCGTCGTCTCCGGCAACACGCTCGCCCGCACCCACGTCGTCCGCAACTCCGAGGACCCCAATTGGTCCACCCATGTCCTGCTCCACCTCGCCCACCAGGCCCCCGGCGTCGACTTCCACGTCAAGGACGCCGACCCCTTCGGCTCCGACCTCATCGGCAAAGCTTTCCTCTCCGCCGAAGAACTCCTCGCCGCAGCCGACACGCCCATCGTCAAAAGGGAGCTCCCCCTGCACCGCCCCGACGGCCGCGGCAAGCCGAAGCCCAACTCCGCCATCTTCATCACCGCCTCGTTCGTCCCAGCCGCCAAGCAGCAGCGCAACACCGACGCAGGCGGCATCCCAGCGTTCTTCCCTCCGCGGCGCGGGTGCGAGGTGAAGCTGTACCAGGACGCGCACGTGGCGCCCGGCGAGTTGGAGGGCGTGCGCCGGCGCGGGGTGTTCGAGCCGGGGCGGTGCTGGGAGGACATGTGCCTGGCGGTGCTCGGCGCGCAGCACCTTGTGTACGTGGTGGGGTGGTCGGTGTACACCAAGGTGCGGCTGCTCCGGGAGGCGATGTCGCCGGAGATGAGGAAGAAAGCGGAGGAGGTGCGCACGACGGCCGGCGACGGCACGGAGGTGGAGGACATGACGCTGGGCGAGCTGCTCAAGTACAAGTCGCAGGAGGGCGTCCGCGTCTGCCTCCTCGTCTGGGACGACAAGACGTCGCACGACAAATTCTTCCTCAAGACAGTGCGTATCAGCGATTAACCCAACTCTGTTCTTGATTAGTTTTTAAATCCTAATGAATTTTACCAAACCAAATTGAATGGAATTTGTATTTGATTATCAGGGAGGCCTTATGAAAACACATGACGAGGAGACGAAGAAGTTCTTCAAGCACTCGTCGGTGATCTGCTTGTTGTCGCCGCGATACCCAAGCAACAAGCTCAGCATGGCCAAGCAGAAGGCAAGATAATTAATTATCACTGGTACAAATTTTTGGAAAAAGTCTATTCGTCCTCAAGGAGACGTCCTTTCCTTTTTACCTATCACCTAAAAAATCATCATTTTTAAAAAATTTAACAAAACAGATAAATATATAATATATCACCTTGTAAATTAAAAGAACAACAAAAAAATACATCATTCAAAGTTAAATTTGTTATTTTTTTTCTAATTATCTTGATCAAATTTAAACTTACCAGTGATATATTATATATTGATGTATGTTATTGTTTTTTTAAAAAACAATAACTTTTTAAATAACATGTAAAAAAGATATATGAAAAAAAAATCCACCTCCCAAATATTGATTAAATTTGATGCAAGCATGTAATCCAATGCTGAGAGTGGCGTGAAGCCAGCGTGCAGATGGTGGGGACGCTGTACACGCACCACCAGAAGTGCCTGCTCGTCGACACGCCGGCGTCGGAGACCAGGCGCCGGATCACGGCGTTCCTCGGCGGCCTCGACCTCGCCGCCGGCCGCTACGACACGCCGGCGCACAGGCTCTTCGATGGCCTCGACACTGTCTTCTCCGGCGACGTCTACAACCCCACGTTCCCGCCGGCGGCGGCGGCGGCGATGGAGGGGCCGCGGCAGCCGTGGCACGACATGCACTGCCGGGTGGACGGGCCGGCAGCGTACGACGTGCTGGAGAACTTCGAGCAGCGGTGGAGGAGAGCGACCAAGCTGTTCGGTAGGGCCAAGTCGCACTGGAAGGACGACTCTCTGCTCAAGCTCGAGCGCATCTCCTTGATCCTCAGCCCCTCCGACTCCGGCGCCGGCGACGACACCCACCTCTTCGCCTTGCGCGATGGTCACCCCGAATGCTGGCACGCTCAGGTACGTGATAGTAAAACCTATCGATACTTGAAATCGAGCTAATTTAATTTCCTGGTGACGATGATCAATGAGCTAAATCCCTGAGCTGAGATTGGCAGGTATTCCGGTCAGTGGACTCTGGTTCAGTGAAAGGGTTTCCCCGTTGTTGGCAGGCAAAAAAGATGGTTAATTTCTTTTCTCAGTTGATCAATGGCTCACCATTAATTAATCCTTGTCGTAATCAAATCAAATCGCTGAAGCATTGAAGCAATGCAGGAGGCGAAGCACCTGGTGTGCGACAGGAACCTGACGGTGGAGCAGAGCATCCACACGGTGTACGTCCGGGCGATCCGGTCGGCGCAGCGCTTCATCTACATCGAGAACCAGTACTTCATCGGCTCCTCCTACGCATGGCCATCCTACAAGCATCCAGGCAAGAGATTAATTACCTCTCTGAATTTGTCTCATCAGTTTACTTGTCTGAATTTCCTGCACACTGATGTAGTGAAATTGAATTTATGTATGTGCAGGTGCTGGCAATCTGGTGCCGATGGAGATCGCGCTGAAGGTGGCGAGCAAGATCGCCGCCGGCGACAGGTTCGCCGTGTACATCGTGATCCCGATGTGGCCGGAGGGGGCGCCTACCTCTGGCCCCGTCCAGGAGATCCTCTTCTGGCAGAGGCAGACGATGCAGGCGATGTACGAGGTGATCGCGGAGGCGATCAGGGCGGCGGGGATGGAGGGCGCGGCGCACCCCCAGGACTACCTCAACTTCCACTGCCTCGGCAAGCGGGAGGCGGGCTCGCCGGAGGACCACCCCGACGGCACGACCAGCTCCGCCGCCGCGCTCGCACGGCGCCACCGGCGGTTCATGATCTACGTGCACTCCAAGGGGATGATCGTCGACGACGAGTACGTCATCGTCGGCTCCGCCAACATCAACCAGCGCTCGCTCGCCGGCTCGCGCGACACCGAGATCGCCGTCGGCGCCTGCCAGCCCAATCTCCGCGCGCCCGACGGCCAGGTGCACGGCTACAGGATGTCACTGTGGGAGGAGCACCTAGGCAGCCTCGGGTGGCCGGAGCTGGAGACGCCGGAGTCGCCGGAGTGCGTCGCGCGGGTCAACGAGATAGCCGGGGAGAACTGGCTGAGGTACACGGACGACGAGAGAGCGGTCCCCTTGCAGGGGCACCTCATCAGGTACCCGGTGGCCGTCGGCGCCGACGGCAAGATCAGTGCGTTGCGCGGGCATGAGTTCTTCCCCGACGTCGGCGGGAGGATCCTTGGCTCTACCAACAACTACCTGGATTATCTCACCATGTAGCGTTGCTAAATGTATTTGGAATTAATTGCAGAGTATACGTGCTCCGGGTTTTGGTGTAACGATTTTGATTTCGACATACATACCATCATTCCTCGTATTCAAACCAATTATATAACTATTTTTTTAATCTTACTATGATTTGTTTTATAACTAGAAGTACTTATATTTATATAAAATTTTTGAGAAAAATAAATCACTAAATGTACATCTAAAAATCAACGCGTTATACGTTATAAAATAAGACGGGAGGAAGGATCAAATATGGAGTATTCAAATGTATAAAAAGCTATAGATTGATTTAGATCAATGCTGTTGCTCACAACTGGCATGTACGCTTTTACGCTGACGTCAGTAGCAGTGGCACCAACCAAAACCCCCACGCGCGCGCACCATGGAAACCGCCACGTCGGCGTCTACCTCAACGATGGAGAAGGAGACCGGCCGATGCGCCGCCGCGGAAGCTCCGCCGAGCATGACCACCGTCTCCAAGCACTACTTCGGCGGCGCCTCATCCGATCGCGACCACGACCTCCGCGTCGACATCATCGAGGTACAGTAGTAGTAGCTTGCTACCAGTTCGCCTGCCCATTCCAACTCTCCACGCGCGCGTTGCGCCGGCAAGTGCTCTGGGTGTCTCTCCAAAACGCTCGCTGCTGTTATGCTAAATCTCGCCGCGACGTGACGAGCGGTAGCACCGTAGCTACGAGTGAGGGTGGGGTGGTAGGGATGGCGACGCCGGGGGCAGGAGTGATTCGTGCAGGCCAAGTGCTCGGCGAAATGCCGCACAGCGATTGTTGACAGGCTCTGGACAAATCTTCGGATTTTTTTTAGGAAAGGAGTCCTCGGAAATTGTTGCCTATGATTCTGCATTTTTGTTTTTTGGTTCAATTGCTTTTGTTGACTTATTGTGCATGTATACCGATCTTATTTTGAGAGCCGCTCTTGGATCGCAGAATATAGAAGAGGATTACGGTATGTTTGTCTGGCCATGCAGTGTCATTCTAGCAGAGTACGTGTGGCAGCAGAGGCCACGCTTCACTGGCTCCAGAGTTGTCGAGGTACTATACTTGTCATCTTTAAATTCTAAGCTTGGGTGTCCATGGCCATTGATGATCGTGATGATCTACTTGTCATTGTGATGATCAAGTATAAATGGCAATTTCATATGGCACCCAACAATCTTAGTTCCTAGCGCCAGCCTCTGTTACGAGGTTTAGTACACCCATTTTGTTCATTTTCTCCAGTCCTGAGCATATTTTGCACTCTAATTTTATTTTGTATCTATGACTTTCAGCTTGGTGCTGGAACCTCACTACCAGGGTTAGTAGCTGCAAAGGTTGGAGCAGATGTCACACTGACAGACATCGCACATAATACAGAGGTTACTTCATCCATCTAGACACAAAATACAGAGGGTGCTGTATTTCATTCATCTAGACTAATATTAATTATTTATCAATAGGTCCTTAACAACATCAGACAAGTATGCGGTCTCAATAATGTCAACTGCACTGTAAGTTTTCGATTTGAAATGGTTGCATCCTACTACATAGTTTAATAAGTCTTCATTCTACCGCATAGCTTATTAAGTCGACAACAATCATGAAGATATTAGGACTTACCTGGGGAGAATGGGATGAACCTTTATTTGACTTGCATCCTGGTGTTATTCTTGGAGCCGATGTGCTTTACGACTCAGCAAGTAAGCTACACGGGGCTACACATCTGCATTTGTAATTCTGTATAATTTTCATGTTGATTGACTGACCTGCACACAACTGCATCAATTTGGCTAGAGTTTGATGACCTCTTCGCGACTGTCTCATTTCTCTTGGAAAATTCCCCGGGGGCAGTGTTCATAACGACATATCACAATCGCAGGTTCCAATGAATCGTTCTACAGTTCTCCTCATGTAAGAATTGCATGTAGCTACATTTTTAATGACGCTATTTGAATCCTGAATGCAGTGGTCATCATCTGATTGAATTCTTAATGGTGAAGTGGGGCTTGAAGTGTTTAAAGCTTTTGGATGGCTTTACCTTCCTTCCATCATGCAAGGCTGCTTCACTACAAGGAAACATTCAGCTTGTTGAGATTGCACTTGACAAGGAAAAACCGAACTGCCCTTCAGCTGACCAGAAAAATCTGTAGCAATATTCAGAATGGCAGTTTTGATTTATGCGGTTCAGCCTTATGGGTGCTGACGGCAAAGAACATGGCATGTGACTTTTTGGGCATCCTCTGCACACAGGTTAACTTTTATCACGTTAGGTGATTTCCAGGAGCAACATCATGTAAAATTGCCCATACAAACGTGTTAACAGAAGATTCACCAAACCAAAAGTTATGACGGGATATTGCACTTAAATTTTCCAACAGAACAACTTAATCGAACATGTTTTCCTTAGTATCAATGAGATGATAATCATCAGATAGTGGGGCACAATCAGTTGTAATACAGTGAAATGAGTCCAACACCGATGCTCCTCATTGTGAGGCTAACATGATTCTGTCTCACAAATTTGATGTGCCACTTGCTAGGATAGGACCGTCAAGTATCAGTGTGTAGCGGATGAAACTTCAATCCGACTATCCAGCAAAGCCCAAGCAGGAACTTCCTCTTCATTAATGCCTCGAGGATCAGCACCAGTAAAGATAAATCTGGAATCCGGATGGTTTTCAAATTCCGCAAACAGGTAAATAAATGGCATTGGGCCATTTGCAAGGATCTTTCATCCTGAGGTAATGATTGACTCAGGCCTAAGCTGTTGCATCGTTGTTGAAAATTCCTGCGTGCACAAAAAATACTTAAAAGATGTGCATGCACGAATTGAATGATGCAAGAAAACAGTAATTGTTAACATTGAGAGCTGAAGGAAACATGAATAAAATGATGGAGCACTCTTAGTCCCGAAACGTGCACTGATTACCTTTTGAACGTCAGCATGTTCCCCTCAAGTTCTTGTAATCATTGTAGCTAAGAAATTTATCCTTGATTTTCAGCCAGTCAGCTGGCTTTGGCATAAAAATAGCTATATATCCTTCCCTGTCAGCCTATAAAGGGGGAAAAGTATATGTATTGGTAAGAGTATGACAAAAAAAAACTTGCACAAGCAGAAACAACATGATAGGTCAGGCAATTATGCTACATTCCTGGCAACAAATAAAAGGTAATGTAATATATGACAAACACAGAGTTTTATTCATAGGTAACGCTTCATTGACTGTAAAATATGACCATGGTTTCACGTACAGAGCTAATGATACCTAGTCAATTCATTCTTGAGAAGAGGGTCGATATAATCCTCCCACTTCACCCACAATCTGAGTTTATGATAAATACAATAGCTGTATTCATGATACATCAGACAGATGTGCAACTTTACCTGTGTTTATCTGAAATTCAACTAGTTTTTTCTTACCTGGTCTGCGATTTCTTATGATGATAAAAGTTTGACTTCATGTCTCAATTCTACTCACTTGTGGATGGCATCAACATTGAAATTTACAAGTGAAATAATTCAAGAATGTCCTTGTTGTGCATGGGCCTTTTTGCAACAGATGGCAGAACCACAGAACAGTAAACACAATTTTGTTTTTGAAATAAAAATGTTACTGATACAGAAAAGACAATCTGTCTATGCCTGTCTGACCACTGTTTCAATGCATCAAACAAGCTACAATATTAACAAATTTAATATTTAAACCAACCAAAAAAACAAGGAAAAACTCAAACACAGGAGGAAAGAAAATCAAGGCATTTGTTAGGTCAAAACAGTATACTCACAGAGGTGTTAAGCAGGTCTGGTTGTTTGATCAATCTATCATTGATCTCCAAAAGTGATCCTTTCACACAACACCTACATGAGTTTAGCATAAAAAACACCTTACGCAAGAAAAAAGGAATGGTATTATGCATTCTTGATTGGGGGATCTAGTGGACCAACCTCACCACGAAAGATTTATCATTTGTGCAGACTTTACACAATGCTGAATTTTCTTGCAAATGTTGTGCATTCTGTAAAGTAAAACCACCATTTATTCATGATTCCATAGTTCCATTTAATCAACCAATGATAAAACATGCTTCAAGTAATCCAGTTACCCTTTTGCGCTTCCCTGTGACTTTGATCTCACTGCGGTCTGACTTCCCAACATTAAAATCAACGGCAGTTATCCCTCCTTCCTCTTTAAATGCAATATGGGATGGAGCTAAACCAACCACACACAATCTGATCTTTGGAGAAATAGATGAAACCAGTGAGAAAAAAAAGTTCAGATTCATCACAGATGCAGTAATTAAAACGAAAGATGGAGTGGCAAGTTTCAGCTCAAGCTACGTCAGAAAATAATTAACTACCACAAGAAGGAAGCAGTCCTATTGCATAGATATGGTGATATTATTTACGAATGCACTAAGCATAGATGCCTATTGCCTAGATATAATCCCATTGGGGAAAACACACCACAGTGAATTATGACCTGCTTTAGATCCATCTTGTGAATATGAAAAGTTCATCAAACGATTCCATTATAACATTTTTCTAAGGAAGACTGATTTTGATTTCTTGGGAGCTCACCCGTTTGGATGGCGGTACACATACTGATCATGTCCTGGATTGAGAAAGTCTGCCCAAGAAAATAACAAGAGTTGAATGAGATGACTTGAAGCATAGATGAGCCTACTTTCAGTTGCAGTCACACTACCAACTGCAGCAGAACTGGGTCAGTCCAACATAAGGTTAGAAGATCACTGTGCAGACAATGAGCAAGATATGTATAAGCAATGTAAGATACGACTCTTTGTTTTTAATTTGTATTGGTCAAAGAAAAGTAAATTCATAAAGAAAACGATTCAGTATCTGGTAATTCAACAGCAAATTGGAGTAATCCATAGTCCGTACTCGATAAATCAATGCATGCAGACATTTTCTTGCATACTGAAAAAACTAGAGCTTTCAGCCCAAGTGAAGAAATTGGAACTCTACCTAATTACTTTCAACAAATTCTCATTTTCTCAACCTTCCTAAGTTTTCGTAACCTTAATAACGGAATGCCAAGTTCCCCTCACATCGAACCTCTCTGTATGAACGAACATAACCAAAACTTAAAAAGCTCAAACCTTTTACATCAGCTAGGATTCTACGAATTGAAATTACCAGCCACGAAGTAGCGCGCGAAGTTGGCCTCCACGGCTGAGGGCGGGAGCGACGGAAGGTCGCCGGCATCGGGGACGATGAGGGCCCGGGTCTCCTCGTCGACGGCTGACTCCCGTTGCGGGGACCTTTCAAGCGGCGGCGGCGGCGGCGGCGAGTCTATGGTTGTAGATTCTTCCGCCATTAGGGGTGGGGGCGCGCGTGGATCTCCTTCGCCGTCGAGCTCGTGCCGCGCGTAGCCGTGTGGTGCTCTGGATTTTTTTGCTTTGCGGCGGCGAAGCTAAGAGAAGAGAGGAAGAGAAGACAGAGGCAAGTGCGTGGGAATGTGTGAGCCGTTAGATCCTTCGATCCAACTGCCTGCTGCCCAGTCGTTTGGAATGCTCATTTTTTATGCAAATCCCCACTTTTTTCTGCTATCCCAATTTGATCCTTGGCAATAAATAAAACGGTAGTCTATTTTTAGCCCTCCAACATTGCTCAAAGACTTTTAAAATCAATTGTTTTTTATCCTAAACTTAAAAAACCATAAACATGAAAACCTAAAACATATTTTAAGTTGATTTTCATCTATATACTTAATTTAGGTTAGTTTCATATTTGTTGACCTACATAAATAACATCTATAGGTGTATAGGTGATAGCATCAAATTGTGTGTAATAAAAGTACATATAAGTATATAGATGAATTTACGTATGTCAAAGATCAAACTCCTCTAGAGGAATCGACGATACCCCTTTATGAGTTCAGCCAAGTAAGCAAGAGTACTTATTTAAAGTGGAAGTTATAGTAAATAGGACAATAAGACAGCTATATATGTTTAGGCCATGTGGAGGCGTAATACCCTACTCATATAGTGTTTTCTTTTGTTCTTGGGTGAAATAATTACTAAGTTTGTCTAGGTTGGAAATTCACTCTCAAGGGTCTTGGCTCTTTCCTTATAGACAATTAGGAAATACCAAGGTGGCCATTCATTGAAAAATAGAACTTAGTGTGTAGGGTATGTATGGCTAGTCATATTGTGCACCGACGAAGGGGTCTTGCTAGGCCCTCCTCGAGACTAGCTTGGTCTAACACTGCTTTATTTTGCCACACGTCTTGTATGGTTATAGTCTTTGCGGTGGAAAGCTAATACTACGTTGCCAATGGTGTAGCTCACTTGTTAGCCTTAGATGACAAGCGTGGAAAAATTGTGGGCTTGTTAGGTAGCACGGTAGTTAATCACACCATCTGACAACCCACGCCTCCTTCCCAAAAGGGATAATGATGGTGTGTGTGATAGTCATGTAGGCATCATCTCGTCGCCTCAGCCGTACACTAAGTATATATGTGTCTTATCATATTAAATAAGGGAATTATGAAAAGAAAGGATGAGTAACATGGGTAAGGAGGGATCATGCCTCAAGCTCAAAGTTTCGCATGTGGTCCTAGGGTTCCTAAGCTCAACCCTACCCAGGCGCGTGCTAGAGCCCTGCTATGTTTTTCTCTAAGAGTAATGGATATTGCTTAAGGCTAATCAACACTTGTGTGGGCGATGACATATCACCAGGTGTTCTTGAATAGCTCGCGGTGAAGATTCCAGTCCCTATTTTATTGACAACATCTATTTATTTTTTCAGTGATAAATTACGCTCGTTAGAAGCAAGACACTAATGGCTTCACCAATCTTAAAATGTTACCATTGTAATCTCTCAAAGGTGATCAATAAGGGTAAGTGTACACGTATATTTGATTATATACGTGTGTAACGTGTTTTAAAAAGTTTAAGAAATTAGGAAAACCAGTATCTTCGTGTCAAACAAAACACGAATTTGAGAGTTGCATCGGCACCAAATTGACAAGCAAAGTTTTTCAACAAAAGGGAAAACACACTCCATAGAAGTATCCATAATTCTAGCCACATTTCAGTCATCATGCATGCCATTAATCACAAATACTACACAACTACTAATCAAATCCATTATTACTACGTATTATGTTTCTCTCTCGAATGATTCGAGTGTATATATACTAGTAGTATGTAATCATCAATCAAACGCGAGGTAATGCAGATGCTGATGATATCCGCCGCCAACTTCGTCGTGGTAGTGCTCTCCAGCCGCCGCCGAAGCTTGCCCGCTGTTGCCGCCGTCGAACTTGACGTCGTCCTCCTGCGGCGGCGACGGCCACACGCCAGGGTACGTCTCCCTCGTCACCTCTAGCAGTGAGTCCCTCACCCTGTCCGCCTGCACCGCCACCTCGTTGTCCCTCACCTGCAAACCAAATCAGCTCGGAGTTAGCGCGTGTGCGTGCGTGCACGTGTGCGCGTGCATGGCCATGGCGATGGCGATAGCGTACCATGACGCGGAAGACGTTGAGGACGAGGGTCTTGTAGGTGGTGACGTTGACGTTGATGACCTCGAGGCCGAGCGCGTTCATGGCGTCCATGAGCCGGACGAACCCGCCGGACTTGTGCTCCCACAACACCTGCACGAACAGCTCGTTCCCCTGCACCTGCCGCACCTCCAGCTGCGGCTCCATCCGGTGCCCGCCGCCGCCGCCGCCGCCGTTCTTCTCGTCGGCCACTGCCTCCTTACTCCTCCTGTTGCCGGCGAGCGGCTGCTGTTGGCGGCTGTTGGGCGGCGAGGCGTCGTCGTTGTCGAGCCCGACAAGGCTCGCCGGCGGCGGGTGGTCGATGAGCACGTCGGGTGGCTTGGACATGTCGCCGGGGTGGGCATGGTTGTCTTCCAGCTCGTCCTGGAGCTCCTTCACCTGCTTCTGCAGCCCCACGATGTAGTCGATCGCGTCCCCGAGAATCGACGCGCGATCCATCTAGGATTCATCGGAGTCAAACAGAAATTGAAGCTTTCGATTCAATGTGGTAGAAGAATTATGAGTTCATGGACATGGCGATCGACGACGACGAGGTGATACGTACCTTGCTGATGTTTGGGACGAGCGAGCGGAGCTTGTAGAGGTGGACGTTGAGCTTCTTCCGGCGCTTCCTCTCCGCCTCGAGGTTCTTGCACTGCTGCCTCTTGGCGCCGCCCGACCGCTCCTCGCCGTCGCCGTCGTCCTCCGGGTCCCCACCATGCAGCTCCCTCCCTTCCGACCCCGACTCCGCCACGCCGCCGCCTGCCGCGTGCTGCATCTGCTCCTGCACCGCCACCGACGGCTCGCTCACCGCCACACCCGCGTACTGCCACGCGCCAGCCGCCGCTGCCGCGTCGCCACCACCACCCAAGAATGGGTCGGCGTCAACGGCGGCGGCGTCGAACAGGTTGATCGACGAGCCCCCGTACATCAGCCTCTGCGGGTCGGCGCCGCAGTCCCAATGGAAGTCAGGCGTCTCCGGCGGCGGCCACGTCTGGCCACCGTTGTCTCTGGCCCCGGCACCTCCCCTCGCCGGCACGCCGCCGCACTGCGCCATGACAAGCTCCGCCATCTGTTGCTCCTCCGCCATCTGCACCACCACCAACACCGATCAGCCACACGCACACGCCACAATCTATATACTCATCCATGCAAAATGCAAATGCCGTTGCGTGCAGCTAATCTCAAGCTCTCCGGCGTTCGTTGGCTCACGCAGATGGCGTGAGCCGCCGCCGCATCCTTCCTCTAACTACTCCTGCTCTAACCAATCAACCGACCACTCACATATCTCGACGCGAAGAGCTCGACGAGGCCGCCGGCGACGGGGACCAGCAGCCGCGTCTTGGCGCGGGCGCCATCAACCTCCTCCTGCGACACATGCAAGCACACAGCTCATCACTGACAGTGAGATTCAGATTCAGCTACTAGTCTGTTTAACCCTTTGTTTTTCAGTGATGATTCTAGCTTACACTGCTGCTCTGCCAGATCGGCTGGTTGGACAGCAATGCCTGCGCATGCATCCTGATGGATAGTGACAGAGATTCAGATTCACCAAGCACGCAAATGTTCAGAGTAAGCCAATACATCATCAATTTTGCAGGTAATCAGAACACATGTCGATTGATTAATCATTTGATTACCCTATGGAGGAGGAGTCGAGCGGGATTGAAGAAGGCAGGTCGCACAGTGCTGAGACCTGTGCTTCAAGCTCACTGCTGCAGCAGAACCCTGTCATCTCCAAGAACCTGCCATTGATTTGTGTGGACAATTATCACCACAGAGATAATCAGCCACACAGTAATTGCTACTACTTTGCATTCATGATATGCCAAGTAATCAATTACATACCTCTGATCAGGAGAGAGTCTTAAGTAGATGCAGTAGTCCCAGCCATCTGAACCAACAAGAGGCCTCAATGCAGCATCCAGACTGGTGCCACCTCCATTGACAGCAGCAGCATTGCTGCTCTTCATCAGCAGGTGGTCTCCTCCTCCCATGTGGTGATCACCTTACCCTAGGAGTGACACATGAAAGCAAGAAAAATGGATGCAAGTGTCAGTTGTAGCATTCACAAGGTCTGCTTTCTTGATGTCAGGAAATGATATGTTGATGTCACCAATGTTAAAAGGATGCAGGGAAAATTCAGGCTATGATCACAGCAAGGGATAATCAGATTTAGTCTGAATATTCATGCACTAACTTCATGGCCAAAAATCCAGCAAGAATTAGTACTATGTATGATCACAAATGTATATTAGCTACGCTTGGAAAGCCTGGTTTATGTCTGAACTGAGATTTTCAGTAACCTAAGAGACAGCTCAAAGCTGCATTCTTCTGGCTCATCAAGATTGTATGTGAAATCTTGTCTAGTGAATTTTAGGAATCAAGCAGCGAAGAAATCTACCTTCTGTCTTCCTGAGATTGTTTCAAACAAACTGAGGAACTATGGCAGTGATCAACAGAGGAAAGAGAAAGGCATCAGCTGATAGCTATTGGTAACTGAAGAATCATTTTGTACCGCAGGACTTTTGCATCATGCACATATATTGTTCACATGTGTGTGTTCGTCTGAATTCAGCCATGGCTATCTGATGATGTATGTTTACTATGTCTTCGGAAATGGCTGCCAAGTTATATATGATAGTTGATTTTAATTCTTTACTTAATCACTCCACCTATATTGCTCTGAAGGTTGTTATGGGTAGGTGAGTTGCAAGAAAGGTGTGAGAGTTTTCTAACTCCAATACAAATGTAGTTGTCTAATATGCAAGTAATCACAATTGCGATGAGTCCTCTCAAACGACACAATGACAATTCTAGTCATACTACATATATCATGGAGATAAAATGTTCACAAGAACCTAATTTTCATGAGCTATGAGTGAAATTCAGAACTTGTCTGTTAATGAAGAAGCAATCAGAGCAAGGTCCTTATGGTCTGGAAATCCAGAACTTGTCTGTTAATTCAGTAAAAAAAATGAAATGAACTGGGTGAGACAGAGCCTTGAGCTGATCTGGTCCCTCTCGATTGGCAGCAGACAGCAAACGTAAGAGGTGGTTGAATCGAAAAAAGCTTAGCTGGGTGAGATATTTGCTGATGTAATGTTACTCTGTCGTCCACGCATCAGAGTTCTGAGTTCAACAGTCACATGATAAAAAGGACAGGCACAACAGAAAGGAAAAGGGATAACTACAAAACCCATATGCTGGATTTGAATTGCAAATTTAAACATTTGGAATATACAAACAATTCGATTATAACGAATAACTTTTCTTATTACATGTATGGTTCTTTGTTTGGTTGACAGCTAACATACATCATGGCAGCTTGTGGAATGCTTGCCGGGATCAGGACATATGGAGAATTGGATAGGTTTCAAAGTCTCATCTCTTCAGAAACTGCATCCTGATGTTGTGATGTATGATGTTGAGAAATCAGAATGCTACTCTTTAAATAAATTTGACAAGAAAATCACTATGTTCAGAACTACTGTAGTCAATCTTGTCTGATGGTTGTCGGCAAGAAAACAACTGCAGCAATCACTGTCAATTAGTCTTTCAGAAGACGAGTAACAGTCAATTTGAGCATCCTTGCTGCAATCAATCATTGCATCGTATAGTAAATTAACTGATGTTAGTACAAACAACACAAGGCTGTTGCTTAGCCCAGCATATCTGAAATCACTTGTGACAAACGAACTGTTCATGCCATCGATTTCATTTTGCATCAGCAAGAGCATGAGAGTTTATGCTCGGTCCTTCGAGAAGATACACAACAACCAACAAGTACTACTGTACTAGCAGTATATAATTTGGTCTTGAATGGCACATGATTCTTCTCGTGATAAGCTCGAATATTATTTTTATTGACAGTAATGTGGAGACGCGCTCAAGAAAGTTGGCCGGTGTTGGATGCAAAGATGGATTCCTGCAATGCAAAATCTGGCCTCTTTTTCTTGCCTTTAAAATGTACATGGAGGGATCAAGTTCCATGAACTAGAGCCATCAGAAAATAAAGTTTAGCACTACTTCTCCCACTTGGACTTTTCCCTTTTGGTCAGAATCCCTACTCTCTTTTAGCTTCATGAGGAATTTTCCTGAAGTCCTAACTTTCAATTTAGGCACAATAAACACAAACATGCATTGCAAGTTTGCAACCACTTGTTTAAGCTTTAAGGAGAATATTTGGCAATGATAAGATATTTATTATTATCATGCCTTCTTCCCTTTTTCTTTCAATGTCTCATTCAAGAATCATATACCATTTGGACCTTGCTAATGTGTCGGTATATATAGCCCGGTGATCATCGATACCCAGACCATTGAAACAAATATTCTTCAGTTTGATCTTGAGATTAAGTTACTCTTCCATTCATCTCAAGAACTGATCAAGGAAAAAAATCAATGGCACTGAGGAGAATAATCAAGGAGCTCAAGGATCTTCAGAGGGATCCACCGACTTCCTGCAGCGCCGGTGATACGCAAATCTTTGCATTACATCTTGGAAATTTTCAGATAGAAAAGTTCAGAAAGAAAACATTACAAGATCTATTGCATTAAATTATTCTCATGGTTGTTGATGATGATGATGATGAATTGGTGATAATTCATTCAGGGCCTATTTCTGATGACATGTTCCACTGGCAAGCAACAATCATGGGGCCCAATGACAGCCCCTACTCTGGAGGAGTGTTCCTGGTGACCATCCACTTCCCTCCTGACTACCCTTTCAAGCCTCCAAAGGTATGTAATGTAGAAACATCATCAAGAAATCACTCATCAATCATCATTCAATCAAGATTCAAGATGATGATGAAACACAATCATGGAACGAAATGGTCTGTCTGATTGATTAATGGATGGTTGATTCCATTGATTGGGATCTTGGGAGCAGGTGGCATTCAAGACCAAGGTGTTCCATCCAAACATCAACAGCAACGGCAATATCTGCCTTGACATCCTCAAGGACCAGTGGAGCCCAGCTCTCACCATCTCCAAGGTAACAACACTAGAACAGCAGCATGGTGATTTATGGTGAATTGGTGACGATGATTGACAATGGCTGGTTATCGTTGTTGGTGCAGGTTCTTCTGTCGATCTGCTCGCTGCTGACGGATCCGAACCCGGACGATCCGCTGGTGCCGGAGATCGCGCATATGTGCAAGACTGATCGCCTCAGATACGAATCCACCGCAAGTGGCTGGACGCAGAAGTACGCCATGGGCTAGCTTAGCTGCAAGCCTGAAACGGAAATGGCAATTGGATTTGGATGCAGGGACAAACAATCACCGTATCGAATAGAATTCAGAAATATAGATCTGTCATAAACAAGGATAATAATTCTAGCTTGAATTAGGTGCTATTGTTGCAATATAAATCATCATTACTGTTAGATCACTGAACCACTGAAATGTATATATACTCTTCTTATAAAGTTGATATCTTAGTTTTATTGTACACCACATTTTTATATAGTATCAGAGCAGGTCTAGACATTCTCGACGCTAGCATCCTCCTGTCGGCGAGCTGACGCTTACTTCTCATCGCAGACCTCCTTCCCGGTATTCCTTCTCTGCTTTCTCGTCTCGGCTCTCTCTTCTCCTCGTCTTCTCCGCAGACACCTTTCTCCTTCTCCACCATACCCTCCCCTCCCTTGTTTCCACCACGTGATAAGGCGATGGTCTCCATCCGCCTCCTCGTCTCGTCTCACACCCGTCTTCGCTCTTTCCTTGCCTCGGCCCATCTTTTCTCCTCCGACGCCGGCGCATCTTTGCATTCGTCATCTTCATCGGCTGGACCCGTCCGTCCTCCATCGGCTGGACCCGTCCACCCTCCATCGGCTGGAACCCTCTCTCGGTTCCCGCTTTTTCAATACGCTCACCTGCTCCTGGACGAGAAACTTCTCTACTCGCGTCTGAGTCACTCCGACGTGTCCACGTGTTCACGGACACGAATCTCTGCCTCCCGAACACGAACCTCCTCTCTTCACGTCCGCACCTTCTCCGAGTTTTCGCGTCTGCATCACTCCTTTGCCTCCTGAGGACTTGTTGCTCAGCTATCCCACTCTTCTTCGGTCCGATGCTACTCACATCGGACCTCCATCGGACCACCCACCACTCTCATCGGCTCTGGCTGATCCTGTTTTCCTTTCATCGGACACCTCAACCCCATCGGCTTCTCAGCTTTTATTGGCTCATACCCACCTATCGGCCCATACACTCCCATCGGCTCAAGCCGACCTAATTCAGCCCTTTCCTCTCACATACAGTCGCCGATCCCGAGCCGATGCCGCCCCTCCCCAACCAGTCCCCACCCCACCTTCCACGCTCCCATCGGCTCCTGTCCCCCTCACATCTCATATGATTACCCGATCACAAACCAGGTCCCTCCGCCCTACCAAGCGCTACGGGCTCTTAGTAGTCCATTATACTATCTCGCCCATCCCGACGACTCCTCGTTCAGTCCTGGCCGATCCTCAGTAGCGCGTGGCCATGGCCGATGAGTACAAATCTCTCATGGACAATGAGACCTGGTGCCTCGTCCCTCATCTTCCCGGTGTCAATGTTGTGACCGATAAGTGGATCTTTAAACACAAGTTTCACGCCGATGGATCACTTGCTCGTCACAAGGCACGCTGAGTAGTTCGAAGTTTCTCCCAACGTCCCGGTGTTGACTACGATGAGACCTTCAGTCCTGTCGTCAAACTCACCATCATCCGGGTCGTTCTCACCCTGGCTGCCTCGTACTCTTGGCCAATTCACCAGCTCGACGTGAAGAACGTCTTTCTTCACGGTTATCTGACAGAAACGGTCTATTGCCAGCAGCCTCCAGGCTTCATCGATCCCTCTTGTCCCGACGACGTCTGCCTCCTTCAGCGCTCCCTCTACGGCCTCAAACAAGCTCCTTGGGTCTGGTACCAGCGCTTTGCTACCTACTTTCGGCACATCGGCTTTGTGGCCTCTATGTTCGATAGCTCTCTCTTCGTTCTTCACATCGGCACCACCACCGCCTATCTTCTTCTCTACGTCAACGACATTGTTCTTACAGCATCCTTGCCGTCCCTCCTGTACCAGATCATAGCTCGACTCCACTTCAAGTTCGTCATGACCGATCTCGGTCCTCTTCATCACTTCCTTGGCATCTCTGTCACCCGCTCTTCTCACGGGCTCTTCCTTTCTCAGCGTCAATACGCCATCGATCTCCTCCACCGTACGGGCATGGCCGAATGTCACCCCACGGCCACTCCTGTTGACACTCGCGCCAAGCTCTCCGCTACCGATGGCTCACTCATCGCAGATCCCTCCCAGTACCGGAGTCTTGCTAGTGCTCTCCAATACCTCACCCTAACACAGCCCGACCTCACCTACGTCGTCCAGCAAGTGTGCCTCTTCATGCATGCACCGCGCGAACCTCACCTCGCGCAGCTCAAGCATATCCTTCGCTACGTGAAGGGCACACTCTCCAGCGGCTTGCATCTCAGCTCTAGCCCCATCGACTCTCTCACCGCGTACTCCGACGTGGACTGGGCGGGCTGCCCCGACTCTCGACGCTCCACGTCCGGCTACTGTGTCTTCCTCGACGATACTCTAGTCTCCTAGTCCTCAAAACGCTAGACTACAGTGTCTCGGTCCAGCGTCGAAGCCGAGTACCGCGTTGTTGCCCACGCCATCGCCGAGTGTTGCTGGCTTCGCCAGCTTCTCCAGGAGCTCCGTGCACCTATCTCCTCTGCGACCATCATCTACTGCGACAACGTCAGTGCCGTCTATATGACCGCTAACCAGATCCATCATCGACGCGAGATAGATATTTATTTTGTCCGTGAAAGGTCACACTAGGATAGGTTCGGGTGCTTCATGTACTATCGGTACACCAGTTCGCCGATATTATGACCAAATGCCTCCCGACGCCTTTGTTCATCAGTTTTCGATCCAGTCTTTATGTCCGTTCCCCTCCCGCTGCGACTGCGAGGGGTGTTAGACCATTAGACCACTGAACTGTATATATATAGACCCGACCTCCCATATAGAATTGAAATCTTAGTCTTACTATACACCACATTCTTACAATTAACATCATCTTCTTCTTTCTAACCTAAATCATCTTCTTATTAAATGCAAAAGGTTCTATATCAAAATCGACGCTTTGGCCGAGTGGTTAAGGCGTGTGATGATTTTTTATATTTTTTCATGGCAACTAGAATCCCTATGGTTACTTCGAGATGATTTATTTTATTTTATTTTGCGTTTTGTTTATTACCATTGTGTGAATCGAACGCTACCACAGCCCACTTGCGAATAGTCCAGCTGCTGGATTGAAAAAACTAATAATAAGGCACTTCTCTATATTATAATCCATGTGTCTGTAACGGTTAGACCACTAGAGTTGTATATATAAAGACCCGACCCCCTTATAAAAAAATAAGGTCTCAGTCTCACTATATACTACACTTCTGTATGATATTAGAGTAGATTTATACATCCCGGCGCGCTAGCAATCCTCTCGCCGGCGAGCCAACGTTTCCTTCCTGTCGTAGACCTTCTCCTCCGGTATTCCTTCTCTACCTTTTTCGTCTCAGTTCTCATCCTCTCCGTTCCCTCCGCAGATGGTCTTTCTCCTCCTCCACCAACTACTCACCTCTTTCCACCACGTGACAAGGAGACGGCCTCCATCCACCTCCTCGTCTCGTTCAGACCCGCCTTAGCTTTTCCCTTGCTTCGGCGCACCTTTCCTTCTTCCGACACCGGCACACCTTTGCGCTCACCGTCTCCATCGGCTGGACCTGTCCACCCTCCATCGGCTGGAACACTCTATCGATTTCTGCTTTTTCGATATGCTCACCTACTCCCGGACACGAAACTTCTCCACTCGCGTCTGAGCCACTCTGACATGTCCATGTGTCCACGGACGTGAATTTTTGTTTCCCGGACACAAACCTCCTTTCTTCGCGCCTGTGACTTCCTTGGCTTTTCGGGTCCACCCCACTCCGTTGCGACCATGTGTCCATAGACGTGAAACCTCACTTCACGGACGCGAACCCCCTCACGCCTGTAACCCACCTACTCTCTCACACTCATGATCTATCTACTCTACCCACTCCACCTACTCTGCCACCTACTCCTCGGCCACCTACTCCACCACCTACTCTCATCGGCCACACATTCTCCATCAGACACCCGTTTCTCTTCATCGGCTCACTACCCTCATCGGCTTCTCACGTCCCGCTACTCTCTCGTCATGACCACCGAATCGGCTCTCAGTTCCGGCACTCTTCCAGTCGCCTGATCCCTTTCGGCCATCAACGCTCTTGACCATACCTTGGGCACCACTCCGCCGATATTCTCACCACCTTACGCCGCCGTCAACGTGAAATCTCACGTTCCCATCTCCCTTGACCTCAATGCCAACTATTCCAAGTGTGTATTCTTCTTCAAATCCTTATGTAGAAAGTTTGGCCTTCGCTCCCACATCGATGGCTCTATTCCACCTCGACCCGATGATCCCCAGTGGGACATCGCCGAGTGCTGCATGCACATTGGCTGCTTGGCTCGGTCGATGACTCCGTCCTTAACCTTGCAATGAACTACACCGATCCTACCGCCCGGAATCTCTGGGTGGCCATCGAGCGGATCTTCCATGCAAACAAGCAGCCACGAGTCATCTTCCTCTTTAATGAATTCCACTCCATGGTACAAGTTGACTCCTCTATCTCCTCATACTGCCAACGCCTAAAGGTCAAGGCTGCCGCCCTCCATGATGTTGGCCACCCTGTGGCCGACTCACAACTCGTCCTTCCCCTCCTGCGAGGCCTCAACCCTCATTTTTCCAATACCGTCAATGACATCGCCAACTCCACACCTCTTTCCACGTTTGCCCAGGCCCATGACATGTTAGTTCTTAAGGAATTTCATCTAGCCAACGAAGAGAAGACTATGACTCACACCGATCTCTTCGCTGCAGCCGATCATGGCTGCCCCAACCCCATCGGCTGTCGCCCATCCTATGCTGCTACCACCTCTCGTGGCTCTAGTAGCCATGGCTTCGGCCATGGCAAAAAAGCCCGCGCTGGTGGTAACGGCAAAGGCAAAGGGAAGGGAAAGGGCAAGAGCTAGAGTGGTCCGGTGCAACCGTGTCCTGCTCTTGTCCTTACCTATCCGCCAGCCCCACGGGTCTATTGTTTTGCTACAACCCCTGGGCACCCCAACCCCAATTGCGTAGCCCCATCGGCTGGCAGCCCGGAGTCCTTGGCGCACACCCTCAGGCCCATCTGGTGTCCATTCCCGTCCAACCGCTTCAGCCGATCACACCGACCACCCAATCGGCTCCCTTGTGGAACCAGGCTGGCCTCATCGCCACCCTCAACCAGATGATGCTCCAACCCTAGCACCCCTGGGTGCTGGATTCTGGTGCGTCATTCCATATGGCTTCATCGGATGGTATATTACTCTGTTGTCACCCTTCCTCCTCCCCTTTCATCACCGTCGGTAATGGGCAATCTCTCCCTATCACATGCCGTGGTGATTCCATCCTATCTACACCCATAACCAATTTTCCACTCCACAGTGTCTTCATAGTTCTTTCACTCGTCCGCAATCTACTCTTTGTCCACCAATTCACCAGAGATAACAATTGCTCAATTGAATTTGATGCTTCTGATTTCTCTATGAAGAATATTCTGACCCGACACGAGATGCTCTGATGCAATAGTGGCGGTGACCTCTATACTATCCCCGCCGCACCATCCATTCCTCACACCAGCCTAGCCATCTCCGCCAGCTTGTGGCATCTCCACTTTGGTCACCTTAGCCCCGACGTTGTCGCCACTTTTTGTCGCAGCGCCTCTACACAGTGCAACCACAACAGCTCCACTGTTTGCCACTCTTGTCAACTTGGCAAACATGTACGGTTGCCTTTTTCTATTCTATGTCTTGTACCTCTAGACCATTTGAATTAATTCACTGTGATGTGTGGACTTCTCCAGTTAAGAGTGTCTCGGGTTTTCAGTACTATCTTGCATTACTTGATGATTATACATACTATTGCTGGACGTTTCCCCTCACAAGCAGATCTGAGGTTACCTCCTACCTCATCAACTACACAAACTACGTTTCCACCCAATTCGATCTCTCCATCCAAGCCATCCAGGCCGACAATAGTACGGAATTTGTAAACCGTACCATCCAAGCCTTTCTCACCTCCTATGGTACTCACCTTCGCCTCTCCTGCCCTTACACCTCTCCCCAAAACAGCAAGACCGAACATCTTCTTCAAACTTTAAACAACATCAGTCGCATCATGCTTCTTCACGCCTATCTACCTGCACCCTACTGGGCTGAAGCGCTAACCACTGCAACCTACTTACTAAATCGGTGTCCTTGCTCTTCCATTCGTAACAATATTCTCTACACCCTTTTGTACCACAAGACGCCCGACTACTCTCACCTACGTGTTTTTAGGTGTCTCTGTTATCCCAACCTAACAGCCACCGCCCCTTATAAACTCGCACCACGCTCCAGCGCCTGCATCTTCCTTGGCTATCCCTCTTCCTACAAGAGATACCGCTGTCTTGATCTCTTCACCCGATGGATTATCATCTCCCGCCATGTCGTCTTTAATGAGTCTTGCTTCCCTTTCGGTTTACTTCACCGTGGACCCTCGTTTGGCGACCTCGACTTCCTTCTAACCAACACAGTACCATCCCGACATTCTCCACCCACCACACCTCCATACTCTCCATCGGTCGTTCCTAAGGATCTCCTGAATGACTATCCCCCACATCGGACCTCTATCGACCCCCCACACTCTATCGGCTCATCAACCTTCATCGGCTCACCAACCCCTATCGGCCCCCTACCCTCCATCGGCTTAGGTTGGCCTCGTCCAGCCCTTTCTCCAACCTACAGTCGTCGATCCCAAGCCGATGCCACCCTTCCCCCTTCCGACCCTGCCCCACCACCAACGGTACCATCGAACCGTGCGGCCCCAGCTACCTCCACCTTCTCTCATATGGTCACTCGACCCCAAACTAGGTCCCTCCGCCCCACCCAGCGCTATGGGTTCTCCGCAGTCTATTGTGCAGTCTCACCCATCCCGGCTACCCATCGTTCTGCCTTGACCAATCCTCAGTGGCGCGCGACCATGGCCGATGAGTACAAGGTTCTCATGGACAACGAGTCCTGGCGCCTCGTCCCTTGTCCTCCCGGTGTCAACGTTGTGACCGGCAAGTGGATCTTTAAACATAGGTTCTACTTCGATGGCTCGCTTGCTCGTCACAAGGCACGCTGGGTAGTCCACGGCTTCTCTCAACGTCCCGGCGTTGACTACGACAAGACTTTTAGCCCTATCGTCAAGCCCGCTACCATTCGGGTTGTGCTCACTCTCGCTGCCTCGCGTTCCTGGCCTATCCATCAGCTCCACATGAAGAATGTCTTTCTTCACGACCATCTGATGAAAACGGTTTACTGTTAGCAGCCTCTAGGTTTCGTCGACCCATCTTGTCCCGACAACGTCTGCGTCCTTCAGCGTTCTCTCTACGGCCTCAAACAGGTCTCTTGGGCCTGGTATGAGCGCTTTGCTGCCTATCTCCGGTAGCTTGGCTTTGTGGCCTCCGTCTCCGATACGTCCCTCTTCGTCCTTCACACTGGAGACACCACTACCTACCTCCTTCTCTATGTCGATGACATCATTCTTACGGCGTTCTCGACAACCACCCTACAACACATCATGGCCGACTCCACTCGAAGTTTGTCATGATCGATCTAGGTCCTCTCCATCACTTTCTTGGCATCTCTGTTACACGTTCCTCCCACGGGCTATTCCTCTGCCAGCGCTAGTATGCCATGATTCTTCTTCAGCATGCGGGCATGACCGAATGTCACCCCACTGCCACTTTGGTTGACACTCGTGCCAAGCTCTCCGCCACCGACGGCTTTCTCCTCGCCGACCCTGCCCAGTACCGGAGTCTTGCTGGTGTTCTCCAATACCTCACACTTACACGGCCTGATCTCACCTATGCCGTACAACAAGTGTTTCTTTATACATGCCTCGCGTGAACCTCATCTCACGCTGCTCAAGCGTATCTTTCGCTACATAAAGGGCACCCTATTCATCGGCCTACATCTCAACTCCGACCTTATCGACTCTCTCACCGCATATTCTGACGCGGACTGGGCGGGTTGCCCCGACTCCCGACGCTCCATCTCTAGCTACTGCACCTTTCTCGGCAACACTCTAGTCTCTTGGTCCTCCAAGCGCCAGACTACAGTGTCTTGGTCCAGCGCCGAAGCCGAGTATCGCGTCGTCGCTCACGTCGTCACCAGTTGGATTCGCCAGTTTCTCTAGAAGCTCCGTACACACAGCGCCTCCGTGACCGTTGTCTATTGTGACAACGTCAGTGCTATCTACATGACTGTCAACCCGGTTCATCATCGACGTATGAAGTATATTGATATTAACATTCACTTCGTACGTAACAAGGTTGCTCTAGAACACATTCATTCGATTCCTTATGCGGGATATCTAATCAATTAGAATTCAGGTTAAACAAGGTCTTTTTCCTCGTCGTATCTTTATATGGAAATCCGGGGCCAGGGGCTATTCCCTTGACTTGTACTGATGAGAAGTTTTTTACTCCACAAGAAATTAAACAAAAAGCTGCCGAATTGGCTTATTTCTTGCGCATACCAATGGAAGTATTTTGAGTACCAATTGCATTTTTTGAAATGAATTGAATGAAGAAGAATTGAAAGAAGAAAAGTTTTCTCAACACGGGGAGGGTCCCTTCGAAATTGCATATGAAAAATGTAACCCATTCTTTCGTTTTTTTAGTTCACTGGCCATCCACTGGAGTTTCGGGCTTAATACCGAGATTTTAGCAACAAATCTAATAAATCTAGGTTGGTGTATTGATTTATTTTGGAAAGGGAGTGTGTACGAGTTGTCTATTTCAAGAATAGATTGGATCTATCCGGCTGCATTTTAGAATATTTTTTAATATTTTTCGGATAAATAAGAAAAGGGTGCATGATCTCGTCAATGCACCAATTTACCGACATCATGATTAAAGGCATTTTCACGTCTCTATTTACTAGTTTTCGCTCTAGTCTCTACGTCTATTTTTCTCCCGCTACGACTGCGGAAGGTGTTAGATAATATATATATATACTGTCTCACTGTATACTAACTTTGTGATTAAATTTTCCAGCAACATCGTGAGATAAACTTAATCTTAGAAAAAGAAAAAGGAAGACCTGCATTGAGTCTTTCAAAATCAGGGAGCAATTAGTCCCAGCCGAGTTTTATCTCCTGATGATCTTCTGAGCTGATCGGTTTAGACTGATAGTTGGTGACAACCACCCAACAATTTGCATCCAGTTTAACATTTTTCTAACATGTACGCATGTATGATATTGATTCTGTTAGCCTGTTGCACAGATGGCCATTTAAAATGAAATTGGCAAATAAACAGAATTCCAGCAGATTCGACGTCATACAATTTACAAATATGCCTCTACTGCATTATGTTACTAGCCCCAGAAGTTGACTCCAGGTAACCCACTGGAAGTTGAGTTGCCCACTTGTATGCAACAATTGGACAAGGTCAAAAGAACAACACAGATGCTCCATTTGCAACAAAATATGAATGGAAACATAATTTTCCATTGAAGTGAAATAAGAAGGAAAAGAATAAACTGAGTGCGATTACATCATGTCTACTTATGGAACAGGGATAACAAGAATTTTTTTCTCAGACACAGGAAATACCATCTAGGAAAGTTACCTAATTGCCACGACTTGTCAGTCACACGAGATAATCACAAGGCAGAAAGGAGAAAATGAAACAAACAGATCGCTCATTGTGTTGACAAAGAGGCCTTGCTGCAGCTGCCAGTAAACTAGGATCCCAGACCATGAATGCTGCTTCGCTGAAGCAAGACGCAACAATAATAAAGCCTGGCAAATTCATCGTTGTTGTTGTTCTTGTTCTTCTTCTTCTTCTACTGATGATTAGATCACAAAATGGAGCACGCCCCCCTTTGCGCCTTTTTCTTTTTCTTTGCCTTCGGTGGCTGCAGCACCACCTTTATTGCCGCATCGAAAACGCCCTTGACGTTCTGCAAATCACAGGGCAGGACATCTCTGTTAGTATTTTATATGTTATTGCACATTTAGCAAAGAAATGTGAAGATATCAGTACTAGTTGGGTCTTTGAGCTGCATTCGATGTAGTATGGGGCGCCTATTTGCTTTCTTAGTTCCTCTCCCTACAAAAGTGGCAAGTAAAGAAACAAAAAAAGATCAAGATATGTCAATGTAATCCACAGGAGTTGCAAGTACAATTCTGATGCTAGAGTAAATAAGGAAGTAAGCAACCAACAATGCCACAACTGTACCTGAGCAGTGGTGATAGGAACAGCACCAGGATGATCCACAAAAAACTGCTTGTCATCTCGAAGATCTGCCAGTGCAATAAACAATGTGAAAAATGCATGTGGGTTACAGCTGGATCTTTAGAGGTCCAAGGGGATATTATCTGTAGAATGATTTTTATGGAAAAATTTAATTTCATAAGACAGGTAGAAACACCAGCCAAAAAAACAACAGCAAAACTGAAGCCATAGTGGCAATAGCAAACTGAGGGACAACGTGCAATGCCACAAATCTGTAAGGCAGACTATATCTGTTGCATGTTGTTGCACAAAAGTTCAATAGTACAAAAGTAAAACCCAAACAGCAAACAGTTCAAACAGGTTTATCACAAGAATTTCTTGCAAGTAGCCCAGGTGAAAAACTATGGGTATTGACTTATCTTTATATCCATTTTTCTCTCTTTCAGATAGCATCCTGCTTCATATTATCACTAAATGATGTCACCAGTGCCAAGCATTGGCATCAAAAGAACAGACACCAAATAGAATCATATTAACCTAGAAATCCCATGCTACTACTTCCATCCAAAATCAAAACCTAAGTTGTGACAGGTACAAAAGATTAGATTTCTGAAAATATAGCCTTGCTTGGTTCTTACCAAGCTTTGTTCCCACAAGGATGATAGGCACGCCAGGTGCGTAATGCTTCAGCTCAGGTATCCACTGAAATATATATATATATATATAAAGTTTAGAATCAACAATAAGTTAATATCCGTAAACCATAAGTGGAGTGAAACAGTGACTCGAGCCACATAAATGATCAAATCAAAATTAACATAAGTCAAGATGATGACCAATGAACATAAATTCATGAGATTATTATCATCTATGCATCTCTATGGGTGGAAAGATCCATTGAAGGATGCATTTAGTCCTGCTCTAAATTTTGTGGAGCCTAATTCCCAGCATGGTATAATTTCATCATCAAAGAAGGCAATCACTTGCAAAAACATAATAAACATGCCAGAAGCAACATATCATTGCACAAATGATCTCAAAACTGACCAGCAAGCTTCTTCAAGCAAAAGAAAAAAAAACGAATAGTGTATCAATATTATTAACAGAAACTAAAAATGAGTCCCTTGCCTTCTTTGAAACATTCTCGTAGCTGGCCTTACTGATTAGCGAGAAGGCCAGAAGGAAAACATCAGCTCCACGATAACTCAGTGGTCTCAGTCTGTTGTAATCCTCCTGACCTGTGGTAGTCCGAAGGAAAGAACTTAATAACTTGGTAGCAGAAAACAAGCACGCAGAACAGAAGGCAAGCTAATCAGTAAAATTTGACAGCCAAATCACCTGCAGTATCCCATAGCCCGAGGTTGACGGTGTTACCATCAACCACGACGTTAGCACTGAAGTTATCAAACACCGTCGGAACATAATCCTGTCAAAAGCAATGATGTAAGCAATTAGTCCACGAATCATCTCAAGGCACAATAGATTCATAAGCTACAAAACGAGGTGAATCCTAGAATTAGGAAAAATCATCAGGCCTGCAGGAGAAAGTGATAGATATCTACAGTAAATATGCAAGTTATTCTCAAAGTCTTGCAAATACTACATTACTACTATACCAGACCACAAGTGGTCCAATGGATACACTACCCCCACTAAAATGGTCACCATGTCTCAGGGCTCTAAGCTAATCTACGCCCAAAGCAGCTGAAATGTTCTCTTATCTTGACGATCTCCTCAAAACAACAATAACAATAACAAAACATTTCAGTCCTAATCAAATTGGGATAGGCTGAGTTAAAATCCAACATGAGTGTGAACTGCTTTCTAACTAGTTCAGATCTTTATATATATCCCAATATTTTAATATTTTAAGTCATTTTTATTGCGTCTCCCAAGCAGGGTGCTGTCATTGGTGTGGATTTGCGTGAAAGGAACAAACAAAGGCTTACCAACCATGGGGAAGGTGGTGAGTGGTGGAGGGTACAGGACAACTAGAAAGTCGGGAAAGCGATCTCGAGCTCTCGACCTGGCCACCGCGCCGGATCCACGGTTTCCCACCTTGATAGAGAACGCTAGCCAAACTGATTCGACGCTATGAATCGAAAAAAATCTGCATTTTTTCCGCCCCTAATGCTGCTACAATCCATAAATGCAAGCAATCAAGGATGATTTTTTTTTCTAGCACACAGATTTGAGCGTTGATGAGGAACGAATGAGGCGGCCTTTGCCTTCGATTTGAGCCCAAATCCAGATGGGCAAATCAACAGCGGGGGGCTCAGAAAAGCCGTGGAATTTCTCCCCAAATCCAGATCAAGAACCATAATCCGAGCTCCGAGCAGACAACTTAAAGCAAAAGGAAAAAGAAAATCTTTGCAGGCAGCCATGAAAGAAACGAAGCAAGAAGAAAGAGAGGAGGAAGATGGTAACACGCACTGTGGGGAAGGTGTTGGAGGTGTAGGAGATGAGCATGCAGGTCTTGCCGACGGCGCCGTCCCCGACGGTGACGCACTTTATGAACCTAGACGCGCTCATCCTCGCCGCTCCCCGTCGGTCGCAGCAGCAGCCGCCGCCGTCCTCCGACCGCTCCTCTCTCTCTCTCTCTCTAGAAACTCTCAAGAAACTCTCAAGAAAGAAGAACTTGAACGGGCAAGAAGAAGAACAAGGTTGAAGGCCTCGGGGAGGAGCAAGGCAAGGCTCGGGGGAGGGAGGGAAGGGGGGGGGGGGAGCGCGAGGGAAGGGTGGCGGGTTAAGATTGGGAGGGCGGGGAGGGAGGACAAATGGAGGGAGGAGGAGGCGGCGAAGTGGAGAGGGTTGCGGGGGAACCGGTCTCCGCGCGCCGAAATGGTGGGTGGCCAAGCGAAGCCAATGCAAATGCTGCTCCTCCCTCCGCCGAGACGACGAGGAGAAGAGGAGAGAGACGCAGACGAGGTGAGGCGAGGTGGGTGCGGTGGGTGGAGGGGGTGACCACGGCGTGCGCGCGCATCATTTCCTTGTTTATTACTGCCCCCTCCCCTCCCTCCCCTCGACGCGATTATCACGCAAGCATATGCCCATTAATTATTTCTCATCGTATCATTTATCATAGTTGTGGTAGAGTTAGGGCCAAAATTCAATCTTTTTCCATTGAAAACTCGTGTGGGATTCTAGCTCGTATATTTTGAAACAAATGAATTGGCTTCAAAATATCGGCCATGATCGGTAGGGATTGTCGCCGTTACGCAGCAGCAACGAACCAGCACGGTTGGCCAGTGAGCACATCTATAGTCAGCAGTACTGATCAGATCGTCATTGATTCGAGAAAAAACATATATTTTTTATATTTTCTCTTTGATTTAAAGTTTGTTTGGGATATAGTATAAATTTTACAGGATTTCCACATGAGTCAATTTTTTTCACGAATCTCCTTTGTTCCAATTTCCAAAGGAGGCCTTATTACTGGCTAATGTGATAGTGCTAGTACTACTTTATACCGATTAGTAGTTGTGACAGTTAATTCTAGCTCACCTGTGTACAAACTGTCAATGGTACCAGTGTACTGTAGCTTTTGCAGATGTTATACCGGTGGTTGATGACTTGATGCCCTTGTCCTAACCTGTACTCGTTACATTGTTCTAGGGACATGTGCAACCCTGTCTGTCACAGGCCGAGTAACACATCTATGTGCAGATTTATGTCAAAGGCAAGCTTCCGAAACCATAGGGATGGGTGATCATAAAAATGTCGATTTCATGACATTATAATTTTATCATGTGTTACACCATATTATAATAAAAATAGTTGTTAAATTGTACTATGAGTATTATAAAAGGACAGTTTGTTATCCCTATCAGGGTTGCTATTTGGATTTTAAAACTCGCCCATACACCGACCTTTTACGTCAAGAAAATCTTTTTAAGAGGGCATTTACAGCCGCCCTTGGCCCTATTTTGGTCATTTCTTTCTTCCTTTTTCATGATTGGATTTATTATTTTTATCATTTTCCTCTCTACCTACTTTGTTCTTTTATATTTTTGCCTAGCATCTGCCCAAATTGCACCATCCTTTATTGCCTTATTTGTGTCCTTTTCCTCTCGGCGTTTTTGCCACCTCAGTAATCAACTGCTCAGCGGTCATTCATTGTTTTTTATGCACTAATTTCTTCAGGATATCCAGAAAATGCTGTAAGTTCAACTAACAAAAAGGTGCTAGATAGCCTTGAGAGGAAAAGTAAGATTTGTCAATTGGAAAATAGTACATCAAGTGAAGTTGATGTATCTCATATGTTGTGCAAGAAACATGATTTCTATCTCAGCTCACACTACGAAACTGGGCATATTATAGTTCTAAGATCCATACATCGAAGGAAAAATATCAAACAGTCCTGCATTGGAATGCAAGTATCATATGATTTGTGACAGAATTGGGCAAATTAACATTATTTTCCTTAGAAAAGAAATGTTTCATGACCAAATTCCATCCAGCTATGAGTAGTCACCATGGCAAGAACCAAAACAAAACCATGAGTGCAGTGTACCATACATAAAATAGTATTGACAACTAATAAAATCCAGGATCCAACTGGCTAGACTAGATTGGGGCTCTTGTTTGTTTCTTACCCTCTACTGTGCAGTCACAATGACCAGATGGCAGAAGCATCCACCACTCATTGTACCCAATCAAATTATGGAAACAAATATACTGCTTACTGATCAGATGGATGGATGGTTCATCCAAGAATTTACCTCATTACCAAATACAACGCTGTATCAAGCCAGGAAAAATATCTCATCATCAAAATTTATTTTATGATTATTGTTGCCGTTTCCTGGTCCAGCAAAAGGCACACGAAAAGGTTTAACAAAACCTTATCTGGTAGACTACAGTAAAGGTTAAGTACGCATCCTTTTTTTTAATGGACACTCATCTATTTTCTACTATAGGGTTGCACAGTTACTTGAATTTGTGTATCCTTTTAGCTGACTCAAGTGTGTTCAACAAAAGCATCGCAATTGTCATTGGCCCAACACCACCAGGAACTGGCGTGATTAGTCCCGCAATCTTGGAGGCCTCCTCATAGCACACATCTCCAACCAGCCGATAACCTCGAGGGCTTTCTGAATCCTGAGACATTTCAAATCACTAGTAAGCAGAGCATGCAAGCAAATCAGGAAGGGAGAGTAGGGAAAGGAACAGCCAAGTCACCAATTCCTTTGGAACCTTCTGAGGTGTTAATTGAGTTAGGATACAAAGACATACAAACCAAACTCAAAGATATGGACAAGCCAACATTAAGTGCAGACTTGAAGTAAATTGATAAATCATCACATATTGCCCAAACATATATACAATGTGAAGATATTTACCAGCAAAGATGTGGGGTCATCAAAGTTTAATATAGCAATTTAAGTTTTTATAAATGGGTGTCCAACAGTGGGATCACAGGTGGGTGTATTGGTGTAATTCCTTACCTGTCTTCGATCCCAGCTGCAAGGATCTAGAAAATAAAACACCCTTTGTTCTAGAAAAAAAAATTATCTGTCTTCTAAGAATGTGACATTTTGCTTTGCATATATGAACCAAACATGATTAGAAACATGAAGTGCAAAAGCTTTATAGATTATTTTATTAACAACACAAATACACCATTAGCCATCTGGATCCCACCAATGTGGTGATAGTCCAGGGAACCAGTAACATTAGAAATTTTATTAGCAGGTTCACACTACCTCCATCCCAAAATATAACCAAAATCTCTTATATTTTAGAATGAAGGTAGTAACAAATATGCCCAGTTTTGCATAAAACTTATCCATCTAGAAATGGGTTGGCATTAAAAGCAAACAGATCTGTTGAATGTTAGGGAGGAAGAATTAAGGAAGTCAATCAGAAAAGTAGGTGTCTTACATCAACTGGATTGATGCCAACATCAATAATAGCAGCATCAGGCTTTACCCAACTCCCTCTGACCAGATTAGCAACTCCAACAGCTGCAATAACAATATCTGCTTGTCTTGTTATTTCCTCAGGCTTCTTGGTATTTGAATGTACAATGCTAACAGTTGCATTGGCTTTCTAGTAATTACATATGACATAAAAACAAATTAATTAAACACTCCAATAAAATTGCTCCAACTAATTGAAGAGAAGAATTAATTCATACTTGCAGTAATAATGCAGCAGGCATCCCAACAATATTGCTCCGCCCAATTACAACGGCTCTCTTCCCTTTGATTTCAACTCCATATCTGTGTAGTAACTCCATGCATCCTTTAGGGGTGCATGGAACAAAGAATGGATCCCGACCTTGCATTGCAAGTCGTCCAATGTTCAGTGGATGAAATCCATCAACATCCTTCTCAATACTGACAGCATTCAAAATGTTTTCATCATTCATATGCTGCAAACCATTAGAGAGCATAAATACAAATGCGCAGTGGATGGAAGACATGAAAAACTTGTGTGATGCTAGCAGACAAACACCTCTTTTAATGCTAACAGGTAAAATCATTCAAAGTATCTTGATCAAAAAATCATTTAAAATATCCCCATCATTCATATGATACAAACAACACAACAAGATTAACAGAGAACTGCAAGCACCAGTATAGACCGTCTATTTAAAACAAGAGCTGACAACAAACTCGGAAGACCACAAAGGGAACATGACGGACTACCTAAAACAAAGAATGTGTTCGCATGCATTTTTCTAAGTTATTTATTAATAATAGTAATCAGATAGCTTTCACAAGAGCAGAATCAAAGCAGTTAACATAAATAGAAACATTTAATGCACAAATTGGAGATGGCACAAATATCACAATATTTGCCAGAAAAAATTGTGCATAAAGTAATGTTTCCGTGGTGTGCCAAACTGCCATACATATCTAGGTATGTACCTCACTAAAAATAAATTTAACTATCAGTTCAGTTGGTAAGGGCCAAAAATTCAATATTAGTGCATAGGTTATACAGATACATTGGCCCAAACAAAAATGTCGAAAACTCACATGAGGTAGGGGCAACTGAACCAAGATGCCATGCACCGATGGATCATTGTTAAATGTTGCTATGTGCTTGAGAACGTCATCCTCAGAACTGTCTTCCGGCAAGCTGACCTCATACGACTTGATACCAACCGCTTTGCATGCCTTCTTCTTGTTCCGCACATAAGTTTGAGAATCCTTCCTTGACCCAACCAGAATGACTGACAGCTCAGGCACAACCCCGATTGCATCCTTCATCTTGGTTATTTCAACAGCGATTTCCTCTCTTATCTGCTTTGCGATCAACTTCCCGTCAATGATCTTGGCACAAGCATCTGATGAAACAGTTGCTACACATGAAAACCGATAAAAGAATTGTCACATCAGTGCATCAAGAAATACAGCAAGGATTTCTTCACGTATTCCATTTGTAACTACACTTAACAACGATCTAAGAGCTCCCCCAACCACAATTCATTTGAGAAGGTCAGGTGGGCGCGCGCACCTGAGTCGGTAGAGGCGTCGGCGGCGGCGGCTGAGACCGAATCCATGCCGCGCGTGCGCGGCAGCAGCGGGAGCTGGGCGGCGGCGACGACGAAGGGCCTCCGCGGCGGCGCGGTGACGGTGTTCGGGCGGAAGCGGCACAGCGGCGGCGCGAGGAGGGCGCGGCGGAGGGGGAGGAGGCGGAAGGTGGCGGAGGAGGTGCAGTCGGAGAGTATGGAGGACGCCATGGCTAGGGTTTAGTGCCCTGGAGCGGCGGCAGCGGCGGCGGCGGGAGGTTTTTGGCGGGCTCAGGGAAGGGAAGGGAGAAAAGCTGAAAAAAAAATCGCGTGTAAATGCAGCAGCCGCTAAACCCCCACACAACGACAAGGAATGGCCTGCCCTTTTTGTTTAGATTTGTGTTTCGGACTACGCTTCAAAAAATATGATCTCAAGAAAATTTATTCTCTTATATAATATGATTTCTCAAGAAAATTTATTCTTATTGTATTATTTAGACACTACTTTTTAAGCTATTCGTAAAATTTATTTCTTAAAATATTAACTTATTATGTTAATTAAGTAAAACCCGCCTCAATAATCCATTTGGACCAATTGTTCTAAGAGGCTTATTTCTTTAAATATTAATTTTCTTTATATATTAATTTATCACGTCAAATTTAGTACAATCCGCGCAAATATATGTCCCAAACAGGACAGCCGTTTAGGGCTAACCCACTGAAAGAATCAGGGGCTAATTAATGATTTAAGAGATTTATTTCCTGATTTATTTAACTTAATTTTAGGCTAATTTGGAATAATCAAAGTCGTATACAATTTTTTGAGTGCAGGTCTTTCCTGACTTTCTTCGGTTTGAAAATGTGGTTTCTGCAAATTTTAGAAGGATAGGTGAACTTCTACCTTGTAACAATGTCATAAAAACAAGTTACACTAGTAGTATATTTCAAAAACAGCAACCAAGATGTAGAAAATTTAGTCTCAGGACTAGTGTTGTCAGAATTATTTGGGTTCAGCAAACGAAAAGCAATCACAGCATCGACCTCGTAACCTTGCCATCCAATTCAGATTGACAACAATTACAGAACCGCTGAGCAAAATTTCGCTTTATTAACTACTGAAAACCGAAATTATAGTTTCCTCACAACCGTAGAAATGGGCAGTAAAATGGAACAGATCCTATGCTTCATAGTATTGTTACAGCAAACAAAAACTCTCCCTGGTTGATCTGAACAGCTGCAACCTACGGAGACGCAGGAACGGCAGATTCAGCTGGGGACTCCTGCTCCTGTAGCAACGACTCCCAGTCCACCTCCTTCAGGACTCGGAACCTTTCGTCGAGATTTACGACGAAACCGGACTGCTGAGTGACAGCTCCACAGGTGCCGGCTTTGTGTATGAGGACTACGGTGCCACCCATGTCAGGCCCATGAAGCTTGCCAGTCAGCAGTACTCGGAGCGGCATAAAGAGCGACTTCCCCTGGTCACAATTGGATACAACCAGAAGAGGTAAGTTAATAGTTTCATTCAGTATATACAACAGAAGAGGCATTTGCGATAATGGGCTTGAATGCGATTTTCAGGTGAATAAGATATATATACAAGGAAGCTTGCTAGGGTTGCCAAAGTCTAAATCAAATGATTTGACTATATTTTCATCATTTCTAGCTATCAAGGTTTAGGTGAGATGGACCTCTTCCATAAAAAGTTACGTGTTTAAGTGGATCCTAAGGCAGAGCTACAAAAGAACAAAATGATTGCTGTCGTTAGCACTGACCTTTCTTTTGAGTGATTTGCCAAAATTTTTCACCCACTTCTGCCAACCATCACGGCCCTCACCTAGTGCTTGACAAAGTTCACCGCTATCATAAGCAGAAATGAGCCCTGATGCGACCTCAGAAAGCTTGTCTTGCACCACAGATTTAGCTTCATCACTGGCAGTTACAACATGTGAACAGAAAAACCAACTGCTTACTCAAACAGTCCCACCAGAACAACCAATTCACTGAAGAAACTTTCCTTCTTTGGCAACAATTTATGAAGGGGCTTTCAGTGAAAAGTTTAATAAAGGGTTCATGAGGAATTAAATTTAAAACACCACGTTTTTACAGACCTGCTTAATGTAGCATGAAGGGGATATGACAACAGATTCGAAAGGGCTGCATCAGCATCAGTGATCAAATCAACGCCATCCTTCAAAAGCTCGGCTGCTTCCTGTGCAAAAAATAAAGCAATTACATTATTATTGTTTGTCGACAACCCAAATTTTCAGATGGCTTATATCTAATCCTAAATCCTCCAAATAATAGGAGAAATAAAAGTAAATGTATTATTTGTTGGTGCTTCAAAAATACAGCATCCTAGATAGCTTTCATTTGGTAGTAGTAAAAAAGAAACAAACCCCTGGAAGCAATTAGTAGTTATCGACATTTTAGCATATATTTAATTGCCTATAGTGCGTGGTTCCAAAGTACAAACACCTATGGTGTGTAGAAAGTAGAAACAACAAAAGACTTCCAATCTTACTTTAGCAAAACCACTTTCAGACTCCTGGAGAATGCCTGCTTCCTTCCAACGATCTTCAAAACTCTTGATGAGTACATCAGGTGGAAGTGATCTTAGATGTTGTCCATTCATCCATCTACATAAATATAAAGGCAATCCATTATGCAAATAGGAATCATATACATTGTTTATCTATTTTCCATGATCATCGGTTCAAGTGAGAAAGTTCATGTCAAGGTCTGAAGATCTGACTGAAAGATATTTAGTTGGCATGCACATGCACTTCTTAAAGGCAACGATGGATTGGATAGGCCAATGAATATCAGAAGGATGTACGTCTAAGATTGATGGTGGTTTCTGGGGGTAGGTCCCGGACAAGCTTGATCATAATGAGGTGCACCTATGAAACACTCTACATTTATTGTTCAAAGTACATAAATAAGGTATTTGTTACTTATCAGACACTGCATTTATTGTTGATCAGACTTATGTTCCAACTTGACCAATAATGTGGAGTGATTTCCCACACTTTGTTGGTCATATGGAGTTATGGACCATGCTCCATGGCTTGTCTCTGAATTCATAAATAAAAAAACCTCCGAATTAGCTAGTAACAATGATTCTTCACAGGTTCCCTTAAAATTGAAATAATGCCTGGGATAAGACTAAAGAAACATAACAATAATTGGAAGCAAGATCCAGTTCAATTAATTATAGTACTGCAACTGAAATATTATAAGTAATTAGAGAATATTGACAAATTCTATAAAGATAACTCAACCAGGAGTTTGGCAAAAAAAGGGTCTTACTTTAATTTTACAGCATCAAAGACTGCTCCACTTTTGTTGACACGATTTATAGTGAATTTTCCCACTGGAAATGAGATAGAACAGCAAAGTAAGAATGGATAAATGGATGAACACTGCAATATTCAAAAACTGTGCAGTGAAAGTAGCACAACGAATTATTGATAAACTAACCTAGGTCATCAATAGTGAAGAACTCATTTTCAGTACCATCACCCCAACCAAGGAGTGCCAAATAATTTACCATTGCCTGAGGCAAATAGCCCATCTCTTTGTACTGGCCAAAGAAAAGAGGACACAATGTTACACTTTTCCAACTTTGAAAGTGTTTCAGAAAACAAGTGAAATGGCAAGTAATTAGCTGCAAAACTATATTTTGCCAAAATCCAGTAAGTTACCTGTCCCACAGAAGTAGCCCCATGACGTTTAGACAGTTTACTTCTATCTGGAGCTAGAATAAGTGATACATGAGCAAAGGAAGGCATTGGAAATCCAAGTGCCTGCAGAAGACCAACACAGGATAGTAGGCATATTATGTTGAGACATACAGTTTGAAGGGTCAAGATTGTAAACTATGATACACAAGAAAATTACCTTATAAATAAGAGCTTGCCGTAATGTGTTTGGCAGATGTTCTTCAGCTCTGGGGGAAAACAAGAGAATTGCAGACTTCAGGGTAAGATCATCAGAAGGAAAGATAAAAAAAATAATTAGTTTTCATTACCTGATAACATGAGAGATGTGCATAGTAGCATCATCAACTGTGACACAGAAGTTATACACTGGCTGACCATTGCTTCTCATAATCACAAAATCACCAAGCGTGTCTAAGTTCCAACTGACCTTTATAAAACTATCCAATGCTTAGTGCATGTATATCACTTCTCATAATTTTGCGAGAATGAATTATCAACAGTGCAAGGCTTAAAAATAATGCAACAATGGGGCAGTGCCAGAGTTTCTAGTTATTACCTCACCACGAATAAGGTCATTAATTTTCAATGACCCTTCCTTTGGTACACGGAATCGGTAAGTGTAAGGTGTCCCCTTCTGTAACTCCTGTTGTATTTCTACCTCTGAAGCTGTCGCCCACTTGCCCATGTATATAGGAGGAAGTTGCATCTGCTTGGCTGTTTCCTTCATCTGTTCAAGTTCCTGAAGTAACAGAGAAAGTTATCAAATGAACAAATAATTGATCTAGTATAAATTCCGTCATGAACACACAAAAAAGATCAAGCTTTTTTTTACAAAGCAACCTAAATAATACATTACAGTAGCCTGTGTGTATGTGCAGCAGAATGCATTGCACATACATGCAGATCATGCAAGGAGAGAAAAATACCTCATTGGAGCAAAAGCACCGGTAGACTGCACCAGATTCCACCAGCTTCTCAGCATACTGTTTATACAGCGAATTGCGCTCAGACTGATGATACGGCCCAAATTCCCCACCAACATCCGGACCTAAACAAGTAAAAATATGAGCACTCGTATCATCTACGATCATTAGAGAAAAATGTTTTATGTTACTGGTTCGTAGATACTTAACAGAACTAAATATGCATCTCCACAGTTGCACATGATGCTCCATATTTGATTCTGTTGCCAAAATGTTTCTACACGGTATAGGACGCACTATAGGCAACACAATGATATTCCTTAAACTTTCAAAAGGGCAATCAAATTATCAGAAGATTTGAGCTTGCCAGAACTCTCGAGTAGAATTCAGCACCCAATGCCTAACTACGGTGTAAAGTGATAGCACACTACATCAAAATGATAGAACTTTCAAGGCAGTAAAACAGTAGAGCGATAGAGAAAGCAGGTGGTCAAATCACCTTCGTCCCAGTCGAGGCCGAGCCAGGCGAGATCACTGAGCACGGCCTCCTCGGATTTCTTGGTAGACCTCTCGAGGTCGGTGTCCTCGATGCGGAGCACGAACCTGCCCCCCTTGGAGCGCGCGAAGAGGTAGTTGAAGAGCGCGGTGCGGGCGCCGCCGACGTGGAGGTTGCCAGTAGGCGAAGGCGCGAAGCGGACTCGCACCGGGCCGCTGTCCGGTGACGCCGAGGCGGAGGCGGCGCGGACGGAGAGGGTCCGGCTGAGGTGGGGGCGCAAGAGGCGCGGGGGCACCTCAGGGAGCAGCCTGATGCGCAGCCACGGCGACCCCACGAGCGTGGTCGCCGCCATCACCGGAGATTGGGAGTTGCGAGAGGAGGAAGACGATGACGATGCGGATAGATGAAGAGATCCGAATTTTTTATATTTACATTTTTTATTAAAATATTTTTAAAATATATTTTTTAAATAAATATATATATATACACCAATGTCTTCAAATACGACATGATAAACATTAGTTGACTGTTAATGACAGATGTCCAATGCGATATACTCAAACATATAAAGGGCTGAGATCTTAACTCCAATGCAGGTCTTAAATTTCTTGTTGTCTTTAGATTGTTATAGTTACGGTCGTACCAGTCAATTTTACCTCTAATTGATAAATAAGACAATTAGATTAATGAGAAAATCAGTCGATAGACCGATACGAACTCTTACTATTAGTTGGATATATCAATATGGTTGAGATAGTTATCAGCTATAAGTCAGATACACTCCTGCTATCGGCTAGTTGTCGATAGGAGCTATAGCACACATACATCAGCTAGAAATCCGATGACGGTATAGAAAAATAGCAAAAAATAAAATAAAAGACATATCAGCTATAGCGCTGATGGCGCTCTGATTAAAATATACGATGAGCGATAGAGAGTGGGGTCCGATCTCTCAAAAGGATGAGACATAGTGACTATTGATAACGGTACCGTTAGATCCAACCTTAATAGATTAGACTAAACTAAATAGTATAAGACTGAGGCTAACGATACCAAAACAGTGGGAGTTAGATTAGACGTATCGATGGAAGTTACAGGTGAATCCATCGACTGCTATCGGTTGCGGGTTCGATGTATGCACATAAATAAACTCATCGGCTAGCTGAGCTGATAGCAGAAACGAAACCCTCTAAATGTCAACGCTAGAAACACAGACTCGATAGATCAAACCTAACCGAAATAGTATAAGCCCAGATCTAACATAACCAAATCGATCACTAGCACATTAACCGTTGAAAATATATGTATATTGGTTGAGAAACCAATACACTAGACGTAAAGCTGATAGTCGGCCGGCTACTCCGATGAAACATCGAGTAAAAACTTATCGACTTAAGGCTCAATCTACTATCAATAGTTAGTAGGCCGGATATAATCGATGTAGTATAAGACTGGTGATGGTAAAAGGAGCTCGATAAGCCGATAAATCCCATACGAATGTGATGTGATATATCCGATTAGACTAAGAGGTCAAACCTAACCGATGAAATCTTAGATAGAGCAGATACATTAGGATAATGATGGGACTTACCCCATTGCCAGAGTTTGGACTTAACTGATACAACGCCGTGTTGAGAGCTAGAACCCGCAGGTAAAAACCTAGATCAACTAAGGTGACGATGCGTCGAGATTACATTAATCTGTTGAGATGATTTACAAGGTTTCAGTGGGTATATATTTATTGCCTAAGCTATACAAAATCCACACAAATACGTGATAAACTTTTCTAATGATAAAACATAATCTATCTTAGAAATAAAAGAAAAACTAACTAAATTTGTCTATCTCATAAGATATATTTTGTAAAAATACAACCATCCTATCGTGGCTTCCACCACTCATTCTCCGATCTAGTCTTATCTAGATAATCACCATCTTTATTTGTTCGATCGACTCTTTCTCTATATCAATCAATATCTTTCTATAAGTCGATTGGCTCTCCAATCCTGTTTATGGGATTACTAAATTTTGTTGTTAATATGTTCACATGGAGATAAAATATTTATTTTATTTATAATATTTATTCTTAGCGATGAAAAAAATAGTATGTTTAGTATTGTTCTAGATTCGTGAATAGTTTCATTTCTAGATCCGTGGTTGTTAGTTTTGTTACTAAATTTATAGATAGTATGTTCATAATGTTTAAAGATATATAGGTGTTGAAGTATTAAATATACGGCACTAGATGTGATGATTAATTTTATAATTAGTTTAATTTTATTTTTATATTAACAAATATGTCAAATAAAGTGGTATTTTAGTTATATCATGGTGAATAGAATGTTAGGTATAATCTATATGGTGTAGATTTGTTAGAGTTCAACTCAACCCTTAAGAGCATTGAAAGTCTAGATGAGAGAAGTTTTTTAGTAGTGTACAACTAATTAACGTGAGGCTTTTGAATTAACATCTATGCCCATACAATAACCGTGTATGTTCTAGTGAGCCGGACAACTAAATCTTTTTTCTAACACTTGATGCTGGCATATTCCACTTTCACTTGGAGATGGTACCGTATCCATATATATACGGTATATTTGAAAGGTGTAGAAATTGGTTGATATGAGGATGCAAATAAATCTGTAGCAGGAAGGAGAAGCAAGAATTTTCATATAGATTCGAATCGTCGAGAAGGATAATAGGCTACTCTTGTTTGGCCAGAGGCTGAAATTGCCATTATTTCAATCTCTCATGAGTACAAGATGTGGGAAGAAAAACCTTAGTCTAATCGGCCACAAAATTGGTATAGAGCTTGGCTATGGTTGTTGATGGCTAGGTATTATTAGGTTCTCTAATATTCACTCGATGGGATTTATGTTATCTTGGTTATACTGACTTGTACATCCCCTTTTTAGAGCATTTCTATTTATAACCTTAGATTCCCCTTATCTAAGTAGAACTAGGTAAATAAGTATGAATACTATTTGAATAGTTTTGGCGACTAATACTCTAAGGTATCAATTCCTACATCAAAGAAGTCTACTAGGGCAAGATCTAAAGTTATTGGCCCAATCGATGATTGACATGGATGAGGTTTTATAGGGATTCGTTCTATTTTAGAGTTAATAAAATCCGTTGGATCCTCACTACCTATGAGGCTAAGATAAAAGAAATCTGGGTGATCAGCGACTGGGATTAAGATCTGACTCTAGAGGCTCTACAATGAACAAGAACTTGATGATGAACAGATGAAAAACAGGATGGATTAAACCTATCCAGATTATGGAGCAGGAGAGTGAATAAAAGGTTACCTCATGAACTATGGTTGTCGACGCCATCACGCGAGGAAGAAATGGAAGAAGGTCAGTGAGCGGTGGAGCAACTCGTGGTGATTCGCCTGCGTTTGTTGGGCTCGTTGAGATTTTGGGAGCTCTGGTGATGAGAAGGCGTGAAGAAGAAGAACGAAAGGGCGAAATGCTTTATAGGGGTATGATGACCTAACCGAGATCTAGGACGATTAGGTGTTGTTTGTGGGCAGTAGTGGGTTGGCTCAGTTTGCGGAGAATTCCAATGGCTCGGAATTTCAAAGTTTATTAACAAACTCTGAAATTAGGGGCATATGTTAACACCAAAATTTGATCAGCCTACAAACATGATCGCTTGATGAATGGAGAACTAATCGGCTCATGGAAGGAAGCCAATTGATACAATGAGAGCTGATCAGACGGGTTGAGAATGGATTGGGTCCAATCAAAGACGGAAGGTTATCCAGATTGATTCAGGTCTAAGGAGGAGTCATGGGAACCATGGTAGCGTATTTTATATGTATAGAATATATTTTGTAAGATATGCAAGTTTAATTAGCTTTGTAAACTTGTTAGAGATAGTTTCCTTATGTGTTTAGGAAATAATGTTTAGGCGTTGTTTATACTTGCATCGGACTCTTATAATTTCGACGTATAAATATAGATCCCCTGAAATCTTGTGAATAAGCAACAATCATACATCAACACAACCTTCGGCACATCGCCACCCTACCTCATCTAGGTTTACTCCAGCGGGTTCTGACTCTCGATGCAGAGCTGCATCGGTTAAGTCTAATCTCCAACGAAGGGGTAAGTCTCATCACTATCCTGATACGTTCATTCTCTCAAAGGCTGTATCGGTTATATACAACCTCTTAGTCAGATCAAACGTTTCACATCATGTTTGTGTGATGCATATCGATTCATCGGTTTCCCTCTGCCATCCTCGGTCTCGTGCTGCATCGATTAGGTCCGACCTACGAGATCTGTGGTGGTAGATCGAGCCATTGGCCCAACAGGTTCTCAAGAGATATTTTATCAGAATGAGTAGCCGATGAGTTATCATTATCTTGCACTTCACTCCTAGTGTATCGGCTGTTCGACCAATACACACACCGATTGATCTGGTCCCGTTGGATTTGGCCTGATACTATCTCGGTTAGGTGCAATCTATCAAATTCATGTCCGACAATGCTGGCGTTGAGATCTAGCGGGTTTTGTCCCCCATCGACTCAAATAGCTGATGAGGTTATAGGTTAGATATAGGCCTACATCGAACATTCGGCCGATAAGCAGTCGATGACCTCGCTCCATATTTTTCATCGGTATGTTTGATCTAGCCTTCATCGTCTTTGTACCTTTATCCTCGGCCTCATACTCTCTCGGTTTGGTCCGATCTCTCTAGGTTGGCTCTAACAGTGCCATTACAGTGGTCACTGGTCCTCATGACTTTGGGGGGATTGGGATCCCGCTCTTTGCTTTCACCACTTACCCTGTTCGGAGCGTCATCGGCTCTTTAGCCGATAAATCCTTTAACTTATTACTGCTTTATCAGCTTTTCAACCAATACTCGAGCGCTACCTTCCTATCGGCCGCCAACCAAAAGAGTGAATCGTATCAGCCTATCGTTTGATTGGCTTGTAGATGTTATCCTCTCTATCTCCTTATCAATTGTAGTATCAAATTGACTGGCACATCCTCGAACCTTAAATATTAAGAATCTGTATTGGAGCTAAGAAGAACTCCTAAGCATTCGCGTGACCAAGGCGCCATCCGCTCCAATCGGACCTCCGTTGGCCCTCTTACGTCTTCGCTCAATCCGGTCGACCCCCGTGAGATTTGGCACATAACAAAAATGATGTAAAGAGTACCGATCTATTTAATGCTATGATGTCTTCAACCATAATCTTGGTAGTATTAGCTATTGCTCAGACTAAGCTACTTTTTATGAAAAGAAATAGTCAATCTGGTCAATAATATATATAATTGATAGGACCACTACGACTTTCGTGGTCTTGCCAAGACTAGCGGTATAGTCAGATCCTCAACATGTAATAGTGGTAAGACCACTATGACCCGATTAGTTTCGTGAAAATTAGTAACGTAATCAAGACTTTGACCATATTTTTAATGGTAAGATCGCTACAACCTTACTAGTACTATGAAAACTAACGACCTAATGTTTAGGTGGGATAACCTTTCCGCCTAAATTGGTCTCACGAAAATCAATGGCGTAGTCGTAGCTTTGACCATTATCTAAGTAAAAGAACATTTTCGCCTAACCTGGTCTCGTGAAGAACAGCAACGTAGTCAGATCTTTGACCACATATATTGGTGCTCAAATTGGTAAGTGGATGCATATTTTATGTGGCCAACATGGATTCATATTTATTTTTTAACTCATAGGCATATTGAAAGGCTATGGTTTTCTTTAAGCTTCTTATCAAAAATAGCTTTTCAATTGTATCGCTTGTTTTCCACATATGAATTCTGTATTTGGGCAACGACACGCTATGTGTTGTCACCATTCAAGATCTATGCCCATATCATTATCTTAGATGTCATAGGTTAAATGTCAAAATAAGGACTAGTCGAGATAGATGGTGTGAATAATATCTCAACAACTATACTGAATGATCATGCCAGTTACTTTTGCGAGATATTGTCCAATAGTATGGTGATGATATGAGGTGTCATCACTGATTGATGTATATGCCTTAATTATCATGGTAGATGACATGAGGAGATCCTCAAGCCCTTTGTTTATGAGCAGATCACCTCCATCATCAATATCCTAAGTATTTGGGATAGACAACATGGATAAAATCTCGATAAAATATGTCAAATAGTACTGGTTATTTTTTTGTTAGAAATTATCCCGATGCGGCAACTTTTTCACAACTATCCCAGACGATATCAATGACCGTTGTAAAATATGTTGCTATTATTTCTAAAAGCAATTTCTAAAAAAAAATATAACAAAAAAATATCGAGAATGTAATCGAAAATTAGGATATATGAAGCATATTCATATTGTATATTTTATCATATTTACTATAATCAAGCAAGATTTATATATGTATTAAAAAGGATAAGCCTTCAGACTATAGTCGGTCTAACATGACATGAGCATGAGCTCGTAAAATAAGTAGTGTATAAAAAACTATTTAGGTAAATATAATAAATTTTTTATCTAAACATGATACGATAAATTAAATAAAATATTACTTACGTGATTATTTTAAAAAAATCAGTCTACTATGTACCTTATTATGTACTACTCAGATATAGTCACCATCATGTCTCCAGTATATTCTATGTGTATACTATAACACACATGCATGCATCTAATTCGATTGTCTACCAACCTCGTACGGATGCACGCATGGCGTTGTTTGTTGGCTCATGAATCCTAAATAGTTGACTTGGGTTTGCACACGTGTTGTCGATGCTAGCTATGTACGGCGCATATCCACAAGGTGCTTCGGCCCAAGGCTAGTTAGCTCAATTAGCGCTTTGTTAATACATTAGAATGATAAAGTGAAGATCCATATTTTTATCGGTGCATAGTCTCATTGTCAACCGATTATTGGATATTAGTTTGGGAGTTATCAAACCAGGTCCTCGATTCGAGGCTCCGAGATTAACTTTTGATCTACTCTTTTCCATGTCAGCGATGGCTTAAAGCCAAGTCAATTATAGTAGATCAAATTGTCAAAGATTGAGATAGTGATAGTTCCAATCTAGAGATGAATGTATTTTGGTAGCGTCATATCACTCTATCCAAAGTAGTCGTAGCATCCTCGTCGAAAACTTCACCTCTCAATATCACATCCTTTTATACATAACATCAAGTATCATAACGACAAACATTGTCATCTATCCAGTAGCCACACATGTGAACATGAAAATCCTTCTCGAACGCACTTGCTTAGGTGTAAGACTGATTTGTCCATGTTCTCACATATGGATGTGTGCAAGCAGATCCTCTAGTCTTTTGCATGTAATTTGGTCGATGATAGGTGTCGATTAGAGATCACATACTTGCATTGTTATTTTTAACCTAGCATGAGTTAAGACGAGTTACGACGACGCAGTAACATCCAAACTTAAACGAACGTACAAAATAGAAAAATCCACAACTCAATATATAATTAGCAATAAAGGTAAAATTAATATAAAAATAAGATATCATAATGATTATGAAAGTATAGAGTTGTCGTAAATCCCAATAATTATGGTTCCAATCTAAAATTAAACGTATTCTAGCCATATCATATCTTTTGATTCAAGTTGTGTGACATATCTTATCAAAAAATCCGTCTTTAAATATCATGCCTTCGTGTATCCTTTTAATACCACCGACCTCTACTTATAGGATAACTGTTGATAAATAATAATATAACCATATATATGATGTATAGAAATGGATTGATATAAGGATATATACAAGTCTATAACGAGAGAGACACTAGTCATTACATCCGCATCCGCCTTTCTGCCCGAGCAGTTGAGCGCGGGCCACCGGTTCTTCACAAATATCAGACCTAAACATCGATACCGACAGGATTGAGTACGGGTCCCTTTGCTTAAGATACGCGAGGCATCTGTTTATCGTGTTTCCGCGTAAGGTCCAGCCAGCTTATCGATGTCAGAAATGAGCTCAAAATCACTTGGAAATCTCAAAACAGCGATATGACTAGCACGTGTACGGCAGCACATAAATACGCCGTTTCAAGAAGAAAAAACACCAGAGACGAGGGACGAACGGTGCCCGGTTGATCAACGAGCACGCATCAACGAAAAGCGGCTGGTATGGTGAGGATGGTGCATCGGTGCGGGAAACTGTTCGAAAGCAACGGCGTGATGTAACGCCACGGGGACAATGTGATGCAGACTTGTCCAGGCTGAATACGGCTGTAAACAGGATGGAAAATCTCGACTGTTTCCGGTGCGTTTCCCTTTTTTTGGGACCGTTTGAGCCGGTATAGAAAATTCCCGATAATGGAAACGAAAACGGTAATGTTTCTCGCAAACGGGAGATATGTTTTTCCAAACGTTTTGTTGGTAACTATATTCAGCCCATAATTTTCGAAATTACTAGCAAATTCTCGAAAGTGCTTCTCTAGTCTCCAGTCCAGCCCATTAGATGCCTATCCACCCGTGGGCCCATTAGATTTAGTTGAAGAATATAATTAAAGTTTTCTTTAACATCTCTTTATATACTTTCTTCTCTTCACTGTTATATTATATAATATTCAATCTGAATTGATTTGGATGATTTTCAGTGGCCCGATGTTTTTATTGTGACAATAGTTATATTGTTTATTAAACTTACATTGTATCACTAATTTATTGTCATATTATGTGGCATTATATAGTTACATATATATACTAAATAAAACCATGGATAACATGATGATATAAGTATCAAGTTATATAATCAAATATTAAACACATATTGATGTTACAGTTATCTGATAGAAATTTTTGGATCATTATGGTTATATTTCTATTTTGATAGTTCTTAGTTCTAATAATCTGATAACCAATATCGTCATCATTTTTTATTTTATAGGTCCGATTTTATTTGCGAGAAAAAAATATAATAAAGAAAATAGGAGAGGGGTTTTCTTACCGTTTTCATCACAAGTCCAGAGTAGTACTACTAGAATCTGTTCCTATTGAATTTCTTTTAAGTGTCCTAGTACATTACTTAAAAAAATATAATAGAGTAATAAAATATACAGATATATATCGACCAATGCCCAATTCCGTGGACGGACGTCCGACCAAACACTTGTGAAAAAGTGAAGGGCTAGACGCACTGGGTGTCGTGCCCAAAAATCCACTAATAATTTCTAAACAAATTTATATATTTAATCCTCATCAAAAATCAACTGAGTTACACAAACCTGAATATACAATTTCAACATAACTAAACTAAAGCGGTAAATACAAGACACTTAGTAATTAATATGAAAAAAAATGCAACTAAGAAGGAAAACTAACTAGGTTTTAGCTCCACAACCACAAACAGCTCAATTAGAGTCTTCTACTTAGAAATCCTTCTTCAACTAAGATTAATAATTCTTACAAGTTGAGTATATGAAATAATTAGTAAGTCACATAATAAATATGCATATAAACAAAAAATAATAACGGATGGTATAATAAGCCTTATTTATAAAAGCAACATTTAATAAACATCTTAGAGTAATTAAATAGCAAAGTAATTAATCAATATTAAATTAACATTAAGTAGCACACTAGTGCTACATAGGCCTAAGCCAACTCTAAACAACCACTCTGGTTAAAAAATCCAATATCTTTATTGTAACCAATCACCATCAATTAATAATTTATTATCAATATTGAATAGTATGAGACTAATCATGAAAATATTATTAGTCTCACCCATAATCACAGACACGACTAGTTGAATAGTTTTACTCTGGTCAAAGATAATCAAAATTTCCCACAAGATATAACCTCAACATCATGTTAACTATGCATCGCAATAACCAAAAGTTCCTAAATAGAGATTATGCTAGGACCCTTCGCATAACAAGCCAAATATAATAGTCACAGGCCAAGTCCTCGGTAGAGGTGGCCTAATTTCTAGGCAATAAAAACTCTTAGCTACATAATATGGACTTAATACTGTTATATAAGACTCACGCCTATCGGCATCACCACCTATAAGCTAAATACACCATAGTGCCACCGACTACGACATGCTAAACTACAAGTCCAACCATTGTCTATGTTGACTTATGATTATTACCATAAATACTTTATAATAGTAGCCCATAAACCGGTTCTAAATTGTCATAGGCACAACTATCACAACCATTTGATCCCAACCCTCCATTTAGTAAAGTTTTAGTTGATAAAGTATTAATTATCTATTAACCAAACATGACCATTGTCATGAGCCACCATTAATTAACCATAAGTAGAAGGGAAACATTAGTTTTCCCATTAGTAATTTTAGAATTTTAAGAATGGCTAAGCAATTACACTAAATGTCTAGCTAAATTATTATAAAAAGTTCAATCCAGTAAAATTATATCCCAAGGTATCATAATCAATGCAAACTAGCCATAACAAAGGAGTATATGTTCCTAGCATCCAGTGACATTTAAAAATAAATGCATATTTAAAATAAAGCAATAATTTAAATATAGGATCAATATGCTTAAAGGGATTTTAGACTTGCATAACTTATCTTACAATAAAAGGTCTTCAAATAGTCTTCTAGAACTTTTTTGACAAACTTGCAATCCTCCGAAATGACAAAAACTACACGCTAACACGTAAAATAAGAAAAAATACTAAGAAACTCCAAAACGTAAAATAAGAAAAAAATACTAAGAAACTCTAAATAAACAATACAAATAAAATTCATAAATAGGTAGATATTGAATTTAGATAAATTATGGGACTTAAAGGAACTCATTCCGAGTTTGTATGGATTAGTTATGAATTAATGGAATTTTAATTCAATTAAAACCTACTTAAAAGGCCTAAACAATTTATTGAGTCATATTTAATTATTTTACTATTAGAAAAGGATATTAATGGCATCACCCAAGAGAAAGGAGAGGTTGTGGCCACTGACATATGGGACCCACGTATCTCTAAGAGAGAGGGATGGGTCTACAGTAGATCTAGTCCATAGAGGAAGTACATGGGTTCATTGGGATGGACGATTGAGATTGGTTTGACCGAAGTTGACCAAGAATGGACGGCCAAGATCGATCCTAATCTGGATCGCCACACAAGATGACATGCACGCAACATGTGGCGACCATGGGGGCAAAGACAATGAGGTGGCAACTAACGAAACAACTAACATGGTGACCACATTGGCACACCAGCGATGAGAGACATGGGACCCAATGGTTTCGGTGACAGGGACCGCGGCAGTGGCAACAGAGGACACCGGGATGCATAGGAGAACACAGCCATGCTCATTAGCAGCGATGTGATGAGGTTCAATGTCGGACGGTGATCAACGATGAGCTCTAAACGATCGTAGCCTTTGGGTGGTTAGCTACAACAAGGTTCTGGCAAGCTGTGGCTTAGAAGAAAAGGTGACCAGGGTTCCTGCCTTCACTGTGGTTCTAAGGGAGGTTGCGGTGATCTTTGACAATGGTTGAGTTGATGGTGAGCAACGGCTGGAGTTGGCGGCCCATAATGGAGAGAGAGAAGATAGTGAGGATGCAGCTAGGAGGCAGCGAAGAGCTTAGGTTAGGGGTGGAAACTAAAGAGACCCTAGGATGCTATATATAAGCTTGAGAAGAGGAGATGGCCCTGGAGATAGTGGAAAAAGGCGATGGAAAAGCTGGGTTTTATCCCGAGTTCACGGGTAAAGGTTAGGGCTTGATTCCACGCGTTCTGCCTCCGAATCTTAGGGAAAACAGAAAAGAAGGGTGAGAAAAAGATTTCCCCTCAATTGATTTTGGAAGGCAAGTGACGAAGCGATCTAATCAGACATGGGAGGCGGCAATATCGTGCAACCATAGGACTTCGGCTAGAGATAGGAGACACACCTGATAGGTGGGGCCGGGGTCTACCTATCGACAACCGTGAGTGATGACAGCGCATAGGGCTACCTTGCTAGGCTGGTGTGTGTGGCTGCTAGGCTGGTGTGGCATTAGCTTGGGCCAATGTCCTTACAAGCCGCAAAGAAGGAAAGGCCAAGGTAGAGGGAAGCAAGCCGTTTCAATGGTGAGCTAGGTTGAAAGAAAAAGAGCAGCTCGCATGAGAGAAAAAGAGAGAGGCCAAGGGATAAGAGATAGGCCGGCTTTGGTTGGTTGGGCAGCAGGAAGAAGAGTAGGAGGGAGGATTGGGACGAAAAGGGCCGAGGACTAAAATATATTTTTAAATGGATTTTTAACTTAAATAAATACTGTAATATTGTTTAATTTATTAAAAATATTTTCCATGCTGAAATAATTCCAATGAAACCCTAAAAATACTAGAGCATTCAAATTATTTAATAAAATTTTATCTAGGGCAATTTGATGTTGAAATTTTCGTAGATTTTTATCCCATCACTTCCTTTAATTATTAAATAATTTCTAAAAATTCTTTTTTGACAGTAATTTATAATTAAACGATTTTTATGGTATGACAAGTCCTTCCTCTTATAAGAATTTTGTCCCAAGATTCGGAACGGCTAGCAAGAAAATAGGTAGAACAATCTTTCCTTATTTTGTCTTTCTCGAGATCAATTGACTATACCAATCTGATATAACATCATTGACTTCTTTCTTCTTTTCTCACTTAAAGAGATTTGACTTTCAAGCTTAATCCACGCATGGATACTTACTTATTTTGCCTTTTTGAATTTTTCATCACTTCATTCGTAATAAGATATTTGCACTAGGTTTACAAAAGTTGTGGTATCTATTATGATTCAACTTCGCTCTTGCTCGTCTCTCAAATACACATGATTCTAAAAAATTTATAAAAAACTACAAATCTCATGTTGCCACATCTTCCTAACTCAAAATTTCATGATAGATTATATCGACAACTTACTAATCCAATTTTCTTGGTAGTTTTTTTTTTTGCAAACTCAGGAGAACAAGAACTACCATTTCTTGGATAGATTTAACCAGATATTTAGACCAAATTTTGGGATTTTCTAACTTGTGAACTACCCAATAAAAATATTCTAACATACAAATTTACCTTCTCATTGGACATAACATATCTTGCTGGTATTTCAAACACTCTATAGATGTTTCTCATATAGTTAGTTTCTTCTAACTTTCGTATTATTTGATAAGTAGTCACCCAGATATACTATAAAATCTTTACTTATGATATAATTATATACTACTTAACAGTAATATTAATCATTCATAACTTTTCAGATGTCTCTTAAAACCGGGCAATCCATCCTTAATTCTATCCTTTATTATTTCAACTAATTTGGTGAATAATGATTCGTTACAAAGGGCTCTTTATTGACCACCTTTCTACTTATTGCTTTCAAAACAAGATTACCTTGGCTTTCCCCTCTCATAAAAGAATTTGTATTTATATTTTTGATGTCCTTAACTATTCGAATAGTTTAGTTTTTGGTAGGAACGAGGAGAACACTATATTTATTTTATTATTTAAAACTTCTTTCTTATCTACTCGATACTTTATATATGTGGGGGGACTTACTTTTTATATAATACTTGATATGTGATATTTCTACCAAAATAAATACACATATTCCTATCAAAATAAATACACATTTATAAGAGCATATCTGTTGCACTAATAATCATCCTATACCAACTATAGCCAAAGCAAGAGCTTACTACTAGTAGGCCCCAGTTTAAGGCAAGCAGGAACTAACAGTGGTTCCAATTTCCAAACAGCAGGATTGAGCGGCAGCTTATGGCAAAACAAATGAGCCCGAGGGCGAAATGGTAAATGGGCCCACCACCCCACCGGCCAAAACAATGGAGAGCGAGGAAAAGCATAATTGCATGTGATGGATGAGACGATGCATGGGCGGCCGACCCTGCACCGGCCTCGTCTCGTCTTCTTGCTGCCTTTTCTTCCCCCAGGCCTGCACCCCTTTTCCTTCGTCTTTCTGTCTTTTCACCCTTTGTTATTCACACTCTCACAGGTAACGACAACCAACTCCTCTTCTCTGCTCCTCCCAGCTCCACGTGTAAACTCACTCAATCTACACTACAGTACTAACTCTAGCCAATTAGTAGAGCCACATTGTTTGCCCTGTAAAATAAGTAATTATCAAAACTGAAATTTTAAAACTTTATAGTTGATTTTATAATATTTTTCATCTGGTTTATTTTCTAATATTATATTTTAAATTGCTAACTATTTATATATATATATATATAAGTTTTAAATCGTTTTAACTTATAATTAACTTATGGCCAATCTATGGAGCCGGTAGTACCAGGGGTTGTTTATATGACATTCTCATCGTCCTACAAAAGTTTTAGCAAAATGTGACATGCTACCCCATTATGTGGCCACTGATATTATACCGTGACATAAAATTGAGTTTATATTTAGTGGGCCTGATTCTAAAAAAAACGTGACACGCTATAGTTACCATATAAACCAAACGCCACTCTAAGTTGATCAAAATGTTGTAAAAGTTTGGCACTAAACCAAATAGCCCCCACTACTCCCTAATACTACTAGCTGCTGGTGCTCGTACTAGCATAGCAGTAGGCCGGGGAATCGTACATAGGAGTATAAAGCTAATCACCAGTTGAGCTGCGATTAGGATTACAGTATGAGCAAGAATATAATCTGTTGGCTCCTTTGGCGAGAATCATTCAATTCACAAGGACAATTTCAGCATCCATATCTCGCTGTTCAAACAGCTCCAAAAACGATACGATTCGCCACAAATTATGCTTACGCGCAACACAAAGACAGCGATCCCCTCTATAGGTGCGGCACCCGTCCATCCCGAATCTTAGGCTTCTTTTACAACGTGGATTTTTTTTTTCAAAATCCTACGGAATTTACAACGCGGAGAATTTTCTGAATCCTTCAGAATCTAAACTAGTCCATGCAAATTTCCTATATTTTAGAACTTTTTTAAATGCAGGATTTTCAAAATACAAAAATAAAAGAAAATATAGAAATAGATTGTCACGTGCTATACAATAGATATGATTTTAAAACAGGTAAATGCTAAAGGTAATCTGTTTGAATGGTTCACATGAATCGAAACAAATGAAGTTCGGAGGAAAACATACGTGGAAGAGACTACAGAGGGAAGGCGTGCGTATTGGACTTTGCAAAGAAAAATGATACTAGAAAAAGAGCGTGAGAGAAAATTCCTATAAAATGAGGGTACAGGAAAACAATCCTGAAGTGCAATCATATTCTGTTGTTCCAAATAGTGTGGAAGAAAATATTTCCCAAGGATTCTAAACCTTCAAGGACCCTTTGATTCGTCTGTAAAGAAAACATAGGAGATTAATAGGATTTGGATCCTATGTGAAACAAAGGAGCTTTTCTCGATCTTATATTTTTCATATTACCGTATTTTCTGAATGCTAGGTCTCGGCGGAGGCGGCAAAAAAATTTACGAATTTCCTTTAATGCGAGCTTTTAGAAGACATTTTCCCATTACGTCCATGTTAAAAACGTTCATTCTCATCGTGCAATGCACAGCTTTCCTTCCATGTCTTTGCCGTCGGCGTGTATTCATTATACACTGATAACTGGACGGTTATAACGATAACCGCTCAAACTTCAAATTTTACCAAATTTTGTCCATGCGCTGCCTGTCAGTCAATAGGATCAATTATTGATCGATTATCGCCGTATTTGTCGTGATACTTTTGATAAGGTGTATTTGAGTGAAGTAGAAAAATATAAGCAAAATGAGATAAGATATTAACCTATAATTAATTATTTTAAACCGAAAAAATAAATCAATATAATTTTTCAAAAGGACCTTCATACAATTTTTTTTATATAAAAAAACGCACCGAAAATCATGCCAGTGGAAAACGGAGCATTTATTCTCTTTATCGTCCGAACGAACTCAGAGAGAGAGTAGTCCATACGGGCGGGCGGTCTGCTCCTGTGAGGATGGACGAGGATATCGGGAGTAGGGAAGGGTGAACTGAACAGAAGAGAGGAGGGTGTGTCAATGTCCATGTGGACGACTGGCATGGACGAAAGGGAAGACGGCAACAAAGGCAAGGCAGGGGAGAGAGAGATTGAGAGGGAGTGACAGATGGGAAAGGGCCCCACGGCTGCTGCTGCCTTCAGGTATCCGCACATGTCTCTCCGACACGGCCACAGCCAGTCAAGCCCAAGGGGAAAAAAAAACTCGTTCTCCTCCAGTACTACTCGTGCGCTACTAGTAATAGTAGTGGTAAAAATCTCCACGCGAAAACGTACACTCAACTCCGTCTACTGCTGCCTGCCTTCGCTTTTGGATCCCATCAACTGAACTGTTGGGCAGATGATATGAACACCTGCCTTCGGTCCACGCCACCCTGCACGCCTGTCACACCCCCCTACTGCTGTCAGAGGAGTATCTCATCCCCACAACCGCTCTAATCTAATCTCTCATAGGACTATCTGACCAACACAAACAGCAGTAACCACTCAAAGCCACAGACACATAGCAAAGCCCAATCCTAAATCCTGATTGACACAGCAAGCCACTACATGTAGGAGCCAGATCCTCTATCTTGTAAGTCGCGTAGCTTCACGATCACTGGCATGTATGTCCATAGCGAAGTAAACCCATATGCCAATGACAGTAAAGATAGTGACTTAAGATTGAGGATCTCGTTCCCTGCAAGTATGCAGCTTTGAACCAGGTTAAACCCACGATGCATCTTCTTAATCAAAAACCCACAACTCCTCAAAGCTACTGTCTTTCAAACCCTAGCTGTTAATTCAGGATATAACATTAGAGGATACTCCACCTTTTCGGTCTGGTTACCAGACCAAGTGGATTCCCTGCATACTTCTGCCACGGCTTTAAATAATGGATCATTTTGATACTCCAACTTTTCTGTCTGGCGACCTGACCAAGCGGACTCCCTGCAAAACTTCTGACACAGCTTTAAATAATGGATCATTTTGCATCCTAAACGTGACCATGTTAGACCATGTGTGGCAAATCACCAATTCCACCAGTAAACAATTTTAGCCCAAACAACCAAAATGACAGTAACTAGTAGTTCATTTTTTTTAGTTAACTAAAACAGGCAGCCATGGATAAGTACCAACCAGACAAATCCTGGAATAAATCCAGCTGATGCCCACACACACCATTAGTTGTACATGGCAAAGAGTCTCTCATCCTGTCGTGGGCAAAATGGCACTACTCCAGTAATTTTGCTACCGGTTGCATCTCAGATCGTACTACGCCCCAGGGCCCATGGAGAAATATGGGTATTTATGATGATGCATTAATCATGCATGCAGCAAAGTCAGATTTGGTCAACAAGAATAATTCTTCTTTGCTTAAATCCATCAACCATGGACCTACTCTACCATTGATCAAACTACAGTAACAGATGCTTAAAACTGGAGTTATATTGATACTACTCCCGTACTCCATGACCCGAGATCACCAGATCAAGGACAAAGATCATGGACAAAGACGATAGTAAAGCTACTACCGCATGTTACTCCTACTAGCCAACAAAAGGAATCCAAAACAACACCAGACACAACATGACAGTATGACACCCAAGGCTGAGGGAACTGACAACAGTGTCACCCAGATTCCCAGATGCAGCAAAAGCTACTCCTAGAAAACAAAATACTCACTATTCCACACAAACAAGATGAATGCAACATAAGAACTATCTGATCGATTCGAATCAAGTCAAGCAACCAAGATCATTAGCATCATGTAAACTACTTGCCAACAAATCTGAAGTAGTACTATCATGCAAGCATCCAGGGCAGAATATATCATATGCTGATGGAATCGACAAGGCGGTGAAAATTATAGAGTAACCGACAATAATCATCTTTTTCATCTCGGGGAAACCACAAAAAGGAGACATATTTTGTCAATCTCCACGCCGCAACACACAAAACCAATCCAGACATCACGTCTTCTTAACCTGAACCAGAGGACCAGACCAACTCATAGCAACAAAAGCATCATCACACGAGCAGCAGTGAAAACTAAACCGAAATCTCAAGAGCAAAAAAACCAATCCAGACATCACGTCATCTAAACCTGAACCATAGGACCAGACCAACTCATAGAAGCAAAAGCATCATCACACGAGCAGCGGTTAAAACTAAACCGAAATCACAAGAGCAAAAAAAGGTAAAACAAAAGGCGGCTCCTTCATAGGAGGCAAGCGCGGCGGCAAAACTAAAGCAATAGTCCGAGATTTAGGCGAGATCTAAGGGGGGAGAGATGGAGTAATCCATCACTTGTGGCAGTCGCGGGCGATGTGTCCGGCCTCGCCGCAGTTGTAGCAGGAGCGGTCGCCTCCACTGCCGAACCTCCCGCCTCCGCCTCCTCCACCGCCGCCGTTGAAGCAATCCCTCGCGAGGTGGCCGGTCTCGCCGCAGTTGTAGCAGGCGCCGCCGCCACCACCACCGCCGCCGCCGTTGAAGCAGTCCCTAGCCATATGGCCCATCTCGCCGCACTTGAAGCAGCCGCCGCCGCCGCCGCCACCACCCCCACCAACGCCGCCACCACCGCCGTTGAAGCAGTCCCTGGCCAGGTGACCAGACTCCCCGCACTTGAAACAGCCCCCACCAGGGCCACCCCCGCCGGATCTCCTCCCTCCGCCCCAGCTACCGCCGTAGCTGCGGCCGCCGCCGCCAGATCCGCCCCCACCACGGGACCCAAAGCCTCCTCCACCACCGCCGCCGCCACCGGCGCCGCCTTTGACGAAGGATCCGTCGGGGCCTGTGACGTCGACGGCCTTGGTGCGGCCGTCTTCGCTCTCGGAGATGGCGAACTCGACCTGCTCGCCCTCGGCGAGGGAGCGGAAGCCGTCGGCCTTGATGGACGACTGGTGCACGAAGAGATCCTCGCTGCCGTCGTCGGGGGAGATGAAGCCGAACCCCTTGGTGTCGTTGAACCACTTCACCGTCCCCCGATGCCTCGCCGCCGCCATGGATCAAACCTTAGCCCTCTCCTCCCTCCGATTAGGGTTTGATTTGATTTTTTTTTCCCCTCACCTCGCACCGCGTGTGCGATCTTATCTGTTTCCTTGGACTTGCCCAAGGCGACTCCATTTATAGGCGGCGGCGTGCAATACGAGGAACTCGAGCCGGGAGGCAGGGGGAGACCACCCGCGGGTGGATCGGACGGCCAGGATCGCGCGTGGAGACGTGTGGGCTGGGCCCACTCGCACGTGTGGGCTGGGCCCACTCGCACGTGTGGGATAACGGCCCAGCTGTCAGGGTATGGGACCCGCGCGAGGGAGGCCGCGTGTGGCCGTATGACGGGTGGGGCCATGCCGAGGGAGGTGTGTGATTCGATGCTCGCGGGTTGGGGCGTGCGGTGATCTTGCGATTCATTCCGCGTATGATAATGTGTGTACACTCGTGTGGTGTGTCGGTGTTTGTGCCACACAACACAATAGGGACTCATGTCTCCTACTCGGCTGGTAAATCGTACAGCTCCTCTACTGTACACTCCACTCTGCTCGTGCAACCAATCTTGCCCCGTGCTAATCTTATTACTCGTGTGTTGTGTCGCTGATTTTACCATCAGTACGTTTTTCAACTTTTCTAAACGGTATTTATTTTTTCTAAAAAATGTTTAAAGTTTTTTTAAAAGAAAATCAAATGAATCTATTTTTTATACATGATTAATTATTAGCTAATAAGGCATCTAGTTTCACATGTGGCTATTCAACTCAACAATAAATTTATCAACTCCTTAAATTTCTTTGTCTCGTGATTAATAGTGTGGTTCATAGGATTTTTAAATCACTAAAAGTGTATCTAGTTGATTGTAGATAATCGATGATAAAACAAATTAAAATACTAATGTATTTAATAAAGATAAAATATAGGTCTTAGTTACTATGATGATTGTATGAATACATGATGACTTACAAAAGAAATCAAGGTTAAAAGACCCAAAATATTTAAATTTATTTTTTTTAGAATTTGAGTCATAAAAAAAACCATCTGAGGGCTCAAGTCAATATTGGTATTTATGTCTTTAGGTGCTCAAACATTCTTTTAATCTTTACAGAGAAACACATTACATAACACCCATAAAAAAATGGATTTAGTATAGCTCCTATATTGGAAGTTATGATAGTTGAAATCAGAACCTCCGATCTAGAGCTCTTTGTATGCTGAGAAAGGGTGAATGGAAAGTTTCGTTTGGTGCTCCTTATCGAGACAGAGATGGCTAATCAAAAGTTTCGTTGGTTGATAACTGAAGTTTTGATCCCTCTTCTCATAAGATAGACAAGTGTGAAACAGAAGTTCTATTTAGTTTGAATAGAACATTCGTAATCCAAATATAAATATGTGAGTAACAACTTATTTTGAGATAGGTTGAGTATTTAATAGTTCTCATTCTGTTTTGGGAGGCTGGCTCTTGCACCTTTTTAGACCTATATCTCCTTAGCCTCTCTATACCAAATTCACCTTAAATCTTGAGCATCTCTTGTGAGTTTGGTGAGGGTTTTGGATTTGAGTTATATAGAGAGTTAGGGATTAAATCTTGAGCACTTGTGGATCAGGGCTTGACATCCATCTTCAAACTTATTACCCTTGGCAATTCTCTAGTTAGTAGGCTAGGTGGAGATCGTGAGCTTCTTGTCTTGTAGATAGTCTAGAAAAGTTTGCGAGAGATTTATTTCACCCCTAAAAGAAAATGAAATACTCAGTAAGTGAAAACTAAGCTAGCTTCTAGAAGGTTACTTGGTAAAATAAGCTTCATTTCATGTAGGAGCCCGTTATCCAAGCTAGTTGCTTGAAAACGTAGTATGTTTTAGCGGTCACTTAAAGGTGAAAGCTTTCTCCTGGTTGATAGCTTGGTGAGGCTTATGATTAAAATAGATTTGGTTCCTTGGAACACCTCAACATACAATAGGCTCTTTGGATTCAATCTTCAGATAAAAATTTTGTCTTTTATCTCCTCTTTTGGTATCTTATATTCTCATGCATCTCTCTATACCTGTAGGATTAACTCATGACTTATTCTCTCTACGAGAATGAAGGGACTAGAAGTTATGATCATAGGTATCGGAATTTCTGTTTACCTCTCTCAGTCTCGATGAGTGTGTTGATCGGAAGTTCCGATGATTACAACCAAAAGTTCCATTCTATATTTAATTTTTACTGCGAATATTTTTTAGGAGTGCCTATTTACCCCCTTAAGATCCTTTTAATCACAAGAATAGAAAAAAAACTGTAGGAATAACGTAGAAATGCATGAGCAAAATAAAAAGATTGGAAAACAAGAGCTTTTTCTTGAACTAGCTGAATACACATGTTTTGCTATGAAAAAAGAAAATATATTATAATATTATCTAAAATGAATGAAAATACTCCGCGTCTTTTTTTTATGAATTATGTTACACATCTTTTTTACTATAAAAAATTTGTATAGATAACTATTCATTTAGATTTAATTATTTTTTAATATTGCAAGGTTTAAATGATTATTTGTAAAATTTACCATACAAAATGGGTATGGTGGTAGATAAAGGTAAGGTGGTTGATAGAGGACTCACCAGTCCTTAGGCCAACGTGATCAGTGGCTCCGGCTCGTCCAAGATGCACCTCCCTAAGAGCTACTCGTGCCTTGCAGAGCACGCGGGGCGATGGCTCCTAATTGGAAAACAAGTTCTCTTTCATAACATCTACTCTCGTTTGGATCCTTAAACTCCTCATGGCCTATCTAACCACTCTTCATGCACCATCCCTAAAAAAAAACTTCTTGCAATGAAGTAAACACAACTCCTGCGCAAAAAAAAAAAAAGGATGGATAGAAAAGCAACAGGCACAGACTAAAACAGTTGATTATCTCATTTCATTAAAAAAAATCGATTACAGAAGCACTCCCCAACATCAACTGCCACCTGACATTCTACCATGTCAAAAGGTAGTACGGCAATAGTTCTGGAACACAGCGGTTGCAACTTGCAAGGGACGGTTGGTATGAAATCATTTAGTACAGATCATGCAGTGTATTTCTACAGATATTTTGGGTACAGTTTCAGGCATCTACAAACATCACAGCCAGTGACACAAAGCAGTTCTATTGTGGGTGTCACTGCAGAATCTGGAAAGGGAAGAACCTCACACGGCGAGTCGTTTTCCAAATTCGGATAAGCAGTGAAGGCAACGTTTAACGTGCTTGTAAGCAAGCACCGTGACAACTCCTGCCCAGTGCATCTCAGTTCCTACACCTGCAGAAGATGGGCGACAAGAAGTCCTGCAGCGGAAGCAGCTTTTCATCACAGCTCAGCACATCTGACCTCTGTAGCTACCGGCCAAGGCCATGGCTGCCTCATGATGGGCAAACATTAGGCTAATCAGAGTTCATGATTAAGGCCCTGATGATGGCCTTTAACTACCGTGTCTTGATGAGGAATTCCATCTTTAATGTGCCCTCTAGTTGTGAGAATGTGGATGAGAAGATACCTGAAAAGTATAGAACAGTATTTTGGTCACCAAGATAGAAAAACTCGAACTTTGTGGATTGTACTAGTAAGCCAGAGAAGCTATCATGCAATAGGTACAGGTATTATACATGCAGAAGTTCTGTTCGGTTCACATCCAGTTGCAACCACTACTGATTATATGATCCATTGGAATTTGAGGGAATGAGCTAAATGCTCATGTTGCACATGTATAGGCTATGGAAATGAACAGAGCATTATACTACTATAACCTAACCATGTTTGAAATATGACGAGCAACCAGGTTTAACACAAAGATCAGCTAGAGATTCTTGTCTGCACATGTATAGAGCTTGATTCACTTCCCTCTACAACCTGAATAGTTGTATCCTTAATTGCAAGGACGTTCAGTCGACAGTCAATAACAAAAGCAGCAGCTTCAATGCCAACATGCCGTATGATCCATATCTACAGGCTCTGCCTCCTACAGACTAACCAACCAGTATCTCTCAATGCATCAATGGTCCCTAGCGTTCAAGTGTCATTTATGTCTCCATCGTAGAATTAGCACTAGCAGCTGTCTAGAGCCAGTGACAATTCATATGCTAGAGCCAGCTAGGCATCAGTACTATTGTCACCCTTCTTTTACTGGATAGACAACTAGGACAATTCTCAGGACCATTTCGTGCTGTACAATGTACATTTGACACCAACTGGTGTATCAAAATTTTCTACTCGATTAACAGATTTCATTAGAATTGAGCGTTTATATACTGTAAAACAACCTCACATCTACAAAAGCAAGTGTCAATCATCCTGAATAGCAAGAGTTAGTATAGATAAAGAATCAAGTTTTGGTTCCCCATCTTGCCTTTTAGTCTTTTATGCATCCTAAAGAATTAAAAGGACACAAATAGCCAAACTGGGCTTGAATCTGGAATGGAGTTATACGGTGGTAGGTTTGCAATAAGGGGAGATGAAGGAGGCCATCACTGCAGGAGTTGGAACAAGGAACTGCATAAACATGCTGCAGCAATGTCAGGAAGGGTTTCATGCAGATGCACGAATTCAAGTTATTTCAGGATTCTGTTGTGTTTAAGACTCGATGCTATCTTTTCTGACTTTGCTAACTGGCTGGTACGATATCCAGATCTCTCTTCCCTAATGATGCAATCACATCCAGGTGAGACACATTTGGAAGAAAAAGGGGGGAAATTGAACTTTAAGACCCTGAAACATTCTAATTCCATCCCAAGCCTGTACTGTTATTTGTTGATTTAAACCCTAAAAACATGCCATTTTGTCTAATCAAGCCCTTTGGTAGTATGATTAACAGTAGGTTAATATGGAAGTCAGCTCTTTCCACGTATGCCAGCCAGCTGCATGCAATAACTTGATGATGGAGGTTTGTATTTTCTGAATGGCCACAGACCATCTGGTTGAGTGTGCCCATGACTAAACTCCAGCCGCTATATTTGGTAACAATTATCACCCTTAAAGATGACTGCCACTTTGGAAGAAGATTCACCCATCACCACTTAACCTGAATACTCTGCTGAAGCCGGCTATTTCAAAGTCACTGTGCCTGCCGAATCACATGGTATTCAGCACCTATAATATTAGACGACATAGATCTGGCTACCTTTGGAAATTTCTTCACCAGTAAGGTGGCCAATGGAGTAACCTTATGACAGTTCATACTGAAATTTGCCCCTACTAGCATAAGGAACAGACACAATCTTACAGCTCCTCTCCAAATCCATGTCCGTTGGTAACAAGGTCATGCTGAGGCATACACTAGAAGTCCGACTGAGAGGCAAAATAGGTCGACAGAACACAAATTAACACATGATGATAGAAGAAGATGGGTTTGATGGGTGATAGAAAGCTTTGAGGCACGGGCAGCAGTGATCCAATGATGGGTTCAGGATGCCAATGCCAACAGCGGCGGAGGGAGGATGGGAGCTGGGCACCACGACCATGCCTGGACAGTGGCTACAGGTATACAGGTAAAACCAAGTACACTGTTGGCATATCTGACAAGATAAAAAAAGAGCAGATAAGATGAAAGTGATGGAAGCTGGACAATTGATGTTGCCGGCAAGAGGGTGATCGCTCTAGTTGCATTGGGTGGGGAAGATAGCTGGAAGAACAATAGGGAGAGGGAACAACCAAGACTCCCAGAGGATGGATTTGATTTCATGTCACATACATGATTTAATAGCTCGATAGTTCCAAATTTTAGTTTTTTTATACATACAGATGATGCATCCGTGACTGTCAGTTTCACATGGAAATAAATAATGGCCAGGTCAGAGGCAAAGCGGGATGCCATTAGACTCAATAAAATAGCTCGGGACTCAAATCAACAACAATAGTATATGGACTCAATTGAAACAAAACATACAGTGAAATATACATAAAACTACAAGATAAAGAAAACGGCATGTTATGCATTGACGAAAACCAATAAAGATGTATCTGCATGTTTGGACAAAAAAAGTGATATCATTCACATGAAGAACAAGGATTACCAAACAGTGCTTTGTTCAATAATTAACCTCTGACCAGAAGTGTGCCTGGCATTTGTTCAAACACCTACATGAAAAAAAATACAATGAATTTTTTTTTGGAATGTACACTGAAACAACTGACAAGTTCATAGGAGAAAAACATAACTAGGTAACTGATGAATACAATATACTTCAATTTATCCTCAACATACTGAAATACGGAAGGATGTTCCAGTAACGACACTATGAAGCTTTGTAGAGTTGCCTATTACAGAACCAGACTCATCATGCAACATTGCAGCCTGAGCCTGCTCATCTGATAAGGTAACCTGGAAAAAGAGTATATTTCTTAGAAAGAGAAAGAGATTGATACACTAGAATTTGTACAACAATAAAAAGGCCCGTGCATGGATATCTGTACTGATGTAATTTAACAAAAGAATAGATGGCAGATTAATAAGGAATCTTACATCAATAGAAAATAATGAAGAATATGTTTTACACGATAAATTAGAAGCATGGAAAAAGGTCTCAACTGACTTTAGCACTTGGAATGCACCATATTCACGTCAAAGGTCCTGAATGCCATTATGTAAATGAGATATTGAAGCAAAGAAACTTGAGAAGGTGCAATAGTAGCGGCAACTTAGTGTCAATAACTCACAGATAAATATAAGTTGGCTGATTAGCTCTTTTATAAATAAGAGGAAAGGGCGCAGGTAAATGTCCAAAAACATATAAGCATATCTATAGATAAGATTTGAGTTGGATTTTTTTTTGGTTGCTAAAGAAAAATAGCTGTGAATTTATGGAGGTAAATGACAATATGATTCAAGGGACAAAAGGTGACATGATACCAACTTGAAGCATAAAAGAATAGTTGGCTTTTCCAGGTGTACTGGATCTAATAACCATTTTCCTTGGAGCAATGAATGACCATGCAAGGCCCCATCTAGATGTTTGACCTTGCACGAATTCAGTAGTTTTCACAACTGATGCCCCAGCTTTGCGAACTTTCGAAACCAATAGTTTTATATTTGCTTTTCTGCCAACCATCGATGTAAACCACCTAAAAAATAAAAGGAAAACCATGAACCCAGAAACAATTAAAAGGATATTATCATGATAGGTTAGTATTTGAATCACCTGAAAGAATTCTTAAGGGAAACACTGTCTTCAATTGTACGAGTTATAAACGCCTGTTCATCACCAGGGCAAACCATCTCTTCAGCACTTACACTGCATGATGTTTTTGGATTAAGACCAGCTTCCTCTATACTTTCAAAGAAAGGAGGATTGAACAAACAGAAGTCAAAGCTCTCACTATCCTTCACAACACCAAGAAGGATAGATGGTTTCGACATCACTACACCATCCACTGGCTCCAAAGTGTTCTCCCTGACTGCTTCGCCATCAATTGCTTCAGATTCAGAAGAACAGGACATTTTGTTTGCATTTCTAATCTCAATCAGAGCTGCTAGCTGTGGGTTGCTCTCCACATTCTTTTTAGCCCATTCAAGGGCAACATCAGTCACATCTACAGACATAAAGGTAATCCAATTAAAAGAGAAATGCAAATGAATGCTTTGCAAAACTTATATTGTCGATAATCTAGAGCATACCAGATCCAACAAAGCTCCAGCCTAGTAAAGATGCCCCAAGCAGAGGGTAGATGCAATTGGCACCTGTACCTACGTCAAAACCCCTTACAGTCTTGTTTGAACTGGATATTGGTGGTATGAGGTCCGATGAGAGAAGATCCTCAATCCAGTGGATATAGTTGGATCTGTTTGGCACAGTAGGGCACAGCTGTCCATCCGGAAGCCACCTGACAGTAGTTAGCAACAAATGCCATGTTCATATATTAGATTAAATAAGATACTGATCACAAACCATATGCATGACACTTAGGCAATAACATATTGAGTAGTAGTAAATAGTTTGCATGAAAAACGGACATCAACGGTTCTCTCTCTTCAAATAAACTTGTTGTCATACTGTTAACAAATATGGCAGCTAAAACTTCTTCAGATCGAGAGGCCGTTTGAATTTTGAACTGTTCATAGAATAATAGTAGCATTTCTGATAGTAGCATCATCATAAAAGCTACTCAAGTCAGAACAATCAAAATTCCCTCGAGCTCATTTCTGATAGTAGCAACTAGCATCAACAATACATCGAATGACAAATGAGACGCAACAGCTTGAACTCGATGGTGAAGTTGGCTGAATTGAGGGGTGCCCTTGTGATTCTTCAGCAAGGCAAATACCAATGAGCTAAACAGCTCAGTAATCGCGGCATACACTAGAAGCACAGACGGATTAGGGTTCAGGGCAGTGAGCCAGTGAGCGTAAGCAGTACCAACCAGTTGACGCCGTGGTCATGGAGGAGGACACGCGTGAGATTGCGGGTGGCTTCGAAGTCGGTGAAGTCGATGGAGGCGCGGCCGCCCCGGGAGACGGAGACGAAGGGGGCGAAGGACGGGTAGAGCGACCCCAGCATCGCGAAGTCCGGCGCCGCGGCGGCGTACCGATTGCGCGGGTGGATCGCCAGTGCCTCCGACCCGTCCCGCCGCCGCCGCCGCTTCCTCCCACCCCCCATGAAGGATGTACGCGGGTCACGAACAGCGGGAGACCGGAGGCGGTCAGGCGGAGCTCGAGCAGAGGGCGCCGGAGAAACAAAGCGTGGGGAAGCGACGGCGAGCGATGGCCGGCGGGGCGGCAAGTCAGCTAGTAGGCTTGTGTTTTCTCCGGCCTAAGCCTTCGTTTCGATGGGTCTGGAATCCCCTACCACGGCCCATCCAGAATTCGTTTAGTCAAATACAAACACTAAACTTCTCTCCAAAAAAATGCAAACCCTAAACAGTGTTTTCTGAAGTTAACTAAAAGAAGTAAATTTTGGAAAACCGTAGATACTTTCACCGTACTATCATAAAATTACACACACTAATACGGTGTATATAGAAGTACAAATTTTCCATTGAAGAAGAGTAAAATTTCGTAAAAATAAGGCCTAGCTATTTTTTAATTATAGATTATAGATTTTGTTTGCATATTTCTATATAAAATAAAGAAAAAAGACGATAGCGCTAAACAGCGCGCGTATATTAATCATGTATTAATTATTTTAAATATAAAAATAAATTTATTTGATTTTAAATTAAATTTTAATATTTTTAAAAATATATCGTCTAATAATTTAAAAAACGTGCACGTAAAAAAACCACCCTAATGGGCCTCGGAGCGGCGGGCTTCTCGTTTTTTTAGCTCCGCAGACGTTCCATTCCCCGGCTTCCCCTTTTTTCCGTTTTGCAGCCACCCCTTTTCGCTCCCGTTGGGCCACAGCATCCCCCCGTCCCACTCCCATCGCCCGGAGTAAAAAGATTACAACAGAAATACATCTGGTCTTCAGTAGCCTGGCTGGCATCAGCAGCCCGAGAAAAACATTACTGTACAACCGGTTATGTCCTCAAGTAGAAAAATATCAACCGCGGTACAAGAATTATACATTCACCTCTTTGCCTACACTTATCATCCCTAGCATTTTGTTTGTACCAGCTATTTTATCTCATGGTAATTTTTCTTACTATCAGCCGTTTCTTAGTTAGTAATATATTTACTCCAATACGTCGGCATGAAATGCAGTAGCAAAATTTTTCATCCATCAAATAATACGAGGATAATAATCTTTTATGAGGGCATACACATTCGATGATAAAAAAGATATGGTAGAATTGAAATCTATTCTTAAATTACGATTTAGATATATTAATAGCTGATTTATAAACATAGAACTTTAAATATGTTCTACTATTTTAAATCTCTTTTCGTTCTTTTTCTCTCGTTAATGGATTGCACATCTCAATACGTGTACACTGAAGTGGCTACTGAACAAATGAACAAGCTTCTCAACAAAGGCATTTCTGGTTTCATTCTGCATCTCAACAGCTCATCTCTGCAGGCACCACACTCTTCTGCCCCTCCGGCTATTTCAGCCTTACTGCAATAATACTCTGAAGTCTTTCAGGAGTCCACTACACTCCCTCACTCTCTTAAGCCAAAATCCCTAATCAAGGAGTCCATTGCTTACGCACTTGAAAGTGGATCAAAGAAAAAAATGAGTTTAAAAAACCAAAGACATACTTACCTAATAAGTTTTCACCAATGCTCAAAACTTGCCTAATTTTCTAATATTCTAGAGTCAAAAGCGGGCGTAACCTAACCTATAATACAAAATTAACACAATGCATTATCTCGTTTGGCATTAAAAAAACTAGTACAATCTAGTTTTCAATTACCTAAAAACATTAGTCACTTTTCAATGATCTGCTTCATGATTTATGTGCAACAATAACATTAGAATAACCTTATATATTCTCACTCTCTCGCCCTCTCCCCGTAACCAACCCAAAAGAAGCACACCTCTTTCCTAAACGCTTCCGTCTCCCCCACCACCACACACCTCTCCTCGGGCTGGCCAACTAGCCGAAAGCCATCAGCATCGTCATCGAGTCCCCGCTTGACCGACCTCCTCCTTCTCCATGTCTCCCTCTTCCTTCCTAATCCATCGATGGCACCATTTTTCCCACGCCGCCTTCTTCCTCATCTGTGGTGGCTCATACCTTTAGATTTGTTGTCACCTCCTAACCCTCATGTCCTCCCTCGCCCTCGTCACCAATCTTGCCCATCATTCACCTCTATCCTTATGGCTTTGACAACACCCTGCCGAATGGCCTTCATAGTGAAGGGACCAACAACAATGATAGCTGCCTCTCCACCAGATCCATCACATGTGTGACGCTGCTCTCCTCCTACTGTGGAGGCCTCTTCCTCCTCCCCAGATTCCTCTGGCGCTGGTGTGGTTGTTGATGTCACTCTCCATCCTTGGCTTGTGCATCATGGTTGTGAGACATGCTGTTTAACTAAACAATGCGCAATGCTATGTATTGTCCTCTCTCTTCGGTTCGTAATTTTGATCTTAAACTTTAAAATTTTCACTATAAATAAATTTTAAAATATTTACTATAGATTAATCTTAAAATATAATTTAATAAAATTATTTATTTATTGATATTTCTATATATGTTACGGAACGGAGGGAGTAGCTCTGAGAAATTCACCTGAAATATTGTTTATGCTGGACTCCACTCCACTCCAGAGGTACACGCCGGCAGACCCAACGGCAGTGAGATGATCAGCTTCTTCTACAGAGCACCTGCATGCAAAAGGAATAGATGCTTGAGATCTTTCTGCTGTTCTTTCCTCCAATGATGAATTGGTGATTGGCATTGGATTTTCGAGGCAGTTGCAGCAAGTATCTATCTATCCTGAAGATTACAATTCGAATCGAGGTTCAGTGCGTCACCACCACTTGTCATGCTTTCACAATGTCAAAGAGACGCGTTCCTCTCGTTTTTTTTTTAAGGAATTTTTGTGAATGTGAGTACCATGAGAACATAATTTCGCACAAGAGAGCTACTTGGAAAGCTTTTCTTGTTTTTGCGATTCCAACGCAACCGCGTGTGCGAAAAGAGGAGGAAACTAAAGTGAGATCGATCGAATCAAGCATCTCCTGCGTAGCTGCTGCCATGATCAATGGCGTCATAGGGGCATCTCGTTTTCAGGCTGTCTCTGGATTGATGAGATGGAAAAGTGCTCACACCGAAACTAGTGAACACCAATTTCGATTATTCTTTGGCTTCGTTGATTGGTTCGAGAGCACGCTGAGGTCCTTCGGCTTCGTTGATTGGTTTGAGAGCACGCTAAGGTCCTTCGGCTTTGTTGTCCTCTCATCGAGACGATAGAGATATGGACATGCTAATCAATTTAACTCTATAATTGATAAAAAGATAAACAGAGTGGGTTGATTTGACGATAAGCCAATACCAACTCTTGCTATTAGCGGGCTACCGATAGGGTTGACATAGTTATTGGCTACGTCCGACGTGCTACTGCTGTCGACTAGTTGTCGATAAAAATTGGAACACTTCTTCATCAGCTGAGAAGCCAATAAAGACGTAAACAGAAGGTGACAAAGAAAATTAAAGATACATTAGCTGTAAAGTCAATGTTATTCTGGATATAATGAAGATATAGTACTAAGTCCATCGGTTGCAAAGCCGACGAAGCCATAAAAATATATTCAAATAATACAATAACGATTCCATCGGCTGCAAAGCCAATGATCTTCTAGAATAGAATATTTAAAAAATAGCACACGAGATCCTTTTATCGGCTGGTTGCTGATGGAGGCTATAATGCTCGTTCATCGGTTGAAAAGCCAATAAAGACATATATAGATCGGTAAGGAATAATATAAAAGATCTATCGGTTGTAAAGCTAATTGTGCTCCGAATATAACGTGCAATGAATAATAAGGAGCGAGACTCGATCTCCTAAAAATACAAGACCTAGTGACTACCGTAATGGTACTGTTAGAGTCAGCCTCGATAGATTGGACCAAACTGAGATAATATGAGAATGAGACTAACGGTATAGATACAGCAGAGACTAGATCGGATGCATGGATAGAAAAAATGGACAAACCCATCGGATAGCTAAGCCGATGAGAGAAAATTTCTAAAGATATGTGGTATATTCGATCTGACTAAGAGGTCAAATCTAACCGACGTAGACTTAGACAAAAACGAATATAACAGTATAATGGTGAGACTTACCCTTCGTTGGAGTTCGGACCTAACCGATACAGTCATACATCGAAAGTCAGAATCCGCTGTTAAAAAATCTAGATAAAATAGGATAACGATACGTTGAAGATGTATTGATCTGAGAGATGATTTACAATGTTATAAAATGTTTATATTTATACTATTTATACCATAAAATTACAGAAGTCCGATATGTTTACAACGTAGATAAAAGGAAAATATCTTTAAAAATTTAACAAAATTAATTAAACTTGTATAATCTTATCAGATATATTTTATAGATATAAAATATTCTGTCATATTTTTTACGACTTATCCTTAAACTCGATCTCATCGGAATAATATTACATCTTAGACCGAATACATTCTCTGTCTCATCGGATTTTTTAGACTTTTTTATAAACCGATCGACTTTTCAATTATAACTGCAAAACTTATCAAATTTTGGTAAAACAAATGTCTGCACAGCAAATGCAATACTACACCTTACAGTGAGTATGACAAGCATTCGAGCAACATGAGAATGGACTTCATTTTCATCCCAACCTCCCAACAGCCAAAATTAGTGAAATTACGCTAGGAATGTGCAAACCATGTCGCATTTCTCCTCCTATATGTACATGTGTAAAAGAACCCTGCCGCTTTTGGGGAGTGTTATCCAAACCAATTTATACAAATGTACATGCCGTGAGCATTTCTAGTTGATGCAAAGGCCATATGTATAATACGCCATTGCTTTCAAAATATAGCTTATCTTTATAATTCAATTAGCTATATTTTATAATAGAGAGAGTATATTTCACTAGTAAAGAAAATGTTAATTATTAAAAATTATAAAACTGTAAAAAAATCATCATACGAAGCTGGGGAAATAATATTTTTTTAAGAGGAGAACCAGCTGTATTGGTAACAATACAGTATACAGCAGTAGAATATACTGCAGGGGAGTGTTGGTCCGGCAGAGGAATGGGCCAGCCGCACATGCCGTCCGCGTGCGCTTCCCGCGACCTTGAATATCGCCCACTCGCTCCAGGCATATCCCCTCCCAGTCTCCCACCCCTCGTAATCGCTCCCACCCGTAAACCGCGCCCATGCGCCACGCGCCCCACCCCTCGCAACCCGGACCATCCGGTCTTGGTAGACCATGTCCACCTCCCCAACCAAAATATCCCCCTTAACCCGACCTCCAGAGCCAACCACCCCCACGTTAACCGTCGCAACGATCCAACCGCCTCTCGCACCGCCCGCCCGTCCACCCACAACCGCTGACAAACCAGTCCCACCTATCTGTGCCCCACGCTCGCGTCAGCAAGCAGGCCAAAATCCTGGAGAGGGTGTCAGGGTCCCACATGTCATTCTCTTCGCGGGTGGGAGAGTGCCCGTGCACCACGACCTAACTCGAGAGTTTAACTATAGTTAAGCTAACCCCACCGCCTTTACACCCGTGGTTAACAGTAGGGACGCGTGATGCCGCCACGTGCAACGATCGGACGGCTGCGGAGGGCATCGAGGCGGAGAGAGCCGCCTATTTAACAGCGGGGGCCTCGTCTTCCCGGACCACGCAGCGATCTGAAGTGAAAAAAAAAAAATCCCCATTCCGCCATTCGAGTAGAGGTGAAATCACAAAACCCTAGTGCGAGGTGAGGATGTCGAACGCGAGGGTGTTCTTCGACATGACCGTCGGCGGCGCTCCGGCAGGGCGGATCGTGATGGAGCTATACACGAAGGACGTGCCGCGCACGGCGGAGAACTTCCGCGCGCTGTGCACCGGCGAGAAGGGCGTGGGCAAGAGCGGCAAGCCGCTGCACTACAAGGGTAGCACCTTCCACCGCGTGATCCCGGACTTCATGTGCCAGGGCGGCGACTTCACCCGCGGCAACGGCACCGGCGGGGAGTCGATCTACGGCGAGAAGTTCGCCGACGAGGCATTCAAGTTCAAGCACGACGGCCCCGGGATCCTCTCCATGGCCAACGCGGGGCCCAACACCAACGGGTCCCAGTTCTTCATCTGCACCGTGCCCTGCAGCTGGCTGGACAGCAAGCACGTCGTGTTCGGCCGCGTCGTGGAGGGCATGGACGTCGTCAAGGCCATCGAGAAGGTGGGATCCCGCGGCGGCAGCACCTCCAAGCCGGTCGTCGTCGCCGACTGCGGCCAGCTCTCCTAGATCTGTGCTTCACTCTTTGCTTTGGCCAGTGCCAGTCGTCGTGTGAGTCGTCCAGTCCCTAAATAAGGAGGTGGTGTTGAGTCTGAGTCGTGTTGGTGCGTGTCCGGTGAGATGAGATCACCATGATTTGGTTGGATTGGGTGGAGTTGAATCTGCAATCCATCTTGGGCTTATCTTAATTTGTGCCGCTCCTTCTATGCTACTATCAATCAATGAGAAAATCTAGCACATTAGGGATCTGTGGATTGTCTGTGATCTTCCACCTGTGTGGTCGTTTGTTCTTGCGATAGTACTACAACGGTTCTTAAATTAAACTATCGACGAGCGGTTTGTCGCCGCGTGATGCCTTGACTTTGATGTGATTTGTGGGGCTTCTTCTTATCCATTTGGTTATTGTTTTTTAAAAAAAAATATTTTGCACGACCGCTTTTCTCATGTGAATGTGCTGCAGAGGGTAAATGATCAGATCTCTAATACTATTGCCAGATGAATTTGTATCTGGTAAATGTTTTGTGATTTACCAGTTGGAGAGGGTAAATGATCTCTGATGTTGCCGGTTCAACACGGAGAGGGTAAATGAACTCTGATGAGGCAAACTGTATGGAACATAATTTGTGACTTGCCATTTGGAGAGGGTAAATGATCTCTGATGTTACCGGCTTAACGTGGAGAGGGTAAATGAACTCTGATGAGGTGAACAGTATGGAACATAATTGGATCTCATCAGAACCTTTTCGTGTGTTGAAAAATCCATTAAGGGCAGGAGTACTTATCTGAAGGTCGCTGTTATTTTTTTTAGTGAAAAGGCAGGAGTACTTATCTTAATGTCGCAACACCTCTAGTACTACTTTGAAGAATGGTCATTCTGAAATTTGCTAACTGCTGCCTCCCACAGCCCAGCGTACAATCACAACATCCATTAACCAGACTATTTAGCGCATCGTCGCGCACTTTTTTTTTACTGCGAGTACACACAATTATTAGGGGCTTGATATATTTAGAAGGATCTTAGATCTTTTGATAAAATTATTTTCGTGGCAGCACGACGGTGGATAGCTCCTCCAGAAAAGTTATATGTTTTGGCTTCTAAAACTGTACAAGTAGAGTAGTAGTATGTTTTTGCTGTAATATGTAATACTGGCAAAATTACCATGATCTTTCAAAAAAACGTGCAAGCAAGAAATGGGACGGATGGTCGGGAAAATTTCACGCTCGGTCGCTTTTTGTGTGTGTGAGCCAGGTGACGACGGGCCCACATGGCGCAGAGAGTAGGCAGTAGTACAAGATGAAAGGGCTTTGGTCCCACGAGACAGCGGCTGGTGGCGTTGAACGGGAGGCCGTGGTGGACGGCGCGCGAGATTCGAGGCACAAGCGTTTGGCTCGTGGATGGGGGTGGGGCCCACGTGCGCGCGCGGGTGCAGGGGAGGTCGCGTTGGTGCTACGCGGTGTTTTGACCGGGTCGGCCGGGTGAGTCGTTGACGGGGCTGGGTCGGGGATCATGTGTTCCCAACTTTCAAATTTTGTGTATAATATAAACCATAGTCTCTCTCTCTCTCTCTCTTCTGAAAACTTGATCTCCATAAATAAACAACCTAGGGAGTACTGGATCTAGGACGCATGGGAGTACAATCCCTTCTATTTTTTACATCCGAAAAAAGTCAGTCTGTCCAGTTGTAGATTGCAGTACCGGTTGGTTGATCTTCTAGAAACTAAGTCTTTTTACAGACAGAAAATATACAAGGGATTATATTGGAAATTATGGAGTGGTGGCTAGTCTGTTGAAGCAGAAATCGCTGGCAATCCAAGTATTACTGCAGTTAAGTTATCTACTGCTCCCTCCGTTTCACCATCTAATAAGATTTTCTGGCACTATCTGATTTTATATGGATGTTAATGAATTTAGACACGTATACAAAACATTTACATTAATTCATAGATGAATCTAGGTAAAGAAAAAAAAATGAAACCAGGGTGTAGATTACTACTAACAGCAACGAATTAGATTAGAAAACGTGGATTTGGGGCGTCATGTGAGGTTGATGGCGGTGAGACGAGGCTGCGCAGAGGCAGACTGCCGCGGCAACGGGCAACGGCGTCAATGCCTCTGCGTCACTCTGCCTGAGCCTGGGAGAAGGCTCATCCAGCCTTATCGTGGTTTGCTCTATGTAAATATAAAATTAGTTGCCGTACAAATTTAAAATTTAACACTTCAGTTTAAGATTTTTTAAATATAGTTTTATTAAGAATAAGCATATAAAAGTTTTATCTATAAATTATTTTTTATCGTCAATAAGTTATTTTGGTTTATAATACCGATGAGCCCTCCTCGGTTCTTGTCGCTTTCGCAAATTGCAACGTGAAAAATGAATGGCTCATCCTCCCTTCCTCCTCTGAGCTCCATCCAACTCACAAATGGACGCAGTGGAGATGCATCACTGAAACAGCCAGTTAGTTTCAGAAATTCAGAGAAAGAGTGAAGCAGCCAAGCATGCAGGTAATAGTACCTATCAGGAACAGCTGCAGGAAGAAGAGGATTTGATGCTGCCTTTCACTCTCTGATGTCCTGTGTTCAGTTCAGCTGTTGGCATTGCTAAAAGGCATTGTTAGTACTAGCTGGTTGAGTTTGTAGTGGATAAAAACGAGTTGCTATGTAACTGAGCTTGAATATGCGGGTGTTATGTTTTTTGCAGACGGCGTCTGTCACTGAAACTAAATTTTAACTGTACATGTATCATGCATGATTCTAGATGCAGATGGGTTCGTTTTCTGGCAAACAACCATACCCTGGATCTACACCTCTATTATTTCCTGTTGGATCTATTACCTCGATTTTCACAGAGACAAATTCTGTCTCTGCACAGAGCCACAGGGGACGATTACTTTCTTCATCCTGCATGCTCGATAAGCCGGTTCTCGACAACTCCACCTAGCAAAAAGCACCTTAAAAACCTATAAAATCGATGGGGGATATCGTCATCAACAGGATACTATCATCTCATCTATGTTCGAAGTTGACATCATTCCTCGTATGATCTGCCATAAGCTCAACTTTGATTCTACTTACTGAACCCCTACTTTGTTATTCGTTAGACTGCTTCTTCTCTATCAGGCTCAGTACTTTTTAACTACTAGCTTATCGCGGGCACGCTTTTTAAATTATTTAATAGTATATTTTATGAAAAAAAAACCTTTTATATAAAAGTTTATTTATAAAAAATTTAAATAAATAATTTTTAAGTTTATAATAATTAACAATTAACTAATTATATACTAATAGCGTGTCAGTTTCGCATGCTACAATAAGTCAAACCAACACCTCTGAAAAGAATGCAGCCGAATTCCTGGGGAAGAGCCCAGTCTGACGAATAGTCCTCCTAATAGCCTAGTAATCACTGGGCCTAACGCGCTGGGCATTTTATTGGGCTCAGTTTAGAATTTCTTTGTGGGTTATCATAGAAACATATATCTTCTATAACTAAAGCCGAAGACATGTATGTTAAAGTTACTAATTGAAAGCACATCAAGCTGACTAATGTCTTCTTTGGATGGCCCTCAATCCCGGACCATCCACGTTTACGGGACTCAATCCCGGACCATCCATGTGTATGGGCTAAGATTGTGGCCCGTCCATATAAGCCCTAAGTGGTGCATCTATCTATAATGTCTTCCTGATTTTTCTGATATCCAAATGTCTATTTAGCCATACCAAATATTTAGCATTAGTTTTTTGTGAGACATTTACTTACCAACAAAGATCTAAGATTTCCAAACGGCACGATAGGCAGGCCCACAACTGGAGGAGTCATCAAGGGCTAAAATCACGCGATGAATAATATGGGCCTTAATTAGCCCTTGTCCCCTTTCACAAGCTGAATCAAACATTCAAATGAGATTCGGTTTAAATAGTTCAAATCATTTTCAGGACATCCTTTGCATTGTTCTTTCCCACTGTACTGGTAACAGTAAAACAATAGATGTCTCGCATTGAGATAATACTAGTATATTGTGGTATTGTCTTGCTCACAAAAATAATACTATATGTATTTATTTCCCTAAAGAATGATGAATATATATGAATATAAGTAGCAGTTGCTATCAATCCTTGGCTGCATGGCCAATGCACATACTCTCCTATGGTAACTAGCTAGAACTGCTAACCAGTCTTACAATTTTGCAAAACAAGATGAACACTCGCTCACCTGTTTGATGAATAGAAGCTAACAAAATTTGTAATTACTAATAATTAATCTTTAATCACTAGCTACTTTGCAAGTAGTAATCTGATCGAATTATTCTCCTCCTCATTTACCGGTCAATTCTTCTTCTCGTTGCACTCATCCAAAAAAGTTGGATTTCTGGCAATGGCCAATCAAGGATTCTATCCTCCTTATCCTGCTCGCCGCGCCGCCGCCTTGGCTTGCCGGATCACCCGCCGCCGATGCCGCGCCTCCGCGGTGATTGCCGCCTTGCATGCCATCGCCGCCCGCTGTTCGTACCACTCGACCGCGGCGGCATCATCGTCGTTCTCCTCCGGCACCCGCGCCGGTTCGTTCAGGTCCAGCCCCAGCACCGGCGCCGTCGCCTCCGCCTGCCTCTTCCGCTTCCGCTCCTCTTCCTCCTCCTGCTCCCGCTGCCGCTGCCGCTTGAGCTGCAAGTACCATGACACGAAGAAAAAAAAAGAAAAAGAAGTAAGGTGAGGTTGACTCCGACTCCATTGGGGGATTATTCGGAAAGGTCGCATTTTTCTTTCCATCTTGGACCGGTTGCCATGCCGGGTGTCAGGTGTCCACGCAAACACCTCGACCAAGAATTGAATTGAAGCGTAAGAAAGAGTACTAGTACTACTAGTGGAGCATTGACCCTATCTACAGCAACAACAAATCGATCGAACAGATTTTTTTTAGGATTTTAGAGGATGTAAAATTGGGATATTTTTTTTGTACCTTGCCCTGCATCTGCTTCAAGTCGTCGTTGGTGCTTCTCGAGCTCTGCAGCCGGATTCTGTACTCCTCAATTTGCTGTTTTATTCACCCACCACGGGAAACAAGGATGAACACTAGTGTGTCAAAATCCCAACGATTTTGCGATCGAGACAGTTAACGCGAGAGTAAATTCTTCATCCATTCAGTTGGACAGAGATAGAGATGGATAGAGAGAGAGAGAGAGGTCTGCTAATATCACCTTGGATAGATGCGAGTTTTCCTGAGACAAGCTCGCGACGACGGCGCGCTGCTCCTGAACCCACTGAGCAGCACGGAAGCAAACACAGATCAATACTACAAGCTAAATCAAACCGAATCCGGTCGAATTGAGGGGAGCAGATAAAACGAGCAATCAGAAAAATCAGGAAGACCTCCGCGTGAGACGCTGGCGCCTTCCTGGCCGCCAGCGCCCCCGCCCCCGCCGCGTCGTCCCCGCCGCTGCTCTCGTCGGGGAGGAACGCGAGCGGCGTGTCGGGGCTGGCGGCGGCCTCGCGGCGGACCACGTCCGCGGGGGGCGCCGCCGAAGGAGGAGTCGTCCTCGGCCGGCGACATCCCCACGAGGGGATCTCCTCGCGCCGCTCGCGCTGGCGGCGGCGCGGGTTGCGCGTGCGCACGAGGTCGGCCAGGTCGCAGAGGATGGCCGCCACCTCGTGCTCCTCCTCGGTGAACACCTCCCCCTCGACGCCGCTGCTCGCAGCGGCAGCGTCCGCCATGGCGGCGGCGCGGCGGAATCGGCAGCGAGGGCGGAGGAGAGATTTCGTGCGCGATGCGATGGTGTGAGCGAGCGAGCGAGGTGCGGATTGGTTTCGCTTATAGCGAGAGCGCCACGTGGCGGGGAGGGCGTGGGGATTATGTGACCGCACGGTGGTCGCCACGGGGGATGACATGTGGGCCCGGGCCTGCCTGGTTTTAGCGACTCCAATACCGCCCCCTGTTTCAGTATTTTTATTTTATTTGTATTTCCCATGTAAACGGGGAAATCGCTTGAGTTTTTCTGAAAACGGGACGAAAACTCCTGACCAGTATCGGCTGTTGTTTTCCTTTTTGACTATCGTTATAGTAGGTAACGGAATGGGATTTTGTAGAAAACGGAAACGGTGATGCGTCTCGTACACCGTAGCGGAAACACGAGATGTTTTTTTTCCGACCACCGTTTTTGTTAGATAATTTTCGAAAAATTTCTCACAATATTATTAAAATCCATCTCCAACCCATCATCCACCGAGACAGATAGGCAGTCTGCCTCCTCGACGCGACTACACTGTCATGCAGACGTCTCCTCCACGTCACAATATTAATTTAAACTACATTTTCTCAAGAAACTTTCGATAATTTTTTCTAACCTATTTGTTAATTTTTTTAAAAAAAATAATTAATTTATCGTAGATCATCCATTTTATTTCATCCGCGTTCATCGCTTTAGAAATTAGCCCTAAAACGGATGCACTTAGTACCTTTCGATCGAGCAACATAATAAAACATCTCAAATTAATTACAGCTTTTGCCACCGATCGGCTCCGTCAATGCCATGTCAACTTATCTGAAAATTCCTTTTGCCAGATTAACACAGAAGAGCAGTGACAGTTTGCTACAAAGCTAGATCAACCTCAGCTGCGGCGGCTGTCTGCTGCCGCCGTGGTACGGCGCGCAGAAGAGCTCCATCTGCTGCTGCTGCTGCGGCGGCGGCGGCGGCGGTGCAGGCAGCACGGCCACCGGACGCAGGGAAGAGACGTGGTGGAGCCGGCTGCTGTGCTGCCATGCCACCGACACGGCAGCAGCGTCTGGCCTTGGATGATGGTACTGAGGGAATTGGAACTGCCACATCTGCTGCTGCTGCTGACGACTGGGCATGAGCTGCTGAATCTCCATGATGGCTGGGCTTGGGTTGCACATGTACTGTGGCATCTGCTACTCGACGGCCAAGAAACAAAAATGTGATGAGAAATTGAGAATACAATTGGTTTCTATAGCAAAAAGAAAATAATGATGCTGTTTGCAATGTCTCCGTTATCGGCATTCCGTTTTGTCAAAAAAGGAACAGGTTATGATCAATAAGGATAGAATTACTTTTTTTTTTCTGTATTGTAAGTTGTCACAAGAAAAAGGAGTTTGTAACTGTTATGAGGCGCCAATAAAAAAACTAGTTGGAATGATGTACTCGCTTTCTTTTGTTTCAGAAGCAATGTGCGAGGACAAACCTGTTGAAGTCCTGCAGTTTGCGTCAAATTCCCTCTGCTGTAAGGGAGATGCTGAATTGGAAATGGCATCGCACCGTGCGGAGCGATCGGGGGATGTAAATACTGAATATGCTGCACCCCTGGTAACGCCGCAGAAGTAGGCAAGTTCAGAAAATTACCGCTAACCTGGAAGAAGCAACACAAAATCTATCTTATAGATGGAAGAATAACTGAAGTAGCTGAGATGATGGAAAAGGCGGTCACTGCTCACCATCTTTTGTCGAGCAGTGGTCGTGTCACAAACACCGCTAGATGGCTGAACAGGTAGCCTTACATCAAAATGCACGTCGTAGAACTTCTCTTCTTGTGCACCGTTCTTACTTATGGTAGAGCCGTTTGGAGGCCTTGATATGTGGCTGTGACAAACTTCCTCAGGTTTTACCTCGTTTTGTGATGCCTTCTCTTTGTCCAAATGCATTTGGATGAGATGACACATGTAGACATGGGTAATGCTTCTCTTCCATGTCTTCGAGGGGGTGCCATTTTTATTAAGGGAAAGCTGCAGATATAATTTTTTTCAGCTCAGTAGTCAAAGAATTCGACCACAGCAATTATCATAAAAATATGATATCATGATATCAGCCTTAATAGAATTTAGCATTCAGCCTAGGAAAAAGGCATATAAAAACGAATATATTAACAATACTGACGCTCTCATGTTTTCCAGTTCCTTTTTCAGCTTCAGTGACAATATTATTGCACAATGCCGGTGTGCTTGTAGATGGCCTGGAAAAGAGACGTATTTAGAGATCAATGATGAAAGTAATGCCAAAGGTTTAATGGAAAGTTACTTCATCGAATACCTATGTTTAAAAGATGTACAAGGCTGTGAAGTCTGGACCAATGGTACAATTTCTGACAAAAGTAACCACATATTAGCTAATAAGTAGTACAAGCATTGTAACTAGTTGGACAAAATGGTACGAACTATTCAAACTACAAATTGTTATGACATTATATAGCTTTATGAGTACCTTGGGCAGTGTTATTCTTGACATTTTTCCTGTCATGTTCCAGAAGATCAGGCTTCTTAGAATTTACCTGCACAAAATTCATAATGGGGAGAGAGCATGAATCATTAGGACAGACTGCAAAGTGCAAAAATGACACTGGTACATTTGACAGCTAACAAAGCAGTACCAGGCACCGAGGGGCTTCTATCTTTGCTGGATAAATTGTACTATTATCAAACTGCACTTTCAGTTGCTTCCGTAAACTGCAAACAGAAATAATCAAATAAATATGCAGAGACCATTTACAAAAATAGAAGATAAGAGATATGAGGACAGCCATGATAACGTGAGCAATTTCCAACCTGTTATTGTAGTTTTTAGATGGGCTCGGTAAATTTGTTACAATTCCCAAAGAAATCTCATGCATTTGCCCATCATTTGACAAGGTTGGATTTATGTTGTTGCAGGTAGCATCAGATGGCACAGAATTTATTTGTGGAACATTGCCAGTTCGTTCAACTGGTTCATCAATGGCAGGTTGGTTAGCTACTTCCGTACCAGCAGTTGGTAATGCAGTTATTTTCTCATCCTCCTTTCCTGTTCCTGTAGGAGTAACCAGTCGATTTTTTTAGATATTAGAAATAGTTAACATCTCTAGAAATGTGATGTACAGTGAGACTAAAATCCCAAAACTATAAAGAAAGATCGAATTTATATATATACAAGTCTAATGGTCTAACACCCTCCGTAGTCGTAGCGAGAGAGAAACGGACGCAGAGACTAGAGCGAAAACTGGTAAACAAAGGCGCGGGTAGGCATTTAGTCATAATGTCGGTAAACTGGTGCGCCGATGGCACATGAAGCACTCGAACCTGTCCTAGCACGACCTTGTCACGTACGAAGTGAATGCTTATCGCTATATGCTTCGTGCGTCAATGATGGATCGGGTTGGCGGTCATGTAGATGGTGTTGACGTTGTCGTAGTAGACAATGATCGTAGAGAGAATAAGTGCACGGAGCTACTGGAGAAGCTGGCGAAGCCAGCAACACTCGACGACGATGTGAGCAACGGTGTGATACTCGGCTTCGACGCTAGAACGAGACACTGTAGTCTGGCGCTTAGAGGACCAAGAGATTAGAGTATATCACCGAGGAAGACGCAGTAGCCAGATGTGGAGCGTCGAGTCGGGGCAGCCCGCCCAGTCCACGTCAGAGTACGCGGTGAGAGAATCGATGGGGCTAGAGCTGAGATGTAAGCCAGTGGAGAGTGTGCCCTTCACGTAGTGAAGAATACGCTTGAGCAGCGCGAGTTGAGATTCGCGCGGAGCATACATGGAGAGGCACACTTACTGAACGGCGTAGGTGGGATCGGGCCATGTTAGTGTGAGGTACTGAAGAACACCAGTAAGACTCCGGTACTGAGAGAGATCGGGTATAAGAGAGCCATCGGTGGCGAAGAGATTGGCTCGAGTGTCGACGGGAGTGGCGGTGGGGCGACATTCGGTCATGCTCGCATGCTGGAGGAGATCGATGGCATACTGATGCTAGGAGAGAAAGAGCCTGTGAGGAGAGCGTGTGATAGAGATGCCAAGAAAGTGATGGAGAGAACTAAGATCGGTCATGGCAAATTCAGAGTGGAGTCGGACCATGATCTGGTGTAGGATGGACGACGAGGACGCTGTAAGAACAATGTCGTTGACGTAGAAAAAAAGATAGGCGGTGGTATTGCCGATGTGAAGGACGAAGAAGGAGGTATCGGAGACAGAGACCACAAAGTCGATGTGTCGAAGATAGGCAGCAAAACGTTGGTACCATGCCTGAGGGGCCTGTTTGAGGCCGTAGAGGGAGCGCTGAAGGAGGCAAACGTCGTCAGGACGAGATGGATCGACGAAGCTTGGATGCTGCTGGCAATAGACCGTTTTCGTCATATGATCATGAAGGAAGGCGTTTTTCATGTTGAGCTGGTGGATCAGCCAAGAGTACGAGGCAGCGAGAGTGAGAACAACCCGAATGGTAGCTGGTTTGACGATGGGACTGAAGGTCTCGTCGTAGTCAACGCCGGAACGTTGGAAGAAACCCCGAACTACCCAGCATGCCTTGTGACGAGCAAACGATCCATTGGAGTGGAACTTGTGTTTAAAAATCCACTTATCGGTCACAACATTGGCATCGGGAGGACGAGAGATGCAGGTCTCGTTATCCATAAGGGCCTTGTACTCATCGGCAATAGCCGCGCGCCACTGAGGATCGGCTAGGGCTGAACGATGAGTCGCTGGGATGGGCGAGATGGTGCAATGGACTGCTGAGAGCCCGTAGCGTTTGGTAGGGCAGAGGGGCCCGATTTGTGATTGGGTGATCATATGAGAGATGGAGGGGACAGTAGGGTTTGCAGGAGCCGGTGGGAGCGTGAGTGGTAGGGTGGGGACGGGATGGGGAAGGGTGGCATCGGTTCGGGATCGATGACTGTATGTTCGGGAAAAGGGCTGAACGAGATTGGCCTGAGCCGATGGAGGGAGAGAGGCCAATGGGGGTTGGTGAGCCGATGGAGGTTGATGGGCTAATGGGGTTGGGCAGTCCGATGGAGACAGAGTAGCCAATAAGGAGTGGCGAGCCGATAGAGACCGAGAAGCCGATAGTTATGGCGAGCTGATGGAGGCTGAGGAGCCGATGGAGTTGATGTGTTCGATGAGAGTGAGACAGTATCAGCCGGAGCCGATGGAGGTTGGGGAGCCGATGAGGGTGGTGGGGCCGATGGAGGTCCGATGTAAGTAGCATCGGAGCGAAGAGGAGTGGGATAGCTTTGCAGCCGATGGGGAGGCCAGAGGTGAGATTGATGGAGGAGACTGGGAGGATACGGTGTTGGTTAGGAGGAAGTCGAGATCGCCAGAAGAGGGTTCGAGATGAAGTAAGCCGAAGGGGAAGCAAGACTGGTTAAAGACAACATGGCGGGAGACAATAATCCGACAGGTGGAGAGATTGAGACATCGGTATCTCTTATGAGATGAGGGATAGTCAAGAAAAAATACAGGCGGTGGAGCGGGGTGCAAATTTGTGAGGAGGAGTAGCAATGAAATTAGGATAGCAGAGACACCAAAAAACGCGTAGGTGAGAGTAGTCGGGCGTCTTGTGGTACAAAAGGGTGTAGGGGACATTGTGACGAATGGAAGAGCAAGGGCGCCGATTGAGGAGGTAAGTCATGTTTGTTAGTGCTTCAGCCCAGTAGGTTGCAGGTAGGTAGGCATAAAGTAGCATAGTGCGACTTATGTTGTTGAGTGTGTGAAGAAAGCGTTCGGCCTTGCCGTTTTAAGGAGAGGTGTACGGACAGGAGAGGCGGAGATGGGTGCTACGGGAGGTAAGAAAGGTTTGGATGGTACGGTTGATAAACTTCGTACCATTATCGACCTGCATGGCTTGAATAAAGAGGTTGAATTGGGTGGAGACATAGTTGGTAAAGTTGATGAGGTGGGAGGCGACCTTGGACCTGCTGGTTAGTGGAAAAGTCCAGCAATAGTATATATAGTCATCGAGTATTGCGAGATAGTACTGATAACCGGAAACACGCTTAAGTAGAGAAGTCCACACATCACAGTGTATTAACTCAAAAGATCATGAGGTACAAGATATAGAGTTTAAGAAAGGCAGCCGCACATGTTTGCCAAGTTGACAAGAATGGCAAACAGTGGAGCTGTTGTGGTTACACGTGATGGAGGCGTTGCGACGGAGATTGGCGACATCGTTGTGGAACCAGGCAGCTAGCTACGCACGCAGCACTCAGCGATGTCCCACTAGGGATCATTGGGTTGAGGTGGAGCGGAGTCATCGATGTGGGAGCGGAGGCCGAAGTTTCCACATAGTGATTTAAAGAAAAATACCCACTTAGAATAGTTGGCATTGAGGTCAAAAGAGATGGAAACGTGAGATTTCACGTTGACGATGGCGTAAGGTGGTGAGAAGATCGGCAAAGTTGTGTTCGAGTTATGGTCAGGAGCGCCGATGGCTGGAAGGGATCTGACGACTAGAAGAGTGCCAGAACTAAGAGCCGATTTGGTGGTCATAACGAGAGAGTAACGAGACGTGATAAGCCGATGAGGATAGTGAGCCGATGAAGAGAGTCATTGGCCGATGGGAGTAGGTGGTCGATGAGGAGAGTGGTTGGCTAATGGGAGTAGGTGGCGGAGTAGTTGAGTGAGGAGTGAGTGGCAGAGTAGATAGGTCACGAGTGTGAGAGAGTAGGTGGGTCACGGACGTGAGAAGGTTCGCGTCTGTGAAGGGAGGTTTCACGTCCGTGGACCCGTGGACGCAACAGAGTGGGACGGACGTGAAAAATAGGAGAAGGCGCGGACGCGAAGAAAGGAGGTTCGCGTCCGGGAAGCAGAAATTCGTATCCGTGGACACGTCGGAGTGGCTCGGATGCGAGTGAAGAAGTTTCATATCCGGAAGCAGATGAGCGTGTCGAAAAAGCGGGAACCGAGAGTGGTCCAGTCGATGGAGGGCGGACAAGTCCAATCGATAGAGACGACAAGCGCAGAGTTACGCCGACGTCGGAGGAGGAAAAGGTGCGCCAAAGCAAGCAAAAAGCTAAGACGAGTTTGAACGAGACGAGGAGACGGATGGAGGCCGTCTCCTTGTCACGTGGTGGAAAAGGGGGCAAGAGAGCGGTGGAGGAGGAGAAAGCCATCTGCGGAGGAGACGGGGAGGAGAGAGCCGAGACAAGAAGACAGAGGAGGAATACCGGGGGAGAAGATCTACGATGAAAAGGAAGCGTCGGCTCGCCGACGAGAGGATGCTAGCGTACCAGAGATGTCTAGACCCGCTCTAATACCATATAAAAATGTGATATACAGTAAAACTAAGACTTTAACTCTATAAGAAGGATTGGATCTATTTATATATAAGTCTAGTGATCTTTAACACTATGCCAACAGGCACATGGTCAATAGTAACCAGTCAATTATATATGCAACACATTGTAAAAAATGTGGAATATAGTGATTAGTATGACAATAGCAAGTCAAACTGCAAACATACCTGCTGAATAAGACACTGAAGCAACATTTATGTTTAAGCTATCTTCTGCCATTGCTCTGTCGGACGGCAGTTCACAAAGAGGGCGTATTTGAGATAATGATAGCAAAGCATCCACAACTACCTCCTCCTCCTCCGAAAAATGATTCGCCAACTGCTAAAGCAAGAATCCACATTCATTTTCAATATCTGGTCTTGCCTCTTGAGAAAATTAAGAGATATTTGTGAGCACAGAAAACTTACCGAGATTGCATTACATCTTGTTTCGCGATCCGTAAGGAAAGTCTGAGAGCTGATAGCTGAAAGATGGCGTCTCTTCTTGACATGCCGCGGTGATGTAGAAACAGTTTGACCGGAACGTTTATTTATGGCTGAAAGTAGGTAAAAAACAGAATTGAAATATTAACTCAGAGATCTAAATCCTTAAACTATAATTTGAATTGCTATTGCCACTACTCAAAACAATATATCAATTATATACTAAAAATCCATTAAACATCCTAAAAATACTCCTAAATCATTACGTGTTACTCCTACAAACATTCCTCAACCATCACTTGATATTCTAATAAATTAGAGAAACTCCTATAAATTCTGAGAAAAAGATAAACATCTAACCCTTAATTTTCATTTAAATTGGTAAACCTGTTATTTTGGACCATTAGATTATATCTATTAATAAAGTAATCCCTCCCTCCTAATTTCCTATATACGTATGAGAAGATACGTACATACGCCCTAATTGCCCATACGTATGCACTGATTGATGTATAAAAGCCCAAAAACATACATAATAGGTAGTATACACGTTATTTGCCGATGTGATTAATTTGGTCAACTTGATTAAATAGAGTGCCAGATTTCCCTTAAAAACCCCCATAAATTCACCGTGCAACAATGTTGTAACCCTTGATTAGTAACATATATATTATACCATCATATATTACCGATTTTTAAACATTCATAACTTTTTAATTATATATCCATTTTACGACCATGTTGTCTTCCTTTAATTAAATAAACCATTGATGACTTACTATAGCTATATTGTAGTGCTAAATACATCACGGCATATGGCACCGACATGTAATAATTGATGTCATAATAATTTTTAAACAATTTCACATGTATCAAATATTACTCGACAAATATATAACGCTAATTTGAATCTATTTATGTAAAAATGAAAACAGCATAATTTAGTTGTTTTTTTAATGTATATCCAATTTAAATTTTAATTTGTGTGAGATTAAGATTCTAGGAGTTTTTTAAATGTTTCAAAACTATTTGGCTGGAATTTTAGGAGCCAGAAGCATACATGATACATAGATGTGAAAAAGTTCAATAAAAATATTTCTATCATCTGAATTATGGTCGTACATGTAGTTTTTTTTTCTTTGCCAAATATTTTTCAACAATTGAACAATCCAGTGACAATCACATTGAACTATTTATGTTATATTTTCTTATAGTTGATAGAAATTCCAATATAAATGTCGGGTAAACTGATAATCTATGTCATAGACTATAAGTGCACTTCAACCATGCTCATTTTCAAAAGAGAATATTCTAGCTATACCATTAAAATTTAAGTTGTACCTATTAATATCATAAACAAAACTGTATCTACTCTATACCATAAATCGACTCAAAACTAAAAAATATCTATTTTTATCACCTCCATTTTCTCTCTGTCCTTCCCTAAAAGACGCCAAGCATCAACAACCGAGTTTGCTACACTCCTATAAGTATCACAGGGACACGCATACGGCTAAGTTAAGGTGGCCCAAGTGAGATGCCACTGTTGGCAATACTGCTTAGCTGGCCTATTTTCCTATGCAATACTCTATGAATGTACCGATTAATTGTGAACTAGACGTTAAGCATTGTGCTGTACGCTAATCTTGAGGGACACAAATACATCAATGTAGGACCCATATTTCAAATCATCAGAGAAGAAAGTTATACATAAATTTTGACATAAGTAAGACTTGGACACCTATGAAATGTTCATGATTTTTTTCATTGGATTAATGATGTGTTAAGCTTATTTTGATGGTACAAATACAATTCCATTATTAAAAACGACCTAGCTTTTAACACAATAATAATATGTAGTGGTGATAGGCGAGTTTACATCCAAACGGGACAAAGTAATTTTTTGTTTGAATTTAAGAGACATTCTTATCATTTTATATATCAAAGTTTATTTCATGTCATAGATATTTTTTCTTCTTTTTTAGTTAAGATTATAAGGTAATCTATTGTTGAGATAATACTTCTTTTAACATTCTTTTTTATCAACAATAAATAAAATGCCCAGGCTTCCTTCCTAGTTATTTAATGGAACATCTAATCTGTGTTTGCACTAGAGCTCTTGGAATTATAATAAAATGGTATATTCAAGTATCAATGCCAGCCATTAGCTAGGTTAGGTTTTATGTTCTCACATGTGAATAGTCCTCGACCTTAATTAAAAAAATGCACTCAATATTTTCCATCCTGCTGTAAAACCTTACAGTATTATATGCTAAAAGTCTTGCCAGAAAAAAAACATCACAGCATATTCACTTAGCCCCACCCTAGATGTAAACTAAAAGGCAAAAACATGATAAAAGGACAGGAAATACGGTGTCACTTACTGTAGCTTTGTGAGAGAGGATATACAGTGATTAGTACCTGATCTTAATTTTCTAGGAACTGGTGGATCAATAGCATCACAATCCTCAGCCACCTTTGAAACGGAAAAAAGAACAAAAAGATGTGCATAAAGAACAGGAAACAAATGATTGAACAGCAGAGAAGGCTAAATGAGACAACCTTTCCAAGGCTCTTCGCTCTTTTCCTACTAATCAGACTGCTGAGGCTAGCTGTAGTCAGTGAGGAGAGCACTGTATCATCGTAGTTTCCATCTGAACCTCCTTCCTCCCCTTTCCTGTCCATGTCAGTGCTGCTTAATCTCCACTTCAAAGCCTTTGCCTTTCCTTTCTTCTGCCTACATGTCAGGTTGTGATCTCCACCTTCACTCACATTTTTGTTGCTGTCTGTAAACAATGTGCAGAGGCGACTGACATTAGATACCATGTAGTAGTAACTTAGTCACTAAAAGACTACTGTCTTTTGACAGGTTGTAGGTACAGTTTTTAGTTTCACCATGGTTTAGATAAAACAATCGTTTAGAACCAATAAGCACTTCATCAAGGTGTTTAGTTCAGTCTTTTTAAATAGTTTTTGTTTACAAAATATTTTTAAATAGTTAAGAATCAGGCAACACTCTTGGTAATACTACACTATTCATCTGAAAAGGTGTGAAATTACAGAACCACTATATTAAAAAAAGAAAAGCAATATATAGAATCATTCAAAAAGGAAAGGCAGGAGGAAAATAAATTCATTGATGAATGTTACTATATCATGCTGTGAGGAGAATTTTGTGTTGTGAAAAGGATAGTAAGCACAAGGCTTGGTGCATATCTACACATAAGCAGTAGGTGACAATCGTTAAGACCCAAGCCAACATCAGAATATCTTGGAAATTTCTTCACGAAAGTTTAACCTCATCGAACCATCCAAAATCAGAAAGGTCTAAACAATAAACTTTCCCCAGAAAAAAAAGGGTAAAAAAAAGGTTTCTTATGGTGTGTGATCGATGGTGAGGAAAGTTGGCATGTATGAGCCCATCCATCCAAGACAAAAAAAGGCTAAATTCATGCCAACCATATATTGACTGTTAAAAAATAAATTCATTACAAAGCTAGATTGACTGTCTGAACATGAATTCATGACAAACTTAAACTGACTGTTTAAATATAGATTCATGGCAATTGAAAGCTTATACTACTGCTCAGTGCTCACTCTACTCAAATATGCATGTAATCATTTACTCTAGCTATGCAGTAGTGGTGGTCTCTAGCCAACCCCTAGCAATAGTACTACACTAGATGGTGTGATCCTGCCCAAAGCAATAAAAGGGCATAATTTGCCAAGAAAATATAACCTTAGAACCAATCACAACACCATAGGACACTATATCAAGGTGATCAGAGGGGCCCACCAGAGTGGAACAAAAGAACAAAAAGGAGCACCAGAAAATATATTTTTTGCAAAGGGTGCATTAGGAAAAGCAAGGAGAGATAACTAAGATAAGGGGCATTTTGGGGAAAGATGCATGAGTGAGAAAGGAAAGCTGCTGAGTTCGTTCACTGTAACCATCTGGACTGGACACATGAGAGAGAGAAGAGAGAGGGCTAGAGAGAGAGACCACTGGGGCAGAAGAGAACAGATTATTACAGTACATACCAGCAGCAGTAGAAGAGGAGGAGCCACTCCTTATCATGTGTCTTCTTGTGAGCCCAGCCACCAGCTTCTTCCTCTTCTTCATATCCACCATCCAAAAAGTTATGCCCAGAAAGATCTCAGAAAATCTCCATCTCCCTTTCTCTCCTCTCCTCCACACTTACAATAGGCCTACACACAACAAATGCAGTCATCACCATGGAGTTGGGAACACCAGCTTTATGGAAGAGGAGTAATGCTAGTTTTGAGACAAGGAGACAGCATCCAAAGGCAATACCAAAAGGTTAGGACAACAAAGTGGGGAGAATGCAGCTTGGTCATGTGTGATGAAATGCAGAAGAATCAGATGCTAGCAAAGCTGATGAAGGGGGAAAGATGACAGAATAAAAAGAAATTTTCCTGGTGGTGTTTCTTGACTGAAAAAGATTCATGGATCTTTATCCCCAAGAATCTCAAAAAGAAAAAAAGAGATTACATAGAGTTGTAAATCATTATCCTGATCCAAGCAAAGACACTATCTTTCTGAATTCTTCAGAGTAAAAATGAAATAAGATTTTTCCTCCCATTCGCTGTAGGAAAAGATGGAGATAAGATCACTCTGCCCACATGGTCACACCTTGGAAAATGAATTCAGGATATCCTCCCGCACAATAGGCTTGTGAATTTTAACCTCAAATGCTCTGTCCGTTTTAAGAAAAGAAAGTAGTACAATTTTTAATTCATGGAACTAAACTAGTCATGTGATTTGCACTGAATTCCACATTTCATACTCTTGTATTGAAATTATGCCGAGAAATTAATCAAACAAACGACGGAGACGAAGCATGTAGTAAAAGATAAACCAAACCGCGAAATCAAAGCCAACCAAAAGAAGATAGACAGACCAGCGGCTAAGCCCGTCCTGAAATCGAGAAGCAACCACGACATCAAAAACCGCGAGAAACAGTGCAGAATTGCAGGGCACATGATGATGAAGAAGAACACCACGATCCACAACCAAAACCAAGCCCCCCTCCAGAGTCCAGAATCCAATCCACACAGAGAAACAGCAGCACTAACCTTTTCTCCTGTCTATGTACCGATCCGTCTCTCTCTCTCTCTCTCTCCAGGCTTCTTGATCAGCAGCAACAGAGAGAAATAAGATGCGGTTTTTTTTTCTTGGAGATAGAGATTGATGCGATGCGAGGAGGGAGAAGAGAAGAAGGCGAGGCGAGGAAGAAGAGGAAGAGTAGAAGGCGAGGATGCTATGCTAGTAAATGCGAGGTAGCGCTGCAACTGCAGGACGTCGCGCTTTTTGTTGGCCGCTTTGGCGTGGGCAGAAACGGAAACTTGCATGCGTTGCACTGCACTTGCATCTGCTGCTCGATCAGTGCCCACATGTACTCATCTAGTATAGTACTAATAGCAACCTGTAACCAAACCTACACAACAAGGTGAAAACCAGGTGGTGGTGGTGGTGAACTGGTGACTGTTGCTGACTGATCTGCTGCTGCTATTAGCAAGATAGCAATGCAGACCCGAAAGATGATACCCAGCGGGTAACTATCTCATTAGGGGCTGGGTATGGGTTATCTTTTGTATTGATGGGTTTATTAAGGTGAAAATAATACGGAATTGTTAACTATTTATTTACGGAAATATGGGAGGTATTATTTTTTTATTAAGATTAGATTTTATCTCGGTCTATTAAAACGTTTTTCAAACTGCTAATATTTCGTACGAAATTTTTCTATATAAGTTGCTTTAAAATATACAATAAATCAAGTTTGCTTTAAATTAAAACATAATTAATTATATATTGTCTTGTTTTACGTGCACACCATCTTCCTTGTTGCTATCTAAAAGAGGTGCATTTTTTTTTACTATTGGATGTGTCTAAGAAATCCACAAATCTTAGGTTGCAGGCGTGCACCTCTTCCACTGGGCTATTGTGATTTTTAGCTACACAACAAGGGGAAAGAGGAAAGGAGAAAAAGAATAAGAAAAAAAATATATGTGTTATTAGCACATAATTTTATTGATTATTTTAAATTTAAAAATCATTAATATGGTTTTTTAAGAAACTTTTATATAATTTTTTATGAAAAATGTACCGTTTAACCATTTAAAAAACATACGCGTAAAAAACGATGTACTTCTCCTCTCTTCCTCCCTATGCCAAATACAACCTAGTTACATTTGAGTCAAAATAAAATTATAAGAGACTTTTAGTTAAATGTGGACATGGAGTCTAAAACTATCATCATCAATGTGGGTACGGTTTTATGGTAATGAACTTGGTATAATTGATGAACTATTAGTTGAATGAACTACTTAACTTATGTGGTGAAAATGTTGGTTGTTAAATCGAATGCACCATGGTTAAATTTGCATCTCGTATGCTATCATTTTTGTTATTATTTTATATATCTACTGCATCTACTTTACTGATTGTTGTATTGTTTCATTTACTCAGCTACGGTTTGGATAACCCGTGGGGTACATTTTATAAGAGGTGGGTATAAGAAAAACCACACCCATGCATGAAATGGATTATTTGGTGGGTGATTTTCTTTCTTGCGGAGGCAGGTTTGGACCCATTGCCATCCTTTGCAATCCCTATCCCCTCACTTTTTTTTTTTAAAAAAAAGACTCCCTATCCCTTCACTTTTTTTTTTTAAAAAAAGACTCCCTATCCCCATCTCTCTCTGCATCTTTCTGTGCTAGCTAGCTGCAAGTAAATTGATATCAAGAAAAAGTTATGGATGAATCTACCATGCGTATGTATGGAGTCCTCTTCTCTCTTGGCATGTGATTAATTGTACCACCGTTTGTACAATCTGCTCTGGTCCATTTACGATATCACGTCTGCTTGTACTGATTCCAATTCATACACCGCGATATACTATATCGTTTGATTTAATGGAGAACATGCAAATATGCAATGCGAATGGATCGACCGATGGTTTTCTTGGAAGAGAATGAAAATGAGATCTGTTTCGTTTCTCTGAAATTGAAGCCTGGTGCTCCTGTAGCACGAGTAGTAACTACTGTACACAAAATCAATCGCAGCGTGCAGACTTGTCAGTGACTGATGGATTAGACAGATGCCACCAAAGAGGGAAAAAAAGAGCCATGCCTCTGACTGACATGTGGGCCATGCTGCTGACACAGCGAAGAAACCCAAGTTCGTTTTGGGCCACAAACTGATCACTCGGGCGATGTGTGCAATTACTTATAGGCCCAAAACCAACTATTGGGCCTAACTTATGACAGCCCATAACAAGCCCACCACGGTGGACGGCTGTGTAAGAACCATGGCCCCACATCCCAGTGACACAAGTAGCGCGGCCGACTTTGTCTTCGTTTGCCTCCGAATCGGGTAAGCCGCCGTAGGACGGAATCGACGGCGGAGATCCCATCCCTTCCTCTTCGCCTTCACATATTCTTTTCCCCTCCTACCCCAACACAGCAGCAGCAATTCTTTTCTTAACCGTCTTTGCAACCTTATCCACCCCAAAACAGTCACTGACACCGGGGCCCACACCTACCGATCTAGGCCACCCCACGCCGGGTATAAAACCCCATACAGTTCCCCCATCCTACCAACGCCCGTCGCGAGCGTCCACGTCAGGAAGTCCCCCATGACCCACAGGTAAAAACGGGCAGGTGGGTCCCTCCTTACTCCTGGGCCCACAGTCAGTGACTACGCGTAGCCGACGGAAAGACAGAAGAAAAATATTTACTCTTACGATATTATTTCCTCGCGTCCTGCTTAGCTTATCCCCAAAAGGAAATTAAAACTCAAAAGCCTCTCTTGTATTTTCGCCCCTTGTTTTGAATTCGCTCGCCGCCGACGCGGGTGGGGTGATTTCCGTCGAGAAGCTTCTGGAAGCTTCCGGGACCGAGCGCCGTCCCCCGCTTCGGCGTACGCGCGTGCGGCGGCGGCGGCGCGGCGGCCCGTAGCTCGGCGATCGATCCGTTGCTTGCTTGCTGTGGGTGGAAAGGTATTCCCCTTTCGTTTGGATTCGATTTCCCGTCCACGTTACGAATATTAGCTTGGTTTTAGATGCCGATTAGGCTGCTTTTGTAGTAGTAATGGAGCTGTGATTTCGGCGGTTGCCGTTTCCCTGTGTGCTCCGTTGATTTATCTGCCTAGGTAGGCATTAGATTCATCTGAATTGCGCGGAGAAGTTTTGGCTGCTTTTTTGATTTCTACCTTGTGTGCTTCCATTTGATTCGTTTTCAAAGTTCCGAAACTAATAGTTGTGTTCAGCATGTTTAGATTATTTTGTTTGGTCTTGCCTGAACTAGTAATCATGTGGATTTACCCTATTGCTTGTAGCGATTGCTTTAGCAGATCCGACTCTAGCAAAAGGGTTCCTAGAAGTTGCTATGATGTTACCATGATTGAACACTGCCCTTTTAAATGCACAATTGGTGATGCAGTAGAAGGGAGTGCTTCTATTTATTCATGTTCTGTAATTGCTCCTGTAAATTTGATGCTCATAGTCCATTTTTGTTTTCCCTAGGCCATTTTTGCTATTAAAAAAATGTATACTCCATGATCTAACAGATGTTTCTGTGAAATAAGGCTCAAGATGGTTGTCTCAATCGTTACCAGAGCTTTAATGTAAGTGCAGCGGTAGTTTCCTTTTAGTTACTGGAAAGGGGCAATGATTTTGGCCACACCTGTTATCTGTTTTGCTATCTTTTGATTTTGCAGACTTATTCTTGGATATGCATACCCAGCCTATGATTGTTACAAGACAGTGGAGCTGAACAGACCTGAGGTTGAGCAGTTGCGGTTCTGGTGTCAGTACTGGTTTGTTTTGGGCACCCCCTTTACTTTAGACTATCATTCTTGGATTTAATTCTTTACTTGATCACATGCTCTGTGATGATTTTACAGGATTTTACTAGCAGTTCTAACTGTTTTTGAGAGAGTTGGGGATAATTTTGTATCATGGTAATGTGGTCATCTGTTATTGGGTTTTTTTAGGTGGTTGCAGTTTGTGAGGAAACTTTCATGCTTACTGATGATGATTTTGTTGTCATACAGGTTGCCAATGTATAGTGAAGCAAAGCTGGCATTTATCGTGTATCTGTGGTATCCCAAGACACAGGTATGAATTTCTTATCTCTTTTTAATTTCAAAATCATATGGTTTGTTTGTAACGAAGAGCACTTTCAGGGCACTGCCTATGTGTATGAGTCATTCTTCAAGCCATACATTGGCAAACATGAAGCTGAAATTGATCGCAATCTACTTGAGTTGAGGACTAGAGCTGGTGACATGGCGGTTCATTACTTCCAGAAGATAGCAGACTACAGTCACACAAGGTTCTATGAAATCTTGCAATATATTGCTTCGCAGTCAGAGGCTCAAAGATCTCGTCCTCAGGTACTTTGGAAAACTATTAAAGTTGCTTGCCAGCCATAATCTCTCAGTTACTTCTATTTGCTGGTGGAAGTTAGAAGAATAGGTCTGCAGCATCGTCTCTCTCTCTCTCTCACACAGATTGGAACTAGTAATCTTCATGATTCATGATTGTATTTAAAATTTCAGATGCACGAATGGTGTTTGTTTGGGAAATGCAGTAAAATAGACATTCAGCAAATTTGACCTATCTATGACCTATGGGTTCTATATTCCTTTCATCACAGCATTTTTCACATCCCATGTCTACCATTAGGTATTTAGGTTCATATTTGAATTGCTGTTAAGGAGATGCATAATCATTATCATAAGTAAGACTTAGCTAATCGTAGTATGAATGTACTACCAAGCCTTTCTATGGAAAGGTCTGACATATGCATTTCAGTGCATGTTTTCTTCGTAGTGCTTGAAGAATTTGGGTTACTATATGATATATGAAGTTGATTCTGATCCTGTGGGATCTTTATTGAACTAGCAATGAAAATCCAACTTAAAATAGTATTGTGAGGTTCCAGAGAAAGAGTTAACCTAGTGCCATTTCAGTGGATTATTCTCTATTTTTCTATCAGTGGTACCCTTTGCAAGAACTTATGTGTAGCTGTTTGAAAGGCTGTGTTTGACTGCTTGTTGTTGAGATGATGTTCATGCCAACTGAATACATATGTTCTTGTTTGTGTTTCATCGATGGGTCTGTTGGGGGAACCAATTGTTTTAAGCACACTACCTTATTTTTTTAATCTAAATTAAGCATTGTCCTTAGATGTATAAGTAATATCTTCTCTGGATTATTTCTCAGCTTAGGAGCTTGAGTTCATTTGACCATGCTGAATCAATTTCTTAATATGGTAGCCTTGCTAGTTCTTGTTGTGAGGTGCTGGAAAGTTTCTAAAATTGCTTTAGCAAGAAAAGCACAATCAAGTGGATCATAATTCATTTAGGTGTGTGTTTTTGTGGTTATGAAGTTAAAGCTCTCTTAGCAGTGACTCTGAATTAGGGAAGTTTTTTGCACCATAATTTCTTCTGTGTTTTAAAACTCAACTCAATACAGCCTTTCAGTCCTAAGCTAATTGGGGTAGGATAGAATTGAAATCCAATAAGAATCTTTAAACCACGATTTAAGCATGTCAATAGTTGCTTTTTAAACATTTCTATTTAATTATAGATATTCAATTATATTCCACTCTTTCAATTTACTTTTTATTGTCTTTCTCTATATTAATTTTGTTTTTTTTCTATCTTTCTTTATATTATTATCTTGATTTAGGATTTTACAATGTACTGACGTATTTGAGAGTCTCCTTTAAACATAGTCAAATCACCTTAACCGATGTTGAATAAGCTTTTCTTCTATGTTTTAAAAATAACCCTTTATTTTATTATCTTAACTTGGTTAATCACGGTGCTGATTGTACCTTGCATATAACCTGGGTCCATGAACCAACTGTTTTTTGGGTCTCGTTTAGGAGTATATGCGTAGGCACTTCTTTGTTCGGAGCTTGCTTTTTTTTGTGTGTGTTCTAACCTTTCTTGTCTTGTTATTTTACCATTTGTTATAAATTTTTTTGACTGTTTTGTATAAACTTTTCATTTAGTTACATGGAAATTACCGTGTATAGTTTGGCAATGCAAAAATTTGTGGTCATTTTCTGGCAGGGTTCAAGTTGAACACCTCCAATTTATTTTTGCTTCTAGTAAAGTTTGATTTATGCATATTCTTCTCATGTTAAATTAATACCCACCAGCATCACACTCATTATGATGTTACACCAGTCATCGTACTACTAATGTATGTTCAGTTTACTGACAAAATAGGTGCCTGCGGCTTGCCATAGTTGTCGACTGATGCATGATTGAGTAGTTATGTGAGCACGTAGTGGTGTGATGATGTTTTGCCCCTGTAAATCGGCTTCATGTTTCCCCGTTGTATGTTCAGATGATTTGTTTTTGAACTAGATATTTACTTATTTATTTATGACACGATGCGTGTATCAGCTTATATCTGTGTAGAGCTCCGACCTGACTCTCAACGTCTCTGTTTGTGCAGGCACAGCAACACCAGCAGCGTCGACAACCTCCACGGACTCGGCAGGTGAATCCTGCACCACCGCCTGCTCCTTCGCCGTCAGCGCCTCTGCGGCCGTCACAGCCTCCGCCAAGTAACCAAGCCCAAGCTGACAAGGCCCCAGTCCCGGTCGCCCCTCCAGGCGCCGCCGTGTCTCCTGCACAGCCACAGCCAGCTGAAGCAGGTCCTGAAGCTGTCACCACGGAGAGCACCGAGGCGACGCAGGCGGCCAATCCACCGGCAGTGAGCAGCGCGCAGCAAGCACCGGTAATACCCGACGAGGAGACGCTCATCCAGGAGGCGATCCGGATGACACGGAGCCGGCTCAGGAGGCGCGTGGGTGGAGCTTGAGCTGGACCGCGCCGACGTAAGCTCCCACGCCACGGATCATTCCTCTTCATACATTCGCTCTCGACACACTTCACGGGCATTCTGTATCCTGTGTTCCTGTGTAAAAAAAAAAAAAAACAATGTGACGCCTCTTGGTCTCATATTAGTTTTGGTGTCGAAGTCCTCGACGCACGAGAGGCCTCCGTTTAGCTGCTACAGCCGTCCGATCTGGCGGTCCCATTCGATCAGAGCCGTCGCACCCTAATCCCTCTCCCCCACTTGTCGTCCCCAATGCTGGTCCTCTGCGCTGACCGTTTGACGCCGAGCGGATCGGCTGAGAGAGGGGAGGGATGGAGGCGGCAGAGGTGGATCTGAGCGGGGTGCTCGTCCTCCTCGGCGCCGTTGTGCTGGTCCGGTGCCTGGTGTAGAAGGCCAAGGCGAGCCGCGTTGCAGGCGGGGGTGGTGGGGCGGCTGCTATTTGCCTAGGGTTAGCATCGCTGCCGTCGATGGTGATGCAGGGGCGCCTCCCTGCCGTCTCTGTTGCCCTAGTCGTCGAGGGCCCCTGGCGGCGTGGGAGCCAGGCAGCCCAGCCGTTCCGCCGACTTTCTTCGACCGGCTGCACCCCTCGCCGTCAAGGAAATCATACCACAATCCATCCATCAACTCACCTCCCAAGTCCACACGCGAATCTCTCTTGTCGATGGAACCGCCATTGCCATTATTGCGTGAGAGCTAATTCAAATGTTGCTGTTGCTTGGCACTTCTAATTTCAAGATGGCTGCACTCAAGAAGCAATCCATAGCGATAGTTCATCACTTCGCTATGTTCATCAGTTCTTCACTAGACACTCGAATGCTCTCCGGATTCAAGGTGCTCCAACTGGAATACTCTTTTCGTTCAAACTAGATAGTTTACTGCTATTGGGATTTAATCACTGGTGTTTTGATGTGATCGTATTCACATTCAAATTCGCCACAAGTTCTGTTAATTACTAGTGAATAAAAGAATAACGTCATGCTTGACATTTACTGAATAAACTTGACCAGGACCTCTAATTTCTTCATTTTCATCTCTAATTTACTGATTTACTAACTGCATACTGGCAAGATCGTTCAGATGTGTAGTTTTGATTTCTAAGTGAGATCAGCATTTTCTTTCAGATTGTTTATTTTATGATGATCATGCAGATTTGGTGTTCCTTCCACCTCTATAGAGAGGGCCATCATACAGCCAAGATCAAGTTTCCTCCCTTGATATGCTGAAGCTTAAAGATGTGAATGGTGTTCCTTTCTGATATCCTTTGTTATATCCACAATATGAAAATAAAACGAATCAATAACTCGTGCGGTTGTTCGATTACATTTACAACTGTACTTTTAACCTATGGCTTTTCATGCTGATATGCAATATTCCAAGTTGTTTAGGAAATATATCCTAATATCATCATGTTCTTGCCACGAAACGTGGACATAAGCAAACTGTCCAGGTTGTGTTCTCCCCTCTAGATTTTGTGGCATGTTTCTTTCTGTTGTGTAACCTCTTTTTTTGCATCAGGCATTCAAAGCTTTCAATCTGTTAAAGTGGCCTGGTATTCCTGTTGTTTTACAGAGAGAAGAGAATTACATAAATCACCAATTCAAAGGAATAACAACTTACTTTAAAGGTATGGCACAAGAAGTTCAAAAGCAATAACAGATTTCTTCCTAAGGTTTCAATGCGTAGCTTCCCCTAAGATCGGAATCGTGTCCTCTGACATGCTGTAGTAATCTCACCATGAGACATTCTTTGTATCCATTCCATCCATTTAAGATAAATGGATATACATTAATTGGCCTGCAATTTTGTTCTCTTCACCAGGTGCATCTTGATGTGCAGGAGAGGTCAATACTTTGCTATGATGCCCACCATTGTGAGGTGATTTTTTTCCTTACTTAAACTGCATCTGTACACAAAGAAAATCGAAGGTACCAATAATTCAAGTAGCAATTTTCTGTTCCTAATTTAGGGCATGATCATGGAGGTCTTCAGTATCAAGGAATATTAGGAGGTGCTCAATGTTAAATCCTTTAATACACATTAAAAAAAAGTTATATCCTTTGATAGATATATTCCTGCCGTTTTTTCACGTAAAATGAGTTGTGTATAGATCTCATCAGGTCAAACAGGATGTAGAACAGTAGATGGATGGATGTTGTGATGGGATGGCACAAGATCAGTAGCCGGGTACATGGCACAAGAAAGAAAGAAAAGAAAATTGGTTGATAGATGTTGATATGTGAGCAACTTAGGACAATACGTGAGCACAGTCCGGCATGACTACTGTGTATATTCATATTATAACTTTTTAAAAATATATTAACCGACATAGATTTTTTTCTATTTAAACATTTATTTTTTTTATATTTTTTCCTATTTAAAAGACTGGTCGAGCCATGCCACCATTGGCCTACGTGCCACACTCAGGCCCATACATACCTACACAGAACGGTCTGATGCCTTTGTGGGCCGTGTTTGGATCGAGTCGTCGGTACGTGGGCTAACACGGTATTATGCTCCGCTATAGGGACTGTGCTTTAAGTCGTGCCGGCCCATTTGGCCCAGTATATTGCCGACGATCAGATACAAGTTGATTCTTTTCTATCCCTCTAAGGTAGTCACTCTCAACCAAAGCTTAAGTCACATCTTTGAGAATCTCGTGGTAATGCGAGAACTTCAATGTCTACTTAGAAAATCATTTGTTTCATCCCTGTCATCCATTTCTCTACTAGGAGTCGTCTTCCCTTCCTTTTTACCCTAATTCTGTGTATAAAAAACCATCAATTTCACACCTATAAAAAATCACTTAAAAATACGGTCTATTAAAAAAAAACTGACCAGCAGAGAGAGAGAGAGAGAGAGAACGGGAGGAGAAGAAAAAATCATGCCACTTTCGCCCTATGCATCCTGTTGCAACGCACGGCCTGTCACTGACTATTGACAGTAAAAGTGGGGTTATTCGGCCTCACATCTAACTTCTGAGGCCATCTTTCACCAGACCTAGATAAAAGAAAACAACAACAACAAAAAAGAACAAAAAAACTCCGGGCTTGAGGCCTCTATGGATGGACGTTGTGAACTTGTGACTCGTGAGGGCACCCCAAGAAAATGCCAGGCAAGAAACCGGACAGACGACGTTTCCTATACGACGATCTGAGGTACGATCAGCTACAGGCCTATTCTTCTGTCATTCTCGCAAGTCTCAATCTTGGTGTCGCTCAAGTTGAAAATTTTGACGGTCAGGTCCCCCTGTTGATGGCAACCTGGTTGCTTCCTACAGCCTTATGTTCCATTTCATTGTGCCTGATAGAAATACTACCTCCATTCTAAACCTCGATTTCTTAAATAATTAATATATTAAAAATATTAGGTTTTAATGTGTGAAAATGACATTAATAGTTTTATCATAAAAACACTTTCGCCTGGTTATGTTTTAATAAGTTTTATAAATATATAATTATAAAAGGTAATTACGAGACATGTTACATTAAAAACTTTGTAGATGTTCAAAACAACAAGTAGGAAAAAATTACTGACGTGAAGTGCAACAACAAATTTTTTTTTAAAAAAATACAATGTCCAAATACTAATTGAAATATTTTCTGTCACGTATGAAACATCAAATTCTAACGATTAAAACAATAAAATCAAAATATTAAAATAGTAAAATACAGTCAAATAACACTTGAAACATTTTTTCTAACATATGAAACATCGAGTTTCAACTATTAAAAAAACATCAATAAATATGCATACATAACACCATCAAAATCCTTATTGCAACATTTTAATCTAACACAAGAAATATCAACTAGCTAAAACATTAAAAATTATTTACAGCGCACCTGTTCACTCTTCTCGTACTCATCTTTTGCGTGCTCCCTATGGTGAGGCGACAATGTTCTCCTCAAACACGCCGGCCTTCTTAAAGGCAAGAGAAGAAGAAGGTCCATCATCGTTGGTTAGATCCACGAGCCTATGGCAAAGGTCACCACATAGCGTCGCCTCCACATCATTTTTTCCAAGTCGGTCACCATGCTATCATCATGCACCATCCATGGCACTAGACCGTCATATACGTGGATCTGGCTGTTCCTCACAGCGCATCGAGTCTAGAGAATGGTATCGTCATAATTAGATGAGCTCTGTCAATGACGGATAATAAATAAGTGTGTTGAATAGAAGGGCCCCGGCATCCCCACCACCAACCGGATGAGCTTCACCTCTGATCCTATGACATGGGCTAGGGAAATGGAGTGAAAGGAGAGAGAGGCGAATAGGGAAGGAAGAATGTGTCACGGGCTAAGTGGAGTGAGAGGAGTGAGGGAGAGCAACGAGAAAGGAATGATGTATCAGGGTGGGAGAAAGCAGAGGGATAGAGAAGATGGAGCAGTGGGGAGAGAAGATCTGATTTTCACTCCTGTATCGTGCGTTTGAAGGCAAGTATTTTTCAACTTGTACCTAAGAACAGAAGTCACTGTGATGAATTAGGTAGCTGTCACATGCATGCGTCATGTGTGGTACTTCCTCCGTTAAAAATATTTGATATTTAGAAAAGTATTTGAGAAAAATGATTGATTGTTGGAATTTTAAAACGTTAAATATTTTTTGACTATAAGAAGTAATATACAAAATCAACCGTGCCACGTGTGCAATAGCAACAGGCTTAACACAAGACATGGATGGAGTCCAGCGATGCGGCAGCAAATCGGGGAAATGCTTTCACATCTCCAGGGGCATCCCGTCGGTTTCGCAAATAACAGCGGAAGATTCTAAGAAAATAACATTTTTTTTGAAACACCAAAAAAAGAACTGTAATTATAGATAGAAATAGAAATAACGTGGTTTATTGCGATGGGTACCGGCCTGTTCATGTCAGACAAGCTCACTCGGGCACTCTCCCCATGTGACCAGTGTTCATGTACTCCGTCCGTCCCAATATTGTACTCTCTCTCCGTATGAAAATAAGGGTTCTTTTTTTTATTCAAAATTTATCTTAAAATAGATACATCTTTACGATACTACTTATGAAATATATGTACTACTTGTATTATTAATTATCTTTTATTTTGTTTTTTTACCTTACCTTAACCATTTTTCTACTTTCATCTGCATCTTATTTTATAAAAAACATTATAATATTCTCTTCTCAAGTCTTAATATCTGAAAACACGTTAAAAATAGGTATTTTTTTACGGAGAAAGTACATGCTATATGATGCTGCAGGAGTGAGCATGAATGAGTGTCTGGTTAGTGGCCATATTTTGCTTAATCTTTAGCAATTAAGTTTAACCAACTTAGTCTAGCGTTTTCGTTTGTTGTCATACTTTTAGCATGTTACAAAATCTAGCTGTGTGTCTCCATTTATCATAAATATAGCAAGTTTATCTAACTTATAGCTAAGAATTTCATACCCACCACAGCTTATCTCAAACAAGTGTAGCAAATTAAAGCGTGCAACCAAACAACCACTCCCAATTGGATAAGGCCACAAGTTCAATTGAATAAGTCCACTAGTTCATTTCACATGGAAAAGCCATTTCATCAAATAATGGTGTAACTTTTTTTAAAAAAGATTGACAACACAAATCATAGAATTACTAATTCGTCTATTTGGTTTGGATAATTTTTTTAAAATAATTAATAAAATATTTTCTATAAAAATACTATACATTACTGTATTGCAAGTAAACCTTTATATCATAGATTTATACATCAATTTACAAAAATATATATATATAGTTGATTTTTTAAAACAATAGATAACGTGTAATACTCAATATCATAATTTTTTTTAAATTTTTTTTTAACTATTTTGTTCGGGAATAGTATATAACTATAAACCACAAATTCCCTCGAGTTCTCATGCATCGTTCTACCACCCGATCAGCACAGCATTCAAGCGCGCCATGTGGGCCCCACGCACAGTTCCCAGCTATAAATGGAGTGCCCGAGCATTCCACTTTCCATCCCATCTAAACTAGCTTGATGCCATACATCAAAGCTAACCATACCTAGATACTTAAGTGCTACACTAATTAACCACAGGGCTAATTAATCCAGCAGCAAGCTTAGCTTAGGTTAACACGGGGCGATCCATGGCTTGGCCCGTCTTGTCATCCTCCTCCACCTCCACCTCCCTTCGTCTCGTGGAGCCATTGCTACTTCCAGCTGCTGCTTCGGCTTATTCTTCTCCGGCAACCGGAGCAGTGGCCCGCCGCCGCCGCTGCCGCCGCCGTGCAGTCCACGTCCGCCCTTCGCCGGTGATATACCCCGGCTGGCGAGAGCTCGCCTCTCAATCATCTATGCTGCCCACTGACTTTGACACGAAGGTATGCACATTCAACTTAATTAATTACGTAGCTAAGATTATCGTCACTTGCTCCAATAATAAATATTTGATACGTTTAAAATTATAAATATTTAATATAATTGACTTTAAACATAAAGTCTTTTAATATAAAAAAGATAGGACACATTCAAAATATCTGTAATAAAAAATAAGTCGTAACAAAATAAATATTAAAATACGTTAAATATTTATAAGAATATCATATTAAAAATTATACGTAACTAACCCCATGCATGGTACTACTAATCAATATTGATTAATTAGCGTATGTCGCGATCAAGCAGTCTCTAATTGCTAATTTAGCTCGCGTTTAATTGATTTGCAGGTCTTGATGGAGCGGCACGAAGGCCTGACGGACGACGTGCAGGAGATGCTGCAGCATCAACGCTGGTGTCATCAGAAGACGGCGAGCGGCGGCGGCGGCCGGGAGCGGATGGCCACTGTCGACCACCTCAGGCGCCTCTGCATCGACCACTACTTCCAAGACGAGGTCGACGACGCTATGGACGCCTCGTGCCTGCTCGAGGAGCTCGCCCATGGCGGCGACCTGCTCGACGCCACCCTCGTCTTCCGCCTCATGAGAGAAGCAGGCCACCATGTCTCAGCAGGTGATGATCACTACCTACCTATCACACAAATACAAATGATCCTATCATATATGTATAATCAACTAACCATGATTAACTATTAATCACAGATGAGGTTCTTGGAAGATTCACAGATGATAATGGCGATTTCAGACTCGATTACAGCAAGGACATCCGAGGGCTACTCAGCCTGCATGACATATCACACATGAACATGGGAGAAGAAGCCTCACTATGCAAGGCAAAGGAGTTCTCAACCAGAAACCTTGAATCTGCCATCAACTACCTTGAGCCAAGCCTTGCAAGATATGTGAGGCAGTCACTTGATCATCCCTACCATGTCAGCCACATGCAGTACAAGGAGGAGCTTGCACTCGCAGACTTCCAGCTCAACAAGCTGCTGCATCAGATGGAGATGCAGGAGATCAAAAGGTACATACATTGATACATAGTTACATAATAACTAGCTACTTGTTATTATTTAATTTGTTGCATTGAAACAACAGTGATTCTTAATTAGTCGAACGGTTGAATTAAACAACAGTGATTCATAGTTACATACTAGCTACTTGTTATAATTTAATTTGTTGCATTGAAACAACAGTGATTCTTAATTAGTTAAACAGTTGTATCAAACAACATTGATTCATAGTTACATACTAGCTACTAGCTAGAAAATATTATATAATATTGGTTGAGATGATTTGATTATGTTTAAAAGAGTCAATCCTAAATTAAAATAATAATATAAGAAGAGATAGGAAAAGAATAAAATTGATATAGAGATATGTAATAAAAACATATTTGAAAGATTATAATATACGTAAAGATCGTCTAAAAAATAACTATTTAAACCATAATTTAATACTCATGTTGGATTTTAAATCTAGTGTAGATCAACTTGCTTAGGTTGAAAGGCTTCATGGTTGTTGTAGTATTGAAACAACAGTGATTCTTAATTAGTTAAACAGTTATGATTCACAGTTAATTTGCTGTATTAAACTTTGATTAGTCTCTGAAAGTGACATGCATGAATGCATGATGATGCAGATGGTGGATGGACCTGGGATTGGCTCAAGAAATACCTGTTGCCAGGGACCAGATTCAGAAATGGTTTGTGTGGATGATGACAATCATCCAGGGTGCCAAGATGCCGAATTGAGCTCACAAAGATCGTCTCCTTTGTCTATATTGTGGATGATATTTTTGATCTTGTTGGCACACATGAGGAGCTCTCCTGCTTCACTCAGGCAATCAAAATGTAAGTCTGAATTAAAGATAGAAAATATCAATATATATTTGATTTAATTTGAATTGTTATACGATTGTAAGTAACATTTCATACTGCATTTTTCTTATACAGTTGGGACCTTGCTGCTTCCGATTCCTTGCCTAGCTGCATGAGATCATGCTTCAGGGCTCTGCACGCCGTTACAAATGACATCGCAGATATGGTCGAGAGAGAACATGGAGTAAACCCTATCAATCATCTCAAGAAAGCTGTATGTAATTTTTAATTTCTTTTGTGTTAGAATTATATATTTTTCTCATTCACAACGAATGTACAACAACCGACCATATGCAAGACTGAACTTTCTACCATGTGTATCATGTGCAGTGAGCAATGCTGTTTGATGGATTCATGACAGAGACAAAATGGTTGTCTGCTGTCCAGGTTCCTGCCTCAGAGGATTACCTCAGAAATGGTGTTATCACTTCGGGAGTGCCACTTTTGTTTGTACACCTGCTGTTCATGCTAGGGCATGATGTGGGGAGAGATGCAGCAGAGTTTATTGATCCCATCCCTCCTGTCATCTCCTGCCCAGCAAAAATCTTGAGACTCTGGGATGACCTGGGCAGTGCCAAGGTCAGAACACCCCTAACAACAAACTTTTTTCCTCACCTTGTCAAACATATTAATTACTATACACATATTGCAAATCCCATAACAGTGTTTGAATTCTTATGCTCATGTTTTAAATCGGAAACTATGCATATATATCAAAGTAGTGTGGTATATCAAAATGTTTAGATTAATTGCTAGTATCTATATATGTGATTTGTCTTAGATCTTAATTTAGCTCGTCATTTTTTAGATGAGTTAGGATTTGTCCTATCACTCGATATATTTTCTTTTTCAACATTAAAACTTATTATTTGTATGTTTATTGGCAGTTGCAAGATATGTAAACCATTTCTATTATTTTAAAAAAATCTCCTAGCATCTTCTCAATTACCATAACTTTTAAAAAATAAAGTTGTAGGGGGCTTGATCTCGTGTTCCAAACAATGTATATTATCTTCAATGTTGGGACTATCCTGAAATAAAAATGTATGAAATCTGTGAAAACGTAGGACGAGGCACAGGACGGGTTGGACGGATCGTACAAGGAGCTGTACCTCAAGGAGAACCCGGGGGTAGCCGCCGGCGAGGCGGAGGAGCACGTGCGGCGGCTGATCGCGAGCGAGTGGGAGGAGCTCAACCGGGAGTGCTTCTCCGACTCCAGGAGATCATCGGCGGCGGCTTTCTCCGCCGGCTTCACCCAGGCGGCGCTCAACGCCGCCAGGATGGTCGGCGTCATGTACGGCTACAACGGCGAGCAGAGGCTCCCCGTCCTCGACGACTACATCCGGATGCTGCTCGTCTGAATTCGATCATCCTGAATGTTTCATCCATGTATGATGCACTCATCGTCCATGCATGGCGTGTAGTCCATGTAGAGATTGTGGATTACGTCTGGGAAAGTCCTTTTGATTGTCATCTAAGTGAACACACTCATTTTATGCGTGTATACCAAAAGGTTATAAAATAATTAAAAATATTTGAGAAAATAGATAAATATATTATATATCATTTCACGAACATTCAAATTAAATTTAACCTATATAAATAGAAATAAAAATAGCAAATACTACAATAGAAAATACGTACTAGTTGAAATTAATTTTTTTCTATCAAATTTAAATTGTATATTTGTGGAGTAAAATTTCATATACTGATCTATCTTACCATTTATTTTCATATTTTTTAATGATTTTTTAGTTGGTATGTGATGCATGTACACTTACATTAAAAAACACTTGGAGATAATTGGTTTTATCAATAGTGACATTTAATCCTGTCTTTACTTTAATTTTTTTTTCATTGGTCAAATTTCAGTTTCGGAAATTTTGACGTGTCAAATGGAATCCCTTTAATCAAAATATCCTCTTAGACTAGAGTTCATACCCTCCTTATCTTTACACCGACTAAGTCATCCATCATTCTATTTTATCTCTATCCCAATTAATATGACTGCAATCATCCATTCTTTCACCTGAGAAATCACGTGTGAGCAAAATGGCAAAAGCTAGGATTTCCTCACCCTTCCATCTTCTATCTTTTTGAACAATGTCACAATTATCTTTTCTAGTCAAAATCATAGCCTCAACTATCCGTTTTTTGTCTCCAGCAAATTGATGCACCTACCTTCACCCGTATTTTCACCTAAGGAGCTACATGTGCATATGATACTTCTGTTCGCAAAAGAGAAGCAGCAAAACAATCATGTAGCCTCTTAATTTTAATTACGTCGCAGGCCAAAGCACACCCATCCAAAACATCATCTTCCTTTCCCATGCATGCACAAAAGACAAGAGTGCAATAGCCAAGCCTTGTAGTCAATATACATGCTAATCATCAATTGCTAGCTAGTTGTCACATGTGAAGCTCTACACGCACCAAAGAGGCGAGCAAAGTAGCTATAGCTCAAAAGCATGCATGCATACATTAGCCATAATGGCCTAGCCATCAGTAGCCACTATCTCCTTGCCAGCTCCTATCCAAAACCCCTCAAGACTACATCCCTATGCATGCATGCACATGAGCCAACCAACAAACAAAGCAAGTAGTAGCAGGCATGCTTAATGCTTTATTCAACCTCGCATCCAATCTGACACAAGCAACAACCAGCCGAATCGTGTTGATGGTGAGTAGCGTCACGTCTCATTGCGACGACCACAGAAGGCCAATCGAGTACCTTGCGCAATTCGTGGTATCACACACATGCTCGTTGTCTTCTTGGTGTCGCGACACAATGAGAAACGACTATAAAAAACCACCAATCTAGGCACCATCTCCCTCCTCCGACATCCTTGTAACCATCTTCTTACCCCTCCAAACCATTACTCCATCTTCCAAAACACCTCCTCCACTTTACCACTGATGTCGCCCTACTCTCACCTGCGGAAAGTAGTAGCCCTTCTTCCCACTTCGTTTCTCCTTTTGTTAAATTTTTTATCCTTCCAAAAAATCCTCAAAACTTCAAAAATACATATCTTTTTACCCGCGACTCCGTTTGACCTTATTTAAGTCCTAAAATTATGCTAAAATCCTCATATATTCAATGGCACTATATTTTACATGTTTATTTTTTTGCCTCTAGTAGTGATTTTATGTGTTGTTTGTTTTCTTGCATATAGAGCCCAAGACCAATGGAGGTTTCGCATAGGAGTTTGACACTCTGATAATCGTTGTGGACCAAAGCAAGCCCCCTTGATCACTTCTTGCACCTGTATTTTAATTAAGTATTTTGTTTGTAAAATCACATGATTAGGACACACTTTATTTACTATTCGGTCATGATTTGCATTCGAATCGTTAGACCCTCCTAGTAGCTGCACTTATATTATATAGGACTCAACCCTCAACTCCACCATATACTCACCAATACCCACCATACCAGGATAGAAAACCAATAGTTACGGTTGTAATGCCAAATGAAAAAAAAAACTTGGGTATTCACCATCACTCATTTATTTGAAAACCTAATGAGATGTCGGCTTGGTTCAAAGTGGAAAAAATATTTTATAAAAACTTGATGATGCGGGAGTTAGTACCTTGATGGCTTGACTACGCACCATCCATAGGGACTGACCCCTTTGAAAAAATCATCCAAGCATAAAACAATACAACCACACGAGTGTCATGCGATGCTCCTGGTAGAGTAAGTAGGTAAAACATGTGTGTCTTGTATGTCAACAGTTAAGGAATGTCAAGATAAGGATATAAAGGCATTCTCCTGATATGGGGGCTTGTCTTAACCGTGAGATACGATTGGTGTTATACGATATGTCTTGAGTAGAGGAGAGCCTGAGACTGACTTGATACTTATTCAGAGAGTGACCTAATTGTGTGACATGAGATGTCTATGGTTTGATTATAGAAAAGCCTTGTAGTGACCTCCCTCTTTGTCGGTCATGTTTGATCCACATGCGTTGGGCAAAGCGGGATGTTTATGACGTGTGGGTAAAGTGTGCAATCTCTATAAAGTTTAGTTAAACTGTTTAAACAGCCGTGTCTACGGTCATGGGAGGATGTGAGGTGTTTTTCATAGCGTACTTTTATTTCTAAATAAATATTTTATGAAAAAGATTTATTTAATAGGTTATCGTTACTAGACTTTGACTTTGTGGTGAACTCGGGGTGTCGGTTGACACTAGGGTGTCGGTTGAGATGAGTCTATGTGACTTGGGGTATCGGTTGACACTAGATTGTAGGGGTTTGGCCGGGATGGCTAGGCTGGTATGCCAAGAAGGCTGAGGCTCGAGATGGCCGGTTATGAGTCGAGATGGCTTGGGTGGTATTTTTACTTTGGATACTGAGATTGCAGGGTTTAAAAGAAACTTTTCACTCATGATTATTATGACAGATTGTTGCAAAGCAACCTATAAAATGAAGCGAGGTGTGAGCCTCATTTTGAAACTAAAACTTGATTCACTAATGTTTTATCAATAACCATTTAAAAATCTTATTATTTTAAAAACAAACATTTAGCCAACCTTGTCTGTGTACTTGCATATCATATTTTTCTCAGCTTGCTGAGTACATTGAGTACTCATATTTGTTATTATATATTTATAAAGAGCTAGAGGAGGAATGCATCGACCCCTCTATCAAAGCCTACTTGCAGAAGCAGATCAAGAACGACTTCTCTGGGTTTTAGGCCTAGTTTCAAAACCAAGCTTTTACTCTTAAAGTTTTATGTTCCATGTCTTCCGCTGATGTTCTTCCGTTTTTGCTTTAGCTTATCCTGTTTTACTAATATTTCTATCAGTTTGGGGTCTGTTCATGATGGTAGAATGTATGAGATTTCTACTAGTGTTCTAATAAAACCTTGTTATGTGAGTATCAGGTACTTTATTTATAGCTAATGTTGTGATATTTAGCCTATACTAGTTAGTATTTGTATATTGGTATAGTTTGGGATGCCACACTGGTCAATTTGTACTATCTTGTAAATAAATATGATGATTTTTTATTTCTTTCAATACATATTGTATGATGTTATGGTTTTTTTTAATTTTAACTTATTTTAAATTGAATGAATGAATTTGGGCCACATTTAATTGCCAATGTTTTACTTTAGATTACTCTTTAAATATTTTTTTTACTTTAGACTATATAACTTTACATTAATTTGTTGTGTTTTGGACTACCCCAAACCAATTTTCTAAGCGCATCGATGATCTTGAGCACATCAAATCTAGTACACTAATAAACTCCCTCACCCATATTCAAGCCATATTTTTGGAAATAGTTTGGAGTGATGCATACTACACCTAATGTAAAGTTAAGCATTGTAAAATAAAAAATATTAGTTAAAGGGCGAGACATTCAAAGTAAAATTTTAGTAATCAAATATAGCATAAAGTGTAATCCACTCTTTAAATTTTGACAAAATATAGTAATATTTTTAATATAAAATAAATATACTATACAAATATATTTAAAGGTGGATTTAATTAATCTAATTTAGTTTAGTGCTATATTTTTTCATAAACTTAATTAAATTTATAAAAAAAGTTAAAACAAACCTTTCACGTCTTGTAGCATGGAACCACTTTTTTTCTAAAAATAATCGACATGTATTTGGATAGTGGGTACAGATATGAAAATTTTTAAATTTTATTACATTATCAAGAACTTTTGCATTCTAAACGAGCATATAATAAAGTTGGTGTCGAACTAACCCAAAAAAAAACGCTCAAGAGAAAATTTGTTCGCTAACACCACAAAAATGTGAAAAATGAAAAAAAAACAATATGAGGATGACAAGTAGGACCATGGGCGTCCTACATGTCAAACTGGTCACGGCTCACGGGCCTTGCTGCCAAGCTGTCAATCCCAAATTCACCTCACGCCGTCACGCGTGCGTGCGGCGATTCGGGCGGCGACCCACCTCGCCGGCGGCCGGCTACCCCGCTCGCACCACCGGATCAAGCCTGCCTGCCACACCAGGAGCTCTTCCTCGCCGGCGCCCTCCTCATCCACCCGTAGCAGGTGACCATCTCTCGTTCGCGCGCTCTGTTTTTCAAGGGTAAGGAAGCCCTACCTTGCTTGGATGACTCGAATCCAAACCGGATCTCGCTTGGACAGCGGCGCATCGGCCGATGTATCTTGGTTTCAAATCTCTACTGGTATTTGCAGCTATATTTCCATTCCCCACCCCGCGTTTAGTCCCCACCACTTCTAGGATGACATTTTTACCGTTGATTGGAAATTTGGAAGTAGATTGTATGTTCTCGAGTATTTTTCATCATACGTCCTGTGATGATGTTGGATTCCACCCTTTTGGATACTTGGATAGAAATGCTTCCAGCATGGTTTGCCGGCCCAGATTGGTGAAGCTTCCCTGCTGTGGAAGTTTTTTCATTGTGCTCTTCAATGTTGTATGTACCATAAACATCAAAAGTAGTTCGGGCTCTCTGTTGCATAATTCACCCTAAATGGTCCATCATGAAAATGTGATATTCTGATATAGTGAAAAATGTGAATGGGTATGGTGTAGTTAGCTGCAGTAGAAGACTGTGGCACCCATGCCTAGGCTTGTTCTTGTGTATGGTGTGGACTTTAGAGAGGCTCTGGATATGAGTGAAGTGGTTAGACATTTTAGGTGTGTAATCCACAGGCTAATGTTCTATGTGCCATCATTGGCTTCTGAATCTTTTTCAACACTGAATGGCACTATAACACATACTGAAAGAGCTAAAGGTGGTGTAGTTTTGACTCACCAATTGTACATCATTGCATCATCGTGGATTTGTGAACCATAGCACTTTTTGTCATCCTTTCTGCATTTATATATTTCAAGCTGTGCCTAACTTTGTATCTTACATTGGAATTTCCTGGAATGCATTACTCAATCAGTTTCAGTTAATTTTTATATCTCCAAGATGGATTTCTGTTGAACTTTTCTTTCTGATAATCAGTGGACAAAAGATAACCAATCATATTCTTTTTTGTCAAATTTGTGTTGATTCTGATGTATGATTGTTTTGTTCTTTCTGTGCAGGAATGGAGAAGTATCACAGCAACTCTCGATTTGCTCCCTTCAGAGATGCTCCATTTGCTCTCCGTGGTAAGAACTTTTTGGTGATTTGTTATGTTATCTCTCCTTCCTAGCATAGTTACAAGATGTCAATAATTACACCACAGACATACTGAGTTGGTAATATTGGAGACATGCATACATCCTTGTAAGCATATTTTTGTTATGTAGGATGTGCAATGGACTGACAGCTGAGGTAGGTCAAGGCTGGAAACCATATTAGAGTGTCAGCCTGCTAAATAGTGGTTCAATTGAGCCTAGTCTAATATTGTGCCGATTTATCACCATATATAGGTTGTCTGCATAGCTCAAGAGATGATCAAGCACAGCCTTGTAGCGCTGGTCATTTATTATCTGAATGCAAAATGCTGTTACTTGTCATACATGATTTATTTTTATGGGGGCTAGAGTTCATGCTTGTCTGACATGGCTTTGATCATCTTCCAGTTGGATATTGGTGAATTGATGTGTAATTTAGTGAGAAATAATCATCTCTAGTGAATCTTTAGCAAGCAACTGCTAATTCTATGCATACTTGTATAGTTAACAGTTTCAATCAAGTATCCCAAAGTTTTTTGTGTGTTCTTGCTCTATGGATGTTTACAGTTCATTTCACACAACCAGGAATTACTCACATTTGCTGCCTGCATATTTTTAGATGCCCTTGGTGGCTCAGGCTCATCTTTCAACAGCATCGATGGCCTCAGACACCCTTCAAGCCTTGAGCAAGCTAGGGGCTACACATCTTGTCCCCTAGGAGCTGTGCAACCAAAGATGCTCCCATCTGGATGCCGACCTCTGCACACAAGCCGTCCTCTGTTGGCTCCTGTTGCTAATCGCCCCCTGTCACCCCACCTTCCTTTGAAGAAGCCACAGCTGAGTGCTACATTCTCTATCTCACACCGTATATTTGGTGCTGCATTGGGTGCTGCCATTATATCCATTCCTCTTGCCACCAAGTTCAGCCTCATGTTTGATGTCTGAGAGAGAAATGCGGCCTGCATTGATGAGAAGAAAAAAAGTGATATTTCTGTGACTATCTCAGCATCTGAATTTGCCTTGCAATGCAACTGTAGGTGCAGTTGGAATAACATCTTCCCATGTCTGTAGACTTCTGAATAATGAACAAAAACATGCAATGACCCTTTTCTCCCTGTGAGATATGAAGATGTATGTCAAGTATTACCCTTTATTGTTCTGCTGCCTTGTGTAATTCCATTATTCGTCTTTCTCCTGGCAAAAATGCTTGCCATGCGTTCAATTTATTTACTAAATTGTGTGGAGTTTGCATTGTTTGTAATGCTCCACTCGAAATGCTGTTCTTTTGCTGATGTAAAGAAGGGTTGGATACAATTGAAACATTTGCCCCAATGAGCATATGCTGGGCATCCTAGCTTCACTGCGCTCCCATTCTGAAAATTCGGTGTCAATGATCATTGCCAAGAAAAAAAAACTTACCATTTGCACAATATTTGTTGGTGTACACGATCATTGCTAAAATATTTCATAACTATTTGCACCGTATCTTTTTAAAAGAATCTTGAGTATTAGTATTTTTTTTTGAAGTTTTGGTCTTAAAGTTTGAAGCATCTATAGTCTTTTTGTCATATGGAGAAGCTAGTCTTCGGTAGTATGGAGATCATCTTTAAAATGTTTGAGAGATGGTTAGAAAGGAAGCAAAAGTTAAAATGTAAACGAAAGCTATAAGATAATGTAATTTTTCATTAAAGTTTAAATTAACCGATCTTACGTCTATGTTAAGCAACTCTAAAGAGTCGGATCTATCTCTTATCTCATCAAGTTTAATTCTATAAATAAATTTGATATTCAAGCTCTTATCAAAGTGTAGCAATTAGTTTAATGTAATTACTAATGTCTTTATTAGCACATATGCTTTTACTTCCTATGAAGATCTTTAGCGAACTCGGGATTCATTAGAATACCTTATTTTTTGTAAAGGTAAGAGAAACCTTCATAAATATTTTGGGCAATTCACACGTTAATTTTTATGGACAACATCTAGTTATATAGAAGTTGATTATTTAAGAATAACAAGTTTGATTTTTCACCAACGTTGATCTATAATTGCTTATACAAATCAAAAGATTCAACTTCTTCTAAATCAACCAAAAAGATGTATTTAAAGTGTGGATTAAGCTTCCCTAGAAATCTTTTAGGGGTAAGGTAGCAATAAATAAGCAGCTAACCTCTCGAAAAGGGTTGGTGGGATTAAATACTAACTTCTCTTAAATCTAGCCATTACTCACATAATTAAAACTCTAGATTACTTGAACAGAATATCCGAAGACTCTGAACAACCCTTTTGACCTGAATAGAGACTTAGTCTCTAGCTAAATAATCCGAAGACTCCGAATGGGCATTTTGGCCTAGACAAAAATATCAGTACATAGACTTCGACCAACGGTTCAAAAATTTTGGATAACACTTAGGCTTGAGAAGGGAAGTGAGTTTAGAGTGTCTAGTTTAAACTTTTAGAGACTTTGGACATGTCTCTCTACTAGACAGATAATTTAGTTTAAAGACTTCGACCAAATGGTTCGAAAACTCCAGACTAATTTTTCTATTTGACAGAAAAACTTGTTCACTATAAAGCTTAGATACAAACACATTAGAAGAAAAAAAATACAAGCTAAGATACACGTGGTTCGAGTATTCGCTTATAGTTATAAGTTTTATTGAACACTTGATTTTCGACCAGTTAAACTTAGCTACTAGTACGACTTATCATAAAAACTTAATAAAAAAATAAAATTATATTTTTTTATTTAAGTCTCCTTTTCTATTCTTTTTTCCATGAGACTTGTTTTTAAACAAAACACTCCCTGAATTGCTATAAAATTATTAATTATAACATATTAGCTCATAATTTCTTATCTATCACTTAAAATCTAGATATACTTTTATTTTTTATATGATTATTGCTAAAATCATACACTTTTATTTTTTATATGATTATTGCTAAAATCTTTAATAATTTTACAGTGTATTTTCGAAAAAAAATTGCTTGTTATTAGTAGGCGAGCAGGGTAGTAGTAGCAGCAAAGCAAGTTCGCACTAATGAATGGCGCGGCAAGGTTGAGCTCGCCGGAGGACGCGTCGGTGGCGGCGGCGTGGAAGCTGCACCTCCTCCTACGCTCCCGGGACCTCCGCCCGGCGCTCTCCTACCTCCGCACCCTCCCCTCGCCGCTCACCCTCCTCCCCATCCATGCCCTCAACTCCCTCCTACGCGCGCTCGCCGCCGCCGGCCGCGTCCCTCTTCTGCCGCATCCCCTCCTCCACTCCGCATTCCTTCAACTCCCTCCTCGCCGCCCTCCTCCGCCGCGGCTGCCGGCGCGCGGCATCCGCGCTCTTCGCCTCGTTCCTTTGCTCTCCTCCGCGTCTCCCGACGCCGCAACCCTCAACACCCTCCGCCACGGCCTCTCCACAGCCTCGCCGCACCCGTCCACTCCCGCGCTCCTCAGGCTCTTCCACTACTTGCCTGAGACTTAAGCCTTCGCACCGGACGCCATCTCGTACAACTCGTTGCTCTCGGCTCTCTGCCGCGCAGGCGATGTGCTCACCGCGCGCAAGCTGTTCGACGGAATGCGCGTCGGAGAAGAAGGCAGAGGAGCTGCCTTTCCTAACGTTATCACCTACACGACCATGATCAAGGCGCACTGCGCCAAGAGGCTCGTGAACGAGGCTCTGGCGATCTTCAAGTTAATGGTTGCGGATGGCGTGCAGCCGAACAGGATCACGTACAACACGATGGTGCAGGGATTCTGCGATGCTGGCAGGATGGAGCTTGTGAAAGAGGTGTTGGAGATGGATTCGTTTAAGCCGGACACTTGCACATTCAACACTCTGGTGGCTGCGGATTGTAGGGAAGGGCAGATCGAGGATGCTATGAAGGTGTTTAATCAGATGGTGGAGCTCCATGTCAGACATGATTCTGCAAGCTATAGCATGGTCATCCTGGCGTTGTGTGGGAATGGGGAGTTTGGGCAGGCTGAGGATGGGAAGACAAAGAAAGCAAGGATGCTGTTTGGGCAGCTGCTGGACCAGAGGAGCAAGGTCGATGTTCCTACATTCAAGACATTGATCCTTGGGCATTGCAGAGGGGGTGATTTCGAAGAAGGGTATGAGTTGGTGCTCTCAATGTTGAAGCGGGATCTCGTCCCTGATGACAAAAGCTACATTGCTGTGATTGAAGGGTTTTCACAGAAGGGAAGGATGAAATTTGCATGGGAAACCTTGCACAGGATGTTGAATTGCGGTCTTCGGCCTAGCACAAGTACTTTTCACTCAGTTCTTTTGGGGCTTTTGAACAAAGATGGTTGTGCAAAAGAAGAAGCAGCTGATTTGATTGAGATAATGCTAGAGAGGAAGATCCGCCAGAATGTTGATCTTTCTACAAATTTGGTAGATACATTGTTCAGGAACAACCTAAATGACCATGCTTACAAGATTGTCACTTCTCTATATGGCCATGGCTATTACATCAAGATGGAAAAATTAATTGCAAACCTTTGCGAGGAAAAGAAGTTCATAGAAGCTGCAGATCTCACTTTGTTTAGCTTGGAGAAGTGTCAGAATTTGGGTGTAGCCATTCCAAGTATGGTTCTTGATGGTCTTTGCATGACTGGTAGAGCTTCAGAAGCATTCCAGCTGTTCTATGAACTCATCGAGAACAGAAGTGCTTCGGCTTCTGTTGCTGCACCTTGTAGTTTAGTTGCACTTCATCATGCACTGGATGAATCTGGTAAAACGAAGGAAGCTGATTTTGTTGCTAAACAGATGAGACGCAAGTGCTAGAATTAGGGAAAGAATCTAAGGGGTTGCATTGTCCCAAGGAGCATTTCAATTGCATGCCCTATGCTTCTCCACACACTCAGTACACATTAGATGAACCAAGCGAAAGAATCTAGGGGGTTGCATTGTCCCAAGGAGCATTTTAATTGCATGCCCTTGGCTTCTCCCAACATTCAGTACACATTAGATGGACTAAAAGTGTGAACTTAAAAGAACGAACAGGATGCTGAAACTGTGCCTGATCCACTGCCCCATAAGAAATGGATCATCGAGGAGGACTGTTTGATGATGTTAGAATGCAGATTAATTCAGCAGAAATCCTTAAAAATGGTCCAATCAGGACTTCGTATAGCCAAACAGTCAGGTCAACTCTCACTGTCACTATAGTATCACCGATCTGGAGCATTTCTTCTCAAGGATTGATATCTTTGGGAGGAAATGAAGTGCAGGGATGACCAGATCACAAGAGTACTATGCTCCTGGACTTTGAAGAGCAGTAGTTGCAGGAGATCAAAGCATCCGCTGAAAGAAACATATTGTGAGAAGGTACAGGTTTTTTCCCCTCTCCTTAATGCATGAGGCAGAGCTTTTGCCTTTTTCGCTAAAAAGCGGAAAAGAAGGAAAGGTATGGTTTCACTTGCCATATCAAAGTATTAAGAACGATAGTTGTCATCACTGTATTTACCAAGGCCCAGCATTGTAGGAAATATTGGCGATGTCTTAGCAGCAGTGTGCAAGTGCTCATGCATGCCATTTCATCTTGCAGAAAGCGCATCTGTTGCTGATATTCCTCACCCAAGTAGGGATCTAAGCGTGTGGCAATTTCTATATCAAGCATTATTTTTCGCAAGATAGGTTGGTTAACCTACCAGCAGTCTACCTAATTCTTCACCATCCGCCTATTTCTTTAGCATCTGGCATCATGAAGAGGAGTTAGTTAACCTACCAGCGGTCTGCCTAATTCTTTACCACCTGGCATCATGAAGCGGAGTGACCTGGGCTCGACCAGCAAACCCTTAAATCCTGCTGCCATATAGTTTTCTTGCCAGTTGCCACTAGATGTATTATTGATTGATAAGTGTCTCAACGTAAACAATCACACAAAATTCCAATTTCATACTGTCATTGTCCTGTTTTGACCTTTTGATACTGCTTGTGAGTTATGATAGCCGTGCCTCGATGGTTATATTTAACCCTGAAAAATCTGTGCACGACTCAGTTTACGTGCATACAATCAGATACTTTGGGGCTCACCCCAGAACCACACACTACAGAGTATCCTGCCAACTCATATGGAAATTGAGACATTGAAATGTAAGTAGGGGCTGATCATGAGAACAATATGTTCCTCCACCCAGTTATTTAGCGCATAACACAATTAATCCTACTCGGCACGGAGAATATATGAAAATTGCGCGATGTTTGGATCTTACAGCTCCAGGGACACCACAAACAAATATATGACATGCAATCGCATCAAACGTTTCGAGTGTTCAAACCACTCGAAATACTGAGTGAATTCCAAGGTAACTACCACAACAGATAGTTCTGGTATCGTCCCTAGTACTACAGACATTCACCATCACTTGCCCCTTTAAGCTTAGGTACCACCACAGGAAAGCTGGATTCAGCACGGTAGGCAGGTGAAACACACTATTTGATGAAGCATTGTCATTCAATAGATCGCAACACTCAAGTAATCCCCTATCTGCAAAAACAACATAGCACAAATCAATTGAGTTGTGCCTCAGAAGAACACATCGTAATAACATAATACAGCTCTGATGAATACCTGGAAGCCCAGCTCTGCAAGAGTTTTAGCATCATCTCCCCTTCCATGACCGTAAGAGAAGGTTGAACCCACCTTCAATCAATATACAATTATATAAGTTATCACAGATTGAACAGTTACTTGGTTAGGAATACAAAGGAACATGGGTTGTACAAGGGAATTTACTGACGTAGTTAGTGGTTTAACTGAACCGAATAGAACTTGTAATAAGCTCAGCTTTAGTACAGAGATTGCTAATTATCACAATGTGAATGATGCAGCTATTGGTAAGTGGTAACTACATAGAGCCTAGTGGTGTAGCAATGACGTGTTAGGTATGCATACCTGAGAAAACAATTGTTTACGAGAAGAGATTTCGATGTCATTGGAAGCATGTCATGAATAAGCTCACAAGATAGTAGTCATAACTAAAACTAATAGCCAACGTATGGTGAGAGTCATGCCAAATCCAACTCATTCATGATAGTAACACTCCTATTCCCTATTCAAATTAAGACAACATGCTCTGCATTTTTTCCATGCTTGTGTGTCAGAGGAAGAAAAGGAATGGTCCACATCCAGCACAGTAACTGGTTTTGCTTGGGTTTTGAAATTGAAAAACAGGATGAGCAGAAGAATAGTCACAATGGTCAATGGAGATAAACTCACCTCTTTGACAACAAAACGGCCATGCTTATCAGGGTACACAAAAGCAAAAGAAAGCCTTGCGTTTCTTTTTCTTGCTGCAAGAGCAACCTCCTTCACCTGAAACATAACCAAAACTGTGCTGATCAGATCTCCATCTAAAAGCAACATTTAGCATGCCATCGAATGTAGGGCCAAGCCCCACTTATCATCGTCAGCCTAGTCAAATTTTGTTGAATTCCAATTTGCTAGGTAGTATAAAACTATAGATCAAATTTCATTTATCCCCCAGATGACAAAAAAGCACAATATTTAGAAAAATTACAAGGTCAGTGAGCTCGCGGAGTGTGGCATCCTTCCATGTGTATATCTGAACTTCATCTTTCGGCTCCTTTCCTCTCACAGCAAACTCTTCATTTTGGTGATGGCCACCAACCTGCAAATAAATGACCAGTACCACAATCAGCTTTCTGAGTGACCGAGTGTTTTTTTTCAAGAATCTGAAGTCTGTCCTAAATGAACGACCTTGGGGTTTAATTTTCAACCAAACTACTGTGAGTTACTTGATTGAGTTATACTGTATTGAAGTGCAATTCAACTAAAAATGTCATATGGACTTTACAATTCTACCAAGGCAGCAGAACCTATGATTCGGTGAGATTGCACGATGCCAGTAAACTAATGCAATAAAATTTCTGACTATTTAACTTGTATGTGAACAAATGAACAAAAAAAGAAAAAACATATGCCCTCAACAGTCGACCACACTAAAGATAAGTGTAAAATCACAAAATGTAAACACATCAAACATATCATGCAGGCATACAGCTGAATAAAGTTAGCAGTAAGAGAGATAACAACAGTTTACCTTTGTGAAAACACGGAGCAGGAGAGGACAGGTCTGCACACGAATCAGATCACCAGTAAGTAACCAAATCAAACTACCTAGTTAAGCTAGCAGAATCGAACTGAAACACAATGCTGTCGAATCGCAAGGAAGTATGCATCTACAACTGTTCCACTGCATCGATTGGGTCGCGGAGGCCTGACCTTCTCGCGATCGATGGGTTCGACGCGTGCGCGAGCCATGGGAGGGGGCCCCCGGTACTGCATCGGCGGCCCTGGCCGCGTAGGCCTCATCGGCATCTCGCCCCTTCCTGCCATCCCTCCTCCGCAACGAGACCTCACCTGCTCTGCCCGAGGAAGAAGAAAGCTAGTACGAATCAATGTACCGCTCCCCTTTGTACCCGGGGATCACCAATCAGCAAGCGACTAACCTCGCTCACCTGCTCCGCCGCCTCCGCCGATCACTTCACGGAGAGCAGAGGGAAGGGGCGTGGATGACTTCGGTAGCGAGACGAGGAAACAAAACCCTAATAAGCTTTTGTAGTTTGCACCCTCTGTTCGAAGGAAAATACACTTTTACAATTCAGTCCACCTCTGAAAAAGTGTTGACTTGTTGACCACTCCGCGTCCGTACGAAGCCGCTTTGAAAAAGGAATTCCTCCTCTCCCCCACTTCACGCGGTCACTCACTCACGTCTTGCTCGCTCGCGGGCGCCGCAAACCACCGCGGCGCCATGGACGGCGGCGAGCCCTCGCGGCGGCCTCGCGCCGACAATGCGTTCTTCCGGTTCCTCCTCCCCCGCGCCGAAGCCCGCCACCTCCTCCCCTCCCGCCCTCCTCGCCCGGCCCCACCGCCTCATCGCGCCACCAGTGCCGCTCCCCAGGCCCCCCCGCCCCGACGAGCGGCTCTTCATCGTGCCTCCCACGCGCCCGTCCTGGCTCACACCTCTATCGCCACCCTCCGCGGCGGGTCGGCCCCGAGCCAAGGGCGCGCAACGCTGGTGGTTGCTTTGGCGGCCGGAGTGGTCCGGTGGGGCGGAGGTCCGGAGGTTTCGTCGAGAATGGTGGACGTCCTGGTTTCGAGAGGCGGAAGGTGGGAGGAGGCTTCATCGGAACAGCGAATGCAGGCGAGGCCAGCGTCGAGAGGCGGGCGGTGGTGGGCAAGAAGAGGGAGAAAGAAGGTGTGGCTCGCCGTGGAGAAGAAGGGTGAGGACTGCATCGGCGGCGATGAGGACCAGGTGGCGATGGGTGCGGGCTATACGGGTGGAGATGAGAGGGACGAGCAGGTGGACGTGGACGACGAACAAGACGACGGCGACACCAAGGATCCGTTCGACATTGCCGCCGATCACGAGCTCCTCCCCGATGGCGGCAGAGAAAAACCAATAGAGGTAGCGGAAAACTCGAAACTTCTCCGACGCTTCACGCTGTGAATCTCCGATCAACTGATTCATGAACTGACTCTTTACTTTCCTCTCCCTTTCAGCAGCTCGGGTTGCCGCCGGATCAACCGCCGCCGCGCCAGCGAGTTGTAACACGGCGGTGGTGGGTGGAACGCCGCCATGACATCGACGCCTTCACGCCCGGATTGCTCTCCCTCTACGAATCCCTCAAGCCATCAGAGGAGCACATGGCCAGCAGAGGCAGCTCATCGATTCACTCTCCAAGTCTGTGAGCAAAGAGTGGCCCAACGCCCAGCTGCATCTCTATGGATCGTGTGCTAATTCCTACGGAACTTCCCATAGCGATGTAGATGTTTGTCTCGAAATTGACATTGCTGCAGAGGACACAGCTGAGGTTCTTCTCACATGATCAGAGACATTGCGCAAGGATGATTTCGACAATGTTGAGGTAATTCTTCTCCAGATATATGCAATTTTGTAAGCAGGCATCTCTTTCAAAGTGACTAGTCTTGCTTTGCCATAATCTGCATATTCATCATCACTTGGAAATTTAATATTAGCTACATAATTAGTCCGGAATGCGAAGAGCTAGCTGCTAACTTCCCAATTAACGCAGGTTGAAGTTTCTCATTTTCTAATGTATGTCAAATTCATGCAGGCTATTACCAGTGCTCGAGTTCCAATTGTGAGAATGGCAGATCCAGGAAGTAGTTTTTCATGTGATATCTGTGTCAACAATCTCTTTGCTGTTTCTAACACAAAGCTTCTCAAGGATTATGCCCAGATAGATGAGAGGTTGCATCAGCTGGCCTTCATTGTAAAGCACTGGGCCAAACTAAGGGGCGTTAACGAAACATATCATGGAACCCTTTCAAGCTATGCGTGAGTTAAACAACTACGCGCTTATGATTTGCTCCTTTTTACAGCTATGTGACTTGTTGAAATCTGGAACCTGATCTTGTTCATATTAATTTGCAGATACGTGCTTATGTGCATTAGCTTCTTGCAGCAAAGAGAGCCCAAGATTCCACCATGTTTGCAGGTTGTATACCTTACTTTTATCTCACCAAGTGTTTCTGCAAATACAAGGGCTACTGAACTACTGATACTTTGGATGCACACAGTTTAGGATAAGATCACTTAGCACTTGTTTCGTATGCATTTAGGCTCATGGTGTTGATACAGGTTAAACCAATGGCTTGCACACATTTTTCTTTTCATTTTTAAATATATATTTGTTTATCTTTAAAAAACTTAACCTCTGTCTCTTTTATTTGCTGGTGGAACCCGTTTTGCATTCTTCCTTCATATATGCATGATTCTATTTTGGAATTTGGATGGCTCGGCATACAACTATGGTTGGTCAATTTTCTTTTCTTTTTTCACCAATTTATTGCATCCATCTTTCATGCTTCCTTTTATTGATATGATGATATCATTTAGAGTCAATTACGTTTTAGAATTGTTCAAATGAGTTCAGGAGGAGCACCGAAATTCTTCTATGTTTTCAGCTTCATCTTATGAATTGCTTTTGTCAATTTTATCCTGATGCAATTTATCCTCTCAACTCACCTCCGTCAGTGGTAAACTTTGTATGAAAAGGCTAGCGCGCGAGCGCAAGCGCTACGCAAAATTGGTAAGAGGCCCAAATCAGAAAAGATGAGAAATAGAGAAATAGGTCAGAGGCCCAAATAAGGAAAGTTAGTGGTGGACTTTTTCAATCGGGATGACGTAAGCCACGTGACCCTTACGACCCCCATATGGAAGTTGTGCTGTTTTCAGTTCCATCTGCACAAAGTTTAGGTACCGAAATAGTTGTACGTACAACGTTTTCTTGTATAAAGATTTTTATGCGTACAGGTTATGTAATAAAGTTTATATGTATAAAAATTTTATAAATAAATTTTTCGTATGTACAAAGTTTCTATATATAATATTTTCACGTATCAAGCTGTTGAAACCGATTTTGGCTCGTGTCCTAAATATGATTTAGTAAATTATAAATTAATATATTAGCTCAAATATATTGTATAAAAAATAATATAAGAATGTTATTGGGAATTAATAATAGCCACAGCAAAAGGATAAAGAAAATAATGACCGAAAATATATGGCCATGGAATAAAATAAGATCTATTTGGGAGGCATGTGATAATTGTGCTCCAAATATTTACCGGTAAAAAATAAAAATGTGCCTAATGTGCACGCCGATATGATGATACGGATTTATATTTACACACTCTATATAAAAAAATAAATGGCGTATGACATGAACCTATATTTTCTCCGCACTTCTTACTATATTGACTAATGCTAATACTTAGCCTCCTTGTCACTTTCATGTATAAAATTCATGATATAATATAAGGTGGAGGGCATACAGACAGTAGAAAATATATTCAGACTGTGGTCGTCCAATAAATAAAGTCCTGAGCTAAAATATATAGCCATGAAATAAGGATTACTCTGCTAGGGCAAAATAATCGCGTTCCCAATATTCTCCGGTGCAATATGCCACAACTGCGCCGATATATACGCGTGCTCCATGAAAATAGCTTGTATAGCATAAATCGATATTTAATCTCTACGTGTACCGTCGTTGACTAGTATATAGCCGTTGTGGTATATTCCTAAAATGCAAAATTTGATATAATATAAATAAAAAGAGAGCATACATGTTGTTTAAAATATATTCCAGTACGGCAATTGCACATTCGATGAGAGGTATATAGACCATATAAAATATATTCATACACGGTGATTGTTTGGTCCATTAGAAGAGCGTCGCGGTAATATATACGTACACGTTTCTTTAAAATAAAATAAAAATAAAATAAATTATATTCATGCGTATACCCCAAAAAAAATTGAGATGCCCAACTAAATAGGAATATAGGCAAAATAAATATTTTCCATGAACCTACAAAATAGTCCATGCATGAAGTAGAAGGATATTGACTACCTTGAAATTAAGAAAGAGACACATGCATGTGTTAATAATAATTGAAAATTTAAAGGATCAATTTATTTTCAAATTGCAGAAAAGTAGCCCTCCTCTAATCCTCCTCTATAAATAGAGGATCAAGGCTAGCTAGAGGTTTAGTGGTGTGTCAATGGGTGCCCGGGGGGTGGGGGCTCAAGTGACTCATCACAGCTGGATGATGGTTTTCATGCTTGTTGCAGGCGGTGGCCGCGGCAAGGGGGCCGGCCGGTCTACCGGCATTGGACGTGGCGCTCGCGTTCCCGCAGGCCACGCCGGCGTCCCAGTTCCCGGCCACCGGTGAGACTCTCTGTCATAGCCATCTATTTGGCTATTTGGGGAGGTGTGTGCAGTGGGCCTGTTCGTCGATTCGTAGTTATATTCAGTTTTGGGCAGCTTAATCCGCTCCCTCCAAGTTGTGGCAGCTGAATCTCCTCCGGCCGGCTCGCCGCCGGGGCCAGGCCACGGCGAGCGCGTCGTCGTCGTCGTTGAAGAGGTTCTCGCTGTCGTCGTTGAGCATCTCGAACACCCTGGCGACGTACGTAGGCCGCGTCGTAGCCGTGGTCGTAGTAACCGCCGGCGGCAGCGAAGTACTCGTCGTCACGGCGGTGGAGGAAGCAAAGCCGGCGAATGGCGTGCCGGTGCCCGGTGCCCGGTGCTGGGGCAGGTGCGCCGGGTGGGGGAGAGAGAGAGAGGAGGGGGAGGGAGAGAGAAGGATGATGACACCAGTGTTGCGAAAAACAGCCGTACCGGCCATATAATCGTAGCGGTAGCAAAACCGTTCCGTTAATATAATACGGTGTATATTTATCATTCGTGAATATCAAAACTTTATTTTTAACGATTAATTAACCATTTTTTATTTATTCATCCAAATAATCGTCCGTATGCTACATGTAAAATAGTGTTCTATGACTTTATTTAGAATTGTTTATGCTTTGTTACTTTTTTTAATGTTTTACTTATTCAATATAACCAAATGATGTATAAATGTAGTGTTGGAAGCTATCCAATTAAAAAACAACATGAATATATTCCATTTATATAATTGTACCCATTTAAATCTCCCATAATATTAATTTTCACATAATTCCGATTAATCATCTGTATTCCATTAATCAGTGAATGGCACCATTTTCTTCCGACAGCCGAAACTCTATCTTTTATAACACTGGATGACATGTAGGTCCAATGGTGAAGATAAAAAGATTTTTAAGCCGAAACAAACTTAAATATAAATGGAGTGTTCACCAACGAGCCTAAGAGGGCTAGCTGGGCGGTGGCTCCGGCCTTACGTCCTACTACTATTTTTTTACTCCGCATGTATTAATATGTTAGTCCAATATTTTATTTATTTATTTTACCAGACTCCCACTGACATGTTCCTTCTATTGAGTTTTTTTTCTTCTAGTATGACGTTAGCATCACATGGAACAGAGACCAAATCAGTAAGACCACATAGGCGCTATATTAGCCGAAATTATCTTTAATATTACCGCGGATGATAGATGCGTATAAAACTCTATTCATAGTTGAGAGATAGACGCGTATGAAACTCGGTCCATAAGGAATATATAAAGTGAATTTTTTTCCAACTGGAGCGGGGGTTTCGGCCTAAGTGCGACTCATGGCTAGAACGGCCAGATTACAGCTTCCATATATTAGGCCAGAGCACATGTTGGAAAAAGTCCATCTTACCTCCCTCAACTCTTGCTTAAGTTTGATGTATCTCCTTCAACCGAAAAACCGGATATTTCCTCTCCCTCAACTCACAAAACTAGATCAAACTAGCTCCTTTGGTTTACACACTGGTATTAGCCTACATGGCGCATTTGATGTGGTCTCCCTTGTTGAGTTGGACAAAAAACATTATAGGGTCCACTAGTCAATGAGACAACGTTATACTCTCTTTCTTTCTTTCTTCCACAGCTCAGCCACAAGTGGTGGCACCCGTCATGTACAACAATGGACACAGGCAGCAAGAACTCGGGTCTAACGAAGAGAGAAAAAACAGTGGCGAGCTCGGCAGCCATGGTCATTGGGCGTCAAGGTCATCGGCGGCATCAGAACAAGGAGCCTCAAGGTCGCAGAACCCTGTAGCCATGGACGGCGATATGAAGGAATGACCACGAGAAGGGGAAGCAGGAGGTCAACTGTCGACGGGCTCAATCCTCTCCGTACTCCCTCCTTGCTGCCTCCTTTCCTCACTCTCTCCCTTCCTATAGCCCCTCCCCGCCACCGCCACCACCATCTTTTCCATGCAGATTGAGCATATCATTACCATTGCGAGCTAATCAAGGATGTCAAACTCGACAGGGCTCACCCGTTTCCACTGCCGCTGCTTCCTTTTTCGCGGACTAGCAACACTCAAGCTCGAGTTCAATTGGCCTCGCCACACCACAACCACGATGTTGTCACACTCCTCCCCAAGGTCTGTCATCGTCGAAATCCTCCCGAGGGACACCACTATCCTTAATTGTCATCTCATCTCTGAGCTCAAGTGTCACCACCTCTTCATTATGCTTGAGCTGCACTGCACCCCTTTGTTATTGAGCTCAAGCGGTGTCCCCTTGTCTTTGAGCTCAAGCGATGGCGCAAAAAGATCTAGGGAGAGGGTGGCACAGCGAAGAAACAGTCAAGGAGGAGGAAGTGGTTGAGGAGAGCTAGAGCTCGACGCCGTTGCACTCTTATCGACCTGCCTATTGGCCTAGAGCATGACGTCGCCGCGCCCTTGCCGGCCTGCCCATCGGCCTTCAGGAGATTGAATAATAGCTAGATAGAAGAGGAAGAAGAGGGGAGAAAAGAGTCGAGATGACATATAGACCTCTTATTTTTTCTTTTCAACTATATCCACCTTGACACCTATGTGGATATCATGTTAGCACAAGTTAATTGGTCAATATGCCACATATGAGGTAAATTGATCTAGTTTTAATAGTTGGAGGTAAATCGAACTCGAGCACTAGTTAAGGGAAGTAGTATGGACTTCAACTCTAACCTACTTCAACTTATTTGATACTGAAAAACTACGTTGAATTAAGATTTCATTCAAATGCAGCTAGTATGGATTCTCGTTGTCTCTGGACATAAAATAAGAGCATGCCAAATACATATCATTTACAAAAGACAACATATGAATGGTATTCCATCTCTGACAAGTGGAGATTAAAGCACATTGGATTCTTAGGTATTATCAGGATGGTCTATGATATACGAGTATATAACTACTGATTGGGGGCCATCTCCAAGCCAAAGAAAATCAAATTAGTTAATGACAATTTGAAACTGCTGACTCCATGTATCAAAAATTAGGCTAATAGCTTTATAACACAAAGAACACAAAAAAACAGATAAAATAGGAATTCTATTGCTGACAAGAGGAGATGTAAGAATGCTCAGTCCTTGGGTATTGGCATAGCAGTCGCATGCAGTATATGGAAAGGCACAATACTTTAAATTTGTCATGCCACATTGTATAGAGAGGGAAGTGACACTAACCATCTCAGGTAGGCACAGCAGATGGATGAGGTTGTAGGTATAATCCTGATAGTCCTGGCTGAGAGATAGATTATCCTCCAGATACTTATGCAAGCAAGCATTCTCAACTGCAACATGGAGCGGGAGTAGATCCTCAATGACTTTATCGCCGACTGTGCACACATTGGCTGATGTACCATGGCGAAAGAGCAACTTAATCATGTCAACAGAGAACTTATCAGCAGCTTCATGGAGGGAGAAATATCCATATTGGTTCATGCAGTTGGGATTAGCATGCATCCCATTGAGTTGAGGTGCCTTGCCCTCCAATACAACTCTTGAACATCGCGAGGCGTTATGAGAGACAATGTAGGTCAAGGTTTCTGCAGTGATGTTCAGATCCCAATGCACACCCTCCTCACTCTCAAAAAGACGTAGGAAGCACCGGACACTGTCCCTTTCCAGGATGAGTGCCAAAATGGCGAGCTATCTTAAGGAACGCATCACGCACCCACTAGATGGATCCGTCCACAATTGTAAAAGGTGAAAGATAATTAATTATCCAATTAACAAAATAAACAATATAAACAAAGTCTCTCTGTGGTCATTTTATTATCAAGAAAATATATTGTTTCAGTAGACAACTTCAGTAATCTAAAGTTCTGCAGGACTAAAAAGAAAGAATATGGAATGAACTGAAATTCTGTAAATAAAGATAAAAAGTAACCTTGGGTGTAGGGTCTGGGATGATTATATCATTTGGTATGGACTTGGCGACCCACGCAGATCTTAAACGACACCACTGGAAGAGAGAATTTCAAGAGCCTGTACTAAAGGAGGGCAATTGAAGTCGAAGGGAAGATCATAATATTGGTAGTTACCATACGTCACCTAACATTTTGTGATCGAATTTTTTGTTTTCGGGAACCAGATAAGGACGTGAAAGATCCATATAATCTGCGGTTGCACCTTCTTCACTTTTTATCATTATCACTGTGATAAGCAGCAAACATAGCTTCCTTTCCCCTCAATGGTGGAGAACTGGCTTGAGCCATTGTTTGTTTGTCTGGAACAAGGAGGTTTGATGTTGAATTACATTCAAAACTATATTTTAATTTTCAAAAATCAGTAATATACTGTAAGACATACAAAAGGTAAACAGCAACCCTGCCTGAAGACCACAAAGACAAAATGGGGCTTGACCTTTTAAGTGGAGCATACATAACTGAAAAGTAAAACATATCTTATGCTGCAAAAGGAAAACAATGAATTTATCACCACACATTTAGATATGGAACAATGTTGTGTAATATATGAAATGAACGGCCATAAAAGTCCAGGCTACCGATGCCCCTTCCTCACGGTGCTCACAGTGAATGATGAGATATTTCTAGGATCGGCACCAAACCAACGGAAGAAAAACTCTATTAGCCCTAGTGTCCCCAAATCAGAGTGACGGGCCAAACCTGAGAACGCGCGCAAGGACGGCTAGCTAGGGTTTCAGGAGGGCACATCGGGTCGCCAGTTCGCCGCCCAAGGGAATTCTGCTCGCCGCGGGCAAAAATCACAAAATTGCTTCCATCCCCACACATGAGACACTCGATGAGTTGTGTGGCTGGAAATAACTGTCGACCGGAACAAGGGGAGAGATTTGCTCCCAATTAGAGGCCGGGAAGCCAAGACCAGGCTAGGCCTTGCTCTCGCAGCATACAAGCCCACAAGGCCTCTTCTTTCTCTTCCAGCAAGAGGATAGAGGCGCCACAGAATTGATGGGCCTCATTTCGGCCCAACCCAAGATGAAGCAGAGCCTTTCTTTCTATTTCCTTTCTTTCAAGAGCAAACGCAGTGCATCTTTGAGGATGTTGGTTTCCGCGCTAAACTTTTAGACACGCACTAAATTTTTAGGCGGTTGTTCGATTGGTGTCACAGTTTTAGCTAGCCATTCTCTTTTAACACATGGCTCCACGTGTCAAGAACTCAATTTCTTGTGTCTAAGAATGCATAAGGTACCTTATGGCTAGCAAAATTTTAGCTGCACTTTTTTTTGGCCAATTTGAGTTGCCCTGAAGCTGTGAAGAGACCCGAGGAATCAACAGCTGCATTGTGTTGCCGTGCACCTCAATAATATTTTTTGTTACCTAAGATATTTTTGAGGATTTCTGCAGCCTCGATAATATTTTTCATTTTGTGTCGTAGAGCTAGTATAAGATATTGACATCTTTTCGCGGAGAAAGATGTCGAAATTTTCGTTCTTATCTATTTTCGTTTTCTTCTGCGTATGCTCAATTATCTGCTCTTAGACAGCCTTGTGTTTGACAGTGGAAAACATTTCCTTGCCGCAGCAATAATGTTGCTTTCAGGTATAATTCCTAGGACAAAACTATATACTATACATGGCAGGAGAATGAATTCCACCCTAGGACTTACTGATTTTCCTGGTCTTAATCTTCTGGGCCACCGCGTCTAGAATTCCGTTCCAAAGATCATATGAACTAACTGCAGCTTCTGTATGAGAGCCAGGTGCCGGTGACGAGCAGAGATTGCAGAATGATCTTTCCATGCTTATGCAAATATTTTCATCTTTGTTGTCACCTCAGAAAAACCGATGATGCATCCTTCTTATGTGGCCTTCACCTTGACATACTCATCATGATTGTTATTAAAGTTTTCGTTATACAGCATGCCCGTTGGAGAAAGAAGCCGTTGTAAAGCACTTCCAAACCGACCCTGGAGTGGCAACAGTGTTAAAAGGTGGCCAGAAACATTTGTAGTAGTGAGACAATATTATATAGTGAGTAGTAAGATAATGCAGCAAATAAGGCTCAAAACGATAGTCTATTATCTTCGGTAATGGAACTCAAGATACACGTACGGGAAAAAGTACTAAATATACAGAGATGGCCATACCCACTGAAACAAGACAAGCATCCACCAGCATCCAGGCAAACTACCAAATTTGATGCGAATGATCTGTTAAGAAGAGACGAGAAAAGAAAAGTCGATCATTAGGAGGTCATTATCGTTATTTGAACAACAAACAAGATTAAAGGATGTTCACATTCAAGTTATTTTACTTGCTAGACAGCCATCACAGAGCTTTATGAACTGACAGCATTCAAAAGTGAGTGGAAGGTAAGGTTTATAGTTTATAGTACAACAACAACAATAAAGCTTTTTAGCAAATAAGATAGGTTAAAGTTAAAATCCAATATAAGCATGAACTCACAGTTCGGACATGTCAATAGCTGCTTTCTAAATATTCCTATTAGATATATCTCAATCTTTTAATTTATTTTTATTGTCTTTTGCCATATTAATTTTGATATTCCTCTATCTTTACTTATATTATTATCTTGACTTATCATTTCACAATATACTGATGCCTCTAAGGGATCTCTTTGGATATGACTAAATCTTCTTAACCGATATTGGATAAATTTTTTTCAATTGGTGTTATCCCTATCTGATCACATAGATCATCTTTCCAGACTCAATCTACTCTTGTATAAACATAAATTCAGTGTAACATACGTATTTCTATAACCCTCAATGTCATCTTTTTTAGGGCTAGCACTCTACTCTATACAGCATAACAGTTTAATCATTATTCTATAAAACTTGTATTTTAGCTTTTGCAATACCCTCCTATCACATATAATGATAGATGCTTGACGCTTGACGTCATTTTATCCAGCCCACTTTGTTTCTATGGCTAACATCTATATCAATATCACCATCCATCTATAGCATCAATCCCAGATATCAAAAAATATCTTCTTAGACACTAATTAACATTCTAAACTCACATCTTTCTCTATATGTGCAATAGTGATAAAGTCACACATCAATTATTCAGTCTTAGTTCTACTTACTATAAAATGAGTCTATGGTCACAACTCTATTTTTCTATTTACTCATGTCTGGCTCTTATCAACTAATGCTATATTATTTGTAAAAAACATACAACAAAGAATATCTCTTTCTATATCCCTTGTAACCTCATATATTACCAAAACAAAAGGAGGTACAGATTTAAGACTAATCCTTAATGTAGTCATATTTTAATTAAAAAGTAATATATATTATCATCATTCGTTTAAATACTAGTCATAGCATTGTTATATACATTCTTAATAAGAGCAACATACTTTATTAAGACTTTATAATCAAAGCCCACCACGTAATATTTCTTGCTATATTATCATAATCATTCTCCAAGTCAATGAAAATCTATGTAGGTCATTTTTCTGCTCTCTAAATCACTTCATAATTGCTTTTATGATTGACTTTTTGAACATAAAAACAAATTGATTCATAGATCCACGTCGTTCCTCTCAAACGGTGCTCAATAACTCTCTCCTCTCTCATAACTTTATATAGTGGCTTATCAATTTAATTTCTCGGTAATTAGTAAAACTAGTATACTTCTCTACTCTTCAGACATCGTATTTGATTAAAAAATATTATTGAACAACTTAGTTAGTCATACTATAACTATATCCTCGAGATATTTTTACATTTTGATTAGAATCCATCGCATTACCTATTTCATTCTTTTTAAATCTTTTGTAACCTCAGATTTTTTGATCTTGGTGTCATCTAATAATTAAAGTATCTCCTTTACAAGGTTCACAGTACCAACACTATTTTTTTCCCTCAAGCTTATTCAACATAATTGAAGTAAGGACGAAAACTCTTACATCCATCTAAGAAAAACTCTAACATCAAACCTCACCGAAGGAAAAAAGAAAGGAGATAGCGATATGATCGTACCATTAGTAGAAAGGTTCCAATGCCAAAGCATGCTCCCATTGATTGACTCAAAAACCTGAGATCTCTTCCAGCCTGAGAATAGGGAGAAAAATACCAGGGATATCATCACGTATTCCAGCATGCGCCATATTTGACTTTGCATTAATGTGCTATTTATCTATCTTAAATTGACACTAGGTTATAATAAAACGTAAAAGATGGTTCCCAGTGTTTAACTGCTAGAAACCTAGTGCCTCAAGCCATGCTTATTACGGAGGCTATGGCACTTGGAACAAGTAAATTCATTTTGACAAGGTTATCCCAGACTCCAAGTGTACTTCCCAGGATAATTGCTTTAGAAGTCAGCCAAATGAAATATATCAGCTTACCAATAATGTTCCTTCTAGACAATGCACTGAAGGTGTCACCAATAATGCACAGAAATATGGAATCAGCACTTGATGCATCTGTTAACAGGGTAATTGACAGTCAGTAAATTATAGACAAAATCGAAAGCATTTGAGACTGAGGGTCGTGAAAATAAAGCATAAAACTTTCTGCAGATAGACTGAGTTATGCCAAGGCCACATCATAGGAGATATGCACAATAATATGCAAGTAAATTTCTATTTCCCCATAGAACACAGAAAACTAAATGTATAATTAATTGAAGGTAAACCCATTATTTAAGATCAAAAGGACCACCCTAACTGGACCGATGAGTCAGAATCAACCTTTTATAATCATCATCAGGATTAGCAATACTTCAGCAAGCAGATTCTGCAAGCATTTACAAATCCATAGCGTACATAAATGATACAACCAAAGTATCATATAGAGCAGATGATAACAAATTAGACGACTAACATCAGATCAGATATAGGAGCACTGAATTTTCTTTTATTAACAATGCAACTGATTTAGATTCTAGACAGATAAATGGTACCATTGATAGATAAGAAATGGTAGCATTGATAGTTTCTGGCATAGTGAGAACCAATCAAAATCGAATGCATTTCCAGAACAGTATGCACAAAATTTTAAAGTAATAGAGCAAACCTGTTGGACAACCATTAGATCATTAGTAAAGAGACTAGGAAAAAGCCAAGGAACAAATGTTCCTACTGCCCCCACAGTCGTTCCAGTTATTGCTCCAATCATGACAAGTGACTTCAATAGCATCCTTGCCTGGATAAAAGGTACCTTTAGACTTCAATAGAGTTTTTTGTAGTAATGAACTTAAAATAAATACAGTTTAATGCAGAAAAGAATTAAAGTAAAAGACATGCACTACATTAGTCAATCAAAGCATCATCAGTGCACCATAGGTTGCATCAAGTATGTGTAATGAAGCTGGGCGCACACTGCACAAGCAGAAGCAACTGTTACTCTACTACAGGAAAAGAAGGTCCGTGTATGGCAACCAAATGTACACAAACCCTTTATGGCAAATGCACAAGTCCGGATTTATATCTTTCAGTTCAATGGTAGCTGTAAACCGTAAAGATGCCTCATGTCCTAAGACAGCAAATAAGTGATGTGGTCAAGCTTTTGTTAATTTCAGCGAACAGGAATAATACAAGAATCTCAGTTGACTTCTTGCTTTTACCTTCAGCCTTTCAATGTTGTGTATCAAAGCTATAATTTTTGGCCAGTTAAATTCAGCCTGCCTTGACCCCCAATAAAATTGATATTTATTTGTGGATAGTTTTGCAGCAGATGTAATTTAAGATTCTAAATGATTTAATAAGCCTAGTTTATGATTTCAGCATTTTATGTAGAAGAAATGTGAGAAGGAGCATGTACTGAAAAATGCACTGCTGAAGGAGTCATTGCATATCAGTTCAGTTTATTTTAAGTTCTTAACCAGACAAAAGCATAAAAACATATAAAGTGTGCAAGCACACAACTTTACACATGATTCCTTTGGATTAATATATCACTAGGGACAATTAATGCAGTACTGAAATTCAGATGAAATTGAGAGCTTTAGATTAACTACCTTCATCAAATTGCACTTAGCTCCATATATCAACTCTGGCATGAATGACTGTGCAGTTTGCGACAGGGGCTCACCCCAAACAGTGCACATACATAGGACATTAACCATAACCTTCACAGCATAGATTATTTCTTACGTCATTCACAGAAGAAAGTACATAGTAGAACTGTGTTTTCATCATGGGTAAGCATACCAAAAGTTAAAAAGTATGAACCTGGTGTGCTGCAAGTGTTATTGCTCCCATAGAAGTTGCAGAATATGTAAGTAATGCATAAAATGCTACCTGAATGGTTTCAAAATAATTAGTTATAGTGAAGTTGAGGAGAGGACATGGAACATTAGACCGAAAGAAAACATACCTTGGAAGTCATTGTTACAAAAACAGGAGCTGCAATTTCAAAAATCTGCAGAAGCTCACTTGCTGATGGGATTGTGAATGAAAAAGCTCGAAATCCTCTCTTATTTAGATTTTGCATCATCATAAAAGCTGCAACAATCTGAGTGTGTGTCAAAAAATAGCTATTTATGAAAAATAATATGTTGTCAGAAGACTCAATTATGTAAATAAATTGGTCTTGTGTTTAGCATAACAAGTAGCTAGATGTGAAGGACAACTGTCTGGAACACAAGTTGAGCAGACAAATCATAAAGAAAGACAAGGAAATCCTATGATCCCTTGGACATGGATAATAATACATAAAATTATGAGCATGTGGTTCCATCAGGAAACAGAGCATTTTACATTAGATAAGTGATTGCTTTATATCTCAACTAGGTAGCATGCCTTCATAGAACGTCAAGAAACATTTGTTTTTATTAGTAATGTGATTTTTCATCCGATTCAAGTTTCAAAGCAAAATCAGATAGTGTGTTTATTAAGGTTAAGAATTGGTGGCAATCCACATCTTGCCAACTTTGAAGAATCATGCTCAAGTAAAGATGTGCAAGAAAGGAGGTATGCTGAGGTGATTGGAAAGTAAGCCTACCTGCGAAACCATAGTTGCCCAGGCAGCACCAGCAATTCCATATCCACATACAGAACAAAGAAGTACATCCCCAACACCATTTATAACACTAGCAGCTGCCAATGCCTTCAAAGGACCCCAAGAATCTTTCATGCCTAGACTGAGTTATAGCAAACATACAGTATAATATGAGAAGCATCCAATCAAGGTAGTTGTAATGTGAAATCAAATAGAATAGCTCAAAGTGTTTATTGTTATCTGAAACATCACAACCATATAAGTATGAAGCCCATGAGAGCTGGTTCAAATGGCAATATGAATATTTCAATGACAAATAGACATTAAGACAACTCAAAACAGATGCATCTGTAATTTGGCAAAATAAAAGGTCAAAGAAAGAAGACAAGATAGATTTGCAGTCAAAATAAAAGGTCAAAGAAAGAAGACATGATAGATTTGCAGTCAAAAGAAATAGAACTTCTCCAGAACAAAACGAATCCAGTGCAACAGAAGAGAAGAGATGAATGAGCATGGTTTTTACCTAGCACTTTGAGCAACTAAGCCAACAAGAACTGCAGGCCATGCGAAGCCTCTAATCTGAAAATGAATTGAGTACAAATATTGATCTATGTATTTCATATGAAATAGGGAAGTCAAAAATTTACATCCTACAAGCTAGAGCATAATGTATAGAATTATCCTACGTTATACAGAACAATATGCAATATGCCTGCAGTCAGAACCATCTATGGATTTGCATAGGTTTGTGAAATCAATAAATTTGCGATCAGGATCATCCTCGTATTTGCACTTCACTGAAGGAAATGTAACCAGCAAGCCTTATCATCCATTATTAGCAATAACTATAGAGATAATAGAAAATTTCAGCATGTTTCCACTTCCTTGCATATGTATAGCTATAGTATAACTCTATGAGGTTTATTTCATGGAATTGAATTTTTAGCCATATCTGTTTATCCTCAAAAAATCTAGACTGCTTTATGCAGTTATATTCAAGAAAGAAAGAAACAATGCACAATTGTCAGACAAACACGACCTCTCTTATTCATTCAACTAGAGCAAGAAAGAAAACAGCCTAAACAGTGAAATTAATGAGAAGACTGCTGACCTATACAAACCTGTGCATATGTATTGGCAGCATAAATGATATCATAGTTCCCCAATCCAGTAAACGCTGCAAAGAAAAACAGAGGTTGCAGTAAAATTAAGAATAAGGTACAACATATGATGTTCAGTGACAATGTAATTGGTGGAATGAGATATGTGGCATGTGAAACTCTATACTGATAGAACGATAGATACAAGTGCATTCAATCTGAGAAGCAAATTAGAAGGAAAAACTGAAAAAAGGTGCACTGCCAAACAGGGAAAAAACAGCAAAGGAGATTATCCAGTGGCGAAAGAAATCAACCAGGTTTTCACCATTTAGGTGCAGTTTGGTTCTTCAAAGTATGATAAATAAGATGATAGTTTTATCTCATTAGTCCAGTTTACTTTCAAATTCTTACCAGTTAACACTTGAGTCCCAAAAAGCTTGGTGAACAAAAACATTCCTATACCACAAGTAAGAGCAACAAACAGCAACATAGACACTTGATGCTGTGCAAGTTCTTCATCCTGCATATAATAACTGCGCTTATAAATAAAGTGTGAAGATAAAACATGAAAGTTTGTATGTTCGCAGTTAATAATAACAACCACTACCTTTCAGAAAATTATTAACCACTAATTTCCACAAAGTAGTACTCTAGTAACGTGCCAAGCACCAATATTATCGCCATGATACAAAGAGTCTTATAGTTGAAAACAGTTTAGCTTCTGAATTTCCAAGTGGTACACATATGTATGTCCTGCTGTAATGTTCTTATTTGTAGTAAGAAAAAAATGTACAGTACATGCAAGAGAACCAAAAACATTAACTTCGAAAGTTTTCAATTCCAGCTTCTTATTGGGCCTATTTTGTACTTTTGTTCCACAGTCTTATAGAGGAGAGGATGGGAGGGAGAGATTCTTCACACTGAACTAAAGTTATAAAGCTAAGTAGCTAAGGTTGGCAACAATCAAAATTGGAAAGTTAAATTTATTTTACCACTAAAATTGTAACAGATAAAACACTATGTAATCATACTATCAAGAGTAGCTAAGTTAACAATATATGTCTTTGAAAACTGCCCAAGAATGGCATGCCTACCTACAGTTGTTCATCTAACAAAGAGGAAGGTGCACCTTTTTAGCTAAGGAGGTGGCCACCATGTTGGAGGTTGCAATTGAGAGGAACATGAATATGTAGCAGAGATAATCGCAGAGCACCGTTCCTGGACCTGAAATTAAAGGAACAATAAGCACATCACATTGAGCTGCAGAGACCTGAGCCTTGCAGGCGATATTCATATAATTCAGCTAATTCGGTTAGCAAAATGTTGTGCCTACGCACTCCCAACATCGCCCGGATGCTCTGATTACCATACATCCAAAGTTCCGAATTCCACGGCAGCATCGTAGTTCCATTTTGGAGATTAGCAGCAAAATAACGCAGCTGACGTAGACTAATTTAGTTAGAGAGGTGGCGAGCTGGGTGCTGTACCTAGGGCAGCAAGCTGGAGAGAGGAGGTCTGGCCGATGACCATGGTGTCGATGAGGCTCATGAGGGGCCCACAGATCCAGAGCCCCAGCGCCGGCCCCGCGAACACGACGATGTCCCGCACCTGCCCCCACAACCCCGCCGTTCCCGCAGCCGGCCCATCCCCATCCGCTCCCGCCACGGCCACGCAGCGGCAGCGGACGGCGGCGCCACGGGGGAGGCGCGGCGGCTCGGGCAAACGACCGAGGAGGCACGCGCGCGGGCGGGCGGGGGTGACAAGAGGAGGGGGGCCAGTAGGTAGGTGGCGGAGAGAAGCCCGGGTGGGGATGGGGGTGGGGCGGTGAAGGGGGAGGGGGAGGGGCGCGGCGGAGAGAAGGCGGAGGTGAGCGGACATGGCGAAGCCGCTTCCCTTCCGCACTAGCGGGAGCGACGACCAAGGTAGGTGACCCAGTGACAGGCTAAAAAGACGTGTGGTTCTCGACTTGTCATATGCTGGTAGAGCCGAGGTCTCCAGTACTCCCGTTTTCAGGGCCTCCAGGCTATGCTCCATTTCACACGAATCGGTTCGTTCCCAACAAAATTATACGTGTTATGCTAGACTCAAGAATTTGATCTTTGGGTAGCAAGTAGCGCAGATTTTTCTACACTTCAACCATCAAACATTCATCCAGTTGTGAGTAGTAGCTTCATTTGGGCAATGCAAATAGATCCTGCACTCTCCGCGCATCAGAGAAGCACGCACAGGTAACTGCCCAGCTTGGGATATCGATGACCAACATATTACGACGAGGCACACTCCAAGATTCACTTGCATTTCTCCAATATAAACCAGATACACGTTATACTACAGTTTGCAAAAAATAGATCCCAACCCATGAACAGACCAAAAACACAATGTGGATTAAGAACTAGAAAAAACGCCTCGTGTGTCGACCTCGAGCACACAGGTGCTCTTCCTATTCTCTAAGAGTCAAAATCAACGCCGTACATATGGGCATTGTTCCCATGTAATAGTTTCAAGCGTTCAAGTGCCTCTGAATGAAATACCAACTATGCCGCAAACCCTAAATCTCTGCTTGCCACGGTATACATAGAAGATGATTCATTCCCTCACAGCCGATCACATGAAGTCGTACTCATCAGGATCATCAAAATTACCCTTTCCAGGGATGAAATCATCTTCTTTATTCTCAATGTGTAGCTGCTTCTTTTTTGCCCCTGCAAATTTCGTTGCAAACATCACTACCAAAAGCTCGCGGAGAAAAAAAAAACAGCTTACAGCATGACATCAGCACCACATGTAGACATAAAGCGCCTATGTTCAGCAAACCTCACCTTGTTTCTTTTTGCCTGCTGCAGCTTCTTTCTCAGCCTTGATCTTTTCATTAGCAATTGCTGCAATAGAGGAGGATATATCTTTCGCATTCGCACCTTTCAACGATGACATGGAAAGTCTCATGACATTCTTGAGTAGGCCCATATAGTGAAAGCTTTTCTGTATACATACACAGGAAGGAAGGTCAGATCCTGCGGTGACAGTACCCCAATAAACACAGATACAAGCCTTCAAAATGTTCAAAAAACCTCATAAGGACGCAGTTTATTTGCGATAAGCTCTGCATATTCCGCAAAGTCACTCTCAGACTTTGGGATGAAGGTATCTAGGGATTTATCACTGCCATCCTTCTTTCCAAAAAGTTCCGTAGTTGACTTGAAGTCAGCTTCTTCCACAAGCCTACATGTATTCATCAGGTGAGCAAAATACATGCACAGAAATTTAAAGGGTAGGCTGCTACACAAAGCTCAAAATTGGACAGTGGTATAGACTAAAATCAGCAAACATGGTGGGCAAGCAGCACCTAGAGTTCTTCAGCAGACCTAAAAAAATAGCATATACCTTTGTTGACGAAGTTTCTCTAGAGTAGGATCATCCAGAGCCTCATCCTGAACTACTTCAGTGCTAGTCGATGCTTGTTGTTTTCCTTTCTTCGCAGAACCTTTCCCACTAGGTTTTGGTGCAGTCTTTTCTACAGGAAGTGGTTTAGGTTTCTGCATTGCATTAAAGTATTCAAAGCACCGGTGCTGAATCATTATTGCACTACTTTTAAAAATTACTCCCTCCAGTCAAATTTATTTGACGTTGGGAGAACTGAGTTTAGTTCTCCCAACGCCAAATATTTTTTAATAGAGGGAGTAATAAACTTACAACTGGCAGATGGTACTTTATATAAGAAAATTATCAACGCAAGAAATGCTAATAATCGTGCACATTGTCAAATTACGACAGCATACTGCCACTGGTTAACACTCACAAAGATGGGAATTGTTTTACAAGATACAATAGAGTAGATCAATGACTACATAACAAATGCAAGCTCAACTCACGTGGACAGCTGTATCCCAATATGCAAATCTTCAATGTTACTGAACTAATTTCACTCAAATTAAAATGAAATGATTACAGTAAACTAGGAGATTTCCTACTTCAGAAATGAGAACTAAAAAGAATAATAAAGGAAATGCCATGAAGGGAAACAAAATGTCTATTAAGAAACTACGTGGATCTTTCACCCTACCTCCTCCTCTTCTTCCCATGATTCTTTTACATCGTCTTCCTCCACATCTTCATCTGCCCACTTGCTTTTAAGTGGCTCAGCTTCTACACTAGGTGCAGCAGGCTGAAAGTCTTCAGAATCTGTTGTGATAGTTTTTTTTTTCCAAATATGCCAACGGGAAAACGCAAGTATCATAATAAACCAACATCAGAACTCATAATGAAATTCAGTAAGCCTAACTAATGAATTCAAAATTGTAATGCAGCCTGCAGAAACTTTGATGCATTCATATTCTCAGACTAGAATGAAGTAACATCTCCTTTTACTACAACAGCCTTTACTATTGTAACACTAGTTTACCCTCCCAAAATAAACTGAGTAAAAGGATATTTTTGTGCAGACAGTGGAGTCACTAGATATATACAAACTCTCTCAGAACAATTTTCAAGTAATAATAATAACATCTTGAAGGTGAAAGCCAACAAGAAAGCAACCTAACAGAGCAGTAAGCAGGTGAATGTACATACTATATGTTCTGCCTTGCATGAGAAAATTACACAGCTATACAGTTTGTAATTGGGCCTATTCGGCGGGCCTTGATGTGGCGTTACTGCGGCTGCGCTGCAGGTAGTACAAGTCATGGAGCACTGTTGCCCGGCTTACAGCACAGCAGTAGGAAGGGCAACCGAACAGCGCCATTGTTCCCAATCATTTTCAGCAGCAGTTCATATATCTAGTTGCAGATTCAGTCTTTTTCAAAGTCTTTTTACTGACAGGTACAAATGTGTTTGATATAAGCGTGAAATCACCAGCGACTTGCTTATTTTCGCGATATAATAGAACACATAAAGAACCCGTAAGTTCTTTTGTGCCTGAAATTAATCACCGGTATATGCTACAATACCACTAACACAAAATTCTAACTGTAGGCCAGGTAATCAAGCAACTGCACCTTTCGTCTTGCGAACACCCTGAACTAACCATCAATGCAATCACAACCCACAACTCGCAAGTAAATTCTGATGCAGCAGTGAACAGGTTCAGGGTAAGTGTTACCATCATCCGATGAAAAACCCTAATTGCAAGCAAAAAAAAACATATGGCGACCTAACAATCAGCGAAAGTTAACATCACGCAAGCGGTCCGTCGCGAACCGCGCCCCTGGAGCACGAGACGTACGCATCGGACGATAAGCTCCTCGGCGGCCACGCATCTGCGTAGACTTCACTGAAACGAGAGGAACAGATCAGGAGGGAGATTCGAGAGGCGCTCACCCCAGTCCTCCATCGCGGATTGACGGCGCCGAGATCTGACCGGTCGACGGTGGCAGAGGGGAGGAGACGAGGAGCAGGCGGAGGAGACGAAGTCCGGAGGAGGCCGGGGAAGCGGGCGCGCGACAGGGTTTCCGCGGCCGAGTCGGCGGCGGCGGCGGCGGGAGGGGAAGGTTCTGGAGGGTTGGGGTTGGGGGAGAGGAGGCGATGATGAGTTGGGCTTCGCGTTGGCTTCGCTGGCCTTTCGGTTTCGTTGGCTGGCCTCCCTTTTCTCTTGAAGTTGTTGCTGCTGTGGTGGCCGCGCCGTTGATTTCTGATCGGACGGCGGAGATGAGGCCAGTTGAAAACGGGACGGTTACGGTATCACGGCCGCCAGCTTGTTCCTGATTTTCTGATGAAGATTTCGTAGACTGACTTTTTTTTTGGTGATTTTTATATAAACAGGTCCTTCAATTTATGTTACTCCCTCCATTTTTAAATATGCGGTATAGTTGACTATTTGTTTTATTAAAAAATGTGAAAATATAAAAAAATATAAATCATACTTAAAATACATTAATGATAAAAAATCATAATAAAATAAATAATAGTTATGTTTTTTTAAATAAGAAGGATTATTAAATGTATATTCAAAAATTAACAATGGCATACATTAAAATACAAAGGAAATAAATTGATGTAGCTGCAGAAATTATGGCAGTTTGGATGTACGTGTAAATTCTACGTTAAATTATTACATGTGTTTCTCAGAAATGTGGGAAAAAATCATGTTCAACAGTTCTTGCTTGAATAGCAAATTTGTCTATTAAAATGTTTAGACATATCAGCTGTTTTTTGCAGATGTAGTTGATAGTTTTTTTTCCTTTTGATTTGGCCCAGTTTCAAAATCCTATAAACAACTTTACTCGATCTACAACCAGAAATGTAATTTGGTTGGACAATTTAAAATTTCAAGTTTAATATGCTAAGTTAGATTTGTGTTAATACCAGAATAAATTAAATTCAAAACAATAATATACATAATTGATTACGTCAGTGCTAGTAATATGAATAGAATTAGAGAAAAATCAAAATTAATAGAAACTTAGAAAATATAATATATAATTAGAAATTAGCTATTAATATGTCTAGGTTAAGTGATATGTTAAGTTAAGTTGAATTATGATTAAAAAAATCACCGTTCTACAAGCAGGATTTTGATCTGAAAACCCAATCGATTCATGCATGTCAGCATTACTCGTTTCCCTGTTTCTGTCTTTTTGAAACTTAGAAGCAGAACTGTGATATGCTATCTCCAAGAGGTTTCCTCTTTTTATCTCAAAAAGTTCTGAGCTAGAAATAATATAGTTGTTACAGCTAAATACACCTACATTCTTTTCGAAAAAGAACACTGGAGGATCTTAGCACTCATCTAACCAAACTGTCAGAAAGAATGAAGATGTCTACACTGTTTATTTACATAACCAAACTGAGAGGACTTAAGCTGCTGCACACTGTTCTATGATTTGAGGACTGCTCCTTCTGTTATCTTCCACCCTCCTAGCTTGGAGAAGGCCATCTCGTACCGGGTAGTGTATTTTGTGTCATATGAATCATTGTTTCTGGGCTCAGTAACATCAGTAAGTTGGCCTGCCTCGTCAATTGTAGCCTCCACAGTAGCACGCTGACCATCTAGGGAGACAGTGATGCTGTCAATCGTCGCGTCAGATAGTGTATACTCCCAGAACCACCCACGGCACTCGATCTGCGCTGCTCGGTCAACCCATATCTTTAGCATGTTGCCATCAAGAATCTATAAGAACATGGAAATCAGTACCAATATTTGACTGCCATCATCACAGGGGTATCATGCAGTGGCAATAGTTCTTGAAAAATTGTTCAGTTGCAATTGAAGCATGTGTGCGAGTCAAACAAGAATGATTACTGTAACCAAGCTTGTAAAGGTACATCGCACGACCAATATATCCTATAGGAGAGTTATATCTGAATTATCACTTGCTGTATAGCAAGCGTAGGTATAAGTAAGAGCAGTGGCCAGCAAGGCAGCATGAAAAGTCAAAGTTTTTAAACATCACCTCTTGCAATGATGCAACTGAATGTTCTGGTCCCAAGGCCTTAGATTTGATAATCTGCCACTTGTGAACAATATCTTCTGCCAGCTTGGCATCCATTCTAGGAATATGTACTGGATCTTCATCTAGTGCAGGATCTTCAACATTCATCATGCAAAAGTTATCTCGCTATGATATACGTTACAGAATTAGTAGCATTGTGTACGTATGAGACAAAAGCATTTAATGTGTGGCTTTGTTAAAACATTAATGCAAAGCTATAAGATCAAGAACATAGTGTAATCAGCCAACAAGGATACCCAGTAAACACATGAGCAGTAAATTCAAGTGCTGTTTGACTAATTTAGCAAATGAAAAGCATTTACTCACCATCAATAGAGTCAACACAATTAGCAACTGCCATAGATCCATGCTCGCTCCTAATAGCAGGAAGGGGCCTCTTACCAGGCAAATATTTGGCCCCAATTACTGCCAACAGTGCAAACAGTGCGCCAGCAGAGATAATCTTCAAGGCAGCATTTCTCGAATCATGTGCAGGTGCATTTTCCTGATCAAAATTTTGAAGAGATCCCTCAGGGCCATCTTTAGGATTTTCCATGGCTGACCTGTCTAACTGTTCTATCAATGGAAAAACCTTGTTGAACGCTTGAATAGCATTTGATTTCACGGTACCAAGTGCAGCTGTAGCTTGAGCACCAAGTTTTGCAATAGCAGCAGCAGCAGCCAAATGAGAAGCACCACCACCTTCCATCCATTCTAGGTAGCTTAAAACTTCTGGATCATCGTAGTAGTCTCCAAGTCTGAACTGCATACCCCGAGTATCTCTGCTCCTAGGGAAAACCTCAAAGATAAGCCAAGTCTCCAAAAGCTTGCACAGCCCTGGAAGAAGATCGTTCTCTTCGTTGATGCTAGAGTTGGTCACAATAAACTCTAGAATTTTGGGGTCTCTGTATGGCGAAGACTCATTATCAATTCCAAGCCACATTCTGCACTTGCTAATATCTCCAACTAGCAATGAGCAGAGTGCCCTTTCCAATGCAAGGTCCATCTCATTATCATAAGAAAAATGAGAACCTATGTTGAACTTCTGGAGTTGTTCGAAAAGATCATCCGCCATCATGATGAATTGTGGCTTTTTACTTATATTTGCTTGAGCGACATGTGCAAGTGCTACATTGTAAATTTCAAACCATTCAGGAGGTATGCTATTCGGTGTTTTTGAAAAGAAATCCATCTGGCAAATGTAACAGAAAGGAAGTTAACACGTTTTGAAAAATGTGCTCCTGCAACATAAATAAGCCACAGCTTCATAAAAACAAACATGTACAAACCTGCTCAGTTGATGTCATCCGCAAAAAAGCCTCATTCATGAAGGCTTCACGAGAAAATCCTCCTCCAACAGTAGCAATACCTTCTCTACCAACGCTCCACAAAATGTTTCTCACACCTTGAAGCCCTTCTTGCCGCTTCTTATGATGCTCTGCGTCAATAGGAAGGGAGAGAAGCTCCAATACACAACGAGGTGTAATATCCTCAAGAGTTTCATCAATCTGTGAAAGCAGATCAGGTGCGAGATTGCTTGCTCCATCCTCCTACAGTATGAAGTTCCTATTAATATTGCTTCGAGGAAATCGCCTTTCTTATAAAAAAAATATAGCCTATGTGTCTCAAACCAGTCTTCACAAAGTTATCTAATCTTATACTATTCAAATATCGACCCAATGAAAAAGTAGGGAGTTAAAAAGCAAATAGTTCACCTGCAAGAGCTTGAGAGCCCTCTCGAGCACCTCGCAGCAGCCAATTACATCAGGAGGGCTTGCTGCCATTGCATCCCTTGATAGATCCACATAAGCCAGAGCCATCGCTAGCACCACGTCCTGCTTGAAGTGCTTGGGTGGCCTATCCAGCAGCAACTGTTCTCCAGTTGCAAGTACAGCAAGTGCCTCCCCAGCCTCCTGAAGCGCACACAACACACCTGGAACCTGCTTTGCAAGACAGCCAATATAATAAGCAGAGACAAATTATACAATAGTGCTATCTGACAAGATCCAAACACACCCTTTGCTGCCCCTGAAACCTCACCTTGTCCCAAGCAACATCCATGGTGAGAGCTTCTTCACGGTTCTCAGAAAGCGCACAATCATATTGAGTGCGGGAGTTCTGGTTAATGAGAGTGTCAAGGGCAATCTGCAGCATTTGTCGACGACCAATAAGAGCATCTGTGCTGTAGCCATACTGCGGTGGCTTGGCTATTCGTGCCTCAAATGCCCGCCTGATGCCATCGCCAAGGAAATGTGGCTCTGCCCCTAGAACCTGAGCAAGGCCAGATTCAACAAAACGTCCCGAAAATAATCAAAGGCATGATCTCTCACCAGCTACACACACATTGGATGTAGGCATGATATTATGGTGCGCAGTGGATCAGAAACGTGAAGGATTCAACATTGTAGTCAGTTATAACCTAGCGATTAAACAGCACGGAAACAGGAATTGAATTGGATTTTATGGGATTGGGAGGTCAATAACCTAGCGAAGGGCTTGCAGGTGGAATGTATGAGTAGAATACTCAAAGAAGGTACAACGTTTCTAGATTCAGAAGAATCAATGTATCATCACCTACCAAGAATCATGCGCCTTTTATCTACCGAATGATATTCCTGAGTCCAAATAATGAACAAACCGCAGCAGATGCACAGCCAGAAACAAGTTTTACGGCCTCACCTTGTAGAAGTCCACTTGGAGCGGGAGGGAGCGTTCGGCGGCTTCGGGGAAGAGCGGGACGAAGGGGGATGCGGAAAGGGCCGGGACCGGCGGGTCGGAGGGCGCGGCGGTGGGGAGGAGGTGGAAGTCGGCGAAGAGGCGGTCGGCCCAGCGGCTCGCGGCGCGGCAGGCGAAGGGGTCAGGCGGCGGCCTGCAGCGCGGGCGCGGGCGCGGGAGGGAGAAGGCGAATGGCGCCGAGTTGGGGCGTGCGAGCAGGTTTTGGAACCCCTCCATTGGCCGCGGCGGCGGTGGCGGTGGCGGTGGTGGGGGAGAGAGAGGGGTTTTAGGAGTGGAGGGGCGAAGAGAGAGGGGAGCTTTGCCTGCTGGCTTGCTCCTTACTGCTCCTTGTTTTCTTGTTGCTGGGTGATCTGGGTTCATGATTGGGGACTTGGGCATTTGTGAGATTACTAGGTCCAATAATGAAAAAACAATTTCAAAACCATTATTGCTAGGTCCAATATTTAAAAATGAATATTGCAAAATATATTTAGTATAAAAATAATTCAAAATCAACTTAGCATGAAGCCCTATATTTTAAATTTTGATTGTGACTGATAATCCAAAAGGAAAACGACAAAAGATAGATGCATCAAGCTCTCGATTGGTTTTGGGTCAGATATGAAAGTGAAAGGCTTGTTCAGAGCTGTAATCGGTTTTGGTTTGTTTAAAAGGCAGATTTGATGATTGACACTTTTTAGGTTGCCGCATGTCACCTGTGACTGAAACACTGGACCCTTTGAGTTAATAATGTGTAGTTTAAAATGTTGGTGTTTATTTAAATGTTTATATTGTTTAATCGATCTACTCATGTAAATTGATATGTTCCAAACAAGTTTGTTTTTCACAGTTTTAAAGTTTTATTCTTGCAAACTTATCCATCTATAGTTTTAATTTTTGGTGGGCCAGTTCTTTTCAGGTGAATGGATTGTTTGATCTAATAGTAGCATTTAAAAGATATAAATGAATAAAATAACTATTAAAAGGCTGAAATGTTGTTTTAAAAATATTATATGAAAGAAAAATGTTGTAAAAAATTACATAAACATGGAAAGTGTAGCAGTGATAATTCATAATCCATAAACGACAACGAGGCCTTAACACTAGTTTATGTATCTCCATTTTGACAAGCTCAAGATACACATACCAGTAATAAAATATATGCGACTCACTAAATCTATATTAAAAATAGACAGCCTATATGTAATTGCGGTCACCATAATCTAAACATTAATTAAACTGTGATTCTACCGCCGCACCTCTACGTTTCCCGAGATTCAGCCGAAACTCTATTATTGCATAGTCTTCCACAGAAATTTTGCAGTGATCAACATTTGCACGGTCATCTCCGACAAACTTGTATGCCAGTCGAAGCAGTGTAATTTGGAGAATGCCACGGGAAATTTTGACGAGTTACAATTTGGAGTATGACACGCAGTTTCAAAATTTGCGAAAATACTACTGGGAATCAGGGCTGATTTAACACGCCAATTTTTTTAAGCGTACAGCTATGTGATACTCGTATAACCAATGCAGTAGAAAGTTACTGGTAGCAAATAATCTCCCTGTATATATGGGTGTTAGGAGCTGGAGTGGGCCGCACGGTCGCTTACCCAAGACAGGACCAATCAAGTCATTGGGGGATGAGTACAAAAGGAAGGTGTGGTCTACTGCGTTGGCCATCGAACAGATCTATCGGAACGACAACGGCAACGGCAACGGCGACGGTGGCGGCGGCGACCTGGAGGCCAAGCTTAGCTCCTTGTCGATTTTCTTATTCCCCATAGTTGCTGATCTTGCTAGTAGCTGTATCCTGTACTGCCTCTTCCAATCCCCACCACAAAGCTTGAGTTGTATTAAAAGACTTGCAACTACTATCTCCACTCCTACTTCCTGTATAGTTCTGCTTCCTGTGATTGTTTTCCTTAATTCTCGGAGATTAGTGAGTGGGTTTCTGACAATCTGGTATCAGAGCTCACCAATCACCACCGAGCACACCAAGCAAACTGCCATGGCAAGTGAGGACAGGTTCGACATGCTTTTGAGGCGGATCGTGGAGTTCGAGCGGAGGCGGGTGGAGGCAGATGAGAGAAGGAGAGCTGATCTGCTGTCTCTCAAGGCGGCGGCGGTAGAACCGTGGATGCCCGAAGTCCAGAAAAATGCTGAAGACTTGCAAATTTCGGTTGGGGACGAGCGGTCCAAGTGACGCCCACCATGTGTTCGACGAAATGCTCTAGTCCCGGCTTCGAGCCCGATCCCACACATTGCTGTGGTGATTACGTGTGCCACCACTTCCACGACCTCTGTTGAGCTGGTAGCTGCTGAGGACGCAATCGGCGCAACCTACATCGACAATGCCGACCAGCTCAAGGTGACGCCCGCCAAGTGTTCGACGAATTGCTCCAGCCCCAATGCCATCCCTGTCCTCACCGTGGCTGCGGTGGTTACGTGTGCCTCCACTTCTCTGGCCTCCATGGAGCTGGTAGATGGTGAGGACGTCACCTGCACCATCGACGTCGACGTCCCTAACTGTCCCAAGGAGACGCACACCAAGTGTTCGATGTCGGGCCTTGACGTCAAGGGTGGCGCAGACCATGCTGGGGTCGCGTTCCTGACAACGACGGGCGTGTCCAACGCCGTTCCAAAATCTGTCGAGTCAATTGACATCCTCTCGGCAAGGTCTGTCAGCGACCTCAAGCAGGACAGACCGACGCCCACCAGGTGTTCGTTGAAAATCTCTCGGTATGACAGCAAGACACTGTTCAGTGAAAAGCTAAGGTTGGAGGGGATTGAGTTGAAGCCATGGCCACCTCCAACCTGCAATGGAGTGATTAGCGGATTGGAGTTGCGACCAGTGCCCTGGCCAACATTCAACCATTATTGGCTTGAAAAACATCTACTATCACCTTGGCCGCCACCAACTAAAGTAAGTGTTCTTGCATTAGTAATTCAAAATATTGGAGTACTTCCTACTGAGATGATGGTTATAGACTTGCATTGGGCTGAGTTAGAACATTGGCCCCCACCTCATGAAAATGGCTTCACACATATGCTAGTGGATCTAAAGGTAAAAGGGCTTGGTCTCATGGTTGGCAGTCATTTAGATTCTTTGGTGCAGCTAGAATTAACATCCGATGAGTTAGAACATGTTACATGCATGAGCTAGGAACTGGAGAGGAACACATGCTCAGATTCATATATGCTTGTAATGGATGTTGGCCCACAAGGAAGTTGATTAAGGTGTCAAAAGAATGATTGCAATGGGCATTGGAAGTTATCCAGGTTATTTGTGAACCTGAATTACTTTTCCTTTGGCTTATCAACTACTGAAATGGTTCAAAAGGGCTGCTGCTATCTAAGAGGCCCTGATAAAGTGTTGTTAACTAAGTTGGAAATGCAGAGGTGTGGGAACCTGGGAGATGACAATATTACCAGGCACATGATGGATCCAGGTGAAGGAATGGATTCTTGTGAGGGGCTAGATACCAAGACAAAATCAGATATGTCATGTGTCTTGGTTACATATGCTGCTTCTGGGCCTATAAAAGTGCTTGAGGTAACAAGCGATGGATGCCCAATATTCTGGATTTTAGTTCTAGAAGCTGCTACATGGAGGGTTGAAAATTATGCAATTCTAACTAGAAGGACTACCAAGATGGCTGTTTCTTTTGAGCAAAAATTGCAATGTGGTGTATTCAAAACAGACAGGGGCAAGGCATGTTATCAAGAGGAACACATTTTCAGCTCCTGGGAATTTGACCTACTTAGTAGCCAACAACTATCTACCGGAAGGTATCAATTCTCTTTTGCTGTACAAGCCATCGATAAGTTACTCGAGCTATCCTTTTGAGGTCCAAATTCCAGCAAACCAGCTGAGAACTGTGGGCAAAATGGTGAATGTTTTTGGACATGGTGACCACTCCAAAGAAAACCAAGAATTTTATCTAGAAGAGATTCAGGAGCATTGAGGTAAGGATTTTAGCAAAGATATTGCATTCGAGCTCCAAATCGATTTTCTTCCCCATACTTGGAGTTGCAAGTCAGACAGGTGCATTCCAGATTCAGGTACATTCGATTTTCATCTTCCCCATAGTTGTTGACCTTACTAGTAGCTGTATCCTGTACTGCCTCTTCCAATCCCCACCACAAAGCTTGAGATGTATTAAAAGACTTGCAACTACTATCTCCACTCCTACTTCCTGTGTAGTTCTGCTTCCTGTGATTGTTTTCCTTAATTCTTGGAGATTAGTGAATGAGTTTTTGACAATGGGCTGCTATCGGCACCGATTCTAAGCCTGAAGATCTTGCAGATAATAATCAGTTGATCATTGATCATGCGTTCGATATCTTCACATTACTCAAAATATATTCAATAAAGCCTAGGATCAGATTTGGATCAATCGTGGAGAATTCAAATCGCTTGCACATCTGAACTCTTTCATGGCATTCATCTCCTCTTGTAACGTATATTTGAACAGAGAGACGAACTAATGAACACTGTGTTACTGTGGAAGGTGAAGCAGCTGAACACACGCAAGATCTGCTATGGAGTCAAGAAGAAACTAGTGAGGAGAAGGGAGTGTCGTGTTGTTCATGGCCATGTGGTGAACTCGAAGACCTTGCCGACGATCTCGAGGCCGGTGGGGATCTGCCAGATGAAGAGGAGGACGTTGATGGCGTTGAGCGCGATGTGGAGGCTCCGGGCCGTCTCGTTGCCCTTCTGCATCGCCGGGACAAGCGCCGCCGCGGCCGCCCAGAGCACAGTGATGGCCGCGCCGGCGAAGAGGTGCGGCCCCGGGAAGAGCTTGCCGGTGCGGAACCAGGTGTTGAGCGCGCCGCCGACGGACTCGAAGACGCCGAGCCCGAGCAGGATCGAGCCGGCGTTGAAATGCCGGTCCCGGAACGAACCCTTGAGCAGCTTCTTCCTCTCCTGCATTATGCAGATTCACCAGCTCAGCTAACCACTCCTCCGTGGCCAAGCTGGATGATAAGGGTGGAGTTGTTGGTGTAGTTTGGTTACCTCTGTGAGCTCGTCGATCTTGATCTCGGCAGGCGACTTGGCGGCGGGAGGGGGAGGTGGGGAGGCGGAATCACCGGCGCCGACGGCGGCGGGCGTGGCTGCGGCGGCGGGTTTGAGCTGCTTCTTGAGCTCGTTGATCTCGTCCTGGATGGTGCGCACCCTGCGCCACTGCCAGCCGAGGTAGCCCGCCCAGAGCGTGTAGGCGAAGAGGCCGCCCATGACGAACGGGTGCAGCAGAGCGACGCTCCGGCCCTCGAGGATCCCGAACTCGCCGCCCGCGGCCAGCGCGTCCGGCGGCAGCACCAGCAGCGTCAGCGCCGCCGTCGCCGTCGTCCTCAGCGACGGCAGAGCAGCAGGCGAGTCATGCGTCGTCGTCTGCTGCTGCCTGGGATGGTGGTTCTTGGAGGCGGAGCAGGCGATTGGGTGGAGGGTGGCGCGGACGGCCGTGAGCGGCGCGGTCATCATGGTCGCGGTGGGGGGTGGCCGGAGTATGCAAGGTGGTGCGGCGCCGGCGGTGCAGTGTGGTGAGTTGAGGACGGGATAAGGAGGGCAGAGAGCGGAGTGGTAGGGGGATAGGAGAGGGAGACGAGGCGAGAAGAGTGTGGTGGTAATGGTATCGAGCATTCGAGCGGTCACGCGCGCTTTTCCGTGCAAAAGACGACGTTCTGATCGGTGACGCTGACGCCACGCATTTCGGTCTCTGTCCACGCCTCCTCCGGCGATCCATCCAGTAGGGCCCGCCCAGGCACCGCGCCAGGGTCTACATATACGGCCCAACCTAAGAGATATTTCGGCCACACGTTACGTTCCTTGTGGCCTATTATTGGCCCGTGTGTTACTAGTCCGACTAGCCGAGGCCGGAGATTCTTGGGCCGCACGTTACTGGTTGACATTTCTCACCCATCTTTTCTTTCTTTATATATATATATATATATATATATATTTGAAAAGGACGGATGGATTTGGAATTCAACATTGGAATTTAGAATGCCATCGCTTGCAAAGATCATGACTTGATGAGAGACATAGGAATACATTATTATTATTTTTATTGTCACTCCACGAAACAACGTTACAAATAGATGCATCGATGCACTGCAATCTATCATCACTCATATGTGTCACCGATGGATCACCGCGGTAATTAACAACAATGTAATTAACCTCACGCATGATTAATTAATTTGTACTACTACGTATGCAGCTGATGGTTTAGGCGGTCGCCGGCGGCGAGCGGAGGAGCTCCTCAGCGATGGCCTCGTCGAGCCATCCCTCGGCGCCATCCATGATGCCGGGGCTGAGCCGCACTATCAGCACGCAGAACTCTTCCTCGCTCAGCGCGCCGTCGCCGTCCTGGTCGCCCTCCCGCACCATGGCCGCCGCCTCCTCTGCCGTCATCCCGCCGCCGCCGAGGCCCAGCACCTCCGCCGCGCTCCGCCGAAGGCTCTCCGCGGTGATGGCGCCCCTCGCCGGATCGGCCAGCAGCCGGAACCCCGCGCGGAGCTCCGACAGCAGGCCGTCCGCGCCCAGCCGCCCAGCCATCACCGGCATCAGGTCCTCGTACTCCTCGCAGCCGCCGCCGCCGCCAGCAGACGCCTCCTGCTGCTCCGCCGCCGCCGTCGATCGAATCTGCTGCTGCTGGCTCATGTTGTCGGCCGGCGAGGGAAACGAAGAATTGCGTTTTATTCGTGTTGACATTTTTGCGTGGGCGTTCGTGTAGCTTTGTATAAAACCGGCACCGTTTGGACGGCACGGGGGTAATTAATGTGGCGGTGGTGTGCTGCAACCACGCTTTCCCGTGGACCATCAGAGACGTAAATACTACTAGTACCCGAGGTAGCATGTACAACAACAGCAATTTTTATCATTAAATTAAACTACAAAACAGTAGAAACAGTTAAAAAGGGGAATATTAATATACATCCCTTAACACACGCTAAAAGATAACGCTAGCAGTAAATCTCTAATTTCACTAAAATCATATTAAAAACATACCCTCTTAGCATATTATAATGTAACAAGTAAAATCATACTCGATCTTCATACCACGTATGCTTTATAAATCTATGTCTTAATATTTATTTGACTTAGTTTTTTTTCTTTTTTTTAGATTTTTTTTATTGATAGAACATTTTTTAAACTATTAAACATTATATTTCGTGTGAAAAAGTTGCTTTAAGTAAATTTATTTTTAAGTTTATAATTATTAAAAACTAATTAATCATATGCTAGTATTTTTTTCATTTTACATGCACAATTAATCTTCATCCTTCTCATAGAACCGAGTACGGGCCTAATACATATTAATGAATAACAACAGCGGTAGACTAGTTTAGAATAGAAATTTTTTGTGAGAATTTCTATACAATTCTGACGCCTCTAAATTGTTTTATTTCCCCCAGCCCAAGAGTAGTGCTTAATGTGTGAAAATTACAAGATGATCCATAGAGCAAACTAACGAGATGAGAGTGCTCCTGAGGATCAGTGTAAGCGTCGTTAGGACGATCGCATCAGAGGAGAGCTTCCAGGAAGCTTCAGGTGACTAGCGATATCCGCATGGTTAGCTCAGGTCCCTATCCTAAACGCCACCGCCCTGACCAGCTAGCTACCTCACGAATCATGATCGATGCACGTAAGAAAAAAAAAGTACTAAACCCCACTGCAGAACCTTCATTTTGAAACACGCGCGCACGGGAAATTGATCGAGTCCGTAAACATTTTCACACGAAAACGAATTCGAATTCAAATTCAAATGCAATCTCTCTCTCTCTCTCCCCCCTAGTGATCGATCTCTTCACAGCTGAGGAAAAAAAGAGAATAAAATTTTGTGTGTTGCGAAGAGAGGATGCGTATGGTGGTTTGCTTGGCAAGTTGTGATGGATTTGAACGGGATGAGAGGCAACGATTGGCGTCTCCTTGTCAAAGGAAGCTTCCAAGAAGGTAGCCGGAGATGGATTGGGGCTAGCTCATCATCGTCTGCTTCACATTAACGGATCATATCTGACCGATGGAATGGCCATCTCATTCAACCAGTTCTATCGATATAGTAATGCTATACTACGAAGAAAGCAAGATTGGTACTCTTTCAGAATATAATTATTTATAGTTATAACATCTTAAAAATCTAAATAATAAAAATATATAAAAATTAAACTTTTTAAAACTTTTTTATCATGCTATATCTTTGAGTGTTTTGTTTACAAACCAATGTAGTAAATCCAATTAGACAAACTAAAATAGCCAAATGAGCCAAAGTAACAAATAATTAATTTACTACCCTTACATAAATAGATAGCAATGCAATGCAAGTACAGCTACAAATTATATCAACATAATTATTAATCCTTAAGATACAAATATTAAGTTATCATACTAAATAATTACAACAACAACCGAATTAAGCAATGAGGTTCCTTTTGCAGATAATCAAGAACAGTCTGAGTAATAACAAATTAAATACCCATTTAATTTTCAAATCTTACCACATGCAAAGTAGAGATTAAATACCAATTTAATTTTCCATACATAATATACAATAAAAGGACTAACCATACCTTTAAATAAAGACATATTTTACGAAGTCCTAATTAAAATGATACCGATAACAAATAATTAAATTCACCGAATGGAAGAAACATCACTCAAATATATGATTTAAAATCCACTCATAACGGGAATTGTTTATATTTTCCCAATAAAGAATAACAAAATAAATTTATGGTTGATAGAGTCCAACCCCTAAATAATTATAGTTCTAAAATTATAAAACCTTTCACGTTTTCAATTTAATAAAACTATTATCTAAACCCTCTTTTTGAAAAATGATAATTGCAAACTTATAAAAAACTAGTACTCAAACATGTCTACTAAACGAAAATGTTTTCAAAACTATTTTCTAAAATCTTCTCTTATAAAATAATATTTTTTAAATACATAAAATTATTTTTAAAATCCTTTCCAACCCAACACTAACCCCGATGAGCCATACCAACCTAGCTACCTAGCCCAGCCTACCAAAGACACCAAGCCAGCCAACCAAGGTGATCCAACCTACCTGACCAGTCGTCCTTGCTTCCTAGCCTGAACGAAATCAGTCAGGTCATCCCTAGGTGGCTAAGTGGCACGGTCAGGCCAAGGCTTACCAGGGCATCTTAGTCAATGGCTTATCCTATTGGCTCCAGCCCACTAGCCTGGAGACCGCTAAGCTCGGCTACCTCAAGTAAGGTCGACTTGCCTAGGAGCCACCTTGCTACATTGACAACCGCCACTGGCACTTGGATCGTCACTAGCCAAGACCCATCGTGCCACCCGCGTTTCTCGCTTGCTAGCCAACCCATCTTTCCCTCTCATGGCCATAGCGAGCCATGCCACGCTACCCTCACCCGTGCACCGCTAGCCGTTTGTTTTCTGTTAATCTTACCTGGCCCATTTGCTACAACATTTTCGCCAGCTCCACTGTGACTACACGGGAGGCAACCATTCACGTGCCTGTATCACGCCGTGCCAAGCCACATATTGCCACCAAACAGCAAGCAGTGGCCACAGCCAAACCCATGCCCCTAGCTTGCCATCCTGATCTACTACCCACCACAAAAACATCAAGCAGCGACGCTCAATTGCTCCGTGCGCACCAACGTCTTCACGCTGCTTTAACCATGCGTGTGCTCCTCTCGTTGTCAAGCCAGCCCCATGCCTCATCGTTGAGTCGCATCACAACAACTTTGTGGCCTCACCTCCTCGCTAGCCATGCCTTACTTCTTGCCTCCTTGAAGCTTCCCTTGCGAGCCATCAAGCGCCTATAAAAGGCTAGCAGGAGCTCGAGCTTGCCTTCCTCTTTTCATTCTCCTTCATAGTATTGCCCCCTCACCATCACCACGGTTTGGATCTGCTTTCTCTTTGCCAACCTTGAGCCAATCTCTTTCTCCTGATCCCTTACCTTTTTCATGCCAAGCCAAATACTGGACATTCCGTTGAGCACTTGGTCTACGTGCGCACCCGCCTCGACTCCTTTCTTGCCTCATGCCACCGAGTCCTCACCAAGCCAAGCATCGACCCCTACACCTGCATCGATCCTAAATGCAATGGAAAGAAGCCCGAAGTCGACGATCCAAGCCCTAGACTACCGATTGAACACCTAGTGTATGTCCATGACCCACGCCTCATCTCTGTTTCCTGTACTTCACCATAACCACTACATCGACCGAGCTCCCTGCTGCCTCGAGCCAAATCATAGTAAGCCTATCCGTCTTGATCATCTTCTCCATCCTTAGTTTACGGCTCCCCAACCAATTTGGCAATTTGCGCCTCAATGAACCGCCATCGCTCGATCCCCTCTCCTTCTTGGCTAGTAGTCGTTGACACCCCATCTTGAGCCACCCCATTGCTGAATAGCCTAGGAAATGAGTTCATCGCGTCCTACTAGCACCTTATAGCCCTTCAAGTCCAATAGAAAACCGTCAAAACACTCAAATTGCCGGCGACCTGATCCCCTCCACCATCATGGCTGCCTGGCCGCGCCCTAGAACCCCTCTCCTCCTCCAATGCCGGCTCATGTGGGACTCCAGACAACGAGCCAAGCTGCCCCCAACCTCACTGCCCACCACTTGCCACTGGCCACCGCCATCCTCACACCACTCTACTCACCCCCTTGTGTCCTACATGAGAGAAAGAAGGAGGACGGAGAAAGATAAAGGAGATGTAGGACTTACATGTTGGCCTAACTATTTTCTTTTTTCCATTAGTAGTTAATGACCGTGATTAGTTTAATTAGTTCATCATTAAGCTATTTAAATCCTTAGGCTCAATGTGTCATCGACATCGACATATAGGCCCAATGGTCAACTTGACCAAGTCAAACTTTGACCTTGGCCCCACAATGTCATTGAGTGAGCCATTTTCCTATTGAAAAACAATTATTTCATAAATATAAAATTACGGGACCCAGTTGTAAGTGATGCGGGTATTTTCTTATAAGAAAATAATTCAAAAAAGGAAATAAAATCCATACCGTACAGTTTAATCTTTTCCAATGAATTTAAATATAAACTTTCATAACTAATTCAAATGACGTCTGATTTAGATTAAACTATTCTCTAAAATTTTGTAAATTTAAGATCTACAATCTGATACAGAAAAAAATAATGTTTAGAAAAATAGTACACATGATTTAAAATGCATACCTACACAACTAATAAATGATAAACTTTGGATTTGTCGTCTAAACTAAATATCCATATTATTTTAACAAATACAAATGATCCATAATGTGGGTAATTAATATCTAAAAAGTTCATCCCCACAGAAGTGCTAAAATCAACTTTGTTGACTGAATGAAATTTTGGCCCACAAAATAGAAATCAAAATATGGTTGTTTAACATATCACACCCTTTTACATAAAAGATTAATCAATAATAAGTTAATTATGAATCTTAAAATAAAATAATTAATTATGGCTAAAAAACAGAAATGATATATGTGAATAAAACTTCAGCCTAAATTATTTTAACCAATGCAATTAAAACAACATACGTCCTTTTTCATAAATAATGGTTAAACTATAGGACTAAACTTAAATAACAAAATATCTATTGAGCACCTCTAATTAACCTTATAATCGGGTTAAGTGTACCAAACCTAAAATTGCTAAAGTAAGGGTTTGCCTATCACATGACAAGAAGAATATGGTAGGATGGCTAATAAAAAGATATTTTACATTATGAGCATATGCAAATAACTGGAGACTAGATATAAAAGAATCCTAATGTGGTCAGTCCACAATACTTCAAAACAAAATACTAAAAACTGAGTTTGACCTAACATAAACCATGGAATAAAAACTTGGTCATGTCTATACAAATTTGTGCTTATAAAATAAAGTAAAATATAAAGGTGTATAATGAGCATAACTCCCATAAGTACATACTAAAATAACCAAAACAAAATAACGTGAAAACCATTAAATTACGTACAACTTATTTATAACTAGTAATTAAAATGCTTATTAGTGCTTGTAAACTAAGTTCCCCCATTAGGATACATGACCTTAATTAGCCACACAAGCCTTCTAATAAACAAAAGCCTTGTCTCAAGGGCTAGGTTCACTACCACCTTTTCTGACCAAATAGCTAACCTAGCCCCAAATTAGAGATGGTTGGACTAACCTTGCACAACCGAGCTAGTTGTCGACATCTTTTTTGGATGCTCAGTCACTAAGCCACCCTAACCCTAAGAAAGTTGACCACTAAAAACCCCTAGCACTAACATTTTTTTATCTGCAAGATAGGAGGATAGATAGTCTAGCTTAATCTCAACCATTAGAATAAAATCAAGTATGTGTGCTTTTCTTGATTGTTATTTGTTATTTGTTTTGGTATCTATCGTGTGTGTATATCGTATCATCCTTGAACTAAGGACCGTGGAGATGCCATCAAGGAGCTAAAGCGCCAAACAAGATAAAGAGCAACATCTAACGGTATTTCTCCCTAAACAAGGCAAGCCAATGCCCTCTTCTCCTTGATCATATTGATCCCAATTGTGAAATGTTTTGTTTATAAATAAAATTACACGCTATGTCTAAAATACATACCTATTCCTTGATATTGCTATCACGTATCTTAATTGTTATAATTATATTTGAGTCTCTAGTCAACTATTAACAAAGCTTAGTCATGCTTAATAGAAGATCTCATCATATTTGTTGATGAGGATTTATGGGAGATAATTACTAGGGTAATCGTGATTATTGAGAAAAGAAGTAGATGTCAACCACTAGGGTAATTAGTGCTGACCCTAATCAGTTAAGAATCAAGTCAAAGAAGCTATATAGAAAATGAACTTAATACGACCCTATCTTCTTGAATTAGAATAGACATTGTGAATTAAGGCCAATGAGTGGAACTATACCAACAAGCGCGGTGGTTCTAAACATGACGATGATCTATCATGTAGGAAATGATAAAGTCATACGATCCATAACAAATGAAAATCTAAAACTAAAATAACTTTGTTATCTCTCTTTGCCTTTAAAAATCTCGGGAACCTAGGACTCCCCTCACTGCTGGTGTGGGAACCAGGCAATGCATGGGGATGCATAGTCCATAGGATGGGTACCACTCCCTACAAAGGACTAAAAAACTATGCCATGATAGGTCTCATATGTTGTGACTAAGGTTATGTGTTGGGCAAGTCATGAAATGTTGGTAAAGCATGCATCGACTATAAAGTGAGTAAACTAATTTATTTGAATAACCGTGCCCATGGTTAAAGGAGCACCAGGACTTATTATACTCTTAAGTAGTCTTATAATTGTTCAAAAATGATGTAGGACTTGGTGAAAATGATGAAAATATTGGATATATGTGAATGTTAACCACATGGGATAGGTTTGTTGGAATGGTCGAAAAAATTAAATTGATCCTAAGAGCACCTCGATCTAATAAAAGTTAAATTGTTGGAATGGTCGAAAAAGTTAAACTGAAGGATGGACATGACCTTCAGTGTATGATTAAATAAGTGATTTTTAGTTAAAATGGCCAAGTTATCGGGTTTGTGAAAATAATTGTGTAAACTTATTTTGTGCAAATCAAACCAAACCATGCTTGAAATCTATATACATTTAAGCATTCTACATAGTGGCTTGCCGAGTATATTTGTACCCACAATTGCTCAACTTTTTATTAGCAGAAATTATAGTAAGGCAAAAGAAAAAGACTTTACTAGTATTTTAGCATGATAGCAGAAAAATCACGGGACCCTAATCGACTGCTTATGGGCACGTCATTTATATATTACAACTACTTCAGTTAGCCTATTCAAGGTATATATACTTAATTCATTCAATGCGTATGCTATATATTAACTATATATGTATACTAACTACTACTAATCAAAGAATTGGTACAACAAAGTATATTAGATTTTTAGTTTCTAAAACTAGGGCCTAGCAGATATTAAGCTTGAGAAAAAAAACTTTAGTAAATAAGTAATAGATAAGTGTGGAATGATAGGTTAGGACAAGATGAAAAAAAATAAATATAAAGTGATTAATATAATAAATAGTATTGTATAAATAGTGTTAAAATTTTTTATATTGTAAAAAAATTTAAACCTTAAAAATTATATTTTTAAATGGAGGGAGTAGGTCAGTATGCCTCTGGCCTTTTTTGGTAGGAGTAGAAGATAGGTTAGGTTAGGTCTGTGTACGATGGCAGGATTAATTGGCACCTGCACGGGCCAGTTTTATGTTTGTTTGACTTAATTACACATATGGTTCTTTGCATGAGCTCAACCTAGCCCATTCGACCAGGAAAAAAAGGCCCATCCGCGCTTAGCCCAGACCATAGTATATTCGGTTTCGCGTCAAAAAAGAAAAGAAAATCGAAACCTTGGCGCGCCACGGAGTACGGCTCGGAGCGGCTTCCCGCGAAGCCGAAATCCCTGTTCGCGCCAAATCCCCGCCCCTCTCCCGCCGCCGCCTGCTCGCCTCCTGTTTTTTTATTTATTATTTATTTTAATCTCTACGCGCGCCACCTCCTCCTCCTCGCCTTCGCCATCTCTCTCTCTCTCACGCCCGCGCTCGCGTGCGCGAAGCCACTGCTGATGGGGCCCGCCACGCCGCTGCGCCGCCGGACGCGGGCGCGGCCGGCCAGGGCGGAGGACGGGAACGACGACGACGACGTCCGCTGCGAGGCGTGCGGGTCCGGGGAGTCGGCGGCGGAGCTGCTGCTGTGCGACGGCTGCGACCGTGGCCTCCACATATTCTGCCTCCGCCCCATCCTCCCCCGGGTCCCCGCCGGCGACTGGTTCTGCCCCTCCTGCGCCTCGCCATCGCCGCACTCCAAGAAATCCCAAGTGGCCAAGAAGCCCAAGCGTGAGTAGCCGATGCAACGGATCCATTTCCTCCCGCCGAATTCGAACAAATTTTTGTTGAATTTGGGATTCATCTCCCCTTTTCTTGCAGAGTTCCCGCTGGTCCAGACGAAGATCGTGGATTTCTTCAAGATCCAGAGGGGCCCGGCGGCGCTGACGGCGGAGTCGTCGGAGGGGAAGAAGAGGAAGCGGAAGCCGGGGGGCATCCGTCTGGTGTCCAAGAAGAAGAGGAAGCTGCTTCCCTTCAACCCCAGCGACGACCCGGCCAGGCGCCTCCGTCAGATGGCGTCGCTCGCCACGGCGCTCACCGCCACCGGCGCCGTCTTCAGCAACGAGCTCACCTACGCGTCCGGCATGGCGCCCCGCTGCGCCAACCGCGCCGCCCTCGAATCCGGCGGAATGCAGGTCAGCCGCGACTCCCCAAAACCCCCCATCTTCATCACCCATCTCGTTGCCTCGTCGCTAAATCTCGCCGTCATTTTCGTCAGGTGCTACCAAAGGAGGACGCGGAGACATTGAATCTGTGCAAGAGGATGATGGAGAGAGGCGAGTGGCCTCCTCTGCTCGTCGTCTACGATCCCGTCGAGGGGTTCACCGTGGTGGCGGACAGGTTCATCAAGGACCTGACCATCATCACCGAGTACGTCGGCGACGTCGACTACCTGACCAGCCGGGAGCACGACGACGGCGACAGCATGATGACGTTGCTGTCGGCGGCCATCCCGTCGAGGAGCCTCGTCATCTGCCCCGACAAGCGGAGCAACATTGCCCGGTTCATCAATGGCATCAACAACCACACACCGTAAGCATCTCACACCTTGCAGAATTTGCCACATTACAAATCAGAGCTGCAGCATTGGGACTACTGTGCCTGAAGGAAACATCTGTGTCTACAGGGATGGCCGGAAGAAGCAGAATCTCAAGTGCGTGCGCTACGACGTCGATGGCGAGTGCCGGGTGCTCTTGGTGGCGAACAGGGACATCTCAAAGGGGGAGAGACTATACTACGATTACAATGGGTCGGAGCATGAGTACCCAACGCACCATTTTGTATGAGCTCAAAAATTCTTTGATTGGTTTTAGTTTGGCGAAGGGGATTTCTAGACTGCTAGAATGGTCTAGCTTGCAGGCTATTTATGTTTTCTAGTTACAAAGGGGAAAGGAATGTATTGTGGAGATCCATGATCCATCCCCAAGAGATGGGGATCTAGTTTGTGAAATCAGAATGTTGACCTGGGAAGAAAGAATTGAATTGTTCTTTTGTTGAAATGAAATGTGTATGTATCCAATGGAACAGTATCTGAGGAAAGCAATGGAGAAGGTGTTACGTTAATCTCTTAATTGATTTTTACCTGTTAGTTTTCTCACTGCAATTAAAAGGATTGTATAATTAATTTTCATTGTGCAATAAAGGGATTATAGACTTAATTTTGTGTGGGATGTTACCTGCTGTGTTGAGAAGGTGCTGTTTATGCAACACTAGATTTTCTGACGCATCATCAATTCATCATCTTCAGCGTAAAGGTTTCTTTTGGAGTGAAGCTGAGACAGGATGATGAAGATTGCAAAATGTCCATGCGGCACGTGCTACCCTTCACAGTTCACCAAGTAGTACTTGTACAGTGTTGAGGACAGCCTGCGATTTGTAGCTGCATACTTGCATCCCCCGCAGCGTATCGCACAGCACATTGACAGTACAATTTACAGCAGCAGCGAGACGAGAGGACGGCATCGCCGGCGGCAAGCAAGAGCGCCGGCGAGCTGCTTGGCTGTGTCTAAGAAAAGAGCAAGTAACAAGGACAGGAAAGAGAGTTGAACAGGCAAATTTTGTTTTGGTACAGAAATCTACCAGTGTCAGGCTGTCAGCCAAATAGTCAATACTGGAAGTTTAAGCACCTCATATCAAAGCGGGAAGAAAAGGTTTAAGCTAACAACACGAGTTCTAGAGCTAGCTAGTACACGAGTCTGCTGCTGCCTATTGCTAGTACAACTTTCAGAGAGACAACATCAGTACATAATAGTGCGCCCATTGATATGAAGCAGGAAGGTGCAGCGCAGGCATGTGGAGCAACTTCATTCTCTGTCGTACCTCGCAGGTGAGCGACTGCACGGTGTATTGCAAACAAGTTTTCAGCGTTAGATTTCTATAGAGTCTCAAAGATAGATGTGATAGCGCCATGGAATACAGCATACTAACCTGCGGGGCCTGTCATAGCCAGGGCTGGCTTCACGGTGTTCACGGTCGTAGTTAGGGGGGCAGCCCCTCTCGTCACCTTTGTTGCCCCCTTGCGGGCTTGCACCACGGCCATAATCAGGGCTACCTCTGTCACCACCCCTGCCATAGTCCGGGCTGCCCCTCTCCCTGCCTCTTCCATAGTCAGGGCTGCCCCTCTGACGCCCTCTGCCATAAGGACTCGCAGACCGCTTGCGATAGTCCCTCCTGTCCAGAGATCTATCACGACCTCTTCTGTCTGGACTGTATCCATTCCTTTTCTCATCATCATCACGAAGTGCATATTCCACAGAGATAACCCTGTCCATAAGAGTGCTGCCGCAAGAATGATGAAATCAGTTAAGGCGTAATATGACAGTCGTATAGTTACTAAAGGTCATGTAGTAATAAAATGCCACAACTTAATACTCCCGGTAAGCACGTGACGAGAAAGAAAGTGTTAGTACCTCCCATTTGTACCCTCCAGTGCTTTAGTAGCATCTTCCTGTAACTCATACTGGACAAAAGCAAAGTTCCTTCTGATTCTGACATTCGAGATCTTGCCATATTGATCAAAATGTCTCTCCAGATCTCTTGTTCTTGTGTTGATTGGATCAAAATTGATCACAAACAAGGTTTTGGTTGGCCTTGTATTGTTCGGAGATCTCTTTGAGTTCCCTTTTCTACCACCACTGCGATCCTCCTGCATAAACAATAGATGAGAATTGAGCATAAATAGGTAAATATGTATGAAAGGTGACTAGAAATATTTCATTTACAGGCTCACACCTTTGTCCATTCAACCCTAAGTCTCCTCCCTTTTCTGCCAAATTCAATTCTGTCAAGCCTATGGATAGCTTCATCAGCATCACGTTCATCTTCCATGTAGACAAAGGCAAACCCTGCCATGTTGAACATGATAAAGTAGCTAGTTTGTTAAAAATGATCTCATAGTGGTACAAACTCTAGGATGGATCATGATTAATAAAATCCCTGCACTGAAAAGATTTTAAGATCACCTCACTAGGCTACAAACTAATACGCCAGAATAAACAGGAACAGACCTTGCATATGTCGAACTAAATGATGTCAGTGTACAATAATCCAAACGTTTGTGGTACATCAAAGAGGTGGTGGTGGCAACCTCCACTCGTCTCCAGCCAGCCGTGCGGTTGGTATGGTTGGATTGGCGTGGGAAATTGTAATCGGACGGCAGAGGAGAGTGCAACGCAGAGGGTGCAATGCTGATCATAAAAGTAAGGCATCATTCACGAGGTGGTTGTTTCCAAGTGAACAGATGCCAGGATGGACTCTGAGATCCTGGAGATGGATAAGAGATGAGCGGGGCTCAGGCAGCAAAGGTAGAGCCCAGTCCATCAACCAGGAAGAGCAGAGATGCTCCATGATATCCTGCGGCAAAGAAATAATTGAGTACTGGACCTAAACTTTAAGAAATAACTTCTTTTTTTTTCTAAATGTACCCTGATGTGCACTTGTCCAATGACTTGACAATTAACATTAATACAATCTGGTTCTGCTGAAACTTCTTTTGCTTCACAGTGAATGCAAAGATAACCTCAGGCATATCACATCCTACAACAAGCTACTGGCCCCTGCACCAGGGAGCGTGTTGAAGCCCCTGCACCAGGGAGCGTGTTGAACAAAATAAGTCAAAGTCAAGCATCAAGGATATAGCAGTGAAACATGCTAGCCCCTACTATATCAAATGGAGTACACACTCGCTTTTGAGACTCATGTACTTACAGTGCAGTACATACTTATTAAACAAACAGTTTCAGGTTAATAATCAAACGGTGAAAAAAGGAGAAAAACATGTCAATTTTTATCTTTACACCATTTGAATCAGTGAATGTTTGGAACAATACAATTCCACAAGCATTATCTTATGAATCTACTTGGAATAACAGTTTAGCAAACAAAACAGGAAAATTTAAGATGAAAATTTTCAATTTAGTGTGAAACTCATCAGCAGCCACTTGTTAGCTGACTATTTTAGAAGCTTCTGGTACTGGCTTGACCGGTCGAGTTCTTTTGATGAAAAACACCAGATAGGTGCAATATGGATAGACAAATTTGCCAAAAAGTGCAGCTTAAATTTAAGAACATAACCCAGACCAACATCCTTACCTGACTTCATGTCAATACGTTCCACCCTTCCATATTTGCTGAAAAGGCGCTCAATCTCAGATTGGCGAGCATCATAGTCAAAGTTTCCACAGAAAACTGGCCTCATTTTAGGACAAGCAACTCTTCTCAAACCTATCCCCGAAAACGAACAGTTAACTTATGAAGACACAAGAGTGAAATCGATATCAAGTCAATATTCTAACATAAAAATGGAAATCAATAAATGTTAAAGAACATGGCCAACACTCGTTGCTTTGCAAAAGACAAACATATTTTTTGCTACTTATAGGCCATAGCCAATGCTAGGTTAACTTTCCAAAAAACTATGAAGTGCGGTCAGTAATTGGGTCAAGAATTGGGATCGACTCAGTCCATACCTTTTAACCTTAAGCATATTCAACAATAGGGACTGGAGTCGATCCTAAAAACTAAAAAACTTCTTACAGTTAGGTCAGCAATTACCGAGGTGAACATCAAGCTGCCCAGAATCAAATTGAAACCAGCATCTATGCAGGCAAGCATAATCCATAATAACACTTCGGTTGTTGCCCTCTCACTCTACTCTACCACTCTTCCCATGGCATGAAGGCTTTGGAATCAGTATCAAAACACCAACCGAATCTAGACATCACTCATTTCCCCTCAACAACAGCTTTCAATTAGCACGGTTTTCAAACTGTTAAACAGTACGTTTGGTAAATATATAAATAAATAAATATATATATATATAGAAGTTGCTTTAAAATATCAAATAAATCCATTTTTTAAATAATTCAAACTCAATTAATTATGTGCTAATGTCTTTTCTACTTGCGCACTTAATCTTTTGTCGCTATGGCCTTAAGCATCCCAACGGCCAACCGAATCCCGCCCAACCAACAACCACTAGAGCCCCAGCGAAACACCCTGCCGCGCTCAAACGGAACCGCCGCAAGCTCGAAGGAGCAAATCCCAGCTAGAACCCTAGAAAGCGACAGATCAGGGAGACCTAACCGTACACTAGCACCAGATCCAAACCCCTCAAAAAAAAAAAACAGAAGCACACATAGCGCGCCGTCGTAGCGTGCGTACCTCAGGAGATAGACGAAGGGAGGAAGGCGGGCGGCGCGTGGGACGACGAAGACGAAACCCTAGTCTCCTCCGGGGCGATTGGTTCAGGCGGCGCCGGCGAAGGAGCCGGGAGAGGAGTCGCGGGCAGAAGAGGGGATCAGTCCGTGCGGCGCAGTGGGGGTTTTATAGGCGACGACGTGGACAAGGGGGGGATGGATGAGGTGGATGGAGTAGATATTTCCCCTGGCGCTGAATAGATGTGGGCCCACTTGCAGTGACGGATGGGAGAACTGCTAGTGTTGATTGGGGCTGATGTGTGATGGTTAGGCTGACAAGGGCTGTCTTCTTGCGAGTATCGGATGCTACAGTGTTGGACTACTTGTTTTCACGGTTTTTGCTCATGTTGCTCTGGATCGAGTTGACCGACTGGCCAGATTTTTTTAATAAAAAGAAAAACACAAACTGAATTTTAGTTTTTTGGTAAAATTTCTGGTACTTCACCGATTTTCACAAAAATCGACAAACCCGCTCAGGAACGGTATTCGCGTTGTTTTTCTGAACCTGCTACAGCGCACAAACAAACTGTTTTCGAGCTGTATGTAGTGTTTTCAACACCGAATGGGAGTGTGTTACCATTACTCGTTGACATCAATGGTAACTTATCGGTTTTAGACAAAAACCAAACGAATTTTACCCCAAATGTTACCATTACTCGTTGACACCGAATATTTTTGTTTACGTTTTTTTGAACTTCATCGAAATATGGTTACATATTGAAAACCCTGCTTGTATGTAAAACAAAGCTAGCAACACACTATTGTGATAAGAAATTAAGTGAGCAAGATGGATGCCATATGCCCATATATTTCCATTTTCAAGCAATCAGCCAATCATATACATCCAATTTGAAACAGAGCTGTTGTGATTAGCAAAACAAAACGCGGTGCCAAAACAATGTTTACAAGGAAATGAACTAAATATAACCATATGTCTTATCATCGTGCCACGGTGAGGCAGGCACGTACATGTCTGATTATGCATAGAGGGGCATCAAGCATGACGAGTAGAATTTACATTTTTCAGACTTCACTACAGTTTATAATACAGCATCGATGCCTCTATCTACACCTAGATACTATCTACAATTTATTTATGAATATTGAATAGCTTAATTCTTTGATCTTCGCACCGTTCCTTCCAACATCTATGGTCTTTGAAATTTGGATTGCCCGGATTGTCGGATCCAGTTTGTGAAGATGTCAGAAGAGGAGTATCAGATAACTCTCATGCAAATGAATATATATCAGATAACTCTAATGCAAATGAGTACTAGCAAATCTTTGCATGCAGGTCCTGCTAGCCTGCTACTGCTTTGAAGTTGGAACACGAACGTCAAGGTCATCCATGCAAGGGCACTTCAGAATTTGGACAGGTACCATCACCATTATTGTTGCAACTGAAGCCTGAAGACCGTGCAACCACTGGAGAAAATCGGGCCAACACTGGCAGTGGCAACTAACAGAACCTAAAATGATTATATATCGTTATTGTTACCTCTGTTTATAGCCAACCAACTTCAATCTTTTAGGATATGGTTTACCTGCAGCTGGTAGCGTATAACTACGGGGAGACAAAATTTCTAAAGCAATATGATATGCTTAGGACAGTGGGCAAACCAACAAACAATTCCACAGGCATTTGGAAGACACTGGGTATTCATGCTTTTGCCAGATAATTGTGCAACCTCACGAAATCATCTAACACCAGATCAGAAGGTCTAGCCTGCCAGGATGGATAATTAGGCACATGTTTCCTCTTCGTGTGAGTGCATGAGAGAAAGAGAGATTACTGTAACTGGAAGACCAATGTTGACCAGAGCAGCCTCGATCTCAGAAGAACACAGCTACCGGAGTGATTTACGAAGCATCTTGCACTTCCCATTGAAAGTGGAGTTCACCTGAAATTGAAGGATAATTATGAACATCAGGGGATCAACTAACTTAGAAAGCAAAATATAGGAAACTTTTATATGCAGTGTGACTTGCCATTGAAAAGAAGCTTTTGTGAGAACCAATTAGTGGATAATCCCCTGAATTCTTTAGCTTAAAGCTTATAACAGCACCGTCAACCTTAAGATAAAATCAGCTAAAGACAACATGTAACGTTTACAGAACCCACTACATCGGCTTTTTCAAATGCTAAGCGATGGGAGTAACACATAACTGGTTACCTTTGGTTGAGGTTAAAAAATTGTCCTCCCAACTTTGAACTTGTATTCTGGTTCTACAAAGAACAAAGGAAGTGCACAAGTGAGAAGATGAAGTAATGGCTATGTTTTGTGCAACTAACTAGGTACAGTTACTGAAAATAAGCAGAACTTTGAAAGGTGATTCCTTTACAGTTTCAGGCATGAATGCAAAGCCTTACAAAAATTTCAATGGTGCAGAGGACATTAATAATATTGGCAAATTTTTTTATGCATTCCAAAAAGAATTCATGAAACTCTTTTAATAGAATCATAAGAGGTGTCTTTCATCATTTAACAGCCACATCTATGCCTATGCGCATCTACAAGTAGAAACCAGAGCAAATAAACCATACAGATGCATGGTTGGTTATTCAGTTTGATTCTTTCTTTCGCGGACATGCAGAAGCTTTGCACATCAATATATTAAAAGAGCTGAATACAGGTGTGAGCCTCCGGAGGCTGTGACACAGAGATAAGAGAGCTAACTAGAAGAGTTTGATATTTATGAAAGAGAAGAAGGAAAAAATATAGAAAACTTTTGATATTTATGAAAGAGAAGAAGGAAAAAATATAGAAAACTTAGTGGCCTCTTAGATGATATGATCATATGAAGTTGGCCAACTATGAAGAAAGCCCCTCACAGAGCATTGCCAACAGCTTACCTGAGTAGAAATTCACAAACACATTGATAGGTCGGTACTCTGGTGTTTGTATTGAAGCATCTGCAAGGCGCAATGCTGTTCGTCCTGAAAATGAAATTTATATGATGTAATTTTTGTAGTACACTTATAATGAACTGCGTTCCATATTAAAGACTAAAGAATAATACATCCAATAAAATAATTAATCAGCAGTGATAGCAGGAGTGCACAGCAGATAAAAACCAATTGTATACAGAAACAGATGGATAAACAAAAACCAGTGGTACTTGCAAAATTCAAACCATACCAAACACTTGATACTAAAGCAAACATCCAAAAAATTTTAAAAAAACTTCCAAACCAGCATTAACCAAGAGTTAACTGGAAACGATATTTTGCTAATACAAGTGTAAATGAGAGGAGGTTCACACCTGAAGCAAAAGCACCATGACAGAAAAGACATCTCCCATTGGGAGAAGCAGTTTAACAACTTCAGTGCTTACATTGAATGGTAAATTCGACACCACCTGCAAAGTACAAAGTGTCATGATCACCATAAACCAACTTCATTATGTCCAACGGTTATCTAATTATGTACACAGTTCAATGAAAAAAAAAACAACTCTAAACATAGATAATAACCTTGGCATATTTTTTCGTGTGATGAGATTTTTCCTCCAAGAAAGGAAGAAAATGGGAATGAACATTAAATTTTGCAATATCTTCTTCGATGATCTGCACTGTATTCTTAAAATCATTACACATCAGATGAAGACTAGATTTCGGTAAAAGCAACAGCATATTGTTCATACCACATTCACATTTATAGTTTCATGAAAGATGTAATAGGATTATCCACATTATCAATTTTCAATCACTAGAAGAGTAGATAGTTTAAATGGCAGCATTGTTCATATTGAATGTCAAGAAGAGCAACTATAGAAACACAGAAACATAAAAAATGCATACTGACCATAACAAGAGCAAAGTGTTATTAGAACTTCTTAAGACCTTAGGTCTTACTTCAACCATCTGTTACAACATATACTTGCTCATACGCTCAAGTCCTGAGATCCAGCTAGACAATGTAGAAAGACCAGTTTTAAGTATTTTATCCATTAGTCACAAGAAGCCATAATATGTGCATCTTATTACCATGTACAGGAAGTGCCTGATTTGGTTATTGGAATGTAAAGCAGGTTAACTTAGCTCCTAGCATGCAGTTTGGTATTGAACCATAACTATTAACCAATAAGAACAGAGAACATTATGGCATTATGCTATGACAGAAGAAAACTGTGTACAACGAGCTGGACAGGGAAAATATCGAAACTAGAGGAATTCACACTTCACAGCTTATCCATAATGCATCATGGGTAGATAAGTGTCATTTTTATCTGAGCACAGCACAAGAGTGGTCCTGCACTTGGACTTGGGAAAATAACCAGAGCTATAAATTGATGGTCGTTATTAAGAGGAACAAATAAGGAACATCATGGATTACCCTGTAATCAATTCTAGCAACACCGGTAGTCAAAGAAATGGATGAAGCAATCCAACATGTTCGTCTAAGAACATGAAACTACCTTCAATTGTTCTGTGAATCCAAACCTTATCATTCACAAGGGTGGCCATATGCTTATCCTGTCACCAAAGCAAACATGCTACATGACATTGCAGATTATGGACGAAATAAAATAGTGAAATGAACCATGACACTCTCTCAGCAGCTCTTAGCCCAATTCAAGCCAATGACTGGCAATGCCGCCGGACCTTCTCTACAGCGAAGACGGTGGCGCCGGCAGCGAGGAAAGAAGCCGTAAGAGACCCAGAGCTCGGGCCGATCTCGAGCACGACGTCCCCCTCCTCGACCCCCGCCGCCGCCACCAGCTCCTCGTTCACCTTCGAGTTCAGCATGTAGTTCTGCACGGAGACGAAGGGTCGCGTCGGCATACGATTGAACCGAGGGTTTAGCGGTTTCGGGGAATCGGGGAGAGGGAGGACGACCGGACCTACCTGCCCAAGGGATTTGCGGGAGACGTGGCGGCCGCGGGAGTTGAGCGAGCGGATGGTGGAGTGGTAGCCGTCGGTGACACTGGAGGCGGCGGACACGACGGTGGCGGGACGGCTTCGAACGTGCGGTGAAGAGGTAGCATGAGGCGGCGGCGGCGGCGGCCGGCGGCGAGGTGTGGCCGGAGACGGAGAAGGACACGTGGCGGTGGGGGTTGGGGATAAGGAAGGAAGCGCCACCATTTTCCAAGGCATTGCCTTCTCTATTTCCCGTTTTGCCCTTTTTGACCTCTTTTCCATTAAGTTACGGGCTGGGCTATTCTTGAGCCCAAAACAAAGAAATTATGGTTTTTGTAATTTTTTTAAATAAAAAAAATACATTGTACAAAGCCTTCAGATCCAAATGTCGTGCAAATGGTTGCGATAGTTCTGAAAGTATTTCTTGACCATTGAATCAATGAATACACATTGTTTAAAAAAACAAGTATAAACTCCACTGACATATGGAGAAAAATTAAATAAAGCAGGCATATATGAATGGTACATGCATTGGTCTTATGTTAAATTGCCTTTCTTTTTCCTCATTGTGTAATTATATGATTCCGTCTTTTCCGTAAATGTGTAGATTGAGTTTATATAGTTAATTGTGTAGATGACGGTTATGCAAATCTATGCTGACTAGCGATGAAAAACTAGCAATAGATTTTCTTTTGATTATATTACTTTCTCTAATTATAAATATTTAACACAATTAACTTTTACCATTTATCTTATTAAAAAATATAGAGTATTATTTATTTTACTATGATTTATTTTATTGTTAAAAATATTTTAAATATGACTTTTTCATATTAACAATAATTTTTTAAGTAAGATCAAACTTTTTTTAAAGCAAAAGTTAACTATGTCGAAAATTTATTACCTCTCTCCCACTATGTTCTTTGTTATCTTACAGAACTATTTTGAGTAGCTCAGTTCTTTGTTATCTTATGAAATATTTTAGTAGTCTTATTTCATAGTTTCTATTTGATTAAGACTGGGATTCCTAATATCTAAAAAAATATTTGTGAAACAGTAGATATCACAACACTCCATGCCTCAGTTTTGAAGCAACCAAGTAACAGGCGGACAGACTGTTGGCAAAAATATTCAAACTTGAGTTTAGGTAGCACATGACTCTCGAGGCATTTGTCTCACTAACTAAATCTCGGGTTAACCGGAGCTAAAGCCAAAGTCAATGCCATGGACTTATTAACAAGTCTTTCGCAATGCAATCGAGTCCGATCATTTACTTTACTGTTGCAGCAGGCAAGACACAGCAAATCTCTTCTCACAAAGAGCCAGATTTCGCGCGCTTAATGAGCTACTCTGGTGCCAAATCCTGATTAAGCTCGGGCGGGTAACACGGCCGAGTTGACTGACCTGACCCCCGCGCGGATCCCGTCACCTGCAGCACGGTGACGCGGACCGCACGGCGCTCCTGCGGTTTTGGCGCGAAACGAGCCCGAATTTTTTTCCCGTAGCAAGCGGTGACCGCACCCCTTCCCGCGCCACGTCGCCCCAAGCATGGATGGACCAGGTCAAACCTTCCGACCTGTACGCGCAACACCCGATCTCCTGGCCAGGACGCGTGAGATGCGAGGGTCGTGGCGTTGGTGAACCGGGAGCATGGAGCTAGGGTGACGTGGGGGTTGGCCGGCTGACCCCGCGATTTGTTCCAACTAATGAGATGGCTTCCCGCGATTAAGCTCGAAAAGAGCGCGCTATTATGAAGAATCGAGTGGGTGGTTGACATGGTGTGCCATGTCACTATGTCAGTATAGTAGCCGTGTAGCACTGGCTGATGATCCGGTGGGCCATGGACCCATGGATTTGGCTCTCATGTGGGCACCACACGCTGCTATCTCACGAACCCGACAATATTTATTCATTTAAACAAATACAGTTATACAATGTGGTACAAGGTTCGCAAAAGTTCTTCGTGAACGAAAGTTTATTAGTGTAGGCAGGTATACTGTGGACCATGACTGATCTCGCATGCATCGTCTTCCCTGTCTTTTCCATCACCACCGTAAATCCGCGTGTAACCGTTTATCCAATAATCATATGATATAGTAAAAGGATATTTATTTAAATGATATAATGTATAAAGGGTCATTGGAAATTTAGTAACACGGTTGACCCTTTTTCTATGATTTTATGAAGATGATGATAAAAAAAATAATATCGACTACCCTAACCCTCACTAACATTTACTTATTTAAATATTATAATATAAAAAAGCCCTTAAAAGCTGCACTTTAGGATGTACGATAATAAAGCTGTTAACCATAGCTAACTTGCGCGTAGAGGCATCACGCTCTCACACCTTATCTCATTCATGTTATTTATGATAACGATGAAAAAATAACGTTGACTATTCTAACACCCGATAAAAACAGTTATTCATTTAAACAATATAATATACAAAGAGTTGTCGTGGGGCGGAAATTTATTAGCACACGCAGGGTGCATGACAACAGAGCTGTGAACCACGGCTGACCTGGCAAGCGTCTTCCCGTCACCACCGTAATTTCGCGTGAAGGCATTACGCTGCGCACGAGGCACCCCCCGCCCCATCCGTATGATTAATGACAGCGACAACGCCACAGCCCAACCCAACTCCTCCCCTAGTCCAACCACACCCCCCCATCTCCCCCCAGCCCATCCACTCCCACGCCGCCGCCGCCGCCGCCCGGATCGCCCCGACATGGAGCAGGTGAGCCCCCCGACGTCTCCGAACACGCTGCTCTTGTTGTATCCAAATCCATCCGCGCCAGTTGGAGCGGGAGCGTGGAGGAAATGGTGCTGACGGTGAGTGTTTGTGTTTGGTCTGTGGCTGGCGGCGCAGTACGAGAAGGTGGAGAAGATCGGGGAGGGGACGTACGGAGTGGTGTACAAGGCCAAGGACCGGCAGACCAACGAGACAATCGCGCTCAAGAAGATCCGCCTCGAGCAGGAGGACGAGGGCGTCCCCTCCACCGCCATCCGCGAGATCTCGCTGCTCAAGGAGATGCAGCACCGGAACATCGTCAGGTGACCCCCGCGCCCCCCCCACCTCCCTGCTCCATCTCTCCCTCTCTGCTGCCTCCTGGTTGATTGCTGTTGAGTGTGTGTGTGTGTGTGGATGTGGATGGGTTGTGATTTGTGCATGCTTTGGATTGTGCCGTGCAGGCTGCAGGACGTGGTGCACAACGAGAAGTGCATATACCTAGTCTTCGAGTACCTCGACCTGGACCTCAAGAAGCACATGGACTCATCCCCGGACTTCAAGAACCACCGCATAGTCAAAGTAAGATGTTGATACTAACCTTCTCTTTTCTTTGATGGAAGTAATAAGTATCATGCTATTCACTGATAGTAACTTCACTGAAAGTGTTGAATGAGCTAGCCATTGTTCCATTCTGTCCATGGTTATGTTGAAACGGGAAATGTGATGCTGTCCTGTGCACCGCGTGCAGTCTTTCCTCTACCAGATTCTCCGGGGCATTGCGTACTGCCACTCGCACCGTGTTCTCCACCGAGATTTGAAGCCCCAGAACCTGCTGATTGATCGGCGTACCAACTCATTGAAGCTTGCGGACTTTGGGTTGGCCAGGGCGTTTGGCATTCCTGTTCGGACGTTTACTCACGAGGTACATTTTTCAGCCCCACACGTTTTTCGTTTGGTACACTGTGATTTGTAGTCCTTGCACATCACACTACAGAAGGGGGAACTGTCTAATGGTGAAAACGTGCAGTTACTTTAGATGAGTACCTCTAAAAATTAACTTTGCTTCCTTCACTGCCATGCATTTTGTAGGTGTTCTATTAAGTAGGCCACACGTGTACTCTTTTGCTACATGCTGTACTACTGTCTGTTTCATTGAATATCATGGATGTAGTCACAGAGATATAGTTCAAATTGTGGACTATGACCCTATGTCATGACTGCCAACTGAAGATTGATGCCACCCATTAGTGCTCACTGTTTTTGTGGTACATCGTAAGACTGCTTGTATCTTCCTTCCCTCTATTGCCTTTATCAACTATTTTAAGAATCAATGGTAGATAATTTTCCAACCCTGCTGTCATAGTGCTTCTTTGTCAATTTGAATTTTACTCTCATGGCAATATCTGGTGAAACCTATAAATCAGCTCAAATACCTGGACCTTTTTCTTTAGTGTACACCATTCATTTCTACCATTATGAAAACTCCTGCAAAAAAAATGCAATTGATGAACTTAAAAGGTGGATTAAAAAAAGGAATGCATGCATACAGAACATAGGCATTTGTAAAAACTGAATCAGTTAGCCAGAATAAGTACAGAGCAATTTCCATTTCTCATGAATCTGGAATGCTGCACATGTAGTTAAAACTGTTGTTAATCTAGATAACAGAGAACAAAACGAGAACCCTTCTCTCTTGAGGCAAACCTTGAGCCAGGTTTATCTGGAGCAGGCATAAGTATTAACGAGATCTTCTTGTGATGTACACCTTTTGCCCCTCCATTTTTACATCGTTTCATCTTTAACATAACCCACTGTGGTTTGTTAGGTGGTGACATTGTGGTACAGAGCACCTGAAATTCTTCTTGGTGCAAGGCACTATTCCACCCCTGTTGACATGTGGTCAGTTGGTTGCATTTTTGCTGAAATGGTGAATCAGAAGCCACTATTTCCTGGAGATTCTGAGATTGATGAACTCTTTAAGATTTTCAGGTCTTAATTTTAAAATGCTGTTAAGTCTTGTTTCATGTTCTTCCATGTTTCTGAACAAAGACAGAAAGACCTAACAAGTTCCATACATTTTCATGTGTTCATGTCAATGAAGAATTATGGGCACTCCAAATGAAGAAACTTGGCCTGGTGTTGCTACGCTACCCGACTACAAATCAGCTTTCCCAAAGTGGCTATCTGTGGTAAATTATGAATGACTTTTGTTATTACTTTTTTAAAAAATCAATATAGCTTGAATTTGTGGATAGAGGCCAAAAAAATTATGCACTGTTATCCTTGCAAGCATATTATGATAGGGCACCATTTTGTTATTATGCACGGTTATATTTGAGGTGTGACTTTGGCACTATTGCACACAAGGAGCGAGATGTGAGTTTAGTAGGTTAAGTAGTACCTAAGAAGTATACCTTTCAATATCTAGTATCGATGCTATAAATAGATGGGGATATTGATATAGATGTTAACGTTAAAATCAAAACGGGATGGATAAAGTGGCGTCAAGTATCTTGCATTCTCTATGACAAGTTTTATAGAACGACGATTAGACCTGCTATACTGTTGGTTCACAGACTATTATATAAATACGTATGTTACGCTAGATTTGTGGTTATACAATAATGGATCGAGTCTAATATACATGATTGGCTAAGGGTAGCACCAATTGAAGGAAAACTTATCTAATATCGGTTGACGTGGTTTGACTATATACAATTGAAACCCTTAGAGATATCAGTATATTGTGGAATTCTAAGTCAAGATAATAATATGAGAAAAGATAAAAAAATATTAAAATTGATATAGGAAGAGATAAAAGATGGCTCGAAAGATTGGGATATACCTAAAAATCTGTACTTGAATATGTGTGTTTAAAAAGCAGCTCAACTCTAACCTATCTCAATTTTTTTAGGACAAATTCTTTGTTGTTGTTTTTGCACTTTTTTTATTGGGCTGCTGTATGTTTTTGGTAACATAGTGTCCATAATGCAGGATCTTGCAACCGTGGTCCCAACACTTAATAGTTCAGGACTCGATCTTCTCTCTGTAAGTGACCTGTGAATGTTTTTGGATTCCATGATGCAACTCTTGTTATCATATGATTTCCCTTGAGACGGAGTCCATTATTTGTGTTCTATATATACAGCTTGTTGATATTTGAGTTGCTTAGTGAATTTCTTGGGATTTTATAGCAGGGTTCTAAAATTGAGTTCCCAAATTAATTCAGGCACACAAGTGCACACGTTTCTTCTCTTTAGTACATGTCGCCATGCTATGTGAGCAGTATACTCCATTTTTTCTGTTTGACGTTGGTTAGCTCAAAATTGAACTAACCAATGTCAATCATTTGGAAACAGAGGGAGTATTAGATAGCCGGCGCAGCTTGATTGTCAGGATGTAGCCATGTATTCATTTCTCTTGCAATGTTGGTCCGGGTGCACTTTATTAGTTGTATGTAGGCAAGGGAAGCCTCTAGTATAGATATTGCAGTTTCTCCATCCTCATTATATGGCTGTACCGCCATTTACATTGAACATCAAACAGAAGATTGCATTGCTTGGTGTATGAATGTTAAAAGTCTTGCATTTGGGCTGCAATCTGCGTATGAATTTATGAATTTTTTAAAGTCGTATGAAGCCCTATATGCCAAATCACGAATATCAGCATTAGAGCATACACTCCCAATAGCTAGATTATATGCTATCAGTGACATTATTTGCTAGGCATCCTTTACTTCTCTGTCCCGAGTTGTCAGTTTATATACATCCATAGCCTCGCTGACTGCTATGCTTGCCTCATGCAGAAAATGCTCCGTTTAGATCCAAGCAAAAGAATCAACGCCCATGCTGCCCTTGAGCACGAGTACTTCAAGGACCTGGAAGTAGCGTAGATTATGCCTCACCTTGTCCCTTTGTAAATTAAGATTGCATTGTTCTCGGCCGAGTTCTTTTTTGGCTTTCCTTAATCTAGGTTGGTGTGCCCCTCCCCCAACTCCTATTTTTGCCCTTTTGGTTGTGTAGAGATGAGAACAGAAGATACTTCCTGGCTATCCCTCTTGTTAACTCATTCCAATTGAAAGATCCTTATTCTGGGAGCTCTACATTGCAATTTTGCTCTCTTGCCTATCTCCGGTTCCAGGACTGCTGAGATTTTAAGCTGCCAGTGCGACATGAACTTCTCCAGTCATTCAACCAGTTAATTTCACTATTTTTCCAACATTTCCAATTGATGTGACAATGTTTGCTATACACATATCCCTTGGGATAGGCTCCCAATTGCCATCATCTCGATCTTGGGATCCAAGCTCATGGGATTGGACCATTGGAAACAGAAAGAAAGTTACTACTTCATGTGGCCTCACCCTTGAATGCTGCTATGGATGGGAGGACCAATGGTAATGAATCGCTGTGCATGCACGGCCATGTTCTTGTGCAGGCATTGCAGGAGCAAGATTCAACAGGATGAGTTACTATGGTCTTAATGGTGTCCCCAAGAAGCAGCGAAAACAGTTGGACACTACTGTTGCATGTGCCGTGCATGGTAAATATAAGTGAGGCACAGGTAAAAAGCCGTGCGCAATGGCAGCAGTGTCACGAAGAGGACGTGACTGCGTTTGATCAGGCGATGGCGTGAAGATGTGTGAATTATTTATAAGTGAAAGCTACTTTAACGCCAAAAAATAAGGAAAGACATGAGTGACAAACTGCTTGTTGTTTGGAACCAAATGGAAGTATAGACTCCTAGTTATCGTATGACGTATCCATCTTATCTCAGTGAGTTCTTTCATTCATGATTTCATACGAAACACAACCTATCTTCTTTCAAATGAAACATGGACTATCTTCTTTGATCGATGTAGTAGTGCACGATGTAGTAGTGCAAAACAAGGGACAGTTAAAAAGACAAACAGTACAGTATCCTTGCATACGTACCGTTGAAAGTTCTTGTTCATCGAAAGTTTGGTGCTGACAGGATCGTCCAAATACTCTAGGGTGACTCGCCATTGCTCTGTTAATCGAAAGATCTCACGCAAAAAAATTTGTAATTTCTACTTCTTCCGTCTTGTCACTAGCGAGTGAGAGGATATTTCAAAAATAAAAAAAGTAATGACAGCCCAAAACGGTAAAAAAAAACAGAGAGAGAGGATATTCCCGATCACTAGCGAGCGGGTCCCACTTGTCAGGGGAGCAACCCAAGCCGCCACGCTGCCGCGACGGGGAGGCGGCGAGCTCGTATCGCATCGCACCGCAGGATTCGCACGCAGTACATACCATACGAGGACCGCGACGAAGAAAACCAATCCTCGCCGGTAGGTGGGTGAAGGCAGCCTGCTCTGACACCTTCCCACCTGTTCCGTTCCGCCGGCCGCCGGCCGCCGCAGATCAGGCGGCTCCCGCGGGCGGGGCTCCCTGGGCTCAGCGCCGCCCGTTCTATAGGAAGAGTTGCTAGCCGTCGCGTTCTTCTCCGCCCCTAGCTAGGTCTCTCCAGAAGGAGGAGGAGGCGGAAGCTGCGTCGCGGTCGCCATGGAGGCCTACAGGCTCTGGGTGCGCAAGAACCGGGACCTCGTCCGCTCCCTCGAGTCGTTGGCCAATGTAATCGTAACCTCTGATCCCGAATCAACTGTTTGCTTTTGTTGGGCGCGCCGCGGTCCGGAGCTTCGGGAGTTCGTGGTCTGTAGTTCACGTGGAGCTTGTCGATCCGGCGCTCTTGTTGGGGGGTTTGTGGGGGTGTGGGTTTTGGTTGGAGTCGGCTGAATTGGGCGCCGTGGTGGTTTGACTGGGAGTTGGGACGACTCAGCTGGGGTTTGGGTGCTGTCTCTTATCGAGGACAACATGAGAGGATTAATTCAAATTCGTTGTTTTCATGCAAATTTTCATCTTGATTTTACTCCAGCGTCATGAAATTTGGTTAGGGTTGCAGATTTATTGTAATAATATTACTTGAATCGTCACTGGGTGTCACTCATCTGAAGTATTTTCAGGGGCTGACGTGGATACTTCCTGAGCGTTTTGCCAACTCCGAGATCGCACCAGAAGCAGGTTCGGTAAATGATCCTTGAGTAAGAGTAACATTTACCACCATTGTATGTTGTTATGTCACGTGCTTGATCTTTGAGCCATACTAACTTGTTATATTTGCAAGCGCAAATGCTAATCGCCCATTATGTGTTATTCAGATGAAAAACAGGGTACATATATCTTGGCAAGGTAACTGACATTTTTTTATGCTAGAATGTAGAGTATACTGGAATAATTCTGATCTAAGATGTAGACGTATGTTTAATAACTTGAGATAATGGAAACTCAAATGTCAGTTTTGGGCATTATGTTTTGACATGTGATGCACCATGGCCATTGCCATATGTTGCATGTGACTTACTATCGATATGCCCATGGGTCCATCACCAGGTATTGTTTCTCTGGACTGATATCTGGCTACACATGATTTTCCAACTATGTCTTGTGTCTGGGTGTTAGCATAACTGCTTCTTGTTTGGATGTTACCGTAACCACTCTCCTAGGTCTTGGATAACATATGCCCATGAGGGCGGAAGAAATCATGAGCCTTTTGTAGATCAGGCCAAGATTTTGATCAATATCGTTGACACAAAAATAGTCCGTTATACGTTGCTTCTGACCATCTTCTAGTTGTTGAACAGTGTTAACTACTTAATGCTAATACAATCACCTACTTACTAGATTTGGCCTTTTGTGTTATAATGAATACTAGTTGAGGAGTCATATAGAGGAAACAAATAAGGTTCTTTACTATCATATTGTAATTTATTTATCCAACTTCCCTAGTAATTATATAACCAAGCTGGTTTCAGAATTGGGTTCCTTTTTTCTTCTCCTCCTTTTTTATGTTAACACTTATCAGGGAAACTTGTCATAGGGGCTGAGCAGCATGCCTGCGGTCACCCACCTTGTATGATTATATCTTATAGGTTATAAAGGCCTGCTTATGCAGCCTTGCTTCCAATAAATAGCCATTATTGAGTAAAAATATGGACACCTGTTCCTTGTATATGGCCTTGTAGACAAATTCTTATAACACTGAAAGAACCTTAGAGTTATATTTTTTGGACTGATCATTGGGAGTTCCAAACACTGAGTTAATAAGATAAACAAGATACCGAATATATATCCAATTTAACTGAAAATGGGATCACCCCATTTTCTTTGCATAGCAAGGTGACAGTCTTTAGCCACAAAATCTTGAGCACGTTCACCTTCTGTAAAGATATGCAAGTGTTTTGCAGATACTATTCTCTGGTGAACTTGTATTGTTAAATGCGCTGGCAGTAAAACAATTCATTTTTACTAACTTAGGAATATGAGCTATTTAACTTCCAGTTTTGTTACTATTCCAAATCAAACGGTTATAGAGCCTAGCTCTTTAATTTTGCTAAGGTTTTCCCAAGGATACTTTATGCTGTAGGAAACAAAGCAACACTTGTTCACTTCACAAACACATGATGGCATATTCTTGGGCATTGTTTTCTTCTCTTATTTAAATTATGTATTTTGAGTGTTACAAGCTTGATCATTTCATATTAAGATATCTTTGCTTTTTCTGAACAGTATATGCATTTCTGGGTATCGTGAGTTCTGTCAATCAGCACATAATTGACACGCCAACTGACAGTCAGCCATTGGCCTCCAAAGAGCAATCTATCCCGTGGTCCCTTGTTGTCTCTGTACTCAAGGATGTTGAGGCAGTTGTTGAGGTGGCTGCCCAGCACTTTGTTGGAGATGATCGCAAATGGAGCTTTCTTGCTGTCACAGAAGCTGTGAAGTAAGATGATAACTTATGTATCATTTTCTTGGTTGCATAACTCATAAATAGTCTGCATTTCAAGTATTGCTCAGACAAATGATAATGATGTGCAACATTTCAGAGCAGGTGTCAGGTTAGCTGCTTTTAGGGACAGTGCCTACAAAATGCTCTTACAAGGAGGGGAGGTGGCAAATGAAGAGGAGATTAATGTCCTTGAGGAAAATTTTGGAGCCAAAAGTAATGGAGTGCCAGTCATTTATCCAATGAATGGTCATTTTGAAAATGGTAATGGAGTTGCATCTAATGGTCATGATGGAAAGGCTGGATTTGTATCAAAGAGTCTGGAGGGAAGAGCAGTAGCTGCTCTTAACAAGTTTGGTCAGAATGCAAAGATGATGTCAGATCCCATGTGGATGAAGAAGGCCCTGCCTCCTCCTGATCCTCCTGGTAAAATAATGGTTCCCTATTGGAGTGTCATGTGTCCTGATCTTTGCATCATATTACCGTTTGAATCATTTATCTCTATTCATAGCGAGTTATTTGTTGTCTGCTGTGCAGTGATGGTGGTTGAGAAGCCAACTTTGTCAAGTATTTGGTCTGCTAAAGGAGTTTCAGGGCGCTTATTTCTCTTAGGAGAAGTTGTCCACATATTCAGACCACTCTTATATGTACTTTTGATCAAAAAGTTTGGAATCAGATCATGGACCCCGTGGTTAGTGTCGTTAGCTGTGGAGATCACAAGTCTTGGCATCCATTCACGTGCAACAGATCTACATCAAAGAGGGGGGAAAGGTTATCAGTTCTCATCTGCTGAGAGGGATGAGGCAAGATTATTTTAGTTTTCTACTTTGTTCAATTTAGTTTGATCATGTTTTCTCTTCTTCTGAGATACCTTTTTCTTCATTGGTTCAATTTCATCAGTTGAAAAGGCGAAAGATGATGTGGGCCCTTTATGTAATGAGAGATCCATTCTTTGCCAGATACACCAGGTAATGACCATGAAATCCCATGATAATAGTCGCATGGTTTGATTTTCCATTTTTTTTTACTGCTCTTACACTTCTTCGATGACAGGCGTCATCTCCAGAAGGCTGAGAAAGTGTTGAATCCAGTGCCTCTCATCAGTTTCCTTACAGGTATGCGCATCTTCTCCATATCTGTAAAATTCTTCTTACAAAACCTCAAGGCTGAAATATTTTGTAACATAAGCCCTGCATGGTCAATTCATTGCAGGGAAACTCGTGGAGCTAGTGGAGGGGGCTCAGACACGGTATACATACACATCAGGCTCATAAGGATATGGACAAGCAGGCAGATGTCTGAGAGCTTCCTTAACGATTTGCCATGATTGACCGTTTTGTGCTTCATGTGATCTGGTTGATGTGTTTTGTTTTGAGCTTGATCCTAATCCTGTCTGTACATGCCATTTCCTACCTGATTTCTTGGGTCGCTGAGTTGTGGCTACTGTAAACTCTCTTCTGGTGGCAGCTCAGCTGAGAATCTAACTATAGTATAGTATATCGGTGTAATGTTAAGAATAGGCACATCATCCCTGCAATGATACAGTATATTTACCAATTGCCATGCAGGATATACTGCAACCCAGAACAAATCCATGGGAACATTGCTTGGGTTTTTCACGAACCGTTGATTGATTCCGTGCTGCAAAGTGTCCATGCTTGTGCTCTGCTATGTACTAGTAAATATTTATATCGCCATTGATGGCCATGGGTCCGTAGAGAAACGGTCTGTATAGCAGATGAGAATGCATAAAAAAAGAGAGAGCAGATGTCTCACTCGAAATATAAAAAAAGGGAAATTGATGCGCGTACAAAAACTTGTTTAGAAACATCCTAAAAACTTGATGTGGCATACTGTAATTGAATCTTGATCTTTTTTATAATTACCCACTAATTAAATCCAACGGAAGAGATTTGTTTGTAAGATTTTTTTAATACGTATAGAATTACTCAGAGCAAATATTTCACTTGAAATGTTGCTAAGACACTCTGTTTTGGAACGTAAGGATTCATGCAACATTCATGAGAGTCTGCTAAAATCGGTGCAAATGCAATTTTGATGGGCCGGAGCCCATATTGCGATGCACCGCCATTGGCCTAATCCCACTTCCTCCATCGCAGGAGAAGGCGGCGAGTAGACAACTCCCGCGCCGGCGCCTCCTCCCGGACGACGCTCCGCTCCGCTTCTAGGGCGATCAGTCTGGGTGTTCTCCTTTTCCGCCCCATGGCTGTAGAGCTCGGATCTAGATTATTTTTTGCTAATTTCGCCGGTAGATTCGTGTGCTCGATTCTGAACCACTAACGCTCGGTCTCCCTGGCAGGTTGATGCGATTTTTTTTTCTCTATACTTGATTTAGCCTTTTTAACTGATCCATGCAACGATTTGGTGGTGCTTTGCCCCTTTGCGTTTCCATGTGTGAACGCTTCACGTTTTAGGGGAAATTTGTTCTGTAGGGATTGTTTTATCTTTTAGCTTATGAGTTTGGTTTCTGTTCACACACCTTCTTTTTTTATTTTTAAGTCAACGTTAATCATAATTTTTGTATCTTTTTCTTGATTATAACTGTTCCCCAACTTATAAAATCAGCAGAGCTTGAAGCCGTCTGAGGGAAAAGACCAAGCAGCAGCCATGGCATCCCGTTTCTGGGGACAGGTAATTGCCTTTCCTTTTGTACCTGCAGTGATTCTTCTTTGTATCAATATTGCTGTAATAGATATGAATCCTTTTCTCGTTGGTTGCAATGATTTAATACTCTTGCATGGATCTACCCAACTTCAGGGAGACAGTGACTCCGAGGAGGAGGAGCAGGAGATTGAGTCGGAAGCAGGAAGCGAAAGTGAAGATGAAGGCGGTGATGCCGGGGGGCGTTCTGGAAACCAGAACCGCTATTTGAGGAAGCCTACTTTCCCAGAGAGTGGCAGAGCTTTGATGGATGAATTGATGTCTGTGATTTACAAGTATGGAGATGAAAGGACCAAAGCCCGGGCAATGCTGTGTGACGTTTATCACCATGCTATCTCTGATGAATTTTCTGTTGCTCGTGACTTGCTTTTAATGAGCCATTTGCAAGATGGGGTTCAACTCATGGACATATCATCACAGATATTGTTCAACAGAGTCATGGCCCAGCTGGGGCTGTGTGCTTTTAGGGCTGGTTTGATAATTGAAGTTCATGGCTGCTTGTCTGAGTTATATTCAACTGGGAGAGTAAAGGAGTTGCTCGCACAAGGTGTGCAACAAAGCCGATACCATGAGAAAACTCCTGAACAGGTTTACTTCTGAACTCCCCGCAATTTGCACTGCTTTTTTCCCATGTAAATACCTGCACACGTGGCAATTTGCTTCACAATACAATTGTTTTGTTGGAATGAGGTCAGTGTGAATTACATCTGGCACTGAAATTACTTTCCAGTTGACTGTATTCTAACATGTATATTTATGTTCTTGCATTTATCCATCTTTTGATTTATTATTGTTGCTATTATTATATTTGTTTTTTAAGGATATACCGCATACTGATTTTACATTAAATGCTTTGATTGCTGTATCACTTATAATGTTAGTGTCTCCATCATTATCTGCCTTTTTATTTTTGTTATCTAGACCTAGAAATTTCAATATATTTGCTGAGGCGGTAGTTTATCCCAGAGCTGATCTCATTCTAGTTAGATTATTTATTCATTCTACATCTTCTGTACTTTTGATCACAAGTGCTAATATTGTAATTGCTCTAATTCCTGCAGGAAAGGCTTGAGAGGAGAAGGCAGATGCCTTATCGTATGCATATAAACCTTGAACTTTTGGAAGCCACACTTGATTTGCGCCATGCTGATTGAGGTCCCCAATATGGCTGCCAGTACTTATGATAAGAGGAAGTTTATGAACAGAACATTCCGCAGGCTTCTTGAAATCAGTGAGAGGCAGACTTTTGTTGGGCCACCAGAAAATGTGAGGGACCATGTAATGCCTGCGACAAGGGCCCTCAGCAAGGGTGACTACCAGAAGGCTTTCGATGTCATTAATTCTCTGGAGATCTGGAAGCTTTTGAGGAACAAGGAGCATGTTCTTGAGATTCTGAAACTTAAGATCAAAGAAGAAGCTCTTAGAACCTATCTCTTTTCATACTCTTCTTGTTACAAGTCCCTGAGCCTTGACCAGCTCACTACAATGTTTGACCTTAGTGAGCAACAAGTGCACAGCATTGTTAGCAAGATGATGATGCATGAGGAGCTTCATGCCAGCTGGGATCAACCAATCAAGTGTATCATTTTCCACAACGTTGGCCAATCTAGACTTCAGGGACTACTCTTCCAGATTGCTGATAAGCTCTCAGTCCTTGTGGAGAGCAATGAGAGGGCATATGAGGCTAAAACTGGTGGTACCCTTGAGGGGGAACCACCCAAGCGTAGGAGTGATGCTCGGGACTCATCCAACTTGGGCAAGTGGCAGGAGAACTTCGTATCATCACAAGGGCAGCAAGGCGGCAGGAGGTCTGGATACTCTGGCAGAGTTGGAGGCTCTGGAAGAGGTGGTGGTGGCTTCCAGAGGGACAGGGGCAGTCAGGGTTCCCGTGGAGGCTGTGGGGTGGTTCACGCTTCCAGGATGGTGGAAGGTCTCGCACGCAGTCTGGTTCAATGGCAAGAGGTGATGGCGGTGCACGCATGGTGAGTCTGAACAGGGCTGGTAGAGGTTAGAGGACTAGTTCTCCAGGATAGTATTCAGCGCAAAGTTTCGCAAGTTCTGAAACACCGATCAAGTTTCTGGCATTTTGGAAGTCACATCTATTCTAAATTTAGTTGCACCTTACAGTTTAAATTTGTCAGACACTTGGACAAAGAGCTCTCTAGTTTATACCATGGGAGTGAGGACTATGTATTCACTCCTATATTTGATATCATGCTGGCACTATTTTCTGCTGTTATTGTACTACTTTATGCTAAATTTACCTTGTTTATTTCTGCGCATGTGTGATTCATTAATCTGTTGGAAATTATGTGTTGATGAGCCGGAGGTAATGTTGAAAAATTGTGATTGCGTTTGTTACAATACAACGAGCCACGGATCCTTTTGGTATTGAGTTCTGATGAAGATTACAACCTGAAGACGGTCCATGGCTGAACGCCTGAACAAATATTGTGATTTCCCAAAGGATTATTAATATTGCGATTTGCATCTGGCAGCTACTCAAATGTTGTGATTCAGTAGATACTAGTAGTTCCTGGTGCATCTGAATAGATTGGAAGATTTTAGTTTTCCAGCTGAAATTGTGTGTAGCATTCTTGCCTTGTCTGTGTCACTGTGTGCATCTGCCTGCTGATGGTTCGTCACCTGATGTTGTTTTTGCCTAATAATTACATCATTTGATGCATCGAAAAACAATATTTAAAGGGGAAAAGAATTTCCCGCTGCGTTGTGCTCAGAATCTGAGATGCTGCTGCTGTATCGCAGTCTAGCTGTCTGTACTTGCATACATTTTCTGGCAGAATTTTCACCTCTGGTGATCGATGAGAAGAATGCTCATCATTGTGTATGTGCTCAAGATGTTGCTTTCGTTGTGTATCAGATTTGTGGCATTTGAGTTAACTCAGATCCTAATGCTTTTGGAGGGTAGAGATATGAATTATCAATATATGAGATTGTCAGAAATGTAAATTATGAATTTATGAGATAGTTAGAAATGTTGATGTATGTCTCATGTTATCAAATCAGATAGTGAATGAATGATTGCATCTCTAATCTTCCATTCTATTCTATACCATTGTAGTGGCAATGTACGATACAAGTATGACTTCTGTAAAAAAAAGCATGGCACATAAGCAAGCTGATATCACAGCCTTGCCATAGTTCTGTTCAGGCTTAGTTCTTGACTTCCTACAGAGCAAGCATTGGCATCCTTATCGACAGATTTATGACGAGTAGCCTGTGAGCTTATGTAGGAGAGGGACTGCAACCAAGAGACGAGTACTGGCTTCCGTGTGACATCGTCAGATTCTGCAACATGAGCATGCATGTCGTCTAGGAGCACATCCTGGCCTTCCTTTGGTAGCAGACTGACGAATTCTGCCAGCTCCTTCAGCAAATAAGGGAATGACTGCAGAGAGGGCACAAGTGTGTGTTAGTAGTGCATGGTATCTGCAACTGCAAAGGCTTATACATTCTACATCGTCGAAGCTCTTTCAGTCCTAAGAAAAATAAATAGATTAGAAATAAAATACAGCATAAGACGTTATTTTCTATGCACTTCTATTAAAAAACAAAAATTTAAAAATATTTTAATATTTAAGATCTTTTTATTATCTCGTTTCATATTAATTTTGATATTTTTCTATCTCTTCTTACATTATTATCACGTCTTAAGATTTTATTATGCATGATATTTCTAAAGGTTTTCAAACCATTTCAACTAATATTACACAAGTTTTCTTTCAATTGGTGCTACTTCTACTCTATCATATATATCATTATTTTAAACTCGATTCATTCTTATATGATTATAAATTCAATATAGCATACGTATCTTCGTAATAATTAACTGTTGCATATATCGCATTTTTAGAAGCTAACATTCTATATCATATAATATCGTAGATATAATCGTTATTTTATAAAAATTGTTTTTTAGCTTTTAGGATAGAATGCTCGATGTTTTTTATTATTTTATCCATCTTGCTTTAATTCTATAACTAACATCTTTATTAATATCTTTATCTCTTTATAATATCGATTTTAAATGGCAAAAGATATTATTCTTGAGCACTAATTATCTCTAAACTAATATTTCCTGTGAAAGACTTATGCATTCTCTAGAGATGAAAAAGATTGGAATTGAATGATAGCCTCAATAAGGCTGGTTGAGACATATAGCTACCGAGCATGGAACGCAGTGGTTCGCGAGTCATTCAATCACCAAAGATGGCATTTATCTTTATAAGCATTCTGCCAGTACACGACAATAACATATGGATTCTCCTAGCTAGTGAAGTTTGTCATGTTTATTTTGTGACAAATAAATTGGTTTGTGATTCCATGATTCGTCCTAAAAACTGGGTACCATCCTGAATACAACCGCGGGGTTAACAACAGATGAATATTTCAGAAAATAAATACTACTCTACACATGAACAAACTATTGGTCAAGAGAGAGATCTTACCTGAATATCCACGAGGAAGATGAGCCGCAGCAACAGGTCTAATATTTTCTTACAAGGTTCTGTGCTACCTTCCCATGACCTCCACAAGGATTTGTCCTGTACCTTTGAGGTATGGCAAAGATCTTTAGCCTTGACAACAAGGCTATGGATACAGAAAAGAATGGCTGGACTCCCAGCAGGAAGATGTCGGGCAAGGGCTGCAACTCCTGATGCTAATCCTTCAAAGGGAGTTACCCCAGGATATGCCTATTAAGTTAAGAAAATAGCCAACTAAATTAGTCCTCCAGATTGAAATCAAATATGGAAATAGTAGCCTGAGTTACCTCCAAAGTTCTTTTTATATAGTAAAAAGTAAGTTGTTCTTTCAAAGTCATTCGCTCATCCTGATCAGTTTCATTGCCAGATGACAGAAAGGATACCACCACTGAGTGTGAGGCACGTGTTACTTTCTCATTTGAATGCTGTATGTATCTGACAAGTTTGTGCTAAGGGGGCGCTTTTTCTTAATATTAAAAATCTAGATAGCCAAAGAAGAAAATATATACCAAGACAGAAAAAAATATCAAATTATAGTTACAAAGGATACAAGAACATGATCGAAGTTAACTTGTCCTGAATCATGTGAGCTGGAATGAGGCTAATGCAAGTTGGTAATACCCGCAGGTAAAACAATATGCGTGACGTCTGAACCACATCTCTGTACCAGATATATCTTGTTCCATCCAAGGTTAATAAGTCTACAATATGCCAAAGAGGGATCTTAATCAACTGATCAGAATCAGAACGATAAAATGAGAGAAATGCCACTTTAAAAAATCAACCTGGTTTACTTGTCAATTCGGCATAAGAAGGAATTGACTCAACGAAAAAAGCAGCTACCGCCGCATTTTCCTGATTGATAAGCACAGCACGCTGGACTGCCTCAGTGTACTCAGGAAGACGCAAGCGTCTCAGATGTTCCAAACAAGAGAACGATACTAAGATCCTAACAGCAACCTCTGGTTGAAATCCCTCTGACGACTTAGCATTCAACCTGTGTTTAGTGACCTCGGCTGAAAAGACTACAACCATAAGGAATGCAGCCTCAGCGATCTTCTCAATATCTGTGATCAAATCATCCTGCTTCCCCTGATGCAAAATTACTGCTGCACGAAGATGACAATACAGCATTTGTGCATATTCCCATACACACATTTCAACAGAAGTTTTAGACTCATCACTGGCAAATGAATACTGATTACAGAGAATTCCAGTAACAGGTCCAGCCTCCTTGAAAAGGACACTATCCAGATGTTGCCTCACCTGATTCTTGACAACTTCAGCTGAATTCCCATCTGGACATTCCACAGACATCTTGAGCAAATCTGGCAGAGGAAGAAGCTCCTCCAGTAGCGCCATACAGACACAACGCAACACTGACTCATGAGAAGTGACCTGCCCACACTGCGTCAAGCCCAATGCAACACATTGAAGAAGTAAACGCCTATCATCGACATGTTTCCCTTCTGAAACTGCCTTCTCAGCTGCAAATCGGATAGTCCACTCAGGCGCCTCCTTCAACCGTGGGTCAAAATCCAGCCGAAATCTTGCTGAAGCAACCCTCAATGCCTGCAATGCACCACAAGCTACCATCACCACCGGAGATAGAACATAGCCCTTCCTCTGACATGTTTCCGGTGAAATAATCTCGAATAGAATCTGAACCTTCTGCATCTTCCTTGATTCGATGAACCCCAGCAACAACCACTCCACCAGCTTAAGCATCCTAACACCAACAGACAGGTTCCTGATCCTCCCGCAAATCCTAAGCAAGGATCCAATAATTCTTCTAAACTGCAGCTCATCAGCAGATGCCAACACGCAACCAATACCGGCAAGAGCCAGGTGATCAAGATCATGGCAGCTCTCGCTCCCGTTCTCCATGTCATCAAGAATGCGACCTACAGCCACAACAGGATCGTCGTCATGTCCATCGCCGGGCTCACCACCGCCACCGAGATTCTCCGTTGCTGTGATCCCCGAATTGGCACGGCCGGAGAGACTCTTAGCACTACTAGCGGAGGCGAGCGCGCCGATGAGGAGGAGGCGAGGGGAGAGGGGTAGAGAGGCAGGAAGAGACGCCGAGAAGAGGTGCGGGCTAGTGGCGATCAGCGGGGAGACGAGGCGCGGGTGGAGCGGGAGCAGCGGGAGGAGGAGCTTGACGTGGGTGAATGAGAGGCGGAGCGAGCGGCGGTGGAGGTGGAGGGTTTCTAGGGCGGCGAGGGCGGCGGCGGGGGAGGAGGGGTTGCGGAGGTGCGACCACGCGGAGAGGATGGTGGAAGGGGTGGGGGGTCGAGGCGGCGGGGCAGGAGGCGCGAAGGTGCCGGACTCGAGGAGGTCGGCGAGGACCACGGCAGCGGCCGGCGGCGGCGTCGCCATGGCTGCAGCCGCGGGGGTTTGGAATTGGATTGGAGTTGGAATTGGTTGAGAGGAGTTGAGACTAACACGACGATGACGACGCTGTCGATAGTTCAGACTCGCGACGAGAAATGCGAACTGAATTCTGCACGGTTTGTGAATAATTTTGAATTTTGACCACCAATCTGCACGGCATGTGATAATTTTGAATTCTGCACGGTTTTACGAGACAAATCTACCCAGGTATTTTTCATAGTTATTCTGAATACATAAAGATGCACTCTGTAATAACTCTGATAGTTTTTGTCTTTGCTAGCAGTTTATGAAGTAATTTGCTGAATAAGAGTCCAATCGAATATGAATTTCATGATTCTTACCAGGGATGCTAAAAATTTATTGATTAGGCTGGCTGCAGAAGTGCAAATATGAAATATACAGATACAGATCAAGTTCATTACTTGACAGCAACGATCCCAACAATCTCATCCTTCAGTACAAGAAGTTTCAGTTCAGAAAAAAAAAATAGCACAGTAAGTTCGCAGGGACAGTAAACCGTAGAAATCCCCCGTTATTGTTCGTGCTTCATCAAGCAAACAGGTCGATGCCCCAGAACTTGGCAGGCTGGTTGGTGCGGTACTTCCGGTCGATGGATTTCATCTTCTCCATGTCCTCGTCCGAGATGGCAAAATCAAAGACAGTAAAGTTCTCCTGCAGCCTCTCCTCCTTGGATGTCTTGGGGATGACCACCGTGTTCCTCTGGAGCCCCCACCGGAGCACTAGCTGCGCCGGTGTCTTGCTGTATTTCGCAGCCAGAGACTGCGCCAGCATAGAAGTTGAGAAATTATTGCCAGGTTTTCACAATGTTTGACACTAAAATGTGATGCTGTGCAAAAACAGTAGCGATGATTTGGAATGCCATACAACCTTGATGACAGGGTCGTCGAGGCATGAGACGGAGCCAAACCACTCGGTATTGGCAGTGGAGCCACCCAAAGGGGTGTGGGCGGTGACACAGATCCCATGCTTCTGGCAGAACTTGACAAGGCAGTCACGCTGGAAGTAGGGATGTGTCTCAATTTGATTCACTGCAGGCTTTATCTTAGCATAAGCCAAACAATCTCTGGTAAGGAATATGTCATAGTTGCTGCATGAACAATAATTCACTGGTTAGATTTAAGAAGTTAGACGTCCTCTGTCATGACATATGAGGAAACAGCAGTATGAAAGTGCAAGATCTACGATTCCGCCCCCCCCCCCCCCAAAAAAAAAAAAGAAATTGCAAGATCTACAGCTCCCTTTGGTTCTTCTGAATGTGGATAGCTCAAGTGATTGAAATTATCTTCATAGACCTAGGAGTTAGTATCCATAGTAGTTACTAAAAAGAACGGAATTACTATCGGACAAGAAAACCTGGATTATCAAGAATGGGGATAATAACACCATGCAAGGAAGAACCAAATATTGTAAAGATGCTTCCAGAGACTAGACAAACTAAACTATGATTATAGCTAGAGAACAATTGGCAACATTCTTCTTCTTATTAATGAAATGATGCGCAGATCTCCTGCATGTTTGGGGAAAAAAACAAATGGCACCATTGATTTACTTCACCTAATCCCAATGCTGTGAACCAGTCGCATGGAAACAAGATCCTCCATAGAGTGCCATGTTGTCTCCAATGAGATAGTGGTATCAATGTCTAGCACACCATCATCACCAAGAGCACTAGCAGTCAGTGCCAACTCCTGTAGACAATAGAAATGCTCATATTGTCAGTCACCCAATGAAAATGAATCAATGTTCTTCCACTATAGCAGATAAAACAAGAACAAAGGTTATACCAGTATGACGAGTAGCTACTGGGAAGTGGATAAGGTAGAGATCTAGATAATCTAGCCGCAACTTTTTCAAGCTATCCTTACATGCTTCAACCACATGCCGATGATCTGAGTTCCACAACTACAACCAGAAAAAAGATACAGAGCCTTCAATCAAATAAGATATCAATGTGGAGAAAAGAAGAGTTCACCAGATGAAAAAAAAGGGCTAATTAATTTCCTGATAGTACATTTGTAAGTGAAAATCAGGTGTGAAACAACAGGGTAGTAATTTCATTCAGAATGACATCAGAGGGGCAGCTCCCATAGTCCCAAGTATATCAGATGTGTGCAATAGCAATTCCAAAGAAAGGAAAAAAAATGCAACACATCATGAAAAAAATGGAATTCCAGAATGTAAAACTCATATTTAGGTTAACCATGTCAACCACCTGTATGAGTCGTGGGAATTGGATTCATAACATTGTACTAGATCCTTTTCCAATGAGACAGTATAAATTAAACCAGTAGGTGAATTTTTTTTTCCGAAGTAAGAAAAAGAGTACCAGAAATTTCATGGTTTGGAAGGAAGACACTAGTATTGCTCAATCTTAATAACCTTGGTTGTGATGAAAAGATCCTCCCTCTTGACAAGTCCAGTTTGGAATGCTTCTGCAAGGGCATCACCAACTTCAGCCTCGTTTTGGTAATCAGCTGCAGAACCAGCGAGCAAGCACAATTAGCAAATCATCTAGGCGAAATTTCCAAAGACTTGGAACCTTGAATCCTTTGATTCATATTCCACACTATCAATTAAAGTATACAATTCCACCCAAAAAATTAGAAAAAAGGATTCATAAATCCGCTACTTATCCAAGACAAACTTCATAGCGCATACTCGCTACAATGAACCTGATTCCTTTACATCTCCAAACAACACGAGATCAAATCAAACAAGACAAATTTGCCAATTTTAAGTTCCACATAGACGCACAACCACACAGGCATCCTAGACTCGGCAGTAGAAGCTATTGCAGATTAGTGATCCTGGAACCTGCCAACTCGTAGCAACTCCGGTTCGGCTCGATCGGTGTTGTACAGGAGGGAGGAGAAGGGAAGGGAAGCTATCGAGCTAGCTAGGTGGGTTCTTGTTCATACCGGCGCAGTCGAGGTGGCGGTAGCCGATGCGGAGGGCGGAGTGGATGAGGCCGCGGATGGCGGAGGACTCCGTCCGCCACACGCCCAGTCCCACCGTCGGCATCTTGTGCCCGCTGCTCAGCTTCAGCGCCGCCGGCACCGCGCTCCCCTGCGCCGCCGCCATCCCACGCTTCTGCCTCCGCCGGCCGCGCCGCCTCGTTGGATTCGGAGACGATAAGAAGAGGAGGAAGAAGAAGAGTGCCTCCCTCTTCTGCCAAACTGATGTGATGCACAGCCATTGATGCTCCTCTCCTAAGTATAGGCATCTTGACAAGATACCGTGATAGACGAGGAGTGTGATGGCCATTGCTGAGGTGTGCAAGAATTTTGCAGATTACACCTCAATTCTTGTAGGTATCCAAAAGACAAATCCATTCCAAATCAAGAGAAATTTGGGGAAGTTTTCAAATTGATGTCAAGTTCTCAAAAAAATTAGAAGCCTGATTTGGGGTGTGCTAGTGTTAATACATCAGTAATGCAAAAGCAAGCAATAGAGGAGATAATGTGAATACATTCCATTGGAGATTAGTGTAAACAAACTTACAACGGAGTGAAATGCTAAATTATGTATCTGTTGGATTCATGCCCTCCAAATTTTCAGAGGTGAGAAATGCATTCACAGGCAACCAGCTAAAGCAGAACTGGCAACAAACATCAAGCTGATAAAGAAACAAGGATCGCGCCAATTCATCACTGTAGGTAAAACGTACAAAATCTGACAAACCCTGTTTTCCTCAATACATCTGATCTTTTTTTTCACGCCGTTAATGCACAGCATGCCCTCCCTCAGGTCAAAGACATGTCAAAATCTCACATTAGGTTTATATGTGCCTTGGTACATCAAGCCTCAAGAAATATTTTCTTCGACATGTCAAGCACAAACTAAACGAAATCTTTGTGCATTTCTGCTCACTTGCTGCGCTTCAAATCAAACACAACGCACGCGTCTGCAGCTGTTTTCATCTGCTCTCAGGGAAGATACATGAATGTTAAAACACAACTTATTATTAAAGTATCGCTATTAGTACCACTAGAATCATACAAATAAACACTCTAAATGAAGAATACAATGTACAATAAGTACTTGCTCTAGGCTTCTAGCAACATATATGAACCTACAATTTGAGCATGATGAATATTAACCAGGGCTAGCTATACCCTACTGTCAAACATATGAGCTAACCACTGCATCGACACTTTTTCTTCAGCTCTAGATCAAACCTATTATTATTAGTGTCATAATTACAACTCAATACTTGAAGATGTCCAAATAGCAAAGCGCCTGCAACTGCAAGAAATTTAAAGTTGTTTTCTGGATACCTGGATGGCATTGATCACTTGTTTCAACGCCCAACCAACTAGAGTTGAAATAAAAACGAAGACAGTGAGAGGACTTTGCTTCAGAAGGCCTCTGCACAGCTGTTGCATACAGAAATACCAGATATTAACTACTACAACAAGACTGTTGATTGGATAAGGCAACTGTGGAGATGATGTCTTCTTACATTAAGCAAGCTTGTTGACTTCTCATCAGCAAACAGAAAGAGAATTATGTACAGAACCTGTAATTTTGAAACTTCCGATGTTAGAAGATGAAACAATTAGGTGCAGTTTAGTCAGCAGTGTGTAAGAATGCTGGACATGCTGAGATGGTGACTCATCAACTATAACAAATGACTATTCAGTGCTACATGTGCAGATGTAAGATAGGCTCGTTGGGATTGTTTTGGGCACATCGACACATCCTGTATCTAGGCCTCCAAAGCCATCTACTCAATTCATGCCCAATGTTCAGCTAAACTAGTTGAAAACCATCCAGTACAGCACTCATATTGCACTTACCCCATCATGTAACCAGCCAAACACCCAAGTAGATATTGTCAAATATGGATTAATCATGTACCTCGGAAGCAACACAACAAAAAGCCATGAATGGTCGATGTCCATAATATAATTTCAGAAGCCAATTTCCTGTGTCCTTTACATCCTTGTGGCTAGTCTTACCTGATAGGAACGAACTAGTAAAAAAAACACCATCAGGTAGTTAGCAACATGTAGAAGTAACTAGAGATGCACTTATGCATCACAAAAGTATAGAGCAAAACTCTTGTCTAAAAAACGCATCATGAAAAAAACATCCTGTCTTTCTGAACATCAGGATTGCAAATGATACATTTATTCTGCCTCCTTTAATACCTTCCGGAAGAGGATGAACCTACTAGGTGAAGAAAACTACAGAGTGGCACTAACTAAAAAAAATGGTATATAAAACTAACCTGTACATTTGAAACCAATGGCTTGTAATATCTAACCCAAGCAGCATCAAGAAAACTAAGCCAGGTCTGCAAAGAAACTTGCAAATACAGTTTGTATCAGGTATCTAGATCCAAGGGACAACAATTGAAGTGTTTTCTGCTTTCATTTACCTGTAAAACTGGGACAGAAGTGCCAATAAGCAGGCAGTGCTGACCCTGAGGAAGAGCAATGTGAACAATGAAATTATTTCAGGCTGCAGAGTTTATTCACCATGCATATTACAGAGTTCAATGATTTATTTGAGGAGTACCTATCTGTTACCATGTCCAGCACAGCTCCAAATGTTGATGCTGGTACATAGAATGGCATTAACTGATAAGATAATGAGTAAGAATAAACCATGATTTAACTGTTGAGAAGTATTTCAACAATAGTTTTTTTAGAAGTTCATCATGTAATTAGCTCTTCATTGAATAAATGGTGCTATAAAGTCTCAACGCAAGAGGCAAACAAAATAGAAATAATATTTTCTGCAGAAGGACAAACTACATGAATACATGACTTTGAACACATAAGGAATGCTTATTAGTTATTACCTTGGTTAAACTTTCGTGCAAACCAACCATCCAAGCCATCACAGAAAAAGCTGATAGATTCTGATGATGTTAAATTCCAGAGATATACAAATCGCATAAGGCTTATAACACTCACCTGAAGAAGTATAGGATAGCAAAAAGCACCCTATTGGAATAACAAACGGCAAAAGCAATGAAGTTTATGATGATCCTAAAATACCCTGCATGAAAGCAAGATGCCAATAACAATTTGTAAGAAAAAAATTGCTATTGCCTCTATTCAATCAAATGTGTTCTATTATGTTATTTCCAAATATTGTATTTCTAGTCCTCTCAGGTTGCTATTATTACAAAATAACTTTTTTCAGTACATTTAGTAACAGCATAGTTTCAGCTCACCAATGATATTAGGGATGTAAAGATAGACTGACGGCGTCTTCTCAGAAGAAGGTTGTGCCATTGGAGATCAGTTGTTATTACTACTTCCTTGAAGCCTGAAATCTCCCCACTTAAATTGCCGCTAGCAGTCCCTATATAGGAATCCCTGTAAAATAATTGCATCGGTTTATAGACTGTTCCAAATAACAAAGTTACAATGAAACAAGCAAGAAGTTTTAAGGAAATTGCTGGCAGCAGTGTTTATATAGGAAATCCTGTAAAATAATTGCATCAGTTATAAATCGTTGCAAGAAATAATGTTACAATGAATCGATTTTCCCCTCGCAGAATTCGTTGGGCAGCAAAAAGAGGGAAGGGCGCTGCGCCGCCTTACCTCACGAAGGGGTCGGGGAAGACCTAGCCGTCGCTATGGAGCGCCGCCGCAGTCGGCCGCGGGGGGTGCGTGGATGGGGGGAGGAAGAAGCGAGGGGAGGAGGAGCTTCCTTCCTCGCGAGGAGTACTACTGCAGACGGTATGGATCGATTCGATTTCGATCCTAGTCCACGTCATCCGCGGAGAAAGAAAAAGAAAGGAAGAGAAAACCGAAAAACCGCGTGAAGGGCAGGCTGGAAAGCAGATTATTATTGGGCCCCATGCCACTTATGGTCCTCCTTTTCCATTTGGGCCCTTATAAATCGGCCCAATTAAGCATGCGTGGGCCGTTACCTGCCGTGGAGCAAATCCCTAACCCGCTGCCGTAAAGATCGTCCCAAGAGCAAGACCCCAAATCCATAATCCCAATCCAAATAAAATCATGCTCCCGTCTTTGTCTCCGAGCTCCAATAACACAAGGCAACAATGAAACTAACCTCTTGAAGAACAAGAGAAAGACAAGCAAGCTCAGAGACCAACGGTGGTGGACGGTAGGCAATGGGTGGCGGAGATGCCAGACTTAGGAAAGGCCGGACTCCTGCCGCCTGCCGCACAAATGGAAGATGCCTTTGCCCATTGCTGAAGGCAGAGTATCATAAGTTGAAAGGCATTAATCGACTTGAAGAAATCAAAGTGATCAAGTGATAAATATCAAGTCAATTATTGACTAAAGAGAGTGAAGTTAAGGCAAATATATAATAAAGCTAAGCATCCTTTTTATATTCTTTTACCGGTCTCAGTGGTTCTAGTAAAGATTGAATTGAATATAGGAATGACGTATTATTAAGAGGGATGCAACGATGTTTACTTAGTCTTTTCTCAAGTTCTCATAATGATTTATCTTTGTGTGAGTTAAAAAACATAAGCCAAAATTCTAACTTCAGGTTGTTTCACATATCCCAACATTTACACCGAGTTTCTTTCCAAGTTTTTTAACACCTCTTGAATGTTTTAGACCATGTTTTTCATTGGATTTAATAGTCTTCAATACAAGTAGTCTAAAATCATCAAAATTGGATTCTAGAGTAAAATGTTCTTGACTTTTTACCCGAGCAACATCGGACAATCCGACCACATGTCGGAGTATCCAACCCACCAAAATGTCTAATTTTTGAAGGAATTGAGTTCTCTATTTTGAACCAAGAGTATTCGATTATTGGTCGAAATATCCAATTCGTCAGAATATCCCTTTTTTTAGGAACTTAGTTCTCTATTTGGCTTGAGATTTAAAGTCGGAGTTTTTAATGTTAGGACCAACCCATTGTTTTTCAGATACTTGAAATTGAGTTTTTGACTGTTAGGGACCTTACATTGAAGTCGAAACATCTAACTAAGAAGTCAAAATATCCAAGGTGAGCCTGAAATTTCCCCCTAGTAGGCAAATATAGGGGTTGCCTATTTAAACCCCATCCCAACCCTTTCTAGGGTTAGCCCTTCATTTTCAATGTTTATGGCTTTATTGGTTTAGATCTTGTGCTAAGTGATTTGAATCTCGAGCTCTCTTTCTCCATCTTAAATCCTCTACAATCTTTATGATTTGGCTTTTGGGTGTGTGGACTTGAGTTGAGTTTCTAGTGATAAACACAAATATTGATTCTTAAGCATTAGAGTTTATTTTCAAGTAAATTTTGTGGGCATTTGTTGCTCTTGAAGATTGAGGTCTCCTATGCAGTTAGGAGTCACAAGTGTGCCCTCAAGGATTATGGTGTGTCGTGGGAAAACTTGTGAAGGCTAGATCTCGCTCCTCGCAAGAAAAGAGATACATTTAGTGGAAGGAGGAGCACATTTGTACAATCTCACAAGGATTAGGGTTGAAAAAAAAATCTAGCTCTTAATGAGCTCCTCAACAAAAAATATAGGAACCTCTTTGTGAGGAGTTTAAACTTTGAGAAACAAATCTCCGTGTCTCCATCTTAGTTATTTCGTGTCCCTTTGCATATTACTTAAAATTCCTTTCATATATTGTGACTTTATCCTGTGCCTTGTGCTATTCATCCATTACTAATAATTATAATGTTGTAGCTTTAAGTTGTTGCTATTGTTCATGGTTTTTATATATCAAAGTCTAATTTGTGCCTTGCTATCAAAATATCTGGTGCTCTATTGGATTATATTATTTGCTTCTTGTCTTATTTAAATTTTATAATAGCACCTATTCATCCCCACTAAATGATATCGAGGTCCTTAAATAACAAATAGGGATTCATACCATGTTAGATACTTGCTGACTTCTATTCTATCTTTAATCAAGTCACTGCTCGTTGAAGCTAGAGCAGGAGTTGGGTGCACGAATCTTCAATGGTTCAAAATTCCTCTAGATTTTCTGTTGAACGCCATTTAGCAATCCCGATAAGTAATTATATGTATTTGCAAATGATTTTATGATTTATTATTTACTTAAAAATTAAATTGTGTTTCTTTTAGGTCAGTCTCAACGGATGAATGAAGACAATGGCATAACATTTTTGCTCATGATGGACATATTATCACCTTCACAAAATATTATTAGCTGGCGTTTCACTATTATGGTACATAGTTTTTATCTTTTTCTATGCACTTTCTTATCGAATATTGTCATCAATCAAAGAATCGATGCTTACATTTGATGGACACACAATTATCTAGTATAATATTATTCGAGTACTATATATGCTGCTATAAATAGAAAGTGTGACGTCCCAGAATAATCGGAGTTGAGAAAAAAAGAAGAAGAAGAAAAGCAAAGTGAAAAGAGAGCTAGCTGGCTTCATGTAGCCATGGGCCTTGGACATGGCCCAAGGAGACAGCAGTAGCAGTAGCAACAGCATGCAGCTGCAGAGGTAGAGTTTAGTACATCTCTAGCTTGTTTGAGGGAGAGGAAGGATAAGGATTGGAGCTCTACTACCTGTAACTCAGTTCGAACTTTTTATGTTAAACGAGAACAAAAGCATAAAAGAGTTAAAAGTATAGAATCTATCTAAATATGCTGGTCCTAAAAACAAAATCGAACCGGAGTAGCAGCGAGTGGTGCTAAACTCTGCTACAGCGTTGTAGCTGCCGCTCGGTCGCTCGCTCTGTTGCTGCATGCTGTTGCTACTGCTACTGATGGCTCCTTGGTCCAAGCCCAACGCCCATGGCCACATGAAGCTAGCTAGTTCTCCTTTCACTTTTCTTTTTTTTTTCTTTTTCTCTACTCTAATTATTGTAGGGCGTTATGGATTTCCACACTTCAAAATTGGACGTTTCTGTCAAACCCTTCTATAAGCTTTCCAAGCAACCAGGACACCGCATACTCGTCCGTATGCATGCATATACGACACACATATATAGGCTTCATCTGACACCGTATATCCACGTACATAACACACATATATACGTATAATAATAAGAATTGGCTCTGATACCATTTAGTCTGAAAACGGTTTTGAAGCAAAAACTCATCTAAGTTGAATTACACCTATACTTTAACTCTCTTGCGCTTTTTGCGCTTTTATGTTCGCTCGCATAAAAAAAGTTCAGATTAGAGTTATAAGCCCTCCGTCTCCGATGGCACTAAACTCTGCTACATTGCCACGATGCTAGTAACTGTAGCTGCTCCTCGCTCTCTCGCTCGCTCTGCTGCTGGCTCCTTGGGCTAAGCAAGCCTAAGGCCCATGGCCATTTCATTTCTCTTTTTCTTCTTCTTGTCTACTCCAGTTATTCTGGGGCGTCACGGTTAGACACCCCTCGTTTTCGCTCTAGAAACACAACCTATTACATCTCACTAGCCAGGCTAAACTGGGACTAAATATGGAGGCATACAGGCCAGGCTGAGAGCATTGGAGCAACCGAACAGATCCATCCCGTGCTTACTAGCGCGCGTGGATGAGTGGGAGAATATGGGCGTGCACGTGAAGGAGCCGACCGACCGGCCCCGGCTCCATCTCGCGCCGCCCCCGCCCGTGATCGAGTTGAAGCGATTGCGAGCGGCCGTATTTAGCGGCGGCGGCCGCATCGATGGAGTTGAAAACGCAGGGCAGGGCGAGGTTGCTGAATTCACGCGCGCCGCCCGGCCGGCGAATTACCTGCCGTCTTTCTTGCCCGCTTGCGAGATGGATCGAAACGCGGCGGCGTGCGTGTATTCAGGTAGGCGGCCGGACGTAGAATCGATCGAATCGATGTCGTGCGTCGTCGTCGATCGTCAGATTGAGCAATTAAGCAGCCATCTGATCCCTGCCGTTTTGTCGACTGACTGATTGCATTGACTTTAACTCTAGTTAGAAAGATAGAGACGCACGCGTTTGTCAAGATAAAAACAAGCGGACAAAGAAAATGCCCTCCAGCACCAAGACAAATCTCAGAAAATCAAGCCGAGAATGCATGCTACGGTTTTATCTGCACACCATGTTGCTTTGCCAATCACTCCATCTTTCTTGGGTACGCCAGTACCACATGAAGACTTCAACTAATTAATGCTTAAGTATATAGTGTAGTATACGTTGGGAAAGTATTCTCTCGTTTTTCATATAAAAATTTGAAAAAAAAATGACATAATAAATCAATATGACATATGCCAAGTTTAAATTAGACATTCACACATTAAAAAATAATAAATTTGACAGCACGTAGTTAAATTTATTGTTTTTTACTCGTGAAGTTTGAATTTAACTTGTATATTGTGTAGTGTAGTGTAGTGGTATATAACATGTTGTTGTAAATATTTTCTATAAAAAAATAGTGATTTTTCAACCAACATGTACAAAACAGATATGTCCCTTTAAGAGATGGAAATCCATCTCCTAGTCGTGTTCATTTGCTCCGAAGTGTGTTTAATTTGACTGATACGAAATCGTGCCTGCATGTAACATGGTCCCGTCCGGCTTGCGCACTGCCCTAGCGCCCAACGTAACTGCCACAACTGTCAGTCAGCACAAGTCGATCCGTGACTCGTGGTTGCATCTGTACGTAATGGTTGACCACATGCATGCATCCAATCCACTAGCTCATAAGCTGCCCCGTGACAGACGCCACTCTATCAGTTGCTGTGCATGCTCCATGCTTACAACCAAAAATAACTGCCACTACCACACCATGCACGGCCCTGACCGCTATATATATCGCATCTCACACTGACACTAGCTGATTAACCATGCATGCATGCACCGGCTATTAACTTGTGCGCCATGTACTCGTCCATTTCCAGGGCTTGCTTGCTCCTCGTCGTCGTTGCCGCCGCCCGCGAGGCGGCCGCGTTCAACTACGCCGACGCCCTCGACAAGGCAATCCTCTTCTTCGAAGCGCAGCGCTCCGGCAAGCTGCCCCACGCCCAGAGCGTCACGTGGCGCGCCGACTCCGGCCTCTCCGACGGCTCCGCCTACCAGGTGGACCTGGTCGGTGGCTACTACGACGCCGGCGACAACGTCAAGTTCGGCCTGCCGATGGCGTTCACGGTGACCATGCTGTCATGGAGCGTCATCGAGTTCGGCGACATGATGCCGCCGCGCCGGTCGTCCTTCCTTGGCGGCATCCTTGGCGGCGGCGGCGGCGGACAGCTCGACAACGCCAGGGCGGCCGTGCGGTGGGGCGCCGACTACCTGCTCAAGGCGGCCACGGCAACGCCGGACACCCTGTACGTCCAGGTTGCCGACCCGTACCAGGACCACCGGTGCTGGGAGCGGCCGGAGGACATGGACACGCCGCGCAGTGTGTACAAGGTGACGCCCCAGAGCCCCGGGTCCGACGTCGCCGGCGAGACCGTCGCTGCTCTCGCCGCCGCGTCCATCGTCTTCCGCGGCTCCGACCCCGCCTACTCCGCCAAGCTGCTCAACGCAGCTCAACAGGTAGGCACAGGATCGATCGCCATGTTGACTAGCTAGCTAGCTTGCTCGATTATTCATCTTGATTTGATTTGATTTTGCGTGGTGCATTGGCGCGCATGCAGGTGTTTGATTTCGCGGACAAATACAGGGGCTCGTACAGCGACTCGCTCAGCTCGGTGGTGTGTCCGTTCTATTGCTCCTACTCCGGTTACCATGTAAGCTAAGCAACCTGCAGCTTGCAGCCACCGATAATTTGTTCCTAGTCCTGGCCTAGTTCTCTTGTCTCTTTACTCTTTTTAATCGATCAGATGCATTGCAATTTGTCTTACTCATGCACGGGCGATGCATCCCGGCCAACTTTTAAGTCTTGTCTGAATCGATCGGCCCGTAGAAAGCAGAGCACGCGAGTGGACACACGCTGCTCCCTGCACATACAGATTTCTCTGAATTTTCTGAATTCTGTCATGCAGAGCAGCAGCCAAAGGTTCTGTCATAGATCTGTTTTAATTGACTAAACTGATTGGTTGAGGTGTGATGTGCAGGACGAGCTGCTGTGGGCGGCGTCGTGGCTGCACATGGCGTCGCCGGCGTCGTCGGAGAAGGACGCGTACCTGTCCTACATCGGCTCGAACGGCCACGACCTCGGCGCCGAGCAGGACGACTTCACTTTCAGCTGGGACGACAAGCGCGTCGCCACCAAAGTCCTCCTCGCCAAGGCACTACATACATGCATCTGAATTACAGAATTTTGCATAGCTTACTGGTGCAAGTGACCTGAAGTTGTGCAACTCTGTCTCAGGGATTCTTGCAGAGCAAAGCAGAGGAGCTACAGCTGTACAAGGCGCACACTGACAACTACATCTGCTCCCTTGTGCCCGGAGCCAACGGCTTCCAGTCCCAGTACACGCCAGGTACGTAGATACAATTTAATTGCCACATAATTAAGTAATTAATCTAACTAATATGGTCATTTGGTATCATTTTCAGCTGCTGATTAATTAACTAGCTAGATGATTACTGAACTGAATGCAATGGAGTTAATGCAGGGGGTCTCCTGTTCAAAGAAGGCGACAGCAACATGCAGTACGTGACATCCACCGCTTTCCTCCTCCTCACCTACGCCAAGTACCTCGCAGCCGCCGCCGGATCAGCAACTGTCTCGTGCGGCTCAACCGCCGTCACCCCCTCCACCCTCATCTCCCTCGCCAAGAAACAGGTAAAAAAATCACTCGAATTCGACAAAATTCAGCAGAACACTTCACCAAAAATCTACTCATCTTTGTCCAGGTAGACTACGTACTTGGGGCGAATCCGGCGGGGATGTCATACATGGTGGGGTTCGGGGCGAGGTACCCGCGCCACGTGCACCACCGCGGCGCGTCCATGCCGTCGGTGCGCGACCACCCGGGCCGCATCGGCTGCGACGAGGGGTTCCAGTACCTGCACTCGCCGGAGCCGGACAGGAACGTGCTCGTCGGCGCCGTCGTCGGCGGGCCCGACGGCAGCGACGTCTTCACCGACAGCCGCGACAACTACGCGCAGGCCGAGCCGTCCACCTACACCAACGCGCCGCTCGTCGGAGCACTCGCCTTCTTCGCCGGAGCGCACAGGATCATCACACCATGATACGAGAACTTGGTCGATTGAGGTAGCTAGCTACAGTTAATTAAGGATGTGCGCTATGATCAGATGTGATGCTGTTGTCACTTCAATTTGGTGAATGGAATTGTTTCGTGCTGCGTTATCCATGCGTGGTCTGCGTGTTAGTATAACCTTGTGCTTGTGTTTATAATCTCCAAAAAAAAAGATGAACTTGTGTTGTGTTTATGCGTATACCAAGTGAAATCGGTACAAAATTCTTGGATCACAACAGTTAATTAATTAACTTTTTTGGTGGAGTGATGATTGATGCACTGTACTCTATATCGTCATTCTTTTTTAGAATTTTTCATAATCATTTGCATTTTATTTGAGAAAAAAGTTATTTAAGGGGACATCTACTAGAGGGATTAAAATCCATTCCCTAAATCCTACCTGTATGAAATATGAGTGGGTTATATCTACTTGACCGCGCGCACGTGGTTGAATTTTTGGCTCCTCCAAGCCAGTAGTTAATTTGAAATTAGTCAAGTAGGCATTCAAACATAATTTTGAGTACACGTTTCCTTGTTTTTCCGCCGAGAGAGTCAAATAAGTGGAGGCATTCTTGACAATCAAGCAATCATGCATGCATGGCCATGGTATTCGGCTGCGTGATATGATTGTGCTGACCCAACACAAACAACCTGCAAATTAAGTATATGTTTAATTGTTAACTTAACACTGATAAAGAGAATACAAAGTCTTCTTTCTCTGACAAGGTCAGTGGAGCATTTCGAATGTCATTAGTTGCTTACGTGTAATATGTTTTCATAATCTCTGATCTCTATCTGGCAAGTACTGTAGTACATATATAAAGACTCGTCTCTGTTGATTTTGGATACATCCACTGCATGCATATATTTACTCCCCCAGCTAGAGCTCTGCTGACAGAGCAAGATAAACACTATGATTTGAACGATATCTCTGACAATGATAGTCGATATGATATTGACCTTGATTTTCAAAAAAAAAAAGGGAGTGAAATCAGCACTAATAAGAAATCATCCCTTAAATGTGATGTTAACTTTCTCTTTTTTAGAAAAAAAATCTTCACCATATGCAAATACAACTCAAGAACTACTTACAATAATTTTTTTGATTTTTTTAAAAAATTAAATTCAGATCAAATTCGTTAAACCCTACTGTCGGCTACCCCTATCGGTACGCCGCGGTAAGCCTGGCTACGGCGCTAACCAGCGGTAAGGTGAACCCAGTTAATATCTGTCTCGATCAGATCGAACAAGAAAAACACAATGCATATATGCATCGTCGACGATGTTATTCCCGGTGACAGCGGCGTATATTTGCGATGTGATGGAATGCTATCTGCATGCATCTCCACAGACTCTACCTATATCGCGATCGAGAGCTAGCGAGGATGGGGCGAGCAGTGGTGGGCGGCGGCGGCGACATAGTGAGCATAAAGACGGCGTGGCCGGAGGTGGTGGGGTGGGATGGCATGTCGGCGGTGATGAAGATCCACCGCGACCGGGCTGACGTGCAGGTGGAGGTGCACTCCGTCGGCGAGAGCGTGCCGCCGGGCTTCGACGGCGAGCGCGTCCGCGTCTTCCTCAACGACGATAACGTCGCCACCGTCGCCCAGACGCCAGTCGTCGGCTAGCCCCCTTTCGCGCGCGCGTGCGTGCCATGGGCTACTGGATCGGATCAGACTCGCTTAGCTATAGCTTCTCAATAAAACTACTAATAAATAAATAATAATAATTACTAAATCTTGCGAGCCTGATCGATCGATCAACAAGTATGCATGCTTCCTGTGATGATAAAGTTGTCTTACTAATCATACGTGCTAGCTAGCTCCATCTTCAGTTTCAGTTGGTGCCAGCTTCATCCCATCATGCTTGGTTGACAACATAATGACATAAGTAATAATTGAGATAATTTCTGAATATAGCCGCTCCGATGATGCTATTCACAACAGAACACGTATATCCAAATGCAAAAAACCAATCGGTGCATCGGACAACTGATCCGGCCAGCTCTTTGATTTTGTCAGTGAGCTAGTGGCATCACATTATAAAAAAAAAACGTTTGTGCGGACGATCGGTAAGCTGTTTACACGGTCATTTTTATAACCGCCTGCAATCAAGGGATTGTAGAAATCGCCGATTTTGTGCGGATGAAATTTTGACCGCCCGTGAAAATAAATTTCACTGGTGGCTCCCTCTCAAGGACCCGACCATAAAAATGAATTTTCAGTTTTGATTTTTATAGAAAAAAAAGCCCGAAAAAATATTTTTTTATTCCAGTAGTCACTTCACACGCGTAATATATATAATTTGAACTAGTGATATGGGATGATGCTATTCTTTCGACTTAACATCTTTTAAAACTTATAATATATATTTTGTACTTTGAATGACATTAAATAAAAAAAACATCAACTACAAACTAGCTCTACAACTTTTGACATAGAGTATATATCCATCCAAACTCATTTGAAAAACATAAAAAATCATATTTTAAAATAGATTTAGAAATTTGTAACGAATATTTAGCACCCTAAACAACAATCTTAGATGAAAAAATATTCTACTATAAATTTATATCTCAACTATACTAACGAGAGATATAATTTTTATATAAATTTTGTCATGATCTGATTTCATATGAAAAAGTTATATTTTTTTATCCTCTAATTTTTAAAGGCAGTTTTTCTAAAGAAAGCTACCACGAAAATTGATTTTTACACGTTTCTTTATTTTTCAGGTGGTCTATTAAAGGTGCCTGCGTATAAAAATTATTTTACGGATGGTAAATCTGCCTGCAAAATATTTTTTCCGTAGAAAAAATGACTAAGTGCCTAGAAAAATGGTAGTGGAGTACTAACTAATGGAGTTACAAATTGCAACCAAAGTTAGTCCCGCATCGGCGACACGCCCAATGCAAAACCAGCAAATGCATCAATGTATGAACGATCAGCTTGACTCTGATCTGATCCTATATATCTATATACCATCCAGCTGAGATCGATGCATGCCCAATCCAACGCAGCATCCTTAAAATCATTCCTACAAGAGCAGCACTTGCCTGCAACTAATCTGCACTGCTGCAGCTTGCACCGGACCCGTCATGCACACCCCCTTCGTCGGCTAATTACGTACTACACTTCATCCATCACCGGTCGTCGCCATTAATTCTAGCCACTATTCCTATAAGAAACCATTTACTCCCATCTCAGCGAACTTATTTGATTTCTTATTAATATATAGTTTGGTTTTAACAAAGGAAATAAAGTTAGGTATAAAAAATCGGGTACATATTTAGGTGGGCCGAAGTAGGCCACGACATCTTATTCAAGAACAGGAGTCAAACCGGCCGAAATCCAAAGGGGCAATGTAGCCATGTTTGTATCGCCGCGCCTAGAGATCGCCGGCGACACGCCGGCACACCCGGGCCTCCTGGTACACCCTGCCCGCCCGGCAGAGGTAGCCCTTCTCCGGCGCGCAGTGCGCGTCCTCCGAGCACACGCACAACCCCTCCAGCGCGCACCCGTCCCTCACCACGCTCACGCCGCCGGCGCCGGCGACGCCGAGCACCTGATCGCTCCACTCGCTAGAGAAGAGGCCGTCGGGATCGTACGTGTCCTTCACCTTGAGAAATTCGCTGGCTTTCGGGTACTTGGTGATGGCGTCGTCGAAGGCGACGTTCCGGTTCTTGCCCCAGTGCGGCACGGCGCCGTACTTGCGCAATGCCATCTGCTCGATCTCCTCCAACACGTCCTCATACAGCCGTGGCGCCGCCGGGTCGCGGCTCCGGTAGTAGGTGAGGTCGAGCTCGACGCTGTCCTCCGGCTTGCCGAGGTGCGCCGTCGACGCCTTGACGTAGCGGAAGAGGACGCCGTAGTAGATCTCCAGGCCGCAGAGCGCGGCGGGGTTGAGGTCGCGCAGCCGCTGCACGTCGCGGATGAAGGCCGCCACGTTGGACAGCGGCACGCTGATGCCGGCCTGGAAGAAGAACGAGTGGTGCTCGACGCGCTGGTCCCACGTGCAGACGCTGAGGAGGCCATCGTCGGGGCCGGTGAGGCAGGACCCCGACGACTGGATGCGGTTCTGGTAGCCGACCAACGGCGCGCCGGGCAACGGCGGGAACAAGCCATGCCTCGTTACCCCGTAGTTGCCGGAGGCGAGGCGGGTTATCGTCGCCGACCCTGCGAGGCACTTGCCGGGGGCGCTCCCTGTCGCTTCCAGGCCCTCCTCTGCAAGCCTATTGCCTTGGATGGCGAGCGTGGGACTCGACTGAAAGACGACCAAATCGTAGACGGCGTCGTCGCCGGACGTGTTGTTGGGCACGCGGTCGTCGATCCGGTAGACGGCCTTGCCTTGGCTGGGAAGCCAGAGGATGTCGGCGAACTCGTGCTCGCCGGCAAAGGCGACGACTCGTTCCGCCAGGTCATCTTCGTCGCGCTTCCGGAACGCCACCGAGCGCTTGAACATTGGTTGCAGCGCTAGAGTTACCTGATCAAATTCAGAGCAGGGCGGTACAGACGCAACAGGTTAATTAATGGGACTATCTAAACAACTTATTGTATGAAACAAGTCGGGTTAAAGACAAGTCGTGAAGTACGGGTTAACTTTAGTCACTATTTTTATTATAATATATATAGGAATATTAATAAATATATGATTTTATTGAAGTATATTTAAAATTTTAGAAGTTATTAATAGTTAATATTTTTTTAAATCAGTCTTACCCAAAATAATATTTTTTACACCTATTAATGATTGCCAATTCTTCTTTAAGGATTAGTAACATTAATGTTGAGATTTATGGTTTAGATATTTTCGATAAATCTCTAATTAAATCTTATATATAGGTATTTTTAGCTACCCACTGACTATTGGACTATTGTTTTAGGCACAACTATAGAGATAAGCTCATAGATTTTGCATGCTAGAGTTTAGAGACAAGATTATGCAAATATTTGCTAACTTTAAATGTTGATTTAATAATATGATACCTACCTAATAATTTACTATCTCCTTCTATGGGGTTGGTGTAGTCTAAAAATGTCCTTTTGTATTTTTCATTAGGATGCATTTTTGCATTATCTTTTTCTTTAAATGGTGTGTTTTATACGAAATTTTTGTTTTTAAAATATCAAATAATTTTAGTTTTCAAGTTTGTAATAATTAAAACTTAATTAATAAATTTTTCGTTTTACATGTCCTACCATATCTTCATCTTTATTAGAAATGAAAACTACCTCAGCTAAAAACATTGTAATAAAGTGGTTATCATTTCTTTTAAAAGCAAAGCCGGATCATTTATAATATGAAACAACTTTCGACAGAAACTTGAGCCGAAAGCAGCCAAATCTTTTTCAGCCGCATTGATCTACACCGAACGACCAAGATTAGTGCCTCCAGGGCTCCAACTACGGACTTTATTTGCACAGCACGGCCTTGTCAATCTGTAAGTAGTACGGACTTCATTTCTCAAACCATACGATTAACAACAAATCATCACATCAAAGTAGTATCAAGCACAGAAAAATTATCACATGCAAGATAGCACTAGCTTGACTAAAAAACATCATCTAATTTATTTTTAATTTTTTATAAAAAATAAAAATTAGAAACAAATGTACTCAAAATTAGCCATTGTAATTACACTATAATTTTCTCCGTGTCACTATAAAAATTATATCATAGTTACTATAAGTATAATATAATTTTCTCTACATCTCCAATGTGTGATGACTTTATTTAACTCTACGAGTGCACTTCACATATACGTACTACTGTAAACACTGTAACCATAAAACTGAGAAGTTAAACTTCCATGCGGACACAGGAAATAGAAGCACGAGTCTTAGCGTCAAATCGGATTAATAGAAAAGTTACTGTTTTGGCAAGAAAACGGTCGACAAAGCAATTCCGTTAATTAATTACTTCAGAAAATTGGTCAATGCATCCAAAAAGAAGTGTTCAATGATCATTTCATGTTTTCTTGGGGTAAATTTTAAGCGAATTTCAGACTCACCGATCTCCGTCTCTTTTAAGTGTTCGTTAGGGATGCATTTCTAGGTGTATATCTGTGCATCTTCAGTCGGAAAAAAAGAAACCAGCGGTTGAAATGTTAAACTTGTTGCACCTGAGAAATGACCCCGAGCACGCCGAGGGAAACCTTCGCCGCATCCAGCTCCGGGTCGCCGGCGGCGAGCACCCTGACCTTGGCGTGCCCCTCGCTCGCTGGCGCCGGCGTGATGATCCTTATGCTGACGACGTACTCGTGCACGGCGCCTCCCTTCCCCCACAACGAGCTCCCGTGCGAGCCGGTCGACAGCTGGCCGCCAACGGTGAGCCCCAGCCAGTACGGCGAGTGCGGCAGCGCGAGGCCGGCTTCCGCCGCGGCGTCGATCAGCTCCGTCAGCATCACGCCGCTCTCCACGGTGATCTCCATCCTGCCGGCGTCCACGGCAACGACGCGGTTCAGCGCGTCGGTGCTGATGACGAGGCCGCCGCCGCCACCGTCGCCGGGGCAGGCCAGCTTGGGCACGCTGTGGCCGTAGCGCGTCGCCACCTTCATCCTGGTCTTGGACGCCACGGCGCCGGCCACGATGCGGAGGAGCTCCTGCTCAGACATCCGAGCCAGTCAAACGTGTCCACGGACACGAATCCCTGCCTCCCAGATGCGAACATATTCTCTTCGCGTCCGGCCACTCTCCGTCTTTTTCGCGTCCGTCCCACTCCTTGGCCTCCACGAGTCTATGGACATGAATCTTCTCTTCACAGACGTGAATCTTCGCACGTCCGTGATCCAACTACTCTCTGACCCACCCACTCTGCCACCACCTTTTCCTCACCTACTCCGCTGACTACTCCTCATCGGCCAACCACTTCTCATCGGCTGGCCGGCCCACTCCCCATCGGCTTCTCACATCCTTAATCGACCTATCCGTCCTCTCATTGGCTTCTCCTTCCCATCGGCTATTTGTCCCCGTTCTCCCGTCATGACCATCGAGTCCGCCCTCAGCTCCGGCACTCTCCCAGTCGCTGAGTCTGCTCTAGCCCTTGGTGCCTCATACCACACTTTGGGCACCACCTCACCGATCTTCTCCCCTCCCTACGCTGCTGTGAACGTGAAATCTCACGTTCCTATCTCTCTTGACCTTAACGCCAACTATTCCAAGTGGGTTTTCTTCTTCAAATCCCTCTGTGGAAAATTCGGCCTCTGGTCCCATATTGATGGCTCCGTTCCACCTCGCCCCGATGATCCTTAGTGGGATATCGCCGAGTGCTGCGTGCGTAGCTAGCTAATTGGCTCGGTCGATGACTCTGTCCTCGACCTCGCCAATAAGCAGCCTCGCGCCATCTTCCTCCTCAACGAGTTCCACTCCATGGTACAAGGAGATTCCTCTATCTCCTCGTACTGTCAGCGCCTCAAAGTCAAGGCTGCTGCTCTTCGGGACGTCAATCACCATGTGGCCGACTCTCAACTTGTCCTCGCCCTTCTGCGAGGCCTCAACCCCCGCTTCTCAAACACCGCCGATAATATCGCCAACGCCACACCTCTTCCATCGTTCGTCCGGACCCATGACATGTTAGTTCTTAAAAAACTCCGTCTAGCCAACGAAGAGAAGACACTGGCCCATACCGCTCTCCTTGCCGTAACCAATAATGGTTGCCGAGCATCCTGCGCTGCCACTTCCTCTCGCTGTTCTGGTGGCCATGGTTTCAGCCATGGCAACACATCCCGCACCGAGAAAGGCAAGGGCAAAGGCAAAGGCAGGGACTGGTAGGGTCTGATGCAATCACGCCCTGTGTCTCGGTCCCTGTCCAACCTGCCGGTCCCACGGGTCCATGGCTCTGATACAACCCCTGGGCACCCCAGCCCCAGCCACGCAGCCCCATCACCTGGCAACCCGGGGTTCTCGGTGCCCATCCCCAAGCTCACTTGGCATCGGCTCCCATTCTGCTACCTCAACCGATGCTACCGACCTCACCCACCCAGTCGGTTCCCTCCTGGAACCAGGCTGACCTCGTCGCTGCCCTCAATCAGATGACGCTCCAACCACAAAACCGTTGGGTGCTAGACTCTGGGGCATCTTCACACATGGCGTCATCGGCCGGTATACTTTGTTCTTGTCACCCCTCTTCCTCCCCCTTTGTCATCATTGGCAATGGTCACTCTCTTCTTGTCTAATGCCGAGATGACTCCTCTCTATCTACATTCACCACTAACCTCCCCTTTCGCAATGTTCTTATCGTATCTTCTCTTATTTACAATCTTATATCTGTTCGCCAATTCACAAGAGACAACAACTGCTCCATCGAATTTGACGTGTCTGGTTTCTCTATGAAGGATATCTCAACCCGATGACAGATCCTTCGCTACAATAATAGCGGAGACGTCTACACCATTTCCGCTGCGCCATCCACTCCACACGCTAGCATCGCTCTCTCCACCAACCTTTGGCATTTTCGTCTCGGCTACCCCGGCCCCGACGCTATCGCCACCCTCCGTCGTAGCGCCTCCATCCGATTTACCTACAGCAGCTCCACAGTTTGCCACTCGTGTCAACTTGGCAAACATGTGTGTCTGCCCTTTTCTAGTTCTCTCTCCTGTACCTCACGTCCATTTAAACTTATACATTGTGATGTATGGACATCTTTAGTTAAAAGTATCTCCAGTAATCAGTATTACCTTGCTATACTTGATGATTACACACACTATTGCTGGACCTTTCCGCTCATCAGTAAATCCGAGGTCGTCTCTCACCTCACTCACTTCGTCACATACGTGTCCACTCAGTTCAACCTCCCTATCAAGGCTCTACAAGCCGATAACGGTACGGAATTCGTTAACCGTACCGTTACAACCTTTCTCACCTCGCAGGATATCCATCTACGGCTCTCCTGTCCCTACACTTCTCCTCAGAACGGCAAAGCCGAGCGCCTCCTTTGCACCCTCAACAACATCAGTCACACTATACTACTTCATGCCCACCTACCTATCACTTATTGGGCAGAAGTTCTGGATATTGCGACGTATCTTCTCAATCGGCGTCCATGATTCTCCGTTCAAAACAACGTTCCCTATGCCCTTCTCTACCGCACGGCGCCCGACTACTCCCACCTTCGCGTTTTCGGGTGCCTCTGCTACCCAAACCTCACCGCCACAGCTTCCCACAAACTCGCTTCCCACTTCACCGCCTGCATTCTCCTCGATTATCCCTCTTCTCACAAGGGATACCGATGTCTCGACCTTTCCACCCGATGGGTCATCGTCTCTCGTCACGTCATTTTTGACGAGACATGCTTTTCCTTCGATCTACTTCATCCGAGATCCTACTCTAGTGATCTCGACTTCCTCCCCACCAATACCGTGTTGACCAGGTCTCCTCCACTGTCCCCTCCATCGGCCCCCTCATCGGCCGCTACTGAGGACTTACCTTTCACTTATCCCACCACTATTTGATCCGATGTCCCAACCATCAGACCCTCATCGGCCTCACCTTTCTCATTGGCTTCAGTCGATACCGTTCACATTCCATCGGACACCCCACTTCCATTGGCTGCTCAGCTTCCATCGGCTCCCCCACCCCATCGGCTGATCCATCTCTATCGGACCGATCAGACCACTTGGCCCACCCGACTCCATCGGCTCAGGCCGATTTAGTTCGCTCTTTTTCTCTCATCTACAGTCGCTGATCCGGAGGCGATGACGCCTCAACCCGACCAGTTCTTCCCATTACTCCCGTACCCCCATCGGCTCCAGTTCCCTTCACCTCTCATATAGTCACCTGCTCCCAAACCGGATCTCTCCGCCCTACCAAATGCTACGGTTTCTCCGCCGTCCACAGCTCTATCTCACCCATCCTGGTGACATCTTGCTCCGTTCTGGCCAACCCTCAGTGGCGCACGGCCATGGTCGACGAGTACAAGACCCTAATGGACAACGAGACCTGGTTCCTCGTCTCCCGTTCTCCCGGTGCCAACATTGTGACCGGTAAGTGGATTTTTAAGCACAAATTCCACGCCGATGGCTCCCTTGCCTGTCACAAGGCTCGCTGGGTAGTCCGGGGCTTCTCCCAACGACCCGGTGTCGATTATGACGAGACCTTCAGTCCCGTCGTCAAACCCGCCACCATCCAGGTCGTCCTCACTTTGGCTGCCTCACGTTCCTGGCCGATCCATCAGCTAGACATGAAGAACGCTTTTCTTCACGGCCATCTGATGGAAACGGTCTACTGCCAGCAGTCCCCAGGCTTCGTCGACCCTTCTCATCTCGACGACGTCTGCCTTCTTCAACGTTCCCTCTACGGCCTCAAACAAGCCTCTCATGCCTGGTACCAATGCTTTGCTACCTATCTTCGGTATATCAGCTTCGTGGTCTCTACGTCCGATAGTTCCCTGTTCACTTTCCATATCGGCTCCGCTACTGCCTACCTACTTCTATATGTCAACGATATTATCCTTATAGCGTCTTCGACATCTCTTCTCGACCAAATCATGGCCCGACTCCACTCTGAGTTCGTCATGACCAATCTTGGTCCTCTCCACCATTTCCTTGGCATCTCTATTACCCGTTCCTCTCATGGGCTCTTTCTTTCCCAGCGCCAGTACGCCATCGACCTCCTCCAGCGTGCGAGCATGGCCAATTGTCACCCCACGGCCACCCCAGTCAACACTCGAGCCAAACTCTCCGCTGTCGATGGCGCACTCGTTGCTGATCCCTCTCACTATCGGAGTCTTGCCGGGGCTCTCCAATACCTCACCCTCACCCGCCCCGACCTCACGTACGCTATCCAGCAAGTGTGTCTCTTGATGCACGCTCCACGCGAACCTCACATCGCGCTGCTCAAGCGAATCCTACGCTACGTGAAGGGTACCATCTCCAGTGGGCTGTATCTCAGCTCGAGCTCCATTGACTCCCTCACCGCGTACTCCGACGCGGACTAGGCAGCCTACCCCAACTCTTGACGCTCTAGGTCTGGCTACTGTGTTTTTCTCAGTGACATTCTCGTATCCTGGTTCTCAAAACGCCAGACTACAGTATCCCGGTCTAGCGCCGAAGCCGAGTACCGCGCCGTCGTTCACGTCATCGTTGAGTGCTACTGGCTTCGCCAGCTTCTCCAGGAGCTCCGTGCACCCCTCTCCACCGCGACCATCGTCTACCGCGACAATGTCAGTACCGTCTACATGACCGCCAACCCAGTTCATCATCGACGCACCAAGCACATCGAGATCGATATCCATTTTATCCGTGACAAGGTCGTATTAAGACAGGTTCGGGTGCTCTATGTACCATCGGCACATCAGTTTACCGATATAATGACCAAAGGCCTGCCCACGCCTTTGTTCACCAGTTTTTAGTCCAGTCTCTGCGTCCGTTTCCCTCCCGCTACGACTATGGGGGGTGTTAGACAGACCACTGCTCTGGGTTGTATATATATAGACCCGACCCCTCTTGTATACACTCGGGGTATTAGTCATTGTACACATTTCTACAAAGACAAATATAAATTGAATTTTGGTGTATGATAGCAACCAAACTTATAATGTAAGCACGCCAATTTCACATAGCTAATTTCTCCTAAAACATGAAGCGCTGAAACATGGGGACACGGAAGACCAAACAAACAAGTGGTCGTGTGGATCAATGAAGTTACACCCGAGTGAAAATTGGCATTGGGATTTTTGGAATGCCTAGCAAACTCAAGGAGCCAAAATCCAAATTCAACAGCTATGATCCAAACCCTACCACTCTCGACGAACAACTCCAGGTGATTGATAACCGAACCCCGTATCCTTGGACACAGCCGCCGCTCTATAAGCCTAACCCTACATACCACAGATCCGAAGACACATAAACCAATGAGGCTTTGGACGAGATTGTATTGAGAGATTGGTCCAGAAGTGTGGGGAGATGGCTCACTTGTAGTTTTGGCATTTTCGGTGGCGAGAAGGCGACGAGGTCGCGTGGGTTAATTTTTAATTAATATAAATTTTAAAATAATTTATTTGATATTTTAAAATAATTTTTATATAATTTTTTTCATATGAAACATTAGTAGTTTAAAAAACATAAAAACTAATTAAGATAAAACATATATCTTAATTAAAAAAATGAGGCCTATATGGAAAAAAACACAGACGTTGAGGAGCGTTGGGTATAGTGGTTGGCTAGGAGTCCTGTTGGGCCCACAAGTCAGCCCATTAGTTGCTGGATTTTTGGGTTGGGCCACACAATTATTTTAAAAACAAAATTTAAAAGAGTTGAGTTGAGCATTTAAACGTTCTCATTTTTCGCCGTGGATTTGAAAATGAAACATGTTTTTGAAACTCGAGTGAACAGTTCCTCTACAGTTCCTGATTGATTTTATCACGCATTCACGTTGCGTGGCCACAACACACTCGTCGTGTGCCTAGAGATCGTCGGCAACACGCCGGCGCACCCGGGCGTCGCGGTACACCCTGCCCGCCCAGCAGAAGTAGCCCTTCTCCGGCGCGCAGTGCGCGTCCTCCGAGCACACGCACACCCCCTCCAGCGCGCACCCGCTTCTCACCACGCTCACGCCGCCGGCGTCGTCGACGGCGAGCACCTGGTCGCTCCACACGCTGGAGAAGAGGCCCTCGGGGTCGTACGCCCACTTCACCCTCATGAACGCCGCCGCACGCGCTGCTGTACCTGCCGATGGCGCCCTGGAACGCCGCGTTCTGGTTCTTGCCCCAGTGCGGGAGGCCGCCGTACTTGTGCAGCGCCATCTGCTCGATCTCCTCCACCACGTCCTCGTCCAGCCGCGGCGCCGCCGGGTTGCGGCTCCGGTAGTAGGTCATGTCGAAGTCGACGCTGTTCTCCGTCTTTACCGTGGTAGGCCGTCGACACCCTGACGTAGCGCATGAGGACGCCGTCGTAGAGCTCGACGCCGTAGAGCTCGTCCGGGTTGAGGTCGCGCAGCCGCTGCACGTCACGGATGAAGGCACGCTGATGCCGGCCTGGAAGTAAAACGTGCCGTGCTCGAAGCGCGTGTCCCACGAGCAGGCGGTGAGGAGGGCGTCGTCGGGGCCGGCGAGGCAGGATCCGGACGACTGGATGCGGTTCTCGTAGCCGACCACCACCGTGCCGGGGAACGGCGCGAGCAGATCGTGCCTCGTCAGGCCGTAGTTGCGAGCGGCGACGAGCGTTGTTGTCGTCGACGCCGTGAGGCACTTGCCGGCGGCATTCCCAGTCGCTTCCAGGCCATCCTCTTCATACAGCAACATCAAGAACAGCATGTTAGTAACAGCATTGGAAAATTTCCGTACTTGTTCATTTCCGATGCATGCATGATCACGTGCCGACGAGACTGGTGGCCTGGATGGCGAGAGCGGGGTTACATGCAGATTGAGGTTGACAACCCTATAACTCGTGCCATGTCCTCCCCGTCATTTGGACAGGGCCATGGTTCTCCTCAGGTGCTGACAGTTCATAGGAGCTATATAGCATTGGGAATGTCTAAAGGATCTGTCATTGTTATACCAAGCAAATATTCCATCCACCAAGCTGATGATACAGATGCAAAGGTTAGTCGTTGGTACTGGCATGAATAACTATTATTTGGTTAATGCTATAAGTGGAATGTTATTTAAGACAATTCAGTATTACATGGACTTAAAGACGAATATTTAGATAACACTTAGTGCTAGACATATTGGAATTCTTATCGTCCTTGAGTTGAAAATAAGAATAACTATCCCATACATAGGTTCTGAAGTCTCCTAAACAATGTTACCATAAACACTGATTTTATGATTCCAGATGCTTTTCTTTTGGAACCAAGGTGAGAAAACTCAATCACCGGTAACTGCCATGTGCTTCAACCAGCAAGGTGATCTTCTTCTAGTAGGATACGGTGATGGTCATATGACAATCTGGGATGTACAGAAAGGTACAGCTGCAAAAGTCATATATGGCGAGCACACAGCACCCGTAGTGCATGCTTGCTTTATCCGCCAATCTAAAGCCATCACTGGTGATTCAAAAGGGCTAGTGCTGTTGCACACATTTTCCATTATTCCAGTAATTAATCGCTTGACCATCAAGGGAACCCAGGTATGAATCATTATTTCCAGCGTGTATGTATAGACTTACTTGATCCCCTATTGAGTTTATGTCTAGCCTGATAAAACTTAGCTACAATTTGCCAGCGCCTTTTTGACGGAAACACTGGAATTGTGCTCTCAGCCTGTCCTCTTCTAGTGGATGAATCATTTGGTTCTAGCAACTCTTCTAACCAGGGCAACCTGACAAACTCGTCCAGTGGTGGTCTTAGCAGCATGATGGGAGGTGTTGTTGGAGGTGTAGTCGGAGTTGATTCTGGATGGAAGTTTTTCAATGAAGGTTCTTCGCCAATGGAGGATGGTGTAGTAGTCATGTTTATTATGCACCAACATGTTCTTGTGGTACATACCATTTATATAATTCTAGAAGCATTATATATATATATATATTGCCATATGTATGTGAGCTCATTACCATCTGAAACTCTTTCTTAGTTACGATGTTCTGTGTTTCTCCTGTTAGGTTAGGCTCCGTACCAATATTGATCATGTTGACCATATTGAAACCTTCTCTAGACCAGATGGAGCACGGGAGGGCTCCATTGCATATTCTGCATGGAAATACACAACATCCTTGAGTGATTCACCATCAATAGGTAAGATTAGGTGGCCTTATCTGTGGGCATTGATTGCTGCCTTATTTATTTTATTATGTTGTATTTTCATGGACTAATATGACAACATATAGATGAAGAACAAGTATCATGGCTTGCACTTGCATGGGATCGTCAAGTTCAAGTGACAAAGTTTGTTAAATCAAAGATGATTAAACATAAAAAATGGAAGATTGATAGTGCAGCGATTGGTGTTGCTTGGTTAGATGATCAAGTATGCTAAAAGCTCACTTTTCTGTAATCCATTTAGCATTTGCTCCTTTTTTAGGTGTAAAATCACATCACTGTTTTTTTCCCAGATGTTGGTTGTCCTTAATTTGAGAGGCCAGCTCTGTTTGTTCTCCAAAGATGGCAATGAGCTTTGCAGGACTGTATTTGTTCTTGATGGTTTTGTTTTCGATGACAGCATAATATACCATACACACTTTTCTAACAGATTTGGTAACCCAGAGAGGCATTTTAACAATTCGGTAGCAGTAAGAGGTGCTACGGTGTATATTCTTGGGCCAAATTTCCTCACAGTTTCCAGACTTCTTCCATGGAAGGAGCGGATTGAAGCACTAAAGAGAGCTGGTGATTGGATGGGTGCACTGGACATGGCTATGAAACTTTATGATGGCCAGACCCAGGGTGTTGTTGATCTCCCAAGAATAGTTGATTCTATACAAGAAGCTATAATGCCATATTTAGTAGAGTTGCTGCTGTCGTACATACATTATGTATTTGAATACATTTCAATTGCTTTGTCAAGCAATACTGGAAAAGGGGGTGCATCAGATGGCCTGGTAGATGCCGATAGGTCCCTGCTGACACAGAGAGAAGAACAGTATGCACGTGTAGGGGGGGTTGCAGTTGAGTATTGTGTTCATATTGGACGAAACGACATCCTTTTTGATACTGTCTTTTCTAAGTTTGTTGCTGCAAAAAGTGGAGGTAAGCTTGTTTTAATTTGCTCATAAGGACTAGTAACCTTTCCTTTTGGTTTACCTCTGAAGTTTACTTTGTTCACGCCTTGTGAAATACCTATGGAAGTTGATGCAGTCCTCCCTTGTTCATCGGTGTATCTAGATCTTTTTTGATACTTACTGTGATCTTCCTTAATTTATTGCCTATTTGTTTGCATATGCCTTGTGCTGGTTGATTAGATAGTGCAGGTACATGTTTTTGCTGTTAAATTGCTGCTATAACATGGAAATGCTGGCATGACATTGATGACAGGTATGTTTCTGGAGGTGCTAGAGCCCTATATATTGAAGGATATGCTTGGCTCTTTGCCACCTGAGGTGAGCAACATCAAGGGTTTACTAATGTTAGCACAGAAGTCTTCGAATGAATTAACATTTCTGCCAATCTGATTTGCAGATTATGCAAGCACTAGTAGAGCATTATAGTAGCAAAGGATGGTTGCAGCGAGTTGAACAATGCATTCTTCATATGAATATTTCTTCATTGGATTTTAATCAGGTATACATAATTTTCATTTATGACGTAAGAAATGCATCTGGCTTATCAGACATGTTCAGTTGCATATATTGACTGATAAAATAACTGCCTCATAAAAAATTTCAACTAATTTGTTTCCATTATTTTAGTTTGGAGTTCGGACTGTTGTGTTGAACAATTATTTATGGCTGACTTGATTTGTTATGCTTCTGTTGTATTCAGGTAGCCAGACTGTGTCGTGAACATGGGTTATATGGTGCACTAATTTATTTGTTTAATCAAGGTCTAAAAGATTTCCGCACGCCTCTAGAGGAGCTTTTATCTGTCATTCAGAACACTAGTAGAAAAGAAGGTGCTTCTACTTGGTATGTTGTCTTGTGGCCAGTACTTGTATAAAAGCCCATAAAATTATGTTTGTAGATAAGATGATAATGTGTAGTGTGTTCTTCAGTTTTTGGTATATTAGATGAGCATAACTTTATTATTCTGAAGTTCCTAATAAATATGTGTTCAGGAAAAAATGATTTGATGAGTGGCAAGTATCTTAGTAAACCCCATGGTCATAAATAAGATATTTTATTTTTTTTAAAGTTGCACATATGTGACTTGAACATGATAGTTTCATTATGCTGAAGTTTCTGATGAAACTGTGTTTGAGTAAATTTCATTAATCAGTCAAATAATAGCATTAATTACCTTGCATCATTTACACAGATGATTTAGAATGTAACTTGGATGGTCTTGATCTTGTTTTTTTTTATTTTTTTTCCTTTATGCATGAGCATGCACAAAATGGTTGGTAGTATATAATGACAAATATTCGCTTCTTGCAAATAGTGGCAAGGATTCTATGTGATTGGACTTGCTTAGTTTTGCTAGATACTCACCATTATACTTTTGTAAGACCTTACTAGTACTGCACATATAACTAATCTCTTACCCTATAATTATTCTTTGTGGAGACAGCTACAGGATGCTTGTTTACCTGAAGTATTGCTTTCAGGGCCTAGCATTTCCTCCAGGTTAGCATCTGTATCATTTGTTAAAAACAATTTACCATTTCATGAATTCATGCTAGGTTAGTAGTTGGACGGTAAACTATGTTTTTTCCTGTGCTATACTGTTGTGTCTTGTTAGGCCTGGAAACTTGTGAATTGTAAAATGCTCTAATAAAGCTATATGCTAAAATCTTAACTGATTTTTGTAAAATTAGAGAATTCAACTCTACCATGAGTAGGCTTTTTGGGTCTCTCTACCATGACATGTAGGTACTGTGTCATTCTCAATAAGATGTCCATTTGGTTCCCGTCAAGATTACTTGTAGAACCAGGGATACACATGAAGCTGCTGTATAGAATGTTTTTATTAAAAAAAAATCTTGATGAGATGCTCCCACATGATTTATTTTTCAGGGCACGGGACAATTCCCCAACCCCACCTTCATTCAGTACGAGAAGAACTTTTGCAATTTTTGCTTGAGGAGTCTAAGACTTCCAGTACTGATGTATACAAGAGCTTCAAATCCTCCTGCGGAAAATGCCCAAACATATGCTATCTACTATGGATGGATACTGAAGCTGCTTTGGAAGTTCTCAAATGTGCCTTTGCACATGAGATATTTGAACCTAGAGACAACCGATCCAGTACTCCGGATGCACGTGTCTCAGAGGATGGAGACAATATTAATATTGGAAGCCCTGAAAGTGAAAATATTATGTTACAAAATGTGGTGGACACCATTGTGGATATTGTTGGTTTGGAAAATGAGGTTATTCACTCAATTGTTCTTGGAGCTGCTGAGTCAGAAATTTGGCCTTCAGAGAAGGACTTTGGTTATCTAATTGAGTTTGTATCTTTTTTTGTTTCCCACAAAAGGGCAAAAGCATCTCAAAGAGTTGTTATGCACATCCTCAGATATCTTACTTCATCCACTATCCTGTCATCTGATGATAAGAAAACACCAACTCAAAAAGAAAAGGAAGTTCTTCAGCTCTTTGATGCAGTTCCTCAAACTGACTGGAATTCTGATTATGTGTTGCATATTTGCTTAGACGCTCATTTTCACCAGGTTTGTGAACATTACTCTTTGACAGTTAACCTCTATGCTATGGCACATGCTCACAAATGCCTTTTAGCCTATGACTGAATAATCTTGTTACCGTACAGGCTTGTGGATTGATATATATGACTAGAAAGCAAAATTTGGCTGCTTTAGAAAGTTATATGAAGGATAGACTGGAACCATTCCATGCTTTTATCTTCATTATCAAAAAGCTATCCGAATTGGCAGATTATGAAGCTTCGTCATTTCGTTCCTCAGTAATATCTCATTTTCCTGAGCTATTCAAGCTAAGCAGGTGAAATTGCTAATTCCTCTAACAAGTAGATCATATTCCTCAACTAGATTTATGCCTGCTTGTTTGTCTTTCTACTGAATGCACTCATTTTATTCCCTATGCCTTTTCTCAGGGAGTGTGCATTTGTCTTGGTCATTGACCATTTCCACGATGAGATCCAGCAAATATTGTCAGAGCTTCATTCTGATCACCACAGCCTCTTTCTTTTCTTAAAAACTGCAATTGAAGTGCACTTGTCAGGAAAACTGAATTTCAGTGAACTCAATGCCAGAAACAATAGCACGGTTGAACTTCAATACTCATCCCGTGAACTTGAATTTTATATACAGAGACTTTCAAATCTTCCCAAGTTGTTGGACCGCAATCCTGTTATTATGACTGACGAGATTGTTGAATTCTATATGGAGGTAAATATATTGATTTTTTTTAAAAAAACAAATATGTCAAAGGACTTTTCAACTGTTCTGGTATTAGGTCTGATTTCTTGTTACAAGTGAAAAGAGTCTGGTGAAATGTCATGGCTAGAAAAAATGTGTTCTTTATGGCCACATATGATTTTTTTTTCCCTCTGTAGAGCATAGCCACAGTCAGTTTGCCAATGATAGAACATGAAGGGTACCTTGTTCATCATATTGCACATGGGGGTTAATTCTCTTGAAGGTTGAATGTCTTATGGTTTTTAAGATCTTTGGAATCTGATTACGTTTATAACTGTTCATGAAATCAGTACTCTGCGGTTCTCCATTTTGTTTTGAATCTACAATTTTGCTTTATTTTTGAAGAGATGCAAAATTTGTCTTACTGATGATATTGAAAAATCTGATATATAAAAGTAATTGTCTGCAGTATGTAATTGAAATTTTGTTGTGATCAGAACAATTTTGTGCGTTATCTTCATCCTAACTGTTACTGAAAAAAACATTCTTGCACAGCTTTTGTGTCAGTACGAGCGAACGTCTGTTTTGAAGTTTCTGGAGACTTTTGACAGTTACAGATTGGAGCGGTGTTTGCATCTTTGTTTAGATTATGGGGTTACAGATGCTGCTGCATTCTTGCAAGAGAGAGTTGGTGATGTTGGGAGTGCACTGGCACTTATTCTAGCAGGTCTTGATGAGAAAATCAGCCTATTTATTTCTTCAGTGTAAAATGCTTTCTCTGGTATTGCATCAAAAAGTACATCTGAGATAGAGCAACCAGACATTGTTCTAAAAATGAGTGAGGTCTTTCTTTTTTTCTCCTGCCCATTTAAATGCTTGCCTGGATTTGTAACCTCTGTTGTATACATGGTAAATATGTAACATATTCAATATTTTTATTTTGAAGGCTCATCCTGTGCTTGATGCATTACGTGCTGCCATTGGATTGTGTCAAAGGAATTCACAGCGCTTAAACCCAGAGGAGTCCCAGTCCCTTTGGTTCCAACTGCTTGACTCATAAGTTACAATTACAATTTTTGTCATCTCAGTTGCTGGTTTGTTAGTAGCACAAGTGTGAAGTAACCATTTTGTACTTTAGATGGTGTGATATTTTTCCTTGTTCCTAGGAATATGAACCCATGACATATTGCAAGCTGTGGACTGCTGTTCTGTCCCTTTTCATGAAAATTGTACTGTTCAGTTTTCTCGTTGAGGCGTGCTCTTAAACACTTATAGGAAGTTACCATGTAAACTTTAGATCCAAATATAGAGGGTAAATTCAATGTCCACATACATAGGTGTGGCATTGAGAGTGTTGGAGATGAACTGATGATGCCAAATTGTATCTATTCAACTGTTTCTACAGTGGCATCAATTTGTGAATAGCCATAACAGATATTAGCATGATCAGTGCTTTGTCCATTGTGAATTCAGACAAAAAAATCAAGCAAGGCCTTAAATATTTTCTCATGATAAATTTTCATTAGATTAATTGACACTTTTAAAAGGATATAATCAACCTATAATTGTGGAATTTTGTAAGGCTTTCTTTACAGTCGTATGCTGTCGTGTTTGTGTCTTGTGGTCATACAAAAATATCCGTCTTGTGTTCTGACAGACGTATTGACATCAATATTGTTATGTTATCAATTCAGCTTCTCAGAGCCCCTGAAAAAATTGTACGGAAGCAAGGATGTAAATGAAAAAGGTGTCAGACCCAATGGGAGTGGAACATCGAATAGACAGCCAAGGGACGAAGGATTGTCACGAAAAACAAGGATTTCAGCTTACCAAAGGTGCTTGAATGCACTGCAGAGAGTATTTTCACAGTTTGTTGGAGAAATAATGGAGGCAATGGCTGGACATATACCCCTACCAGTAATCATGGGAAAACTATTATCTGACAACGGGAGTCAAGAGTTTGGTGATTTTAAGCTCATTATACATAGAATGTTGTCTATGTATCTTTATGAAAAAAGGATACTGGTATGTCCATATTAATTTCCATATGCAATTTACTTTCTGCTATAGCAGACCAGCAATTTCATGCTTTAGGCGCTTCCATGCTGCTGTAATGTAAAATTCCTGAAGTACACATCGCTTACAATGGTTGACAGACCTTAGTGTTTTTTTTTAAAATTGAACGCTTGTTTGCTACTATAATTGCTGGGGTAAATGACCTTTTATATTTTGTTTGATAGAAAAGATTTTCTAGCTCCTTTGATACCCTTTTTTATGGAAACAATAGGGGTGGACCCTAGTGAAGAAATAAATTTCTCCTCTGATATCTTATGCACCTGCCTGCAGGAAACAGCCAAGTCAGTAATTGAGGATGATTCATTCTATACCTTGAGCTTACTAAAGAGAGGGATTTGTCATGGATTTGCTCCACAGACTTTTGTATGTTGCATATGCAACTGCTCACTTTCGAAAGAAAGTGCTGTTTCAGCAATACGATTATTCAGTTGTGGACATGCAACTCATCTCCAATGTGAGTCTGAACAAAGCAAGTCATCCAATAGGGATTCCAAAGATGGATGCCCAATTTGTCTTTCAACTAGTAATACACAAGCCCAAAACAAATCACCTATATCTGAGAATGGGCTAAGGAAACATTTTGGGGCTGAAAGTGAGGTATCAAATGGCACCTATCATACTCATGAAACAGATCATGTCGAGAGATCTCGTGGGCTTCAGCAGATGTCACGGGTAATAATATCTTCAGATTATGCATTGGCCATTTCTTTTCCACTTGTATCATTTATCTGTCAATTACATCCAGAAGTTTTCCAATGAGTAAAACTGATTTCAGTGACACTTGGAAGCCTTGATCAAGTTATAACGCACTTGTAATGAACATGGCAATCTACCCCACTTTTAGTAAATGTACTGTAAAATCTAAAGCTGATATTGGTTCCAAGTGAACATGGTCAGTACTGTAAGTCCGTAACAAATTGGTTCTCCTTTTTGCAGTATGAAATACTGAATCATCTTCAGAGGCCACAGAGGTCTTTGCATATAGAAACTGTACCTCCATTGAGACTTTCACCGCCAGCTATATATCATGAAAAGATACAGAAGAGAACAACCTCGGTGGGAGAATCCAGCAAGCATTCAGTAAGAACTGAAAAACCCCTGAAAATATGGCAAATGAAGGAACCAATATCAAAAAAATTAGGGAACCAATTTGTGCGAAGTCAAGCATATTGAGTAAGTTTGTGCTTCACATTGATTAAATAAACAACAATGGTACTCTATGCACTTCATTTTGAATTTGTTTGCTCTATTTATGTTTCTTTAATCTTCTGTAGGTTCTCAGAATAATCAAGTGCGATAGTGTAAATATTATGGGGTATGAATTTGACAATTCTTACAATGGTAAGTGGTACTACCTCTTTTAGTATAGTTTTGTCTGTGTTTTTCTCATATACGGAATCAATATTGCAATCAGTTTTAAATCCATTCAAAGCTAATTTGACATTTTGCGGCATTTGGAAAACCATGTCGAATGTATTGCTTAACAAATCTTCATGGTCCCAGTGTTGTAGCACAGCAAAGCACAATGCAAGGCTTAATTAAACTGAACCTTACATTTTTCTTAACAAATCTTCATCATGAAAGATTTCTGTACAGAGCGAACACGCCATGACGCCATCCGTACACTTAGCATTACATGACTTTCTTGCGTTTCAACTTTTCTTTTTGTGTTAGTTGTGAGGTACACAGGAGCGCTGGCATGTATAGCAGGAGATACTAAAGCAAATCGTTACATGATTTTGATCAACTGTGCTGTGATATCAACACTGTACTGTACAGTGCTCTGTTCCTTATGGACATGATTGATAGATTTATATACAATTGTTATAGGATGAATTAGATATTATATGTATTAAACCTGAAAGATACAGTAGCTTAGAATGAGTTAGCTAAGCAATCTAAACAATGCTATTGTAGATAGTTTTAGAGCCATGGTACGCATAAACCATAAATATATTTGGAAAATAACTCGTTATTAAACTTGTCGTTGCTGCAAAGTATTGTTCAGCATTGCAACTTGTGATGTTTGCCCAGCAAATCATATTTTCATCACAGCAAACTATACATCTGATGACAAGAAAATCATCATAAACTTTTGACGACATGATGAATGATCACTTACCCACACACAAAAACTCGCATTCAAATTAAACAAATCTCGCGGGAAGGAGCATTGGCGGGAAGATTAAAAAAATAAATATGCATTTGCATTCGATTAATCACTAATCAGCATGGACTACATTACATTGTTCCTAGCGTTTATAAACAGGTTAATTTCCTCTAAAAAATTTACAAAATCAATGGAAAGTCTCGAAGCAAATCGGGGCCAAGGTGCGCCTGGAAGCGGCAGTCGCCTGCGCCGGCGACGCACCACCGGTCGCGGAGCGCCTGCAGCTCCGCCACCCTCTTCCTCGTGGCCGCCAGCGCGAGCTCCATCTCCATCTGCTTCTCCAGCACGGCGCGAGCCAGCGCCGCCGTGTCGCGCTCCCCCTCCGCCGCCTGCTCCCTCATCGCCGCGTTCGCCGCGGGCATCCTCGCCGCCTCGCGCTCGGCGACGGCGGCCTCGATCATCCCCAGGATCCACGACGCGCGGCTCCTAGCGTCGGCGTCGCCGGTCGCCACCGCCACCGCGATGGCGCCGGAGCAGCACTCGGCCGCCACGTGCTCCGCGATGGCGCGTCAGCTCTGGCCTGCACGGCCGCGTCGAGGTCCTCGCCTTCGGAGGCGGTGAGGCAGGCCTCCTCGAGCTCGCGGGGTTCGGAGTCATGGAAGACGAGGGCGTCGGGAGTGTCTAACACCAGCGGCCACTGCGCCGCCGCCTCGCCGGCGCATGGCGTTAAGCGGTGGACGCGCTTGGCGGTGGAGGAAGGCGGTGAGTCGAGGGAGGCGGTGGCGTTGCGCTTCCGCTCTGGGGCAGCCATGGCAGAGAGAAGAAACTTCGATTGGCTACTCCCGCGTCAAATAAATAGGCAATTGGCGCCATGTCCGAATCCGAATCCCGATTCGATTCAGACTCGTCGAGAAGCAAGCGGTTTGTAACTTTGATCCATTAAAAAGCAAGCTTTTAAACTTACCAAATCTATCCGTAATTTGAATTCTTGCTAGAATTTCAAATATCAATACGAATTTGATCCGAACGGCGTCTCATTTATTTTCACCATTACAATATCTCGATTCTCCGTGAAGAGCGAAACTAAATGTTTATATGACTTTGCGAGTCCTCTGATTTTGTCCACATAGAAGTAGATTACATGAAACTAAGGCTCAACGAAATATATAATTTGAATTCCTTTCCAAATGTAAAAGTACAGATTTTTACTCCATTGCCTCTCTCATTATCCAACAGACAGCATTGTATATACATCGAGGTCCATCTGCTCTCAATGGCATCATGGCATGTGCCACAGCCAGCCATTGGATCATCATCTCCTCAGTTCCTCCATGCCAAGACAGTGAGTGTGTCAGGGTTCATCCAATAAGCAGATTGGATCAGAGGGTTTCTGACAGTGATCAGGTAGTGCTACAATGTCTTCCTCTGCCCTACAAATTTCCGTGCAACACCAAAGATGAGAGCCTTGGTCAACAGCCCTTGATCAAGAGTGCAAGCCAGAGCAACAGCTCCACCGAGCACAAGGAACCTCGCTATGTGGTTTTTCGCAGGTTTCTCTTCTGCTTCCACAATATCTGACTGATCGTTGTTGGATTCCAATCCACGAACAAAATTGTCACCGACCTTGGTATTGATATGTGCCATCAAGGCACTCTGAGACAATGGCTCCCCAGCAGCTCTTGCTTTCTGATAGGCCCGAAGTCCAGGTTCGATTCTCTTTACACACCCCCACATTCCCTGCCGAATGCCAATCTTTGCAATCTCATAGGGAATACCCATGTCCTCATGGTGGAACAGGAGAACCTCACAAGCCGTCAATCCACCATTCCCTCTTCTTGATTCCACTGTTCAAAGATCAAACAAAAGAAAATTTTCAGTTACCAAACAAAAGAAAAAAAAGAGAGAAATGTCTACTCATCCATCTCTTCTGCATTGTTTTTTTGTTCAGAACCATTACTCAAAACAGTTTTTATTTCACCTCATAAGGCTCAAAGGAAAACAAAATGGTCAAGGTAACTGGCTTACCTGCACGGATGCACCAACTTGAATAGTATACATCAACTCTGTGAGGTTTGTTACGACGTGGGATGGATGAGCATGGCACACCCTGCACAATGCAAAAAACACATACACGTAAATTGCTGAGCTAGTCAACTCAGCGTTCACATGCACACTAGTGATTCAAGCAATGCAAGTTAAACTTGCCCAGGCAAAACTGTGAATAATCAACAATTTATTTTACTCCTCTGTAAAAAAAAGTCATTTTAACCTTTGTTCGATGATAATAATCTAGGTTTATTGAATCACTTCTGCAGGGTAAATATCCTAAATAACAATCTTGAACCAAGGTTAAGTCATTAATAAGTATGAATAGGCCTCCAAAAGAAACCTCCTGTAGCAACAACAAACTTATTGTTGGACTCAAATGACAATAAGTTGGCTAGGAGGAAAAGAATCCAAAAAAATTTACATCGAACAAACATCAGCAAGAACACCACTTATAAAGGACAGGAACCCCCCAACCCACCCAAAAAAAACCTGTGTTATTTCAGGAGTGAAAGCCAAAACTTCTGAAATGTGATCTGAGTACTGAATTTAAAGCTAGAAGGGATCATATGTTCTCTAATGACATACAGAAGGCATTGTCCAATAAATTACAACCAATAACCAGTACTGATATTTGACATACTTCTAAGTTTGACAACAATGTAGGAAATTAGCAACTACTTCCTAGTCCCTCCTTGCTTTGTACTTGGTGGTTCCCTATTAAATATAACTTAATGCTCATGGCGTTCCCAATATAAAAAGGAGATTTGAGAATCTCTGCTGTCAACAACTCAACATTAAAATCAAGGCTTCAATGATGTTACAAGTCTATATTCATAAGTGTGTTCCAAGGATGGAGAAATGGCCTGAGGTCAACATCATTATATAAATATAGTGTTTCAAAAATATCAGCACATTTGAGAAACAAAAGCTGGAATTTCTATATGTGACCTCTCAGTATCACAAGAAGTACAGTTGTGAAGCAAAGTAATGAATTCACCTAGCTCTGGCTATTCTTAACAGAACAGGGCGAAGAGTTACAACTGTACAGCATAACTTACTTTGAGAGGATCATTTTGTTGCATACACGTTAAAGCAGGAAGACTCTAGATCAAAATTCATCCAAAGAAGTAGCATATATGTTTCACTACGAACATCAGATATTCATATGCTAATGATCAAGTGCAAGCCCTCCTATAACCCCCACAGTCAACACGCAAAATATTTTTCGAAGTCTGTCTTTTACCTTTGTAACACAATAGTATGCACCTCCCAGTTTCCATATCCGACGAGCAATAATGTACTCCCTGTCACTACAGAAGAAGGGGAACTGCAACAGCAAGTAAAATGCAGAGGCATGAGACCAGTCGAAAAGTACAAGACAGAATTCAGTCAATTTACTGTCGTGTCAAGACAATCTACCTTGCGAACCCAATGCACTTTCATCGTGCCTGTTGTCTGACACTCTTCCAAAGTCTTATGATAGATGAGCATATCATCCCACTTGTTGGACATCCGGAACTGATCGTCGCCGAAGAAGTCCCTCACCTCTTCTGGATTTGCATTCTCGAATAGGGTACTACTCTGGTATTGCGGAGGTCCAGTCTGATTGCATCAAAGTATCATCCGAGAGAAAATTAGCATTCACCACTTGAAACCAACAAGCACGAAAGAATTCAGTCCACTGAAAGTGGAATTCACCTGTAGATCCCTCCTCCATGCCTGGTAGGCCATGGTGGGCAGCGCCTTCTCCATCATTTTGATCCATGCCGGGCCGCCGTCCCTGCCCTCCACCAGCCTCCAGAGGTTCATCAGGTCATCCTTCCCCACCGCCAGCTCCTCGCTCGTCATTTCCGACGACCTGTCAACCCAAGAAGCACCGACAGGGTCAAAGACCACTCCAATTTCGCATACCAAATCCACTCAACGATACGGCTTTGACCACCGCACAACACCACGAACACGGCACGCATTTCATCGAACAGTTCGCGAGCCAACGTACCCAAGCAGGGAGGAGTCGTCCTCCTGCTGCCACTGCGGCCGCGCCGCGCCGGCAGCGCCGATGTGCTGGCCGAGCTGGGCGCGGATGCGGGCGGGGAGCTGGGACCTCCAGAAGTCCAGCGTGGCGAAGGACGGCTGCGCGGGGTGGCTGTCGGCGGTGGCGACGAGCCCGGCGGCCCAGCGCGGGCGCCACGCCCAGCCGAGCAGGAGGCCGAGGAGCGCGGCGGCCCAGAGCGGGCCGGCGAGCACGGCCATCTCGCAGGCCGCGCCCCACGCCGTCGGCTGCTCCAGGACCCTCGCCACCGCCGACAGCACGTAACCCATCGGCGGCGGTGGCGTAGCTGCTTATCGGATGGGGGAGAAAGGAATGGGCTTTGTGGCCTATCGAGTCGTGGAGAGGATTAAAGACTCTCTCTCTCTCTCTCTCTTATTATTTTTGGGTTTCTTTGGAGAAGAAGCAAAAGGTGTGGTGCGTGAGTAGTGATGGGTTCATTGAGGTGTGGACATGGCTCATATGGACTTTGCATCTCCCTATCATCGTTCATTATCTTTTCTTCTTTGATGTTTTTTTTTCTTCGGGAAAAGGACTAATCTACGGGGGGAGGTGACGATGTTTTAACAAAGCAATGGTGGTGGTCAATTGTTTATATTTCCTAGGAGAGTTTAGCTTTTCTTAAGGTGTTGGTTGACCCATATTAATAATGGTATTAGCCCTAGTTCATTTCTGGTTGGGAAGTCATTTTCTCAAGAGTGTTGTGCTCTCATTGCATGTTCCTTGAAGATGCAAAAGATAGTCTAAAGATATCTAAACAATTGTTAAAAAAAGAAGAAGTACATAAGCATCTCCATGGAGCTAAAATAAAAATGCATCATGTACCGTTTGCTATGATAAAAGGAGAAGCAAACCATTGCAATTGGGTCACATATGACATATATATGGCTTAAAACATTGACCTTTATAACTTGTGTGAGTATACCTTCCTAAACTCTTTCACCAGAAACAAAACAAGAATAATTTTGAATATTTGCCCACTTAGTAATCTAACGTCATAACATAATCGACACATTGTTAATTCAATCCCATCCAACTAAACTCATAAAAAAAAACCTAACCTAGTTCATAAATATCCTAAGACTCATCCTCCAAACTAAACGGACTGATTGAGTGGCACAGCTCATAGCTTAGCTAGGTACAGCCTATTTAGACACAATTACTATAGTGACCCATACTATATCGACCCATATGTCGATGCCATGGATTGATCCGTGCAAAAATAGTAACTATGAGTTGACAAATAAATAAATAAATATATGAAAAAAAATAAAAGAAAAAAGAAAATTTGATTTGTTGATCGCGCTGCTATAGTAGCTGAACTATGCTGTACTAGTCCACTATACTATGGCCTTAGTTTAAATAAGACACGGTACACAACATTTTAGTAAATAGACCGTCTTATCACATTCCATACCCAACGTGTTCATACCTGACTTTGTTTTACGTCAGCACGACCTATGTGACCATCTATACTTCAAACCCATTTTACTCTTCTGATCATACTATAAAATACATGTCGTGTCATAACTCATAGTAGTACCCATTTTTCAGCCATTTTTTGAATTGATTTTTCAGCGACTGAGTCCATGTGAGAGTGGTATGGACCAGGTGCAGAGACGTGGAGCGCCGAGCCACAGGTGATAAGAGGGATTTTCCGGATTTGGGGGGAGAGGTTGGGGGCAACGCCTTTCGATTCCTGTGGGGGCCCAAATCTCCACACCAACCAACCGGAGCCCGCCACGTGGAGTGCAGCTGGGCCAAGATGAGTGGCCATTAGCCAAACAACCAAACCAGCTTAGCTTAGGACAGTACAAGCTATGCTACTATTGGTCCCTGAACAACTACTATGCAATTGATGATCAGTCATCAACTAATGAAAGAAGAATGAAAAGGCATAGGCTTTTGTTACTATGATCGCTATCATCGTCAACAGTTGCCAAATGGCTCTCCTGTATGTAGCTCTCGACACCTGCAGATGTGAGTGATTAAGTGCCACCATAATGTCGGTGATTTGTGCTATGTTAATTACACTGCTGGGCTTTTTTTTAATAAGCTATAAACGAATAAATTAACTATTGTAAAATTAAAAATAAATTTAAATATTTTTTAAAAAATGTATATTAAGAAGTTTTTACGAAAATTGTACAGTCTAAGAACTCAAGAAGCATGCCGCATTAATTCATTTTCCTATTCTTTTAAAAAGAACAGATTACAACTTACAAGTTATTTTGATGTTAAGCTTCTTTCAGACAGATAACCTATCTGGTTATCTAAGCCATCGTTGTGGTGCCAGCAATCTGGATAAATGGGGAGTTTGGCCCCATCTCTCTTAGCTGATACGCTAAGTTGTACATGCATGCATGCGTGTCAGCTGCAGAGAAGAGCGAAATCCCCCATTATCTTTTTTGTTAATTTTCACATGAAACAACCCATATGCATGTCTCATGTGAAGGGACAGCTTAGCTAGCTGGCTGGCTACCTAAAGCTGTGTGTTAATCAGTAGTTAGTCCTTGAGTGTGCTAAACGTTTGCAATATGAAACTGATAAAGCTATGAGCACCAAAGAGCAGCTCAAACAGCGACACTACCACCTACTGCCTCCTAGATTGTATAACAAATACTACGTATTAAGCTAGATCTCCAATGCAATTTAACCGGCTGATCCCTAGCTCTCTGTCGCTTCAAACCCTAGCATTCATCATCTCTTATCGACGTTGCCCATAATTGAGTCCACTTAATCATGTGATTCACAAGGCAATTAAACTAATTGCATACGCGACGACTCGACTTAATTGTTATCTGTATACGCACATCCACCACCTGCCAATTTTTTTGCTGGCCATTGCATATCTTGAGTTCAGTGAACCAGTGGCCAGAACTGATAAACGTACATACTTTCCTTTTGGGAATTAAGAAAACCTGTCGTCTATAAAAGACGTACCTTTCAACATTAACAGCCTGTTAAGCATGCAGAACTATTTATAAGTCGAGCACATGATCTTTGTACTCTTGACTGACCAATGTCCATCTCTGCCAAGGCCCAATGAGCGATTCTGATCAAAGATAAAGACTGAATCTGTATACGCCGTAGGACAATTAATCATACGTGAATCTTCAGAAAAAGTATCTACTTTACTGAGTAGTCATGCCAGGTGAACTATCCAAAATGCTCCCAATTCTGAAATGAAGCCTCAATCACATTTCTGAATCTCGTTTTCTTCTGAACAAGAATGATTGTTACTAGTACTTCCGATGAATCTTGTCAACAACTCCAGTATCTGAACGAGAATGGGATCGTTCGCGTCACGGTAGCCTTGCCACTGACATTTGGGACCCACATGTCAGTGGAAAGTGACTGGTGGTCCCCACTACGCATACACACTAGCCCAATTGACATCCTCAACTGTGAGCTGTGAGATAAGCCGCGCCGTCTTCGCCGCAGAAACCGCAAGCCATCGCCGCCGCCGTGGCCATGGCAGCAGCGTGCTCCTCCGCCGCCTTCCTCGCCTACCCAAGCAGTCTAGGGCCGCGGCCTGTCCACCTCTTCCGCGCATTCGCGGCCTCCTCCTCCTCCTCGGGGTCGGGGGGTAAGAAGAAGGCAAGGAAGTCCAAGGGCGCCGGGAACAAGGGGGACGCCGGCGGCGGCAGCAAGGGGAAGAACAAGTCGTTGGAGCCTCCGCCCGTAGTGATACGCCGCGCGCCGATCGGGAGCGCGTCGGTGTTCCAGCAGCAGCCGGAGCCGGGGTCCACGCCCGGCGGCGGCGCCGGCGGGAAGGGGCCGACGGAGGAGGAGCTGCGGCAGCGGCAGGCCAACGAGAACGCCTTCCTCCTCGCCTGGCTGGGGCTCGGCTTGATCATCCTCGTCGAGGGCCTCGCGCTCGCCGCCTCCGGTAACGAAGCTTAGTTTTTTTTTGACCATGAATATTATCCTCTGCTTACATTTTAGTGGTTCACTTAAGACTTAACTGAACAACACTAGTTTGTAGGAGTAATTAACACTGGATGTCTGAACAAAAAGAAAAGATACACCTTTCTAGTGGAAATGTGGAATGCAGTGATTTAGAAGAATCGTCACATTTTCTTAAGTGGTGAATACATTTTCCATGCCTATCATAGTATGTTGGAGTAATAATCAATGTTGGAGTAATAATCTGAACTAAAGTGTGACAAAATGATGATGGTACACAAAAACAAGGGGGATGTAGCTTTGCTCGCTCCAAATAAGAACTTTAAGTAGCACCAGATATATTGTGTGTTGTAACAAGAGTTATACTCTGTAGTTATCAACAAGTGACCAGAAAAAAAAAAGTGCTTTAGAACGGAGGAGCTTAGTAAACATCTTTGAGCTTTATATTATAATGTCATGCAGGTTTCCTGCCAGAAGAATGGGACAACTTTTTTGTGAAGTTCCTTTATCCATCGTTTACTCCTACAGTAATATTGTTTTTGGGCGGTACGGTTGGATATGGTGTCTTCAAGTATTTTGAAGGCGAGAAAAGCAATAGCTAGATGGCCGCACAAAGGTTCGACTCAAATATGTTTGTCTTGTGAATTTTGGTCCTATTGTTCTCCCAATTTTGTATCATAGCCTTACTGCCTCCAGCAATCATATGTTCAACTAGTAATTCTGCACATGGCTCTTTCACATCAATGCCATCTCTGTTCTAATGATCTTTGGAATTTAAAACCTTTTTTTTCTGCAATATCTTATTTCCATTTCTTCTCCTTTTTCCTTACCATAGATTGGCCATATTTTCATTTCACTGTAGATTTGGAAGATTTGGAAAGGTGCATAATGTCTAATCGTCACATGCCCCAATTTATTTGCAGGTGAGTAAAAGAATGAGGTGGGGTTGGAACGATTGGAGAGTATTGACTATTACCTTCTAGCTGCACGAGACAACAATCAGAGGCTTTGTGCAAATTGCAGTGCGACTGCTCATTGCTTGTTTCCATAGATAGGAAGTGCTTGGAGATATGGAATGAGCTTGAATCTAGAGTTCCCCGATATGGTTTCGCAGAGAATTCATAGCGTGGTCTAGAGGATAATTGATAAATTAAGTTTCTGGAGGCAAGCAGGTGCAGAGTTCTACCCTATTGTGTGAGGCGTCACCATTCAGTGGCTGGGCAGCTACGAGCTCAGGAACTCCCTATCATCAGTCTCTAGTTCGTCTCTAGCTAATTCTCTTGTACTTTTTGTTCAGCTCATCTAACTCCTTGGGTTTGTTCAGCGAGCAAGTCCACAAATTTGTATTGCTATTTTGTTAATGAAACGACACGCCATCGTTTCATTTGAATAATTTGAGATGTGCTGGCGATCGCCTTTGTAATTGAAGTGTTTCAACTTTCACATGAGCCAGAGTCAGCAGGGCAGGTGGCTTAAAATGGTTCAAATTCCATGAGAAAACCAAGAGTACCTGTATTGTGGTCGCGGAGCATGATAGAATATAGCTTGCTTCACCTCACCATCTGGACCCCTCCTCCGTATTCACGCGGGGCGCCACCTTGTCGACGGGGAGAACGGCGACAGGATGGGTCAGTAGCGTGGAAACCTGCCGGAGCCGAGGCGCACGGGCGAGGTGGGAGATCTTCGTGTTGAATTTAACTCCTTAGGAGGAGAGTCTCCGTGCGGAGGATGGACAAGGCGGTGCACGGTGCGTTTGTTTGCAAGTGTTTGTCCAACCCTTTTCTTCTCGTTTTTCACATGCACGTTTTTTAAGAAAAAATATGTAGGAAAATGACTTTAAAAAATCATACTTAATTAATTATATGCTAATCCGTTACCTTATTTTCTCATTTTCTGTGTGGAAAGGAGAGGTTTCCTAACCTAAACACATGAACGCAAAAGATCAGCTAGCTAGTTCCTCTGTCAAAAAGGATCAATACTCATTGTGTACGATGGTATAGTCTTGCTCTATTATGCTCTGGCCTCTAGGTGCTAGTCGTAGTGGCTATCACGGCCGTCACCATAGTATTGTGCAACATCACGAACTCAATCACTGTAGGACATCTGCATGGACAACCTATAGGTTAGGATAGTACGGGTTCACCTGCAAGCCGATGACATTAGTGGGGTATTGTCTCGCTCTATTATGCTCTAGCCTCTAGGTGCTGGTTGCAGTGGCTGTCGTGGTCGCCACCATAGTGTTGTGCAACATCACGAACTCAATCACTATAGGACATCTACATGGACAACCTATGGGTTACGATAGCACGGGTTCTCCTACAAGCCGATGACATCCATGGGGAGCAGTCCATTTGAAGTCCGACGCATGATTCTTTCAATTAGGACAAATATCAGTTGATACCGATGAGTATTGAGCTGATACTGATATGGTATCAACAAGAATCCACTGATACTGATGGGCATCAAAATCTGATAGCTGCTTGATATCATACCGACTGGACATAATCCCATGGTATAGCAACCCTTTTTTACAATGACTATATTCGGTAGGCCATCATTCATTATACTTATATTTATAATTAGTTATGATACCTGTCAAGTCTGATGATGATATATATAGGTACTAGCAATGAAACATGTATGTATTGGATGATACCTACAAGTACCGGTGATGATACATGTAAGTATCGATGATGATAAGTGTAGGTACCGGTGATGATACATGTATGTATCAGATGATACCCATCAGATACTTATTAGGTACATGTGACGATACATTTATGTATCGGTTATGATATATGTAGGTACTAGTAATGATACCTGTTAGTTATGATATCTACAGTTAAAAATGATGATCCCTATCATATACCAGTGATTATGTATGTAGTTAACAGTAATGATGTATGTAGGTAACAACGATAATACTTATTAGTTATTATATCATCGGGTGCAAATGATGTGACATACATAGTCTAGATCAGTAAGCAGCCCAATATAACCATGCTATACACATTATGACCCTACGAAAGGAGAAGGCCATATAACCCAATAATAAAATTTATTTCACCATTTGCTTTAAAGAAGCTACAACCAATTATTACAAAGGTTACAAGTCAAAAGACTACGAATTACAAAATCATAATTTGATTAAAAATATAAAACTACTTAGAACACTAGCCTAAAGATAGATATAACACTAACTTTCATCTTTGGTTGGTAAGGAACTATATAATCATTATTTTGTTAGCGACTTACAAGTTGTATGTAGTTATTTTCTTTCTCAAACCATGAAACAAAAGCTCTAAAATCAACAGCCAATCATTGTGATGATCGAATTTCGCTCACATCACCACCGGCAACTAATGTCGAACCTAATAGAAAGATAATGTTAGAAAATAACTGAGCTATAAATCAATCATTCATCCATATCTTGCAGAGGCCAGCAAGGACTAATGTGAAAACAAGTTGGAAGATATCATGGTTGTGGAGAACATTACCCTAGGTACTACCAAAGAGGGCTTATTCGACTAGAAAAATGGGAGGTGGGTCAAACCATATAATTAGAGATAGAATAGAACTCGGCAAAACTTGTAATACAAGACATGGTATGGTTTCCCATTAAGGATACCATGTACGTGCTATGCATAGATTAGAAAAACCAAGCCGTGTGTGGTTAGGCTTTCAACTATGTAAAATTGCTCCCCAACCTATATAAGGTGGGCAAGGGACCCGAGATCAGGGCAATCAATCTCACAACATACACAATGCAATCCACCAAATAGGAGTAAGGTATTACCTCTTGGCAAGGACCTGAACCTGTCTAAATCTCCTGTCTCGTGTCACCATCATTCTCTAGGCTTGGCGCATAATCCCATATTCAGTGTTGTGTGGCTCGATTGAACCTTTGTGTGGTTAGCGACATGCACCCTCTAATGCGATGGATTCAGGTTGGATGGCTGAGAATTGCTTGAGTAGGGGCTACGTTCCAAGGGAATTTTAGGGACTTTTTAAGAGAGGTATCCAACCATTTTTACCTATAAAAGGAGAGGCATAGGCAAGGGTTAGGGTAGCACCTTTGAGAGATACTTATAGTAGTTAGTGGTAGAGATTTTACTCTTTTGTGATAAAGGTTAGGAAGAATTAGGATATGGCTTTTGAGGGCTTTATTGTGAGGCCTTAAGTTTGAATCACTCTATATTCAAACTCGCCCTCAATAGCGTGGTATGGTCCAACACTAAAGGATTAAGGATCAGGTTGTGGTTTATGGCAACATTGTGCTTGTTTTTATAAGTTGGTGTAGAAATGCTAATCTATAATTGCCACAGTTTGTTTTACTAATCTAATTAAGGGTAGAAAATGGTGTGCCTCTTATAATTGTTCAATCTTGAATGCCATTGCTACTTGCGACTTGCAGTCTTAGATTATAAGAAAAGCAACTAGCCAAATATCACGACCTCAGCAATCAGTTGCACTAAATGAGATTAAGCACATTTTGTAGAGGACATTGCATGTCTTAGCTGGGTTATTAGTTGTGCCACATATTTTAATAAAATATTTTCAGTGTTAATGACACACAAAAGATATTTACTATTTAAACTACCAAATGATAGGACATGTTTTGTCATCAATCCAAAACAGTCCTATATTCTTCCGTTATAGCATTTGCTTTTTGTTTCATAGATATACACTTTAATAGTAGTGGAACTGTAGAAGGTTATTAGGATACCCATAATGTACATTTTTTCTACACTTTCAATTCTGACATGTGGCTCATTCTAAGAGATGTATATTTGTATTAGAAAGTTTAGTTGTCAATATTCATTTATGACTATGGAGTTTAAGATTGAGTGTTAGCTTACATATGGACTAACCCCTCTCCACAACATGAAAACGGCATGACAGGATATTTGAAGAAAAATCTAAAGACTATCAAGTTGGAAAAGAAATTGGCGATAAGTTGACCATCTTAACTGATTCACTAGAGAATTTGGAGAAGTTGATATCATCCTATTTTCTATCGGTTGTTAGTAGCTAAACAGTATATGTACCTTTCAATTGATTGTCAGGAGCTAAACATAGCTGTTATGTGAACATTGTGACTACAGTAGTCGATACATATCCAACCAAACTGTGGTGGTGGTTGAGCGCGTGGCTGCGACAACAACTTTGCGTGGAAGGTCGCTATGGCCAAGTCTAATATGGGTTGTCTTAGAGAGGTTTTTATAGTAGAGGTCATAGTAATATCTGATTATATCCACATCATCTACTCATTAATTAAGAGGTAATATACATAACACATTTCCACAAGCACACTTATCCTAATACACCATAATAATTGGTCTATTTATCTCATCTTAAAAGCCTGTAGATGTTGTCTTGAGGGGGTGAATATGCGTTCCTAAAAATTTCTCAATTCACAGCAGTTAAATTCAACAGGTTGAAACTTCCTACCCATAGATCGGAACTTTCAGCCAGTACTCTTCTGTAAAACTAAGAGTGCTAATCGGAACCTTCGGGCTTTGGACCAGGAACTTTCGATCAAGCTGTGAACTTCCTTTCGAAGTAGCTCACAACAAGTTCAAATAGGCTAATAGGAAACCTATCGAGTGGAGGATTAAGGCAAATAGGTAGAGTAGAAAAAGGTCACACATACTTCAAGGAATCCACCGTGCAACACATAGAGAGCAAATAAATGGGAGACAAGTGATTTGGAGTCGGGTCTTGATTAACCCCTTGCCCCACCAAGCAAGTACCCAGAAAGAAGTATTTAGCCTCCAAACAACCATCTAGGTATCCTTTGATTCCAAGTAACCACCAAGATCTTAACTTAGATAACAAGTTCCAACCACTGGTGTAGCTTTCTCTACCGAGGCAACCTCTTAGCTACCAACTCGATATTCACTTAAAATTATTGCTTTTCCTTTTGGAGACGAGGTCCACCCTCACAAACTTGCTTAGGTCAATCCACAGCTTGAGAAAACTCGCGAGCAATACCTAATCGTCTAGGAGGTCATCCTTCAAGAGTAATAAGCATCAAACAATAGTTGACATAGATCCCCAAGTGCTCAAGTCCTCATATCTCACTCACAGGTACAAATCCTCACCACCACCCAATATTCATACTCAAATTATCATGGGAACAAAAGAACTAAGTAGAGAAGGTCAAGGAACCCTAAGGGAAGCTAGTAGATAGAAAAATAAAAGTGGAAAGGATAAAAGAACACTGGAGAGGATGGAGGGGTTATATATCCACATCCTAACGTCATGTAGACATTACTTATATATTTGAAGCCTAAAGGTTCCAACCTTGGAACCCGAAACCTCTAGCCAGCACTTAGCGTAAGGCTAGCAAAAGAGTGGGCAGGAACTTCTGACCCAGGTGGTTGTAACCTACGACTCACGCAGACAGACAACATCCAACCATGTGCAAGCGTTGCACAAATGTATCTCTCATCTACAAAGAATTAACCTTGAGTACTTGATTAGACATGGGCAACCATTTGAAACCCCCTTGATAGTACGGCTTTCCTATACTTAATTTCAAAAATAAAAGAAATATTAAATAAGGATCCAAATCTCCTCACTGCATTGCATCTCATTTTTGTGGGGGTCTCCATGCATCACGCTAAATATCTTAGGACTAAATGTTGCATACATCATAATAAACTCATTAGTCCCTTAACACTTTTATTATTAATCATCTAAAACCCACTTAAATGCACTTTCAATATTTTCCTTTTTGTGATTAATGACAACTCAGTTAAAGCTTACAAAAGAATGAATATAAATTAATTTTGAATGAAAACAGATGAGTAGAGCTCCTCCTTAATGTATGCATATAGGAATATGAGTGAATCTCATATACATATATTGAAGGGACGCGTATGTGGAGAGCTTCATCCAACCCTTCTCACTCGTGAGGTGCATAATATGTGATAGTATATACTTAAACAGGAATAAAAATGCATCTAACATGACATTCACCCAAAAAGGATAAAAGAACATTGCATCACACAACCATGCAATCACACATTACATTAAGTAAATTGAGGTAAATAAGCTAAAGAAGCTAACAATCATTAAATCATAGCATCATAGAAGTTTACATGTCCAGAGAATTTAGAGATTAACCAGAAAAAACTGGATGGGTCAGAACCTCCAATCAGCTGGAACAGATAGCCAAAAAAGAAAGGAAATTTGAATTGGGCCCACTTCATTCTACAATCTTCTCCCCTTTTGCATCAAGACACCAAAAAGGTAGAAAAAGAAGGAAAGAAGTGCATCACTCATCATCGGAAGGGATGATCACCATGTTGCCACCTACAACATCGTTATTTTTTCCATCAGGGGGATGATACCAAGGGGGAGAAGCACCATCGCCACCTCTAGGTTCACAAAATACAAAAGTATGACTCCTGGTACTCCTAGTCTGCCTAGGCTGTCCTCCCTAAGCTATAGCCAACTATCTGTTACCATCTACCCCTATAATTCTCTTGCCCTTATCACGGCCTCTTGTGGAATGAGGTGGAGGATCTTCCTCACTTGACACATCTAGCCTAGCTTTCTGTCTCTTCTCATGAACCATGATGTGCTAGAGATGAGAATTGAAGAAGATGATATTTTATCATTAATCATCCAAAACTCACTTAGAGGGCTAGATGCACTTTCACATCTCTTGAAATTTGTGTTAAGGTTGCCCCTTGCATGAGGAGTGGCTCCTCCTCTCTCTCCTTCACCTCACTATATGAGCTTACATGACATCTAGGGGCAAGTGCTTAGATGCTTATAAAAGTGTAATTAGAAGCTCTTGTTCCAATTGAAAGGGCCTTGAGGATCAGAGATGTCGCCTAGAGGAGGTAAATAGCCATTTCTTGCAATTATAAAAACTTACGGTTGAAATTAGTATTGACCAAACAATCTGGTGTCGTTGTGAACAGTCCAACACCACACAGTGTCAGATAATCTGACTGTAATTGAATAATTCAATCAAACACAAAGAAAACATGAACTCTTCTATGAGCTATATAGACCCATATATTCCGATGAAGGTGTGGACAATCCGACAGCACATAGTGTCGAACAATCCAACTTCACCTAGATAATCTGGCCATATACAGAGAAAGTGAAAACTTAGTGAGATATAGTACTTTACACACTAGTTTAAAACTAGAACTAAGAGGTAATCAAAAAGAGATTGGCATGCAACAATATGATCACTAAATAGCTCAACATAAAAGTGGTGAATGTAAAGTAAAGAGATAGATGAGACACCGATTCATTTATTGAAGATCAGATCTAACTGATCATATGTCTCCATTGAGAGACCTCAAAAGGCCTAGTCTTAATTAACCATTTTTCTCTCTAAGTTACCACCTTTAATGGTGTATTGATCTCTTGAAGCAATCACCAGGGACAAATTTGTGCTCCAAGCAACCCTCTTGGTCCTAATCTAGGATGCTATTCAACTTCCTTCCAATGAAATTTGGTCTACCAAGCAACCACTAAGGTCAAGTTTGGTTTCCACTATTACCTCTTCCCTTTCAAAAGCGAGATATCAACCCTCACAAACATCTCCTAGACACACCATACTCCTTGATTGCTTGTAGGCTTCTCCTTCTCCTCCTACAATTGTTCAAGTTCTCTAACTTAAAGCACACTAACTCCACATTACTTTCAACTCTACTGTCTACCAGCATACAAGCTTTAGAACATTCTTCAAATGGTTCGAGATTAATTATCCTTCTTACAAATGTGTAATAACACTTTCTCAAAGCTAAACTCTCCCTCAAAGAATCCTCAATTAGCTCTTAGAGCTCATGGATATGCACTTGACTTACTCGGATAGAAGAGAGTCCAAAAGTCTTAAAATGACTCCATGATACCAGGTATATATAGCTCCAACCCCTCCAACTAACTTTTTCAAAACTTGTATGGAGCTGGACAATCCAGTACCGCACCGAACAGTCCAACTCCAATTCACTTTTTAACGATCACTAACAACTAGCCATTAGTTTGTAAAGAGGCGGACAATCTGATCTATGTACAATTATCCAACCCTATCTAACTTTATCGTCTAGCTACACATCACCTAGACAATTTAGTACTACACTGGATTGTCTAGCCCTATCGATCTTCATCTTCTGGTGGCACTAGATAGAGGCTTACCTGGACAATCCTTTCGCTACCGGATTGTTCGGCCCTTATAGCTCTCCTGGATAATCCAATCCACTATCTAATTGTTTGGCCCAGGGTGTCTTCATGGCATTCTTGATCTTCTTACTTCTAACCATTGCCACATATGTTTCTTCTTCAACATAGATTGATTATCAATAACTTATGACTTTTTATGGTCTTGACCGGTCTATTGTTGTTATGCCAAGCACTTGTTCTTTCACTATTATATCGGTTTTTTGGCGCTAAGCCCCTACTTGTCCTTATCCCATGTATGGTCTATTACATAGCCAAGTATTATCATCTTCAATCACTTGTAGCCTTGTATCACGATAAAATCTTATTGTATTCCATCTTCTTTGTTAGACTAATCTCCTGCTTATACACTTAATAAGTGTATTAGTCACTTAATCATTTGTCATCGATTAGTCAAAACTCACTAGGGTCTAAATGCTCTTTTAGCTTATAGTACTTCTTGCATGCTCACGTTTGAACTGTCGCATCAGAAAGAAGAAAAGACCTACTGCCACGTGGCTCAAGAAACATCTCCTCCTAGAGTCTCTTGTTTACAATATGCCGTAGCACATATAAATTAATCCAAACCCTCGTAACTATAGCATTAGGCACAACTCCTAAAACCAAATAATACCACCTCTACATCTTCACCCAATATTACCCTATGTTACTTAAACCCTTGTCCATATCATCAGGTTAAACAACGAGTTACATATCAAACCAACGTGTACATCAAAAATACTACATACACCCAAAATAATTTTATTTTAAGTTTTGGGTGTGCAAAACCGTAGAAAAAGAAAAAACCAAAGTACTCCTTATAAATATGAGTGTATGGTGAGTGGATAGATAAAAGGTTGATAATAGAAACTAAAAAATAATATTTATTAATTAATGAATCAATGATAGGTGAAAGGATATAACTAAAGTTATTTTAGGATAAATGATAAAATTTAGAAGTAAAATTATTTTTGAACAGAAAAAGTATTTTTTTATACCTACACCACACTATATAGAGCTTCTTGAAACTACCATCGAGGTTCTCAACTCGCTTCGACAGGAAGATGTAATCATCAATCATGCACTTTTCCAAGACTTACTATTATAAATAAATGCATGAGTCTAAAAAAAAATCTCTTGGCCTCAACCCGATTCCATCTTCCCCCGGGCCCCTTCCTTTCCTTTTGTTTTCCCTTTCTTGGCTTTGCTCCTGGCCTGTCCACTGCAAATCTGCAATGCCGCTCGCATAGGCTCAGTTCAGCCTCTCTGGCTAGAGCCTACTGCCTACTGATCCCCGATCTCAAAAATGTGGCTCGACGCAGTTCATACGAAAAACACAAATTGTGTATCATTACCCTAGTGTTTATTATTCTTGATAAACACTGTAAAATGTTGTAATACGCTGTCCACAAGCAAAATCATACCTCCAAATATGATATATCCCAGTACACAGCTAGGAAAGGAAAGGAAAGGAAAATAATTTATTAGTTATTATTACCCAATGGGACAAACCTACAAGAAAAACAGCAGCTTTACAGTAGTACAAGCCGCAATGGCTCTCAGCATCGAAGACCCTCCTTTGTGTTTACGTCAGGAAGTCCCTGGGGTCCGTGACGTAACCTGTGAGGGCTGAAGCAGCCGCTGTGTAAGGCGAAGCCAGGTATATCTGCCCTTGTGCCCCATCCTGCCGGGGAAATTCCTGTTCGTCGTCGACACACACACCTGCACCCAAATACGTTTTTGAGATCAGTTAATCAACAAAACCGCTCGCATCAACAAGATATAATTTGTTGAACACTTGCAATTCCCTTTGCATTAAGGAATTCTTTTCATCAGTCATCACTAAATGTTCTACCAAGGGAGCATTTTAGTTTAGTGATTGTAGGTTTACCATAGTTATTCCCAAAAAAATCGGCTCGATTTGGACTAGGAATATAATGCCCATGATTACCCTAGTAAAAACCACCAAAAATGTGAAAATAATTCAAAATTTGTTGTCCTTTAAAATGGAGAGAACAGAAAATTGTCCAGGGTGGCAGAATTCATGATAGCTTATCTTTCAAGAAAGACATCTATAAATTCCAAGTTTGTAAAGTTCATATAAAACAGCTTCCTATTTTACATAAATATTTAAGATTTGAAAGAGAGATATATCTAAAATAAAAATATTTGAAAAGTACTATTGATATGATTGAATCGTGATTTAGAGATTCTTGTTGGGTTTTAATTCTAGTCTACCTCAATTAACTTAGAACTAAAAGACCGTGTTAAATTGAATTGATTTTACAGATATATTTGGCAGCACTTACTATAGTTTCATTCATGCGAGCATATGTATCACGAGGACCACCCAAACAAGCACCGCAGCTAGGACTAGCTGGTGTATCACAACCAGCCTCCTCAAATATCTGTGAGCAAGTTTTGCCACCACATCCTGGTACAGGGATGCTATAAATGTCCATCCACACCTACAAAGATTTAACATTCTTATTATTAAATCCAAACCACAGGATGATCATTTCAGTATGCGTTTGTCTGTTGGCTGCATCTAATCACCTTTTGCGTCACCGGGACAAGAAAAGTGGGAACTTTAACCTTGTTCCCCTGCATTAATGAAAGCAATTTTAGTAAGTCAAGTAGCCATGGAGTAGTATGACTTGAGAATTACCGTAACATGCGATTTAAGTTTGTATATAGAGAAACAGATTTAAATAAATAGGATGTATCAATATGATTCAACAAATAGTGCTGGCTAAATTTGCAATCACTCAGTCACATGAGTCAATCAAGCTGGATGTCTATCACAGTAAGGCAGATTCTAGATCATTATAATTACAACTAATTAGTAAAAATTAACCTCACCATCTCCTATAAACACACAAACTTCCTCACAACAACTCAACATATTGAACTCCAATCAAAGCCTGACCCAATTTGATCATATAATACCCCCAGCACATTTACCCTTTCAACATTCAACGTTTAAAATATTCTAAATGTGACTACTTAAACCACTATTTCCCTTTCTGCATTGATTTCAGCTGTTCATGTACAAGGGGCCAATGAGGTCAACCAAAACCTGGTCCACATCAACACTCTTGAGTCAGAACCTAACAACCCTAGACAGTAACAAATGGATACGAGCACAAACCATTGACATCTCATTATCTACCAACATACTAAATAAACAAAATGACGCTGGTCATATGTCACCATGCAACAAGATTCAAGCTTCTTACCAAAGCTAAGAACACCTTTGCAGCAGCAAAGAAGTCCAGTTTTACCACCAGTACAAGAACCAATATAGACCCGGTCAATCTTGACATCTTTGCACTCTCTTGATAGAGCATTGTTGTCAGGTGAATGTGGCTGCAGGTCCACCAAAATAACAGCTTTGACTGTTTTGTATAATGAAATTGATAAGAGATTGCAAAAGACAACAATCACTACATGAACAAACCTTGGCAACGACTGGCTCCAATTTGGATACATCAAACCGATAGTCACTAACAAATCTGAAAAAAATGTAGTAAATCAAGTATAAGAAGAAAAAAAAGACATCAATAGCTTATGCTTATGCAATTTCAATTTCACTTGTGGATCGTTTTTTTTCTTTTCTCTGTGGTGGCGCAAAGTTTTGGCGTGTGGTGTGTTTTTGTACTTCTTGCTGTTCTGGCATGTTTTGAACGCCTTTCTCCTATTAATGCAATGATACGCAAATCTCTTGCGTATTTGAGAAAAAAAAAACATGACACAAAATACTGAATGACAAGATACAGCATTCCAACCATTGTACATACGCTTAATCATCTTCTAAAACACAATATACCAGAAAAAAGAAACATGGACCACAGTACATCTACATAAGCTTGTAGATCAACTAACCATAGAGGAAAAAAAATAGTGTACAAATGCACAAGGACAACCTAATTTTGCAAATCACCACCTAGTAGGCTCTACATCATTGTGATCGGCTGAAGACAACAAAGAAAAGCAAAGAACCAGTTACTTAAAATATATTTTATCTCCCTACACAAAGAAATATGACATCCTTCTTTTCAGTTTAACTACTCAATATTCAAACTTAGATATAGTATTTCTACATGATTCAAGCAACACGACCTTGATACTTGAGAGCCTTGTTTATCTCCAGTGCAATAAGTTAGATTTCATTACTCTGATATGCCTTCAGTGCAAAACCAGCAAATAGCAGTATCGATAAAACAAATCATGCAGTTTTCTCAGCTCCCCACTCTCATACAGTAGTGCCCTCTTGACAAGAATGCATTTTCTTGTCACCCTAGTAGCAAGCCATCTCTGTCAACAGAAGATCAACACTCACTAGACCCCCTTTGCTCAGAAAATGCTAAAATATGTCTACTGTAAGAATAGACTAGCTGAATCACCAGCATCCAGCATTTTATTTATGATGTTTGACAGTGATTAATATGCAACAAACAGTGGTTCTCTGTATGGAAAAAAACTCTAAAAACTGTACTATGCGCACATTGAAGTATTGCATAATCAAAATGAAAAGAAAAGGTACAGGCAATAATCACCTGGCCTGAGCATCACTATAGACAGGCTCATATTCAACTGATGTCTTGCCCTGCAGTGTACCAGGATGACAGATATGGCATCACAATTATCATGATGTAAAAGTTAGAAATTTGATCTTGCAAACCTTTTTTCTTATTCGAAGCCTAACGATATTGGGGCATTTTATTTGCAAAAGAAATCACTCGTTTTACTACCAACCATTTTAGAGACTAGTAAAATGCCTCAAGATAGTTAAATGTAGTTTGATCAGCAGGCACAACACCATTCTTGCCACCAGCTTCAATGACCATGTTGCACAGTGTCATTCGCTCTTCCATCTAATAAGTTTGAGGAAATATTAGGTTAAAAGCCATGCAAGATGAAAATAATTAATTAACCTAGTTATGAGCATGGAGCATACATTTAGACTTTCCACAGTTGATCCAACAAACTCCATGGATTTGTACGTTGCACCAGATACAGAAATCCGACCAATAATCTGCAATTAGCAATTATCAAGGATGAGCTATTAGGAAATGCCGAAAGAAAGAAAAGTACAGAAAAATATACAAGTATTTTGTAGTCTTACTTGCAAAATCAGATCCTTAGCAAGTAAATAAGGTGGCATTTCTCCATCTAATACAAACCTGATAGTTGGAGGCACCTGAAAATAACCACATTAAGAAAATTTTAATAAAATATAAGTAACACAAAGAATCCTAGAATTCCTATTATAAATGCAACTGTCCTATGGATAGTGCTATTCACATGATACATCCCATATATCTATTATTCTTACGTTTGGATAAAATAATATTCAAATGACGTAGTATGTACACAAAACTAAAAAAATAAAAAATTCTACTGTCAGCACCATAAATCTATCTTGAGTTCTGATTTATACTTGTCAAAAGAGTTCAGCTTGCTGCAATGCCAGTATTACAGAAATATACATAGAACTAACACATCATTCAGATGCAGAACCACGTTTTGATTCATACACTCACTAACCAATATCTCAACCTTCTTTTTCTGTCAAGGCTGATATTTGAATTCTATAACAAAGTAATGATAAATTTCTGCATACCTTAAGAAGAGCCTTCCCAGTGCCCATCACAAAACCTGCATCAGTGTTTCCAATCCCAGTTGCAAATTGGCCAAAGGCTCCAGCATTGCATGTATGAGAATCGGTACCAAGGAGAACCTAGACAACAATTGGATCAGGTTAATCCAGTTATGTGAAACCACAAGTTCCTGCATCAGCAGTCACTGGAGTACCTCTCCTGGTCTGCAATGACCTTCTTGGGCAAGAGCAACGTGGCAAACACCCTTGTAGTCTGGATTTGCCTGCAAACAACACAAAATGCATTTTATTTAAAAACTTCTTCAAAATGAACATGAAAACAGGTTTGATACAAAACAAACAAACTATCAATTGGAGAAAAGATAATGACATGGATCAGCATACTTTAAAATTGCTCAGGTCTTTGATGTCATAGAAGTACTTAATGTTCTGCCCCATACAGAAATCCCTGAGGATATCAACATTCCGGTTTGCACGCTCATCTCTGGTGAAGATGTAGTGGTCCGGGATGATGACGACCTTCTCCCGGTCCCAAACCTTGGCGTCCTCCCGATCCCGATGGTGCCCGGGCCGCAGACGTCGTGCGTCATCAGCACGTCGACGTCCACCCACACGTTTTCCCCGGGCTCCAGTCTGGAGCGCTCCGACGCCCGCGCCAGGATCTTCTCCGTCATCATCATGAAGCTCTTCACCTGAAACCGCACAAACACAGAGTCTCATCTCATTCGCATCGGCACGAGAATCACATCGACAAAACAGCAGCCTGGGTGGTGGCCGCCGTCCCAAATTCGGGGTCGAGAAGCCGTACCGAGCCAGTGGAGACGGCCCGGACCCTTCCCTAAAGCGCCCTCCGCTGCTGCTGCGCCAGCGCCGCGGCGGCGAGCTCGTTCTGCAACAACAGCAAGCAAGGGGGTCAGCATCGCGAACCGCTTCGGGGAAGACGGATACCCGAGGTAGAGGGGGGTGGGGCGCGAGGGGTCGAACCTTGTGGACGAAGGCGGCGGATGAGGCGGCCTTCGCGGCTGCCGCGGCGGCGGCGGAAATGGAAGCCATGGCAGCGGCGGCGCGCGGTGGGGGGCGGCGAAATGGCGAACACCTGTTGTGCGAGGCACGGGACTGTGGCGTCGTATCGTCTGTGTCGCGTGGGAAAGGCGAGCCACAGTGCAACGTGTAGGAGGGGACGTGCGCGACTTCAACCGTTGGATTGAGATCGGACGGCGATAAGCCGGGTTTTTGTGGCAAATGCGGCCTCCTGCATCCATCCATGTCGGTATGAACGGAAGAGCTGGGCTCTATTCTGATTTAACAAGATTTTCTAGTCCCAAGCCGACCTCCTAAACAAGTTCTTCATGGGCCGCCTAAGTCTAGTATTGTATCTACGTATGTGATCAGATAACAAACCTATATCGCCTAAAAAAGGTGGAAAGTATGAAGAAAAAATCCATCAAATTTGACCAAACAAACTTTGATTTTTTTTAAAAAAACTTGACTTCTTTAACACAATGGTCTCCCTTCATACAAGCTTGTTTCTCTTCTATGGATTGAACATCTCCCACTAAAGACAGTGGAATAACATTTTTTTAACTACTAGCTAAATATGCGTGCATTACTACGAATAAAAATGAATAGTACAATAAATGGATTGTGAGTTTTTTTCATTCTATGCACATACTCTAATCATAAATTAGCATTTATACTACACATATATGTGGCATCACCATAGACTTTTCTATAATATTTTTTTAGAGAAGAAGATATTAAAATTTTGTAAAAGCAATATTTTGTGATATTACATAACTTTAAGGGGAGTAGTTGGTAAAAAAATTGTACTAGAGTTGTGGTATGGCATATTCACTGTAAATCTGCCACCAGCATTGTTGTGTAAAAAAAACGAGCATAGTTACATGTAAGATACGCACACAAACAAAACGCTCACAACATATCCCATATACATGAGTATGAATATATAGACGGAGGGTGAAGATAAAAACTGTGAACCTCACGATATTTCTTCTTACAAATATATCCTTAAGTGTATTTCTATTGAACTTGCACAAATATTTAGTTGGATAGCTTCATACATATTCCTTTTGTTTTTCAAGAGAGAGACTTCATAAAGTGGCTGCTAGCTACGTTAGAACAAGAATCTAAACCCTAAAGATTGAGGTAGTTTAAAGTGATCCAATAAATAATATTAGAATTAGAAGGCTGATTTGGGATGGATCACGTCTCTAAACTTATCATCATGGCAACAATACCACACAATGATATAATTACCATCATAAAATATTTATTACTGTTAATACTACATCACACCAACTTAAAGTAAAGTTTTCTTGTATATTGTTGCCCTAGATCGCACATATCCATAATTCTTTTAAAACAGCGGGCTGCTCTTTGTCCTATATACCATATCATATAAGTCAAAATGTGCTGCCAAATAAAAAACTAATTCAGTCAGATTATGTCTCCATAACTACGATATATTTTATTGTGTGCTAAATAATATAATATAGCCACAATAAAATGGGCCCAAATGCATGTGAACACTTTGGAAACCGTAGTTATATATAAGTAAGTGCTTCTACACTCTTCCCAGATAAATTATAAACTAATGAGGCATATACGTATTGGAGAATATATTTAAATAAATAATATGGTAGACTAAAATGGTCAGGTATTTTGTGTTTAAAATAAAATTCAACTATTACATTTTTCTTTTGATTTATTCTTTGAAAGAGTGTGCTGTGAACTTTGCTGAATTCCTTTTTATATTTTTCATGTGATGGCATCATGCACGGCATGTTAGTTCCAACGTTTGATCGTATTTAGTAGAAATTTAAATGAAATGTTATAGTTCTTGCACAAATCCTACAAATTCCACAGTTATAAACAGGACTAAAATGACACCACATAATACCAAGAATAACTTCTCACTAGTAGTCTGGCTTTGCGTTGACTTGGGGTTGACTGATTACTCTCCTTTGTAGGAATGCATTGGTCAGGATTCTGCAGACAAAGCACCTGATACAACGGCATTAGTTTACAGCTTAATCTGCCTTCGTTTTGAGAACACTAGAGTTGATTAGGGTAGAGCAGTTGAAAGTTTGTGTGAGAACTGAAATATGGTCCCTTTGTTTTATTTTTTTAAAAAAGGATTGAAATATGGTTATTCACTCGTGGTATCATGTAATGGCTTGCCACTTGTGCTAAAGCTGGTTTGTCACGTACTGACCTTTCTTGTGTAAAGCTGAATTATATATTTATTACAAGGTGTTATCATCGATCTAAGCTAATCAAAATAATAATATAGAGCATCATATCCAACTGCCACAATGATATATCTAATGGTCAAAACCAAGTAGTTGACTTTAGCCAGTTGATAACATGGTCGAAATTGAATATGAAAACGAAATGATTTTTAACTATGTCGAGATGTTTATCATCTGAGAATATTATCGTTATGTGAGACAAAAAAATATTTGTTATACTATGGATGGGAAAGTGCGCAGTTACCTCATAAGATCATTGTTAATTTTCTACAACTATATAACAAATCGTTTCGTGTTTTTTAGGTCTGACAAGAAGTAGTCAATAGTGGGCAAAAGGCCTTTTCCACTAATTAAATTTGAATAGAAAATTTGTATATTTTTAGTTTAAAAACTTTGAAGTCATACTTTTGCTTTCCACGTCTTTCCTTTGGGCTCATTTCTTAATGCCTCCATCGTGAAGAAAATTATAAAAATTGCCTTTGAAAAAGAAATAACAATATAAAAACTCTTTTGCAAAAGCACACCTGAATAGTTTATAATTTCAGAGAGGAATGGCATGGAGAATGCAGAGAGTTAGGATTCAAATTTTTGTTCTGATCCATATTGTTGAGTTAGGTTGAATATATAAAAGAAAGTAAAAGAAGAAATGAAATATCGTGTACGAGTGCTATTACGTCAGCCATGTCCAAATATACATATAAACAATTTACTAGTAATGTTTTTGAGAGGTAATTTAGAGCACATTCCCTCCTAGGAAAATGATTTACGAATATCTTTATGTTAACCCCCACTAACATATAAATAATTGACAAATATGTTTTCTAAAGCAAGCAATGTGTTAATTGCTTCCAACTATGGTTATTATTGTGGTCAAATATTTCATCTGAAATGTACACAATCTGATACCATTTTTTCAGGCGTTACAACTTTTTTGCATTATAGGTTTAATTTGAGTAGCATTTGGACATGTAGCATTTTGACCAAGTGCAACGATTTATATGCCATATTGTGGATTTTAATTTTATTTGTTTTGATTGTCAGATATGCATAGTAAAACCTTTATAATAAAATTGTACAAGAAACATGCGTAATATTCTGGGAAAGAAACTGTGTTTGATAATGTCTATATACCAACAAGCCTTGCAAACATAGGTAGACTAATTGCAGGAATAATTCAAACACTACAAAATACTCCTCTAATATCTAATTTACATAATTAATAGGGACTTGGCCAAAAAACCATCAAAAAAACCATAAATTAATTCCCTGTCACACCGCATATTTGGAAATTAGCACCACCTAGAATAAAAAAACCTCCCCTACGCAAAACAAAACAAGAAAAAGATTAAACAATAAGCACCACCCTTATTTCGCCTCTTAAAAAACGCCACTAATTTAAACCAATCATCAAACCAAAAACTCTTAAAAATTCCATCAAATTGCCAATTTTTTCAGTTGTTTAAATTAAATTAAACCAATCGATCCCTTTTATTTCCTATCTTGCATTTCCCATCTCCATCCTCCCTCTTCCTTCCCTCTCCCTCTCCTGTATCTTCTGTTCTTGAATTCCTCGCCGGAGAGAACTCGCTGGAGAATTTCTCCGGTGGTCTCTGTGTTTGCACTCCAGGTTGCGTGCTTCGAATTCTGGTGTGGTGGTTCGAGCTCGGGTTTGAATTCGGATTTCCTGGGTTGTTCTTGATCGCACTCGTGGGAAGAAGCAGAGTGATCTCTGATGGTCACGGGCCGAGAAGGGAAGAGGTAAGAGTTATCATGGAACCCGCGACGGAGACCACGGCGGCTGCGCATCCGGAGGTGGAGGCGGAATCGGCGGTGGCAATCTCTCAGCAGCCAGCGCCGGCGGTTCCAGCCGCCGTGGCAGGTACGCCGGCGGCTGGGAGAGGGGAAGGGAAGAGGAAGAGGGGGAGGCCGAGGAAGTACGGGCCGGACGGGAGCCTGCAGCGGCCTCTGAAGGCTACCCCGATCTCAGCGTCGGTGCCGGATGACTCCGGCAGGGGGCAGTACACGCCGGCGGCTGCGGTGGGGGCCGTCATGAAGCGGGGCAGGGTCCTCCCCGTGGGGTTCGTCAGCCGCGCGTCGCCGGTGGCTTTGGCGGTGACGGCCGCCACGCCCACCGCCGCGGTGGTCGTGTCGTCGCCGGCCGCCCAGACGCCGCTCGGGCTGCTAGGTACGGAACCCCTCCCGCCTCAGCTCAATAACTTACCCCTGAATTTTGAGAAATTTTGCGATAATTTTGTCTAATTCAGTTGAAAAGCCGCAACTTTTTTTTGTCTTATTATAAAGATAAGTCTGTTTAGTTGGAGTTTAGTTGGGTGGTGACTCGTGAGAGAGACAAGCTTAGAGGAGAAACCGTCTAGGTAGGTGAACTGAAAGAAGCCTGCAGCTTTCAAGTTGTTCTGCTTGGACCAGTACCAGATGCTACTGGTACCTTGGAGCAGCCTACTGTGTCATGGTCTCAATGGGCTCATGCTTGGGTTTCAGAGTTTGCGTGTCTTATCTGAGGTTTCAGACTTCAGATAATGAGCTGTGATCTCACCCTAGTTATACAAAACTTGATGAATTCGGTAGGCAAGTCTTGTATATATTTGTCAACCTTCAGAAAGACTTAGGTCGAGTTTCTAGGAGAAACAGTAGTGAAACCTTCAGTTAATTATGCCTGTTTAGAAACTCTGTTGAGTTGTGTGAAACTGAAAACCTGCAACAGGCATTTGGGTGTAAATACTTTGAGTTGTGATGAGATGTAGTCTGTTCCACATCTATTTGGTTAGGGTGGCAAGAATAACCTTGGATGACGATGACCGTTATGCTGCTGGTTTTGAATCTAGTGTTTGTCTGGTGTTTTTTAACTGCAAATACTAATTTTTATGCATTAGTTGGACAGAGTTGTTACTTAGGCGATAAGGTGTGCATGCGAAAAAATATTACTAATATTTTGTATGCATCATAGTTGTTGCCAGAAATTGTACGTTCATGTGCGTATGACGATATGAACCTACAATACGTTGAAACTTAATCAACGATTGAATTTTGACTCCATGTTTGATAAATATGAAACGGTTGCAAAATATGCTAACATGATGTCGTGAAAAATCCTCTCAATGCTGATAACCTTTCTATTGATGGGCAGGTGAATTGGTAGCATGTGCTTCTGGTGCAAACTTCACGCCTCATATCATTAACGTCGCTGCGGGAGAGGTAAGATGTCACTGAATGTTGTTTTTTTGGGACATCGGCTTCGATTTTTCTCTAAAAATCAGATGATGTTGTATTCTTTTGTAGAAAAATATTTTAGCACTAAGTAAAAAATATTTTAAACTATTAAAATGATGAGACATAATCGAATCATGATTAAAATCCATAAAGTTGAAGAAAAAAAAATAAAGACATCAAATTATGTGGTGAAATATTTTGATTAAAAAAACATCTCTAGCAACTTTTCCTCTGCTACGGCTATGGCTGGATATGCGCTCTGCGACGAGGAGTGAGAGATTCATGGAGCGCACGACCCTCGTCTCCCGCCACCATGGATGCCGCTAGGTTCGTGGCGCCCCGCTGCCTCCCGTCGTTGTGACACTCCCTCCTTCCCCGAGAGTGCGCTGCCTCCCGTCGCCGTGGAGCTCACACGCAGCGTCTCGACTTCAAGCATGGTGCTGCCAAGCTGTTACTCAGATGGGATTCCCATGACGGAGAGAGAGAGTATTGGATAGGAATGGAGACGCTGCGAGGAGGAGAACGAACGGACGAGAGATGAGTGCTCGCTAGACCGAGAGGATAAAAGACGACGTGGAAAGGAGAGCGGCCATGTCGATGTGAGAAAAGTCATTTCATGGCGGGACCCACTGGCCACGGATGGCAGGTGGGACGGAGTGCCCGATTTTCCTTCATGGATCGGGCGACCGATACGGAGCGTTCCCGTCTTTGTGTTTGCTCTTCTTGCTCTCCCAGTCTTAACACCTTTGCCTACTAAATTTGCTTGTATGGTGTCACCAACTTAATTTTGCTACGCCAGGATGTTAATATAAAGGTCATATCTTTCTCCCAACAAGGTCCAAGGGCAATTTGCATTCTGTCTGCTAATGGGGTGATTTCAAATGTTACATTGCGTCAGCAAGATACTTTAGGTGGTACAGTGACTTATGAGGTTTGTTCTTTTCACCTCCAAATTAATATTCATGTTTCCTTTTGCATTTCCTTGCTCTGCTTCTACAATACGCAAAACGGATATATCACTTGCATTTTGTTTATGAACTGAAAAGGACAGTAGATTGAATTTTCTTATACTAGCCATATTACACTATTTAATGATTATATTGGTCTCTCAAGTTCATTATTATTTGTCCCTTCAAGAGGCATATTTTTGTTCTGGAAATTACCATCATATAGTTTGTCGCATATTGTTAATGAAACCTTTTACCCTAAACCATCTTTTCGATAGTCTTATGGTGACTTTATGGTCCTGGCAAATATGAATTGCATGCTACATGTAAAACTGTGGAGGAAATAGTTTGAAAAAAAATGTTGATCGCCTGAATGATATGGAGTCAAAGTTGAGTGGCATAAAAGTTTTGGTATAGTGAGTATGCAAGCTGAGGATTTTATGCGCTTCAATTAGCTGAACAAAAGCTGCAGTCATGTGGTTTTCAGCATACTGTCCCTGTTCTAGCATGTGAAAACTGGTTTTTCTTTAATCCTAGTTCTCCAGTTAATCTGGGCATGAACTGTAGCCTTAAACCAGATCAGTTCACAAAAAGAAATCAATAACCAAAGAGATTCCTATGGAGAATTGGAGGCATTATAACTTTCTAAAGGGTGAAGCAATAAGTAAAGACACAGTTTCCTTTTTTCAGTCTTGATTTTCTTTTTTTTTTTGGGGGGGGTACAATTTCGATAAAAAAAGCATTAAGATCAGCCTTACTGGCAGCAATGATGAATAGTTTAAGGTCTATGTTTTAGTCCAATGAGAGTGTCAAACAGTAAAAGCAGTGAACGGCTAGTGCTTCATCAGTTCCTCCACTAGGGTGGAATTGCACAATGGATGCAGTTATCAGAGGTTCAAAGCATAATAATAGACTACTGTACTGTGTACTCCTGAATGCCAGTAAAATTTGGCCACTTCGCCCCAGGAGTGTACAAGTTACAATAAGAGAAAATATCCGCTACCTCGAGGGCAGATGATTTTCTTAGAAAAAAAAGAGTAGTTGAAAAATCAAACAGTGTACATTATATGTCATAATATACAATTCACGTTATTTGACTTGAGTATATGGGTCTAGTAATAGTCATGATCAGGACTTCTCCTTGACCCAAAATAATGTTTGTTCTCCACTCTACTTACATGATGAAAGGAAAAAATGCAAGGAAATTAGGTGGAGACTAACAGGAGGCCACCTGAAGAACTTACATGGAAAATATGTGTGTATTTCATAGTATGTACATATGGATCCAGACGTACGTTGTCAGTACTTAACAGTGGAAAAAGTGTGCCTAATGTATATATAGACAATGGAAAATTTCCAATACCTAGCTTTTCCACACACACATATGTACATTTTGAACAAACTTATCAAGTCTAGCCTGCAGTACAATTGCTCTGTTTATATACTGTACGTGCTAATGACTGATCAACTAAACAAATCCTTGTGAAATGTTCATTTCAATCATGTATGTGTGCCATGTTTATTTTTGTATCAAAGAACTTCATTAAATTTTTTCTGTCTAAAATTCTAACCGGTCGATGTGTTGTCAATTTAATCAGGGCCGGTTTGAGCTGCTCTCCTTATCCGGATCATTCACGCCAACTGATGGCGGTGGAACGAGAAGCCGCTCCGGTGGAATGAGCGTCTCACTGGCGGCCACGGATGGTCGTGTCATCGGAGGTGGAGTTGCTGGCCTCCTTGTGGCTGCAAGCCCTGTTCAGGTGAACTATTTTTTAGCACATCTATCGCGAAATATTGCTTCACATTTCTAAAAATATAATCACTAAAAAACATTTTTAATGTATTGTTTAGATTATTTGTTCGAACTATTTTGTTAGATTTATAAATATATAATATTTAATTTATCCATTTCTGGATAATCCATTTAGAACGTTACCTCGTATTCTAGGGTCGTATGTTATAAAGTAATAGATAATAAATAAAACTGAGTGCATAATAATTATTCAAGAACAGAAATAAATAAATTAAATATTAGAAAAGCTAAAAGGATGATTTATAAAAGTTTTTTTAAAAAATGTTGATAAAAATGTTTTGTAAAAATCGTAACGTTAGAAACCTGGGAAGAATGTCCGTCCGTCATCCATTATTAAAAAAAGCGTGTCCTTTGTACTTGATATTCAGATTACTCAACAAAATGACGTACTCATCCATGCCTGCTTGCTTTTGGCAACAACCTGACTGAGTTGAGTGATTGCCGTTCAGGTTGTGGTAGGAAGCTTCCTGCCGAGCTACCAGCTGGACCAGAACGTCAAGAAGCCCGTCATAGAGATCGTGACAGTGCCGCCGCCGCCGACGACCGTCGGCTTCACCATCTCCAGTGGCGATCACAGGGAGAACTCCTACGGCGGCAGCCAGCACCGCTCCGGCGCGGCGGCGACGACGGCGAAGGCCAACTCCACGTCGGCGTTCAGGGTGGAGAACTGGACGGCGCCGGCGCCGCCGGCGCCGGAGGCGGCGAGGACGAAGACGCCGTCGTCGGAGGCCAAAGTACCTGTCCCCGGAGCCTGACGAAGCTCTGCATAGTGGCATTGTGTTGCAGTTTGTTAGGTCCTGAAATGGATGTGCAGAGATGAAAATTTCCGTACCATCGATCAGTCGTCGTCAGATCATCAGCAACCCGTATGATTAAATCAGTGATGCAATTAAATGTTAGTGGAAGAAATTATCACACCATTCCTCGTGGACTGGTTTATACATTAATCTGTGCTTAATTATGATCAGGCAGGGACAGTGGAGAAATATAATTAATTTCTCTTGTGGTACTACTATTCTGTTATGCTTTTGGGAGCTAATGATGTACTTAACTTGCATGCAGGTGCTGAACAGCTGCCCTACCTGTGAAGTTTATGATAAGTTCAGTTAGTTCCCATAGTTTTGTTGCTGCTAATTAACTGAACTGATACTGTGATAGCAACCGAAGCCACATCTGTGATACGAAACCACTTAAATCCAGCCCTTCTTCAGTTTTTATGCTTATCCGTATAACTTATTAGTAATTTTTAAACTCTTTTTCTTAGGAGCCGCTTGGAATTATCTCTAAAAAAATCCAGCATTAAAAAATTATCTCTATCTTATTCTCTTATTTTTAAGCTCTTTTTCTTAGGACTGTTTGGGAGCCAGCCGCAGGCCAGGCAGCTAAGCATGGCCTAGTTTTCTCTTCAGTATTTCAAACACAACCGCACGAGTTATAGATAGGTACATGCATACATACGTTCAACTAATTTATACTCCCTCCATTCTGTTGGGTAGTTTAATTTTGAACTATGTAATGTGAAATAAAAAATAGAGAGTATTTATAAACATGTTCACATTTCTATCCATTCTACCCCATTTACGTATACCCACAACTTCGTTACCATAACCATAGCTGATTATTCTAGTACTTGGTCCCATTTCTTTTGTCCTAGATGAATGGACAATAGTTTGTCTGATTTTGTGATAATATTTGAGGGTATAAACAAATAAATTAACTGTTATAAAAAATTAACTAGAAACTTATACATAGAAAACTCTAAAAATCATAATACTTAGAAGCTTAGAAAACGCATTCATGATAACCTATAGGAGGAAAAGAACTGGACCTATGCTCACCGATAGAGAGTCAGGAAGGAAAAAAGAGCTAGCTAGCGGATAAATTAATATCGATATATATCCATCGACCATCGGTTGATTGATGCGTGTTCCGGGAAATCGTTCCTAGCTAGCTGTGTATGAATGACCTAGCGCATAGGAAATTTGGTTTGTCAGATTGCTGAATCATGCATGCAACTTAACGATCGATCGATAAATGCCTCGCTCGATCTAGCTATATCTAGGACTTTCTGCGTCCATAGTTGTTTTTTTTTTTGAAAAAGCAAGCGCTTAACTTTTTCTTTCTAGGTGCTGGAATAATTAATAACTGAGCAAACACTCAATCTTCTGCAGGTAGCAGCTCGATCAGCTCGTAGAAAAAGAGAAGAATATAAGTCCACAATAAAGAAGAGATCTACAGCTAGCTATCATCTGTGGACTGGACGGCTAGCATATATGCAACCAAGATCGTTTGTATTTCTTTTGTTTTGGCAAAAATTCCGAATTAAAAAGGAAAAAGACGATCTCTTCCTTCCTATAGATTACCAAGAAATAGTGATCTTTCTCTATAGATAGAAAAGGAACAGGTAGCATCACGGCAACAGCCTGGGGTTGAACTCGTTAGCCAATTAAATATAATCCTGGCACTTAATTATTAGTTAACTAAGTTCTGAAAAGTAGAATTCAAGTCCGGCGAAGTTACACGCTAGCTGCTGCATGGATCATCCGTTGTGCAAGTAGGTTGCAAATTTAGAACAGTCCTTCGCGTCTTGTTTTCATGCCTACAAGCTAATAAGTCATCGACGATAGTTACTACGTACTAGTAGCTAAGATGAAGCTACTGCCGGCCTGCAGCTGGGTCTCTGCGTCTCAGCTGCAAAACAAAATGAGACTGATACTTTTCTTGTTACCTACTAGCTAGGGATCAAGTCAATTTTCACCCCTCATCGATCGGTTCGGCATCCATGCTAGAATATAGTGCTAGCTAGTAATGAGGGCAAATTTTAGAAAACCATCGAAATTACATAAAACTTCAGTATTATAACTCGGGATGCATACCCCTAGGTATTATGTACAGTATGTATTTATTAATTCAAATATAAAATATAAGCATCTATGGAATTTTCAATTATTGATTTCTTGATAAAGGTTGTTGGTCTCTTCACTCCTTTGAATTATTGTTTTAGATATGGTAAAATTATTTGAGATTTGAACAAATGTGAGGTTTCACAAAACTCATAGACCATAAGGCCTTTTAATTATTGTTTTAGATATGGTAAAATCAATTGAGATTTGAACAAATGTGAGGTTTCACTAAACTCATACACCATAAGGCCTATATATGATTGTAGGTCACAAGTGATTTTATACATTTAATCATAAAACATAAGGTAATTGAAATTTACTCAATTGTTAAATTAATGTTTTCATATATACATGCATGAAATTAATGATTTAATAAAATAGAGGGTGTCCTATAAAATTCGTAATTGTACGGTCGTTTAATGAATGAACGACAGATATGTGTAATTTTCTACTGGGAGCACATTCGATTGCTATTATAAAAAATAAAATCAAGTGAATGATCTACAAAACTATAGAAATCGCTATGCTATTATATTACAGTGCTGGTCTATATATATAACAACAGATTATATGTGTATAGTCATTATGTTCTTTTTCTGATTAAGATATAAGTTTTATCTTTTTATTAATATATTTTTAAATTACGTTTTCTTTAAAATATTAAATAAATCTATTTTTAAGTTTATAATAATTAAAATATAATTAATTATATGCTAATAGCTTTTTCGTTTTAGTTGTGTATTTAGGTTGAGTTTAAAAGTATGTTTGGAGCGAGATTTTTCATCACACCCAAAATGAGACAATATATTAGTGTATAACTAATTGATTATTAATTATTATAAACTAAAAATAAGTTTATTTAAATTTTTAAAAGAAACTTCTGTATATATATATAATACACGTTATTAGTTTAGAAAGCATGCTGACAAAAAAAATATTATCTTAAACTTATTTTAGAACATGCCTTAGTCGCAGGGCCTAACATATTAGTTAATTTCACGATCTATCTATCCCTTTACAGCGGACGGCTGCTATAGCTAGAATGCCGGCAGAAGCAAAGAAATGCGATTGCTCAGAAATTCTACATCGTTTGTGTGTGTTGTGTGTGCACACCAAATTTCCTGCATGCATTCCATCGACGCAGTACAACGATCATAGTGGACTCTATTATTTTTTAACGGGATAGAATCAGCTCCTCCGTTTTTCAAAAGACAGCTTGTTTTATTCTTGACAAATTAAAAAAAATTATTCCAAAATGCTCATCATGTTTATTTTTTTAAAAGAAGCATAATACCATATATACACGTAGACACTCATCCCTACCCTATCTAACCCTTTCTATACGAGCTTCCTATGAGAGAGACTGAGCCGGTGTGTTTGTTTTTTTATTACAGCAAAGATGCATACTCACACACCACTAAGCAGCATGCATGCACACTATACTCGAAGAGACGCGGATGCTATCGGCAACTGTATGAAAGTGCATTTGCCATCTGCATAACATTTTATGCTGCTAGAATTTAAATCCTATAGTCATCTGGGAAAACAAAATTTCAGCTACAGTGGCTACTCGACTCGATTCAACTCATCACAACCTTTCAGTTTATTTAGAATAAACTATAGTTAAAACCAATAAAAATCTCTAAATCACGATTTAGATATATCAATATCTACTTTTTTCAAGTGTTTCTATTTAAATACAAATTTTTAATTATATTTTACTTTTTCAAAAAAAAATTATTATCTACCTTTATTAGTCTTAATCTTTCTCTATCTCTTTTGACTTACCATTCCATAATGTAGTGATATCTCTAAAATCTCTTTTGGACATGGTCAAACCAGCTCAACCGATATTATATAAGCTTTTATTCAATTGGTGCTATCGCTAGTAGATCATGTATTTTCTCATTCTGGATTCGATTCATTCTTATTTGACCATAAATCTAACGTAACATACGTATTTCTACAACACTCAGCTGTTGAATATGACGTCTTTTTATAGGCAATCATTCTGCTCTATATAGTATAGCAACTCTAATTGTCGTTTTATAAAACTTGTTTTTTAACTTCTGAGTTACCCTCTTATCACAAAGAATGTCAAATGCTTGGTGCCACTTCAACAAGTCCGTTTTAATTCTATGGCTAACGTTCGCATCAATATGTTCATCTATCTGTAGTATTGATTTTAGATATTGAAAATTATTTTTCTTAGCCATCACTTAGTCTTCTAAACTCATATCTCTCTTTTCGTGTGTGATAGTGATAAAATCACACCTTAAGTATTCAGTATTAAGTTTTGTTTACTCTAAAATGACTCAAGAGTCTGCTGCTACAACTATAATTTTCTATTTACTCTTGCGTAGCTCTTATCAATTAACACTATATTATCTGTAAAAAGCATACAACAAAAGATATCTACTTATATATTTCTCGTAACCTCATCTATCACCAATATGCATAGGTAATGACTCAATACTAATCCCTGATGTAGTTATATTTTAATTAAAAAATAATCTATATTATTATTATTTATTCAAATACTACATATCACTTTATGTACAGTAGCTAAACATATAAAAATCAAATCAAGTGTGAAATCAAGAGCAAAGCTAGCAGATAAAGAGCCTCTTTGATTGGTCGAGGGCTGATTATGAATCAAAATAGACAATAAAAAAATAATTTATAGATAAAAATTTTCCATACGTATCATTAGCAACATATAATATAAAAAACCACATTAAAAATAATTAAAATCAAGTTTTAAAATTAAAATCTTGGTAACGGGTGATTCTTGCTGGGCAAACGATGAGGCTAAAACCCAAGGATGTCTTGGGCTCACTGACAGGTAGGGCCAGCTCTAGAGGAGAAAGCCAAAGCGTGCGAGGCCCCAGGCACTCTGCTACTCTAGTCTACCGGACGACTACTCCCAGCCCGCGACCCTCCGCGATGCTTCCTTTACATGCCATGCCACGTGGCGCTCCTCCATTGGCTGCATTGAGCGTGGTTTGCGTCATCGCTGATCGCCCACGGTCCGGGGCGGCGGATGCCCACAGAATAGAGATGCGCGTCGCGTTGCGCGTGCGTGCGGCACGCACAACGTGCAAGGGTCCTCCATGGAAAGGAAACATCGCAGTTGGAAAGAAAACATTACAGTATAAATAAATTGCCATGTATGTATATAAGTTTGATATAAGTATTTAAATTCATAGATAGAGTCCACCACTACATAAAAATATTAATCGCACATCCGGTAAATCCTAATTAATAATCTTATTTGTTGTCATATTTTAGCAAAATCATAAGTAAGAGTGCTGACCAAAACATATGCAAGAGTAGTACTCGTACATGTTTATATACCATGAAAAAAAATATAACGAATCACATGCCACAATGAAAATGTCAAGTACTACATGTTTGTACATTTACCATCTAAGCCCAATGTCATACTATTAATACAACTGAACAACAGCAGTACGTAATGGCTGCAAGACGACTCGATTGAAAAAAAGGTCAAACGCTACACAGTTCTTCAAAAATTACTCCTTGTTGAAAAAGCGCACGACACGCAGTCGCATACTCTTGTACAAGTATTCCTACGTGCTATCAGTGTCAATGCTTGCGAACTATAGAAGCTTCTGGACCGGTCGCGAGGCGCCGTGAGTACCCGCGTAATAACGCACCGAGCCTTCCCGAAAACTACCCAAACAATACCGGCCCGTTTCCTTGCTCGAGAATCCACTCGCGGGTGCGTTTGCGTGCACCCCCACACGCACTATATAAACCCCGACCTCCCCCTCGCATTCTTTTATCCGACGATTCGAAATTCGAAGACACACAAGCGAAAGAAAAAGGAGAAAAAAAATCCACACACGCTTTGCGTGCGAGGCGAGGCGGTTCGATTCGAGAGGGGAGAGAGAGATGGACGCCTTCTACTCGACCTCGTCGGCGTACGGCGCGGTGGCGAGCGGCTGGGGCTACGACTCGCTGAAGAACTTCCGCCAGATCTCCCCCGCCGTCCAGTCCCACCTCAAGCTCGTACGTGCCGAGTCCCCTCCTCTCCCACTCCCGCTCCCTTCGCTTTTTGGGGGATTTTTTTTCTTGCGGGGGCGGTTTGGCCCCCTGCGCCTGGTTAGTGGTTAGTGTTTTTGTGCCTAATTTGTGAATCGCCAATCGTGCTGAGGGAATCGCTGCGCCTGTGCTATGAAATGTGGCGTATGTAGTTAGCTTTTGAAAACTAGTCTCGTTGGTTTGGAGAAATAGACAGGGAGATTAGTCTTCGTTGGTTTCGAGGATTAGATTTAGGTATTGTTAATGGTTGGTTTGGATAGTTTCTGACGGGACGCGTACCAATCCACGCTAACTGTTCAGAAAATGCGACAAACTCCGCTCGATTGGGCATAAATTTTGTTCACAGATTTTGTTTGATTCGGTAGTTGTCTATAAATCCATGCAGCAGGTAGCACTGCAACTCTGCAAGTCTGAATGTTCCTATAAACTTATAGACTGTTCATGTTCGAAATATGCCTATGCCCTATCAGCCGGATTGTTTTTATGCCTTATTGCACTATACTTGATTTTTTTTGCTTCTTACTGACATGCATGCGTCATTATCAGATTGGGTTTAGTGGTTGCAATAATGGCTTGAATCTGCCTGCAGGTTTACCTGACACTATGCGTCGCACTGGCCGCGTCGGCGGTGGGCGCATACCTGCACGTCGCCTTGAACATCGGCGGGATGTTGACCATGCTCGGGTGCGTGGGGAGCATCGCCTGGTTGTTCTCGGTGCCTGTCTATGAGGAGGTTTGTCTCGCCTTCTTGTGCCGACCTTGATAACTCGATTGCTTCCTCTAGAAATTCAGTGGAAGTTTGGTTTAATGACAATGTCAATTACATGGTGTGCTGACTTTTTTATGTCTTACACTGAGCAGAGGAAGAGGTTTGGGCTTCTCTTGGCTGCTGCCCTGCTGGAAGGGGCTTCAGTTGGGCCTCTGATCAAGCTTGCTGTAGACATTGACTCAAGGTAAATGATGAGCTTATCCTACTTGTTTAAAAAATGGCCCATTGCTATGCAGCGATGTATTGGTTCATTTTGTTTGATCATGATTGGTGGATTTAGAAGTAACTTGGAAAAGTAAATGACATGGTGGACAAACAAGTTGGTGATAACGGTTGACTTGTCAAGGATTGAGTGTGACATGATGCTTGTGGGATTTACCGTGGTTCAAAGACCTGTGAATCATTGTCTACTAGTGTCCGGTTGTTCTTGGAAGCATTAAATGGGTTCAGATGTGATATAGTGGTCAAATTCTGCTTGTGAAATTGGACTTTAATATCTTGTATACCTTTTTTCCTTAAATAACTTCTACAAGAACAGAAGTTTGCCAACCATGATAATAGAGGTATTATAGTATGGGTAAATAGATTGCATGGTGGTATTGTAGTTTGGGTGTCCTGCATAGTGGTATTATAGTTTGGTAAATGCATCCTGCATAGTAGTGGTGTTATCATTAGTTAATTTGTTTTAAAATTTGAAGCTGGTGTTCGTGATGTACTCATGACATAAGAGATTTTTGCATTCAGTTCTACAATATTAATTCAGAGCTTCAGGGTATGCTGTCAATTTTAGTTAGTATTAGTATCCAAATAGGCCCTTTCACATTTTTGCTTCTGTCATGTCTGTTAATACTTACTCTCTTCATTCGAAAATGTAAGAACAATAGGTATTACATTTCGTTAGGACAAGACTTGAACTAACAATTACTATTTTAGGATATATTTTTTGAGATACAAAAACAAAAGTACTTGTGATTATGTTTTTTATCACATAAATGATATATTAGTAAAGTAATTGTTAATTAAAATCTTGTCCAAATAAAATAAAATACGCCTTACAGTTTTTAACGGAGGGAGTAGCTATGTTGCTTTTCGCATTCCTGCCTAATACTATTAGTCTATTGGATACTTTCCTCTAGATTTACTAAGTCTAGGACCGCACTACCTAATTTTCCAATTAGTAGTGTTAGTCTTGTGGATATTGTCTTCTGGTTTGTGTTTGGGCCCTTTTTCTTTGTGTACTGGGCTGCTTTTATTTTCTGAACGATGGTGAAGTCTGAGCACCACATTAACAGATATGCAGTATTTATTATTTCTGTCTGTCTGTGTCTTGTGACTGTCAAATTCGTTTTTAACTATGCTAGGAGCATTTCTCTTGTTGATCACCTTGACTGGAATGTTTTTCTTTTTCGTTGACTGACATTATATGCCTGTTCTGTGTCACCAGCATTTTCGTGATAGCATTTGTTGGAACTGCCATTGCGTTTGGGTGCTTCACTTGCGGCGCCATTGTGGCCAAGCGGAGGGAGTACCTCTACCTTGGTGGTTTGCTCTCTTCTGGCCTCTCCGTCCTGCTCTGGCTGCAGTTTGCCGCGTCCATCTTTGGCTACTCCACCGGCAGCTTCATGTTCGAGGTGAGATACTGGAGCCTTGTTCTCGTCCAATTCAAACAAAACATATACCTGTCCTTTGAATGAACAATGATACACTTGTGGTTTCTCCTGCAGGTTTACTTTGGCCTGTTGATCTTCCTGGGGTACGTGGTGTATGACACGCAGGAGATCATCGAGAGGGCTCACCACGGTGACATGGACTACATCAAGCACGCACTCACCCTCTTCACTGACTTCGTGGCCGTCCTTGTCCGGATCCTCGTCATCATGGTTAGTACATGACCCAGCTTACTGCTCAATCTGCTCATCATGCGCCATACGCATTGCCTCGATTCGGTTTGATTTGGCTTTTGAAATGCTGACTGACGATGAACGCCCGTGATATCTCCGTTGTAGCTCAAGAACGCGTCTGACAAGTCGGAGGAGAAGAAGAGGAAGAAGAGGTCGTGAGTGCTCTCGTCCTGCTCTGCACATAGAACAGCCACCGCGGCTACTGGGTGTTGTGGTGAAAAGTTCTTTACGTTTTGTTGATACGGTGCGTATCTGGTCAAGTATGTTGTAGTAGCTTTGCAAATACTAGCATGCTACGGATTTTTCTGTAATGGTCGCGTTGATCAAAACATGAGAACACGTCTTCATTTGCGACGAAGTTGTTTACCTTTTGGTGATTGACCCCCTCCAACTTCTTTCATTGTCTAAATTTTGACGATTGATAATTCATTGGGATTTAAGCAATCCCCAACGAATTGTGTGGTTTCGTCCGGTGCCACGGCCACGGGTGGTTCGTGTAATCGAGTTACATTGATGCGGACAGCAAGATTTGCCGCGGGCTTGAATGCTACAAATGACACTACACGATGCGCGTCTGCATTTACCCCATCTCGACGTAGAATTAACGCCGGTAACGTGCTGCAAATTTCGTTCAAAAAATTATGTAACTAGCACGCTTCGTTTGACGCATCTTGTTTTAACTGGAGTCGGTCAAATTGATGCATCCTTTAAACTTTTGGATATCAGTGAATCGATTTATATCTCGGTGAATCACGGTGGCAACATATCAAAAGCTTGGAGTGCTAGCTAGCTAGAATCTCAAGAGATGACCCTTCTATGTTATGTTATATTCAGCTATTTAGATTGTTAAAATGGATTATTTACTCTACGTTTTCTCTATACTATGTTATATTTAGTTTAGATCGTTAAAATGGATTATTTACTATACGTTTTAAAAAGTTTTCTCAATAAACATTTATTTATTAAAAATATTTAATTATTTCTATAATTAAATTGATAATCTACAGTAATTTACTCAATAGTCTAAATTAAATGGGCTCTATTATTCACGTGAAACTTGCTATTAAAATTTTCAATTCCACCCACCAAAGGCCAAAGCTTACTGCTACCACACGACCAATAGTAGATATAGGAGCAAGCGGAAAGAGCAAACACTCCCCGCCGCTCGCGCCACTAACCGTAACACCTTCACTCCGCCCCACGCAACACGGGCATGGAGAGGAGGAGGACAAGGGGCAGCAACAGCAAGGGCGCCGCGGCGCCCGCGCCCAAGGTGGTGGCCGTCCTCGCCGGCCTGCTCGAGCGCGCCGCTGCGTGGGGCGACGCCGACGCCGACACCACCGAGGACGGCCGTGGCGGCAGCACAACCACCGCGGCCTCGGCGGCGACGGCGTTCCGCGGGCGGACGAGGCCGGAGATCAGCGTGCGGCGGTACGCGGAGCGGATATACAGTTACGCCGGGTGCAGCTCGGCTTGCTTCGTGGTGGCCCACGTCTACCTCGACCGCCTCGCGGGGCGGCCGGAGGAGGAGGAGGGAGAGTCGTCGCCGGCGCCGGCGGCGGTGTGCGTGGACTCGTACAGCGTGCGCCGGTTGCTCATCACCAGCGTCATGGTCGCCGCCAAGTTCATGGACGACATGTGAGTATCCAACATTCCATTCTCCACTCCATTTCTTTGGCAATTCGTGCCTCAACTCTGTCATTTTTACTGCCACTTTGCGAATACCAAATTAAACTAGAGCAGAACTTGCCTGCCACTAGAAGGAGAATCGAGAGCACGGAAGGATTTAACACCATGCACATGCCAAAGTTGACCGGTCGGCAGCAAGAACCAATAAATCGCAGTACTAGCAAGAATACACCAATGCAGCTGACATTTTGCAGTACGTACACGAACCATGTGCCATGCGTGCCATCAGGCGTGAAATGGGCAGTCGATCGAACAAGCTTATCGATCTGTGACCTGTCGGCGCAGAGTAGTAGAGCAAACGAGAGGATAAAAAGAACCTACTGTGTTGTTGTTTGTGCCCTTGTGTGTCGGCAAAGGCAAGTCAAGCCGGTGCTCCGGTGTGGGATCCGACATGGCTTAGCTATTACTCCATTATGATGCATTTAGGCCATTAGGTTAATTACTCATGTGGCATCAATCTTATCCTGTACTCATTATCCAGTAGTACATAGCAGTAGATGGTTGCTGATCGAGCTGGATTGCAGCCAACTGAGGCAAGAAACGCACGTTCTAACTGACTGCATCTTTCTTTCTCTGAAGATGTTAATCCGTTTCTGGAGTATTGTACGTTTTTTGGTGCTCGAGATCGATTAGTTGCTTAGTTAAGCAAGAGACGGCACGGCCGGCTGGTACGTGCGGTTGGGATCTCCAGCTCGTCTTTAGGCAGTTCCTCTCCCAGACAGCACGACAGCCGATCAGTGTTGAACCCGATTGCTCACCTACCTACCTCACACCCGCTAACTACTTAACCAATAATCTTTTCTTTTTTAAGAACTTCTTAGTCATTTTAACTACTAATATTAGCTGCGTTCTGTATTAATCAATGGCTACTCGATTTGTTTAATTGGTTGGTAAATCCATTGCTAATTGTATTTTCTTGATGTGATACATGTGCAGACACTACAACAACGCCTACTTCGCGCGCGTGGGAGGCGTGGAGGTGGCGGAGATGAACGGCCTGGAGCTGGAGCTCCTCTTCGCGCTGCGCTTCCGCCTCAACGTCACGCCGGCGACCTTCTCCACCTACTGCGCCGCGCTCGAGGGCGAGATGGCGGCGGGCGACCCCCTGCCGTGGCCGCTGTCCTCGCCGTCGGCGGAGGAGGAGGAGCGTCAGGCGCCGCGACGAAAGGACGGCATCACCAACAAGGCCGCCGCCGTCGCCGCCGTAGACAGATCGGCGCTGCTCACGGCTGCTCATCGCAGAGTTGTAGTAGAGATCACCCAATGACGACACGGCAGAAGAAGCCATAATTAATGGGCACGGCCTTCCTGGGATTAATTCTTTCATCTATTCTTCGTTTTCTTCTCTCCCAAATCTGCCTCGTGGTGATCAGTGATCACGACTCACGAGCTGTTGTTGCTTGCCATTGGCATTCATCATTTTATGTATAGCAAGATGTTGCATGTGCGCCGGCTAACCCGTGGATGATCATCTTGATTTCTCGATTGAATTAAAAAAAAAAGAAAGTTATAGGCCGGTAGGCTTATCAGTGACAAAAATAATTTATAAATAAAATTTTTATAAATATGTCCTTTGAAAGTCGTTCCGAAAAAATAAACTACGATATTAAAAAAAACAAAATCAACATAAAAACTTAAATTTTAAAATATAAATTTTAGTTGAGGAACATGGAACGAGCATCTCGACTGTAGAGGATCCTCATCATTCATCAACGAGGAAAAACAATTGTGTCCTGGTATCTAATCCATTTAATTTTCTATGGCCCAAAATTCCGGACCATTTCTGAGAATGGGTCGAGAATTAAAATCCTGGCTTGTATCATGAATGAGCCGGGAATAAAGTCGCTGCCCATGTCGTGTGTAGAGTCAAGAGTCGCCAGTAGTCGTCAGAAACCCACGCGACCAGTGGCGTCAGTTCACTCGCTTCGCTTGGAGATCGCTTCGGCTTCGATTCTCCGCCCCGAAAGCGACAAAACCCCAACGGCGATGGCTGTGCCCGAGGAGGTCGCCGCCGACGCAGCCGACGCTGAGGTTGAGGTGGAGGAGGAGGAGCCAGAGGAGGTGGAGTGGCTCTCGTCGTCCGAGTCGGAGCCGGAGCACCCGGCGCTCAAGCAGTGGACCCCTTCATCACCCGACTCGGCACATGAATCTGAGGCAACCCTTTAAAAGAGGAATGCCAGATCAGCACATTTGCATTTTGTGAAAAAAAAAACATATTCAACTTTTATCCCTCACATATTGATTTTCTAGGCTCTTCTGTTTGCCTGCCTTCGCTTGAATCTTGAATGTACTAGTAATCTTTGGAAACTCATGCATCTCTAGTGAGTTTGGCTTATTTAAAGTGCGCACTTAAGTCAAGCATAATATTGTCTCAACTGTTAATCTGGGAAGATCAACACAACTGCATCTCTGAACTTAGTGTCAAATGATTTTGGATGCTCCTAGTAGACTACAAAGTTGAATGCCCTCTCAATGTCTATGTTCATCTCCTATGTCAAAGCTCAATATTTTCTCTCTAGAGTGGGGCACATAAATAGTCCATCTTCCTGCAAGTATATCAACTTGTTAATCTAGAATTAGATTCACATATGTATGATTATATGTACAATGCACTAATGAAAAACAAGGGAATCGTCAGATTTTGGTGTGATAGTCTGTTGATTACTTCTGACCCAATCTATTGCTTCAATATCATCTTACATGTACCTGTTTTTGGAATACATATTAGTTCCAAAGTTGCTCCGTTCTGTGTTTGTCTGAATTCTATCTGAGTAAGAATATTTATATTTCAGATTAATTGATTAGTTTGCTTGAGCTCAATGACTCATTTCTGCAAATATGCAGGCTCAATGGGATATGTTTGTTCAGTTTGTTTATCAATATTTCTGCAAGTATCATAACAAGTGTTCGACCTGTGGTTATGTTATTGTTGCTTTGTGTTTCTATTCTTTCGACTTTTTCCTGAGAGCTTTAATTTGTTTCAGTAAGAATCAGCTTGTTTGCTTGTTTAATTTGATGTGCTTCGTTCACGGGTCAGAATTCAACCGTGTTACTTAAATTCCATGCCTGATCAAAGGCGGTAGTTCTACAGATGGCGAAATATCAGACTGCGAACTTCTCTGTATGTTGTCCACAGGTTCGCTGATGTGCCTTTTAAGAAACTTTAGTGCCACTTACCTGCTAGTTAAAACATCTCATCTGTAAAATATAGACTACTTCATCTGTATTAGCAAACCCCAGAAATGCATTATGCGTTAATGACGATGGCATGCACATACATCGCACGCCATATCTGGTCTAGTTTCAAATTTTAACTACCTTGTGTTCTCATGGGTGCATAGGTTGTACATGCCCGCTCTTTGTTCCATTCTGAAATGTGGTTCATTTTCCAGGAACATCTATCCTAGCATTTTAGCCTCAATGACGTGCTCTTAGATATGATATCTGATGCTGGATCATCCTGTCGCTAATTTCGACAGGTTCAGCAGCTACAGGAAGGGCATTGCGTGCATACTTGAAGCAGCGTCAGTTTAGCAAAAACTAGGCAAATGGGCGTAGCAAATTTTTCAACTGATTTATCTGAGAGGAACTCGCCCTACTTTTAGAATTAGTTTGCCTGCAAGCTGTAAACTTGGCCACATGAACTTGTGATGCACCGTTGGCAAATGCTCTTGTTGCTTACTGATAACAGGACTACAGGTTAAGCTAGTTGACGGCAAATCATTTTTCCTGTCATAGTGACACAGGTTGCTAATGTGTAGATGCGTTACTTCGAGCTCCAAGAACAATTTTGATTTAGCTTCCTACAACGGCTGTGTGCATTGGGATGCAATGATAGAACGATGGAAATAAGGTAAACTACAAGCGATTCTCACCAAGAAAACATTCAACCAAACAACCCGCAGCAACGTTACCCTCTAGCACAGAAACGACTAGGCACTTTTTACAAGGCGGCGTAGGTATTACGATCATCAGAATGTACTGAGCCTCGTTAATGAATGGGGAGAGCAAAGGGCTGCAAAAAAAGGTGATACCACATAGGCAGGATTCAGGTTCCACTCCAGAGCTATTTCTTTGGCTGAGAAGGGGAATCATCTTGCCAGGTTGCTCGCCATTGCTTGTCGTAGAACGTTGTCTCATCGATGAGCCTTTTCACTGACTCGATGTCCTCGTTTTTCCTGATCAGCAGCACACCAGCCACAGCGACAAACAGTAGGGTTTTACAGAAGAAGTTGCCCATCTGGTCAACAAGCCCCACGCCGGTCAAGCTATCAACAAAGTATGCCATGAAGAAGCCAATCATGGCAGCACGGCCTGCAGAGACACAGGTTGTGAAGTTACAAGACGTGATGAACATTTCTCCCGGCGTATTCCATACAAGTGATTTCTTTGCACATGCAGCTTGTTGCAAGTAAAAACTTCCCAACTTAGTTTTTGAAAGGAAAAGGATTCAAGAATAACCATTTAGCTTCTCAGCTTCAGGAAGATGGAAACGCTTCATCCATGCCCACCACGGTATGATCGAAGTATCGAAGACAACGGCCTCCTCAGGGTTAGTTGCCTCTGGACAATCTTGAAGCCATTTCCTTCTCCTGGCCTCTGAAAACAAACAAAGAGTTCAGTTAAACATTTCCAAGGAGTTACGACAGTCATCCTCATTTGATAGTAAGGAATCCCATTTTCGTTCCATTCACTGCAGCACAATGACAAGTGTCATAAGCTTTTATATCATTGACAGGCATCTTGTACGTACCAATTCATTAAAAATTCACAAACAACATACAGAAAAGCAAATCAGCTGGGAAAAAAATCAGTTTCAGAACATAAATCAATCGGAACTCAGTTCAGTTCAAACTATAATTGTGCACACTCGACAGATCTCTCTTCCCTATCCAATCTAGCGTTCACCTTTTTTTTTTTTTGCAAGGGCACTCCCAGCAGCTTGAACTGTAAAAAGCAAGTACACTGTGCCTAGCAGCTCACGTCATCTTCTCCATAGGTTATCAAGCAAATTAATGGTGATACGCTAGAAACTTCATCTAGTTGAGGCTATCCATTTAATCATGCTCCACTGATTATTGAAGTTATTATTATTATTATTATTTTGCGGGGCGCTGATTATTGAAGTTGTACAGCCATAGAGAACAGAAAAGCTAAATGGATAGCATTGTAGGTGTTCTTGTCAGCAGGCTGGTTCTTGGCTTCAGCAGATGGAAGCTCCAGTCTCCAATACAAGCACAAACAGATCCAGGGCATAGCAATTGGTTCATCAAGCACAGTAGCAACCCAGCTAAAAAACACACTGGAATTGAAGTCCCATCAATCGTATCCAGGACAATTCATGCAAACATTTTGAGATTCCTCGAGTAAATACCAAATATCTGATGGCTGATAAGGAATCCTAATCCTGAAGTATGCAGCTATGCAATGCTTAGCTACTACTAGCTAGCTTAATTAATCAGCAGCAGTGTCAAACTGAAGCTTAGAGAGGAATGGAGCGACAGACAAGCTGAGTCTCACCGGCGTCTATGACGGCGTCCCAGTCGACGGCGCCGCCCTTGCCGAACTGGCTGAGGTCCCACGTCCCGTTGACCCACCTCGAGTCCCGGAACTTGGGTAGCGGCGCCTGCTTGTCGGCCTTGACGGCGGCCCCGTTGGACGCCGCGGGGGACGGCAGCGGCTGCTCGGGCTCCGGCTTGCTCGGTGACGCCTCGACCGTCTCGACGGGGGCCTCCCCGGCGGCGGCGCGGAGGCGCGGGGAGGAGAGGGTGAGGAGGTACTGCCTCCCGGCGCCCGGGCGGAGGCGGTGGGTGAGGGAGAGCTGCGAGGCCGGGGGGGAGAAGGTGGAGGTCGACATGGCCATCGGCTTCCCTAGCTGCCGCCGCCGCTGCGGAAATGAGAGGCCATCGAGAGCCCGTGGGACTTCACTTGGGTGGGAGTGTGCTCCTCCTTTTTCGCTGACGTGGGTGGATGGGGTCTCGTCCTACGTGTGCGTTTGATTGGCCTGTGGCCGAGACAACTACATTTTTTGTTCATGTCTACTTAAAATAATGCTCTACCCTGTCCCATTCTTAATGTTTGTGATTCAGGTCACTGGTCTCGTTCAACGGGAGATGATTCCTCTGCAGTCAAGAATAAACCGTATAGGCAGGACCTGACAGAAGGTAGTTCCTTTTAAACCCATATTGAATAAATTCAAAAGCATCAGTACATATTATTACTACAACAAGCCTAATGTAATTTCAACTTTGATCAAGATAACACTTCTGACATGACATCGCATCAGGACTGTTACGCACTAGTACGAAACTAAGCATACCGTTAAGAGACATACTGTCCATAACAAAACAAAGCAATGTTGGGTTTAAGTGGCTCACCATTCTTCGGTCGACCTTGGAACAGCCACCAGCACAAAGCAAAGCTGGAGATGTATCAAACCATTCAGAGAGACACAACTTGAGAATAAGGCGCATTGCCCTTTGGCATTCAGGACTTTCAGCCAGCGAATTGTCCCTTGTCCAAATGGTATAAGCACGAAGAAGAATGATCCACCAGTCTATATAAGTTAAAAGTAAAATTTAACACTCCATTTTGTTACTTAAATATATTATAGTTGATTAACTCCAATCGACCAGAAATTTTTTAGAATAAAATAGACAAAACCTAATCAAAATCGTTTTAATCGGACTTCTCAATCTCGAGATATTAACGAAATAAAATTACTAAACAGAACCAAAATTAATTAAATATTAATTAATTAATAATATGATATCTAACTGATAAAAATCCTAGCTAATTTTTTTATCAAACAAATTAATTTAAAATATAGAGAAAAATAATTAATCTAAAATCAATCGCTATACAAGTAGATTAATTACCGCATTAATCTTTTATAAATTTTATCTTTATTTCTAAAATTATGATCCACATAAAAAACTCTCTTAATTTTCTATGTATAAATCTCTAATATCTTATTATCTATTTATAACAAAAAATAATAAAGAAAAAAATATAAATATACCGTTGAGATTTCATAACCACTATATTATTTATTATTAGCCGTCGGATTTAAAACCGATGCTTTAGATTGAGCCAAGCCACTAGTTACATTGAAGACCACGAAGTCCGATGTGTTTTGGCAGAGAATCTCGCTTGAATACTGTTTCATCGCCTCCGCACCAATCCAGATACGACACGTCACCTCTAGATTTCCTATACACGACCATTTTACCAATTTTAATCTAAACTATTTATTATTATTTTTATTTAACAATTTTCCCCTTAATAAAGCATTAACAATATCATATAAATATTGAACATTGGTATTTATCATTTAACTTTTCAATTTTGTGTAAAACTCTCTCCCCTTTTTAAAAATAGATTCATCAAGAATATATAAATAAAAAGTTTTCTAATTTTGTACCAATTGTATTTTCTTTTATTTTGATGAGCACTGTAAATCATAAATGTAAATAAACTCGCACATACCATACTAAAAAAAAGTAATTTACAATCGTACATCTATACACATATAATGTAAATCTAGTATAACTAAAAATCAACTACAATTACAAGACATGATATTTCTTTCTTAACTATTTTAAAACCTATAAGCATGTACTTTGTTGGTGACTTTTTATAAATTAGAAACTTAATTGATTTCAATCATGATATAAATTGTAAAAAACTATATGTACCATCGACATTACTTTTCAACCAATTTAAACATATGTCTTTTGATAATTTATTAGGTTTCACCCATACATAATTTTTTTTAAGTTCATACTTAAAAAATACAATAGTAAGTTATATCATTAATAAGAAATATGGCAATGCATATTTTCTTGATATTTTTTTATCTTTCTCCTATTTCTCATAGCATTTTAGCACATTTAAAACATGATTAAAATAGATAATAAAGTTCAATCATGTTAGATTTAGTTCAAGTTACCATTCCATTGAGATAGTAATACAAAGATCAACAACACATAAACATGAAAAAATTCATAGCTTATAACATTAACATGTCTGCTAGTAATACATGTAAATCATATATAATACTCATTATTTAATAAATAATTTCTTTTCAAATAAAGAAAAAATATGTTACAAAAGGTTGATGCTCTTACTCAAAACAAATCTATATATTAAATAATCCAGGTTCCTGAAAACGAGCAAAATGAGAATGTAAAGGTTTTATAAATATACATGCTAATTAATATTCAATATCCATAAAATGAATTGTCACATTATCTTTTTCAATATGATCTCTAAAGAAAATAAAACATAATATCAATATGTTTTATTCTAGAGTGTTATACTAGTTTCTTAGCAATACAAATGACACTTGTGTTATCATAGAAAAGTCAAATATTTTCTAAAATAACACCATGATCTTAAAGTGTAGATACTATTCAAAGAATTTGAAAACAACAACTACCAACAGCCACTTATTTAGATTCAACAGATGATTATGCTACTGAAGATTGTTTTCTAGATGACTAAGTGAATTACCCAAGAAGAAATAAGTACCAGAAATACTTTTTCTATTAAGTCTGCACCTTTCAAAATCAGCATCAGAAAAAGTTCCTAAAGTAATACATGAGGATACATATAGCCATATGCTAAAATCTTTAATGCCATGAATATAGTTAAGAATCCGCTTAATTGCTTGAAGATATAAAACACATGAGGAAACTTGAAATCATGCACATAAACATACTGTAAATCGTATATCTGGTCTAGAAGCAAAAACATACAATAATAAATCAATTCAATTAATTATGTGGAAGGAACCAAAGCTTTATTTTCATCATCCTCATCAACAAAAATGTTCTCCCCCTAAATGTATACACCTGTACTAGACATGTGGCATGAGCATCCGAAATTTAATAGCTAAAAGTTCTCTTTCCTTAAGTAAAGTGCCTATATAGAAGATACCAATGTTGAGATCTATGTACAGAATTATTCTCCCACGTGCAAGCCCCATTGATCCAAAGACCGACCAGCCTTTAAGTAAAAAAAAAGGACCGACTGACCTATGAAGGGCCTAACTGACCTAAAGATGGGTCGGATGGTACACCCTGGGAGGCCGACCATCCTAGTTTGAAGCACAACCAACTTCCAACCATCATTGCAAGGGATTTGAGCCCAATAACCATCATTAAGAGGAAATCCTAGCTGTCAAATGAAGCAATCGACTTTAGGGACAGAGATCGGCCGGACACTTGTCCAGTTGGCCCACCAACGCTCGGCTGGCCTACACTATTTGCCTGGCCGGCCACCGATCTTCCCCCTATTATAAATACCTCCTCACTTACTCTTATCCAACACACACCATCACTACTCCGTTATTTTAGTTGCTAGAGTGTTGAGAATCAACTTCATAGAGGAGCAAGAGGAGTTTGGTCAGGAATCAAGTCAAGTTGGGAATCAACCAGAGTTTGAAGGAGTGACTTCTAAATTTAGAAAAAATTCTTGAATCTTTCTGAGTTTGTACATTTTGGTTAATATATTTTTGCTTTTACATTTCCATGTATCTATTTTGCAATTACTTTCTTTACTTATATTGTGCAAAATTAGTCTCCAATTGACTGATTGGTCGTTCATTGTATGCATTAGACGAAGAGTCTATGTTTTAGAGTTTATAGGTTTCTTGCTCAGTCTTAGATCACAGTCTTGGAGTGTTCTCTTTTGATCGGAGGGAGTACTTTCGTGTACGATTTAAGTGTGGTGCCTCGGCATTATAGTTCCAATAATGGGTAGCTAGAGAAATTGATGGACATAGTTGGTTGCATAGAGATAGGCCCAAGTTTCGTTTGTAATCATCTATGTTAGTTCTAGTGTGTAGGTATTAGAGATTGGGGATCGTAGCTTACCAATAGAGGAAACCTATCCGTGCATGAAGTAAACCCCCTTACCTCAGTGGTGCTAGTTGTGTTGAGATTACTCATGCCGAATTATCTGTGACACTATAGTGTTCTCTAAAACCCCTGAATTAGATATGTTGGTCCTTGTGTGTGTGCCATCTATGTTATAGATCGGATCTTTCCCCCGTGTATGGTTAGTATAAATTTCCATAGACATGCAAGATAGAAAGAATGAAACTATTTACAACCAAATTTTACACCTAGAGCAAAATATAGCAAAACATGACCAAATTTGGAAATGACTCGAGCTTGCTACGTGGGTGCGGTCCAACCAGCGACCTAAGGCAGGTCTAACCAACAGCATGAGGCTGGTCTAACCAGGGCCCCCAACAATCGAATTGGCTGAGGTTGATTCTGAGTCCAATTGCGATGGTTCTCGTATTTTCTTGCTTGGCCCGAGGTTTCTTGAGTCCTACTTGATCTCTAAGTTTACTAGAATATGGAGAAGGCCCTGTGGAGGTGAGACCAAACCATTTAAAACATTGGATCAACATTCTCAAAGGGGTTGGATTTATGTGACTTGCCTTTCTGCTCTACAAAGACTTCTAAACATTTCTCAGTGAAGACGGACTCTCCAAAAATGTTTGAAACTAAAGGCAAATAACAAAATCAACAAAAATAGTACATACGAATAAAGGAACAACACATGCTGATATTTTTGGTGGATACGTATTGATTTTTAGAGAATTTAGCAACTTGAACAGACCGATTTAGACTTAGGATGAATTACTTATGATTTTTTTTCTAAGATTAAACCCATTTAAAGCATATATAGAAATTGATTAAAGATTATGATGCAATAGAGGATTATTTTTAATAGAAAAAATGAATTATTGTATCACATAGATTCAGTTCACCATGGACTAAATGCACTGAGGTGGTCTACAAGAATCGACAGCCAAGATCTAGTTGACCTAGGATTGATCGAGAAAGACGGTCATGATTGATCCTGATCTAGGGTTCAAGATGAAGGCCACATGGCATCCAGCTGGTTGCCACAGAGGATGGGGATGGCGATGTGGGGTTGACGTTGACACGCTGGTGGCAAGTGACACATGGACCAATGGTCATCGACATTCCATGGCACGACGGCATAAATTGAGATCACTGGGAAGATGAACATGATGAGGGGAACTCACTAGATAGTAACACAACAAAAAACGATGATGAACAGTGGTCGACAACGAGGTGGAAATGGCAATGACTTTGGGTCATCGAAGACAATGGCACTTCGGTGGTGGATGGGAACCGACTCCTCCTTGCGAACCCATCAGAGGTGATAGCAAGCTTTGCCAGCGACCAATGTGATGGTGCAGCTCGGCTAGAGTCGACAAGCGGTGGCAACACTTAAGCTCATGGTGCGGCTAAGGCTAGGTAGCCTAGCAAACTAAAGTAGATGTGGTAGCGGAAAGATGAGGGGACGAGGGTCCTATATATAGCATGGGATGGGTGAATCCTGGACGAAAACAACGACTAGGGTGGCGGAAAAAACTTGAGTTTTTACCAGTTGGATAAGCTTGAGTCTGAGCTCGGTATGAAGCGAAACAAACGTTGTTTTGCTCCAATTCTTGGGGAAAAAGATGGAGGGGATAATGGAAATATTTCCCCTTATCAAAGAGACGCAGGAACGAATGGGTTAACCGAATTTGGCACTAGATGAGGTGGTGGCGTCAGAGTCCAACTCCAACCTAGGGTTGAAAATGACCCCAACAAGTAGGGCCCACCTATCAATGGCAGGGAGAGAGAGGAGGGCGCGTGCTAGCCATGCCACCTAGGTTGGTGCAGCTACGTAGGCCAAAGGTTGTGCACGCTGAGAGATAAAGGAGGCTCTGGGCCAAATTTGGCCTAGTGACATTGGGAAAATTTTCAAAGGATTTTTTATTTAAATTTTAAAAGAATCAAAGCCTAAATATCTAGCTTTCTCTATGATAAAAGGGTACCGCAGAAGCTAAAAGGCAAGATTTATAGAACGACGATTAGACCTATTATATAGTATGGGGCAAAAAGACGAGTGTTGCATAAATGCATATATTACGCTAGATTTATAGTTATACAAGAATGATTCGAATCCAAAACAATAATATACATAATTAACTAGGGGTAGCATCAATTGAAGAAAACCTTGTCCAATACTGGTTAAGATGGTTTGAACATATCAAAGAAAACTCTTAAAGACATCAGTATATTATAAAATTCTAAGTTAAGATAACAATGTAATGAGAGATAGGAATATATCGAAATTAACATAGAAAGAGATAATAAAAGGACTTAAAAAATTAAGATATACTTAAAGATTTTTATTTAAATAGAAGTGATTGAAAAACAACTATTGATGTGTCTAAACCATAATTTAAGACTTATGTTGGATTTCAACTCTAATCTACCTTAATCTGCTTGAAACTAAAACGTTTTTTATTTGTTCGTTAGTTATTTGTTTTGATTTAAATTATTTATTAAAATGCTATTTTATTTATTAAAAATATCCTAGAAGAATAGAAAGATAAATTTATTAAGAATTTTATTAAGGTTTCTCTCTTAACGTTTTAAATAATTTTTAAAAATATATTATTAAATTAAATGCTTTTTAGTACGATATTACAACCCTAATTGACCCAATTGCCTTGCCAAGGACTAGTATGCTACAACTGGAGCCTCCAACTACAAAACTCATGAGGAAACGACCACACGCAACCAATGTGCACCACACGTAGCACGATGTGCTCCTACCTACTCATACACTCACCTTGACCCAATGCCACGCGACAAGACTACTCACAAGGCTTATAACCAAAAGAGTCTCCTTCTGATTCGTCTGTTTAATAGATACCACACCTCTACTTCCCAACCCTGATAGCGACACATCCCTCCGCCTCATTATTGTTGCCAAGGGCTATTGGCTGCTCCCTCCCTCCTCTCCATCTCCACCACCATCAGATCGGCCATTGTCTTATAATCTCCTTTGACTTATGCAAGATCCCTTCTCCTTACCTTTCTTTTCTCGTCTCCGATGGCTCTCACTATTGAATCTGCCACTGCCATCCTCGCCCCCTAACCACTCTAACAACAAGCTTCTCCCATCGTCGACACTAGCCCACCACCCCCTCCACTCTCATGATCAAGTGGCGTCTCTGTCGCCCCATCCTCACTATTGCCTACCACCGGGCTGTTGTCTCCTTGGACATTCCTCTAAGGCCAGGAAAATCCCTAACTTCCACTCCTCCAACCTCGTCCACCCTCACCCTAACCCAAGGACCTAACTTGTTCACATCGTTGTCATCTTCAAGCCATCGGTGGAGAAGAATATGTATCTACCGAAGAAGAAGAGATGCATGAATCTCCACGTTCACCATGGTTAGCAAATTTGACTAAAATTTTTGAGTATTCCAGGTGACCGAATACTGAAGGTGATGAAAGATCCTTAGCAATTGGTAACAAAAAAAATTGTCATAGGAAAAAATTTCACCTTAAAATAAAAGCCATTTATAAATAAAACTTTCACATCAAATGCTCCTTTGGAACATAATAATTTTACACGATCTTATAGGATAAAACTTTTTGCGTTAAGGGCTCTATTACAAAGGAGGCTTAAAAACAATTTAAAAAATCTACAAAGAAACTTTAATGTTAATACTTTCTATTGCAAACAATACACTATCAATTGGCTATAACAAAACATCTTCCTCAACTGTGCGTGACAATAACACCTGCCCCTCGTCGCTCCTCCGTGCTGACATCGGTGACTTGAGGAAGCTCGGCGTGTTTGGCCTCGACGACGCCTTCTTGCCGCCCGCGCTACCGCCACTCATGGACAACGTCCTCGTCACGTTCTTGATGTTCTTGGGCGGAGGCCTCGCCACCGGCGACTCCACCGCGCCCTGACCCAACATCCTTCTCTGATCCTGCAACCAACAATGTAAATACTCCGTCCCAAAATACAACTTGAACTGAAATATGCGTATGCAACTAGTAGTACCCTTTGTCTCTTCCTCTCCTGCTCTTTCTCCTTCCTCGTATTGTTGTACTCCTCCAGCATGTCCAGGAGGCCGTCCTACATTTGGACCATCTCCTTTGTCAGTCTGGACACATTCCTAGCAAGGTGGAGAACATCCATGGGAGAAACGCGACTTACACCACCGTACTCAAATTTGGCACACCTCTCCTTCTCCCAAGCAACTACCTTTGTCATCAAGGCCTCTGCCATTGCTGTACCCACAAAAAGTTCACTGATCAATATTCTTAATTCCATTATAAGAGACATGAAAAAAAAAGAATGGCTAAAGAACATGATCATCACCTGGCATTTTGCCGACCAAAGCGCGCGCTTTCTCGGCGCGCTTCAGCACAAGATGAGTCCCTTTGCCCACATTGTATCTGTTCTCATTCTGAAAATGCAAACAATTTTTTTTTAAGTTTTGGAGATGCACGCACTTATTTGACGTCCTTTAAATAGTAGTTCAAAAATTCATAAAGCTGACTCTGTTGTACTCCTCAAGCCAAGATTCCTCCTCAAGTGCAACCTGCCATTTCTCCATCCTCTCAAGAACATCCTTCCTGCTGAACTCCTCATCTTTTGCCTCAGAGATCTGCACTTCCAGTCGCTCCAGGATCAGAGACCGTTCGGCATCTGCAAAGCAGTGTGTCATACATGCTCTGAACAGTCCAATAGATATATTCTACAGAGGTAGCACAATCTTGCATTGCATGCTACTGACAATGCTGCAATTTTTTTCTTTATCTTTTCATGTGCTTATGCCTTATTTGTAGTGATAACTAGAATCAAATCCTTCAAATGCATCACTTCAGACATATTGTGCCTTTGTGCTTGTTGCAAGCACATACTACGATGACTGCTGAGTTGGTGGCCAGCCTCATTCTACAGTCACATGCCATAGCTCCTGGTCGATTATTACCACTGTCAATGGCGTCGAACATCTTCATCGCGTCGCCTTCGTTCTCGACGGGTATATGCGCACGCCGTCGTATCTCATTGAGCTCATCATACTTCTTCAGGACAAGATCCTTCATCCTGCACTCCTTGAGGCTCTCCAGCCTCATCACCTCTGCTTCCACCTGCATCACATTCTCAGAATTAACAGCTCAACCAATTCTCGCCACCAGCATGCACATGATCAGCACCAACATTGTTGATGAAGTCCATGGAGAGAGCATCCGGTTCAGTGATCTCGTCCTCGGACGCGGCGATGTTGCATGCCACCCTCTGGAACCTCTTCTGCTCCTCCGATGGCGTGTCCATCAGGTTCCACAGCTCCAGCATGGTGGCCACGAGGTCTTGCAGCTAGTTCATTACAGCAAGATGATGATTGATCATTCTCCATGTTTAGTCATTGGAATGTATTCAAGCTAGCTCACCTTCTGCATCCTGTTCCGTTTGATCTCTCTCAATCTCCCGATCTCGGAAACTAATCTTGCAATTGCATCGTCGCTGATGTCCCCTGCTTGTTCATCATCATGCTGAAGGTTGGTCTCTCTGAAATCGATGCCAAGAACCAAGGAGGAAGAATGCAGAGAACCCATGAGCTCTGTCATCTTCCTCATGCGACTTTCCTGTCAAAAACAAGAATCATGCTAGTAAAAAACGTTCTAGCTAGCAGTTCTTTGATTCATGCAAAAATTCATCTGAATTTTTTTTATCCACGCTAGAAATTCAAAACAAGTTGTGTTCTATGCAAAATTTGTCTGAACCTTCTCCTGCTGCAGATTCTGCAGGTACGCTCTGAGCTCCTCGAGCCGTCTAATGGTGAGGTCAGAGTCGTCCATGGTGAGATGAAGCTGCTCGCTCGGCTTCATCTCCTGCTGCATCCTGCTGATGAGTTTCGTCACCTCCAAGAATTGCCGCCGCCTCTCCTCCCTCCTCCTCCGCATCTCCTCCAGCTCCGGCGTGATCGAGCGGAGCTCCTCCTTGAGGTTCCCCGTGCTCTGAATTTCCTCCAATCAGCAGGCCGCCGTCAGATCAAGAAGAGGAGAGATCGATGCGCGGTTACCAGCGAGGAGCAGGCCATCTTCACGGTGGCCGGCGGCTCGCCGATGGTGGCGCAGATGGCGGCGACCTCGGCGACGGAGTCAGCGATCTCCCGCTGCAGCTGCGCCCTGTGATGCTTCACCTGCGCCACCTTCACCCTGTACACGTTGAGGCACTCCTCCTCCAGCGCGTGCAGCATCTCTCGCCGCTCCTCCTCCCCTTCCCCGATCTCGTCCCACACCTCCTGCATGCAAAGAAACCATCGGTGTTGAGCTCCGCCGCGTCTCCATTGATGACGTCACGACGGTGCGTACCCCAAGCTCCTGCAGAAGCATCTCGCGGCGAGGCTCCATCTGGAAGGGGAAAAGGATGGCTCTCAGCTTCAATGACACCATCGGTGTTGAGCTCCACCGTGCCGCGTCTGCCTCATGATTAATCTCCACCTCCTCCGGTGACTGCGGCGATCGAGATCAAGAACGCATCAAGATCAACGGGAAGCTCGAAAACGAGACGAAATGCAGGAGTTATGCTGCATGCACGCATTCACGGATCATGGCCGGAGGAGCGATGATGCGGTTTCAACATCGATCAGGGATTGTTCGGGGAGTTTGCAAATGTGGGAGAAAAGCGCGGGAGAAAGAGGGGCGAGCAGGAAGGGGAGGACGCACGCATGCAGGTGAGCTTGGGGTGGCCTACAATTAGGGAGAGCCAACAGTGGCACCAAAAAAAAAACAAAAAAGAAATTGAAGTTGTGCTTGTGTTTAGGCTCCAAATTTGAATATAAATTTTGGAGAAATATGATGTGCGGTCCAATGATAAGATATATGAATATAAACCCAGTTTTTAAGAAAACATACATGATAAAATCAAAGTTTTATCAGCATCCCATCGTCTGTCGTTATTTTATCAGCTAAAACTAAAATTTAAATTTTAAAACTTATTTTAGGGTTGATTTTAAAGTTTTTTAATCTATTTTCCAACATTCGTTTTAAACTACTTATAAACTATTTTTAATTGTGTTATTTATTTATTTTCACGGCTTGTCAGCAGTAGTTTAAACGTTCATAGCCACTCTGTAACGTCACGTCTTTTTTTTCATGCTTACTCTCAATGACAGTAAAAACACCTTGGAAAAACTACTATCCCTGAAACCGCTAAGTGAAAGGGCATATAACTTTAATTTCACACAAAATTAATCCTCGTGTGCTACTAGTACTCCTGCTTTGCAGTGCCATGCATCCACCAACATCATATCGGTGTAATTTTCATGGCATTTATCTCGTTGAAAGCGTCAAGGATGTTGGCGGCGATATGCATGTGCTGTATATATGAACACACACCCAGATTATATGTCTCCTCCTAGCTTATTGTTGATTTTCTCCACGCGGAGTTGGACTGGAGTCACCATCTTGTAGCTAGGCAGGTTCGTCGTCGTCGAGACGGATTGGAAACTGAGCTAAACACCAGCAACGGTGCGTTGGACCCAGCTACACATGAAAAGAAACCCCTTTTTTTAAGCATATTTTTCTACAGTAAAATTGCATTAGAAATTATATTAATTTATTTTTTAATTTAAAATAATAAATACTTAACATAGATTATCTTATTTTATCCTTCATCTCTTTTCTTTTCTCCCCTCCAGTAAAACAGCGATCGGCTCAGCCACGTCAGGATTCGGAGGCAGGGAGTGATTGGAAGCTTCGCAGCTTTGATCCATCCGACTCAATGACTTGACCGCCTCACCGAGCGAGATCTTGTGAGTTTCTATGTACTCCTGGTCAAACAAACACACACGCGCAGCCAGCGACGTACGTACGTACGTGCACACGGGCGCTGAACACTGCGACGCATGGTTTGTTCATGAACATTTCGTTGTACCATCTGACTTGGTTGACTTATTTCACGTAGGGCTAGTATTATCTTGTACACGTGTGCCTAAAATAAATAATGAAAATACTAGCTAAATATCCGTGCGCCCTATAGATAAAACTAGTATTTTTTTTCGAGAGTAGGACTTAACGGCTGAAGTATACAATTTTTTTAAAGAAAAGCTTCAACTATAATTTAGTGTTTTTCTAATATAATTCTTTTGCCACGTGTGGGGCAGTTGCCGCCGCGTGCGCCTGCATGGAATGCTTTGTCATCTTATATCAGAGGATATGAGGAGTTGTTGATAATGTTGCGTTGTTATGTTAAACGTGCAGGGTTTTTTTTTGGGGGGGGGGGGGGGGGGGGGGTTGTGAAAAGAAATTATGGGAAACTACTATGTAGTAGCTTAAAGCAAAGAGACGTACCTCAACTCTTTCAAGTGCCTCTAGCTATTGGATAAAACAAAGATAATGCTATTTAGCTGCGAGGATGAATAAGATACTGTGATGATATTTTCTTTATAGGAGAATAGCAGTGAGGTGTAAGCTTCTTTTTTTCTAATTAAGATATAAATTTTATATTTATTTTTATTGATATATTTTTTAACTTACTAAATGATATATTTCGCATGAAAATTTTATATATGAAAGTTATTTTAAAATATCAAATAAATCAAAATTTTCAAGTTTATAAAAATTAAAATTTAATTAATTATGTACTAATAACTTTCTCGTTTGTACTTAATATTTATCTTTATCTATCTCAAACAGTACCATAACCCTTTTGATTTTGTATTGACTTGGTCAGGTCAGCATTTTTAAGATCCTGGTGCATGACTGATGAGAGAGCTCTATGCACTTGATGCGATGTTGTTGGTCCCACCAAACCCTCACTGGTCACAGCTCTAGTGAATTTTCAACTTAATTACCATCTTTGCCTGTTATACATAAATCAATATATCTAAATGTGGAGTTTCATAGGAATTTTCATCTTATGGCCCATTTGATAAACCTGAGATTACTACAATTATTCTATATTAGAAAGTCAATAAGTGGATTTTAAAAAAAGTTTTTAAGAAATAATAATAAAAAGTTTTTTTTAAAAAATACACTATTTAGAAGGAACCAAATCTTACCAGTTATATAATGTATATTGGACAATGACAAATTAAATTCATGTACACTATGATATTAAGTGTAGAACTTTGGTGCCATTCCAAAAGCCAGTAGTAATATTTCTTCAAGGGCTGCTTGGTCAATTTTTTCTAGTAAATTACACTTTCACCACGTAGATTGTATCTGTTTCAGTTTGCACTAGTTTTAGCACTTATTTTTACTTTATATTAAGGTGCATTGAAATAAACTTTACTTAACATAAAGATACATCATAGAAATTTCATGTAAGCTGAACGAAACTTCATGAAACATGATCTAAATTTAAAAGGTTTCATAAGTTTCAGTTAGATTTTACAAGATGCAAAGTAAAATTTATTTCAATCCAACCTAGCGTAAAGTAAAAAGTATATACTAAACCCGGTGTAAAGTGATACGAGATACCATCTAGGTATAAAGTGCAATATATTCATTTTCTCTAATCAAAGGGCTGCTTTATCATTGATCAATGCATTACACAACACAACTATGCACAATATCTTGCACTACAAGAGATTGGTTTACTTGGGAACTGTGTGTAAATTTAAAAAAACTAGATTTATTTAATTTTTTTAAATTTTTTATATAAAAACATTTGCATAAAATACAATATTTAACGGTTTAACAAACGTGATTACATATAACAACAAAGTTGGCCTTGACGTTCACACATTTTATAGCAGTGATTATAGTGTCGGACGCTATAGAAAATGATGTCTATTTTGACCAAGACTGCTTCCGATTAGGAATCCAAATTGTAGTAGCGTGGAAGCCTGGAAGACAAAACAGGCCATAACCACAACGAAAAGATGCAGAATACGCCGAAGAGTATCTTGACACGATTGATAGTGAGTTGGAAGAAATCAAACGAATTGTTTTTATATACTCGGCACTCATGCTTCTTCTATAGACAGCAGTGGAGAATTGACCAAGCTTGATAGCTTTGTCATGCTAATAAATTCTATACTAGTGTTTGTGTAATCTGTCTGAGGAATATTGGAAACTAATAAGTGGCTGCTGGTAGAGAACCACTCCGGCTATGGATGGTCCTAGTCTATGAAGACATTGGCGATCTAACTCAATATAAAAATTGTTAGTATATACGCATCAGTAAGCATGTGGTGAAACAATTATCTATCAAAAACTAATTCATAGTACTTAGAGTTCTTTTCGGTTTATTGGGCTAATTGAAAGAAGATACTTTCTTACTTACCATGCTCATTATTGAACGAAATGTTTTTTGAAAACTTTATATATATTTATATTGAAAAATCAAGTAAATTTATTTTTAAAGTTTTTAATAGCTAATATTTTATTAATCATGCGCTAATAACTTTTCTTCATGTTTTTGCTTATGGCTTATAAGGTTAAACCAAACATGAGATGGTTATAAGCAGTAATGATTTATTAGCGATAAAAAATAATTTATGAATAAAAGTTATATATATGTTGTTAGCGACTTAAAAATTAATGTTGAAAAAAAACTAATTAAAATATCTTAAAATTAACTCTAAATTTAAAATTTAAAATTTAACAGCCGCTAATAAGTAGGCAAGCGATGAAGGGGACTTAGTATAAATATGCAATTATACATTCATGAATTCATCCAGTGGTCTGTAATACTTTTACAATATTATGGCTCTCTGTTTTTCGATCACTTTAACTGATTCTAACAGTGCAATGCAAACATTAAAAAAACAGCATAAACCATAGAAGCTAAACAGTTAACTAATACAATAACAACCCCCTTGATAAAGACACTAGACCAAATCCTAAAAAAAAAGTTGGTGCCTTAGAAACCAAATAGTAGAAGATATCACTCAATTATCTCCATATAGTTGATGACACCTAGCAATTTATGCTGTATCAACACAAACGTACCAATGTAATACACGGCACGTACCACCAAATAGCTTCACGCCGCGATACTTAGGACTACATGGCACCAAACCTATCAAAAAATAATTCAAAACCAAGATTCACCTCGTACCAACAAAAAATATTAAACTATCATTCATTCAATTATAATATGATCATTTAAAAATTATTAATGATCAAATTCCTTGAAGGGTGATAAAAGATAAATATAAAGAAATGGTGGGAGCGCTCGATATGAGAGAAGTGTAGTGAAGAGAAGAGAGGAGGTGCGTAGGTGTGACAGCGTGTGAGTGTGTTGACAATTGACAGTTTTGACCGGGGCCCACCTTGACCGCCAACTCACCTTCCCCTCCCTCTCCCTCACCTTCCTCTCCACCTTCCTCCCAAGCAAACAACCTCCTCCTCCATCCCCACCTCGCCGTCGTCTCCGCCTCGCTGTCTCCCCTATATACCTCCCCCTCACGCGCACGCGCAAACCCAACCCATATGCTTAACTCCCCAACCCAAACCCTCCCCCCCAACACCCATGGGCGCCTGCTTCTCCTCCTCCCCCCACCCTGCGACCGCCGGCGACGGCGGGAACCAGCGACGGGATCCCAAGGGGAAGGTCCCCGATGGAGGCGCCGCCACGGAGCAGGCGCATGCGCGGGTGGAGTTCGGGTACGAGAGGGACTTCGACGGGAGGTACCAGGTCGGGAGTCTGCTCGGCCACGGCCAGTTCGGCTACACCTTCGCCGCCACCGACCGGACCTCCGGTGACCGCGTCGCCGTCAAGCGCATCGACAAGGACAAGGTACTACTGGACTTGACACTTGTGTGTGCTTCGCAGGATGAACTGGTGGCTTCTGTATGATGATTTAGTGCGGTTGGGCGGGAATTTGGGCGTTCCATTTCAGATTAAGCTAGTGCGCGTTGGTTTATTTAGATAGATTTTTTTTTCGAATTTTGGGCGTTTAGCTCAAGTAAATTTCTGATTCATGAACGATATTTTGGTTGTTTTGGGGTAGTTTAGCTGTCGGTGAGGTGGTGAGGCCCAGCACTCCTAATCATATCATTTATCACTAGGTTTACTTGGGGGATTTCACCTCGTTCATTTACATCCTGAAATGGCACAAAGGTAGTTCTCTTTGAAACGGTAAAGATGCTTTCAGTTTGGCTATTTGCACACTACTCACCAAAGCTGATGCATTATCATACTAATTTCAGTTGATTGCTGCTTCTTCCCTGGCGCCTGCTTTTTTTAGTAAACCTGCCAACTTTTATCCATTTTATGTACTTAACAGATAGTTCACATAGAGCACTAGTTTTTGTGGCTCTTGTTGGTCTCCAAATTCATCTGAATTTTTTTTTTCATGGCGAGATTTCTGATCTTGACATATACCTCCTCTAGGTGTTCATAGTGTAACTAATTTTTTTTTCTTGATAAGACCAGTCAGGAAAGCCAACCGCTACCAACTGGCAGTGGAAAACATGTCATTGGATTCTTCTACGGTATATTGGTATTGGTGGATGGCATTTTCTTCATTCCACTTGACCGTGGAATACATATACCAATCAACACGGTGTTGATTTCATCAAAAATACTTTGGACCTTTGGTTGAAATTTCAGTATTTCCTTATTATTGCTTTTCTGAAAATGTAAATTTACGGAAGAAAATGCCAATTACTAATCTCAGATAATTTTTATAGTAAATTAGTGTCATAGTTAAACTAGAATCAAATCTAAATGCTCAATTTTGCCTGTGGTAGAATGTATAGCAAGAGAAAGCTGGTTAAGTGACGTCCTTGTCAAATCTGTACTGACTGACTGTGTCAACCTGTGAAAATTACACTGCTTTGTTAACAAGAGTAACTGGAGCACCGGCTATTATGTTTCAAACTATACCAATGAGAGTAGAACAGACTAGTTTTACTGTGTTTAAATTCTAGTTTTGCATAATAACCTTTGTAGAGAATTTGGTATAACTGATTCAGTCATGTTTGTGATTGTGCACAGCCTTGGGCACAGGCAGCTCTAGGCTGTGTAGTGTGCAGCTTGAGTTAATCTACTACTTCTGTTGTGCACATAATCACAATTTTAAGTTTATGTCCTTACCACAGGCTTGCTTCTTGACGTTTGTGGGATGTGGATAAAATAATCATTATGCATGAATGAACATGCTTTATTAAGTGAAGATAATATGTTTATATTTGAATTAGAGTAGCACATACAATCACCTATCTGTATGGTAGATATTGTGGTGTTCAGCCGATGTTCATCCATTGTTGGAGCCTTGGATGCATGCCCTGTATAGTGATGCTTTTAGATTTGTCTACTATACATTATCTTTAGGATATGTGATTGAAGCTTAATTGAATTTTGATATTTTATGACAGATGGTTCGCCCTGTTGCTGTGGAGGATGTAAAAAGAGAAGTGAAGATTCTTAAAGAACTTAAAGGCCATGAGAATATTGTTCACTTCTACAATGTGTTTGAAGATGACTTGTATGTGTATATTGTGATGGAGTAAGTAGTCATGTACTAGCTTCTCTTATCAAAGTCAACTAACCATGATAAAATAGATCAGAAATCCCTAGCACTTTGTTGGCATAGCTTGTTTTTGTTAAAACAAGCATTTGACGATCTGATGTTCTACCAATTTTATGATGTCCTTTTGCCATTTCCTTTCTAAAAGAGAATTGCAATACCTTGTTTCCATAGTCCCAGATATGCACGTATTGTTTGCTATATGCACTCCTTGCGCTTATATTTTATTTCTAACTACTTTACTGCCAGTTGCATTCTCCATCACTTTTTTACGGTATATGAGTATATACGCAGTTATTCCAAAATCACATATTGAATTCATGTATTTATGGCAATAATCATTTATATGGTCAAAACTTATCTAAAAGGAGTATGCATGACCACATATAATTTCAATTGCCATTTGTACTGTACCAACCCTTGCTTCTTTTCTATTTTGGTAGACTATGTGAGGGTGGTGAACTGTTGGACCGGATATTGGCAAAGTAAGATCAGATATATCCTCCATTTCTTCTTTTCTAGTTGATACATGTTCTGCTATCTTTTTCTGTCAGCATTCTTTAGTTTTCATGCCTCTACAGCTTCTAGGGCCATAAGGCCATTACTTACTGGCATCTTTCTTTTTGTCAGAAAAAACAGCCGTTATAGTGAGAAAGATGCTGCAGTGGTGGTGCGGCAGATGCTCAAAGTAGCAGCTGAGTGCCATCTACATGGGCTAGTTCACCGAGATATGAAGCCTGAGGTAGAAATTGAACGCTTTCAATGCCTTGGCACTTAGTGTATGTTTTGGTGATATTTCACTACTTCTCAGGTCATGTAAGAATGTACCTATTTTCCTTCCCAGAACTTCCTTTTCAAATCAACTAAGGAGGACTCACCTTTAAAGGCAACAGATTTTGGTCTTTCAAACTTCATAAAACCAGGTACTTATTTCAAGGGTTTTTGCTTATGTGCATCTTTGCTATGTGCTTCCAATTGTTGCTTCTGATTTGAGTGGGGCATACAAGTCTGCAGTTTATTTGGTTCATTCATTGTTTTGTTTCATTACTTTAGGGAAAAAGTTTCACGATATAGTTGGCAGTGCCTATTATGTAGCACCCGAAGTTTTAAAGCGACGGTCTGGCCCTGAGTCAGATGTTTGGAGCATAGGAGTCATAACTTATATTTTGCTCTGTGGGAGACGCCCTTTTTGGAATAAAACAGAGGATGGCATATTCAGAGAGGTAAGTGATGAACTGTTCCAAAGCTTTTGCTTTCAAGCAAAATGTGTTTGGTGAGAGTGCCAAACTTTTACTTAGTGTTGTCGGTGTGCTTATGTGATGGAGGAGCAGTGTTATCTACATTTCTTTAGTAAGTTATGTGGCATTGTTACCCTGTTAACCATGTGTCAGTTTTTCTAAATATAGTTGTACTGTTTTTCACACAGTAGGGGCGCAGGGCACTTGGCTACTTGGTCAGGCTGTCCTTGAGTGATGCCTGAATTAACTGTCTAAAAATACACCCTCATCATCTTTTTACATGCTAATGTGTAGCCTGCAAAATTGAGCCAATACACCTATGATAAATGATCATAAGAGTGAGTGGCAAAAATGAATGTCACTATTAATTTCCAAGTAGTATGAATGTCCAAAATGTGGTTCCAACTGTCTTAGCAACCAATGTGCCAGTGCTTAGTTCTAAACAGCTGGTACCATTTGAGTGTAGAATCATCCTAGGACTGTTATTCCCATCAGACTATGCCAGAATATTTTTTGAATTATGTGTATTCCCATCAGACTAGGACCCTAACTTGTTTATAATTAAAAGACTATGTTGAGTTGAGCTGAGTTGTGTATTCACAGAAGGATAACAATCTCACTCTTATCCGTCACCTTGCCACGTGTCTTCTGGCAGCATATGCCACAGCATAAAACATTTCCTCTTTATTAGTTGAATTAGAAAATAACCATACAGAGAAAATGAACATTCAACTCAACCTGTGAGAGCAGTTAGGTACTTAGGTAGTATGGTTTCCCTCTTCAATCAACCAGCATATTTGTTGTTATGCTGATTATCTTTGTGCATTTAAATCAGCATAGACAGATCTTGCTGTGTACATAATCTTCTGCATTCCCTTGCTTTCTAATCATCAGGTACTAAGAAACAAGCCTGATTTTTGTAAGAAGCCTTGGCCAGGAATCAGTTCAGGTGCTAAAGATTTTGTTAAAAAGTTACTTGTGAAGAACCCAAGGGCAAGATTAACTGCTGCTCAAGCTCTCTGTAAGTTCCTACATCTAAGATAGTCTTAATACAATAGTAGTGAGTCTTCATCGGCTATCAATTCTTACTGATCTTGTTTGTGCTTTATGTTTAGCGCATCCATGGGTAAGAGAAGGAGGAGAAGCATCTGAGATCCCTGTTGATATATCTGTGTTGTCCAACATGCGTCAGTTTGTCAAGTACAGCCGATTTAAGCAATTTGCGCTGAGGGTAAATTTTGTGTACCACTAATCTTACATATCTTTTCTCACTATATGTTCCTAATGATGTTGGTTTCTTTCATGCTCAGGCTTTAGCAAGTACACTAAAGGAGGAAGAACTAGCAGATCTGAAGGACCAGTTCGATGCAATTGATGTTGATAAAAGTGGATCAATTAGTATTGAGGAAATGCGGCATGTAAGTTCTTACTGGATTTTCTTAATGAAATTATGTACTTTAACACATAATTGGAGTTTCTGATTATATCTTTGTATGTTTCAAAAGGCCCTTGCAAAAGATCTTCCTTGGAGATTGAAGGGTCCTCGTGTTCTCGAGATTATCCAAGCAGTGAGTGCTGGGCCTTCTTTATTTCTTCCCCCCTTATTTTCAGAGCAATTAGCTTACCATCTATCAGAGGACAATAGTTCAGCTGTGATATTATTCTATGGCAGATCGACAGCAACACCGATGGTCTTGTGGACTTCAAAGAGTTTGTAGCAGCAACTCTCCATATACACCAAATGGCTGAGCTTGACTCTGAAAGGTGGGGCATACGCTGCCAAGCTGCTTTCAGTAAATTCGATCTTGATGGCGATGGATACATCACTCCAGATGAACTTAGAATGGTAAGTTTCAATTCTTGTTCTGTGTTCATGTTGGTTTATGCAGCTTCATTATACTTTTAATGAAGTGATTTTGTCCACATATTTCTTCCATCAAGAATTTGTTAGTCGATGCTCCACATTACTATGTATGAGGGGCCTGTTTGATAATTCAAAAAGCATTTTTTTGAAACATTGGAAACCATTTTGTTGCAGTGTTCTTTTTCAGCAATTATATGTGATTAATTTGACTATGCATGTAAATGTTTGTACTGTGACAGAGGCCTTTACAATTATCAACAATTGAACTGTAGAAACAAAACTAGTAGTATTTCTCATTGATGTTTTCTTTCAAGGTGCAGCACACTGGCTTGAAGGGTTCCATTGAGCCGTTGCTGGAGGAGGCCGACATCGATAAAGACGGGAGAATAAGCTTGTCAGAATTCCGCAAGCTCCTGCGGACAGCGAGCATGAGCAACCTTCCCAGTCCAAGAGGACCTCCAAATCCTCAACCTCTGTGAACTGCAAAGGAGCCGTCGGCAAGAACTGAGCACCGCCTAGGGAGATGATACGTAGTGTCTTGTAAAGGTTCTGTCTTGTTACTGTCCGCGTGCCATGTGATGTTGAGGGTGTCTGAGTTTTTAGCATCCAAGTTCCGTGTGCAGCATGGAGATAAGTTTCAATGTAGTACATACATATTTTTTTTATAAAAAATTATTACAGGCAGAAATGCGGTTCTAGTCTCCCATTCCCCTCCTTGTACATAATTCTGTACATGTATGATTTGATTGCACGTATTCATCGCAATAAAGTTGTCTGAGATTTGCAAGACCTTCCATTGCATGATCATGTGAAAATTGTTTAAAATGTGATATTGCACTAGCTAGCGGCTGTAAAATGTGATCAAAGCTAAGCATTTTCTTGTCTCTGCAGTACTGATTTGTTTGAGGTTTTGATTTGCTGCAATTCTTCCGCTCACCAATCTTCAGTTCAACCTATCTATTGATGACAACGCAAAATGTAGTGAAAAAGGACTACTCAAATTTTCTTCAGAGAAACTAGTTTCTTCAAGGATGCCCATCAGTGGCTATTTACAAACAGACCCCTGATTAGAATCTCTACCAATAGTACCGATAGAAATATTGTCTCTCATCGTCTATGTTTTTCTTTCTTATTAGTCGTTGTTAAAATTTAAATTTTAAAAATTTTTTGGAGCTGATTTAAAAGTTTTTATCGTAATTTATTTTATTTTATCAGTTTTTAAATCGTCAAGAATGAATATACGTATAAAAGCTTTATCTTACTAATGATCCATTTTACGAATTATCAGCTGCAGACCAAAAATGCTCCCGATTGACAAACAGGCCTCCGATTCTGATCGCTAGTTCGCTACCAATGGTAGCAATTCAAATGACTAAATGAGGGACCTGTTTGCATATGTTCGGATTTCTGCTGTTTGGCCTACCTGTACCCGTCAGATCCAGACATATGGCCCAGATTTAAGCGCGACCGGAGGCGGATATTTTCATAATAGGCCCTCCTAGAGTTATATATTTCTGTCGTGTACTCCCTTGTATTCTTCAGTGCTCTCCCCCTCTCTTCGCCGTGGCGGCGGAGCTCCGGCGAGCCCGGCCGCGACGGACAGCCTTGGTGGCCTAGACAAGGAAAACCTCCGGCGGCGAAGGGGGGAGGGAAAGCGGAAGGAGACTAATCCATGTCGTTTCTTTCCGTCAATTCCGGCGAGCCGGTCCCCTGCTTCCTATGAACCTCTCGTCACTTCAGTTGAATGGCGCATGCTTGAATGCCGCCGTCGCGACCTCCTTGGGCGCCAAATCCGGCCGCCATCATCCACGCCGCGCTGCTCAAATCCTCCCCATTCGGCCTCCTGCCCCGCCTCTCCTTCAACTCCCTCCTCGCCGCCGCCGCCTCCTCCCCGCACCCGCGCCTCCGCTCCCTCGTCCTCCCCGCCCTCGCGCTCGCCCACCGCTGCCCCGCTGCCGCCGGGCCGCTCGACTCCTACACCCTGTGCTCCGCGCTCCGACACGCCTCCGGGCCGGAAGCGGAGCCCCTCCACGCCCACGCCGCCAGGTCTGGCTGGCTCGGCAGCGTCTTCGTGTCCTGCGCGATCGCCGCGGCCTACGGCGGGTCCGGCAGGTCACTGGACGCCCGCAGGCTGTTCGACGAAAGCCCTGTCAGGAATGGCGTCTTTGCGAACGCTGTTCTTGCTGGGTACGTGAATGTGGGGAAGTGGGTACCGTTGCTGGAGTTTGCAAGGAAGTTTTCAGAACTCCGATTGCAGATTGACGGGTACACGATGATATCTGTGGTGAGAGCTTGCGGAGAGTTGGCGGATGTTGATCTGGGCGGACAGGCTCATGGGCATGCGATCAGAAGGTTGGGAACTGTGGAGTCGGACGTGTTCTTGACCAGTGCGCTTGTGGACATGTATGCCAAGTGTGGGCTTGTTAGCCACGCGAAGCGAGTGTTTGACCTCGCACAGCAAGTAAATGCTGCTGGAGTCGATGTTGTGTTGTGGACAGCGCTGCTGAACGCGTATGGGAAGCACGGCATGTGCAAAGAAGTTATCCAGATGTATGACCGAATGGTGGCTTTAGGGGTCCGGCCTGATGAACTGGCTATTCTGGCTGTGCTCTCGGCATGCCAACATGCTGGGGAGGTGGTCCAAGGGCTCCACTATTTCGAATCTATGCATGAAGATTGCGGGTTGACACCGACACCAGATCATTACAGCTGCGTGGTCAACATGCTATGTCGGGCGGGGATGGTGATCAAGGCCTGGGAGATTGTGACCTCGGAAGGCTGTGGAGGTAAGTTTGGCATCTCCACGTGGATGGTTTTGCTCAGTGCCTGCTGTGATTGTGGCGATGTTGAGCTCGGGAGAATGGCAGCTCAGAGGGCAATCGAACTGGAGCCTGACAAGGTCACGATTTATGTTGAGTTGTCAAATTTGTATGCGAGGGCTGGTTTGTGGGAGGAGATTGACCATCTGCGGGAAGTGATAAAGGACAATGGGTTGGAAAAGGATGCTGGATTGACATGGGTTGAGCTTAGTTCCTGATATGACTTAAAATCACTTCATGGAACCACTACGGGTGGAGCAAGGGGAGGCAACTTCGCTTTTGTTATGAAATTTGACTGAGTATTCGTGGAACAGATTTGAGTATAGTCCTATTGTTTGGTCACATATTTAAGATTGCTAGGGGGAATTGAAACTGGATCCAATCATAGCTATGCTTTGGTCACCTCATATTTATCTTTGTTCAACAGTGCATATACACTTGTATGATACCGTCATTGTGTCAAGACAAGCAGACATATTTAACATTTTTGATGTTCTGTCATTGGTGCAATAAACTCATGGAACTGCAACGTGATGCTCTGGTGCTGTAGTTAGATTGAGGTGCCTACCATTGAAGTTTTTAGGTAGTACATCAGGACTGAATCCGACTTTTGTGTGGTTGCTGCCACGTGATGCCTCCAATGAATTGAAAGCATCTGTGTACCAGCGGGTTACAAACCGCCGGAATAATTTAAAGATCTTAACATTCTGTCATGACTCTTCTGATGGGAACATGATGCCCTAGTGTGATAAATGATAACCGTGCTGAGATGAACCAAACGAATTGAAAGTGTTGTGCCAGAAGTTTCTTATGACAAAAGATTTGGAAAGAAAAAAAAGGCTCCTCCTTCTTACTCTTTCACCAAGACAAACTTGTGCTATGGATTTGATTTGCAGGTTTCTCCGTCTAGACATAATTACACTGGATGCTCAAAATCTGAAACTTGAATAATTCTTGAACTTATTAGACTTCTCATAGTACGAATGCTCTCTTTTTATTCTTTAATGGTATTCTTCCAATATGTTGTACCTGCGACTGTGATTTTTTGAAATAACACTGAAACTCCACAGGTTAGCCCTTTGTTATTGTGATCATGATCTGCTAAATCAGAACTGAGTTTCATGTCAGAAATCTGCATAACTGCTAGTTGTCATTCTAACAAAGAAGAATTAAATATGCAGTAGAATTGCGCTTAATGTCCTAGACAGAATTAGTTAAGAAAACATCAGATTAGGCAGTTTGCTGAAAGGGCTATTATTTCTATGTATTGATATAGTCAATTTGTGTAGTATGAGAAACTACCGCAATTTCAGTATCCATTTTCTAGTGCAGGTTTTAGTAATGGGTATTTTATTTGGAGCATTAACTAATAATATCCAAAAGACATAAAAAAGAACTAGCAGTAAGAATCTCTCTTTTAGCAGCTAAGGCATGATTGTTCAATTCGTCTTATGCAAGCAAAAGCATATACATATGCAAAATCAGGCCTAGCGTCATCTTTTTCTTCAGAGCCTCTATAAAATTGAAGTACCTTAACTTGTAACTCTGAATTCCTAATGCCACTCGTTGCAACTCCCTTAACAGGTTTTCAAAAAATGTTATGACCAGATTTTGACTAACCTGGAAAAGAGGTTGTGCATAACATTCAATAGAATGTAAAGTTAAAGCTTGATCCTTATTACAAAAACCCAATCAGAGTTCGAGTTGGTAACTTTCCCCTCAAATGATTCCTTCCCCTTCAATGCCGTGCCAACTCTAGCTTCAATTCCAGGGGAGGAATCAAAGAGGAAGGGCAGAAAAAGCATTAGTAAGATAAAAAGGAAAGGAAGGAATGCATTCCAAGCTTGCATTCCTTTTCTTCTCCTGAACTATATAAACACATTGGTTCCCAGAAATCTTGTAAGCAAACAGTCTGTTTTTCCCTCTTTGTTGGACCAATCATGGGTATTGCATTTAGTGCCTTCAGTAAGTTTGCTAAATTCTTTTGAGTACTTTCTTTGTTTTCATCTCTTGAGATAGACAAGTGCCTCATGCATGTTGGACGGATCTGCGTACAGCTGTTTTATTTTCGTCAGAAAGGCCTCAGTGATTGGAATGTGTAACGTTGCTAACATAATGCAATTCTGGAGTTCTGTTGGTTACCTGCTTCTTGCTTTTATTTCCCTGTCATGTTCTGAATTGTTAGTTTGTGCTGCTGTTCTTTTCAGGCCTGCCAGGGTGGAGCAGTTTACTGACCGGACATGTTTATGATCAGTATTTCAAGGACAAGAAAACCAGCACCTTTGATGAATTTCATATTGCCTATGTTGAGTTCTGCAAGTAAGCATCCTCATTATTAAATTTTTATTCCCTGCAAAATCTTGTTCGTTGTCGGTTGTTATATATCTCATCTTCCCAAATTACTGCAGAGATCTCAACACTGTGCTGCCTGGGCAAGATTTCGATACCCCACCAACTAAACACATCGAGGTAACCCTATCATTCAAATCTTCTTCTTTGGGGATGTTTTGTGCAAACATTTGAGACTCGCCGTGGATCAGCAATTTAGTCTAAAAACAAATTAAACTCACGGGCGCATGACTTGCAGAAATTTTATAATGATACGTGGGAACCGATCAAGGAAGACCATGACAAGAAGGAAGCGTTCATGAAATTCATCCGCGACAGCGTGAAGGAAGCGACAGTTGACGACAGCCTCTTCATCATGGCCGGGCTGGCGGCGCCGGCAGGAGCCGTCTTCCTCAAGAGGACAGGGCAGAGCATCCCGCAGCTGAAGAGGCTGGAACTCGTCCCCAACGTCCTCTTCGTCCCGCTCTTCACTCTCGCTGCCATCATGGGAGCAACTGCAGTCCAGATGAAACAGAGGAGCAGACACACTTGATCTCATCATCATCTACATTGCGTCGGGGGGGGGGGGGGGGGGGGGGGCATGCATGTCAATGTCAGGGTCAAATATATATTACTTACACTTACTTTTATAATCCTTTTTATTATTGTTCATACTGATAATAATATCACAAACCGGGATACGCCTTTGCCAAGCTGCCATCATCTTTGAGTGTTGTATACATGGTGCGTTCTATAATTTTATATTTTTATTCAGCATATTTGCGAAAATGAAGCATATGCTAAGCCTGGAGTCACAGTATAAGTCAGGCATGGAATCAAGGTTGTCTCTGAAGCAAACTTCCACCACATCAATATAAATTGAAAACCGATCAAAATGTGTTCAGCAAGACCGATAAAAGTCTGTCTGGACAAGCAAGCAATGGCCAGGTTTACAAATTTGCTCAAATTTCCACTGATTCGGAATGTTTCTTTAGAACAAGGATCCCACAATTCACACAAAACCAGCAATCCTCAGAAGAGTAATATTTGGCCAACATGTGCATGTCATTTTAAGGGCTTCCTCAACATACTGTCGTGTTAACATAATCGGTTCTCAGATCATACTCAACGAGGGGTGGCTGGTAAAGGGCAATCCCTTGGCCGAGTGAAGCCAAGCCCGGTTTAGTTAAAGCAAAGTGACAGAACAGCAGCAGAACATTGATACCTTGCTCAACTATAGAGCAAAACCAGACCTGATATAGTAACCAAATTCATGTCCTGGATAAACACTCGCTTTCACAGAACTCATCATCTCTCGCTGATACCGTATATTAAAATCAATTTAGATGAACAAACAAAAAAGTCTACAAAAGCCTCAAATTCTAACGTCATAGAAGATCGGGATACATAGGTAATCCATAGTCCTTGCAATGGAGGGCACAGCGAGCTGTTGTCACTTTCCTCTGAAAAGCAAACAGGAAGAACAGACAGATAAATGTAAGCCTAGAAACTAAAACTAAGAGAAAATTTATGGAACTTGATTTGCTTTTCACTTACGTGTTCATCATTAATGTAATGTTGTCTCCTTTTAAGAGGATCCGGCCTGAGACAAATCGAAGTTGGTTACGAAGATTTCATAATATGCTGTGAACAACGAACAATAATAGCATAGTGCAGCATTTCTTTACCCAGAGATTTCCCGGTGTTTTTCTTTATGTTGATCTCCTCAGCTTCATCCAAGACCAAGTTCATGTATTCGTCAAAGCCCTACAAAATTTGCTGCAGTTATTATATTGTTTAACAGTATTCAATGAGGATAAACCAGCAACATATGAAAAAACTACCTTAGCAAGCACGCACAAGGTCACAGACGCAACAATTATAGTTGTAAACAATAGCAGCTGGTAGGTGAGAAGAACTAAGTCCTCAACAGTTTTGTCATCTGTCCTATCCCATGAGATGTTGTGAATAAATACAAGTACAGAGTTGACATACATCTCAACAGAAATTTTATATCAAGTACATATCTAGTAGAACAGTATCAAGCATTAAAATGGTCAACTAGCAATATTTTCTTATTAAATTGAGTAGTTGAATCAGCAAAGCTTTGCAGTGAAAGTGTTATGGTTATTGATGAACACATACAAATTAACAGTTCTATGTGTCCAAACAATCAATAATAGTGGTACTTCCGTTTTTGCTGACATGTTATACTATTGGACTCAGATAATCTCGTGAAAATAGGAATTCATGCAAATACACTACTATAAATTCTTGAAAGTGTGTCTATAGCAGCTGTTACTAGTTTTTTATTCCACTGTGGCTATTACTACAAAACTAAAGGAAGGAATGCCTAACTTCGCTATCTCCAACGCAAAACTACAATAACTTGCAGCGCAGTAAACCTGCTCTTCTTCCAAAAATACACACACACACTTGTAAAACAGCGCAAACCCTACCCCAGACATTTCCAAGACTACAAACAAAAAAATCAAACAGGAGATGTCATTGCTAAGTTTGGATTTCATGTTTAAAAGCTACTTCAGACGCCTATGGGCATACAACAAAACTAAGTGTATGAAAAACAACTCAATCCTGACGGCAAGGCAATATCATCTAACATCTTAAATTTCGCCTCTAGCAAACCACTCTTCAGAAATTGGGCTAAAAGTTATGCTCGTCAACTAGAACAAAGCTCCCTCATCCCTCTTATGGCAAAATTCCTTCTCGCACACTACAAGAAAATGCACACTACACGGACAAGATTAAATTATCTCCCCTGATGTTTCCATAACTAATGGAGATTAGGGAACTTACGATGATTCTGCCCTCAATCCGGAGGTCCTTCTGCTCGAAGAGCCAGATCTGGATGCGCGCTTTCTGCTCAAGGGAAGATTAATAAACAACGAGAAATCAAGAAAAGGGCAAGCTGCAGGAACACAAGAACAGATGAAAGAGCTCGGAGGGGGTAAGGGCGTACACTCTGGAGGAAGCGGAAGATGAGGTTGATGGGCTGGGTCATAATCCTCTGAACCTTGGTGGACGCCATGGCGGCGGAGTCGCTTCTCTTCGCTCCCTTCGCCTCCCGCGCTTCCTGCCCTCGACGAGCTGATGGCTAAAAACCCTAGCAGTTTGTTTGCAGGAGGGGCTTTGCAGAAGGCTCGGTATGGAGAAGACAGCATAGGGAGCATGACTTTTGTTTTTGGTTGTTTTATATCAGAGAATACAGGAATTATCTATGAAACAGTGTGAATTATCATTTGAACTACTGTATTATTTCAATTAAAAAATAAAGTAAATTTTAAAAAAACCTAGTTTTGGGGGCATGAGTAATGCAAAATTTCAGATATTGTAATTTGTTAAAAAAAACCTTATGGTAAAATATTTTAAGGAACCCTATGTTTATGTAAAATACTTATTTTTATTATTATATATGATATGCTTAATATATATTCACATATAAGTAAACTCAAAATATATATTCCTCATGTCTAATTTATCTTCTTCATTGAATGATCGCACAAAATCAATATAATCATCATTGTTAGTGACAAATTAGTCAGTAACTTACACACAAAATGGTTTATACTGTTGATAATTAACCCATATTGAAAATATAGATAATGTGTATATATACTAAAAATATCACATATTATTTGTTAACAATTATTATACTTAAATATATTAGGCAAATAGACAGTATAAGCTGTAGAAACATTTTGGCTTAAAATATAAGATTTCTTGGACTAGAGTTTTATAAAATTTAATATAAACAATATGTTACTCCATGTTCTAAATGAGATTAAAAAAACTAGAGGAGTACTTACTGGCATGCAAGGACATCTCTCTGACAAAGAGTATCTTTGACCACTATGCAGTTTTTCAAGGTTTTTAGAATTATGATATAATTGATACACAATCATAGATACCATTGATGACCACACATTATCACAATCATTTTTTTTCATAACTCAAATAAATCTAGTCTGTGAAACAAACAAATGTGTATTACTATATCTTCAAAAATCAGTAAAATTAGAGAAAAAAAACTATAATCATCCTCTTATAGGAAAAGAAAAGGTGTAACTAGATTTTTCATGTTTAATAGATTAATACATAGCATATTGTTTTGAAATAGATAGTCAAATTGGCAGATGATTTCCATGATTGACTTGAAAAAGGACTACTTATAAGTCACAATTAATTTTTTTTCAATTGTAGATATAGGTTTAGCGATACATGATGCAATCTCTGTTTTTATTATAAGTAGCTATAATTTTGTAATTCATACCTATAGTATTTTGAAATAAATATTGGAATAAATTTTGTTAACTAAAAATAGAAATTCAAATGTACAGATGTTGCCAAAAAAATCAAATTGAAAATATTGTTGCAACTTCAGTACTTGTGCAGGACACAAAATGAAGAAACGTCCCCAGATGCCCCATGTTCCATCTGAACCGTCAAACCCCACGATCGGACGGTCCTTACGCCTCTGCTGAATCTCAACTCGGGATCAGTTGCGCCCAATACCCCTGTAGCCCCTCCTCTTCCCACTCCTCGCATCTCTCTTCTTCAGATCGCGAGGCGGAATCGCGGAAGCAGCAGCAGGGATCCCGTCGCTGAATCGGGCCCGATCTGAGGAGTGGTCTCACCGGCGGCGGTGATGATGTCGTCGGCGTCGGACGCGGCGGCGGCGGCGGCGCTGGAGCTGCAGGAATCCGGGTGGGAGGAGCTGCGGCGGGAGGCCCGCAAGCTGGAGGGCGACCTCGACGTCAAGCTCTCCTCCTACGCGCGCCTCGCCGCGCGCTCCTCCTCCGCCGCAGACGCCTCCTCGGCCGCCTCCCCGAGCGAGCGCTCCTCCTGGAAGTCCATGGAGTTCGAGATCCAGTCGCTGCTCGACAAGCTTCAGGACGTCAACGACGCCATGAGCCGCTGCGCCGCCTCCACCGCCCCCACCACCTCCGTCACGCAGAAGCTCGCGCGCCACCGCGACATCCTCCACGAGTTCGCGCAGGTAAACCCTAGTCCTGCCCCCAGCTCCTGTCTTCTCCCTTTCGCTGAACCACCAGCTAATCAGACTGATTTTTACTGATCACGACAGGAGTTCAGGAGGACGAGGGGGAACCTGAGCTCCATCAGGGAGCACGCGGATCTCCTCAGCTCCGTGCGGGACGACATTACTGAGTCCAAGGTTCTTGCCGCAAGCCCTCAACTTCCCAAAATGGTTGTCATGTGCTGTTGTGTTGTGCCCGCCTGATTGATTGCCACAATTATCTAGGCTACTGGCGGCATGTCGCCGAGGGTGCATTTGCTCAGGGAGAGGGCTTCGATTCATGGCAGCATTAACCAGGTATGGCTTGAGCTAGATAAGGCTGCATTGATCAAATGGTTGCCTGGTTTGAATACATGTTTACTGCCTAGAAGAATTTGCATTTGAAGGCATGCCATGTTCTTCATTAGCTGGACTTATGATATCTGTTCATCATGCCAATCTACTTGTCACCGGCGTTTGATGTAATGCGATGTTTGGAGGAGAATCTATCTAATGCCCCATTGCTAGTCTGCTACATCATTCAACCATTTGATTAGTTCTGAAAAAAAACTAGAACAATGTGAGGTAGTCATTGGAAAAAAGAAGGAAATCGTATTATTTCTTTATTCGAGCATCAACAATATGCATTTGTGAGGGTATTTGATTTATCTAGCGCAATAATGTAAGAAAAGTAGCTCATCCTGTACAAGATATTAACACCTATCACTCTATTTCAGATTGATGAGGTAATCGGCCAAGCTCAGAGCACTAGAGTAGCTCTTTCCAATCAGAGGGCATTGTTTGGGGATGTTCAAGGAAAAGTCAAGCAGTTGGGTGAAAAGTTCCCTGTTATTAGAGGACTACTTGGTAATGTATCATTACCTTATTTACATGTTGTATCAATCCTTTGTTACATGTTGTTCTGAACTGGCATTATGCTAAATGTGCTATTGTATTATTCACCAACATTTATGCGTTTTCCATTGATTGTGGCTCGTTGTATCTTTGTGTTAGTACACCACTACCTTTCTTACACATTCTTTGCTGCAGGTGCCATCAAGAGGAAGAAATCAAAGGACACTATCATTCTTTCAGCAGTGATCGCAGCCTGTACCATCTTTTTGATTATTTACTGGCTTTCGAAATGATAGTTGTTGCCGGAAAATCTCACCATGAAGGCTTCCTCTCTTGGCGCGGAATCGCTGATACCAGATGACACGATAAGACTTGTAGTATGCTTCATTTCATAGGCTAAGAGGGAATGAGAGATCGGATTCTTTAGCTTTCATCGATTTGCCTTTTGATATATACCTTGTATTTGGAGATTAACCTGTCCTACATGTACAGTACAGAGCAATTTTGCTTTCCAAAGCAACCTGTTTGGCAGACTGAGTAAATATGATACAATCAAGAACCTGTCTGGCAGGCTGAGTAAATATGATACAATCAATCTGATGCTCTTTTTGTGATAAAAAATGGCCATTAAAATACTTGATCCTTTGAGCATTTAGGTTCAGATGGGAAATTCTCTCTTTTCTCTTCTCAACGAGGCAGAAAACACCCTGTGGGTGCCATTAATCTCAATTATTAGTTCATCATCTTTACACATTTACAACTGGTCTGAAATGAAGATTACTGACGCATTTACCTTCACTTTGATGCTAACAACCTGCGATAGCACGATGGCAACCAGTATGCTACGTGCTTGTAAGCTTTGGAGTTCAACGAGTTTTCACTTCAAAATACAGCTTGGAGCCTAGAACCACAATCGTGCATTCTCAAATTTCACATTCATCATCTTGCAGCACTCAATGGAATTGTCTACCTTTATATGGACAACGTTCAAGTAAAGCTCCATCCAATTGCATCCAACAGAAGGGGTATCAGATAGTTGACACTTTACAATGCAAGGCCGGAGGCACGAAAAATTGATGATCAAGTACACAGTTTCATCCCGAAAGGCCTCCCTTTCCCTGAAGCCGCCCAAATACAATTAAACAACTTTTGTAATGAATCAGTTGTGTTTCCTTTTTACTCTCTACGAATAAACTATGTACACCAGAAGTGACATATTTGTAACAGGTTGCTAATGACAAGGAAAAAACAGCTTGATCTTGACAAAGTTAACAGCCGCATTCTTTGGTTCTATCTCACTTCAAAATCAGACATCAAATTCTCTTCACAAGAACCATGTTGTGCAGTGATGAAAACTGGTATTCCACATCTCAGCAGGACTTGCTGACTTGGGCACGATCGTACATTTGGCTAGCATACTGCTGAAGGCAGAAGTACATCAACAGGGCATTCCTAGCTGAATCAGACTCCATAGAGAGGTAGAGCTACTTTGACAAACGAGTAACAAAGTGCCCCCGTGAAAACATAGCTGTCTACTCGGTCAAGGATCCCACCTGCATTGCAGCCTTGTGTTATGTTCATGCAGAAGCAATAAATGGTTCTTTAAATACAAACCATGAAATCTGGAAATGTAGTTTGTTTCTCCTAGAGGGATGAAAGCGAAGGTAACAGACTAACATACACAGAAAAACTTTCATATGAGTTTGACATCATCTATAAAGCAGGCAAAGCGCATTAAAAATAGTGGAAGGTCCTGCTATCAGATCTCAGTAATTGAGGCAATATCTATATCTCTTAGTTGACAAAGGGTTCGACAAAAAGTAAAACACTACAAGAAATTAGAATTGCATGGATTAATGCAGTTAGAAATTATGCATCCAATGAGGCCTTACTATTTATTCTTAATCTCAAGACAATCAATTGCACATAATAGATGCATTACTACAACTGAATAAGAGAATTAACAAAGATTACCATGGCCAGGAATTAGAGATCCAGAGTCCTTCACACCAGCATCACGCTTGATCAGAGACTCAACAAGATCCCCGAACAATGAACCCAGGAAGATCAAGATTCCGTAAGCAGTAGCACTGATATCATTGAAATAGTTAGTTATCAAAACCAAGTGTTAAGGACATAATTGCGACTTGTGAACATGCAAGTGCACAACCTATGTTGAATGTAAACTCAAGCAAACAGATAAAAGTTGTCACTTGTATCAAAGTTTTGAGTACAATCAGGCTAACACTCAGTGCTCACATGTTGTTCATTTCCATAAAGAACTCCTAACAGCAGTGCCTTGTTGGTCATATGTTAAGCAAATTATAATGCGCATTATGGTACTGTCTGATACACCCTAAAAGGTGAGAGTACATTGACCAGTAAATGGCATTCAGAAAAAATTAGTCTGCAAGAAGTTTCAGGGCTCATTCTGTTTAGAGGAATATCAACCCATAGGAATAGAAAGGTGAAGGAATAGGAATATATGCACACATCAATCTATAGGAATTTTTCCAAGAGGTTTAAGTGGATGCAAAATTTCCTATGTTTTCTTTCTATAACTTATAGGAAAAGAAAATTTCCTTTGGTTTTCCTATACTTCATTCCTACAAAATGAATATCACTTATAGGAATTAATCCTTAGAAATCTAAATCATTTGTTTTTCCTCCAAACTGAACAAACCCTTAGTGGAGAGATGTAATGTTTGCTACAGACAATTGTAATAGTTAGAAGCCAGAATCAGCAACACCTCAGCAGCGATTTTGGCCAACGCAAGACGGTTGAAAGAAGCACAGTGGTCAGTACACAACCAGTTAGACCAGCTAAAGCACCCTCCAAGGTCTTCTTAGGGCTTATATCGGTAAGAGGAGTGCGACCAAATGCCTGAAATGGAAAATAATAATATGATGGCACGATTCCCTTCTTTGAAGTACAAAACTTCTTTAATATACTAATTAACTGCAAAAATACAGACAGTAGGAATACTTGCTCATGCAACAAACAGACAGCAAAACCCAGATACAATAGAAACATGCGAGTCTGCTGGCAGCTTGTCAGCAAGAAAAAGTGAAAAAAAAGAAAAACATTCAAGCAGTTCATATGTGATCTAAAATAGTTTTAGTAGTGTGGTTTTCTATTTCAACAATGAGCCAACTATACCCACTCAACATAATTTGTATGGCTTAATAGCCCTGTGATTGATGACTGGCATGCCTCAGTCACAAAAGTCTCAAATATCTATTGTACTCACACAAAACAGAAGTAGAAGTTACAAGAACCCATAAGATTTCAGCTGTTTCTTAGTCTAACATTATTGTGGGCATTGCAAAAGATATAGTTTTAAAAGAAAATAATATCTTCTTTACACTAAAATTAAAAAAATGAAATCAAATTGAACATTATAGAAGAAAAGAACAAACCCGTCCACAAAGGAAAGCAGATGTATCAGCAGCAATAATGCTAGTAATAGAAATCAAGGTTGCTACAAGTCCAACTGTCCAGTGAGCTTGCCCTCCAAGAAGTATCGGCCAACTGTATGCAGTTTCTGGCAAAACACACACTGCATAAGCAAGATGAATCCTATTTGCTTGCTAGAGTGAAAATTAACTGTAAAAACTCAAACTGCAAAAAACTTTCTTGCATAACTTTTTATGAACATTTTGAATAAATTAAAACTATACATAAATTGATTAGAAACATATAATTTGATGAATACAACATTTCTACATTTGCTAACAAACTAGACAGCAAAGGAATTAATAAAACAAAGACACCTCAACTAAGAAAAGACAAAACAAACTTGATTGAACAACATACTTGTATTTAAAGCAGGAGCAGCTAGTCCAGAACGGAGCTTAACCCAGAAAGAAGGAAGATAGCCGCAATAAAAGAGCCCAAAAACTGAACTAGTCAGCTGTGCAAAACGAGGATTTCCTCTTTGCAGTAACAATGATATTGCAATAAGGAATGCAGAAAACGTCACGGTAACATCCATATGCCCATAGTACCTAAGCAAATAGACAGATGAAGACAATTTAGTCACATTTACAGAAAATGACAACTTAAATATAGTCATGTACTCCCTCCATTTCAAAATATAATGTGTATTTTGGTTTGTTAGGATAAGGCCTTGATCAATGATTATTTTATTAGGATATCATATATGTGATATAAAAGCATAATAATCATGTAGTACTTTTGACTACGAATCTAACTAATTCAATTTTGTATCACAAAAATTATATTCAATAGAGTATTTATTGGTCAAAGCCTTATCCTAATGAAATAAAATACGGCTTATATTTTGAAATGGAGGGAGTACTAAATAATACTCCCTCCATTTCTTTTACTTGTCATTTAGATCCAGAATATCAACACAATCTCCAATGTGTATTAATTACATAAAAAATTTTCTTGAAAAATCACATGTTAAAAAACTTGACATTTTTCCATATATTACTGAATTAAGGTCTCAAGGTTTGCCTACATGCATTCTAAAACTTCATATATTTGAGAACGAAGGAAGTAGTACAACACATTGCTCCCTCTCAGATTTTGAATCTTTAACAAGTGCATCATCATTAAGATCTATTTGCAGTCCCTTCCCATATTTTGTTCAAATGTGACGCATGCATTGACAGTTCAAAACCAGATGCCTAGTGGTTACTGAAGTCCTCACATATACAGTCTAGATTGATCTTTTTCCAAAACATCAATCCACTAGACAAACAAAGAAGCTTAATAGCTACTCTTTGCGATATTGATTTTAGGACATTTGAGCACCCAAACAGCAAGTAGTGAGATCCAGTGCATCTCTTCTTGACAACACCTCAACAGTCAACAATAACTTTAATCTATGATGATGGCCAGTAGCCCAAATTCCATCAGATAGCTGATCGATCCCAGTCTGACCTCACTATTTGCACCAGATTAGACACTCCCTGTCTCATATTCATTCAATAGAGACAGACACCGGCACACCGTTCAGTTCACTTTCAACTATTTTCTTGGTCAGAATAGCTTCCCCTTTACAAAATTAAAGATCATAAGCAATTATATGTACAGCTCTCCTTACAGGATTACTGGTTAAAAGTTACTTTCACTAAAACTGACACCTTCAAACAACAAATTCTGACTAAATTAGACCTGAATTGCACACTATTTGATTGAACCGAATTTTTAGCTAACACAGTTCATCCAAATTAACCAATGTAAGTGTAACCGCGAGGCCTGCTTACAGGGTAAGGATAGGCATGAGAGCGCAGATGGCAGAACAAACGCGGGACACGTAGCGCGGCGGCGGGGTGCCTCCCCCGCCGGCGGTCCCGCGGACGAGCCAGAAGTACTCACGAGCTCCAGCGAGGACGGCCGCGGCCACGGCGGCCGCGAACACCCACCCGCCGGCCACCACGACGCCGCCCGCGCCCACCCCGATGGCGACGCCCACAAGCACCCGCTTCTGAAGCTGCCGGGACTTCTCCTTCATCCTGGCAGCCTCCTCTGCGCCTGCGCCGCCGCCGCCACCGTGGCCGCCGTCGGCGGAGACGACGGCGGCCAAGAGGAGCGGGAAGCGGCGGTGGAGGCGGAGCGGGGGTGGTGTCGGGATGAGGAGGCGGAGGCGGAGGTTGGGGCGGGGCCGTGGCTGAGAGGGAACGAGGGGGAGGCAGTGGTGGTGCAGGTGGGCGGTGGCCGCCGTCGCAGTCGCAGTCGCAGTCGCCGTCGCCACCGCGGCGGCCATGGGAGATGGGTGGGGAGGGGGTTGCAGTGTAGTGGAGGGAGGCGGAGAGTTCGATGTGAATAGGGGGATTTTGCTGGACTTGTTTGCTTGGCAGAAGAAAAAAAAGAAAAGAAAAGAAAGGCTTTCGTGTTTAAAACGTGCTACAAATACTACATGCAGCTATTGTAAAATGGCGTGTATATATTCATACAAACAACAAATTTTCTAAGTTAAAAATGCATTTTAATGAAAAATATAATAACAAGCTATCCGATACTAAAGACTCATGATTTCTTATACATAGGATATAGAATAATAAGAGATGAAATAGAGAAATTGGTATCAACTCAGAGCTGCTGCTGCTCCTAGTTGCATGTGGTGCATTTGCATTGACGATGGCATCATAGTGCAGCAGTGTACAGAGGCGAGCAGGCAATGCTTTGAATTCTTATTGGTTTTGAACACACTAAAATTTGAGAGGTTATATGCATTTGAATGGTCTGTAGGAAATAAAACATATGAATTTAAAGAAAATTCTTTTGTTAGAGAGAGATGCTAAAGAGATAGGGATAGAGTGCACAGGACTTCTCAAAGAAAAACAAAAACATGAGCGAGAATGTGAGCTCATTCGAATTAAGACATAGGGAACAAATCCATAGATTTTTATCATTGATATTCCTTTGTTTCAAGTGAGCTCATAGGAAAATTTTCCAAAAAAAAAAGAAATTATCCAAGTTTCTTTTGGAATTGTTTTAGTCCAAAGAGTCCTAAATCTCTTATCTCCCCATTTTACCACAAAACATTTTAGCACCCCACCAACAATACATTGCACATACATACCTTATTTATCAAATTCAATATCCTACATTTATCTACATCCGATCAAATGCTCCACATCAACTGGATAGTCTAATCATATGTTCTCCCTTACCCTTACCCTCACCCTACCTTCAATAATCCCACTGCTTACTGCCCCTCCCGATCCCTCTCCCTTAAGTCCTCAACCCGCGCTGCCCCTAACCCTAGCCACACTGAGTTGTGTCCCTTGAGCAGTCACTATCGAAGATCCCCCATCCTCCACGTCTCCACTAGCGCCAAATTGCCCATGCCTTCGCCTACACCGATGCTCCTGCTCTTGGTCTCCTCATATTTCCACCACGTCGTGCCGTTGTCAGATTAGGGTTTACTGCTGATATCCCATCACCCATGACAACATCAATATCAAACTCCATCTATTTCACTTGTGCAGCTAGCCATAGCGGCGCCCGAACCCGCATCGCTCCATCTTGGGGTTGCCCATCCTCTATGCCTCTACTTCCATTCCTATGTCGTAGTCACAATCATCTTCTAGATGGGTAGACAACCAACCTGACCCAATCATGCGGGCAACCCTTCTCCCTCTCACGCCCTCATTGCGATATTGGCACCCTCCTTGACCTCGACCGCAATTGCTCTAGTGACCTCCTCCTTGGCCCTTCTCAACGTCCTTCAGCGCCCTCTTTGACTTCCCCCACTGCCATGCCACTATACGTTCTCATAAATAAATATAAAATATAAAGACTCAAAATTATTTTGGCATGAATAATCATTTTTTACATGTTTATATAAATAAATACACTGACTCATAGATAGTTATTTGACATGAGAAATCAGTTTTACATACAACTTGATATTTGTTAAGTAGATTTTTGTAGATACTATGAGCATCTCTAGCAAGATCCCTAAACATAGCCCCTAAACAATTTTTGAGGTCCAAGGTAAAAGAAGGGGCTTTAGTAGGTTTCTACTAGAGCCCCTAGAATAGTAAGACCCTTAAATTTCACCCTACAACCTTAGTCTTGGACTCTGGGGCTCTAGGCCATAGCTCCCATCGACAATTTATACGCATGCAAGAAATTTTCGGTCGTGCACCACATGATTCCAACATCATGCTCTACCGTCCGAGGCCAAGAGCCCTTCTCTACCATTCGCTGCAATCACCAGCATCGCCTGCAACTTTGCTCTCTTCTAAGCTCACTTTGCCCATGGCTGCTAGATCCCTAATGACTAGTTGTCATAATTAAAAGATAGCTCTCTCGTGGCCCACAGTGGTGGTGCCGACTTTGTGGAAGGTGTAGATCATAGACTCACTATTTTTGGCATGGAAAGAGGAAGACAATGAGGGGAGGCTTGGCATGATGAACAAGTACACCGACGAGTTCTCCATGAGCAGCTCCACATGCAGCAACAATGTGGATTATTGCAGTGTACACACACACACATATATATATATATAGATAAAATTGTGTGCATCCTTAATGTATTTCTTCTTGTTAATTCATGATATGAGTATGTTAATTCATGATATGAGTATGATCGAATTAGTACATCTGATTTTGTTATATATTGCGAGTGTAAACATTCTATAAAAAACTTTTTTAAAGTGCGTCTAGTCTTCTAAGTTAGTTTTTGATAATGAGTGACAAAATGGCTAAGTGATTAACATGTTTATGAGGTACATGCAGATATTAATCCCTGTGAAACTAAGTGTGAGCATGATGATGCCTATAAATTTATAATTAAGTTATGACGAGAAAACTCGGAGTTTATTTTAAACTTCTTTTGAATTTATTTTTAAGTCTAGAAAAGTCGTAACAGTGCTTCAATCCTACTCTTGTACTCAAAGATTCATTTCTTAGTTGAAAGACATTTGCACAACACTTACATTGCTATGAGTTTGCTTTTACCTATGAGTCAAGGTTCTGGTCTTAGAGGATCAGAGGTTCTGATCCACTAGTGTCTATCAGCGGCTAAGTGTTGGATCGAAGATTTCGGAACAGAAGTCGAAACTTTCGATTGTTTAAATCTATAAGTAATGGCTAATTGATGTAAGGGAGTGGGTATTTCCCTCTCAAAGCCGTTTTAGCCTTTCCACTTTTGTTTACCTATCTCCTAGCTTCTCCTAGCACTCTACATACCAACTTCCTTCAAGTTCTTGAGTTTTCATGGAGAATTGAGTGAAATTCTTAAGTACTTGGAGTGTTTTTTCTTGTAATAAGAGCTAGGAGGATCTAAGTGCTTAAGGATTGGTGTGGGTGATGGTTTGGAGCTTGTTACTCCTAGAGGGTGATCTCCTACATGGTTAGGTATTGCTTATAAGTTTCCTCAAACTGTTGATTGTTCTGAGCAAGTTCATGAGAATAGACCTTGTCTCTGCAAAGAAAAGTGATAACCGATGAAGTGAGAATTAAGTTGATCTTTGTAACTACTTGGTGAAGCAAGGGGTCGAAAGAGACATAGTTCTTAGGATCTCTACAATAGAGATATATGGTTTTTATGATTCGAACTTTGGAGAAAAATCCTTATGTCTTCTTTTCTCTCCCTTTATAATTTTTATGTCAAAATTTGTTTATTTTCTATGTTGTTTACTATTTACTATATTATAGTACTTGTAAGTATTGCTTTTGATGCTATTACTTGTGTTTCTGATATTGGAGAAGGACTCAAAAGAGTTTATCTTCTATTTGATTGGAAGTTCCATCTAAAAAATAGAGGTATTGACCCACCATCTTGGTTTGTCCGAGAGAGCTAGTCGGAAATTCTATTGGTCCGTAAGTTTTGGTTAAGCTTAAATTTAATCGTTACATTAAAATAATTTTTAAGAATATATATTCACCACCTTTAGGCTATATCGCTTGTGTTGCCCTTACAGTACAACTGTAAGAAGAATTTCATGATTTTATAAACTTGTGCTGCCCTCGAACTGTAGGAAGAATTTTATGATTTTTTGAACTTGTTCCACCCTCCTAGCTAGTTAGCTTGATTTGTTGTTGCAGGATAGTAGCAAACTAGCAACTGCAATGAGTAAAACTTACTAATTTAAACACAAAATCAAGGCTCAAATGCAGGCGAGAGTGTGAAATTCAGCATCATGTAGGTCCCTGGATGCTCTGAACGGTAGGTGTTATTGCTACAGTGAGACACATGGATGTTGTCATGAGTGCTTCTGGCAATGTCTAGTTTAGGTTTAATCAGTAGCAACTCGTCCAACGAGACCGCTTAATTGTGTCCAACAAGACTGAACAATGGCTAAAAGCAATTAGGAATCTTAATGGTTATTTTGTTCAATTGCATGTTTCGTGGACTATGCACTATGTTGAACATTTGTTACTAGGATTTGCCAATTTTATGTTTAAAAATTTTAAAGTTGAATTTCAATTGTAGTGTTTGAAATTGTGAATTTAAATTTGGTTGAATTCTATGTGTTAAAAATATTCATGTTTGTATTATTATAGGATTAATATAGGCATAAACATATAGTACGTGTTGAAATATAAGAGAAAGAGATAGGGACTGAGAAAATAGAGGTTGTTGCTAAAGTAAAATGTATTTTTTGATCCTTAGGAATTAGGGGCAGCCCCCATTTGGTTTTGGTTTTTGAGGCTGTAAAATATAGGCTATTGCTAACAATCCTCGATCTTATATATGTGTTCTATTATCTTATAATTGTTTCTTTATCATCATAGAGTCTATCCATCAACCTTAAAAACATGTTTCAGTTATAGTCACTATGTTACTCAATTACCACACATCTTTCTTAAACATATTTCAACTTTAATTAGGACATCTTTAAGTATTTATCGCACTTCTGCTTCTAATTTTGTTTTGTAAAATAAAATATTCAATAATTTATGTACATTATACATGTTAACAAAGGATGTATTGTCACTATTTTTCTGTATACGATAAGATCTAACAATAGTAGTAAAAACGAGGAGAAAATCACCAACCAAAATAACTAACGAACCATAATACCACAAAAGAAAAATGCAACACATAAAACAGCCCAACCACAAGCGAGACTGGTCAAGCTACGTTAGGCTGAGTTGTACCCTTAACCAATGGCATCTACTAAAAAGCTATCATCTTCATGTTGTGTCATTAATTATTTAAAACCCCAATTTTGTGGCTAAGAAGGTTAGAATTATACTGTGTGCTTAAAAACTCATGAGAAATTGGAATGGAGGAGAAGTAAACTAGTAAAGCTAGGTAAAAAGAGTTCTGGATGTTGTTGTATTGGCGAAAATTGTATATACGTAGCTTAAAACTGTGAATACGAATATCAAATGATCTTGTTAGATTATATGTAGGTTAATGCGTGTATTGGTATATGATCGCCGTGGTTTAGTGGTCAAAAATATTTTTTAATCTATTTGGTTCAAATTATGATTTTGTTGCATTAATGAGTTTGTTGAGTGGGTGTAGTGTGTAAAATTAATTTTATGGTACTTAATTTAATTTAGAATGTAGTCTAAAGATAGTTTTATGCCTTGATTTAATATTTTATTTATCGTACATTTGTCTCTATATTCTATTTATCATATCTTTAATTTTATAATGTATAATAAAATCTTTAATAGATTTACTGTATATAAGATTAGATTATATATTGCTTTGTATTTTATCACTAGTTTTAGCCTTTCATGTGAAGAGCAAATAGCATCCGAAATAACGAACCAACCTTGAAACCGCACAAAAACGGCAACACAACACAACCACAGGCAGGTCTGGTCGAGTCGAACCACCTCGTCGCCCTGCCCCCCTCTCCGTCGGCCGAGTTAATCTCTCTCCTCCACTCTCCCCCCACCACATGGCGGCATCGGCGGCGGCAACGGCGGCGGCGGCCGCGGAGGACGAGGCGCGGCTGCTGCGGCTGGAGGAGCAGGCGGAGCACGGCGGCGGCGGCGCGTGGGAGTACCTCTGCCTCGCCCGCAGGATCCGCGCGCGCCGACCGGAGCCCGTCCTTCGCCTCGGCCTCGCCCTCCTCAACGACTCCTCCGCCCGCTCCCGCCTCGCCTCAGAACGTAACTTGCTCTGTTCCCCTCCCCTTCGCGCCCCTCTCCCTGATCTCCCGCAATTCCGCTTGGTAGGCAGATGGATTTTGGAGGATAGATCTCGTGATCCCCTCCTCCTGATACCCCGATCCATCTCTGGATGCGACGTGGGGGGTTTTGGATGGCGTACTTGAACCCTATTGTTAGATTGCAGTTGTAGTACTGTGGGATCTGTAGAATTGAGTTTTTTTTTATTTGTGTGTTACCTGCAAGCCCTGCGGTTTTGCAGTTAGAATTACTGGAATAGGATCGCAAGGCTGCAGAGTTTGATTGCTCCCTTCGTGATTAGTTCAGTATTGAACTGAGATTGCTATATTTTGATGCAGAGTGGACGCTGTATGAGCAGGTGGCAGTGGCTGCCATGGATTGCCAGCGTTTCGATGTGGCAAAGGTGAGGTTGCGCTCGTGTTGTACTTGCAGTGGCACCCTATTGAGCTCAGTTCTTATTATCTGATTCGACACAATTTCATTTAGTCACTAAACAATTCACACTATAGGCCTTTAGCTATCCAAATTTCTGATGAAGCAATCTCTTTCATGATTTTGCAGGATTGTATTGGAGTGCTCTCCAAGCAGTTTCCTGGCAGCATGCGGGTTGGTAAGTTCTTTCAAAGATCACCATAATATAGTTAGACTAGCATCATTTGTCAACAAATGTAGATCTTAAATTTTGCTTATGGATGCACATCCGATAAGACTGGGGTCAAAAAATACATTTGGTCGAGACAAACTAAATATGTCCACAGGGGTTTACTACCTCCATCCCAAAAAGAATGTCTTTCTACCATTTAAAATTTGTCCAAAAAGATTGTGTTTCTAGCAAGGTGAGACCCAACTAATTAATTAGAGAATACGAATTAAGTGGACTAATTGGGTGAACTTTCCTTAAATCTGTGCATACGTGGTGGATTAGGAGTAATGTTCAATCATTAGAAACAGCATTAAATAGGGGTATGGCGGTCATTTGTGTTGAGTGATAATTTGTCTGAAATTTGCTAGAAAACCATTATTTTTGGGACGGAGGTAGTACTATTTTTTAAATGCGAAAAGGAGTTTGTTGGAAGATATAAAAACATTCTGGCCTAGAACTTTAAAAAAATGCCACCAATTCTGTGTCATAAGTTTATGTGAAGTTACAATTTGGGTTGACAATACGCCACTCGGTCAATAACTTGAGGAGTACATACGAAGGCAAATGGTCAGCAGATCAGGGCTATTAATCTATATTATTATGAGTTGTGCTGACTGCTGAATTACTCAACAATAGTACAATATGATGCTAAACCAATCTTACATGAACTGGTGTTGGTTTCTTTATAAAGATATACCTGCATCTAGTTTAGTACTCCATATATCAAGATAGAACGATGATGTGATAAGCTGGAGTATAGCAATGCTATCAGACTAGACATTTGATCTAAAGTAGGAGTGCGGTGTGACGATCAACTGAATGTGTCATATCTTACACCACATTCACCTAATATCAAATTCCCCTATACTTGAATTTGCAACTTGATATATGCTGAGACGTGATGCTGATTCTTATGGATATTTTTCTGTATATGTGCTAAACACTTTGCCCTCAAATGAAGGTCGATTGGAAGCCCTGCTGTTTGAAGCTAAGGGTGAATGGACTGATGCTGAAAGGGCCTACGCGTTAATCCTTGAAAGCAATCCGTTTGATCAGGTATTATAATTCATGGTTCTGCTGCTGATCCTGGTTTATATGCTGTGAACTTGGTGTGCAGGATGGAATTTGATTTCCTTGGTATATAAAGCCATTCAAATGCTTGGGATGATAATTTGCAAGGTATATTAAATATTTTCCTTGTGTGCTTGCAGATTGTCCACAAGAGAAAAATTGCTATTGCAAAAGCACAGGGTGACATGGCATTAGCTGTCGAGTATCTCAACAAGTATTTGGAACTGTAAGTATCTGCATCAACCTGGTGCTATTAACCATATATGTTTACCTCTAACACTGTGACTTTCCCTGGGTGTTAGATTTATGGCAGATCATTATGCTTGGAGAGAACTTGCTGAAACTTATGTTGCCTTACAAATGTGAGATTTTTAATCATCGATTCATTCACATCTGTTAGAATTTGATTCTGTGATGATGCTATTTTGTTATTCCTCTTGTATCAGGTATAAACAAGCTGCCTTTTGTTATGAGGAGCTCATATTGGCCCAACCAACTGTTCCACTTTATCATCTAGCCTATGCTGAGGTAAGTGAACTATGCCAAACTCATCCCTCATTCTCTTAAAGGAAAATGAAACAAACATTTTTTTTGTATCAACTTATCATCAGTAATAGTTTGTTTCTTCCTACATGAACTAATGGCCAACTGGTCAAGTACCATCCTAAGGTGGCAGTGAACATCAAAAGGCTAATTAAAATTAAGCACAGCAAAGTTATTGTTCATGCTAATGAAAATGGCGTTGCTTGATTCAATGGAATTTAACCTCTTGCGTACAGAGTGATATACTTATTTGCACATTTTATTGATGTTGTGTTTGACAATGTAAGGGTGTTTTTGAGAAATGAATTCAAATGGATAAGTAGCCTTACATGTTTGTTAGAATTCCAGTGCATATTCGAGGAAATATTTCGCATTCTTGCACCATGGCCTTGCAATTTCATGAGTTATCTTAATTGGTTAATCCACAATCCATACATTTTCTAATCGCTAGCCAGAAGCCATTTGTACTGTTGTGAATTGTCAATGCACCATAAAGAAGTGTTTTAGTGAATTACCCTATGGATGGGATGGCGATTTTGTCTTACAGAGTAGATTGTCTTAAAGAATTTGTCCCCTTCTTTTTGCTGTTTTATCTATCAGCTCTGTTCAGTAGGCAGGAGGGGAGGGAATGCATTAATTCATGTATATAAAGTGATTAAGGAAATAATTTGTTGAAGCTTGATTTTATGTAGTCTGCTGGGAGTTTGCCAAGGATATTTTTCTCCCTTGTTTTTGCAGTTGTTTTGTATGCCATATGCATGTTCCTTTCCTGTTCTATACAGTAGGTGCAAGAGTATACCACTGGTTTTCTAATTTATACATAATAACTTACTTAGCATGCTTTTATGCTACTCCTGTTGCTACTTTTTTATTGAATGCAAAATCACCACAAAATTTCTGTTCTGTTCCATACATGCAACTAATTCAAGCCTAGAACATGTCATGAACTGGAAACTAAATTGATCTCATCAAACATCTGTGTGCATTTGATGGATTGGTGTGTAACCCTTGTTAGCTATACTTTTTTTAGGTTCTGTATACTATGGGTGGTTTGGAAAACCTTCAAACAGCTAGAAAATATTATGCATCAACAATCCAGTTGACTGGAGGCAAGAATACACGAGCCCTCTTTGGCGTGTGTTTGGTAAGACATCACTGATGTTCCACAACTTCCAAGAATTGCAGTTGCTTTCTTTTGTTATCCAATACTAATCCTCTTATGTATACCACCTTCATCATCAACAGTGTAGCTCGGCAATCAATCAGCTGACCAAGGGGAGGAACAAGGAGGAGGAAAGCTCAGAACTGCAGAGCTTGGCTGCAGAGGCACTATTGAAGGATTACAAGCAACGAGCACCGTCGAAGGAGGCACTCATCACTAGCCTGTTGAAGAACATGAAACTCTCCTGATCTTGCCGTCCACTCATCGAAGGTTTTTTAGCTTGTCGCATGTCGCAGCTAGTCAGTTGTGCCACAATGGCAGTTTGACAAATCAATTGATAGCAGTATAATGCTTGTTTTTTTTTCTCCTGATGGCACCGAAATTGTAAAACTTACGTAAGATGCTTCCATGGGTTGTACAACACCTGTTTTGATCATTTAGAAATATATATTCATCGTCGTGTTTTGATTTCAAGCTGTATTGTAGATCAATAATACCATCCGTTGTAATTTTAGGATAGAAAAATTTGAATAATACATTCGAAAGCTGTACCCTGTTGCTAACTTTCTAGAACTTATCAACTCCATAAATTAGTTTAAATCTAAGCACTGCAGCTGCGTGTGCCAATAATTCATGGTTTCTCTCTCAAATTAGACTACTAATAAATGGTAATCACTTTATTTTTCTTAATACTGTTTGTCCATTTTATTTCACCTTTTTTAGAGAAAATGAGAAGCAAAAGTTTAACAGGAAAACAATTGTATAAGGCCAGGTCTCATGCATCCCAAAAAAATTCTACGGCACTCCCTGCCATAAAACACGTATAGCATCTCTTTTCAGATTTTGCTACCCAACAAGCACGAATCTTAAGGCAATTGTGCACCCCATGCCATAAAACATATATCTCCCTTCAGATTTTACCACCTAGCAAGCACAAATATAAAGGTAATTTAAAAAAAAGAACAATTTAGTACAATTTTATCTATTATCTTTTAAAAAAACAATTTAGCATAGTACGAAGAGTGATCCATCCTTATCAAGTTGTGTTCATGAAGTATACGATATAAAGTGAGTGTAGTTCATACGACATGGTGGCTGCGATCTCCTGCAAACACCGGCGGTAGCGCCCTTGCGCTAGCCTCGTCGATTTCTCCACCGCAGCCGCTCCCCTTTTCGTGCCGCTGTGCCCGGCGCCCCTTTCCTGTTGATGCCTGGTTGATCCGCGTAATTAGAGCTGAGAAGGTTGTCTCAAGACTCGTTTGCTATGTAGATAAATGCCGTACATGTCTTATAGCCTGGGTGCCGTAGAAATTTTTTTTCTCATGCATGTACCATATCTGACACTTATCAATCCATCCATGATGTTTGTCCATTTTAGTTTACCAATTTTTTGAGAATAAAAGAAACAAAAGTTCTGTCGTGTCGATGGAATGCACCGAGAAACGGGAGCTCGCCCGGATGGCGAGGCATGCATGCGCGCGACAGGCACCGCACGTCGCCCGCGAAGCTCTCATGGCCTCACACACCGCGCGTGCGCCATTACTTTCACCCTACATAAACACATCAACGACGCCACAATCACATCACTCCGTCGATCCCCGCGCGCTCGCATTCTTTCTTTGTTCGCCATTCCATCGTCGAAGCTTCGACTTCTCTCGATCGCAGAGAGACCAGCAGCAGCAGCAGCATCCAGCTGATTAAGCTCGCGGCAATGGCGCAGGTGAGCAGGACGGCCGTGGTGGCGCTGTTCCTCGTCGCCGTCGTGGTGGCGGCCGCGTCCGTGCCGGCGGCGACCGCGTACGGCTGCTTTGACGACTGCTACGAGCGCTGCGCCAACGGAAAGACGGACGACGCCTGCACCACCATGTGCAAGGAGGCTTGCGGCGCAGCCGCCGCCATCGGGGCTGGCTCTGGCGCAGCCGCTGCAGCACCCACGGCATGAGATCGAGCTGCGTCCATCACCATCCGCCCGCCGGTAGCCGCCGGCCATATATACTCGCCGTTGATTGTTTGTTGTTAATTTAACCGTCGAGTGTTCAGTTGTTTAATTTGTATGCAAACTCGTGTCTCCGCGATATGTAACCCTTGTGTGATAATTAATTACCGAGAATTGTGTGTGCTGTTAATTCATCTTTCGCCCCATTGTGCTGGTGCAAATGTTTCTTAAAATTTTATTTTTTTAATAAAATCAACTTATGCATGGATCATTATAATGACGTGTAAATTTTGCTTAAAATTTTGATTTTTTGTATAAAATCAAACTTATGGGCGGACCATACCAACACGCACTGGATAAATAATCTGGTATGTAGTCTCAGTTACGTAACTGGTACGTGAAATGTACAACTTGGCTGGTTATTTTATACAACTGTATAAACGATTTTTAAGTAGTTAAAATATATTATAAAATTTAAAAAATAGAAAAATATGAAAAATAATATAAAAAACCAGAATAAATTACAGAATAAATAAATTTAAGAAAAAAAATAAAACTAGTATAATTAATTTTAAAAACTTTGAGGGTAAAAATTTTGTTCTAATTTTCTATTCTTTTTCCTCTATTTTCTATAATTTTCTTTGTTTTTTCCTTTTTAACCATATGTTTCTTATATTTTTATATTATAAAATACTCTTATTATTACTTGATTAAATCTATTTTTATAATTAAGATATACTCTTATATTTTCAAAATTTTTATAAAATAGTATGATATATATAGTTAAAAATACAATATCTTAATTGTTAACATTTTAGAGCTTTGAATGAGTGAAATCACCAAATAAAACTTCCACTGAAAATTTTATCAGCACCTCCCATGTACTTCCTTCTTCTAAGAATCGTTATTACCGGTTAAAAACACCAATCGCTACTAGTAAATATGGTTTGTTGTCTTCAATCGGTGATAATATGTTTGGCAATATTATTATCGGTTGTTAATACCAACCAGTACTAAAAATCTTTTCATAAAAAATGACTAACTATTACGACCGATACTAAAATAACAACATTACTACCGGTTGATGCTACTAGTAATTCTATATAATCTTCAACCTTTTCGATCCGATAGTAAAGATTATTTTTAGTACTGTATTTTCTATCATGTTTTAAATTCTTGGACCAAAGATCATTTGTTTGATAATCCAACAAATCCACTCAAAGAGGCCACAAAGTGGATAAAGAACAGCATTTGCATTGGCTGAAATTTCAACCTAGAGAAAAAAACTGTGTATGCTTAAACTTTTGAAGCCAAATTAAGCTTCAAAAGTTATTACACATGTTCTGAATAGATTCTATGAAGCAAAGGAGTACATTATTTTTTTTCAATGGACACCGATACCGTCTGTACAACATACAAACAATTTACAACATTACTACATAAACGTATGCATTTTTTATCGAAAGATATTTTTAAAAAAAGAAGGGCTAGAGCATATAATTAGACGTACACAATCCACCCACACACGCATGCTCCTTTTCTTTTAGAAAGAAAACACATAAGGAACTAGCTATATTTTACGACATCACATTTATTGAAAAAAAAGTCAAATTATTTTTATAAAGTAAATTACCTATATTTATATTATAATTAAATTATAGATTTTAAAATTTGCACTGTAAATTTCAATAGTTGTACTGTAATTTTTCTAATACACATTATAGAAGATAATTAGGATTAAAAGTAATTAATTATCTAATAGGAGAGAAGATAGGAGAGATAGAAAGATAGAAATATACCTCAGACCTTTTAAGGTACTCCATCTTACCTCAGTAGAGGTAAACCTTTGATAAATCGCTCCACAAAAATAATGAATGGCATTAAACACAAAGGAAAGGACAACCTCACATAATGGTCATTCCTAGAGTTAAGCATGCATGCCGCCAATTAGGAGCCAATTAATTTAACAATTTACAATTGGCATGCACGTGAATTTAATGAACACAATTTGAATAACTGGCACCAAGTTGAAGAGAAAAAAAATTAAAATCCAGAATCAAATTTAGACATGGTTCAAGTATTTGCATTACTATTATGGTTTGTAATTGGAAAAATGAAATAATTGTTTGCATCATTTGAATTGCTTGCATGTAAACATAAATTTGAACAATGATACTAGCACGATTAGGGATTATATTCTAAATATGATTCAAATTTACTGGCATGAATTTGAATGCTACACAATATAATTCATGGAAAGTGAGAATAATTGAAGTGTTACTTTTACAATTAATGCTTTAATAGCACATGCAAATTTGTTTTTATTTCCCTATTTATCATGTATTACTTATTACCTTCTATATGGTAAGAGTAACATCAACCATTGGACCAAGCTCAAATAGATAAAAAAACTTGGAGCACTATAAAAAAAAGTCCAATATACTTGCATGTAAGAGAGATAGTAATCGCATAGAAAATAGTGATTAAATTCAAGTAAAAAAAATGTTACACACGCTTGCCCGGGAACCTCTCGTAGCCTCACATATCGTCCCCCCTCCTCCGCGTATAAACACGCTCCCCTCCGTTTCTTCACGGGAGATCGTCTCTTCCATCTCTCTCCATCTCGCACGTCTCAAGAAGCAGCAAATTAATTAGTTATTGATACAATGGCCGCCCAGATGAGCAGGACGGCCGTGGTGGCGCTGTACCTCGTCGCCGTCGTGGTGGCGGCCGCGTCGGTGCCGGCGGCGAGCGCCTACGGCTGCTACGACGACTGCTACCAGCGCTGCGCCAACGGAAAGACGGACGACGCATGCACCGCCATGTGCAAGGAGGCTTGTGGCGGCGCAGCCGCCATCGGGGCTGGCGCTGGAGCCGCCGCCGTGGTCGTCGGGGCTGTCGCTGGCGCCGCCGCGACACCCACGGCATGAGATCGAACGGCCGTCCATCTCCATCTGACGTAGCCGCCGGCCGGCCATCGACCACCACATATATCTACTCGCTGTTGATTGATTGATTGTTTCTCGTTAATTCGTCGAGTTTGGTTAATTTAACCGTCGAGTGTTTAGTTGTTTAATTTATGCAAGCTTGTGTCTCTGCGATTTGTCACTCTTGTGTCATGATTAAGTGAAGTCCCCGAATTTCTTCTTTGATTAATTACCGAGACGCCTCGCAAAAAAAGATTAAATACCGAAATGAGTGTGTGCTGTTTATTCATCTTTCGCGGCTAATTCATCAGCGCGGTCGAATTCATCTTTTGGGATATTTGATGTCCCACTCCTGTCTAACAGATAGCTCCGCAGATGTATAACCACTCATGAGGGTATGGACAAAGTCATTTAATACTTGGCTCGTAAAACTATCACATAGCCACTTTTTATCACTTGAAGAGGAGGTATAATAAGAAATATGCTACGTAAATATGGGGAAAGGGACGATGGAAATAAAAGTTTATATATTTTGATGGATTTATGGTTAGAACATTTTATTATCTCAATGTTGTAGGAGAGAATGGCTAGCTCCTAGATAACATGTTTTAACTAGAAAATCGTTTTAAGGCTGAATTGCTGCACTTGTCCTAACTCCTAAGTGGCTGTTTTTATCTAAGAAGAGTTGTTGATAGTATTTTTTTAACCTAAAGCAAAATTTGGACAGTAACTTTGTTAACGGTTATCTATTGTTTGGAAAGTCCTCATGTCCTTCGTGTCCTTTAATATTACCTTCCTGGATGTATTAACAGGAAAAGGGAGGAAAATTCCATGCAAAAAATGCAAGATAGAAATATCTTTTTTGGTTTTTTTTGGCCATTGGAGGCAAAGCCAGGCGTGCGTGACCGCTCGGGCTGGACGCCACTGTGTTATACCACCTGATCCCTCTTATAGAGTTGGGGTAGTCTCACTATACACCACACTTCTACATGGTATTAGAATAGGTTTAAATATCTTTGGCGCGCTAGCAACCTACCTTCTTTGTCGGCGAGCTGATGCTTCCTCCCGTCGCAGACCTACTCCCTTTTGGCATTCCTTCTCTGTCTTTCTTTCCTCCGTCTCTCCTCATCGTCTCCTCCGCAAACAGTCTTACTCCTCCTCTGGTACACCGCTTCTCCACCATGTGACAAGAAGATAGCCCACTTCTGCCTCTTCGTCTCATTTAGACCCACCTTCTCTTTCTGCTCTAGCTTTTTCTTCTTGCTTTAGCGCTTTTTTCCTTCTCACGCCGGCGCACCTCAGCGCTCGCGATCTCCATCAGCTTTACCAGTCAGCTCCGACACGCTCATCTGCTCTCGGACACAAAATCTCTCCACTTACATCCGCGCCACTCCGACACGTCCACGAACGTGAATTCCTGCTCTCTGGATGCGAACTTCTTTTCTTCGCGCCTGTGACTTCTTCCGTTTTCCGAGTCCGCCCCATTCCGCTACGTCCACGTGTCCACGGACGCGAAAACTCACTTCACGGACGCGAACTCTCGCACGCCCGTAACCCACCTCTCTCGCACCCGTGACCTATCTACCCCACCTACTCCCATCGGCTCACCTCTCTCATGCCCGTGACTCATCTACTCAACCTACTCCCATTGGCTAACACTCATCGGCCCACCTCGACCACTCGTCTCTCCCTATCAGCTCAACACTCCTATTGGCCTATCACGCCCGATACTCTCTCATCATGACCACCGAATTGGCTCTTGGTTTCAGCACCCTTCCAGTCACCGGATCCCTTTTGACCATCGACGCTCTTAACAACACCTCGGGCAACCCTCCGCCGATGTTCTCCCCACCCTACGCCGCTGTCAACGTGCAATCTCACGTTCTCATCTTCCTTGATCTCAACGCCAACTATTCCAAGTGGTTTTTCTTCTTCAAATCCTTATGTGGAAAGTTTGGCCTTCATTCCCACATCGATGGCTCCGCCCCACCTCAGCCCGATGATCCATAGTGGGACATCGCTGAGTACTATATGCGCAGCTGGTTGCTTAGCTCGGTCGATGACTCCATCCTCGACCTTGCAATGGACAACACCAATCCCACCGCTCGTGATCTCTGGGTGGCCATCGAGCGGATCTTCCAAGCTAATAAGCAACTGTGCGCCATCTTTCTTCTCAATGAGTTTCACTCCAAGGTATAAGAAGACTCCTCTGTCTCCTCGTACTGTCAACGCCTTAAAGTCAAGGCCGCCGCCCTCTGTAATGTCGGTCACCCTGTGGCTGACTCATAACTCGTCCTTGCCCTCCTACGAGGACTTAACTCCCGCTTCTCAAACACCGCCGATGACATCGTCAACTTCACACCTCTTCCCATGTTCGCCTGAGCCCAAGACATGCTAGTTCTCAAAAAACTTCGCCTGGCCAACGACGAGAAGACTGTGACTCACACCGCTCTCCTCGCCGTAGTCGATCATGGCTGCTCCAATCCCATCGGCTACCGACCACCATGCACTGCTACCACCTCTTGTGACTCTGGTAGCCACGGCTTTAGCGATGGCAACAAAGCCCGCGCCGGTGGCAACGGCAAAGGCAAGGGCAAGAGCTGGAGCGGTCCGATGCAACCGCGCCCTGCTCTTGTCCCTACCCTATTTGCCAGTCTCTTGTGTTCGTGGCTTTGCTACAACCCCTGGGCACCCCAACCTCAGCTACGCAGTCCCATCGGCTAGCAGAAAGGGGTCCTTGGCGCCCATTCTCAGGCCCACCTGGCATCGGCTCCCATCCAACCGCCTCAGCCGATCCTACCGTCACCACCCACCCAGTCGGTTTCCTCATAAAACCAGACTGGCCTCATTGCCGCCCTCATTCAGATGACGCTCCAACCCCAGCACCCAGGGTGCTAGACTCTGGTGCGTCATCCCATATGGCGTCATCAGACGGTATACTACTCTCTCGCCATCCCTCTTCCTCCCCTTTCGTCACCATCGGCAATGGGCACTCTCTCCCTATCAAATGTCGTGGTGACTCTCTCCTGTCTACACCCACAACCATTTTCTACTTCGCAATGTCCTCATCGTCCCCTGCCTCATCCACAACCTACTTTCTGTCTACCAATTCACCAGAGATAACAATTGCTCAATTGAATTTGACGCTTCTAGTTTCTCTGTGAAGGATATCCCGACCCGGATCGAGATGCATCGATGCAATAGTGGCGGCGATCTCTACACCATCTCCACTGCGCCATTCACTCCCCATACCAGTCTCGCCATCTCCACCAACTTATGACATCTTCGCCTTAGTCACCCCAGCCCCGATGCTGTCGTCAATCTTCGTCGCAGCGCCTCCATAACGTACAACCACAACAGCTCCACTGTCTGCCACTCTTGTCAACTTAGCAAACACGTACGATTGTCTTTCTTCCCCTCTATGTCTTATACCTCTTGACCTTTTGAATTAATTCACTGTGATGTGTGGACTTCTCCAGTTAAGAGTGTTTTCGGTTATCAGTACTATCTTACAATACTCGATGATTATACACACTATTGCTGGACTTTTCTCCTAACAAGCAGGTCCGAGATTGCCTCTCACCTCATCAACTTCACCAATTATGTCTCCACCCAATTTAACCTCTCCATTCAAGCTATGTAGGCCGATAACGGTATGGAGTTAGTCAACCGTACCATCCAAGCTTTTCTCACCTCCTGTGGCACCCATCTCCACCTCTCTTGTCCCTACACATCTCCCCAAAACGGTAAGGCCAAACGCTTTTTTTGAACACTCAACAACATCAGTCGCACTATGCTTCTTCATGCCCATCTACCCGCACCCTACTGGGCTGAAGCACTAACCATCGCGACCTACCTCCTCAATCGGCGCGCTTGCTCTTCCGTTCACCATAACGTCCCCTATGCCCTTTTGTACCACAAGACGCCCGACTACTCTCACATAAGCGTCTTTAGGTGTCTCTGCTATCCTAACCTCTTCGCCACCGTCCCTCACAAACTTGCACTCCGTTCCACCACCTGTATTTTTCTTGACTATCCCTCATCCCACAAGGGATACCGATGTCTCGATCTCTCCACCCGCCGGATCATCGTCTCCCGCCATGTCGTCTTTGAAGAGTTCTGCTTCCCCTTTGGTTCACTTCATCCCGGACCCTCGTCTGATGATCTCGACTTTCTTCTAACCAACATCGTACCATCTCGGCACCCTCCACCAATCTCACCTCCACACTCCCCATCGACCACTCCTGAGGACTTCTTTCACGACTATCCTACTCCTCTCCGCTCCGATGCCACTCACATCAGACCTCCATTGGCCCCACCACCCTCATCGGCTCCCCAACCTCCATCGGCTCAGGCTGATACTGTCTCACCCCCATCGACCACACCAACTCTATCGGCTACTCAGCCTTCATCGGTTTGGCAACACCTATCGACTCCTCACCCTCCATCAGTTCACCAACCCCAATCGGTTCCTCAGCCTTCATCGGATCGCCAACCCCCATCGGCTCATCAACCTCCATCGGCTCACCAACCCCTATTGGCCCCTCACCCTCCATCGGCTCAAGCTAACCTTGTTCAGCCCTTTTTCCGAACATACAGTCGCCGATCCTGAGCCGATGCCACCCTCCCCTTTCCGTCCCTACCCCACCACTGACGCTACCATCGGCTCAAGCTAACCTTGTTTGGCCCTTTCCCTGAACATATAGTCGTCGATCCTAAGCCGATGCCACCCTCCCCTTTCCGTCCCTACCCCACCACTGACGCTACCATCAGCTCATGCGAACTCTACTACCTCCCCCTCCTCTCATATAATTACCCGATCACAAATCGGGTCACTCCGTCCTACCAAGCGCTACAGACTCTCCGCAATCCATTGTACCATCTCAACTATCCCGATGACTCATCGTTCAGTTTTGGCTGATCCTCAATGGCGCGCGACTATGGCCGATGAGTACAAGGCACTTATGGATAACGAGACCTGGCGTCTCGTTCCTCGTCCTCCCGGTGCCAACGTTGTGACCGGTAAGTGGATCTTTAAACACAAGTTCCACTCCGATGGATCGCTTGCTCGTTACAAGGCACATTGGGTAATTTGTGGTTTCTCCCAATGTCCCGACATTGACTACGATGAGACCTTTAGTCCCATCATCAAACCTACTACCATTCGGGTTGTTCTCACTCTCGCTGCCTCGTGTTCTTGGCCGATCCATCAGCTCGACGTGAAGAATGTCTTTTTTCACGACCATCTGACGGAAACGGTCTACTACCAGCAGCCTCCAGCCTTCGTTGACCCATCTCATCCCGACGACGTCTACCTCCTTTAGCGCTCTCTCTATGACCTCAAACAGGCCTCTCGAACTTGGTACCAGCGCTTTGCTGCCTATCGTCGGCACATTGGTTTTGTGGGCTCCGTCTTCGATACGTCCCTCTTCATCCTTCACACCGAAAACACCACTGCCTACCTTCTCCTCTACGTCAACGATATCGTTCTTACGGCATCCTCGACGACCACCCTACAACACATCATAGCCCGACTCCACTCAGAGTTTGCCATGACCGATCTAGGTCATCTCCATCACTTCCTTGGCATCTCTGTCACACGTTCTCTTCATGGGCTGTTTCTCTCCCAACGTAAGTATACCATCGATCTTCTCCAGCGTGCAGGCATGGCTGAATGTCACTCCACCGCCACTCCCGTCGACACTCATGTCAAGCTCTCTGCCACCAATGGCTCTCTCATCATCGACCCCTCCCAATACCAGAGTCTTACGGGTGTTCTCCAGTACCTCACACTCACACAACCCGATCTCACCTATGCCGTCCAACAAGTGTGCCTCTTTATACATGCTCTGCACAAACCTCATCTCGCACTGCTCAAGCGTATCCTTCGCTATGTAAAGGGCACACTATCCATCGGCCTACATCTCAGCTCCGGCCCCATCGACTCTCTCACCGCGCATTCTGACACAAACTGGGCGGGTTGCCCCGACTCCCGACGCTCCACCTCCGGCTACTGCGTCTTCATCGGTGACACTCTAGTCTCTTGGTCCTCTAAGCGCCAGACTACAGTATCTCGGTCCAGCGCCGAAGCCGAGTATCGCGCCGTTGCCCACGTCGTCATCGAGTGTTGCTAGCTTCGCCAACTTCTACGACCGTCGTCTACTGCGATAACGTCAATGCCGTCTACATGACCGCCAACCGGGTTTACCATCGACGCACGAAGCATATAGAGATTGACATTCACTTCGTACGTAACAAGGTCACGCTAGGATAAATTTGGGTGCTCTATATACCGTCGACGCACCAATTCGTCAATATTATGACCAAAGGCCTACCAGCACCTTTGTTCACCAGTTTTCGCTCCAGTCTCTGCGTCTGTTCCCCTCCCGCTACGACTGCGAAGGGTGTTAGACCACTAAACTTATATATATATATAGACCCGACTTTCTTTATAGAGTTGAGGTTTCAGTCTCACTATATACTACACTTATACAAAAGGGCACAAAGAATTTGCCAAAATCTACTTTTTGGGCCTCTATTTTGCAGGTAAGAGAGACTTCTCTCCCAAGTTTCAACGTGACAGCTCTCTCAACGTAATGTATTTATCTGGAATCAGCCTTGGTGCTTGATCTGGGAGAATATTCATGATCACTTAAACCTAGATTCTCTTCTCTCGCAAATGCGTCATGTTGTTTCTGATCTTTGAGATCAAAACAAGAACTGAATGTTCAGAAAATTACCCATTTGTTCGACAGCACAGCTGTCCATTCTATTTTGAAGGTTTCAGATAATACATCACAAAGCTGAAGATAAACTCTAACACAAAGATTACATATAAGAAGATACACGCTAAGATGCATCCACAACAAACTCAGGTAAGTACTTCGGTTATAAATCTCTTGAAGCAAATTTGGAAACACAAATTCATTCCTCCTAGAGTTCAAACTGTCGCCTGGCACTTGTTGAGGAGAGCCTTACCTACGGATGAAAGGATCTATTGCAGAATTAATGCCATCAGACAAAACTGTATGATATGTGGTGAAAAGAAGGATGAGAAACATATGTTCTTTCATTGCAACTTCAGTCGTTTATCATGATTTATTTTTGAATTTAACCTTAGAATGGACCGTCTTTTATCTTTGCACTCAATTCAAGATATTATTGCCTATCTTTTGGTCAATGGCGTCAATTTGCAGAGATTGTTGCTTAGGCTTTGGTAGATATGCAAGACCAGAAATGATAGTAATTTTAAAACTAAACAATGGGAACCTCAGCAGGTCTGCAATGCGGAGGAAGCAATGGCAAAAACTTATGAAAGTATACATCATAGTGAGGAACAACACCAGAATAATAAGCACAACATACAAAATTCAAAAACTTGTTCCTCAAATATTCCTATAGGCACCAGATGCTACATTGACGCCTCTTGAAAGGAAGGAAGAATTGGAATTGGGCTTTTTATCCACAATCTAACCCAATCAAAATGCAATTATAATCAAGGCTCAAAGTTTAAACTTAGTCCCCTCTTCTTGCTGAACTTGTAGGTTTGTTCTTAGCCATTCAGGTCTATCAGCAGATTCAAATCCAGCAGCCTCCTTCCTCTCCGACATTATAATAGTGGTGGAAGCAATTTAAAAAGGAGACTTGATGAACAGCCCAGGTCACTGATCATTAAGGCCTCTTCTATCAAGAATTGACAACATTTTGCAGGGACAAGCCATTCAAATCAGATGGATTTCAAGAGAAACGAACGAAGTAGCTGATAGTCCGATAAGAGTAGCTAAAGACAATTTGCAACGACATCCGATAGTCTGAGTGTATTAATATTTCTCATATTTATCGAGAGTCAATATGTCATGTTAAACAAGGCCTTTTTTAACTCCCACGGAAGATGCAAAGATCACTCATGCTTTATGCTTCTAATCGCTTTTGAAAGAAATAAAAGTGCATGAGTTTTCAGGGGAAAAAAAACTCCTTTCATCTTCCGTGCGACGTGTGAGTCGAGTAGCCGAGTGCGACCCAAACACCCGCTCGGCCCACATCCCCGACCGAGACCAGACACCGACCCAACCCAAATTTTCCACGCCGACCCGGCGGCAACACAGGAGGGCACGCAGCCGCCGCCCACACCCGATGCCACCCGCCGTCGTTGAACACCTCCCCCGCGCGACCCCCACATCCTCGCCATGCCCCGCCTCCTCCTCGCGCCGCTCCCCTCCCGCTACCTCCACCGCTCCCCTCGCTCTCCCCGCTGCTCCCGCGCCGAGTCGACGCCGCGAAAGCCCTCACACCCGTCGCGTGCGCCATCGCTGGCTCCTTCCGCGACCGGTTCTTCCTGTCCCGCCGCGGGGCCGCGGCGCTCGACGCGCTCCCGCTCTCCGAGGAGCTCGTGTTGGCCGTGCTCCGACACCGCCCGCGGCATCTCCCCAACGACGACGCGCTGCTGTTGCTCCGCCTCAGGTTCTTCGACTGTCGGGGAGCCGCCGCCGCTACTCCCACACGCGCGCCGTGTACCTCTCCGTCTTCCGCCTGCTCTCCCGCGCGCGCCGCTCCGCCGTGGTGGTAGACTGGCTCCGCCTCTTCTCCAACACCACCGCGACCCCCGCCCGTTCGCGCTTCCACGACACGCTTGTCGTTGGCTACGCCGTCGCCGGCGATCCCCAGCGCGGGCTCAGCATCCTTGGCCGCATGCGCTTCCGGGGCCTCGACCTCGACGCCTTCTCCTCCCACATTCTCCTCAATTCCCTCGTTGAGGCGTCGCTCCATGACTATGCTGATTCCTTCGCACGCCACCTTGCTGCCAGTCCTGTGGCGACCTGCATTCGCATCAAGAGCCTCTGCCGCCAAGCCCGCAGCAGAGATGCCGTGGCTCTCCTGGACGCCCTTCCTATCGACCAAGCATCCAGTGGCCCTGCAGCTGGCTCAATCATCACAGACTTGTGCCGCCATGGGCGCTTTGATGAGGCTGCTCAGATTGTTGACAGGTTCCCCTCCGCTGATGCATGGCCTCGTTGAGGCTGGGAGACTCGATACTACGTTGCAGTTCCTTTCTGAGAAGAAAGAAGCCGAGGGGTATTTTCCTGATGGACCTCAGTATGACAAGCTTACGAATCGCTTGCTTTGCAATAACAGGCTTGGTGGGGTGTATGACTTGCTTGTGGAAGTGATGGAGGAGGGCATTGCTCCAGGCCTTCCAACCATGAATGCTGCACTTTGCTTCTTTTGCAAGGCTGGGCTCGTGGAAGTCGCAGCACACTTGTATCAATCAAGAATGGAGCTTGGAGTTAACCCTAACAGGGATGTCTACAACAATTTGATCAGGGCTCTTTGTCGGGTTGGGGACGCAGAAGGGGCGTGCCTGGTTTTGGAGCAGGCTATGGCAGAAGGGTACTTCCCTGGGTGCCAGACATTTAACATGTTTGCAAATGTGTTGTGTCAGGAGGGGAAGCTAGATAAGGTGCGTGTGCTTCTTGACAGAGCACTCAAGCAGGAGGCATGCCCAACAGACAGTGTTTTGGCCAAGTACCTTGTGGCATTGTACAAGAGTGGGGATGTGGAGGCAGCATGTGCAGTGCCTCAGATGGCAGGCAGTAAAAGTCCTAAGGGCTTATATCGCTATGAGTCAACTTATAAGAGCTTGATTCAGGCATTAATATTGATCAGGAGGGTGGATGTGCTGCCAAGGCTCATACTGGAAATGCAAGATATGGGACACATCCCGAGCCGAAGCCTCTATCAGTCGGTTGTTTGTGCTTTGTGTGAGGTGAGGAGGTATGCTGAGGTTGTGGAGCTGCTGAACAACCAGCTGCAATGGACTGAACTACACCCCCATGTATGCTACAACTACTTCATCTCTGGGGCTGGGCACACTAAGAAGGCTGACATGGCCAGGGAGGTATATAACCAAATGGAGTATGCTGGACTTGAACCATCAGGAGACAGCAACATCCTTCTTCTGATGAGTTATCTGAGGAGCAAGCGTATTGGTGATGCACTAAACTTCTTCAACTTCATTCATGGCAAGAAGGCACCTGGCACCAAGTAGTACAATGCATTCATATCTGGTCTATGTGAAGCTCAGAAGCCAGAGCTGTCAATGGTGTTCTGGATGGAAGTGAGGGAGAAAGGTTTAGTTCTGAGCATCAGCTGCTATTAACAGCTTGTGCTCCTGTTGTGCTCTGTGAAAGATTACGACAATGTTGTAAAGGTTATTGATGACTTCAGAGAAACAGGTCACCCTGTTTTGGCTTTCTTGTGTAATGTGCTTCTATTGCACACATTGAGGGGCGGTGACCTTCTGAAGGCTTGGAAACGTTCTAGAGATCAGTCTGAGCAGGCAACAGTGAAACCAGAAGAGATCCAAGGTAAGGGGGTAGGACGGTTCTTGATTGGTGAACTTATTATGATGTTTGCAGGTGGTATTAGGAACATGAATGACCTAGAGGATTTAGAAGAGGACCTAGAAAAGCATTTTCCAGTTGATGTTTACACTTATAACATGCTTCTGCGAGTGTTTGAGCATGGTGGGGAGGATGGGTTCTGCCTGTAACTTGTTTGAGAAGCTGTGCAGAAAGGGGTATGAACCAAATACTTTTGATATAATGATACATGACTTCTGCAAGAATGGTGACAGGGATGAGGCTGAGAGATGGATGGAAGCAATGCACCGAAATGGGTTCTATCCCACGTGGTACACTATGAGGTTATGCAACAATTTAGTGTTGCAATCAAATGTTCGTAAAGTCATCTCATTTGTATAAGTAATCATCTCTCTGCAACCACGTTCATGCCTTGGTCTGCTTTGATCCTATGACTTCACTGAAACATGTAAAGTATTATCAAAACCTTGTTCTATGGTTTTAACTATTTAAGAAGGTTCTCAATGCGATTCATTTGCTGTTATGTTCTTGTGTAATTCTTTGAGTAAATTTCACCAAACCATATGTATTATGGTCTAAATTACACAAAACACAGGGTTACTGGCTTTTGGCACATAACTACTCTGGGTATTATGATCTAAAAGTTTTACAAAACCATACTATTATACAATTTGACTTGTTATTATAGCAAAATAAAAACGCTTAAACTTAGATAGCTACAACTGTGATGGGTCAAAGAGGTTATAAATTTGATAACTCTAGTTATGGTGGGTTTTAACTCTAGTTTACCTTAACTTATTATGACTAAAAGGTTTTGTTGTTGTTATTATTTGTATAGTTACAGTGGGTTAAAGAAAAATTGGCTAAATATGTGGTTTTATAAAACTATATTCTAATTCTTTGTATGTTTTCTTACAACACAAGTCACATTAGACATTTCCCTGTGCTTTGCACTTTATCTTAGACACACATTAACCGAGGTAATCTGTTAAACATGACAATTTTCAGTTGGCAGTCGCACATGAATTTCATTGTTAGGAACAGACATGCATTTGCTTAATAATATGTAAATGCATATTTATCTATCTTATTCTTACAAGTTCATCTTGTTTGTACAATTTATACTGCAGTGATTGAAAACCATTTACTGCACATTAATTGATTGTGACCATTTTTGGTCTATATAAATATCTAATAGACCAAGCTCAAGTTAATCTAGCCTTTTATATTTTCCAAGCCAAGGTAATTCACTGTGGTTTCTGTTTGCAGTCATTCTTTTTGAAGATCAGATCTGTACCTGTGGAAGTTTATTCCTAAATTTAACATCACTGTCCTTTGAACCACATCTCACCTGGCCCCAACACAGCGTCCAAGATGCGTCTAGGATATCAGTTGACATGTAATCTAGTTTTACACAATTTTGCGATCACATCATATTTTCTGCCCAGAATTTTGAGGTTTTGGCTATCCGATCTTTCAGCATTGTTTCATTTGGTGTAACAACCATTAGGGCCCCACTGTAATCAGTAAGTTATATCAAGCAATGGTCATTCTTTTTCATCTGGAAGCTAAGCACTAGAAAATAGAAATTGAATAAATGCAGTTTGTACAAGTTCTGTATTAGGTAAGATGTGTGATGTGCTACTTGGCAACCAGTAAATTATATCAAGCAATGGTCATTCTTTTTCACGACCACCGGCTGTTTTTGAAGTGGAACCTGCGAGTTTCTACGTTCCTTCACATGCTAACTATTAGGAAATTGCTTTTGCCATCAAGACACTGTTTTCTGAACTTCTGGCAGTTCAGTATTCATTTTCTTTGAATGTTTCATCCTCTGCGAAATACTATGCAGAACTCTAAGCCTTTTATAGGCTGCCATTCTTTGATTACAACTTCCGAAACACTGTCAATCAATTCTTTGGCTTCTTAATCATTTATTATGTTAAGTTGTTAACGATCTTTTGGGTTGTTAAATAGCACATAACTTACAAGGATCGATCTGCAAAGCAGACAGACCAAATCACCCTTTGATTATTTGACAACATTTTATAACGTACGTCTCAATTCTCAAGATATAAACTGGACAATCTTTTGCCGACAATTAGCTCGACACCGATAAAAAAATACTGGATTCAAAATACAGTTTTATCGACTAACCAATTGAAACTGCACATTGTACCATCGGGGATAACAAATAAATTTAAGCATTCAGCGTTGAGCTTTGCCAAGAAATACATGGATCACGTGGAAACAATATGTACATTACATTGAGCATACTAGCAAACCAAACTACCTAAATTTCCATCTTATGTACTATGGTTCTTTGAAATACTCAAATAGTTCTTGCACCAGTAGGATCATCAGATTACACAGCTTATTCCACGATACCAAAGGTGGAGAAAATCCAAAAATTGGGGATGGGGGGCAATACACCTTGAGCTTCAATCAATGTCCAAGCTAGAGTACGGCTCATGACCAACCTGCATTGGTTTAATAATTTAGCGCATCATCAGTCTATGCATATTAACAGAGTTGCGCCCAAGAAAAGAAAAACGCAACTGAATTTTTATCAATAGTAACATGAGCATTTAGAAATGGGTTGTGGAATCAATTGGAAGCACCAAATCTTGCACATAAAAGAGCAGAGAGTTTGCGCGGTATCTGGTTGGTTGTTGCTACTTAGTACTTACTGAGCAATCGTCATGAACACGCCAGATTGTCTCGCCTAAAAGGTTAGCAACTGAAAGGATAGTCAGCTGCGGGAAACTCTTGTCCTCCCTGAGAGGTATAGTGTTTGTGATGATTACTTCTTGAAACAAACCACTTGATAACCTTTCAATGGCAGGTGGGCTGAAAAAGGCAATGTACAAATATAAAAAACACACCAGACAGCTATATTTTTTTCACAGAAAAATAACAAACTATAACTCAAATTTAATTTCAAGAACATTTGATCATTGTTGCATAGTATTAGTATGGTAAACAACTCTAACCTCTGAATTGTTTAGGCAAACTTGTACAAAGCTTAGTTCCACCAAAAGCATGAATAAAGTATATGCCACTATGTCTATAACATGGAGAAGGGGATTCTGAGATTCTCCATGGTAAATCAAATTCAACTAGCTTACTACTCCATCAAAATCTACTGGAAATACCATAGTCAGTACAAATATCCCATACCTAAAAACAGCATGTGTACAGCATGCATAGACTTCTCTTGCTCCTTCTTGATGCAGTAGCTCAGCTCCCTTGGCAATAGTTCCTAATTTAATTGTTTTCTTTAGAATATTGATATTTGGAAGCGAAATATCTCAAAGAAAGGCAAAGAGTAGCTAGTTTTGTGTGCAATTTAATGCTAAAATTTAATTCTCAACTGCCTTTGCATGAATGAGAACAGTTCAGATGAGAACATTACCAGCTGTATCAATCATATCGTCCATCATAACAGCCACTTTTCCTCTAACATCTCCAATAAGATTCATTACCTGTGAAAAAAAATTGAATATGATAAACTGTAATGGTTTAATCTCAAAAAGCATGGAAAATTTAAACCAGTATGCAACATGTAGTAAGATAGACACATCTCAAAATGCATGAATCACTATAAATTTCATTCAGATGGAATCTAGGAAAAGGTGCCAGGGAATATTTTCTTCTATACATCATCCCAGCCTGCAGTTAATATCACGCGCTATGGAGAACTTAGAACGAACTAAGTTTTTTTCCTACTTGCATTCATTCAAGTTTATCCTGTTATAATCAGAAAGCAAAGAATGCTCTACTTGCCTCAGCAACATTGTGTCCATGCCTTCTTTTATCAACAATTGCTAGAGGTGCATCTGATAGCTTTTTGGCAAAAGCACGTGCCCTGGCAACACCTCCAACATCCGGAGACACCACCACCAAGTCATCCGAACATATTGTCTTGCTGGCGAGGTAATCAAGAATAACAGGCTTGACAGATCAAAGAAGCAAAAAGAAGGACAAAGTTATAATCATAAATGAAATCACATGCAAGCAGTTATCAATCAACATGCATCAGTGCATACCTGACCATAAACATGATCTACTGGTATGTCAAAGTATCCCATGGCTTGACTAGAATGAAGATCACATACAAGGACACGGTTCGCACCAGCTTCTGTAATCATATTAGCTACAAGTTTTGCAGCTATAGATTCACGGCCTTGAGACTGAAAGCAGGAAATGCTTTTGTTAGTTTTGACATGCTGACCAGAGTGTAGTGCCATAACTGACAAGTCTTTGAAAAATTGAGAACTTCAACAATATATTCTTGTTTAAAGAATAAGAAAGTCCTCAGGTATTAAGATAATATGCAATGCTACTGATTCCTGACTGTGATGCCTCCACAAATGGACACATAGACTAAATTTTACACCAGAAAGTTCCTCGCTCTCTTTGTGGAAACAGTAATAAAAGCCTAGTGTTACAAGCATGTGGCAAATGCCACTGAAAAGATAAAATGATCCCAAAACCACTAAGGTACTTTGGAGGCAAAAAAACTGTATGAGAGCATTACCTTCCTGTCAGCTCTGGCATAACCAAAATAAGGGATGACTGCGGTAATATTCTTAGCAGATGCTCTCCTACAGGCATCAATCATGATCAGAAGTTCCATAAGATTCTCATTTGCAGGAGGGCACGTTGGTTGCACAAGGAAAACATCGCATCCCCTTACGCTTTCTTGTAACTGAACATATATTTCACCATCAGCAAACCTTTTTATGTTAATCTTCCCAAGTTCTAAACCCAAGTAACTTGCTATTTCCTGCAGATAAAACAAGAAGAAAAACTTGCATCTTAGTTTGGCACTGTGAGATTAATCATTCAGTCAAACATGTGCTACTTGTAACAAGTCGCACTTCAATACTACTGCTAGACATTTTTTCAGGAGCAGCTTTCCACTTTTCATAGTTCATGGCTATATGCCTCTTTAAGCTTAATTATGCTTAATATCCATTTTTGCATCTACCGCTACTAATATGTTCTTCAAAAGTTATGGATAAACTGAATAATTCAATATTTTGATGTTACAAAAGCAGTAAACAACATAGGCCAATTGCTTGTGCCTCTGTCAAATTCGAAACAAGAGTATGCAAAGCATGAAAAAGTAATGAGAGATTCAACTGACCTGGGAAAGAGAAGGATTGGCAGTGCCTGAGAAGATACGCAACCTTGTATCGTTCTTAATGTTCGCATCGTGGATAATCGGCAGCGTTACAGGAGTCAACAACGATCTGTTCGACACTGGAGCGTACGGTGGTATTCCATTGACCACCCTCAGTTGATCAACCTTCTTGCACCTCTGCATTATCAAAGAACCTTTCAGCTTTAAGTGGGAAGGAGTGCATAATCTAGTGTACCGGATTCAACATGACTACCACCACACTAGTTTTGCTGCCTTGCAGCAAAGAATGAACACACTTTTGCTTGAGGCGAACAAATTTAACACAAACCTAAGCACGCACAGCTCCAAACAATGAACGAAAATCGAATTATTCGTGCAACTAAAAACAGCCCTATGGGAAATCAGCCAGCGCAATCCATCAAAACCAACTTAAACCATCGCCACATCTACAACCCGAGTGATTAATGGATACTAATCATCATACTACTGAAGCATCAGGGGGGATAAAAAAGAAAACCAGGGCGGGGCAAGGTGGAGGAAGGGGGGTTGGGCGGGGAACCGGAGCTCACCACGACGACGGGGCCCGAGCGCGGCGGGCGGCGGAGGAGGCCCCGTCTGCGCGCGGCGAGAGGAGACGGCGCCGCGGCGGCGGCTGAGTTGGAGAGCGGCATCGGGGGAGTAGGGGCGGTGGATGGCTAGGGTTTAATTTGGGTTAAGTTGGGTTTAGTTCCAGCCGCCGGATTAGATTTATGACAGTTCGGTGATTGCCTGCTTTTTACTAGTAGATCGTTTTCTCCTCTTCTTTTTGTTTCTTTTTCCTTGTGTCTGGTTATACAGTCATGTAATCATGTCCGTCCCTATCATACAATTTAAGCTGGAAGTGGTAGACTAAATTTTTACAAAGCTATGGTTTTGAGGTTTTTAATTGATAAAATAGTCGGTTAAGTAATTGGTTGTTTTTTTCTTTATATCTACCAACTCTTCTTCAATCTCCTTTTTCCACCCATACACAAAATATAACCACCCAAATCAATGATTTATCCTCAATCACCATCCTAACAAACATATTTTAAATTATATAGTCTACCACATGTTACTATTTTTTATTTAAAAATGTTTAGTGGTGGTTATGAGCCATTTTTCTTTTTTACGGTATTTTTTTCTTTCTTGTGCACATACTACTCCCATCCTGCCACGATGCCACCAACTACATTATTCACATCTTTCAACATCATCATTATTTAGCTCCGATAAGAGCATTAGTATCATTTGTCAGACCTTATATTACCCTATAAAAAATCCAAATTCCTCTACCGTTTTATCATTGTCTCGTGTAGATTGTATTATTGCCCTAACCCTTCTCATTTTGGTATGGAAGGGAGCTAAGAGCTTAATACTACACTTTGCCACGCTATACATTAGGCATATCATAGTTTCTTAGCTAAATGTTTGGTTTATATCATAATTATAATTTGCCACACTTGTACCCTACATGTCATAACCTATTTATTTGCTGAACCTGGTCATGTGGCTAGCAAATTGTTAGTTACACTTATAGCAAAAGTTTGGTAAAGAATCGTGGCAAAGTATGGATGTTATCTAAACAAGTCTTAAAGAAGCAAGCGGAAGATGGACAGACAGTTTCATGATTTTTTTCTTCTCTTTATAAAAAACTGTTAGTGATAAAAATGACAATAATCAATGCTCTCCGTTATAAAAAAATATCAATAAAGATTACTTAGCATTGTAGATTACTACTTTGTGTTTGAACTACTTAAGAGATTTTAAATGACCTATCGGTGTGTATTTCAAGATTTGAGATCACGTTTTGTCGTATGTGCAGTCCACTCTTTTTGAAGCCTTTGCAAGGCAATTTCAAATATGCCCCAAGGTAACTGATGAATCCGACATGTCAAAGAATTCAGTAAGTATCCCACTTGTAGATTCATGATCAGTATATTTGAGTCAACAAAATGTTAGCTTGTTAGGTTGATATAATTTTTTTATTCTAATATTGCTACTGAACAACTATATGTGTTTATTGAAGTGCATTGCCACAATTATAATGAATAGAAATGTAATTTTTAATACCATCTGTCATATCTAATCACTTAAGTTTCTATATGTCTTCTACCATCATCCATTATAATGCATATGCACGTCATAATTAAGGAAGCTAATTCATAAATCATAAGGTACACAGTCAAATTTTTATTCCTTTTTGATATCATACAGGAAGATATTCTTTTTCAAGAAATACACGATGAGATTTTAGCATTAGAACACTTTTTTTAGGGAAAAAACTATTATCAGCATCATATATTGAGGTTTTTCCTCCACAAAAGAAACAAACGCATTGTCAAATCAGAAACATTAAGTACTCTGTGGGAATCGTTTTTTTATCGTAATTTCTGGAGTTACCATTACCAATCGCACTAATTTTAGGTCTGGGCTTAATTACCTGCGTTAATGATGGATAAAACCATCAAGACGCTGGCGTTTTCTTCTCTCTTCTTTCCCCGGTCTAGGAGGGTCTTCCCTTCCGCTTCCGCTTCCCCTTCTCCTTCTCCTCCTCCTCCTCCTCCCTTGCATGCATGCGCTTCTCGGTTATAATTAAGCCGCACCCGCTGAATCGCCCCCATTTCTTAATCTCCCATGCATCTCCGCCTTAACTAAATCGATCCATCACCTTGCAATAAACGATCCGTCGATCGAGCTCGCCAGATTTCGAGAGATTAATACATCAATTGGGTAGCATTTGAGAGAGAGGAAGACGAGGAGGAGAGAGCATTTGAGAGAGAGGAAGACGAGGAGGAGGAGGAGGAGAGAGATCGCGGCGGGCAGCTAGGTACCTAGGTTGCTTCGCATGGCCCGCCGGTTGCTGGTGGCGACGGCGGTGGTGGTGGTGGTGGCGGTGGCTGTGGGCGCGGCGGCGGCGCTGCAGGCGATCAACGTGACGACGGTGGCGTTCGAGGAGGGGTACACGCCGCTGTTCGGCTTCGACAACATCCTCCGCTCCGCCGACGACCGCACCGTCAGCCTCCTCCTCGACCGCTCCACCGGTAATTATTTTGATTTCCATTCATGGCGTCCTCCTAAATCCAATTCAAATCCTCAATTGCATGTCGCGTGCGTGCGTATGTGCAGGGTCGGGGTTCGTCTCGTCGTCGATGTACCAGCACGGCTTCTTCAGCGCCTCCATCAAGCTCCCCTCCGATTACACCGCCGGCGTCGTCGTCGCCTTCTACGTACGTAATTAACCACCACTAATTAATGTCCTCCATTTTGATCGTTTAAACTGTAATCGATTAATGGATTGCTTAATTGCAGACGTCGAACGGCGACGTTTTCGAGAAGCGGCACGACGAGCTGGACTTCGAGTTCCTGGGCAACATCCGAGGGAAGCCATGGCGGGTGCAGACGAACGTGTACGGCAACGGCAGCGTGAGCCGGGGGCGGGAGGAGCGCTACGTGCTCCCCTTCGACCCCACCACCGAGTTCCACCGCTACTCCGTCCTCTGGACCAGCGCCGCCGTCGTCTTCTTCGTCGACGACGTCCCCGTCCGCGAGGTCCGCCGCTCCGCCGCCATGGCCGGCGACTTCCCCTCCAAGCCCATGTCGCTCTACGCCACCGTCTGGGACGCCTCCACCTGGGCCACCTCAGGCGGCCGCTACCGCGTCAACTACCACTACGGGCCCTTCGTCGCCTCCTTCACCGACCTCGCCCTCCTCGGCTGCCGCGTCGACCCCATCCAGATGCTCTCCTCCGGATCCGACGCGTGCGCCGCCGCCGAGGACGCGCTCCTCGCCTCCGACCTCGCCGTCATGACGCTTGAGAAGCAGCAGGCCATGCGACGGTTCAGGGAGCAGAACATGGTCTACTCCTACTGCTACGACACGCTGCGCTACGCCGTCCCGTTCCCCGAATGCGACGTCGTCGACTCCGAGCGCCGCCGGTTCAAGGACAGCGGTCACCTCCGCCTCGCGTTCCGCCGCCGCCGCCGCCCCCGGCCCGGCTCCCGGCCGGCCAGGCCTACCAGAGCCACCGACATATAGCAACATACATATATATATATATACACACACAGTTTACAGCATTTTGTCCTTTAGGCTTTTACCGATAATGCGTCGCTGCGTCGTGCGTGCCCTCGCACCGTGCACTCGAGTGATGGATTAATCGATCAAAACGGGAGGGGAAAAAGAAAAAGAAAAACATGATGGGCCACACAGCTACCAGTTGGGCTCATCGGGATAGCAGAAAGCGGACAGGCCCAATACGGCCCATCATTTCAAATTGGGCCTCAATTCTAGTGGCCCATCCAGTGGTTGATCCGTGTCATCTTTAATTGTGGCCGACGTGGTATATCCTAAATCCAGGACAAGCATTTACACGATATACCATTGTACCCTTCCAAAATACACAGATATACCGTTCCAAAACCCAAACATTTCTTTAACTAAAAAAACACCAAAACAGTTCTACAATTAATAATTACTATAAAAAATTTATCCAAATATGATGGCGTGGCATAACTAAGTCATAACAATGCCGTTGGAGAAACAAGTAAAAGCGGCACATAGATACCAGAAGTATACCTAAGAGTGTTTGGTTTATAATAACCAGATAATATGAGAAGAGATCATCCTTATTAGGGTAGGACTGTTTGATTTATAGAATAGATTAGTCATAGTTTTTTTAGAAGTAACTAGGGGTAGGGTGGGATGGACGGAGCTCGAACTAAGCATTAGCCCTATGTACTCCTAATGGCATGCTCATGCTTGGCATCTGATGATAGTGGATAGCAAAGGAGCGGTGGTAGTAGGGACGGGTGGCAGAGCAGTGGCAACGTTTTGCGATGGTGGGCGAATCTAGGTGTTGAAGGTGGCAACGGTATCCTGAGCTAGAAACTACAGCGATGATGCCCTGAGCTAAAAACTTATAAATAAGCAACGAGATAATGGACAGCTTACACATCTAGATGTCGAAGGTGATGATAATAATATCTTGAGCCTCTGATTGCTGTAGAGAATGACTACGGTGGCTCTTAAGTTAGGGTTAGGTGGCAACTCTAAACTCACTAATGTTGTGTGCGCTATTCAAGTGGGTTTAATCGATCCGACCAATTTTAGCGGATAAGTTGAATCCAAATATAAGAGGAATATTCCACTTAAAAAACTACCCATCCCAGATCAAACATCCTGAAAAATATTAGCTTCGCCGTAACCCATTTATCGTTGGAACCAAACACTCCATCAGTGCATCCAGCAAGGCGGGCTGAGTCCCGAACCCCTCCTCCAAGACACGGCAAGGAATCTTCCGGATGATACTAGAACTCCACGACACGCAGATACCACGAGCAGCTGCCTCGTTTACCAAACGACATCCTCCTCCTGCGCCGCCGCCGTAAAACCCTCCCCGCCTCCGCCGCCCATCCGCTCCTCCTCCCTGCGCACGTGCGTGCTTGCCTGGTCGTCGTACTCGATATGGTGATGTGGGAGCTGACGGCGATCACGGCCTACTTCCTCGGGCTCAGGCGGACCTACCGCCTCGCGCTTCGCCTCCAGCGCCGCCTCATCGGCCCCAACCACCCCAGGACCCGCCACTTCGTCTACAGGTTCGCTCGCTATCCCGCTTCCCTCTTCTCCTCCTCCACCCGTCCCGCGCGCGCGCGCACTGATCCGAGGAATCGGTACGGGATCGCGGGGACGCCCAAATCCGGGGCGCGGCCGCACATGGATTCCTTGTTTTCAACTTTGTTGGGGGAAAAGGACTCGAGGCGAATCGCATAACAACACTACGCCTGGCTAGAAATTGCTTCCTCCTTCCCTGAAATCTGCTATAAAGCTATCATATTGTGATGTTAACCAGCTTCTAGTTACCGCAGGCATTTCACTGGTATCGTACGGGACAATAGGTGGGATTTTACCTAGTGAATTGGACTCCCTTACACGTAGTGAGTAGCTAGGGACAATGCCACTTTGCCAGAATTTCGTGTTGGTAGTCCGAAGCACAGGTTTGCTGTTACATTCTCACAGCTGCGATGCGGCTTGTCATGTTTGTTTTTGTTCATTTCGGAGTGACTGTGTCAGCCATGAAACTTTCATTATACCCTGTGTTCATTGGTAGATAAGTCCATATGAAATCTTGTCAAATGCTCTTATTTTCTGTGATGGATTGCTGAACATCGAAGTATTCCTCAATCCTTGCATTTTTTTTACTTAACAATTCAGGAGATGATATACCTGCAAGTTGCAAATCTCCCGCTCCATTTATGCCTTTCATCCGCACTTTGGTTTGTATCCATTTGAGACATCTGTAATACTAATGCATTACCTTATATAACTAAGTATGCCTCCACTTTTGCCTAATGCCACGGAACAATGTAGGCTTGTTGTCCAAATAAAAATTCTTGGCATGTCTCTTGACAAGGAGCATAATGTTGTATTGCAGTTATGTGGTGTATTATATAACCCGGAAGTCCCATAGCTTGATGATCCAGTGTTTCTAGCATGAAATTGGATTTTGTTATGCTGACATTTTTAAAATGTACACATTGTACTTTATGCTTTCCAGCTTGTCCAGTTCAGCTAGACTTTAGCAAAGTCATTGTGATAATGGACCTGCATATTGCATACACAATCCTGACTCTCCATCCATGCAATTTGTCTAGCTAATTCTTTGGTTCTATGTCTTACCTCATGTGCTGATGGTTTCAACCTTGTACTTATGTGGACCTAACACTAATGCTGTCCACTCTACTAAATCTGTCCAATTGCCTTTGTAAAAACAAAGGATTAAAATAAGTCAGATACGCAGCTCTTTAAATGGAGTTTCATCTTCAGTTCTTTTGTTGATCCCTGGATAGTTCTAGCTAATTATTCACTATAGTACACAATATTAAATAGTCATTCCAATTGATTTTACGTGACCAAACAATTCTTCTGTGCAGGCGAACACGGGATGTTTTCAATGTTGCAGTCTCAGTGCACAAGAACATTCAGCAGAGAGACCTAGAAGTTGGTCGGAACCTTGGTAACATGATCCTTCGCTGGTTTGACCGTATGAAGCCCTCAGCACAGATTCGTCCCCATCCTCCAGGCCCACCAAATGGCAGCTCAGAGCAATTCAGGCATCTTTCGAGTACAAGCAACAGCACAGGAGCTCAGAAGCCTGCATCCAAAACTTCACCGTGTGATAGCAGAAAGATGTTGTTTTCACCTCTGAATATTCGACCCAAGTCCTTCCCTGTTCAACCGACAATGATGCAGCCCACCAGAATTAGTGCTAGCAGCCAGTGTAGGCGGATTTCCTACTCATCATTCCCATCTGCCACCGCTAAGCGGAGGGATTTCATGGAGGTTGTGTTCCGCAATGACATTGCACAGCTAATGGCGTGATGATCTATACTATCCTGGAATTCGAAGTTCAATTGACTTAATTTTCACGTAGAACAGAAGTCTCATGACTCTTGGGTGATGGGTCCTGCAATAATAAAGGGCTGAACAAGTTTTTTGTTGCCCAACCAGTTTAGCAAATAGATTTTCTAACCAATGCTCAGAAGATAGTATGTGATATTCCATAATGGATATGTTTACTCCATTCGTCCTTGAAATGTGCAAAAGGAACAAAGGAACTATGAGGATTGAAACATTATCTCAGTTTCTCACTACTTTCTCTTCACTTTTCTGTTTTAATTGTCAGATTTCCATTTCAGAAATGGCACTTACTGTTAGAGATATCTTCCCTGAACCAAGCACCTGGGAAATTTCTTTTACTATGAGGAATTTACCTTTAATTTTATTACTGTTGTACAACTCACATATGGAAATGGTTGAATCTATTGCTGTTGCAAACCATGGCAGTTCCTGGAGAAACTTTTTGGAAAGATAAATATTTCCTCGTGTTTCCGCACATTTCCTCGTCAGGCAGCAGGGCATGACGAGAGTCCCTGTGCTAGCGAATGATTCCATATTTCATATCTGATATATGATATTCACTTTATTCGGGAGATTGAAAAGAAGTGATACGTGTCATCTCCACGAAAATTCTCATCTCAATGCTTGTACCCATCGACCATCGATGGAATAACGAATCCACTATTTATTTACACAAAGAGCCATGAATGATTAGCAAAGTGAAGACATGTACATTGGCATTACCACTGACCAGGGTGCATATTTACACACACCGACAATCTCTCACCAGCAATCACTACTGAATTTACACTCTCTACAACCTCCTAGAAGATTCTTATTCCTTATCAAATTGTGCACTTTTAAAAAACTTCGGATAATTGATGCTAATTTTGATCAAAATGGTAACAAATGCACGGTCATTAAGTTAATTAGCTACTCCCTCCGTTTTAAAGATTTATCTTAAGTCAAATAATTTAATATTTTATTGTCGATTTCTATAAACTGATATCATTTAATTTTAGAAGATATTTATTTTTAGATGCAGCATGAGAAATATTTTTATAATATATAATTAATACATTTTTATTTTTAAAAATTAATGGTCACATATTCAATTTAGAATAAATTCAAAGTAATTTAAAACGGATGGAGCGATATTATTACAGGTAATTTTGTCACTTCTCATAAAAAGCTTAAGATGCCCTTAATATGTGTGGCATGTAGAGTGGCATCTATAAATAGACAAGCTAAGCTGGCTGGCTAGCCCAACGAGTGCCATCTGCCACACTGATTAATTAAGCAAAATAGTAGCTTAATTAGCTGCCATGTCGATGATCACTAGCATGCTGGGCCGGAAGCAGAACGTGCAGCAGAAGAGGGGCGGCGGCGAGATCGAGCCGGTGAGCGTGGACATCATGGAGCCGTTCATGGACGCGATCTCGCTGACGGCGTTCGCGGCGCCGGGCATGCCGCCGGCGGCGGGGTTCTCGACGGCGAGCATGGACTGGAAGGAGACGGCGACGGCGCACGTGTTCATGGCGGACATGCCCGGCGTACGGAAGGAGGAGGTGAAGGTGGAGGTGGCGGAGGAGAAGGTGCTCAAGATCAGCGGGCAGCGGGGCCAAGCCGCGGAGGAGAAGGGCGACCGGTGGCACCGCGTGCAGCGGAGCTCGGAGCGGTTCGTCCGCACCGTCCGGTTGCCGCCCAACGCCAACACCGACGGTGTCCACGCCACGCTCGACAACGGCGTCCTCACCATCACCATCCCCAAGGACAACGACAGGAAATCTCACGCCAGGCTCATCCCACTCACCAATTAACTAGCTATCATCCACGGTTTATTGAGTAATTACTACTAGTAGCTACTACTGATAATTAATCACTTCAAGTATATGATCGTATCATACTACTATCATGCATATACATTTATGCCTGGAATAAATGTGTAAACACTCACCGGTTTGCTTGGTGGAAGCTGTGGCATAATGAATTGGAGGAATAAAGTTTGACTAATGTAACTGCACAAGAGCTAGCATAGCTCAGCGCTAGAGGGGAACACCCGTGAGGTTGGGGTCGTGGGATAGCACGAATCCTGGCGCATCCAACGGCTAAAAAATCAATAGATTTCCCTCCTAATTTTTCCGTGTAGCAAGAATCTTAATGCGCATCTAAAGGTAAAAAAAAATCTTTTCTCTTACTGTTGAATATATAACTTCTATATATATGTACGTAATAAACAACTAAAGCCAATATACAAGCATAATAATTATTAATACATCTTAGAAAATAATTATTAGAACACCCTAAAATTTATATGAAAGCATGTCATATGATATAAAATTTAAGTATATTTTAAAACTTAACTTATTATACTAAATTATTATTTTTCTAAATCTAAATCTATATATGATTTCTACAACATTTAACACCTACATCCATCCATCGTTCCTACAACATTTGCTATATATTTATTTATGTATTCTGCAGTAAAATGTAGGGCGTCATTAGTGTTATATATAGCAGCTCTTTTTTTTCTCTCTTAGGAGAGCTTATTGGCAAATATTATTCGGGCTAGCCCGGTGAGACCCAATCTTCAAAGGCATGGCCGTTGGATCATAGATGTACGCCCTTCCTGAGGTGTGCCCCACGTGCTCGGCTTTGTCAGCTCCGCCTCTGCGCGCTGGCTTCGCCCGAATCCGCGTAGGCAGCCGACAGCGACCTGCTACTTTCCACGGCGGATGCGGCTCCGGATCCGGATCCGCCTCGGCGAGCACCGCTCTGGATCGTCGGATAGTCATGGGTCAATATAGCGGATTATACTGTTAGACCGGGGATTTTGTACGGCCCATAAACGACACAAATTATTAGCGTTTAATCAATTAAGTATTAATTATTAGGAACTTGTTTATTTATTGTTTAAAAGAAATTTCTATATAATTTTTTAAAAAAAATATTATTTAGTAATTTATAAAGCGTGGTTACAGTAAATTAGGGACACGCAGAAGCCGAACTCTCTACCGAAGTCACTTCTATGTCGACGGCTAGCACATGTAAAGTTCCGTTGGGCCAAATTGGGCCCATATAACGTAGTCGTTTTTTTTCTTTTTCTTTTTTGATTGTTGTTAGCTTGTTACTTATGTCAGCCGTCGCCTCTACTTGCATCAGTATCCGAAAACTCATTGTCGGTCATACGCTACATCACATAGAAAAAAGAGGAGAAAGAGGGTAGAGGAGGGGATGATATATTTGTGACATATGGGGCCATCTATTTTTAAAAGTTCTATTTATTGGAGTATCACATAAACACCGTGTCAAATGAAGACCAGACGTGAGGTAAAGTCGCTCTCAATTTCTACTGATCTTAAGGTTGAGGGACGTTCATAAAACTTCATTTGAGAGACCCAAATTGGACCTTTTCCATTGTGAGGAGAGAAGAGAGACTAGTGAGAGTCGGGAGACGGATTAGTGGGCCTTCACTGTCAATATGGCCCACGTGTGGAGAGCAGAATCTACGGCCTTCTCAAGGCTCCGCTTGTTACTTATGTCAGCCGTCGCCTCTACTTGCAATTAGTGATGACTCATGATGCAAGGATTTAAGCTGTTTGGAGGTAACATCGGTTTATTACTATCTAATAAGCGGTTAATTAAGGTTATACATGTCAGTGCTAGTTAGGTGAACCCAACGTAAAACTACAACGTACGTGCTCTCCACTACCACTAAGCTAACCAAGCAAAAAATCAACTACGTTTGTCTCGTAGCCATTGTGTGTGTGTTTTCGTTTTATTTATTTTTATTATTATTCTTTTTTGAGATGTAGTTATTGAGTCGTGATTAAATTAATGGTTCGCACATGGCCACATGGTGAAGGCAGCAACGCCAAACTTTACCTGCTGCCCCCATCCTAGCGTCAATCAACCACTAATCTCTCTCGCGGAAAGATGCAATAATCTACCTCATTATGTGCATGCTTACTCGACAATAATTGCCATCACCTTTCATGATTTGATTATTTGCCCATCCATGGACCATAATCTCTCCCTCTCATCTCACCTAACACAAAACAGTAGTACTGCTCAATATCCACTCCAATATCCCGCTTTTTATCCATCTCAAAAGGCAAAGTAAAGCACCACAAGACAAAACAATATTATATTTCCTTCGTTTTTTTAAGTCAAACTCATTTAATTTTAACCAAGCATATAAACATATTTATAAAATTAAATTAATTTCATTAAATACAATGTTAAATATATTTGTTTGATGTTAAAATTTTTGTATAAGCTTGGTTAAATTTAACATAGAACAAAATCAAAAACCTTACTTTGACTTTCTAAAATAAAAAAATTATTTAGATAAAAATAATTGCTATTCTTTCATTAATAAACGAAATGCCCACTGGCGTTGGCAGTAAAACATAGCACGCTAGTATCTTGTGAATATGGTGCGTGCATATATATATATGTTTATAGTAGTGTAGTAACGAGTGTGTTTGCATGTATTCGAGTTTCTGTATTAGTTGGAGAAGAAGAAAATATTGTACAGTAGATAAACGAAAGGAGCTAGAAATAAACTAAAAAAGAAGAAACCTTACGCCTCCTTGCGCCGCAGTTAAAACCCATAATCAGAAGCAAAACAAGCTCACAGATAGTTGCATCGCTCATTGACATTCAACCCCTCCGCCGTCGGATCAACCGCTCCTCCTCGCGCTCTCCCTCTCCTCGGAGAAATCTCGCCGTCGCCGATGGGTTTCTTCCGCCGGATCGCCGGCATCCTCGGCATCTCCAGGGACGAAGCCGACCACCATCACAACCACGACGGCGCCGCGGGGGACTCGGCCGCCGCCGCCGGGAACGTGCAGAGGCGGGGGTTCAGCGTCCAGGTTCCCGTCCCCGTCGAGCGGCCGGGGCCCGGGCCGGTGCTGGTGCCCTGTCCCCAGGGCGTCGGCGGCGTCCAGGTAATCGGATGTGCGGTTGTGGTGGTCTCGCTGTTTGTGTACCTGAGTAGTTAGTACGATCTGGGAGGTTTGGTTACCGAAAGAGCGCTCCGTTGGATGTTTATGCTAATTTGCTTGCTGTGAAATGTGCGGCCTTCTTGTAGTGGTTAGAAGAGCTCGGTCAGTAGCTATTTTTAGGCTCCAGGGAACTTCTTGTCTCCAAGAATGTCATACAATGCAATTCAATTCAATTAGATAGTGTTGCCACAATTGAGTCTAGTCTTGGCTATGCCCATTCATACTTAGCTTTACACCGTGTGTTTGTGTGAGGTTATTATAGGGAGTTCATGTTAATATCGATTTCAGTGCAGTTGTAAGTTCTTAGACTTCGTTCCATGAGAGGCTATTGTCTCTGCAGTTAATTTGTTGAGTGATCTCACCTCTTGTGGAGGCAGTTCAACCTTCCTTTTTTAACCTTCGTGAACATAAGATTAGTCCAGCACCAAAAGACGCTACTTCGTGTTTTATGATTATCTTAGGCAATGCATATGCAATTGGTTAACACATGTTGGGTTTTATTAGGGCCTCTTGTTATGTTAAGGAAGATGCAATAGATAAGTAGAGAGTCCTAGCGTTCGTTGGTGAATTCTTACCTAACATTTATAGTTTGTGTGATGGAGGAAAGGCATGAGACAGATTTCCTTGGATGAATTTGAGTAGAGGAGCTCATCTAATTTAAGACAAGCAATGTGGATCACCTTTGTTGTTACAGATGATAGAAGGTTTTGACTCGGGTTTCTGCCACTACATTAATTGTTCAGAAAATTGGAGTGCATAGGTTATATCCTTGGCCTACAAATTCTTTTTATTCATATAGCATATCTGGCACTATTTTACAATCACGGTTACTTCACAATGGTGTACACACTTTTCTTTGAGCTAATCTTGTTACATCTGATTGTCCATTTGCGCATTTTGTCATCCGATACTTGTTTGGATTTGGTGGGTGTGTTGTTAGCATGATAAAGTCTTTGTTATCTGCTCTTCAAATATGGGAGCAATGTTAATTTTGTAAGTTATTTAAAACATGAATTTAAGACCTAGCACTGTATATTGCAAGTGGAGCACTCTGGGAATACCATTGTTGCATGTAACCGACAAAAGTTCCCTGACCTATTTACATTATACAGGCAGTTTTGATGCATAGTGGACCTCATAGGTCTGTCTGTTATTTCTATTGTTGAAAACTTCTGCAGGTCCAAGTTATGGCATGCATCATATGGCCATGCAAAACAATGAACACGATTTTTCAACTGAGAATCATTTTAATTGTCAGTTTAAAGGTCATATTTAATTTATCTGATCTGGGTACTGCCCAAGTTGATACTTGTGCTGCAGTGTATACAAGGTTGTTATATTAAATGTCACGAAATTGAAAACACTATTCGAGCATTATTCATAACCAAATTATTCCTTGGAAACTTTAGATAATGATTGTATAGCCCCAAGCCCCCGACTGTCTACGATATTATCATGAATGTTACCTTCAATAAATTTATTGGTGCATTATAGACACTATGAGGGACATCTAGCTAGTAAAGTTGATATTCATATGTTCAGCGCACAGTGTTATACTGATATTATATGGTGCCCATTCCTCCTTCCATTTTGTTACAAATTAAATTTTTTTTTTGGTGTGGGGAGATTTTTAGAAAAGGAGTGGGTGTATCACATTTTATATTATATCATGCTAAGATATTTCATGCGTGTGTCAGCTGAAAATTATGGTACTAGACAGCTACTCTTAATTCTTAAAGCACATGGCCATCACAACAGCCTTTTTTTTTGTTTTTCTGCTGTAGAACAATTTCCTTTTTCGTGGATTGGCAGATGCAGATAATGGGTGCCTGACCTTTTGAATGTTTTCGTTGGGTGTTTGTGTTTTCAACATTCTGATATGTTTCCTTTTTATATATTTGAATTAATTATGGATTCTCTTCAATGTTTTCAACTTTCTGTGATTTGCTGCTTCCATCCCTCTTATCATAATAATCATTGGTTCTGTTTTATTCCACTAGGGTTTTAGGTGGTATACAAGGAAGCTAAGGATTGATGAAGATGGTGATGTCGCAGATGAGTTCTTGGATGAAGTTGTCCCAGAAAGCTCGATCAACAATGATTCAACTCCAGCTGGAAGGTATCAGGTGAAATATAATACAAGATCAGCTGCTCTAGCAATGAGAAAGCAAATATCCGTCATTGACGGCGACATCCGTCATTCCTTGGAGTACCAAGGGCGCCTGCGTTGGGTGTGACTGTCATGTAAGCTTGAGTTCTAGTGTTCTGTCGCCTCAAGAACTGTCGATCACTCTTGGCCAAAGGATCACAAGAATTTGATATGCGCTTTTGCCTTGGAGCCTCCCAGGAGTGGATCTGTGGAGTTCTTGGTTGATGCGCCTGTTTTGGGATGCCTGGTTTGGTCCCTCGTACCACTAGCAGTAGTTGAACATTGTTGAACTGAACAATTACAAGAGTAAACAAGCTACTTCTATAACAGTAGAAAGGGAACGTGTATTTGCAAATAGAGCCACTGAATCCTTGATCAAGCTATTCTGCATTACACGACATGACAGATTGATGGCTGTGTTGCGTCCTTTGTTTTCTCCGTTCATCTCCAGAAATTTTACACATACCTCTTGTTTAAAGAAGAAAAAACAGCTTATTCGACATATATTTTCCAAACAATTCTATGCAGCACATTAACTTGTTTAAAAAATCTTTTCCCACAATACAGCATGACCATACATGGCACACTCTTATTTACTTCCTCTATTTTAAACTACTCTTAAATGATTATACTATGATAAATAAAAGTTATAGCTACGTGTTTCTTTAATATAATATATTTTTAAGTATTTTTTTAAAAAAACATAAGCGGTACAAATTTAAATAGTGTTAAAAGAACAGAGGCAGTAATTTTCACCTGAGTTATTTTTTCTAAGAATAATTAATTGAGAAGATAGTATGATCTCAAATGATTTGGATTAATCAATACATTAATAATTAGTTGAAAAAGATATGGCCAGGAGGAATCCAAGATGGCGGCGACGGTTGTTGCAGCGTCGATCCAGGTGGGCCATCCTATGCAACGATCGCCCAATCGCCCGAGAGAGTCGTCCACCGAGGACCAGGCCCACGAACCATAGTGGGACCCACCTGAATGTGACCCACTGGCTCCCCTACCCCGCGGTCCACTGTGGACGCGGTCCACGCCCGCGAATCCGAGCTCCACCTCTTCCTCCTCCTCGATTCCTCTCCCTCCCAATCCACCTCCACCTCCACCTCCTCCTCGCCTCTCGCCGCCCCAATCCGCTCGCCGTCGGCGGAGTTGCGGCGTCGGACGCTGCCTGCCCCAAGGGCGCTGCTGCATTTGTTGCCGGACTCGGGGACGAGCGGCCGTTTGCGCGACTGCTCTGCTCGAGGGCGGGGTTTCCTCGCCGCGTCGCGTCGTGTCGTTTCTCTACGGCGGGGGAGTTGCTCCCCTTGTTTGTGTGGGTCTCTGGAATAAGGTCGGTGAGGGTGAATTGTATGGCCTGTCGTGCTGGGTTGCTTGCTGCTTTGCTTGCATTGTGCTTGCGTGGCTCTAATTTCTCCTCCAAATAGCTCGCCATGTGGGTTCGTAACCTGATGCTGGAGAGATAGCTAATTAGCTATGGCTCTGTATTCGATATCGATGTGGGGTAGATAGATTTCGGTAAATTATAAACTTGATTTGGTGAATAATTGCATTTGCTATTTAAATTTAGTGGGAATTTAGATTAGTGTACATAACACGGGGGGATTGAAAGAGTGAGATTTGTCATTGCAAAATCTATCAAGTTTCTTCTTCTTTGTTGCTGTTCAAAGATTTGATTTTTTTCCCCAGCAGGAGGCCTTTTAGCTTATCCTAATTTGTCAATATCCGGGTTACAATGGAATGAGCGTGCGAGTTTGGTTGCCGGGAAGCATTGTGGACGAATCTGATGGGTACTAATGATCCTGGCACACCGTCCAAGGCAACAAATGCATCAGAACCGGTATTTGATCACACATCTTCTTCATAAATGAACTTTCTGTGCTGCGTTTGTCGTGCCTATTTGATACCTGCATGATCTTTCTTGTTTTTTAGTGCTCCTTTTCCTCCATGTTTCTCCATATAATTGGAATATATCAATAGCCTTATGATACCTGCTGTGAGTTCTTTCGAGAACAATGCTGTGTTGCTGCCAAATTAAGAAAAGTGTCGAACATCTGTGATAAAGCATGAATTGGAAAGAATGTGCATGTTCTGTTTTATGCAGATTATTTGGACTATATTAGGAGTAGCAAGATATTCTGGCTTCTATTCTGTACTTCTCTTTGCATAGACCGTATGCTTCTGTTGACAGAACGAAATATCCCTTCACAATAGAAGTGCAGAACACATATGTCCTATTTCTTTTCCACAGATTTGTATTTTGTTTAACCCTTTTTACGGTTTCTCGCTTGCCCATTCTCAGGAGCAGTCTCCAGCCACTACATCTGGAACTACAGCTCCAGTTTACCCTGAATGGCCTGGTTTTCAGGTTATTGCATCTTTACTTATTAAAATGGACTTATAGTTTTCTTCCACTAGATTTTCACTTTTATTTTAATGACTTACAGTGTTTTTATATTTTGTTTTTTAAACTTGAAAGGCCTACTCAGCAATTCCACCACATGGGTTCTTTCCGCCTCCTGTTGCTGCAAGTCCCCAGGCTCATCCCTACATGTGGGGAGCTCAGGTATCCTTTGTATCTTAGAACTTTATTGGTACATTTTCTCTGATATCTATTGAACTTAGGGGAAAACCAGCAGCAGGAGCTTTGTGCTATCTGGAATCTAAGTCTGACTTATCAGGATTAGGACAGTGTGCTAGGTTAAATAGGAACAACATAACTGAATCTGTTGCTAAATATTCTCTGTTTTTCCTTTAGTACTCACTGGACACAAACATATAGATATGAGAAAATCCAACAAATACCATTGACAAGCGCCGTATTCTAAGAAATGCCATTGACGAACACAACTTTTAGAAAATGCCATCGTACCGGTCAACCTGTCCTAAAAATGTTATTGCCGTTAGGGTTCTATCCATTCCACTCCGTTAAATATATAGAAAACATGTGATAGGGTTAACGGAGAGAATGGATGAAACTTTGACGGTGATAGCATTTATGTGATAAGTTGGCTCATACGATGGCATTTATTAAATATTGTGTTCGTCGATGACATTTCTTAGAATAGGACACTTGTCAATGGCATTTGTTAGATTTTCTTGATAGATATAGGTAATATTAAAATATAGATGGTTTCATCTTTCGAAGATCAGCAGAATTAGCCAATTTTCAACATGTAGATAATGGTTCTATTGTTAAATCTGGTAGTGGAGTGCAATGCAAAAAATTAAGCATTCTACCGGAGATAAAAAAGGCTATTAAAGTTAGGCAACTTCTGCAAATTGCTTTCCTAACAGTATATTTGTGTGCTATATGCAACCATGTTCTTTTGTACCGCAATTCAAAATATTGTCCTTTAATTTCAGCCCATGGTGCCACCTTACGGGACACCACCACCACCTTATATGATGTATCCTCCAGGAACTGTATATGCACATCCTTCTACTCCTGTATGCATTTTCTACCTGACAGTCGTAATCAATAATGTTCTCTTTGTACTTGCACCCATTGTATCAAGTTTGATTGATATGCTTGTATGAACAATTAACTAATTGTTAGGGTGTGCATCCATTTAATCACTACCCTATGCTGATAAATGGGAATGTTGAAACTGCTGTAAGTAACCAACTTTTTTTAAATATTTTGGTGATCATCAGTTCATGCAATCCTGACATGCTTCTTTCAGGGAACTGCACCAGGTGCTTCAGATATTAATGGTAAGTCTTGTCCAAGGTCTATTCAAGGTTATTTGTGCAAGGAATTCACATTTGTGCTTCTGATCATAATTTCAGGGAAAAATGAGCATGGCCGAACATCTGGTCCATCTGCCAATGGGATTACCTCCCACAGGTTTTTTCTTTTCTTTTTCTTTTTTGTAAATTATGAGTTTCTTTAGTTCCAACAAAACCTAATCTCGAGTAACTTCAACATGTAGTGAGAGTGGAAGTGAAAGTGAAAGTGAAGGAAGTGATGCCAACTCTCAAAATGTGAGATTGATCTCTGTATATTTTTAATATCAAATCACTTAATTGGTACAATCTTTGGATAGTAAGATAAATCATTAACCTTGGAAGATAACCCATCACCCCTGTTTTTTGTTGCCCCAGGATTCACATTCAAAGGAAAATGATGTAAAGGAAGATGGTATGTACTTGAGGAACTATTTATGGTTTTGTGATAGACACCAATAGACTTGCATATTTCTGTGTGTGAGATTAAGTATGCATTTGATTATGTAGGTAGTTCTCAGAATGGCATGTCACATTCAGCATTAAATCAGAGCATGTCGATGGCTCCAACTCAAACGGGTGTAGTGATCGGGGGAGTTGCTCCCACAACAAACTTGAACATAGGAATGGACTACTGGGGTGCTACTGGTTCTTCGCCTGTTCCTGCAATGCATGGCAAAGCACCGTCTGGTTCAATTCGAGGAGAACAATGGGTACAAGTCCTTTGACAACGAGTGTTTGCACTATTTTTTGGAAGCAAGAAAAAAAAATCTACTCTAGCCATAACAACTTTCATAATGAATGTTAGATCTACTTATTTGGGGAAATGGGGATTAACATTTGGCAAGATGCCATATTTTAAAGGGATGGATTTTTTTTTTGAAAGGGATGCCGTCTTTGGAAAGTGCTTATTTTTATTCTGTGCTCTTGTGTATATGTCAATTTAAAGATGTTGGTAACTGTATATTTTAATTATACCTTGGCAATATTCAGGATGAAAGGGAACTCAAGAAGCAGAAAAGGAAGCAGTCTAATCGGGAATCAGCACGTAGGTCCCGGCTCCGCAAGCAGGTATGATGTCACCGTGCACTGAACTCTTAATTTTCTTCAGAACACCAGGATTGTCTTTTGAAGCACCGAAATATTTGTTCCAGGCTGAGTGCGAAGAGCTTTCTGTACGCGCTGACACTTTAAGGGCAGAAAACTCTTCACTTAGGGCTGAGCTTGAACGTATCAAAAAGGAGTACGAGGCACTACTTTCACACAATGCTTCACTCAAGGTGGTACATGCATATCCTAAGTATTTATTTTCCTCGCATTAACTTGTCCTTTATCTTTCTGTGTTGGCTCCATGAAAAATGTTGTGCAGTCATGAATTTCCATAAGCGAAACTCTGCACTGTTGTTGGAATGTTGATCCATACTGCAACACCTCAACCTATTTTTACATATACTGCTATTGTGACTTTTCTTTATTTCAGATAGTTTTAATCTTTTATGGCCCATGTATTACTGTTTGCCTCATCGGCGATTTAACATTTGCAGGAAAAACTAGGGGGAAGCAGTGATTTACCTGATATGAATGAAGAGAACGGCACCAACGGCGGCTGCCAGAAGCAACACGATTCTGATGCTCAGCCTAATGATGCGCCTTGAGAGTTTATCCCATGTAGCATCTAATTGTTTAGCTCATGATTCTAAAAGGACATCACCATTTGTGTTAGATGAATTTACTAAGCATCGTTGTGTGCCAATTCAGAATCTGACATGGCAAACTAAACTGCCTCTTGCCTCTATCCAGTTAATTGCGGTTCCATTGATCCTCGAGTAGTTTACCTCATATTGCGCGTCAAAACGAAAAATTAACATTGTAAAAATCTTGTTACAATCCGCCTAATATTTGAGTTAAATTAAACAGAAATACTCAGAAGCTTTGGCCGTGTAGCAAAATGACGATTTGATTATCAATTCGATTCATGAAAATCTTCGTCGGCAACCGAAAGCTGCAACAGCCTATGCTGTTATCCGATTGTGCATTTCCTTCTCTTTGCGTAGAATTACATTTCCCCAAAATGGCGAGGAAGCATCAGCATCTATGTACAACACCAGCTAAAACCTATTTACTCGCCCCAGCCAAGCCAACGAAACCAAGGAAAGGAAAGCCGAAAGGTCCTACCTATAGTACAAAGAAAGGACCCAAAAAACTAGGAAATAATACAAGAACTCCAAAATTTCTCTACTAGCTGGAGAAATAGTCCCCCTAGCTGCTTTAGCTGTCATCGCACCCAAGCTAGCTAGCTGGGAGCAGATCGGTCAACTCTTGGATTGGAATGATCAACTGTTGAATGTTGCTCTTCCAAGAAACTGTGTACTCGCGTGCGGAACTTCTGGGCTAGTTCAGCGAGATCATTTGCCATCTGGACGTTTATCTCACCAAGGTATCTCAACGGGTATTTGCTCCTTTGCGGCAACCGATTTGCAACATCAATTGTCAAGGTTGCACAGAGCTTGCTGCTCGTGAGCACTTCCAGAGTTGGCCTTGAAAAATTTGCATGCGAAGCTAATCGGTTTAGAAGGATCAGCGCCTCTCTCATTAACAAATACCTACAGAAAAGCACATGTGCATCAGTTACAAATAACGGAGCACAGACAACTCTAAGCTAGGACCCAACATTTTATTTTTCTGTACAATTTTTATAATATTTTTTACATATATTAAAAGTATCTGGCAGTAATTTAAGATAAGCAGCAGATGGAACTAAGCAAGCAGTCTCACTTCAAAAACAACACAATTCTGTGGTTATCTGCACTTACATGCTTAAAAGGAACATACTCAAAATTGCAGTTCAGGATGGGAAGTTCAAGATCACCTTTCTTTCAATAGCTCATGTTCTCCATTTGAACGGGCTGCATCATATTCCATATGTGACGCAAGGACTTCTGTGATCAACTCCAAGAAATTGGCACCATGGACAGTAACCGGACCTAGAAGTACTTCATACCCCAATTTGCCACTAGAAGCTATATATGCTAATAGAGTGACAACTACCCGACAAAGCTTGATCTCCTGAAAATAATAGCTTTCTTAGTTGTCCAATGTTGGAACTTGGAAGTAAAATGTAACGGTATAACTTATGTCTAAACTTTTATTTTCTCTAGCACATCAGCTTTAAAACACCACCTTTTTTTTCAAGAATGACAAGTAAAAATATTACTATGTTCAATCCATGCAGTCTATGTTCTTAAATAGATGAAGTTAGTGTTCAAGCTAAACATCTAAATGAAAATATAAGGTCTGGATCACTAAAAAGAGTAACATACCAGAGAACTTGTTGCCTTGCAACTCAAGCATTCAGATAGGTCCTTAAAAATTGAGCTTATAGCTTGTTGTGATCTGTCATTTTCACATCCTATAGCTTCAATCTGTTCAGGGCTATCTTTACCTCCATTGCATATCAACTTCAATGTTACTGGGCCTACCAGCAACAGGAAATGCAGATATTAGTAGAGGAAAGACAAAACAACAGAAAGGTAAAGGGTTTATCTTCAAAATGGAAAACAAATATGGTTTTTGACCCCAAAACATCCAGTATTCCAATAGGAATAGACTTGCAAAGAAATATATATTTCATTTTTTGGAGCACATTTTTAATAAGACTGAACACAGTCTAATGAAATCCTGGCTAACTAGCAACAAGGCTTTGCAAAAGGGCAGAATTAGGTTTGAGAAGTTCCCAAGGGTCCAGATCACCGTATTTTACATGCATTTAATGCGCCAGTTATTGTCTGAAGCATTTCTGTAGCTATGTTCTTTAATACTTTAAATATTTGAGTTGGTGGTGGTTGATAGTCAATAACTCGATATGAATAGAATCAATCAGTTCCAAGAAATGGGCACACTTTAAGTTCACCATAATAAAAAGGAACTATGGTGAAAGGAGCCAGCATAACAGGTATTCTACAGAGGCAGTGAAGCATTCATTTAGCCATAACAATTCTTGAAATGACACATTCATTTCTAAAACTAAGCCCAACTTACAATTCAATAGCAAGAAAAGTAGATCCACAGATTGCTTCTTTACAAGTAATCCATTCTCCTTCTGCAACAGTTGATGCAATTTTTCTATTACAGAAGTAAATCCAAATCTGAAAGTAGCAGCATAATATCATTAGCGTAAAGCATTGCAATCAATTAAAGAAAGAAATAATACTCATGTGATTGCTTACTTTTCCCGCTCCACTTTGGGATCACTTGTCCTTGCAATGAGAATCATTATAGATAATGCATCAACACGAATACTCTCCTCTGAATGCATGTCTGCAATTTGTAATATTGCAGCAAAGAGTGAAGTCCAGAATGCAAAAGGAAGTTGCATGTTTCCAGTGTGAAGCCCATCATGGCCTCTTGATAGATTCGCTTCATCAGGTGTATTCAGCGACGTGGAGCTACCTTTGTGACTGTTCCACTCCATGTGAACGGTATTGTTAACACATGGCTCAATAGAAACATTGTTCCTGATGTTACACTGAGGATAATCGTATTAAAGTTCATAAGCATGAGAACCTATCATTATAAACAAGCAAAAAAAAAGAATGATTAATTGTATTATTGTATATACCCACATTCTTGTTGTATTGCTGCCTATGTCAAATACCGCGGTTGATTAAAAAGCATCTATAAAATAAAAGCCCACCCCAAACAACTCTCTCTCAAAAAAAAGAACAGAAAAGGAATACAATTCACAGTGTTAAATCAATATCTATTAATATTTCCCAAACATTTGCCTCATATCTGATACTACTTTATTTCTACTATGCAATGATTGATTTCTCAGCCTAGATGAAGATAGAAGCCCACACAAATTGCTCGAAGCACTGCTGGTCACTTAACAACTATACCTTCAATTCAAGTTTATAAGGCATATGTATTTCAAGAATCAAACTTTATAAGTTTTGGCCAACAATTAGGCTAACCATATATAGATTTAGTGGCACTAAAGTGGTACCGCCAGATTTGTATTCAATGTACTTTCATTTTGTCATGATTTTCGAATTAAAAATAGCATTTTCCAAGAGAGATTTATGGTCAAAGTTCAATTCGAGCAATATAAAACCGAGCTGAACTTCAGCACTACTACACATTAGATAAAAAATGTTAGTTTAGAGTATCAAGTAGCGTCTTAAAAAGATACATTTTGCTATTTAAAATTGATTCTATAAAGAGATAAAGATATTGATGAAGATATTAGCCATAGAATCAAAACGGAGTAAATAAAATAACGAAAAGTATCAGACATTATCTGTAATAAAAAAGTACCCAAGAGCTAAAAAACAAATTTTATAAAATGACGATTAGACTTGTTATGTTGTATGTTATATAATGTAAGCATATAAAAAGACAACAAATGCAATAGTTAATTGTTGCAGAGATGCATATCTTGTGTTAATTTGTGAACATACAAGAATGAATCTGGTCCAAAAAAATAATATACGGGTAGCATCAATTAAAGAAAAGTTTGTTCAACACTGATTGAGATGGTTTGGATATATCGAACGAAGATCTCTAGAGGCACCCATGCATAGTAGAATCCTAAGGCGCGACAATAGAGAGCCAAGAAAATGTTGAAATTAAAAAATATTCCTAAAATTTTATTCTTAAATAAGAGTGCATGAAAAACAACTATTTTCGTACCTAAATCTTGATATATGACATCTATTGGGTTTTATTTCTAGCCTACTCCATTTTACTTGGAACGAAAGACTTTGATGATAATAATGATGATAAGGATAGGTTGGAGAAGAAAACATTGGTAAGTTATTGAATGGAATAGAAGCTGCTATTCTATAAGATAAGGTTGCCTGGTCATTGTTTAAGTTCAGTTATGGATCCAATTGTGAAATACACTTCAATGATAACTAGAACTATATTCAATGTAGTAGTAAAGCATACCTCTGGTTAGATATCATTCTGTTATTCAGCAATTGCTGCAAGATACTATGTAACATCCGCAGGGCTCTACTAACAACAGCATCCTGGAAAAAAAGGGGGACTAGGTAAAAATGATAATTAAGTCTAAAGATTAAGAGTAACTGTCTAATTGGAAATTTGGCTGGTTCAATTTAGCATCCACAACCCACAGCAAAAGAAAACAACGATGACTACAGAAAAACAATCACGACAATGGATCACAAATTAAAATTTACTTCAACTTAGTAGTAACTGTATGTCCAACAAACTCAACCTAAAGCCATGTAAGTTTGCATGTGAGAAGCTATTGTTACTAGTTGTTCAAATAAATCAGCAAGCTAACTGGTTCTCAGCGAGCTAGATATTTCCACCACAAGTATATGATGGAACTTGGTTTGAAATTGATCTGAGTAAACTCAGACTTCCTTGCACAGTAGGAAGAACTAAAATCAGGTTGTACCAAATGCCACATTTATTTTTTTCTAGAACTAGTGGGGAAGCCCATAATCATAGCCCTGAGAAATGTACTACAAATGGCAATGTAATGTAAATGACTAAATAAGCATGTAAATGAAGGTGGATAATCAGCTCATACATTACCAACAGCAGCCAAATTTAGCAATGCTTCGAGAAGAGTTTGAATAGGTATGGTATCACTGCTCATCTGCAGGAACAAAACAGACAATTCGACAATGTGAAACATTAATTCAAATAAAATAGAGTAACATGGAATGACAAACTAAAAGTGAAGTAGAGAACACTCTAACTACAGTATAAAACGGGGATGAATGCATTGCCCCCTATTCAAATGGTGCATTGAAATCCTTTTGGTGATAACAAGCCTTATTACACTTCTAGTGCAGATTAAAGAGAAGATAAATATCCTGGTTTTTGCATTGATGAGTAAAAGTTCAAATTCCACTAAACAAATAGTCAGTGAAAGCTCTAGTAGAGGAAAACAATGAAAAAAAAATATTTTTGACATGTCTATTACCTTGATGATGATATCATATACTTGGGAAATAGCATTTCTAACAGAGGAGCTCGCTTTAGAAGAGGCTTCACACTTGTCTAGAGATCCCGTAGACTGGACAAGCGTCAAAATTTCTTCCGAGCAAGAAACCAGGATCCTTGATATCAGACTCCTCCCCATCAAACTGTTAGTTGGCATGCTCCATACTGCACACAGATTGCTAGAGATATGGTCAACCGATACTTTCTTGTGCTCAAGATATTTTTTATTCCCTGGAAGATCTGTCTGAACCCCTACAGTCTTAATTTCCTTGCATTTGCTGCCTTTTGATTCAAAGCGAGCACTTTCCTAGCAATCACAGCAGAATAGATCACTAATGGAATATGTTAGCACCATACAATAGAAAGTGATGCAGCCAGGCAAAATAAACTACCTCCAAGACCTCAGATGCATTTGTTTGATTCCTTTGGTTCAAACAGAGACCATCTTGAGGGGAACTGAGCTCCTTACTTCTACCATTTAATGACTCTGCTCGCCTTGTGGATAGCAAGCAAGAACCCCCAGCATGCAGAGCCCCATTTGCTGGTGTATGAACAGGCTGATCAATATCCATAGCCATACTTCCGACATTTTTGTTAGTGCAAGCCCTGAATACACAAAAAATGATGTTAAGGGTGTTGAGCGTGCAGTCAAATACAGTAGCCATGGCACATGTCAATTGTCAACTAACGGTTAAAGGAGAACTATTTCAGATCAATTTATTCTCATTCAGATAATATGCATGGCTAGATCCATCAGCAATTCCGCAACATTTTGTGACAAGACCATGGGTTACTAAATACAGTGGTAGCGTATCACTTACACATTTGCCCTTCTCAAACTTTGAATCTCTGCTTCTTTAGCCTTGATTTCAAGGTCTTTCCTAGTCATGTCTTTCTTCAGCTCACTGCATTCGTTTTTCTGCATTCAAAATTGAAACAAACTCATCTCTTGTTCTAGTTGATCATACTTGCTAACTTAAAACTGCATTGGTCATTTCATTTGTTCACATTTTAGTCAAGTTCAAATATTATCCCATCCCCCCATGTATTATGCCAGTCCTCATTTGAAAGCAGCTTCAAACAAGAGAAAAATGCACTAGCTCTGCGCGGCATGCGGATTAACAACACTATAAACAACGAAATCAGCTAGTGAGATACGCACCACGTCGTTCATTTGCTTCGAGACACGATTCAGCTCCCTCTGCAGAAGCAAGTATTCAGATCACAAGCATTAGGAGACCACAGACGAGCGAGTAGAGTAGCCAAACGAGCAGGTTTACGTGCACGCACGAATGCGCCATCACAACTCACCTTGAGCCTCTGGACCTCCCTCCGATCAGCCTCCCTGGCATCCCTCTCCCTCCGCACGCCCCCGCCTCCGCCTCTGAAGCGGTCGGCACCGGCGAGGCCCGAAGACACCGGGACGATCTCGCGGCCGCTCACCTCCGCCGCCGGGCGCTGGGAGAGCTCCCGAGGAGGGGAGAAGCCGCGGAGGCCGACGTCGGATCCCTGCGGATGCTGGGAGAGCTCGCGGGGAGGCGACAAGTGAACGGGAACAGAAGCTGGGGCGGCGGCGGAGAAGACATGGGGCCCGGGGGTGATGTAGGAGAGCGGAAGCGCGGAGGAGGAGGTGGTGGCGGGCGGCGGGAGGTAGGAGATTGGGGCGGTGGCAGCGAAGGGGTCGGGAGGAGGAGGAGCGGGAGTGGGGTTAGGGTTGCGGGAGGCGACGGCCTCGTCCTGGGCGCGGAAGAGCTCGGCGAGGAACTTTTCGTCGTCCCACTCGTCGTCGAGGCCGTTCATCCCCGCGGCGGCGGCGGCGCGAGGTGCGCGAGAGAGGGAGCGGAAGGGGGTGGGTGGGTTTGGGGGGTTTTGGTCGTATTCGAGTCTTTGACATTGGTTTTCTGTCGTTTATCCTTCGGGTAAACCATTTTTACCACAGAATGACAGGCACAGGAACAAGGTGGTGAAGGGGAAATTTTCAGATGATTAGATTAATTCAACCTGACATAATCTTGAGGAGAGCTTTTCGATTTTCTTTCTGTGATCGCAGTTGCAAAGTCTATCGCTATTTTGTCAACACATAACATTTATCCTATCAAAAAGATGAAGTGAAATTCTAAGGCTCTGATTGTTTGAGTAGAAATATGAATGAACCAACCAAACATAACTTATAATTTATGCGCTAGGTGTAAACTCTTATAACGGTATTATTTTATTTGTGGTTTAAAAGCTAATGCCAAAAAAAGACAATGACAAAAAAACCTAAAATTAACTCTAAAATTTCTTTAAATTTTAAATTTTAGCGCCAGCATGCATATGATGAGAGGCGACGAGTAATGATCAACGAAAGAAGCAAGGACTGAGCACATAGTAATATTTATCCAATCTAGAAGAAGGCATTCAGAACAACTACATGTCACAATGTAAGAATCAGCTCATAAGTCGAAACACGATGGGTATTAGCATCTTTTCTAACGATCAACAGAATGATAACTTCTCTGTCATTTACAGAGAAGAACAAGAAGGTAGAATTAAAATCGCATCACTATATGCCTGTAACAACAGAAGAACCTATCTGAATTCTGAACCCAGTTCCATCCATCAGACTACCACAACTATAGTTTCTTGTTTCTGTATGATAATTGATGAATCTGTTGGTGTATCTTATCTTCTCTAGCTAACCCCACATGATCTGCTTTATGGCTGCTCGCTGTGAAGATGACAACCTCATCAGGAAGGTCACATCAAACCTGACCTTCAGGTTCCCCTTCTTCCCTGGCTTCTTTCTGATTGGCCACCCTTCATTCACGATCACAATCTCATGCCCAGGGCGCACGACTTCCTCCACACTGATAGGAAGATTCCTACCATCAAGGATCTTCAGATGTATGGTTATCCCGGCAAGAGCATCCACGAGAGGGATCACCTGGGTTACTACAAGATTGTTCCCTTCCAGGAGGTACACATCATGGGGCTTCACATTGATGACGAAGGTCAGGTCTTGTGGCAACTGACCATACAGCCTATCACCTTTGTTGGGAAATGTTATCTTTGTTCCCTTTTTCTAGCTGGGCAACACTTCAACAGGTAAGACCTCTGTCTCGATTTCTGCCTTTCTGCACAAGATAACATAAAGATGAAGACTCAGAGAAGCAAAATGCTTCAGTAAAGCTATTAGCAGGATTAGTGTCCCAAGCTAAACATGCTTTCATGCAATGCTGAAAAGGAAAAAGTTTTCTCATCGTGTCAGTTCTGAAAGTATATCGAGCAAAAGTATCTTGGTTAAAATAAAAACATGCTTCCATGCAATGCTGCGAATTAAGAGGAACAATTTTTCTCATTGCATCAGTTCTGAAAGTATATGAAGCGAAAGTAACAAATCAGTATCTATCCTTGACATTACCTATGCTCTTCTTGGTTAAAAACAGGGAAACTTGGACAGTTGAAGCTAACTCAAGAAGCACGAAATTAAATTGTAAAGCTAAGACGCCAAGTATGCTGCCAATTGTGACGTGGTTTTATCCTCCAGAAACTGTTTTCCTATCAATTATCAAACCACATTTTGTAGTTAGCAGTAACCAGCTTATCAAGATTAAGAATTAACAGAATTCGGGCAACCATTAGCCATGCCCATGCCACCAACAAACTCTTTAATTTGAACTTATCTGGATTCCATTTTTGGAATTGTTAGCATATTCAAATGGAGGTAATAGCCAATAAGCAACCAAATCAACGGACTATGGAGTATGGACTGCTCACTGACACAAACTTGGTGAAAAATTGTCAAATATAACAAACTGTTTTGTGTTTACGAGTAACTGTAAAATATTGTTCCATAGACAAATTAGGTGCCAGCCTGCCAGGCACAGGTGGTCAAATTCAAACACCGTGTAAATACGTTGGAGCATAAGCCTTGAATGACTAATTAATTAGAACCTAAATCCAGTTACATATTTCTACTGTAGTGCAAACAGAAACATAACAAAGAGTGTCAATAGCACAATTCCTATCCTTTTGGTGTACTACAAAACCCATATTTGAAACTTGAAAATTTCTTACAACAAAACTATGTATAAGTTCACATACTTTAATAAACGTGTTCCCACATTAATGAAACTCCAATACAGCAAAAGAAGAAGTACAAAGTAAAGAGAAAAGGTATACATACCAATTCATATTTGCAACATTCCTAGTGATCTTCATCTTCCTTTTTGTTCCATTATACAATTCCTCAAGAGTGCACAGTAAGGTTTTCTCAACAGATGGTGGCTTTTCTAGCTGGCTTGTACTGGAACTGCTTTCCTTATGTGAAGCAGAAGATGCTTCACTTCTAGTGTTCCCTGCTGTCCACTGTGATTGTGGTTGGAATCATGTTTGTTCTTGGTCGAAGGAGTAAGGTTTGTTGCTTGCCATGAACTCAGCAAAGAAATCATCAGGGTCGCTCGGATTGTACCGGAAATTACTAGGACCACTTGGGCCAGCAGCTGCAGAGGTCCAGCTCTGTGAACCAGGTGGAGGCATTCCCTTTAAGCCTTCTTCACCATATCAGTCATAGATTGCACGTTTTTCTGGATCACTTAGTACCTACAAAATCAGCCAGAGTTAATTAGAAGATAAGATATTGAAATGAGTACACCATGACCCAACATTGCATCACAATAGGTTACCTCATGCCATATTACTATGTGTATGACATTGTAGCAAGTAGACTACAAATAAACATATACTTTTCCCTCACTTCTGTCTGTAGTTTACTAGTTCAAATTTCAAATCGATGTTATGATAAACTAATTATAAGTTAGGGAAATGAACTTATGAGATGCTGGAGCAGTATAGAGCTATAGCTTGCTACTTTTCAACTGAAGTAATCCACAGAATTGAAACAGTCTTCTTTTGCGGTAGTACTTTGTCAGCCACTTGAATTATCAAAAGTTACTCTTTTCCTCATGGTTTGAACCAGTAAGAGCCAAACCAATGGTCTCATGTTGCAAAATAAAAAAAATTATCGAGATGGATCATATGTACAGCAGTAAATAAAAGAAGGGATGAACTATAAATTGCCCCTTGTAAACATGGAATAAACATTCCAAATGGGGCACCTGAGTACACTTGGAGATCCAGGTTACAACAAGCTTGGTATTAAAAGCTTGTATAACACATTCTCCACCCAAAGCTATGGCCAGTCTTTTGGTACCACTGAATGATTTCTCCCTAATTATGACATGAAAAGGCAGGTGTTAGATACCATTTTGAGGATACAAATAAAAAGAAGGTCCATCACATCTCTACTACTATAAAAGCTCAGTCCTCCTCCTCCTACGTTCCTACCCACGCATGCCCCCAGACAAATCGTCCCCCAGAAAAAACCGGCCCCATGGAAAACTGAAGAACGCTACAGGCAACCATTGATCCATAGAAAACTCAAAACTGGACCCGTAAAATCATTGGCCCATCTTCTCCTAGATCCCATTACAATGCATGGGCATGTTCCTAGTCATTTATTAAAACCGATAACACTCCATAGCCACCTTCTGACATCAATACGGCACCACCATAGTTGCACCAAATGGTAAGTAGCTATGTTTTCTTAGCAAACTGGGGGAGCATGCCCCAAAACGCATCATATCACAAGGAAAATGGATGCACAAAATTCACTTGCATCATAGGCCTCAGTTGTATGCTTGAACTTGGCCTCAGCCTCTGCGCCGCCAGTTGGATTCTTGTCGGGGTGCCACGTCCTCGCGAGCCGCCAGTATGATTTCTTGAGGTCCTCTAATGTTGCATTGCGATTCACCTTAAGGATGTTGTAGTAATCCATTCCCATCCTTGCTTTAACTAACATGCAAAACAGGCACTGAAAAACTAGCCCTGGAGCTTCATATCTTCTGACCTGAATCCAGGAGAAGCCCAACAAATTCTGACAAGAAAGAAAATTTTATCAATCGATCCTTCCAAAATCTACTCCAGCATGGCGGCCGAAGAATCGCAACGAGAGATATCGAACCAATGAAACCAAGGTAAAATAACGAGATGCTCCATACCCACAATCAATGTCGAACCGGATTTATGCTGTAGCACAGAGAAATCGATGAAATCCGCACAGGAGACGCAGAACCACGCCGAATTGCTCCTGCCCCGGATAGCCTGAAATGCAGAATATGCATAAACGATGAGGCGAGAGGTAAACAGATGGCGAACCGCGTTGTTACCTACGGTTTCAAAATGCCACACGCGATTCAGCCATCCAATGCAATCAATCACCAAACCCAATCGTAGATCTCACCTCGGGGTTCGAGCAGATGGCTTCGACCGCAACGGCGGGGACCTATCCGTTGGCGGCCTCCACGACGCCGGCCGCTGGCTGTGCCGGCCGGGCCGCTCGAGCGGGGTGGCGTCAACAGAGTCGAACACCGTCCAGCTGGCGGCGCTGAAGGCCGCCCGCGCGGCAGTTCCTGCAGCGTGGTGCGGGGCGGAGGAGAGGAGCCTGCTCCGTCGACTTCCGCCCTCGATGCGCCTCCTAGACGATCGCGCCGTGGACGCGGGATGCCTCACGCGGTGGTGGTGCGGCGAGGGGCCGCAGAGGTGAGGTGTCCCGCTCCTCCTCCGCCGCCGCAGCCGCCGGCCCCGTCCAGCTCTCTTCCCGTCCTCGCCCGGTTTGATTGGCGATTACACGTAATTATTTGTTTTTTTTTCAGATGGTTTTTGGTTTGTTTGAGGAAGCAAGAGGCGTGGGATTCTCCGTACTTCTCGCTGTCGCTTGGAAATGGGCTTTGTGTCCCTGTGCGGCTAGGGAAATTTTCAAGTGTGATTTTTTCCTCTCTTTTTCCCCCCTTTTTGCTTCTAGGTGTGATTTTGTTTTAATCCAAAACGTAATGGTTATGATGTTAAGTAGTAGCAGCTTCCTGGGATGATAGTGGTAAATTTGTCTGTGTGCGAGAGAATTGCTCCTTTGCCATGTAGTTTAGTGCCATCATCTCAAATGCCGCCAAGTCCATTGTATATTGTCTCTTTTGCCATAAATTCAATGATGGGTCATACTATGACTACCAATGCAAGCATCTGTATGGCCGTGCCTATAACTAAGTCAATCTGAAAAGGGGTGACTAGGTTTCTATATAACTTGATGAATTATTCATACATAAGCGAGGTAAACCATATTTATTGCGTAGGTTAAGACCTTCGTTGGAACACGGACTAAAAGAATAAAAAATAAAAAATGTAAGATTTTGACAAGAAACTATTTAATCATCTTGAATTGTAAACGCATAGGAATAAATGTTTGGATAGATGATATGAAAAACACAGAAATTGAAAAGTTTATATGAGGTTTGACCTTGTGCGAACTTTTCTCCAAAATCTTCTTGCGTTGAGCCACTGTCCTTTAGTCTATTGGACCAAATAGAAACTTTTCTTATATAATTTAAATCCTAAAAATCTCCTATGTTTTTCCTACAAACGAAATGAGGCCTACAATTGTTATTCCATCGTGTCTTTCAGTGAAAAACAATCCATCGTTATTTCTTGGATTAGATTTGGCCCATTTACTCAATTAAGTTGTTTCATCATGCTTTACTCTATTATAGACCATGGTAATGGACTACCTAACTACATTCACAATATGTGAGAATATTTTCTTTGCAAGTAGGCACTACTATAAAAGATTTCAAAATACTAATATCACAAAGATAAATTACGATGTTGATACAACAAAAACCATATATTTTTTATACCACATATATATATAGTCAAAACAAAATAAACATCAACATTATATTAATACATAAGAATACAAGACCTTTCTACATTAAACGTGCTAGTACACTTGTTTAGATTAGATTAAGGGGGCGATCTTTGTATCTTCTACTTTTTCTCGTTTTCTATACGTATATTTTTTAAAAAAAATATATTAGAAATTTGCTATAAAAATTATATTAATATATTTTTTAAAATTTTATAGTTAATATTTAGTTAATTAATTATAAGTCAGTGCCGGAAGTGAGAAAAAGAAACGCACCCTAAATTAAATTAGTTCTACAAGTGTTAACCAACGGAAAGGAGAAACCAATCAAAGAAGAAAATTATCCTGCGACCGTGTGCGTCGTCTTTTCCAGGGTCTCGTGTGCCAGCATCCAAAACGAAAACCAAACTACTATTCGTGGGGGGGAAAAAGAGCAGAGAGAATACCTGAGAGCTCCTCCGATCTCTCGTTGTTCCTCGCTTCCTCTTGGTGAGTTCTCGCCAAACCAAACCAAGCCAAGCCAACCCCAACCACTGCCCTCCTCCTGCTGCGATCCACTCCGCCCTCGAGCTCTCGAGCTCAGGGAATCCGCGCTGAAGCCTGCGGCGGCGGCAGGGTTGGGGAGATGGGGCAAGCTCTGCGGCGGCTCTTCGACGCCTTCTTCTCCACCAAGGAGATGCGGGTACCGTGATCCTCTCCTTTCTTCCGCTTCTTAGGGCTGCTCGAGTCGTGTGGGGTTCTTGGCCGGATGGGGTGATTCTTGGTTAGACTTGTGGAGTGTCTCCTGCCGCCCTGGCCTGGGATTCTTTCCTAGGGTTTTCTGGCTGATCTTGTATCGCCGAGTTATAATCTCAACTGTGCAGAAATCAATTGAATTGAGTGCTAGGTAATCTAGTAGTGAATTGGGCAACTTTGAGGTCAGTGGGTACAGAAGTAGCAGGCTAGCAGCGTACATTGGGAATGGAAGGGTTTAATGTGGTTCCAACTCAGTTAATTTTGCAAGCATTAGAGAATTGCTTATGTGATCAATTTAGCACTTGAAATTCAGAAAAATACTCCAGCTACGCAGCTTTTTTAACTCAACGTATGATAATTCGGCCATTTCATGAAGTCTCCATAGCATTAGGCTCAGCAGCGCTGCTTATTTTTAAAGTTTCATTATTCGACTATTTTATATTTTTATGCTGATAGTGTTATTCACCTCTTGAAGGTTGTGATGCTTGGTTTGGATGCAGCTGGCAAGACAACAATTTTGTATAGGCTGCACATGGGAGAAGTTCTTTCAACAGTTCCTACAGTAGGTAGGTGACCCCATGACTTTTTAATGTACTTATTTACATTTGGCATTGCATGATTGTAGATTTCCATGCAGACTATTGAATTACCTGACACTTAGCTTCATTTTATATGGGTTGGATATATAGTACAAGGCTTTTCTTTTTTCGGCGACCCGTGATTTGATTTTCCTGCTAAGCACAGGGTCAACACTCAACAGTGAGATACTAATTGAAAAACATGGCCAGCAATATTTGGTTAATTTTTGGACAGGGCATGCTTGAAAGGCATAACTGTTCTTGTGGAATTGATTTGGAAACTTAAAGCTTACCACTGATGGTTCAAAAAAATCAATTACTTCAACTCTCGTATTGATTCCGAAATTTATGGCCATTTAGATTTCCAAGAAAGAAAGTTCAATATGATACAAGTTGGAAACTGATATGGATATAAAAAGTGTTGTTTACGTTTCTTAAGAATGTATTGATTTGTAGTACCTCCTGGTAACTACACTAAATGGTATGATGCCTCCTGAAGGATTGTAAAAAAAACATGGATATAAAAGCCTGCATATTTTTATTTAGTGAGAAGCCTTGCTATGATTTTGGACAGATCAAACTTGATACAATGAATTTGGTCACTCTATGTGATTATCAGACGTCCTTATATGAACCTTGCCTCTACAATTTGGGCAATGAGGATGGTGAACTTACGAAAAAAAAATACATTGTTGGATTTGGTTTCCTTATTATCTGGGTGGTAATTTTTTTACTTTCAAATCATGTGTCACTTGAAACAACTTTTACTCAATCCAATTGAGGAAGTAGTACAAATTTGTTTACTTTTTTCAGTCGTTTATAATAAATTCTATAAGTCTTTACCTTTTAATTCATTGCTGTGCTCTTTTTTTTCTCATTCATTGCCATGTACCCTCTGCAGGTTTTAATGTAGAGAAGGTTCAGTACAAGAATGTGGTATTTACTGTGTGGGACGTTGGCGGACAAGAAAAGCTCAGGCCATTATGGAAAATGTACCTCAGCAATTCTGATGCACTGGTAATAACTAGTAGATGAAACTCTATACATATGTTGATATTTAGCTTGGCACCTTGTCACTTCGCCCAGTTATAATGCCTTTAATACTTTCTCTTGGTCTGATATTGTCATGCACATATTTTTTGTTTTCAGTTGTGGTTGATATCTTATCTTAGCACCTTTTGAAAATTTTCTTGCTGTTGATTGTTTTCCTAAGGCTTTTTAGTTTTTAGGTGAAGTTTGTAAGTCGATATGCATGACATAACTGAGGAGCATCTAGTCTTCTTCTAAGGATGTCTCTTTGGCTAATCTATATCTTTACTACTTTAAATGTTGGTAATGGTGGTGGCAGTGAATTTGCCACCACCATATCACTAGCGTGTGGGCCCCTAATGTCAGTGAAACCCCTTTGCTCGTAGATTCAAACGCTCTCAGTCCCTAATCCCATCTGAATAAGCAAATAGGTGATACCAACATATTTGATAAAAATATATTTTTTGCCTATAACATATTAAATTCTTTTATCCATAGCAAAGCATGGGCATTTTGCTAGTCTGATTAGATGTTTCATGACAGTTCCAATTGCTACATGCATCATATGCATACCTTTTGCTGCCAAAGTTAAGGATGTCTTTCTGCTTTCAATTTGTTGTAGATCTATGTTGTTGATTCATTGGACAGGGAAAGGATTATAGATGCCAGACAAGAATTCCAGGTTAGAATTATATTATATCTGTCACTGCAGTAGTTCCTGTCTCTCCAAATTATGTTGGCTAGGAATGTGCAATCCTACTAACCTGTATTCCTTTTCTCTTTTCAGACCATTATCAAGGACCCACTGATGGCAAACAGCATAATCTTAGTATTTGCGAACAAACAGGACCTGGTAAGTTAAACCAAGAATTTGAATTACTAATGACTAATTGCTTGGCTGTACATGACCTCATTTAAATGAGACCGCTTACATTACACGTCTTTTCAAATTCCCTTGTTGCGTATTCATTATTTTTACCAGCTTCTCTGTTATCATCTTCAGTATCTTCTTTGTTGATTATATGCAGGCTTTTTTATTATATATAGTTCTCCTTACAAAACATGACTATCTGCTACACATTCCTTTTACTTTCAACAAAACATGGTGTCGATTGTGCTGTCAGGGATTTTGGAATATATTTGTACTCTGATGAGGCTTTAGAGTAGAAAAAGAAATTCTTTATGTTCTATGTTGCCAACTGGGAATTGAAATGTAGATTTGTTCCATTGTTATCTTGTTGGTGCCATACATTTCCTCAGATTTATGAAATTATCAAATAAGCAGTGAGACTTACAGACTAAGAAGTTTTTCTCTTCACACAGAGAGGTGCAATGAGCCCAGATGAAGTGAGTGAGGGGCTAGGCCTGCATGACCTTAGGAACAGGATATGGCATATACAAGGGACATGCGCTCTCCGTGGTGAGGGACTCTATGATGGGCTTGATTGGCTTGCATCCACCCTGAAGCAATTGCAAGAGACAGGCCATGCAACTTCAGTCGCTGGTCCTTCCATCTGATTTCCCTAGAGAAGGTTTTGTCTCATTTTATTGCTGACCTCTCCTTTTTTCTCATGTTCTCTTTCTTGTACCTGACACAGTTACAACTTACAATACCACTATTGTTTTTTTCCCCAGAGAATGCCTCAACTAGTCAACCATCTGATGCTCCTGGGCAATCGTCCTTCTGTTCTTCCAACAAGAATATGCTCCAGCATATGATTTCCTTGGTGCATGCCTGATCTTCACTACCGGCTTTCTTGGTGTGGCTGCTCCCAGAGATGGGCATTCACTTCGTTCTGTTCGTATGAGCAAACTCATTTGACAGGAACTTGCGGCATAATTTTCTCCTAAAATGTTTGTAAAGTGTTGGACGTCTGTGTACATTGTTGACAGTAAACAGCAGCTGAGTAGTTTGCACGGACCGTGCATGTGTATACTTGGAGGCACGCCCACATGATTGTTTGCAGATTGCCTATCAATAAGAAGGTTAGATGTTGTTTGGTGATACACAGTACTGGGCTTTGGCTGAATGCTAATCTCTATGGTTAAGGGTGAAAACGGCCGGGAACAACATCCTTTCTACGGAAATAGTTTTGGGTCGGTCGAGAATTTTCCACATGTATCAATTTAATTATTCAGTGACGAGTTTAAAATGACATTGAGAGAAATTAGAAAAAAAATCAAATTTGATGTATGGCTAGAAACAAAAACTATACATATCACCTTTATGAGAACGTCACTTAATCGAATTTCCACTACTGTTATTATTCATTATGTTTAAATTTTGTTACATTTAGTAATGTTCCATAGAAAATATAGAGAGAAAAAACCTTTGTAGCATGAGCGGTAGTTCAGAGTTTATTACATTTAATAATGTTACATAGAAAATATTTTTTTAAAAAAAGGAGTAATGTAGTAGGCTTTGTAGCATGGGCAGATGCAGTTTGAGAAATGTTACCCTATTTATGATTACTCGCATGTAAAGAGTTTGTTATATTTAGTAATGTTCTATAGAAAATATATAGAAAAAAAGTCCTTGCAGCATGAGCAGTAGTTTAGAATTTGTTACATTTAGTAATGTTCTGCAGAAAAAAAATTAAAAAAAATAAATGATGTAGTAGGCTTTGCCGCATGGGTGGATGCAGTTTAGAGAATGTTACCCTATTTATGATTACTCGTATGTTCAGGGTTTATTATATTTAGTAATGTTCTATAGAAAATATATAGAAAAAAAAGACTTTGTAGCATGAGTAGTAGTTCAGAGTTCGTTACATTTAGTAATGTTATGCAGAAAATATTAAAAAAAGAAGAGTGTTGTACTAGCCTTTGCAGCATGGGTAGATATAGTTTAAGAAATATTACTCTATTTATGATTACATACGTATGTATGTTTAGAGTTTATTATATTCAATAATGTTTCGCAGAAAATATAAAGAAGAGCTTTTTTAGCGGACTGCAGTTAAAAGTTTTGTTACATTTAGTAGAAAATATTAAAAAAAGGAGTGGTGTAGTAGCTTTTGAGCATGAGGAATGGTAGAGAAAGAAGAAACAAAAAATATGAACGACGCCTGAGAGATTCGAACTCTCGCGGGGAAACCCCATGTACTTAGCAGGCACACGCCTTAACCACTCGGCCAAAGCGTCGTTGTATGTATACTTATCTTTTGTCAGAACTTTGAATACTCCAAAAAATGCCAGCTTTTGCGTTCAAGGCCCACTGTCATTCTCACTGTTTAGTGGTAGTACATTTCTGTCTGGCTTTGACCTTTACTGGCAGCCACGTGGCTTGCTCGCTACAGACCGAAAGGCCCACGTACGGTTGGGCCTCTGCGTCCACCTCTACGCCACGCTTGTCCGCCTCTACTACCATCATCCATCATGTTTCGTCTCATTTCAGCGAGAAGCACAGCTTCGACAACAGCAGACATCTCCACGGAATTCACAACCAGAAATTTCCTGCCTTAGGAAAGACTTGCCTTCCCTTCCGTAAGTTCACTTCCATCGTGTTAATCAATCAGGTTCCACCACATGCTAGGCTACAGATGCGTCCTAGCTAGTACTGTAAAACACCATGCCACAAGGTGTATTTGTACATCAATGCACAACAAGTCTTCCTTCTTTTTCCCCCTCTCCCAGCACAGCACAACGTGTCAACGTGGAATCATCAATAGGGATCTCGGCATTTGCTCTTAGTCTCAGCAGCAACCCCTAGCTGCTGCTGCTGCTGCTGCTCGTCCTTGTCATTGCTCCTTCCAGATGCGCCCGGTCACCCGCAGCTTGAGCTCCTGCCTGTTGCCACCGGAGAAGAAGAGGGCCACGTTCCGGTGGATGATGAGGCCGTCAAAGCTGTCCCGGACCTTCCTGTGGCTGTCCCTGATGCTCCGGGGGATGCCCTGCCATGTCAGCTTCTGCCCGTTCCCGCCCACCTCCAGGCTGTAGCAGAAGTTCCAAGCCTCACTGTCCTCGCCCATGAACCGCAGGAACGCCATGTACACTGGCGCCATCCCTAGAAGGAATGCCTCAAAGTGCAGGCAGAAGTGCTGCCCAAAACACTTGAAAACCTGCAAGGCAACAGAACAAAGGGGAAATTACATCATTATAGCTGATACCGACTTAACCGAGAATCAATAATGGCTGATTTCAAACAAAAGGTGGTGATATGATTGCACCCAGAATGAAAAAAAATGCAGATTGCTTGTTGTGAAAATTCAATCCTACTGAGCATGACCCCTATGTTCGAGTATGAATGACCAGACAAGTTCTCTTTACATATCCAAAACTAAATGCATTTGGGTACTACTTACTGTCAGCATCCACGTAGCATTTTCCACCTCGTAAGGGTTGGACTTCACATAACGGTGGTTAAAGGTGCAGCCTTCATGCAAGTCCACCTTATGGTCGTTTATGAGATGAGAGACAAGCATCGGGACATCGCCAGCAATCAGGCATTCTGAACCTGCATATGGACAACTGTATGGCCTGAACCTGCAGAGCTCTTCATGCTTAAGTTTGTTTTGGTAAGGATGAATCTCAGTACAGCCCAGGCTTTGATATTTGCATGGAAGCTGAAGTGACTCAGCCACCTTCTCAAGAGCCAAACATCTGATATCACCCAGTTCCTGGCGACAAGTAGGGCAATGATTCTCTACCCTATGCTTGCAGTTAGAGCATATTGTGTGGCCATTTGGGCACTGCAAGAGGAACACAAATGAATCAATTGATTCTTACCTTTCTTACTTTGTGTGTTAACTTTTCAGTTCACAGAAGTTGTTCTAAATATCATGATCTAAATCCCCAAAGAAATGTAACATCAGTGCTACTAAAGTTATGCAATATGCCTACGGTTCAGTCAATTTGAATGAAAGACCACAGGTGGAGAATTGTTTGAATTGAATGATCACAACAAAGTTACACAATTCATCTGTCAACGAAAGGTAAAATGAAATAGAAACAACATTATATACACTGTTGGAGGGCACTTGCATACAAGAAAAACTAATAATCACGTTCATGCAAACACATAAAAATCATTCAACTGTTGAGAGTAGAGAACATGCCAATGCTTAAGGACACATTGCTATTCTTTACCGGACAGATGGAGTCATGAACATTTCTAGATCACTTTGAAGACCAAGAATCCAGCATTGTAAGGACGGGAGCACAAAGAACAAAACAATTGAGATACATGGGCAATGTAAAACTTGTCATTGATTAGAGCATTGATATTAAAGAGCATGCACTAGCATACTAATGAGCAGCTGAGTTTACTATGAAAAAAGGACAAAACAATCAGTACTTGTCTTCAAATGAAAGAGCAGGTAGACTTTACCAACACAATAGTTCAAATAACAACAAATCCAATGACAACTTACAAGTCCTAAATTGGTGCACGTGCAATGCATATACCTTATATACCAAAGATAATTAAAGCAAGATGTCAAAAGTGGTGGGACCAGTAAAACTTTCTAGACTGATACGACTTAAATACCCAACAGAGGCAGATGAAAACCAACAGCTTTTTTCTTTGCACACAGGCTGAAATGTGCAATTATTTATATAGAAATAATCAAATAATCTGCTTCCTCTGAAGGATTATAAAGAGAAGAAGATATCATCAGTGCGCAGACCTGAAGTATAGGAGGGCGCATTGAGTTTGTGCAAACTGGGCACTCAAGCAAATCATTCAAGCCAGTCAGTGATGATAGCCCAACAGTGACAAGTGATGCAGCCCAAGGCTTGCATGTAGAATCTCCATCAAGCCTAATACTAGTGAGTGCCTCAGAGAGCCCATCAGATACACAATCCGACTCAGGGACTTCGATTACAATGCTGCTTCCTGGGGCCATTGCAAAAGCTTCTTTCACATTGCAAAACACTACAAAATATCACCACACCCACCACTCCATCCTTCCCTGTAATCAGCTGCATTGTTCAGTCACAGGTCTATTAGTTGAGATTACAGAGAAAATACATCAGTTTTTACACAAAGACGGCAGTTACACATGACAAAATAAAGATGCTGCACGAATGAAAATGCTGATTTTCAATTTAAGAAGCTTCATGAAGCCTACGTTATAGTTCCTCATTGCAAATTGAGGCAAACATTTACTGTCTAACCTACTACAAATTGCTAGTTGCCATCACCACCAGCAGAATTCAGCTACACACATAGCTCTGTTCAGGAGCCAGAGCTGACGAACAGCTAAACTCAGTCAAATAAAGACCATCTATTTTGGTGTACCTGATCGACAAACCTATGTCGCTGTAGAACATCAACACATTATTGATGCCAGCTACTTCGTCCAATCTACACTTAGACAAATGAAAATAACCAACATTCTCACGAAACAGTAGAACTGCTCACTTGCTCAGCTTGTTTCCCCGCAAATATCTTAGTTCTTATTCAAGATTCACTGAATTAGTGCATCGAAGTTACTAGAATCCTATCAGAAATCGAGTTCACCCCAATCAAACAAATTGCTGCGCCCTCACTGTTACCCAACCTCAAAACTGGGCTCGGATTTTGCCTGTAATCGGCAAAATGCTGCCACTCTTGCTCCCTTAACAACAAGACAAACGGAGCCTTTTTCAGCACGGTCGAATCTGCACGATCGCCTATCGGGATCCTACCGTTACCAGAACTGGAATCTACATCAATTCATCCCTCAAATCAAATCCTTCCAACAAAATGCCGGTTGCACAACAGCTCGACCAAACCGCGCAAAAGCTTTCCTCTTTGCATCAGATCATCTCCACGCCGCGTGAGCTATCAATCGCCCCGCTAAAAAGAAAAGAAAAAATCCCGCGAGCGAAATAGCTCCATTTCACCCCAATTTCAACACCAGCGCTCCCCACCAATCTCGCTCACGCGCCTCCGGATCACCGAACACAGCGGAACACACACTCAACCCCTTCCAAAACCAACCACAAATTGGAGAATTCAAACAGCAAAACGCAAAATCCCCGTCTCGAACAAACGTGGGGCGACCAATTCAAACCAAACCACACAACCAAAACATCCCCCCCCCCAAATTGTCAAATAATCGGACGCGCGTCCCCATCAGCAGCAAAGGAGACCCAGCGAAGGTACACGAAACACTCCGTCGGTCAAGCCGCGAGCGCACCTGGAGACCGCAGCCGCCGCCGCAAATCGGAGAGGAGAGAGACGACGCGACTCCCAGCAGACACAGTCGCAGTCTCGCAGAGTAGATAGAGAGAGAGAGAGAGAGAGAGAGAGAGTGAGAATACTATGAGTATTCCTTTCTTTTTTTTATTTACTCCTTTTTTGTTTTTTTGTGCCGCGTTTCCACTTTTGGTGTCTTCAGGGAGGCAGGGGGGATCCGGAATTTTCCGCCTTCCACGGCGCGGGCCCACCACCCCGCACGCCGTTGTGCGGCCGGTGCACGGTGGACCTGATGGGCCCACGAGTGCGGAGGGCGTGGTGTATGGAGCGGGGTGAGAAGTGAAAGAGAGAGGCCGTGGCGGGCCCGGGGTGCTGTGGTCCAGTGGGTGGGGCCTGTCTGTGGGGAGGTGGGCCCGGATAGGCCGTGGCAGAGACGGAACGCTCGGGCGAAGCAGATGAACGCCATCAAGACGTTGCCTGTATATGTACACGTACAGTATCATAAATGGATACAGGCCCAGATGAAGGGGTGCGATGGCCTAGGGCCCATCCGTGGTGGAGGCCCAAGCACGAAAAAAATACGTGTATTAGGTACAGTATACGACAGATCTGTAGACCTATCTGTCGTCTACGAAATCGTTCGTTATCGCGCATGTCGCGTTAGGCGTGACCGCTCGTCTTTGCTGCTCCATGCAGGTCACGACCACGCCGCCGTCGGCCTGTTCGACGACTCACTTATTCACCGTCGACACAGTGATGTCTTGATGCCGGCACCGAGCAGCCTAGCACACCAATGCCGATGCCGTTGCCCGCCCGGCTGCTCCGTTGCTGGGCTCTGCAACACAAGGGCTAGGGCTTTAATTTCTTCAGGAGTTCAGGTAGTGCGTGCTACTGTCTATTGGTAATGGTTGTTGTACTTCAAATACTGATTAGTGATTACTAGTTAAGACTCAGGAATCAAAGATGGTAGGCAGGTTCTTATTGATCAAGTTCCTTTTAATTTTAGATGTTGCTTTACCTAAGAAACACTTATCTGGTGCTGAGAAAAGAAATTTTAAAGAGTTTGTTCTCATTTAAGGTTATCATATTGTTTCTATTTGATGTTTCTTTTATATTTCTAACAATATGCAGATAGAATGTTGTCATTGTTTATTTTCATCATGTTTGTCGAATGAATGGTTTAAAAGTATAATAAAAACTACATACATATAGATACATATGTGTACATATAGTGCCTTAAGGCCTATGACATCAAGTAGCCCTTGAGACCGCCCTGTCTTCTAAAGTAACACCTGTCTGTGAATTGTGTAGAGGTGTAGAGCATAGGGTGGACCCACTTTATTCATTTTCACCCGGGTAGAGTGAATTTTATTCATTATATTGCAGTTATATTATACTCTAGTAAAATTATGTACAAATGTCGGTCAGAGTGCATCGATATTCTGATTACACTACATGCTAGGGCTTAGGAGGCATATGGAATTTGACATGCACATATCCTGTCACCGACCATTCCCTATTTATATCATGTGGCATCCTTGATTGCCCGCTGCATGCATCTAGACTCTCAGTCATGACGACTTCTTCAATACATGCATCCTTGCTACATGTATTGTTTTGCCACGACTCCATACATGTTGGGACGTGGGAGGAAGACGGCCCAACAAACATAGTAATGCTTAATATTTTTCAAGGGATTAATTTGAATGGAAATGAATATTTAGATTTGGGTTTTGATTTCGAATTTAAATTTTTGGGCTCAAAGGGATTTTCAGGAATCAAGGAAAGGTGCTAGGGCTAAGATTTTTGATGTTTGAGATGGGGTTTGGTTAGCCAATGAGGGTTCGAAGGACCAGTAAATTTTCCAAGTTCAAATTCTGAGTAATTTAGGAAGGTATTTTTTGGTTGAGATTTTAGGATTATAAGGATTGATTTAATTGATATCTTTAGCACACGATCCTTAATACAAACAAAGAATTAAGAATTTGTATATACACTTTTATAAAATAGTTTTTAACCGTTATGCAGAAATCGTGGTGTTACAACTAAAGATTCATTTTTCTGGTTAGAAAGGAAATTGAATCACTGCATGAGTGACACCATTCTTGTTTTAAGGTAGGGTACGCCCACCATCCTCAATGGATTGTAAAACACCCGACATCAAGTGAAGCGGTAGATCTAGCCTAACGCATTATGCAACTTTGGTTAATATATATGACCCAATCCAAAGTGAAATATACTCCTTTTCTTTTAGTTATGTACGACATTATGCTCTATTTTGTGTTTAGCATTAGGCCCTAAATTCTTAGCTTGTGACCAAACTAACTAGATTCAAGGACATCAAGTGTAATTGATGGTTTCTATGTAGAGCTGCCACTGGGTATCTAATGATATGGATAAGGAGTAATTACCCATTTGAGTTTGGGTAGGAGAGGGTAACACCCATTATTATCCACTTTACCTATACTCATTACATGTGTGTAAAATTTGGACTCAAAATTTTTACACTCACATTCACACTATAAAACCTTATCAAATTCACTTAAATTTTGTAGGAATGATTTATTATATAGATAATTAAATTTGTTTAATTTTTAAGCAATTTATAAATGTGGGGCCCACATATAGCTTATCCATACCCATTAGATAATACCTGTTTTACCCATACACATTGAATAAGGGCGAGCTAATTTTAAAATCGGTATGGATATGGTATGTATATGGTTTACCCATATCTTCCCTAGTGGTGGGCCTAAATTTTCCACCTACAGTCATACATGTAATCATTTTAGTCATACGTGCAGTCGTATGTTCTCGATGGTAGCTAGGGGTGGGTGTGGTTTGGGGTAGGCCGACCCAAAGCTGGACCACATGACCCACGTGACTTCCGATGACGCCAATGGGTTTTGGTGTTATGACCCATTGGGTAGTATGGGTCAGCTCACTTAGTATGTGATATACATTGATTTAGAGTAAATGAAACTGAAATTGAGTGTAGCCACCAAATGGAGGATAGAGAAATTAAGAAGTTCAGATAAAACAGCTAAGGCAAGAAACTAAGAAAGTAATAAAAGAAGATGTAATTTGGTAGTCAGGAGAAGCATTCCTCCCAATCGAAGCGACGGACTCATTCCAACAAACAGGCTGCATATATGCCAAGAATGCCAAGCTTCTTCACACATAAACGAGGAACCAAGCAATGAGCCCTACGATTCTGTGGCAGCAATACAGACACTCAACAATCAACATCAAGGAAAGCAAGGAAACAGGCTGACCATGATGAGGTGCTGGTGCTACCCCACTCTATTCCCTCGGCTCCCACTCCAACCATCAACAGCAATGGTGAATCGTGGCCACACTCGTTGGATCCTGGACATACGGAGGCGTCGCCGTCAGTCCAGCCTAGAGAATGGCAGAAGGGAGGAGGCACCGCCCGTCGCGCTGGCGTGGAAGACGAAGAGGGCAAGAGGGGGAGGCAGGGGGCGTTGGTACAGTGCAGATCAATGGAGTTACGAGCTATCGAAGCAATCGAGTTGGATTTATTACCCATTGGATCCGGTCTTTTTATGTTTGGAGCTGGCCCACTTACCCGTTGAAGCCAAGTTTGTGGCGCCCGATGGTGGCCCATATTGGTAGCGCTTTATGCCATGGAGAAAATGCAAGTACATATCGATGCCTCCGGGAGCGTTTGGTCTGTGCTGCTGTGCACATGTCGTGCTCTTGTATATACAACACCAGGCTCATGGAACGGAAACTACGAACCAAATTTCCGTTGTGATTTTTTTATAAAAGAAAGAAGCGATAATTAAGTTTGCCAAAATATTGCCCTGATGATATATACTCCATGCTCCAACACAATTATAAAGAAATGCTGACCGGGTGCCTCCATGCGCCGTATCCTGAGGCTTTGGAGGCACGGGGAATTTGACGTGCACATACGGGGTTAGTTCCACCGGCTTGCTCCTATATTGCCTCCTTCCTCGCAGGTCGCATGCGTGTATCAGTCTTGCTGGTGCTAAGGGCATCCCAATGTATCTGGCTTGAAGGGGTCACGAGCTTGAATCTATCTCTTCCGTTTTATATTAAAATACGTATTTTTAACTTAAATTTCTTTAATTTAATCAATTTTATAGGAAAACATATTCAAACTATTTTTCAATACTTTATAGAAAATATACTTTATAGAAAAACATAATTACATTTTCAATACAAAACCAAATATACTATCAAAACAATTTGATATTATAGATGTTGCTATATTTTTCTATAAACTTAAGCTAAATTTTAAAAAGTTTGAATAAAAAAATAAAGGATGTTATAATATGCTAAAGCCTAGATGTGTTTCACAATGTTTGAGCCGACATATGGGTGCTAAGCTGAGGTTCATAGCTTCAAAACTACAGGAGCATCTAAAGGTCAGAACTAATTCTATCATCTATAATAATTGAAAAATATATAATCAATTGGACTGATTGAGAAAATGATACTGCAGTCCCTAACTCTCTTTTTCTTATGTCCAAAAGAGCATCATCGGACAAGCCTCACGCATGCAGTTGATTTAATTTAACAGCTTCTAGCTAGCTCAACCACCCGCTGATGCTACCTCATAAACACATCACGCATACACAGAAGCAGAGAGTTGATGGACCGATACGACTGAGATGAATCTTTCTACCATTTTGATTGCCTGCTGCATGCATCTTTCCTCAGTCTTGCTTGTGCTATACTCCTCAGTCGTATCTGTGGCAAACTGATTTCTTCAATACTTCCCAGAGACATTGTGTTGCCACAATCCATTTTTTTTTCTTCTCTCGATGCGTTGCTTTCCTTTTTCCTTATCGGTCACCGGTCAGCTAGCGTGCCGTCCGTACCGTGAGAGATGGCCCTAGGTTTGGGCACCGGCTAACGTCCTGGCCGACACATTCTTCTTTGATTAATCACGTAATGGTAAGCCTGGCTGCATATTAATTATTGTGCTTGTTTTGTTTACGAGTGTAACCACCTGCTATTCAAATATGGAGACCACACTGCGATGTTTATAATTTCTAAATGCGTGGAGAGATGGGCATGAAAAATTAAAAGGAAATGGTTAGGTCGGGCAGTGCCGGAGGCTAATAATGTTCCTGAGGATGTCTTACATTTTAAGGATTTAAGGACGAAGGTAGTGGTTTTGTTATATTATGCTCCTAACCGAGCAGTGGACATTCATTGAGGAAAGAACGTCGGTGTCTCCTAAGCTGCCGGCATGCATCGTGGCAATGCCCTCACATCTTCTTATGCTGTGATGAAACCAAGGGCTCATTTGAAACATGTGAATTTGAATTTACATGATTTTCAAAGAAAAGGGTTCAATTTCCTCTAAAGTTTTCGTGAAATTCTTCTAAATCGAATATGAATTCGAGGCGTGCACGTGGAATTGACGGATTCCAGCCCTGCAGTCGTAGGTGCCATTGTTTCAGTTGGGCCATAATGAGGTCGCGCTCGATCGATGGCGGCCCATGTTGTAGCTTGATTCCATGGAGAAAATTCATGATGTACAGTTAATCAATTGGACTGACTGAAAAGTTAAATGATAGTCCATATCCCTAAATTTCTTTAAATTCTGTCCAAAAGAATAGGATGGGACAAGCCTCACGCATGCAGTTTCTCTTTCAGTATGTTGCTCACCTTCAAAAAATTTAAGACCGAAGAGTCCTTCAGTTAATCTAGTAATGTACCTGCTTCTAGCTAGCAAAGTCACCCGCTGCAACTAGCTCATAAAAACATCAGGCATGTCAAGAGCTAGAGAAGAAAGTAGTTATAGGGGAATCAAAGGGTGACAAGTAGGCAACAAAGATCATGGTCTCGTCGTCCTCAAGGTGCGGCACCTCATTATCACCAAGCGACCGCCCTTAACCTTCGATAACGTAGCCTTTTGCCACTAGCCCGCTGACTTTGTCATCCTGCACGAGAGACTTTCCTAGGTAGGATGTCTAGTCATCTCCAAGGACACCAAGGCCCACACCCAAAGTAGTGGCCTTCGTGGGTTTGTGCGGTGCCATTGAGACTCGGCTAAGCAAGTGAGGGTTAGCAAAGGTCAGCGAAGAAAGCAAGAGCTAGCGAAAGCACACAAACCGAAGGAGGGTGCAAGGAAGCATGAGAGTAATGAAAGAGAGCTAGAACCCTAAGAAATGACTAGGAAAGGGGGAAATGAACTCCTAGGGGTTGGCTTATATAGTCCGAAGACAACCCGTATGGATCAATCCCGATGTGACATGTGGCATGATAGCTGAACTGTCACATCCAATGGGCAAGATAATGGTGTGAAAAATAAAGCAGCGACCAGGTATATGGGCTAAGAAAGACGGACTCCACCCAAGTTATACGTGGTGGCACAAGGAGTATTATTTACCAAGTTGAAGGCGTAACAGAGATAAGTGCAAAAACTCGCATGGTTACACACGCAGTTAACTCGACGAAATGGCTAATCTCAATTTGCGTTTTTTTTCTTTTTTTGCTTCGTTAGAAGACCCTAGCCAAAAGGGGTGCCTCACGCCCTGCTAGGCATATCACATGGTCTTGCCCCGAGGCTCCTAAGTTATCCATGTCCCTTCGACCGAATAGCTAAAGCAAGTGGAGCATAGGAGTATAGCGAAGCGTAGTGGAGCACGGCAAAGTGCAATGAAGACAGTGAGGCGCAATGGAGCCAATCGAAGCAAATCAAAGCTAGGTGAAAGTGAAGCGAAGCCACGACAAAAGACGTTGACAAGTACATCTCCCATGGACAGGTCAAAAGTTTAGAAATAAAGGTCAATTAGGATAAGACTTCAGAGAAAGGAATTGGCCAGTGAACAGTCTAAGATTGGCTTAAGAAGGCCAAAGTTAAATAGATTGTAAAACGATGGTAATATCCTGTAAATAACTATATAAAACCTTATATAATTAAACAGTGGGTTAGGCTACAGATTTAAATAATTAATACACATCGTACTGTTTTTATTTATATAAGAAGCATATTTTTTTCTTTCGACGACACCTACTAACATCATCTAGCTACTGAATCGATGGTATGTGCCTTGTGTTGCACGCTACATGTGCCATTTGATTGCTGTCCCTGTGTCGTTGATTGTTGTCCCTGGGGTGGCGCCCTTTCTTGTCATACATGTTTTCCTTCAATTGAGAAAAAAATGGCGTCGGAGGTTTGAGTGGATGGGGCTAGAGCTGCTCTAGGGTGACACATCCGCATCCGCTCCCGCACACATGTTGCTGGCTAAGCTTAGCCGCACCCTGTATTAGGCTGTTCGTCATCCTCATGAATGTAATCACCAATTAAAAAATGACAATGCAATAATAAAACTGCGTTGATTGTAATAAATGGATAGAGTAGGATGCTAAAAGTAAAGTAAAAAAATATAATTATTATAAATGGATAGAGTAAAATGATTGATTAATGAATTAGGTTCATTCTTCTTAATCAAAGCAAGTTTAATAGCAAAGCTAACTACTAGCTCTAAATCCATCTAAAATTATACTTTTTTCTCTTCTTTCTTTCTCACTTATATAATTAATATAATTTTCTCACTTATATAATTAATATATTTATCTTAGAGTATGTGTATAGCTAGGAGCTAACCGTTTTTATTTTTTATTCTTTCTTCTTTACACTTGCTCGAAAAAAGAGAAAAAAAGGTTGCATTAGCCTATCTATACATGTCAAGCTATCTCATCAATTTGCTTGTGCATGTGTTATGAAGTTGTTTTAGTGGACTTGTACTGTTCTGTCTGGAAGAAAAGGGGATGCTTTGTGCTTGCCTTTTTTTCGTTTCTCTTATTCAGAGAAGTAAGACGTACAGATGGCAATTGACAAATATTTATGAAGCTGTCTGCAGGTGTCTGCTAGTACATACTAGCTAGATGCCCATTGTTTATTTTGACGTGAATGTTCATAAATGCACCAGTGCTATGTGGCTTCTGTACATCTGGGCTTGGAAGGCGCCTGAATCGTTGGTGCGTGCAAAAGCGTTAGGGCAGGTCGTGCCCGAGCACGTCCGCTGCTGGGCGTGAAATTGGCCGAGTCTCGCGAGGGGCGGCCGCTTGCAGACGCCGTGACGTACGCCGGCCACGCCTCCACCCTTTGCACCGACGTGCGGCCATCAGAAGCGCCGGTGCCGTGGCGTAGGACGTAGCGGGAGAGTCGACGGAGATTCGCCGCCACACCGGAGGCTGCACGCAAGCCAGCCGTCGGCGCTGCTTCTTCCGAACGATCGAGCAGCTACATCTGGCTCTCATCTCGCCGAGGTTGCTGCTGAAGGTTATTGTTGGTGGGTACATCTTACACGACCCTCTCCTGAGGCAGACTAGGATATATACAAACCGCTCTGCATCGGGTATACGTCCGTGCGTGTCGTCTGCACGCCGCTCTCATTCTTTTTTTCTTAGAGAACTCACCGGGGGATCCAAAATGTTTCAAAACCTTAAAAGGTAGCGTAAGTATAACACGATTACCTATAGAATTTGAAAACATCGGTTTCCAGATCACCAGATTTCAGATGCACGCCCATATATTTGCGTCCTGAAGACATTGTTGTAGAAGACGAGCTTTTGACACTGACAGGTTGTTGACGATTACGTCATTCCGATGGTTCCAAAAGTGAGGTGGCTGTGCGATAGGGTGGGTGAAGGCTTTAGGTCTTCTGGTTTATTGGCGAGGATGGAGGAACTTAAGAACTACAATCGGATGTGAAGAAGAATGAGAGAAGGAAAGAAAAAGAACGATGACATTGCCAGTAGCGGCAAGATGGGGCACCAGCTAGGAAAGGATTCCTACATGTTGTCTATCACTCCGAACGACATGGGAGTCGTAAACATTTTAATCAATCTATCTGCTATATATATTATTATTATATATTAGATATATATTATTAGAGTTTGCGTCAAATATATATAATTACAATTTAATTACTTAGAGCTATAAGTATTAAAATAGTAGTAAAGTTAGGCTATCTTATAATCTCTCTGTACACCTACCTATAGTAATTAATTTAGTATAGATGAGGGATAACGGCTAGTTGTGTAGTTTTTGGTTAAACTTCGTTCGTTATTATAGTGTTATTATTGGATCTTTTATGATGTACTTTTACATTATATTTGGCTACGGTTGTTAATTTTGAAGTCGGTTTTATAACACATATCTATCCAAATGAACTATATACGAACAAACAGAGGTTACTGGGGTCGTAACAATAGCTAGCACAAATATAAGCTAACAACACTACAACAAACACAGTGCTGTGGAGACGTTTTATGTCTTGGTTAAAGGCGTTTTGAACCTTCTCCAAGCGTAGCATGGAGTCGTTTTCTCAAAGCATCACCTAAGCGCCTTATTTCGTCCCGTCTCAAAATTTTGTTAATACGTTTCGCTAAAGCATCTCTAGAAAAAATGCGACGTTAACTGAACGTCTCTGCACAGCGTAGAGGCGCTTTTGTAGATTAGCCTTAATCGCGTTTCCACCCAGCGTAGAGTCGCTTTATATGCCTTAATCACGTCTCTGCCTTTGTTCTTTTCTTTACAATACGTGTTACAACTACGTACATCAATAGAGATGTATATATATACACATGATTGAAACAATCAAACCATGCACATGATAGAAATCATAAGGCCATTTTATATTTCTCGTTGGTGATTACACAGGGTTCACATACACAGACAATATCCACATCATATCTAAGTAGCATCATATTGTTGCCATAAACATATCAAATGCCACAAAATAGTAACACACTCCAATGCACAAATGCTAATTATGCGAGTAAATGTGGCTCAAAACTTAGCCAACAACCATTCAAAGTAAATTCGTATCATCTAAATAATATTGTGATCTGCCTTCAAGCTGATACTTGATTTATCTCCTCAATTATTCCACAAAATAGAATATTTGGAAAATAAATAAATTCACACGATATGAACTATATAAAAAGAATGGAAAAATAAATTTTACTAGGCCATATAAAAATTGAGACCATTTATACACTGAGTCTAAATTTGTATTGCTTCAGAAAAAAAATACAACAAGAGACAGAGTGTTATGTACCCTGTTCTTGTGGCACGTGTGGGAGCGTGTGCACACATGTGGGCACAAGAGATCCAAAGACGACGTGGTACAATCAGAATAGTGTAGGAGTAGAAACGCGTCAAAATCTATAGTCAACTATGTGTCGGATGATGTGTCGGATGATGTGGTGTAATCTAAAATGTTTGTTTTGAATTCGCGGCTAAAAATGGTTAAAAAATCGTAAGAGTATTTAGTTTTTTCTTTTAAAATGTTATTTTCGCTATAAATAAAGGATAAGATGTTAGATATTTATATATAAAAAATTAAGATAGTTTTTTAAATTTTGTAAGTGTGATTTTGATAATAAAGTTAAAATTTATAGAAGATTAGTGTGGTAATTAATCTCTCTTTTTTATATGCTTGATTTTATATTAATTTATTTCTTTAATCTAAAATTTAGCTATGGTGTTTTTCTAATTATTTTTAGATATTGTATTTTTAATTAATTATAGTTTAATTGATTTTGGTGAAACTTATGTTTATTAATTTTGTTTTGTTGATATCTTGAAATACTGAAGTCCGATTAAGATGATTTTAGTTAGTTTTATTTATATTTATCTAGTTTATTCTTATGAATATAATCCGTTTATTACCAAAACGGTATTCTATGTAGATTCGAAAAACATAATTTTTTAGATTTTATGAATAGGAGAAATTGTTAAATTTTATTTTTAACTTTCACAATCATTCACCGTTTGATTAACTATCTTAACGTTAATTTTATATGTTATTCTTTCCACCTGACCAAAATCTTATAACGAAGTAATGTACTGGAAGGTTATAACCTGGTATAGATTGTAGTCGTTCTGTAGGGAACTCAATTTACTGAAATATATTACATCACAATTTCTTGATGAAAAAAAGGAATAAAAATTAAGCCAGACTGTGGACAGATTAAGGCTCACCAATAGCTGCTTCCCATCCTTAAAAGCTGACTCAGCAGCTTCTTTTGCCTGAAATCACTACATTTATACAGAATTAGTCATTCGAATATTCTAGAATCTTATTTTTCACAGTAAATAGGATCAAAAGTCATATGAAAAGAGGCCACAAGTATGCCAAAAAAAGAGAGAGAATAGATTTGCATGGTTGATCATCAAAGGGTTGCATCTAAAATGCCGAATAGCTTCTGTCTCACTTAAGGCGCATCAGAGAAAAGATGCCAACATGGCTAGCTCATATTGTCACTCATTTGAGCAAAGTTTCAGGCTATTACAGAAAATACAGTATATTGGATATCCCGGTACAAAATTCCACATAAAACCCTTCATGTGTTATTTTTGGACATCAATCCACACTTATGACATCTATGGCGCTACATTGAAACAGGTAACATGCATGGAAAAGTTCAGTCTTGCTGATTTAGGTAATTTCAGTAAAGCAGCCCATCAAGATTCTTTGTTTACAAGGTGAGACCTCACAAAATTTTGACAGAAATGTACATGAACCACCCATATTTCAGTAATATCACCACTGAAAAAAACAGCTGGCACTGTTATATTAATTCAGTAATGCTGCCACTGTCTGAATTTTTTAAGTGGGTTAAGTGGGTTTATCTTAATTGCACAGTTGCAAATAGTGAGCTACATGCTTATATTCAAGCAAAACGAATAAGATAGGAATGAAAACTCAGGCATACTTTTTGATTATCAGTTGTCAATGAATAATTTTTCACACTATGACATTAAGTACCTGCACTAGAAGTTCAATGTATTCGCTTGGGAAATCTGAGCCAGACACATTGCGAGTGCCCTGGCCTCCAGTGACGGCACGAACATTGAACCCAGTTCTTAAATTCCTCTTCGTTGTAGTGTAAATACCACCAGTGCAATTGCCTTTGCTGATTGTACGAAGTACCCACCATGGGACCTTAAAAAAAACAAGGCAATGCACGAACAAGCTTAAAATAAATAGAGGATTAAGAACAATGCCTCTTTGTGATAGCATACCTGTTTATTGAGAAAGGAAGTTTTGGATAATGGAGGATTGGAGATGGAGCAATAATTGGTTGCCATGGCCATTGAACACTGGGGATGGGATGGGTGTGTTGGAGGGAGGGAGAAAGAGAAAAGGCCATGTGGTAATGTAGAAATGTTTGAGCAGCAATTTGTGGGACCTTATTGTGTGGTCTCCAATTGGAGCGATGGGGAAAATTATCTTGTCTGTTATGACAGTTGTGTGCATATGCTGATAAGATGGAGACATCTCCTTGGCCAGTTTTGTTTTAGAAATTTTAGGACACTGTGCAGAGTAATCTAGTATTTTGCATATAGCAGCTTAAAAGTCTTGGCTGAGAAATGATTTACCTGAACAAAAACTGAATAGAACATGCAGTTTAAGGCTCCTGTACTTCACCTTACCTTTGCTTCTGTCAGCCATGGACACCGAGGATACCAAAGGATGCTACCAATTGCCAAAATGTTGTTTTGAACTTCTCCATGTTGGCCTTGTAAGGAACTTCAGAAACGAACGTAATGAGGTCCAGCATAGTAAATACTTTCAGGAAGCAATTTCCATTTGGGCTATCCTGTCCTCTACCAAAAATCAGTGCCTGAACTCTGAAGCCATGAAGATCGTCAGAAACAGTAGAAAGATCACATAGAAACCTTCCGAATCCCTTCTGACAACCATAGCACCAAAGCATTCTGCCTCTTCTACTTCGGCATATCTGCTCAATCCAAGTGTCTGCTATAGCTCGACAAAACTTTTTTTTTTGAAAGGAAGCGAATCTTGGCAGCAATATAGCGCATTGCATCGCACGCTGAAGCCGAAGGCGTAGCCCGCAGTCACAAAGCTCGGTCGATTCGCGGGCATGCTTCCTCTTGATAAAACCACATTGTCAGCCACAACAAGCCACTCCCCGATGGCATCATGTCAAACAACTCGCCCGCCCTTGATGCGCGAGCAAAGCCTCACATCGTCGCTAATAAGGCATCCGATCAAGGTGATCCCTCCTGCGCCGCGCGAGGCCCTGGTCACGAGCGGAATCCCTCGTCGGCATTACGTCGAACACCACGCGGGCGTCGGCGAGCGAGCATCCGATCCGGTTCCCGATGAAGCCGAAGTCATGCAGAATGCAGGATTGCTGCTCCGCGTGAACGCGTGGCGGGGGGCTACTCCGCTGGCAGCTGGCCAGTAGTGGGTGATGATGCGGCGATGCCTGAGTTCTACAGGAGGATATCGCCGGCGGCGCGCTGCGACGGCGGCGGAGAAGAGAAGCGCGATGGCGTCTGCTTCAGGTTACTAACTAGCGTGTTACACGTGTACGAATCTCGAGATGTTTCCAGACATCCAACGGCCTAGAGTTTCTTAAATTTTACTAAGAAAAGATAATATATATATATATTTGACTGAAACCAGTGCAGGAGAGGTCCCCTCACTTAATATATTAAATTAAGAGAAAAAATTATATGTATAAAAAAATATAAAATTTACAAAGAAGAGAGCCCATAATATTGAATTCTTTCATCCAAACATATATTATGATACATTCGGTATGCATCAAAGATAGATTTTCTTTTTTTTTTTGCAAATGTAGGTGCGAAATGGAAAATAATATCATGGGAAACAATAAACAGTTTTTAATGCCAGGCTTAATTATAATGATCCAACGAGAAAAAAAAGCACGCATCCTCGTTGCAAATAGATCAGCCTGCTACTTGCAACATTCATGACACTGTTTTCTACGGTAAACACCAAACACCAGGAGATGAATTAAATCTAAGAAAAATTTTGAATTTGACAATCATCAAAATGGCAGTTTAACACTAAGGGATACATCTCCTCAAAAACTGACTAGCATGACACCAACAATGAAACTAAATGGTTTCCTGACAAACATCACCACGAAACTCTATTATTCTATTGGAATGCAAGAATTTTGCAGTATTTTCACCGTAACTAGTTCAACCCCAAAAAATCCTGCAAAATCCTTTCATTCCAAAAGAGTCCCAAAAAACCCCAAAACAAACTGGCTGCCAAAAAATTACATGGTTCACTGTGCGCCTGGACGGAAAACCGGGAGAGATGCATTGCGGAGGATCGACAGAAGTAGGTGGTTGTGCAGACGGATGTTCTCCCTGCCGATCGTCTGAACAATCACCCTGTCGAACATCGGCTTCTCCATCCTCGAAGCCAAGAACATCTTCAGGTACCTGAAGTATCGCTCGGATCTCTCCTCTCCAAGCCTTGTCTGAATCAGCTGCTTGATCTCCATGGTGTTGATGCGGCCAGGGTAGGGAGGGATTCTTGGTATTGTGAGGGTGCTGTTGGTGCTGGTGTTGGCAATGGATTGTTCTTGAGCATTGTTAGAGCTGAAAAACAAAAGGTGAAGGTTCAGAGTCAGTGATCAGCAATCATGTTTGGACAGTAAGTTGATAAGTATTTTGTAAATGGTTAATTATAGGGAATATATTTGCACAAGGGTTTGCAAAAAAAAGAGGGGCATGTTCAGTTTGCAATGGACAAGAGACATGCTAGGCAATTTGAGCTAAAAAGTTTGTAACAATCTGAAGACATTGGAAAATAAAACATAAAAATATAAAATATAGGAATACATGTGTAAAACAAAGAAAAAACACAGGAATTAAGGACAGATGGGTGTTTGGAATGCAGGATATTTTTTATAAAAATAATTATGATTAGACCTGTTTATATTCTCTCACATCTTTAACATAAACTGTCATTAGTCCAACGTTTCGCCTCGTTCCTACGCACAAAGCCGAAACCCAGGGCACAGACTGGATTATTTATTTCCCGTGAAATTGATGAGAGTGAAGGAAACTTTCTTTTGGATTACTGTTTCTTTCCTTTGCTGTTCTCCTTGTTCCAAACGCATAAACAGTTCCAATTCCTATGGTTTTCTGTTTCCTACAATTTTTCTTTAAAAATCCTTGATTCCAAACGGGCCTTAAAGTAAATTTGATTATGTAGTACTTATCATCTACCTAACAATATAGGTACTCACTGTGATCGACCAAGCAAGATCCTCCAAGCAATGGAGGATAATTACATTTGAAACATAGAATAGAATTGAAAAAACACAGGAATAGAAAAATGTAGAATTTTAATATAAATCTATGTGTAAAACAGGTAATTGCAATATATAGAAAAATGTAAAATTTTGATTAGATCGCAGAAAAAAACATAATAATTATATAAGAGATAAAACTAAAAATAAAGTTTTAATGAGGTTGGACCACATGCTAAGTTTTCTTCCAAATCTTCTTGTCTTAAATAATTCCACAAAAAAATTATAGGATTGTTGAAGTCACAATCCTTTGTTTCAAAGGAGCAAGTAGGAATTTTTGATTCAAATCCTATAAATTTCTACGTTTTTCTTACAAATCAAATGGGTTTAGAGAATTTCTATAAGACTTGGGACTACTTCCTATAAAAAAACAAATTTACTACATTTTAATAAAGGAGTACTAAATGTTTGTTTGGGTAGAACAATTGGTACCATGCATGTTGATTTTTCTCCTTTTTCCACACTCTCATGGAAATTATTTCTCGGGTATTTGATTTTTTTTGCAATGAAAAAGATCTCTTATTTTCTTTTTAGATTATTCAACCCTACTATTTTCTCTACGATTAAAAAAACAATCTTCTAAAAAACTATCTTCTATTAATACTACTAGTTTCGAGCCATTTATTAAATTTATTTATTAAAATATTTAATTTATACTTATAACTAATCCGCGCAACGATCTAACCTAGTAGACTGCCTAGTTGGCGGCTTGGCGCCACGCCAGCATTTTCTACCTCTGGGCTCTGGCCCACTCTTCGGTCTTCGGATCGTCACACTCCACGAGCCCACAACCTCCTAGGTGACAGCAACCGCGGCGCCTCTCCTCCCTGCGGCCGCAGATCGGCGCGACGGCGACTGCGGCGGCGGCGCGCGATGAGCCTGAAGCACCCGCACTCTCCGATGTTGGACGGTGACCCGCCTCCGGCGAACAGCCGGCCGCGCGGCTTCGGGTCCTCCCCATCCCCCTCGCCCGCGCCCGCGGCGCCTGCGCCGCCTCCGCCTCGGCGGCGTGGCGGCGAGAGGGAGCGGGAGAGGGAGAAGGAGCGGACGAAGCTGAGGGAACGGCACCGCCGGGCCATCACCAGCCGCATGCTGTCCGGACTGCGGCAGCACGGCAACTTCCCGCTCCCCGCGCGCGCCGACATGAACGACGTCCTCGCCGCACTCGCGCGCGCCGCCGGGTGGACCGTCCACCCCGACGGCACCACCTTCCGCTCCTCGTCACAACCCCTCCCGCCTCCCCCTGCCCAATTGGTCCGTGCATCTTCACCAATCTAGTACTTCTCCCTCCCCTTGTTTATGATGGCAATTTATTCAGTTTGCTTGGGCTTCTTACTTACCAGGTCATGTTTACTGCATCGATAATTTGCGTTTATCTCTTAGTGTACAATGATATGACTGGATTTTGTGAGAAAAAAACTTGTCATCTTCTAACACATTGTTGTTTTTTTTATGTTATTTGCAGCCAGGGATTTTTCATGTTAATTCTGTTGAAACCCCAACTTTTACTAGTGTTCTGAACAGCTATGCCATCGGGGCACCATTAGACTCGCAGGCTTCTATGCTACAAACAGATGATAGTTTATCACCATCATCGTTGGACTCAGTTGTGGTGGCAGAGCAAAGCATAAAAAATGAGAAATATGGGAATTCAGATTCTGTCAGCTCTCTGAATTGTTTGGAAAATGACCAGGTAAGAGAGAAAAATGTCATTTGATTGGCTTGGCTAGTTTTTGGTATTCCAACTTTGGAATCCCTCACAGATTTTCTTTTGCCTACTGCAATACCTAAGATCAAAATTGTTTGAAACACTGTCAAGTTCATTCTAAAAAGACAAAAAAAAGGTGCCTCTACATAGACCTGAATAATGGATAATACATATGTGCTATATAAAAAACCAACTTGTAGATAATATCATGGATCTAGATGAGAAAAGTGATCCTCCTATTTTTTGGCACTACAAAATTTGTATTTAGAAGGAATTGAACCTCCTCCACTGTACTCGACTCATAGGTTTGTAACTTTACATAAATGTGAGACTTGACCAATAACCTATAGAAATCTAATAACCTGGAGTCTTATTAGTTCTTTTCATTTCTGAACTGTAATATTAGTTGCTATCTATCGGGGGCAGAAAGTTCTAGTTCTGTATTGCAGTAGTGTTTTTATTGCATTATATCATACAAATATTGGAACCTATTCTAATTGGAACCTCGAATAGACTGAAGACTTCTGCCGAATTGCTGTGCAAAACCCACAATTTCTTAAAATTTACAGCTCAGCTTTTCCTTGAAGATTTCTGGTTTATTATAGTTTTCATGGATGATTTCCTATGATTTCCTTTTATTTTTTGAGTTTTAATAGCTGATAAGAGCATCAGCAGCGCTGGGAGGTGATTACACCAGAACTCCATATATACCAGTCTATGCTTCTCTGCCTGTAAGTTCCTGGCAAACTTCTTGATTGAATATTTCATATACTAATATGGTTTCCTCAAGTTCTTCATTTGACACATGATTCAAATTTTACTAATGACCTGAACTGAGTGTTCATTTTGTGACTAAACTTCTGAATTTTATACTTGGGAAATTTACATCCTTAGTTTTTTAGCTTTTATCTGTTGTCCCTAGATCTTGTGCTTAATTTGTTTCTTTTGACTTGTTTGGTCATTTAATTATTTTTTTCGATAAACATGGTGGGCGGCTACGGCATATTGTTGGTTGGCTACAAATGCCATCAAATACATGTTTATAAGAATATGAGGACCATAATGTCATTCAACAAATGCCATGCAACCCCAATTAGGGGCAGTCACATCACCAATCAACAAAAGTTAATATAGTACCAGGTTTCACAAATTTATGTAAACCTATTAAGGTGATCTAAGCATTCCAATGTAGTGGATCTTAGTTAAGCATGGTGTTGGGATAAAAGAACATTTCACCTTTCCCAGTTAGCAGTCTGCCATGAAAAACTTCTCTGCTTTACGAAAAACGAAGTAATAGCGAGTACAATAGAAATTTGCAATATTGCATGCCCACGAACTCACCATGTACTGGAGGCCCGTTGCAATCTCTCTGCAGCCGAGATGCTGTCGGTCCTTGCAATTGGCTCCCTCTGGTCATCGCCGCCATCCTTCATTTGCTGCTTCTGCTGCTTCCCCGAACTCTGGCCCTCTGGCTGCGCTAGGGCTTTACCTCTCTGGGAACGTGTCATGGGCGCCATGGGGCAGAACGCTACTGCCGCCTCGTCCAGTTGCTGTAGCCCTAGCCGTGTCACCCGCTCTTTGCTCGGCGCCGCCGGCTTATATAAGAGGATGAGGACATGCGTGTGAACAGTCACGACCTTTTATCTTCATTTTTGGTAGTGTTAGCCCTATATTAATCACGTGACAGCTATGTGCTTTGCTGGAATGGATCATATGCCATGTAATTACCATAAAAAGACGATTTCCTTTTTTTTTATTTTGATGGGTTTGGTGGGAGGGGGTGCAACTTGCACAAATTGTGGTTTCATCTTTATGAGTTTGTGCTGGATTTGCTCATGGTTGCTATTCCTCTAATGCGCTGATGGATGTATACCTTTAACTTCTACCATAGCAACAAAATTGGCACAAAATCTATTTAGCTGACTAATAACTACTATGCCATGTCTATATCTTGTTTACCCTTGTTAAAAAACATGTTTTTATGATAGAGTGAGAAAATTTCCATGTATGTGATCTATATGCCATACCATACTATACTTGAGCAGTGCTTCTGTTGCTGCAGATGGGCATTATCAATAGTCATTGCCAGTTGATTGATCCAGAGGGCATACGTGCAGAACTGATGCATCTGAAGTCTTTGAATGTTGATGGAGTTGTCGTTGACTGTTGGTGGGGGATAGTGGAAGCCTGGACTCCTCACAAGTACGAGTGGTCTGGTTACAGGGACCTTTTCGGTATCATTAAGGAGTTCAAGCTAAAAGTTCAGGTTAGGCATGTTATCATGATCGACAACTTCTCTGGGATACAAATATTCAGAGACATTTTTGGGATGGTATTTATCATATTTATTTAATGCTATGCACAATAACAATTACGTGAATGTGAATTATAGTATGTTGTGGGCTGTGATTTCTATAGATAGTCATATTGAAGCACTGAATAACATGTCTATCTAGAAGGCATCATACCAGTCAGAAACTCAGAATTGCATTATTCCATTTTCAAAATATTATGACTGAATTTTGTGCATAACTTGCTAGCATTTTGTAACAGCGTGGAATATTTAACTTATATAAGCTTTTCCTTAATCATTTGTTTTATCACAATTTAACTTAGCGAGTTTCCTTCAACAAACTTCTCAAGGTTGTATTGTCATTCCATGGGTCTGGGGAGGTTGGATCTGGTGGTGTTTCTCTTCCAAAATGGGTCATGGAAATTGCACAGGAGAACCAGGATGTATTTTTTACTGATCGAGAAGGTAGGAGAAACATGGAATGTCTTTCCTGGGGAATTGACAAAGAGCGAGTCCTTCGTGGGAGAACTGGCATCGAGGTATTGGGTCATTCTTGGTAAATTTTCTTCTCTCTTGCTTAAACTTTCCTTTAGCTTCTGTGTCTATTACAAGATATAGAAATTGTCACTCTCCTTAGGTGAGCACTATTTATTTATGCCTAGTGTTGTTTTTAATGCATTTAATTGTTCGTCCATCTTTATGCACTGTGGTGATTGTAGTATATCTTGCAGATTGTTATGTTAGACTCTTGGTATTGAAAACATTGAATATGCATTCTATCTTCTTTAATATCTTTTTATGTTTCACCCTAATTAATGAGAACTAGTATTCTTACACTGAATGAGATTATATGCAGGCATATTTTGATTTCATGAGGAGCTTTCATATGGAATTCAGAAACCTGACCGAAGAGGGTCTTATTTCTGCTATTGAAATTGGATTGGGTGTTTCTGGAGAGCTAAGATACCCTTCATGTCCAGAAAGAATGGGCTGGAGATATCCTGGTATTGGTGAGTTTCAGGTATTTACTTAAATTCAATCTTGTACTGAGATAGGGATAAATAATGCATTTTTTCTTCATAAATCAAACCCTTTCCACTAGATTAATTTAAATATGATAGAATCATGAGTACTCAAAGCATATGTCACATTTGTAGGTTATACTGCCTGGACTTTGGGATTACTATATATATCTGAGCTGTATGCTATATCTATGATGTGTAATGCTAGCTTGCATAAAGTTTTTAACAGCAGAATTGCCTAAAAAATATACTGGATGCATTTCTTTTCTTTTATTGATTTGCATTGTCGACAGTGTTACGACAAGTATATGCAAAAGAACCTCAGACAAGCAGCCTTGTCACGGGGACATCTGTTTTGGGCCCGTGGACCTGATAATGCTGGCTATTATAGTTCAAGACCACATGAAACTGGCTTTTTTTGTGATGGAGGTGACTATGACAGCTACTATGGACGCTTTTTCCTTAACTGGTATTCTGGAATCCTCATAGACCATGTGGACCAGGTGCTATCACTTGCTACTCTTGCATTTGATGGAGTCGAAACTGTTGTGAAGGTGTGTACTGTTGTTCTGTATATTTTAATATTGCACCATATCTTCTCTTTCAAAGTTTTTTAGAAAACTTCCGTAAATATCCCCTGTTATTTCCTAGCTATTTATCAATATTATGGTTTGATACTCTGAGCACAGAATGGATATTGCTCAGGCTAGGCACAAAAATAAAAACGATATTTCTTGTCTTACGCAAGTACTTCAATCTTAGTATGGATTGTGCTCTTGTGCCTAAAGCAGCTTAAGATTACTCAAAACCTGGTTAGTCAGACTTGATTGATTGAAAATCACTACCTGCAGCCCAGACCTAGACAGTTTGACTACTAGTCCATTTGCTACTGAATAATACCACTCCACAATTAATAATGGAAAATTAAGGTCCTATGCTCCAGTGAATCTGAATTTGAGGATCATAAGTGAGCTTGCAAAATTATGTTAGCATGCGTTAACCAGATCATTTGCCTGCTAGCACAAAACATTCACATAATTGATGTAGAATGTGCTTCAGTGATAAGTCTCTGGCAGTTCCACATATTTTGAAACCTTTGCCTGCCTGCTTGACTGTTCCATGACAAGACAATTTCTTTCAGATTCCATCAATCTATTGGTGGTATAGAACTGCAAGCCATGCTGCGGAACTTACGGCAGGATTCTACAACCCTACAAATAGAGATGGATACTCTCCAGTGTTCAGAATGCTCAAGAAGCATTCCGTAATTCTAAAGTTCGTTTGTTATGGACCAGAATTTACAGTTCAGGAGAACAATGAAGCATTTGCTGATCCAGAAGGTTTAGCATGGCAGGTGAGAAGCTCGAGCTAAAATTCTTTTCAGATCTATCTGCATGCTTTTTGTGCTTTTTTCTCCCTTGGGTTAATTCTGGTACACATGAAGCAGGTTATGAATGCAGCATGGGATCATGAGTTATCTATAAGTATAGAGAGTGCTATTCCATGTCTTGATGGTGAGATGTACTCACAGATCCTTGACACAGTGAAGCCTAGGAATGATCCTGACCGTCACCATGTCTCATTCTTTGCATACCGTCAGCTACCTCCATTCCTTTTGCAGAGAGACGTTTGCTTCTCAGAGCTTGGCAACTTTGTCAAGTGTATGCACGGTTAGTATCACCATGCTTGTCACTTCTGGATACTCTTGCATGGTTTACCATATCCTTTGTTTCCCTTTTGAGAAAAACTAGCTATCTTACCGGCAAATCGTCCTCCATATGCTGTCCGGTCTATCCAAGACTTGCTATAGTGTTAGCATTATGTTTAATTTGAGCCAGGTTGTTAATTCTTCTGTCCACATTGAGAAAGGGGATAAACTGCATATAATAAAATGCAAACTAATTGCCTTTAACATAGATTGTTTTTGCATCATCCATGATATTATCCTGCAAAAGGTATCTCCGCGCTCCTCCTCCCTTCCTGAGGAGATGCTGAGTTCATAACATAACCGGCTAAAAATGATTTATGTACAGGGGAGGCTACCCATATGATGGAAGGTTGAATTCCCTTGTTGCGTTATATGCACAGAAATTTCAAAACAGGAGATTGAAGGAAAGAGCGTGGTTTGGACCCCCAGCAATCATCGATGCCCGCGGCAAAATCTGTTGCGCGACTGTGTTTAAGCTTCTGCAGTGCCCATCGAAACTGTCGTTGTGGGTTTTGGAGTGGTAAGTAGGGCTCAAGGCAGGATAATAATAGCTAAGCAACTCTTTTTCTTTTTTGGTTTACTTTTCTTTTCCATGGAATGCTATGACTTGAACGGCAGAGAAAATGACGTGATGTACATTGTATATACCATATAGAATGGAAATATTGCCATGGTTTAGGTCACAAATGTTTAAGTCTTCCCCTTCTGGGTATGTTACTTTCTTAGTTATGCGTAAGAGTACTCGCGGAAATTAGGCCAGTGGCCCGTTCAAAATGGGCCGTAATTGGACCTAGTTCGGAACAGAAACCTAATTAACCTTGTACGTTAGATCTGGCCCACCGCGGCTACTGTGTAGACAATGTCTGGTGGGCTCGTTTGTGCAGTGGCTCGGCCCGTCTCAGCGAAACGGCCTACATGGGATCATGGGGAAAGGGCCGGAAAGCCCGATGCGGCCCGCGTGTTTGGTAGCGGTCCGGGATTTTTCAAACAGGTCCCTGACTTTAGGATTTCTATAATTGGTACTGTATTTGGTACTAATGATAGCTCTTTTTTTTTCAAATAGATCTCTGATTATCCCTAGAGTACGGTTCAAAACTGAGTTTGGAGTGATCCTATAACCCGCCCACAAAGTCATATAATTAATTAAGTATTATCTATTATAAATTTTAAAAAATAATTTATTTTTTTAAAAAATCTACCTATAAAACCTTTTAAAAACACTTTAAAAAATATAATTAGTCTGGATGTGTAATTAGCTCCCAGTAATCCAAAAGAACACCATTCTTTTTTCAAATATGACCCGGAATTCTACAGAGAGGTTGGTAGCGATGAGGATTTTTGCAGACAGGGCCCCTCCGAGGCTGAAAGGATGAGACTTGGCCACCGCCGACGGCTGCCTCTGCCGTCGCCGATGAGCTCGCGATGGCGCGCCGCTCCGCATTCGAGTTCCGCCCTCCGGGCGATGACCTGCCATGGCTACTCCTCGGAGGCTAGGCCAGATGACCAGGTCCGAGCCTCGCACGCACCACTCCTCCCACCCCGTCCTCCGCCGTCTCTCCGCTTCCCCATCAAAATCCACCAGATTCCAGAGGCGGCGCCGGAACGCGAGGCTAGTTGACGAGTTGGGCTGCACGCGCTCGAGGTATAATGCCCCTACCATTCCCGATCCCCTCTCCTGGTTCATGGTTGCTTCGACGAGATTCTGTGGTGTTTTACCCATGATTAGTTTTGATAATTTGGTGGTATTGGTGTATTGCTGCTGCGGGCTGTCAAATGGTGACGAAAAAAAAATGATGAGCATGTGCTTGGGATCAAACACGACCAGTTATTGATCTGTGCTTCAGCTGATCAGTTCCTTCTATATATTGGGGAAAATGTGTTTTAGGATGAGTTTAAAGAGAGGTTGGGGTGAGTTGTTTCATTTGTTTTTCATCAGCATACTTTTCAAAATACTTTAAAAAAACTTTTCTTATAGAAGTTTTTTTTAAAAAAATAATATAAATCTATTTTTAAGTTTATAATAGGTAATACTTAATTAATTATATACTAATAACATGTTTCGTTTCTCGTGAAAAAAAGTTCAATCCCAACCCTTCTTATATACTGAAAAGACAGACGCATGCTCTTCAGATCGATCGAGCGTGTCCACTTTTGAAATTATATCTGCGCAATTTGAACTTGTGTTCTTCACCTTTGAGTTAAATTTGATTTATATTATCTCGTGCGTTTTTGCTCCCGTCCCTCGCCTTCCTGTAATAAATTGGTTGAAAAGAGTTCAGAATTGCAAATGAAATCAGGTTGAACTATCACTTTCCTGTGTTTTTAGTACTGTGGGTTCTTTTACATACGGTCTTGCCAAAATATGACAATTACGTAGGGAAGTTGCTGACAAGAACAGGGGCAGTTATACGAAGATGCTGACTACTTGTTCATATAATTTTATCGACAACGTGAATCAGGCCTGCGAACTTGTGACTTGTTTAACTCGACTCCTGCAGGTTCGCAGTATTAGAACCATTGAATGGAATCAAACTAATCTGTACCAAAGCTGATTCTCTGTCTTTTCAGTGGTAAACTGGGTTGTTGTATAGTAGCAGGATGCTAAGTCCGTTTAAATTTAGAGTATTGGAAGAGTTTAATACCCTTTTACTCATCATTTGGGTGTGCTGATACCAATCCAGATTTGTGAGGGTAAAATTGGGTTTACCAGACATTTCCTGGGATTAGATTGTTACTGATTGTTTTTCGCTGGAAGATTGTTACTGATTGTGGGCAACTCCATCAGAATTTAGCTTCTTATTTGTGAGGGTCGGATTGGGTTAACGAACATGTCCTGGCTGATTGTTACTGACTGCGAGCAATTCCATCTGAATTTAACTTCTTTATTTCAAATGAAGGAGATGGTTGCGGTAACAACTTCGTTTCTTGCTAGGTGAGAGGAGCCGGTTTGAAATATGATGAAGCCAATGGAGATCTCTCTAGAAAATAACAGTACCGACTAGCACATGTCATTTCTTCAGATTAAGTATACACCACTAAAATGCTTAGCAAGTTAGCATGTTACTTCTTCCGATTATATACACCATGGAAATGCTTAGCATGCCACTTCTTCACATGAAGTATATATCATTGAAAATACTCTTAATGGACCATTCTTTCCCTACCAAAGCGACCTTATACAATCATAACTGAAAATTTGACATTTTAACCCTTTTAAAAGCTAATTTAAAGAATAGATCTTATAAAAAAAACTTAAAAAAACAAACCTTAAGCACAGCGCCACCTTTTTTTTAGCATCGAGAAACTTGTCAGCTCAGCAGGGGTCAGCATCAACCTCTTTGGCGCTAACCCCATCAATGTATAAGTAGTGTATGTTAATACTTCTAACTAGAAGCAATTGCGGGTTGGATGGTTTTCCCGCCGCTCCGAGGAGTCAAACCAAGCCCGGTTGCTTGGCAAAAGTGTCCATCTCGGTGCTACATTGTTTCTTTCTCCTTGTTTGAATGGACCTACATGCAACCCTACAGGATTGTAACTTTTGCCACCTCGGCAAGTTTCTCGGTGCCAAAAAAGGTTGCGTTGAGGCGTCGAATCTCAGCACCAATTTCTGTTACATTGAGGTAAAGGTTCGTTTTTGGTTGAAGTTTTTTACAATGTCCATCATTCAAATTAGTTTTTAAAAAGAGTCAAAATGTCAAATTTCAGCAAGTAAGAAACATGAAAACTTGGAGTACATACTTGTATAAACTTTACACGGGCCCTAGCAAGACCTAAAAGGCGGCAGAAACACATGCAGCAAAGATGACAGGAGACGGCGAGCAAGCACTGGGCGCTGCACAGCCCACAGAAAACGGACACACTATCCATCACTGCACCGCGACAGAAGAACAGCACGCAATCTCTCAAGATAATTTCCCAGAGACGCACCAACCCAACCTTGCAGAAGATTCCCCAGTCACCACAGAAGTTGCAGCTCCCCTGCCTGCCTGCCTGCCTGCATGCATGAATGAATGAATGAATTGGAGAGCAGAGCAGCAGGGCCAAAGCAGAATGGGACCATTGCCTGACCAACAGCAGCAGCAGCTCAGGCTTTTCATGTGCTGGGGCCTGCCTGGAACAGCACAAACGACAGCAGCTACCAGCAACCAGCTCGATCACAGGAGCCCACCATGTTTTTGATCTGCCATACAAACCACTCAAGATCAAAGTACCCTGCCTCCCTCCCCCTTCCTGTAGTATTCCATGAGTCCAGCTGATCTGTGATCTTGTACACTTGTACCATGCCCCAGAATTCAACCGTAAACCACACAGTTGGCACATGAAATAGTAGATGCGTAATCGACGGCGTGCCGATCCCAATAACATTGCTACTTCTTTATAGTTGGCAAAAGAAAAGGAGAGCACTATATATGTACTGTTCAGCCATGTTAGATAGATCATCATGCAGGGATGGAACTAGAATAGTTTACCGCCTCCATGTTAGATCATGGTACAGGTATGGAGCTAAAATATTTGACTGTCACCATGCTTGAACAACATGTAGTAAGATGAAACAAAATACTATACTTGTACAACCACCACACCAACTGCACCTTATTGCATGCACTAAATACTGGAATTCCATCGGGCTCTGCCCATCCATCCATTCAAGTCTATCTCCGGGGTGGTGGTCAGATATTTATATTCTTCGACAGCTTTTCAGAACATGTTCTCCTGAAGGCTGTCACGGCTTTTCGCAGAATATTCTAACCACAAAAAATTACACCTCACTGATCAGGGCATCCAGCTCAAAAGGTAGGGAATCCACTTTTCCTGGAACAAGTTCAAATGCCAGCCATGGACGACCGGCTTGTTCCAATTGGCTACTTTGTCTCTTCCTTCTCTATCTCTGAGGGAAAAAGAATCTTGATCCAGCAGCATATATTCCCACACAACAGGTTTCTCTCTCTTTTATTTCTTTGTAAACAAAAGGAACCCAATTCCAACTTTGGTTATGAGCCACCGTGTGTGACATGCGTCAAATCATAGAAACGGTGAATCTGATGCTTGGAGACTTTGAATATTGTACAGTGAGAAAACTGACTTGCTTTTTCACTGTTTCTAGAAATTCTGAAGCAACACCTGGTAAGCAGTACAAAGAGGAGCATGCAATTTGCTACGATTTAAGTGTAAATTGGATTCCAGTACCTCGCTTAGGAACATGTGAAGACCATCTGTAGACAACAAAGAGAGCTGATTAAAAACTATTACAGTACTAGTTTATGGTGAAAGCGTGATCTATCAAGATACCTACAAAACTAGACCAATCAATGGTCCGACACTTCAACTAAAACCAGGTCTTGGTTAATTTATCAATGATTTGTACTGCGTTTACTATTTCAGGCAGCGCATCCAGCATCAATCCAGAGGAAAAAGCACATCCTACATATATACACACACACTACTACTAGCATAGATGCAAAACCGTTGAGCATCAAAGCAGCCCATTGGTTCAAAGTTGTATACTGTGCATGATTTTAAAATTATCTGCAGAACAAGATTGATGCATGTTGGCCCGGCGAAAAAGATCTATGCTTTTTTTTTCCAAACGGAAAGCCAGCTGTTTTTCGGTGTAGTAAACCTATCTTCCCGCCGTTGAATCTATGCATGAATTAAATACTGACAGGTCACTAAACCTATAAACTTAACTACGGAAGAGTAATTTTGACAGTTTAACTAATCAATTTACAATCACAACAAAAGTTGAATTTAGTCATCTTAACATCATAACTCACATCGCTAGCTCTATATACTATATAAACTAGGGGCAGATAGTTTTATTATACTATAAATTAAATTACTCAGCTATATAGCAAAATAATTCACTTCGGTCGCTAGATAAACCAGACCAATCCCAAAGTTGGTTCTGAAACACTTTTCTGTTTGCACATCCCTAATCATCTCCGGCCTATCAGCTCTATCTTTGGAATAAAGGCAAACTCGCAACTAGTAATCTGTTTGTTTGACCATGGCTTTGTTTTCGATTAGCGATAAGCATATGCCTTAAGTTAGGCCAAAAGGACACGCAGTAACTTGTAGCCACACAGCCTCTAACAAATAGCATGCATTTAGAATCAACGCACTAAATTTTGACAAGAAAACAGAACCAGACCACACCTTATTGGTGGTATTTCTAGAGTTAGCATATGCCATGAAGACCACAATGCAGACTACAGCAGATGTGCTAAATTAAGCATATACAGGCATCCAACATGAACTCATGTCACAGATTAATACCAAAATGCGTTCGCCATAATTTCAAACTTGTTTTTTAAAAAAAAATAGCAACCCGCAGCCCTGATATAGCCGTACCACTAGTATTGGATTCAGTCTAATAACAGACAGATGAATAAATGATATCCACAGTTCAATCAAAGAATAGATCGCATTAAACTGCATCTACCAGTGATCGAAAACCCGATTCAGATCGTTTCCAGCTAATTCTAGGTGTTCTACAGCATCCAGTGGCCTCCCCTGATACCATATCACAAAAGGCACAAAAAAAATTAGGGGAAATTTCACCTTGATAACACCGACACGAATCCTAGAGCGAATAATGAGACACATGGCATCACATCCCTCGCAGCAAACTATACGAGAATTAGGCACCAGATCTAGATCTGAAAAAAAAATCTAACTCCAACGCGTGCGCCGCCTACGACATGAATCCCCCACCAAGGAGGAGGAGGAGGAGGATCTAGAGGATGCAGCAATTTGATCCGTCGCTGGCACCATCCCGACCCAACGACGACGAAGGAAAACGACCAAGCGGAGGCAGCGGCAGGAGGAGCAGGCGATGAATCAGCGAGAGGCGCTACGCCGGCTCCGATTCACTTGGTGCAAGGCGGGATCCGGCCCCGGCGGCGCGGGTTTGGCGGGTCCCGATCTGCACCAAGCGAGCCCGAGGCGGCGGCGTGGACGGAGCTGGATCCCCTGAGACAGATCGCTCGCTCGCGCACACGCGCGTGCGTGGTGGAGAGAAGGGGAGGAGGCGTGCCAGCTACGGCGACCGCGCTCCGGGTGGGAGGTGGAGGTGGAGGTGGAGGCGGAGGCCAGGGGGATTTTATAACTGGGGAGCGGGAATTAATGCCGGGTGGTGGGGGGGGGGGGGGGCGGGAGGTGGGCCCGCCCGCGCCACCAGAATAATAATAAAAAAGGCATGTGTGCGTGTTGCGTACCGGCCGGCGGCAGCGCCTTCTCCCTACCAGACTCTTCTTTCTTCCTCCCCTCTTTGCCTCGTCACCCTGCGTGATATTTTTTATTATTATTAGTTTATCCTTTTCCCCCTTAAAAATTAAGTTTTCACTAAGTTTTGGTACCACACATCTGTTCTAAAATATAAAAATATTTTTAAGCTAGACACAGTTATTAAAAAATTATGTGAAAATAATTGAAGAAAGATTTTGATTATTCGAGAATATAATATAGGTGAAAGAAATTAAATACTTGTTTGAGATAAAAAATCAGGTAAAAGAATAGGATGCCTATAATCTCTAACTTTATTTTATTTTGGGACAGATGGAGCAAGTCTTTTCAATTCCTTCTTACTGCACTTGTGTGGGGATGGATTGATTGATTGATTTTGCTTATGTTTATATGGTTTTCATTCCGAATTGTCAATTAAAGCCGAAGATGATCTAATATATAGGGTCATTGACAGGATGTTGTTTGTTACTCGAATAAGGTAATGGCGATGGTGACGACGACGATAAGATGCTCGAGTAGAATAGTGTGTTTTTGTTGGAATTTAGTCCTGATCTCGGGTAGAATAGTTGTGCAAGCTTGAATTTTTTTTTAAAAAAAAGGAAGACCGATTGCTTGATTATCAAATTGAGTTTGAACTTTGAAGAAAGAGGAAGCCTACGGTGAGCAAGAGATAAACATTGTCCTTGATTGATGCCAAAGGATGCGGCGACATGGAGTACTGCAGAATTGGGTGGCATTTCCTGCCTGGCTAAATTCGCCACAGTGATTTTCAACTTAGGAAGAAATTAGTAATGGTTAAGGCTCCTTTACAGTGTGAGAATTAATTAGGAATTTCACGTGAAATAGTTGAACTCTTAAGAAAATCCTCCAAAACTCCTTCGCTGTACTTTTTTCAGTACATCGGCAAGCCCATACCATTTACTCCTTTGAAGTCTATTATTGTGTCTGGCCTAACTTGAAAATGATTTTTGTACTGCAAAGTATGGTTTTGAAGACCAGCAGGACTTCTAGAAGCCAACTGGACCCGCATGTCAGTGAAAAGTCTAGTGGCAAATTCCCCCTTTTTGGCGAGTAGTCTAGCGGCAAATTCTAAACCAACAATCCCCTGATAATTACTACCTTAAAATAATTCCTCGTCCCAAAATTTACCCAAACGACAAACATCTCTATTTGTAGGATATGTTAACAGAAATCCAAAATGTTCATGAAAAAAGAGAGAGAGAGAGAGAAAACTATAGATTCGGTGCATGGACATATCACAGTAATCTAGATGCAGGGAATAACACTGTTTGTGGAGATAAATGTTTGTGAGCTGGGAGGGCAGCAGCGAGGAGAATCTTGTGGGCACCTCACCTTGTGAGATTGGACCAAGAATAAAGATGGAGAGGAGAGAGAGAGAGAGAGAGAGAGAAAACGTGTGATGCTTACGCCTATCTGCCTTAGCCCTTGCTTTCTGCCATCTGTGGACTCATCTGCCGCTGTCATAGATTACACATGGTTTCCTTTGGTTTGGTTTTTGGATACATGTAACCTAAATATTTTCTTTCGAAAAAAAAAAATGAGCACTCTTGGGCCATTGTATGCTTTGGACGTGTTCGCCGTCACGGCAAACAGGCTAGCATCTCTTTTTTCTTTCTTTCTCTTTTTTCTTCAATAAGAGTTGTAAAAAAATTATGTGCTAGAATATGTTTTTAACTAACGATTTTTTTTTCTAAAAAAAGGGTTGTTTTAGTTCAGCAGCAAGTGTTAACTAATAAAAGTATTAGATGACACTTGAAAGTACTGATTCTCTAATTTTATGTGAATGATTAACTTCATTTCACATGTATGTCCACTTCCTTTTCCTTTGTCCTCAATTTTCCATGTGAATTATTTTTTTTAAAAAAAAGTGTGATGCAGCGTACATGGCTTACATGTGATTGTGCTTGAGTCCCTCTTTTTTTATAAATGTGAGTGATTTTATTATCTGAAAACACATGTGAGTGAGTATGACTACCTTGTATCGAGTAATTTAAGCATAAAAAAACGGCCGTTCTAATCACAAAAGGGCAAACCAAAAAAATACTGTCATGGCTGGACAGTTTGGATAGCCCATTTTCTGGCCCTTCCTGACAATGCTTGGAGGGGCAGAGAAAGGAACAGCTTAAACAGGCCTGAAATGCTACTGGGCCAAGGTCCATGTTCTGCTGCGAAGTCTGGCCCGTGTTTATAAGCCACAGAAGTTTATTTTTTATATTTATTTTTAAATCGTTAAGAAAATTTATAAATTATTTTTTGATTGCTTATAACGCGTTACGGCCTGCTTATAATCAATGTCAAATGTTATTGGCTGGATGGGATAGAAAACTATTTTCTTCGGATCTTCAGTCCAATTTTATAATGGAGTACCTGTCCAAGGGACCAAAGCAAGCCATGATTTTGAGTAGAATACAAATGAATCGCATCCACAAGTATCAGGAGAGCACTGATATTTTTTTATCTCGCAAAAACTCAAAAGTCAAAACATGGGTAATTATATGAACAGTGATATTGCAGGTCAAGCATTACAGCGGATAAGAGGGTAATCCAAATCCAGAGTTAGAATTCACCTCAATTCTTAACAGATCTCTCCCTCTTTTTCGAAAGGATAATTCTACAACACAGATCTTCTTCCTGTTGTAACTACATGTGACATTTCAATGTCTCCGCAGGAGGTGAAAGAAAGAATCATTAACACCGAGAATGAAGCAACAATCTAGCTAATCTCATGAGGACGTGGAGATCAATCTGGCGGCGGCGAGCTCCCGGGCGAGCTCGTGGACACGGCACTGGTACTCCCGCACGATCTCGACGGCCTCCACCTCGGCCTCCCCGAGCTGCACGCACAGCCGCTCCTCGGCCTCCTCCGCCGTCTCCGCGCGCCGCCGCGCGGACTCCAGCTCCGCCCGCAGCGCCGCCACCTCCCGCTCCAGTTCCGCGTTCCGCCGCCGCAGCACCTCCGCTTCCTTCCCGCCGGCGGCGGCGATGCCGACGAACATGGAGGGCGCCATATATTAACCAATCGAGCTGGCAAGATCGAATTGGCCGCTGCTAATCAAGCTCGCTCTGCTTCTGCTGGGTGATTGCGTTGGAAGGGGAGGTTGCGGGTAGTATTTATGGACGGGTTCAGTGCCGGGAAGGCGTCCAGGTTCAGTGAACCTGGGGGTGTGAGGACGGGAGATGCGTTGCGATGCATCAGCAGTGACCCCATCCATCGTCGTCTCCCTCCATGCTAGTGACTTGTGAGGCGAGAAATTTTGTCAGCCACGGATGGGATGAGGTCATGTTGATCGTGTGGACGACGTGGATTTTTCTTTGGGGAGTCGAACGGTTTGGACTCGGCAATTCGCCGGTGCTTGCTTCCATTAGCATCTTCAAAAACAGTGAATTTTTAAAGCAAGTGTTGAAAACTCAGAGCAGTTTTTAATCGTAGGAAAAAATATCTAAAGTTTTATAGACTTCTGAACAGAAGAGTAGTGGTGGTAGTAGTAGCAGTTATCTTACGAGGAAAAAATAGTGGCAATAAAAAAAATCAAAATTCAGGCTATAAATGTTTCAAAGAATGCAATATGAGCTGGTGTTAAAAACAAACAAAACTCCATCAAGGCCCATCTACCAATGAGAGGGCCCATTTCCGGCCCAACTTGTGCATCCTGCCTGCGTCCGTGCTCAACTTCGTAGGACGCGAGTGCGCGCGTCGTCAGCGTGTGCGATATCGCTTCGACAGGCGCACGCCGCTCGCTCCGGCCACCACTACCACCCACCGCCCACCGCCGCAAGGCTCAACGACGAGCATGCTCTCCCTACTCCTCCCGACCGCGCGCCAACCCCGACGCTGCCGCCGCCGTCACCGCGCCGCCCGGCCGTCATCCTCCCAGTTGCGGGCGCCCCCTTATCTCTCTCCCTTCCCGCTCGGGGATTCCTCTTTCTTCCATCCAGTGCGTGACGAGGCGCGTGTCGTAGTGGCGCAGGGGCTCGAGAACAACACGGTCGACTACGCGCGGCTCGCGGCGGCGCTGCGGCACGACCACGGCGTGCCGGCCGTCGCCGTCGCCGTCGCGCGGGTGTCGCGGCCCGACAGGCTTTGCAACGCAGCCGGCCTCGTCGACCCCAGCTACTGGCGATGCACCCTCCGCCCGCGCCCCGTCCTCGATTGGTAGCACGCGCGAGCGCGCACTCCGAAGCAGGCCTCTCCGTATGTAGATTTGTGCGTTGAGGCATTTCACCGAACAGCTTACCTGCTTGTTTGCTGTTTCAGGTACCTGAAAAGAGTCGAGGAAGCCATATCTGAGGCGAGAGAACTATGCCCTCCAAGTATGTCTCCCAAAGGCTTGAATTATGTTATTATTGCTGTCCGTATAATTCCATATGTTGAGAAAAGTTTGGTATTTAGCTGAGTCATTGAACTGTTTGTACTCAATTAAATTGCCATGAGAAGGAGCGTAATAGTGGGGTTTACCTTCTAGAGTTCAGTTGCTAGTGCCGATTTTTGCTAATTTTGCTGTTCCTAGTTCCAGCTCTGATCAGTAGTATCATATTGTGTTTGTAATTTTGTTTCATGTTTCTAATTGTCCCCTTTGGCTATGTTGCCGAAGAATCATCATGTTGAAAACAATGGAATAAAAATATCAAAGTGATAGCATTCATCCTAATTTTGACCTGTGACCTGTTTGCAACTCGCAGATAAGGGCATATCGTTGATAGGGCATTCAGCTGGCGGTTGGCTGGCGCGTGTACATGAAGAATTTGATGCTTCTGGCCATAGCCACAGGAAACGGGTCGATGGCAACGTTCCTCGACTTGGGAACATCGTCCCTGTCTCAGGAACGTGGGGACATTTTCATCCCCACCTTGCAAAAAACCTCCTGCAAGTTGTGTACCATATTCCTCGACCTTGTTCCTCGATCCCATCAACCCTGCACACTTGGCACTCCTCTCTTGTATGTTTTCCTATCCAATTGTTTGACACTTGGAATAATATCTGATTAGTTGTTGCTATAGTTTCACAGAACTTGTTGTACTAAACATCCATTACTCTTATGGTCTTACCTTATAGATGTAAAATTATGTTGTATTAATACACAGAACTTGTAGAATATCAAAAGCAGGTTATAGTAAAAATGAATCCAAAGCATACGTTTCTTTGATGTGATCTCCTTCTGTTTTTTCCTTAGACCACCTCCAAAAGGTGTACCTGGGGTAATTGACCAAACTAGAGGACTACTGACCTATGTTGAGAAGAATTGTGCCCAGGCAGTTTACACACCAGAACTAAGATATGTGTGCATTGCTGGAAGGTAAATTTCTTCTAGCTTGGATTTCAGCTCTGTTTTAGTTGCTTCCACATGTACCTTACATAGAAGTTTTTCGAGGTTTGCATTTCATTTTATCTCCTAGACCAATCAACACTACTAATACATCTTATTAGGGATGCATGGCAAGTTGGCAACACAGGGAGGTTATATCAATTATCAAGTATATAATTTTGCAGATATTGTTCTTCGCATACTTCACTTCCAGTTGGCTAAAATTGTGAAAATTCTGCCTGAAGTTTAATCTTAGCATATTTTTGCTTATTTTCATTGAACAATTGTTCTACATAAACTAATGAACTGGGTATTAGCCTGGTGCAAAATTTATCTGATGACCAAAAAGGGAAATCATACCATGTCAGATTGTCTCCACAGGTACATTCAAGGTGCTCCTTTAACTGGGAACACCGTTGCTACTGCGGACGAGATTCTCGCAGTGGACGCTCCATCAGATGTAGCTGAAGAAGTCATGGTCGGTACCAACGACAAACCTACTCCATCAAGCCTTACATTTGAGAGCCCGCTTCATCGGACAAGGCTACAGCAGGTACCAACACTTCAAACTGTGAAATTTTCCTCTGTTTCATGAATCTGAGCATGAAAACAACACCCAAATTCTCAGCCAGGTCCGTGGCCGTGCTGATGTGTGGGGAGACGGCGTTATTCCCGAGGTGTCGGCGCATCTAGAAAGCGTCTTCGACGGCGTGTACCACTCTCCTGTAGGTTCTGATGATGAACAGAGGCCCTGGTATGGCTCATCGGCAATCCTCAGGCAGTGGGTACATCATCTCCTCAGTTGATGACTTGACGCAGAGAAAAGCTGACAATTGAAAGTTTGTAGACAAATGTATTGCGTGCCGTCAGGTGAGGCTTGGGCCAAGGAAAACTACACATTTTTCAGTGAATTAGGGTAGTCAATGCCACATTCTATGCACAACTCACCTGCGATTTTTCTTTTCTCAAATTATAGTTGATCACTGGAATTTGTGACAGTATAATAAACATACTCAATGTTCAGGGATAATTCATCACATACGTGATTGCAAGTTGTAATAACTATGCACACAGTATGATCTATAACAAACTTGTTTCCAAAGAGGAATACTAAGAACATTGTGAACGAATATTCACAAGCCTCAACCTAGCTGGCTCGTTCCAGATAAAGAATAATCTTATCACAGCCACATAACTTGTACATGCAAATAACCATTCACTCTTCCCTGAAGAAACGGCCATTGAATTTTGAGGAATGAAATATCACGAATGTGACAGTAACATGCTTGATCAATGAACACAACGCGCCTCAACCAAACCAGCAAGCACACACATGTATGCCTGGGACAAGGTGCCAATGGCAGATTAAACATAGAACCACATAAAACGCCTGGGATCACAGTAGTAAGACGCAATAAAATATTGTGAGTGCTTTTTTTACATGCATCACTGGGAACCCCGGCCTGGATGTTGAATTAAGTCTTTTAAGTCTTAACACAGCGACATGACCTAAAAACCTAGTGGAACCTTGGACCTAACATGGATCACAAAAGAAGCATCCCAACACAAGTCCGAGCAGAAAGCACTAATACTTGCTCCATATGACTGATTTAATTAGCTTTAATGAAATGAGGGGACAGCAGCTTGGCAATCTCCATCATCCCGACCTTATCCTTCCCGGCGAATAAGCTTTTAAGCTTATCATCACAGTTAATCTCCCTTTTGTTTGCTGGGTTCTGCAAAACATCAAGCACAGAATCTCATTTCAGAAACAAACTGCTTGTGGTAAAGATAACACACCAAGAGTTTAGTACGGCAAAAGATCATGACACAAGTGTAATTGAGTTAAATACCGTCATAAACTAGAAAGGCAGCTAAAGTAGCATATCTAAAACACAGTTAATACCGCTGCAGGTGCAGAGCAGACATTCAAGAACACACGAGTTCAATCATGCCTATAACAATGTACAGTCAGTTAATAACAGATGATCAAAGAATAACCCATAATGCACGTCACACTATATATAACCAGTCAACAATGATCGGCATGCATTTTGGACGCCGTGCTCCAGATCGCTCTAACAGTCAAGTTACAACTTCAGTACAACAAAGCTAATCTGAATCTGCTTGACAAAATGCACATCTGTTACAGTAAATTACAGCTCAGTAACCTTAGCACACGAAAAATGCTAAAAAGGAACCTTATCGGGTGACCTTTTGTTTTTATTTCCTTATGGAAAACCCACCAAAATAGAGCGCCCTTTCCAATGTCCAACCGCATTAACTAGATTATGGCAACACATCAAATATTTATTTCTCAAATAGAACCCCGTAGCTTACAGTGCTGCAAAAAAATACATCAAAATCCTTGTATGAAACTTAGAGAGACTGACTAGAAACTTTACTGAAGTTTCATATACCATTTAATAGATCCAACAGATGGCACATGCAAATCCTTTTACAGTAGCACAAATCCACAAATGAAACTAATATCTAATCCCACTAAAATGAGGACAACAGTATCTAGCCACTAAGAAACGATAACCAAATCCGACGAAATGGGATTCCCTTCTCCTAAATCAATACTCGAACCAAACCCCACGAAATCAATACTTGAACCCAAATCCGCCGAAATGGGATTCCCCTCTTCTAAATCAATACTTGAACCGAAATGGGGGCAACAGTATGCAATAGATGTTCCTTCGCTAGCGCAATCGAGAGTTGAACCAAACCCCACGAAATGGCTCCGAACCCTGCTCCAACAAAATACAAAGCGCAACGCACAGCTAGTAGACCCCACAACGAGCACCGAGAATATCTAGAGCCGCAGCTGCAACGCCGTGAACCGTGAACAGTGACAGGGAAGAGGCAGTAGCGGTTGGTGTGCTCACCTGGAGGCCGTTGGCCTTGATGTGGTTCCAGATGAGCTTGACGGCGCCGGCGCGGGAGATCTCGGGGGCGCCTCCGGCGAACCTGCGTAGGGCGTCGGACACCGGCACCGGCTGCATGATCCCGCGCTTCTCCTTCGCCTCCGCCGCCTCCGTCTTGGTCACCTTCGCCGCCGCCGGCCTCTTGCCCCCCGCCGCGGCCGGGGACATGAGGAACCGGCACCCACGGAAAACCCTAGCCGCCGCCGCCGCCATGGGAGGGGAGTCGCCGCTTCGAGGAGTAGTGGTGGGAATGGGAGGGGGCGAGGCGAGGCGAGGCGAGGGTTTTGGGTTTGGGGGTTCTTGGTTGCGACTCCACTGAGGGAGCATTTTGTATTTGGAAATTTTGGGAGGCCAAGCGATTTTTCACATAGATCCTTTATATTAATTTTAATACAAGTGGCTATTGTTGTGCTCCCAAAAATCCCAGAGGTATATTTAGAATTTTGCCAGGTACTACGAAGTAAGCCTTACCAAAAAAGTAATATGTTTTTTCAGGCCCTCTTTGTCAAAAAAATGGACCTTCCAGCGCATAAAAAAAAAGGACCTTACAGTTACAGGACGCAGGAATTTTATTGGATTTTTGCAGAAATTAGTCCAATTCCTGCAAAAATTCTTCAAGCCAAAGGAGGCCTGCATTTTAAATGGAGAGAGTAAATAATGCCCACGGTTTGACATCCATGTGTATTTCACCACTTTATCTAATAACTAAAAAGTCCTGTGACAAAATGCTGAGAGACTAGTCCTAACTCATCAAGAAGAGTGTGATGACATATCCATATGTAAATGAAGAAAAAAAATGCAAACATATATTCAACTGATCAGATTCTTTGCCGTAGCAAGATCACAATGTTTGGGACATCACTATCATTATTTTGATTGGTACAGTTTGACAACGATAATACATTTGGACTGAGCATCACACGTACTCGACTTTCTTTGTAGTTACCAACTGAATGCTCAAAATTTTGTTAGCTTCTTCACCTTTTGTTCTAAAATGTTCAGCAGTCTTTCTTTCTTTCTAGAGCTACTCAAAAATGGGTAGATCAAGAGGCTTATTCTTTGAGCTGTCTTGAGCGATCCGTGAAGATGATGGCGGAGATAGAGCAGAGAAGGCTTTCGTATGGGATTCTTTGTCCATGTCCAAGAAGAAGCGATGCCTATCAAGTAGGAGCATTTAGAAACCTAAACAGAAGGATAAAAATATGATATGGATGGAGGAAAAAACACTAACCATCTAGAGTCTGATGTCAATTCTGGATGAAAAGCAGTGGCGAGGATGCTCCCTTGCCTTACTGCAACAATTACCCGATCTTTGGAATACACCTCTTCCTGCCAAAGAAATGGATTACACAGAAGATAAACAGAGCTTTCATGGCAAGGGAATATATCAGTAAAAATGTATACAATAGAAGAACTGAAAGGTAATGGTCACAAAAGCACATCTAGTGCAGCATATCCAAAAGGATAAGTATCAGAAAAAAGGAAGTGAATATGTAGATGCAATTGTAAACTAAGAAAGTGCCATTGACAATAAGGAAATGAATTTAGTTTGAGAATTTGTCCAGATAGGATCCACTCTCCTTTGATTTTTATTTGAAATGATCAAGAATTAGCATGCTTGAGGATGACAATAATAGAAGGGAGAGGCCATATCAGGATAGTAGATGTAAATGTCCACATCAACAGAGTTTGTCTTGGAAATGTTTTTCCTAATAGTTACTGTTAGACACCATACTTACGACAGATTCAAGTAGGACATGTAATAAGAAGCAGCTAGCTAATGCAGCCTGAGAAACAAAGAACATGATATTTCGACCATCCTTAAGTCCTGTCTAATTTCAACCATAAAATTCCACTTTAACTGAAAAATACCATGTTATGACCAGTTGCGGAAGAATATTTGAATTATACGATCAAAATCAACAGGGGTAAAAGGCAAACCTCAACATCCTCTCTGGATGCTATTGTAATACTGGGTCTATCAGCTGGAACAGGGCAATCCGCCAGTACTTCAACATCTAAACCTACATCCAAGATAGCAGGTGCTCGTATAAATACTCCACGGTATGTATTGCTCCCTCCTTCCTTCTCTGCAAGCATCGGTACCGAGAGTTCTGTTTCAAAGCTTTGAAGCTGCAAGAGAAATAGTCTGCAGTCAAACATGGAGTTCACATTCTTGTGTATTCATCTCAAATTTTTTTTTTGAAGAGACAATAGAAATGATAGCGAAAACTGCTCTGGCCATCAAAAAGAGAACAGAATCCTCAAGTTACCTGACTCCCAAAAAAGTTCCGGTGGACAGTACAATCTAGTCCTCCAATAAGCTCCTGACCTCCGGATTTTTGGCCTGGAAATAACTTTCATCAATTGATTTCAAAGAAAGGAAAGATCATATCAATTGCTGTGGCTCACAAACCTACTGCCTTGTTAGCTAGGAAGATGAGTCCAGCACAAGTTCCCCAGACAGGCTTTCCTGCACCAACAAATTCTCGAAGTGCAGGAAACTGCATAGCAGATGAAATGAATTGTTGCAAGACTTTGTGACATTAAAATAAGTAAACAAGACACTATATGAGTTATAAAAAAGGTTGATATATAATTGCAATACATGAAGCCGCAATCTCCACGAAGTAGAATATAATCAAGTACAACGGGTGTGAATCTGGTTCCTGTGAGAAGGGGAATGTAGTTGGCATCTCATCTACATGTGAAACTAATTGTACACCTATATGGATGCATACTGAATAATAGTATGTGACTAGTCACACAATACTCAGGGCCACCAAGTCAAGTTTCACAATACTCAGGGATGGTGTACTTGGACATAGGAATATAGTTTACCAGCAGGCAGCAAGCACTGGTCTACTTCCACCAACAAAGCTGTCAAGTCTGCAGCTCATCATTCCTTACATATAAAATGTTGGGCAAAGACATTCGCAGTTTCTAGTTATGGCCTTGTAAGCGAGGCTAAAAAACAACGGGAATCTAGATCTGAAACAAGTTGCTCTGCTGGAGCTATGGGGCTACTATCCCATAACCTCATCTATTTTTCATTAGATTAGTTAATCTATTCTGAAAGCTTGAAAGGGACGAATTTGAACCATAAATTTGTATAATAGGATTAACAATTGTTCTCAAATGTGCTGCCCTTTCAGAATTATTTACTCACTAGGCACTAATCGACACATAGGAAGAAGAGAAGTCGAATTTGCCTTCCATATTACTTTGGCTGGTCTACCACCAAACCTCCTTCGTAGTCAATACCAAAAGAAAATGCACTCAATTTGGACTAGTTTTGACCAATGCAAGGCACTAAATCAATATTTCGTTTACATGGATTATTGTAGTAAAACCAGTGTTTCTTCTGTCTGATCAACACTTGGCTAGTTCTTCGGAATGAAAACACTAGTCACTTTTCAAAATTAGATTGTCCAACCAACAATGGTGCAGTTTAGTAGCACACTTATCCCTTTCCTTCGTTTTGACATGAATCTAACCAAGAAAGAAATTATCGGTCGAGTCCAATTTACAATCCTCCCACTGAACATCATGCATGACGCCATGGTTGATGCACCGATTCCATTTCAATTTCAGAAACCATAATAACCAGATAGAAAGACAGCAGAATGGGGTACCAGATTGTGGTAGTTGGCGAGCTTGGCCATGGTGGTGCTCTCGCCGCCGGGGATGATGAGCGAGTCGAGCCCCTGGAGCTGCTCCGGCTTCCGCACCTCCACCCCACTCACCCCGATCCTCCTCAGCGCTGCACGCGCGGCCCCAGAATCAACAACCCGAGCAAGCAATAACAAAACTTAACCAAAATAAATAAAAATAAACACAAGCACGGGCGCGGCGGCGCGCGCGCATACCGGCCATGTGCTCGTTGTAGGAGCCCTGCAGCGCGAGGACGCCGACGACCGCCATTGCTGCTGCCCTCTATCTCCTCCTCTTCTCTCTCGCGCGCGCGCGTCGCCTTGGGATGTGTGGCTTGGCTTGAATGAGGTGGGGTGGTCAGAGCCTCGCGCATGGTGAGGTCATGGGGTGGAAGTGAAAGCGGAAGGGGGAGTGGAGTGGAAGGAGGCGCACGTTGCCGTGGCGGCCGCCCGCCTCCACGGAGACAAAGCGCTGCCACGAGAAAAGCTACTGGCGGTCGGTGCTGCGCGATCCTGACCGTCCGATCGTTGGGGGAAGAACCGTCTTGACCGTCCGTAGTAACTGCCTGGTTCGATACCTGGACCAACAGAACATCTTTACCACTTGGGCCATAAGTCGTACTGAGCCTAACTGCTTGGTTGCTTAGAGGCCCACAAACCATAGGGTGAATTTTCATATTGATATAGCAGGGATCATAATCTTAAGAAAAAAAAAAAGAAAAACAAGCCACGCCACGCGCCTATAACACAAGTTCCACTACCGAGGAGCAAAAAAAATGCCTTTAGGTTAGAAAGGAAAAGGGTGAGAGAGAAGATGGAACCCTCTCCCCCTCATCGGCCCAATAATGTGGTAAACTTATAGTGACTAGACGACGTAACAAGAGAACAAACTGTCAAAAAAGAGTTTGGTAGAGCATGGATCTTCAAATGACGTCTCCAATGAGGTTGCAACGTCGAGAACGTCGCCGTCATCTGTTCTAAGAAACCAGGACGTGTTTTTCACCCGAAGAAATCTAGCAGGGAGAGAAGGAGAAATGCCATGACAACATCGCAAGGGGATTGAGGCTCCTAGAAGTGTCACCATTGCCAGCCCTAAACAAGTTAGATTTTCACCTGGTTGCCCTTCCTTATCAAAGCATGCATGTCAACATCATCAGCCACCGTCGTCCAAACACCATCGGCGCGTAGCCATTGCACCCGTGCCTCACCGTCGGTCAGTTATTAGGTGGGAGCTCAACATCCTGATGTACTTAACTTCATCCATACCTTTAGGATTAGAGGAAGAAGGTGATAAAGAATAATGGATCCACTCTGTCCTAACAGGCCTGCCCATATGCCCATCTTATGATGGCTTGATGTCACCTCAAGAGGGCTCGCGTCTAGAGAAGAGTTTGTTGCATGCAACATACCCCCACCATTGCACTCCACCATCATCGTTGCCACATCAGGCAACCAACCCATGTTGCCCTACACCATCTTATGTCCATCTTTAGAGGTTGTCGTTCTACAACTGCCTAAGCTGTTACTACAAGACGCCACTCCTAGGACCACCAAGTCGATACACCATCGTACGCCCTTCACCGACGACCCAGGCTACCACGACTATGCTTGCCAGCGTCGCGGAAGGCTAGCACAGCCACACCAATCATCAACATGCTCGCCATCGTGCCACCCACGTCCATGGACATGTGACCAATATCACCTGGCTAGCACAACCACACCCATCACTAGCATCGCTAGCCGCTGCACCATCATCGCACTATCTCCTTCGTAAGTCGTGCCTAGGAACCAGAAACTACCATGGCTCTCCATCCTACCCCTTGTTAGAGTGACTCTAGGTGGGGTAGGGGACGTCGGATCTAACTAAAGAGGGGTCGAATCCAACAAGTCCACCATAGGCTATCACTGTCACCCACTGATCTAGCCAAGGAGCCATTAGATCCACGCCAGCATCATCTCCGTAGCTGTCCTTGCACCTCCATAACCGTTGGTGCCGTTGCCTCCGTAGACTCAAGAAGAGTGGGAGAGAAAGGCCTGTTGTCGTCATCTTTGTAGCCGCACCCTCTTTGGGCGATAGCCAAGCAAAAAACGTGTTAGGATGGGGTTGACAGCTCAGTGTTTGGTTTAGGGAGCGACGCGGGCCGTTTCTTCCGTATATTGTGATCATAGATAATCTACCTGTCATTTTCTTGGATAATGTACGACGAAAATGTTGTAAAGTACTAGCTAGTGATACTGAAAAACATACCAATCTTCTGACTGATCACCATATACACGCATGCACGTCAAGCATAATGGTAATATTTAATTTACAAAGCACACTGTAACAAAAAGAAACGCACCAGTAGGATTAATTAATTAATTACTACTGTAATTAACAGCAGGGTCAAAAGGGCTTCATTAAGCTTAAGCCGATAGATCTTAGCATGCATGAAGAGTTCAGTTCACAGCTCGGTGTGCCGGACCTCGTCGTCGTCGTCGTCTTTGTCGTCGGGGTGGTAATCATCGGGCGACATGCCACCGCAGGGGCTGGTCCTGAGGCAGTCGGCGGCGGGGCGGACGCGACCGTCGTCAATGCCCATGGCGCAGTTGCAGACGGTCTGCACCTCGGCGCCGTCCTCCCGCAGGAGGTTGATGTCGCTGAGCACGATGTCGACGCACGGCACGGCGTCGCTGCACGCCAGCCTGATCACCTCCGCACGCCTCGCCGTCCCGGTGATGTTCCGGTACATCACGCCACTCACCCGCACGTTCGACGTCTGGTTCCGGCACGGGCTCCGGGAGTCGCAGTAGAACTGGTCGATGACGATGGGTTGGTCGACGTCGTCGACGCGCACGTTGGCGAACCGCACGTTGCGGACGTAGCCGGCGCCGCCCTGCCACGTCTTGATGCGCACGCCGTTCTGGGCGCGGCGGATGCGGGCGCCGTCGAGGGACACGCCCTCGACGGCGGCGAAGGTTCCTCCCTTTCCGAGGCTGCCGATGCTGATGCCGTGGCCGGGCCCGCAGTCGATGTCCTTCATGCGGACGGCGAAGCTGCCGTTGGAGATGGAGACGCAGTCGTCGCCGGTGGCGATGCGGCAGCCCTGGATGGTGACGGCGGTGGAGTCGGCGACGTGGATGCCGTCCGTGTTCGGGCTGTCCTCCGGTGAGTCGACGCGGACGCCGGCGAGACGCACGTCGCGGGAGCGCGACACCGTCAGGTGCATCTGCTGCGCGTTCTGCAGCCGCAGGTTCCGCACCCGCACCCCCCTGCTCGAGTCGATGGTCAACGCCTGCACGCTCTCCGGTCAAACATTAATTACCTCCGTTAATTGATCTTAAGTGAATAATCCTTCCTTAATCCTCTTTGCGTGTGCTTACCGTTGGGGCGCCTTTGCACGGCTGCCAGATGGATGGGAGATTAAGTAACGGTCAGTAATGCGGTGATTAGTGAGCCAGGAGTGAGAGTTAACATTAATTAGTGTTAGTTACCTTGGAGCGGCCGATCTTGCAGGAGTTGGCCCACCATTTAGAGCCGGAGCCGTCGATGAGGCCGCCGCCCTGGATGCGGACGCCGGCGAGGCCGGAGAAGAGAAGCCACAGCCGGGGGCTCGCCGGGTCCCACTCCGACGGCTCCTCCGGCGCCACGATCGTGCCCTGGATCTGCACCAAATCGAATCATCGATCACTCTACTACTGATTAATTTGTTACTGCACGAATTTGCAGCGTGATTGATTGATTGTTGCTTCACCTGGATGATCATCCTGTTCTTGCAGGGCCCGATGAACTTGGCTGCGCCGACCTTGTAGCGGCGGCCGCCGGGGACCAAGAACACCGCGTTGTTCAGCGAGCATGCCTTCTTCCAAGCATTCAAGAACGCCTACTCATAACAACAACAATGAACCACACAGGATAGTTAATTAAACCAGCGATAATTACATGCATCGTTCAGAAAAAAAAAACATAATTAACAGGTAAGAATGCCTGGTTAATTCAGAAGAAATCGACAGAATATGCAACTGGATTCATCAATAGATCATGTCGTTAGCACTGCACAAGTGTACATGGCTAGTTGCCATGTGTTCAGTTAAGTGAAGCAATGTGGCTAGATCTTGCGTTTCTCCAAGCTTCTGAATCTCCCAACGAGATTTGCACGCTTTCATCAAGAAAGACGAGATATTTTTGCAATCTTTAAGGTTTGGAGGATGATTTGGTTAAGATAAGCAACAGGTAGGGAATCTAGTGGCATCGCTATCGAATCTCCCTTTCTCAGTCTCGAAAAAAATTGTCCCTTCCTCAGATGTGGTTCGCGCCATCATCAGTTGATCACATACAAAGTGTGGCTTCCTGGATTTGTAAGGTCCAGCTCCCTGCTTTTCCTCCCAACATCCAAGTGTCACCCTTTTTATTCTGAAACTAATTAAAGAGATTAATTGCTCCATCCCTAATACGTTGTTCTGATTGACACTGGTGCTGTTTGTCCAGAACAGTGATCTTCTCGACTAAGGTCCCGTTCTTTGTAGCAGTAGGGTGTGGCAAAATTTTTTGTTTGCTGTTAGCACGTTTTTTGAACCACTAACAATATGTTTCGTGTAAAATTTTTTATATAAAAATTTCTTTAAAAAAATTAAATAAATCTATTTTTTTAAGTTTATAATAATTAACACTCGACTAATCATACATTAATAACTTGATTGTTTTGCGTGCCAACCATCGAACCGTTGGAGCAAAGTGGGCATAAGGCTACGGTCCTTCCTCGAGCATTTGGATGGAGCAAATTATTCATTTTTTATTAGCATGTTTTTCAAACAGCGATATATTTTTATAAAAAATTTATATACAGGAGTTTCTTTACAAAATCAAATAAACACATTTAAATGTATAATAATTAATATTTAATTAATTATACTTATCTCCGCACGAGCCGAGCCAGTTGTAACAAAGCCTAATACTAATATGGAGCATAATATTTAAAGGGAGCAATGTGATGTAATGCGATCCTGTTTCTGTTGAGTACGTACTCAATTAATTAGAAATGCGTCAAATTTGATTAACCACGCGCACTGAACTTTTTACAGCCAAAAAGGTTCGAAACAAGGGTGCAAATCTTGAGGGAAAAAACGTGCTTTTTTTTAAACCTCGTGTAAGCACTAAGGACACACCATCTGCATGCATGGATGAACAACGGAACAATGGAGAAGCTAGATCGTGTTGGTTCGTACATACCTCCGTGTCGTTGGAGCAGCCGTCCCCCGCCGCACCGAAGTTGTCGACGTTCACCACGTTCCTCCCCGTCGGCGGCCGGCACTTGGCCGCCCACGCCATCACCTGATCCACCTCCTCCTCATCATCATCTTCATCCTCATCATCGTCGTCATCCCAATTCAGGTAATCTTCCCCAGCGTCGTCTCCACCTCTTTCCGTCCATAGCTTCAAGAACTGCTCGTGATCACGGTCAACCCCCTCACCTCCGGCGCTGCCATCGTGGCCTCTCGCCGTCTTCGCCACGGCCATCACCGTCAACACTAGCACCAAGAACTGCATTGTTCTTGCCCCTCTTCTTCTTCCTCCTGCTTCCTCCATTGTTTCACTTCACACAACACAAACAGTAGTATGCTCTCCTTGGCTTTGAATACAATACGAGGTGCAGCAAATATTTTATAGGAGAAAGAAGAAGAAGAAGACGAGGAGGAACTGAAGAAGTAGGAGATGAAGGAGGTGTGGTGTTCTGTGCTTCTTTTTTTTTTGGTGGACTTGAAGTGCAAGTGAATAATGGTGATGTGTGCGACAGGGCAAGGTTTGGTGTAGTTTATGCTTTACTCATCCTCTAAAAGGGAGATACACCGGTGTCCATATACCCTTTTTTTTCCATTGGCATTTTTTCAATCGATGCATCATTTCTTCTTGTCCTTTGGTTTGTTTCTAGCTATGTATGTACGTACAAATTAAGATGATGATGGTGATTAGATAATGCTTTGGCTTGAATGAACAATTTGGACAAAGGTTGACTCTACAAACGTTCTTGTTAAGACGTGTAAAGGCAACAGCGTTCTTGAGAGATTTCATGTCAACTTCCCAGTTGAAACTCTTATTGTTTATTGCATGTAGTTATCATTTGTTCTGGCGCTACCTACGTAGTATTATTATTTGCCAAGAAGTGCAAAAGATTAGGGCCCCTTTACACTGGTTTTCTGTAAACGTTGGTGGCTTAATTACGTTTGATTCTAACCAGGTATAAGCTGCACTGCACAAATGCCATCAGCGGTTCATGATTACCAATGGATGATTCAACCCCATCTTCGAACCTCAACTGGATCATAGGCAGCATTAACCCTCACTAGGCACCCTTTGGAACGCAGGAAATTTTCATAAGATTTTTCCACATCAATCAAGAAAAAATTCTGCCTTTTTCGCATAATCATTCATTCATTCTTCATAACATTAAGATGTGGCACCTGTGGCAAGCCATGTTCGATGTTCATGTGCCCCATTGCTCCAGTGCCAACAAGCATGATGCATTCATCAGTATTCAGTACTATCCGGGTGACGATAGGGGTGTGTCTTCAGATGCACTCATCCTTTCCGTTTGCAGAGAAGCCCTGCTTGCCTGCCTACTCCTTCACATTGCGTGTGCTGTTGCACATGCTCGTCACATTATTTCTGTTTCAGCAACTGCAATGTAACCCCCTCAGCATCTTATCTTTGATTCCTTCGCTTCTGGAAACTAAAGGGGAAAAAAAACTCATTCTTTGGTGCACCCAGGAAACATGGCATCATTGCCACTCCAACGTTGGCAAGATGAGAGCCTCTTTCTGATACGGGTGTGACATGTAACAGCTTCTAAATCTATATGGTTATCAAAAGACTGGAGGACCACAGCTTCCATAGCCCCAATCAACAAATTTACACACCATGTAAGAACGACAACTGGAAGGGGGAGAGAGAGAGAGGTTTAGCTTTGTATATACGGCTTCAATGTACCACTGCCTATTCTGATGCTTATAGGCCTTTTGCTATGACATGTTGATCGCAATGCTACAACTCTTGGGGAACAGGCAGACAGGGCACACATCAGCATTCTTCTCACAATCAGCACACAAGGGCAGGTGGCGACATGGCATCACCAGCATGGCTGCCTCCTTCGTTCTGCACAACCTGCATGCTCCCAGCTCACTGTCGGTCGTGCTGTTGATACTGAGGAGGCCTGACTGGAAGAAACCCCCAGGTGCAGCATTGACGTTCTGACTGGAAGCTGCGTTGTCCACTTCGCTGTCACCAGAGCCTTCCCTGGTGAGATTGCTGCTATAGGCTACCATTTGCATGAGCTTGCTCCTCAGGCTGTTAGCGACAGACTGGTTGTGCAGTGCTACTGACTGCCATGACTGGACTTCCAAGGCAACCTGCCTGATCTGTTCGTTCAGTTCCTTACTCTTCCTGTTCATGGCCTCCACCTCGAGTTCTTTCTCCTTCAGCCTCTTTCCTACTCCTCGTTCAAGGGATGCAAGAAATTCAACCATTTGCCTCTGCTTTACCTCTTTCATGCACTTAACCAATTGTTCCACCTGTGGGAAAAGAGAGGCGTGATGAGTGTAAAACCTCACAATTCTTGTAGTTCCACTTGGTACACAGCAGTAAGGGAGAGCAAATAATAATCAGTTGCATTGGAAAAAAGACCTATAAAACTTTACTGTGTGATTCCAGGCTAAGTTACTTTACAGTTGAGATCAACTGATGCAATTGCCACTTGAGCCTAAATACTAATACATATAGACCACACCACATGATAAAAACATTAAATTCTTGCGAGCACACTTTGTACAGCAACATGTTTGGATATTTACCATGTAGAACTTGACAACATGGGAGAACGGAAAACCACAAGGTTAACGCATTCAGAATATATTTGGCAATGAGGTGGCATTGAGATCGAATTTAGAGCCTCAGACCATTCCATAATTATACTGCATGGCATAGAGTTTCCAGCACTGACTTAACATTTTTCCATAAACAAGCCCTAGCTAAAATCTCAAATTTGGTCAATGAACAAAGTAGCATTGAATACCTGAAATCCGAAATAATAGTTGAACTCTTTGTTTTCTTTGTCTAATTCAGCCATAACTTCATCAACAAAGGATGCCATGATAGGCAATGATGACACGTTCCCACTGCCAGATGTGATCGAAGAAGTGTGCTCATTGTTCTCATAGGACAGTCTTAGCCCAGTTGATACAGCACTTGGATTACCAATACGTGCTAACCGATCAAGATTCTCAACAGGAAAGTTGTTCAGGGACATCTGAAGATTGAGTTGCTTTTCATGACCCACATCGTTGTTTGTAGTTCTTTCTTGATTCATAGCATAAAGGTGGTTGTTTGCAATGTAGTTATAATAACCAGTACTGCCTACTGCAGGAACTGCATAGATGATTAAATACAAGCAAATTAGATTATTTTAAGCATAGCAACTGAAAGATAAAATTTAGTGCCATGGCAAGAATACAGCAGTACACCACAGGCCCAACTACTAAAATAGGAACTACGGATGCCTCTGTGCATAATGGAAAAACTAGAGAGCAAGGACTCAAAGTGATAAACCAAAGCTTTGCCAGTCCCACCTATCAACAAAATGAGTAAAGAGAAAAAAAATTGTAACAAAAGAAGTGTTTTCACTATCAAAACTATCAAAATGAGACTTAACCATCAGCCCTGTTGGACCAAATGTGGTTCATCTAGGCACTGTACAGTACTACAGTGTACACAACAGAAAGCAAATCCAAACAACCTACTAGTTCAATATTTACATAATGGTGGATGATCCCTACTTATCCTTTTGGTTGCTTTGGCATTTGTGAAACTCTAATTGGAGGGTGAGACCATGAAAGCATGAAGCACCTCTCCACAATTTAACATAGTGGATTGGGACAGGACAACATGGTGAGGGTTAATTATCGGTGCAACTCTTGATGGGCTAATATCCTATAGTGAGAATCAGCTAGCAACATTAACAAGCACATACAAGTATAACACAATTTGATATGGTAACAAGCTAGATCAATAAATCTTGCACTACAGCCATCATTATTCTTTCATCCTAATAGAATACAAGCAAACGAATATGCAAACTCCATCCAACACATTAGCGAGTAGAGAAGCAAAATATCTATCCAGCAGTGCTGGCTTAGTGGTCAACAACTCAACATGATGAAAACAAAACTCTCAATCAGTGGATTTGATTGCACTAAATCTGAACCACATATGCTTAACGGAAACACAGACGAATGCATCCGGGAAGCTAACTAAGCAAATCATCTTGCCAAGTGCACCAAGTAAATGTAGGACGGAATCAGAGTGGGTATGAGCATATCATTCTCACCTGCGGTGCTCCCGAAGAGCTGCAGCTGCAGCGGTGCGGCTTTGGCATCAAACAGGAAGTGGCTCTCCTTGGGAATGGAGGGGTAGGGGAAGGAACCCCAGTTGGCACCGCCGAACATCTCCCCGTCCATTCGGCTCCTCTCCTACCAGACAAACACAGCACAGAATCCCAAGTAAATCACGCGAATCCCCTCCACAAAACCGAGATGAACACAGCGAGAAAGCAACCTACAGGGATTTTGCCCCCGTACCAGGAAGAACAAGACCCAGCGGATTACCCCCGAGACGACGGCGACGCGATCCTCAATCAGGCGCAAACCCGATCCGATCCTGCGAAACCGTAACCTCGTCAATGCGAAATGCGATCCGCGATCGGGACGACTGGAGAAAGCAGAGACAGGGGCCAGACCACGAGGCGCGACAGGGGGAATCGGGGAAAAGGGAGCTGACCAGAGTCTTCGCCCTCCGCCTCCGCCGCCGGTTTAGGGTTGGGGAATCGGGGAAAAGGGAGCTGACCAGAGTCTTCGCCCTCCGCCTCCGCCGCCGGTTTAGGGTTGGGGAATCCGCGCGAGAGAGAGCGCAAGCGGCGTTGGGAAATCCGCGATGTATTGGTAATTTTCCTTTTTATTTTTATTTCGCCTTTGCTTTGCTTGCTTGGTTGGTTTAAAAAGAAGGAAAGAAACCGCAAGCGAGCAAACGAAAGAGTCGGAGAGAGAGTGTGTCAGAGTGTGAGGAGACGGATGGGCCGGGCCTGGATTGTTGGAGCGGCCTATGTAGTTTCGGCCCATTTTGTCACCACAGCCTATTTAGATTCAAAGATGGGCCGATATACGTGTGGCCCATGAACAACCATCTGTAACAACCAGACAACTACTCGTACTGGCCGGGTTTACCATCTCGATTCGCTAGCAAATTTCGAGCACCATCAAGATGTACATTTCGAACGAATTTCGATAAATTCCGAATGAAATTTGATAAATGTCGAACAAAACCGATCGAGATGCATATTTCAAGCTGGCTCGAGATGCTTGAAATACCTTAACCGATATTGTTCCTTTGAGGAAAAAAAAACAAAACAATCTTTTTTGGCTAATTAAATCACTAGACTAGACTATATGTATTTAACTCTTCAAGTGTGTGTTTGGTGGCGTATTCTACACGTATGTGTGCGCCCGAGTGTTTCTTTATAATCGCGAAAAAATAACCATAGATTAATAAACCTTCATGCATTTTCATACAACAGTCACTTAGACATGGCTTGCTAGTGACGCCTCTGATCAAAAGTGTACACGTATTAAGGTAGTATTAGTACAGTAGAACGTATTATTCTACCTTTGGGGTAGGATTAACAAAAGGTGGCATGCACTGCTGCTGCATCTTGGGCTATGGGAGAAAGTAACTTTGGTAAAAGATCACTGCAAGCCTGCGATGCTGCTTCGTTTGCTTGCTGTGTGTGACATGTGCCGCAAGCAGCAAAAGAATGGACATTTTGGTGGCCACTGCTGCTGACAGTCAGAAAAAAAAAAGATCAGAGAGAGAATAAGAAGAAAATTACCTGTATTTACAGAGAGAGAGAAAAAAAGCAACAGCTTTTGAACAACAAGGAACAATCCAAATGTTCGCTTAATTGTCCTTGAGATGAGCTTGATGAGGGGGCCCAAATGAGTTTAGTGTTTAATTGGCTATAATCAGGTCAGGATTGGGTTCTTCTTTGGGGCTAGTAGTAATTCAGTAGTGGAGGATTGGATGATTCTCATGGCCCATGTAGAACTATTCCTGTCTGCTTTATGTCCCATGAAGTTTGACCACGGTTTGCGTATTTTTCTGCTTGCTAGCTTCAAAATCTTGGAGGAATTTCACCGTTTGGGATTCAGTGCTTGGTCTGAATTCTCCTCAAACATTTCTTGTAACTTATGCCACTGATATTTACTACTAGTACTAGTATATATTGGAGACCAATCTGACCTAGCATTCGCATTTTGAAGTTGAATCATATCTCTGAATATCTCTGAAGATGTAACTGCAAGTCTGCAATCTAGTCATATCTGAACATGAAACAACAGGAGCAATTAACAAACTGCTCATAGAAAATGACTTGCATAATACAAACTACTTAGCACAAACACTAGCACACAAAGAGTTAGCTGATCATCTGATCATGTTATTTTAATCCGGGCCCAAGGACCAGCTTTGCTGAAAGTTTTGGGACAGCACGCAATGCAGGAGTAATTAAACTGCATGCAAATGCAATGGCGATGCTATGCTTTTCCTTGTCCTGAAGAAAAAGGCAACGTAGAAATCGCAAGTGTTGTAGTGGAGTGTTCCCCACATCGATCTGCCGCGCTGATTACGAGAGATCGCCAGATGGGCTCAAACCTCAAATTGCCACATTTGTGTCCTACTTCACTTTGCCTAGTACTCCTGCAAGACTGCAAGATTGCAGCTAGTACTCCACTACACTTGTACTACTGTAGTACAACCTTCCAAGCAAATCGAAATGCAGAGATTGTAGGAGAATCCTTGCCCTGATCGATGCAAGTTCAGAAAATGTAGTACTCCATGCAGAATATTTGGTCAGATCAGTCAAAAGATGTGCACATTTGGTTATGCATGAGTAATTCAGCTAAATGCCAATCTCATGAGATAAGTAAGCAGCATACTAATCACTAATCAGCCAAGATAAGTGAGCAGAGAATGACAGAACACCTTTCCCTTTGTAGTTTGCAGTAGCAGCTAGCAGCTAGCAGCAATCTGCATGAGTTTTGCAATCCAAGACTTGTGCGTAGATTCGATGCCCGTCTTTGCTGATCAGACAAGGAGAACGGCCAAGAAACATTGTTTGGACTACGCCCATGGCAGATTGGCATATGGAAAATTTATGCATCTGCAAGACTGCAAATTCTGCAAACGGTGTAAATGCAAATTCACGAGCATCTGAGCCAGCTTGGGTTCAGAGATTTGCATGCTCAGAGCCCGGGAAGGCTGCATCATCGTGGCCATAGCTAGAGAAATGGAGTGCAGATAGAAGCAAGGAGAAACGGACAGAGAAAACGCATGCCAAAGCTTATTCCTCTCCTCACTGCTGCTGCTACGACCACCGCTTGCTCTGCTGCTAGTGCAGGCTCTGCACCGTCCCCCACGCGAATTTCTTCAAGCTCTCTCTCCCTTTGGCCCTCCATGCTTATCCACGCCCTGCAGCCATTTGTCTCTACCTCGCCGACTCTCTCGGACCCAGCAAGCACCGCTCACTGCAGTGAAACGCACTACTATGCTTCTCTTCGTCTCCTCCACACGTGCTTGCGGCTGTATTTGGGGAGCCGGTGATTATAAGAAATAGCCGGTGAAAAGCCAGCTGTCGAGAATATGAAAAAAGAATTTTTCAGTTTTTATCTTCTAAGTTATTTTATATTTTTTATAACTATATATTCTTAAAACTGAAATATATATTATTTAAGTGAGCTGAAGATTCTACAAGAAATTATAGCTATCGTAGGATCAACTCACACTAACATAATTAATTAGAGAGGATGAATGATCGTAAAAATCAAAAATAAAATTTAACATTTTTTCCAAAAACAAAGCATGAAAAAATAATACTACTGTTTCATTACGTATATTTGCAACTCCGATGGACCTAGGAATTTTATAAAATAAAATAGACTAGATTTACAAATAAACCTAACTGAAATCACCTTAATCAGACACTGATGTATCTCAAGATATTAACGAAACAAAATTACTTAACATAAGATTGATAAAAAAATAATTAACCCCTAATTAATTAATAATATAGAATCAACACCCTACCTAAAAAATCAATTAATTAATTAAAAATAAACAACTAGATATGTATAAGAAAAAAGTATTAATTACCACGCTAATCTTCTATAAATTTTATCTTTATTTTAAAAATTGTGTTTATAAAATCCACACAAAAACTCACAAATCCCTAACATCTTACACTCTATTTATAAAAAAATCCAAAAGAAAAGACATAAATATATTTGAGATTTCATCTCGTCCCATGTATCAGCCACAGCGCCTCTACGCATCCGTACCCGCTCTCACTGATAAGCCTAACCCGATTGTCAATCGCTGCGTCGCCGCGCGCCCACGCTAGTACTCACTAACAACCTGGCTCGTATGTCGGGCGCTTCATCAGCCATTCCACTAGCCTTGCTACTTCTCAGCATACCTGCCAAGTAAGTCTACTCGCCAGCCTAGTTGCATTCGGACTTTTCAACTTATGTCAGCTCGATCACGCGTTGACTTCAGCCCATTTTTAGCTGTTTATTCGGCATGCTCACAATATTAACTCGTTACTATAGCAAATTTTAAAAATTAGTTTCTCAATTTTTATCTAAAACTCCTCTAAATCTTTCTAGTGATTTTTCATCAATTTTTTAAATTTAATACCTCCATGCTAATAAACAAAAAATATTTTTCAACACAGATTTTTACAACATGATCTATATCAACACACACTCTCACCATATTTTTCATAAATAATTTTAATATAAACCAATTAAACAATGGTAACTCAATATAATCTAATTTTATCAATTTCAATATAAATTGTTTTTATCAATTTTAATTTAAACTATTTTTTTATTATTTTTATTTAACAATCTCACTCTTGATGAAAACATTGGCAACAATAAATATTGAAAATTATAATTTATCTTGAAAAAACATTAGCATTTAACTTCCCAAAAATTTGTATCAAACTCCCTCTCTCCTTTTCGACAATAGATTCATCAAGAAAACATTAAAAAAAAGTTTTCCAATATTGTACCAATTTTGTTATTTTTATTTTGATGAGCACTATAAATCATCAATATAAACAAGCTCGCACATGATATGCTAAAAATAATTTATACTCGCACATTAATACACATGGGATTTAAATCCCACGTAACTAAAAATTAAGTATAATTAATAATTTATTATAAGATATGATATTTTTAACTCAACTATTTCAAAAATTATGAGTATTAACATGATACATAATAAATTAAAAACTTGATTGATTTCAATCATAACATAAACGTACTTTTCAATCCAATTGATTATGTGGTGGAACCAAAGCTTCATCTTCATTAGAAATATTTTCTCTATGCAACTATAGTCATAACCATAAAAGCATAATCATATCTAAAAGTTATTTTTTTAATATGCTATGCTCTTGTGAGATAGAAGAATTAATTATTGTCACTGGGCATGTGGCATAAACATATGAAATTCACTGTCCAAAAATTCTTCTTTGTCGTGCAAAGTGTCCAAGATACTATCGAAGTCGTCTAAAATCTAGTATAAAGACAAACGACGTCGTAGACGAGAAGACATAATTTATGTAAAAGTTTAAATCTATTGTTACTCATGTTAGTAGAATCAAAAGTATGTGGTTTTCCTAAATTAGATATTACCTTAGTATTTTCTCTCATTTGTTATTTAGTAAATATAAAACAAAATCTTAGTTTCTATCCATTTCTAGCACAATGGATATAAGTGGACTTAATTTTATATTACTTTTAGAAGTAGAAACAATACTTGTACTAGTTATAACATTAGATGACATGACTCTTAGATATAATGATTATCTTTTTAGATTTATTAGCAGTCTCAAATATATCACTATCAAGGGATTTAACAAAATAATTAGAGTATGAGTCTTAGAATAATCATCAGTTAGTGAAGATAAAGTAAACAAAGCATAGTTAAATGAATTATCACCAATAGAGTTACTAATTTATGAAGCTAAAGCTATTAATTTATTAGTAATATTTTTTCTAGAAAAAATATCTAGCTCATAAGTTTTTCATTTAGAATAAAGTATATTTAATATAACTTTCTTATAATAGTAAATTATCTAATTGATGTTATCTTTACCTCTCATATAGATATATCTAAAACTGCTATCAATTAACGTGAATTTTTAGACTTACATATATAATCTTATTAGAATAAGCAAAAAAAATATAAATAGATTTATCAGGTTATATATATATTCTTTTTATACATGACGTATCCCTTTTACCGTGTTAATTATAAAGTGTTTTATATATCTTATGTGTTAACATAAATCACACGGTCAAAATCGTTTTTTTCTTAAATAATTAAATTCCCGTCTTACTGTTACGCTTGTTCGTCACTCGTGAAAACAGGGCATTCATCTCGTGCACGCGTGCTTTCACTTTTGCATATGCTGTTTGCTTGCTCCCATTGGGAGAAGAGAAGGCTTCCCATTTTGCAAGTGAAGTGGAGCACTCATGCTAGTGAACAAATGTACTACAGTGCTAATCAGTTTCCTCTTTTCTTGGGCTTCGCCATCGCCATGCTTGATAGCGAGGCTGATGCTTCAAGAAAATTATATTCTGGGAGTTTGCGCGCGCAGATCGTCGCAATCTTTCATGCGTGCCGGCAAATCGCGAGGCCAAATCATGCCCCTTTTTACTGCAGAAATATAGAGTTGCTTGTGATCTTGTCTTTACCAAGAGGGAGATATGATTTGTCCTAAGGTAGATTTTGGCCCATGATAATGGCAGTTTTGTGTGTGCAAACCAGTGTCAAAACTCAAAAATGGTTGCTGCTGCTTGGGATCAAGTTACAGTACTGTGATCGGCTACAGGATCGATCTAGAAAGATGATATGGGAATAGTAACCAATACTGTTTCTTTCACTGTCATTCCATATGTTTATGCTGCATGCAAATTGTTCTCCCCTTCTCAGCTGGTTCGATTCCTCATCAATGGAATGACCGGAATACCCTCCCCACATTTCGTATGTTGATTAATTCCCAGAATTAACACCACTAATTGATCCATGAACTGCATGCCGAGGTAATTAAATTAATCAAGCTGATCGGTAATTCAGCATCCGCATGAAAAAGTGCTTCTTGCAAAGATATATAAGAGAGAGAAAGCGCGCATACATACTTCTAAGGATGGAATAAGCTAAAGCAAAACGACCCAGCTAAGATTATTGGATCAACTGGCCATGAAGGCGTAGAAAGCGTTACAGAGCATATGAATAGAGTACACGAATATAAAGCAAAGCAATTCATTTTGTTTATAAAAATATTAGATTAAGATAATAACCAATAATTAATCTATAAAAGATATAGCTTATCTTCCGGTGGACTCTCATGATTTATGAGGATCACTCAGATGATTCTTAAACCTTTCACCAATCATAAATGATTATTATAAGATTCAAATATCTAGATCTAAATAACAAATAATAAATAGTTTAGAGGCTTTAACCTCTTAGATTTTTGCTTAAAACAAATAAAAATCAAAAGAATTGAATGAAGAGGAGAAAATCACACCACAAAAATATATAAGAAAGAAAGTAATATACAGAATTTAAATTACATTATAAAAATTAAGTAATAGAATTTAAATTAAAACAATAAAATTAATTTTAAAATAAAATATTATTTTATTGATTGAAATATATTTACAAAGTATTCACAAAACTTATAAAACTCTCTCAAAAATTACTTATCAAAACATCCCTTAATCCTCCCTCTAAAACTATGTCTAAACGTGTTCTAAGATGAATTACATCCCCTACCTCTATCTCTTCTTGTTATATAAGCTAAGGATGAACAAAGTTAAAATGTCCTTATGTCAAAATCTTTAGCTCAGATGAGATCTTAACAATTGATGTATGTGTGCCACGTCGCTGGATAGACGTAGGGCCACACAAAACGACTACCAACGCAGAAGATCCGCCGCAGCGGCCGCTCACTCGCTCCGCGCCATCCACTGGTCGACGCGCGTCCCGGGAGGGATCCAGTGCGGTCGCGCAAGCGCCAACCGCCATCTGCCCACGTTGCCCGCGGCTCCCACGCGCTCCCGCGTCGAACCGGGTGAGGCCGCGTGAGCCAACGAGCGCAAGCCACGCGTCCCCGCGCGCTCTTCTGCCCGATCCGCGCATCGTCCTCAGCCACGTACGGCTCCCATGCGAGTGCTCCTTCTGACTGGGCTGCAACCAGGCCACCACCTGCCTTCCTCCCTTGGGCCGTGAGCCCATACACACAACCCCACAACCTAACTTGCTCGACCGCACCCCCGATCCAAACAGCTAGGGGTGAAAACGGATTTCCAATCCGATTAGCTCCGAATCCGTTTAGATATGGACGTGGATATGAATAGTAGCATATGGATTTAGATACGGATGTGGTATCGACTGAATTATCCGATAGGCATAATCCAATTTTTTTACACCACACTCTATTTAACTTATTTAATATGAGCTAGCACATTCTAGCCATCTAATCCAGAACCTAATTCAATAACTCACTCTCTCCAGTTCTCTCTCTACTATTTTTTATCTTTATCTTTACCTTACACCAATAAGAACTCTATATGCTTGTCTTTTTAACTTTGCTATGTATTTGTTATCACATATTGCTATCGTTTTCTGTTATATCGATAACTTAATATTACATCGATTACATACATATATATATATATACATGTCACATTTGATGATTTTAATCCGTTTCCGAGTTGAATCCGCACCGGCTTCGCATTGCATCCGCTATCTGAAACAATCTGCTCCACATCCGTATCTCCACACCATCTACACCCACTCTAAATCTAATTAAAAATTATGGTTTAGGATACGATACACTATTCGTTCAAATCCGATCAGTTTTCATCTTTACAAACAACAAGCTAGCTATGTAAACCTAGCAATAACAGCCAAACACATACATGTTAGCTTGCTACAATACTTGATCATCTATTGCAATCTTCTTCATTTCTCTACATGAATTCAACGCTTGCTCACACGATTTATAAAGCCCATCGTGAAGACCTTCTTATATGGTATACATCCATCATGTGCTACCTTGTTACTCGATATCCTTGGTCACTATGGATCTTAACTAAGTTTAGTCTCGATCTATCGTTAAGCAAAGTTGACCCCATAAATATTGACTTCAGTCCCAACTTATCACATGATTTCTAGATCATATCATCTGCTCTTTTCTGAGTATAATACCGGTGCTCGTTACAGACTAAGGTTTACCTCTGTCGCTTGCACATCAATAGACCAGACAAACTGTTTCTAAGCATATATATCACAACCTAACCCACATTAGTTATACATATTCATGCATACAATCACCAATGATCCAAACCAAATATTTAATAAAAATCACAATTCATGTACTAATTTTTCATCATAATATAAAAACCACCACATATTTTTACACTCTTACATTTCTTTCAACTAATGTGTCACTTGCACATCGTAAAGTTGCTGATCAGTTGCACACTGTCTCATTAACTTTAGGGATACTTCCAGGTCACCAGTCTTCGTTCAACTGATGATCACCTCATTATCCTGCACGCAAGGAAGGACCAGTAGAAGCATGCACTTTGATCGTGCTAGCGTGTTAATTACTACCTAATTAATTAGTACTAGTTCGTTAATTATCATCTCTTTTCCTACCAAATCTATTCTGCTCCATCTAGCTAGTTCAAGTGCAGCTCATCCATTATTATTACTACTTATCTGATGAACCCTGTTCATGCATGTGCTAGCTCTGAAGAACTCTGCACTCCATTAACTTGTTATCAGCAACACAATAATATGACAAGCATCATCTTTTCGTTGCCCACACATAAAAACAATCACACATGCATGAATTCATGAATGCATAGCCATAGGGCCCAAAGAAGAGGTTGTCTTCTTTTACCAGCTCTTGAGGTCGACCAATGCATCGCAATTATTCATGGTTCACGGGGGCGACAACCCTGCCGTCCCGGGACCCATGTCTGGCAAACTGCAACTACAGTCTTATACTGTATTTTTCTTTTGAGACATTCTCAGCAGCGAGGAAATTTCAAAAAAAAAAAAACTTTACAGTAGTTCGGAAAAAATCAGCTAAATTCCCATGATAATCAGAGGGAAAAAACACGTTTCAAAAGGTAATTTTTAGCTATAAAATTAAGCACAACATATATGTAGATTTCTCAATTTTTTGTATTTTTTTGTCAAAATCCTACGATTTTTCTATTCTTGTATTTTCTCAATCATACGTTTTAAATGGTACTCAAGTTGCACTCCCCATTATAAAATACCGATATGCGACAAAACCTAACAATATATACTAGCATTTGAATTTGGCTCTTGTTTTCAAGGTTTGTTATTATATAGTAACAAGCTAAGAGGGTAATTAAGCCACCATACAAAGCATCCTTTGAAAAGGGGTGACAATGCAAGATCTATCAGACTGATATTCAGACATGGTCCAAGCAGCCATTTGGCGCCACCTTAGGCGTCGCCCACATGTGCTCTCTTCGAATGGCACAATAGGACAGCCACACATCAAATCCGTTATTTGGCCAGCCTCATGAACGCAGCTATCTACCAATTGTACGCACTACACAAACATACATACTCCTACATAGTGGTGAGGTTGAGCCATCCATCATCAATCGAGATGGATCGATCGATCGATCGATCTATGGATCAACGTTTGCATGGATTCGTAGAAATCACACTCATATGCAGTCTGTCAGTCACGCTAACTCACATGCGTTGTAGTACTGGTTTGTGAATAGTAATGTAACTATTGGTAGCTAGGTAGGCATGCAGAGCAGTGCAGGGGCCATGCAGCAGGCAGGGTGTCTAGTTCAGAGGTGAGGCCATTTTTCTCTCTCAATTTGTTGGATGATTGAGCTTGCTAGCTGATGCCTGATGGGAGCTTTGCTGGCTATGCGTCGCTTGTCCTCGTGACCTTGTGTAACAGTGCGTGTGCGTGTCTCGCAGATGCAGTGTTCGCAAGCACGCTGTCTTGAAACTTGAAAGTCAGTACTCCTCTGTTTCATACGCCATTTTAGTCTTCCCTCGTTCTCGAGTTTTTAGAAAAATGCAATAATATTTATAATATCAAATAAACGCAATATAAAAACATATCTTTATAGTGGAAATATCAAATAAACGCAATATAAGAACATATTGTTACGGTGGATTGAAAGAAGCTAATTTGATACTCTAGATATTGGTGTATTTTTAGAACAAAGCTAAAATGGTTTGGAATATAAAACAGATGTAGTAGACTCTAACTAGAGTAAATTTGCATTAGCGGTATGCAAATTTGTAAGGTGGGTATAAATCGACTAGTATATAAACTTGTTTAGTGCATGTAGATCGAGGCCAAATTAATGCATGATAGCTAGTATTGGTAAAATCAACGTTGATTAGTACGTCACGTAGGTGTGCATGGTGAGTATTCTAGTCTATACATTTAAAATCATATTAATGCTTCCCTAGTGTTGAGATTTATTTTTTGTTGAGAACTATTTCATATTGGGGATCTAGGATCTGCAAAATACTTCAACAACACTATCTCAGTTGACACCACTTGCTAGTTCATAGTACACAAGAGCGGGCCTAATGATGGCGTAATCTATGCAAAACATAGCAAGATTAGTTATTACACGTGTTGTTTGGCCTTGTTTAGTACGTATTATACAAATTAATACACTAGAATGAGCGTTTTGCAAGTATATACTTCATCCGTCCTATAGTAATTTTTAAATAATTTCAAAGGATAAAAAAAACTTATTTGTCTCATCAAGGCCTGTGGATGTGGTCTTAGGACTAGTTTACATATATTGTTATATTTGAGATAAAATTTTAACTCTAGAAGTTAGAAATAAAGGGAGTACTAAATTATATTCACCACATAAGTTTGTGTATGGTCCACCGTACATGCAATGTAAACGAGCTAAAAATTTTACTGGTACATGTTACAATATTTTTTTTATTTATTTTGGCGTCAGTTTCAAAATATTTATCTATTAAGGAGATTATTGCAAGTTTTCACTCCATGATCCTATAACTAAATGCTTTGAAAGAGGTAAAACAGTTCTATAATTATACTAGGTTAATTACATGAACATATCTTCTTCTAGTACTCCTAGCACTTAGGAGGACAGCGTATCTCTTATATTAAAGGGGGAAGTATACTCTTATGTAACAAAGTACACAGGTTAATTTTTTTAGGGAAAGTACACAGGTTAATTTGATACGGTTAATTTGTACAGGAATCTAAATATACGGGTGTAATATCGATGTACTGCTAGGGATAAATACAACACGTAACCAAATCACCTCGCATATCTATCGACATTGATGGGCCTAGCTAATATGATGTACTTATGATGCTATCATGGCATCATTAGAGCTAGCACGGAAGCTTCCATTATGTCACAGTTAGCAGTTTTGTCGGCTATCTGCAGCCTATTAAAATTGTCCATTATATTGTCCTTGCATATTATTAGTTAACAATCGTATCTACTTGTGTAGTCATAAGCCATACTAGAATGTACTAGTAATAGATTGTATATACATGATGTAGTACAACGACTAACTATACATGACCATAGTTTTGAAAATGAATTATTGACTGGTTTAATTTGTCCCAAAACTGGCATGCTGGTGGGTTAGAGGATTTGTATTTGAAATTGCAATGACCAAAATCTGGTGAAAATGCAAATGTCTTCAGATCTTCAGATGAACCGATGAAACCATTACTTACATTTCCATTACCAAATAGAGATGAGTTACCCGTACTCGGTGATATCAGAGGTAACCAAATAGTCACAGACAAAAAAACAGCAAAAATCAATCAAATTTTACCAAAAAAATATCATTTATAATTTTTTTTAACTCCGTTAATACACCGAGCTATCTCCTTTGCTTGTTTGAAACAAAATTTTGGAAGAGCTTATTTGCCGTACGCGAAACGATAAATATCATTATTACATAATTAGTTAAATATTAATTATTATGAAAAATGGATTTATTTATTTTTTTAATAAACTTTTATATAAACATTTTTATACGAAATAGGCTAGACCACGAGCCCTTTAAAACCCAGCCTAAGCCAGGTTATCGCTATACCCGTGGGTTAACAGTAAGGGAAGCCCTACACCAATACTCTCTGATAAGCAAGTAACAAGCAGCATATTTCAGAGCGGTCAAAATCGTCAGATCGAGGCAAACTGAACAACATAAGTTAAATTGGGAGCATCTGGCCGTACACGTGGGGCCTTGATTTGCCGTTGATTCGATCAGCGGGCCCTCCATTACCTTGGAAGAGAGCACACATGGCTGTTTTTTTTAAGGGTTAGAGGGTAGAAGATAAAATATTGTTTTATTTTTGTGATATTTATTTAATGGTATAAATGATGAAACTAACTATTATAAATTTAAAAATATGAGACGAGAAACTTTTATATAAAAACTTTTTTAAAAAACATTAAGTATACTTAAAAAGCAAGAAAAAAATCTCGCATCAATAAGCGAAATCCAACGCAGCCATAGTCCAATGCAATTTGCAAGCCATGCAACAAGCAGCCAAGCACAATCAAAGATCGCTACTGCACTGCATGGCCTCGTCCTCGTCCTCCGATGCGAGTTGTTAGGACAGCGACTGCGAAAGCGTCTTGCTGTCTCTCTCTCTCCTCCATGCAGCTGCAGAGAGAAGAACATGAAACAGTAGACATGGACGAGAAGCGGAATTGAAGCATATTCCGAGTGAAATTTTAAATGATTCTTGAGAATTTAAATTTGAAACAATAAATTTGATTAAGAATTTATTGAAATTTGGCGAAAACCATCGTACCACTAAGGGCCAGGATCCAACGCTAAATAACAAAGATAAAGACCATCTTTGATTTGTAGGAAAATATAGAAAATTTAAAAGGTTTCAATCCTATAGAAAAAAATTCTATAAAGACATTTGAAACAAAGGATTAAATCATATCTTTTCCTTTAAAATTTATATATAATAAATAATACTATAGATATTTTGTAGGAAAGTTAATAAGAGCTTCAACCATTTAAAAATTTTCCTTTAAGTCTATCTCTTTTATCTTATTTCTATAATTTTTTTGCCTAATCAAACAACCATTTATGTATTTTTTCTTATGTTTTGCACTTAAATTTCTATCAAAATCTTATATTTTTTCTATTTATCTGTTTTTTTAATTGAACGTTTCATTGAAGCCCTAGCCCTGTATGCACCCTCTATCATGTAGGGCGAGAGGTGAGAAGCTACCGATGCTCATCTCCCAATTCCATGGCATGCTGGCAAAGGAATTCTGAAAACTAAAAGCCACGCCATGTAGTAAATGCATATTTATGTTTTGGAGCTGATCGATCTTGTTCTTTATTAGCCACCCACACATATTAAAGAACTGAAACATCTTGCAACAAATACAATGCTGTTTATCTTTGGGTCCAGTACTGTACTCTGGATGCCTACTAGATTCGATATGCTGACAGTACATTTTTCTCACAACACAGCAGCTTTAGTTAAGTACCTTAATTTGATACCTATGATTTGCTGTAATTTGATACTTAATTTCACGTGCTATTCGTTAGTACTAATTAAGTATAATTAAGGTAGTGTACCATGTGTTCATGAAGTGGCAAGCTGTAAAAATAAGTATGCTGACTGAGCAGAGCTGCTGCTTTGCCTTTTTTCCTTTCTGTTTTTGCTCCCTTTGTTTTTCCAGATTTTGCTTTGCCCTTTATCTGTGGAGAGTGATGGCTGACCTTCTGTTATGTGCTCCTTTAGCTAGCTAGGGTCCTTCAGTCCTTGCATAAAATTAGTTAGGATTTTGGAAGAAGGAAAAAATAAAAATGGCTGATGATCCCTTAATCCCTGGGATTCTTTTTCTAGTAGAATTATTTTTTTCCAGCAGGTTGAGGTTCCCCTGTCTTGGTTGTTCAGTGTTGAATTTCTGGTTCGACTGTTTTTGGCCTGCCTTGCCTGTCTATTCTTGCCAAAATTGTTTTCTTTTACATGTTGCCAAAATGATTAATTTTAGATGACATTTTGGTTTGAGCAATTTTGGCATAACAAAGTAGTACAACTTTGGTATATACCAATTCTTATTCTTTTCTGATTAATTAAGATATATATTTTATCTGTTAGCATATTTTTTAAACGGTTAAACGATATATTTTATACTAAAACGAGTTCTTATAAAATATTAAGTAAATTTATTTTTAAGTTTATAATAATTAAAACTCAATTAGACTTTATGACTTTCTTGTTTTACCTACGATATTCTTTATCTTAATTAAAAATGAATATGACCTAAGCATTGATAAACTATCTCCCAGTTGTACTCCTACATAATCATCAAAGCTATAGCACATTAGGATTCATCAGAAAGATATCATCAGCTGGGGAGAATCTCCACTAGTCGTAATTAATAAACAAGATATTGTAGATTACCTTGTGGAGCTCATCATAATCGTCATGCATGAGACGGTACCGCGCGGCCCTAATTGAGAACCCCCCATCTGTTTGGCAATCTCATCGCATAATCAATTGTATAATAATAAATAAATCAACAAACGAACAGTAATCTCCAGAAAAAGAAGTCGCACATGAGAATCGTCATGCCTCCAAAATTTCTTCTCCTCCACACAGCTAGATATTTTCTCTATTCATATATATATATATATATATATATATATATTTTAAGACTGTGTCAAGTCAAATATTTTTAACGTTGACTATTAATAGCACAAAACCATAAAGATTAATGATATAAGAATGGTTTCACTAAATTTATAGTGAAACACTATCATAATTTACAACCATTTTTACTTAAAACAATTTATCTTTATAAATATTGTTGGTCAAAGTGTATTAAATACTGTGTCTACGTTATAAAATACATAAATATATATTTATGGACGGAAGTAGCAAGGTCTATGAGAAGAATTAAGTATCTAGCTGAGCATCATTGTTCATAAAAGTGCAAGAGGACAAGCCATTCCTTGGGCAATCACTCTCGTCGTCTTGCCCAACTGCTCTGTGCTCTCTATCCGCAGGCCCCCTGTCAAATTCTGAAACAGTCATTCGATCTCGCCAAAACGCCATCGTTCACCCTACCTAATGCTAATTCTAGTTTGCATCACGTAAGAGCTTTGCCAATTATATAAGATAAACTAGAGAAGAAAGTTTGTCAAATGCTAGGATCATGTGCATGGGCCTCCTCTGATCTGCATGGTCGGCCTCTTTTAGAGCTAGCTAGCTTAGGTTTTATTAGGTTGATGTTGTGGAGGAGAATAAGTGGTGTGCCCTTGTGATCTTATATAGTTTTTCAGCATATTCCAAATCCTGGGCGGCAAGCTTGCTGGTTCTGTTAGATGACCAAGAATCAACCTTTTTCCTTCAAAGAATCTTTGTAGAAATAACCAAAAGACAATGTATGTTCAGTATTCAGTTGTTTATTTAAATTTGCATCTGACAGAGCTCTGCTCATTTGAATGATACGTGTTACTCTAGCGTATTCTTAGAAGAAAAAAAATCCGCATTTAAAGAAAAACAAGGAACTGAGCACATTTTTTGGATTAGTAATGTTTTATGTACTTAAAAAATTCTTTAATAAACTTTTACTAACAAAGATCTCAACCGTTGGATTTAATTAGTGGGTAGTTATGAAAATTCAAGATTCAATCATAATTTGCCACATCAGTTTTTGCAAGATGTTTTAAACCAATTTTTTGTATGTGCGTCATTTTCCTTTTTGATATGCCTGAAATTAAACTCGAAAAATTATATACTTCTTCTAAATTTACTCCAGGTTCTTTTTATTCTGATGAGCAAAATGGAATCAAGAAAAATTGTGAAGCAAATATTACATCTTGTAAGAAAACATTCCTTGCAGTACAAGATGCGTTTTTTTCCTGGTGGAGTAACCCAGTTTTCCAGGTAAGTACAAGTACTACAACTAGTAGACTAATAAAAAGAACAACAGAGCCAATCCTTTTTCTGTCATCTTCTTCAGTTTCTTAAGACAGCTGTTGATGAGTGCTGGAGTCTGGAGTCAGCAGTCACCACCATTTGAGTGTGAACAGATTTGAAAAGCCAACTGTTCATGAGCTTGAAACTGAAGAGAGAGAGAGAGAGAAAAAAAAGCAAACTGTTTGAGGAGTGCATAAAACTGAAGAGAAAAAAAATCCACCCATTTCTTTTGTCGGTCGGTGGTGGTGGCGATAGCATTAGCACCGCCGTCTCAGATTTTTCGACGAACTTTAAACTGGATTTGACGCCAAAAAAAAAAACATCATTGGCTTGGTTCCATGCAGGTGCTCCTAGCAATAGCAATACTATAGCAAGTCAAGGAGAAGCCATGACCCTGATCAATCCAAAAGGAGAGCTACTGTGCATTGCAGTAGTACATTCGTACAACTCATGTCCATGGCCAGCATTGTCATGGCCCCCCTCGCAAGCCAAGCCATCACCTTCCTTCACAAGCCACACCTCACTCTCTCTTACTACAACCAACTCAGCAAGCAACCATGACACACACAGCTAGACAGAGATATTAGCTTTAAACATATTATTCACTATATTATTATCACGGATTTCTTACTTGAGCGTAGAGATTAATACAAATATTTTAGAAAAAAATAACTTGGAACAAGTGATAAGATAATTTTCTTTTAAAAAACTGTATTTTAAAGAAAATTTAAATGAATAATTTATGATAATAAGAGAGGTTAAGAGAGGTTGATTGGGATGGTGTAGATTCTACTGCTGTGGTATGAAGAGAACATGAAAACAGTAAAAAAAATTGTGTGTGTCCCCGTTTGGGGAGGTGAGAGTGAATGGTGGTATGATAATGGATGAGATATATGGATAGATATGCATATATATACAGATTTCCCTCCAAAGTAGGGAGAAGCAAAGCATCTCATTCCCCACCCCTGCCCTGCCTGCCCCAGTGCCCCTGCTTCTTCTTCTTGTTACCTTTAATTCTCTCCCCTTCCGTTGCTTTCCCTGTTGCGTGCAAGCATCTCTCCTCGTCTTCCTCCTCTCCGGTTGCTTGCTTGCCTCGATTCATGCATGCCCTCCTCCTCACATTCACCACGCTGTTTCTGCTGCTAGCTGCTCGTTTGTCTGACGTGTGTGAGAGAGAGGATCAGCGAGAGTGTGAGATCGAGGCCGAAGAAGATGGATGGATAGCTTGTGACTCAAAGTTGGCATCTTTCTTTGGCTTAGCCCACAGCTTGGACTTGGAGCCCACTGTTTCTTCCCCGCCTCGCCTTGCCCGCATTCCTTCCTTGCCTCCCCTCCCCTCCTCGCCATCCGTGTGAGCCTCTGCCGTTGGTTGGTTGCAAGAACGCCACCCGCGTTGCCTCCCATTGCTTCTTGCTGTCTGCAAGAAGCCTCTGCTCCTGTGCATTGATCGGTCGAGCACATGTTGTACGGCTCGCCGGCGTCGGCGGAGGCGGCGGAGATGAGGTTCACGACGGGGGGGTCGTCGACGCGGTCGTGGGAGCCGACGGTGACGGAGGACACGTCGGACCTGCACTACTGGATGCAGTGGCGGGTGGCTGTGTGCGCGCTCTCCGTGCTGGCGTGCATGGCCATCGCGGCGTGCCTCATATGGCGCCACGAGGGCCCCGGCGCCGACCGCCGGCCGGGCGGCGCGGCGGCCGCCGGTGGGAATAAGGAGCGGCGGCGGCCCGGGGTGCTCTACGACGACGAGGTGTGGCGGCCCTGCCTCCGGGACATCCACCCGGCGTGGCTACTCGGCTACAGGCTCATCTCCTTCTTCGTCCTCTTCAGTTTGCTCATCGTCATTGTCATCTCCGACGGCGGCACCATCTTCTACTATTACACTCAGTAAGTCACTTCATTTCATTTTCACAGCTCCTTGTTTACTTCTTTCTTATCTGTTCATGCCCCCTAAAAACATGTCATTTTTACCTTAGAAGATCGTGTTCTTGATGCAAAGTTTGGTGATAATTTTTTTCCTTTTTCTTTTGTTAAAAAGCAAGGAAATGACATTGATTTAGTTTTTTCATGGTGTGCTCAAGTGCTTCAACTAGGAGGAATGTACTGTGGTCAAGAAGTTTGGCATTTGTTCCCCTTTGGTGTAATTTATATTTTTTAGGGAATAAAGGGTGCTTTCCCATGAAGCAACTGGCTTTCTGAACATGCATATAAAGAATTAATGAAAACTGTCAGGCAAATTCCTGGCATTTCCTGTTAAAAATACTATGCACAATTGATGGCTAAAAACGGTTTGCCTGTTAACTTAGACAGCAAGCGACGCGCCTGACCAGTTTGGTTTTATTGTTCATGGGTACCAAGATTTGTACTAGCACATCTCTGAAACTGTTTTTATATGTGACACATTACCTCAATTTAATAATTGCAAAGGACCTCACATGTTATCTGGAGCACATTTAAAAATGCAGTCTTTTGTGCAGTATGCAGTACAGTGTATTCTGCGTTGTTACCTGTATGGTCAGTAGTTTTTCTTAGTGCTTTTGATTAATGGAAAGGACAACACTAAGAACACCCAACGTGAGAAGAAAAGACCACACAGGTAACAATGCACTAAGAAAAACTACTGCACTGTACTGCATACAGGTAACAACGCAGAATTTCAGTAGCTGACACTGAACTGCATACTGCACAAAAGACAACCTTTTTGATTAACAAGGCCACACAGGTAGCTACCTGGTCTTATATGACTTCCTGTTGCATTAAACATTTCTCACATTGAGTTAATCAAATACTGCCTTTTTGATAATATATGTGGCCTTTTTGTTGCAAATTTCTGGTGTTATCATATTTCTCAATAAACAAAGTAGTGTATCTGGTTGAAAAATCAAATATCGTTACAAGGATCTGCTAGTTGTTGGTGTTTTGTCACCCTGCTCCCAGAAGTAGCATTTGTCACCAGCCTTCTTCCTTTAATAAGTGGCCGTTGAACTGTCTATAATGCAGGTGGACCTTCATTCTGGTGACGATTTACTTCGGGGTAGGTCCCTTCCCTTCCTCTTTCTACAACAAAATAGTTTGTCTCTGCACTGAATTCATGAACTCAATGATTCATGTCGATTATCTTTACATCAACACATCTGAAGAAAAGATTGTTTTGTGAAATGTTCAGCTCGGCACGGTGTTGTCCATCTACGGATGCAGCAAGTTTGCTGATGAGAATGTTGCCACTGCAAGAGCAGACATGGAGCTCGGCTCGTACGTTGCTTATGGAGCTGGTAGTAAACCAAATTTGAATGAGGAAGATGACACAAGAGAGATTGCTGGATTCTGGGGTTACCTGCTCCAGATCATCTACCAGGTAAAGAGGGATTCCATGCAGCCATGAGCTTAGAATAACCATCCACTTGTGAGCCTTTTTCTGATTTGTTATTGAAGGGAGTCATCTTCACTGACATTTGCATCCCTGGAGAGGGGGTCTGATCTCATTATGCTTTTTATATGCAGTTATTGCACTAACAACTAAAGTACGTTTGTGGTGTGCTCTGATGAATTGGATTCCGTTTCTAAAGATTAGATGTGCCCACATACTAGCATCTTTGTCTGGTCACATCTCAATGGCTTCTGGTTAGCTGCCTAAATGAGCCATCTTGACATCTTGTTGGTCCTATCTAAATATTCAGATGATCACTGCAAATCTCATATTTCCTTGTACCTGAAGGGCTGAATCAGCTTTAAACTGCTTTGCGAAATGTAGGGCCGACTCTTTTAGTAGTGGCATCAAGAATAAAGACAACATGTTTCCTTTGTGTTGATTTGCTAGGCCTAATTGTACCCAAATGGTGACTGAATACCTGCCTAGGCTGAAATAGGACAGAATGGAACTCTTGTTCTGCTTTGTGATAAGAATTACCAGATAGTTCTACAGATGATAGTTTAAGAGCTATATCTCCATCTGTGTTGGGCTACTGTGTACACTTTACCACCAAAATTTTGTAATGTACCGCACTTTTTTTTAGAGATAGGAATGGATGTATCCATTAATTTATAATCTTTGTGAATGTCCTTTTAAGGATCTTGCATAGCTTTGATTTATTCTCTTTAGCTCTTGTTGTCAAAATTTACAGAAAACTGAGTAATTTATGTAAGTTTTACAGTTTACTTGCCACTGAACCAGTATCTGACCTTTTATCTGCCATGACAGACAAATGCAGGCGCAGTGATGCTTACAGATTGTGTGTTTTGGTTCATCATCTTCCCATTCCTTACAGTCAAAGATTACAATCTAAATTTTGTAAGTATTACATGCTTCAGGCCATTCCTACCTGCCTTATCATATTTTTGACCAATGCAATGCTACAAGTTCAGTTATTATCTTTCGACAGTTGTTGATAGGAATGCACTCGGTAAATGCCGTTTTCTTGCTTGGTGAGACTGCCTTGAATAGCCTGGTAAGTGGATAACTACTTATCTCGATCAGTCAAGTAATTTTATGAATGAATTCTTAATTTTACATTTTACATTTACCCACTGAATTCAACATTTTTGCAGAGCTTCCCTTGGTTCCGGGTCGCATATTTCTTCCTCTGGACTGCTCTCTATGTCATTTTTCAATGGATTCTCCATGCATCAACTCTACTTTGGTAACTTTTTTTTACTCCCATTCTCTCCAAATTACTAAACTATGGCTAAGGGTGAGTTCTTTTCTATTTGGACCGAATTAAATTGCTCATGTAAAATAAGATAAGTAATTAGAGTATGATTAATTACAGTTTTGTAAAAAAAGCTATAGAAAAGTTATTTTAAGAAATCAAATAAATATATTTTTAAGTTTAAAATAAATAATATATAATTAATTATGTACTAATGATTTATGTTGTTCTGCGTAAACAACTTCATTTAGCCCAAACTACTCTAAAGAACTCGCCCTAATAGTAGTACTTGCATCTTTCTGTTACTGATCACCATATTTCACATCTATTTGTCAGGTGGCCATACCCATTTCTGGACGTTGCAGCTAATTTATCTCCTGTGTGGTAATGCCATGTGAAGATTATGAACTGAATTCATCATGACTATCACAACTCAAAACAGATTTTGAATGGATCTTCTTGCTTGCGCAGGTACTTCGCTGTCACGATCATGCAGTTACCCTGCTACACGGTCTTCAGACTGGTGATCAGACTGAAACACCACCTGCTCACAAGGTGGTTTCCAGATTCGGTTGTAAGAGGGTCATCTACACAAGGTGATCAGCCAGGCCGTCATGCATCATCTTCCTCCTCCTCCATTGCGAACAGTTTATACAGAAAACGGCAATGGTGAACATCACAAGAAAAGAATAATGGCAGCCTGGTGGTGGCATCGATCACCGACTCTATTCCTGTGCGAGATTCTCTTATTGCAGCAGGTGCAACTCTCCAAGCAAAAAGAAACAGGAGATGCACAGGCGTTTTACACCGCCGCCGTATAGTAGTCTGATAGATGTAAATTGAAGCTTACAGGTTCAGAGATTCAGAGTTTTTTTTTTGCTGTAATGAAATTTGAAATGAACAGAGAAACCAAAAAAAAAAAGAAAGAAGAAAGTGATGGGGTTATGTATAGCTTAACTCATTGACTGATTGGTCAAATGGAGGTGATATTTGTTAACCTTTTTCTTTTGTAGAGCTGATTAATTAATGGTCATTTGTATAGTGATTAATGCTAATGAGTAATGAATGGATGCAAATGTGTGATTGAGTTTTTAAAATTGAGCAGATGTAGCACTTATGTACACCTATGCAGAGATAAATACATGCATGGAGTGAAGGTAGGAACTTGAATGCCTGACAATGTGAACAAAAGCAGCGTCAGAGAGGAGGCCTCCACTTGAGAATTAGCCGCCGGTGAGGGCAGGGATGGCACCTCGACTAGATAGGTAAGGTCGCCGGAGAGTCGGAACTCCGGCTGCCGCCGGAAATAATAATGATCGATGCAAACTTGAAGAAATCGTCTAATTTCAGAGAGAGTTGTGATCGCCGGAGAGAACGGGGCGGCGGCGGGAGGAGCAGGAGCAGCGTCGCGTGGCCAAGCCACTCGGGGGAGTCAGCATTGCACGTGGCGGTCAAGCATTGGACGAGATTCTCCCAGTTGACTAGTCTACAACTAATACGGCCCGGCAGTACGGCACGTTCCGAAACCTCACCTTCCGCAACCGATTTATGGGCCTCAATTCTTTACTGGACCGGGCTGGTGAGGCCCACGCCAAGGGTGTTACCATAGAAAAAAAACTTAAAATCAACTCTAAAATTAAAATGATTTTGCTATAGATGTGTCCTGTGATTTTTTTTGTTTGAGATTATTCGATTTCTTGACCGTAGGATCATATCAAGATTCGTGCTAGGAAAACAGAGAAGAAGATGCGTGCACGCGCTAGGTGGAATTCAATCCCATGACGTCTGCTTGCCACGATAAGCTCGCAACCAGCAGATCAAGGAGGTGTTGTTGGGTTCTGTAGTCTAATAAAACTAAATTTGAAGTTATAACATAATTATTCATTGTAATTATACAATAGTTATAGCGTAAGTATAATGTAACCTAGAGTAGTTATGTTGGTAATATTTTTAATTTAAATTAGGAAATATATATAATGCAATATAATAATATAGTAAATAAACTATACAGTATATCTACTTATATATACTTGGAGCTCTCAAGTGTTAGAAACGTGATTAAAAAATTGACTAATTTTGGTTAGGACATGCATCGGGTGTTGTGTTTTTAATTAAGCTACTTATTGTTTTAATCTTGTTAATCATGTGGTTTAAAAATCTGCGTGATTTTCCATTAAAAATGTGTCGAGTGAGAAATAGCTAATCTCAATTTAAAATTCTAGTTTTGATTGTGGCTGATAAGTCAAAAGGCAAATTCTGGTGCTTAACATTAATATGCATCGGCTATAGACTGGCCGGCGCACCAACAGGCATGCTGATTTTCTAGCGTACTGTTAATACAGAATAAGGGGAGGGCCTTACTGAAAAAATGCCTCCACTCTATTCACCAGCTTGATCTTCACCGCATGATTCCCATCGAATGTAACGTGGAACAGCTTCAGAACGAGAGTCCCGAGCCACGTGTCGAACATATGGACAGAATACAGAATAAGGGGAGGGCCTTACTAAAAAAGTTCATCCGCTTTAGGGGTAGATAACGAGCCAACTCGCCATTTGAGGTGGTTACTGGCTCGTTAATTTGTATCAAATTTATAATTTAATAATGTATTGTATACTAACATAATATAAATACTAAAAACTCACAAAATATAAACAGTTTGGATGTTATTAACAGACTAAAACTAATTAAGCACTAATTAATAAGTAATAAGTATATAGAGATATAACCATCTAGTAGCGAGCAGACTAAAAGCATAGCTCAGTTTAACTCATTAGGATTTTAGGTTCGAGCTGATCCAAAGCCACGACCTTTAGGCTTTTTTTTTCACTCCTACCTGCTCCGTACACCCGACTTGATCTCCACCGCATAATCCCCATCAATGCGACTAGCCTTGGATTGCGACCAGCTTGATAATCTGTACGATAGTCTAAATTAAACGAGGATAAACTTTATTTGATTGGCATGCAAACGAACATTTCAGCGCGAAGATTCCTTGAATAGAGCTAAAAGATGTATATATAAGCCATGCGAAGATTCCCCGAAGCAGTTCAGACATCAGATATGTGAACTTGCGTAGTGCTTACTCCTCCAGATATGTCAATCTAGGTAGAAATAGATCAACAGAATGGAATTTTGGGAAAACTGTGACACTGAAGCAATGCTTCATATGGAACTGAACTGATCAGTAGCTCAGTGTTTCCAGGCTAATATCTGGGAAAAGCTTATCCAAGAATTCATGCGTCCAACGGCACATTAATTCCAAGCATTCAAGTCTCCAACTCCAACTCTTCATATATTTGAGGTTTCCATCCATTCAAGTATTACAACTGCAAGGAGTTCACATCAGTTAGCTAGTTTGTGCTTGTTTCTGAAGAAGAAGGCAATCAGTGGTGAGCTGATTTCATTCACGATCTATACCTGTTCATTCTGCAGAAGAATCGATCATTAAACTGACAATGTTTCTGTTCTTTGTGCAGGAAGAAGAATAAGAAGAATCACATCAATGGAGGTGAAGAAGGTTGCCGTGGTTGCTGTCTGCTGCATGGTCATCCTGCTGTTTTCAGGCCAGCAGGTATCTGCCATGTCCAAGATCTGCAGATGCTACCACGAATGCTTGCCTAACTGCGGCCTGCGGAATTCTCACTCCTTCTGCAAGGTATTCTGCGGCGGCTGCTGCGTCATTGATCCCACTCACAATTGTAATAGCACCGATGTAGCGTCGTCGTCGGCGGCGGCAACGATCGCCGGAGACGACTGCAGTACGATCTGCCTGAACTCCAGCGGCGAGGCAGCTACCAGCAACTGTAAGATGCACATTTCTGAAATTTTGCATGTCATCTTTAGCTTCCTGAATCCATGACAATCTTGCAAATTTGGTTGAAATACTAGTCTGAAATTTCCATCTGTTTGATTGATCATCATTGTGTTTGCATCACAAATATATATCGGTTTGTATTGCAGCCGGGCGAAACGATGCTGATGTTGCAGCTTTTCTGGATGACTGCAACAATTACCGGAGCAGATATGGCAAGCTCGTCAAGGAGGAACTGGTTCAGAGGAATTAAGTTGGCATCTTGTGATGATCAGTATCTGCTGCCAGCCCTGAATTGACTGTTAGTGAGAATGATCGACAACAACTAAGTATAACTACGATAATAATAAGAACAATAATGTGTCATGCTAGTGATGGAACCTCGATCGGGTGTCACACCTTCTCTGGACTCGATACGGAAGTACGTTTGCTGCAACCTACTTGCTGCTGTTCAATACAATGTTAATTATTTAGTTACAGTGCTCAAATCTTCTCGTATTCTCTGGGAGCAGTCTCATATTCTCTGCTAGCAATCATGTTCAGGAACTGAAGGATTGTCTCTAGATTATGTTGAAATATTGAATAGAGAAATTTTATATTTGAGAGGTACCATACTCCCAAAAATTTTAGTATAAAATTTTACATAAAAAATGTCTCAAGATAAGTTGGAGATTTATGTATTTTGCTATTTCAAATACCTAAACTTAAGTTGTGCTAATTTATTAATCCAACCCTTATCAATAATACCAACACGAGAAAGAAGCCAGGAAGCTTTTTTTTTATATAAAAAAACTCTTACTCCTCCATTCATTGCTTCAGCCAAGTGAATTGTTACTTCAGCCATGTGAATTCTCAATATTCCTTTTTATTTATGAATGTCATATCTTCTATAAATCCCAATAATTATATTCTTAGGTTGAGTTCTTAAGTAAGGTTGAGCTGAAAAATTCTCTCATTTACCATAAGCATGTTTTCCGAATTACAGACATTTCGTAAATAATTTTTTATATAGAAGTTTTTTTTAAAAAAATAAATCTATTTTTTAAAGTTTATAATAATTAATACTTAGTTAATCATTTGCTAATCACTTATTTCGTTTTAAGTGCTAAAAAAATCTAAGTCATACCACTCTCCCGAACGTAGCCCTAGCACGATGCGGCTACTCTGACTAGCTCATATGTCATGTCAAGGGGATGTGAGCCTCTGGCATGTATGTGAGCCCCACCTATCAAGGACTCGTATCTCTCTAAATTTATGTGAAGGAGCTGCTTCCTCCTTAGCATATTACCGGGAATCTCCTTACAATTACTCAAACAAACATAAAACGTATGCTTAGATATTCGTCCATAGGATACCGAGTTAGGCTTACTACTACTTATGTACCTATAACAGAGTTAGCCATGGCTCGCCGTCCGGCGAGAGCTGCGCCGTGCAAGGTTTCACTGTGACGAGGCTCTCCCGGTAAGAGACACCACAGCCGACCACTTGTGACACCATGAGAGTAACTCACCATCCTCGTCTTTGGTGTCTTACACGAAGACGCAGTGATCGCCCATGGTGACAAGCAGTACGCCGGAGTAAGGCTTCACCTCAGCGACGGAACAATACGCCGGCGGCAGCTCCACCCGGAGGCGGCGCACCCACCTCTCGCCGGCGGAGTCCTCGGCGGTCCAGACGCCGACGTATGGGTCGGCCGGCGACATCGCCGTCAGGGCGAGTATGCCGTCCATGTCGAGCAGGGGGCCTTCGTCGCCGCGGTGCACGCCGGGAGGCGGCGCCACCCGCCGTGAACGTCTCCGACACCGTGTGGAACGCCATCGGTTGGCTGCGATCGTCGGTTTCATGGTGGGGCCAGTACACGCTCTCGCCGACCGTCTTTCCGACTTCCACGCAGCAGAAGGTGGAGTACATCCTGCGTTGCTGGCTGGGGACGGGGCCGAGCCGCCATGCGTCGCCGGAGCCTGCAGAGAGGATGTAGTTGATACCCTTGCGGTAGCACAGCACCCGGTGCTAGCCGGACGGGCGGTGGAAGTAGAAGGCGGACGGACGGAGGTGGCTACAGCCGGAATCCGCGTCCACCGGCGGCAGATTGACCCGCCGCCGCGTCGCCGGGTTGCAGATGAGCATGCTCTCGGTGTCGATCTGTTCGAACAGCAGGAGGCCGTCGCAGGATCCACAGATGCTCACTTGCATGTGTCGTGGCAGCAATCGTCGGCAACCCGTGACGTCGTCTTCGCCGTCGTAGACGGCTGGGACGGCGGAGATTGGGACGGAGGTGACCGTATATACGTCACGGTTGGCCGGCTCCTTGTAACCGAGGAACTGCATCGGCCGGCGGCGGGAGTGGCCGGCGACGAAGTAGCGGCTGGTGGTGATGCGGCGCCAGCTCCGGCAGACGGCGCGGCAGCGGAGCACGGCCTTCGCCAGCAACCGCGGGAGGATCTCGGTCACCTCGTCGTCGTTCATCGTGCATCTCATGGACTTTTCTTTTGGTTGGTTAGAACACATACTCCTTCCGATTTCATAAGGATACGACCTACAAAAATTTTAATCACTAAATTTGATTACAATATATATATATATATATATATATATATGAAAAGTTAATAAATATATAGTTTTAAAAATATTTTTTAAGATTAATCTATACTAGCCAAATGCCCATACGTTATAATGACAAAGACTGTGTATGCGTTGCAATAGAAATGACTTAAAAAATGATAAATATTATAGTAGATGATTCTGTTTCAGTTTTGTCAATAGATGACATGAACGAGAAGTATGCTGCAAGAAGAAGATAAACTTCTGATGAGACATGAATGAGATGTATAGCGCAAGAAGACACGAATGAAATGTATAGCGCAAGAAGGCAGATGCATGTTAAGACTGGATCATAAGCTGCTCTAACCTAATTTCTATCAAGGGCAGACCCAACTAAAGTGAACTTGTGAACCCTAACACCCACATGCTTTGCAAATCAATTCAATCTCCTATATATAAAGTGTTCCCAAATATGTATTACACATTTCCAAAGTACCTATAGAACAATATCAATCAGCCAAATGGCAAAATGATCAGTAAAAAAACTCGTTTACATAGTAAGGCCTCTCAGTTTTGTATCACGGGAAATGAAGAACAAGCTGTAATTGCCTTAGTAATGCGAATTTCCGAATCATCTAACATCACATAATTTTATTTTATTGGTGTGAAATCAAAAGATAAAAAATTAATATATTAAAATCGGTAAAAATGGCTCTATATTAAAATTGAAACTGCATAATTGGTTTATTTTAAAATTATGATGATAAAATATGACGAGCATTATATGAACTGATTTAGATTGGAATAATATTTTTTATTATTATATTTTATTATTGAAATGAGCAACGTGGCTAGGGACGACGTGATAAGCAGGCCAGCGAAACGGCCCGACAGTGAATTGGGTTGGCAAACGTAGGTAGACTGACGGCGCCGAGGTAGACCAGCAGCGTGGGTGCGGAGGTGTCCCAGCACACATAGGTGCGGACGCACGTGAGGGCGCTGTGGCTGGCAGGCCTAGCGTCACCTCCTCTAATTATTCACCTCCTCTAATTATTTTTTAAGTAGAAGTCGACCAATCATGATCATTACAAGATGGCCTCCTAAATCCTGATTACTTCTCTTATTTGTATCCCTCCAGATTAGCAAGGTCACGTGTACAAACATATCGACCTCTGTCCACCATAGGCAGATCCGACAATGTTATCAGCTGCTTCAAATAGAATATATTTTTATCTGCCATTTTTGCACGTGATTCGACCGATTCTGGAGTTCTCCAGAAGTAAAATTCACGAACCTGACAAATTAGGAAAAACCCAGGCATCTAAAACTAAAACTAAATTATATAATTGTTAAGAATGGATCATAGTTATTTTGATCAGTAAAACTAATACACACAGATCTCAGAAAAGATTAAGCCCATACATATCTCTAAAAAAATCTAAAGAATGCAATGGAACAGCAACAGCCAGTAAGTACAGGGACAGCCGACAGCATCAATCTTATGATTTTCTAAGCCCGACGGTCCGTTTAACAACATGATCTCTAGTTTACGTTGGCAATAGCCATGTAATTCTCCTATATGGTGGTAGAGCTGCCCCAGCTAATTGCTATCAACACAAGAATTAGCCGAATAAAAACTAAATGGAACTGCAGTCGACAATATTGACACACCACATTGCAAACAATCAGATGGTGAGCACTTAGTTGAACGTGGGTTGCAGCTTGCAGTTTTCGTCATCTCCAAGTTAGTCGTATCTAAGCTAACCGAATCCACTTCATCAGCAATACAATTAAAAATCCATATATCATAATCAACTACTCAATGGTAAATCACAAGCTCAACAGAGTTTCCACAATGAAAATCCCAAGTAATAATTACAAGTAATCAACGTTTAGTCAAGCTATCATGCCTACAAACTCTTAAGCAGGTGTGGTGGCTCTAGTAGTAATGTGACGTTAGCAATATAGACAATAGAGTCCTCGGGATTCACTATAGCTTTCAAGAACCTATGGGTTTCTAAGAATCGGGACACGGAGGTGGTAGGAGGAGGAGCGGGGGCGGCGTTACTTGATAGAGGAGGAATGTGTTCCCTACCAACGGCCGCACGGTGGGACTATGGGAGAAAGGTAGATGCTCCTCATTGCTTAGCACTCATCCTACCGCTTGTCGCCATTGCCTTATCGGCTAGATCTGGTGGCCATAAATTTAAGGCCAATGGATCTAGCATTTACGCACTGGTGGCTATTGAATCCAGCTGAGAAAAGGAATTGAAAGTCTACACAAGGGGCCACAACATCGCCTTCCAATGGCGGCCCATAAGTGTTTGAAGAGACGTCCTTATGAAGAAGGTACAGTGAAGAGTGGTTATTGGCTGAGATTTAGGTTAGGCCTAGGTACTGGAGGCGAAGGGGAGGTAGAGAAAAGCATCAGTACGATGGGATGGAGGGAACTCACGAGGGAGGAGGATGGGCTGCAACTAGCGATGTCGCTGGGGGAGGAGGAGGTAGTCACCGTGGAGTGGAGGAAGGCCTTTCCCCTACCGCTCGCTTCCTCTTTGTTATCGTTGAGGCCACGAGTTTTCTAAGCACATGTGAGGTGGATGGCAAGGAGCAGTGCGCTCTAATAATTCAGGCAGAGATGATCTGACCATTGGATCTAACAGAAGAAGTTTCTGACTATTGCTTTTCATATTTTTTTCCTTTTGTTTTCTTTTCTTGAAAATTTCGATATGCTTGTACATAGTGATTGTTGTATTTGTATCAACTTGTTATTTGTGCTTTGTTCTATATATGGATGTCTGCCTAGTCTTGTTCTTCTTCTTGTTGTTAGGCATTCTGGCATAACATCCATATATAGGCAGACATCCATAAATACAATGCCTAGTCTTGTTTTTCTTCTTCTTGTTAGGCATTCTACAGGCTCAATCATTCTGGCATAACATGGCATTGTAGCCTGTAGAACAAGATACCACAGCAGACGCGTATCTGGTCACTCGATGAACCTATTGGGCATGAACAGAAGTAGTCACCCTAGTTGCAGTCAAAACTGAACGGGGATGCTTGTCAAGAAAACTGAGCGGGGGATTCACAGCGTAGTAGGTGCATCAACGATCTAAAGAACAAGGATACTTAGGCAAACCGCTAATGACAGCAAGGATACCAATCACAAACTGAACTCAAGACCGTAAATGCGGACGACCGAGAGATGTGAATTTTGCTAATAATGGAACAAAAATTCAACGCTAGCTGCTCGTTTTCACTTAACAATGGCTACTGTAATCCAAGCTGAATTCAATCCCTCAAGTCTCTAACTGCACAAGAACATGGCAACCTACAACAATCCAGAGAAAGCGATCCCAACCAGTAGGTGGCGCTCCTCCACCTCGAGTCGATGCAACGCTGCCATCTTCCTCTTGCTTCTCACCTTCCACCTCCACTCCATCCGACGCCCGTTCTCCGCTGCGACCAGCACCTCCATCACCCTCCGCCGTGCGCCTCGCCCCTCCCCATAGCGGCGGCGGCGGCGGCGGCTCCAAGTCTCCAACGCACCGTGTGACGAGGCCGTCGCGCGGACGGAGGAAGCCCGCAGCTGCCAACGACGCGAGGAGGCGATGAGGGCGACGGCCCAAGTACAGAAGTGGAGAGCAGCGGCTACATCCTGTGCTCGGTGCTTCCATTTGTGTTGATTTCAACTTCATCCATGTAGGGATTGTGCGTAAATCTGTTTGTGTTGGTTTTTGTTGATATGAATCTGAGGCTGATTTGGGAATTCTATGATATTTTTTGATGTGAAAAATAAATAGCTTAGTTAGTTCGGTCACGACCGAAGACCGACCCGAACTAACCGAAACAGATTCATCGTTCTTCATTTTTTTTTGCAATGTAATTCGGTTTCCATTTTCAGATGACCGAACTTTTCAAATGACCGAAGAGCCAAACCCAATAGCTCGGTTGACCGAGCGTAACCGCGCGGGACTCACGGACGATGTACGACAGAAGCATATCAAATTTATATTTTTTTAATGTAGGTAAAGATATAGTTGCCATATTTCTAAAGAAAATATTTTAAAATTTATTTATAGTTAAAGTTTTAAAAATTAAACCTTAATTTTGTCTAAAATAAAGAAAATATAGAGTATACACGTTGGTTGTAAATGCATGCATAATGTAAGTATATAAAAATTGTCTTTGCGTCCAAATATAATTGATACTCTCTCCATTTTTTAAATATTTTTTCACTGTTTGATTGATATTGTTATAACTTTAGTAACTACTTCCTCCATTTATATTATTTATATTATAAGTTACTTTAAATTTATCTTAAATCAAACATCTTCAAATTTAACCAAATTTATAAAGATATAAAAACATCTATAACAATTAGTTTCATAAAATCCATTAGAATATATTTTTATAGTATATTTATTTTATATTAAAAATATTAAAGAGATTTGACTTAAAATAAACCTTAAATTACTTATAATATGAATTATAAACGGAGGGAGTAATAATTTTTAAAGGGGTGTGGGTGACAGAAAACTCAGAAGATTTCAGTCACATCTGTCAATGGTACTGATAACCACGTTTTATTTTAAAAAAGAAACATACTATTGGGTAGTTGCTAATAGGCCAATTACATATAGTAGGCCAGTTACAGATTGCAAATGTGGATTGCAAAAAAGAACTTGGATCGGTTTTGTTATTTCACTTGCAACAGTTTTTGTTTTCCTTAGCTTTCCGTCCGTAGGATGTTGCGCCAAGATTCGTTCTGCCGGAACCCGTTCTGCTGCGTGGACGGCGGCTCGGCCCTGTCCCTGGCCACCCGCCGGAACGTCTACGACACCGTGTACAACGCCCTCAGCTGGATGCGGTCGTCGGTTTCACGGCGGGCCTAGAAAAAGAACATGTACGAACACAGTCAAATTTCTCAAAGTTTAATGGAGTAGCCACTTGAAAGGAGAAACAAACGTAAAGATCGCTTTCGAGCAGAATAAATCAAGTTGTTTATCTAGCCATGAAGTCTTAGGACGTGATTCTCTTAAGAGGTACAGCTTCGTTCATAACGCCCGTTATTTCTTTTTAACAAATCTAATTTCAAAATTTTTATTTATATTGACATTAAATCTTGTTTTTTACTTTCAAAACCATAAATCTCTAAATATTTCCGACGTCTATTTTTTTCAATTATAAAAAATTTTGAACGTACTAGCAAATAATTTTCTTCCTGTTTAAAAATTTTATTTTTTTTCGAACACCAACCACCGTACGGATATTTTCTTTCCTATTTAACATCATTTTAAACCATAATTAAATTCTCCTCCTCACCTGTACACGTGCGGGTCAGGTCGCTTGTCGTTTTTCTCGCCGAAATTTAATCACATGCGAAAAAAAAGACAAAGCCGAGATTCTCTTCTAGTCTCCTCTGTTCCATTTGTTCCATTCCTTGAAGCACAAGCACACGTTGTCCTATCCATAGCCTACAAAGCATGCATCTAGTTATCGTTTCACCCATGCAAATCTTATACTCATAAAGCCCCTCTCTTCTGCCAAACACACGAACAAGACTAGTAGGATAACCATTACATTCATGCTTCATCCATCATTTTAAACTCTCACATGAAGCTTCTTTGCCAAACCATCATTAGCTAGCACTAGCTCAACCATCATTTCCTCTCCACGTGAAGCTCTTACTCTAGTAGCACCTAAGGCAATGAGAAACCAGCTAAAGGAAGATAGCGGTGAAGCAAGTCAACATTGCATGCCATCGCGACGACTCCGGAATAACAATCGATTACATCACATGATTTGTGAAGTCACACGGAGACTCGTTGTCACGCTGTTGTTACGAGGCGGCAAAAATGGCTACAAAACCCAACCGTCTACCATTGATGGCTTCCATCATTCTCTGAACCACTTTACTTTGAACCACTTCGTTTTCTTTGATCCACTGCTTTTCTTCTAGAATGCCTTCTTCACATCGTCGAGCCCAGCTGATTACTCGAAACCACCGCCGCCACCAGAAAAGAGCCGTCGTCATCATTGTTACCTTAGTTTCTCTCTGTGACCAAAGGTAGCAGTTATCATTCCTCTCTTTCCCTTTCTATTCCCATTCTACTTTGCTAAAGACCACCCACCGAGCTACAACCACGCTTCCTAAACCTTTAGAGAGTCGTTGCCCACCACACAGGCCGGCTAGCCGGGCCATGCAAGCACTAGCCGAGTTCGTCTCCTGGCCTTATTGTGAGCGTCCAAGCCTCCTACCGCACCACTACCACAATCGTCGTTGCCCTCGGCTTTGGCCACTAGCCTAGTGGCGACTTGCTTCCTGAGCCACTCCCACGCCAAGTCGAGCCAGGCGCTATGCGTGTCCATCTCCGAGCGCTCACCGTTGCCTATCGCGCTGGCTGTTCCTAAAGCGCTACTGCCATCCTCACCGTATTGCGCCGCTCAACACGAGAATGAAGAAAATGAGGAGAGAGTGAACAAAGAGAAGAAAAAAAAATAGAGAAAAAGAAAAGAGAAAGAGAAAGCAAGTAGGACTCACGTGGGCCCTACCCTTTCTAGCCGACCCCGTGGACCTAGTCCACCGTAGTCCATGCTCTCCTTCTCACTGATGTTCAGCCCTACATGCTAGTCTAAGGAATATTCTCGAAAATATTTTTTTGATCCTTTTATTTTCTAGAAAATCCTTTAAACTTAAAAAATTCATATATTTTTATCCATAACTTCATTTGACTTCATTTAAGTCCCAATTTTTTTAAAAAAATTCTCCTCTACACAATGTCACTATTTTTTATGTGTTTTGTTATTTTTAATGGTACTTCATATAATATTTGTATTTCTCACATGTAAAGGTCACGACCGAAGTAGTGTTTATGTCGGATTTCGTCACACCAAGACCTACAGCACACTAGGGCAAGCCATTCTTTGAATATTTTGAGCCTATATTTATAATTTATTTTATTTATGAAATTGCATTGCTTAGGTTACATTTTAATTATGCTTGGACTAGGTTTATATGAAACCGATGAGTCTGAGTCACACTCTTATGTATGATATTGATGACTTCTATTCTTTCTAACTTCAGTAAATATTCACCGTTATCACCATCCATTGGATGCGATTATCAAAATAATTGCTTAGGCTGCTTATGATTATGATGTTGTGTGTGCAAAATTAAGACTTTCAAATTTTCCTTGAAAATCCGATGTGATGTTGGTATGTATGTAAAATAAAAAAAATGGTTTGTATTACCTGGATGGTGTGGAGTCATTGCATTCGTGGGTTGGCTAAAAATTATCATTAAGAACTGATTTATTTATAAAATTCATCCAAACATATTATAGTACGATCACACATATATTATGGGATACCTTGGCTAATTAATTAGCTATCACATAGAAATTTTATATGTCAATACGTGTTCCTCTAGCATCTTTTAAGGGGATTGAATAGGTGTAAGAGACATACCTAGTGTGTCTTGAGTAGATGAGGGCATAAGTCTTATCTAATATTCTATTTTATGATATTCGATCTAACTATGTGACATAAGTTATTCATCGGGTTGTTTTAGAAAAGTCTTATAGTGATCCCTCTTTTACTAACTATGTTTGATCAGCACGTGTTGTGTAGAGCGAGAAGTTCATGACATGTGAGTAAAACGTATAACCTCTATAGATATTAGCTAAATTGTTTAAACAACTGTAACTATGGATATAGATGAATATGATGTGTTTCTCATAGCGTAGTTTTATTTTTGCTAAAAATTGTAAACACGGTTGTTGGGATATAAACTATCTCTAGAGTACACCTGTGTGACAGACGGTCAACTTTCATGGTTAGGAATAGGTCTATGCAACCTAAGAGGTTACAGTGTCGAGATGGCAAAACTTATGCTATAAAAACTTACTAACTATGAGAAATAGTTATGAGATGATATTTGATTGTGTTAACTGCTAAAAAAACAAAAATGAGCTAATAAAAAAATATAAGAAAATATTGAATATTGCTATCACTCGTAATCATAGTGATAAGTTGTTGCAAATCAATTTATGAAATGGATCGAGATATGAGTCTCTTTCTAACAATTAAAATTTTGATTCACTGGTGTTTTACAAAATAACTCTTTTGAAAAAAAATGCTACTTTCGCAAATTAAAACCCTAGCCTTTCTTGCTAAGTCAAATTATGTCATCTTTCTCTCTGGTTTACTGAGTACGTAAAGTAATTACTCTTATTATATATATGTGTGTATGTACGCATGCATAGAGTTTGGAGAAAACGATGTCGACCCATCCGTTGAGGAGTTTTTCTAGGAGTAGCCGAGTTTGAAGACTTTGAGGGTTTCGAGTCTAATTCCTAAACCATGCCTACAGAATAAACTAATTGCTTAGATGTTATGCCTAGGGCATACTTGCTTAAGCTGTTTTTGGTTATTAGCTTTCGCTTAGTATCTATTGTTGTCTTTTCTTTCTATGTTGTGTTATTTATCTAGGGGTATATTTATAATGACAACTTATGTAAGGACTACTTTCAATAATGTAATAAAAGCCAATTATTTATGATTCTACTATTATTTTGTATGTACCATCCTATGTATCTTGAGATTGATACAGTGTTTATAGATAATTAAGTTGACCCTAGGCCTATGTTAGTCCGTCTTTTACGGCTAGTGGAGTTCAAGCCATCACACCATCCCCGTCAAACCCAACCTCCACCTTCACCACCCCATCTACCTTTTTATCATGTTTTGTTTTAGACAAAAAAAAGAACCTAGACATCAAGAAGACCATGAATTGCCAGGCCATTCTCCAAACCTTAGCAATTCTAGCCGATTAGCCTCATTTATCCTAGCGAAATGCATGGTCAATCCCGCCTTCACAACAAACAAATCCTCAACATTGTCCACCGCATTGTCCCCCCAGCAACTCTCTTTTTCTTCTCTACCCCCTCATAAGTTCATATTTGAAGCCACACTAGCCCTCCTTCCCCTTGTCATCCTCCTTCATCATCACACCCCTAGCCAAGGGTTTTCAAACATCTAGCCACACTTTGATTCGCAAATAGCTACCTACAGTTGACCCATCCTCCTCTGCATCCACCTCAATTGTCCTCCTAATCCTATCTCTAATCAAGTGACCCATCTCTGCATTCATCAACCCTAAGGATAGATCAAGCACACTTATCCACATCAGGATGTGAGAAAACTCAAGTTCTTTCAACCTCTTTAACTAATCAAAATCCACCACTACAAGCAGATCTCCACCAAACTCCCATAGATCCTCCATGATCGCACACTGTTTTCCACCCACCTAAAGGAAGGTGAAAAGGAACATATTTTCTCTCAATTCTTTGCATCTGATGCCAGCCCATAGGCACCACATCTTTCCCAATGTTAGAAACATCCCCACCACATGCCCTAATTTGCTAGAAAACAACTTCCTCACCGCCTAAGGGTCTTCCCATCCTCCCTTTTCTTTGAACTCCATGCTCCCTTCATTCTAGTCCACTCATCCTCGGCTAGCTTTAACCCTTTTAAGAAGCTTTCCAAACCAACTCTATTGACATCCTGCTCCTTCACCATGAGAATTAGACACAAGAATTGAGAGAGACACCAACTAAAGAAAAAACCAGCCGAAACCCTACAACTGGATCAGGTCTAACACTTCTAGATCCATACATGTAGAACGCTTGTTAAGAATTAGCGGGCTGGGCTTCTTTTATTATGTTTTCTAGGCTTCTTTTGTTATGTGGGCTAGGCTTATTATTATTATTATGGCTGGCCTTTTATTTAGTGTGGGGCTGTGGGCTGGGCTGTCATGTCTGATCTGTAAACCCTTCGACGGACGGTCCAGATCGACGCGCGGCCTGACTTCAAACGTCTTTTGCCTGCGCAACAACCGGAGAAACGCCTCACAACCGAAATGGCCGCCGCCTCCGCCGCCGTTGCCGTTGCCGTTGCCGGCGACCGCGCGCGCCGGCGGCAGTGGCGATACACGTGGGAGACCCTAGCGCACCTCCCCCTCCTACGCCTCTACCTCTTCCTCCCCGAGCTCCCCGCCGCCCCCGCCGAACACCTCCGCGCCGACCTCCGCCTCGACGACTCGCTCCTCCTCCTCTTCTTCTCTCTCGCCGGGGATCCCGTCGCCCTCAGGGTCCCCGTCCCGAGGGTGCTCGTCGACCCCTCTACCCCACCCGAGTGCCGCGCCGCGGGGGACCATGTCGAGGTTCGCCTCGCGCTCGTCCTCCCCGTCGACCACCCCGTCGTCGCCGCTGCCTTCCCCCTGCCCCCCGGCGCGGAGCCGGTCGCGCCTCTCTCGCTGCGCGATGGTGGGCTACTCCTGACTTGCTGTCCATGTGAAACTAGGCGGGGTTTATTAGCTTTCTGGTTGATTCCTGGCCAATCGCTTTAGTCACTCCAGATTGTCGTATACCTCTGGCATTTTAATACTACTTAAAATCTAAGTCGATTTGCAATTTCAAATGCTAGTAAAATGTTACTGCATTATCTTCATGTAATTTCCCCTTTTGGATGTAATTTATATTACATTTATGATTCATTTTCGTGGATGAACAGATATAAAGAGTCTATCTTCTGGAGATGTTCACTTGTATTGCAAAGCTTGCTCAGAGAGATTGACAAAACAGCCACTAAGGTATATCATAACAGACTTTGAGTTGTGACTGTTAGTTGTTTCGCACTTTGCCCTGTCTAATGGTCTGTTTATGCACCGCACAGTTATTTCTTTACCAATGAAAAGATATGTGCAAATTTGAAATTGCTTACTGCTTAAATCATATGTCTGATACTCTGGGGTTCACATTTAGTAGCAATGAAACCATCGCATGCCATCTTCTTTTTGTTATGTAAGAATCATTACCCATGAGGAGTCAATTTGCACGTGTCTTAAATCAGGTCTTTGCATAAGTTGGAAATGGGTGTCCATTGGCGCACTGTATAAGATGGCAGTTTCTTCTTATCAAGATAAACAATTTGTCATTGTTCATGTCCTCCTATGCAACCTATTCTGTTCACATGTTTTGTGCAAATAACTTCAAATGTCTTGGACTTCCATATTATCACCTTTGGAATCTTCCTTGGGGGGATGACCTCTCTGCTTGATCATAGAGGTTTCAGGTTTACAAAACTATGATAAAATGTTTCGACCTCTACAGAAGCAGCAATCTTAGGTTATTCAACTTGTGTCCTGACTGAGGAACAGTATTGACAAGTGGGAAAAGGAAAGAATTTGTCCTTTGGTTGTTTATTTGTTCTCTTCCGGTTCTCAGTTCAAAGAGATATAATTCAGTCACTAGATGCTGTTTTTTTAATTCCTAAAATGTCATGCATTCTACAATCAGTTTGCTGCTATCTGATTGCCTCCAAGAGTCCCACTAAAGCAGTATTTCACTAAGTGGTAAGAAATTCTTACTGCAAGCAAGCATGTTAGGCTATTTCTCAGGTTTTGGTCACTTGCAAGCTAGAGTTTAAGCTTTTGATCGTGTTTTACAATTAGTTCCTAGACTAGACTTAAAAAACTAGGGAAAACTTATGTGCCAAAGTTCATATAGGGGAATTCTTTTTTGATATTATCTTCATGGTGATTTGTAACACTCTAAAATCTACATGCATATGTTCAGGAACATTGAGGAAATGCCATCGTTAAACTGGGAAGATGTGGCTGACAATTGGTTTGGTGGATGTTGCACCTCATTTGGAGGTGTAAGCGAAAAGCTTGTATCACAGTATATCAATGCATATGGGCGTCTAGAGGGAACAAGTCTACTAAATGCTACCTCCATTAGTATAGAAAAGGATTATCTTGAGAAGGATTTAGTGTCCGGGTTAGTTAGTTCAGTGCCCAGTAACGATTGTGTTGTTCTGCAGGAAGCTATATCTGATGTTCATGTAGGAAAAGATCATACCACTGAGAACATGGAATTTAATAGTTCAGAAGAGAAAGCATATTATGAAAAGCAGATTGGTTCTAATCATGTGCAATCACCTGTTGTTCCTGAAGAGGGTCCTTGTGTCAGTAATGCTGAAAAAGACAGAGACACTCTGTGCACTGATCAATCTGGTATCGCCGAAGTGAACTCCAAGAAGTGTAAAAATGATTCTTGTGCCGAGGACATAGAGGAACCTACCAAAGAGGCTGATTTGTTGCTTGTTGATCCATGCAATTGCTGTTGTGATGGTGGAAACAGCAGAAAATCTAAAGACAATCCTTCGAACATGCCCTCTGGGAACCTGGAAATGCAGACTAAATTGGGCACCCAAAGAGATTACAAATTAACAAAAAGTATATCTCTTGGTTGTAGCTTCATTGTGAAAGCATCTAACCTTCTGAATGATGTTGACTGGCTTGAACTTCTATGTGCTCATTGCTCATCACCTATTGGCTCATACCCTTCACAACGTTTACATGCTCCAGTAGATGGCCGTGTACGATTATTTAAATGCTATACATCCGCAGACCTTCATGTTGGGGGACCTCGTGATGTGTTCAGGTCAGTATCTGCACTTCTCATTGAATAATTGGTATGCCCCTCAAAGGTAAAAAGGGAAGGGGAATCAGTTCATTTGTATAGCTAGGCAGCTAAAGTTTGATGGTCCTTGCTAGTAAACTGATTTCATCACTGATCATAAACATGCATTATCTTTATGCAGGGGGCATACACTAGAAAGACTTTTTGTTAATTTGTTGCTTGAAGTTGCAGAAGATGAAATATCTTTTCGTACACTGGTCAGAGATTTGAAAACCAAAATGCCCATCCTTCAAGTAGTCCTCCTTAGTTCAAATGCGTGGCTGTTTTCTGGCTACTGCTATGAAAATGATATGGATGGTTTACACGGGGCAGCACATCTGAAGCCTGCTGTTAAGGTCTTGTATTCTAATTGCAGTAATGCTTTGGAAGAAGAGTTAAGGTATGTGGTATGCTTACACAGCTAACCTAAACTTGTTATGCTTTTCTCCACCTTTTATCCATATTAAAAGTGTTTTGGGTGTTTGCCTTTCTTGTGCTAAATTTGTAAAGATATATTGAAGTGTGCATTCTTAATTCAATTGTACACACAAAGTGGAACAAAAAAAATTCTGAAAAATAATTGAAGGGATACACTACCCCTGGCCTTTTTTTTTGAGGCAATGCTTTTGTTGATGGGAACTAAGCTGATGGCACACGTCATACTTTGTCTAAAACATAGTTCAATATCAACTTTCGCCAGCTTCATTGGCAACTGTTGCACTTGTGTTGTGTGCAAAAGAGTATAATTGTTTATTTGCTCTTTTGCTATTATACTCTTTTGCTGCCACCATTTTGATCTTCTGCCTTTTCCAATATGCAGGATGGTAGAGGAGTGGTCATCCAAATATAGGGCTGAAGAGTTGTACATGATGAGGCGCCAAATAGATGAACTTATTCGAAGCCTCAGCTCAGCTAGGGATAAATTTCCACTTTCTTGCTCTTCTCTACAGGGAATGTTCCTCTCATCCCTAGAGCGTTGACTTGAAAATGAGATAAACTCAGATCATGTTCTCATGCCCTAATACCTGTCTATACACAGTTTATTGTTCTTTCAATGAACTCATTGACCATCTCATAGGTAAACTGGAAGACATTGGGCTTGTCTTGTGCTGTCAAAAGACAGTGGCATCAAAATGGAGTAACAGAACATAATAATGGTGGATCCAGCTACAAGTGAGTTCTGGTTCAGTATACTTCGGGTAGTAGGCGGTTCAGCCATCTGGTTATCGACTTCATACAGTATTTGGCATCTTGCTGTATCTCTGAAGGATTAAGTGATCCTGCTTGCAGTCTGTATTCTGACATATGTCTAGATTTTCTCCCTTAATGAAGCTAATTTTGATTCTTCCAATTGCATTTGTGGAGTGTTCTCTAAGTGATGCGTTATGTTTGTTCAGCTCTGATAGTCTGATGGGAGAAAAGAATTCTGATAGCCGTGCTCCTTATATTCACATTGGTTTAACTTATGGACAATACTGCAATAGTGGTAGCGCCTGAACACATTCATCTGATAATACTGGACCAACTAATTTGCACGCACTTATGAATAGCTTGGACTATATAATAGTAATATAGCTACGGGAATGAGTTGTTGAATCTTTCATTGGTACAAAGGTACAACCCATGGTTCCCCATGAACTTCGGTAGGAGTACTATCCTAGCCTGCTGTAGCACACCAAAATCAACACCCTTAGATTCATTTACCCATGATGATCCTCATAATGCGTGTGTCATGTTCTTTAGTTGAAGGAACAATACTTTCGTTAAATCAACACCCTTAGTCTGCATTTGACTCTAATATCCACATAAAAACAATACTTTCGTTAAATTATATCTACCAACTATTCTGCAGAAATAGTGCATCATTTGTTATACATCAATCAGATGGTATCTTTCTGTTATACTTCAAACACCTTTTCTTGATGCATTCCATCATTGCATGCATCAATGAGGTGACTGTACGTGTGAACCTGCATTTTGTACCACAAGTATTCTGCAATTCACTCTCATGGATCTGAACGTGTGTACTAGGGATACGGCCATGTTGTGTCCACGTCACTGTGCACATGTTTACACAGTAGACCTCTTTCCAAAACCATGACAGTGCCACGGAAAGGGCTCATGATTTATCTAGTGTTGTTACACAAATGGTGAAGCACAACAGGGTGGAATGGTGAACATTGGCCCTAGTCTACTGATTGAAAGACTTGTCATATTCTCACTCTTGCATTACATAGCTTTGAATTGCTTTGTTGATCAAGCATGTCCTCTAAACAATGTCGGATGCAAAGGTATGACTACACATCAGCACATGGACTTAATTAGGCCTGATAGGTGCATGCCAAATTATTACATGGAACGCAGTGACCAAAGTTAGCCTGTGCATAAATGCAAAGGGAAGAGGCAGCAACTTGTAGTACTATCTGGTGATAGAGCAAAGCTATACATATTAATGGGGATTGAACCTGATATGATTTTTCTAATGCCCATCAAAACTAGCCAGGTCATGCATATATTTCAACAAAGATTATCTTGCTTCCATATGCTCTTGTCTTTTTCATTCATCATCTTGTAGCTAAGTTACAATGATCGAGATAAAATGCATTTTAATTTGGTGCTCTAGAAAATCAGGCACAACACTTCATCTCTCCCTGTCTCTCTCATTTATCCCATATCCAATCCAATAATCGAATCACCATTATAGTAGATCAATCAGGACAAACATTATAGTCTTGTTACATCAATTAATATACATATACACTAACAGTAACCCTTCTTGTTGTCTAGTTGAAGACTTCAAGGGAAGACACGATGGGCCAATATATTAATACATGTATGCCTATAATGGCAGACATAATAAAGTGGAGCTAGTCTCTCTAATCATCTCCAGTACTCTTAACTGGAGCTTTCATCATGTGGACACATACCCAACCCCAGGGCTATAATGCACATGGATCAACCAATGCAAGCCTATCTTTGTCTGGCAAAGAGGATCTGTACCTGAGATCCTACCATTAAACCCCTAGTTTGTTTTTACCTTAAAAAGCTGTTTGAGTACTACTTTCCTCAGGACTTTATTTGGCCTTTTACTCTTTTGTATGTGCATTACAATCCTTGGAAACAAAACAAAACCTCTTGATCCTATGAGACAGTAACAGTTAACAATAATTGACAGCAGCAATTAGTGATCATGTTTGTGAATAGTCTCCACAAGATGAACCAATATCTTTATCCATCATCACACATATTAAACTGATTTAGAACAATATGAAACACAAAGATACATCTAGTCTAGTAATGTATCTTTAGTGAAAAGGAATCTAGTTAATAGCAGGGATGTATATTTTTACTTTTCTTAGGGTTGTAATAACTAATGCCTTTTCACTGTGCAGGGTCAAACCAGTAGAAGCGGGAAGACATTGCAAGGCCGGTGCCTTTGAGCAATGTAGGGGCCCATGCACAGAGGGATCCAAGGGAGAAAAGGTTTAGATAGCACTGAGGCCTAGTGGGAGCCGTTACACTAGTATCCAAATGTTTATACAGTATTAGTATATTGCGAAGTTACCAGTTCAGTTCAGTTGGGTTGGGTGATCATATTACATACTGTGTGTGCCTCCTGCATGCAGCTAGCAGCAGCAGTAGTATCTGAAATTTTAATGTTTAAAGAATTAGAACATTCCATTGATCATACAGACATTGGGATACCTACACTGGCCGGAAGCTACTAGTCCTTCTAAGGTAGTAAAATAATAAATTCAGTGAGAAGTTGGTAGTGTGCATGCATGTGTTGTAAACTACTGCACTTGACTCCTTTTTCTTTCAGTGTTTGGGGTGCCTGATTTGTGTTTTCATGTATTTGATTTATACAACTTGGATGGATTATCCTGTAATATGATGATATGTTGAAGAACTAACAAAATTTGTTTGGGATAGCCAACACGAATTAAAGCATTATGTCCTCTTTTTATTAAGTTTTTTTCGGGTATAAGAGTTGGATGACATTTTTGTGTATCATGTACGGGAATTGGCTACTTTGCTAAAGTTCTCGTATAAACTATAAATAGTACCTCCAATTGGGATCCTATTTAGTACTATATTTTTTCTTCTCGAAGCTCGAGAAAGTGAACCACTTTAGGAACAACCGATTATATCAAATGTACAAGTGACTTGCATGTTTTCGGGGATTTAATTAGATTATATTTGTGCTAAGAAGTCATATTTTCAAATTTTGGCGGGTTAGAGCTTGCTATATTGAATCATGAACTGTCCTGAATATATGAATAACCCCATGATTTTCATTGAAACTAGTTAGCTAGCTAGCTAGCTAATCAATCAATGCCCAAAAACATCTGGTGAAATTTAGTTAATTTAGATCGAGGTTCAGGGTTAGCGTGCGTGTTTAAGACAGCTTCATTACCATGAGCAATAGTTAAAAAACATTCCTAATCATGCATCAAGCTCAAGCGCACTTGAAAATTTTGCCATTTGGCAAAGAACATGGAAATCATTGAGCAGACAATGTAAGAGAGAGAACAAATTAAATTACAAATGCCTCTTGATTAATTCTTGAAGAAATGATCAATCAAAAGGGATGGATCATATCATGGATGATGCAAATCACTCTCACTACCATGTGTTACAGAGAGAATTTTTTACAGCTGCACTGATCTCATCTGAACTCTCACTCACCCATGCATGCACACACCATTAATTGCACTGATCTTCAGCTAGCCTTGGATCAAATTACAATTAAATTCAAGACAAATTTATCTATGAAATTAATTAATAATTTGCCTATGCAACTCGGTTGGCATAGACGGCCTCCAAATCCGCCGGCACGCGGAAGAACTCCAGCGAGTCGCCGCCGTCGTCGCAGTTGCACCAGCGGCCGGCGACGATCGCAACCGCCGCCGTCCTCGGCTTCTTGGGCGCCGGCGGGCACGTCGCCGCCGCCGCCGGTATCCTGCACCCTTCCCCTCTCGGCGTCGTCACCTCCTCCTCCTCCTCCTCCTCGCCGTGCCGTCGCCGGCTGACCTTGACCGGCTTGAGCGACACCGGCAGCGGCAGTGTGATCTCGCCGTTGGCGGCCAGCACCCACACCGCCTGCTCCTTGCCTCTCTCCGCTTTTCCTTCCACATGAAGATGCAGCTTCTTCTTCACTTCTTGGAGCCCCATGGATGCAACGAATTACAGCTGCTGCTTCTGCTGCTTAGTAATTAACAACAGCTAGTAGTAGCTAAGTGTAAGCAAGCGGCTGATGAATTTCTGAATTAAGCTTGTGTTAAGCAAAGCAGGTGATGAAAGTGGCAATGGAGGCTCAGGTGAGATGAAGAGGAAGGGCTAAGCAGTGCAGTCAGAGTGTGTAGAAAGCAACAGAAGAAAAACAGCTAAATAGGTGAGCCTTTACAACTTTTTTTTTTGGTTGAGTTGTCCTCTTTCGTCAAAGGCAAGGGGTGACTAACTGTACTGGGTTTTTTAGATGGAAAGCTGGCAGTAGTAAGACAGGCTTGTACTTGTGTGTTAGGCTCCTAATTATTGCACCTGCTTGCATACTCATACTTGGATTATATGTCACTTCAGATTTCAGTAGTTGTTGAGGCCAATCTCTTCATGGGCTTCAAGGCCCAGTAGCAAATAAGCCTGTAGTTCTTAGGCCCAATTCGTTTCAGATTCCAGCTAAAGATTATCACCGGGCATGTAAAAAGGACGAGTTATTATCATTAATTAAATATTAATTCAAGAGCCTCCGATTCAGCCACGTTAATAGTTACTTTTAAACATTTTATTCAAGTATCTTTTCGAGTTTTTTTTATTGTTTCTCTTTATATTAATTTTAGTGTTAAAAATATATTTATTTGATTTTTTTTAAAAAACTTATATACATAAAGTTCTATGAGAGTTATGGTGCTAATGGAAAATATTGAAACTAAGTAACCCTTAGTGACATATCACTAATTTCACTTTGGGCAGGCCCAAAGTAGAAAATCTCAATCGTTAACTCCACTGTTCTGGCAATTTGTCAGAAACACTGATACATTTTTTAAAAAACCAATAATAGTAATTTTCCTTTATAAAAAATATTAATGTTCAACACTGTGTTTGTGGCCATCCTGTCAATTAGAAACACAGCAGAAACTGCCTGAATTCTGAAGAACCTGAACCTACCTGCTATGTCTCTGTCTCCCTAGCCCTAGCCTCTTCTGCAGCTTTCAGTTGTTACTGAAGAAATTCTGAAATCTGATCTGATCACAGCAAGGCAATGCCAACCGCAGAATCTTAATCCAGTCTAATTAGCTGCAAAGACATGAGTGTTTCATTTCTTTATAGTGCTGATTCTTTGCTGATGATTCAAGCAAAAGCAAACCAAAACACCATGCAAGTGTATTTGTTTCTTTGCTCAGCTTGTGTTGGATTGGATTAACTGGATGGACACTTTGATGATCCAGCTGTATGAGAGTGAGTGATGACATGGGCTCCCAGCTGGATCAAACAGCTGCACATTCTGGTGAGTGTGTACCTACCGTTTAATTGGCCTTTTGGCATAATACAGATCCCAGATCATAATCCTAATCCATCACTTGATCTAGAACCCCAAGGATGATTATTATTTTGCTTAGAAGGGAGAGAGGGAAAAAAATATTAGGCACCTAACTGTAGTAGGGCCAGTTGGTGGGGCCCACATGACGTCAGCGCCATGCGTAGGGACAACTCAACCACGAGGAGAGACGATGACGAGAGAAGAAGCCTGACAGACGAGCAGACAAGACCGCGAGGCTCACTTTCAGAGTTTCAGACTTAGAGTTTCAGGACAGGTTCGATAGATACTGCCTGCCTTCCTTTTCCTTCCTGCATGCATGTACTCAACTAATCTTGTATAATTATCTGCAAATCTTGTCAACTTAAACATAATTATGGCGAGATTGAAGCCAAACAGAGATGAGTACTCACTAATCTTGTCTGTTTATCTGCATATCTGGTGAGAAAACAGAATTCTTTTTTAGATGTACCTGGTGAGCAATTTGTTGTCTACTGTTGGTCGGATTGCAAGTGTCATGTATGGATACTAGTGTGCTCTGCAATGGATAGAGGAGCGCAGATCTTGGGGGCCCACATGTCAGTGACGCAACACAGGAAAATGGGCCCCAGGAAAATGTCCTCACTTCGTTAGATTCACCTGCCACTCTCTTGAAGCAACCTTTCTTCTTTCTTTTGCTCTGTGATCCTGGTAAAAAAAGAAAAGAAAAAAAAAGCCGTCTTTGCTGTGTCCACATGACTACTAGCCAGCCTGCAACGGAGAAGCTTTTCGTTCCAAAAGCCTTCTTTTCTCCCCTTTCTCCATCCTACCTAGATGCCGTGTTTGGTAGCAAGTTCTTTGGAGTAGCATGTATGACGCATATCTGATCTGAAAAATGCAAGCAGCTAATCTTCAGTATCTGTCTGAGATTGGTAGGAGCAGTATATTCAGATCAGTACACCTGTGTTGCAGGTTCTAAGACAGTTCTTTTGTTTTCTCGGGGGAGATTATTCATCAAAATATTACCGTGAATTATCTAGTTGACTATATTAATAAATTAAATATTTTTATCGTCTAAGCAATATAATAAAAGAAGCACTTTAATAAAAATATGTTTTTTTGAAGCGTGGGATGAATAATCACGGCAAAGCATGTTCCATTCTGATTCCTGAATCAAACAAGGCTGAAAAGCACGACAGTAAGTGACCTATAATGCAACCCAATCCACCAACAACCTACCCTGCACTCTGAAAGGCCACATGTTGTGTTGCCCCTAGACCCATACGGCTCACACATAGGTGGAAATAGGCAGAAGTGAAACAAAATGTATAGTGACCGAGGTTAAACTACATACTATAAATACTACCCCTTTGGTCATACAATAGTATCGTTTCAGACATCGATATAGTCTCCAATTTAACCGTTAGCTTTTACCGAAAATATTTAGAGACACTATAAATTTAGGATACGACGAAAATAACCGATGGAGTAACGAAATGCGAGGATGAGTATCTTTCATAAACCATCAAAGCAATAGCTATACGTACGTAGCTGGACTAGTCAGTGGTCAGTCTCTAGTGAACCTTATATGTGAGTTGGATATGTGCGTATACGGTACAAACAATGGAGAGCCAAATCGTTCTCTAGCTACGAAACAAAAGCACAGCTCGCACAACTGCAGCTGCCTTAATTGCCTGGCCAATCAATCATGGCAGAAACAGGTAGAGCCATCAGCTGATCGAACACTGGCCATCTATGGAACAAGATGCTCTCTTTCTCTCACCACATATATATTGCTAGTTCATTTTTAATGCTAATTATTTGTAAATGTTGCCTTTAGTGCGTATATTTTCCTTGTCTTATGTGTCATTATCAAATATTCTCAGCCAAACTCAAATTGCTCAGCTGATGGATGGATTGAGAAGGAAAAAAGAAAAAAAAAACTTTAGGTGGTTATGAATTTGGCGGCACAACATGACAAGTTGGCTTTTGCCCGGCCGGTGCCTCCCAAGCGATGTTGCATGGTCTTTTCCAATCACAAGGTCAGATATATTCTATACCCTTGTTCCTTTATCCAATATTTTCTTTTTTCTGAAAAAAAACACTCGCGCCTCCCTTTCTTTCTGGACTTAACATTTCCTCTTCTTCATTCTTTTCTGTTTTGCATGATGAGAATTTTCTTTCACAAATTATTATGGTGTAAAAAAGTTTATGGAGATGGTGTTGTGCTAGTTAATTAATAGCAACACATCGACATGTACATAGATGGTAGAACCACAGGGTGAAGGTCACACACACACACACACACACACATATACATATATATATATAACAGTGCCAGGAAACAAAACATCAACCTCTGAACAATATTTGCAACCAATGATATGAGCTGCGTACGATGCTGACTCATCTCTGATAGAGGCTGATGATAAATATATTTCCAAGCATTCATGACATCATCTTCTTAGGGCTAGCTCCATTGATTTTTCTTTTTCGGTGCAGTGATAATGATGGAATGATACATGACATAAGCACTACCTGCCTCTGGTTTTGAGAAATCATCTGGTTTAGTTTCTGGAAGAACTGCAGCTGACAGCCGGTGGATTTCTTTTTTTGCCAGGATGGACTTTGGATTGTTTGATCAGCTGGAGTGCTGGATCCAGCATGGCACTTTGGATTTGACAACTTGGCATTTTCCTTCTCTAAAGCAGTTGAACGTGTGGAATTCTTTTGCGGCAGATCACTGTCATCAGCAGCCACTTGACTGATTGAATATGCAGGGGGCATGCACCTCTTATCTGTACCTGTGGTTCTGCAGTCTTCAGAAACTAGGACCTCAATGAGCAATGTCAGCAGGTGTCAAGGCTACCATAATTCTGGATGTTTAAACAGATAACTCATGTTGAAGTATGTGAGGTTAACAAACTGGTGGTGATCCTATACCTGACAAAAAATCGCACCAAACACTTCAATTTGGTGTTCAGCAGCACAGGTTCAGGAAGAAAAAATGACACCTGAACTAACATATAATATTGTGGTGCTTGTTTACGTGGACATAAAACAAAACCATTATATCAGAGGAGAAGTTACTTTCATCATGTTGCTCCTTTGACTCGATTAGATTCAGCAAACCTTTTGATGTCCTGCAGAAACATTGGCTGAATCCATACTATTTATCCAGTCGGCGTTCCAAGTGAATTATGAGGTAAGCTGGACAGTACCTTTTGCGACACCTTCCCCATTGCATAGATCGCCGAATGTGACGGACGATGCCATGGCTGCCTAACTGGTATGAGATAACCTACACCTATAGGGAATATTGAGCAATCATGTTATGTGCAGGTAATAGTATTTTACACTGGAAATTAAACTTTTCTTTCGAGCTGCACTCAGGAAAAATGAATGAAAGATAAGGATACAAAAATGATACTTGAGATCAATTACCAATGCAATAATTTCACACAGAAAAGGTTCTGTGGGTCCAGCAATGCAAGAATGCAAACACACTGGTCCAGCCACCACTACCATGTGCCTCATGTACCAGTTGGCATTTTGGCACCGAATGCAAAGTTTCCATGTTTACTGATCTACCATTTCAGGGATCAATTCTCCCACTTAATCTAGATTATGGCTAAGCAAAGCACTAACTCCCAATCAAGAGCAGTGTCGGTCTCCCATTGCTTTCCTAACGGCTTCTCAGCAATAGAAAATATATTGACAGAAGAAAGGCTGGTATAAAGACCACCATCTTTTCAAGCGCCCACAAGGCTTTCTAGGGAAGAAGCCTCTCTTTCTTTCTTTCGTTCTTTCTTTCTTTTGTTTTCACTTTCTTTTCTTCTTCCCATCCTGATCTTCTTCCCGTCCTGATCTGGAGCAATGGCGACTGGCCAGGTAAGCAATGGCTTCTAGTAGTCTGAGCTTGTGAAGAACTTGCCTGTTTCTGTTTCCATGCATGCATACTTTGTGCATAGGCAAAATTACATAGAGAGGTCCAATGTTACAGAAATCACCTGCATGGTGATGAACTCTATATGCATCAGCACCGTGTCTTACTTCTTGCTCCATAATCTCTTGAGCATATATGTATCAATTGATCATACTGGCCAGTTTTCACGGAAAATCATCACTGTGTCTTGTTGTTCCATGATCTCTTCATGTTAATCTCCTTCATAGTATCTATGGGATGCTCTTTGTTTTTGAAGGGTTCTATGTATGCTCTTCATGTAGTAGCACTGAGTTCATTTGTGTTCCTAAACAATTTTCAAAAACAAAGCATGGGCTTAAACAATGCAATAGGTTAGCGCACAGTAATGAGAAATCAAGTTTCCCTTTGGTTTATAGCAAGCAGAATCAAGATGCTGACCTTTTCAAATTTAATTATTTCTTGATTTGGTTACATCAAAATTAGATTTGTGTAAAATAATCCTATTTTTGAATATCTAACCTATTTGGGCAAGTATAACCATTGCATGCTCTTATCCTTCTATTTCACAAAAATCACTAGCAGTACTCTTTTACCCAACTTGGTAATTCCTTCATTAATTTTGTGAAAAACTAGAAAACAGTGTCATTCAAAAGGTATACTGACTTCTATAGTTTTACTTTACCTATATAGAGAAAGCAAAGTCAGAAACAGTACAAAAATGGTAAAAAAAGGTTAATCAGAAATGGCAGTTGCACTGAGCATGAACAGTCGAATGTGTCAATATGCAAGACAATGGCATGAAGTAAGAAAAGTTTGCTTGAAGCATGCCTAAGCATATAGTTGCAGAACTAATCTAATACTTAATTATATGCACTTCACACTCCTGCAATCTTGATTCATCCTAGAATTAATCAAGGCTCCTAAGATAGGCACAACTTTTTCCAGTTAGGATGTCCACATTCCAGATTCAGAAGCAAAACCTTTAGTCTTCAATTAGGTGTGCCACCTGGCTTATCATGTGGCATTGCTATATTATTTAATAAGTTAGCCCGTTCTTTGTTGACTAGTTGGTGTACTAGAACCATGAAATAGATACTCTTACATGTAGTCTGACTGAACCAGCATGTGCCATCACTGTCATTCATTGGTAAAAACATAGTTGCCAAGTGGAAATCCTTTCTGTCATGCTGGACAGTGGACACTTTATATGTAGGTTTGTAATGCTGCAGTATCATTATGTTCTCGGATGCCCCTTTGTAAGGATTATAACTGAAACTGAACAATGTTAATGGATAGTTGAATATATGGATGCACATTTCAGCAGTTTATATACTATGATATCTTTTCTTCTATGGAAAATATATTGACCTCAATATACGGGTAGTCATTATCAATTCCTAACTTGTGAATAAACAATATAAATGTCATAATGACAGCCCAATGTCATATGCAGTGTATCAGTATTATATGTTCAATTAACCTATACATTTCCCAGGAAGTTCAAGTGGAAGCTGCGAATGATTTGCAAATACAACTTGACAGAAAGCTTTCTTTTATTAAAGAGATCAAGGGAGAGGCACGAACCATGGATTCAACTGAAGGAATATTGAAGATTCAAGAGGACGATGTTTTAGTAGAAGCACCCTCTGAAACCAAAATTCCTCCAGAACATAATTTAAATAGCATGGCATCTTCTCTGAATGGTCATGTGGATAAAGAAGAGAGTATTTCAAATGAGCAGCACCATGAAATTAATCAGGAAAGTCAAGAGCAGGTAGAAACTTCACCAGATGGAACAAGTACTTATCCGAGCAATAAAAGCAATGAAGAAGAGATAACTGATTCTTTCAGCCATGGAGAGAGTGCACCAGAAGATACCACCATTCTCGGATGTGAGAATGCAGAGGCCAAGGACCATGGTCAACAAGATCTTGAAGGTCATGTAATGAATGACACCATGGTGCAGGAAGAAAATTGTAAAACTGATGATGGTATTGAGCAAACAGTTGCTGCTCAAGATCTGGATTCATCAAAAGAAACCAAGGATGCACAGCCTGCAATCATGACAGATATTCCTGGTGATGAGGTTCTAGCTGAAGTGCCGGCTGGAATCCAGTCTCCTCTGGAACCTAATGTGGACAGCTCTGACACCATTCCAGATACTAGAGATGGAAACAAAGAAACAGATGAACTGACTAAAGAAAATGACATTTCTCATCTTGACCACAAAGAGAGCTTTCCAGAAGATAAAGTTAGTGCAGAACATGCAGAGGAAGAAGTCAAAGAAGAAGATCAACAGAGTAAGCAAGCCGATGACATGGATGCAGAGATGTTACAGGAAGAGATACCTGAAAGCAAGGAATCTGATTTGCCTAAAACTGAACAAGCCGACGAGGTGTCAATTGATGATCAAGAAGCTCTGAATCAAGAACCAGCTTTAGAAACCAATGACAGTTTGTCTGTAAAAGCTGAAGAAACTTGCCATCAGAGCAATGTGGCCACTTGTGGGGAGAAAACTCCAAAAGATGATGCGACTACAAGAGAGCCAACTGTTGATACTAAAGAAGAGCAAAACCAGGGATCAGTAGAAGAAATGAAAGATGCTGAAGCAGCTGATACTGAAGAAATAGTGCAACAAAGCAGTGTTACTTTTGATGAGGCAATTCAAGATCATGCAGAAACTACAGATCCCAGTTCTGATATCCAACATATACAGAACAGCAAACCAGAAGAAATCAAGGGCCCTATTGCTGTCAAAGCTGAAGAAGTCTCCAGTCAGAGCAATGTGACTTTTGCTGAAGATGCAGTTCAAGATAAGGTAATACCAAGTGAGCCCCCTGAAGTTATACAACCAGTGCAGGAGTTGGAACAAGAAGAAACTAAGGAAGCTGATGAAGTTTCCAATGAAATGAATCCTGCTATCTTCAGCGACTTAAATCAAGAAGATGGTATTGTGGCAAGTGAACCACATGAGACAGAACTAGCAGAAGAGGCTGCTGCCTTCAGTAACTTAGATCGAGAAGGTGGTATAGCAGACAGTGAACCACATGTGGCAGAACTAGAAGAGGCAAAGGAAATTGAAGCCACTGAAACTGAAGATATCACCCACCAATCCCCTGCTACTATTTCTACAGAACTGCCAACAGAAGATAATTCAACAGCAAGTGAGCCACATAATGATGATATCCAGCATTCGCTGGAACAAGATTCAATTGAAGTGAAGGATACTGAAGCTGCTGAGATTCAAGGAATCTCCCATGAAAGAACTATTGCTACTTCTAAGGAGGATGTTGTGGAAGATGATGGTACAGCAGGAGGACCAACCTGTGTTTCTCAAGAAGTACAGGATGTAGAATCAGCAGAAGTCAAGGACACCAAAGCTGAGAATGCTGTAGAAGCATCTAATGTGGTAACTGTTGATGACGCCGGACAAGAAAACAATGTGCTGACAAGTGAGAGTATTGCTGAACTGCAGCTGAAGGGTCTTGAACCAGAAGAAATCAAAAGCCCCGAACCTATTGAAACAGAAGCAGATTTCAATACAAGCCATGCTGCTCCCTTTAATGATCCAGCTAAAGTGAATACAACAGCATGTGAGACACAGAACACAGAGTCAGCAGCAGAAATAAAGGAAACTGAAGACACTCAAACTGAATCAATTCCTCAGGAAAGCAACATTTCTATTTCTGAGGAGTTTATTCCAAATGATAGTATAACAGCAAGTGAAACAATTTCCAACACTCAAGAACTAACTACTGTAGGATCAATAGAGGCCAGTGAGGACAACAAAGATACAAAAACTGGAGAAATCACTGACCAGAGTAATGAGGTTTTTGCTGGGGAGGCAGCTCAAGGAGATAACATACCTGAAAGTGTGTCAACTGCTGACACGCAACCAATGCAGGAGCTGGAATCAGAAGAAATGAAGAAAGCTGAACTTGTAAATTTGAGTGGAACATTTCATCAAAAGGATGATGCTGTCTCTCAGAAGCAAAATCAAGAAGATAATCCAACCACATGTGAGATGAATGTGATTGGATCAGCAGAAGTGAGCAGTGTTGAAGCCTCTGAAGATCAAGCAATTGCCCACCAAAGTACTATTACTCAATGCGAGGAGCAAGCAACAGAAGAAAGTCTAACAGAAAGTGAACCACAAATCTTGGAAATGGAATCAGTCCAGGATATGGAAGACACTGAAGCTACTGAACCTGAATTCATTTCCCAGCAAAACATTGTTTCTACTTCTGAGTCTGTTCCAGAAGAAAATGCTACAGCAAAAGAACCTGCTTTTGATGACAGAGAAACACAAAATGATGGAGCAGAATTAACTAAGGAACATGATGGTATGAAGGCCGAAGAAATACCTGACCAAAGCAGTGGGGCTATTGTTGAGGAGACAGCTCAAGAAGCCAATTTACTAGCAAGTGAGCCAACCGATGATGTGCAAGTAAAGGAGCTTGAACCAGAAGAAATAGGTAACACTGTAGATGATGAAACAGAAGAAGCGTCCCATCAAACACATGATGCTGCTGTTGAAGATAATTGGACAACAAGTGAGGTAGAGACGACGGAATCATCAGAACAGATGAGGGACACTGAACCCACTGTACATGAACCAACACTCCATGATAGCAATGTTGCTACTGTAGAGGAAATAGAAACACATGATAATGCAGCAATTGAACAAAATGTTGGTTATCAGCAACTTCAGGAGCAAGAATCAGTTGAATTCAAGGAAACTGAAGCTCTTGAACCTCAAGGATTCATCCCATTTCTTAACATTTCTAGTTCTGAGGAGTTCAATCCACAAGAGACTGTGACAAAAGAACCAAGTTCTGACACTCAAGCAGAGGAATCATCAGTAGTAATTGAAGATACTGTAAATGTGAATAACAGTGCTGCTCTTTCTGAGAAGGCAGCTCCTGAAGAGCATATGCTAGCAACTGAGACAACTCTTGATACAACACCAGTTCAGGAGCCAGAACTAGAAGAGTTAAAAAATATTCAATCTGTTGAAGCAGAAGATAATATAGCAGCAAGTGACCTTCCAGGAGAAGAGATGGACATTAAAGCCATAGAGACTGAAACAATCCCTCATGAGAGCACCACTGCAGGCGTCAAGGAACTTAATGATGATGTGAAAAGTGATGTTGCTATTACTGAGGAGGCAGCTTCAGAAGAATATATACTAGAGACCAAAGTAACTGTTGATAACTCATCAGCGCAGGAGCCAGAACTAGAGGAGATCAAGAACACAGAGCCAACTGAACAAGAACATAATATAACAGAAACTGGCCTGCCAGAAGATGAGATGAAGGACAATGAAGCCATGGAAACTAAAACAGTCCCTCATGATAGCAACATTGAAAGCATCAGGGAACTCAGTGAAGATGATATCATCACAGAAAGTGCACCAGATGTTGACACTCAACAAGACCCAGGGCAAGAATCAGTTGAAGACATGAAGTGCACTGACCCCACAGAACATCCAGGAGAAACCCCAGAAAGCATTTTGTCTACTTCTGACGAGCTTACGCAAACAGGAGAGATCACAACAGTAACGGAGACAACTTTTGACACTCGACTAGTGCAGAGTTTCACAGATCAAGAAACCGAACTCAGTAGTTTCTCTAATCCTGAAGAGGCAGTGCAAGAAAGTGATTTACTCAAAAGCAAGCAGGAAACTGATGTTCAGCAAGAGCAAGAACTGGATTTGACAGAAGAAACCAAAGGCACTGAAGATTACCAGCAAAATGGAGTTTCTACCTTTGAGGAGTCAGTGACAGTGGTTGAGCCAAATGTTGATGACCAGCATGTGCAGGAGAATAAATTAGCGCTAGAAGTCAAAGAAAATGAAGATACAGAAACTGGAGAAATATCCAAGCAAATTAATTTTACCACTTTCGTGAATGCAGCTCAAGAAAGCAGTGAACCGGTAACTGACCAACTTTTTTATGTCCAACCTGTAGAACAGATTGATTTAACCAAAGATAGCGATGACAATCAACTTGTAGAGGCAGAAGAAACATCCAGCCAAAGCAATATCGTCACCCCTGATGATCCAACTGCAGAAGACATAGTTGCAAATGAAGTTGACCCATCTGTTGATATTGATCAAGGGCATGAACTAGAATTAGTGGAAGAAATCAAGGATATTGATGACACTGATGCTGAAGAAAACTCCCATACAGGCCAAGCGGTTTCTTCAGCGGAGCAACTTTCAGAAAGTAATCTATCAGAGTTGACTCATGGTATTCAGCAAGCGAATGAACTGGAGGCTACGGAAGAAATGAAGGGAACTGAAGACACTGGTGATGAAGAAATCTGCTATCAACAAACAGGTACTTCAGAGGACCCATCTCCAACAGATAATGGAAAATCACAACAAGATTATTCTGTAGAATCAAATGAAGAGAACATGGGTAATGGAATCAACAGTGTAATTTCAGTGCATGGAAAGATCGAAGATAATATGCATGAGTCAGCAGAACTGAAGGTATGTTCAAATTAAGTATTAACCAATGCTTTCTTTTGTCCATCTAAAATATTTTTAGTACATATAATAGTAATTTATATATTTGGTAGTGCTAATTGATAATTTTTATATGGACTGACTTCTGAAGTAAATGATCATTAATGATGGTTTTCATGGTTCACCTAAGACATTAAAATGAACAACCTTGATATGTCTAACTTTTCCACAACGCTGTGTCTAGTAAGACATTCATAACAACAGCTATCAACCATTAAGTAAATATGCTATTGGTTTGTCAGTTGAGTACTATATTGTCTGACAAGATGTATACCAAACAATACCGAGTTTTAAACTAGTGGTTACAAACTGTTTAGTTAAATTAATATGCAAAGTTTGAAAAAACACAAAGGTTGTACATTAGAGTTCAAAAGCTACAAAATAAAATGCAGGGTAAACTGAACAGTGGATACATAAATATCTATTGCCACATTGAGTGAAAATTGCACTACATGATCAAAGTTAGAAACTGCAAATTAAATTGTAAAAGAGTGCTATATTTGAGTGTTATATTTGTGCAAACCACAGGAGTCTTTTTTTAACTCGAACTTAGGAGGGTGGAATCACAATCTTGCGTGCCCACCGCTGCACCCAAGAGAGTTCTATCAATCTGAATTCTGAAATATGCATCTAGTTCTTTGAATTTTAGGATACTTGCAAAACAACTCACTAGTGTATTTCATACAGGATGAAACATCTGAATTGGGTGAAAAAACTCAGATCAGTGTGAACAGACCTGAGGAAGATGGTGATCACATATCTACAGAAGACACAGAAGAGGATTCAAACAATATAAATCTAGTCAAAGAAGGGCCAAATGAGTATGGTTCAAGCCAGATATCAAATGTTCAAGATAATGAGCAACTTCATGATGTGGTACATCAAACACAAGTTTGTGAAAGATTAGTGGATACCGTAGTCATTGAGCAGCAAGATGAGACCATGAAGAATGTTAACTTGGATCAACGGCAGAAAGAGGATGAAGAGATTGAGAAGCAAAAGGAAGAACTCCAGACAGATGAACAGAAACATGATGACAAGAGGGCTGATTTCATCATAGACACACAAGTGGAGTCCATTGATGCATTTGAGGTGAATATCTCTGATACTAACTAATTTTATGTTCTATTTTCATCAAAATTTCTTCTAATCCGAAACACAATGAAAGTAAGTTACTATTCAATGAAATTTTGCAGGCTGAACAAATAGATCCAGTTGTTACTGAAATGTTCGATGATGAAGTAACTCAAGATATATCCAAGGACTCCATTCCAAGAACTGCAGATGCGATGGCTGAAAACATTACAGAAATAAAAGAAGAGACTGAAGAAGAGAATGGACCAAACGATGATGACACCTTAGAGGTTTCTGCCAAAAACTATAATGAAGATGTGCAGGACTATACAGAAAAGGATGCAGTGGTAGCAAAAATTTCAAGTAGTGAACATGATCAAATAACTGGTGAAATTAGAAATGACGAGGTCAGTACAAAATTTCCATTGATGCAGTGTGAGAAATTTAGACATGTTCTAACTGAAAGCTGTTAATTTTCCAAATTAGAAATGTGAATAAAAATATTGGAAAATTTTATAAACAAAAATCTTTTCATTATACAGGTAACTTGTGTCATTGTGAGTATGATGGGTGAGTAACATTGATTTCATTTTAGCACTATCGTCTCTTTCTTTTCATTTCTTTTGACAATGCAAAATTTGAAGCATTACTGATTGCTTCTCCTAGCATAGTGGATTGTTATGGACTCACTTTTAAAGTATAAGTACCTTTAAGAAAGATGTAAATACAGAATAACTTATGCTGTGATTAGATTCCATATGACTAAATCTATGCTGAACAGCTTGGTAGTGGATTTGGTGAAAGTCTCTCATTGCCTATACTAAAGACATTGTTATGTTTTGCTCAACTTGCAGGTCCAACCTTGTTTGGCATCATCTCTGGAGAGAGATCTTCAAGCTGACTCAGACCTTTTAAATGACCAAATGCTAGAGAATGTAAGATTTGTTGAAGTGAATATTAACCAATATACATGATTTCACAAACATTGAAAAGAATATTAATTGTCCTTTTTTTCTTTCAAAGAAACAACAGAAAAACAGTCCTCCTAAAGCGAAAATAAATCGAAAATGGAAATGACAACAAGTCATACAAAATAACAAAAAAGTGAAGATAGATGAACTTGAGTGCTGCTGCTTTATAATATTATTTCCTTTGCAGTATATGCACATGCAATTTAAGTGGCAGATTTATCTATGAGGTTGGCCGTGGACCCTTCTTAACACAAAGACCTGCAAGCCTTTTGAGTACCAGCTCCTCTCTAAGTGAACATTTCCCAGTTTCTACCAATGGTTGCATGTCACTAAAGATTAACTTACTTCTGAATATGGTGTCCCAAAAGCATAGTAGCTGTCATCATTCATTTACTTTAATGCTATCATAATTATCAGAGTAATGAGCTGTCCTATCTGTTGTACATAATCCTATAGTTGTTCCACAGAATGATGAATACAGACTGCACAGAGCAGAGGAAGAATACACAAACAAAGTCAACATTGACATGCATGCCATTCAAGAATCAGATAAAGTGATTGAAGATGCAGAAGAAAAACAAGGAACACAAAATGAAGACAATCTTGTTTGCCATGACGAATCTCTGATCACAACTCAAAAGGAAGAGACATCCCACCTGCATACTGATGAACAATACAGTGCGGACATTAAAATGGATGATACCTCAATTTCTTATGCAGAAATGACACATGAAAATACAAGTACACAGCCCAGAGAAGTTGAAGATACAGAGGAAAAGAAAAGATTCAATGCCTTTCCAAAATTTCTTGTAGAAACATCCAAACAGAATGATGTTGACCAAGACTTCAGCATTCATCACCAGGTACTAATACGCTTAACAAGTTATACTCTTCTATGCATTTGTGTGATAAAATTTTATCACAGAATCTGCTTGCAGTAAAACTAATATTTTTCCATCATTCAGGTTGAAGATGAAAAGTCGGCAGCAACAGAGAACAATGGTGTAGAAACTGAAACTGGCCGCGTCAAGAAAATGGAGACAAGCTATACTGCAACAACTGAAGTGGTCACACTCAATGAAGATATCTGCGATAAGGTCAGAAGTCAGAACTCATTATCTATATTATTTAAGATTTATGTTTAGTCCTTCTAAGCTATTTTTTACTATTCCATTTAGGCTAGTGGAGTTGATGGAGTACCACCTGATGAAAGTCTTAAGACATCTGAGGACACCAGAAGGAACCTTGATGTGTCATCTGTAGTTACAGAATCAAAGGGAGAAAATATGAACAAAGATATGGAAGATCACAAGCTTGCTCTTCCTATGCATCCTACACAGGATGAAAACACAACTGAGCAGGGATTTGGCTTGGACGATACAGAAAAAGAGTCCATGTCACCAGAGAAGGCACTGCCTGCTGAACCAGAGGATCAAGAAGAGAATCAAGTAACCAAAGAACAAGATGAAGAAGACAGGCATCATGCAGAACTTGGTGATGCACAGAGAGATGATCACAAAGAAGCTGAACAAGATTATTTGCCTGTCTCTAGTTTCCTGATGAACCTAATATTGAGAAAAGAGAAAGATGATCTGAAAAGAGATTCAGAAACCGAGGTTGAAAAAAAGCAAGAAACTACAAAGGATGATAGTTGTTTGATCGCTTCTCAACAAGAAGAAAGTTTAGTGGCATTTCCTATAGAAAACTCGGTAGATGAAAAACTCACCTTTGAACAAGAAAAGGAAAAGGTAGAAGGCTCTGAAGAAACAAAAGAACCAGTAAAAGAACAGAGTCATGATGTCGAGATGGATGTCCGAAAATCATTGGAAACTGATGAAGAGCTCAAAAGGAACAATCGTGATTTGGAAGAACCAGTATACCAAGACAAAGAACAGGATGAAATTTCTAGCAAACTGATATCAGCCAAGGCAGCTGATCCGATCGAAAAAATGAAAGCGAGAGACTTTGAGTTGGATGAAAAGTTATTTGATACTGTTTGTCAGGAAAATGTGGAAGCAGCAACAGAAACTGAAGAGGGAAGCTTGAATAGAAACCAAGATGACATAACAATCCCAAAGTCTTCACAAGAGGATGCTTCGGAGGAAGTAGGAACAGAACTTCCGCATGAGTCTTTACATGAAAATAGACATGATGCAAAGGCTGAGCATACACTCTCCTTGATAGAAACAGATCTAGGCAATGCTGAAAAATTGCCTAACGATGCTGACGGTGTTCAAAGCCCTCCTTGCACAGAACAAGAAGAGCTCATTGAATCTTCCTATGTTGAAATGAGAAGTACTACTGAGGTTCAAGTGGAAAGTGAAGTAGTAGAAAAGAATGAGAACCAGCATACAATCGAAGATGGACGTACTGAAGAACAGATAGAAAATTTACATGATGATAAGTTGAAAGGAACATGTTCTGAAGCAATATCTGATGAGCAGACACCTGAAATAACTGAACCAGTTAGTCACACTGAGAGAAATTTTGCTTATGAAAAGGAAATTCCTGCAAGTTTGACATGCATGGACAAGAAAGAGAGTAAGATCCCAAACAATCAAGTCAGCAACTTTGAAAAAGCTCTTGAGATACACTCAGATAGTCCAAATTTGCATGTTAACCAAGACAAGAAAGATGAGTCAGCTGATAACCAAACTGTGGTGGAGCATAACACCGTGTTACACAAGCTTGAAGACTCTAATCTGCAGGAGGAGCAGGAAATTGTTGCACAGAAGTTCCCTAAAGAAACTGAAGGAAACCAGAAATTTATGGCAATAACAGAGCCTGTGATTAAAGAAGAGAATGTACATGAAACAGTTGAAGGTAACATGCAAACAGTAAAGATAAAATCTATTGAAGAGCAAGAATTGTTTGATTCACAGGCTCAGGAACGTGGTCTCGATGCGGCTTCACCCAAAGTAACTTCTGAGGCTGATGAAAACTTTGTGGAGATAATAAAGCCAGAATTCAGCACAGATGAAGAACATAGTCCAAAGACGGATGAATCAAATATGCCAGAAGATAATATGTGTGATGAGAAAACAAAGGCTGAAGAGGAAGCTAATAATATCACTGATGAAGCAACAGTGAAAGTCGAAGAACGAGGAGAACAGAAGGTATCACATAAAAAGCATAAAATTTTGTCTGGTGTTGGATCAAAGGTGAAGCATCAACTAGCAAAAGTGAAGAAAGCCATCATAGGTAAACCTGGTCACACAAAGTCTGAATCACCAAAATCATAAAATCGCATTCACTTTAGAGCATGTAATTCTTGTACAATATGTATTTTTGTAAGGAATTTATGTGAGGTGTAGGATATTGCAATGGGTTTAGGGAACCTCAAGGTATCTGTAATTTTGTATGAACAATTCATTCAAATGTTGTGTTTTCAAAGACGCTTGTAAATAACAGCAGGCAGTGTGTAATCCAAGTTCCCATAAAATTTGTAATTGTTTCACCAACTTGGTGTGAGGTGGACAACAGTACATGGCATATTTTTTTGTTATTTCCTCGTTGATATGCATGTGTTGTTTTGTGGTAATCATGCAACATATTGTACAATTCTTCACGAAACCATGAGATGTTGTGCTGTGTTTTGCTCTGGCTCTGGCTCTGACTAGTACTGAAACATAGTAGGATGGGTTTTACATGTGAATGAATACAAAGAAATCACAGTTCAGATTCCTTAGAGAAAGAAGCATCTACTCATGTTATTGGGCTACGCCTCCATTTGGATGAACAAAATGAATGCTGAACAGACCTTCGCTAAAGAAAAAGTACTTGGTCTCTACAGGTAGTATTCTACAACTAGAAGTTGTGGAAAAATGCTGAAGAGGAAAAACAAAACCAGACATTGTAAAACCTAACCTGATGTGAGGCATAACTCTTTTCTGGTTTTCCCATTGCCAGCTCAATCATGCTACCCACCACAACAATCCCCAACGCAGGAAGCAACTTCGGATCGGCACTGCGTTGCATACAAATAAAACCATCCATCGTCGTGGGTTCTGCAGGATCCACGGGCCACGGTCCTCCAAGCACAATGCTCCATCCCCTTTGCGGGCGCACACCCAGCGGCGGGCTCCCGACAGGGCGGCGTGGGAGCGGCGGAGGATACCTATGGCCGAGCAGGTGGCGGGCATGCGACCTGCTCGACACACAGACCTGCTACCGAAGCGGGCCAAGCGGCGCTTTTGGCACGGCGCAGCACTGGCGGCCGGCGTCACTCGTTCTTCACCCCGGGGTGGCCCCCGTTTCACATTGCGCTCCTCCTCTCTCGAGCTTGGCGAAAGCGGCGGAATGGCGGCGGCGGCGGCGCAGCCATGAGAGCGGGAAGGCGAACCAATCGCAATTTCCCCCATCAACCGCTGGCCATTGTAGCGGCGTATAGCCCGTCCTGCGTCTGCCGCCAAGGAGGTGCGCATTGGCCGTTGGGCTGGGCCTTGGAGAAGAGTGTTTTGCTTTTGCACATAAATTTCAACTTCCATCCATATTATAGGACGAATTTTGATCTGCACAATCTTCAAAATTAGACTTGTCAGTAATTTCTTATACAGTAGATATTTCTTTGAGGGGATATACAGTACTAGCTAAAAAATTTGTTATATTTTGAAACGAAATTAGCATATACTGTTTTAAAGATGAATTTACAGTAGATATTTAAATGCTTACAAAACCAAAATCGTACAAAAGCATTTTTTTTATACATCGAATATGCTACTATATATTGACTAATTGTGGGTTAAATTTTGATGGGTTTAAAGTTTGAATACATGAATACCTTAAGTGAACTAAGGTTGGAGTAGGATTTCTAGTGGCACGTAAAACAATATAAGTCATAACGATTAATTAAATATTAATTATTATAATTTAATTTTTAAAAGAAATATATATATATATATATAACATAGTATTTAACAAAAAAAAGCGCGCTAACGAAAAATAAGAAATGTGCCACCCCTAAACTCACTATTAGGAATAAAAACGAAGATATGGATGAATAATGATTATATCATATTTATTTTCATATTTTTAGCTTGATACGAGAACGAATATGAATATCATAGATATAGAAATAAATACAAATTATCTCGAATACAAAGATCGAATATCATCGGCCACAAACAAATATTTCTCAAAACACGAAAAACACCTCGACTTCTAATACAAACAAATACCATCTCATATCAGCTCATTTTATATAAAAGTTCAACACCTGATATAAATGCATGTCTAACTAATATTATAATATATAAGATATAGTATAATTTATACAAATATTTAAAAGTGTAAATAATATTAATTGTATGGACTAACGTTGTGAAATATACTACTATTAAAATCTAAAAAAACTTTCTAGAATTAGGAAAAAATATGTTATACTTCATGCTTTAAACAGATATCCCAATAGCACTGTTTACTTAGATATTCGTATTAATATCTATATCTATCAAAAAAAAATCAGTATTCGTATCTATTGGTATTTGTTTTTCTCCAAAACTGACGAAAACTGTCAGCTGCGTTTTCATCCCTACTCACCATCAAACGTTTGGCTATGGCCCGCTTTGTTATGCCTTATAAGCCAATTTATAAACCCAAAAGTCTAAGACTAAATAAACAAAAAAAAACAAACAATTTTTTGTTTGTCTTTTTTAAAGTCATAAGCCACTCTTACATGGTCAAGCTAAAGCTAGATTATAGTTTTTTTTTTGCTTATATGAAGTGGAGGTATAACTCCACCATTTAACTTACGGCGTCAAAACTACCAGCTTATAAAACATATAAGCCAAAACGTTGACTTAAAATCTAAGCCAATGAGTCTTAAGCCTAAACAAAAAGGCATATGTAAACCGGCTTTGGGTGTAGTTGTGTAGAGGTTGGGTTTAATCATTTTTTTTAAATTAAGAAGTTAAATCTTCATATTTTTCATAATAGATTTGCAATTTGCATGTAACTAATGTTTGAATTTTGTTCATTTTTATTTTAGCTAGACCAGAAATTGACCTTGGTGAATTGGTCCCCAGAGAGTAAAATGGAAGCACAAGTGATCCATTTGAGCTCAAAACTCGACTTAAATTTTGAATTGGAATATAAAAAGACCTAATGAAAGGGAACTTGTACATTAGCTTCAAGTACATGCTTATTTTTCTATAAAAAGATGTAAAGAGAGCAAGGGCTCAAAACTGAAAATGTAGTAGCAACAGGTACATCCTCTCGAAAGCTCTTGTGCAACCAAAGTTCAAACAAACAGTTGAAGTCATTCCAAACGAACACAGAAATTCAGACTTCAGAGTAACCCATTACAAAGAGAATTGAAGATTTTGTTTCACGAACAAAATCAAAGATAACTCATCCCTTGTGTCTTGATGCAGGCACTCAGTATTTTCCCACACTTTTTTGGATCATACATCTCATGAATAGAATTTGCATATGGTACACGCAGCCAGATTCTCTCAGAACATGGCTAAAGAAAGATTGATCAATCAAGTATTCCCCATCCCTAACATTGTCAACAAGCTAGAGTGTTTCAGACTTCCTGTTAATTTATTGACAAGACCTTGCAAGTGACTATTCGCGTCCAGGATGTTCTCCATGTTAGCTGAGCAACTTGAAAGCACTTGTGTATGAGTCTGTGAGAGTATTCCACCATGACAGCAGAAACCAAAATTGTACAGCCAGCCCACTTGCGAGCTAGGACACTTTGTGCGAGACATTTATGTAATTCATGAGCCTGTTCAGAGCTTTACCGCTGTCAATGGCTTCTCTTGCCCTGTCAAGTGCGGACTTGATATCCTCAGCTCCAGTGCAGCCTAACAGGTGGTCAACCATGGCTGCATTAAGGACTATTCGGTCATAGGCTGGTCCTTTTTCTCCACCCAGTGCTGCCAAACCCAGATCCAAGTTTTTCAGGACCTGATTCAGTCCGGAGATACAGTAAGTAAAAATAATAACTATGCTAAAAATATAATATCCTGCTAACATGTCAGGGTGATACACAGTAATACAAAGCATTGACAGATTTAAATGGATGACAGCCATCCTCGATTGGAAGCTGATGGCATATAGCAATATGAAACTAACTTACTGATCTATCAGTTCGTGGAGTTTCAGTGGATTCAAAACCAAGTTCCTGAGCATTCACGATGACCCTGAAGCCCTCAATAGAAATACCTGGACAATGAATGAGACAAGCTCAGACTGAAATAATTTCTTAACCATGTTATTGGGGATTCAAAACAAGCTATCCAGATTGGGCATTCACAGAACCTCTTTTTTATACGAATCAACTTCCAAGATGTAGCAGAAATCTTAAATTTGAAAACACTTAACATATCCCTAAAGTCGCAAGTAATTCCCTGGCACTTAAGCTGTAACAAATGCCCATCGCCAGCAAACACATATGATCACTATGAAGAGGAGTATTTATGATCAACAAAAAGAGAAATATATTTCTTTTTACCATCAGTCTCAGAGAAATTTGTGCTGTTTGGTGTCCGGAACCCCGAGCAATGGTTCACTGGAAGTCCTTTTGATGCATGAGCCGATCTTTCTTTTGTTGTCATAGAAAGTGCACCCTCCTCACCCTACATGAGCACCATAAATTTGAGAAATGACTGTTTAATTATTGGATTTGCATTCTGAGAATAATAAAGAATGGAAAGAAGCTGTTTGTTGTTCAAAAGATCAGGAGAATGTCCTATCTATCAGAAATGGCACCCAAAATGTTCTAGTGCAAGGTGGCCAATTTCTACAGATGTGGTCTTAACAACAAGCGCATAAATAAACCCATAGGTTTGGTTATATGGGGGAAGACATCTAAACAGTAGCATAAAGCTTAAACCCTCCATATAACACATTAACACAAGATAATACCTTTACAACTAGTCCAGCATGAACAGTTCTCCTCCTCATAAGCATAAGCAATGGATCTTCATAGCCCACATGATAAAATCCAGCAACCATTGATTCCCTTCCCCGCGCCTGGAGAAAATTTTGAAGACAAATAAGACTTTTCACAGTCAATCAGTAGCATTTATTTAAGTGAGTAGCATTTGCAACATTTACAACAGAAACACACTTGAACAATAACAATAATGCATTTTTCATACAAATTAACAATGATTCCCTTGAAATAGTAGGTGATACAGACTAGTTATATTTGTACCTTCAATGAAATTGTAGAATTACAAGAAACAACTCCAGTCATCTTGACTTACAGTCAAAACAGTTTTTTTATGCATAAATTATGTTGAAGAAACACTCTGAAAATGTAAGCTACTAAACTGCCAAACATTTTACTAAGAAACGAAAACTGTAGGTTGCTCTAGATATTTAAATTAGTAGTTTACCAAAGATCTGCCAGCTGTGAAATGTGACCAATTTTCTGTTCTATAGTACTATAATACGCACAAATGATCTACAGTGTATATATAAACATAAAGGATGCTACAAAAGTTAGAACAGTTGTACCTATTATGTGCTCTTATGATATTGTTCTTCCTTACAATAAAGCACTACAGGTGGATGAGAAGTGTTACTCACTCTCACAAATTGCTGAACTTTCTCAGAGGTAGCCAACGGTGGCCGTTTCTTAATATGCTCCCTAAGCCCAATAATCGAATATCTGGAAGAATAGCGAGTAAAAAGAACACATTTTCATACATCAAAACTTTCAATAAATTGTTTGTTTTAAATGAAGACAAACATTAAAAAGAGGTAACAGTTAAACTGGAAAGCATATGTTTCCTGCAGTTCCAAAAAAGTAAAGGTAGTGATTCCATTATGAAAATTGTACTGCTAAATTTCATGGCTGTGTATGGACTTAGGTCAGATATTATGATCAGTTTTGTTTAGAAATCAGGCTAAGGTTCCATTCCTGATTATCTGAATGTCTACAGAAGTACTAAGTCGACAAGACTTGGTCACTGAAGCACAAAATTACCAAGAAAATGTCAAAACTTACAATGGTGGGCAAGCTTCTTGGAGACTCAAATATGCAAAACCAGTATTCTCATCCTGAAAGCAACCAAACAGTTGACATAATCAGATGCAGTCAGCAGGAGGAGTGCACAAAAAGGGTTGCAGGAAGATTAGGCAGAAGTTCATGCACACCTCCAATAGTGTTTTGGCCTGTAATGGCGACAAATGTGCGTTTGCACCCATGAATTTAAGCATCTGCCCTTCTGTTATGCCATCCTGAAAATCTTGATCATTAAGTAATACAGAGGGTTTTCAAAATTAAATTATAGATAGGTCCATCTCCTAACCAAAACCTCCACAGTATTAAAGAAAAAAATTCCAGTCTATGATGATTGTTGATGGGTATGCTTTTGTACTGACCTTGGGTGGCATCCATTCAACACCATGGAGGAGACAAGCCTCACCATAGCAGGCTCTAACAGCTGCAACAAATAGAGTACTCCTGAAAAAGCGTGTATTTCCATCATAAGGCTCACCATAGTGTGTCAAGGATTTGACATCAGCAACTGGAGTTGGACCTGATAAAACGTGGTATTAATGACATTATGATTTGTTAATATCCAGTGTAAGAAAGAGAAACTGGTTTGGTGCTACCTAGTTCATCATCAAAGGCTAGACAATATCCTTTGAGCTCGTGATCAGTTTCCCTATTCATCCGCTGCCCAATAAAAAATGCTGCCAGCAGTGCTTCACTAACCATCATTGAATTTGCACTGGCTAATTCAACTGGTAGAACATCTTTCAGTACACCCTGAACTTCCTCATAACCCAAATGGCCACCAGCAAGAACTTCCCTCAAAGCACTGACGAGTCTCATCTCTGCAGTGCTTTGACCAACATACCGAGGTCCTGTTAAACCATTTGCTCCCATGATTGTTCCTTCCGGATCTGCTATAAATTTCACCTCAGGGGGAAGAACGTTGACAAGACGTGGCCAAAATAAGCTCATGGCACGACGCTCACCCTCACTCCATTGGGTGGCTTCTGGAAAAGAATTAGCTCTTATTGTCATGCCAGCGAAGAATGCACCCAGCTGTGCACTGGACACTGGCTCATCATTGAGTTCTCCCATTGCTACAGAGGAGATTATAAGTAACATATATCATAAGAGAGTTACGGAAGGCAAAAAGTCAAAAGAAAATAATCCAAGAACAAATCAGACCTACTGTAAGCTTGTCACTCAAATAAAAACTTACAAGCAAATTGTAAAAATCAGTACCCACAGTCCACAGACAAATAATAAACATGTCACCTAAAGATTAGCATTACACTGTGGCAGAGTACAATCAAGCATAAATCATGAGCTAACGTTTCATTAGAAGAACTAAACTTTAGAAAGCTCCATTTCAAGCAAAATTTTGCATTCCTAGATAAAAGATGTTACTCCAAGCATAATGTGGATTCACATGGCTCTCATGAATAACTGCAGTCTATATGATAGTGTCATGGGACACGAGTTCTAAATTCCAGCAGTGACAGTGAAAGCAGCAGAAATTCCTCCCGCACAGGCGGTGGCTGCAACGCAGGATCGAATCGATGCTAGAAATCACCAAGGCTGAAGCGGAGAGCGTGGGAGGCCACCGCCGGCGAGGATGGGGGTGACTCACTCACCGGAGCGGAGGATGGTGTCGAGGACGCGCATGGCCTGCTCCTCCCCGAGCGGGCGCGTCTGCTCGGGCCCCGTGCACACCCGCGCCTGCGCCTCCAGCACCGTCGCGTTCGGCCGCGGCAGCCCCGGCGGCCGGTACGAGTCCGACACCGCCGGGTTCCGCCTCACGCCATCCTCCAGCACCGCCACGCCCGCCTCCTCCATCCACGACGACGACGCCGCCGCCACCGCTACCCCGCGCCGGCATCTGCTGCGCCCGCCGAAACTGACGGCCAAGCCGAGGACCCGTCCCCGCTCCGGCGAGCCCCGACCGCTCAGTCCCGCGCTCGGGAGCGGCCTGACGAGTATCGAGTTCATGGCGAGCCAAGGTCAATGCCGCTGAGCCGGAGGAAGACGACGACTCACTCACCTCGCTGCTATACAGGAGGAAGAAATCGAACCGGGGGGGTTGGATCGAACCGGCCCGGCGAGCGGATGGACCCGTTTCACCATGAACCGGAAATGGTGGGCCGTAGGCCCCACTGCTGAGGAATGCTTTGAGATTCGTGCTGGAGGCCACGCGCGGGGTGCTCGGTGATCGGACGGCGGGGAGAGGCGGGGGGAGCCCTCGCAAAGCGCGGCGCCGTCTCCATTTCTGCGTCTCCTCCTCCCATCCCCATCCCCATCTCCATTTACGTGGAGGTTTGGAGAGATCGGAGCAGCGGAGGCCTCTTGCCCTAGCGCCGCGCCGCAGCAGCCGCACCCATGGCGTTGGCCTCTCGCATCGTCTCCCGCTCTCGACAGGTTCGCATCTCTCTCCTCATCCTCGCGCCTGCTGCGGAAACTCTATTTTTGAGGTAGATCTGATCCGGCGGCGCCTGCCATGGATGGACGGATGGCGCGCCGCCGGACTGGTTCGGTTTTGCGTGGGATCTGTGGTTGCACTGGGGATTTTTTTTTGTTGGGATTGATCGTAATGGGGGAGGTTGGATGCGGCGGGGGTGGGTGGCGTCGAGTGCGCAAGTGAGCCCGGTGCATTTCGTCTTACTGTTGATTGGAGCGACTGGGATGCAGCGAGATCCTTTAGATTAGGAAGGAGAATGGTCCTCTAAGGGGACAGACAAGGGAACGGCTTGTTTCTAACCATCCCGGATCCTCTCACCACAGTGCAATTTCCGAATTCAGCATCCTCCCACATATAAAATTTCACGATTTGGTGCTGATCAACAAGCTAGGGAAAGCTTGGTGTGGGCGTTGCTCAAGCGCTTTCCAGGCTATTATTTGTTATCCTGTTGTCTTTGAGCTGTATATGTCTTGTTGATGTGTGGGCATTGAATTATTGGTGAAATTGATATGATGATAAGGTAGTCAGTCAGCTAATATTAGAATAGGTTGGCTGTAAGAAGTTGTTAGTCTATGTTATGTAATGACATCCATGGTTGGTAAAGTTGTCCGTACAAAGCTATATGGAACGTTTTGTTTCAGAACTCTCCAGCTTCTCTACCTTTTTTTTCAACTTTGTTTATGTTGATTGTCGTTGGTTAATTTTTCTGGCTTCTGGCAGCTATATTCTGCTCAAACAGCCTTGGCAAATGGAGGTGCCACTCAAGTCCGCCTATATGGCAAGGAGGCAGCTCCAGGTGATCATACTCCCGTCAACGGTGATGGTAAGCCTCTTAAATTTTCACTGCATTTAACAATTTATTTTGTGTAAATTCTGTAGGAACTTCAATTGCTTTTAATCCTAACTGCAAAGCCCCTTTCGATAAGACCATTCTATTGAGCTGTAGAAAAAAATGCGTTCTGTACTTTGCCTTTGTCCATTGCAGTATCACAAGTAATGTTATGTGTTTTTATGCCATTCAAAAAATATTTTTCAATGCAAAACTGTAGAGAGTACATCTGGTCATGAGTTGGAGTTGATTAAACTCTGTTGTGCAGTCCTGATTATTGCTGTATTTAAGTTGCACCATTTCCTTTTTATTATAATTTTGGTGGTCTGATTTTCTTTTTTTGTATGTATTATGAAGACCTATTGAAGGGCATATTTTTTGAGGTAAAGAAGAAATTTGAGACTGCCCTTGGGGTACTTAAGAAGGAAAAGATCACAATTGATCCGGATGATCCCGCAGCAGTTTCTCGTTATGCCCAAGTCATGAAGACTGTAAGACAAAAGTAAGATGAATTATAAGCTGTCACATGTATTCATAGTCCTTAGCTTATTACTTTCCTTTGATTTTTTCATTGCTTTTGTGTTTATTTTACAGATATTGTTGTTGTGGTGATTGTTTCTACTTTCTAGCGTAAAGCCCTTAAAAAAGATTTCTTGGGTTTTTTTAAACCTCGAATTCATTAAGCACTGTTGTATATTTCTGTATCAATGTCCCATTTTGATTTACTAATTCCTAATGCAATTTGTCAGTTTGTGCAAGTACAATTTTTCATGTTCCCTTCCCCATTGATATATGATGTCCCTCAGAAAATTAAAAGATTTTACTTGTACATTTAATGCATCCGTCCTATGCAGCAAAACATACTCTAGCATATATCTTCTCTTGAAATAGGCTTGCACTTTATTGCTTTCATTTTGTACCTCTCTTATTCTGGATGTTACTGACCTATTTACTTAATTATGGTTCCATTGTGTAAATGCAGGGCAGATCTTCTTTCGGGCTCTGAGAGGATTAAATATACCATCGAGACCTTTACAAAGGGCATCCCTGATGCACGGACTTACTTGAATACCCTTCAGGAGATCAGGATAAAGTACATCTATTATTGTTTTCACAGTTCTCATCCTATGCTTTTCTCAACTCCAAAATATTCTTATTAAACGATTACAATTAAATCAACTTGATATTTTCCTGCATAACGATTTTATTGCACTACATGCTTGTCTGAATATTATTCTGTTCACTTTCTGTGACATAGAAGTGGCCTTATAGATGATATGGGTGCTGAGGCTATGATGATGGAAGCCCTTGAGAAAGTTGAGAAGGAGATTAAGAAGCCACTTCTGAGGAGTGACAACAAGAATATGGGTCTCCTCTTGGCAGAGTTTGAGAAGATAAACAAAAAGTATGGATCTTCATTATAATGTTATCAACTTAGTTTTGAGATACTTCTGTTCATCATTTCCACTGCTCCCTATAGATACACCATTTCTGAATATTTCAGTGAGAATAAAATTCCTCATGATAGATGAAACGTGTAAATTCTTTAGCTGAGTAGCATGATAATTTTTCTGGTTTCAAAGGCAATTCAGGGCATGTTTAGTTCACTTATCTGACCTTTCTTTTAGGGAAGGGTGGGTGATGATCCTGCTCACTAGCAAGAATTTTCTTGTTTGCTGGCAAGGTTAAGGGACCAAATATACTCTCAGATGATGGTGTAGCCACTGTAGCTAGTTTTTTACTTAGGTGATTGAGATCCATCATTGGTTGGTTTGCAGGGAAATATACTGATTCTTCTTACTGTGCATGCTAGACGTGTTATATCTTTTTATAATTAGTTGGACTAGCATGCCTTTTTCATGCCTTTTGCTTTGTCTTTCAAAACTTCAAATAGGCTTGGAATTCGCAAGGAGGATCTTCCCAAGATTGAGGAAGAGCTTGAATTGGAAATTGCCAAAAGTGAGCTGACGGAGCTTAAGAAGGAATGTGTTGAAGCAATGGAGGTTCAACTTAAGAGGTATATCTCTCTTTATCTACTACTTGTTTATCTGCTTCAGTTGGGAGTTCTCAGAAGTAATAATAGTTGCAGCTTGTTGCATGCTCGCAAATCTTGCGCATAGACGCATCTAGTTTATCATGCGTCTCTCATAAAAATAAGTTAATAACACACTGATGTGTATTGTTATCAGGGAGGAGTTTAAAGATGAGGAGATGCCTGATGTCAAGAAGTTGGACATCAGAAACTTCCTGTAGGCCAGACCAATTATAAATCTCTCAAGGCATTTTGAAATGCTCGGACACTCCATAGTGGTTTTCTTTTCCAGTGACAGCCGGTGCTGTAAGCATACCAACGAATGTTATTCTTGCCTTTTGTAATAAAAACTGCACCGAAGTACAAAGACAAGTCAACCGTTGAGTTGGATTGCTTGTTACCTTCCTGCGCGGAGAATTTTGTTTTTTATATTGGCAATGTGAAGGCCAAGCAGCTAACTGTCTCCCTGATGATGCACAATTGTTGGATTCTCTGATGATATGCAAACACCAGGTTATGAGGCTTAGGCAGTGGTTTACTGTTCTCGATTACATTTTGATCAGAATACTTTGTTCCGTTTAAAATCATTGCCCTAATTAACCGATGGATGCTAGCATTATTGCTTGACTAGTGCACAAATTCTTAGGTGGTGTTGAAATCTTAGTAGGATTCGTCATTGTTCAACAATTGCATTTGCCAATTTGTATACTCATCTGGATATTTGGCTGAAGTGGTTATGCTTTGGCAAGTGGGCTGCATATCCAGTTCGGCTCGGGCTCAGGTAATCAAGCTAATTGCGATTAGGCCCAGTTCTAATTTAAACATATCTGAAGGCCCAGATAAATCCAACAATGGCGGCCCAAATCTAATCCAAGAAGGCAGCCTTTCCATCTTAGAACCTGGAGCCTGAAATTGAAGGAAGAAGACAATGGCCGGAAGACATCTCTGCTCACCGGTCCACAAAGCAATGTTGTCGAACACCCTGATCAATGTCAAATAATAAGATTCTGCAGGAGGTTGCTGCAATTTTCTTCATTCTCATCTACCAAGATGAGACGAGATGATCCATAAAATCATGGTCTCCTGGCGGTAGCAGATGTCTAGAAAAAGTTCATAGTTCAGGATTCAGGAATCATGCAGTCTGACAAAACAATGCCAATTCAAATAGGCACACAGGACAGTTCAGATCAACCTGATTTTCATCGTTTGCTTCTGATTTTCTATCTGACATAGATAGCAGCAGATTTCTTCAAGTGTCTCGACTATTATGGTCGTTGGCAAATGGCAACACTGTTCAGCAGACAGCCCCAGCACTGCATGATCGAGGGCCTAATCGAATACAAGTAGCATGTCACAGGGACACTGAAAGTGTGAAACGGGAATAGTGGAGTAGTACTTCACTAGAAACACACTAATTTAAATAACTTCTTTATTCAAGAGTTTTCTCGGCCTGATGAGAATCATGCTGCTGCGAGATCTTACTTAAATACGTAATGTTCATACAAAAATGTAGTACCCATATTTTGAAATATTTCTATAAATTTTTAGTTTTGTTTTTGCTATTGACAATGTAGAAATTGTGCGAGAAATTAATGATCAAAGCCAAGCAATCTCATGAGTCATAGTCATCAATACAGTATCAGATAATGTATACGGAGTGCTTATTATTAGCGAGCCAGGCAACGAGTCAAACTCTTTCCCTTGATCCAAAACATTTGGACGTGAGTGATCTTGGATCCCACGACGACATATGAAGTTAAACTGAAAATAAATAAATAATATATTATAGATTTTTTAAGCCAGTGATATCTTTTTAATATAAATTGTGGATTTTTTATAATTTAGTAGCATACTCTAAATTATCAATAAATACATTCCTGAGAGGTCTAAAGTATCTAGGTCGGTTAGCATATGCATTAATGCATCAAACCATGTTGGGACTCATCAAAACTTACATATTATAAATTATGGGTTTCGATAATAACTATGTCTCACTCTTAATCTTAATATCAATTAGTCGTAGCTATTGTAGAGTAATTAGGAGTCCAAATACAAAGGACAAAAATACCAATAGCCACTTGCTTTGGGGCCTAACTTGCTCTTCTTGAGCAAATTGCTTGATAAGTTGATATCGTGGTAAGTAATATAATCTAAGCCAAGATTTATAATATATTTATCTAATATAATCTACATAGAGCAATTTAATTAATTTTAAATTAATTATTAACTAAAAAAACTCCTCACCCGATGGTCTGGAGGTGGAGGCGTCTAGCGTTGTGGTCGGTTTCAATAACAGTCTAAGTTGTAAAAAAAGACATAATACAGGGTGCTCACTGATCCAGGTGTCTCAGTTGATTATACTAAAATCATTGAATACATTAATTCGGTTTAGTTTTTTTAGGAAGTCATCTAAAATCAATATGTTAATTAAGTACAAATGTAGCTAAAAACATGGCAATAAAATAAATACAAAATCACCTAGTTATTAGCTAAACGATCACCAAAATAATAAAAGTAATTAATTAACATAACCTATAATTACAGACATTTAAATAGCTAAGAAATTGTTAGTTATTATAAGTTGAGTATATTATTAATATAGTAATGCTTATATTAGTTTAGTTTTTTTACTAAAGTCATCTATGATCACTATTTTAATAAAGTATAAATGCACTTAATTAACTTAAAAATAACATTAGTTAATCACATAATAAATACAAAATCACCTAAAATTACATTAGTTAATTAACTGAGAAGGCAAAAAATAGAATGTAATTAATTAGCAGAAAAAACCTAAAATCATAGTCAAAATTTTAAAAGTTTAATTAAATAAATTTACTAGATTTATTCATTTAAATACGAAGGGAGTAGATATATATAAGCTCTATACGTAATATTTGTACCCTGAAATGGAGCTTGGACTTGAGGAAATCGGTGATTAGGAAGTGGTTGGCGTGCATCTTGACGCCGTTCCAGCTGGAGGACACCATCACCGTGGACACCTCCTGCACGACGGCGCTGTAGTACGGCGGCATGTGCACCGTCATGAGCTCCCGGAGCGTCGCCACCGTGTTGTTCAAGTTCATGCCACGGGTCGTGCCGCCGTCGCCGACGTAGCGCTTGGAGCATGCCGCCACGCTCGGCCTCCGCTGCTGACCACCGGAGCCGGAGGCGGCGACGAAGGGGTCGCCGCGGCGGTCGCCGGGAAGGATCTCGCCCTGGAAGCCGGAGACGATGGATGACATCCGCTGCACCACCTTGGGGTCCTCGCTGAAGCTCTCGTAGCATCGCCCCCACCTCGGTCCCTGCACACCGCCAAGCATGGCGCGAACACGTACGGGATCCCCGTCGCCCTCACCTCCGCCGCCACCGCCGTTCCGATCCTCTTCGCCAGCTCCGGCTCCCTGAAAAACACACCATACCACGTGTCAGCCTATTCTAGTCCTGTTCGTGGTAAGTAAATATATAACGTTTACAATAAGATTTAGTAAACTTTTAGAATTAAGACTACAACCACCAGTTTATAAAATTTAATAAATTTATGTTATTATGCTAGTATTTTTCAAGTCAAAATCTACGTACTTTCTTTTCTTTTTCAAACCAGTAATCATTAATGCTTAAAATTATAAATGTTTAACAAAATATTATCCTCAACAACAAAACATTTATTGCTGGAGAGTGTACTATTTCAAAGTGTTTTTTATTTTAAAAAAAATTAGTTTAGTGTCAGGTTTGCGAGTGACTTATAAAATTCCGTGAAACTTTAAAACTATGATCATTCGTCTAATATTAAAATAAGTTTATAAAATCTATTAATTTTATGATATTATGATTGTATTTTTCAAGTTAAATACACATATCCTTTTCTTTTTAACTTCAGCATTTGAAAAGGTTAACGTCTTATCCAAAACGTTGGGATGTGAGTGGTCGCGCTCATTTAAAATTTCAAATCTTGAATCTCACTCCATCATCGATAGAGCACTGGAAATTTTTGAGTTTTTACATATACAAAGACTTGGATAATTTGGTGTGCAATCTGGTGATCATCTCGGAGGATTAATCAATAAAATTTACCTGGTGCTGCCGAGGCCGACGTTGTGGGGGAAGATGGTGGCCTTGTAGACGTTGCCATGGCCATGGGCGGCGTCGATGCCGTAGATCATGGGGATCCCGAGGCGCGTCGACATGGCGCCGCGCTGCATCTCGTTCACCATCGACACCCACGCCTCCGGCGACGCCTGCGCCGCCGGCACGCTGCCGCCGCCGCTCAGCACGCTCCCTGTTATTTGAGATTCTTCTTTAATGGCCGGATTGACTAGCTAATTTTAATTCATTTTGAATTTGTGATGAGTTTCAAATTTTATTTACGGAGACGCATGCCTCCAACATTTGTAATGATCGTCAATCATTTGTCCAACATTTTTTCCGGACATTGGAGATATACTCTGGTCCTTTCACTTTTCATGCAAAAATTCTGAGCCCGTGCTGCACTGAGGTAAAATTTTCTTTCCTGTACTCTTGCATTGGGCCAATTCCGTAAATTAGCCTACCACCACGAGCACGCTGTGTCGCCGCCTGCCATCACAGCCGACAGCCGAAGGGATTGCGAGGGAAGGCTCACTCAGCACGGCGACTAGATGACTCGTTGGGAGGCTATCCACTAAAACACAGAATTACTAAAATAATCTTTTTAATTTTGTGACAACTTCTTAAATTACAATGTTTATACTGGTGACATATACTACCAGTAAATTGTATTTAACAGTCCTCCACTTACCACTTTTACCGTCTCTCACTAATGTTCTTTTCTTTGGGGGGCGGGGAGTCTCCCGCTAATGTTGGTACGTAGTAGTTCATTGCAATGGGCGTTTTAAATAACGTGGAAGGCTATTTTTATAAATCTCTTCCAAACCTATTGTGTGATTACTTGAGCCAAGAGGAGCATATCTTGACACTCGGCCCAAGTCCCGCCGCCGGGGCAGATCGCGATTCTCGTGTACCGGCGTGACTCCATGCCTCCCTGGCCGGGTTGCCGCGCGCCTTTGTGCATGCACATCTTTTCCCAACAATCTATAATTAATTTGCTGGTTACAGCTGGTTAGATAGAATAAGAGTTCTCTTTTTTTTTTCAAAATACATTAACCTATTGTAATCAAATTTACTTATTGTTTACCGCCTAGGCAAACATACTGGAGGTTGGTACTCATTGTTTGTAGTCACTCAGTCCAATCTTAAATTTTCATGGTCAGAGGCTAAAACTTTTTTGCGGTTACTTAGTAAGGCTTAAGATCAAGACATATTCGGCTCATTGGAGTATCTCAAAGGAGATGTATGATCTTTAGATCCAAACTTATCCACTCTCTTGGTATGTGTGCCCCTGTGTTTCTCTCTATACATGTAGTTTGATCTGTATGCAAGAATTGCTCATGGTTCATTTCCTTTGGTGGGAATAAACCAGGAGATTGGAAGTTCTAATCTAGTGATCGGAAGTTTAGATCAGCACTTTCTGTCCCAAATAGAGAAGTCCAATTGAAAATTTTGATGGTTGAGATCAAAAATTCTAATCAGGATTTGACTTCACTCTGAGTAATTTTTAGAAACGTTTATTAACCCTCTTTAGGAGTTATCAATGTCCTTTTAGGGCTAGCTAGTCTAGTAGGTTGGCTAGGATAAGTGGTACTAACCGGTACCCTCACTAGGTCATTTAGGTCCTCAACACATTTGATTTCATCGTAGGGTCTATTTCATGCCTAGATCCACGTGTGACGTCGTTGTATAGGCGGTTGTGGAATAGGCAGGCTGACATGCCTATGGAAGCACCCTAGCTGGTCTACTTATAGGTTGGTTAACCTCTCGCTAGGTTAGTTGGCCTTCAGGTTGAATTGGAGAGAGTGGAGTGTGTCGACCGAGCCAGAGGTAGATAATCGTCTGACCACTAGCCACCTACTAGCCACCTATTTTACCATTTCATGTATTTTTACCTTATTTTAATAAGTACATGTAAAGTAACGATAAAACTTATGGAAATTCTAAAATAAATCAATGTATTGAATATTGTTTGACCCATTTTATTACCAAAAGTTGGGCTCAAAACGGTATTTAAAGATTACCAACATGTTCCTAAAAAGAACTAGGATTTTTATGGAGGAATGATGAGGTGTAATTTATCATGAATCTAATAGCCATGATGCACTATAAATGTGGCTTCTTCCATTCTAAAATATAATCATTTTTACCATTTAAAATTTGTACCAAAATATAACCATTTAGCATTATTCGGAGTACTACTTATCCCATCAATATCCTTCTATTTAAATTTCTTTTCAACTTACCCCTAACCACCCTCACACCCCCTAAAAGTTTTTTTTTCTTTTCAACCTTAATCTGGATTAAGTAAGGATTGCTTAGGTTGCATTCTTTTGGATTTGCTTAGGTTGCATTCTTTTGGATGGTTGGATGGTTGGATGAGTAATTTTCTCGTTTTTCGTTAAGACATTTTTTAAACTCTTAAACCATGTATTTTTTTTAAAAAATCATATATAGATATTTTAAAAATCAAATAAATTTATTTTTAAACTTTTTATAACTAATATTTAATTAGTTATACGTTAATGAGTCACTCTCGTTCTATGTGCTACCCATAACTCTAGATGGAACGGAACTACTCCCTTCATTTTTTATTTATTTGTCACTGTTTAGCATGCACGCATATCAATGCAATCAACTATTTCTAAATAAAACGACTAATATAACCATTAAATGGATGGCCTTGACGTACTCATAATGTGCAGCCAAACCAAACCTACAAGTGCAGATGTGTGTAGTAGACCAAATTGCGCTTACCTATCCACCCTTGGGTCAGAAGCCTTGTTGTCATTGGGAGGAATGGAAGTCACATACCTTTTCAGAGTGTTTCACGAAAAATGCGTTGTGGTGTTCGTGCTATAGGCGCTCTCTGATTATCTGTAAATTTGGCCATCAAATTTCCTGTGGTTCCTTGGAATGTGTTGGAGATATAGTAACTTTAAGGCTCAACTTGGTTGAGTTAGTCCTGGACGACCTCGAAGTCCCGGCGCATCAAGGTTTGAATATCATCCGCTGGGACTCGTCAAGGAGATAAGAGGACAGTTTCTTATGAGAAGCATATGCATAGATTAATATTAATATGTATAGATTAATTTTAAAAATCACTTCAATATTTCTATATATATTGTAACACAAATTAGTGGTTAAAGTTGTTTTTTAAAGTTTATGTTATTGTCTAAAACTATAATTATTTTTAACCTGAAGTATATATTTTCCCAACAATCTGTAATTAATTTGCTTGTTTTTCAAATATATTAACCTAGTCAAATTAACTTCTTGTTTGCCGCATAGGCAACCAAACCCCCGTATGATAGTCCTGAAATTTTTGTGCTGCCTTCCATCTAGCATGAAAGGAGAAAATTCCCTCTATACTACCTCTTAAGGTTTCAAAATACTAGTCACCATGCGGCTATGCGCTGCCTAAGGTGGTATTTTCCATTTTGTCCTTATGGGACTAAGAAAATATTTAGTTGGCACATGTATTTAGAAACTTCTAGAATACATATCCCACTTAACTAGGGGTATTATCTAAAAAAATTGATTGTATTGGTATATGTGCATGATTAATAAAAGAAAATGGAGAAAGTATATATGTACAAATTTATCCCTTCTATGCCATTTTATCCACTCCCTTCTATACCCTATAATTTTGATTTTTGATTTCTTGAATACCTTTTCTATCACTTAACCATTAGTTGACCGTTTAGTATGGATAAAAAAAATCAGTTTTACCCTTAGACATGCTAGGAATGTAGAATTTATGGAATACACCATTGAAAATATAGTAATTTGTTGTGTGACTGTAATATTCATAAGTTTGCTGTATAAGAAAGTATTATACATAGAAAATTTAACATATATTCAGAAAAAGTATGTTTAGTATTTTGTTTTAAAATGGTAAACATAATAGTTAGTTTTTGGATAGCATTCCTTTTATATAATATATATAACAAGTGGCAAATCTATTGTACTTCCATAAAAACATGCTACATAAACTCTTTTTAATTAATAAAAATAAACATAAATATTATTCTTTTTAATTTCATTATCTCAAATAAACTTTTCTGTGAATAATATTTGCACAACAAAATTATGAATATAATAATCTCATGCAACAAACTTATATATTCCAACAATGTACTTAAAAAATATTTGTGTTTCTTCCATGACTAAGGACAAAATGGACCTTTCCATATGAATTAAACAGCCAACCAACAAAATAGGTACGAAAGAGATCAAATTAAAATTCAAGAGCATATAAAGGAGTGAGTAAAACTCAAGATATAGAAGGAATTGGCAGAAAATTTAGAGGCGTACATGGAATTTTCTCTATAGTTAGATTTAATCCATTTGAACACACCCAGCTAATGGCCCATATTCGGTACCGACCGAAACACGCCCTTTTAATATTATTATCAATAGCCGAGCTTCCAAATTATTCAGTTCAAGATGAACGATTCATATATTGCTTCTGTTCATACTTACTACTGCCTCCCAATCAAGGCCTCAACAAGAACTGAACATTCAGATCACAAAGATGAACAATATATTCTGTTGTTGCATGGAATCTTCCTGATATGAGCAAACTTTGTGCAAGCCGAAGCTTCGGCTGACATAAACCGAACGAGTACGAGCTTACGAGTTTCTCAAAGAGTAGGCAACTCGATGACACGGATCTTGCCAATGAAATCTGAGAATGTGCAGCAAGCCTTGTCGTTGGATCATCCAGCCTTGGGAGTATTTTCTTAAATTCTCTGAGATTAATTGTTCTCTGGAATTTTCTCAGATTTTTAGAGCTCAAGAAGTAAAACTCAAAGATCATTTTAGCAATTATTCAAATGAAAAACCAAATAAAAATCCCATCCAACCTCTGGGCTATTTTTGGCGCATTTACTTCTCCTTATTCCCTTTCCGGCCTTGGCCTAGTCCACTTCCACCTCTTCCAATCTCCCTCCCAGCCCTTTTTCTTTCCCTCCCTGTCGGCTTGTTTCCCTCTCTCTGGCCTAGCAAGTTGCACCAGCCCAGCTCATTTTGCTCCCTCTCTCGACCTATCGCCAACTTGAACCACTAGCCTCCTCTCCCGCATGTGCAAGCCAGCCCGATGCCTTGGCCCAACAAGCGGCCACAACCAAAGCCACCTAGCCGCCTCCTCCTACTGATGATCTAGGCCTATGCGTCAGCTTCTTCTTCATCCTCTAGCCAGAGACCGACTCCCGTACGCTGTCATCTTTCGCGTGAAATCCGACCACCTTGAACCACCTTTTCCAAAATTAGTTTAGGGGTTTTAATCCCCTAACTTGTCTCTTTCTATTCCCCTAAGAACCATTGAAAATCCCAAAGTATTTCAGTGCCGCTTCGAACCGACAAAGTTCAAGATAAACTCTAGGGTTTCCACTACCTCTAGCCTCTATATCTAGCTTAGACTCCTCCTCCTTTGTTTATAAATAGAACTCCATTGGTCTCTTCTTTCATCCGCCGCCTTTTCCCAAGCTTCTCATGTGCCCTACCCGCCTCTCCGCTAGCTCCTCTCCCTCTCTCCACCATCGGTCACCGCTCTAATTGAGCCTCACCACCAAGTTTGCCGATGTCTGAGCTTGCTATCATCTCCATTGGTTTTGCCTTATCAAGCCAAAGCCCATCCACCCATTACCTAAAGTCAAAGATCACCAGAAGGTCGTCATGGCAACCTAAGAAGCCCGTCACTTCAAGCTCATCGCTGGCCACTCTCTGTTGCCATTTTCCTTTGCATTTTGTTTTGGTTGAGCTCACATCATCGTCCATATCATCATGGTGCCCTCTGTTTCCTCAGTTGCGCTACCATTTGCAATAGCCATCAGGTTCCTATGTTACTGGTCGATGATTCCGCATGGCACCACCGTGGTCGTCATGTTAGTTGCCACCTCCTCCTATCTAACGTGTGCGCCTGCATGTCCATCCACATGGCCATCTCGTTGAGGTCAATCCTAGCCATCCAATCTAGATCGATCAATCTAGACCATCAATGTTTGGTCGACCACCTTTGTGAATTCAATCCACCATAGACCAAGACTCCTCTCTCTGACATGTGGGTTCTACTTGTCAATGACCTCAGACACCCTCGCTCCTTGCTAATGTCACAATTCATTTTTATCGGTGTAAAAATAATTATAAATTACATATTAAATATATTTAATCCTTTTAAATAAGCTTTAATTGGATTAAATCTTATAAAATTCATAACTACATCATACGACTCAAAATTCATCTAAAAACATAATCTATATATTTGTTTATTTTTTATATACTACTCTTTTGGAGTTTATTAGTCTTTTTTCTCATTTTTGCGTGTTAGCTGGTAGTTCGTGTCAGTTTAGAGAATCATGAGTTCAAGAAATCAAGATAAGAAAACTAATTAAATACCGTTGATAACCACACGAATTATACAAATCAGTACGTTTAGTTTATCTGTACATCCATAATGTTGCACCACATCAACATACTAGTCACTCCTTAAACCATGTCAATTTGATTTCTTAAGCCAATCGTTAACTCCGGCAAAAAAAATAGAGTTCTTAAGACAATCGGTAACCATTCATATCAACACAAAACCAATCATTCTCAAACTGAACGCATACTACACTAGACACACAATCTTTACTATATGGAAAGGAAATTAAATATGCGATTCTGAACATCTACATTACAACATGGGATGTGCATGAAGTAACAAACAAAGATTGATCGTTTCTTTTCGAAGACGCGTTACCTCAAAAACAGGAACTGTCTCTGCTCCATGCTGAGCAACGTCCAGCAGAACAATTGAGCCAGAACTTCCCGAGGCCAAAAAGTTTGGCGATAAAGGGCTGAAAGACAGTCCATGAACCTGTACGAAATCCAGATTAAGTCGCGACGAATTCCGCGCTACGAACGTCAGAAATCCAGAATAAATGGCCACGAATTTCCAGAGACGTAGAAGGGGGTTTACCGGTGCAGCGTGGTCCGTGAAAAGCCCGAGAGGATTCTTGCTCCCAAGCAGGTCCCACTCGCCGGTGGTGAAGTCCGAACGCTCCTCGTGGGCGGAGAGGTGCTCCACGAAGTCCCAATCGTCGTCGATGCCGCCGACGGTGTGGTCCTTGCGCCATTCGCGTTGAGGAGGCTTGGCGCCGGTGTCTTCTCACCCTGGATGTTCTCGTCATTGTTAGGATCAAATGATCCAAATTCCCTGTCATCACAAATACCAGTAGAGATCAAACCGAGAGACAGTAGGGATCAAATTGAAGAGGGAGAAATGAAAGGGGATGAAACCGACTAAATTGGAGAGGAGAAGGGGGACGAATTCCTACCATTCCACTCTCGTTCTCGGGTTCCAGATCCCGATGCTTCCGTCCGATAGTCCAGCGGCGACGAGATCCATGGGAAGCTGGCCTCGGGACTTCGACCAGGCCAAGCGGCAGAGCGGCGACGGACACGGGAACTGCTCCGAGCAGATCAGCTCGTCGCCGAGGAAGGTGGTGTCCCGAGGTTGGTGACGGTGCCGGCGGCGAGGTACTCGGCGTCGGGGGCGAACGCGAGGATGCAGGGGCGGCTCTGGAGAGAAGCGAGGGGTTCCATGGCGGACGAGGACCACCTCGCCGTTGGGGTTTTGTTTTGTTTTTTGTTTTTTGTTTTTGAACCGTGGGGTTTGGGGATTTAAGGGACGTACGGTTGCGCCGTTGCGTGTTCTAACTGCTCTCCTTATTACGACAGCTGGGTCCTGGGGCCACTGGCAGTCACCTAGGTTCGGGTGAACCAAGGCTACGGTGCGCTGGTCTTTGGCATATCGGTTCTGGTGGACCAAGTCTATGCTGCGCTGGCCCTTGTGGTATGGGCCAACGACTCAGTGACTCGGTTCACGTCAAACAAGCCCACGCATATGGAGTGAAATGGTCTAGTGGTAGACCTGACGTGGCACTAGCGAGGGGACGAGTGAGAGAAGCTGGTGCCTTCGTCGGATCGGGATCGGATGGCAGATAAGCCGGCGGAGCCACGACCCTTTTTTTTTCACCTCTTTTCCAACCTCCGCGTGGTTCACTGGAGCGGAGCCCCGTTCGTTTGTGTGAGTTTAAGTGACCACGCAAAAACAAGAAAATCATTATATGATTAATTAAGTTATAGTTATTATAAATTTAAAAAATAAATTTATTTAATATTTTAAAGCAAGTTCTATAAAAAAATTTCGAGGTAAAATCCGCATCTTAATGAAAATAAAATTGTATCGATCAATTCACAGCAAACGTATTCCAGAGTCCAGAGGACCAATCATGAACAGTAGTAACATATCGTTCATCAATATGCATGACACATAAATACATTATTATTGTTCTTGTCACCGGCGTCCGGTAGCAGTAGCTATCGTCGTCGATCATGCTCTGACAGTCAATTAAGGTGTCGCAGCAGATTACTAATCATCAGAAGTGCAACCAACTGATCATTAGAAGATCATCATTAAAGCTGCAGCATCTGCATGATCGGTTAAACAGTTGGACAGTTCAGCCTGATGTGCTCTAACAAACTAATCAACCAAATCTGCAAGATTGACATGCAAATTTGCAGGAAGTGCCTCGCCTCTTACCGTGGCATGCCGCAGAAGGACGTCAAGCAGATCTTTCTGCAGTCGTCTCCGGTGATTTCTGCCGCCGCCACTGCTGCTGCTGCTATTACATCGTTGCTAGTACAACTGTGACAAACGTTCACTGAAGCAGCAGCAGCCGCAGAACACCTTGCAGAAGGAACTAGAATTCCGTCGGACGCTGTTAGGCAAGCATTCTTGGTAGCATCTGCAGATCGTAGAAGTTGCACGTCACTAAAATCAGGTATTATTTCCATGACAAGCTTACTCGTCTAAGTTATTCATCTTATCAATTATTCTCAGCTAAATAATCTACTGTATAGCTTCATCTAGTGCGACAATATTATTATAGGCACTCAATTAGCTATTCCAGATGCTAAACCCAAGTAAAAATAAATATATAATGGGCTTAGCACATTTTAGATTCATTCCTTTCCATTCCAGATGACCATACTAGTAACTTACTACTATATGGTACTGACAGTACTTTGCATTGCACCTCTAAACAAGCAGCTATACCTAGAAATCCAATTCTCAGCCCCATCACCCAATAAAAAAAATGGCAGCTCAGAAAAGGTCATATACTCACCAAGTTCCCAATCTAGCACAAATCAATGGGGTGTGAAGTTGTGCACAACATTCATCATCAACTGTCGCTTCAGTTCACATCAAATCCCTATACAAAAACAAGCAAGAAATGGATAGTTCAGCACTCAAAAAACTTGACCATAAGCTGTATGAACCAAGCTGTGTTGCATATATATTGTTGCGAGCATACTTTCGCACATCTCAGGATAGTATAGATCTTTAACATCAGATCAATTGCATTCAGGCCCAAACCGGTAAAACTAACCTATGTATAGCTTAACACCCATTCACAGGGAATCTGAAAGTTTAGGATATTAAAAACCCCACAATATAACTGAACATTGTTGTTTTAATGGCAAAAGAAAACAGGGATTGATCTAGTTTCAAAAACTGCAATTCATAATAGTACACAGATATCTGAATGCCCAGTTAAAAGATAGATTTATTTTTTCCTATGCTGGATTGTATGAATTCGAAATAATTAAAGTAAATAAAGAAATATCATTCTTTCGCCTTGCAAACAGGGTGAATCAGTAATCATAACTATTATACTGTTAGTCCAAAGGAGACTAAATATAACAGCACAATGCACTGAACATGTGAGATCTTGAGCGCAACAATAGTGTGGCAAACACATGTTGATCATGTACTTAATTTCAAAACTTACCAGATATAGGTTCAGATCCCTTGACATGTCTTTCTTGACATAATTGCTTTAATCATAACTCTGTCTGAAAGGAAGCATAAAATAGCAACACTGCAGTTCTTATTAATTTGTTATACATAGCCACCTGCATAGCAAAACAAAAAAGCCAAATATATCCTATTGTATGCAAAAATCTACTGTGTAATAGTGTTGTCATGTAAGCATGGTCTTAAAATGCAAACATCCATGATATTTAGTGGGTTGTAGAACAAAAAAAGTGCTTGGACAGTATGAACCTCAGACAGGTCATCTAGTCACAAGGCCAGATCCTATATTTCTTACCAAAAGAAAACTGCATGTGTTAACTTATCAGTGGATCTTTCGATGATTAGAGAGTACAACATTTCAACCAAAGAGTGGTCAGGAGTTATCCATGAAGGTGAAATGAAATTTGTTGTCTTATTATACTCACCAAGCATATGTTGTGGTCTACTTAATATGATTAACTATCCATATTGAAGCTTACAACATATGTGCCTTCAAGTTGTATGAGCTAGCTATAAGCAAGTTTTAAAACTTTTCATCATTCATATGTATCTACTGTCTACCTGTAATCTAGGGTAAAGAGAAACTTACTCAGCCAGTGTTCTCTAGTACATAAATGTCATCATTCTGCTGCTGCTGCTTATTCTCATAAACGTTGCCTCTTTGACCCCATCCTGTCTTAACTCTCTTGGTGATTTTCAAGACTGTGCGAGCACTATCATCTCTGTTGAGTCAGCAAAAAAATAATTCCATTGCAGCTCAAGTTGGACACACAGAGGTAGAAAGTGCAGACCTATTTTTCTTGACAGGATAAATTTCATTTCTAGGTTCTGAGTGAATATGCTTTATATACTAAATCAGTTTTAATGCTTTGTTGCTAGTCTAACCATTGCAAAAACTTGCACAAAAAAATAGACTAAAGAAAATGTCACAAACACATCAGAACTAAATTTATCATCACAATACCTGTGCAAAAGAGCATGCCAATCACTTTCAGCATGCTTGTCCTGTCCATGCTTCTGGCTTCTAGGCTTAAGCTCGCCTGAAGGAGCTGCAAGACCATCTTCACGCTCTGCCATTTCCATCATTTTTTGTGAGAGCATATCAACATCTTGCTTCTTTCCCCTTTCACTCAATGCATCTATCACAGGCATGAATGCTGCTGGATCAAATGAATATCCTTCAACCATTAACAACTTGAGTAACCTATGTCCATGATCCACCTCATCATCTTTGCAGAGTCCCTCAATAATCTGCTTATATGGGAATCTATGGATAGAGATCCTTAATTCAAGCACTGTTTCTAGAATATTCATGGCTTCCATCCACCTACCATAAGTAGATAACTGGGTACACATTAAACTATAGAGCACTTCCTTCTGACCACATGTACTCAGAGAAGCACCAAATACTCTCTGAGCTGCAGAGAAATCTGAAGTTTTACAGAAAGCCTTGATCAACAACTCAAAAGAAGTTATATTAGGAACAATTTCATTCTGTAACATTTCATCTAAAAGAGGCATGGCCTTGTTTACCATTCCTCGTTCACAAAAGGACTTTATCAAGCTATTATAGGTCATGACATTGGGACAAACCCCCTTCCCCTTCATTTCATTAATCAATTTAAGGATTTCATCTGAATTGTGTTTTTCCCGAAACCCCCATATCAATAAGTTGTATGTCCTTGTGCTTGGCTTGCAACCTTTCTTTTCCATGTCCCTCAGTACCTTAACAGCCAAAGAAGTCTTCCCATGCTTGCAATACCCATGAATAAAGGTATCATATATAACTGAATCAGGACAGATATCTTTCCCTATCATCTCAAGCAATTTCTTTTTTGCTTCATCAAACCTGCCCGCTTTGCACAATGCATTCACCAGTGTAGAATAAGTGATTCGGTCAGGAAGACATCTTTTGCTGCTGGAAGAATCAGTAAGTAAACTTAGGATTGAATAACCTAATCTGCCAAGAGCCAAACAACCTTCGTTCCACATGCCATCGACAATGCCCATAGCCATATCCAATTTGTTGTTTCTACATAGTCCATCAATAATGGTATTGCAGCTTGCTGTATCCAAGCTGTATCCTTTCTCACACATACTCTCTAACAACTGTTCTGCCTCTGTGGTCCTACCAGCTTTCCACAAACTTTGCAGCAGAACATTGTAAGTAAATGAATTCGGGGCACACCCTTTTCGTGCCATCTCATCAAGAATCCTATTGGCTGCAGCAGCATTTCCCTTCGAGCAATAAGCATGGAGCAAACTAGTATAGGTCACAACATCTGGTGTCATCACACCGCTCTTCACAAAATCCTCCACTTTCCTCACATCAAACGCTTTGCCCTCCTTGCACAACCCATCAACAATAATATTGTAGGTGTAGCTGTTAGGTTGGACACCCTCATGCGCCATCTCCCTCAGCAGCTCCTGTGCTTCCCCAACCATTCCATTCCTCACCAGCCCTGACAACCAACGGTTGTAACTCTCAACCCGCCTCAAGAAACCACCGCACCTCATAATATCCACCAGAACTCTTGCTTCATCCACCATAGCAGCCTCACAGAACCCACTCAGCATCACATCAAACGTCACTTGGTCAGGCCTCGGCAGACCTCTCTCCCACTTTTCCTGCATGTCGTTGAATATCCTGTATGCATCTAGCACCTGCCCAGCCTTGCAGAGTGCAGAGATCCTCGCGTTGAATGTGACCACATTTGGTGCAAGACCCTGATCCCTCATGCGCTCAACCAGCCTCTCAGCCTCATCCACCTGGCCCTCCCGGCAGAACCCCGCGACCACCGTGTTGCATACCACCAAATTCATCCTTGGCATTGAATCGAGCACCCCAAGCGCGTCCATGCTCCTCCCCGCATGGCAGTACCCACGCGCCAGGATCCCAAAGGTGAACTCGTTCCTGGCCGGCATTGCATCGAACACCCTACGGGCGAGCTCCATCCGGCCAGCGGCACAGAGCGCCTGGAGCAGGATGTTGCGCGTGAAGACGTCCGGGGCGGCGCCAGACAACAGGAGATCCTTGTAGAGCGACTCGACGAGGTCGAAGCGGGACTCCTGGAGCGCGGCGAGGAGCAGGCGGTTGTAGACGGGGGTGGGCGGCAGCGGCGAGGAGGGGAGCGCGCGGAGGGAGCGGAAAGCGGAGAGAGAGAAGCCGAGCGGGAGGCGCGAAGAGGAGGAGGAGGAGAGGAGCGCGAGAAGGTGAGGGGCGGGGTCCGGGAGGGAGAGGAGGTGGCTGAGGAGGCTCGGGAGGAGGTGGGCGGCGTGCGAGGACGGGTGGGCGGCGGCGAGGATGCGGGTGAGGACGGAGGTGGAGTGCGGCGACGGCGGGGAGGCGGCAGAGGTGAGGTGAAGGAAGAGGCGGAGCGCGACGACGGGGGAGGCGGCGTTGCGGCGGAGGAGGGCGAGGAGGTGGGTGGGGGTGGGCGAGGTGGACATGGGAGGGTGGCGGCCGCGGGGAGACGACGGCGGAGAGGGTTTAAACCGGGCCCGGGCGGACTGGCCAGTGGGGTACACGGCTGGTCAACGACCCAGTCCATTGACACTGACCGGTGGGGCCGTAAGACTGCCACGTTACATTTTTTATTGCTGTCCGTATTTCCACTTGCCCTGTCGCTTAAGCTTGCTTAACATACTCCGTACTGTTTTTTTCTGAAATTTGCGCTTAATTAGTTGCTTACCTCAACGATATCTCCAGCTAATGCTTCAATAGCCGTTCAATCAGAGAATCAACGGTGGAGATCAAAAATCAAGAAATTGGCGATTCTAGTTCAAGCTTACTCTTCAAGCATTTTGCAACAGGATGAATATACAGAAAGAAAATTTATTATTTCACGCGGCTTTGAAATTGTAGGCTGGAAACAGCAGACGTTGCAGAGTTGTTTCACGTTACATGAAGCAGTGCAGCACAAATTACTGCAGATTTACTCAACAGGAGACGATTGCCAGGCTATAGATAAGGGGGGAAAAAGAAACAGAACCTAACACACAACGCTGACTGAGGTAAAGATCAGTAAAATGAAGGGAAAAAAAGCAAGAAACTAGTTCCAGTTGTGAGATCAGAATTCAGAAGCAAGGCACGTTCTCAGTTCTCATGACCAGGTTGCATGTCGAGTAGATGGAAGCAGCAGCAGCTTGCACTGCCCACTCGCTCTCAGGAGTCTCCGTGTTCTTCAGCTTCCTGAAAGATATCGTAGTAAAGTATTTCAGTAAGATATCATGCATAAAGTGAAATGACTTGGAAATTCATAAATTTAGTTGCTAAATTTGAGTACATGGTTGAACTCAGTTTCATCTAACACATGGATCTGCATATGAAAACAGAAAAGGGTGGATCGAATCGAATACGTTGAGAAGTGATGATGAGCTAACCATAATTCAGCCATTGGTCCTACTAATGGAGCCTCGCAAGACATGTATGTCAGCCCTTTCTCACAATTCATTTGCATTTCTTGCACTTCCTTCAACCGATTCTCCTGCAACAAGTATTTATCATGATCAGGAGTGAAACACTACTTACCAGAATGGATGTGCTTCGCAAAAAAAGAAACAAGAATGAATGTACTTGCTTTTGTCATAAAAGGCGATAATGCAAGAATATGCTAGTTTTTGTGCAAATATAATGAATACTCTTATGAAAAAACTCACCAGATGCATCCCCTCCTCCTGAAGTGTTCTGTCCATCTGAAGAAAAAGAGACCGCCATCGCGCCACATGCGCTTCTGGAACTGTCTTTCCAGTAGATCCGCCTTCAGAAGAATTTACAATGGATGATTCGTTCTCTTTGTTAGATGAAAATTCTGTTGATATTAGGTAGGGCAGTTCAGTTTGAAGGGCATTCCTGACTCTCTTCCTGCTGCGCTTCAAAGCTTCAAGAATAAAGAATGCATATTAAGTACAATGTATGGCCTACAGCTTTGAATTATGCTTCAAACTCAAGAATTATTACCAGCAAGGCGCCCTCTGATGTCCTGCTGTAGTAGCTCCAACCACTGAAAAGCAACATTGGCCGCTGATCATAAAAAAGGCAAGGCAACTGTCACATATGGATAATTCTACAAACAGTGAACAGTACACTGCTGGTGAGAATGTATAATTGATGAACTAAGAAAACAAGGATACCCTTTACTGATAACACAGTCATGTAATTATGATTAGATGCAAAATCATCAGCTGATGTACTGCAGGTCCTGCCTGAAGCCATAGTAACTGCTGATGAGAGTTGCAGTTTCAAATTATCACCATCCTTTGGAAGGAATTGTGATGCAGTAGGAAGCCCTTGGTGAAACGGCATGTTGCCACCTTTCATCATGAAATGGCAATTCATCAGACTACCACCATATTCTTTCCCTCTTTCGCCTGTTTGACTAGCAAAAAGCGGCTGGTTCTCTTTCTCAAGATTCTCAGAGTGCACCATAGCCTTTATTATGGAGTAAACTTGCTTGCTGTTTCTCACATGGTTAATGATTCCAGGGTTTAGACCAGATAATAGGCCACTAGGAGCAGCAACCTTCATGAACTTGTTTGTCTGTTCATTCTGAGTAGAAGTGTTCCGTTTGGATTTATCATCTCTTTTCCTTTTGCCGGGTCGACCACGTGGCTTAGGTCGCACTGCATTTCCTTGAGATGAAGAAAGGAACCCATTCTGCTTCATTTCTCTCCACTTCCTGTGTGACTCACTCTCTTCTACAGCCCCAGTTGTGCTACCACACTCTGACGGATCACTAACTTTCGTCTGCCCCAACTTCTTATAAGGAAAGAAGGGATTAAGCTCTGCAGCATTTGAAGAATCTACCACATTAAGATCCAATCCAAGGGGCACAGCATTCATCCTGTTCTCCTCATGTCTCACATCAGACTTAGGTTGCAAGTCTGTCCTGATGCTTTCTTTATCATGCAAATTGTCCACCTCTGCTGCATCAGAAGCACGACCAAAGGTGAGGCAGGCAACTTCTGGCTGAAGAAATGAACCAGCCTCAGGCAATGAAGGTTCTCCATCTTCACTTCGTGTCGCAACTTCATCAGTAACTTGAGGTGTATCTTTCTTTTCACATGGATGTAAACATGATTTTGCTTGATCTGACGTCTCCGGAATCCCCACCCTCATATCTACAGGATATAGAATATTGTAAGTGGTAAGCATTAGCAGTGCAAGATTAAGGGAAGTAATAAGTAACACACAAGAAACAAGTGCCTAGTTTCCATCACCAAATTCAATTAGGAGAAATCATGCCATGGACAGTGTACAGTACATAATAGGAATGCAATGGTGTGAGTGGAGACAAAGTTTGAATTAACTGAAGCTGGAGTGAATTAAAACTACAATAAATGGTGTTTGTCACATCCATTTTATCCAGCTGATGGAGAGTATGCAGCCTGTAGAAACAGTGTTTACGCGAAGCATCTACGTTGACATTATACTTAACGGCAATAGAAAGAGTAATACTCACGAATTATCAACTTTGCACAGCACAGAAATCAGTTGTCAACAACAATTTCGTCCTGAACGCATTATTTGCACATTCTAGACATCCAGCAATAAGCTTATGTTGGTAGCGGTACCGAAATGTGCTGAGTTTGTTATGACAATTCGATCCTCAACATAAGAAAACAAGAATTCTGAGCTATAACTACAAGAATGGCTAATCGCAAAGTCGATCTACTCATACGCTTAGATCTGCAGAGAAGCATCATACTCTACCGTCACATGTCGAAATTCCGCGCTGTCTGCAAATGAATTAGTACTACATAAAATGAGTTCAAGAGCAACTACCGCCCAAGAAAGTAGAGCTGCATTTTCAGATCACTCCGTGCTAAAATCATACGGCCAGCACAGATCAGGAAACAAGTCGCGAGAAAATCAAGAAGCGCCGACAGCCCCACCTCCCAATCCGAGCGCCGCCTGCGACCCGCACGACGCCTCCGCAGCCACCGCCCCGCCCAATTCCTGCAAGAACCCGCACCACAACGTCACATCCTGGCCCCCCAACCCAAAACCAAGAACCAAACACGTCACATCCAAACCCCACCTTCGTCGTCGTTGGCGGCGGCTGAGGCGGGGACGACGCGCCCGATCCGGCGGGATCCGCGGCCGCGGGGTCCATCCGGGAGCCTGGGACGAGGCGGGGGCGCGGAGGCCGCCGGAGGGAGGGATCTGGGGCGAGCGGGCTGGAGGGAGGCTAGGGTTTGGGGGATAAGCGGAGCGGAGGAGGGAGACGGGTAGCTTTGCGTGATTTTGAAATGGAGACGGGCGCGGCCGCGTTCGTCGCGTGCTGTGTGGGTGCGTGGGGTGGGGGGGGCCTTTTATGGTGTGCGGGTTTTTTTTGAATTCGAGCGGAGGTGGGCGCGGCTTCGATGGCGCATGTGGGGATGGATGGATAGATAAGACAGATGGACGGACGGATGGATCGCTCGCTCTCTAGCCTTTAATCACAGGAGCGGCCTTGCGGATGATGGTTGAGCCCGCGGATTTATTAACTTTTCTTCTTCGTTTTCCCCACCCCAGTGGTTTGAAGGTGATTGATTTGAATTTAGTTGTATACGACAGTAAATTTGAATTTTGGATGGTGACCTAATAACTCTGGTATGTTTAGACAGACGATTCAAGCTTATATTATCAGCGCTAAGATCATATGAGCCTTCTACTTATACATCATGGTTTTGTCTGTTTGTTTAGTTTTTCCTTATTATTTTTTTAAAGATTTGCCAACCTATACTTTTATTAACGATAAAATTTAATCAGACTGTAAACAGGATCAGCTAATAAAAGAAAGTCGATTGATACAGTGAGAAAGATGATCGGATGAATTAAAGATAGATTCAGTCTAGTCAGAAGCAAAGTTATCTAGATAGGACTAAGAATGAGCCATAAAAACCACAGCAGAATGCTGTTATCGCTATAGAATATATCTTATAAAATAATCAAGTCTGATTAGGTTTATTAACTTGTTAAATGTAGTTTTTTATGTTTAGGAAATAATATCCGATGGTTGTTTATAACCGTGGCAGACTCTTATAACTTTACAGTATAAATATAGACTCCTAAAAACTTATAAGATATCAACAAGATCATACATCAATACAATCTTTGGTGCATCGCTGCTCTAGCTCATATAGGTTTATTCCGATGGGTTCTAGCTCTTGACACGAGGTTATATTGGTTAAGTCCAATCTTCAGTAAAGAAGTAAGTCATGCTACTATCCTAGTCCATTCATTCTGTCTAAAACTGTATCGGTTAATTCTAACCTTTTAGTCCGATCGAACGTACTGTATCACGCTCGCATGATGCCTATTGGCTCATCAACTTCCCTCCGTCGTCGGCAAATTCGTGATGCATCGATTAGGTTTGACCTAATAGATCGATGGCAGTAAATCGAGCCATTGGCCCAACAATTTCTTGCGTGTCGTTTCATCAAAGTGAGTAGTCAATGAGTTATCATTATACTATACCTCACGTCTAATGTATCGGTTGTTCGGCTGATATATATATATATATATCTTATTTCTTAACGATTAATCTGCTAGCAATCAATCTGGTCTCATCAGATCTACCCTAATACTATCTCAGTTATGTCCGATCTATCAGGTTCGTGTCAAATAGAGCTGGTATCGGAATCTAGCTAGTTTCGTTCCCATCGACTTAGATAGCCGATGAGGTTAGACATATAACTGCATCGAACCATTGGCTGATAAACAGTCAATGGCCTCACCCTGCTCCTTCTTTCATTACGTTTGATCTAGCACCCACCGTCTCTACGCTGTTAGACTCGGCCTCATACTGTCTTGATTTAGTCTGATCTATCGAGACTGACTCTAATAGTGCTGTCACAGTGGTCTCTGGTTCGCTTGTCTTCGAAAGGGTTTCAGTCTCACTCACTGCTTTTATCGCTTATCCTATTCGGAGCATCATTAGCCGACGTTCCACACCTTTATTACATATGTCTTTATCGGTTTTTTAGCCAATGCACCAGCGTTACCTTTCTATCGATAACCAGTCGATACGGTAAACTGTATCGGCCCATCGATCGATTGGCTCACGAATCTCATTATCTTTATCTCTTTATTAACTACAGGTACACCTTTAAATATCGAAAATAAGGACCTGTACTAAACCTAAGCAAAACTCTCAAGCATCCACGTGAATAAGGCGTCGTCCGCTCTGATCGAACCTTTGTTGGCTCGCTCCTATCTCTACTTGGTCCAATCATCTCTACTCGGTCCAATCAGCCCCCATGCAGCGCCTAACAATTTTACATGCTTTAATTCTCTCGATGCACTAGGAGGGATATCAAAAGGAACACTATCACTGTAGCCTACAAACAAGATGGTAAACATTGTCAGCTCACTCGAGCTTGGCGTCTAACAACTTTACATGCTTTAATTCTCTTGATGCACTAGGAGAGGGATATCAAAAGGAACACAATCACTGTAGGCTAATAAACATTTTCTTGAGAATGTTCTATAGACGTTATGCAAGATACTTGGGACATGTTTTGAGTGCACCTCCAAAGTCACATGCTACATATATTGGATGTACATATTCCGTAGATACGAAAAGTTACGAGAGAGTGGATACCGTCTAACAGGTTCATTTTTAACTTTGCATAAAATGGTTAGCTAGAAACTAGTGTTTTTGAAGCTTATAGGTTAGCTTATATGTTTTAACAGTTTTGCACATGAACTAGTATGAGAGACTAGTCCACACGCTGATACATCCATGTAAAGATATTACAACTAAGGCCTTATTTGGTAAATAGGATAGAAACCACCGAAAGTGAAAAACTGTGACCTGACCATCCACTCTTTCCATCTTATTTTGTACTAACCCTTCACTTATTTCCCTATTATAATCCTACCTCTTATAACCCATTTGCCAAACATGTCTTAGGTGGCTAATCTGTATCGTTTTTACATGCACGTGATAAGCTCAGTCTAGAATTTTAGTAGAACGTAGCCTAAACTTAAGCATCCATTATTTTTTTTTTGCAATATCTCTATGCAGGGTTTTTGTGGTGCCAATGCACTCTCAAGACAAACAAAGTGCCATGCGTCACTCAGATTATAGGCTACGAAGATATCCATTGGTCAAAAGTGTGACGATATTTGATGCCAAATTAAGTGTATGACTTGTAGGTCTAAGAAGAAACAAAGTTTGGCATGTCATAGTTGTAATAACTATTTAGGCTAACAAATTGTGTTGACATGGTTACCTTTGGTTGCCAAGTAAACAAGCCCTATATCCCACAGAGACCATCCACCATAAAAGCTAGCTCACAAACAAAAAAGGCTATCGCGCGTACATGTTTCAACCTTTTTTTTTGGCAACCGTACATGCACATTTGGCTTCTTTTTTCAGTTTTGCGTTACGCATTTCATCTCGCGCGCCATCCCATTTACATTCTCTCGTGAGTGGCGTGTGCCTTGTGGGGCTTGGACCTCACGATCTAAATAGGTCTTGTGTCTTTTTTCCCTTTATTTTGCTTTTCCTAATTCATTTTCAAATTCATATGCATAAAACTTCCACAACGATAGTTATACATAGAATGTTTTTATATTAAAAGCTTATATGCGTAAAATTTGTAGGCTATTCCATGATAATAATTATATGTAGAATGTTTCTATATCAAAAGTTTGGATGCGTAAATTTTATACGTCAATGTACTATTTCATAAATTTAAAAACACGTAGGCTGGATACATCGAATGACTAATTCTTATTTCGTCCTCGCTCTAGGCCTGGAAATGGGCTAGGGACACATATGGCTGATTTGCTCGTCTTTAGCCCACGTGAATACTAGACCCATCTGTCACGGGCGTTTAGAGAAAAAAACAGTTATGCCATTTATGCACAGTACTTCTTCCGGTTTTATATAAGGTTAAAATCAAATAATTTAAACTTTATCACTAATAATTTTTAAAATATTTAATTTAAAGGTAATAAAATCTTAAAAATACTTTAATAAAATTAAATATATATATATATTATAATAAAAAATCATAATCAAAGCTTTATTTTACGGGTCATTGTCTAAAATTGTTAATAATTATGAAAGCGAAGAGAGCATTAGTCTGATTACTTGAATAGTCCTATTTTACATTTTTCTATCTATCGTTTAAATGGGGAATTCGACAGGATAATGTTTTTTATTTGTTTTAAGGCAGAAAACTGTTTAGTATTTGTTTAATCGCATTTGGCGTGTTAGTTTTTGTTCCATTTCCACCGTACGGTCCACGCCCCCTGGATTCTCTGCGTTCCGCGCCGCCGCGCCCTGTCCCGGTCTCCTCACTCTCCATCTCTTCCCGGTCTCCACTCTTCGAGAAGATCGCCACCGCCACTGCTGCCGCCGCCGCCCGCCGGTCACGACCGCCCCCGGCCCATCTACAACTCCGCCGACTCTCTCTCCTTCCTCCTCCGGATCTCGCTGCCGCGCCTCGCTCGTTCCCCCATTGGAGATCCGTTCCAGCGTGGGGTGCATGGGTAAGTAAGCAGCCTTAACCCTGTGTGATAGATAGGTAGTGGGTGGTGACGCGATGTTACGGTGATTTGGTTCGAGAGACTGCGTCGCACCGATCAGTGGGGGGCCGCTGAATGCCCGCCGCGTCGTAGGCGGTGATAGTGTGTGATTTGGTTGGAGAGTATAGCCGGGGGAATCAGAATTGGGATGTGGAATCCACTGTGAGGTGACGACTTGATGAGGTGACTGATGATTTGATACCGGATATACTAGTTCAAGGCTTCAATCAGACCTGCCCATGTGTTGTTGGAATTGGATTCCCACCTTTTGGGTTTGGTTGCCGCTGGGTTGAAGGAGAGTAGCATTATTCATTGGTCCCCGTGTAGTCTCCACGGCAGTGGGATGACTGGGATCAGTTATTGCCCGTTGATGTTCGTTGTTGAATTCTCAAACATTTTAGAGTTTTTTGATGCATTGAATTGTTAAGTTCTAAATTCTAATCAAACCAATGCTGTTAACAGAGCCCGTAAAGTAGAGGAATGTTGTAGGACATGCAAGTTGAACAGAAGGAACACAAACTCATTTATTTATATGAATCACACCAAATTTTCTTAGAATTTCGCCAAAGCACTAGCCAAAAAGCAGCACAGGTGACAGCACATGATCCTATTAGCATATCTTTTGGAGTACAACTTATCACCTCCATGTCCCTGATTGCTAACCAAAGAGGAGCTTACTAATATCCATACTTCAAACAGTCAGGACTAAGTGGCTTGTACTTTACACAGAGTAAAAACTGTTACACCCTTTCAGTTATAAATTGTTAATTATTGCTTGGTTGATCGGTCCTTTTTTCCCTGCAGGATTTGATTTTAACATATGACTGGCAAAATGTTTGTTTTATGATGTCCGGACATGATTTCAATATTGTTCATAATGCAATTGGCATCTCATGCCACTCAAGCACATGAAGCATCAGAGCTTGCTTCCCACTGTGATTGTGCAGAAGTGCTAGATTCACAGCAGATAGTTTCTGAATCAAGTACAGCAGGAAGCTCCACAGAGCATCTAATTTCATGTGAAATAAAGCCACTGAGTGTTGATGAAGACAGTGAAACTATTGATGCCAACGTGGAAACTCACCTTGTCATTCAAGACTGTCCCCAATGTCGGATTTGCCTTGATAATGAAGGTCCACTCTGTGACTTGAAGTATTCTTTCTTATGGAGTGCTACAAAGGCTTTGGAATTTTTTTGATATATTCACATTTTTATATTGAGTCTGCATTTGGTCTGATTTTGTTCCATACCCACTACAAGCAGGTGATGACTTAATTGCACCTTGCCATTGCAAGGGCACACAGAAGTGCGTACATCGATCCTGTCTTGATAACTGGAGATCAACAAAGGTGGATTCATGAACATTTGCTCTTTACACTTCGTGTACCTATAATTAGTACCATCGCAGAATCCAGTTAATCATTAACCTAATCCAGCTCTGACCAGGAAGGTTTTGCCTTTTCACATTGCACTGAGTGTCGGACTGCCTTCCTACTTCGTGCAAATGTTCCTCCAGACAGATTGTGGTTGAGATTGAAGTTTCAACTTCTGGTTGTTAGGGATCACATGCTCATTTTTTTTATTGTACAACTGGTATGAATTCAACACCTTCTATAATCTAATGCAACAAACAAACTACTTTTCTTTGCTGAACCAATAATAATGCTAATTCCTGGAGTCTTCGCTCCACCTTCTCTAGATATACATGCTGTTGATATACTGTTGATATACATGCTGCAATATTCATAGTTTTATCATCAAGAGTTACAACTTCCTCTCATCAGTGAGGGCCCGTTTGACATGGCTAAAGGGGTGGGCAACTTTTTTGTTTTCCGTTAGCACGCTTTTCGAACTATTAAATGGTGTATTTTTTTAAAAAATATATATAGAAATTTCTTAAAAAAACAAGTAAATCAAAATTTCAAATTTATAATAATTTATACTCAAATAATCATACGCTAATGTCATGTCTCGTTTTACGTGCCACAAATTTTCGCCCAAAACGCTATGTCAAAGGGAGCCTGAGTCACATAGACTATACATGCTGCAGTACTCATCTTTTGAGCTTGTTTTAGTTTACCTCTTCTTTATTTTCAGTTTTGGGTTATCTTGTCCTTCTGGTCTTATTATTGTTTGTTTTTCTGGGTCTTGATGATCTGTATACATTTTCTATTGTATGAATACATCTCAGTAGGATTCTCCCCTACTGTTTACCCTACAATACTCAGCATGACATAGTTGCAGCTCATTCTGTTAATGTATAATGCAGTAATGATTTAATGATGTTTTATTGATATTACCATTTCTTCCAAGAGATGTGGTAGTTAGTTCACTGACTTCTTACAAAGACATTGCCATTCCTCTGAGAGTAATGATTTCTGTCCTGAGATCCAAAAGATAAATGCTTTGAATAAATGCACAAGAAAGGGGCCTGAAAATGGTCACAATGTGCTGCTGTAAGATGCATCTTTGTTTTATCTTACAATCTTATTAATTTTCCTGTCTGATAGGTTGTTGCTTTATTGGGTATGCTAGTATACAGATTTTATGGAGATGAACTGCGAGAAATGTTTGGTTATGAAGAGCATCCATATTCTTTTTATGCAATGGCAAGTAAGTTGCTTTTTCATAGTGATATCCGGAAATGCCATGAACTGCATCTTATCTAGAAAGCTTATAGAGAACCGAAAAATTTACGTCCTTTTCTTGTTTAGCATCTGTTCATGTTGATCCAATTCACGACATTTACTGTCAACGTGGCCTGGCATTTGTGTCTCTAAAGAAAGCCACTCCATTCTATAACATCTTTCATTTCATACTTATAGCTACCGTTTAAAAATATGGTGTGGGACCAAATGTACAGTACAATTTCTTTAGAATTGCTTTTATCTATTGTGAAGATCATCATCACACAGTTTATGATGGCAACAATAGCTTTGGACCTTTGAGATGAAAGATAACATATATTATACATTATGTTGCGCATCCATGATTATCTAAGTGCTCTCTATGTAAATGGAATTACAGAAAATGCCTGTTAGGGGGATTTGTTTCCATAGTTCTTATAATCTTGTAGAAGTCTGCATGGATTGTAACATAGGTAAGGCAAAAGTCTATGTGGTCAGAGGGAGCTAAAAGCAACTGGCAGATTAGATGAGAACAGTGACGACACCTATCTCTCCTTTGTTGGCATTTAACACAATGCATGTGATTGCACAAGTCCCGATATACATGTTTTGCCCTGTGAATGTTGCCTGTGTACAAGAATAAGTATATCCTTGTGCATTAAAAACTTGTTGAGAAGAAGATTAACATTTTTAATGTTACTTAAATTTGCAGTATTGACTATTGTTTTGGTTAGCTTGCTGTATGGATTCTTCATAGCTATAATATGTGGGCAGAGAATCACGGAACAACATTACCATGTTCTTGCAAAGCAAGAGTTAACCAAGGTTGGTTAAAGAACATAAAGATGGAAACACAATTTTTATTGATTAATCTTTTCATTTTCAAGAAGTACACTGTCATTGAAATATTAATAGTAGTGCCATCAACTGTTCAATCTGTATATGCACAAAAACATGCGGAGTTCCAATTCTTCATCTTTTTTTACTTATTCCAACCATTACATGACCTTAAAAGGTTGGGAACAGACTCTCTCAACTCTATTTGCCAAAACAAGGCTGGTTTGTTTTAGTGAAACTAGGGGATTCCCTGCGCAGTTTTGTGCGGGCTAGTTGAGTTGGATTTGTTATATAATTCTTAGATTCTATTTCTATATATGCAATTAGATTTTATATACAACAGATATTAAAAGTAAGATTGGATTTAATATACAACTCTTTTCTTCTATTTCTATATATACAATTGCACTTTGTATACAATTGTTGCTATCAATGTACAGCATTATAATTTGATCACACTACGATCTAACGGCTTAGATTTTGTTTTTTCCCTGATTAATGTGGTAGTTTTTATTTTGCAATAATACCTATATTTTAATAACTTATGCAAATGGTTTATTTTTATATTTGTAATAAAAATATTTATCTTTTGAAAACAATCATTTTCCATTCATGGCCCTGCTTTTCTACTGTCATGGATAACTTGGCCAAACACATGTTCTTAATCAGCACGCATATCGGCTTATGCATCCTCAACATATGATGTTAACTACCTCCGTTTTTTCTTAAAAAAATTGTTGGCCAGTCAAAGCTAATAGAAAAAAGACAATTTAATGGCCGGTCAAAGCCAATAGAAGTAAGAGAAATTAATTAATGAGAGAGGAAAGACCTGCGTCCACCTGCATCAAGCATGTCACCTGTTCATGTCAAGTTCACTCGGTTTTGTTCTTTATTATATCTATTATTTAACTTCTATCTCCATCTCCATGAATGCAATTGGTATTTTATATCTAACTTTATCAATTAATCTCTACTGTTAGAATTTATTAGACCTGCTATGAACTAACGTTGTAAACTTTTTTTATTAATGCGATAATTTATGGGCCTCTATAGCGAACATGCTGTCTCTTTTTTTATTAATGCCACCTTAAGCCAAGTTAGGTAAAACAAATTACTACTCATGCCAGGCCTCATAGCCTTATGTTGATGAAACACATCAACAGCCCCATGCGGGCTGGCTGTGTCAAGCACAAAGGCTGTTTGCATGCTGCTGCTGCTTTTTTCGTGGCTAGGTGGCGCTTGGCATTTGTTTTTGCGGCCAGAGCTTCTGTACGTACGTGAAGCTTCTTCTTCTTTTTTTCTTTTGGCCTGTATGGCCTGGAGTATTAATGCCTTTTCCTGCGTTGCCTTACACTAATTGGAGTCAGAAAAGAGAGAATAGATACCAATTAGAGATAAATTAGAGATAGATTTTCTATTGGATTAGTTCTATGACACTAGTTTACAATATATCTTTCTATATAGCTGGTATTAGATCTCAATCATTTTAATCTGGACCCACTATGGTCTAACGGTATAGGTTTTTGTCTTTTTCTACGGTTAGTGTTGCAATTTCTAGGACTCCAAAATGACCGTGGTGTCTTCTTTTTGAGCTTTATTTTTAATATAATAGATAGATTAAATAAGTTGTGGGTATATTAGTAAGAATGGTTAAAAGACTTCCCAATCAATGATTCAACGGTAGACCATGACGGCCCCAGCAGTGAACAGAAAGATGATGTTTCTCATGGCATAATGTAGATTCTTTCTTAGCTGACAATTTTCGATGATTCAAAAAGTGTTGCATTTACATTCTTCCCTTTTCATTATGGCCAAGGACCAGGGGTGTAGCCAAGATTCTTCCAAGCCTAGGACTAGAACATTGTCTTTGTTATAGCTTTTTTTTGCCACGTGGGGCCTGAGCCCGAGTTACCCCAGACGTGGTTCCCTTCCTGCCTATGGCATATTATCTTCTCATTAGACCACATAAAGCTTGTATTTAAAGTTCTATTCACACCTCACAGTATTTGATGTTCCTCTGATGGCAGGAGTATATTGTAGAGGATCTTGAAGGAACTGATGGAGTTCCTGACCTTGATCCTAATCATGTTACAGAGCTGAGGATTCTGGGGCTATATTGAGCATAACTGGAGATATCATCAATTCATCAAGTAGGAAATTTAGCACTCGTGCTTTAAAATGTCTGTTTATATCTTTTGGTGTGGTCGCTACTTCCTCTGAGATCTCTCTTTGCATCCTATAAGTGTATCAGAAATCTCGATTAACAATAGCCTCTTAAAATAATAAAATGTGGTATCAAGCATCTCACACATCCATATTTTGCCCCAGACATCTGTGTCTGGTCATTTTCTACAGTTTTGTTTTGTAATGTGCAATACATGTGATGCCAAAGTATTTCCGTTGGCCACGAGTCATGAACTATTCAAGATTTTCCATATACCTGAACTTCTTCTCCAGTAATTACCCTTGATTACCCGGGACTGTATTGTTGTCTGTGTCAAAATAACAAATAAAACAAGACAATCTCTTCTTCCTTGCCAGTTCCCTTAGCGCTAGTAGCTCACTGCTCACTGTGACGAGTTTGCGAATCTAGTTCTCTTGTCTGGGGTTGAAGAATTTGTTTGCGGCAGGGCTATCCATTGGTCCAGACAAGTTAGCCATGAATTTTATTAAATCAGAGTCAACTGCACTTATTTCGTTCAACTAAGATTACATATTTATGATCACTGAGGCTTTGCTACTGCATATGGTTAGTTGAATGCCACAAATGGTTCTTTCACTGTGACAAGATGAAGAAACTTGTACAGAAGAGCCTCTTTATGTGCTTTTTTTTAACCTAGGAGTGCTTATTGCTGACTTACATACTAGTGATCTAGTATGCACGATGAACCATTGTAGCTCAGGTTGGAGCTTCCACATTTTCTGAAAACCAATTGGATTCAGTCCTCGAGAGTTGATAAAACATGCTTGATGTGCCTTCTGATGAACTGATTCAGACACACCTCAAAATCTTAGTTTTCTTTGTATCCTGGGGACAACACTTGGCTAATTCAAGTTACAATACAAAGATTTCCCACCAAAAGGGACGTACCAACTTTATCTGAATATGCCATGAGCCATGAGGAATGCGTACATTCTGAATGGAGAAGCTGTAGATAATATATATTCATAGCTTCACCTTCCTATTCAGATCCAAAACTACAGTAACCGCATTGCCATAACCAAATCAATCAATTGTTATTGTGTTGTCATAAATCAGGCTAATTACTGATTAATCTTTTGTATTATTTGCAATGCTATTTTACCTGGCTTAAGAAAGGGCAAAAAAAAAATGATTAAAAGACCTGATGAGATGACGAGAAAATGGGAAGAATTTATAGGATAGAAGAAAAACAATGTAATCGGAAGAAAAAAAACTGGAAGAAGAACAAGAGTGTGCGAAACAGTTGTCAAGCAGAAAGGCTTGCTGAATGGAGGAACAATTACATGGAAGGTCTATGGATCAGCTATTTTCTTTGGAGTAATCCCTAGTGCCTGATCTAAGGTTATGCCCTCTATTATGAGATTGCCTCATAGATATGGGAACAATTTTTTAAGCTCCCATAAGGGCCGGCTCATCTGTTCATGAAAGACCTGCTGCATTGCTCTGCCAGGGCTGCTTGCGGGGCCAGTGCTGGGAGGTCAAGGAAATTGATGAACTGATGATAGGGAAAGCTGGGTGCAGAGCCCTGTGAACTTTGGCCGTAGCCCTAACACCCAAGGGTAGGTTTGCATTTTTGTTCCTTTACCCAAACCTTATCCATGTCCTTAGCATTATTTTTTACTGCATTGATTATATTCTATCAAATTCCTGCTAAAAATTTCAAAGATGGATAAATCTACAATATTCATACCTTGTCACTGTTCCAGCAACACAACCAACCTGGCCCAGCAAGGCCTGATAATGTGTTTGCCTTCTTGGACCAGCCCAGCATATCAGCTGCAAAGGCGCTAGAATGTTGTAGCAATGCTCAATAAATCATAACCATACCAACTTTCGTTAACCCTTTTGGATGAAGAGCATAAGTGCCATTGGTTAGCTGGTGTGCTGTAGATATAGATTGGATGTTACAATGCACGGAAAACAGATTTCTTGGACACTAGATATGTCCTTTTTCTTACCTACTGTCGGGGGAAATGTCAGAGACCATCTTTTGGAATTACAAAACTACTCCAGCACATAAAGATTTTCTTTGAACTCACAGATCAAGAGCTTGTACTTTTGCTATTCAAGCACTAAATTTAAAATAAAATTTTTTGTTTCCATTGAGTTCCTGTTGTAGAAAGTGTACAGTGACTATAAATCCCCCGAACGTATATGAGGAGGTCGAGTCTATATATATACAGCCCAGACCAGTAGTCTGTCTAACACCCCCGCAGTCGCAGCGGAAGGGGAACGGACACAGAGACTGAACCGAAAACTGATGAACAAAGGCGTGGGCAGGCCTTTGGTCATTATATCGGCAAACTGATGTGTCGATGGTACATGGAGCACCCGAACCTATCCTAATGTAACCTTGTCACGGACAAAATGAATATCGATCTCGATGTGCTTGGTGCGTCGGTGATGGACCAGATTGGCGGTCATGTAGACGGCACTAACATTGTCACAGTAGATGATGGTCGCGGTGGAGAAGGGTGCACGGAGCTCCTGGAGAAGCTGGCGAAGCCAGCAGCACTCGGCGACGGCGCGGTACTCGGCTTCAGCGCTGGAGCGGGACACTGTAGTCTAGCGGTTTGAGGACTAGGATACGAGAGTGTCACCGAGGTAGACGCAGTAGCTAGACGTAGAGCGTCGAGAGTCGGGGTAGCCTGCCCAATCCGCGTCGGAGTACGCGGTGAGAGAGTCGATAGGGCTGGAGCTAAGATGCAGCCCGCTGGAGAGGGTGCCCTTCACATAGCGTAGGATGCGCTTGAGCAGCGCAAGGTGAGGTTCGTGCGGAGCATGCATGAAGAGACACACTTGCTGGACAACGTACGTGAGGTCGGGTCGGGTGAGTGTGAGGTATTGGAGAGCCCCGGCAAGACTTCGATAGTGAGAGGGATCGGCAATAAGGGCGCCATCGGCGGCGGAGAGTTTGGCTCAAGTGTCGACTAGGGTGGCCGTGGGGTGACAGTCGGTCATGCCCGCACACTGGAGGAGGTCGATGGCGTACTGGCATTGGGAAAGGAAGAGCCCGTGGATAGAACGGGTTACGGAGATACCAAGGAAATGATGGAGAGGACCAAGATCGGTCATGGCGAACTCAGAGTGGAGTCGGGCCATGATCTGGTCGAGGAGAGATATTGAAGACGCTGTGAGGACAATGTCATCGACATAGAGAAGTAGATAGGCAGTAGCGAAGCCGATATGGAAAGTGAACAGGGAACTATCGGACGCAGAGGCCACGAAGCCGATGTGCCAAAGATAGGCAGCAAAGCGCTGGTACCAGGTACGAGGGACTTGTTTGAGGCCGTAGAGAGAGCGTTGAAGGAGACAGACGTCGTCGGGCCAAGAAGGGTCGACGAAGCCTGGGGGCTGCTGGCAGTAGACTATTTTCGTCAGGTGGCCATGAAGAAAGTCGTTCTTTACGTCTAGTTGATAGATCGGCCAGGAGCGAGAGGCAGCCAAGGTGAGGATGACTCGGATGGTGGCGGGTTTGACAACGGGACTGAAGGTCTCGTCGTAGTCGACACCGGGTCGTTGGGAGAAACCCCGGACTACCTAGCGAGCCTTGTGATGGGCAAGGGAGCCATCGGCATGGAATTTGTGTTTGAAAATCCACTTACCGGTCACAATATTGGCGCCGGGAGGTCGGGGAACGAGACGCCAGGTCTCGTTGTCTATTAGGGCCTTGTACTCGTCGGCTATGGCCGCGCGCTACTGAGGGTCGGCCAAGGCTAAGCGAGAAGTCACCGGGATTTGCGAGATAGAGCTGTGGACGGCGAAGAGACCGTAGCGCGGATTGGGTCGGAGAGACCCGGTCTGGGAGCGGGTGACCATGTGAGAGGTGGAGGGAACTGGAGCCGATGGGGGTACGGGAGTAATGGGAAGAACTGGTGGGTGAGGGCGTCATCGGCTCCAAGTCGGCGACTGTAGACAAGAGGAAAAGGAGGAATTAGATTGGCCTGAGCCGATGAGGTTGGGTGGGCCGAGTATTCCGATTGGTCCGATAGAGATGGATCAGCCGATAGGGTGGGGGGAGCCGATGGAAAGTGAGGAGCCGATGGAAGTGGGGTGTCTAATGGAGAGGGAACGGTATCGGCTGAAGGATAAATAGGATCGGTATCGGCCGATAACGGTGGGTCCGATGGGGGTCCGATGGTAGGGACATCGGACCGAGTAGTGGTGGGATATGTGATGGGTAAATCCTCAGCAGCGGCCGATGAGGGGGCCGATGGAGAGGGCAGTGGGGGAGACCTGGTCGGTACGGTGTTGGTGAGGAGGAAGTCGAGATCACTAGAGGAGGATCTCGGATGAAGGAGACCGAAGGGAAAACATGTCTCGTCAAAAATGACATGACGAGAGACGAGGACCCGTCGGGTGGAAAGGTCGAGGCATCGGTATCCATTGTGAGAGGTGGAATAGCCGAGGAGAATATAGGCGGTGGAGCGGGGAGCGAGTTTGTGGGAAGCTGTGGCGGTGAGATTTGGGTAGCAGAGGCACCCAAAAACGCGAAGGTGGGAGTAGTCGGGTGCCGTGCGGTAGAGAAGGGCATAGGGAACGTTGTTATGAACAGAGGAGCATGGGCGCCGATTGAGAAGGTACATCGCAGTAGCCAGAGCTTCGGCCCAATAAGTGGCGGATAGGTGGGCGTGAAGTAGCATGGTGCGACTGATGTTATTGAGGGTGCGAAGGAGGCGCTCGGCTTTGCCGTTCTGAGGAGAGGTGTAGGGGCAGGAGAGCCGGAGATGGATGCCCTGCGAGGTGAGGAGGTTTGTAACGGTATGGTTGACGAATTCCGTACCATTATCGGCTTGTAAAACCTTGATGGGGAGGTTGAACTGAGTGGATACGTACGTGACGAAGTGAGTGAGGTGAGAGGCGACCTCGGATTTGTGGATGAGCGGGAAGGTCCAGCAATAGTGTGTGTAATCGTCAAGTATAGCGAGATAATACTGATTACCGGAGACACTTTTAACTGGGGACGTCCATACGTCACAATGTATAAGTTCAAATGGACGCGAGGTACAGGAGAGAGAACTAGAAAAGGGCAGACACACATGTTTGCCAAGTTGATATGAGTGGCAAACTGTGGAGCTGCTGTGAGTACATCGGATGGAGGCGCTGCGACGGAGGGTAGCGATAGCGTCGGGGCCGAGGTGGCCGAGGCGAAGGTGCCAATGGTTGGTAGAGAGGGCGACGCTGGCGTGTGGGGTGGACGGCGCAGCGGGAATGGTGTAGAGGTCGCTACCACTATTGTAGCGAAGGATCTGTCACCGGGTTGGGATATCCTTCAGAGAGAAACCAGACGCGTCAAATTCAATGGAGCAGTGGTTGTCTCGTGTGAATTGATGAACATATATAAGATTGTGAATGAGAGAAGGAACAATAAGAACATTGCGTAGGGGCGGTTAGTGGTGGATGTAGACAGAGAGGAGTCACCGCGGCATTGAACATGAAGAGAGTGACCATTATCGATGGTGACAAAAGGGGAGAAAGAGGGGTGACAGGAGCGAAGTATATCGGCCGATGACGGCATGTGTGAAGATGCCCCAGAGTCCAGCACCCAAGGGTGCTGTGGTTGGAGTGTCATCTGGTTGAGGGTAGCGACGAGGCCAGCCTGATTCTAGGAGGGAACCGACTAGGTGGTTATGGTCGGTAACATCGGCTGAGGCGGCGGAACGGGAGTCGATGCTAGGTGAGCCTGGGGATGGGCGCCGAGAACTCCGGGTTGCCAGCCGATGGGGCTGCGTGGCTGGAGCTGGGGCGCCCAGGGGTTGTAGCAGAGCCACGGACCCATGGGACCAGCAGGGTAGGTAGGGACCGAGGTAGGTCGTAGTGGCGTCGGACCCTGCCAGGTCCTGCCTTTGCCTTTGCCCTTGCCTTTTCCGGTGCGGGCTGTGTTGCTGTGGCCGGAGCCATGGCCACCAGGACCGCGGGAGGAAGGGGCAGCGCAAGAAGCTCGGCAGCCATTATCGGCTGCGGCAAGAAGAGCGGTGTGGGCCACTGTCTTCTCATCATTGGTCAGACGGAGTTCTATAAGAACTAGCATGTCATGAGCCCGGACGAACGATGGAAGAGGTGTGACGTTGGCGATGTCATCGGCGGTGTTGGAGAAGCGGGGATTGAGGCCTCGCAGAAGGGCGAGGACGAGTTGAGAGTCGACCACAGGGTGGCCGACGTCCCGGAGAGCAGCAGCCTTGACTTTGAGGCGCTGACAGTACGAGGAGACAGAGGAGTCGCCTTGTACCATGGAGTGGAACTCGTTGAGGAGGAAGATGGCGTGAGGCTGCTTATTGGCCAGGAAGATCCGCTCGATGGCCACCCAGAGGTCCCGAGCGGTGGGGTCGGTATCGTCCATGGCGAGGTCGAGGACAGAGTCGTCGACCGAGCCGAGCAACCAGCTGCGCACGCAGTACTCGGCGATGTCCCACTGAGGATCATCGGGGCGAGATGGAGCGGAGCCATCAATATGGGACCGGAGACCGAATTTTCCATAGAGGGATTTGAAGAAGAAAACCCACTTGGAATAATTGGCGTTAAGGTCAAGGGAGATAGGAACGTGAGATTTCACGTTCACAGCAGCGTAGGGAGGGGAGAAGATCGGCGAGGTGGTGCCCAAGGTGTGGTCTGTGGCACCGAGGGCCGGAGCAGATTCGGCGACTGGGAGAGTGCCGGAGCTGAGGGCGGACTCGGTGGCCATGACGGGAGAACGGGAGCAAAGAGCCGATGGGAGAGAGAGGCCGATGGGAGGGGGAAGCCGATGAGAGGACGGATCGGCCGATCAAGGACGTGAGAGGCCGATAGGAAGTGGGCAGCGGAGTAGGTGAGGAGTGGCCAGCCGATGAGGAGTAGGCAGCAGAGTAGGTGAGGAGTAGCCAGCCGATGAGGAGTGGTTGGCCGATGGGGAGTAGGCAGCGGAGTAGGTGAGGACAGAGTGGGTGGGTCAGAGAATGGTTGGGTCATGGACGTGCGAGGATTCACGTCCGTGAAGAGAAGATTCACGTCCGTGGACTCGTGGAGGCCAAGTAGTGGGACGGACACGAAAAAGGCAGGGAGTGGCCGGACACGAAGAGAATATGTTCGCGTCCGGGAGGCAGGAATTCGTGTCCGTGGACATGTGGACACGTTGAACTGGCTCGGACATGAGGGGAGAAGGTTCGCGTCCGAGAGCCGTTGAGCATGTCGGAAAGGGCAAGAACCGAGGGAGGTTTCTAGCCGATGGAGGACTGGACAAGTCCAGCCAATAGAGACGACGAGCGCGGAGGTGCGCCGGTGTCAGAGAAGGAGAGATGCATGAAACAAGATGAAGAGCGGAGACGGGTGCGAGGAGGGACGAGGAGGCGGATCGAGACCGTCGCCTGGTCGCGCGGAGGTGGGGCGGAGAAAAGGTGACTGCGGGAGAGACGGGAGAAGAAGAAATGGAGACGAGAGAGCGAGGGGAGTACCGGGAAGAGAGTCAGCGACGGGAAGAAGACGTCGACGACGAGGAGGAAAGGATCGACTCGCCGAAGGAAGAAGCTAGCGCGCCGGGATGTCTAGACTCACTCTGATACCATGTAGAAAGTGTACAGTGACTATAAATCCCCTTCGAGCGTATACGAGGAGGTCAGGTCTATATATATACAGGCCAGGCCAGCGTGCTTTATTTGTAAAGCTGAGAACAGTAGAGGAACCGATCACTGATCAGTTTCTATTGGAGCAGCTATAATTTCTGATTGGATAGCATAGTGTAAATAAAAAATAAGAAAAGGAGTTTGAGGATGAATTTGCAAGCCTGTTCTCATCAGTTATCTTCCCAGAACCAAACATTCTGTTCTCATTGTCCTCCACTTTAGAAGCGAAGAATATATTCTCCTGTGCATATAAATTTGGTAGTCTTGCAGGCATCTTTCTGAAAGTAGCAGAATATATGGGTAGGGACTAGTGAGTACTGTTTTTTTGTCATATTGACATCCACTAATAAAGCATATCTCTCTTAGCTTGGCAATTTTTTATCTGCTTGATTGCTAGTTCTTGGTCTTCTATAAATTCGTTTTACTTGCTTTCCTTTGTCAGTTTTTCCTAATACCATCCTTCATTTTTCCCCTGTTTCATGCTATACATTTTAGGCTTTTTATCTGCTCTGCTCTGCTTTTGTTTATTTCAGTGAGACAAACTTAAATTAATATGTTTCACATTGCAAACAATAAACGAACCATCATTCAGATTGAATTTACATTTATGTGTTGAAACACTTGCATCACCTATGTAGTATGTACATTAAATTTGGGCAACTCAACACTTGTCTGTAAATTTTGTCAAGGTGGTTTGCCAAGTTCTCTATGCATGTCAATGTCTCTTGATGGTGGTTCAAATCTGCTTCCATTTCCCCGCTTTTCAACTTTATTTCCAGGCTTGGTCGCTACCAGCCTAGACTATATGGGTTGTGGAGTGTAGATGATTTGCCACTTCTGCTGTATCTTCTCCAGGTCACCTCTAGCTGGTTTCTTTTCTTTTTCAAAAACATGCCAAATACAACAAGAACACTCTTGATTGAAGAAAAAGAATGTTAGCACCATTTATCAACCAGAGAAATGTTTGATTAGTCACTACTGATTACTACTGGAAGTGCTTAACGTTGACCTCAAATTTATGGACGGTCGACAAAAAATGGTTCAAGATCTAGTCATCATATGTTCACAACGTGCATATCAGGATCATGCATGTTTTATAGTTACAAGTCATAGACATTTCTCTGCCACCTTCATTTATTTGTGGAGGAAATATGCCTTTTGATAGTTAACAAAGCTCCAATAATATCTGCAGAAGTATAGTAGACAGTGAGACTGAGATCTCGTTCTCTATATAGGAGATCGGGTCTATATATATATAAACTCTAGTGGTCTAACATCTCCTATAGTCGTAGCGGGAGGGAAACGGACATAGAGACTGGAGTAAAAACTGGTGAACAAAGGTGTAGGTAGGCTTTTGGTCATGATGTTGGTGAACTGGTACATCAACGATACATGAAGTACCTGAACAAGCGATTTTGTCACGTACGAAGTGAATGTCAATCTTAATGTGCTTCGTGCGTCGATGATGAACCAGGTTGGTGGTCATATAGACGGCACTAACGTTGTCGCAGTAGACAATGGTCGCGGAAGCGATGGGTGTACGGAGCTCCTAGAGAAGTTGGCAAATCCAGCAGCACTCGGCGACGACGTGGGCAACGGTGCGATACTCGGCTTCTGCGCTAGACCGAGACACTGTAGTCTGACGCTTGGAGGACCAAGAGACTAGAGTATCGCCGAGGAAGACACAGTAGCTGAAAAGCGTCGGGAGTCGAGGCAATCCGCTCAGTCCACGTCAGAATACGCGGTAAGAGAGTCGATGGGGCTAGAGCTGAGATGTAGACCAGTGGATATTGTGTCCTTCATGTAGCGAAGGATACGCTTAAGCAGCGTGAGGTGAGGTTTGCACAGAGCATGCATAAAAAGGCATACTTGCTGTACGGCATATGTGAGATCAGGCCGTGTGAGTGTGAGGTACTAGAAAGCACCAGCAAGACTCCGGTACTGGGAGAGGTCGGCGATGAGAGAGCCGTCGGTGGCGGAGAGCTTGACGCGAGTGTCAATGAGAGTGACGGTGGAGTGACATTTGACCATGTCTGCACGCTGAAGAAGATCCATGGCATACTAACGCTGGGAGAGGAATAGCCTGTGGGAAGAGCGCGTAACAGATATGCCAAGTGATGAGGAGGACCTAAATCGGTCATGGCAAACTCCGAGTAGAGTCAGGCCATGATGTGTTGTAGGGTGGTCGTCGAGGACGCCGTAAGAATAATATCGTTGACATAGAGAAGGAGGTAGGCGGTAGTATCTCTAGTGTGAAGTATGAAGAGAGACGTATCGAAGACGGAGGCCACAAAGCTAAGTTACCGAAGATAGACAACAAAGCGCTAGTACCAAGCCCGAGGGGCCTATTTGAGGTCATAGAGAGCGCTGAAGGAGACAGAAGTCGTCGGGACGAGATAAGTCGACGAAGCCTGGAGGCTGTTAGCAGTAGACCGTCTCTGTCAGATGGCCGTGAAGGAAGACATTCTTCACATTGAGCTGATGGATCGGCTAAGAACACGAGGCAGCAAGAGTGAACACAACCCGAATAGTAGCGGGCTTGACGACGGGACAAAAGGTCTCGTCGTAGTCAACGCCGGGACGCTGAGAGAAACCGTGGACCACCCAGCGCGTCTTGTGACGAACAAGCGAGCCATCGAAGTGGAACTTGTGTTTAAAGATCCACTTGTCGGTCACAACGTTAGCATCGGGAGGACGAGGGACGAGGTGCCAGATCTCGTTGTCTATGAGGGTCTTGTATTCATTGGCCATAGCCACGCGCCACTGAGGATCGGCCAAGGCAGAACGGTAAGTCGCTGAGATGGGTGAGATGGCACAATATACTGCGGAGAACCCGTAGCGCTGGGTAGGGCAGAGGGACCCGGTTTGGGATCGGGTGATCATATGAAAGGAGGTGGAGACGCAGAGGCCACACGGTCCGACGGTAATGTCGGTGGTAGGGCAGGGTCGGAAGGAGGGAGGGTGGCATCGGCTCGGGATCGAGGACTGTAGGTTTGGAGAAAGGGCTGGACGAGGGGTGGTAGCAATGCACAGTGAGCGGCATCCGATAGGGTTGGAGTAGCCATGATCGGCTGCAGCGAGGAGAGCAGTGTGGGCCACCATCTTCTCATCATTGGCTAGGCGAAGTTCCTTGAGAACTAACATGTCGTGGACCCGGGCGAACGTGGGAAGAGGTGTGGAGTTGACTATATCATCGGCGGTATTAGAGAAGCGAGGGTTGAGTCCTCGTAAGAGGGCAAGGACGAGTTATCAGTCGGCCATAGGGTGACCAACATCACGAAGGGCGACAGTCTTGACTTTAAGGTGTTGACAGTATGAGAAGACAGAGGAGTTCTCTTGTACCATGAAGTAAAATTCATTGAGAAGGAAGATGACGCGCGGCTGCTTGTTTGCTTAGAAGAGGCGCTCGATGGCCACCCAAAGATCACGGGCGGTGAGATCGGTGTTGTCCATTGCAAGGTTGAAAACGAAGTTATCGACTGAGCCGAGCAGCCAGCTGCGCACGTAGCACTCGGCGATATCCCACTATAGGTCATCAGATTAAGGTGGAGCGGAACCATCGATGTGGGAGCGAAGGCCGAACTTTATACATAAGGATTTGAAGAAGAAAACCTAATTAGAATAGTTGGCGTTGAGGTCGAGGGAAATGGGAACGTAAGATTTCACGTTGATGGTGACGTAGGGTGGTGAGAACATCGGCGGAGGGGTGCCCAAGTTACTGTCAAGAGCGCCGATGGCTGGAATAGATCCGGCGACTGAAAGAGTACCGAAACCAAGAGCCGATTTGGTGGTCATGGTGAGAGAGTAGCGGGGCATGATAAGCCGATGAGAGTGTTGAGCCGATGGAAAGAGGTAGGTGTCCGATGTGGACCGATGCATAGCCGATAAGAGTGGGTGGTAAAGTAGGTGAAGTAGGAAAAGTAGATAGGTCAAGTAGGTAGAGTAGATAGGTCACGAGCGCGAGGGGGTTCGCGTCTGTGAAGTGAGGTTTCGCATCTATGGACACGTAGATGCGTCGGAGTGGCGCGAACGCGAGTGGAGAAGTTTCGTGTACAGGAGCAGGTGAGCGTGTCGGAAGAGCGGAAACCGAAAAAGTGTTACAGCCGATAGAGGATGGATGGGTCTAGCCGATGGAGACCGCAAGCGCAGATGTGTGCCGGCGTAGAAAGAAGGAAATGTGGGCTGAAGAAAGGGAAAAACGAATGTGGGTCTGAACGAGACGAGGAGGCGGATAGAGACCGTCTCCTTGTCACGTAGTGAAAAAATGCGAGTAGGCGGTGGAGGAGGAGAAAAACCATCTACGGAGGAGACGATGGGGATAAGAATCGAGGCGAAAAAGACAGAGGAGGAATACCAGAGGAGAAGGTCTACGACAGGGAGGAAGCGTTGGCTCGCCGACGAGAGACTTGTTAGCGTATCGAAGATATCTAAATCTGCTTTAATATCATACAGAAATATAGTATACAGTTACACCGAGACTCTGTTCTCTATAAAAGAGTCGGATATATATATATATATAAGTCTAACAATATTATTTATTTGTGAGCTAACTCCAATGCTGATTAAGAGCTTTTCATCACAGTAGACATGCTATCATTTATTTGGTCCCTCTAGGAACCAGGGTTCAGGAATTCAAAGATTCTTCTTTTCTCTTGGAATAAAAAAGAACTCGATAGTTTTAATTGTCATCATCTTGCCAGTGGGATCGGTTTGGGAGTTCAAAAAGCAACAGAACAGAAGAAGACATAAAAAGAGATGTACTGCTGAGTCCCGCATCACTTGCAACTATTTTCAGCTGTGTTCTGTCATGGTCGGTGCAATGATTGTGTAGAGAAGACCATTATTGCTCTTGAGATACCTGGTTGATGCATCTGAAACAACAATTCATGATGAGATACTGTTTCTCTGTTATCCAAAATAATGCGCTATCACCCAAACAATTGTGTAAGGTTGAGTACTTGGGTGTAGTTGGTGAAGTTACTGAAAATGTGTTGGGTGGTAGACGTGGTACTTTGAGAATCAGTTCATGCCATGCATGTTTCCATCAGAAAAACCTCTATAAGCCCGAAATGTTCTTACCATTTAAATTCTTGCCGAATCATTAACATCAATTGCAATGCCTAACCACATTAACTACTACTTTCCCCCGCTGTTACTGTTTGGTTCATCTGTAACCTTATCACAACATCTAATATTAGGAAATATTACTTATGGAAAAGTGACTGTCAATAGTAATATTTTTAATATTTTTTAAAGTTATATGGTGAATTTTACTTTTCTATATGTTTTGCAGGTAAATGTCGATGCTAAAATGTCCATATGGGAAAAGCTTTCTGCTCGGATACAAATCCATAAGGCTGATGCTGCATGGCAAACGGGTTTATCTGCGTTTTGGAAGACATGTTTGTCTGAAGGCATCCAATAGAGTTTAGAGCTGTTTCTTTTTTTCCCCATGCAGGATAAATTGCTCTCACACAAAAAGGAGAATAAGGTGAGTCCCCTCAGACTCTGAATCGATGACGAGGATTATGATAGAAATATTAGGATATCATTTTGAATGGACCTTTCATTAGATATTACATGTGTCTTCATGTTCGCAATAAACATGAGTAGACAAGAGAATGAGGTAAATAGATATTACATGTGTCTTCATGTTCGCAATAAACCTTGCTGTCTTCATAATTTGTAATGCACATGCTGCTCTTGTACTGGATGACCTTTTTAATTGTTTCTCCCGTTTCTGATTTTCTATGGTTTGCTAGTACCTTGGGACTTGGGATATGCTGCCTTGCTGCCTGTATTGTTACAAATTCATAATGTAATAAACACCACAAACTCATAATGTAATAAACACCTGTAAGTGGACAGCCGATCATTAAGGATCCGGTGGAACCATCTCATGTGCAAAAGTGGACATGATTCTGATGAACGCATGAACTGGGTTCTGAAAGTTCTTGGCAGCAACCCTACCTTTTAGCTTGAGCATTACACATTATTTTGTCCAAAAAGCTCTTCATTTTCCTTGGGTGATCAGACAAGTTCACAAGCAACATAAATTTGACTAAACAGATGGCACCAATCCAACCATCTATTATTAGTTTCTAATGTTAGGTCAACTACACTAGCAGCAGCAACTGCTGCACACAACTTTGCCACACAGTTGCTTTACTTTGTTGCTCTTGACATCTTGAGAGTTGATGTTTTTCCCTAACATGAACACGTGCACAGCAATAAAAAAATTTTGCCTTCTCGTTTTTCACGCCACCTTGAGCAACATTCTTAGCTTTGATCTTGAGCAATTAAGCTAACTAATGCAACTATACAAGATTCAAGATTTTGTTGGAAGTTAAAGACCCACTTACTAATGGTAGGAATCTAAAAGTTAAACTGCTGCAGCAAGAGTCCAGAAGCAAGCAACCATCTGTGCTTAATCTGGCAAGAATCCCTGAAATTTGTTCTCCATGGCAATGCATTGATGACCAATTAGTTGCTGAATGCTACTCTGATGGTGATGCATTATGATTATGCTGGGTGACAGTTACTGATGGACTTGTTCTGCTGTTCTAAGCCAAAGTGTCCCATTGGAACTGTCTCTCCTTGATTAGGCGGAGGACCTGATACTTGATTTGGGTATTAGTTAATAAATGCTCATGATCCGGGTCTCTGTTGCATAATTAAGACTTAACTACCTTTTCAATTACATATATGATAGTATTATTAAATGGCAAGCAACTGAACCAATAAAACGAAGGTCAAGATTGATCGCTACAAAGGGAGCTTCAGCCTTTCCTCAACTGGGAATAGGATCCTAAGTGCACAGTATGGTGAAGATGTCTCTTCTCTAATCGCGCGATCAGAAATTGAAGGTCAAGATTGATCGCTATAGTAATTCATCCTGTCAGATACTCAGATACTTGTAACAAGAAATCAATGAAAAGCTCTCTCTCTCTCTCTCTCTCTCCCCCTGAGAAAACAATGCCTAGTAAAATTTTCCGATCCAATATGGACAACAGATAGAATTGCAGAGCATTATTGCAAATAATGTAATCATTTAACAAATATATCCATGGATATGGCATGAATTCTGTACCGTACCATATATTCTTGAATATATTTTATTTATGTGACAAGAAACAGAAACCTGATTGGTTTGTGGATGGGATCAAGATTTTGCACCAAGCCAAGAAGGAATGTGATGCTACATCAAACCTTGGCATCTCTCTGTGACTCCACAGGATAACAGGAGCTCTGCAATCCTGATTTTGGAATGGAAATTTTCATGTCAAAGAATTTATGGAGAGATAATTGTTATATCATGTCATAATATCATATCATATAATCTAGTAGCACCCTTTTGACCAATGTGCCTCTTCAGTCGCATCATTGAGTTGCTCAAGGTTTCTTTCAACTTGAGATCAAGAAAATTGCTTTCAAGAACTATTGTTTTACAGTGGATTCGATTTGTCTCTGACGATGATCTGCGATTCCAATTTGCTTAATAATATGGAAAAAGACAGATATGTCCAATGGAATCAGAGGAGAGGTCCATCTGGAGAGCTAGTGTTCATACTTCATACACCTGGATGGATCAATCAGCCATTTGAAGTCATGATTCAGTTAAGCTCTCTTCATCCTAAAAAGAGAGAATAGATCAATGGAGAATTCCACTAATATCAGCAGTAGAGAAGAACTTTACCATCTAGATAATTTTGTGATTCTTAACTAAGATGAGCTAGACAAGGAATCCTTTGCTTCCTTTCTTGAAATATTTCTAAAGCTGCAAAAGTGATTGCAAAAAGGTCAGGAGAAGAAAGTTTAAAAAGTGCATTTATGCAGTATGGTGGTTTTAATCCTTTCAGAGCAAGGCTAATGCTGCTTTACTATACAGCACTGCATTACTGCAATGTCAAATGGATCATAATTGGTGTATTGCTAATGCCTCTAAGCTAGTTGGTCTCTGTGAGCTAGCCAGTCAACATCCATAGATGCCTAGAAGCTTCAGACTCTCAGAAAGTTAGTACAATTATGCTAAATTGAACTGAATTATATGCAACCATACAAAGGAAGTTTTCCCTCTATCCAGGATTTTACCTTTGTACAATTTCTGCAATTCCTGCATCCAATCAGTGGTCACAATCTCATTGGCTGGCCTCTAAATGAATGGGAAGAGCAGTCACTCTCTCAGCCTACTCTTCAGAGTAAGTTGCTGCTACGACCTTCACCTTCCATGAATGCCATGAATGCAAATTGTAAATTTGCAAGAACTTCTTATGGAATTGCAACAGCCTGCTTTTGAGGCTTGGTTCGCCCTTGAACATCACAAACCCCTATCCTTCACCTCACACGGTGAACATTACGGGCTCTTTCGTTGTGCGTAGCAGCAATAATACCGCCTTTTTGCCTTCCATTTTGCTCACATAGCGTGTCAAAACCATATACTAATGTAAGAGTAACAGAGTAACAGCTAAACAATGTGTATAAGAAGAGAGCAGTATGGCTACTTTACAGAGCAGTATGTATGCAAGTTCGGTTACATGTAGGAAACAAAAGTAAGAGGCAGTGTGCATGTGTGAGCGTATTGGTTGGTTTTATCTTTTTTCCATTTGCAGAAAAGGTGCTTCAAAAACAACAATAAAGCAGGCCGACCACGCATATTTCCCTGTGGCCGATGGCTACCTGCAACATGGAAATGCAAGGGAAGCAGACAAATTTATTCAGATTCTGCCAATTACCTATGCAATTCTTTGATAGAATAAGATGGTCCTGGTTTCGAATTTTCAATATGTGCGCTTTATGCTCTTCAGGGAAGTCTTCGAAACGCGTTGGAATTCAGAATCCGGTGCAAGTACTCATGATGTTGCGCGATTCATATCGGGCTCAAGAACTTGTTCCTGACCTGCTTCTGTTTCAAATGGCTATCAAAATGCAACTTGGAATCAGTTAGAATAAACCCAATGCTGACTCTTATTAGCGATAAATTTTCGCACAATTTTTTTTCTATTTTGCAAAATAAAGGATTTACATTGCATCATGTAAATTTCATCAAAATACTGAATCATCCAATTAACAATGACTAAATCTAATCTGGGACTTGCACTGTTCAAGTACTGATGGAGCAGTGCGACTGAACATGAACACAGCAGCCTTTGTCTCTAACCTCTCGCTATGCCTTTAAGACTAAAGCCTTAACTCTATAAATAGATGTCGGATCTATATATATACAGTCTAATAGTCTAGTGGCCTAACACCCCCTACAGTCACAGCGGAAGGGGAACGGATACAGTGACTAAAGCGAAAACTGGTAAACAAAGGCGTGGGGAGGCATTGCCCTTTCCCTTGCCCTTGTCTTTGCCTTTGCCGTTGCCACCGGCGTAGGCTTCGTTGCCATGGTTAAGACGATGGCCGGAACAGATTCGGCGACTGGGAGAGTGCCGGAGCTAAGAGTCGACTCGGTGGTCATGACGAGAGGGTAGTGAGCGCAAGAAGTCGATGAGGGTAAGGGTCAATGAGGAATAGGTGTCCGATGGAAGTAAGCCGAGGAAAAGAGTGGTTGGCCGATGGGAGTATGTGGTCGATGAGGAGAGTGGTTGGCCGATGGGAGTAGGCAGCGGAGTAGTTGAGGGAGAAGTAGGTGGGTCACGGATGTGAGAAGGTTCACATCTGTGAAGAGAAGTTTCACGTCCGTGGACTCGTGGATGCAAAGGAGTGGAGAGGACGCGAAAACTCGGAGAAGGCGCAGACGCGAAGAGAGGAGGTTCGCGTCCGGGAGGCAGGGATTCGTGTCCGTGGACACGTCGGAGTGGCTTGGACGTGAGAGTAGAAGTTCCGTGTCCAGGAGCAGGTGAGCGTGTCGGAAAAGCGGAAACCGAGAAAGAGTTTCAGTCGATGAAGGGCGGACAAGTCCAGCCGATGGAGACAACGAACACAGAGTTGCGCCGGCGTCGGAGGAGAAATGGTGCGCCGAGGCAAGGAAAGAGCGAAGGCGGGTGTGAGACGAGACGAGGAGGCGGATGGAGACCGTCACCTTGTCACGTGGTGGAAAGTGGAGGGAGAGGGCGGTGGAGGAGGAGAAGGCCATCTGCAGAGGAAACGAGGAGAAAAGAGCCGAGACAAGAAAGCAGAGAAGGAATACCGAAAAGAAGGTCTGTGACGGGAAGGAAGCATCAGCTCGCCGATGGAAGGATGCTAGCGCGCCGAAGATGTCTAGACCTGCTCTGATACTATATAGGAACGTGGTGTATAGTGAGATTAAAACTCCAACTTTATACAGAAGGGATCGAGTCTATATATATACAGTCTAGTGGTCCAGTGGTCTAACAGGCATCACCGGCCACATGGGATTAAGAAACACACAAGCAGGTTAGTGCATGCATAAACCCTATTTGCAGCAGGTCATAATCAGTATTCAATTGTGCAAAAGTACAATTCTGCTGAGGTGATTAAAAAGTGGGCAAAGCCTTGGTTTCTGCAAGAAGGAATCAAAAGATTGTTATTTAATTCCAGTAAACCACATCTCAGCGTGATAGATCATGTTTGTAGTGCCCACTACGCTTTGGTAAGATCTGAATTACATCCTGCATGCTCCACTATTAAGATATTCTTAACTTTGATAAGTAATAGTTTTAGCCACATTTAGTTTGCTTTGAATAATATCATTCTTCTCTTTATTCCCTGGAGAATTATTAACGGAGACCTTTATTCCAATTCTTGTTCGGCCAATTAATCGTATTGTGTATTTAAAAGTGTTTATTCTGTATAACCTTTGCATCTCCAGATAAGATATTTCTGTGTCATGTGTATGGAAAATAATCATTTTGTATTAAGAAACTATTGGCTGATTTACAAGCTGAAAAACTTGTCAGCTGAGCTAAAAAAACTTAAATTCCCTAGCATCCTAGCCTTGTCAAATTTCTGAAGAGAGAGAGTTCTTATCTCAACCACCACTGCATACTACTTCACTAGTCTGATGTACAATGCATGAACCAACCTTTGGACTCAAGTGACTATTATCCAAAAGCTGAAATCAGCAGGGCCAAGATTCTGTTTTTGTCTCTGTTCTATTTTCCGTCCTCTGTGACATCTACATCTTTACATATTAATAACAATTGCCAAATGCAAATCAGAATCACTTCACTATATGGAGAAATATCTGACTAAATTATTTCTCTCTTCTCCACATGCACACACAAACAAACACAAAACATAAAGATTATTTCTCTCTTCTCCACATGCACACACAAACAAACACAAAGCATAAAGAATTTTTTGACACAGCAAGTCATGCTAAAGTACTATTAAGTAATGCAGTGACTCTAGTACCATTGAGTACCTGAAGAATTTTAAAGATACCAACAGGAGAACCAAGGTCCATGGTTCTTTTCTCTAGGGGCATTTCCTACTATATCTACAAGAAGGAACCTGAGTTTTCCTCCTGCAATCAACATCTACTTCTTAAAAAACATGCACAAATACATACAAATGTACACATCATGTAGCCAGATCAAACAGAAATGCAGTTGGGTGATATTCACTTGACCAAGGAAAAGAAATCTTGGCACATATGTCATTTAATAGAAGTGAACCCCCAATCAACTCAAACCAATCATGCTCATATATTTCAAAATGTCACTACAATTATGAACCTGTGCATTCACACTCAGAGAACATCAGCCTAGCTACATAGCTGCAGACTCTGAAACACTCAAAACCCTCTCATCTGGACCGCTGATTTCTCCAGCGATGGCCGAGCAGAGCAACGGCCGGAGACGGAGCAGGAGAATATTCTTGGTTTGTTCTTGCTGATATTTGCTTCCCTCTTATGTATGCAATGCATATGTGGGTGGTGGAGAGGAAAGGTGGTGGCTGAGGTGAGGTGAGACCACCTTCTTGGCCTTGATTCCCTCCCTTTTGCAGCATGTCCACTGCAATCTCCACTGGGGTGAGAGCTGGCTCTACTCCATCAACGTAGCAACCTCCAACACCATGAGGCAAGCATTTGCATTGCATTGCAGCTAGCCAGGTCCATTGCACTAATTGCATCTGCAAATACTGCACATCACTCCACTGCACTGGTCCATTCCATTCCATTTCACTGCATTCAGTATGATGTAGTATAAGTTTGTATAGTGAGGCTGTGTGTACATGAGCTAGGTTTTTTATCTTTAGATAATGGAATCTCTTATTGAACTTAGCCAATTACATCGAGGAGATACAACCGTATTGAACACGCTCCCGACCTCTGCACACGGTCAAAATACACACTCACACCCTCTAGATTGAAAAGAATACAGGAAGTTTTAAGGCCTATCACTCCGTATATGAGCTAGGTAGCATGGTGCATTATGTATTTTTTTTACGATTGTCAATTACAAGTTGGGGAGTGGTTGGTGATCTGTTACTCCAGTTATAGCCAGCCAGCCACTGGAAGATCAGATTCATGTGTGGCAGCAGAATCACCAGGATGCATGTGGTTTGGTGGGTACCAAGATACATCATGTGAGCTGGAGGCAGATGAAACAAAATGAATGAATTGTGCTGAGCTGAGGTGATGAAATATCTCATATATGTGTGCTACTGCTGCTTGTGAATGAGAGGAGCTGAGCTACAACTACAAGAGTTGTCTATCACTGGAGCTAGGCTGCTACTACTGTTGGTGCTGTTGCCATTAGTTTTCAGAGATGTACAACAGTGCTGGTTGGTACATGACAACTAGAAAGTATTCTTCTAGTACAATCAAATTCACAAGAACCAACAGAAAAGATGTAGTAGTGGTAGAGAATGGGGGAAGAAAACAAAGGGAGTAATTTGGAGAATCTCTTTTTCTCTGCACAATAACCATCAGTACTGTACTAAACAAATTCTGAAAAAAAAAACCCAAAAGGAACAGAAAGAAAGAAAAGATAATAATACTGAGCCAGTTATACATTTATTCCTGCAATAAAAGACTGGATGTTATCACTCTGATTATTCCCACTACCTGTTGAATATTAAGTAGAATTTTCTGCAGATAGATGGATTTAATACCCCAACATGTTCATGAGCATCACAAAAATGTACTAGTCTCAACAATCTGAGGCTAGCAGTAAGGCACCAATATAATTAACATTGCATCTCACCACAGTTCTTCAGAGATTTCTCCAAGGCAGTAACTAATAAAATGTAAGAGAAATAACACAGATTAATTCAAAAGCAAACATACATAACATGAGACACCAGAAAGAGTAATAGTAGTAGTAATTATATATTGCACTTCCTTGATTTGTTTGACAGAGAAACACAAAGCTTACTGCTTCAATCCTTACATAGTTGGAAGAGTACATGATCATGATGCAGGCTTAACTTAACCATCACTTAATTTACCAATTACACAAGATAATTAGGCCATTAATTAGCCCTAGCAACTAGCTGAGTTAGGTGCAGTGCTGAGTTCCTTACCCCCAGTGGCAAGTACAGTATCTTTTTCTTCTTCTTGTTGCTCTCTGCCATGGCAGCTCAGCTTCAGTGTTGAGCTAGCAAAGTTGGAACATCTCGGGGGAGGATTTGAAGAGGTCGTCGAAGGCGAGGAGCGGGTCGGCAGCGGTGGCGGTGGCAGCGGCGACGGTGAGGGCGGCGGCGCTGTTGGTGTTGATGCAGGAGAGGATGTCGTTGAGGGAGGCGAGGCGCGCGGCGAGCTCGGTGGCCTGGGTGCGGAGGACGGCGTTCTCGGCGTCGACGGCGAGGAGGCCCTGGGTGGTGACGCCGAGAGCGGTGGCGACGTGCGCGTTCTCGCGGCGGAGTTGCGCCACCTGCGCGGTGAGGTCGTCGAGGTGGTGCTGCTTCCGCATCCGCGACCGCCGCGCCGACTCCCGGTTCGACAGCATCCGCTTCGCCCGCCGCTGCTCCATCAGCGCCCGCAGCTCTTCCGCCGCCGCCGACGATCCCCCCGCCGCCGACACCGCGCTCCCGCCGCCGCTCCCTCCGCTCCCACTGGAAGAAGCCATCAAGAACCAATCGATCCTTGCAAGATTGTTTCTTTCTTGTAACGACACAAGCACGCGTACAGTGATCGACAAAGCAAAGAGAGATCAAACTAGAAGAAGGCTCTTCTTTCGCCTTGACTTTAATTCTTATCGATTTTTTAAGAAGAAGAACAACACTAGAGATTCCTCGCTAGAGTGCTACAAGCTATCAGCAGCAGTGAAGTAGAAGAAGAAGTGCATATACGAAGCTGTAACCAACCAAAACGCAGCAGCTAGATAAGTAACAGAACTCACGAAGACGACGACGAACACAGAGACAACGACGACGAGGAGGAGGAAGAAGACGACGGGATTGTTATAGTAGGAGGCTAGAGAGAGAGGAGGAGGAGAAGAGTTCGGGCGAGTGGTTTATGAGAAGACATAGAACCAGTAGAGGAAGACGACGGAGAAGGACTGGACGAGATGGGTGCGGCGCCGGAGTGTGGAGTTGATCATAAACCCCGAGAGGAGGATCTCACTGATCACAGGAGACATCGATCAGGAACTCGAGTACGAACGGTATAAGCATGTGCCTCTCTTCTTCTTCCTCCCTCACTCGTTCGGCCGGAGCAAGAACAAGAAGAAGAGCATGCAAGAAGAAGCTAGCTTGCTCGCTCTCCAATGGCGGCCGGCCGGGGCGAGCAGCGAGCACCGGCGGCTTATAAAGAGGAGGAGACGGGTGAGGTTGCTAGCTACCTAGCAGCCTAGCACCGGATTCGATCGGAGCGGTCGGTGGCAAAAGCTTAGAGCTGAGCACTAGCTAGTAGCTAGCTAAGCCACTGGTGCACTAGGCTCTCCTACACCTCGTGGCTTCTCTCTCTCTTGCTGCCAAGCGCCAAGGCCAAGAAGAGGATGGAGGTGGTTGTTGGTAGGGAGGAGAGGAGGAGGAAGAAGACGAGGAGATCGATCGAGGAGGGGTGTGGGAGCAGCAAGACGAGGTGGATTTATAGAGAAGACGACGCTAGATGGACGAGACTCTGTTTCCCGGGGAGCAGAGCAGGGGGATGGGAATCACGCCAAACCGGGAATGGCTGTGAAATGGGGGATGGGGATGGGAATGCGCCTCTCGACTGTGAAAATGAAATATTCAAAATGGTACTGATATATTTGCATAGTTTTTTTTAAACTAAGGTCTCTTATGAGTGTCTAGAGCAGTAAAATTTGTGTTAAATATGTGATATTCAGAATGGTGTCCATATCCAAAACGTCGCCGACCTTTAAGAACAAAAGGCGCCATTCAATAACTGTCGCACCGAAAATTATGGTAAAGAGAGATCACCTATATGGTTATGTTTATTTGCAGGTGTGGAGGTGAAGGGAGTATTAATATGATTTGCTATACAGTACTGAACTAACTACTACCTCGTAATAAAATGTAGTTATTTCTAATTATATACCTAGACAATTTTGGAACAGAGCTAGTAGTGAATAATTCTCTTACTTTTTTAAGTTGAAACAGAAAATATGGAGTTGAAAGTCTATATTTATTCATGAAAGTGGGAGGTGTTGGCTGCTTAAGCAGTGAGCGTTCATCACATATCAACTTCCTTGCCTACAACAAAGTAGTACAGTAGAACTTCACTTCCACTCTCTACTCTCTCACTCACTCGCTACTTGCTTTGGGAATCATGTCGAATCTTCGTTGGATTTGAGAAAACAACAAGACACAGAAAAAAGGGGAAAAAAGGAGATTCAAAGTTGCCTAAAAAAAAGATACATACAAGGTAAATTACTTAGTCTGAAAAGAGAGTACTATTGTAGGTCCCGTAAAAATTAATTATTAGTTAAACAGAGATTAGCTTCAACAGTTTCGCCATTGATGCTCGTGCTGCGTGCAGGGACGCACGTGCGGGCCAGGCCGATCCAAGAGATGCTGTCATGCTGCTCTGATGCCTCCAGGTGGCTTGCATTGCATTGATGCATATGCCAGCTTTACCTTCTCGTTTAGTGTAAGTATGCTTCCTAACCGGTTAGATGGTGCGTTTTTTAAAACCTTCTATACCAAAGTTTCTTTTAAAAAAACTAATAAATTTAATTTTTAAGTGTATAAGTTTCTTTTAAAAAACTAATAAATCTAATTTTTAAGTGTATAATAGTTAATATTTAATTAATTATACGCTAACCACTGTACGTGCTATGGATAAGCTATGCCTTTCATCTAGATCAAACGCAGTCTTAGCCCATCTCAGTAAGCTGCAGTGGAATATCTAATTACGATATCATGTTTAGGTCACTTGAAATGGGGGATTGGCAAATAACTTTTAATTCAATATCCTCAACATTTTTTTCCTATAGACTTAAATAGGAAGTTTTTATAGTATTATATCTCTATAGCTAATTTTCTAGAAAAATAAACAAGAGGTTATATCTCTTAGAAACTTTTCCAAGAGGTTATATCTCTTAGAAACTTTTCGTTACTTTAATTTTTTCCTACAGTGTAATTAAAAGTCTTTTCTTCCTGTTTCGTTTGTTTTCAATTCAATATAGTACTTAGTTCCTACGTTTTTTTTATATTTAGACGTTTTTCATATCATGTATTTCCAACGGGACCTTATATTCTATTATGATTCAAATGTACTCACAAATTTCGGGAACCTGAATGTATACGCACTTACATACATGTTCCATTCCACTTCTGAATTATCTGCATACTAGCAAATTGATTTCTATTTTTCTGTCATCAGTTTTACTCCTTTTTTTTCTGCTAGCTTCTAGCCATTTGCGTATGCAGCTTTCAAGTTCAGTCTTGCAGTAACTTTCAGAGCTCGAATCAACAGGGGCGGACATGTATATATACATATCCAAGGACTGAACTAATAATGAATGGATAATTCCAGTCCAGATAAGAACATCATCGAGTGGATCAGGCAGGAGATGTAGCTTGTATGTTCTTTCCTCCTCACAGAGATTCAGAGTAAATGTCCCTTTTTCTTCAGTGAAAAGTTCAGAAAAAACACAAGCCGTTCTTCCCTTCTTATTGGCTGGAGCTCTGTGCTCCATTGTATTGACCCATGGTCCTAAAATCAACATGCGTGCAAGATGCAACTCCAGGACAACATATTTCACAATCATGACCCTCTCCTTGAATTAGACAGTATATTCTCTTTCTAGTTGATCTTGTGTAAGGTTTATTTTTTCTATTTACAATGCAAAATTATGCTATTCAAAATTATATATAATGTTTCAGACAGGATATCGAATTCGGATAATCTTTTTTTCCTACTTCTCAAGGAAATTTTTTTCCAAGGGTTCTGGCATTCACTGAATAAGGATGTACATTTAGATCTGAACAAATAAAATATATAGGGAGTGAAATTAAGGGGGAAATGGAATTTTCAGATAATTATTGTGCAGTGAATTAACTAGTCAGAGAAGATTCCCATTGGATATAGATCAGAGATCCAGATAGCTCTCAAAAGAAAAATAGAATCAGACAGAGAGAGATAGAGAGGCACAAAAGCTATCACAGATCACAGTGTGGGTCTAGGGACCTGAAAGCAGCTGGTAGTTAAAGCAGCTAGCAATCTAGCGTGCTGTTGGACAGACAAATAAATCGATTGATCCATATCGACTTGATTGATATATGAACATGATTACCTTGTTTCTTTCTCTCAAAAAGAACACGATCCTTGTTTTTTTGGTTTCAATTAATTCATTTCCTCCTGCAGCATCTTTTAAAATTAAAATATATACATCTAATCTTTCTTTATAGAGTTGGAATTGAGATCTTAGTCTTACTGTACACATTCTTACATGGTATCAAAGTAAATCTAGATATTCCGGCACGCTAGCTTTCTTCCATCGACGAGCCGATTTTTTCTCTCCATCATCGATCTTCTTCCCAGTACTCTCTCGTCTCCGTTTCTTCTTTTCCCCGTCTTCTCCGCAGACGCCTTTCTTTTCTCCTTTCCACCTCCACGCGACAAGGCGACAGTTTTCATCCGTCTCCTCGTCTCGCCTCGCACCCGTCTTCGCCCTCTTTCTTGCTCCGTGCATCCTTTCTCCTCCGATGTCGGCGCACCTCTACGCTTGTCGTCTCCCATCGGCTGGACCTGTCCCTCGGTTTTCGCTTTTCCGACACGCTCAACGGCTCTCGGACGCGAACCTTCTCCCCTCACATCTGAGCCAATCTGACGTGTCCATGTGTCCATGGACACGAATCTCTGCCTCCCGGACGCGAACATCTTCTCTTCGCGTCCAGCCCCTTTCCGTCTTTTTCGTGTCCGCTCCACTTCTTGGCCTCCACGAGTCCACGGATGTAAATCTTCTCTTCACGGACGTAAATCTTCACACGTCCGTGACTCAATCACGCTATGATACCATATAAGAATATGTACAGTATGACTAAAACTTCAACTCTATAAAGATTTACAGTCTAGTGGTTCAGTGGTCTAACAAAAAGGCAGAAAGATTTGAGCTTTTCCATGCAGTGATGCTGTCGCTTTTGCCAAGCAATGCATTTGCCAGCTCTTGTGTGTATGGTTTATCACTTCATCATCAGAAGAAGAGAGATTCAGACATTCAGAGATTCAGTGATGCACAGCATTCGGCCACCATGCTGCCATGTTGGAGCCAAAAGTGTGCAAGATTTTCTTTTCATTTTTTGAGATGAAAAGTGTGCATCATTTAGGTTCAGTGCATGTAGTGTATCTAAGCCTGACCCTGCCCATACCTTGAAATTCATCAGGGCATTGCCGGCCGATTTCTCTGGAACTGAAAAAAGGTGGTTTGCTTGTGCAATAGCTTTGCGGAGCACACCTTTACGTGCTCTTTTACTTTGTATGCCACAAATTAACACTAAAAATTATGCAGCCTTCCTTGTAAGAGGTGGAAAATAAACTCGTTCAGCTAGCTCGGTTTAAAATTACTCTGATTGATCTAATTTTTAAAAAATTAAAATATTTAATTTTGAAATAGTGTTGGTATCATTCTAGCTCAGCTCATTAGCTCGTTAATAAAAATACTCTCAAATCGAGAGAGAAAATATATAATACATTAGTTTTAATGAAATCTTGATAAAAAGCAGAGCCGCCCCAATTTCCACCCATGCTAGTTCCTTACTATACCTCTTTGAAGACCATAAAATTAACTGTAATTTAATAAGCTTTATGTAATTGAACAATTGATAAAACTGTAATTGTCAATTGAGATCAGTAATATAATTAAGGAAAAAAGTAAACAGGGGATCTATTGCATTGTTTATCTACTGTATGCTCTCAAATGGCAGGTAGATTGTCTGGCTATTACTTTGGTCATACGACAAGAGTAGCTGGAGAAGAGGGGAAAAAAGAAAAGAAAATGGAGAGGTAATGGAGGTGCATGCATGCTATGCATCCATGGCAAGAAAAGAGAGAGGCAAGCATGCCATGGGGGTGGCTTCTTTCGCGCCGACTTCGCGGCACATGCGAGTGTTGCGTATTCTTGTGTTGTGTAGTGCATATTCAGATCCAGCTTGCGCTTGTTCCCACCTCCCTCGCGTGCTGTCGATCACTCAGAAATTCAGAAACTGTCCTTTCATTCGTGCATGCCCGCATTCTACCATAGGTTAAATTGGCCAATAGCAATAGATCGACAACGCACGGTAATTAATTAATCGGCACGACCCAATAATCAATCAAGCTCATGTACTCATGGGGAGTATTTGGCAGTGCTGTAAATTCATAATTTGCTACTCTTCGACTGAAAATAATTGTCGTTTTTATAAGACTAATGTCAAATTATAAAAAAATTATCTATGAATAATTTCAAAAATATTTAACTTAGAAACACTATAAGCATATATTCGTTAATATTTCTATATATATTGTAATAGAAATTAGTGATCAACTTTTTTTAACCGTATCCTTGTATAAAATGATAATTATTTTTAACTCTGTCTTAAAATATAAAAGTTTTTAGTGTTGAACCTGGTATTAAGAAAATATGTGAAATTAAATGAGAAAATGTTGTGATTGTTTGAGAAGCGAAAGTTGATAAAGAAATTAAACAGAAAAATATTATGATTGGTTGAAAAAAGAATATAGATAAATAAATTTTAGGATAAATTTTAAATATAGAAGCTTTTATATTTTAAAACGGATAGAGTAGTTTAGATATGTACTCTTCACGAATTTGGATCTACATGGAGAGAATGTTTGGTTATACTTTTAACTCCAAAATATTTTTGTGGAAAGTGGAGGAGAGTTAGAGATGGCCAAACATACAGTCTAGCCCGGCACGCATGGGCTTGGCTAGGCACGGCCTAGTACTTAAGCAGATCGTGTCGAGCTAGCACATAGGCTAGGGTGGTGGCCCAGATATAGCCCGTGAAGGAGATAAACAAGCCCGGTTGATTTGTTGCCTATTTAACTTGTGAAAACAAAAAAACTATTAAAAAATTAGGGAAAATAAGAAAAAGAGAAAAAAGCATAGAAAATTAAGAAAAATAGGAAAATACATAGAAAAATATGGAATAAATGAGAAATTTTCTTTTAAAAAATAGAATGAGCTTTATTGATGTTATGGTTGTCTCAATAAAAAACTTTCTAGGTAAAATCTCATTTCGACTACGTTGAGAAAATCTTAGAAAGAAAAAAGAGTACAAACAAGCTTATAAATTACACATTGCTATAAGGTAAAAAAAATTTAAATGATAGTTGAAGTTATTTGCTGTCCATGGAGTGTTATGTGTAGGATTCTGCTTGCTCGCCATCTTTGATAATGGTGAGTATTTTCACAGTCATTTGTCAAATGTTTTCATCTATCAATGATTATCTTACCTGTGAGATTGAAGGCATACTCAAAAGAGATTGTGGAAACATAAATTGTCATCACATTCCATAATAATAATAAAAGCACGAGATATGTTAATTTGTATTTATGTCACTATGTTGAAATCTTCGTCGCCGTGGCTGACATTGTCACTGTCGAGGTAGGAGTTTAACTAGTATAGGGAAGCGGTAGCTGAGGATCCAAATTGCGTCAAAGTTGTAGAGGTCGAAATCCCAGAGCTCCCTAACAAGGAACTACTTGCACCACCAAATATTTTTTTCCCATATAGTTTTCTTCTTACTTGCTCCAGCTGAGGCTGATGGGGTCGCTACAATCTTACTACACCATACTTGTTTTCATACTTAGTAAAAATATCAGATAAATTACTACAAACCTCTTTGAAATAATTTAAATAATCACTACCGGTAAATTCAGATAAAAGTTCTAGTACATTAGAAAAACCACCAATCTTAGCTCTAGGATACAAAATAAATGAAAATACATATAGCATAGGTATGTTTCTCCACTATTTCAAAATTTTAGTTTTTATAGGAATAGCAACGGAATGAAGTAGTAGGTCATTTTCGTATTTGTATAAATATGAAGGAATCTCAAGAACATGATGTAGAATTAATAGTACTATAAAATAATAAACATAAAACAAAATGATAGTAGCATTATAGAATAGCTGTATAAATTCTAATATACTTTTGGCGACATACTAGTGCCTATGAGTAGAGTATGACCATCATAATAATGGTAGTAGGTGTAGATAAAAATAGAGAAAGTATTCTTATATGGAATAAGGTGATCAAGGGAGTTTCATCTCATATCCATATTCAAACCAAACATACGAGGATGAACCTCCATATCAACATAATAGCTCTTATATGCTGCAATGCGTTGGTTAGAAGAATTCACAAAAGAAATTGCACTACAAAAATCTTCAAGATAATTACACAATTGTTTTAAACCAGTCTTAACTATAAGATAACATGACAAGCATAACGTTGATATAAAAAAAAATAGGTCCAGCATATCTACTAAAAAGTGGGATAAGAATATGCATTATTATAGAGTTTGTAGAAGCAATTACAAAGATTTTATTAGTTAGACCTAATTCTTATATTACTTAGGAAACTTGTTCTGCAATATTCTCACATGTGTGTACCACGTCAATTAACCTGAATTCAATTACTTTCTTTTCTAATCCCCAATTATCATTAACAAAATGAGCAACAATACAAGATAATCTTCTTTAGTATTATCAGATTATATATCATTACTTAAAGCCACAAAAAAAGTATAGGATTGTAAAACATGTTTAAGCTTACCATGACATTTACCATAGTATTTAATAATATATTTAGTTTACCTACAAATACTAGTATATCTAGAATTCTAAGCATTCTTAATGTATTCTTCAAATACATGAGATTCACCAAAATTTATGGGTAACCCTCTCTTGCTATTAAGTGACAAATCTCTTTTCGAACATTATCACTGTTGTATGTCTATTGTCGGACAGATCCATCAAGGTTGAAGGCTAGGACCACCTATCTCATGGCCACTCGAGCTTTCTGTTTGCAGGTGGTAGCGTGTCGAATCAAGTGGCCGTTACCACTAAAAGCCCTAGCTGTCAAAGTATTCTTATAGTAATTACAATTAGGATGTCTTAGCTTGATGCCATTTTCTTCAACAAAGACCTTCTAGAAATCTGTCTAAACTTTAGATGTATCGCTTCTTGATCTTTTTACACCTGTGCTTGAAGTCGCCTGTGTACCTATGGGTGTTAATGATACAACTACATCAGCTTCAAAACCTTCTTTTTTAGGTACTTGACCTACAACATTACCAAAAAAAATTCTATGGTGTCATCCACTACATCACCCTAAGGAATGAAGTCATAATTAATGGATGTTAGTTTCAATCGATCCTAGTGATCTATAATTGTCGTACTACACAAAAATATTTAACATATTTTAATAAACTATATAATCAATAAATATTTAAAAATACTATAAAACATATACTAAAATAACAACATTACATTTTGTTTGCAACCATAGAGCAGTGGTCAATTCTCCGATTTTTTTTACAAAATTTTTGCTAAATTTTAAATTTCTTAGAATTATAGAAGCAACTTGCGAGCTCAAAGATAAAAAAAAATAGAGAGGAGAATGCAAGTGAACTGGTGTGGAAAGAGAGGAGGATGGTTGTCTATTTAAAAGCCAAATTTGAGAAAATTTAGAACTTTTTTAGAATTTTTTTTAAACTCAAACAATTATATTTTTAAATTAAATGGCCTTACCCGGGCTGTGCTAGACTAGCCCGATTCACCGGGCACAGGCTGTGCCATGCCTGAATCGGACCAACAATAGCGGGCCGCCCATTTGACCATTCTAAGGAGAATTGTGAAGCATGTCCAATGCAGTTGTTTTCAGCTCCACTCCAGCCCTGCTCCACTACGTAGTTTGTTTTAATCACTCTGTATTTGGTTTAACTCCACCTTCGGAAAGGATTTGAGATATATACCTATCTAACTAGTGGATAAATTAAAGATCCAGAATATCAAGATTCATACGCTAATTGTCAGTTAAACTGTCCTTTTTGCAGATATGGCCCAAAGTATAGTACATTATAGTAGTGGCCATACATATTACATGGCTCTCGTGATGCTAGAGTGCTCGATCAGAGAATCACTTTATGGCGACAGATTGAGACTTATAAATCATCATATATATCGTCAGGCTAAGCAAACGTTCGATGCATACATGCATGTCATGCGTATATATGCGGTGGTTAAGGTGCATGAAAACAGTGTGCACCGTTCAAAAGATCAGGCTACTGCATGCACGTCATCCGTCAGGAATAGTGAGTGGTAGGGACGACGATTTAATTTAGGGTTGATTCATCATGGTATAATGTAAGCTCGATAGTTGTAGCTCATCAGTGTGTGATGAGAGGTACATAGTGGTCCTTGAAAAGAAATTATTGGGATTGTGGAATACTATCGATGCATGGCCCTGTTTTAGTGGGAATAAAGTTTCAAGGGGTTGTGTAGATTTCAGGTCTCATACCTTGGGTGACATCCAATGGTTTTCATCATTCCCCTATTACTCACTTAAATAAAGTCAAAGTTTGAACAACAAATTATTGTATAACCAGCTAGGGCTGTAGTGTGATTTCTATATATTTGTCTTTTTTCTTCTAATTTTTTAAATTTTAAAGTATTATTTCAATGGGCATTTAGACTCAGGTGTAGAGCTATAGCCCTAATTGCCCTACTCCTGATTCCTCCCCTGTGTATAAACAAATTTACGATTTATAAAAATTTACAAGATTACATGCAAACGTATCCAAACAATAAAGAAAAAGTAAAAGCATATACAATGACAGAACTACAGTTCAAATGAACTAAAATTGTGCATCGATAATATTGCAGTTTTAGTTTATCAATAAAATTATATTTTAGGTGACTAAAAAAATATAAATTTCAAGCACCTAGAATGTAGCAAATACCGAGTTTTTAACCCTCGACTGATCGATTTGTCTTGCCGAGGAAGTCTTGGGTTTTGGGGGGATGCTATTTGTATTTTTTAAAATACCTAGAAGCGATATGAATGTGAAAAATAATTGGAATTCCGCTTTCTTTCTGTAGGAGTAGCGTCTAGAAACAGTTACACAACTCTATCCTTTGCTCTTTAACTCAACATTCGAATTAGAGATGACTTAACTTGATTTTTTTATCATTTTTATTTTTCAACGCTAAGAATGCACAATTTTACTCATAAATTACTTTCTATCTCTAATATAATAAGTTTTACAGCTATAGGCAAAACGAAAGCATTGTTAGTCATTTTATATTTTTGCCTTTTAACAACAGCAGCTAGGGTGATGACTCTGCGATCATGATGACGGTCTCCTCGATCTGATAAGTTTGTATTCGCTAGGACCTGGTTGTAAGGTCTCCTCTCCATGACCACGACTTCGGTGTAAATGTTGATTTGTGATTTGCAAAAATTAATTTGTGATTTGTTTTGTGAAATTATGAATATTATTGTGAATTTGTGAATTGTGGAATCATATTGTGAATTTGATGAGGAGGATTTCTTTTATTTGTGATTTTTTTTGCTAAAAATTGTTTTTACAGTTGGCTATCTTAGTAGCCCGTCAGTGAAAATCCAATTTTCACGGGCGGGTGTGAGCTATCACACCCCCATCCTAGCACCACGTACAATGACAATAGAGAGGGTACACTATAGGAGATTAGTGTAAGCCAAATTCCATAGAACCGCAAAGCCGGTACGAGCCCTACAACACAAAATTGGTACTCGCGGCTAACTGAGATGTATCATTACAACTAAAAATAACATATGTAGATTATACTTTTAGGAGGTCACACCTTTGGAGCAACTCCTAGAGTGTAATCAGTAAACAGATAAGCAACAGCGAAACTTACCACAGCTAGACCCAATATATAAGCAACAGCTTGAGGCTAGAAAAGAAACCCTAACCTTCAGCTTCACTCATTCATAGGAGAGGGAAAAAGCAATTAAGTGTATACGTACTCAGCAAGCTATGAAAATTTTGAGCATGCATGCTTCAAATAAAGGCTAGGATTTATTTTGTAAACTTTTCTTTTAAAATCATTTTATAAAATATTAAATGTGGGGATGCTTATCATGTGGTTGGAAATAGACTCCCACCTCGATCCTATCCGTGAATTACTTTGCAACAATTCAAGCAAATGAAACAAATTTTAGTTTATTAAAATTATTCTGCTAGTTGCCCTACCAAGACAATAGTGTATAATCTTCTGCCCCTATGCAGCTTCCAACTCCTTTTCATTTATTAGTTTCTTTTCACTTTCAAACCATCGGATATCAGCCCCTCTCATCATCTCATCGCTTTGGCTCCTAGAGCCATCTATATTCTCCAACACACACTGTTTTTCCTCAGAAAACTTAATATATGATGTCATATGACATCCTGATCCACATAGAATTATTTTAGACCATGTGATGGTTATCTATTAGCCATTATGATCAATTCTAGTAATGGTTTCTAATCCTACAAACCACTTTTGTAAAGCATAGAAAAACAAATCTAACAAATAGGTAGGGCCCAAAGATCAGTGAAAAGAAAGATGATGGTTCACGATTGACTAGGTCCATGATGAGGAGAGAGAGGAGCTGGTGGACCTTGGCCAAACTGAGCCAGTCCATAGGATTTGGCCAATAAAGGAGTAAGGCCTGCTAGATAAGAGGTAGCACCAAAGCCCAGAAGGCTACTAGGTCATTGAGGCTAGCCTAGTGGCTAGCAACCTAGCCCCAAGCAATCACGCCATAGTGGCATGGGTTGGCCCGCCCGTCCGAGGTGGCAGCCATGTGGCTTACCACATCGACGTGGACTAGGCTGGTTTGACCCCATCCAAGATCACTAAAGAAGGGGTCATCACAACCATAGTCGTGTCTAGGAGATGGCCTTAGGCTTCTATTAGGTGAAGAAGAGGGAAGGAGAGAGAAAGGCTCACTGCAGGTAAGAAATTACAGTGGCGAGAGCGAGCAAGTAGTGTGGCCATGGTGGGAAGGAAGAGGGGAGAGTCATGGCTTTATAAGTGAGGAGCAGCGCTACTGAACAAGGGAGAAAGGCTGTGATGAGGAGATATTTTCGGCCGGGCGATGGCAAGATATTTTCTCCAAACACGAGAAGGACGTGGCATGGCGCGGCGAGGAAAGAAGGACAACAGTGATTTCTTGGGTGGTGGATCAGATGGCGAGGAGGCGAGGGTGACTAAACGCAAAAGGGACACAAGAAGGAAGATATTTTGCAGCGGTGGCGAGGCATGCTTCACATGGTCAATTGACCAAGCGGCTAACTAGCGTGGAGAGAAAAGAGAGCGAAAGGGGACAACTGCGTGGGCGGGAGGTGCATGAGTGTGCGTTAGGGTGTCATCGGCTGACGCATGGGCCTAGGAAGAGAGGGTAAGCGATGGGCTTTCATGAGAGTGTGATCGGGCGGGTAAGGCGTGGGAGGAGATGGGCTGGGCACGAGGGATGAGGCGAACTAGGCCACAGAGAGAAAGGGTAGAGAGAGGAGGAGGCCAAGGCGCTAGGCTAAGTCAGCGGTGGGTTAGAGAGAGAAGGAAGGAGATGAGGGAGTCAAGCAGGTCAAGGAGCGAAGGAGAGAAAGAAGATTGGTACAATTGAATAGTGGAGTTTGATTTTTTTTGAAGGAATTTGAATGGATATGATATTTAAGAATTTGAAGACATATTTGAACCCAAATTTGATGTTTGGACTCCCAAAAATCTTAGGGTTGCAACCAAGGGCTTCTTGAGCAGATTTTCGATAATTTTGAAATGGATTTAAATTTCGAAAGAGATTTGGTAGAGAGTAGGAAAGGAAAGGATAGGGATTTGAAAGGAGAGTTTGAATTCAAAATTTGACATTTAATCGAGGAATTTTAGGAGAGATAATTTTGATTGGAATTTTTGAAGAATAGGTGTTCATGGACTTAATTAAGGAGATACGAATGGTTTCAGAGGAAGAATTTTAAATTCAAATTCAAAGATTAAATTTGGATAGGGATTTTTATCCAAGATTTGAAAATAAATTTTTGGATTGCGAATTTGGGGTTTAAAGGAAGGATTTAATAAGATTTTTGGCACTTAGTTTTTAATCCACACACAAATAATAATTTTTTTATAAATAAGGATTTTATTAAAATAATTTTTAATGTGGTAATGTTTCCAACCCACTATTAGGGAGTACAAAAGTGTGAAGTCTGCATTAGCCCACGAAAAAAAATCAAATTAGACGGCACGCACGGATCGAGCTAGATTACAATAACTACTTAGAGAATGAATGTAATACTATTTTGCATATATAATAATCTACACTGCCAAATTAATGGCTTGATCGAATGGCGTCTATCCACGATCCTTATGCAATAATCTACTTCTACACACCATAAGAAAGATTATATTGCACAGTACTTAAGAATAAACGACAACAAGTACGTGTAACCTCAGGAAATCATGGCGTGCTAGACTTGATGGCTAATGTTCTGGAATGTTCCACGGCTCAAATAAAGCCATGAGCTAAGACAAGTTGGTTCATTGAACCTGGTATATATGTCAGGCCTATAGGTAGCTAGCTAGCTTGCGGTTCAGTTTTGTGCGATTCCTGACATGCATGGGCCGACCCGGATAATGCATCGGCGCCACATTTTCACGTTACATGCATGAGTTCATTGTTTATTATTATTATTTCAACTGGATGAAATTAAATCCAAGTTGAATATATCTCTTGTGGTGGTCAATAATTATGCATGCATGCATGAGTGCAAAGAGAAAATTTTCACATACAGGACAGACAGATATATTGATTCCTCACGGAAAAGGGGAAATTGGCTGTTGTCGTTTGCATCTATATTATGTGCATCCTTTCTTAGCCTAACATTAGACCCTATTTGAGACAAAAAAATTAAAAATATTTGTAACTATAAAATATAAGCCGTCCATCAGAAATTTCTGTATTCCAAATAAGTTATTTATCCCATATATTGTTGGTTACATATACCTCTATATTGATACTTGTGATTTCCAATCAGATCAATTGTTTTCATCAATGTGTCCAAATAAATGGCACACAATGCATATTAGCTAGACATATAGTAGAGCTAGCTATACTTTTGGTGATGAAATGTGGGAGGCCGGGGCATGAAGCTGCACAAGAGGTGTCTATCTAGAAGGATAGGATTGCTCATATGAAGCACCATGAGATCCTGGAGATGATTTGATCACTCAAGCTAGCTAGCTTTAATTTGGCCTGTTGCTGTATGCATACTCATGGTGCATGCTATCCTGTTAATACGTGTATGTGTGTGTGACCACAAGAGCAATAAGGTGACACCACTAGGTAGATAAGCTACCCAAGCATCAATGTTGATGTATGCATGGCTGCTTCTTTCTTAGTATCCAAGGCATAATTGCACCACAAGCCAGCTAGGAAGGAACCCTGCTTATTGGCTTGTGGCTGAAGTAGTAGTGTTAGTGCAGTGCAAGCTCCTAGAGCACATGACAACTGACTGCATGCATGAACCTTCACTCCCACATACCACTCAAACTAAATTGGCCCGTCATATATAACCTTGGTTAAAATAGGACCATTAAAAATAAAGCTAGACGATATAATCCTAGTTGATGTGATATGTTAGTTGATTTATATTTTTACTCATCACTGGTAAACAAGGTGAAATATTATCTCGTTGTCCCGTTTGACCGAGCACATGCAACCACGTATTTTTTTTCCTATCTCTTGAACTCTCTCTCTCTCCCGACCTCTCAAACTCTCTCTCCCTATCTCGAAGCATCCTCATGTGTTAGCCACCACCTCCGCCCCTTGTCTACCGAGTGACACAGCCAACGCCTTCGGCCATCGACCACCGCGGCCTCCACCCCATGTCCACTAGCCGCTGCGCTGATCACCTAGTGCCCACGACTGTTAGGTGTCGCCTCCTCTGTCCCATATCCACCAGGCACCATCTCCTTCGTCCCCCAACCACCGGTGCCAGAATCTAGCCTCCACGAGGTCGTGGGATGTTGAATCTGACTGCTTAGCACCCAAGTCCATCGAGCACCTCCTCCTCTGCTAGGTGTCACCTCCTCCGCCCCCCTCAAACGTCAGTGGCCACCGATCCTCCTTTTCATTGTCGCCACCATCGTAGCTACCTTCTTTACAAGCTTAGAAGGTTCTTGTATAGCTCTTCCTCCTCCTCGCCCTCCTACAACAGTGGAGCCTCGTGAGGAGGGCTTGCTAGTGTAGTGGGTGGAGCGATCAGCGTCAATGTGCGCCGCCATTCGGGGGTGGATGGGAGAAGGCCATGCCTTACACCGCAAGCACATCTTCCACACCGTCAACTGCTTTTGACACCGCCGCCTCCACCACACCGCCCTCTAGGTCTATCTCACACATCCTAGATGTTATGCCCTATGCTTTGCTTGAGATTCACAGCACTTTTGTTCCATCTTTGCTGCATTTTATGTGACATGTGATTTGTGTCACTATAAATGAATTAGACAAAGAATCTACAGCCTTATTACATAGCTTGTCTATTTAAAGATTTAGAGATGAACAAAATCGAAATCAAGTAATTGGCTAGTAATGGCAATGAGGGCAAGCATCGCAATGGCAGCATGCTCCTTTTTTTTGATGGGTTATTCACACCTGCGACAAGTCACAATTTTATTTTTTGTATTTTTTTCTGGGTTATTGGCATATGTGATAGATGGTATCTTTTGAACCATTTGAGATATCCATTACCGGTGACAGATTTTAGTTTTCGATCGTCACAGATATCTTTTACTAGTAATGGGTAGCATTTTTCTCATCACTAATCACTTATCAATGACGAGAACTAAACCCGTCATAGATGTAAATTGTCATCCGTTACAGATGAGGGGTTTCTTGTAGTGCTTGCAAGTTGCTTGCCATTCAGAGATTATACATGTGTGGTGCATAGCTTGTTACATAGATTCTTGTCTCCATGTGCATGATTTTTTAAGGCATCGAATAAACCGATTGGTTGTCGATCTACAACTTGGTTGCATGTGGGGAGTACCTTTGTGGTTATGGCAAGGTGCATTGCCAGTTGCATTGCAAGCAAGCTAAGGGGTGAGAAAGATCTAAGGTATATTATGCATATGTGCATGGGTTGTTGTAGGGTATCAACCACATGGCAAAAGGAGAATCTCCTCCCCCTTCTGCTACCAAAGATTCAAGCTTGAGGGGTAAAAAGAAAGCAGTAGTGTGTGGTTGTGCGCCTTTGGGGGAGTGAAGCTAAGTGGCATGGCATATTGGGTTGCATATGCATGCATGCATGCATCCTGCTAGTTAGTGGCATGCTCAATCCTTGGTCCTGCGTGCTCTGTGCATCCATGTTTATGCTATGCATGCTTCTATCTTGGTTTCTGGTTTTGCCTTGTTCTCAATTTTGGAAGGACATGGATGAATGGTGGGTTACAGCAATAGCCTGCGGCTTGGAGTCGAACATTCTCGCTACCGCTTTATCGACCACCGCTTTCGTGGTTGCTCCCCTCTATTAAGGTTTTTTCTTATTTTTCTAAACCTTTCTTGATATGATTTTAAAAACAAACCATATCTCTCAAAACTTATTTTCATATACGAACCCTTTAGCCAAGTTATTTTCGTGGCAGGACAACGTTGTTGTGCTGGTACAAAAGGTGTTAACTGTATTCAATATATTCGAAGTACATCAAATTAAGTTGCAACTTGGTACACTTAACTCGAAGAGATTTTGCCACATGCATGTAGAACTCAACATGTCAAATATACAAATTGAACTAGATATTGTGCCCCAGTACGTACATAAAACATATAGTTCTTTATGCATGGCAAACACCACAGAAATGCTGGGCTTCCTTTACGAGGTTAAAAGCTTAAGAGACTGGAATAGTTCGTGCCATGGCTGATAGGAGAGCTTAACTATTTTCCAACTTGTTCCATTCCGTTGAGAAACCTACATATGTCCACTGGTTGATAACCTCTCAAAGTTCCAATGTTTCTTTATTTTTTTTCTGTAAAGGAAAAAAGGTGTGCAACCAAATAATAATAATAATAAAACAATCTTGACTACGAATAATAAAATTAATTAAAGCACCTATGATGGAGACCAAGAGCATGACTTTGGTATATGCCAAACCATCTTGTATCTTAAGCTTGTTGGTTCCATATTCTTTTTAATCGGGGACATAAATGAGACGCTCGTTTTCGGCACATCTTAGGCTTTCCATGGCTTTGCATATCTTCAAGTAGACAATATAATGTACTATCCACAAAACAAAAATTGGATCATTACAGGCTCGTCTCTTATTTGCATGGACCATCCATCTTATCCAATTAGTGTGTGGGGTGTGTTCCTTTCTTGCTTGCTTTCTCTAGGGCCAGTGTACAATTTTCATGAACCATTTCCAATGTTAGGTCCCTGTCAGAACCTTAAAGTATCAAAGGAGAAAAGTTAAAAAAAATGCAGGGTTGTTTTCTTCCTCTTTGGTTCTGAGCTATCCAAACATAGTAGCACGTTTTAAGGTAATAAAATGGCAGTGCCCAATATCTGTTAATGAAAGGAACTGATCATAAGCCATCATATATTCAGTTATGCAACCCATTTGCAATTGCATGCCATGAATTAGATGACAAGATAAAAAGACAATCTTCACCATAACCATTGTACCTGTAATCAAAGGCATACCCAAAAAAACTAGAGCTCAAAGCTGGTTTTAGCTATGAAGCTGTAACAGGTGCAAAAATGTGTGGTTGTTACTTATCTGGTTAAAATATTATCCTGTGATATCTTGGTTGTAGGTTGAGTACAATTATTCTACCCTACCAATCTCTCCCCACTCAACTCCCAAAATCAAACAGGGCAGATCTTTTTCTTGGTTGGTGAGGCCGTGGGGCAGTGATTGTTTCACTGTGACCAAACCCTAGCCTTGTGGTCACATGGGAAGCACTATGAGCAGAGAGGCTGGCTAGCTAGGTCTTGGCCATTAAGCCAAGTGGGGGCTGCAATGCAATTGCAATGCAGGGAGTGGTGGCCAGTGGTCACACCAAAGGCCTCAAATGTGGCCAGTGGTCTTGCCATCTTTCGGTGATGGCTCCCATGTATAATTGCTTGTTTCAAGCCAGAAGCAGAAACACATGTAGCTCCTTGAAGCAGGTGCAGGTAATTCTGAGCACCAAACTAGAGACAATGTTCAGGAAAAGTCTCTCTATTATCAAGGGCCAGTCTGTGCCTCTTCCGCTTCATTTTGAAACGCCTCTTGTCCTTCATCCTGTATGAAGAGTGTAGAAAGAATTCCCAAAGCAGCAGGTTCACAGGTGCTCCCAGCCTATAAAAGAACATTCAAACAGTCATGAGAAATTCCAGAGAAGGGAGATCATAATATAGATTATGATGTTATCCACTGTACCACAAAACTTCAAAAGACTAAACTCGATCTACACATTGACAATAGAAAAACTATGCTTCTGATGAGGAAATCTAAAACAATAGTGAAATTTATCTTTTTCTTCTTTGTCCTTATATAAGTCATGTTTTCAGTTGAAATTTTATGAGATGATGGATGATTCCCACATTACACTTTAAAGTTTACCAAAATAAAATCATGACTGTTTGCATGTTCTTTCATAGGATGGGAGTGCCTGAAACTATCCCAACAGTGTAGATTAACCTTGATATGACAAAATGACATACAGGATATTTCACGAAAATTTCCATCATGCAGCGTTCATATGTGATCATTATTCCTTAATGAAGACATCTAACAGGATGAGTTTTCCTAGAGGTAAAAAATTGATTTCATCTTATTCCAGTATATTTTACTATAACAGAAGTGGCAAATCTAATGTGTTTCTTATACCTTGGAAGCAGCTCTTTTTTTTAACTGGACCTACTGGCAGAAGGCGGCTTAAGATTCTGGCTGCAGTATGCCATTTCACAACAATCTATGATGTAACGCACATGAACATCTTCCTTTGGTATCTTCCGCAGCATCTTCTTAGTTGCCTTGTTCTTCTAGGACAACAAAAGAGCCTGATACATCCTGCAGCACAAATGCAGTATTTCTACTGAATCCCACATTAAAAGGAATTTGACAAGGTTGCAAAGCAAGCACACTGGTCAAGGTATAGAACTGCCCAACAAAAACAAGCCAACGTTGTAAAATATACTGGTTAATCAGCTTATATGCCAAAAGGAAGAATCTAACCTCAAGGAAGTCAGTACATTATGTGGAAGGCCAGCAGATTCATATTCTGTCCATATCAGCTGGGCACAATTTGAATCCTTTGCCTTTACACAAGCACTAAGAAGAAAGTGAGGCTTGTCCGAGAAACATTAAGTCCAAGCTCCTTGACAGCATGGAGAATCTCCATTCCAATATCCAAATTTACAGGATCCATATCCCATATTTGGTTGAAGACCTTAAAAGCCATTCATGAAAGTAAACAAAAGAAAACATGAAAAATGTATAGTTCACGGCGAAATGTCTTGTGGAACAATTCATATACACCTTTATGGGGAACAACTCAAAGGAGTTTGAACAGTCAAAAAATATATAAAAGCAATTAGATATATGTAATCAAAATTAAGTTTGGTTGCTCACAATGTCACCCTAATTAAGCTGAAATGAATTCTATGAACTAGGTAACAGAATAATAAGCAAGATCATATAACATATTTCCTAAAGATAAGACCATAACCAAATAGTAAAAATTTATGCGGATAACATTAGAATAAACAAGATACTCAATGTAGGATTAATCAAAAGGAATTTGCCAGTCAAAAGATATAGATTCTAGTCAAAATCAGTGCCACCCCCTCCCCTCCCCCCGGCCCTCCTTTTTTCTGTGAGGAGATTACTAGTTATCATGGAACAGCTCAAATCTAAATGGTGTGCATACATCATGATAAGATCAGGTATACATAAGACAAAATAGTTAAACGGTTCTGATCAAAAAATGGAAATCAAATGTTCATGTGCTATCCCGTTGCCAATAATAAAAGTCAATACCTGATCAATAACCATATATGTACTCATTTCATCTTTCTCCTTAAGCTGCTTAATCAAATCAATGGTGGCACTGGAAAAGATGAAGCAAATAAAGAGTGAACAAAAAGTAAAAGCTAGATAGCAGTATAAATGCAACTGCTTAAATATCAATCAGCATACTTAGGGTGATTGTGCAGAACACAGTACAGGAGTACTCTGCTGCACCCATCAAACCAGATGCTTGAGTCACTAAGCTCTTCCAGAAGTTGATAGTCTATCCAGCTCGCCTTTTTGTTGGGTATTCTCCTGCAGAAAAAAATGTGATACTATTAAGGTTGGAGACTAGAACAAGTGGTTCTCAAACATGCAGGCACAACCCATTACTTCATTAGAAGTAAAGGTACGTCACAGTTTTACTTACAATCAGGGCTACTGCAGCTTTTGGCTCAAGGTGGCATTCAGATTGCTTGATTTCATCATACATGATAAGTCCATCCAATACCTTCCCATTTGATGCAAGCAATCCTACAAGCGCGCTCTTAATTTCACTGAGGTACTTAGGTGGTATTTCCTTGTTTTGGACAACCTAAGGAAGCAGCAATGGTTTTCAGTAGCAAAATAGAATAAAGTAATCTCTCCGTTTTATATTATAAAGCACTTTGGGCTTGTCCTAAGTCAAACTTCTTTAATTTTCACTAAGTTTATAGATAAATATAGCAATATTTTTAATACAAAATAAATATATTATAAAAATATATTTAATGATGGATTTAATAAAACTAATTTGGTGTTATAGATGTTGCTATATTTTTCTATAAATTTAGTCAAACTTAAAAGAAGTTTAATTTAGAACAAACCCAAAGTGACTTATAATATAAAACAGATAAAGTACAACATTAAAAAATAGTAATGAAAAAATCTTAAAACATATACACAAACTTCTATGTCATTTAAGAAGGCCACACAAAAAAATTTGTAATTTTCTTCAAATATGATAAATCAATTGTCAACCTTATATATCTGTAAGAGCATTTTGGGTATTTTTGATATATATCTGTAAGAGCATTTTGGGTATTTTTGATATATATCTGTAAGAGCATTTTGGGTATTTTTGAAAAAATACCCAGCCCAATGGCATATTGCCAAAACATTGATAAACTCAGTGGTGCGTTTTAGAAAGGGGCGATGTCAATAGCAAATTATTGAACCAGTGCAAACTCAGTGGCATAGAATAGATTTTCTCATATATATACAACATCAGTAGGAAGGAAACAATAGTATATTGGAGACAACAATTGGCATGCACTCATGGAGCTGACATTGTTTCAGTTAAGAGTGTTACACTAGTATATTTCACTAGGTGTTCTTTCAAGAACATATAGTTGCCTCTCTATTTTAAACGCAAAAAAAAAGTGGTAATAATAAACAACCATGTATGTGACAAACCTCAGAGATTTTCTCTTCAGACTCACAGTTACATATCAAATAACTGAATGTTCCAGAATCTGGTTTTACTCCAGCAATCTGCATTTGCGCCATGACCATTTGGGCTCCATTGTGGCTTTTCTATATAGAAACATAGCAAATTTAAAGTGAGAGAAAAGGCACTAAGGCACAAACAAGCTGGAATGAGTCTTTAAAACTTATATTACAGTATGTCATGTAATCATGGGTATCAATTGCAATTTCATGCCCTTTCATACTAACTAGTTACAATGGTTGCTGTGCTTATTTGAAACTGTTATACATTTGTACTTGAGCAAAGAGTTTTAGAAAATCTCAACAAGAAACAAGTGTGTGTCATCTCTTGGTGTTTATGCATTTGTACAGACTAGGCATGATGTAAAATTGAGTCAGCTAAAATTGAGCAAGTATGCTGACAATAGTTAATAGGAGGTCCACCAATTTTTCAATAATTAAAAAAGGACATATTCATTGTTTGGTAAGTGAGGAAAACAAACTAAAAGAACAACAGATAACACAAGAGTTGACCTCCCTGAAATATCCAAGCATGATAGCATTATACAAGCTTACAGTGGATATATCCCCAGACTATTCTGCATCTGTGAGTATATGGTAAGCACCTTCAAACTGGTAAGAAAAAGGATCAGTAAATTTCATATGATACCTAAACATAGCAGGTGACCTGCGTAATGACTTACATCTTTCATCATTGCACATAAATTTATCATGCTTCTGAATGTTTCGGTTTTCAATTTCAACTTGTGGAAACGCATCAAATCATATATTGGATGAACCTGAAAAGGTTAGAGTGAATACAGATGCTAGCATTGTTCTCGATAAGACACATCACATGAGAACATGTATAGTTAACGTTTAAAATAGATGCTGCCCGTGAGACCAGCAATAGTTGTTCATATATCTTATGATGTGTGGCAGAGACTTCCTAACAATCAATTTTATGATTTAACAGCTCAAACAAATGTGAATAACAGCTTATTAAGATCACTAGTTAGTTATTACATTACAACAATGTTAAGGATCGTACTAGTGCTTTAATAGGCATATGTTCATACTAGAAAAAGTTATGTTCTACAAGATGCTAATGTTGTTATTAAAAACATAGAGTCATGCACAAAACCATACAAAGAACTTAAAGTTGAAAATTCTTGTAACCTATAATACCCCCTCATAATTAATATACAAGAAACACACGCCTGCACTGCATGCCACAACTTACCATGTGGAATTCAGAGCCTTGCTCACAGGCCTGCATTATTGGATGAAACAATTCAACTGGCATATCAGGGTTGGATTTATATAAGCACTCAGCTACATCAAGAGCTAGGCCAATCTGCATAAAATATTAGGCAAACAGTGCAGTTATGATATTGATTTGAGCAGCCCAGATTCATAAACTCAAACACTTCGCATTGAAACTAAGATCATTGTCCCAAAATATGTGTATCACATACAGTACTGAGGCCTGTTCGGTTTGTAACAAACTTTGCTATAACTAATTTTGGGCAAGTGTAACTTGCCACACCTTTTGTAGCAACAAAATTCACAGCCATGGCTGTATAAAAAGTTAGGTGAGAAACTGAGTTTATGGCATGCAGTCCTATGGCAAAGCACAATCACAGAAATGAGAAAGATATTTGCCTAACAAACAGTGGCACACCTCAGGTTTTACAGCAAGGTTACTAGGTTAGGCTTCAAACTAAACTCCAAGCTCTTTGCTACACTTCAGTGGTGGCTAACCAAATGGTGGCCACAAGTTCAGCACATGCCAGCCAATATCCATTAATAAACCATTCCAAGTGACCACACATTTCCACTGCATTCAAATTTAAATAAGCATTTTTTTCCAAGCCCTAGGTGGTGGTAGAAGAATTTTAAATAAAAAAAGCCACCAGTGGATTGATAGCTACTTGAAATAATAGGACAGATAGGTATTTTGAGCTGTTAGGCATGTCATGGATTTTGAAACATAAAGCTGGTTAAGTACCCAGGCCAGCAGAAAGCAAACGACACAGAAGCAAAGGGTATGTATAGACATGACATACATAAAAAAGATCATATATGTTTGGGGACCAAAAACATGTACTGACTTACTTAACCATTTTTCAAAAAAAAAGTATCGTTCGATTTGACTTACCTTTGACAATTTGCAACAAACAGAGATGATCTTCTCAGATGCAGAAATAGAGGGTGCTACCTCAAACTGCTCGTGCCATCTATTCAATGATACCATAACATCTTCAACCTTCAGCAAAATCCATTTCCAGTGTTCTATCAATTCAGTTTAGCTAAAAGGTGTTGTTAACATGATATCTAACTGCATTGGTTCAAATAGTTATATTTTTTAAATAATGTCCTCCTTAGATTGAACACCACAATTTTTGTAAGCAAGTCACAAGAACTAAGATAGTATATCAGCAAGTAAACCTGTCCAGCCACTTGAGATCAAATAAAATGTGATCTTGTTAGCAACTTGATGAAAAATGAAACATAATTTATCTTTCAAAATTCGAACAAAAATGAATCGCCTAATCTTTTGAACCACACAAATAAATTCATAAATTTCCTACGCTAATTTATCCCAAAGCACTGTGCTCTTTTTAGCCACGTAATGTGCATTATAGAAATGCAGAATACTTCTTTCACACATAGTAAAAGTATACTCAACTCACTTAACTCAACACAGCCTTTCAGTTTTAAATAAGTTGGGATATGCTAGAATTAAAACCTGATAAGAATTTCCAAATCACGGTTCAGGCACGTCAATAGCTGCTTTCCAAGTATTCATATTCAAGTAAAAAATTTCAGATATTTCTCACTTTTTAAGTCACTTCTTGTTGTCTCTATTTATATTAATTTTGGTCTTGCTCTACCTCTCTTCAAACTAGTATCTTGACTTAGGAACACAGAGTAAAAGTATAATAGGAAAATTAGGTGTGCTCTCTAAAGTACTGTATTACAGTTTTTTTTTCTTTTGAACTTCTTGCTACAAGACCATTTTGCACAGCATTGAAAGTCCACCCCAAGTTCATAGTATAATTAGCAGCTATGAATATTACCAGTAGTCATAGTAAAAGATTCCTCACCGCTATGTTTGGTTTATTTGAAGCATATTCAAATGTATTGATGAAAATTTTCCAACACCAGATTCTGAAACAGAAACATTAGCAGGTAAGAAATGAACACAGAGGAAAATCTGAAGGGGGAACTGAATAACATTAGAATAGAAATATTTTCGGCCAACATTAATCATATGTCCATCTTATTGCCATCACATGGATGTTTAAAAATTTTGGCAAAATGACAGAGTTATTACCTGTTGACCTCATCTGCTGAAGAAGCTTCTCAGCATAGTTCTTCCGTTCCAACCTACCCGAAGACTGGAATATAGTCGATAAGTACTTTGAGTGTCAACTCAAGCAAGCTAATAAAATCCAGCTTCCTGTCGCTTTCAGCAAAGGCCAGCAAATAGCTTTCTGTAAAGCAGTATCTTGAATAAGGTACAGTTGGAAGAATGTTGTGTGTATCGAATAAATTGTGCAACATTAAACAGTGCTTCCCCATTTGTGAATGAGTGAGAAAGGAAGGTTTTGATTGTGATTTTGGTTAGTTACCTGTCATATCATAGTCACCTTCATTGAAATCTTCAACAGAATGGCAAAGTTCTTGAATCTTTTCTTTGCCTTGAGCTCTAATCCATAGCAACATCTCATAATAAGCTATTCTCGAGCTAGACTGTGGATTTGCATCCTTAAAGAATGCACTGAACATCTCAAATTCCTCTGACATCCCCACATCCACCAGACACAGAAGGAATGGTCCGTAACTATCTTCCACAATCTGAAAACCCCTATCTCCTATCATCTCAATGAGGTGATATGCCCTATAAATATGCTCCACTGCTGATTCAATATCCCTGCATGACTTTGCCTTAGTCAAACAAATCCCAATCAATGCATTAAATTCCTTAGCCCCAGTATCCCTCCCCAGCTTCCCAAAGAATTCAAGCGCAGACTCCAAGCTTATCGGCGCATTGCTGCATCAACCTGGTGAAGTGGTAGCTCTCTGTGTTCTTGAATATATACCGCTTCTTCTTCTCCCTTGCCACCTCCTTCCACAAGGTCGCCAGTGGGTTGCTAGGTGGTGGCACCGCAAACCACTCCGTGTCCAATATGTTGTTCGCGACAGACTCTTCGGCATCTTCATACTCCTCCGGTGGCACTTTCATCCCCCTCAAATCTTCCACATCAGGTCCTAAACATTGAACAAAATACTCACAATTACAACATCAGTTACGCATTAAGTTACAATTTAAGAAGTTGCACTTTGGCCATGGCAAAATGACCATTAGATAGTGTCAGACTGAATTTGATGATTCCATTGAAGATGGACAGGATCTCCTGGGTGAAACCGCCGGAAGGGTTCTCATCCTCCACAGCAGCTACATCTGAGCAAGACAAGCGATAGGAGTAAGGGAATGGGGATCCGAGAGACAGGGATTTGGGAAACGGAGAAGAGCAGTGCTGCCGGTTACCTTGGGCGTCGGGGAGGGTGGAGAGCAAGTTGGTCCTCTTCGAGGAGGCAGCCTGCTTGAGGCGGAGGAGTACAGCGGCGGCTGGAGGTGGGGTTTTTCCGCGTGGCGAGCTGCGGGCCAGCTGCGGCGGTAGCGGCGGCGGCCTTCTCTTCCACATCGGCGGCGGCGGCCTTCTCTTCCACATCGGCGGCAGCGTGTGCGTGGGCGGCGGTCGGAGCAGCAGCCGCCGCCGCCGGCGAGCAGTGGTGTGGTCGGCGCCGCTGCGGCGGCGAAACGAAGGGGATTGGCGGTTCCGTGTCGTGGGCTGGGCCGCACCAGAAATAGCGCGATGCAAGCACCAGGGACCTTTTTGTAAAAATAAAAAATGAAGGGTCTCAGAAGAAATTTCGTGATAACTGTAAGGTTAAAGCATCGAATTTTTGGAAGTCAATTATTTATATAAAAAGGTTGATTTGACGACCAGATAGGATTTGATAGAGAACAGTAACCATAAATTTGTGGATGCAATAAAATTTCTCTTAATATTTAAGTACAATTAACAACGTCAAAACTGCACAATTGCAGAATATATGCATGTCAGATTTCAAACTTGAGCCGACAATCAGAAACCAATGAAAATAAAATTTCATTATATACACTACACGCTAACAAGTTACATATGATTATAAACGATTGTTTCCTAGGCTACATTGGAAGGAGGGAAAAAGCCTACCTATATCACACATGAAACCAGATTACAAAACTTTGCCGCACATGGCCGATTCTTCTCACAGAAATCAGATTACAAAACATTGCCGCTCATGGCCGATTCTTCTCACAGTTAGCGCTTTTAATCTTTACTCATATATACAGGGGGGGAAATGGCATACATAATCATTGAAATGTGAATCTGAATCACTTTGTTGTCCTCTCAAAGAAAATTTTGAGATCGCTGTACGCCAGCAGATTAAGTTACTCGATCCATATCATCTTTTCATGATGATACTTCATCTCATCATTCTAAGAAACCTTTGTTTTGGTGGGAAACTATAAATCGAAACAACAGGGCTTTACAAATAGATATGACTAACTTCTCAGATCATAGCTTCTGTTTCTTCCAAGATGATGACTTAGTGTCAACGACTATCAGATTTCTTCCATGTTGCTTCCTGATCCAAGCACCTCTATCAGATTTATCAATAGGAGCTGGATGCTCTCCAATTTCATGATATGTTCTCTTCTGTCTGACCAAGTCCCTAACTCCTGTCACATGAAGATCCTTTGATCTGCTGATAACATGGTAAACATGATCTGCTTTCAGAGCTCCCCGGGAAGATTGTTTCTCAAACCTTGCATTACCGCCATTGAAACCCATATGCATTCGCAATGACTGATTGCCTTCATTCCTTGCTGAGCAAACAGTTGATTTGCGATTAGCTGGAATGTCTATAGGCAAAGACCTAGAAGCCTCTCTATCGAAGTTATTGCTTAGACTTCTTATTGAAGAGTGTGTATGCCTCATAATAGCGTCCAATGAGCATGTTATCTGCTGACTCTCCATCAGAGTTGGAGTTGGCAGTGGCCTGATTATTGGCTGTCTCTCCATCAGAGTTGGAGTTCGTGGTGGCCTGATTATCTGCTGTCTCTCCATCAGAATTCGAGTTGGCGGTGGCCTGATGGCAGGACCCATGGAGCATGAGTTTCTTCCCATAAATAGCTCCGTCATTTGCTGGATAACAGCTGCAGGTGGAATAAATCATCAGCATGATGGAAAATTGATGGTATTAGTTGAAAACAAATGACAATGGTTCAATTTTCCCCAGAAAAAAGGCTAAAACTTCATGAATCCATATTATAAGGATTGTACCTTGTAACTGCTTTGGAGCAACATCAAACTCATGCCACCATACTTTTCCATCAGAAGGAAGGCTGACATTATTAAACTTAGCAGCAAGGTAGAGGGACCCTGCTGCTATGTAGTGTGGTTTAAACTGTACAACCAAAGTAGTCCGAAGCCTGTATAAACAGGGGAGAAGCACCAACTCAGAAACAACAAAATTGCTATTTCACGAATAAACAAACAACAAGGTGGCACAAAGAACTTACGCATCATTTATTAGATTCACCGCAACTTGTTTCAATTCCATCTGGAAAATGCCCAGCTTCTTGAGAGTGAGCTTTAGTGGCTCATAAGGGTGCTGTATGTTGAAATCAAACCTAATTGTTGAAAGCAACAGCGTCTCCCCTACCAAAATGAGCTCCTTCTGCTTCTCAAGAACTTCCTGCTTTCAGTAAGAAAAGTTATGCCAAAGAAGCCGGCAATATCAAGAGAACAGGCAGAGTGGCATCAGCGTCTCCCCTACCAATATCAAGACAACAGGCAGAGTGGCAAGAGTACTAATAGGAAAAAGGGAAAAATTTAAGCACCTTCTGGTAGATTCTGTGAGCAGCATTACAGTCTTTCCGATACATTGTTTCATACGCCACAATGACAACACATTGTAATGGGCAAGGCGTGTCTTCAATTTTCGAAGCAAGAAATACGCAGACAGTTGCAACAGTCTGCAATAACAAATAAGTAACTACGATTTACATGTTAAATAACAACTCAACTTAACTCACACAGTCTTTCAGTCTCAAGTAAGTTGGAGTAGACTAGAGTTAAAACCCAACAAGAGCCTTCAAATCATAGTTTAGACACATCAATAGTTGTTTTTCAAGCATTTCTATTTAAATAGACATCTTTAGATATATTCCACTCCTTCAAGTCACTTCTTATTGTCCCAATTTTGATTTTCCTCTATCTCTTATCATATTATTATTTTGACTTAATATTTTACAATGTACTAACGTCTTTAAGGGTCTCCTTTGAACATGATCAAACCATCTCAACCGATGTTAGACAAGTTTTGCTTCAATTGGTGCTATCCCTAGTCGATCATATATATCCTTGTTCCGAACTCAAAAATGTTCACAAATCCAACGTACACACGTATTTCTGCAACACTCACTGTTGAATATAAAGTCTTTTTTATGTCAATATTCTGCCCCATATAACATAGCAGATTTAATCGTCGTTCTATAAAACTTATCTTTTAGCTTCTGAGGTATCCTCTTATCATAGAGAATAACATATACTTGACGGCACTTCAACCAGCCCGCTTTGATTATATGGCTAACGTCCGCATCAATATCTCCATACATCTGTAGCATCAATGCTAGATATCGAAAAGTGTTCTTCTTAAGCACTATTTGGCCTCCTAAACTCACATCTTCCTTCTCGTATGCAATAGTGCTAAAATCACACCTCATGTATTCAGTCTTAGTTCTGATTACTCTAAAAACTTTGGACTCTAGAGTATGCCGCCATAACTCTAGTTTACTATTTACTTATGCGCAACTATCATCAATTAATAATACATCATCTGTAAAGAGCATACACCAAGAGATATCCCTTTATATATTTCTTATAATCTCATCCATTGCCAATGCAAAGAGGTATGGGTTTAAGATTGATCCCTAATGTAGTCCTATTTTATTCAAGAAGTAACATATATTATCATCATTTGTTCGAATACTAGACATAGTATTGTTGTACATATTCTTGATGAGAGAGACATTTTATTGGGACTTTATGTTTGTCCAAAACTCACCATATAATATTTTTTAATATCTTATCATAAGTCTTCTCCAAGTTAATAAAAACTATATATAGCTCCTTCTTCTACTCTCTAAACCACTCATAACTTATCTTACTAAGAAAATTGATTCTATGGTTGATCTTCTGAGCATAAAACCAAATTGGTTCATAGAAATCCATGTCATTCTCTCAAACGGTGTTCGATAATTCTCTTGCATAGCGTTCATAGTGTGGCTATTAACTAAATTCTCCGATAATTAATACAACTTTAGATATCTCTCTTATTCTTATAGATTGATACCAATATACTTCTCTTCCACTCCTCAGTCATCGTGTTCGATTGAAAAATATTGTTACTACTTACCACCACGGGCAAAAATCTAGGAGAAAATTTCCCATGGCTATAAATAAATAAGCACCTAAATTGGAAAAGGCAAATGGCAATAAACAAAAATTGTTATTACTTACTGGTAAAGAGTATTAATAGAAAGCATTGCCTTCAAGTTTGATAAAGTCACTCCCAAGAATCATGTGTCTTGCCCAAAATTGCAATTTTTGGTGATCCAGGTAAAATTGCTTAAAGCTATCCTCACTTCCAGACTCATACTTAAATGGGCGAACTTCAAGTCGAAGTGAAGATTTTCAATGCTTATATTTCATAAAAAAAACCCTCATGGGAAGTTTTTATCACTGCAACGACCAGTACACCATACAACGAATGATCCAATCAACAGTGCTCCAAATGAGTATACATATTTACATGAAACCAGCGTGTATGTATCCATATATCCATGCTGGTGTAATTTTCTTAACAACCCATGTGGCTACACTACCCTCGACTAATCCCAAAGGATGGTACATAGTCAGGTGATGTTAGGATCCAACGGATAAAAATAGGAAGTTTTAACTTCCAAAAACATCTACACAAGTAAGAAATGAAGTTAGTTATATGACATGGTTTAAAAAGTAAGTGTTAACACTTTACCCTTGATGGAGTGTGGAGAGCCTTCTAGCCCAAGAATTTTTATGGTAGCAAATATAGATTGCTTTATAGATAGTTATATTTCTGTGGATAGGAGCAGTGGCAGAGCCACGTTATGACCTGCAGGGTCAACTGACTCCATAATTTCTCATATTTGCATTGAAACTGAAATATATAATCTTTTGATACATTCCCCCCAGGCTTGGGGTTTTGATCCTGGATCGGCCATTGCATAGTAGGGTGCTACAGGCACAGTACATCGATTGCAGAAAACACGAAACAGTTGGTTAATTGATGAAATGGCACCATTGATTTTTATTGACGCTGATGTGAAAGCATTTTGTCCCCGAAAAGAAAATGTTCACAGGCTTAACCATGTGGAGTTGGGGCTTGTTAATTGTACAATGGCAAGATCACAAGAAATTCTGACAAGCTATAGCATCACTCGCTGTTGGCGAGGGCATATTAGCTTTAATTATCATATCAGTGTCACTATAACCTGAGAGGAAGATTCGACATAGGGTAGAGCCACAAACTAAGTGGGCAAACAATGTGTGCATCCATATGTAAAGGACTGCGTGTTTTTACCTGCCACTCGTTCTTGGCGTGCGACTGTCGGAGATAAAAGCGATGGCAAAGAACGGTTGCTGTCGCGATTGTCACCTGAGGCCTGCAATCCAAGAGAAAAAAATTAGCATCTTTCATCAGGAAAACCCAATCGATCGCGCCCATCGAGATCGATTACTAGACAGAAGAGAAGAAGAACTCACAGTTGTAGCCTGAGGCCGACATCGCGGATGAAGGAGCAGTAGGTCGCCCGGAGTTCGGCCTCCTTGGCGGAGCCGACCCCGTCCCGCCTCGACGGCGACCCCCGCTCGACCTCCTCCCTGGTGACGTACCACGACCCCGCCGCGCCCTCCCCTCCCGCCGCCCCCATCGCAACCAACCGAAGACCAGATCGCTCGCGATTCTCCAAATCGGAGGAGGAGCGAGAACCTTCGTGGATAAGGCTTCGGGTGGTGGGATGGGAGCCGCGAGGCGGAGGGGAGGAAGGGGACGACGACTTGGGGGTGGACTCGGATGGCGACGGGGCGGTGGCTTGGCGGCCGCGGCGCGCACCGACGCACGCGGCGGGGGTTGGCGGCTGGAGACAGTGAGGCGGAGGAGGGCAACGGAACGGAACGGAAGAGGGGGTGAGAGGCTTCCTTTCCTCCTCCCTTCTCGTCGCGTGTGGTTGTGCTTTGTTTTTGTTTTGGTTTTGGTTTTGGTTTTGGTTGGCTCGTGGGACGCGTGCGTTATTTGGACGTGACCCTGACATGTGGGGCCATGTGGTGTACAAGTCGGTTTCGGTTCCGTGACGTGTCCATTCGGCTTCCGGGGCGGATATTTCTTTTACGGGCTTCAGATATTTTACGGCCCACCTTATAGTGCGCGTCGCTGTGTTTAGTTGGGCTGGAATATGGCTTGGTCTGAGACGATGTTCCGAAGCTCTTGCGCTTTTGCTTGTTTTTTTTCCTTTTTTTGGAGGAAGACATTTTTAAAAAAACATAATGCTCCCTTCAGTCAAAAATATGACATTTAGGAAAACAGCTTCAGGCCCTAGCCAAAGGAAAAAAAGAGGTGAAAAAAATATACAACATGAACATATCATGTTGCGTTGTAATAACCTTTACCAAGAACAAAACAAGAGATAACGATGATATATAGGATTTCTTTTTTATGCTGATATATAGGATTTCTTTTTCTTGCAGTGACAACTGACAATTGATAATAACAGTGGTACAATACTGTACTGTGAGGCAAGAGGAAACAGTGTCGTCTGAAAGCTAACCAGACGTTAGGTTCACCTTCCATGCATCCATTCACTAAATAAAGATAATCATTAGCCCAACTGTTGTTATAATTTTCTACTAATTATTCAAACCGATCAGGCCGAAATGGTGTGAACAGCGAGAAGATCATTAGCGTCGCAGATCGATCGCAATTAGAGGAGTACCTGATTAGATTGCTTACAAAATTAAAATAGCAGAGGATAATAATAGTGTCAACAGCTAGGTGGCCACAAACCTAGCTGTCTTGAAGTTTAATCAAGCGATGATTGAGCTAGCTAGCTTAGCTGCGTCCCATCCGTCGTACGGCGGCTCACCGGGCGGGCGCCGGATTTGGTCCGGTCCAGCTGACCTCACGCACCGGACACGAACACGGAGCAAGTCGACACAGATTAGTGCCGAGGTTGATAGCTAAGCACACGCCAAATGCCGAGCTTGCCTGCCACACTTACAAGTTTCCGACACAGACCTGACCAACTAATGCAAAAATCCCTCGTCTAATTTGATTAATCAATCCGTTTAAACCACTCGAGATTTGGGTCTTAACTGGCAGCAGATGAAGTAGTTTTGTACAGTTTGCATTGCGTTGTGAATGGCCTAACTGATCAGCCTATTGAACAATTAATTCTTGACCTGTATAATTAACCACTGGAAATTGACAACTGCTCATCTGAATTGAGCTGGTCAAGAACGCAGCGCAGCTGGAGTAATTAAGTAGGAGTAGTATAGGCAGTAGTAGTAGCACATGGTATGTTTTCGTTTCGGAAAAGAATTTTGACGAGACTTAATTTGAGCCAGCAACTTGGAATCAGAAGAGACGGCGCGATTAATTGACTGCCATGCATAGTTAATACAGTATATCTTTTTGGAGAGGGTTAATACAGTATATCTACATGTCAAGATTTAACTCAGCTGGCGAATCCAAGTTATCCTGCTGATATTAAGCTTGTATTGAAAATGAACTCCAACCTGCTGACGAAATTTGCCTAGACAGTGTCCATCCGTTCCGTACTATAAATGTTCTGTGTTTATCTAAATCAAACTTTATAAAATTTAATAAATTTTATAAAAAAACATTGCAGTATTCTCCAATACAAAACAAATATATTGTGAAAATATATTTAATGGTGGATTTAATAAAAATAATTTGATGTCATAGATGTGTTATCAAACTTTAAAAAATAAATTAGAATAAAACTAAAACAACTTATGAGTTAAATACTCTAGATGCGACAATTTAACTATAGTAAAAGGTATAGGGCTATTTTAGATGCAGAATTTTGAAAATGCATGAACACAAAAAAATAAGAATATGATAACATACACAATACTAGAATTTTACAAGATTTCAAAAACACAAAAGAATATTAGAAGCAGACCCTTTGGACAGTTCACAGGAAGTCAAGAAATAGAATATATAAATTTTGAAGGATTTAGAGAGAGTGTAAAGAGACAAAGTGTTGTTTTAGAGGTGTAAGATACAATTAGAAATAAGGTATATATAAGATGAAAATAAAACGATAGGCCAGTTCAGCTCCCCGGAAAGAAAATAGCTTAATATATGTATAGACACGTAATATATTACACCAAATAAAAAGCGAAAGCTAGTTGTCTCCAACTGATCTTGATGAAATGATTGGACAAGTTATAGTTGGCAACTAGAGTTTTCTCATGATTTCTCTTATGTCTACGATGTGAAATGTTTACTAGAAATCTAATGCAGTCAGATAGTATCATGCCATCTCCAGACTCTAACGTTTGCTAGATTACTATTTTATCTATAAATATACGAGATGTAATATATTCATAAAAGAAATAAGTGCATCGAAAGAAAATAACAATATGAACAAAGAAAATAATAAAATGAGCGTTTGTTTTATATGAAAGGAGGATGTAGGAAAGGATTTTGCAAACTTTATTGTTTTTATTATAAAGGATATCATAGTAAATATGAAATACTCTAAATTTACTTTGAAATTCCTCCATCCAAAGGAGCCCATAGGACTTGCAATTCAAATCGATGACAATCTGGATTCAAAAGTACGTGTGACAACCGGTCGTGGCGGTGCACGAAACAGTGGCACGCCTGGATCGGCACGCTCTGAGCCGCAGGGCGTTGCGTGTAGCGTAGTGCTCACTGTAACACGCCAGGGCCGTGCTGCAGCCGCCAGCCGCTACCCGATGGCCATCCAAGCCAGCACATTCGCCTCCATTCGCATGCTGCTCCCGAGCGCATCGAGAAGCGCGCCCCAGCAGCTGCACGGTAGCAGCCGCCGAGGGTCCCAGGCAGGCTAGGCTACGGCTACGGCTACTCCGAGCCGTAGTAGCCGTAACTAACGCCCGGCTGCAGACGAGCAGCGGCTGCGGTTGCTCCACCCCACGCCACTGACAGGTGGGGCGAGCGTAGTGCCTCTCCGACAGAATGGACGTGCTGTTGCTGCCATACAACCTTTTGCGTTTTTTACTCCGCCTCCACGACGCCATGGCATGATGCGGCCATCATGGAAGAAGAAATCGTACTTTGCTTTGCTACTACTTATTGTTCTGTTTGCTTGCGAGTGTAAATACCTGTAAGTGTGAGGGGGTTGAGTGCAAAGTATCCCTAGGACTAGGCCCGGGCCAGGGCCTGGAGAGTGGGTCCCACGGTTCGCGCTCCCCGCGGGCGCGCCACGTGCGGCAACAGCCAGGTGGGGCCTACTTCTCCGCACCGTTGCTGGATTTTGTTTTTTCTTTTTCCTCTGTGTCCGCTCCAATTCCCACCTAATTTGGCCGGGTCAAAACTCCCGAGTCCAATATGGCGGGATATTTTTTATTGGAAATCTGCGAGGAATTTGTTCACATGTAGGCCCCTATGAGAGAGTGAAATTACTGGAACACAACAATGTTCTTATTACTCGTAAATTATAGGAGTTCTTAATTCTTCATGATTATATGGATGCATCTTTCTTCCGAAGCTGGGCGGATGCATATGGAAACGAGCTTGAGTATGATTGCATTTGAGTGTTCAAAGTTAGAAAATTATTTGTTGTTATGATATATAATATAAATGATAAAATTAACTATAAAAAATCTATTTTAGAAAGATAAGATAAAAAAAACTTTTTTAAATAACATATCACAGTTCGAGAAACACACGCATAAAAACAAAGAAAAAAGTTGAAAAAAATCACTTACCAATGCAACTATGTCAAAGGCTAATCACATAAAGTGTAACATTATTTTTTAATAACATTACAATAAAGTAGTGTTATGTCAAAAGAGTTTTCTAAAAAACAATATTTTTTAGAAAGAAAAAGGCATTACGTTATACTACATTAGAAAAGTGATGTATATAAAAATGCACTAAATCATATGGAAAAGATTTTCTCACACCTACCCTCATTCATCTACCCCACTCACACTTTGTCGTGAAGTATTAACCATATTGTTTCTAATGACTATCTATTATTCTTCATGGTCTCAATCCCTATACTTGAACTAAACACGAGTTAAGCGGGAGTAAGATGACGTACTACAAGATTCTACAAATAATACAATAATGCGCACGCTACGATTTTCTGTCGACAAAATCATATACTCCTTCCAGACTTTAATATTTATCTTGAGACAGACAACTTTCAGCAAAAGTTAGTGCATTTGCTTGTCCAAAACAACAGATATGATATTAGTGACTGGAGGCAGTATATTTTTATCTAAATACCCTTTGAGAAAACAATACATATACGACTACATCTAATAAGCCTTTATGCAACCCACCAATAGGCAACCTTCATTTCAGCCTTTTGGGAGATTAGCCGCTTGACTTAATAGAGAAGGCACTCAATTAACACATGCTTAATTAAAAGTATTAACAATTAGAAACTTAAAAATTGATTTATTTAATTTTTAATAAACTTCTATGCATAAAGTTTTTTAAAATGTATGGCTTGAGAAGTTGCCCAGCTAAAATAAAAAAGAACTTGGCCTAAGAATAAGAATCTCATTTTGGTTATTGCTCGACAAATTCTAGTGCAATATCAAAGTAGAAGGGCATCACTTTATGCCAAAAACTTCAAAGATTCATGCTTTTTTTCACACGCCATATTCTTTATCCTAAGAGCTACGATATTTGTTCGCTGTCATTCGACGCACTTATCATAATATCACTATAATAATCATTACCACCCATAGTTTATTTAAAAGTAAACAACCCATGAAACTGTCGTTAATACATGGGCTCAATCGCACGGTGTTTAAAAAGATATCACATTATTAAGGACTAATAAAACTGTGAAACCGTAGGTGGTCAGGTTGTAACCGGTTTTAGCTGGTTTCGATCCAATCGAAAGTCACTAGTTTTTATCGATTTCTGCTAAATTGGGTTTTTATTCCCGAAAAGGTAAGGCCGCAGTCGGCACAAATATCACCAGATAGCCTCGGAGGAGGGAAACGTGAATTCTAGAAACCCGAGGGGCCAAAACAGAAGCGAATCCGAAACTATAAGATAAGTGTGGAGCTGAGGTGAAGCACACCAAATTCCTAGAGGAATCGACTCAAACCATAAGATAAGTATGAAGCCGAGCCGAAGCGTACCGAATTCCTAAAGGAATCGGCTGAAACTATAAGATAAGTACGGAGCCGAGCTTCGATTTCTGGAGGAAGCACATAATTTCTGGAGGAATCGGTTGAAACCATGAGATAAGTGTGGAGCTGAGCTTCAATTCCTGGAGCAAGCGCATATAATTCCTGAAGGAATCGGCTAAAACCATAAGATAAGTGCGGAGCCGAGCTTCGATTTTCAGAGAAAGCTCATATAATTCTCGAAGGAATCGGCTAAAACCAAGTACGGAGCAGAGCGGAAGCGCACCAAATTACCAAAAGAATCGGCTGAAACCATAAGATAAGTGCGAAGCCGAGTCGAAGCACACCGAATTCCCGAAGGAAGTATATCCAGTTCCCGGAGAAATCGCACCCAATTCCCCAAGTAATCGGCTGAAATAATAACATAAGTGTGGAGCCGAGCCTAGAGGAAGCCCATATAATTCTCATAGAAATCGGCTGAAATTTTAAGATAAATGCAGAGGGAGCTTCAATTCCTAGAGAGCGCATCTAATTCTCAGACAAATCGGCTGAACATAAGATAAGTGCGGAGCCGAGCCGAAGCGCACCGAATTCCCGGAGGAATCGGCTGCCGTTTCCTCTTCCAACTCGTCGACGTCGCCTCCTCCCACCTTTCGATTACTTTGAAGTTACCTCCGCCACTTCACCGCCCCACTCACCCCCCACCCGCCTCCCATCTCCTCTTCCCCGCGACGCCTCCGCCCAAAAAATTCCCCTCCCCGACCGACTGCCTCGGACTCCCGCGCCCCTCCCCTCCCGCTTCGCCGGCGCCGACGACCGACCGAGGTGGGTAGTTGGGGGTGGATCTCCGCCGCTCGAAGTAGGCGGCGGCGAGCTTGTTATTCTTTTGGGAGGGGGCTAGGGTTTCTGACGGGGAATGTGGGTTGCGTTTCAGGATCCGGAGGTTGGGGAGAGGAGGAGGTGGTGCTGGTGCTGCTGCAGACGGAGGAGGAGGCCGTACTTGTTCGTCCGACGTCCATGTCGGGCCATCTCGATCGCCTCGCGCGGCCATGTGAGCTCGGGATTTCTCTCTCCGTCGGCCGTTCCCGTTTTTTTTTTTTGGGGGGGGGGTGTTCCTCGATTTATTTTCTGGGTGATTTGATTGCTGTGCCGTGGGATTGGATTGGCTGCATTTGGAGGTTCGCCGAGTCGCCGTGATCCTGAGATTAGCCTGCACCGGCGCCGCGTTAGAAGCTGGATTAATCACATAGATTGACTAGATTAGATTAGGCTCGTTAAGGCGGCTGCGTGTCCTCTGCTTCCGTGTGTTCTAGTCTGGAATAAGTTAGTCGATGTGTGGTTTGACCGGTTCAATATTCTGTTTCTTCGAATGTTCTATGTTCTCTGGTTTAGATGGACGCTTGGCTCCCAGAACGAGTGGCTAGGCTAGGTTGGATGCTTTGACTTGTGAAGCATAAAATTCAGGGGGTACTTTCCACTTGGTGCCCGATTTTTCCTGTGACAGGAAACTTACTATTTAGGCTTGAATGAAGGGATGAAATGTTTTCTATACAAGGAGAAGATTTCAGGCCGATTTCCGCATCGAACACTGCATTGACTTGTTCAATAACAGCCAGCTCTGCACAATCTTAAATTTACCAATTCTGATCTGGTTGACTAGAACGCCAGAAATTTCAATGCAGCGTACACTAAAAGTCACAATTAAGAACACATATATCATATCGGGTAGGACTTTGATGTTCATCATCTTATAAAAAAATTGAAGCCATCATTTTTAGGTAGAAGTTAATATTGTTTGGGTACAGTTGTCGACAAAAGTTACATAGCACTTGGCAATGTTCCTTCTAATTGCCATCTGTAATCATTTGGCTACATAAGGTTGTTAGTATTGAATTATCTAGTTGTGCAACTAAGCTAGTTTGCTGGATTCATTGTTGTGAACAAAGCTATTCCAATGCTTAGATTACTGAAAAATTGGCATGACCCTGTCTTCTTGCTAGCATGAAGAGTTTATACAAACCAAATTTTATATCATATGTATGTTGAGCTGTTGTCAAAGTTTATTTATTTAATTTTATACAATCAGCTTATTGTTGTAAATTTGGACACTGACTTGAGGTTTTTCCTGTTTTTTCTTTTTGTGGTGGGGTGGGTCATGAGTGGTTTTTTTGTTTCAGAATGTTTAGAAATATCACCACTTATCAACATTCTAAAATCTCTAATGGTCCAGGCTTTGAAGGGTCTTCAAGTAATGATGACAGGAGAGATCACAAGTCAGACATTGAAAACTCTGAAGATGACAAGAGAACAAGAATGGGTTCTTTGAAGAAGAAAGCTATAGATGCGTCAACTAAGATTAGGCATTCCTTGAAAAAAAAGAAGAGAAGGAGTGGTAGTCGGGTCCTCTCTGTGTCTATTGAAGATGTGCGTGATTTAGAGGAGCAGCAAGCAGTTGAAGCATTTAGACAAGCACTAATTTTGGATGAGTTGTTGCCTGCAATGCATGATGACTATCATATGATGCTGAGGTATACCCTATTACTTAACCATCATTTTTTAACCCAACTGCAAACATACTGATGACCTAACTAATTGATTTTGCATAGATTCCTAAAAGCAAGGAGATTTGATGTTGAGAAAGCGAAGCAAATGTGGACTGACATGCTTAAATGGAGGAAGGAGTATGGTACAGATACAATTGTTGATGTTAGTGTTCTTAGCTTATGCCTATAAAACAATTTGGATTCTGTTTGGCTATAAATAATGCCTGGAACTACATTTCTCTGTAGGATTTTGATTACAATGAGTTAGATGCTGTTCTGCAATATTATCCTCACGGTTATCATGGAGTTGACAAAGATGGGAGACCTGTTTATATTGAAAGGCTTGGAAAGGTTGACCCCAACAAGCTTATGCATGTAACAACAATGGACCGATATGTAAGATACCATGTAAAGGAATTTGAGCGGAGCTTCTTGATCAAGTTCCCAGCATGCTCTCTTGCTGCAAAAAGGCACATTGATTCGAGCACAACAATTCTCGATGTTCAGGGTGTGGTATGCTGCTGAAGCTTTAATCTCCAGACCGTGATTCTTCTCTTCCTTTTTTTACTCAGGCATGTGCTAATTCAACACATTCTTTTCAGGGCTTGAAAAATTTCAGCAAAACTGCACGTGAATTGATTGTCCGACTGCAAAAAATTGACAATGATAACTATCCAGAGGTATGGGCTTGTACTCAATTTGCTGGTAAGTATAGTGCTGTGTGTGTGATTTTTATTCCTAACATTTTTTTCCTTGGTTTTATGTGTTCAGACCCTATATCAAATGTTTATTGTCAATGCTGGTCCGGGTTTTCGGCTCTTATGGAGCACTGTAAAGTCCTTTCTAGACCCGAAAACCACTTCCAAGATACATGTAAGTCTTACTCTTACTACACATCAACTTTTTCATGGGAAATACTTAGGCTGTGTATGTTTGGGCAAGTTCCCAACTTCTACTCTCTCATTTTTCACGCGCATGCACCCCAAACTGCTAAACAGTGCGTTTTTTTTTTAAAAAAATCTATAGGAAAGTTGTTTTAAAAAATCATATTAATCCATTTTCAAGTTTTTTTACTAATACTTAATTAATCATATGCTAATTCGTCGCTCTGTTTTACATACTAAGCAAACACAGCCTTAGTGCCATAGTTAATTTTATATTTCTTCAGGTACTCGGGAACAAATATCAAAATAAGCTGCTTGAAGTAATTGATGCTAGGTAAGTAATGTTCAATGTACTCTTGTTGGGTCGCTCTTTTTATTTGTTCTTTAACTTTTTAATATTCCTTCCATTTTAATAAATTAATCAGTGAATTGCCGGAATTCCTTGGTGGCACTTGTACCTGTCCTGAATTTGGAGGGTGCCTTAAAGCTGAAAAAGGACCATGGAAGGACCCGAACATACTCAATGTACGTTTCATAAGATCCTCTATTTATTATAGTACAAAACTTCCTATACCCCTTCTCATATGTTTTTTTCTTAAATTTTTTATACTGATACCAGATAGTCCTTAGTGGTGAGGCTCAGTGTGCTCGACAAATTGTAACTGTTTCCAACGGAGAGGAAAAGATCAAGCACCACACAGTATGTCTCACAAATCAGAACTAATTTCTATTGCTTTCTTTGTCTTGTGCTCTATGTAGAAATCTAATCTTACTTTAATCTGGAATGTTAGATACGAGGGAGCGATACATCCACTGCAGAGTCTGGATCCGAAGCTGAAGATGTTACATCTCCGAAAGTCCTGAGAAGTTACATCTCCCATCCTAAGTTGACCCCTGTCCGTGAAGAGGTCAGTAGTTTTAGTTTTGTTATCCAAAATTGTTTCTTGGTTGCAACAAAATATTCTACAGTACGGACTGATGTTATTTCCTTCCTCCCCATCCTTATTTCTTGAGAGTAGGGAAGGAGGCGGGCCACATTGAAACTAAAATATAACTTGATTTTTCTTTGTTGTTTTACATAAATAATTTGATCTATTTCTATAGAAAGTGCACACTAAGCAGTAGTGAACTAGTGATGCTGGCCTGCATTCTCTATGTTACAAAATGAAAAGCTTTGAATACTCCTTTAAGCTCTGTTATGAATTATGCCACATAGATTAAATCTTTTCCTTCTTACTTTCAGGTCAAGATGGTTAGAGCCACTAGCTTTTCTACGCGTGTGCCTGAATACGATGTTCCTGTTGTTGATAAGGCTGTAGACGCAACATGGAAGAGAGAAATGCCTCGAAAGACAACCTTCTCATCCAAAGGTTTGTTGGTAATATAATTGTAAGATCTGAAATTTACCTTTGGTTACGGCCAAAACCTGATGATTGCCTCTCTCTTCAATCTAGACTCTTCTTTGGCAAGCACAGAAGGGTCATCCAATGGCTCTTTGGACTGGATTGTTGCAGTTTTGCTGGCAGTTTTTATGGCTATCATTACTCTAGTTCGGTCAGTTAAAGATCTTGTGGCAGAGAGATTGCCAGATAAAGATGAGTCAGAACAACAGTATTCAACATTATATCCAGACTCTATGCCAAAAGAGGAATTCCGACCACCTTCCCCAACTCCTGGGTTTGTTGAAGCTGAACTGTTTTCATTGGTCTTGCAAAGGCTGGGAGATCTTGAAGAGAAGTTCCTGATGCTTCAAGAAAAACCTTCAGAGATGCCTTGCGAGAAAGAAGAGCTGCTTAATGCTGCTGTCCGCCGTGTGGATGCGCTGGAAGCTGAACTTATTGTAACAAAGAAGGTAAACAATTCTGAACTGTGTAACGGTACATATTATCGCTTATCCCTACTTCAATAGGGTATGTGAAATGCGCGGCAGCATATGAGCTAAAACCTGCTTTAGAGTTAAATTCTATCAAGCCAGCTGATTACTTGCAAAATTTCTCTAGGCCCTCCATGAGGCTCTTATCAGGCAAGAGGAACTACTAGCGTACATCGACAGTAAGGAGGTTGCCAAGGCTCAGAAAAAGAAGAAGACAATGTTTTGCTATTAGCAACAGCCACCAGCCCCAGCCCTTCATGGGTTTCTACTTTCTGACAGCCAAATATGGCGTTTGAGAATTGAGATGTTTTAATCGGCAGCCCTCTGCTCACTCTTCGTTCTCCTGTAAAATGTGTAAAGACAGGCGTCGGATGTAAATCGACATAATTCGGACATAAATAAATGTATTTTTTTGCACTTAGTTCTTCCCTGATGCCTTCTCATGGCTGCCTGCTGCGCCTGCACAGACTTGACGCCAACTTGAGTTAATTCTGTGGCATTAATTCTGTCCTGTGCTGTGCTTTGCTTTAATTCTGTGGCGCGTTCCTGTTGTTTCGTAGCTAATTTAACTGAGTTATCAGCAGTTGGAACTTAACCGAGCAGGCTTAATTTGCAAGCGCATTAATTGTGAGAAAAGTTTTGAAGAGAATTTACAACTTGTACATGTATAATGTTTGATAAGACACGTGAAGCACAGCGGTGGGGTACACAGTTCAGTCCGGTAAGCACGAGAAAGTTAGTTTTTTTTTCTTCCCATTTTTCCTTTTGCTATACACATATAGGCCCCTTTTGAAACACAAGAATGTAACATAAATTTCACAGAAATCTCAGAGTAAGCAACTCTACTCCCGTAGAAATAGCAAAATTTTCCACATTTCAAACGGGGTCAGATACAGCGACGACGCACACAGCACACGAGACACGAACTCCATCACCGCTTCGCTTCTTGCTTAACCATTCCATCACCAGCGGAACGGATTCTGCTGTTGGAGGCAAAACTTTAATGAAATCAGATGATAGAACGAGTCAATGAGTTCTTCCCAAACGTAATCAAGTGTAGCTAAGATGAATCATCAATGGGAAAGCCAAGCAGGAGACCTTACCATCTTGCTCTTCTTCTTCTTCTTCTCGATGTAGGCCAGCACCTCCTCCTGCTGCCCAGATGATGTCTCCAGAAGCTGCAACCACCAACACCCATCGATTATTGTCACTTTTCAGCAAGCTAGCTTCTTGGCAATGGCAATGGAGAAAGATGGCTAGGGTAATTTCAGGCCCGTTGTTTGTCTTTTTGGCTTATGAGTTGTTTTTTTAATCTTTTATGTCGCTTAAGGGCACATATATAATTTTTTTCTATAAATTATTTTTTTAAGTTACTAAGCCGTTTTACGACTTATCAATAACTGTAGGCCAAACGATCAAACTGATTACCTTCTTGGTGGATTCGAGCTCGGTCTCGAGGGCCTCGACGCGGGTGACGGCGGCTTTGAGCATGTCCTCTTTGTCGGCCGGCATCTCTGGCGGCCGGGCGGTGAGCACCGCCACCTTCTCTTCGAGGTCGCCGAGCCGCTTCACCAGCGCCTGGTACTGCGCCGCCGACACCGTCACCGTGTACGGGCCGGGGAGCTGCTCGTTCTGCTGCTGCTGTTGCTGCATCAGCTTCCGGTTCTTGGCCATGGCCTCCATGGTGGCGATGCCCATCGCCGCGTCCATGGCGCGCTTGGGCGCGATCTTGCCCACCCGGAACATGGCCACCACCCCCATCACGAACGCCATGAACCCCGTCACCACCTGCCGGTCGCCGGCGTCGCCGTGCTTGTACGCGTCCGGCAGCGACGCGTACATGTCTGCATTGTATGCATGATCAATCGTGTCAGTGACTTTTGTAGCACACACACAATACTGAAATTGAAATCAATTGCTCCAATTTGACCTTGTGCGAGTGCGAGCTTCTCGGCGCTGACTTCGCCGTTCCAGTTGAACTCCATGTTCTTGTCCACCATGGGGAACAGATCGTCATATCGGGAAGAGCTTCCCTCTGGGCCAGAAGGAGCCTGCAAATTAATTCTTTCTCTGTCAGTTCATCACAAAGTGAGATGCCACGTTAGGCTAACCAAGTTGCAGATTGGCTGTTTGCACTTCCAATTAAAACTGGGGATACCATGATTGAAAACAGAAGTAAATTTCACCAGATCTAGCTTATTTCTGCAGCAAATCCAGCAAATTTTAAAATTTTGCAGTATACTGTGGCGTGTGAACTATGTAAAGTCTGCAGTTATAAACTCATACATATTGACCTTTCTATCTGAAGTTGACATCTCATGGAGTGGTGACATCTGCGGATGCTCAATCTTTTCGCGTGGGATCTTGTCGGAATCAACGGAGTCACGGCGAAATGATTCTTGCTTCTGCATACCAAAACACACAAAAAAGTAAGATACTAAATCATTGTTCAGAAATGTAACGTTGACAAAAATGAGCATAAGAAACTTATATAGCAATTAGCAAAACTAACGAGACCTTGGGAATCGGCACTATGTCATCCTCAGTGATCATCTTCTCATCAGCCTCAATAGGATCCGAGCTATTCATTCCACATCTCCCCATGCCACATTGGACCATCTGAAAAATCAGATGAAGCATCAGCATCAAATTAGAAATGTTCATATATAACACTTGGGCTCAGTAGTTCAGTTCATGGCAAATCTGCAATTCATATATGCACTATAATTTTCAGATAACCTTTAGGATTTCAGGATCTTTCCATGGCCCTTTGTCAGAGCGCATGCAGCCGCCTTCGCAGTTGCAAGTGCCACCAAGGAATTCAGGCAATTCGCTGTCCAACTCCGCAAAAGAAGAACAGGGAGTGAGCTCAACATGTTGCTCAATGTTCCTCTTTTTTAATAATGATATTAGCTGTTTTAATATAAATATTCAAAGTAATTCCAATTGCGTTTGTATAGAATCAGGAACGAACATCTCGAAAAGTTTCATGGTCAGACCTGGGATCAATCACTTCCAGCAGCTTGCTCTGGTACTTGTTGCCTAGGACCTGATTAAAACAGGGCACATAAATGCAAACATTATGTAGTGTTTAGTTACAAATTGATCAAATGTAGCTTAATTAAGCTATGATCGATGTGACATGGAGATCGCAAAGATAGTGGACGGATTGGATTACATGGATCTTGGCTGTGGTCTTGGGGTCGAGGAAGGACTTCACGGTGTTCCAGAGAAGCCTGAATCCTTGACCGGCGTTGATGATGAACATCCGGCACAGAGTCTGTATCAATACAGACACCAACAGATCAACGAGTGAACGAACATTCAGAATCACATTTAGATTCAGACACCAATTAACCAATCAGAGAGCAAACATTCCGATTAAAAAACATTAGTTAACCAATCTGAGACTGAACATTCAGGTTTTCAGACACCAATTAAACAATCAAAGAGTGAACATTCGGGCTTTCAGACACCAATTAAACAATCGAAGAGTGAACATTCAGATTCAGAAACCAATTAAAATCAAAATGTGATCATTCAGATTCAGATACTACCAATTAGAAACAACCAAAGAGTGAGCATTCAGATTCAGAGGGAGTCAATTGGTGCTAGCTACCTCTGGGTAGTTGTCGCCATCGACCTTCTGGAGGCGGCCGATGAGATCCCTGGCGGCCTTGTTGAAGTTCTTGTACCCCTGTATCAACATCAAGCAATGCAATGGATGAAACACCATCAAATGGTAGATGTGAAGAAGAAGGTGGCAAGAAGAAGAAGAGGAGGGGACTTACGACGCCGGAGACGTCGAGGATGGTGGTGCTCTGGTCGATGTGGCGCTTGGCGGCGATGGAGCAGGCGGGGAACTTGACGGCGAAGGCGCGCTCGAACTCGCGGACGTGGTACTTGACGTAGCGGTCCATGCTGGTGACCTGGAGCAGCTTGGCGGTGTCGATCTGGCCGAGCTTCTCGATGTAGACGGGGCGGCCGTCGCGGTCGACGCCATGGTGGCCCTGGGGGTAGTGCTCGAGCACCTGGTCCATCTCCTCGAACTGGAACTCGTCGAGGATGGCGTCGGAGCCGAACTCCTTGCGCCACTGGAGCATGTCGCTCCACATCTGCTTGCTCTTGTCGATGTCGAACTTGCGGGCGCGGAGGAAGCGGAGCATCATGTGGTAGTCGTCGTGGCGCGCCGGGAGGAGCTCCTCCAGCACCAGCGTCTTCCGGAACGCGTCCACGGACCGCATCTCCTCCGCGTCTCGCACGTCCTCGATCGACACCGACATCACCTTGCTGCTGCGCTGCCGCCCGCCGCCCACCCCCTTTCTGCTCCTGCTCAGCGACGTCCGGAGCAGCTTCGACGACGCGCTCATCGCGCGCTGCCGCAGCGACGACGACGACGACGACGACAGCGCCCGCGCGCGCCGCTCGTCCTCGCCGCCGCCGCCACCTCCCTCCGCCGCCGACGTCGCCGCCGCAACCGCTGCGCCGGCGGATGAGCAGGGCATGCTTGGCGTCGGCATCACGGCGGCTGACGACATCGCCGGTCGCCTTATTAATTAATATCTAAATTATTCGCCGCGCCGAGCGCCCCCTGCATCCACCACCACCCAAACAAACAAAACCTCAACAATGGCCGGCGGCTGGCTGCATGACCACCCACGCATGAGGACGCGTACCTCGGAGATGACGAGCGGCCTTGGGAGGTGGAGCCTGGAGGGGAAGGGGGTGGAGGAGGAGGAAGAAGAAGAAGAAGCGATGGCGAGGGCATGCATGCCAGAGTTGGTTGCTGCATGCATGGGCATGGGCATGGGCATGGCTCGGCTCTGAATCTGCCTAGCTGACGCCATCTCCCCACTATTTCAGCCACAATAGTAGCTGCACCGCCATCTCCTCCGATGATGCTACTCCTCCCTATTACACGTCACTTTAGGTTTATACTTGGTAAAAAAAATTTAAGTTTAATTAACTTTATAAAAAATATAATAGTTTTTAATATAAAATAAATATATTTAATATTTAAGAAAAACTAATTTAATTTTATAGATATTAGTTAATAGGTTTAACTTACGACGAATTTTAGACAACTTATAAAATAAAATGGAGGAAGTAAATGCTAACCTAGAAGCAACCATCTCTAACTTTAAACTCTATTTTCTCTTCTAGAAAAGTCAGTCACCAAGTAGATATACACTTGTCCCATCCATATCAATTAAAAGATTATCAATTCTTTTTTTTAAAAAAAATGATAAAATAGATCGATATGTGATATATGACGCAGTAATTATTATTTTTGTTTCTATAAGTTGAATGGGTATATGTCCACTTCCTATGCATATTATGCATTCATATACAGATGTGCATGCTAGTACCACTTTTTTTATAACGAAAATCAGATCAGTTTTGCTTCATTGAAGCCGCAACTAATTAAAGTTTAATTGAATTTTTGCAACTTACATGATTAGGGCTTGAATTTTTGCGTTTTAAGCGACTTTGTGTGCTACCTCCATTACTTATTCTGAAACTTTTTAAGACTTGTCATCATGGTAATTGAATTTGAAATTCAATCCAGTTTTGTTATGTTAATGTCTCAGTAGGCCATTTTAATGTCTGGTGAACGGTGACCAACATTTGGTAAAACTTGTACATACAAGGCAGATGAGATGAGGCGGAATGTGTGAAGGCCGAACATACACGTGCAACTTTGAGCTGAAGGCAAGCAAGATACAAGTAATTACATCATTTGATCTAGCAATTGACAGAAGACTGCAGCCGGCTGCTGGTGATGCTTCGGTTAGAGCTACCAACGTCAGTTGGATCAAACGGCCGAAGCACAGATTCACAAACAATTCACGGCTCATCAGCATGTTAACTTGGATCAAGCCCGGGTTTTCTGCAAGACCGGAAAGCAAAACAGAAAAATTCTACTCCGCGGTACAGCTAGGCTAGACAATAAATTCCAATTGGTGGTAAGCGGTTGGTGATAATGTAAGAATAAACAACGATGTTACAGCAACATCGCCGATGCATGTACCACTGAATACATGTGATGTGCCACCCTAAACAGAACATAATGATAACACAAGCTATCCATCAGCTGAAAACTTACAAGTCCAAAGGCTAACTACATATTCACAACTAGTCCAACTGTCCAACCATGGAAATAGAACATCCAGGCAAAGCGAGATTTCAGCCTGCTCCACTATCTCTACATTAGCATCTGCCTGCAGCAAAAGAAACAATGTATGCTAGTAGGCAGTAGAGTAATATGACAACTAGATGAGGTAGCCGGACTTGAGTGTCAAGAGAAGCACCATTGGCACAAGCATATTTAGTCTCAGCTAGCATTGTGTGTCTGGTCATGCTCAATGAAGTCCAGAGCCTGCTCCTTTGACACCACGTTAATGTAGCTCACCCTGTTCTTGTGTGTCACACCATAGATTTTATCAGCAACTTTTACAATTTCCGGCCGGAATGTCGTTGCAATAAATTGAGTGTCAACCATGTCAGCTAGACGGCGGATCATATCTGGAACATAGCTTAAGGAAAACAGTTGCAAAAGTCTGTAATGTTTCAAAGATGATAACAAAAAGATAAATATTCTTTCATAGCGAGTAAGAGAACAGGAACGAGAGAGGGAGAGGGAACTCGAAGAAATATAAAGGATACTGCCGACAGCTGTTCTGTACTGTGGATCCAGAGCAGCATCGATCTCATCAAACAGATAGAATGGGGCTGGATCACAACGCTGAATGGCAAAAATCAGTGTCAATGCCACCACTGTCTTCTGTCCACCAGACAACTGTTTCATAGACTGAGTTTCTCCCTTACCAGTAAAGGAAACCTGAAACGTGAGTACCTCTTTTAGAAGCTTCAGGAAAGATTATGCACAATATCAAGATCGGTATAATCCAAAACGAGTATAACATCTTCAGAGCATTATTTAACATCGTCCTATTTTTTTATCTATTGCCATTAGCTAAATGAACAGTATATATGCGCCAATACATAAAAAGCATATGCAAAAAGGGCATGCCTTGACTTTTACACCAATGTACTTCTCTATTCTCCCTTCAGGATCTGGTTCACGAGGCCCATCCTCGTCATTATCATCATCACCTGCATCACCATCCTACCAGGAAGGAAAGCATAAGCATTAGTTTTCAGAAGAGATCTCACCTTCGAGACAACAACACAAGGATAATTTCAGAAAACTCCGGGCATAGACCATAAAATCAAAGTTCCAAAATTCTAAAATGCATCAGCTTGAATTGGAAGTCAAACTTGACATCCTCTTTGCATTGAAGAATAGCCCAGATATACAAAACAAAAGATAAGACCTAAATGCCAATTCATGGAATTAAAATAAGCAAGATGATACAGGTGATAAGCAATGTAGGCAACAGTAATAACTAATAACAACCTGTAGTCCCCTGCAAATTGGGGTATGCTAGAGATGAAACCCAATTTAACCCAGGTGATAGGCCAGCGGAGGTGAATTATGATTTTACCACAACCAAGAGTACATATGTACTGGATAACAGGGCTAAAAGCCTAAAAGTGCATGCCATGGAAGCAAGGTCCGTAGGTAAAGCAAGGAAAATATACCTTTTTCCTCATCATAACCAAATGTCCATGACCACCTTGCACTAGTTCAGAGAACACTTCACGGAAGTGCCTTGCAACTCCTTTAAATGTACGTTCAATTGATTCGTCCTTCCTTTGGTCTAAAACTGATATTAATTCTCTAATTTTCTGCAATGTTATTCAGCTGATTTTATGAGATTCTATGCTTAGGATACAAGCGAAACAAAAAGCTTTGAACCAATGGAAAATTTCACCTGATCACCAGCATCAAGTTCAGCCCGTCTTCTCTGTAGCTGTTCACGTTGTTCTGTGAAGTTAACATACTGATCGAGAGCTTTTTTGTTGACATGACTGAACTGCTGCAATTGCTCATTGCAGTCATAAAGCATCTTCTGCAGCTGCTTCTTATTTTTCCGCTTGTACCTATAGCATTGGCCAGACAAAGAAGTTAACATGGTATTACAGTGCCGTAAAATTGATCTGCAGAATAGCGCTAAACAGAAGGTATGCATTCTGGTCAGTTCAGCCAGTTTTACATGGAAACAAAACAAGGTAGCCATAAAATACAGTACGTTTCAAAAGCATCTGCAGGCAATGAGCCCAAGTCTCGGATCTTCTTCATACACTCCTCTTGCTTAGCTAAATGCATGCTCCTGCTGCTCATGAGCTGTTCCAAATCCTTGGCGCTATCTTGCACAGTCTGCTCCAGGTTAGCTTCAAGTGCCTGTGTTTAAAGATAAACCATTACATAAGAAGTCAACAACAAATAGGGAGTTCTTACAAAAAGTCCATAGCTATGTTCAACTTGCCTTCAGATCATCTCTCTGTCTTTTCAGTTCCTCCATCTTCCTTGTGAAATTATTAATAGCATCGACATTAGCTATCCACATGATCATTTGAGTTAGACTTAAGGCTTGACCGCTTAAGAAGTAACACAGAAGGGAAACAAAAGTCTATCAATGTGTCTATACCCTTCAACATTGCAGTCAATTCATCAAGACTCCTCTTAGAACTTTTTAATTCTTGCTCTTTTGATTCAGCTTCCAGAGGCAAGGTTTTAGAGTCTGCAGATGAAATTATTGCTTCAAGCTCTTTCTGGCGCCTCATAAGATTAGTTGATAGATTGGTTTCCAATTCTTCTTTCCTTGTTTCAATCTACATAATAATTTGTAGCTGCATCAGAGCTTATAAAAAGAATCTTCCTGAAACACAAGCAAGATGCAAAAATTGCTTGAACAACCTCAATGCGACTGTTTTTACATAAGAGAAACTTCTCCTTTAGTTCAGTAATTTCAGGGTTCAATCGTGAAAGAAGATCTCGCTCTTCTGAAGTTAACTGATCAATAAGTTCAGTGCCCATTTCGTCATTTTTCATTGCAATGCCAGATTGGATCTGCTCAATTTGGTTCCAGATGTTGTCAAGTGATTTTTCCTGCAAGGTAGAAACTATTAGATAGTGTTTCAGGACTATAGCAAAATAGACATCTTATACACAGCTAATGGCTTTCATATTAAATATCAAGACAGTGAATCTCCCATGAACTGCAGTAAAAGAAAAGGAGAACCAAGTACCTTCTTTCCAAGTGCCTTGTCAAGTGATCCCATTTGCTTCATAGCGCTAGCTATGTCAACCTTAAATTGTTCCAACTCTGATTTGGCATGCTCACGTTCAGCATCCATTTGCTGTTGTTTGGTAACTAAATCTGTAATTTTCTTATCTATATGTATGGAAAGTTAAGGAAAGAAAACTCAAGGACATACAAAATTTATCTTGCATAAATAGTAAACAGCAACTCAGCAAGAGCCTTGTGATGTTCCATTCATGTATTCAAACTACTTGGAACTTGAAGCCAAAGAAAACAAGCAAACACGAGGGAAGCCATGAACTTTGATAAAATTGAGAATTGAGGATTTGCCATCTTGTCACACAAACATGTGGTTCCTTGTCACACGTCTTAGTCACATCATTGGCAAATTTTCTTTGCCAACTATTGACAGTGACTACTCCCTAAATCTGTTAGTTGACAGGCCCAATATGTTGAAGAACCAGCAGCATTCTTACCATCACAATAGTAGTCCTGAAGCTTTGGAAAAGGGTACATGCACAAATGCTAGATCACTAGATAAGATTCTACAAGTATCAAACCTACATGTGTGCATGCTTATCTCCAACCATTAGAGTGGAGGCAAAATGAGCTACGGTGCAAGCAGGAAATATTAAATTTAATAGTAAACCATAAACTCCTTATGCATGAGGTCTGCAGTAAGCAAGACAAGTATATTTAGCAGAGGCAAGTGATAACAGAATGAAACATACAGTTGTGTACCAGTCTCATGTAAACAGGGAGAAAGGAATGTAGTTCGACTAAAGGATATCTCTTAGCTTGCTTCCCACATTATCTAGATGTGCTGCTTTTTTCTCAATTGCAGTTTTATTGTCCCTAATTATTTTCACAAACTTCAGTTTTGAGCGTCTAGAGTCATAGAAACCTCCTGTCATACCACCTTTTCTGGCAACTTGATCACCTGGCAACATTGACTCTTTATCAGTATTAAATTATTAATTAATGTTAACAAATGACAACTCAAGTGAAAAAGTTCAAGACTACCATCAAGTGTGATGCAATCTAGCCCATTGCCACGTGCAACTTTGGTCGCAGTTTCCAGGTCTCGGCATATTACTGTCCTGCCAAAAACCTAACAGAAATATAAAAGTTAGACACAAATAAATATATATGACAACAGAAGGGATGCTACATAATCTGGCCCACATAAGCATATAGCAGAAAAAAGAACATTCCAAAAGGCTGTACTAAAAGTAAAGAAAAGTAACACACACACACACATGCACTCTGACCCCATGCACATATAAAAACATGGGAAGGAAATGACAGGAGCAGTGTATGCCAAAACATAAGTTACAGAAGTTCATAATCATGGCCCACCTAACAAAGTAATCCATTACTCTCAAAATTAGTTTCTGCTAAAATACAATGTGTGCAAGAACTAAAAGTCTGATTGGTTTGATTCATAGACATACTACAAAGCAGTATAAAAAATAATACAACATTAGATGGCCTGCCATGGCTGATGAAGCCAAGCTGATGTTGCTGGGTGTAAAACCTTGAAGCAGACAAGGGTAAGAAGGATGCATGCAGAACTGAAGCATGAGTAAGCCAGACTTTGCCATGCAGATGAAAGGCAAGATTGACTGAAGGAAAACTTCAATTACATTAATGAAGGTAGCCAAAAATTACATTAATGAAGGTAGCCAATAAAATATGTGGACACCAACTGAAAGAAGATAACAGAAGAACTTGGATAATACCTGTTCAAAAGCACGGCGATGATCGGCCCGATATTTTAGTTTCTTTAACAATGGAACGAAATCAGGACTTTGGGGACAACTAACATCTGGAACTTTCACTCTATTCAGAGGTATAAATGTCACCCGCCCACCTTTTTCTCGAGTCAATACTTGAATGATTCTCGTTGATATGTCATCATTCTCAACAACCACATGGAACAAGCTATTCACAACAGAATAAAATAGATGTCAAAAAAGAATGAGATAGTTTAAAAAATTATCTGTACCAATGTCATCTATTTAAATGGCAGTTTAACTCAAGACCTATTCCCAGCAGTGACCTCAACAGCGGTGAAAAACTTCTCTTCACAATCAACCAGCTCTAAAACAGGACCAAAAACTCCTGTAATACCATGGTCCCTGATGATTCTGCTAACAGAATTCAAGCCTCTTCTTATATCCTGAGAAAGGAAAAAATAACAACATGCAAAGATAGTTTCAAGAATTGTTCTGACAGAAAAACTATGCAACATGGCAATAGTGGCAAAGCTCAACGTTTATAGGGCTATATCCTTGCATAAAACAGTCAGGCCAAGCAGATGCAACTATATCAATAAAACTCAAGAAAAGATTCATCAAATTATCAAGCAAAATTCAAAATCAAACTACAACTAGTAAATATTAAATATTATTTATGGTTTTGTCCTGCTGAAGAATAGTTTGCTGACACTTATGTAAGATGCAATACACATGCAGCACATGCATGTGCATCAGAATCACCATGGTAATCCTCAGAAAAGTACATAGCAGTCAGTAAAATGAAAAAAAAAACTTATAAATAATTGCAGCATTTCCATACCCCAGGTGTTGCATGGTCCAAACTCTTCTGTGCCTTCACAAGATCATCCTTTAGCCGATCAATTTCAGCTGTCACATCAGCTTCCTCCTTCCAAAATGATCTGGAACATTTTCCTTTAAGAATCTAATCTATAGAGTAATAGATCTTCCATCAAACAACAAGGCTGACTGTCAAGAAATATACATACTTCCTTTCTTCTTGAAGCTCATCTCTCTGCTTCCTCAAGTCATTGTAGTCATTGTGCTTCTTTGCCAGTGCAGACTCTAATTTGCTTGATTCACTTCTCCGGGACTCTATGTAGCTATTCAGGTTATTGATTTCATATTTAAGCTTCTGGATTTCTTCTTGAAGTAAACCTTCCTGGAATAGTTGCAAGGCAGGTTAGATATATATCCACAAATAGAAGAAGGATTATTAAAAAACAACAGGGCAGTTCACATTAAGCTAAAATACAGGTTAACATAAAATGGAATGTATTGACCAAGTTAAAATATAGCATAATATAATTTATGAAATGACTAAAATACAGCTTAACATAAAATGGAATGTATTAACCAAGTTAAAATATAACAAAATAGAATTTATGAAATGACACATGTAGAAGAAAAAAGAGAAAAATAAAATAGTAAATGAAAACAGAGGTCCAGGATGGAAATATGAAATTGCAAGAATCAAACTGGCCACTGGTTTATTAATCTCTTACCTGCTTTCGATTTGATAAAAGTACACGCTCAAGATCATCAATTTCCTTTTGAAGCCACTTATCTCTGGCAGCTTTATTTGCAAATTGGGTTGCCCTTCCCTGCTTTTGGTACAATATACTTAACCGCTTCTCACGATCCATTATGCTATCCCCACAAAATGAAAGTGTCAAAAGGAATAATGCAAAAAAACATAATAAAACTAACCATAAATAAATTTTTACCATTTTGATATTTCTTCCTCTTCCTTTAGCTTGGCTTGATGCACCTTACTAATTTCAGCTAATTCAGACTTTGACTTTTCACTCTCCATCCTCACGCTTTGCAAATCCCTCGCAGCTTCATCCTAGCAATAGATTCTTTTAAGTTTGGCAATGAAACAAAATTAACAAAAAGTTCATGAGAAATATCAATATGAACCATGACATACCTTTGCCCGTTTCTCGTTCAAGATTCTGTCTTTTATGTCTCTCAAATCAAGCTCAATCTGAGCAACTACCTTCAGTGCTTCTGTACGCTTCTTCTCTACACCTTCCTTTTGAGCCTTGGTATCATTTATCCCCTTAGTTGAGTATTTTATTTCTTTATCAAAAGTCTTGACCTTCTCACGTACATCTACCACTTCATTATCCGCATGGGACATTCTTTCAGAAATTTTTCTTCGGTTATCATCCATCTAACAACAAGCGGAATCAAAGCAGGCAGTAAAAAAATTGAGCCATTCAATATCAAGATGAAAAATGAGCTATTCATACTCTCATTTTCACCAACTAATGAAGAAACAAATAAATTTTAACTGCTGCACAGGTCCTGAGCAGTAATGTTAGTGGTACAGTGGTGGTAACAGATTAAGCCATAAATAATGTGATTTTTTTTGTTCTGATGCGGAAGAGCAAAATTCCATATCTCAATGCAGTTTCTATAATGTAAATATGGTGGTTGCATTGAGGGAGCACCTTAATTCAAAATTTCTTTTCCATCAGGATGGAAGAACACCCAAAAAATTAAGATATCATCCTGAGTAGGAAATGCTAAATTTAATGGTTTGTTCGCAAACTTGTCCCAAGGCCCTCATTCATTTTTTAGTTGAACTAATCCAACTAGTATGGCAGGGAAAATGCATCTAGAAAGTAAACATACACAACAAAAATGGTAGAGTCATACCGAAGCTAATTCGTTTCTAGCCTCATTTAGTTCATGGTCCAATATAGTATACTCAAGTGATCTTCTTTGTTTGTCCAGCTGCTGGTACTTCTTCAGTTCTTCTTTCTCTTCATCAAGTTCTCTCAACCTTTCCTCCAAGTAGTGGACAACTTGATCAATCTGCTTTCTTTTGTTGGCTGTTAATAAAGCACGAATGAATGTCCAATCACAAGAGGCCCCCTAGAAAATTGTAAACATTCATGCTGACTTAAACTTGCCTGTTTCCTGCATGATTTTCAAACTCTCACGTCGTCTATCTTCATAAACGCGCGTACCACCGATCTCTTTGAGGAGATCCAGCCGTTCAGAATCTTTCATTAGGGTAAGGGATGCAATCTACACATAACATTTTTCATTACATTATGGCTGAACAGATCATGGGAACAATAGGGTGAATAATTATTACCTTTCCCTGCTGGACAACGTAGTATGGATTAGAGCGAGAAAATCCAGCACTCTCTAGAAGATTCATGACTTCAGTTTTACTGAACAACGTAGAATTAAAAGTGGGTATGAGCAAGCAATGGCGATGTAACATGGTTGGTCCTGTTTAGGGGTGTATAAAATACCTGACATGCTTCCCATCCAAGTAGTATTCATCCTTCTTTGAAGCAACTGTCCTGCGCAGGCGTACCTCCTCTTTGTCAACCTACAGCAAAGTAGGTTTTTCGCTCACAATCAGAAGTACAGGTAACATGCCATACACTGTTAACCAAAGCAGAAAGCACACAGTTGTTGCTGAAATATGCTGATAAATAATTAGCTCACTGTTGACTACCTTGCATGATCACCTAGAAAGCAACTTATGCAGGCCCAAAACTACATGCATGCACTGTCATGAGCATGGGGCCAAGGGCCATGACCAAGGAGGAGGCACGGCCAAGGAGGTGCATGTGGGGATCCTCAACCAGACACATGAGACAGCTAGGCAGAGAATTATTGGTACCCTTATTAGTTGGGTTTCTCTCTTTATAGATGAAAACGGTTTATTAGGGGTCAAGTCATGTCATCCCTATAAAAGTGATGCCGCCCAGATATACTCCGGCAGTGTCTACCCAGCATAAATTAAGACCATGGCATATGCTCATATGGAAGATCTAAGAGTTGATATATTTTTTATAAAAAGAATATGCAGCTTGAGAGTGAGCTAGATGATTGAAATCAAATGAATTAAAGATCAACGAGTTAGAGGACTTACTGGAATACGGTTGTCTGAATTATCAAACACTATCTCCACAAAAGCCGAGACAACTGAGTGCCCAGCACCTTCCTGAAATGGTTATTATTATCACATAGCAAACACCTGTTTCAACTATCAAGATCACTCAAAGAGAGAGGATGTGTACGTGAAGAAGAGCACCCCTGTCTTCACTGCGCAGGTTCTGAAACATGTCACTGAGGACAAACCGTATAGCTGGAGCATTATAATGGCCGAGTCAGGAGAAAAGTATCATATAAATATCACAACAATAACCTAGCTCGCAGCACCACATATCTAAAAAATATTACCATGGAAGAAATTTGATTTGCCAGATCCATTTGCGCCAACTGTGATAAACATGCGAAGTTATGTTAGTTCATATAATATTAAAATCTGCAAAGATTACTATGGTCATCAGATATTGCAATTCGCTCCACTGCACCCACACACAGACAAGGTAAGTGCAGGTAACTGTGGGAAGAGCCAAACAGCACTTTAAGCTAGCCACGTACAAGATGGCAAAGTAAAACACACAGACCTTTAACTACCCTCTAGTCATGCCAGTCAGAAGGGGAGGAGGAAATTACCAACTACATTAACTTTGGGGCTGAAAGGCTCTGTTGAGATCTCCTCCCTGTAGCTCTTAAATCCTTCTATCACAACCTGCGCAGACAGCTTATGAGTCGGCGCGAAAAGTGGATATCATCAAAATCAGCACTTAGTCCTACGGCAGCAGAGCATACCTTCTTTATATACATGGTTGAGACAGGGTGAGATCAATCAACCATGAAATCCTACAAAAGGAATGGCAAAATCAGTCACCAGCAGGCTGCATCTACACAAATTAAAACTCCATAGGAGACACACAGTGAAATTGACACGAACTACCAGCCCATCCCACTTCGCTCCTGCGCCCTCTCGTACGTCATCAGCCGAAACGAAATCCACCGGATGAGAAGTATAACTCGAAACAAACAAACCCTACCCCAACCTCGCGCTCACAGAACCACCCTAAAAACCCTAGTAACACGACACGACAGCGCAGGAAGCGGTGGAAGGCAGGGAAACCCTAGAATCGCGAGACTACTACGCTGCCGCGCGCAAGCACCCCGAGAACCCCCGAAACGCGGACTGCACCGAGCAAGAGGGAAGAGGAATTTACCTGGATGAAATGGGGGAGAGAGTGGGCGGGAAGGAAGGAAGGAAGGAAACGTCACTCTGCTCCGCTGCGACTGCGAGCGAGAGGGGAGCAGAAGCAAGTAGTAGCCGAGGAGCGTGAGAGAGAGAGGAATGGGGGAGATTGGGAGGAGAGAGAGGATACGGATTTTTTATTTATATTTTCTATTAAAATATTTAAAATACATGTATTATTATTTGAAAATTTTACATATCTATGCACCACTGAGAATATTTTAAAAAACGCTTAAATAGATGGAAATAAATTTAACTTGCCAAACACCTATGAGCACATGTTAACGAACAATAGGGCTTGAAAATTTACAAGCTACTCTTTGAAGTTTGGTGTTTTTTTGAGACAGGAACACTAGATGTATGAGATAAGAGAGTACATGTCGGGCTACTTTACAACTCTCTAGTTTGACGTTTTTTCTCTCTCTCACGGGATCGGATCGTATGTAAAATTATTATATCTGTCTATGGAAAAGGGCTTAACAATTTTATAGTTTGTTAGCTAGACGCCCTCTGTTGGGTATTTTTCCTCACTATACAAATGCTAAAAATAAAAAATATTTTAAATAGATATAATTGTAAAGAAAATTTGGGATTATAAAAAAAACTCATTATTAATAATGGAAAATTATTACATCATAGACTATTAAATAGAGATTCAGACGATTAATATATTAATATATTTGCACTCAAACATTATTTAAATAAAGTGTAAAAAATATTATATGAGGTTTTACATTACAAACAGGATAATACAATAAGTACACAATAGAGACGTATATTTAAAATTTATTTTTATCAACATCTATCGTCTATCAGGCCGATTTTTCGCTTATACTGCACTTTATGTTGTATGATAGTTGTAGAGTCATACAGGTGGTTACTATAAGAAAAAAAATACGTATATAACTATTGTAACTACAGTAGTAACAATTTAAAACAAGATAGATGTATAGTGAATTTATAATAAAATTGTCGTAAAAAATGTGTAGACAAATAGATTACCTTTCTACTACTAAATATAGATACTTATTAATCTTACCACCTAGCAACGATTATCATAAACATACTTATAATGCTCCCCTCATGAAGATAGTCACTAATCTGACTATTAGGACTCACTGATGTCATTCGTACTCCTCCCTACTCCTTATGTACTATTCATTTATTTTCGACGGGGAAAAATAACGTATATCGGAGAACTAACAATTAGAATTAAATACTAGATTTTCTATATCAATCCACTTACACATCTTTCTATAAATCTGATAAAAAAATATTAGTTCGAATATAATATTATGGTGAGGAATAATTAAAAAAATAAGTACATACCATACATATCTCGTGAGAATAGTTTTGCCATTAGAAAAATCTCTTTCATGAGCGTTAGGGTCTCGAGATATCATAAGTTGTCATTGATCATTACATATACAGAATGAATGTCACACTAAGGTGGAATTAGCTAAGTCAAAAGATCTCTTCTCTAGTTAGGATCTTCACCAAAAGCGCATTTAGCAGCTATTGTTCTATAATGCTATAGGAGATAGAGTAAATATATGGTGTAGGATTTGTAAAGGTACCAATGAGAAAAAAATGAACTTGTAAGGATACCGATAGGAAAAAATTAAACTCTATTATACATACGAAGATCTTATATAGCATAGCTTATGTCATATGTAGAAGATACAAATAAAAGTATTACAAACGACATGACATTCCTACTTGAAAAGTGTTGTCTGTAAAAATCCTTTAAACCTGATGTGCATTAAGCGCTAAAAGTTAGCCGTTGGTTTGTGATGAAAGTGACGTGACGGTGACGCACTGAAAGTTGGTTGTTAGGTTACGTTGAGAATGACGAGATGGTCATGCATTGAAAGTTAGCTGATATCACTGAGTGTCAATCATAACTTGGTAGTAAAAAACATTTGCAGATAAGCCTGACAAATATGTGGACACCGATAAGAGAAAAAAAAAGAACAACCAAAGAGGTGTAAGAGGGTAATTGCAAAAACGACGGCCCTCCTCTCTTACATGGGCTCTCTGAAAAAACACCAACGATAAAGGAGGCTTATAAATTTTCTAGCCCTTGTTGCTTTACTGTAACATGTGCTAATGGATGTTTGTCATGTCGAATATCTCACACTTTATTAAGCTTTTTATAAAAAAATCCTCTTAGGATGCGTTGGAGTATAGATATATAATAAAAATAAAAAAAATCGGCGCAGGCGTCCGATCCGACGGCGAACGGTGCAGGGGCCGCGCGGATGGCCTAGATGAAAGAAAAGCCCACGTACGATGCATGCGCGCGCATGACTCGTCTGTTGGGTCCAATTAGGCCTTGTGTCTCGTGGTTTTTGTGACTTTAACTGGGCCAGATAAGGCCCAATAAGCCCGTGTTCAGATTTAACGCACACGACATAGTACTCTCGCTTGCTTGTCATGAATATTTGACGCTGGCGTTTTCTATAACGAAAGACTCGTATGGACTAAATTTCCTTTTGTTAGTTGTACTCCCTCCGTTTCACGTTGCGAGACTTTTTAGCTCTGTTCGGATTTATATGAATGCTAATAAATCTAGACATATATGTAATATATATATTGACTCTAAATAAATCTAAACAAACCAGAAAGTCTTACAATACGGAAACGGAGGGAGTAGCCTTTTGTGTTTCTTGGTTTTATGACGCTAGCTATTTTGTTCTTTCATCAGCAAAGTTCAACTGATAAACTCCACCAAAACTAAGATGTTACGCAACATACTTACACAGTTCTATAATATAGCTATTGAAAATCACAAAAAAATCTACATGCAGTAGATAAAGTTAATGTTAAGCGACACCGTGTTGACTCTGTGCTCTTTATATCTCATCAAATAACATATTGAGTGTGTTTTTTGTCGTGTCTCTTTTATTGTTTGTTTATAACTAGCAGTCCACGCATTTGTGCAGCTAGATCTTATATTTTATATTACTGAATGATAAAAATTATATACTTGAGATTATTTTTATATAATTTATTGGCTCACATTGATAATAGCTTAAAATAATAAATAATCTGAATAATATAATTGAAAGTATAAGGTTTGATATACAAGTACGTTGAAAGGTTATACAGATATGATTACTTGTTGTTTATCTACTACCACGTAAACTTCTATCCTATCCTCACCTACAACAAGCGGTAAAAAAATCATTATAAGTTTACATTAAAAATCGATAGTGATAATATATCATCATCATAGTTTTTAATGTGAGCCAGTGGTAGTAAAGCAAGGTGACTGACAATAGATTGTTTGAGCTAAGCCACATTTGCAAAATAGTTTAAGTTCAGACACCCTCTCGTCATCTCCCTCCACTGTCTCACTCTCATCCTTTTCCTCTTCTGTTCTCTCTCATTGTCACCTAGAGGTTTGGCAGAGTAGCTATAGTGTGCCATCCCTCTCCTTCACGATCGAAAATAGTGTTGGCGATAAGTCGTCTGTTAAATCCGCAGCCATCAAATCCACTGCTACCACCTTTTCCTCTCACTCAACCTTAAACATGGCATAGGTACATGTGATAACGACAAATATCCCTCCTTCTAGCCATGAAAGCTTCCTCTTTCCCCTCTCTCTCTCATGGAAGCGCTATAAAGTAGCTACCATGTTCGAGAGAGCCAAAGCGGGTCAAAAGTGGTGGTGGCAGTGAGGCATTAGCCAAGCCACTAGACCCACTTTTGTCACCGCTCCATCTCTCTTCTTGAACACCATGTGTGTAAACTCAAGAGACAATATGACGATATATCTCTATGTTGATCACACATCCTGTACGGAGTTTGTTTTTGATTGTTGGGCAACCATAGTTATCCTACTGTGCCTATGGTTGATGGCTTTGCTGCCATGTAGTTAGGTGTATTCGTCAAACACATTTGGTAGTTTGGACATAAATATATGTATTATTTTTATTTGTATCGGAGTTAAGTTACTACTTTTATTCTATTTTATATTCTAAATTTGGATTCTTCTTTTATATTCTATATATATGTACCGTTCAATTATAATATTTCTCCTTTTCGATTAATATAGTAAATTCTAGATCTTGATAGCAAATTGAGAGGTTCTTTTTCTATTAATTTATTAAAATAAAATAATAGATACTATTTTTTTCTCAAAATGCAGCTGTTTTTTTAAGAAAACAAAATATCCATCTCCCTCATTGAACACTATGTGTTTAAACGCAAGAGACGACGTGAAGACATCTCTAGGTTGATCTACACATCATGCACTGCGCTTGTTTTTATTTTTGGGCAACCATAGTGATCAGTGCGGACCCGCTTGTGTCTGATGGTTTTGCTGATAGGTAGATAGTTGTACTCGTTAACGTGTTAGAGTTTCAACATGAATAAAAAAATAAAAAATAGATGTATTGTTTTTTATTTGTATAGGAGTCAAGTTACTATTTTTATTCTATTGAATTTGGATTGTTTTACATGGACTTCTTTTTATATTCTTATTTATAAAATGTATTTCTGTATAGGTGTTCCTTAAATCTAGACTACCAACTCTAAAATTAATAATTTAGATATTTCTCTTATTCGATTAATATAGGAAATGCTAGACAGTAATAGCAAATTTGGAGGCTATTTTTCTATTAATTTATTAAAATAAAATAATAGATATTATATCTGTCTCAATGTCAATATATACCATCGTAATTTGGCCACTATGATCTAGCATTGTATTTTTTTCTCAATCCCGTGTGTTTGTGCGTGGAATTGTGTGTAAAAAAATAATTTGTCAACCAAAGCTAATCAGTGTGTGGCGTGATGATTCTTAGTTTGTTTTTTTTTATGCAAAAGAGATATTTGGTTCGCTTTCATATTATCAACAAAATCAATTATTTATTTGTTAATTCATCTTCTTGACAAATTCAAAATTTATCCTAAAATATAATAACTTTATCTGATTCCTGATCCCAACCAATTACAACCATTCTTTATTTAATTTCACATACATACTTCCTTATGTAAACTGTAGTAATTCTTATATTTAGGGCATATAGGAGGGAGTATACAGCTGCGCCATCGATAGCTAATCCATCATCCCGCGTGCTAAGCCGTATGTGCCAAGAGTCAGGACGTCCTGCTATTCATGTGTGTGCCCAACTATGCATGTTGATCTTAACATAGTAGATTCTGATTTTTAGGCTAAGATGGGCACATCCAGCTATGTAGCCTCGTTATCCGTTGTTTAGTTGGATTTGTTACATGGAGTTCCTGTAGATCTTTCTTTGCTGTTTCGGAAATTAGTCCCATCGATTCGTATATGTACATTAAATCTATATTTCTTAATTTTTATTTTGGATTTTAGTTATTTATAAATTATATTTCCTTAATAGATAAATAGATAGAATTTTCCTTTTCACGTTCAATGTTACTTTGTATATATTATTTTTATAATTTTTAAATCTTACTCCAGGATATTAAAAGATTGTATTTTCTATATACTCTTGGTATGTAATCTTTACTTATTTATTTATTATTACATTTTTATTCTGAATTTTCATAATTTTTAAAGTTTATTTGGAATTAGTGTTGAAATCCAAATTTGAAATTTATTTATTTTTATTCTGAATTTTAATTAATCTTACTTTTCAATATATATATTATATTTTTGCTATGGACTCTTCATGCTACGTAGTATGTATTTATTTAGTTTTTTATTATATTTTTGTTTCAAATTTTAATGATCTTTTAAAAGTTTATTTGGAAATCATATTGAAAATATAATTTAGAAATTTATTTTATATTTTATTCTAGATTTTAATTAATTTTGTGTTATGTTTGAGATGAACTCTTCTTTCAATATTCTTTATTTTTTCCTCCGAATTTCAGTTATTTTTAAGTTGTATTCCCACTTAAACTCTTTATTTTTCTTTTACTTTGATTGCGTCTAGAGCAAGAGAATTTCTAGTGTCCAGAGAAAGTTTTATTATATTTTTATTTTGATTTTTAATGATCTTTTTAAAGTTTATTTTGAATTCGTATTGAAATCTAAATTTGGAATTTATTTTATTTCTTATTCCAAATTTTAATTAATTTGGTGTTGTGTTTTAGATGGATTGTTATTTTAATATTTATTTTTTTATATTTCAAATAGTTATTTTTAAGTTATATTCCTACTTAAACTCTTTCTTTTTTTTCTTCAATTAATGCGAGAATTTCTAGTGTCCAGTGTGAGGAAAATTTTAGCATCAGAGCAAAAATTTATTGTATATGTATTTTGAATTTTAATGATATTTTTTGAAGTTTATTTGAAATTCATACTGAAATCTACTTTCAAATATTATTTTATTTTTTATTCTAAATTTTAATTAATACTGTGGTGTGTTCTAGATAGACTGCTTTTTCAATATTGTGTTTTTTTATTCCTAATTTAAGTTTTTTTTCTAAATTGTATTTATACTTAGAACTATTAATTTTCTTTTTTTAGGATTAATATGAAAAGTTCTAACCTTTAAAGTGAACATGATATTTTTTTAGATGTTTTATTAATATAATGGTTTATCAAATTATTTGCCTCATAACATAGTTTGAGGTGTGTCAAATTATTTGTAGTTTTTTTTTTTGCAAAACCAGAAAGCAGAACAGAAAACTTAACTACGGTATACAGTTATCCTAGATAATAAATTCCCATTGGTGGTAATAGTCGTTGATACAGGGATGTTACAGCCACACGTCATAAAGAATAGATGCATGCACCACTGAATACATGTGCCACCCAAAACAGGCACGGTTTGATTTTTGGCCTACAACGGAATAGCTATAAAACGGCTAATTAGCAACTAATAAAAAATAATATATGGTTAATATATATATATATGTATTTTTAGCGATTTAAAAATAAACGTTGAAAAAAATAACCTATGATAAACAAACCCCTCAAAATTAACTTTAATTACCAAATTTTAAATTTTCGCCGTGGCTGATATGCCCCAAAAAACGATGGGTCTGAAAGCTTAACATAAGCTATCCATCAGCTGAGACTTAAACAGATCCAAAAGCTAAACTACATATTCACAGCTAGTCCAGCTGTCCGACGATGTAAATAAAACATCCAGCCAAAGCGAGACATGCATCCGCCTGCTCCACACAAAAAAGAAGTAACGTATGTGCACAGGCACTCCGTCGAATTTTTTTTGTTATTTGTAGTTACCATATGTTCACCACTTGTGCACATCCTTAAGCCAGCTGTGTGCACCCTCCAGCGACCAACAGACCGATCAACGAACAGAAAAAAGAAAAGAAAACGTCCATGCATGCAGTTCATTTGTGGCTTCAGCTAGCATAGTCATACGCCACAAGTCAACATATGGCCCATTGATCATATATTAGGCAGTTAAGCAAGTTGCTTCCTAAACAAAGTGAACAAATTCTGCTTGTCAGCGTGCCAATGGTATGGTTATTGGTTGTTTTCCCCCAAATTTGTTTGACTAATTTTGATGTTCTGATGATATGATTTGAGGAAAATTATTAGAATGTATAGGACTAGTTGATGTCCTTTTAAGGTTTTTCTGATGCAATTTCAAGTAAGTTGCTTGATTTTAAACAAATCAACTATGGTATTTTATAAATATAGTTAGTTTTTAAAAGATAATATAGTTCTATAGTTTTTTAATTATAAATTATGCCCTCTTGCTCTTTTTAAGACGATGAGGTTATAATGAGGCTATATTATGTATAGTTCTCCAATTTGAGCAAACTTTTTTTTTGTCTTGCTATCTTCACTACTACACTATATATATTTATATTGTTACCGACCAATATTTTCATTGGGATTCTCTATTTTTATAAATATCTTTTTGCTATGTATTATTTTTCTATTTGCTCTTGCTTATGTTGAATTATTGATGCCAAAAATTAATAGCGTCGCTACAATGTTTCTTAACAAAAATAATGTCTTGTGCACCCACTCTCTATTGCTCTAGCTCCGCCCCTGGTATGTTAGTAGTGTAAACCGTGTAATATGACAACTACATGATGCTGCCAGGCTTGCGTGTCAAGAGAAGCACACGGCATAAGCACATTTTGTCTCAAATTGCATTGTGTGTCTGGCCATGCCCAATGAAGTCCAGAGCCCTCTCCTTTGACACCACATTGATGTAGCTCTCCCTGTTCTTGTGTGTCACACAACAGATTTTATCAGCAACTTTTACAATTTCCGGTCGGAATGCCGTCGCTAGAAACTGTGTGTCAACCATGTCCGCAAGGCGGCGGATCAAATCTGGAAAACAAAGCTTACAGAAAACAGATGCAAAAGCTTGTAATGTTCTAAGATTCTTTTATGGCGAGCGCGTGAGAGAGATAGAGAGGGAAGAGATATAAAGGATACTGCCAACAGCTGTTCTGTACTGTGTATCCAGAGCAGCATCAATCTCATCGCAAAGATAGAATAGAGCTGGATCACAACGCTGGATGGCAAAAATCAGTGTTAATGCCACCACTGTCTTCTGTCCACCAGGCAATTGTTTCATCGACTGAGGTTCACCCTTGCCTGTAAAGAAAACCTGAAAGGTGAGTACCCCTTTTAGAAGCTTCAGGAAAGATTGTACACAATATAATTCAGAAAGAGTACAACAACTTGAGAGCAATATTTAACATCATTCGATTTTTTAGGATGAATTGCGATTGCTAAATGAACAGTATATATATGTGTGCAAATACGTAAAAAGACTATGCAAATAGGACATGCCTTGACTTTTGCACCAATGTACTTCTCTATTCTTCCTCATCAGGATCTGGTTCACGAGTCCCATCCTTGTCATTATTATCTTTGTCTGCATCACCATCCTACCAGAAAAGAAGCATAAGAATTAGTTTTCAGAAGAGATCTCACTTTTGAAAAAGAACACATGGAAGGAAAATTTAAGAGAACTCCAGGCAAAAGCCATAAAACAAAGTTTGGAATTTTAAAATGTGTCAGTTTGCATTGAATTCAACTTTAGCATCAGCTTTGCATTGAAGAATAGCCCAGATATTCAAAATAAAAGATAAGACCTAATGCCAATTCATGGAAGGAAAATTTAAGAGAATTCCAGACAAAAGCCATAAAACAAAGTTTGAAATTTTAAAATGTGTCAGTTTGCATTGAATTCAAACTTAACATCAGCTTTGCATTGAAGAATAGCCCAGATATTCAAAATAAAAGATAAGACCTACTGCCAATTCATGGAATTAAAATATGTGAGATAATACAGGTCATAAGACAACGAAGGCGACAACAATAACAGTCTCTAGTCCCCAGCAAATGAATTGATGTAGACTATAGACAAAAGCCAAGCCGATAGGCCAGCGAAGGTGAATTGTGAATTTACCACAACTAAGAGTACATCGCACTGGGTAACAGGGCTACAAGCCTAAAAATGCATGCCATTTGGAAGCAAGGTCAGTACGTAAAGCAAGGAAAATATACTTTTTTCTTCATCATAACCAAAAGTCCATGGCCACCTTGCACTAGTTCAGAAAATACTTCTCGGAAGTGCCTCGCAACTCCTTTAAATGTACGTCAATTGATTCATCCTTCCTTTGGTCTAAAACTGACATGAGTTCTCTGATTTTCTGCAATGTTTATGAGATTCAATGTTTAGGATACAAGCGAAAGAAAAGGCAGCTGTACCAAGGGAAAATTTCACCCGATCACCAGCATCAAGTTCAGCCCTTCTTTTCTGTAGTTGTTCACGTTGTTCTGCGAAGTTCATACGGTCAAGAGCTTTTTTCTGAACATGTCTGAACTGCTGCAACTGCTAATTGCAGTCATAAAGCATCTTCTGCCGCTTCTTATTTTTCTGCTTGTACTGCAGCATTGGCATAGAAATAAGATACTATTAGTTGTTAGATTATTGTATATATATATATATATCCGACTCTCGAGTTATAGAGTTAGAATCTCAATCTCATATTTCTGTATGGTATCAAAACGAGTTTAGATATTTTCGACGTGCTAGCATCCTCTTACCAGAGAGCCGACGATTCCTCCCCATCGCAGACCTTCTCCCTCGGTATTCCTCCTCTGTCTCCTCCGCATACGGTCTTCTCCTCCTCCACCGCCTTCTCACCCTTTTCCACCACATGACAAGGAGACGGCCTCCATCTACCTTCTCATCTCGTTCAGACCCGACTTAGCTTTTTTCTTGCTTCGGTGCACCTTTCCCTCTTCCGACGTCAGCGCACTTCTGCCTCGTCGTCTACATCGACTGGATCTGTCCGCCCTGTATCGACTGGACCCGTCCGCCCTTCATCAGTTAGAACTCTCTTTCGGTTCTTGCTTTTCCAACACGCTCACCTGCTTCCAGACACGAAACTTCTCCACTCGCGTCCGAGCCATTCTGACGTGTCCACGAACACGAATTTCTGTTTCCCGGACACGAACCTCCTTTCTTCATGTCCGTGACTTTTTCAATTTTTTGCGCTCGCCCCACTCCGTTGCGTCAACGGATTCATGGACGTGAAACTCCTTTCACGGACGCAAACTCTCTCACGCTCATGACCCACCTACTCTGTCACTCACTCCTCGCTCAACTACTCCGTCACCTACTCACATCGGCCACCTACTCCCATCGGCTACCTACTTTTATCGAACACTCGACTCTACTCATCGGCTTATCACGTCCTGCCTCTCTCGTCATAACCACCGAATCGACTCTTAGTTTCGACACTCTTCCAGTCGTCGGATCCCTTTTGGCCATCAGCGCTTCTAACCATAACTCGGGCACCACTTCGCCGACGTTCTTACCACCTTACGCCGCCGTCAATGTGAAATCTCACGTTCCCATCTCCCTTAACCTCAACACCAACTATTCTAAGTGGGTATTTTTCTTTAAATCCTTATATGAAAAGTTCGGCCTTCGCTCTCACATCGATGGCTCCGTTCCACCTCGATCCGATAATCCCTAGTGGGATATCGCCGAGTGCTGCGTGCGCAGCTGGCTGCTTGGCTCGGTCGATGACTCCGCCCTCGACCTTGCAATGAACGACACCGACCCCACTGCCTAGGATCTTTGCGTGGCCACCAAGCGAATCTTCCACGCAAATAAACAATCGCACGCCATCTTCCTCCTTAATGAATTTCACTCCATGGTAAAAGAAGACTCATCTGTCTCCTCATACTGCCAACGCCTAAAGGTCAAGTCCACCACTCTCTGTGATGTCGGTCACCCTATGGCCGACTCACAACTCGTCTTTGCCCTCCTACGATAACTTAACCCCGCTTCTCAAACAATATCGATGACATCGTCAACTTCACATCTCTTCTCACGTTCGCCCGGGCTCACGATATATTAGTTCTCAAAAAACTTTGCCTGGCCAACGATGAGAATACGGTGGCCTACACCGTTCTCCTTGTCGCAGCCGATCATGGCTGCTCCAACCCCATACGTCCCCTACCCTCTATCGGCTCAGCCTGATCCCGTCTAGCCCCCATCGACCCCACCAACTCCATTGGCTCACCAACCTCTATCGGCCCTCACCCTCTATCGGCTCAGGCTGATCTCGTCCAACCCTTTCTTCGAACCTACAGTTGCCGATTTCGAGCCGATGCCACCCTTCCCCCTTCCGACCCCGTCTTACCACCGACGCTACCATCAGACCATGCATCTCCTGCTGTCTCCACCTTCTCTAATATGATCACCCAATCCCAAACCGGGTCCCCCCGTCCTACCTAGCACCAGTATGCCATACATCTTCTCCAACGTGCGGGCATGGCCGAATGTCACTTCACCGCCACTCCCGGTCGATACTTGCGCCAAGCTCTTCGCCACCAATGGCTCTCTCCTCACCGACCCCACTCACTACCGAAGTCTTGCTGGTGTTCAACAGTAACTCACACTCACACATTTTGATCTCACCTATGCCGTACAGTAAGTATGCCTCTTTATACATGCTCTGCACAAACCTCACCTCCCGCTGCTCAAGCATATCCTTCGCTACGTAAAGGGCACACTATCCATCGGCCTACATCTCAGCTCTAGCCCCATTGACTCTCTCATCGTGTATTCTAACGCGGACTGGACGGGTTGCCCTAACTCTCGACGCTCCACCTTCGGCTACTGCATCTTTCTCGGCGACACTCTAGTCTCTTAGTCCTCCAAGCGTCAGACTATAGTATCTCGGTCTAGCGCCAAATCTCAGTATCGCGTCGTCGCCCACATTGTCGCCGAGTGCTGCTGGATTCGTCAGCTTCTCCAGGAGCTCCGTACACCCATCGCTTTCACGACCGTTGTCTACTGCGACAACATCAGTACCATGTACATGACCGCTAACCCGGTTCATTATCGACTCACGAAGCACATTAAGATTGATATTCACTTCGTACGTGACAAGGTTGATCGAGGACACATTCAGGTGCTTCATGTACCGTCGATGCACCAGTTCATCGACATCATGATCAAAGGCCTACCCATACTTTTGTTTACCAGTTTTTGCTCCAATCTCTACGTCTGTTCTCCTTCCACTATAATTGTGGGGGGTGTTAGACCACTGGACTTGTATATATGGACCCGACCCGTGTATAAAGAATGGAGTCTACACTTCTATAAAGGGCTTTCTCAAGTGATCCCATTTGCTCCTAGCGCTAGCAATTCCAAACTTAGTGTCCCAACCTTTTTTGCATGATCACGTTCAGCATCCATTTGCTGCTGTTTGTTAACTAAATCTGTCATTTTCTTATCTATATGTATGAAAAGTTAAGGAGAGAAAATTTAAGGACATATAAATTTCATCTTGCACGTAAGTACTAGTAATCAGCAACTCAACTGTCTCAGCAAGAGGCCTGTAGTGTTTCATTCACATATCCAAACAGAACTTGAAGCCAAAACAAAATAAGCAAGCATGAGGGAAGCCATGAACTTCCATAAAATTGAGAGTTTGCCATCCTGTCTGTCTCACAAACATGTGGCTTCCAGTCCCACTGTCATAGCCACAGCAACAGCAAATCCTCATCGTCAACTATTAACAGTGACTAATCCTTAAATTTGCCAGTTTGTTGGCCCAACATGTTGAGGACCCAGCCCTCCAGCAGTATCCTTATTTCTTACCATCACAATAATAGTCTGTATACTTTGGTATTCCCCCCCAAAAAGGTCTATATGCTTTGGAGAAGGGTATTGTGCATGCTTATTTCCAACCATAAGAGTAATGGCCAAATGAGCTAAGGTGCAAGCAGGAAATATTAGATTTAATAGTAAACTGTTAAATCCTTGTCCATCAGGTCAGGTCATGACAGGACGAAACATATAGTTCTGTACCAGCCTCATGTAAACAAGGAGAAATGAATCTAATTAGACTAAAGGATATCTCTTAGCTCGCTTCCCACATTCTCTAGATGTGATGTCTCTATCGATCATCTTCTGGCAGAGAATCCGATATGTCATGGTGAGGCGGATAGATTTATCCCTCTCACACGCACCCACGTTTACCACCCACGCACGTTTATTTGTTCACCTATCCATTGTTCCTATATGTTTATATGGTTTTTGTACGAAGGCCTGTTATACAACCTATTTTACTAATGCTAACTTCAACTTACTACAACAACGACGATAATAATTATTATTATTCACACCAATGTGTTTTCAAAATAAGATTTAGTGGTGCTATGGATTTATCATTATGTTTATATCTTTAAACATATGTTAAGGGTCTATTTGTAAATGTGCGTGTGCGTGCATAGTTATATGTGTGTATGCACCTTTTCCCATCTTGCATGCAATAAAAACAGGAAAAAATGTCAACTGATCGTGAGCATAGTTATCTTTTTTTCAACATATAGGATCAAATAGACTGTCCCTGAATGAATGGACAAAACAAAGAACAGAGTGCATTTATGCATATCTTTTACATGAATATCATTATTTGGGGATTAGTTTTTATCGAAACTGATATATCTTGTTTAGAAAATATTTTCAAATCTAAGGAAGAAAATATTTTCAGATAGAGCATGAACTAAATCAAATTCCAAATACCCAACACGTTAGTCCTCCTTTCGTGGGCCCAAGCCCAATTTTGTTCCACATGAATCGGCCCAAAAACATTTTGCCCTCCTAGCCGCAGAGAGAGAGAGAGAGAGAAGAACAAATGGACCCCGCACGAGCTGCCTCACCACTCTCACTGACGGGTGGGCCCCGCAGAGATCCTCCACCTTCCTCCTCCCCCATCTTGGAGTCCAAGAAGAACACCTCCCCACAAAAGCAGAGCACGCACATCGCGAGGCGCCCAAACCCTACACACTCTTCGCATCCCCAAACCGCGAGAGAAATCCAAGGGGGGAGGAGGAGGAAGGGGAAGCTTCGAGGATGTTCCGGAACCAGTACGACACCGACGTGACGACGTGGAGCCCGGCGGGGCGGCTGTTCCAGGTGGAGTACGCCATGGAGGCCGTCAAGCAGGGCTCCGCGTGCGTCGGCCTCCGCTCCCGCACCCACGCCGTCCTCGCCGCCGCCAACAAGGCCGCCTCCGAGCTCTCCTCCCACCAGCGCAAGGTCTTCCGCGTCGCTGACCACGCCGGGGTCGCGCTCGCCGGCCTCACCGCCGACGGCCGCGTCCTCTCCCGGTTCCTCCGCTCCGAGTGCATCAACCACGCCTTCGTCTACGACGCGCCCCTCCCCGTCTCCAGGCTCGCGCTCCGCCTCGCGGACAAGGCGCAGGTCCTTCTCGGTTCCCATCTCCCCCCTTTTTCCTCTCCTCTATCCCCCACTTGATCTCTTAGGTTGCGCTTGGTCGCTGGATTGCTTGATCTGCTTGTATACTTAGGATTTCGAGTTTGGGGAATCAGATCTGAAGCGCTAGCTGGGGTTTCGTGCTTAGGGTGGTTTCCTCTGCTGGGATTTTGGTTGTTGATTAGGGTTACGATGGCTGGTACAGCTGGGAGCCTGCATCGATGATCAACAACTGATTTCTCATGTTTTGGCGAGTGTTGCCTATTTGTGATTATAATTTAGGATTGTCAGTGCTTAGGTGATTGGATTACATCTGTTGGTATGTAGAAGCTTGCAGCACTATAGAAATTCAGTCCAAGATCTCCTGATTAGGGGACAGTAAAAAATTGAATAAATGCCATCTTCTTATCATACTTGACATGATGTGATTTTCAGCTGCAGATGGTGTGTTAACGTATCCAGATTTAGCTATGCTTTTTATTTAACTAAAGGCATCAGCTAGAGTTTATGTATGTGTAAGCGTGCATTATTAGACTTTGCAAGTGAAATGTGTTAAATTAGCATCACTGGAGCTCTCCATTTGTTAAGATGGAGAATTGATGTGGGGTCGGTAGCTGCTGTAATATGCACAATCTGACAGGATATGAATATACGATCAAAGATCATATGGACTAATTTTCTTTGTTAGTTAGCATATGTGTTTCTTGGTTGTATGATGCTGACTATTTTATTCTGCATCAGCAAAGTTAAGTTCATATACGCGGCAAAAAGCTGTGATGTTAGGCAACTATGCTAGACAGCTTCAGAATACAGCACTTAAAAATCACAAAAGAATCTAGATAGTAGACAAAGTTAATGAATTGAGATTGTATTGACCTTGTTCCCTTTAGATATCATCAAGTAACATATTGAGTGAGTTTTTTGTTGTTTAGTGAGAACAAGCGAGGGCTAGCATTTTTTGTTGTGTTTTTAATCATCTATAGTCATTATATTTAACATTTCCTGTAATCCCAAAGACGGATCCATGTTGAGCTTAAGTTTGTATTATGTGTTGCTTCTAATTATCAAATTATTTGTCTCATGGCATAACTTGAGATTTTACTATGCAAATACATGTGTTGAAACATTTTCCTAATAAGGACTCCCACATTTTTCACACACAACTTGCAATTGGGTGCACCTGTGTTATCAGCATGTTTCCTTTTGCTTTTAAATTTCTTTGTGCCTTTTCCTTTAATGCTTGTATGGATGGACGAAAGCTACTAAGAATTTAGTTTATGACAAGTTTATGTTGCTTGTATTAGTTTTGTTGATAATAGATTGTTCATTGAGTTTACAGCAAGTTTATCACTAGTTTGCTGTTTAATATATTTTCATTTTTAGTTGCAATAGATTGTGTTGTCTCCTTCAGGAAAAAAAATGTGTGGTTGTATATATTAAAAGTATTCACTGTTTCAAACTTAAATTTGCTGCTTTAAGATACATTTGTTTTATGACGTACCATTGCCACCAGTTAGACTTATAAAGATCAATATGGGTTAGCATATGCAGTTTGTAAGCAAACCATCACAACATGATTAAACAGTCAAACCTTGAGAATGGGGTGGATTTTGTAACTCTGCTCCATGAATTGATGATCATCTGTATTATTCTAAATATGTTTGAACAATTAGAAGGGATTTTTTCAGGGAAAAGCATCTCTGCATAGTGAATACCTACTCAGATGTAGAGTACATCAACAAACTATAATCTATGACTCTCCATGTGCATCATTATTTCATGGCCTTTTAGTATTCTACCTTCTTTCATGCAAATATTTTAATTTTGTTGTGCAATAATCCGGTAAATCCTAGCTTTTTCATATATTAAAGATTGCAAAAGCCTATCAGTGAAGGGCCGTTTCTTTCCTGGCTACTGTAACTAACTTGGAATCTAACCACCAAACAGCATCTTCATTCTCATGTTCTTGTACTAACCTCTGTTTGCTGTTGTCTCCAGAATGACACTTAATCAGCTAATCTTAATTCATCAGCCTTTCATTGATGTAGAGTGTAGTGTTGGTGCTTACAGCATCAGTTTTCAAGCTGTGTGCCTGTGCCCAGTACACATCTGCACCTTAACGCCACTTCATGACTGTAGCAGCTATTGGTTCATTCTTCACTTAGATTGTCATCTACTTGAGCGCACACCTTTATTTTTGTAGTGTGCCCATTATGGGGAGCAGTAAGCTGCATCTATTTCCCCATGTATTAACGCCAAAATCTGGACGATCCGATGGCGCTAAAGCCGATCGGCTGGAAGATCCGATGAAGGGTTTAATGCAGTCATCGGCCGATGGAGATACTGAGACAAGGCCGATGGAGAACTGTAGAAAAGCCGATCAGATTAGTAGAAGATTAGATCGGCTTGAAGACAGGGGATTGTCCAATCGGACTCTGTCTGTAAATCCAGGGTATAAATATAGACCCCCTGGAAACATGTAATATATCTCTGGATCATATTTAAATTCGGCGCATCGTCACCCTAGTTCATCTAGGTTCTACCGGTGGGTTCTACTGGTGGGTTCTGGCTCTCGACGCGGGGCTGCATCGGTTAAGTCCGATCTCCGGCGAAGGGGTAAGTCCCGCCACCATCCCGTTATGTCTTGCTCTGTCTAAGGCTGCATCGGTTAGGTCCGACCTCTTAGGCCGATCGGATGTATCGCATCACGTCCGTGCTGGATCTATCGACCCGTTAAGCTCCCTCTGCCGTCGTCAGTCTCGTGCTGCATCGGTTAGGTCCGACCTACGGGGCTGCCGATGGTAGATCGAGCTTTAGGCCTATAGGCTTCTGCATGGCGTATCATCGGAGTGCTAGCCGATGAGTTATCCATGCTCTGTGCTTCACGCCCAGCGCATCGGCCCCTCGGTTGATACGCATTAGCCTTTAGAGGCGTCCCACGATGCGTAACGCCAAACGTATCGGACCTCCAGCTGATACGCACCCGCCTTCAGAGAGGTGTCCCCTCATCGGCTCAGCTAGCCGATGGGTTCGTTCCTATCCTTGCTACGGCATAGCCGATCCGGCGTCCTCCGTATCATCGCTGCTAGCCTCGGCCTCGTACTGTCTCGGTTAGGTCCGATCTTCGAGGTTCGGTGTTGATGGCGCTGCCACGGCGGGTGGCGGGTCTTTTGCTGTCATATCCGGAGCGGCATCGGCTTTGCAGTCCGTGCCTTCTTGCGCTAATCATCGCCTAGACCGCATCCGCTTTCATCGTTTTTTCCAGCCGATGAATCACTGTTCGGCTGTCCGGAGGGATCCCGTGCGCCTCGATATCCTCTGAGCACACCCTGGTTTCTCCATTGGCTTTACGGTCGACCGTTCGTCGACACCTGTCCACATCGGCTCCCTAGCCGATTAAACAGCATCTCGAACCTATCGACAGCCAGCCGATAGTGAGCGTCTGTATCGGACCCGCTCGTCTCACCTCCTTGTCAATTACAGGGTCAAATTGACTGGCACGCCCGCGAACCTCGAGACCTAAGGACCTGCATTGGAGACAAGCAGACCTCCCAGGCCTTCGCGTGACCGAGCCGCCGTCCTGCCCCGGTCGCGGGATTTTTTGGTGGCGAGCACCATGGTCATCCAGTTTGCATACTTTTGTTTTCATGATTCTACTCTGTAACCGTTTTAATTGAACTTGTTCACCTTGTGCTGATGTGGTTGTTAGATCTAAATAATTGATTTCAGCCAAGCATGCTGGCTGTATTATAATTGAGATACGCTTGTGTGGAAGAACACTCTTATCCAAAGATGTATATGTTTTCGTAGTTACCATTTGCTCCACCACGTTCCTGTGGATAATGTCTGTTTCTTTGATGGTGTTGCAGGTTTGCACACAGCGATCATGGAAGAGACCATATGGTGTTGGCCTTCTTGTTGCTGGATTAGATGAGTCTGGAGCCCATCTATACTATAACTGCCCCAGCGGCAACTATTTTGAGTACCAGGCATTTGCTATTGGCTCTCGTTCTCAAGCCGCCAAGACTTTCCTTGAGCGCAGATTCAAGGGCTACAACGACTACACCCCAGAGCAACTCATCAAAGATGCCCTCTCCGCCATAAAGGAGACGCTGCAAGGTGAGAAGCTAACCAGCTCCAACTGCACCGTTGCTATTGTTGGCAAAAAGGACGATGGCACCATTGAGCCATTTGAGATGATTGACGCAAAGAGGATCCAAGAAATAATCGATTCCATGGAGGCCGCTGAGGAGGCACCAGCGGCAGAGGCTGAGTCGAGCTCGATGCAGGAGGAGGATAAGGACACGGATGCCGCTCCGATGGACATCTAGGCCCAAGATACATCTTTTCTCCTTCCTTACTCTCTGTCTGAGTTTCCAACTGTTTTAGAAAAGCTGTGACTCGTGTACCCTTGCTTCAGTACTACAACTTTGCGACGGTCTCTTTGATCAACGTCGATTGTGTTTGAACCGATTATTTACATGTGACGCGAACATAATATCTTTTGGTTTCGGGGGCCAATTTAACGCGTCTCTCATCCGTTTTGATGCCATTCTGATGCTTGGAATGTTTAATGTTCACATGGTTAGGCGCTCTGTGCTAGCAATTGCTGCTAGCAGCACGTCCGTTTGATGTATCAACACCACTCACGGGACTGCTGTTGTAAATTCTCTCCGTTTTAAATGTGGCACGGTAGGAGTATATGACTATGCCCTTTGCTTTCTTAAATTGGACAATTGCGCTTTTGACCTGTTTTGAATTCTATCAACTTGGCCATATTTTCTAAGTTTGTATATTTAACCCTACTTTTTCAAAAATAAAGTTCAATCCTGTCCTTATTATATTAACTAAGAAAAAAATATAGTTTATGCCCTTGTTAGTTTGATCAAGGTATGGATACATGAATCTTTGTGAGGGTATTTTTTGTGACATACGAAACTGAATTTGGAGCTTTTATGCACTGTATTTTTCTCTTTATTAACGAAAAATTAAAAGAAAAAACAAAAAAAACCAAAAGGGAATTTTAGCCTCCTGTTGGTCTCGGCTCCACCGCTCACCGTTGTTAGCGTATTGTTGGTCTTGACCCTACTGCTCGCTGTTTGTTGCTGTGATAGTGGCCTAATTCGGCAACTGGGTCACTAGATCCTCTTTCTCCTAGCCTTGTGGCGATGAGCCTGTACGTCCCCTCTGCGCTTATCAACGGTGAGCCCCATACCAATAAATCCTCGCGCATCCCTCTGTGCTCGACGATGGTGAGCCCACACGCATTCCTCCAAATCTTGTTCCCCTTTCGTGCCTAATGACGGTGAGCCCCTTGTCTGGCAATGGTGAGCCCCCGCACCATCCTTCGCATGTGGCAAGAATGAGACCCCATGAATCCCTTCGAGCTCCGCGTCAGTAAGCCTCTGTGCCTCCCTCTACACCTAGCCATAGCGAGCCACTGCGCCTTCCTTTGCCTAGTGAGCTCTTTATTGTAGCCCTTCCTCCGCACCGGGGTGCTAGTCATTGCTCTCTTTGTGTTGACTAGAGTCCGTTGTTGCCATCGAAAACGAAAATCCTAACTTAGATTAGGTTGGGTTGGGTCTCTCTACCTATAGATTTAGCTGATTCAGCCAGTGTTACGTGTAAACAGAGATATTTCACTCAGTTTGTCCTTGTATTTTTTTCCTCAAAGAAACTTATAACGGTGTAGTAAAAACAACATCACCGTCACCTTCAATTTTAAAAAATAGATCAAATAAGCAAACTTGAAAAAATATGGTCAGTTTGTTAGTTGTGCTGGGTTAAATCAGCAGTTATTTCATAACTTTAACTTTTAACACAGTTCAAATCAGAAAGTTAACAGACATCCTTGTGTGCTAGGAGGTCTCGTTGGAGATTGATTTTCTAGTGCTTTTAAAATTAATTTTATTTAATATTTTAAAAGTAACTTATATGTAAAAATTTTGATACGAACGGTATAAAAAACATGCTAATGAAAATTAAGTTAAAATAATCGGAAAAGAAGATAAAATAATCAGAAAAAAACATGACATGGCCTAAATTCATTTCGCTAGCAATTTAAGTCTGCTAGAGTACTGTATGTCTACTCGAGTCCTGTAAAGTGTTCGTTTGGCTTGCTGGCTGCTGCTGCAGCACATGCTAGATTCTTCGTGCATATGGATGACATCACTACGCAATTTAGGTCGATTTTAAATGTGAATATAGACCCATTTTGATTCTGAATTTAGGTCTGAATCTGAAAAAAATACCGATACACAAAGCATGCCGAAATTTTTGGAGTGAAAATACGGATGCTGACAATCCGGGACCACCGCCACGGGCCGTGGCCCCGAGGCGTCCGTGGAGTTCTTCCCAAATCATAAGCACACGTCATAAAAGCGACAGCTCGCGCAGTTATCTTCTTCTCAAACACCACCAAGGTCCGCCACCTCGTCTCCGCTCTCCGAGCTCCCGCATCCATGGCGGCCTCCTCCGCCCGCCTCCTCGCCGTCGCCGCCGCCGCCGCGGCGCACCGCCGGGCTGCCACCTTCCGCCACCCCCCTACCGTCTCCTCCTCCCTTTCATTCCCTTCCGACCCGCACCACCACCGCCCGTCCTTCCGCGGCCGCGCTAGCATCTCCTTCTCCTCCACCTCCATCTCCCTCCCCTCCTCCTCTGGCTCCCCGCACGCCTCCGTCCCCTTCAACCTCTTCCCTCCCGACTCCGACCCCTTCATACAGTGGGACCCACCCCCGCCGGACGCCGCCTCGCCGCTCGGCGCTGCTGGCGCCGCCGGCCGCGGCGCCCGCGAGGGGCCCACGCTGGTCGTGCTCCTCGGGTGGCTCGGCGCGCGGCAGAAGCACCTGCGGAGGTACGCCGACCTCTACCGCGATCGCGGGGTCGGGTCGGTGCGGTTCGTGGTGCCGGTGCGCGAGCTCCTCGGGCTCGACCTCGGCCGCCGCGTCGAGCGCAGGGTCGCCGACCTCGCCGCAGAGATCGCCGCCTGGTGCGACGCCGACCACCAGCGGACGCTCCTGTTCCACACGTTCAGCAACACAGGGTGGCTCGCGTACGGAACCAAATCTTCATTTCTCGTTATTTACTCGCTTCTCCCAATAATGTGCTATTACTGCTCTCCAGGGACACTGGTTGATATTGAAGTGTTTCAAACCAAACAAGAAGTTGATAGGTTGGATTTATTACGTGCGCATGTGATTACACGGTCTCAATTAAATTGGGCAACGTGTTTGCATCTTTGTGGCAGGGCAGAATTGGCACAAGCAAACGCATGTTTATGCTGTGATACATTGGTTGTTGGATGGGTTTGGTTGATAAAAACGTGCTTGCTAGATGATCCGTACTGTTTTCCGAACAAACCTCAAGGTAGGAAAGGAACCCAAATCATCTGTCTAGAGTGTACCATGGATAATGGAGCTACTCCATGTCTCCATGATATTCCAGTGGTCAAGATAATGAGAAATGGAGTGTGATAAGAACTTAGTAAAGGTGATCTGTTGAAGAGTACAACAAATATCCATTTGTGAGTGCATAGATTGAGTAAACCGAGTGGACAACAGCATGATCTCTTCGGATTTGTTAGGCCACCTTGATAGTGATAGATTAGTACAGTGGTAAAATGTTTCTGTGGGCATTTCTTCCTAATAATGAGTATCAGTAGCAACTGTGTCCAGTCACTGACAGTCTGATATAGGCGAATCATATTCATGGTTGATATGGCTGCTGTTGTTAAGGACTACCTACTTGAAAAAAATATGGTGCGTTTTGTTTATCAATTAATATAACTCCATTGCTGATAGTTTCTAGTGGAAATTCCTTGCGGAGCCGTGAACAATAATTTTCCATTTCTGTCTTGCTTAGAAGTGAGAATCACCCTAATGGAGGTTTTATTTGATAATTTAATGTAATGTCTTTCACATGGCTGTATATGAGAACTTCGCTATCAAATTTCTTTCCAGGTACGGTGCTGTACTTGAGAATCTACAATCAAGAGCTGATATAATTGAGAGGATACGGGGATGTATTGTAGACTCTGCACCAATTCTGGAGATAAGACCAGAGGTCTTCATACTATCTTTTTTCTGCATTACATATACCTGAAATAAGCTTTTAACTGGTGGCAGTAACTGCTGCGTTTTTTTTAATCTCAAAGTGCCCTAACCTATTACTATAGGTAGAATGGTTTGTACTATTGCCTGGAAGTTTCCCAATGCAAAGTTGCAAACAAATCTGTTTACCAGAAAGCTCATATATAAACTAAAATCAGGTCTGGGCTGCTGGATTCTCTGCTGCCATGTTGAAGAAAAGCAGTTCCATGACAGGACCTTCAGCTGAATCTCCTGATGGATATACTTCAAATGGCACCTTGAACAACCTTAGCTCTGATGTGACGAGACCAACATGGGGTGAAAATATTCTTCTATCTACTCTACAGAAATTCTTCGAGATTATCCTTCATCTACCTGATGTAAACAAGTAAGTCCTTACCATTTTCAATCAGTTCTGGTTATGTGTTTTGAAGCATGGACAGCTCACACCGTTGTATTCAGAAGTTAACCTAGGTTTTATAGATTGGAATTAAACCATGTTGTACTTCAAGTACTACTTCATTCACAGTGCGATTTAAAATTCATTGTTTTAGGCACCTTTTCTATGAAGATTGTAGGGTGGCTGCCTTCAATGAGTAGGTGTCATATTTGGCAAATGCAAGAGTAGTGGGGGTATAAAAGAGAGAGACTAGAGGGTTGAGAACAGAAGCCGGAAGAGATTGATTTATCTCTTGCTTGCCCTAAAGATTAATTGAATGGTCATCGATCCCTTTTTATAGGGAAGGGCACCTGCCTAGTTGACTTGGCACCTACTGCTCCAACTTGGACTCTTTTCCTAACCAAGTTGTATAACCTACAAACTCTATCATGGACTCTTCTGATGTTGCTGACTAATCTTGTTGAATACATAAATTAACATAAACTCTTAATGAACATATAATCCTAGGACTTGCCCTATGCCATCTCCTGTCTCTAAAAGGCTTTACTAACGTCCTCTTTTTCATTGGAAGGTTGAAACATTCATAAAAGAATTTCATAGCATATTCAATTTAACAGAGGAGCAGCTGTATGCCTGTATGCATGGGTGCCTCTTCGCATTATATTTCTCCATGTGAACTGAACTTTAGGTTACTGAGCTCGATGCATAAAAGCACTGTTTTTTTTATTCATTGCATACATTGACGAGCCTGATCAAGTATTAGACCATGTCTATGGGCAGTTAGGCGCAGAATTTCACTTACAGTTAATTTGCAAAATAGATCAACTGGATTTTTCAGTGTGTCATGTTTACAATGCGGTAGTTATGTAATTTTAGCAAAGTAAATTATGATGGTTCATTATACAGCTCATAATTACTGTGAGGTGACTACAGTTTATTTACTCAGACTTGGGTATTTTCTCCTCCAGTTTTGTCCAAGCATGATTTATTTCTGTTCTTGTAGATTCAGCGTGATCAGTTATTTCCCAAATCATACCATAGAGTGATTAGAGATTCACCCGAAGGTTCTTTTTGCTACCTGACATTTTTTTTCTCCAATCATCATGATGTTCAGGAGGCTAGAAAAGGTTCACTCAGTTCTTTCAGAGAAGCAGCCTTCCTGCCCCCAGTTTTATCTGTACAGCTCAGCTGATAGAGTAATACCTGCTGAATGTGTCGAGCGCTTCATCGACATGCAGAAATCCCTAGGGCAGAGCGTATTCGCCCACAATTTTGTGTCATCGCCACATGTGGACCACTACAGGAGCTTCCCTCATGTCTACGCAGCAAAGATTGACGAGTTCCTGAAGGTTTGCTCCATAGCTAGAGGATTCTTTCGAGTCATAGGTACTGCTCCATTACCTTGAGAGGTATATGATTCATGGAATATATCTACCCAGTGGAGTTCCTGAATGATGTGTACTTGTTCATGAAAAATATGAAATCTTGAAGATTGCGCTGAAAGTTGAACTTATCTTAGATGCACATTGGAGCCAGGAATTTCTCCTGTTATTTGCTTCGATAGCATGTACAGTCCAATGTAAGGTCCCACAGGAGCAATGCCAAATGTTAACAACAGTGGTTTTGTCCACTAGAGTCTCTGATTGTGTTTGATCTACGGCTAACAAGTCGTGGGCAAAAAAAAAAAAAAACTAAGCATCTAAAAATAGTTTATGAGGTTATTTATGTTTTTATTGGTTTAAAAGCCAATACTAGAAAGAAAATGAACTATAATAAAATTAAGCTTTAACATTTAAATTTTGGCGGCGGCAAATAAAAGAACTTACAGATGATGAGAGGCAAAACCCTTGTGCCAGCAGCCGCAGAGTGCGCAGTACTGCACCAACCACACCTGGTTGCCAGTCAAAGCCACCACCACCAACACGACCAAATCAAGCGCAGCAGCAGCACGCAGGATTTTGGTATTTAGCCGCTCTCCCTTCCCGCACCACACACGACGCGCGCAACCTACCCCCACCCCCTTTCCATTCCTTCCACGCCACCCTGCGTGATGGTGGTCATGGGGGCATCGGCGAGTGGCGGCGACGGTGATCCCGCCTGCGAGCTCAACGCCGGTGGCGATGGCGGCGGAAGGCAATCGTCGTCCTACTCGGCCGTCGTCATCGGTGGCACCTTCGATCGGCTGCACCAGGGGCACCACCTCTTCCTCAAGGTTAACTAGCGAATCGATCAGCAACGGCTGTCTCCTCTCCTCTCCTCTGCTCCGCGCTCTCGAGATACTTCAATTTCACAATCCATTCGAATCCAATCCATCAACGGTGTTCCATTAATTGGATTGATTCGGAAGGCTTAATTACTCTAATTCTTTCGCCTCTTCGCTAACCTTCATCTCGCCGTATCACATTTCCTTCTGTGACTCGACTTGTCCCTCTTCTCCTACTCTTGCCTCATGTTCTTGATTTCTCCTTGACTTACGATGTGAAAGCAATATTGGTTGGAATTTTTACCATCTTTTTGACAGGCGGCGGCGGAGTTCGCGAGGGAGAGGATCGTGATCGGCATCTGCGACGGCCCTATGCTCGCCAAGAAACAGGCTAGTTCTTAATCTATCACATCCTCCTGCTCTCTAATCTTGAATTAATCCATCTACTAATCATGCAAGTATTACTCTAGTAATCATCATTTGGGAGCTGGGTTTTCTTTGTCATGAGATGGCTTCCACTCTAATCTAATGGAGTATAGTGATAACACTGGAGGAGGTTGGTGCTGTCTCTGCAGCTGATCTGATGCCACAGCGACATCTAAAGTTTCAGACGTGAGACGCCTCAACTCGTACCCCAACCTTAAACCATCTGAGACATGCATGCTAGTACTTAGCAGGTAGCACTAATGGTGGTTTACATGACACTTTTATTGACCATGCACCGACTTCCTCCTTGCTAAATTCTCCTCATCGAATATTTTATTGGGTACTACTTGATACCTGCCCAATACCCATTCTTTCGTTGATCAATCTGATGCAAAGAAGATGAAAGAATAAATTGTTAGCCATTCTTTTGCTGATCAATATGATACAAAGAAGATGAAAGAATAAATTGTTGGTGTTTATACAGTGCTATTCGAGCGACTCGGTGCCAACTACCGATAAGCGGATGTATTATGCCTGTTCCAGTGCACTGAGACGGCACCACTCACAGGAAGTGGTCGGTGTCAAATGCATAAGCACGCCATTATCAAATAAAGACCGGAATTAATAAGTAGGTGAGCAATTCTGTTGTCAAGCAGTAGTAGCTCACCGTCGTATGACTAACAACAAGGACATAGAAGCTACTACAAAAGGGGGAAAAACAAGTTCATTGAATGTGGACGGGTCCTCAAACTGCATATTCCCTGTTAAAAAAATGTTTGTGAACTTGCCTTCGTGTATGGTAAGCTAGTATTATATGCATGCATCTGATGGACATCTTTTATGCTTCTTTTGTATTGCATTATTGCAGTACGCTTACCTGATACAACCAATCGAAAAGCGAATGAAAAATGTCAAGGAGTATATCAAGGTAACGACACACCAAACCGACACAATGCTCATCATCCTCCCATGCTAGTAATATTCTCGAATTGTTTCTGAATATGATTGCTTAGTTTAACTGTCTAATTGCTGTTAATACCATTTTATCTGTCATAAGTGGTTACGGAAGTTTGTATCCGAGATTATGTAGAGTAGATTTGTCCTGAAGCTGTGATTTTACACTCAAATGCAATATTACCTACCAAAAGAACTTACAGGAATCGACTATCTATATCTTTAGTACTCTTATATTACAAATAACTGAGATCGCAAACTGCTGATATGTGGTGACAGTCACTCAGGACAACTGTTTGGACCATTTCTTCAGTTTGTGTTCTTAAGGATCTTGTCATCTTGTTACATACCTGGTACTTATAGTTTTAGGCAACGATCACCTCTTGTCCATTTGTTCTTACCATTTCCAGTCCATCAAGCCTGATCTTGAAGTTCATGTCGAGCCAATCGTGGACCCCTATGGCCCCGCCATTATTGACGAAGCTTTAGAAGCAATCATCGTCAGGTTAGGCTTCTCTGTCCCACAGTCACTTAGTACACCATTATTATCGTCTTAATAGGATCAATAAAAGTTTGCTTACAAGTGAAACATAGCATGTAATAGGCATTGTCTCAACAGTGGTACAATAAAGAGATTTGCAACTTGCTGCGAATAGTTGGTGCCATGTAAGCAATTCATCCAAAGTTCCAATCTTTAAGCTGATGCTATCTGTATGCAACTGTTGGAGCAGTAAGGAGACGTTGCCAGGTGGGCTTGCAGTCAATAGGAAGAGGGCAGAGAGAGGTCGGACGCAACTTGAGGTTCAGTCACAATTTCCATCTACGATTTTTCTTATTGGAACATAAATGGTTCGAAATTGCTTGCTACTAACTTGTATCTATTTTGTGTTTGCAATGCTGCAGATTGAAGTGGTGGAACTGGTGCCAGAGAAGTCTACAGGGAACAAGATAAGCTCTACAGCATTCAGGAAGATGGAAGCTGATAGGGAATTGCACAAGCAACAGCAGGAGACACAGCAAGCAGTTGAGCTGGAGTGCAGTACATAATCGAATCCGTCATCATATGGGAATTTCTACAGAATATACATAACATGCGCTATGAATTGTGACATGAAGTTTTATGTTGCCAATACTTTTTCTCAACTTTACAAGTTTACACACAGAAGTATAGCTAAAGAATGCTGCTGCCAGCCTTGTAAAAATTAAAAGAGAACCAAAACATTGCAGCAAATACATTCAGTTGTAAGTTGTTTGCAAGTTACGTTGACAAACCCTTGCATATGATGTAACTTGTAACCACTCCTTAAAATCGATCCATTTCTGATCAATGCACCCCTCGATAACAAGAAGACGGTCCTTGATGTTTAAACTTGCCATTCTGAAATATGTTAGCTGAGAGTAATACTTGCATATAAAGTGTACACTCCAAATCAAACACAAATAAATAACTTTGAAGGTGTACAACAAGCCTCTGAATTTGAACCCAAAACTGTCTCCTATAAATGCTCAATAGACAGACATGCTCAAAGGCGAAATTAAAGATGGCATGAGGAGAGCTCAGATAGTTGCTATACTCTGCTCAACGAAGAGCTTCTCTGGGAGAAGCACTTCTCATACAAGAGGTGTCAGAAGAAAGCAATGCTCATCACAGCTGCTCCTATTCTGCCAAAGTATATAACAAACTAACAAGTAGAATATGGTCACTGATATGTTCTCCACAATCCACACTCCACTACAGTTATGTCAGACAAACGCTGAAATTTAGAACACGTTAATATGTTATAATATCGCGTTACAAGTAAGGACATGTGATGTGATTTCAGAAAATAATACAAGAAATCATATAACACTATTAACACTAGCAGAAAAGAATGGCACACAACCATAATAGAAGCAAGTGAGAGTGACTGAGAGGAGCTCAGAGGGTTGATAAATCTGCTCAAGGAAGGGAGTCCCTTCTCATACAAGAGGTGTCAGAAGTAAGAAAATACTCGTCACAGCAAGTAGTCTTAACAAAATCTCTTCTTTTTTTTCATGATCTAGCACTCCTCTCTTCCAAGAAAGAGGTGCGCTTCTCATGCAAGAGGTGTCAGAAGGAAGCAATGCTCTTCATGGCTGCCCAATCTAGTACTAGCGGTTGCTACTTGCTACCAATGCAAAAGTGTGCGTGTGCTCATATATATTTGCTACAATCTGCTCAGTGAAGGGCTCCTCATCCTAAGGAAGGTGAAGGAGCACTTCTCATACAAGAGGTGTCAGAAATAAGCGAGCAATCATCACAGCACTGCACAATCCACGAAAACAACAACAACAACATTCGATGGGGGCAAACAACAACAACAACAACAACATTCGATGGGGCTAAAAAAATCGAGATCATCGTGCTTGCTGATTCGATGCAAACATCAATCAAACGACAACGAGCACCTGTCCCTAGCAGCACTCGATGAGAATAAAAAGCAGAAAACAACCAAGAACAAGATGGCAAGCAAGGCCGCCGCCGCTCACGGAAGGAGAGTAAGCCAGTCCCGCGCCACGGGCGGCCGTGGGGGAGGAGGCGGCGGCGCGATTGAACCCTAACGAGGCGAGGCGAGCACGGAGAACTGAAATGTTTATAGATGGGAGGGAGGTCCAAGGTGTAGATGGGCCGTGTGGGCCTTTTCTGTTTAATCAATGATGGGCCCTGTAAATTTAATAGGCTGGCCTGCTTGATCTCTATCGAAGCAGAAATGGCTGACCTTTTTTAGGTTGACCGACTGGCCGTTGACTCTGTTTTCTCAGGAGTATTTTTGCAGCAGCATAAGGGAATCTGGATCAAGTCTAACCCTAAGAAAGTTAAAACTCGAAACCCATCTCCAACTCCAACTTGGTAAAAAAGCACACTTTCTAGAAGATAATGTATAGCTCGATCAATTCAAATTTCAAATTAGGGAATAGACTGTTTCAATGTGGAGGCCACTGCTTCAGATTTCCAAATCCCCGCCGCAACAGAGATGCAGCAGCAGCATGAGAGGAGACCGGAAATTGAATTTGTTACAGTCTTCGAGAATAGCCACACCACACGCCGTCCTCTCCATTCCATGTGTCAGCTAAAGTTCATTTGGTTTGAACAAATTTGGATTTATTTTCTCATGGAAATTAAAACTTTTTAAAAACATAATCGTAATTTTCTTGATTTCTAAAGAATTAAACTACATGACATACCTAGTTGAGGGCCCATAAGAGAATACAATGGAGTGACGATTTAAGGCTGATCATTTAATTTATGACTAATAAACCATAAAAAAATAAACGAAATGACTAAAAATAATTTATAGTAAGATTATATACGCATGTTATTAATAATTTAAAACCAAATTTAAGCGAATCAACTTTAAAATTTAAAATTTAGTTATGATAACCAACGGATAACGATGAGAGGCTTACACTTTTTAGCAGATAAACGCGTGCCCAAACTAATATAGCAAGCAAAAAAAGTGTTCAGACATAGGGACGCGCTTGCACATGCTTGCTATTTACGCATGTGTGAATAGGCCGCTGATGCTGTGTTCAATGGAAGTTTCCCATGGTCGGCCGTTCCTTTTCCTCGTGCGCGGCTGCGAAATTTCGTCCGCTCCAACTCTATCCACCGAGATTAAGGGTGAGTTAGTCACTTTTTCCGTTAGCGCATCTCTTCAATTACTTAAATGATACATTTTTTTATAAAAATTATCTATTATTTAAAAAAATTAAATAAATATATTTTTAAGTTTAAAATACTTTAACGGAGGACGGAAAAAAGTCCAACGCAGCCTAACAACGCAGCAACTGAGCAAAGTGACAAAAATAATCGCAGTACCAGTACATTGCATGTGAAGTAGATGTTGCATTGACAGATTCCAAGTCAAAATCATCTCTTAATTTCTTTCTTTTTTATACGTACGCAGTAAAGAATTACAAAGGAGTAATCTTGACCGAATTTTGCCGAAATTTTTGAGTACTTGTACAAAAAAAAAATCAGTTGGCTCGGTTATTGACCAAGTGATTAAACTAATGGATCCCATGGTTGGTTGATTAATAGGCGGTGTGGTGTTGCGACCGGCCGAGTGCGAAGAAGCCGCTGAACGCCGGCCGGTACGTCAGGTAGGAGGCTTGCTGCGGCCGCCTGTCGCCGGCGGCGCCGGCGCCGGCCTTGCTGTAGAAGAGCTTGTGCGCGGTGGCCATGTCCATCTCCGTCACGACGCCCTTCTTCGCCGCAGGCTTCTTCACGGCGCTCTGCTTCTTGTGCTGCGTAGGTGGAGGGGGAGTTGTCTTCAGTTTGGAAGAGGGCGGCGCGGCGGCGTGGTGGTGGTGCAGGAAGGCGAACTTGTCCTTGCCGTCGCTGCGGGAGCGGCCCCCGGCGCCGACGAGGTCGCTCAGGCGCCAGCGCCGCGGCGACGAGGAGGAGGACTCTCCGCCGGTGGAGGCGCTCTTGGGGAACCTGTCGCGGCCGGGCGAGCCCGGCGCCGAGCGCGGCGCCCAGGCGCAGTAGGTGTCGGCGGAGGGCAGCGCCGTGGAGACGTCCTCCCGTGCCTCCGACGCGTCGGGTGACAGGTCGAGTAGGCGGCGGTCGAAGATGGGGTACGCCGGCACGATGCGGCCGTGGGCGAAGATGTCGTCGGCCGGCGCCAGCTCGGCCGCGGACACCGGCGGCGCGAACGCGAAGTCGAAGTCGAACCCGGCGCCCACCGCGTCATCGTCCTCGGCGCCGACGTCCGTCCCGGGGGTGACCCTGGCGTCTTCGTCGTCGTCACCGACGGCGCCGCGGCCGAAGCTGAGGAGCGTGTGGAGGCGCGGCGACTGCAACATTGCGGCGGCTCTGGGTGGCATCACGTCGTCTTCGCCGGAGGAGAGGAAATCTCGGGGTGGAGTGGAGTCGAGTGGATCCGACTCGACTCGACGCGCTCGCCGTTGGGGTGTGTGTGACAGGGTGGAGTTTGGGCTTTTATAACGGGTAGGAATGGTGGATTCACGCGTGACGCGACGCGGCGCGGGAGTGGGGAGCAAGAAACTAGAGAAAAGCGCGGTCTCTCCTGGATTCCTTTTTTCTTCTCTCCTGGATTAACCACGCGTGCGTTCGTGCGCCTCAAGCCGTCAAGGCACAAAATCCAGCACGAAGCATGTTCTCACTGCTGCCCCGTTCATTTCTAGGTCGAGTTTGCATCACCATTTCGGTTCGGCTATTACCACCATTTTTTTAAACGGCTAGACAATATGATTACTATAAAAACTATTTATATACATCTTTTATAGATAAATAAATACATCTATTTTTTATATTTATAATATTTATTGCTTAATTAATTAGGTGTTAATAGCTCTTGCCTGAAAAAGCATTCAGCTGTATCGAAGTCAGCCTTAGTCATTAGGATTCAAATTGATACATAGAGAAAAAAGATTAAAGTGTTGTTTACAAATACAGTATAAAACACATACGTCCATGTACACGTCTACATTAACCCCTATGGACACGTACAAACACACTGTATCTCTACGAGCAAAATCAACATATTTGATATTCACAGAGTTACTATAAATATCTCACTATTAACAATTACTTTATGATAAAGAATATTAATTTATAAATCAATATCGATAGGAGGAGGATAGAAATAGACAAATGTAATGAACTTATTTTTATTTTTTATGAGGAATGAGTATATGCGATGATATGGTTTTGAAAATTCAAAACGATCGATCCGACCCGATGATGTGGTGGTTTTGAAAATTCGTTAGTATAAAACTCTAGAGAGATGCGATGATGAAGAGGAGCAAAATACAAAACAGAGAGGACGAAGGCGATGATGGCGAATTGACAGAGGAAGCGGACACCGGACAGGAGGAAGGAAAAGTGATATTCGGATCTTCGTATGCGTGATGTATCTGCCAGGGTTCCTTGAACTAGACACCCAACTGTGACCATCAAATTACCAATAGGGTGAAGTTGCACTGCCCTGCCAATCCATCGAATCTACCCAATAAATTACGCGCTAGAGGCTGCTTGGATGTCCGCCACATTTTACTATTTTTTGACAGTAAAAATTATTATACTTATCTAAGTTAAGGTAATTAAATTTTAGTTTACCATATATTTTTATATTATTGATATGTAGGACTTTGTTAGAAAGGAATTTTGTTATAACTGTAGCTTAGCTAAATAGTTATTAAGTTGATTAAACTTACGTTACAAGCTATGGTAGCAACCAAACCACCCTGTAAGGCAACCAAACATGTTGGCACGTTGCCGTTCGGCTCGGCTAGGCAGGCCAATCAGCCATACGTGAACACCTCTCTTTTTTTTTAGCGGAAGTGAACACGTCTTTCTCAGGTTCTAGTCCGGATCCTCTGACTTTGGAGTAGCAAGTCAGAGATTTCACAATAGTATTTTACAGTCGCTACAGTGTGTAACATGACAAATTACTATTTGAATAGTCGAAAACACTGTACATCGGTGTTGTGATAGCTTAACCTTGACCATCCTTTGTAAGCTGGGTAACTAAAAATCTTCCAAAGTCATCACACTATACGCCTCTCGCTTCAGGGTGAAGTAAAGGATCCCAAATCCGTTCTCAGCGGCAAAAATGGTTTCTGAACGTACAGTTCCATCGATTCCAGGCTTCCAGCCTAGTTGTATCATACAAATCCACACTACAATAGCACTATTGTATTTGTACATGCCATGACTTACACACGACGGAACAAAACACTAAAGATTAAGCTGAGTTCTTTTCACCATTTTGGCTTATAGCTACTCCCTTGTATTATTTGAGCACGCCAACGACATGTGAAATGGACAGTATACAAGCATGAATAGCTGATGCACCACAATCATACTCTGTTATACTTCACCACTATCCAACTCCAAAGCTAAAACTCTTGTCACAACTCTCAGATGCTACTCCTATTTTAGATTACCAGGTAAGCCCCATTGTAAGGTAAGGGTTCACTGACATGGGAAACAGCTACATATTTCTCACCTGGCCTCACTACATCAGCACTGTTTTCCACAGGCCACAGCATTCAGGCAACTTGTTTCGTGGAACAAGAGCCAGCGGACCACTATTCTTCTTCGTCATAGCGGTAGCGGCTGGCATTGTCATCTTCATAATGGTTGGCGTTGTCCTCCTCAAGGTTGTTCACGCGCTCGCATTCGTCAATCCATTCACTGTATCTGCGATGACAACATTCAACGGATTTCAGCATATGTCCACCAACAATTCATCTGCACGAGCCTAACAGATGGTTCTCAAGAGCAGCTTACATGTCAATGGGTTCAGTCAGAGCTGCAGAAAGGAGGGAAAGAAAACGGTCAAGTTAGCATCATTTTGTTCAAATATCAAATGGTAAGCACTTACAGGGGCAACTACATCATGCATATTGTCTTCCTAATCAAACAAAATCTTGGGGAGTTTATTACAAACAGAAGGAAATTTCTGCAATTCTAGTAAGCAGCTAAGAGGGAATTACGTTATGCATAAAGCCTTCCTAGTCTTGTGGAGTTTTTAAATTAAGGTTATTTCTTTTATAAAAGGATTGGCAAGGGTGTTGGTGTTGCTTTTCATTAACTAGGAAGGGAAGCATGAACTCAAAGTATCAAGGTTTGGAGGGCCACTATAAATGTAGCATGCAGGCTCAGCTAACTGAAAAAAAGCACTAACGACATATAGGCAAATTTATAGTGAGGAAAATAGCAACACTAGCACGGTCCTGCCCCAATGCAGCAGTGCAGCACTAGTACAAAAGCATTAAAAAAGTTATTAACTATAAATGACTAAGATAATCAAAACGACCTTTTTTTAGACACACCTAAAAAAGGTGTCGGAACTTGGAAGCATATACGCTGAATGCTCACACCCGATTCCCCAACCTTTACATTTTGGTTTTGCAGAGACATAAGTTAATTAAATCCTATTCCAATTTTTTTATTAAGAAATGTAAGCATGACGGCAACAATAACCAATCAAATAACCTAAGAGCAAAAACAAACCACATTAATTATGCTAGATCAACTAAAAAGTATACAAAAGGAAAGGGGGCCACTCAAAATACTAAACCAAAGGATCAAATCGAATGGCCCCATACGGGTCCAGAGCATATTACCATTAACAGTTGTGCTAAAGTTTTCCAAACAAATTCTGCATGAGGCCTCGCCGATTAAATTCTTTAGATCACTGTGAAATACAGATGAAGGTGTCATTGCACTACCAAAACTTGCCAGACATCGAAATTCAAGAGAAGAAAAAATAGCCAGGTACGTAGACAGTCACACATCATACTTACATGCGACATTCCACACTACTGCCATGGTTGCAGAACGGACAGCAAAAGACAGTATCAAGCTTGTCCATTCTCTTCTTGGGAGGAGGCTTTGCTCTGGACTTCCTCTTACCCATGATTCAATGCTTATTCTTCCCGCCTTTTTATAACGTAGTTCTAGAAAAAGTAACAGTTGAGTTATATATTGATGCTGTCATAATGTTGCGTCACAAAGTGACCAAGACTTAACTCCCAGAAGATATGACACAGGCATACAGCATGACAGAAACATGCAGAACTAAACGATACTTAGTAGTAGTACACTACGGAGATGCAAATCAGCACATGCAATTAGAGATTTCTCAACATTGAGCACTAACTTGCAGAACAAACATCTATCCTGTAGATTTGGAATATGTTTAACTTTTTTTACGCAATATGTTTAACTCAAAAAGCGCTGTTGGTTCAAATGCACAACATACTACCCAGGGCAAGCCAAATGATAATATACAATACTCAAGCGACAATTTTGCATCGATACAAGTATCCCAAAATCACAATCTAAGTACAATACTCAAGCGACAATTTTGCATCGATACAAGTATCCCAAAATCACAATCTAAGTTACCTTTTAAAAAATCTCACAATCCAAGCATCTAACGACAGCTTATCTGCTTTGCTTTGGTTAATCAACTGCTTCTTATTTTTTTCTTACAGAATTCGCTAAAGTTCCAGCAAGCGGTTGCACTAAACCTAGCTCTGGCTGTGCCCAAAACCCACGGTCTCTGCTCCGAAATTCCCTGATCAACTTCAGCGATTTCATGCTCCGTGAGCAAAATCGCTAAAAAATTCGAGCAGCACAAGCACGCAACATAACAATACTAGCTCGCGACTCATCCGCATCTACAAGCATACCTACAAGCCTAAACCTCCCAAAAAATAAATTTCCCCAGGGCAATCGATCGATCAAAGCGAAATACTCAGCGCAGCAGCATCCAAGCGCTCCACCCACAGCACCGAAGAGAACGAAACGAGAGAGATAGCGTGCAGGAGAGCAAAACCCTAGCTATGCGGGAGGAAGAGGAGGCCGGGGGCTTGGGTTACCTCGGCGAGCGGCGGAGCCGGAGGCAAAACGGAGGACGAAACCGGAGTCCAGAATGATCGCGACCGCCCGCACCGCCCGATTTATAGATGCTCTTGCAGCTAGCAGCAGGGAGGCCCATTGTTTCGTGGGTATGGGGCCCATCAGGGCCTCGTTCGCATTGGGCCTCATCTGTGGCCCGTACACAGGCATGGGCTGGTGTTTCGCCCCATCGTAACGGAGATGGAAAGCCCATGCTGACTCGGTTGTGTTGGGCCGAGACGGAGATAAATGGGCCCCCTACGTCGTTCATTTGCTACTGCACGAAACGACACTTGTGAGAAAGCGAACCAGTGAGAACCCGTGCTTTCAATATCGGATTTTTCCGGCTTTTTTGGGTATTGGCTTCCGTTATTTTCGGTTAGGTAAAAATTATACATAGCGTGTGTGTTCAATGAGATTATACGCTTTTTTTTCACTGAGGTCTAAGTGCCTCCAATCTTATCCTTAACATGTGTCACAAACGCGTATGCATGCGTGTGAGGTGACTGACTACGGTGTGAGTTTATGTGCGTTCTGATTTATACCATTAATAAATGAGAAAGTGGACAAAGTAGTGGTCATATATGGAAATACTGATAAGTACAGTGGTAGCCTACTCCTTATGTTGTACTATAGTTTTAGTTTAAGAATTTATTAAAAAAGAGTAGTTAAAGTGATCTACTAATCTCTTTAATACTGGTATTTTTTTCCTTCCCTCTTTTAAGGCAGTGAACCAATAATACACCCTCCTTCTCATTTTTCCCCTCGTTTTCTCTCCGTATTAATAAATGGTATAACAATATTTTAAAGACAAGTTAAAACTACATTTCTTTTAGATGGAGGGAGTAGCATTTTCTGGTTTTCCTCGTGACAGTTTATGGTCAACGATAACGACAATGCTACTACTAAAATACTAACGACGTATTATGGGGTAGTATCTATCTTGATCTACTGTTGCAATCACAGAATATAATTTGGAACCAACCCAATCAAAGCAACCATGCTGAATCCTATCCCCTGAGTTTTTTATTTGCCGTTTAACTGTTTTTAAGATACATGTTTGATAATTCTTTCTTCATGGGATCATTACTTTTCTAATTAAAATATTCATAAGATTCATTAAAATATAATTACACAAGGTACTTTCCTTGACAAATTTACTAATGCGGAGTATTATTTTTTCCTATCAATTTCAAATACCCTTTAAAAAGTTTGAGTAAATCTTGTTTTAAACGCTGGTTATAAGTTTTGGTAGCACATCTTTAAGAGCTCCTTTGGAACGAAGGGTTCTTGTAGGAATTTTAGAGAAATTTAATAGTATGAAAAAATTTCCTGTGCGATCCTTTGGATCAAAGGAACAACTATTAAAAAAAAGGGAGTAGCTACATTTATACGGTCACATTTTCAAATCGTTTTTACACAGTAAATTACCTACTCTTACACCATAATTATAAATTTCAACACTTATAATGTAATTACATTGTAAGTTTCAATATTTACATTGTGAATTTTCTAATATACAATGTATAAGTTAATTAGGATTAAAAGTAAATTATTATCAACTTGAAAGAAGAGATAGGAGAGATAGAAACAACTTACATATAAGAGAGTAATAAAAAAAGTGATTGAAATCTGGCAAACCCTTCAAAATAATTTCTCTGGATTGGCTCAAAATATATGGATTTTGGAGGAATTTTAACATGTGTTTGAACTTCTTGGGAAAAATATCTTTGTGTTTATCTCTCTCCTGGCTACTTTGTTTTTCGTTCGCTCTATCCAATTATTTCTATAATTTTCTAGCATTTTTTCAGTCTGTAGTATTTGAGTTACTAGGGTCTAGGGGAACTCCAATTGTTCCCGTATTTTTGAGAATCATGTGTTTGAAAGGAGCCTAGATCTCAAAGTAATTTTAAAGGATTTTAAACCTTAGAATTTTTTTATTGTTTAAAACAAAGGATTTAATCATGTTGGTCACTTTGATCGCAGGAACAAGAATATAATGTCATGTCCATTAATTGAGTCCTACAGAAATTGAAAATACAAAATAAGTTGCAAAAATACCGTTCTCTTGACAAAAATGAAAAACACATAAATTCATAGGAAGAAAAAAACATAAGGGAAAACATCATGCTTATTTCACTCTAAAATTGGTGTTCAAGCGTTTGGCAAGTAGGAATTCTGAAAACATTCGTTACATTAAACCATACTTATCTATATTTATCTTCTACTCCCATTAACCTCTTATACTATTATTATCCTATCCTCTAATTATCGACTGCTTCATCTCTCTCCTAAGAAATTTGCATAAATGGCATAAAAAACTAACTTAGCTGTAATGCCATCATTTAAGTGGGTTTTGAGATAAAACACATGGGGTGTTTGCTACAATACTTTCTTGTATTTTGAAATCATTTTGCCCTTTACTCACTTCAAGTGACCAAAATGTCCCTGTTTTCCTCTCTAACAATGACGAAAGTCCTATGGCTCGATGCAATAGCAACGGGAGGGTTTCGTGTCTTGTCGCGTCCTAGATCCAGGAGGCATCAGTGATGCGGTCAATGGTGGCTGAGATGGGCAGCCATGGACGACAACAAAGACAGGCGGTGAAGAGGAGGCCTAGATGGAGAAGTGATGTTGTTGACGTTGAGGGGTTGGATTGGATGGTGAGGACTAATGTCGATGGAGGTAGGCTAGCGGTTGACACGCAACACGAAGAAGCTAGAGGTCGGGATCCCAACGGGGTTGATACAGTCCATGGCTTGGTAGAGATGGCTTGCAATAATGCATATTAGACATAGGCGATAGAGATGGCTTGCAATAATGCATATCAGACATAGGCGACAGAATACATGAGCGAGCCAGAGGTGGAGCCAAAGTAGATTAAGGAGAGGATGGTGCAGACTTCGCCATGGTGGATTGGAGCGGCAAAGGCTAGAGGTTGTGTCTAAGTGTGGATGACTAGGCTTCGGCTAGACGTAGATAAGTTCTCGAGGGTGGCGGCAACTAGGCGACGCGGCCAACAGGAGCGATGAGGACCCTATTGCAATCTCTAGATCCCATCAATGGTGAAGGAGATAGTGGGTTGAGGAAGAAGGGCGGTACAGGCTTGGCAGGCTTAGTCTCCAAATTGGCGTGACACTAGAGAGGGTTGATGCAGAGGGGATGACGGCTAGCTCTTGGTGGCGACAGCCAATGAGGGGAGCTTCTTAGCCAACTACAACACCAGAGACGAGGTGAAAGACGAGGAGGAGGGGATTGAAGTACGTACGGTTTTGCACTGCCTACAGTGGTCGCTGCTACTATCAATGGTGAGCTTGAGTCACTGGTGAGCGTGTTGGGGGCGCCAAAGAGGAGCGTGTCAAGTGTGTTGTTGAGCATGTTCCTATGGAGGTTAGGCCTCGCGAGGCTGTAGGTGACACAAGCGAGCGATGTTGATAGAGCAAGGCATGCGATGCAGTTGTGGTTGGAGAGGAAAACATAGGTATTTTGGTCACTTGAAGTGGGATAAAAGGGCAAAATGATTTTAGAATGCAATAAAGTATGAAAATAGCATTATAATGAACACCCTTTGTTTTAACGTGGTATTTTATTGAAGCATTTACTTTATAACAATCCAACAAAGCCAATTTTTTTGACGACATATATGTAAATTTCTCCTCTCTCATGATAAAAGCTCAGCAGGTGGCAGCAGGAACGAGATGTTATGTGGGCTTGGAAGCTTCGAGGAGTGCAAGGCGAGTTAGTACTCTCAGATGCTATTGGACTTAATTATGTGTTATAAAGGGCTTCTAAGAAAATTTTCTCATAGGATTAAAATCCTCGAGTTTTCTATATCGCTATCCTACTACGCATCAATTTCATAGGGATTTTTACCATAAACTCAAACATTATTTTATTTTTTCCTTTTATAAAAGTCCAATATTCTCTCTTTTAGTTATATTAAATTTCTATAATTATATTTCTATGAACCATTGAATTTCTATGGGATTTATCTATTCGACATTCTAATCCTATATTTTTTTAATGTTTCTGCATCTTTTAAATTCTGCGTTCTACCTAAAACTTAATTTATCCTAGAACAGAAACACATTCTCGAACTCAGTCAATCATGCTGCTGGTCAAGCTACGGTGGGTGGCCCTGGTGGGTGGAGATCCTCCGGTCAAATGTGGTCTGTGGAGGTGCACACCGGCGGGCGGCCCTACCATGATTCTGGGCACCGCTGATGAGCCGCCCGGAGAAAAGCGCCGGCCGGCGTCACCATGGTCCATGCTGCGAAGCGTCCAAATCTGATCATGGAATCTTCCGCTTTTCCGCACCATGACATCACGACAGCAGCAGGAGGACCACGAGATCCAACCGCAAATTGTGTGTGTGTGGGGGGGGGGGGGTGCGGAATTTGCGTGCATAGTACGAGCAGTAGCCTCGACTGCGATGGCGGCGGCGGCGGCGGCGATATGGCGCCTCGGGGTGCGAGGAATTTTCCTCGCCTTTCCCTTTTCTTTCCAAGGCAGCGAGACCTTTTTGGCTTCCTTTTTTTACCCACCCCTTCCCCCTCCTCTTGTCTCTTCTCCGAGCCGAGGCGAAGAAACGTGTCTCCTTTTCCCTCGCGTGGGCTGGTCGGTTCCCTCTTCCGCCGCAATTAAAACTCCTCTCGCCCAATCGCCTCCTCTGCCGCCGCCCAGCCTGACGTGCTCCGCTGTCTCGGAGACCCAAAGGCGGCGTTTCATCTCCGGCCGCCACCTGGCTCCTGCTGCTGATTGCCCGTCGTCTTCTTGTTCCCGTTTTGCAAGAAGCGGTTTTTGGTGTATGTGAGGCACGCTTCTTGCGCTGCTTCGCCTGCTCCGTCCCAGGAAGATCTCGTTCTTCCTCCGGCGATTCCGCGGAAGCTAGGTAGGTAACTCGCGGTCAATCTTTTTCCCTTTTTTTAATCTCCCCATTTGCGATTGTTTAATATACTTGCATGATCTCAAAAGAACGATCTTTGTGTGCATCTGGTGCTCGTCTCCATGTTGGTTTTTCTGATGTGATTTCTCCTCCTTTTTCGCCTGGTTTTGGTGATGCATGCGTGCTTGTTGACAAATCCCCATTTGTTTTCGCTCATCTTGATCTGTCTCTGTTGCTTTCGTCTCGTCTTGTGCAGAGCCGGGGGTTGGGATGGCGGCTCTGATGAACGGCTTTGGGAGCCTTCAATGTAAGGCCATGGTGCATGTCGACAAAGGACACATGCAAGCTTCGGGAATGGCCTTTTTCTCTCCCAACAACAGATGCGCTCAGCTTCATATCTCCAGGTGATCTTGCAGCTCTCAGACTGTTTCTGTATGTACTTGTTCCAAATGGTCATCAGCTTTGTTTCTTGGTAGGAAGCAGTATACTGTGATCTTGCTGCTTAAAGAATTTACCTTTTGAAAAGCTGATGTTATACTCCCCATCCTTGTTGGACTCTGAATTTTGCCTAAAGAAGTTCTTTTGGGGGAAATGGAGGTTAATGCTTCAAAATGGCAAGAACATGATTCATCTAGGAGATTGAGAAGTCGTGTGAAAATTCCTCAGTTTGTTTTTACGGCCAATTTTAACTACGACTCACCTATTGCAACTTGCAAGCTTTGATGGCAAATTCAGAAATGTTACTGTTGTATTGTTTAAAGCTGATGACACGGTACTGATTGTGCTTACTGATTCTGTAGTATTCCTCATTTCATCGGCACGAAGGCTGTTAGTGCTTCCCAACAGCGTATGAGGCACAAGGTCGGCTCCATCAGAGCCTCTGCCGTCTCATGCTTGCCAGATGATACCACGAGATGTTTCGATTTTGTGGTCATTGGCAGCGGTGTTGCTGGCCTAAGGTATGCTCTGGAAGTTTCTAAGTATGGCTCTGTCGCCATCATTACCAAAGCAGAGCCTCATGAGAGCAACACAAACTACGCACAAGGTGGTGTCAGTGCGGTTCTATGCCCCTCAGATTCTGTGGAGAGTCACATGCAAGACACAATTGTCGCGGGGGCTTATCTGTGTGATGAAGAGACTGTCAGGGTAACTTCAGCATCCATCATGAAGGCAATAGTTGATTTGTCGTGTAGGGCAATATGATCAATGCGTATTTCCATTGTATCCTTTCCTGTTATAAAATCACAATACTGGACTAGTGACTTCCCTTTTATATTTCAGGTAGTATGCACAGAAGGACCAGAGCGTGTGAAGGAACTCATTGCCATGGGTGCTTCATTTGACCATGACGGGGACGGAAGGCTGCACCTTGCAAGGGAAGGTGGACATTCTCACAACAGAATAGTTCATTCTGCTGATATGACTGGGAGAGAGATCGAAAGAGCACTGCTTCAAGCAGTTGATAATGATGATAACATATCTTTGTTTGGCCACCACTTTGCCATTGATTTACTCACCTATCAGGTTGGTTAATTGGCACGTTTCCTCTTGCTTCATTCTCAACTGTCCTTCGTAACAATAGTCCTTGTTTTTCTGTGGATAATACTTTTGTTGATCCTTCCATTAATCTGCTAACTGTTGTATCTATGAGCTTGCGTGTGTTTTTCTCTGTTACTTTGGAAAGTCGCCTACTGCTTTGGTTAACTCCTTCAGCTCTATGAGTTACGAAAACTGAGGGTCGACACTGTGTTTTTCCTAAAACTAGTACTGGATTGTATTCTGGCGGTTAACTGGTACGGACAGGTGCAAATACTTGGTCCTAAATCAGCACGTAAATTGCCTACTGGTAGTTAGGCTTGTATTGAGTAAAACTAGCCTTGGCACCCAAGGGTGTATAACAATTCCTACTTTTATATATTGAATTTACAAGAGAACTTCCCTAATGTTGATGTGTCTATGGTGTCAAATCCTGTTAAAGTAGAGTTGTATTAGTTTAACAAAACAACATAAATAATTTTATAGAGATTAAACCCAAGAGGATCTCGTTGGATGTAACCCTCTTAACAATACGTCATATTAGAAATCGAGTATGATGTTAAATATGTAAGAACCAGATCATTATCCTCGTGACGCACCATGTCATGATCTAATCATAGTATCAAGTGAGTAATGATTGAGCCGTTGCATTTTTAGTGGCGTGTCATATCGTCACTCGAGTGTGGTATAAAATAAGTAAGGGTCTTCACACCTGACTTGACGACTGTGAAGGATAAGTAATCTAGTCGAGCTAACTAGGATCAGTTTAGATAGCTAGAATGTAGGGTCGTTAAGAGAGTTAGTCGAGACAACAGTTAGGAGGCGTGTAAAAATATTATACGTTTAAGAGACTAAATAGAAGGGTCATAAGGTAAAGAGGTGGATAATACCGACTTTAAGTTTTGATACATAGGGATAACTTCAAATAAAAATAAAGTAGAAATTCTAATCGATAAGAGCTTCAAATATGATGTGGTGGAGTTGAGAAGACAAGGAGATAGTATCATCTTAGTTAAATTTGTCATTAGTGATATAGTCTTAAACGTAATTATTTATGAAAGTTGGAAGGAGAGACATTAAATATTTTTAAGAAAAGGCTTATCGAAGAGGGTTTTTTTTAAGGAAGAAGACGATACAAATAACATGTGAGAGAATATGATAACATGTATTCAAAAAATTGCTTCAAAATTATTTAGAGTGACCAAAGAGAGTGGATGCAAAACTAAAAACACTTAGTGGTAGAACGAAGACGTGCAAAGAGCTATTAAGAAGAAGAGAGAATGCTATAAGTGTTTGCACTATGACATGAGTGTAGCCAATATGGGAAAGCACAAGATGGTAAAAAAGATCGTAAAATGAGTTGTGAGTGAGGTAAAGGGGCAGGTTTTCGAGGATCTTTATTAACGTCTGAGTATGAAGGAAGGAAAGAAGGACATCTATAGAACGGCTATGGCTCGTGATAGAAAGATTAGTAACTTTAACTAAGTTAAATGCATTAAAAATGAGAGGGAGCAGCTCTTGGTAAAGAAGGATAAGTTTAGATATAGATGACAAGAAAAATTTGACAACTTATTTAATGGTGAAAACAAGTACACCATCATTCAGTTGGAGGACTCGTTGGAGGATACCAATTGGCACTTTGTGAGAGTAGGTAAGGTGATAAAACTTGATGGTATTCAAATCAAGGTGTGAAGATGTCTCGGGAATATAATTATGGTATGGCTAACCAAGTTGTTCAACAATATTTTTAAATTGAATACAATGCTTGGGAAGAGAAGGAAAAATATATTGGTATCAATATATAAGAATAAGGGAGTTATCTATAATTACCGAGGAATTAATTTAATGAGCCACACTCTAAAACTATGGAAGAGAGTTATCGAGCACCGTTTGAGAGAAACGACGTGGATATCTCTGAACCAATTTAGTTTCATACCTGGAAGGTCGACCATATAAGCAATTTTCTTAATAAAACAAGTTATGCAGCGATTTAGAAAGTAGAAGGATCTACATATGTTATCTATTGACTTAAAAAGACTTATGATAAAATATCAAGAAGTGTTATGTGATGAGCTTGGGCAAACATAAAGCCTCAATAAATTATGTTGTCCTTATTAAGGACATATACAATAATAATACTATGACTAATACTCGAATAAATGATGATAACATATATTACTTCTCAATTAAAATAAGACTATATCAAATATCAGTATATGTTTGGCTTGGTAATGGGATATTACTTAGTATATACTCTTTATAGATGATGTAACATTTGTTGATTAGGGCCAAGCAGAAGTAAATAGAAAATTAGAGTTATGATGATAGGCTCTTGAGTCTAAAACTGAATACTTAAGATATGATATTGGCATCATGGCACACGAGGAGGAAGATATAAGTTTAGGAAATCAAGTAGTGTTTAAGAAGAATAGTATTCAATATCTAGTATCGATGCTATAGATGGATGGTGATATTGATATAGATGTTACCTATAGAATCAAAGTGGGGTGGATGAAGTGGCACCAAGCATCTAGCATTCTCTGTGATAAGAGAGTACTGTGGAATCTAAAAGACAAGTTTTATAGAACAACAATTAAACCTGTTGTATAGGATAGAATATTAGCCTACAAAAAGATAACTGAGTGTTATAAAAATACGTATGTTATGATATGTTTATCGTCATAAAAAAATGGATAGAGTCTATAACGATGATATACGTGATCATTTAGTGGTAGCACCAATTGAAGAAAAGTTTTTCGGCTATGTCCAAAGAAGATCCCTAGAGGCATCAGTACATTGTAAAATTCTAATTCAATTTAATAATGTGAGAATAGAAGAAGCAATAAAAATAAATTTGAAAGATTGTGATATATATAAAGAAATATAATTAAATAGAAGTGCTTGTAAAACAACTATTGATGTGACTGAATCGTGATTTAAATCTCATGTTGGATTTCAACTCTAGCATATCCCAACTTTGGTTGGGACTAAAATATTTTTTTGATGTTGTTGTATTGAATTTGCAAGAGAAAAAAAATATACGTTGACGCTTTGATTTTTTTAGTCAAACTTGTTTAAGTTTGACTAAATTTGTAGAAAACTTTAGCACTATTTACAACACCAAATTAGTTTTATTAAATCTCATCATCATTATCATCAAGACTTTTAGTCCAAACAAATCAGTGTAAACTAGAAATGAAACTAATAGAAGATACATGTTATACAATGTTCTAGAAATGAAACTTCAGATACATGTTATAAATGAAACTAGAAATGTTCTAGGCATAAAAATAACTATTTTTCATATATTCTTATACAATATCAAAACATTAGTAATATTTCAACAATTTAAGTCTTTTTTTATTATCTTCTTAGATGTCAATTTTGACATTCTAATGCTTCTTCTCATATTATTATTGTGCCTTAGAATTTCACTATGCACGAGTGTCTCTGAAGTTGTATATTGGATATGTCTAAACTATCTCAACCAGTGTTAGATAAATTTTTCTTCAATTAGTGCTAATTTTTATCTATCACGTATATTATCATTTCGAACCCTGATCCATTCTTGTATACCTATAAATGCAATGTAATATTTATATCTTCGCAACACTTAACTATTGACTCGACTCAACAACCTTTTAGTCTCAAACAAGTTGGAGTAGGCTAGAATTAAAACCTAACAAAAATGTCCAAATCACGATTCAGTCATGTCAATAGTTGCTTTTCAAATATTCCTATTTAAGTACAAATCTTTAGCTATATTATACTCTTTCAAATTCCTTCTTATTGCCTCTCTCTATATTAGTTTTGGTCTTTCTCTATTTTTCTTCACCTTATTATCTTGACTTAGTATTTTACAATGTACTGACATCTCTTGGGTTCTTCTTTAGATATGGTCAAATCATCTCAACCGATATTGGATAAACTTTTCTTTAATTGGTACTACCCCTAGTCAATCACTCATCATTCTGAACTCAATCCATTCTTGTATGATCACAAATCTAACGTAGCATATGCATTTCTTTAACACTTTATTGTTGAACATGACGTCTTTTTAAACCAACATAGCATACTAGGTCTAATCGCCGTTTTATAAAACTTATCTTTTAACTTCTGAGGTACTCTTTTATCATAAAATATGATAGATACTTAGCGTCACTTGAACCGGCCCGCTTTGATTCTATAGCTAACGTCCGCATTAATATCCCTACTTTAGCCAGCATACATATTTCTGCAACACTTAATTGTTGATTATCATCTTTTTATAATCTAACATTATACATAATACAACATTGCAGGTCTAATCGTTATTATATAACACTTGTCTTTAAACTTTTGAGGTACATTCTTATCATAGAGAATGCTCTAGACTTTTTGTCATTTCTTCTACCCGCTTTGATCCTATAGTTAACGTCATCATCAATATCTCCATCTCTTTGTAGCATTTATTTTAAATAACAAAAGTTATTTTTCTTAGGCACTACTTAACCATCTAAACTAATATTTATCTTCTCATGTGTAGTAGTGATGAAGTCATATCTCATATATTCAGTTTTATTTCTGCTAAGCCTAAAACCTTTTAATTATAGAGTCTACCGTCACAACTCTAGCTTTCTATTTACTTCCGCTCGATTTTTATTGACTAGCAATATATCGTCAGCAAAAAACATACATCAAAAGATATCCTCTTATATGTCTCTTATGACTTCATCCATAACCATACCAAAAAGATAATGGCTTATTTTAATCAAAAAGTTATAAATATCCTCATCACTTGTTCAAATTATAGTTATAATATTGTATTGTTATATATATCCTCAATGATGGCAACGAATTTTGTTAGAAATTTATATTTGTTCAAAGCACACCACACAACATTTCTTGTTATTTTGGCATAATCTTTTTTAAATAAAAATCATGTGTATGTTATTCTTCTGTTTCCTATACCACTTTATAACTTGTTTTATTAAAATTTTTTTTATAGTTAACATTTTGAGTATGAAACCAAATTGATTTACTAAGATTCGTGTTTCTATTTATAGTATGATTTATCAATTTAATTCTTTGGTAATTAGTATAATTTTGAATATCTACTTTTTAGACTGATACCGATATACTTTTTTTAATACTTTTTAGATATCTTGTTTGACAAAAATATGATTGAATAACTTGGCTAGTCATAATATAGCTAAATCTTTGATATATTTTCACACCTTAATTAAGATACTATTAGAGCCTATTGACTTATTCCTCTTTATCCTTTTCAATATTTCTATAACCTTTCTCTGCGTAAAGCGTTTGTTAGTTTCATTAAATATAACATTAAACATATTTTAATAGTATATTTATTTTATATTAAAAATATTGTTATGTTTTTATATAAATATTATTAAACGGAAATAAGTTAACCTTTAAAAAATTAAAACATATTATAATATAAAATGGAGGAAGTATATAATTTGGCTTGAATTACTGACCCTAGCTTCTATTAGTTTGGAGCAAAAAGTTAGTCTAATGGAAACTGAACAAGAAGCGACAGGGAACTGGTGCTAACCGGTCTATCATTGTCGGCTTCCAAACTCTTGTCGGTAGCGGCCTCTTAATCGTGGCGTTTAACGTTTGACTAGCTACTGATAGAGTCAAATCTGGAATTTACTTTAATAAGCTTCACGTGTTACATTCATCTTTGCTAGATTATCCTTGTCTTCACTCCTATTTTTTAATTACAACGTCTCAATCACATTATAATTTCAACAAATTTTACTTAATCTATTCCTGAGAGTACGGCCAAATTGAAACGTTTACATTTCATAAATGACAATGCATGTGCTACATACCATAGCCAAATTTGCACATCCTATTAGTAGACTGAAATCACCTTGACCAATAGGAGGTGTTCTGTTGCAGAGTAATGGTGAAATATATTGCTATGGTGTGGATTCATTGGACACTGAAACTCAGAAGGTACATCAGCTGTAATTTTTTTTACATTTCCTCTTGCCAGATTTGTCATGCAAATTTTACATTTCGTCTTGTCATATTTGTAATTATTGAAACCATTTCTGAACCAGCTTTGTAAATATATCTCCTATGTGATATCCAGGCAATTCGTTTCATTTCGAAAGTAACATTGCTTGCATCCGGAGGAGTTGGTCATATATACCCCTCAACTACGAATCCATCGGTATATGATACATCACCCTCACAATCTTTAATATTTTTCATATAATGGATTATTTGAAGGCATTTAGTTCTATCCTTCAGTTCTACATCATGCTCATTTTTTGCAATATTTCTTAGACTCTTCGAATCCAAACATTGCAGGTAGCTACTGGGGATGGAATTGCAATGTCTCATCGTGCGCAGGCTGTAATATCTAATATGGAGTGAGTATTTCTTTCACCGTTGACCTTTGCTCTCAAAACAAAATTGAGGATCTCCTCATCCGTCAGCATTCAATTCATAGCAATAGCTGCCTTAGCAATCACTTTTCCTTCTAAAATTTCCTTCATAAGTTTTGAAACTTTCATCTCATTGTATCTGGGAAATATAATGACACGTCCCTACTTTGCAATGATAGGTTTGTGCAATTCCACCCAACTGCACTATCAGATGAGGGTCTCCCAATAAAGCCAGCTACAATAAGAGAGAATGCATTCCTCATAACAGAAGCAGTCAGAGGAGATGGAGGAATTCTTTATAATCAGTCCATGGAGAGGTTTATGCCTTTGTATGATGACCGTGCAGAGTTAGCACCGAGGGATGTGGTCGCAAGAAGCATAGATGACCAACTGAAGAAGAGGGGAGAGAAGTATGTCCTACTGGATATCAGTCACAGGCCAAGAGAAAAGGTTCTTGCTCATTTTCCAAACATTGCAGCTGAATGTCTGCGCCACGGTCTCGACATCACCCAACAGCCGATACCTGTTGTTCCTGCAGCTCATTACATGTGTGGTGGTGTCCGGGCTGGGTTGCAGGGGGAGACAAATGTGAAAGGCCTGTATGTTGCTGGTGAGGTTGCATGCACTGGATTGCATGGTGCTAATCGGCTAGCAAGCAACTCACTGCTTGAGGCATTGGTATTTGCTCGGAGAGCAGTGCAGCCTTCAATTGATCATATGGTTGATGCAGATGTCGATCCTTCTTTCGCGACGAAATGGGCTCGCCCTATGCTCTCTGTCTCCCTTAGGGACAGTATACTGTCTGACATCACTGAGAAGACAAAGCAGGCCAGGATGGAGCTTCAGTCAATAATGTGGGAGTATGTCGGAATAGTGCGGTCGACGAATCGTCTGAAGCATGCAGAATGGAAGATCAGCGATCTGGAGTCTGAATGGGTGGAGTTCTTGTTCAGGAGGGGGTGGAAGCCTACAATGGTGGGGGTTGAGACCTGTGAAATGAGGAACCTCTTCTGCTGTGCAAAGCTGGTTGTGAAGAGTGCTCTTGCAAGGCATGAGAGCCGCGGCTTGCACTTCACTGAAGACTTCCCTTACCTGGAGGAGAGCAAGAGGAAGCCTACAGTGATCTTTCCTACTCATATCCAAGAGCTGACATGGAGTTCAAAGCCATTGCAGAAGCAGCTGCAGTGCAAATAGATGGCACATCCATACAAATTACAAAGGAGTTTGGGATTAAAGATTCCATTAATTTATTAAAATTAAGCCGAACCAGCCTGCCATTCGACAATAAACACATTTATTACACCTGGAATTGTGAGAAATTCTTCTTGTCTACAAGCCTACAATTAGGCTTGAAGTAGCATGTACTTAACTGTTTGTTCTACCAATTCTCTTATGTTTCAGCTGTTGTAAGATGTAAACGAGGCTGTGTTCTGATCTACACAATTTGTATTTTTTTTTCTGAAAGAAGGGGCAGGAATCAATTTGCAGTATAGGATTAAAGATACTTATACATTGATTCGATTTGTTAGATAGATCACTGGCCTGGGTTGTATATATATATACCCGATCCCCTTGTATACGCTTGGAGGTCTTAGTCACTATATACATTCTATATGGTATCAGAGCAAGTCTAAACATCATCGGCGCGCTAACTTCTCTCTCCGGCGAGCCGACTCTTTCCTCCTTGTCGTCGACGTCTTCTTCCCGTCGCCCACCCTCTTTCCAGTACTCTTCTCGCTCTCTCGCCCCTGTTTCTTCTTCTCCCTGTCTCTCCCGCAGTCACCTTCTTTTCTCCGTCCCACCTCCGTGCGACTAGGCGATGGTCTCGATCCGCCTCCTTGTCTCGCCTCGCACCCGTCTTCGCTCTTCTTCTTGCTTCGTGCATCTCTCCTTCTCTGACGCCGGTGCACCTCCGCTCTCGTCGTCTCCATCGGCTGAACTCATCCGCCCTCCCATCGGCTGGACTTGTCTAGCCCTCCATCGGTTAGAACCCTTACTCGGTTCTCGCCTTTTCCGACACGCTCAACGGCTCTCGGACGCGAACCTTCTCCCCTCACGTCCGAGCCAGTCAAACGTGTCCACGTGTCCACGGACACGAATCCCTGCCTCCCGGACGCGAACATATTCTCTTCGTGTCTAGCCACTTCCCGCCTTTTTAGCGTCCGCCCCACTCCTTGGCCTCCACGAGTCCACGGACGTGAATATTCTCTTCATAGACGTGAATCTTCGCACGTCCGTGACCCAACTACTATCTGACTCACCCACTCTGTTACCACCTTTTTCTCACCTACTACGCTACCTACTCCCCATCGGCCAACCACTCCTCATCGGCTGGCCGGCCCACTTTCCATCGGCTTCTCACATCCTTGATCGGCCGATTCGTCCTCTCATCGGCTTATCCCTCCCATCGACTTCTTTCTCCCATCGGCTCTTTGCTCCCGTTCTCCCATCATGGTCACCGAGTCTGCTCTTAGCTTCGGCACTCTCTCAGTCGCCGAGTCTACTCCAGCCCTCGGTGCCTCAGACCACACCTCGAGCACCACCTCGCCGATCTTCTCCCCTCCTTATGCTGCTGTGAACGTGAAATCTCACGTTCCTATCTCCCTTGACCTTAACGCCAATTATTCTAAGTGGGTTTTCTTCTTCAAATCCCTCTGTGGAAAATTCGGCCTCCGGTCCCATATTGATGGCTCCGCTCCACCTCGCTCCGATGATCCTCAGTGGGACATCGCCGAGTGCTGCGTGCGCAGCTGGCTGCTCGGCTCGGTCGACGACTCTGTCCTCGACCTCGCCATGGACGATACCAACCCCACCGCCTAGGATCTCTGGGTGGCCATCGAGCGGATCTTCCTGGCTAACAAGCAGCCTCGCGCCATCTTCCTTCTTAACGAATTCCACTCCATGGTACAAGGCAACTCCTCTGTCTCCTCGTACTGTCAGCGCCTCAAAGTCAAGGCTACCACTCTTCGGGACGTCGGCCACCCTGTGGCCGACTCTCAACTCGTCCTTGCCCTTCTGCGAGGCCTCAATCCCCGCTTCTCTAACACAGCCGATGACATCGTCAACGCCACACCTCTTTCATCGCTCGTCCGGGCTCATGACATGCTAGTTTTTAAAGAACTCCGTCTGGTCAACGATGAGAAGACAGTGGCCCACACCGCTCTTCTTGTTGCAGCCGATAATGACTGCCGAGCTTCTTGCGCTGCCCCTCGGATTTATGGATGAGCGGGAAGGTCCAGCAATAGTGTGTGTAATCATCAAGTATAGCGAGATAATACTGATTACCGGAGACACTTTTAACTGGAGACGTCCATACATCACAATGTATAAGTTCAAATGAACGCGAGGTACATGAGAGAGAAATAGAAAAGGGCAGACGCACATGTTTGCCAAGTTGACATGAGTGGCAAACTATGGAGCTGCTGTGAGTACATCGGATGAAGGCGCTGTGGCGAAGGGTGGCGACAGCGTCGGGGCTAGGGTGGCCGAGGCGAAGGTGCCAAAGGTTGGTGGAGAGGGCGACGCTGGCGTGTGAAGTGGACGGCGTAGCGGGAATAGTTTAGAGATCTCCGCCACTATTGCAGCGAAGGATCTGTCGCCGGGTTGGGATATCCTTTACAGAGAAACCAGATGCGTCAAATTCAATGGAGCAGTTGTTGTCTCTTGTGAATTGGCGAACAGATATAAGATTGTGAATAAGTGGTGACAGAGTGGGTGGGTCAGAGAATAGTTGGGTCACGAACGTGCGAAGATTCACGTCTGTGAAGAGAAGATTCACGTTCGTGGACTCGTGGAGGCCAAGGAGTGGGGCGGATACGAAAAAGGCGGGGAGTGGCCAGACACGAAGAGAATATGTTCGCGTCCGGGAGGCAGGGATTCGTGTCCGTAGACACGTTTGACTGGCTCGGACGTGATGGGAGAAGGTTCGCGTCCGAGAGCCGTTGAGCGTGTCGAAAAAGGCGAGAACCGAGGGAGAGTTCCAGCCGATGGAGGGCTGGACAGGTCCAGCCGATGAGAGGGCGGACGAGTTCAGCCGATGGAGACGACAAGCGTGGAGGTACGCCGGCGTCAGAGAAGGAGAGATGCACGAAGCAAGAAGAAGAGCGAAGACGGGTGCAAGGCGAGACGAGGAGGCGGATCGAGACCGTCGCCTGGTCGCGTGGAGGTGGAACGGAGAAGAGAGGGTGACTGCGGAAGAGACGAGGAGAAGAGAAAAACAGGGGCGAGAGAGCGAGGAGAGTACCGAAAAGAGGGTTGACGACGGGAAGAAGACGTCGATGACAAGGAGGAAAGAGTCGACTCGCCGGATGGAGAAGCTAGTGCGCCGGGATGTCTAGTCTCACTCTGATACCATATAGAATGTGTACAGTGACTAAGACTCCAAAACGTATATAAGAAGATCGAATCTATATATATACAACCCAAGATATGTAAGTTTCTATGCCATTCAGTTTCTTTGATTCTAACAGTGGGGATTACATTTCCTGCAGAAGCACAAGAGATGATCCATGATGATGAGCCACTGAGTCCTTAAAGATCGATAGGATCATACAAACAAATCGAATTATATGGACGTCGCAGAAAAGGGCAGTTGTTTTTGTTTGTAATTACTCTACTTCTGCAAGAATTGAGCTATAGCCGAGATATGGACTATTCATGTTGTCATTTGTTATTTGTTTTTGTTGTTCACCAGCATGACATTATGAGTTTAAATGCTACGGATATCTTAATCGAAGCTATTAGTCCATCATTTCGCTTATATTTATCCATATTAATTATTAGCAATTAAAAAAATTATGAGTACAACTTTTATATACATACATGTTCTTATCAATTTAAAAACAAATATTTTTTAAAAAAACCACAAAATTAAACAATGCGACTGTATATTAGTACATGTGTTGTTTCCTCAAAATTTGTCCTTCACAGAGAATATCTCGCGGTCTCATATCTGTGATCTGGCGTGTATAAGAGTTTCCACAATTGTACGCATCCTTACTGATTTGATTCAACATCCTCATAATCTGTCATGTCTTCATACTGAGAGCAATTAAACTGTTTCAGAGTAACTAGAAGCTGAGAGCAATTCAACATCCATGCAATCTAACTTAAATTGTTGAAATATTTTTAAAATTTTGAACTTAAATAGTTGAGTATAAAACTGAATGACGTCTGTGGGTTTCATTTCTAAGCTAACTTAATTTAATTGGACTAAAATGCTTGATGATGATGAGACTAACTAAAAGCTGAAACTTTGTTCATCACAGAAATGTGCAACAGCCCAAGATTATGAAGATATATATTGGATATAACCTAGATGTCTAGAACTCCAATTGTTTTCTTTTCTTAAGACTGAGCTCCAATTGTTGACCCATGATTACATATACATGTGCAACACAACAATGGCTGCACCAAAAACTTAGTCTAGATAAGGTAACATGCTGGTTGCTGCTAAGAGCAGCTAAATATCTCGTCGGAAGAGATTGTAAGCAGAGATGAGGGCACTGATAGCAAAAATCAAGAATGCCAGGAAAGATATGGCGATGGAGCTGTTCGCCATCTTTGGGAAAGGGTCGCTCCCCCAGTTGTCAATCCAATCACCTACCCGTGCAGTTGCTGATGACAACGAAGATATCAGAAGGTATGCCAGCACCTGGAGAAATAGTAACAAAAAATGATTCAGCGTTGTTCTTTCCTTCCACAGATTGAACTACTAAAAAGCCATAACTAATATTATGTGGGCAATCTGTTTGAAACAAGCATATATGCAGGATCTGGAAAGAAGGCCTTGTAAACTGTGAAAGAAAATGGTTTAACGGTGATAGGAGGAATATATTTATCTCAGCTATTTATTAGTCTGCAAGAGGAAAAAAAGAAAACCAGAAGTCTCCTCATAGAATTTATGTGATGTTGGAGACTGCTAATCTGAGTTGCCTACCCAAACCATATGCATACACAGATGATTTCTCTTGTCAAGAGAAAGATACCCAAACCATATGCATACATGATGTGACTGTGTACTCACAAGTAAAAAAAAGGCACAAATATATAATCTCAAATATAGAGCAAATGGAGGTAAATTCAGATTGTGTAGGAAGCAGCACAGACCTAGTGGTTATGACAGTAACATCAAAATGAAGGCGCTACATAGAAAAATTCTGGCCATACAACGCTTAATATAAGAAGAGAACTGGAAGCGCCAAGTTGATAGAACCTCAACTATCCCTCAATACTAAAGATTCATCGTCAATGGCGAACTCTGATGTTTGGACTTCAGAGCATAATCTTTAATGACAGAAGAAGTGAAATTTCCCCACTTTTCTTTCTAGATTATAGAACTTACCAGTTCTGAAAACATTTTACTTGTCAGTTCTGAAAACATTTTAAGCACCTATGCTGTGAAAGGGAATATGCCAAGGCATATACTTATTTTTCATCATATAGGAGACAAGTAGTATGCATGCAGTATGCAACACCTAATCAGATGAGTCCACGCTCTACACTGATGTTGAATGATACAAACTCAACTGAACTATCTTCCTCCTGAATATTTTATAGATACTCTGCCAAACCTCCAACAAACAATAGTTAAAAATAATAAGGTTTGATTCAGCTCACAGGTTCGGCACTGGTAAACAGAATCTATAATTCCAGTGTAAGTTAGGGCAATCTGAATCTATACATTTGGATTCATATCAAGACAACGAGAACATAACCCATGCCAACTGTGATTGCAGCATCAAATGAAGCATAAAGTAGCAAAACAGTAATCACAAGAAAGAAATCTTCACAAGGTTATAAAGCTTGTACTTTGCTTCATGACGATGCCTTCACATCTCTTCATCCTTTTTTTCACATCACATCACGTGACTCACAGTTGCACAATCCTAAAGAAACCTATGAAAAGGAAGCAAAGGGCCCCGAATCAGACGCAAACCTGATCCATGAAGAAGTCGAAGTAATTGCCTTTGCGCCGCTGACTCAAATGTTTGTTCCTCCTCATGAGATCTGCGAGCACAAACAACTGGAGCACCGAGTACACGAACCCAATCACGTTCACCGCCTCAGAGTACCTAAACCACGCAATCACATTAAGCAAATAAGTACTACAAGAACCCTAAGAAGAAAATTTTGTAAAGTGTTTCTAAAAAGGGGAATTTTTTTCCCGTACCGCAACTGGCTGTAGTTGCTGAAGGAGTCCAGGGCAAAACCCTTGCGGTGGTCGGCGGCGAGCACCGCGAGCGCCACGAGGCAGAGCACTGCGGCCGCAACCCGTGCTACCAGCGCGGTGCGCTGCAGAACCGCCGCGCGTCGCTTGCGCGACAGGATGTCGGACACCACCCGGTGGTCCTGCTCAACCGCCCTAGTCGACACTCTCGGCGTAGGCGCAGGCGGAGGCACCAGCACCGGCGCCGCCGGCGCTGGCGGCGGCGGCGGCTGTGGCTGAAATTGCGGCTTCTGCCTCGACTGCGGCGGAGGGCGAGACAGTTTGGCGGTGCGGTTGCCGTTCCACGAGTACCAGGTGCGGCCATCCCCCCCGGCGACGTGGCCCGCGGCGCGCGGGGGCACGTACTTGGCAGCGGCCGCGTGCGTCTCGGAGGCGACGACGATGGCCGTGGAGTGCGGGGGAGAGGAGGACCGCGGCGGGGTGGGGCTCTTCTCCGTCGCCCACTCGTTTCCCGCGCTGTGCATCGGCGTCAGAGGCGGATCCCCCGCGGGACCAGCGCCAGCGCCGTCCGCCGGCTCCGGCTCCGGCGAGCGATGGGTAGACGGCGACGGGGAGGGCTGCACCTCGGGTGCCATTTGATTTTGGGGAGGAGTGAGTGGTGTGCTGTTGCTTTGCTTTTGCTCGGCCTACTAGTAGTTAGTTGCAAGGGAACTTTTGAGAGACTTAGGCATTAAGATTCGCCCAAATTCTGCTGAATTCATCTGAATTCCTGAAAATTTAGCAGTTTTATGTGAACTAGGGATCTCCTGCATATATTTTCGCGGGCTAGTTAAATTGGATTTTTTATATGACTCTTAACACCTTTTCCATATGCACAATTATATTTGTATACAACGGATATTAGAAGTAGTGTTAGATTTAATAAGAGAAATTCTATATATAACTCTTTCCTTCTATTTCTACATATTCAATTATACTTCTTTTATTAATTTCGTATGACCACAATATAATGGTGTAGATTTTATTTTTTTCTCTCCAAATAACATGATAATTTTCAAGTTTATGAAATAAACATGTTGCCTTCTTTTTTTAGTTATCATATTATTTCTAGTTCTACCTATAGAATTCATGTATTTTGGTCGTATTCATGTAGATCGGGTGTATGGAGGAATTTTACATGGTGTGTTTTGCAAAATATTTCTATAGTAACGTTGAGAATCTATCCTTTTAAAACCAAATGTTAAGTGTAAAAAAAAACATGAATATGATGTCATGTTGTCACAAAGCCTGATGACTATCCTTGTCCGAGGAATCAAATAATTGCTATCACCACAACGTCAATCTAATCGATTGGCCACTAAAAAGCATTAAGGCACTTGAGACATACTCCTTTTTCTTTCCAGGAAAGAAGAAAACAAAAACGCATTTCAGCATTTGCATGGAATAGGTTGCTTGGAAACTTCATTGTTCTCCCCGTTTGCAACTTTTGGCAGTAGTGCTCAACACGTTGGACGGACAGGACGAACGAAGTTTCTTCGATGGCACCATTCTAATCTTCTTCGGTTTCATGCCAGCAATCGGTGTCCTTCTCTGCATGTATCTGTGCCATCATGTTGGTGTAAACAACTCAACTAACAACCACACACTCGCGCAGTCACGCTTGCATTCCATCACTAAGATGTTAGTTGACATATTAATCAGCTCTACAAAAGGAAAATTAACCAGGCTAGCTAGAACAATATTCATTTGAAAAAAAGAAAAATTAACCGATATCATCTATATCTGATATTTGAGCAATCTCTAGTGCACTAGAGCTATACATGATCTCATCTCTCTCTCTCTCTCTCTCTCTCTCTTGATCCTTTCAGTTTCAATTCCTTCAAGAACTCTCTGAACCCATGAGCTTTGATTTTACGTCTAAACACTCTGAATCTGCGTATCATCTATGACCGCCAGGAGGAACGAGATGACATCGCAGCTCAGGGAAGCGGTGCAGGGTTTACCTTATCAGGGAGGAGGGGTCACTGTATAGCAAGCTTGGTAACCGTGCAATAACTGATGGTAAGGAAAAAACTGTTAGGAAGGATGGGTTGAGGGATAATATAGAGGAGATACTCATTTATTAATGATACATATGAGCTATGATAAGCCATAGAAAAATAAATAAAGCAATTAAAAAAATTTATAGGTACATATTATATATCTATAGAAAGTGATATATTTTTATTTAAAGTTTCTATACTATCAACGTTTAAAAGGTACCGAACTTTTATAGAATCTATTTACATAGAAAGTTTGCATATATAAAGTTTACAAAGTTTGTATATGAAAAGTGTATATATAGAAAAAATATTTTAACATAGAAAGTATCAAGGTAAAAAAATATCTACATTAAAAGTATGTACATAGAAAAAAAATTAGCTACAGGAGAGCTTTTACATTAAAAAAATCTACAAAGAAAGTTTGTATAAAAAAATGCACGTCAAACGCGAGAGAAACGCATGCACTGGGCCGGAAAGGCCAATCAGGCCAGAGTATAGCTTAGGAATCACATGTGGGCGGCTGTGTTAGCACTTGTAGGCTCTGAAAGGCTACGTTCATGGATACAAAATTCGCATGTGGGCCTGTAGGAATCCATTCGGGCGGGCTGGAGGCGCCAGCCGCATGAGACCCACCCAATTCTGGAATTTTTTTATATATTATATTAAAATTTTTAAAAAATATATATTTTTTAAACATTTACAAATCTATACCTCCTGTGTTTTTCTAAATAAAAAAACGTTTTTTGAGAGGATATTAAATTTGATGTGGTAAACGTCCGTTTGCTCCGTTAATAGTAGACTAGTGGGGATTAGAAAATTTACGCTCAATCATTTGTCGTCCAAACCGAGAGTGCTTTTTTTGACAGCAGAGGACCATGTACAAAATACCGTGCTATGGCACATGAGGGAGGAGGGGAGCCTACCATTTCTTGCAAGTGCCCCTTGCAACTCTCTGACATTTTTCAAAGAAAATTGTATTTGACGAAAAAAATTTGTTAGAGAAAATAAACAATATTTACAAATAATATTATGATACATAGTTAATACAACTTAGAAAGAAATATTCACGGCTCTCTAAATTACGATAAATTAAGTTACACATCTATTGTTACAATAATACGTATACTTTTACTACATGACTGAACCACTAGATACATAAAAACGCCTAGGCTAGGTTGGCCTTGAAGTAGTGCTTTCTCTCATAGGACGTCTTTCATTGGCTCTTGTTGTTCTTGATAGAGGAGCTTTCGTTTCATCAAAATCTCTATATTTTTAGACACTTTTTATAAGTATGCCTCTCGTCGTCGTATTTGCTACAATATTTAAATTTTTCACCTGGATTTATTCATGTCATTGCAAATCCATCTAGTTTTATGATGACCTACCTTGTCTCTCATTTTTGTTGAGTCTAGAATGTAAAAACCTAAGATTGTAGAGTTATGAAAAACTCTACAATACTATAGCCAAATATCTTGCCACTCTAGATATTCAAAATAGTTTCCTTTCTAAAATAAGACGATATAGTATTCTATATTTTGAGCTCGCAACAATAACATGCAAACATGGCTTGTGGTACATTCTTGGCTTTTGGCACGGGCACAAGTATGAGCAGATCCTGTTGTACTTTAGGATACATAACTGCACAATGTTCTTATGGTAGATTATATGGTTAGTCTTATCAATATACAAGACTTTGAATTTGTGATACTATATATCTTGAGGTATAACTTGATGCTATTATGACTTTTTACGTTTTTCTCAAGTATTTCATTATCACTATGTCAAAAAAGATATCATTGTCTGTTATAGAGAGACCAACTATTTTGTATTGATCTGTAAAATACTTGTATCTGTCATGTATGATAAACTCAATAATGACAATAAGTGATAGCCCTCTTATATCACACATTACCTAGCTATAAATTTTAACCAAATTAGTGGTTATTAGATCAAATCTAGAGCCATCATTGTCATACAATAAGAGACATCTCTTCTTCGGCTCATTTTTAATTTAGTGTAAAAATTTTCTAATCTAAGTATACTGACCTCTTTCTCACAGTATGATCATCACTTGAAGTGGTCCTAGAGTTTGCGAAGCCTTGTCATCTATAGGCGTTGGCCTTTTAAACTGCTTATCTGTTTGTTTCATTGTTAACTCATCCAACCTACTTCAAAGCTCATTCAATTTCTTTTGCTGACTCTAGGCATCGAGTCTCTTGGAAAAAGTATAAGATGTTTGTTCTTTAATTGCTTATAGAAATAGTACCCATATGACGCATGTATCATCTGCTATGAATATCTGGCCTCTCCTATGCATACCCCTTCTTCACGTTACCATCCTTAAATATTCAATAGCCCACATAATGATGGCGTGACGGTCATGTATAAGGCATACACCTAGCCTTATACGCACAACTACATCCTTTAACTGCTTTAAAAACCAATACCAGTTTTTAGTGTTCTCGTTCTTAACAAAAATGAAGGCTACGAGTAACATCTGATTGTTCCTATTAACTATAGTAGTTGTCAATATCTATCCTCTATACTTTCCATTTAGTAATGTAGAGTATGAGACGATAATATATAAATGTGTGAATCTATGTACTTAATGTGAAGAAAGCCTATTGAAGCACCCTCTGTTGAGGATGGTCAAGTGATGTGATTGATTTGAAGTTGTAGTAGCTCCTCAGATTCTTCTGTAACATGTAAGCTAGAAGACAAGTTAAATTATCGTATGAAACTTTAAATGTATCAAACCATATATTTATAATCTTCTGTCCCATCCTTCATGACTTCGTATAGAAAATTGTGTACTTAAATTTGTCTTCAATACACCTGATAATTGATCTTGGTTTATATTCCAGTTTGTGCACAATATCAAAGTACATTTCTATTGCAATAAATACAGCTATCATGTTTCTGTGGTATTTCTTAACACCTTATAAGTGATAATTATGCTGGGTGATTATTGACACCTTCCAGTAACCCGTCCATTTACCCTTGAATACATACACCCTTCATGGACACCTACAACTTGAGTTCACGTGCTTCACTCTCTCCAAAGTGATACCGCTCAATACTTAACTGCCTTTGTTAATTCCTCTTTGTATGCATACTTAACTCCATAAATGACCTTGTTCTTGTTGTACTCGTATGGCACGTGATTCCACTCAGAAATAACAAGTCTAGAGAAGTCTTCGTCAGACTATTGTGTGGGATTTACAATACCGCTGTCCTCATGGAATGATGCATCATTTTCTACATGCTCATTATTAGAATCTTTCTTATCAATTATCTCAACGATGATGCTGTTTTTTTCTCTCTTACCTATCAATCTTTTAGACTCATTATCTCCTTCTCCTCCCCTTTCGTGTTCTGATTTATTTTCCTCTACTATTTTATCATCATCTCTTGTCATACTTAGACCCACTTCGTCTTACACGGCCATTGGAATAATGGTGTATTTATCATATAGTGACACAAGATGCTAGCTGGACAACCTCGTTATAATGTATTCTTCACGTATCGTCTTTAAGTGGTAGTAGAATCCACTAGCATCAATTCTTAGAAAATACTTTCGGTTATTCGACTCACTTTGATATATACGGTTATTGCATTTAACTAGGGGTTAACTCATAAGTCTCACATTAAACAATTATACACTACTAAAAAACTTTTCTCAACTTGCCTTTCGATACCTTAAGTATTAAGACGAGCTCTAATAAATCTACATCATATAACTAGCTGTCCTAATAGAGAGCGTCAAGAGAGCCAACTATAAAATTATTATCAGATCCCTTGCCCTCCTACGAGTGGGCCTAACAATTTTATAGGTGACCCCTAAAAACGACATGCTCTCTTCTTTCTTGTACAACTTGTCATGGTACTTTTTAGTTGGCTCTCTGTTGCAAAAAAAATACTCTTAATTAGGACGGTGTGTATAAATTTCTCAACCCCCATCAACCTACCATTAACAACAGATATGTTTATTACATCGAATTTGATGTCATGGAAGAGTGTTGTTTTTTTCTTTCACACCAATTCCGACAGTGATGACGAAGGGCTCCGGATCGGTGTTGGCGTCCTCGTGCGACGCCAGCGACGGCCACAGCGAGGGCCTGTCGGAGTATGGCTGCGTCAGCAAGCTCCGTCGCCGGTGACTCCTCACCTTCCTCTACCTCCAGCGATACCACAACGCCTATACGCAGCATAAGACAAATCCATCCATCCATCCATCCATCGAGCATTCATTCGAGCGATCATATGCATATATTTACAGTTTATGTAATGTAGGGCTTCACTGGACTGGGAAATGGTGAGGAAAGCTGCTGCAGAAACAGTCCCCTTGTTGGTTCCTACAACTCCAGAGTTATAGCGCCACCTCATATTACCACAGATTCCACATGCTAGCTGCTACTCCGCAAATTAATGTTCGAAGATTGATGATTTTCCTAGTACTTCTTCAGTGGTAATAACTCCTAATTTGACAAAATAATTCGATCTTTTAGTAGTTTTCGCCAGAGGTGTCCTGTGAAGAAACGACGACGGAGACGGCCAGGTAAACACGCATGCTCTCGCCGGGGTCTTTCACTACATAAAGAAGAGTAGGTACGGCATGGTTGTCATGATGATTAACCACAAGCTTGCTTGCTTTTTATGATTTTCCAAAATATTCATACATACACATGTTACTTGCTTTTGCAGGTTATCTTCTCTAACTCCAAGTAAATTGAAAACGCACATAAGCTTATGGTGTTTGATGTTATATCACGAACTGAAATAACTAGAACCCATCTTTTTTCTGTTTCTTCTCTCTTTTTTTTTGAAAACTAAACAATTTTTGGGAGGTGGTTTTTCGTGAAATCCTCTCATTTTACACGTCACATAAAAAGTTATACATTTTTTTAAAAAATAATAAAAAATATTAATATATGATACATTACTTTATAAACATGCAAATCAAAATTAGAATTATACAAGTTGAAACAAATATTAAATTTGAAGTTATATGTTTATAGAGTAATATATTACATATTAATCTATCTTACTATTTTTCTAAATTTGTTTGATTTTTTGATTGATATGTAAAAATATGCTGTATTTTTTTATAAAAACAGTTATATTATTTTTACACGGTAAATTAGCTATATTTATATTATAATTATACTATAAATTGTTTTTAATATTTATACTGTAATTTTTAAAATACACAATGTATAAGAGAACTATAATTAAAAGTAATTTATTGTTTATTTGGAAGAGAAGATAGGAGAAATAGAAATATAATTACATATAAATGAGAGAAAAATTACGTAGGAAAGGTGTGATTGAAATTAAATAAAAAATATGGCGCCATATTATTCTTAGTAAACTCTAAAAAGAAAGCAAAAGCTTCTCCTATTTTCTATTCAGATGAAGCGGAGTCCAGCCAACAACCGAAGAAGAGAAAGTTTTTTTTTTTATTCGGATGGTTTGATTTTGCCTTGCACCGATTTGGTGTGCTGCCTGCAGTGTTGTTGGTTCCATTTGAAGCGTAATGGTTCAATTTATTTCATACATTGGAGATGGCCTTATGACACTTGTGACGGCACTTTGGGTATTTCAAAAAATAGGGCTAAGCTAATGTAGTTGAATAGATGGAACAGGCGGTAATGGTATTTCTTACATAAAATTAATTGTATGGTGGCAGTTTTTAAAGCTGTGGTTCATCAAGGACAAAATATGAAATAAAATGTTTGTTAATGGTAAAACATACAATTTCTTTTTGGAAATTGCTAGTTTCCATGTGTAATAGCAATCCCTTTGGGGGCAAGCATGAGAGGGGAGGGAAGAAGGAGAGATAGCTTACCAGTGATGATGAAGTGATGACGATGATTACCGTCTTCTTCGACAACAGCGAGCTACTTTTCTTCTTCGGCGATGACAACACCCTAACTTCAGTGGAGAAGATATAGATTAAGGTTTGTAATTAGGGTCAGGGTGGAAGAGAGGCTAGGAGAGGGGTAAAAGGAGATTTCTCTAGACTTAAAAGGATAGTTTTAGACAACAGCCAAATTGATGATGGGTAGAGGCGATGACGATATTGTGTTTGAAACTTCTGCTGATGGTCAGTTCAGGATGAACGTGCCCTCTTTGTGGTTTGCGATGGGTTGAAACTTGTAGGTTGTTAGCTATAGTACTTTGGCGATATCCTTCATAGTCAAGTGGTTGTGGCGATCTTTCAGGTCTATAATCTTTCATTGAAGCATGTCCAATTCTTCGAGGGCTTTCTCAGTCATTCTCGCAGTGCATCCCAACTTGGAGAGAAGAGTGCACCTGGCTCCTTCAGGTTGTCCAATCTAGCGAGTGTAGCATCAGTTGTTGCCTACTACATGGTATGGATGCATGCCAAATGGGATCATCTCGCACAAGGGACCACAAACATCGCAAAGCTGTAGGAAGGCTTCACGGAATACATATTGGAGAGCTGCTTTGGCGATGGCACTAGGATGGCAGGTCTTGAAGACGAGCATTCCTTGTTTGCCTCCTTTGAGATGGAGGAAGACCTTGTCTTCTAGTATTTTTTGATCCATGAATTTTCTATCCCCATGGTAGATTGCCCCTTCAAAAAAGCCTAGCTATTTGAGGAGGACCTCTAGCTACTGGGCATATGTTTCATGTTTCTCGTAGATGCATCCTTAGAATTTTATTGGAGAGTTCTCCATAGGATTAGGGTTTTAGAGATGCAAGGAGGGAGTAGGGAAGGATGGGCTTTTTAGAAAAATGATGTTTGGTATGTATGTGGATTTTGAGGTCACCTTTAGCTCTCTTTTATATGCACAACACTTTTGTGAAATATCTAAAAAAGAGTCAAAATCTCTGGTGTTCGTGCTCTCTTTCTAGTGAATCTTTTTCTATTCTCTTGGTCGGTCATGAACAATATCTGAGGTGAAAATCGAGAATCAATGGTTGTTACGCCTTTTTGTTAGGTCTCATTAATCATGTTACACCGTGATTGTAGAATACATTGGTCTAGGGGTACTCTAATCCTTTCTTTGATATCCACAAGTTTTTTAAGATCTAGAAATTTTATTCTATCTTATAACCATCTGTGATCAGACTTCTCTTTCTTATTCTTCCTTATCATAGACATCATCCTTCGGTAGCATGTTTGTAAGTTATCCTTGTACTTTGGCTGGTGTGGGCTTCTTAATACAGCCTTCGGAGGGATTCATGATCTCATAAGATCTTTTGACTGTGTGTGTCTGGTCTTATGGTGTCACCCCTCAAGAATGCATATTCTTGGTCTTAATGTTTTCATGGATTACCCTAGTAACACATGTTGATTTGTCATTTCTAGCTCTAATTGATAAAACTTTGGTTTATCTCAACCGTTGGCTTCGGACATGATGGGTAGGGGTAGGAGTTTCTCTTTTCCTTCGTTTTAAGAAAACCTATGGAGAAAAACTTTTCATAAATTGCACGAGCATAACATACTAACTTCACATTGTCAAGAAAATTGCACAACCATAATGCTCCTTCATCATCTCTCCTTCCCCAGAATGGCGCCCCTCCTTTCCTCCTCCCCTCTCTGGCGACAGAAGCTCAACGAGTGGATGATATGCATGTTGTCACCGTACGTCCTCATGCATGCACACGTGCACGCCAAGTCATTGATTGTCTCCGATGAAGTGGTTTGTCTTTGCTCGATCGTTCCACTCCTTGTAAGTCATTTTCAAGTTAAATGTGAAATTTCTTCAAGTTCATTTAAATTTATATAAAGATTTTTTTAAAGTACCCTTGATGAATATGCTAGCTTGAATAACTCTTATTAAGAAATAGTGGTGAAGAGTCTGATGAAAAGTGTGTGAACCAGTTAGTTTGTGTCTGATGGTAAGAATCTGAAGCTTGCACATTTACATGGCAACGATTAATTTATTTTTAATATTTTACTTGTGTTGCTTTGCTTTTGTTGTTCAAACTCTAAAAACATATAATTCTTTACTGGTCATTCCAATAGCTCTATTGAATATTAATTTGTTGATGACATTAGTTCCATAGCATAATGTGAGATGTGTAAAACGAAAGTTTTTGGTGTATTTTAGTATCACGGAAAGTTACTTCCTTTTTCATCAATATCACACCATCCAGATCCGTTAGGTTTGTATGCTTTTTTTTATTTTCTTTTTCAAAATCACAACATGAAATACATAAACATGTTTCCTTTCTCCTCCATCCCTTCATCCTCTTTCTTTCTCCTCTATGTTGGAGCACATAGCCTACAACCATGCTGCCTGTGAGAGTTGCTAACTGTCATCCCTTGAACTCACTCAACATTGTTGGTGCCTCTACCGTTGCGCTTCCCCAATGCCACATTCAAGTCATGATGATGTTGATGCCTCCTTTGAGATCACTCGCTACTTCAGACATCACTTCCTCCAACTAGCTCGCTATCATAAATATCTTTTCCTCGAGCTTATCTAAGGCCATTGCGCCCTTAAGCCCCCTTGTGATCATGGCCTCCCTCAATCTCACCTGACACCAGCACTACTACTGCTCTCGACCTCATTGTGGCCACCACACTCTCGAGCTTGCCGTCGGTGCTCGTCCATAGCTATTGGGTCCTTGAGCTTGTTTGCGTTCACCGTCTTCCTCAATCTCCCTCAACGCTATCATTGCTACTATACCCTCAAACTCATGACTCATTCATGGCCACCACGCTATCGATCTCACCTCACATTGTCGTTGCCTTTCCCTTGGAGCTTACCAGCTAGTGTGCTCCTGAGAAGGTGGAGAGGAGGAAGAAGGATGCAAAAAGGAGGTAAGCATAGAAAGATAACTTTGGTTTTGACTAGAGTTAAAATAAGAACTGAAATAACTAACGATCAACTAAAATAAGCTAAAATCTTTTGATGTTGTAGAATTAGCTTTGCCTCATACTTCATAGCTAGTTTCAATCTGTTTTGTCTATAATAGTGTTAGGGAGGATTGATCTATAACCACATATAATACCAAGCAAAGGTCATAAAATCCTAATGGCTTTACTCTAAAAATAATATAACAAATAGAATAAATAATTAGTTTTGATTTTTTTATTACATGAAAGATACATGTAAGCACACCACTATACACGCACACTACACGTACATACCGTGTAAGTGTGCCTCTTAAGTAAAAAAAAGACTGCACACTATAAGTACATGCCATGTAAATGCGCCCCTTAAGTCAAAAGGAAAAGAGCTAGTCCAAATCAACAAAACTAACTAAATCATATCTTTCTATATAAATTTCTATTATTATGGACACTAATAGACTATCGGTTTTTTATTAATTCTTTTATGGATTTATATGACAATTTTTTTTGTCCTTTTAAGCAAATTATTTATTTTCTTTTTCTACCATTGATATCTAAATATACAGATATATTATTCAAGCTTTGCTTTCCACCTCATTTTGCAACCACAAAACTTCCTCTCACGGTACGCATGCATGAAGAATTAGGAACGGCAGATTATGTTCATATAAAAAGAGGTAAATTTGATCAATTATGTGCTTAACAAGAAATTAATCGATAAGATTGATGTTTGCCTTGGCTTTCAATTTTCTCGTGCGTACGCGTGGCCGTCGAAATCCAGAACCACCTGTGTATATCCATGGCGAGCAGCAAGCTTGGTTGCTCTCTCGTTTGCTGCCTGCTTTTCCTGTCCGCCGTCGGCCAACTCGCGACGATGGCATCCATTGCGCCCTAAACAACACGGTGCTACTGCTCTTGGAGTGGCTGGAGTTGCTTCGCTGAGCTGATGGGTATCCTGGCGAATGCCGCTTTTTTTCCTTCGCTATGAACGGCGAGGTGCCGGACTGCCAGTTGTGCATGTTGAGGATGTTTTTTTATGTGCGTGGGTGTGCGTTTTTTTTTAAGAATAGATAATTAATCTATGGATGTTCTTAGAGCCTAGCCATATGGAATACGGATCCATGTATCTGACGCCAGAGTTGTGTTCTATTGATTTCCAAATAGCACAAGAACGTTCCTACTAACGTTTCCTGTTCCGGTTTGGGGGCTTAATTTTTCCTGCTTGCGTAACTCGAATACCTAATCTGGGGTTGTGTTATTATTGGATTATAGTTTCCAAAACCTCTAAACAGATCTCAACCATTGTAATCTAGGCCCTAGGATGACTCATTTTTGAACTATTTTTATAATATAATAGAAGATAATAGATAGATTTGTCACATGGTACATCAAATATGGGACACATGGAGAAATACAAAATTTGAAAATCCTTGTCATATATGTATCTTCTCCCGAGCTAGCTGCTGGTTTCACTGCCTGCGTACAGACGACCAGGGTGACACGCCAAGCTTTCCCCAATTCGATCTGTCGTTGCTTGATGACATTGCTTCCTCTACCGGTACGTGCCTCCGGCCATCCGGCCATCGGAGAGTTTGTCTGGCTGGCGATGCCTCTCAACACAACCGCCATGACGTACGGCCATGGTTGTCGATGCCGCCTCAAGATCTACGCAAAGCGATCGACGCGGGAGAGAGCCAACAAAGCGCACGGATGTATGCATGATCCAAAAGCCTAGGCGGCGCTGATCTTGCTACATAATGGTGCAGCTCCATGTTGACACATTTGATAGTAACCTCTCAAAATTTCGAAGTGTGAAAAAGACACCGAGTTCAAGCTGTTTATATGCCGTTTTGTGTTTCACATGGATTTTTTAAAATATTCTTTACTTAATTTGAATGTAATATATCTTTAGTAACATCTCAAATTTTCAAATTGTGAAAAAGACACCGAGTTTAAGTTGTTTATATACCTCAATTAATATCATATTGTGTTTGATATGGATTTTTTTAATATTCTTTATTTTTGAATTTTATATGTTTTTAGATTGTATTTATATATGATTGGACAGCTTAATTAATGGTTTAAAAAAATTTTCTTCGATTGATGTCATCGGTTGTAGCCATTGAGAGAAAATGTAGAGGCTCTATTTTGTACCATCTAGAAATCTAATAATTATAGTGTAATTGTACATAACTATATTATAAATATTAAAAAACACATGTTATTTCCTTCTTCCATCATAAATCTCGATGCAATCTAACGGTCTTGCAGTTAGAATACAATTGAGTATAATTACTACAGTTACATTTAATCATTTTCCACCAAAAATCTTGTAATTGTTTTTTAGCAATTCCGTTACTTTAATGCATAGGTATTTTTATTTTATTTGCCGATTGGAGCACCATCAATCCCAGCCACCCCACCAATTCCTCATCATGTACACTACAGCATATATCTTTGCCTAGATGGACAAAGGCATGCTACATTTTTATGCGCAAATAACAAACCACAATTAATGCTTGTAGATATAGATGTCAGCATATGCCTGCAGAGGACATGCATGGTCGGTCACCAGGACTCCATGTTGCACGCATCAGCTTAATAGCTCACGAATTAAAATTTTGAAGGAGCGGAATCTCATACTCATATACGGATCGATTGATGTCATAAAGTTTACGGAAATTGTATTTTCCAACTTAATAGTGAATAATGATTAGAGTTGTATATATTTTTTATATAGTTTTATTTCCAAATGCACCTTTTGATCATGTTGCGGCCTGATCCTTGTATATTTGAGATTGATATATGCCTCATACTTATAACAATGTACTCCCTCTACCTTAATATATTAAAAAAATATGTGAAATTGAATTTTGAAAGATTGTTAGTTAAGAAGAGAGTAGATGAAAAAATTAAATAGGAGATAGACTGTGAGAAATATCTATATTTTAGATAAATATGAATTCTAAAAATAGTTATATTTTAAATCGGATTGATTATTTCATAATTACGACCAAGCTACGGTCCACTGGATTGATTATTTCATAATTAAACCCATAATTTTAATCATCCAAATATCCAATGCAGGTGGCTATGTCGCCTTTTCATTGTCTCCAGCAGTATCAGCAACGTCTTCAAGAACAACCGATCAATCGTGCGCACGTAATGCAGTATTGCACCGTACCTCCGTATGAGATTGTTTGCACCAACCCGGCCGGTTGGAGCCGATCGACCGGTGAATTTGCTGCCAATGGAGGAAACGCTATCTCCGGTTAATTATTGTTTTCATCGGCCTGCATGCTTATCCCTCTCCCATGCCCTGCTAGATGTTGAAGTAGCGAGGGTGACTAAGATTTTGGGAAATCCCGTTCACCTATAGTCCATAGCAATACCACTGCAATCCAGTACACATCATGAGTTGACACTAAGGGCGTTTAATTTGGCTCTTGTTATAACATACCCAGAACACACGATGCGTTTATTTGTTAATTTATTTGAATTTGGAAATAAATTAGAAGTAGGCAGTAGTATTCTGTAAAATTAATTAATCTGCTGATCATCGGTTAGTTAACTGAGCCTAGCTAACAAAGCATGTGAAACACAGCATGTCATTGCAGGTTTCCATGCATGGCGCCGGGAAGGCACCATTTATATATATTGCGAGTTTGTGACACACGCCTAGAACTTGTCCGGCTGCTACAGCCCGTACTTGCTCGGGTGGGCGTCTGCGCCATGGCCTCCTTCGCGTCCATCAGCACCATCCTGGCCGCAGCTAGCGTTGCCCGTCTTCACCATCCTGGCCAGTCCGGGTCGACGAGCTCGCCCCGGACCAGGACTGACTACGGCCAAGTTGTAGCCGCCGCCGCCGCCGCCGTCGACTCGCTGTTCCCATCTTCACCTTCTCTTCAAAAATCCACTCCATTGTTCCCATCATCGATCACCATGAACAAAGGAAAGACAAGGTAATTGCACGATTAGTATTTAGTAGTAGCAATTAGACGTGCGTAAAGGCTCATTGCGTCCCTCGAGACCGTACGTCTCCGTCGTCGCCTAGTTTGGTGACTCCGAGCTGATCAGGTTGAGGGACAGGCAGTGCCGGAAGCTGACCGGCCGTGCGCGCTTCCACGTGCTCCTGTCTCCGGCGACCCTACCGGGTTCCGGCCGCCGGCCAAGTGTCCGTTCAACGCAGTCGCCCACTCGTCGCCGGGGTCCAACTCTAGCGGAGGTTCACCTAAAATCGAATACAACTACTGAATGGTGCGATTATTAAAAGTTAAAAACTTTTAGCAAAATTAAAATTTACTTCTAATTGAAGTCAAAATCTCATATTTTTATGGATATTGTCGGATTGACCGTCCTCGTGTTGTCATCGGTCGAACCGATACGACCGATAACTCACCTGATTCGACCGTCACTAATATACCATTTCCATTGTTTAAAACCATAAAAAATAATCTTAAAAGAAAATTTTTAAAATTATATTAACTAAAATACATGTATATAAAGTATTCTTATATTGAACTCGTAATTTAAATATCTCTATTTATACTTATTGGTGGTTGCACAAAAGACTTTAAGTACTAGCACTTCTAATCCCATAAAAAATTTTCTGGTACGGATATTCAACTCATACATACTAAATACAAACTCCAATTTTAGTAAATTTAAACTCCTAAATTTAAGTTCGCTTTCTATATGTCATATGGAAATTTTATCCTCACTTACATTGTTATCTAACCTTAATATCCTATAAGATTTTCTTGACCGTTTATATCTTAATCTAGTCCCGATCCATTACTAACAACATTCTCAAATTATTAAACAACAACTGCATATAAATAACAAACAAACTAAATTTAAATATAATTTATTAACTCATATTAACAGAATATCTCACGTATAGAAAATATATATAAGTCATAAGCATAAAAGCAAACATCGTAAATCAAAAAATTAATACGAAACCAATCGGCTTTTGTCGGTCCAACCATCTGCCTTTTCATTCTTACTGTTTTTATGACTATGATTGGATCTAACTTTACCTATGTGAATAATAATATTGTTTACCGATTTTGTAAATTCAATTCAGATATAAACTTTTCACTTTAATCTCAATAAAACATATCATATTAATTATTTATCATATAATCTAAATAATCATCGTGATTTCACAGTTTATTCATTTAATAATTACCTCTACGTACGATCTCTGAATGTCTCTTTATCAGTGTACGTGTACAGACTTCAGATTAACTTTGATTTTGAGAAATTCTCAACATCTATGTACTAACAAGCTACTAGTAGAAATGATATCTCGATTTTAAGGATAATATAATCCATAATATCCATCCATTAATTGGGTGTTACAGCATAATTAACTCGACATTTATTTTATTCTTCAACAGGCAGCAATTTCAGGCTTCCTAATTCTTCTTCTTGCTCTTGTAACTGTTGCAGCTGTCGACACAAGCTACAACATCAGCATCTGTTGCCCGTGCTGCCATAATAACAAAAAAAGTTAGCATGCAAACACATGCGAGATTGCATGAACACAAGTTCAGAACGATAAGAAACTCAGTGCAATGTTAAGAATACAAGCTAAATTAATTATTTAGTGATCAAGTTTGCAGACATTATCATATGGAGGAACCTGCAAATTAGTATTTAGTTTGCAAACTAAGGCTTGCATGATCTTACATTCTCCGGTTGCCGCATCCCCGATCGACGGCATGCAGATCTCCCTGCAGCCATCTCCGGCGAACGCAGGCGCCGCCCCCGCCGCCGTCGACTCGCTGCCTCGGGTACAGTTGTGACTCAACTTCACGACACAGCAGGTGAAGCAGAAGAGCTTGCAGCCAGCCCGAGAATTGCCTTGCTCGCAGTCAGGCAAGCAGTCATCGTAGCATCTGCCGATCTCGGACTTGGCAGACACCTGCTGCATCTGACCTGACGACAGCAGGATGAGCAGCACGATGCAGGCAGCAGCAGCAGCAGTAGCCACCACTCCCTTTCTCCCCATTGATTCTTTCATCTCCCTGAATCCTGATGCAGAGCCAGAGGCAGAGATTGGATTAAGTATAAAAAACTGAACAGATTGCTAGCTCAAATGCATGAACTGAGAAGAGCTGGCTTCTTCAGAAACAAGCACAGACTGAATAATTGTTGTTCTACTGCTGAGATAGAACCTGAGACATATATATATACACTAGTATTGGGGGCTTGAATCAGTAATGTTCTTGGAGAATTTTCCTCCAAATATTATTGTAATAACTGAACTTTCCTGATTAGCTTAGTTCCATAAGAAGCATTGCTTCTTTGTTACAACTGCATGCCGCCAAATTCCGTTCTGGCATTCTGTTTACTACCTGACCATACATGGAGGAGTCTCCAGTACTGCACATGTTTGCCAGATTCCAAACATGAACTGCATCACAAATTCAGAGAAACTGCTTGGCATATATACCTTAAGTTCAGGGTACCTATGGTTGGCATGAAACTGCACGCATAACCCATTTCTATTTGGAGTTTGCACATTGCTGATCATCAACAGAAACCTCATTTTATCATCCATACAAATGTGAGTGTTGCATGTTATTCTAGGGAAATCTAAGCCTGTGAAGCGATAATTCAATAACGTATATATATACAAATATGAGTACCATTTACTTGTATCTTGAGTACAGCCAACTCAGTTTTATATATATAACGAGCTCAGTTTTGATTACTGAGTGATGATCCATATTATTATCCATTAATTATCACATGCATATATCTCCTTCCGGATTGCATGTTACTCCTACAGGATAATTAATTAGAGGAGGAGCTAGGCCGTTGGACAAATGCCTGCATGCAATGCAAGTACGTCGGATCGATGGATCCATGCGTACGTGTGGATGAACTTATCAGAATCCGCAGATTCCTCTGGAATCATCAGCAACAACACAACGAATTAACCCCTCGTTTCTCTCCCAATGAATCGCCACCTTACTCTCCCTCTATATATACGCACCCGTACGTGCAATATGTAGTCGCGCCACTCTACCTACGAGCTTTTCGGGTTTTCGCGGTGGCGCTGCTCCTGGCGGTGCTCGTCGCATGTGCTGTGGCGCCGGCGTGCGAGGGCGCCAGGGTGATGCGCGAGGTGCCGCCGGCCGATCAGATGGCGAAGACGATGACGGCGGCGTCGCCGCCGCGGCGCACGGTCGCCGGAAGATGTCGCGCTACCAGCCAATGAATCATAAGCCTCCCATCCCGCCTTCCGGCCCGTCGCACAACCACAACAGGAAAGTGAACCAGCCGAAGAAGGCTCCCGTCCCGCCGTCCGGCCCGTCGGACAACCACCACCACCACCACTGAGTCGTCGTCGGCGTTCGCGCGCGTCGGCTGCTCCGGCGATCGTCGCGGGCGGCGCAGCCAGAGCACGCCGGCGTCGCGTCGCCCTGACGACCATGCAAAGCCGGCCCCTCTCTCTGCAGGAGCTTAATTAATTAATAAATTAACTAGGAATGATAATATAATAATAGCAGGAGAGATTATCTAGCTTAATTGTTATTTCATTCTTTTGATTAGTTTGCTAGGTTAATTTGATGTGTAATGCAGGTTTATTATTAGCATTTAGTACACATCCTTCATTTAATATAGAAATGCATGATGCATGCATGTCATTTACTAGTTATTTATTTTTTAGACGGTTCTCTGTGTCATTTCATTTTTGTTAAATAAATTGTTATTCTGTTTATTAGTTATTAATTCAACTCGATCTATTATGAAAGTCTCATTTACAATCGAATTATTCTCCCTGTAATAAATGAATAGTTAAGATTGATACACTGATTCATACGCTAATTCACAAATTGTTGCATCATGCGTCGTCGTTGGAGAAGAGACGTCGACCGGATCTAGCTAAAACAGTCTAAGTTTATCCAGTAAAACAAATCCTCATGTGTCGCCGACATTAATTTGCTGGCCGGTGCGACTCTTAAAATCGGTTTTTTAATTGCATCTCAACAAATTCACTCAACCTCAAGATTAATTTCTTTAGTAAAATGTTTACTTAAACCAGGGTGTTCTATTTTCACTGGGAAAAAGAATAAATGAAACAAATTATAGAACAATCCACATATATATGAAAAATCTTTTAAATTGTTAGAGGATTGTTTTTATGGGAATTGAAACTACTTCTTACGAATATCCTATAACCCAAACTTTTTTTTTCCAATGTGACACGCCCACACGAGGGCGTGCACCTACTACTACTCTGCAAGATGCTATATATATACCCCAAGGAAGCAAAGAGAACTGAGATGCGTCTTGCACTCCTGCTCTTCTTCCTCCTCGATCGATCGATCGATCGCCATGGCTCCTCCTAGCCGCCGTCCGTCCGTCGTCGTTGAGCCAGCAGTGCGGGTCGCCGTGCTTGTCGTCGTCCTCCTCCTCGTGCTGCTCTGCGGACCATGCGACGGCGCGAGGCACATGCTGCAAGAGGAGAGTGGTGCGTGGGCGCGGCGGTCGCCGGAGACCGGTGGCTCTGATTGGCGCCCGGGGAGCAGCGGCACCGGCGTCCTGCACCGCCGGACATCCGACTTCCTCCCGCCGTCCGCCCCGTCGGAGCGCCACAACGCTCGCCTCGACTCCGACACCGCCGAGCGCAGCCAGAGACCGCCGCCGGCGTCGTCCTGACGGCCGTGCATGCAAGAACTGGAGCACCGCCTTTTCTGAAGAAGATGCTCATGAATATTAATCTACTCTCTCCTCTTCTCTTCTGATTCAGGGAGAGTTTGGAAATATATGTAAATTATTTCAGATGTTCCATCTCGAGTGTGACATAATTCAGATGGATGCTACTCTGTCATCTGTTCACTGAAAGATGTATATAACTTTGCTGAGATTAAGAGACCAATCATGTCTGGCTTTCTGAAACTTTTAAAGATATTAATCTTGGCAGAGGTCCAGGCAGCATTTGGCCTGACACTTTGTTCATGTAGCTTGGTTGCATGAAATTATGGAGTATTTGTTACAATCTGATTCTGCCCTGTTAAGTTGTTAGCATTATTGTAGACTTGCTGCACATGGTGGAGTGGTTATTCAGTTATGTGCAACATATTCAATTAATCTAGATGTCAGCAGCTGACTAGGTCTTCCTTGTTCATCTTCTAGTCATGCTGCTCTAATGATTCTACCCTGAACTAGATAGATAGATTAGATATGCATAAATGATGCTCAATGCTAATGTAACTGTTGCATAATGCATATAAACTTGCAGTTGTATTAGTAAAAAATACTAAAATGTTGTGGATTAGGCTCTGCATGTAGATCGTGTTTTCGTGTCACTGGCCAGAGGTTGCAACAGATTTACCCGCTCCCACTCGCCACTTCTGCACTTCACCAGTATGCTGTATGTAACCTGTATGCATGCAGCTGGCCAGTTCCCCCATATAAAATGTGTACAGTGACTAAAACCCTGAGCATATATAAAAGACGTGGGTAGGCCTTTGGTCATTATATCGGCAAACTGATGTGCCGATGGTACATGGAGCATCCAAACCTATCCTAATACGACCTTGTCACGGATAAAATGGATATCGATCTCAATGTGCTTGGTGCGTCGGTGATAAACCGGGTTGGCAGTCATATAAATGGCACTGACATTATTGCAGTAGACGACGGTCACGGTAGAGAGGGGTGCACGGAGCTCCTGGAGAAGCTGACGAAGCCAGCAGCACTCGGCGACGGCGTGGGCGACGGCGCGGTACTCGGCTTCAGCGCTAGATCGGGACACTGTAGTCTGGCGTTTTGAGGACCAGGATACGAGAGTGTCACCGAGGTAAACGCGGTAGCCGGACGTAGAGCGTCGAGAGTCGGGGCAGCCTGCCCAGTCCGCGTCGGAGTACGCGGTGAGGGAGTCGATGGGGCTGGAGCTGAGATACAGCCCGTTGGAGAGGGTGTCCTTCACGTAGCGTAGGATGCGCTTGAGCAGCGCGAGGTGAGGTTCGCGTGAAGCGTGCATGAAGAGGCACACTTACTGGACAGCGTACGTGAGGTCGGGTCGGGTGAGTGTGAGGTATTGGAGAGCCCCGGCAAGACTCCGATAGTGAGAGGGATCGGCAATAAGGGCGCCATTGGCAGCGGAGAGTTTAGCTCGAGTGTCGACCGGCGTGGCCGTGGGGTGACAGTCGGCCATGCCCGCACGATGGAGGAGGTCGATGGCATATTGGTGTTGGGAAAGAAAGAGCCCGTGGGTGGAACGGGTTACGAAGATGCCAAGGAAATGGTGAAGAGAACCAAGATCGGTCATGACGAACTCAGAGTGGAGTCGGACCATGATCTGGTTGAGGAGAGATGTCAAAGACGCTGTGAGGACAATGTCATCGACATAGAGAAGTAGATAGGCAGTGGCGGAGCCGATATGGAAAGTAAACAGGAAACTATCAGACGCAGAGGCCACGAAGCCGATGTGCCGAAGATAGGCAGCAAAGCTCTGGTACCAGGCACGAGGGGCTTGTTTGAGGCCGTAGAGAGAGCGTTAAGGAGACAGACGTCGTCGGGACGAGAAGTGTTGACGAAGCCTGGGGGCTGCTGGCAGTAAACTGTTTCCGTCAGGTGGCCGTGAAGAAAGGCATTCTTCACGTCTAGTTGATGGATCGGCCAGGAGCGAGATGCAGCCAAGGTGACGACAACTCGGATGGTGGCGGGTTTGACAACGGGACTGAAGGTCTCGTTATAGTTAACACTAGGTCGTTGGGAGAAACCCCGAACTACCCAGCGAGCCTTGTGACGGGCAAGGGAGCCATCGGTGTGGAATTTGTGTTTGAAAATCCACTTACCGGTCACAATGTTGGCGCCGGAAGGTCGGGGAACGAGGTGCTAGGTCTCGTTGTCCATTAGGGCCTTGTACTCGTCGGCCATGGCCACGCGTCACTGAGGGTCGGCCAGGGTTGAGCAAGAAGTCGCCGGGATGGGCGAGATAGAGCTGTGGACGGCGGAGAGACCGTAGCGCTGAGTGGGGCGGAGAGACTCGGTCTGGGAGCGGGTGACCATGTGAGAGGTGGAGGGAACTGGAGCCGATGGGGGTGCGGGAGTAATGGGAAGAAATTGTCGGGTGGGGGCATCATCGGCTCCGAGTCAACGACTGTAGACAAGAGGAAAAGGAGGAATTAGATCGGCCTGAGCCGATGAGGTCGGGGTGGGCTGAGTATTCCGATGGGTCCGATAGAGATAGATCAGCCGATAGGGTGGGGGAGCCGATGGAAACTGAGGAGCCGATGGAAATGGGGTGTCTGATGGAGAGGAAACGGTATCGGCTGAAGGATAAATAGGATCAGTATCGGGCGATGGAGGTGGGTCCGATAGGGGTCCGATGGTAGGGACATCGGATCGAGTAGTGGTGGGATATGTGATGGGTAAATCCTCAGCAGCGGCCGATGAGGGGGCCGATGGAGAGGACAGTGGAGGAGACCTAGTCGGCACGGTGTTGGTGAGGAGGAAGTCGAGATCACTAGAGGAGGATCTCGAATGAAGTAGACCGAAGGGAAAACATGTCTTGTCAAAAATGACGTGATGAGAGACGAGGACCCGTCGGGTGGAAAGGTCAAGGCATCGGTATCCCTTGTGAGAGGTGGGATAGCCGAGGAGAATACAGGCGGTGGAGCGGGGAGCGAGTTTGTGGGAAACTGTAGCGGTGAGATTTGGGTAGCAGAGGCACCTGAAAACGCGAAGGTGGGAGTAGTCGGGCGCCGTGCGGTAGAGAAGGGCATAGGGAACGTTGTTTTGAATGGAGAAGCATAGACGTCGATTGAGAAGGTACGTCGCAGTAGCCAGAGCTTCGGCCCAATAAGTGGCGGGTAAGTGGGCGTGAAGTAGTATGGTGCGACTGATGTTGTTGAGGGTGCGAAGGAGGCGCTCGGCTTTGCCATTCTGAGGAGAGGTGTAGGGGCCAAAGAGTCGGAGATAGATGCCCTGCGAAGTGAGGAGGTTTGTAACGATATGGTTGACGAATTTCGTACCGTTATCGGCTTGGAAAGCCTTGATGGAGATATCCTTCACAGAGAAACTAGACGCGTCAAATTCAATGGAGTAGTTGTTGTCTCGTGTGAATTAGCGAACAGATATAAGATTGTGAATAAGAGAAGGGACGATAAGAATATTGCGTAGGGAGAGGTTAGTGGTGGATGTAGACAGAGAGGAGTCACCTCGGCATTGGATAGGAAGAGAGTGACTATTGCCGATGGTGACAAAAGGGGAGGAAGAGGGGTGACAGGAGCGAAGTATACCGGCCGATGACACCATGTGTGAAGACACCCTAGAGTCCAGCACCCAAAGGTGCTGTGGTTGGAGCGTCATCTGGTTGAGGGCAGCGATGAGGCCAGCCTGGTTTCAGGAGAGAACCGACTAGGTGGTTGGGGTCGGTAGCATCGGCTGAGGCGGCAGAACGGGAACTGATGCCAGATGAGCCTGGGGATGGGCGTTGAGAACCCCGGGTTGCCAGCCGATAGGGCTGCGTGGCTGGGGCTGGGGCGCCCAGGGGTTGTAGCAGAGCCACGGACCCGTGGGACCGGCAGGGTGGGTAGGGACCGAGGTAGGTCGTGATGGCGTCGGATCCTGCTAGGTCCTGCCTTTGCCTTTACCCTTGCCTTTTCCGGTGCGGGCTGTGTTGCTATGGCCGGAGCCATGGCCACCAGGACCACGGGAGGAAGGGGCAGCATGAGAAGCTCGGCAGCCATTATCGGCTGCGGCAAGAAGAGCGGTGTGGGCCACTGTCTTCTCATCGTTGGCCAGATGGAGTTCTTTAAGAACTAGCATGTCATGAGTTCGGGCGAACGATGGAAGAGGTGTGGCGTTGACGATGTCATTGGCGATGTTGGAGAAGCGGGGATTGAGGCCTCACAGAAGGGCGAGGACGAGTTGAGAGTCGACCATAGGATGGCAGTACGAGGAGACAGAGGAGTTGTCTTGTACCATGGAGTGGAACTCGTTGAGGAGGAAGATGGCGCGAGGCTGCTTGTTGGCCAGGAAGATCCGCTCGATGGCCATCGAGAGATCCCGGGCGGTGGGGTCGATATCATCTATGGCGAGGTCAAGGACAGAGTCGTCGACCGAGCCGAGCAGCCAGCTGCGCACGCAGCACTCGGCGATGTCCCACTGAGGATCATCGGAGCGAGGTGGAGCGGAGCCATCAATATGGGACCGGAGGCCAAATTTTCCACAGAGGGATTTGAAGAAGAAAACTCACTTGGAATAATTAGCGTTAAGGTCAAGGGAGATAGGAACGTGAGATTTCACGTTCACAGCAGCATAAGGAGGGGAGAAGATCGGCGAGGTAGTGCCCGAGGTGTGGTCTGAGGCACCGAGGGCCGGAGTAGACTTAGCGACTGGGAGAGTGCCGGAGCTGAGAGCGGACTCGGTGGCCATGACGGGAGAACGGGAGCAAAGAGCCGATGGGAAAAAAAGCCGATGAGAGGATGGATCGACCGATCAAGGATGTGAGAAGCCGATGGAAAGTGGGTCGGCCAGCCAATGAGGAGTGGTTGGTCGATGGGGAGTAGGCAGCGGAGTAGATGAGGAAAAGGTGGTGACAGAGTGGGTGGGTCAGAGAGTAGTTGGGTCACGGACGTGCGACGATTCACATCCGTGAAGAGAAAATTCACGTCCGTGGACTCGTGGAGGCCAAGGAGTGGAGCGGACGTGAAAAAAAGCAGGGAGTGGCCAGACGCGAAGAGAATATGTTCGCGTCCGGGAGGCAGGGATTCGTGTTCGTAGACACGTGGATACGTTAGACTGGCTCGGATGTGAGAGGAGAAGGTTCGCGTCCGAGAGCCGTTGAGCGTGTCGGAAAAGACGAGAACCGAGGGAGGGTTACAGCCAATAGAGACGATGTGCGCGGAGGTGCACCGGTGTCAGAGAAGGAGAGATGCACGAAGCAAGAAGAAGAGCGGAGACGGGTGCGAGGCGAGACGAGGAGGCAGGTCGAGACCGTCGCCTAGTCGCGCGGAGGTGGGACGGAGAAAAGAAGGTGACTACGGGAGAGACAGGGAGAAGAAGAAACAGAGACGAGAGAGCGAGGAGAGTAACGGGAAGAGGGTCGACGACGGGAAGAAGACATCGACGACGAGGAGGAAAGGGTCGGCTCGCCGGAGGGAGAAGCTAGCGCGCCGAGGATGTCTAGACTCGCTCTGATACCATTTAGAATATGTACAGTGACTAAGACCCCAAACGTATATAAGAAGGGTCGAGTCTATATATATACAGCCCAGACCAGTGGTCTGTCTAACATCCCATCTAAATGTCATAAATGCTATGACATTGCATATGCAATTCTGAAATGTTATGGTATGCATTTACATAATTTTCCATTGAGATCTGTTGATTTTGTTCTGAAATGGTACTATGGTAAAATGTGCCAGATCATTCATATGGCAGATAGTCATCACACACTGACAGGCTATGAGACAATGCATGTACAACGCGCCGAGTGCGCGCAAAAGAGTTGCCAAATCTTGGCCACGAATTGACAAAGACAATTCATTTCTCCAAGCTTGATGCTTTTGGACGATGCGGCATCAACAGCTGACATAAGCTAAGAGCATGTAGGAAAGGCTTATCATCTCATAGATATCGGCATTTTTTTCTCTTTCCCAGCTTGGTGGGCATATGTTGCAAGGATCCATGGTACCTGATGCTTTAAATAGTTATTGGAATTTGGAATTGCATCAGGATCATGGCCACTGGTTACTGATGCCCTAGGAGAGCATCCTGGTCACATTATCTGACAACTTATAGACAACCTCTTCCATTTCCTCAGAGATACCATTCTCCTTCAGAGTGAAAGAGAGAGAGAGAGAGAGGCAAAGTGAAACAGAGTAACAATTAGTCAGTCCCACAGAAACAGATATGTGAGGGGAATAAATGCACTGATAAGTTACTCATAAGATTTACTAAGAGTCAGGTAGAAATTTAAGCACTGTCATCGTATTGGCAGTATGCAGTACCTTCGGGCCTTTATTCCCTCTAATGATGCACGTTGAAGCACTGATACTAGCACTCTTTAAATAGCTCTTAGGACTGGAGTTTAAATTGATCATGCCATTTGGATAAGCAGATGCATGCTTCTTCCCCTCTGCTTGTGATCTTGGGGGATTTATCATAGTTCGGGCAATAGAAGATACCGCTTTCCACTCTTCATTGTCAGTCTTGGTTATTGCTATCTACTGATGAACATACTCTTTCCCTGTCACATGATTTTTTTTATAAAGAAGCAAGCAGAACAAGAACCACATAAGATTCTCTGTTCAGATAAAAAGGATTTTATGCAATTTTAAGTTTCAGCAGCTAGTGATAACATGAGGATTCCAGCTATATAACTTGGCAAAGATGCATGCTGTCTCCGCAAGGGGGTAATTCTTTCTCCTCTGCTGTAGTTCTCCTCAACATGAGCAAATTGCCGTTTGAAACGATCAACCCCACTGTAAGGAGTTATATCACCTGCCCGCAGTATCAGTATGAAAATATATACAAATTATGTTTTTTTCACTATCGAGTTGCTATGGTGAGTATCATATGCATTTCATGAACTGTGTTTTTTTAATGCAGAGGCCAGGAGTTTATCTAAAATTATAATAAGCATTTCCTGAACTAGCGCTGACGTGCTGGCAGCAGATGGTTAACCACCATGCACGCCAAAGCAGCAGCTGCGCAATATACTGGCATGATCTGCAATGAGTGTTGAGGCATTGTACAAATCTTGTAAAAAAAGATAATATAGGTTGTGTTATAAGATATATGTGGACAACACCAGATGGGAAAAAAAAAGCAAAAGCAGCAATATCATATTCCCTGGAGAGTAGAAAAAAAAAAACCAGCTATGTATCAAGAAATAAAGCACGGCCGAATGAACAACACTTTTTTGAAAGCACACCAGCAAACTAGATTTTAAAACTAATCTGTTCACCTTGGATAGAGGAAGCTATTTTTTTCTCCACCTCTGATGTACTCCTGAAGCATTTGAGGATGGTACTCTAGTATCTTTTTACTTTTATTATCATCATTATTATCATTAAGTCTTTTAGTCATAAGTAAATTGAGTTAAGCATCTGGTTATTTTTTAAAAATAAAAGATTAATTTTGAGTGAGATGTATAAAGTCAGCCAGTCCATAACATAAAGTGGAGCAGTAGCTTTGTACCTCTTGATATATCATTTCTCTTACATCATCCTTTGTCAGTTTCCTTCTGTCAAATTCAAACTCAAATTTTGAAAATGGCAGTCCTGAAGGCTCCCAACTCAACTTAGAAAGTCCTCTAAAATATGGATCAGCTAAAGCCTAGACGAAGTAGGAAAGATTATGCTCATGTATTCATCGCTTGTGAAATTAGTTGAACATAAGTAAGAAACATTTTCCACCAAAAGAAAATACCTCTTCAGCAGTAGGTCGATCTTTAGGATCAAATGCAAGTAATCGCTCTAGCAGGCGCAAAGCGAGAGGATCAGCATTATGAAATTTATGAGAAAAGGGGATAGGATGTTTCCTCTGCATGTCAGTTAAATATCCCTTAGCATTCTCGTTACGAATCTGCTGGTGTTATATGAAATATTAAAGAAATCGTTGCATGAATACTAATGTATCACTGCAAGACATGTGATAAGAATAGCAGAAATCACAATTACATTACTAGACTTTGCAATCAAAGTTTGATGAAACAAGGAATTCTGTGGCATAATATCTACAAAGAGGCAAGTCTGTGGTGGTGAAGTACATCTATGTCTCTTGTTTCAAAGAAACAACTAGTAGAGCACCGGGAATTGCATTTCATTGCCAACAATAGCACAGAAGGTAATATGTCTCACATGGGAATATGTCTCACATGGGAGACAATGGAAAATAGTGAACTCATAAGTAAATATCTTTCTCCTACTTGTGATTGCACAATAAGCTGGCATACCCATGATAAAGTTTCAGATGATGGAGTTACACGGAGATATGTGTTAATGACAAAATTTAGAAAGCCTATAGAAAGATTGAAAAAAAGATCGGCTTAAGTAAACAAGAGTCCGATTGCTATAGGAAGGAAGCCGATCGAACGAAGCAGAAAAAGATTCGGTCTGAGAATAAAAGGTTATCTAAATAAAACCAAGTTTGAGGAGGAGCCGTCGAACTCACGATAGAGTATTCTATCTATGTAAATCGTATCTTATATGGATAGAAAGTTTTAATTAGTTTAATTAACTTCCTTAGAGATATTTTCCTTTATCTTTGTTAGGAAATAACGTTCGATGGTTATTATAAATGCATCGGACTTTATAAACCCAGGGTATAAATATAGACCCTCTAAAAACATGTATCAAAACATTTTTCAATCAATACTACTTCGGCGCATCACCACTCTAGTTCATCTAGGTTTTACCGGTGGGATCTAGCTCTCGACGTGGGGCTGCATCGATTGACTTTAATCTCCGACAAAGGGGTAAGTCCCGCCACTATTCCGATATGTCTTGCTCTGTCTAAGACTACATCGTTTAGGTTCGACCTCTTACACCAATCGGATGTATCGCATCATGTCCATGCAAGGTCTATCGGACTATCAAGCTATTTCTGTCATCGTCGGTCTCATGCTGTATCGGTTAGGTTCGACCTACGAGGGTGTCGATGGTAGATTAAGCTTTAGGCCTATAGGTCTCTGTACGGCGTTCATCAGAGTGTTAGCCGATAAGTTATCTATATATTGAGCAACATGCCCAGTGTATCGGCTCCTCAGCCGATACGCACAAGTCTTCAAAGACTTCCCTTGAGCGCCTGTCTTCAGAAAGACGTCCTCTTATCGACTCAGCTAACCGATAGGATCGCTTTGCCCTTACTTCAGCACAACTGATCCGGCGTCCACCGTCCTGTTGCCGTTGGCCTCGGTCTCGTACTGTCTCTGTTAGGTCCGATCTTCGAGATTCGGTGCTAGCGGCATCGTCACAGCGGACGACAGATCTCGTACTGCCATATCCGGAGCGATATCGGCTTTGTAGCCGATGTCTTTTATACGATTCCTTGCCAGTTTGCATATGTCTTCATTGGCTTTTCAGCCAATGAACGAGCGGTACAGCTTTCATTGGCAACCAGGAGGGATCCCGCAAGCTTTGCTATTCTTTAAATACCATTCGATGCTTCCATCGGTTCTGCGACCGATGGATTAGGATCTCGCTTTCACCACATTCAGAGTCATCATGTCCTTCGTCGACATCTGTCTACGCTTTCATCGATCCTCAGTCGATGGAAGAGTGTTCTGATTCCTATTGACGACCAATCGATAGCAGGAGCCATCCGGATGCAGCCGATGACCAACTCGATCCTATCGACAGCCAGTCGATAGCGAGAGCTCGTATCGGCCCATCGTCCAATTGACCCGTTCGTCTCACCTCCTTGTCAATTGCAAGGTCAAATTGGCTGGCACGCCCGCACCTGCATTGTCGCGCCAGAGCCGAGCGAAACTCACAGGCCCCGGTGCGCGTATCTCAAGCCACGAAGAGAAACCGATCGACCTATACTGGAACTAAGCAGACCTCTTAGATGTCGGCGTGTTCGCGCCGGCCGCGTGAGATCCGGCGCGAACAATATTATTAGATCTAACTGGTGCACAACATTACTCCCAGGAAATAATAGTCTTCCAGTGAGAATTTCACCAAAAATGCACCCTATACTCCAAATATCAACTGCAGGGGTGTACTGTACAAACAAAATCAACTGTCTTCATGAATATGAAAATATGGGAAGATATCTTTCTCAAGAGTTTTGTAGAAATAAATATGACAGCATCCAATGCAAGAAGGTAACCTTAGCACTTCTCATTAAGGGAAATGAGTGACATTGTAGTGATAAAAGCCTACATGCATCTTTGTATCTTGGCACAAGAAGTTGTATTTGGAGAATTTGCAAAGTAAATTTTTAAGAAAAATTATATACATATCTGAAGGACTTGCTCATTTCAGGAATGCACAATGTATTACAGAATGACCAGCTTACTTTGGAGGAAAAAGAACCACATAATTCAGGAGCACGATACCACCTTGTTGCCACATAATCCTTCAAATTGCAAAGCACAGTATAAGAAATCTGCGAAAATCTTACAGTGAAAATTATGTTATAGAGAAAACAAAGCCATACAGTCCAAAAAATTGTTGAAGGTGAATCATTAAATGCTACACGTGCAAGTCCAAAATCACAAATCTTCAGTTTGCAGTCTGAATTGGCCAGTATGTTCTTTGGCTTTAAATCACGATGAAATACGTTAGCTGAGGCAAGTTAAACCATATATCAGAAACTCAGTAATGATTAATGAGAGTTCAAATATAACTTCCACAAAGTATACACATTTGGAATGAAGTGGCTGTTGGCGACAAATTAGATGCTAACTTCATCACTAACCTGAATGTATGTACTTGAGAGCACAAAGAACTTGGTACAAGAAAAAACAGTGATGCTCTGGGCTAAGATCATGATTTGCTTCGAAAACTTGGTGTAGATCTGACTCCATGAGTTCAAAAACAACATAAATATCCCTGAACTCCCTTCGTGTAGGAGGGAGCATGATATGCTTGATCGCAACAATGTCTGGGTGGCGGAGAAGCCAAAGAAGTTTGATTTCCCACAGAATGCAGATTGCATCTGAAACATGCTCAAAAACATTATTGATCTTCTTGATTGCAACCCTCTCCCCAGTGTGAGTATCTACTGCAACAGCAACTACTCCATAGCTCCCCTTGCCAACGACCTCTTGAATCTGATATTGGCTTGTCTCCCTGTATTCCGTAAAGAACTCCATGTCCAATGTTCTCTAAAACATCACAATTTCCCAATTACTTGAAAAATGTATGTAGAGAACATACAAGATTTTGAAGAAACCTATTTATGAATCCTCAACTATCCATGTATAGAGAGCATGTGAGGGAACATTTTAAGAGTCCTCAACTATCCAGTAAAATAAGACAATCAAAAGGACCAAAAAGAAAGCAAGCAGCACTACAAAATTAATCAAAGTTGACATAAAATAAACTGAACCCGAACAACTGGTACTTATTTTGGAAACTGTAATGGTACACATCAATATGGCAAAAGTAGCTTCAAGCAAATGACATGCATAATCAAAGCATAGAAAGAGGAAAGGAAAGATGTTATTGATCGATGTCAATAGTCAAGGTCAGTAACAAACATAGTTAAATCAGAGCAGTACAGTTAAGTCAAAGCAAAAAAAGATCTACATATAGATGGATGGTGCATGCTAGATTCACAAGCTATTGCAAAATAAGGCAACTAGAATCAGGTGGAAAGCGAACAAGTTCAGACCAAAGAGCGAAGATATAATAAGGTAATTCGAATTAGGTGGGTCGTCAGTGTTCCAAGGCCAAAAATGCTGTCATGCACCGCAGGAAGCAACACCTGATTTGGGAAGAACAAACAGGGGCCGAGATTTCTAGGTATAAGGGGATTCGAAGATTATCAAAGAATGAAGAAACTAGGTAAGGAGTTCAGAGAGTGGGGAAAGGGCGAGGGATAGGAGAGAGGGATGGATGTCCCAAAAAAATATGGGCCCACATCAATTTGTCCCTCACGAGTATGTTGTGCAGGCTTCTACACTTCTGGCTCCTTGCACCGTATCGATGTAGCACTAATTAAATTCAACTCGCAGCTTAGATAAATGAAAAAAAGAGTAAATGTAACGTAAGGGGGATGTATCTTTCATTGGAAGAAGACCTGTAGCATAAAAAAAGATTTGCCCTACACACGTTGGTCCAAGGAACCCTAAGTGCCTAACCATTGCACAATTCCATTGGTTCATACCATCTCTAGCCTCCATGTTAGAGTCATTAGACCTAAACAACAACAACAATAACAAAACTTTTCAGTCCAAGTAATTTGGGGTATGTTGGAATTAAAACCTAACATGAGTCTTAAATAACGGTTCAGGCATTTCAATAGCTGCTTTACAAGCACTCCTATTTAAGTACGAATCTTTAGGTATATTCCAATCTTTCAATTTTCTTTTTATTGTCTCTCCTTATATTAATTTCAATCTTCATCTATCTCTACTCATATTATTATCTTGACTTAAGATTCCATAATATTATCATTCCGTACTCGATCAATTCTTATATGAACATAAATCTAGCGTAATATATATATTTCTGCAATTCTCGGCTATTGAACATTTTATCTTTTTTAGGCCAACATTCTGCTCCATACAGCATAGCAAGTTTAATTACCGTTCTATAAAATTTGTCTTTTAACTTCTGCGGTACGCTCTTATCACAAAAAATACCAGATGCTTGGCGCCACTTTATCCAACCTACTTTAATTTTATGGCTAACATCTGTATCGATATTTTCATCCATATATAGCATCGATCTCAGATATCGAAAGACACTACTTGACCTCCTAAACTTACATCTTTCTCCTCGTGTACAATGGTATCAAAGTCACACATCAAGTATTTAGTCTTAGTTCTGTTTACTCTAAAATATTTAGACTCAAGAGTCTGCCACTACAACTCTAGTTTTCTATTTAGTCTCGTCCAGCTGTCATCAACTAACACTACATCTAAGAAAAGTATACACCAAGAGATATTCTCTTATATGTTCTTTATAACCTCATCTATTACCAAAGCAAAGAGATAAGGACTCAAAGTTGATCCCTGATGTAGTTCTCTTTTAATTGAAAAGTAACATGTGTTTCCAATATTTGTTCGAGCACTAGTCATAACATTGTGATATGAGAGAGAGCAACTCTTAGTGAAAGAGAATGAGATTAGACATAAATAGCAAGAGTATTTTGACAATTTGTTCAATGGTGGGAAAGAGGACACTACCGGTCAGTTAGACGACTCTTCGGATTAATAGAAGCTTTATGCAGAGGATCCAAGAATCTAAGATTAGAGAAACTTTAAAAAGGATGAAAGAGAGTAAGACGATGGGTCTTGATGATATTCTAATCAAGGTATGGAGATGTCTCAGAGATATAGCTATAGTATGGCTAACCAAGTTGTTCACAAATATTTTTTAATCAAACATGATGACTGAGAAGTGGAGAAGAAGTATATTAGTACCAATCTACAAGAACAAGAGAGATATCCAAAATTGTACTAATTATCAGAGAATTGAATTGAGGAGCCACACTATGAAACTATGAGAGAGAGTTATCGAGCACCGTTTAAGAGGAACGATGCGGATCTCTATTAACCAATTTGATTTCATACCCAGAAGTTCAACCATAAAAGCTAATTTCTTAATAAGACAAGTTATGGAGCAATTTAGAGAGCAGAAGGACTCACACATGGTTTTCATTTACTTGGAGAAGTCTTATGATAGGATAATAAGAAATGTTATGTGGTGGATTTTGTACAAATATAAAATCCTAACAAAATATGACTCTTTCATCAAGGATATGTACAATAATACTATAAATATTGTTCGAACAAATGATGGTAACACAGATAACTTTTCGATTAAAATAGAACTACATTAGGAATTAGCCTTGAGCCTATGCCTCTTTACATTGGAATAGATGAGGTTACAAGAAACATGCAAGAGAATATACATTGGTGTATATTTTTTGCAGATGATGTAATGTTAATTGATGAAAGCCGCGTAGGAGTAAATAGAAAGCTAAAGTTATGACAGCAGACTCTTGAGTTTAAAGATTTTAAAGTAAGCAAAACTAAGACTGGATACTTGGAATATGACTTTGGTACTATCGCATACGAGAAGGAAGATATGAGTTTAGGAGGCCAAACAGTGCCTAATAAGAACACTTTTCGATACCTAGGATCAATGGTACAAATGGATAGAGATATTGATATGGACGGTAACTATAGAATCAAAGTAGGCTAATTGAAGTGGCGCCAAGAATGTAGCATCCTTTATGATAAGAGTGTACCGCAGAAGTTAAAAGACAAGTTTTATAGAACAACAATTAGACCTGCTATACTATATAGGGTAAAATGTTAGCCTATAAAAAAAGGTCATATATAACAGTTGACTGTTGCAAAAATACGTATGCTACATTAGATTTGTAGTAATACAAGAATGGATCGAGTTCAGAACGAGGATATACGTGATCAATTAGTGATAGCATCAATTGAAGAAAAACTTGTCCAACATTGATTGAGGTATTTTAGTCATGTTTAAAGGAGACCTGTAGAGACGCTACTGTGAATACTAAGTCAAGATAATAATACGAAGAGAGATAAAAAAGACTAAAATTAACATAGAGAGAAAATAAAAGTATATCTGAAAATTTTTACTTAAATGCTTAGAAAACAGTTATTGACGTGACTAAATCATGATTTACTATTTCTTATTTGATTTCAGCTTTAGGATGCACCGACTTGCTTCCTACGACTTGTTGATTTGTTGAGTAAGGTTCTTCCTTGCTACAACTGAATTCAAAGGAATTGTTCTGCTGTGCCAACACCAACTAGACCAAGGGAGGAAACATGGCAGGAACTAAAGCAACCAAACAAATTGCCTTGGAACTTAACCAAGGGAAGAAACATGGCAGGCTCTAAACCAAGCAGTCAGATTGCCTTGAAACTTGGAGACAATGCCACCGCCATTTTTACTGAAATTTCAGAGCAAAACCGGGGGAGCTTTAGACCAAGTAAACTCCCTGCGCGACCAACTGAACAGACCCCCACAAGTCAAATTCGATCGAGTTCACACCCTTCAACCACTCAGTCGCATTGAATTCTCGTGAAAAAAGCCAGAAGAATCAACGAAAACGGCAAAGACATGAGCTTTCATCCACGTAGAGCCGTCAATTTCCCAACAAAAATGACAGCAGACTCTTGAGTACAAAGATTTTAGAGTAAACAAAACTAAAACTGAATACTTAGAATATGACTTTAGCACTATCGCACATGAGGAGAGAGATATGAGTTTAGGAGGCCAAGCAGTGCCTAATAAAAACACTTTTCGATACCTGGGATCAATAGTAGAGATGGATAGATATATTGATGTGGGCGTTAGCCATAGAATCAAAGTAGGATGATTGAAGTGGCACCAATCATCTGACATCCTTTGTAATAAAAGTGTACCGCAGAAGTTAAAATATAAGTTTTATACAACGACAATTAGACATTATATACTATATGGTAGAATGTTGGCCTATAGAGAAAACACTAAAATAATAAAAAATGTATCTAAAGATTTTTACTTAAAATGACTAAATCGTGATTTACTGTTTTTTATTTGATTTCAGCTTTAGGATGGACCGACTTGCTTCCTACGACTTGTTGATTTGTTGAGTAAGGTTCTTCCTTGCTACGACTGAATTCGAAGGAATTGTTCTGCTGTGCCAACACCAACTAGACCAAGGGAGGAAACATGGCAGGAACTAAAGCAACCAAACAAATTGCCTTGGAACTTAACCAAGGGAAGAAACATGGCAGGCTCTAAACCAAGCAGTCAGATTGCCTTGAAACTTGGAGACAATGCCACAGCCATTTTTACTGAAATTTCAGAGCAAAACCGGGGGAGCTTTAGACCAAGTAAACTCCCTGCGCGACCAACTGAACAGACCCCCACAAGTCAAATTCGATCGAGTTCACACCCTTCAACCACTCAGTCGCATCGAATTCTCGTGAAAAAAAGCCAGAAGAATCAACGAAAATGGCAGAGACGTGAGCTTTCATCCACGTAGAGCAGTCAATTTCCCAACCAGGCGAGAGCGAAGCAACCCAAAATCCGAGGAACACGCGAGGTTAACAACATCACCACACAAGGCAGCCCCGAGGCGGGTAGGCAGATGTGAACACTAACCTCCTTCCTGAGCTGGCCGTGGGGCGGCGGCTGCGCGGTGCGCGCGGGGACGCGGATGGCAGCGGGGAGCGCGAAGGGGCCTGGGACCTCGAGGCCGTCGCTGGCGCCGCCGGGGCGAGCCAGGGAAGACGAGCGCGCGGGCTCGCCGGCGGAGGCGGAGGCGGAGGCGGTGCCGCCGCGGCGGCGGAACCATCTGCGGACGCCGTCGACGACCCCTCCCCCGGCCACAGTGGCGCTGCTCCGGCGACGCCAAGCGGCATTGGGGAGGCGGCGGCTGCTGCTCCTCCACCGGGGTTTTGTACGCCGCCGGGGGCATTGATTTCGCCCGCGGCGGCGTCTCGAGCTCTCGTCGTTGTCATGACTGATGAGTCGTCGCCGCGGTCGTCGCTGCGGAAAAAATCGGGCGGTTTTGGGCGAGTATTTCGACTATGGACGGATGCGATTGACGGAGATGGCTCTTTTCTTTTCTTTAAAAAAAACATCTCTCTATTCAATACTTCTATTACTTTGTTTTTTTTTAATGCACGACGAGGCATACACACTACACCACACCCAACATCTTTAAATGCATGTCTAAACCTACGTTCGTCTAAGACTACGTTCGCATCTTAAACCGCGTGTCTAAGAATGCGTTGGACAGTTTAGTTTCCTATTTTCTAATTTCCCTCTAGTGTTCACATGCACTCTGTGTTTTTTATAAATTTTTTCTTAACAAATTGTTTTAAAAAATCATATTAATTATTTTTTGAAGTTTTTTAATTGATATTTAATTAATGTAGCTTGTGCAAATTACAATCCGCTTAGATTCGACACTAATGACACACCAGATCATTTTGTAAAAAAATATACATTTTTTGACAATCTTGCTATGGTCCGCAGAAATTTTCAATTTCATTGATTATCTTCCTAACAAAAGGTTATTGTCAAAATCTTGAGTTAGACTTTATCTAAAGACATATCATCCACTGAAACTTGATTAGCAGACACACCACTCTGTAATTTTCCATACCAAATCAAGCAGACTAGTACGCACAAATCCAAAGGAAAATAAGGCACGAATAGTGCGTGCATTGAACGGTAGATGCCCCCATCCTTCCATCGCAAACTCAGAGCACGACAAAAACGTCAGGAGCCAAAGCCACTTGGCTTGACAATATCCATAACTTACAAACATTGCTTGAATTCCCAACAAATAAATAGGATCAATGCTTGGTGCTCATATTGCCTATACAAAATCAGATCAGAGCAAAAGCACAAGTGCACAGAATCTGCCTATCTGGAGACAAGTAATTCACCCTTGGAGATTTCTCTTGGTGGATGTACAAAATTGGCAGCAGCTGGGAGTTTTGACACTGCCGGGATCTGACGGGTGAACCGGTCTATTTCTTCGCTGGGGCCTTGTGAAGCTTCTCAAAGATGGGATGTCTCAGGATGTCTTTCGCAGATGGCCGCCTCACTGGATCAGGATCCATCATGGACTGAAACAGAAAAAGAATGTTAGGTTGCATGTAGGATTGGCCTGTTATAGGAGCGCAAATGCTTCTGAGAAACGTTATTCAAATTTGGACCTTCAGTCTACCAGCTAGTAGCTCAATTACTCAAAGGTTGATACCTCAGTAGGCAAAATATTTTAACCATAGGTTTAAGATATTTTGCATAAAGAGCATATGAGAGCACATTAAGCTCAAATGCTTAGTTGGACCAAAATAAAAAATCAATATCACACATGCTACGAGTGTGACTAGACGTGTTGATAAAAAACATGATAACAGAACAGAAAGATTTAACCAAAGATACAGTTAAGTGGAACTAAAAGGCAGAAGAAAGTAGTGACAGAAATGATAAATCATACCCAACAAAAGAACATTTCTTGTCTTAACCAAATTATATGCTAAAAATAGAAAATTGTAGTAGAGCAGATTCAACAAACGACCATTTAGGTGTTATTGATTTTAGAAAGAGATGCAGAAAGTTCAAAAACAGACTACTATCATATTCTATAGAAAATCACTGTAGTATATCAAAGTGACCAATTAATATCAGATTCTACAATGACGGCATCAGTTGGAAACTTGAAAACATATATACAACATCAGGGTGCTTATGTATCATAAACTGCAGCAGTATCTCAACAAATCGCAATCAATCTTGTGGAAACAGAAATTCCAACACAGGAAGACTTTCCCTTCAAACAAATTATATAAAATAAAGGATTAAGATAGGCAATTCCTGGAAATGGAGCTTCTACTCAAACATGGGGAAAAAACTAAATGGGATCTTGGCAATTAAATGTCTCTTCTGACAGAAATAGAGGCAAATCAAAATAAGCAGGGACAGACAAGTTACATGGTGTTATACCTTTATTAAACTCTGAAACTGCATTGGGCATCCAGGAAGCAACGCAATTTTTCCCTCTCGGAGACTAGTGAACTGAGGTCCAGAATCAGGAAGCTGGGTACCTCTTATAAGCTCATAGATAGCTGCCCCAAGAGAAAAGATATCCACCTTGTCAAGATGCTCATACTTGTCGTTCAGCATCTCTGGAGGCATATAACGTGAATCACCATCTTCAATTGCCAAACTCCAATCAACAAGTGTAGCACAACCAAAATCACCAAGCTTATAAACATCATTTCTGACATATATGTTATCTGGCTTCACATCAAGGTGTGCAATGCCACGTTCATGAATGAAGTCCAAGCCTTTGCAGATCTTCATTTTTCACAAAATTAAGTTTAATATTAATAGATGAGATACACATGGAATGTACAGAGAATTTGGATGCAAACAACACATGATTACAAACGCTGATCTTTAATGAGCTTCAGAGAAAGACAAACATTACCAGCACAAAGTATATGCCATTTCCCACTTCTACAAGAATTTTCTCAAGTGGGGTACCTCTCCAACACTAGAATTTGCGATGAACTACCTCGCGCAATTAGTATACACCCTATATTGTGGTTATCTGTATATCATACCTCCATTATGGAGATCAGGCTTCAGTATTTGTTTGAACTGAATGCCAACCATCAACATCAAGTTGAAATATGTTATACTCACCAAGTTAAATAAAAGATCTAAGATCTGTTTGTTTATTCTAGGATGATGAAAAGTGTTTTCTTTTTCTTTTCAACTGCCATGTGTTGTATACTTGTGATTGTAAGAACCCAAAAACTTGCATGTTTTACTCCCAAAGACCAGAACATGCACCTTACAAACCTTATGGTCAAATAAGAGTAATCTGGTTTAATTGCTAATGTAAGTGGATAACAGCAGAGAATAAACATTCTCCATTAATAATTTGAGCCTTCCAAAAGTATTTAATATATGTTGCAGAAACTTGTTTGGATGAATTATGACATAATCTTGTTATTATATCATAACAGCAATAACTTGGCTACTCGTACTGATCCAATGAAAAAGAAGAAACAAAAATGGATTAGTAAAAAATAAGAATAACTGTTGTGCACCTGGTACAGCAGTTCCAGGGCTTCCCCACATTTCAGCGGCTGATTTCTATCCATGGACAGGCAGCGGTCACACAGTTCCATTTGAATAAAAAGTTGTTTGTTCTCAAACCAAGAAGTGAAATATCCAACTATGTTCTCATGAGACCCTACTAAGACATGTAACAGATCTTATAACCATCTAAGAAATATAGCTGAAAATTAGGAGGTTATAGTTATTTTTGCAACCTAAGGCTGCCAAAGCTTGAACTTCCTTCACTGCTTGCCTCCTGCAATGAGAGACAACATACAAGTATGCAACATTAGTTTGTCATGGTAACTAATTAAGCATAATGACTGCTGCAAGGCTACCTTTCCCTGTCATTATGCAGTTGCCTGATACTCCGTTTTACTGCATATAAGCAGCCATCTATCCTCTTCAGAACTTTGAACACAACACTGAAGTTTCCACGTCCAATTTGCTGAAAATCAAGTGTGCTTGTAAGCAAAACCAACACGAAATGGAAGAGTATACCCTGAACAGACACAGATAGCTGATACATATTCAAAGCATACCTCAATCTCATGGAAATCAGTTCGGTAGCGTGAAAGGCCATCACCATCAACAGAAGGAGAAAAAACTGCATATAAAAAATGTGTATTGGGAGAAAGATACTGAGCTAAATCACATTTGAACACTACAAGTAATGCTACGAAGTACTGACAAACAGATAAATGATAGTTTTGCGGGGATGGGAATGATTATGATTCAATAGCATACAATGCATCAAAATGCTACCTGATGATTTGCATTGTCTCCCACCGAAAACATTATCATCTATTTGAGGATCTGTATTGAGGTATGGATTCCTGATGCATGGTGGAGACATCACCCGGCAGCGAAGAGCCACTCCTGATTGGGAGACATAACTACCTCTCTTGTGCGAACTAGATTCCTTCAGCTGTTCGTCCTCTGAATCATTTAGACTTTCAAACTGAACTGGAGCAATCCACTGGCTATCAAAAATGTCGGTGGAGCCAAGGCCATTTGGGGAACAATCTGTAAGCATTGGCACACATTCAATTATACAGAGAATAAACAAGGGGAGTGCATCAACCTAAGGAAGTGAAGTCTCACCTCTCTTGTACCTCTTGCTCCTGCAGACTGATTTCTCCGGAGAATTGGGGCAAGGGATATTCTCCTGCAGATAACCACAGAAATGGACCAAAAAATTCAGCAAAATCACATAGTGAAGCTCAACATCCATATTATAATCGATCAATCTCGCATCCCAGAACAAAAGCGCCGCCTTTCCCCACCTTGTTGGCGTCGAAGCCGCTCGCGAGCTGCGGCGCGTCCGGCGTGATGTAGTCTGGGGTGCTGCAGAACAGCAAGCAAACAGATGGAGGAATAGGGTTAATCCAAGCGCACGCTCCCTCGAAGCACACTTAAGCGCAGCACGAGCCGAATCGGGAACCTACCAGAAGAAATCCTGGCTGAGGATGCCGCAGTCCTTCTCCTCCACGGGCTCGTCGGCGTCCATCGGGGTGGCCTGCGGCTGCAAGAGGAGCGGAAGCGGAGGCGGAAGCGGGGTCATGACCGGGTCGCAGGAACACTCGAGCAGCTCCTCGAATGGCGTGCGCACCGCGGCGCCTTCACGGGGGCCGTCGGTGAGGAAGGAGAAGAAGGAGACGTGCTCGAGCTGCAGCGACAGCTCCCCCGACGGCGACCTACCCTCCCTCTCCTTCCCCGCCGCCGCAGCCGCAGTGACTCGACGAGACTTGCCGCCGCGCGGCCGCGGGGTCTTCGTCCTCAGCATCTCCCCGCCGTGAAGAAGAGATAGAGAGATCTCGGTCCCCCGCAGCTCGCCGGAGCGAGCGAGCCCTCCCCCCACCTCCTCGCCTCCCGGATTCGAAACGGCGCCGCCTTGGCTTCGGCTCCGTCGCTTCGAGGGGGAATGGTGCGGGCGCGCGCGCTTTGCTGGTGGAATTGGCGGGAGGAGGAGGTGGGGGATTCGCCAATTCGGGGGGTGGAAATGGAATTGGCCGCGTGGCGCAGTGGCACTGGTACTTCTGCTTCTTTCTCGATTTGAGCATTGGGCCGTACAGTATCAGCTGTTGTGTCACTGTCACATATCTAAGGCCTCGTTTTGCATGGGCTGAATCTTGGCCTTTTATCATGTGTATTGTCACATTTCTAAAGAAAAAGTCGTCGAGTTTAAATCGCATAATTAAACTATAATACCGAAAATAACCCTCCAACTTGCAAAACCAGATTAAATTAGGTCCTCTTATAGCATAGATGGTTGGTTTTGCTGACATGGCATCCTAGTCAGCAACAAAAAATAAAATGCATGTGGATCCACGTGTAAGTGGCATATCCCTCCCCTCTTCTCCTTATCTTCTCTTCACTCTCCCAACGAAGAGAGAGAGGCATACGGCGCCACAGTGGTGGTGGAGGTTAAAGAAGACGTTGGTGATAGAAAGGGAAGGAGATGGCTCGCATGGATGATAGGCACACCCACTAGCGTTGTCCATCGAATCAGCGCCGCCTCCTCCTTACGAACTCCTTGATGATGATCATTATGACTATCATGCAGTACCGTGGCGAAGAGGAGATGATGGCTAGCGAACTTAGCAATGCCAACACCACCCAATCTTGTCATGTGGTGTAGGTGGCGACGAGCTCAAACAAGCCTAGGTGCATGCCTCCATGGCATCGAGCATGATGAAGACGCCAACAAGCATCAGCAGCAGGTTCGTTGCCTCTCATGTTGCCACCGTACAATGAGGGCTTGGGGACACATGGAGCTCTAGCTCGCTGGGGTGGGTTGGCAGTGGTGAGCCCATCCATGGAAAGGTAGGTGCAGCGATCGACGAGCCCTATCGAACTCAACCTTGAGCTCGACGCCCTTCTTCACGCGAGATAGATGGCCTAGATCTCGGGCGACAGCAAGGCGAGAAGATATGCAGGAAGGGGTAGAGGCAGTGGCGCGTCGTTGCGTGCCAAATCCTACGCGTCTGTTTTACATCCTCGACATCACATCTCTTCTTCTTCGTCATTGTGTAGATATAGAGACCGCTACAGGAACAAAACGTGGCTAGGCATCAGAATATCGACACGGCTAAGCTGGTGTCAATGGGATCGCAATGAGGATACAATGAGCTTGATGGCCACATCAGGATTTTTGGGGGAAAGTCGAGCTTTTCGATGCTAGGAGTGCCATCGCCGGTGTCTGTTGCCTTGCTCCTAGCCATCCCTAAGCCACTGTCGACTCTCGACCACCGCTTCCTATCATGTGTTTGATGAGTTGAGCTCCAAAGAAATGAGGACGATAGATGGAGAGAAAAGGAAAGAGATGAGGAAAAGAGAAGAGGAAATGAGGGTGAGGATGACATGCGGAGCCCACTTTGTTTTTTTGCAACGTAAGCGAGCACGAGTGGCTTGGGTTAACTTGCCACATTAATGAAAACCAACCATCTATACTACCGCCAGAGGATATAATTTAAGCTAGTTTTGCCAGTTGGTACGGTTAAGGATGCGATTTAAATTCTACGATAAGATGAGAACTTAAAATAAACTTTTTCCCATTTTTAAGAACAAGCGGAAAAAATAGGCCTAGAATCCAATTCAATTTCAGGTCCATTAATGACGAAAGGCCAAAATGAAGGTCTAAATACATTTAAGCCTATTAGGGCATTCTGAGAGCCAAAATCTCCTTAGCTCCTAGCGGCTACAGTACCGCTAAGAAGCTATAAGCCTTCCAAATAGCTGAGATTGATATTACAAGAATCTATATTTATAAAAATATAAAAAAACAAACTAGAAGTAAAAACACGAAGAAAAATTGTTTTTTAAGTCTCCAACCATCTACTCATCATATTCTTCTCAAAATTCTGAGCTCCTAGAAGGGAATAAGTTGGAGAAACTCTCCAAACAGAGCATCATAACTTGAATATAAGAAACTAGTTAGTGAGAGTCTAAATGCTTCATTTTATGACTACTAGTTAGTTTATCTTTAAGGGTCTATAGCAAATGACAATTTTTTAAAACTATTTAGAGGAGGTAGGGATTTTAAAAATGAATGTAGCTAGAAGCATACTAAATATAAGACCACGTATATTTCTACAACAAGCATGATTAAACGTGTACGTAAAACAAAAAATCTATTAGAACATAATTAATTAAATTTTAATTACTATAAATTTTAAAAAATATATTTATTTGTTATTTTAAAGCAACTTCTGTATAAAAATTTTCGTATCAAACACACTATTTACCGTTAAAAAACATACTAATAAAAAAACACATTTTAGTATAATATTTTTAGAGGATTTTTTTACTACACGAAAAATAAGATTTATTAGTTTAAAAAAAGTAAAACGACTTTTCTTCCTAGCGGTGACTCCGCGTCATCTTGTCATCCACAGAACGAGGAAGAAATCAACGTACTACAAACAAACACACACGTACGCCGCCGGGCGGCGGCCAGAAAACCGGTAGAAAAGGGAACCGACGAGACGAGACTCCGTCCATTTTCATCCGCGTGTCGCGGCACTTGACATTACACGCGGACACCGACACCGCACCCACCAAATTCCCCAGGAATTTCGTCGTCAACCCCCGTGCTCTTCACACGACACGATTAAACACATGTATTTTTCTACCACTATTTTTTTTTCTTATTTAAAAAACACATTATGAACACAATCACTTACAACGCGTACATATATACTCATCTCATAAACATACATATAATCATTATATTATTTAGTATTTAAACTAATTAGCCTGTGTTAAATATAGAACATGAGAAAACTATATATATATACTAATTTTTAATAAGCAGGTAACTCTCAAATAAATAATAACAGAAGATTATATTAGCAGTAGTTGTTAGGTACATGCAGCAACGTGCTAAAATAGAGAAAAAGAAGCCTTGTCACATGAGGAAGCGTATTAATGCAGTGGTATTTGTGATTCCATGGCATGTACGTTTTTTTTTCCTTCTCCGTTCTGTGATGCAAAATTCGCAGCGACATGTGAACCTGTCGGTGATGACTGCCTCTAGCTGATGGATGGATGCTAGTATGTTTCAAGCACGGTGGTAGATGGGAATGAATGATGATGCATCATTAGCCAATTAACAACGTTTTATTAGTTGCCTTAAATACCTATTATCTCTCACCATAGCTCGTGCACAGTACGATCAGGCTATCAGAATTTAAGCCCAAGACTCTTGACGACAACAGAGCTCATCAGCTGCCCTACAGCTTATAATCCGTTATAAGTTGATCTTAATATTTTTAACATGTTTTTTATATTATCTTTTAAATAGTTAAGAATATATAAAAAAGTTTTAACTATGGATTAATATATATAATTAGCTCTCGACTAACCACGTACCGGTGTAAGTACTCCCATTGTTCTAGCACCGTTAGGTTGAACTACTGAACCATCATGTTTTTGATTAACGCAGAGTGTAGCGGCAGACGCGTATACGTACTAACCCGTATACAAGATCATGTGTTTCTGTGCTTGATTATTATCGTCATCTATCTAATCCCCATCTGTTCTTATGCACTTATCCTCTTTTAATTCTGATCAAATGCACGGCACTGTGGCAGGCAAGCAACAAGAGTACATCAACTGGAAAGGAGGGGTACTGTATCCACGCATATATACCAGCATCTACATATTGGAATCAAATGAGAGATAGAATCAAAGAAAATTATCAAGAGGCTAGATTTTTGGCTAACATTTTTTCAAGATATGTATAGAATTGTTTATTCCATAGAAATTTTAAAGAAAATAACAGTATTCAACTATTTATTTTAAAGTCTTCACAAGAATTTCTCTATACGGTTAAAATACTCTATTTTTTTAATGTTTTTCCTAGCTAAATCCTTCTTGTTTTGTCCACTGAGGTTTTCAATGCCAGGCACTTGCTAAGAAAAGATCCTCCCAATACAGTGTCCTTTGGTAGCAACTTTATTGACTCGTTATTATCTCCCGTAAATTAATCACCATCAGAGCAGGAAGACCACCGGAGTAGTATCACGAGATGACTGATGCGATGCGACCCAGTCCGGAGCCAACCACAAAGTCCAAACACCCCTTTGTGTTGGTTAACAACTGAAACAAGCAGCTTTGCATTATCATGGCCACCTAATTAATCATCCCTTGTGGGCCCCGCCAACCAGCTTCCTCCTGGGCCGGAGCCGGCCGGCCGGCCGGCCAGCCGCCGCCGTCGCCGCCGTCGGTGGCGGTTGATAGCCAAGCCAGACACGCTGTCTCCGAGCCGGTCAACCACACGTCGTGGCCAGGAACGCCCTTCCCCTGCCTCTGCTGACGCATGCGCCTGCTTATTTCTGGGATTAATTGGTAAACCCCTATACTTAAATAATCTCGCTGTTAATGACATGGTAATCTGAACAAGTGATTTCTAATTAAGCCCTAGTTTAATCGGCAAGTAGGTTCACATCCAGTTCGGCATGAGACTATCGGTCGTCTTAGGCCGCGTTTGTTAGTACGTAAGATGAGGATTTTTTAATGTATTTTTACGTATATATTTTCGTATATTTTTTATAATATATATTAAAGTAGTTTTTAACTTTATAATAATTAATTGTATTATTTATATTATTAAATAGCTATAAAAAATTAGATAGTTTTTTACCGTTAGCACTTTTCAAATATAGTTTTAGTGTGTTTTTGTAAGCTTCTCTCTGACACGAGAAGGATCGGTATAGTGTTAATTAAATATTAGTTTAAAGCTTTAAAATAGATTAATATAATTTTTAAATATCTTTCTTATATATATATTTTTTATATTTTAAAAACACATAGTTAAACATTCGAAGAACTTGCACGTGAAAAAAGGTGAAATAATTTTCAACCTTTGTTGCCAAAAGCAAGAGAAGGGTTATGGGTATGGATTAAATTAAGTTGTTTATGTAAAACAAGATAATTCATTAGAGCATGATTAATTATATTTTTTATTAAAAAAATTAGAAAAAGTTGTTTAAGAAGTAAAATAAATATTTTTAAGTTTAAAATAATTAATATATAATTAATTTTATGCTAATCAGCTTCATTCAGCTCTGACTGCTGTAAAGAACTCGCCGTCAGTGCCACAGCATCTCTCGAGTCTTCTCTTGCACGGCCAGCTCGCGGTCCATCTCTGCTTCTCTTCCCTGCAAGGAGAGGAGAGGGGAAGAAAGGAGGAGACCTCCGCCACGACGCGGTTGCTCCAGATCTAGGGCAAGCGGTGGCCGTGGTTGGCCGGCGGAGATGAAGCAGTCGATGCGGAGCCGGCAGGAGCCGCGGCGGGTGAGCAATGGCGTCATCATCGCCGCCATGCTGCTCTCCCTCTGCGTGCTCAGCATCGTCAAGGCCAGATACTGCTCCATCCCCTTCGGTACGTGCCGCCACCGCCGCCGACGCCTTGCTCTTCTTCCTCCTCTTGATTTGCAAGTGGAGAGTGTTCAATTTGCTTTGGTTAATGTTCGCCGCCGCCGTGTGCAGCTAAGCCCGACGACCAGCTGCAGGAGCAGATGAACTCCAGCATCAGGATGGAGACCGACGAACCGGCGACCAAGGCGGTGGGAGGTGAGCCGAGCCGAGCCCTCGCTAGCTCTCCGGATCGTGTGCGGTTTGCGCTCAAAGATTGCGTTCTTGAATCCCCTCTTTGGTTGTAGAGCAAGAAGAGGAGGAGGAGGGGAGCTCGGGCGGGGGCGGCGCCGAGCCTGCGGTTACTGCCACCCCTGCCGTCGTGATCACCACCGCCGCCGGCGGCGGCGGCGGCGGCAAGAGGAAACCGACCTGCCGCATGACGAGCAAGCGGTCGGAGCGGTGTGAGGCGAGAGGGGACATTCGTGTGGAGGGGAACGCCTCCACCATCTACATCGGCGGGATCGACAAGGAGTGGAAGACGAAGCCGTACGCGCGGTACCACGACCCCGTCGCCATGGCCGTCGTCCGCGAGTTCACCCTCAAGCCGGTCACCGAGTCGTCGCCGGCGTGCACCAGGAACCACTCGGTGCCGGCCTTCGTCTTCTCCAACGGCGGCTTCTCCGGCAACCTGTACCACGACTACACCGACGTGCTGGTGCCGCTGTTCCTGAGCACCCACCAGTTCAAGGGCGAGGTGCGGTTCCTGCTCAGCGGGCTCAAACCATGGTGGGTGAACAAGTTCAACCTCTTCTTCCGGCAGCTCACCAAGTACGAAATCCTCGACATCGACAACGACAAGGACGTGCACTGCTTCCCTCGGATCGTGGTCGGCGCCACCTTCCACAAGGACATGGGCGTGGACCCGGCGCGCTCGCCGGGCCACGTCTCGGTGGTGGACTTCAAGCGCGCGCTCCGCCGCGCCTTCGGGCTGGAGCGCGCGGCGGCGTCCCGCGGCGGCGCGACGGGGAACGGCAAGCCCCGGCTGCTCATCATCTCCCGCAAGAACTCCCGGCGGTTCCTCAACGAGCGGGAGATGGCGCAGGCTGCCGCTGCCGTGGGCTTCGAGGTGCGCATCGCCGAGCCCGACCAGCACACCGACATGTCCACCTTCACCCAGCTCGTCAATTCCGCCGATGTCATGATTGGCGTCCATGGCGCCGGGCTCACCAACATGGTGTTCCTCCCCCGCGGCGCCGTCCTCATCCAGGTGGTGCCATTCGGCGGTCTGGAGTGGCTCACCACCGTCACCTTCAAGAACCCGGCCAAGGACATGGAGGTCACCTACATGGACTACAATGTTCATCTGGAGGAGAGCTCGCTGATCGACCAGTACCCGCGAAACCACCAGGTGCTTACTGATCCCTACGCCGTGCAGAAGCAAGGCTGGGACGCGCTCAAGACGGCGTACTTGGACAAGCAGAACATCAAGATGGACATGGACAGGTTCAAGAGGACATTGCAGGAGGCGCTCGACAAGTTGCCGCCGGCATGAGAGCTTGGTGAACTGATGAGAGCTCAAGCCCACGAGGTGGTCGTGGTAGATAGATAGGTTGGTGTATCTATCTGTGCCTTCTCTTGCTTAACTTATTATTCTTTTCGAAATTCTTTTTACCCCTTCTTCTTCCTTTAGCAACATTCATTTGATCTGTTGTTTTGGAAAACAAGAGGATGAACAAGAACGTGTTGTTACATATGCCAGCTGATTAGTAATTTATATACCCTTTGTGATTATTGCTTGCTTATCCACAAGTAAATGTCAAGATACAAAATGTTATAAGTAAGCATCAAATGTGAGTGTACCTCCCTCTCTCTATGCCAGGGGGAAAAGCTGTATTCTCCTCTGTCTTATCACTGTATCAATCCAATTCATCCAGTACATTGCCTCCACCAAACAATGCCAAAAATTGACCTTTCCTCATCAAAGATTCCATGTTCAGTTTGACAGATGATTAGTGCCATAATTGGGGATAAGTAGAACATGAACAGGACAGGACCATGATTCTCCCTGGATTCAACTAACCAGAGAATGAAATGGATCACCATTGGGCATTGCCTACCACAATTACCTGTCATAGTGGCATTGCATAAGCAATGGAAAGATTGCAATTTTGTTAGTTCCTTCCCCTGTGATGATTGTGTCAAGCCATGGTTGGCAAGAGATGGCGACGGTGCTACTACCTTCCCTGCTCTGACTGGATCACAGCAAGCCAAATTCATAGTCTGATTGGCATGATGATATATCAGAAAAAAACTTTTTTTTTGGCCAACTGAAGTTTGGCTGATCTGCTCGGCCATAGTCAAATATGTCTCTTTCGACGAACTGCGTTGCGTTGCTAATTTGCCACTGATGACCACTTCTATCTGTCATCTCATTTAAGAGCCAGTCAGAAACATGGAGTGATATGCTTGTAGGAACACTAGAAGCTTCCATCTGTTTCCTCTAGGGAAGAAGGGTCAGCACGTCATCAGCCGTTGGATCTCGATTGGACGGTAGCAGTGGTTGAAACTAGGAACTTTGCGATTTGGCATGACGAGGGATTCTTTTTCGTTTGTGTTTGTCCTTTGTGAAAAAAAATTATTAGTCAAGGATGATTTGTAAGTACTTGTGTGAGGTGAAATTGATTGGATAATAATTGACCTGTTCATGGATGATTGAGTTAAAGAGATAGAGATTGCTGGATAATTACAAGTTATCGGCCATATGGGATGATAGGTAAATTGACAGGGACGACACAAGCTGAAGCTGAAGAAAGAATAAGAGAACTTGTTCAGGCCAGCAGCTAGCTTGTACTTGACACTGCACTTGGAGTGAATGTTCCAGCAGAAGCTGAAGAAAGAATGAATGTGCTGGAGCTTGCTGATGATGATGCAGGCCTGATGGCTAAGGCGATGGCAGTGTGAAATTAACCAGCTGGCCAGTCGATTTGCAGCTGAAATCATCAATCTCTCTCATCAGCATTTGTTGCTTGTAAGCAAGAATCAACCACCAACAAAACAATATGGAGGTACTGTTCTTGCAAAACAACCTGTGCCTTGGCCGGTTTTGAATCACCATGAGTTTCTATTGATCCCCCACTCCGCCGCCGCCGTCTAGCCGGCCGGCCAGCCGTCATCCATCCATACGCCAGCAACCTCAACGACTCGCGGTCGTCAATCCCACGCGTCGCTTTCACAGCCCAGCTAGTCCAAATGTCCAGGACTGTACGTCTTAGGCAGCTACCCATCCATCCAGGCTGCAATTCCTCAAAATTTCCCGCGTAATTAGGGTGGCTCTAACGTCCTATGGACAGTGGATGAGGAATAAAAAGAGGTTACAAATGACTGAATTAAAAATTATAAAATTGTTATTTAAAGTTATCTAAGAATGCTTATGAAGAAAGTTTTTGCAAAAATCATATTGTTTAGAGAGTTTTGTAAGTGTGATCACAGTAATACGAAATCCGTCAGCTAAAAGTAACACATCCTTATTATAGAAATTAAGATGGTGTTTGTTGTTTAGTCAAGATGAATTTTCAGCAGATGAAAAAGGAGGCAGCATGCAATGCAAGGTGAAAATTCATCCGAGGAATCAAGCGAAAAGGGCATTAAAGCAAAGTGAACCTGATGCGTGACATGCGAGCTGAACAAAGCAGGAGCCCAAGGAGGAAGGGAAGACACGATGAAGTGCAGCCAGGGTGGTTCAACTTGAACTGGTTTCCATGTCCTAGGACAACTACCGGGCAACAACCTAACCATGCAATGCAGCTAGTTATTTCGTCCTTGCTATTGCCTTTTTCTTTTTTCGCGCACACACCATCACACATCACACATGCACGCGTCCGTTTAACACACGCCCAAGAGAAAAACTCTAATAACAAATTTATGGATCCACTAAATTTTATATGGAAAAACACGTATCCGTATCCATAACTCAGTGGAGTCATATACCCAAGGCACGGATCCAACAATAGATTGAAAGGAGGGCTCGTTACCTTCTTTCTCCCCTCCGCTCTCCTTTCCTTGCTCTCGATGGAGATCTGGCGTGTGTGTGTTTTTTTTCTCCTACACATATCCATAACTCCATTATCACATAAATATAAGTGTTGCATCTCTTGTTTCAGCAATATAATTTATGATTTTCCATCCTCATACATAATAACTAAGAAATACTATGTCAATAAATATACAGCCCATAAATAAACTAGATGAGAAACCCACACGTTGCTGCGGAAGAATTGCATGACAAAAATAAGTATATATGAGTTATAAAATTTATTTTCTTGAGAAAATTATCCAAATGTTATAAATGATTGGGATGGATGGTGTGGCTTTTCAAGAAGAGGCAATTTGCACTCTTAATGAATTATCCAAAGCTTAAAAAAATTAAGGTGATATGAGAAGAGAAATTAGCATTAACTATATACTTAATGGAAATGAACTTTATAAATATTTAGGATTGTGCTATACCTGTACCTCATAATACCTCCAACACAACTATTATCACGAAAGACATGCACTGTGATGACTTGATATGCCTAATAATTTCGTGATGGCATAAGTATTAAGATTCCATCAATCAATCAAATCAATGAGTCGGTTCGTTGGTAGATGGTGATCAATCGACAAGCCCGATACAACCGACGACCTCTGCGTCCTCATATGCCTAACAACTGATGATGCATCGAATTGGTTATGGCTAAAGTAGACCAATTTCATCGCATGGACCATTCTTTCTGCTTCCTATGGATTCTCGAGATGACACTCGCAATACCAAATGCAGGTCAACCATACTAAATTGCGTGTATTGCGACGTGCAAACAACTCTGGTTACATCAGCAGTTTTGCAACTACTGTTTGGAACACATATGGTTCTTGCAGGGCTAAGAATTTTACAATGAATATATTGCTCTCAAGATTGTTTAAAATACATGTTAGAATCTGATAAAACATTTTCATTTTCATACAGATTTCTATATTTGAAACAAGCAAAAGCCTTGTGCTTCCAGGCTTCCAGCACACGAAGAACATCATTCAGATTACTCCTTCCACATCACCACTTGCAATGCTTGTGCTATCTATGCATACATAACAAACACAACCTTGCAAATCAAAGCAGACAAAAGCAACAATCGGAAGCTGCAAAGAAGCCAGTGATAGGGAACGGGATGCCTACTTTTTATTATTCTCTAGGATCAATTCTACCAGTACTGTTCTTATTTAAAGAAAAAAGATGCTCCTGCCACACCATTTTTAGGACCAGCTAGCTAGCATCAAGAATTAAGTTACAATGATCTGGGGATGGCATCAGTCAAGTACTGATACCAGTGCCGAAACAACTCTCAAGTTAGAAAATTTCAGGCAAATGGATTCTACACAAACAACAGGCGTTTCACAGAAGCTCAGGAAAGTTCCTCCATTCAAAAGCATCCGATAAGCATAGTACAAATCTCCAATCAATTCAGTAAAAACTGTAGCAGTTTTCAGTTTATCAGCATCTCCTTTATCAAATTCTGTAACCTCGGGAGCATACGTCTCCTCTGGAACTCATCTATTTGCAATATCTGCAGTTCCCATTACAAAAGGAACCCAACAGCTCATTTTCTTTTTATTTTTTCACGCCTTATTTAGAGAGGATCTCCTCAGGCAGATCTAAGCTCCATATTTAGGAGCTTTCCAGAGCTTAAATGCCACCTCATGTAGAAAGCGCTCAGCAAGCATAGCAAGATTTCCACCGTGCTGTTGATTACACAGCAGAATGAAATTAGTTATACCCGTAGAAGAAACCATATTAAATGGAATAATTTAACGAGTCAAAACAAATATAAGCCATTTGACCATGTTAAATGCATATGAATCACAATATGGGTTGAACTTGGAATATTAGGATCTAACATCATGGCCAGATAGATGGGAACACAAAAAAATGGTATTGAATAGTAACGCCACAACAGTGGTGCAATGAAGGCCCTGCCAGCTGTGGCTCAGTGTTTCTGGGTTTCTGCAGAATTGCTTACAACAGTTATACCCTTCTTGTATAATTTATACTCCAAATATATATGACATGCTTTTGATCAGATTTATAATCCTATAGTTTGGCATGGGAAACAAATGCCAAAGAAAGGTAAGTAGATGATCATTCTAACAGCTTTTGACAGTTAATGTCGTCAAATGAAGAATTACTGTGTGGTGCTGTGGTGCATGACTGTACTAGTGCACATCAACTCATCAAGCTTTTGTGTATGTCTTTGCCAACAGGAAAAGAAATGGAGAGTTCTACAACAAAAGCTGATTATACTAATGAAAATAGCTTGCACATTTATCTTTCACAAACAATAGGTGGTCTTACACAAAAACTAACTCCAAGCCGAAAATATAACTCTTTACTATATTATATGCCTTTTTGCTAATCAAGGATGCAGCGGTGTGAATAATATGACAGAAATTGTTTACTATATAATGCAAGAAATCAATGTGATAGTATATAGCTAATTTGAATGTAGCACCAATTTTCTTGGAGCAAACTGGCATAATCTTTCCAATGCTATAAGAAGCCAAGACCAAAAGGGAGAACTCAGTGTTATGAATCGTCAAAAAGCAAATTGATAAGCAGGATCATGAGAAAAGGGTATAAATGAAGTATTTGGCAAGTATTTTCACTATTTCAATTTTCAGACAGAGGTTATAACAAGCTGATTGTATAAACCTTAATGAATTCCTCAAAAGAGAACCCTTTTGTCAAATCTGAGCGTGTTACTCCTTCCTGCCACTGTGCCAACAGCATTGGATGATGATTCCTACAGAACATGCATGATAACGACATCAGTGTTAGTCACAGTATGCCATCATAAAAAAATGGTAGACACACTTTTAATGACCACATCATGCTAGGGTCAAGTGTTGGCAGATACTAAATCAACCTATCTGGACTGCTGTAGCATCAATTGGAAAAGACTTTTCATACCATCATGTATTAGATTGGATTTCAATAACACATTTCAAACTCAATCTTGTAAAACCAAAAGGCAGTTATAAGCTGCTAGTCTTCAAGTATGAAGTATCTAAGCTAATTACACTTGGAAGACCGTGGTACTATTCACTCTCATATATAGCAGACAAAATCAAATGGAACTCTTATTTGTAACATGCTATACCTGAAAATAACATTTTGGATTTCATTTGCAGCAAAGAACAATACCAACCTAATATTATCCAATGTATCTCCTGCTTTCATAGTATAGCTCTGGCGTGGGCGAAGCAAGTTCAAGTCAGAATCTGTTTCAGTTGAAGAGTTTGATATGGAGAACTCATCCTTATTTTCAGCAGAAGACCCGTAGCTCAAGATTACAGATATATGAATACGGGAGGCGATAGCTGAACTGATGGGTGCAGCTTCCATGATTGCACCAACTAATTTATCAAGCCGATTTAGGTCAGTCTTCATTCCCAGTTTCCCCAACTTGCTGTTTGTATTCTCCATGGAAACATACAGAAACATCAGATCAAATTCAGATGATTCCTGAACATTCCCCTCAGAAAATCCAAGTAGACTTAATGCCCGGGAAATTATTCCGGTCTCCTTAGAAGCAGTGGAAGATCCAGATCGTGCGACGAAATCTTCAGTTCTGAATACATGAAATCCAATATTTGCGGCAAAGGAACTAATGAGGGGGCAATTGGTGACCATGGCAGCTCTGATCCCCATAAACCTGACATTTCAATACCATGAAAGCTAGTTAGACCTGTTTGATGAACAATGCAACAGAAAACAAAGCAAAAACCACACACATCCAACCTCTCAGATAACCTGGGAAGTACTAGCTGCAGTGGATCCACCTGGGCAGTCTCTTGACCAGTTTCCTCAGTCTATCACGCAAAAATTACAATCAGCATTACACACTTCAAATTCTCGCGCAATTAATCCCCCTTGGTGCAAACCGGTGGAAGCAAGACCTCACCTTTGCAGGGAAGAGATCATCGTACACGTCGAGCAGCTGCGCGAGCTCAAGAATCGTGCTGTTACACTTCTCCTCCCCACCTACAACGATTAAACCCATAAAATTTTCTCATTTGTTCAGACCAGCGGGTAGAATCAGAGAGAGACGAGGGAAGGGAGAGGTGGCGCTGGATCAGTACCGCTCGGGGGTGGGGAGCGGAGGGAGAGGAATCCACATGAGGACAGAGAGGCGAAGGCGTCGAGTTGGTTCCCTCTCCCTCCTCCGCCGGCGCCACCTCTCACCGGAGGGAGCAGCGCGGCGTGCCCCGCGGCGTAGAGCACCAGCCCGCGGCTCGGCTTGTCCGCCATTGCTGCACCTCCCCTTTCCTCTCCGCCGCAGTAGAACACCCTCTGCTTTATTGGGTGGGGCCCAACGTCAGCCTCAGCCGGCCTTCATCGCCACGCGTCAACCCCGGCCCCCACGTGTCATCGAGCTCACTATACCTCCTAGGCTGGCACGTGGGCCTAGTTGGGCCAGCTTGATCAATGGGCCGTAGTGGGCATATAAGTAAGTGGCTTCTCGGCTTCTGGTTCCTCGACGACGCAGTGTATACGAAGAGAAAAGAAAAGAAAAAAAAATACAGGAGGAAGAAGAGAAACCCTAGGCTTGGCTCCAAGCTTCGCCGCCTCCTCGGCATAAACCTCCACTCTACGCGTAGCCATCGCCTCGGCCGCCTCGAGCTAAGCTGAGATTCGCGGGGTGGCAGCAATGGCCGGGAAGAAGAGGCCGCCGACCGCGCTCGCTGAGGCCGAAGCCACCGCCGACCTGGCCGTGGAGGTGCCGGCGAACAAGAAGAAGCTGGCTATGGAGCGGAAGAAGCAGCGGAAGGAGATAGACAAGGAGCGTCACCGCCAGTCTGCTGAATCGGACGCCGCTGCTAAGCCGAAGCCACAACTCCAGCCGGTGCCGGTGGAGGTGGTGCCTGAGGCTGCTGCGGCGGCGGCGCCAGTGCCTCCTCCTCCTGTGATTCCGGTTGTGTCGGGGCCTGGGCTTCATATGAACGTGTTCAGGGACCTGGCTTCGCCTGAGGCGTCGCAGAGGGAGGCCGCTGCTGAGGCACTTGTCGCGGAGCTCCGGCAGGTGCAGAGGGCGTACGAGAAGAGTGGGCGGAAGGGGGAGAGTGAAGCGGAGGGTGGAGATGGGTCGTCGCAGATGGAGGCCGACAAGGACGATGGTCTGGACAACTGCGCGCCGTCAGTGCAGTATGCCATCCGACGGCTCATTCGCGGTATCTCTTCTTCGAGAGAGGTCAGAGATGCCTTCCAACTCTGTGACGAAGTTTTGCTTTATGTTGCATTGGTCCTCTACTACACTTAGATCACCTCTTATGCTTGGGAACTTGTTTGCAGTTTGCAAGGCAAGGATTTGCATTGGGTCTTGTAGTTGTGCTTGAATCAATTCATGCAATCAGCATTGAAGCAATCATGAAGTTGATACCTAATTTATTAGAATGTTCAGCTTCAATGAAGGGACCGGTAATTACAATGACTAGTTACTGCTCATTTCTTTTCCCTATTTTGATGTTAACTTGTTTGCTCATTTTTTTTTGTAGGAAGCTAAGGACAATCTTTTGGGACGATTGTTTGGTTTTGGATCAATTGTTAGGTCTGGACGGGTTTCAGTACAGTGGGCACGTGAAGAAGGTTCTCCCATTGTCAAGGATTTTGTGAATGAGGTTGTCAAACTTGGTAGCAAGAAACGATATTTAACTGAGCCTGTTGTTGCTGTGATCCTGGATTTAGCTGGAAAGGTACATAGATCAAGCACAAACTGAACTTTTTATGACTATGCTCTTATGCGTATAATCTAATCAGCGACATTAAGATTTAATTGAAGGTCTATTGCGTAAGAGGTTATCATTGGCATCCAAATATATTTAAAACTGTTTGCAGAAAAAAATGACCAGCAAAAAGGATAATTTTGAGTTAAATTTCTCAAAAGATGTAACAAAGCAGCCATTTTTATAGCACCTGACATTATTTTTTGATAAAACTTTGGCGTTTTAGTTTGCATGGTGTACTTGGCTTCTGTTTGATAGACAAGATCTCCCACTTGATATAAGCGGTACTGCCTTTTGGTTTGAAATTCACCTGTGTTTGTGACAACTTTCACTCTTATTTTGTATCAATTATGTTGAAAATCATACCTTGTGTGATGTACAGAAGTTTGATTTAGGAATGGATATTTTCTTTCCTCATTTGTCAGTTGTACCAATATTTGGCCTGTGACTTGACTCAACATTTGCTGAATCTTTCTACATGTTGCAGCTGCCAGAAGAAGCTATACTATCTGAGATTCTTGAAGCTCCCGGTGTGCAAGATTGGTTCAACAGAGCTGCTGATGCTGGAGATCCAGATGCACTCTATCTGGCTTTGAAGTTGCAAGAGAAAACAAATGCCCAGAAGGAGATATTTGGGAAGCTTCTGCCATATCCATTCAGTCCAGAAGTTTTTTTTGCAGAAGAGCATCTTCTTTCAATTGCTGCTTGTTTCAAGGTAATTTTTGTAGTAATTAATGGTTCAGGAGTAACAGCGTAATAATCTAACATGGTATTATTGCTTAATTTAGCCAAGATGTATTTAGTAGCTAGAATTTCTTTTGTTATATCAAATTTCTATATGCTGTATGCCACTCCTTGCCTTATCTTTTGATTGGTCTTCTATAAATCTATTCAGGAATCCACGTTTTGTCTTCCACGCATTCATAGTTTGTGGCTTGTTATCACGGACATGCTTGCTAGAGAGGCAGATTCAAAAAGTGATATTGCCACAAGCTCAAGCAAGAAGCAAAAAAAGAATAAGAAGGGCAGCTCCTCTGAGGATACAAAAAAGAATCTACATACTTTCTGTGAGGTTATAATTGAAGGAACATTGCTGCTCTCATCTCATGATAGGAAGCATTTGGCATTTAATATTCTTCTTAACCTCCTTCCAAGGCTATCCCCATCTTCGATTCAAGTAATTCTGTCCAGCAAGGTTGTTCATGGTTTGATGGATGTTCTGTCAAATGAATTGTCATGGTTGCACAAAGCCGGCCAACATTTTCTGAAGGAGTTAGTAAGTTTAGTGAGTGATGACAATGATCGACGTGTTGCTGTTATTACTAACTTGCAGAAGTATACTGATGGAAGATTTGACTGCATGACAAAAACGAGAACTGTTAAAGATTTGGTTGCCAAGTTCCAAAGTGGTCAAGATTGTTTGTGTCTTGTGCAGAGTTTGATGTCACTCTTTGTGGATGAAAGCTCTGTTCCAGATGAACCATCTGATCAAAGTCAGACAACTGATGAGAATTCGGAAGTTGGTTCAATAGAAGATAAGGACCTTTTTGGCCAAGGGAGTGCTGACCTTTTGAAAAGTTGGATAGTGACTACAATTCCTTGTGTTTTGAAAAATCTGAAGCTGACATCTAAAGGGAGTTCACTGACAGATTTTGAAATGGTTAAGTGCATTGAAGAAAAATTTCAAGTGCAGACTGAAATATTGAAATTCCTTGCAGTACAAGGTCTTTTTTCAGCGTCTTTGGGATGTGAGGTGACATCATTTGAGCTGCATGAGAAGTTCAAATGGCCAAAGCCAGCTATATCAACATCAATACGTAATGAATGCATTGAACAACTTCAATTCTTAATAGAAGATGCACAAAAGGATGAAGCTTTGCACGTTAGTGAGGTTAAGTCTAATGACCTGGGCTTCTACTTCATGCGCTTCATTAACACCCTTTGCAACATTCCCTCAGTTTCACTCTTCCGGACCTTGAGCACCAACGACGACAATGCATTCAAGAAGTTACTGGATATAGAATCTCTGCTATTCTACGAGGTTTGTCACTTGCCATTATTCAACTTATCATATTAGTTGACTCATTCTGTGGTGTATTATTTTAATTTGACCTACAAGAATGGCCTCTCTGATCCTGTTTCCAGTATTGGAACTATCCCTGACTGTATTTATCTGGTTTTAAATTGATGACTTTTGAATAGCCTAGGAATCATAAAATGGTGTCAGTGTTTATTTTAAAATAAATCAGAGGTTCCAACAACTGAGTGTGTGCACTAAGGGCTTCCCTTAAAAATCTAGTCTCTTGAATATGGATTGCCTCTTTTGATGCAGTATGGCTTATTTGTGGAAATGGTGATTTCTTTTGGCTGTTCTAGATTTAATCTTGTTGGAATAAGGAGTTAAAAAGTATGGAAGAAGGGGTTTAGTTTGAATAATAGTTCTGTTCATTTTCATGGATATTTCATATAGTTCCTTTTTGATTTCATCTAATTTCTGTGGCTCCCTTGTGAATAGGAAAGAAAAGTTGGCCCTGGCTTGGATTCGACTAAAATGCATGCAATGCGTTATCTCCTTATTCAGTTGCTCCTCCAAGTTCTTCTCCATCCAGACGAATACTGGGAGGCAGCAATTGATGTGACTATATGCTGCAAGAAGTCATTCCCTTCCATCGTTCAGAATGACAAATCCAGTGGACAGCCTTCTAATGAGGGTGCAAAGGGGCTTAATGAGGATGGGTCAGGCAAATCTAACGAGGATGGGCCAGAGGAGTATAATGATGATTTGTCAGAGGATTCCAGTGAGGACGGGCCACTAGAGTTTATGGATGTACTTGTCCAGACTTTTCTTTCTGTTTTGCCTCATGTGTCTGGCCCTGTATGTTTCTCCATCCAACAGGCAAGTAACACTGTACATGTACCTCTAGTAATAGGAGGTTCTCCACTTTTGGAGAATTGTATATTGATGATAATAGGAAATAAATTAGGGTCATGCAGTTTTAAATGTTCTATTCCTTCCTTTGTAAATAGCCATTTTCAATTGTACTAGTGGAAATGTAATCATAGTAAATAGCCATTTTCTACTGTACTAGTTGAAATACAAACATAGTAAAATCACTAGTGCATTCAGATTGTGCTCCCCTCATTTTCCTTTCCATTTCTGTTTCATGGCGGTTATTTGTTGCTTTTCTTGCTAACATTTGACTTGGCTGCGCTAACTTGGTCTCTTATTTGAATCCCAGGTCTTCCGTGTGGTCTGTGATGAAATTACAGAAACAGGGCTTCTTGACATGTTGAGAGTTGTGAAGATAGATTTGAAAGGTTCTCGTCACCAATCAGGTAGTGATGATGATGAAGATGATGCATGTGTTGACATCGAAGATGATGATGAAACCATTGTGGAGGACACGGAGGTTGGGGACACTGATTCTGCTGCAGACAGACTGGATGAGGAAATGGATGATGATTCAGCTGATGAAGTAGATGAAGGTCAAGATGATTTGAAAGAAACAGTTTCCCATGTGTCAAAGGATGGAGATGGTGCAGAAGCTACCAAAGATGGGGATGACTCAGATGATTCAGATGGTATGGATGATGATGCTATGTTCCGCATTGATCCTTACATTGCGAGGATTTTCAAGGAGCACAACCTTCCTGGCAGTGAAACTAAGCAATCTCAACTTATGCGGTTCAAGCTCCGTGTCCTTACATTACTCGAGATATATCTTCAGAGGAATACAGGTACATTTCAAACATTCCTGCATATTTTTATTCATTTTAAGTTGTATATAATAGTTAAAGGGTACTTTCAAAATTGATCATTGCTTAAGATCTGCCTCCAAAATCTCTTCAGGGAATTAATTGTTGCTGCAAAGTTTATTATCTTAGGAAATGTTTCAGTTTTCATGCAGTTTTAACTGTAGTGTTTACATTTGTTATATGTTGTTGTGTAACCTTCTATGCCCTAACTCCACAGGAAAAAATCTGGTGCTGGAGGTGTATTCTTTCTTAATGCAAGCTTTTGTGAAGTCACATAGTGCTGATGGCAGTGAGCAATTCAAGCAACGTATAGGTGGTATATTGCAGAAAAGGATATTCAGAGCAAAGGATTATCCTAAGGGTGATGGTGTAGAACTTACTACTCTTGAAAGTTTGTTGGAGAAAGCTCTAACACTGGCATCACGGTCACGGTACACCATGGTTGTTTCTGTTGCCCAAAATGCTGCATTTTGGCTTCTGAAGATCATCAATTCAAAGAGTCATTCAAAACAGGAGCTTGCGAGTGTTGTCGATAAGTTCCAATATATATTGACCGACTATATCAACAACAAGAAATCACGGTTGAAGCTTGGGTTTGTGAAGGAGGCTGTTCGGAGGAATCCTTGGATAGGAGAGGAGCTCTTTGGTTTTGTTCTACAGAAGATTGGATGCACAAAAGCTGAATATCGAAGAGTTCAAACATTAGAATTGGTAGACTGCATACTCAAATCTTGGACTGGTGATGATTCAAGCGCATCAAAGGTGTTGAAGAAGAACCTATCTCAGTTGTGCGAGCTGATACAAGAAGTTCTTACAAAGATCCCAGAAAACAAGTCACGCCGTCAAGAAGTCCGGAGATTTTGCACCCGAGTTTTGCAGACAGTGACAAAGCTTAACCTCAAAGAACGGTTTCAGAAGAAATTAAATCCTGTAACGCTCTCCCTCTGTGAGGCACAGCTAGGAGCTGCTTTTGTTCGCTTTCAAAAATGACATAAATTAATGAGACTGTATTTTTTCCCTTTCAAATATGATAGTCAAAAGAAATATTTTGAGCTGAGCTAGTTTTATTCCTCATTTCAGCTACATGAGAGTAGATTCTGTCGAATTAAGCTGTATTGGTTTTTTCTGACAGTATATGAAAGGAAAAGAGATTTACTGTTAGCTTAGCAAATACTAATTCGTATGGACGCACGCAGCACAGCAATAGTGCTGTTTGCGAATTCTTTTCCTACGCAATTTATTTCATGATTCTTTCACGGATTGTGTCAGTTGTACCAAGCACATGTTAACAGACGATCTTATCTTAGTATTGAGAAATACTGGGTAAGTTTTGCTAGGAAGACTTATATGATTTTAGCTTGGATACGTAAAAGAAAATATTCTGGGGAATGTACTTTCAAAATATAAAATATTTATTGCTTAGATTTCATATTTATTAAAATATTTATTTTTAAGTTAAAATTGGAAGGGTTAGAAATTAGCCATACAGATTCTTTTTCTTGGTGTTCATATAGACGGTCAAATGATCCGTTCTGTATGGCCTGCTATGGAAATGATAAAAGTTTGTACGGCACGTTGTGCCTATGGATCTAATTGTCCGTCTAAACATAACACATCATGCTTAAAATCAGATTGTACTGGTCTGGTTAGTCTGCCATGCCAGTCCATGGCTCGAAACTATTGACATAACTTATTTTACTTTATTCAACTTCAACACTAGCATTTACAAAATGATTTAATCAATAATTCAACACTAAGAAACATATACATTATCGATGTGTCCTATACATTCAATCAACATTTTGAGTCATTTAGCTAGAGTGATTAGGATGATTTTTTCCCTACCCATCGAACCAACACTGCACCTACCATTATAGATTAGGTCATGTCGTGCTATCTAACATGTCTAAAGAGCAGCCTAGGCACTACTTAATGGGCCAGACTAGCCCAGACACAAACCCCATTGGGCCATGCCATGCTTGGATCGGGAAAAAACCTGGACCAATTGGCTACAGGCTTTCTGGACATATGTCTAGGGTGACTAGCCCGTCATGGTGATTAGTAGCATTTGCGGCATGGTCGTTTTCCTACATGAGATGAGGATAGATGGGAATCGGAATCCACCACACTCACCTTCTCCACTGTCATGGATTTGTCCCTGCTACCACTGCTGGTGGTGGTCTTTGCAGTCAACGGAGAGCGCTTTAAGGCTGACGACATTGATCTCGAGGAGTCCCTCCTCGAGTTCCTTTGGTTCCACACCCGCTTTATTTCCCTAGGCTCATTGTGATGAAGGCAAGGCAACCCCAGCTGCCTCTCTTCCTCCTCCTCTTACTGCTCTGGTACTTCCGTCTTTGACTCTGGCAAATGTTTCATTGTTGTTCACTCTTTTGAGCTTGATAATGAATGCATTTTTTGGTTTTGCAGGTAGGTACGGGTCATGCGTAGTGCTGCTCTTGACGCACAATGTGGAGGCCAACGAAGTGACGCACATGACAGTTAGCTCGTGCTTGGCACTGCTGCACCACTCAATTTAGAGGGTGCCACATATCAACCACCCTCTCTCCATTGCTATTAGTCCACCCCGTCTCGATGTGATAAGTGGCGTTGACATGCATGCTTGCAAGAGAAAGGGAAGGAATGGATGGAGAAGAATTTGGTTGATAGGATATGGGTATTTTTAACCCTTTTTCTATTTTTCTTCCTTATTCAATTGAAAATAATAATTTTAATAGATGTGGTGTCCAACAACAAAAATCCATATTTTGAAAGTGTATTCTCGACTTTTACTATGTCCCTACAGCCAAAACCACAAAGTTATGATATCCAATAGTAAAATTTGCTACTTTCGGTTTGGTTTTAATAGTATATGAAGTTATTGGCCTTTTGACATTACTTTAATTATTTGTACTTAAAATTATAAATATTATTTATTTTATTATGGATTAATTTATTATTAAATATACTTTAAGCATACTTATATTTTAGCATATTTGCATAAAATTTTTAAGTAAAATGAATCGCTAAATATGTGCCAAAAATTTAACGTTGTTATATATTATAAGATATATATAATTATAGTCAAAATTAGAAATTAAAACATAATCTGTTTAACTGAGTTTATGAGATGTCCTCATATACCAATAAAAACGAGAGGATGCTCAAGCTAGAGTTATTTTTGCAATAGATAATATTAGTTGCATAATGTTTGTAAGATGGGACAACTTGAGTGTGTGACTATTAATGGAGTGAGGAAATGAATTAGATCAATATGCTTCCAATTTGAAAATGATAAGCAAGAATTAGATCAATAGATGACCTTATATTTGATTTCTTGAAACTATTTAAAAATATGCAATTTTGTTGATAATTTTTATAAGGAAAAAGTCCATATACCCCTAGATAGAAGCCCATATAATATCATAAACTTTAAACCGGATATACAACCCGCTAAACTTTTGTAATATTGTTTTATATTACCCTAAAGTGGTTTTGAATAGTTGCTTTGCGTATTTCAAAGCTTGAATGAGTGATTCTAAATAAACTAATATAACATAATTAATATAACATAATTATATATTGTGAATCATCGGTCATCAAATATATGACTAACGCATATATGTCACATAATCAAATATATCTAACATATATGTAAATTAGATAAAAAACTATTTTGTAATATAGACTGTATTGTCGAGTTTAGAGTTGAGATGTTCATTTTTAAAGTTCAGCATGCTAGATGTGAAGTTTAGGGGTATTTAGACTTTTTTTAAATTTTATCGATAATTTCATAGGACGAGAACAACGTGCACGCCTGTCTTTATAAGTAAAATTGGCAAAACTACTGTAAAAAAAAAAGTCTAAAAACTATTGTAAATTTTTTAATGCAAAACTTTTAAATGTAACTATAAAATAATTATAATATAATTTTACTGTAGTTATACTATAATTACATTATAATATAATTTTAGGCTATAATGTAATTACATTGTAATTACGCTATACAGTTACTAATGAAAGTTTTTTATATATAAAAAACTGTTAAAAAACCTTAGCAATCCCCCCCCCAAAAAAAAAGCGTGCGACTAGAGACACGACACGCGAGTAGGCGACGCGTCCTTCTTTTCGTTCCCCTCCTCCCCCGATCTTCGACGCCGCGCCGCCTTCACCTCGCCTCCCTCCCCTCCAGATCTCCGCACTCGCCGTCGGCGCGCTCCCGCTCCTCCCCTGCGTCTCGGCCCACGGTGAGGTGCCCTCATCCAACCCTTTCCGCTCCCCGCAAGTCTCTGTGCGGATCCTCCTCTTCTTCCCTCCTGCCCTTATACGCCGCGTGCTAGGGTTTGCTAGCAGCGTTTGTACCGTGGTTAGCTTCCGTGCGTTTCGGTGGTTTGGTGTAGGCAGGATTCAGATGGGGGAAGAAATTGCGTGGTTAGCGTAGCAAACTAGCAACCGGGATTTGCGCAGTGAGTCTTCTTAATCTTCGCGTTTGTGTGCGATGTTTTGCTTTTAGGACAAACAAGCAATCGAGATTTACTCCGTTTCGTCAAATAAATTATTTTTTGAATCTGCTCGTGATGTGCGTTGCACTTGTATTATTCGGAGATGAATCATCCTGCTTGTGTGCTTAGCTGATGAGTCAGTTAAGGCATTTTGGGGAATTAAGGTCTGCCTTGCCATGCTCATAAAATCCACTATATTGGTTTTGTGCATCGATTTTTCAGTATCTTTCTAACTCTGGTTAGCATATCAACTCCCTATAATCGCTTGCACTTTATTTGCTGCATAGCATATCAGTTCCTTATAATGTGCTACTCTGTTTGATGTGTGGCACTGTGACTGCACATGTGAAAGACTCGCTGTTTATATTTTTCATCTATTTAATCTATATCCCCATCTGATCATAACTTCTTTATTTCTATCAAATAGGAGCCTGAGGCAAATACATTGGAGTTGGCTGGGATACTTCTGATTTGAGGAGATTATAAATCGGAACAATGCCTCCCCATAAGATAGAGACAGGCCACCAGGATGTTGTGCATGATATTGCCATGGATTACTATGGGAAGCGCATCGCTACAGCCTCTTCTGATAACACAATAAAGATCATTGGTGTAAGCGGCAACTCACATCAGCAGCTTGCTACTCTGAGTGGACATCAGGGTCCGGTTTGGCAAGTTGCATGGGCTCATCCTAAGTATGGTTCCTTGCTGGCATCCTGCAGCTATGATGGGAGGGTTATCATATGGAAAGAAGGGAGCAAGCCTGATGAATGGGTGCAGGCGCACACTTTCATTGAGCACAAGTCCTCTGTCAATTCCATTGCTTGGGCACCTCATGAGCTTGGCCTGTGCTTGGCTTGTGGCTCATCTGATGGCAACATTTCAGTCTTCACTGCTCGTTCTGATGGTGGGTGGGACACAACGCGCATTGATCAGGCTCATCCAGTGGGCGTCACCTCTGTTTCTTGGGCCCCTGCAATGGCGCCGGGTGCTCTAATCAATTCAGGGCCTTCCGGTCAGTTTGAATATGTTCAGAAACTTGCCTCTGGAGGCTGTGACAATACAGTCAAGGTGTGGAAGCTGTACAACGGGAGTTGGAGGATGGATTGCTTTCCGGCCCTTCAGATGCACAAGGACTGGGTGAGAGATGTTGCCTGGGCTCCAAATCTAGGCCTCCCAAAGTCCACAATTGCCAGTGCCTCCCAGGATGGAACGGTGGTTATCTGGACTGCACCGAAAGAAGGCGAGCAGTGGGAAGGCAGGGTTCTCTATGATTTCCAAACACCTGTGTGGAGGCTATCCTGGTCATTGACTGGAAATATTCTGGCAGTGTCTGATGGTAATGACAATGTGACCCTATGGAAAGAAGCCGTTGATGGCGAATGGCAGCAAGTGACCACTGTTGAGCCTTAGGTGGTTTGAGTTGTTCTTCCCTTGGCTGCCAGATTATGACATTTGTGCTTTTGCCTTAATGCTAGCCAATGGCTCTGCTTAAAAATGTGGCTCTCTCTAGTAATTTTGCTTCTGCTCACGTGGCAATTAGCAAGGCACAAGTAATTTGCTTCTGTCTCAACTGCTTTCATGTACGATGTGTTCCCTTGTGTGCCTTTTGTTTACCATTATTTATGGCACTTTTGAGTGCAGATTTTCCCTGTCCTGTGACTGTTAATGCTGCCTGTAATCGATTATGATCTGTCATCGTTCTTAGCAGCGAAAACAAGAATCTGTAGTTCTTGTTTGAGAAGTTTGGTAGCCTAAGTTTTAGTCCTATCAGTGTCAGGTCTGATCTAGAGATGTTCATCCATTGCAGCTTCGTGCACGAAACAAGAAACTGAAGGATGCATAAGAGGGAATCTTGTTTTCGTTTGTAATCTTCCATTACCAATTTCTCACTTCTTTGCTTCTGCATGAGTCTAAAACAACTTTATTTTGGAATAGGACGGACCAAATGCATATTTTTTTCAGAAGCCGATGTATCCGGACAGTATAATCCAACCGTTAAATTATAATTTGCTAGGTGTTCGTTTTTGCGTAAATTAAGAAAACAAATATATTAGGCTTTACAATTTCCTAGGTGTTCTTTTTCGCCAAAAGTTCCGAATGCAAATATATTAGATTTGCTATACATCTATTGATAAATTTTTCCTTAAAAGTTTGTCAAATATAAATACATTATAATTGTAGTTATCAACCTCCACCACTAACTGCTTAGGACGTTTGGTGATATCTCATTAAGTCGAGTGACCTATCCAAGTGTTAATTGATTTCAAGCGATAGCTATTACATACCCGAAGAAAAGTAGAACAAGGTCTAAGCTCATCCCTCCTTAGGTGTTGAGCTCGGGGCATTCTCACCCTCTCCAAATAGCTTAGGGACACTAATGACATATTTATTATGACTATGCTCGTCACACATGAGTTCATTAAATGCGATGAGACTCAAATGAACCCGATGTACAACTAGGGCGACAGGATGGTGCCTACACGATCATTGCGTGCGCCATCATCACCTCTACGATGAGAGGGCATGGACTATTAAACGGCGCGATTGACTGTCATGCTTGAGTCCATCACCTTTCTATATGCTTCGTCACTTGTGACTGACAAACGAGTCCCATCATCAACAGCAGGAATACATGCTTTTACCTCAAGCTTTTTGAAGCAGCACAGATGTGTAGTGGGATGGCGTGACTTCATTTTAAGCTAGCCTTGAGAGGGCTCACTAGAGAATGACGACATGTTCACTTGATAGCAAGCGATAAGACTTTACATATCAAACTTCTGTTTTCTAGGATCCAGTTTTCAGTGTTTGCACATTATGGTATTCTCTCACTACCTATAAGAAGAGAACCGAACCTTCAAGAAAGAGGTTTCGAACAAAAAAAAATTAAAAAAAGATGCAAGCTATGTAATTTAGTCTTTCTACTAGGATCAAATGAATAACACAACAAGATATAATATTACGCTTTCGTATAGTCATGTATAATCCAATTTGCCCCATTTACTATCCCAATAACTTTTGTTTAGTATCCATACTCCATGGGCCGAACCTAAAAAAAGTCCATCAATTACCCACTTAAGGAGCTCGTTGTGTAATTATAAATGTGACCTCTTGACTACACGGTGTAAGATTAAGATATTGACTAGAGGAGGGGTGAATAGGTGATATTAAAATTTCTCTAATAACCAAGGTTAATTGTTAACGCCAGAATTTAATTCAGTCTGTAAATAGGATCGCCCGATGGAAAAATACTGATCGACTCGTGGGGTGAAGCCGATTGACACTGTAGAAGAGCCGATCAAATGGGTGGAAGACGGATTTGGTTTGTTTAAAGATGAAAAGTTATCCAGATAGAACTGAGTCCAAAGAAGAATAGTGAGAATAACGATAGGTTAGGTGTCTGTATAGAATGTATTACGTAGGCTAAGCAAGTTTAGATAACTTTACAATTTCTTAGAGATCAATTTCCTTTTATATTGTTAGAAAATAACATTCAGTAGTTGCTATAACCGCGTCGAAATCTGTAATCCTAGAATATAAATATAGACCCCTTGGAAGCTTATAAAGAGAGAACAGATCAATACAATAAATCTTCGGCGCATCGCCACCCTAGCTCGTCTAAGTTTTTACTGGCGGCTTCTGGCTCTCGACGCAGAGCTGCATCGGTTAAGTTTGATCTTCACTGAAGGGGTAAGTCCCGCCACTATCCTAGTATGCTTTGCTCTGTCTAATGCTGTATCGGTTAGGCTCGACCTCTTAGTCAGATCGAGCGTACCGTATCACGTCCGCATGAGGTTCATCGGTGCGTTAGTCTCTCTCCTTCGTCCACGGTCTCGTGCTGTGTCGGTTAGGTTCAACCTATGAGATCGACGGCGGTGGTTTGAGTCGGCGCCCCGATGGGTCTTCATGCAGTGTCTCGTTAGAGTGAGTAGCCGATGAGTTATCCTTACCACTAGCCTCATATTTGTCTTGCATATTGTCTAACGATCAATCCGCTAGAGATCGATCCGGTCACGTTGGATGCGGCTTGGTACTGTCTTGGTTCGGTCCGATCTACTAGGACTCGTGTCTGACGGGGAAGCGTCGAAATCTAGAGTACTTCATTCCCCATCGGCTCAAACGACCGATGAGTTTAGGTGTAGGCTTGCGTCGGACGTTTGGCTGGTAGGTAGCCGATGACCTTGCCTTTTTCCTCTCTTGTCGTTGCGTTCGGTCTAAGCCTCCATTGTCTCCGCACCGTTAGCCCTAGCCTTATACTGTCTTGGTTCGGTCCGATCTATCAAGGTTGGTCCTAATGGTGCCATTACCATGGTCGTTGGTCCTCGTGGCTTTATGGGGGATCGGGCCTCACTTCTGCGCTTCGAATGTTATGAAGCGTCATCGGCTCTTTGGCCAATAAGTCCTCTACTCTATTTCACATGTGTATCGCTCACGCCTTCATCGGTTGTTCAGCCAATACTCGAGCGCTACCTTCTCTACCGGCACCTAGCTGATAGGGTGAGCCGGCTAGGTCCACCGGCCGATGGGCTCATGGATTTCATACTCTCTCCTTGTCAATTGCAGGGTTAAATTAACTGGCATACCCTCGGACCTTAAAGATTAAGGACTTGTATTGGAGCTAAGTAGATCTCCTAGGCCTTAGCATGATCAAGCCGCCGTCTTTCCCCGATCAGACCACCGTTCAGCTCGGTTGGACCCTACGCGAGGTTTGGCGGCGAGCACTAATCTAGGTTGTTATGGCTTGGTGAAAGAGAGTCTATCTAAGCAACTATATTAAGTTTTACAAGCCTAGAGTGATAATGGCTAAAAATCTCTATCAATATAAGTTGCATAAAGATAAAAGCAATATGTAAATGAGACAAAGAGATAATGATTTTAACCTGATGTTTGGAAACATGCCGGTTTCCTACTCCCCGTTGAGGCGAGCCCAACTTCACCGCTCAAATTACTAAGCCTCTAAATACCTTCGTCAAGAGATGAACAAGATAGAAGTCGGTCTTAAAGAGGTCTATTCAAGCCTCGATCAATAGGGTAGTTCTTACTTTACTTTGAAGGTAGTGAACTCCAAACCATTCATAAACATGTTGGATCTTTTTTACAACCTTCTTGGAGAATTTTTGAGGAATCATTTCCTCCAAGTCGTCTAAGAGGTGGCAACTCAAAGAGTAATAAGTGGTAACCAGTGCTTAGAGATGATTAAATGCCATCCTAGCTAAACATTGATACAATATATTTAATTTGGCTAAAACAACTCTCAACCACTCTCACAATTAGAGAGTAAGCTTAGTTGGTGAAAGAGGGAAAGCAATGGTTTATATAAAATGAATGTAAGGCTAAGAAGAGACCTTTATTGCTGGTGGGTGAGTATTTATACCTCCACCAACAAAAACTAGTCATTGAGAGTGAAATCTCTAATTCTGCACACGTTCGATCCGATCGTCGTTTGAGGGCCAGTCCGACCAGACTCCTTCCTAATAACTAACAACTAGAAAAAGAGTTATTGGTACACATTAAATGCATTTATCCTTGTCCGACTAAGGGCAAACCTCCGGTCTGACCGCTCCTACACCTGGACTAACTAACCTAAGCCGCAGACTGATCGACCCTCTAAAACCTTTCTGTAAACTTCCGGTCTGACTGGAGTTTAATCCAGTCTGACCGGCTAACATAGCAGTGCTTAGAATCCTTTCTGGAAGATAACGGTCTGATTGGATCAAAGGGCCCTATTCGACTGGTTGATAGAGCAGTGCTTAACCTTTATGGAAGATTGTGGTTTGATCAGATCCAAGGGCCCGATTCGACCAGCTAACAGAACAACGCTCTAAATGCTTTTTGGAAACATCTAGTCAGATCAGCCCTAAAGCCTTGTCTGACCGACTTTAAATGAGCATATTTCTAACTTAAGAAACTTTGTGCCATTCCTCTAATGTGGTATTTTAATCAACTCTTTGCAATCGTTACCATATCTCTTAATAGTACAACAAACTAAAAATTAAACAGTCCAATATTTCGATCGGTATATAAAAGCAATAAATATTTTATTCGCTTTATCACATTATTGCTTATCAATTTTAATCTATGATCAAACTTCTTTGTTGATTATTAGCATGTACCTAACTTAATCACAATACTTAGATTTACATATTTTATGTTCGTTATTTTACCAAAAGAAACAAAGGGGACTAGATGCTTCCCTTGGCCTTTGTATTTTTTTTCTCATTGTAATAATAAGAGCAAAACATAGGTGCTGTTTACTATTTAAATTGGGCCAAAAAGCCTATTTCCCAGAAAGAGCTTTCCATCAATAGCAGAAGGCCCCCCCAAAAAAAAACTAGGAGAAGGTGGAAAATAAAAAGGGGAACTAACACGTTGTGGGAGCAAGAGATGATCGCAGCCGTCCATCGGGGAGCCGCGCCGATCTCCAGCCGTAGATCGGGCTCCACGACCGTTTCCCTCCACGCCGCGCCCGGGCCCTCCTCCTCCTCCTCGTCCTCCTCCTTCCGTTCCCCGTTTCCTTCCTTTCCCCTCTCATCTTTATTACGCTCTCCTTTCCCCCTCTCCTCCTCCCCGACGACGAGGCAGCGCAGGCGAGCCGTGCCGACCTAGGGTTTCGTCGCGCCTTCCTCCTCCCCGCCGGCGAAGACAAGGTATGCCTCGTACCTGGATTCGTCCTGCCTCTGATCACGTGCGATCCCGGCGCGGCGAGGTCGGTCTCGCCAGCCTCGTGTGGGTGTGCTGTGGTGGGTTCCTGTTTGATCCTGGGCGTCTCCTGCTACGTTGCGGTGTTGGATGGCTGGGTGGAGTTCGGTGCTCTGGATTTCGTGCGAATCCCAGGAATATGTCGTGGAATTTGCGCGTTTGCGCTAGAGTGTTTTTGTTGGTGATGCGGGGGAGGGGATTCCGGTGTCCATGCTTCGTGATTACTGGTTCTGGATGCTTACCGGTTCTAGATGCTTCCTTTTTTTCGTGCGTAATGTATCGTTTGCGGTGTGCCGGTATTGCCTCGGGCTGCCTTGTAGCTTAGACATTGCCCTAATTTCTCAAATGAAGGTGTGTAATATGTAGGGGTGTCACCACGAAGTGAACTCCTCGTTTTATTCAAGTTGCATTATATCTCTAGGAACCTTATGGTAGCTCTATTTTTGTGCTGGAGTGCGCATGTGGAATACATGTGTGCACTTGTTCCTTGCAAGTCGCAACTATGGTGATTATGCTGTTGTTGGTTGAAGTTGGGTGACAGATTTGGAGCTCGAGGCAATAGGTTGTTAAAAACTATTTTATTATGGTTCCAGCTACAATTTGCTGTCGTTCTATTCCTGCCCTGTTTTTTTTGTTGCTATTCATGTCCCTAATTGTCGACCATTTTTATGTAAGATTTCACTGTTAAAGAAAAAAATGCATATGGACTGTGGGGTCATCTTTATAAGTACTAATCGTACTGAACTTGTGTTGGCTACAGCTTTTTTAAACTGTACATAGCTAAAATATTTTATGATTCCAATTCCAAGGTTCATTTTTCTGGATGACAAGTTGTTAGACAGACCACTGGCCTGGGCTGTATATATATAGCCGACTCCCTCGTATACGCTCGGGGATTCACAGTCACTGTACCCTTTCTATATGGTATCAGAGCGAGTCTAGACATTCCGGCACGCTAGCTTCTCCCTCCGGCGAGTCGACCCTTTCCTCCTCCTCGTCGATGTCTTCTTCCCATCGCCGACTCTCTTTCCGGTACTCCCCTCGCTCTCTCGTCTCCATTTCTTCTTCTCCCCGTCTCTCCCGCAGTCACCTTTTCTCCGCCCCACCTCCGCGCGACCAGGTGACGGTCTCGATCCGCCTCCTCGTCCCTCCTCGCACCCGTCTCCGCTCTTCCTCTTGCTTCGTGCATCTCTCCTTCTCTGACGCCGGCGCACCTCCGCACTCATCGTCTCCATCGGCTGGAAACCTCCCTCGGTTCTTGCCCTTTCCGACACGCTCAACGGCTCTCGGACGCGAACTCTCTCTCCTCACGTCCGAGCCAGTCCAACGTGTCCATGTGTCCACGGACACGAACCCCTGCCTCCCGGACGCGAACATATTCTCTTCGCGTCCGGCCACTCCCTGCCTTTTTCGCGTCCGCCCCACTCCTTGGCCTCCACGAGTCCACGGACGTGAATCTTCTCTTCACGGACGTGAATTCTCGCACGTCCGTGACCCACCCACTCTGTCCTCACCTACTCCCCATCGGCCAACCACTCCTCATCGGCTGGCCATTCCTCACCTACTCCGCTGCCTACTCCTCATCGGCTGGCCACTCCTCACTTACTCCGCTGCCTACTCCCCATCGGCCAACCACTCCTCATCGGCTGGCCACTCCTCACCTACTCCGCTGCCCACTTCCCATCGGCTTCTCACGTCCTTGATCGGCTGATCCGTCCTCTCATCGGCTTCCCCCTCCCATCGGCTTCTCTCTCCCATCGGCTCTTTGCTCCGTTCTCCCGTCATGACCACCGAGTCCGCCCTCAGCTCCGGCACTCTCCCAGTTGCCAAATCTGCTCTAGCCCTCGGTGCCACAGACCACACCTCGGGCACCACCTCGCCGATCTTCTCCCCTCCCTACGCTGCTGTGAACGTGAAATCTCACGTTCCTATCTCCCTTGACCTTAACGCCAATTATTCCAAGTGGGTTTTCTTCTTCAAATCCCTCTGTGGAAAATTCGGCCTCCGGTCCCATATTGATGGCTCCGTTCCACCTCGCCCCGATGATCCTTAGTGGGGCATCGCCGAGTGCTGCGTGCGCAGCTGGCTGCTCGGCTCGGTCGACGACTCTGTCCTCGACCTCGCCATGGACGATACCGACCCTACCGCCCGGGACCTCTGGGTGGCCATCGAGCGGATCTTCCTAGCCAAGAAGCAGCCTCGCGCCATCTTGCTCCTCAACGAGTTCCACTCCATGGTACAAGGCGACTCCTCTGTCTCCTCGTACTGTCAGCGCCTCAAAGTCAAGGCTGCTGCTCTCCGGGACGTCGGCCACCCTGTGGCCGACTCTCAACTCGTCCTCGCTCTTTTGCGAGGCCTCAATCCCCGCTTCTCCAACACCGCCGATGACATCGTCAACACCACATCTCTTCCATCGTTCGCCCGGGCTTATGACATGCTAGTTCTTAAAGAACTCCGTCTGGACAATGATGAGAAGACAGTGGCCCACACTGCTCTTCTTGCCGCAGCCGATAATGGCTACCGAGCTTCTTGCGCTGCCCCTTCCTCCTGCGGTCCTGGTGGCCATGGCTCCGGCCACAGCAAAACAGCCCGCACCGGGAAAGGCAAGGGCAAAGGCAAAGGCAGGACCTAGTAGGGTCCGATGCCACCACGACCTACCTCGGTCCCTACCCACCCTGCCGGTCCCACGGGTCCGTGGCTCTGCTACAACCCCTGGGCGCCCCAGCCCCAGTCACGCAGCTCCATCGGCTGGCAACCCGGAGTTCTCGGCGTCCATCCCCAAGCTCACCTGGCATCGGCTCCCGTTCTGCCCTCTCAGCAGATGCTATCGACCCCAACCACCCAGTCGGTTCCCTCCTGAAACCAGGCTGGCCTCGTCGCTGCCCTCAACCAGATAACGCTCCAACCACAGCACCCTTGGGTGCTAGACTCTGGGGCGTCTTCACACATAGCGTCATCGGTCGGTATACTTCGCTCCTGTCACCCCTCTTCCTCCCCTTTTGTCACCATCGGCAATGGTCACTCTCTTCCTCTTCCTGTCCAATACCGCGATGACTCCTCTCTGTCTACATCCACCACTAACCTCCCCCTACGCAATATTCTTATTGTCCCTTCTCTCATTCACAATCTTATATCTGTTCGTCAATTCACACGAGGTAACCACTGCTCCATTGAATTTGACGCGTCTGGTTTCTCTGTGAAGGATATCCCAACCCGGCGACAGATCCTTCGCTGCAATAGTGGCGGCGACCTCTACACTATTCCCGCTGCGCCGTCCACCCCACACGCCAGCGTCGCCCTCTCCACCAACCTTTGGCACCTTCGCCTCGGCCACCCCGGCCCCGACGCTGTCGCCACCCTCCATCGCAGCGCCTCCATCCGATATACTCACAGCAGCAACACAGTTTGCCACTCATGTCAACTTGGCAAACATGTGCGTCTGCCTTTTTCTAGTTCTCTCTCCTGTACCTCGCGTCCATTTGAACTTATACATTGTGATGTATTGACGTACCTTCTCAATGCCCATGCTCCTCTGTTCATAACAACGTTCCCTATGCCCTTCTCTACCGCACGGCGCCCGACTACTCCCACCTTCGCATTTTCGGGTGTCTCTGCTACCCAAATCTCACCGCCACAGTTTCCCACAAACTCGCTCCCCGCTCCACTGCCTGTATTCTCCTCGGCTATTCCACCTCTCACAAGGGATACCGATGCCTCGACCTTTCCACCCGACGGGTCCTCGTCTCTCGTCACGTCATTTTTGACGAGACATGTTTTCCCTTCGGTCTCCTTCATCCGAGCTCCTCCTCTAGTGATCTCGACTTCCTCCTCACTAACACCGTGCCGACCAGGTCTCCCCCATTGCCCTCTCCATCGGCCGCTGCTGAGGATTTACCCGTCACATATCCCACCACTACTCAGTCCGATGTCCCCACCATCGGACCCCCATCGGACCCACCTTTATCGGCCGATACCGATCCTATTTATCCTTTAGCCGATACCGTTCCCTCTCCGTCGGACACCCCACTTCCATCGGCTCCTCACTTTCCATCGGCTCCCCCCACCCTATCGGCTGATCCATCTCTATCGGACCGATCGGAATACTCGGCCCATCCGACCTCATCGGCTTAGGCCGATCTAATTCCTCCTTTTCCTCTTGTCTACAGTCGCCGACTCGGAGCCGATGACGTCCCCACCCGACCAGTTCTTCCCATTACTCCCGCACCCCCATCGGCTCCAGTTCCCTCCACCTCTCACATGGTCACCCGCTCTCAGACCGGGTCTCTCCGACCCAATCCGCGCTACGGCCTCTCCGCCGTCCACAGCTCTATCTCGCCCATCCCGGCGACTTCTCGCTCAGCCTTGGCTGACCCTCAGTGGCGCGCGGCCATGGCCGACGAGTACAAGGCCCTAATGGACAACAAGACCTGGCGCCTCGTTCCCCGACCTCCCGGCGCCAACATTGTGACCGGTAAGTGGATTTTCAAACACAAATTCCACGCCGATAGCTCCCTTGCCCGTTACAAGGCTCGCTGGGTAGTCCGGGGTTTCTCTCAACGACCCGGTGTCGACTACGACGAGACCTTCAGTCCCGTTGTCAAACCCGCCACCATCCGAGTCGTCCTCACCTTGGCTGCCTCTCGCTCCTAGCCGATCCATCAACTAGACGTGAAGAACGCCTTTCTTCACGGCCACCTGACGGAAACAGTCTACTGCCAGCAGCCCCCAGGCTTCGTCGACCCTTCTCGGCCCGACGACGTCTGTCTCCTTCAACGCTCTCTCTACGGCCTCAAACAAGCCCCTCGTGCCTGGTACCAGCGCTTTGCTGCCTATCTTCGGCACATCGGCTTTGTGGTCTCTACGTCCGATAGTTCCCTGTTCACTTTTCATATCGGCTCCGCCACTGCATATCTACTTCTCTATGTCGATGACATTGTCCTCACAGCGTCTTCGACATCTCTCCTCTACCAGATCATGGCCCGACTCCACTCTGAGTTCGCCATGACCGATCTTGGTCCTCTCCACCATTTCCTTGGTATCTCCGTAACCCGTTCCATCCACGGGCTCTTTCTTTCCCAATGCCAGTACGCCATCGACCTCCTCTAGCGTGCGGGCATGGCCGACTGTCACCCCACGGCCACCCCAGTCGACACTCGAGCCAAACTCTCCGCTGCCGATGGCGTCCTCGTTGCCAATCCCTCTCACTATCGGAGTCTTGCCGGGGCTCTCCAATACCTCACACTCACCCGACCCGACCTCACGTACGCTGTCCAGCAAGTGTGCCTCTTCATGCACGTTCCGCGCGAACCTCACCTCGCGCTGCTCAAGCGCATCCTACGCTACGTGAAGGGCACCCTCTCCAGCGGGCTGCATCTCAGCTCCAGCCCCATCGACTCCCTCACCGCGTACTCCGACGCGGACTGGGCAGGCTGCCCCGACTCTTGACGCTCTACGTCCGGCTACTGCGTCTACCTCGGTGACACTCTCGTATCCTGGTCCTCAAAACGCCAGACTACAGTGTCCCGCTCCAGCGCTGAAGCCGAGTATCGCGCCGTCGCCCACGCCGTCGCCGAGTGCTGCTGGTTTCGCCAGCTTCTCCAGGAGCTCCGTGCACCCCTCTCCACCGCGACCGTCGTCTACTGTGACAATGTTAGTGCCGTCTACATGACCGCTAACCCGGTCCATCACCGACGCACCAAGCACATCGAGATCGATATTCATTTTGTCCATGACAAGGTTGCATTAAGATAGATTCGGGTGCTCCATGTACCATCGGCACATCAGTTTATCGATATAATGACTAAAGGCCTGTCCACGCCTTTGTTCACCAGTTTTCAATCCAGTCTCTGTGTCCGTTCTCCTCCCGCTGCGACTGCGGGGGTGTTAGACAGACCACTGGCCTGGGCTGTATATATATAGACCCGATCCTCTCGTATATGCTCGGGAGATTCATAGTCACTATACACTTTCTACACATGTTATTTCTGATCGAGCAGTATGAGGTCGGTTTTGGTTGTTGCAATACTTTTATCTAGGACCTGATACACTTGGGACATAGTATTGTAGCAAACCTTTATATGGTGATCTGCAACTTTTGTGTGCTATAGCTTAGTTGGAAAACCAACTACTGTGTGACAGAAGAAGCTAACAGAGAGATATCTCAGCTAGTTATTTCTTGTTAGTTAATACTTTTTTTGCACTGCCTTCCTGGTTGAGTAATCCTCATAGTAGGCATGCTGTATGGAATAAGTTAATTTCTCAGCAGAATTTGGTAGACATGAAAATGCAGTTTATGATTTGATGAATCCTCACTATTTGTACACATTTTACGAAGATTTCCTTGCACGTTTGACTGGTCTACCAGAGTGCAAACAATGGAGCGGTTTTCTCAGTTGAATCCAAATGCCACTCCCTTTGTGCCTCACCCCAGGTCTTCGTTTGAAGAAAGCTTGAGCGAAAGGAAGGCCTCTGAGAAGCTAGTAGGTGATACTGAAAAGGATGAGAATGCTGACAAGTCTGCTGAATACGAGCTCCCAGATTTCCTTTCTTTGGACGACTATGGTGAAAGCCTAGGAAAGCTCAACATTTTTGCAGAATCTTCATCAAAAGGAGAAGCTACTAGCAGTGCGTTTGATCCATCACAGTACGAGGAAAATGGTGTTGATAATCATCTTGCTGTGGTGGAATCTCTCTCGAATATGTTCCCAGATGTGTCTGCTGATTTCATTGTTGAAGCACTGAAGGCCCATGAATTTGATACAGATCTCACTATCGATATGCTTGTTGATCTGGTATGTGAAATTACTTCTGTTCTCTGCCTACGATACTTCAAGCTATTACCACTAAGAAGTTCCTACATCCCTGATTTCGTTTGCACACCTTTGAAATACCTTGAAACTGCATGCTGGCTACCATTTTTGTTGTTGAAATCATTTCTGACAATCTTTCTTGTTGAATTTTCCACTTCAGTGTGAAGGTGATGATTATGGGAATTCCGCTGAAGTGTCAGGAAAGTAGTAGCAACAGCATCACTCTTCATCCACCTCGGCAGAACAATTACTCTTCAGCTACATGTTATTGAAGTCAATCTTCTTAACAATCCATACTGAATTTGGTGGAGTACAACTTATTTCTGTTGTAAAGAACTCAGCCTGAAGTGCTTGTTTAGGAGCCAAAGCAACAAAGACCGTGTTTTGGGTTTTTTTGTTCCAGGTGGAACAGTTATTTCCAGTATTTGAGTCTGCTTGATGATTTCACCCAGCAGTTTATCTCGTGATCTGTTGCAACCCTTTTGGTGTAGCTGAACCTCTCCCTAGCTAAGTATTCAGGAGCCAGCAATCGTGTGCAGTTTTGCTGCAAGGCTGTGCTCGTACCATGTACATTCTGGCCTTGCTGCATTCTGTGTAGGGAGATGAACCATTCCTCTTAGTCTGTTATGATGCATTGTTTGAACAGATATGCGTATGAAGAGATATCTATCTCGTTGCAGTTATTGAATGGGGATTTGGAGACCATATGGTATTTGTTATGACTTATGAAGCCTCACTATTTTCTTAGGGATATCTTATGCATCTTTCGCTTTTGCTTATTACTAATACTTATCAAACTATCCTCTTCATGCGGTGATACCCAACGCCCTGACCAGGGGCTCACTTTATATGGAAGTTGTTGTCGTCAAAATTTGTATTTTGAGACCGTGTAGATATCAAAAACATTTATACACGTGTATATGAGCGTCTATAAATATTTATACTGTGTTTCGCTAAAAATAACATATATCTTATGACTTGAATAGTGGTATCTGGACCATCCCAATGCTACCGACATGAATACCCACACACCCAAAACATGTGTGCCTTCCTTTTCAGGGTGTTCTTGCAGGAAAGTCCAAATCTCCCTTTTGTAATTTCTCCCGGGAAAAATACACCCAAAAAGGGGCTTTGATATGTGTTTTCTTTTTGCAGAAGAAAAAAAAACCATTGCATTGCCTTCTGTCATTGGGAAATGTCACTAGCTGGGGCATCCTCACCAATAAGAAATCCTTTATTTATTTATTTATTTTCCTCTTCTCCAAACTGCGGGCATCCGCTCGACCGTCGGATGAAGCGTCCAAACCACACGCCACCGTCCGATCCATCCGTCGTGTTCCGAATGGTTTAACCGCACAGCCGTAAAAGGCAAAACCTGTGGCCGCGAGCGCTAGACTACACGAGAGCGAGCTGCTCCTCCTCCCCGCCTCTTCCACCTCGGAGATCTGTTCCGATTTCTCCGTTCATCTCTAGGGTTCCATCCTCGCGTTGGCCTCGCCCCCCAGGTCCCTACCCCGCATTCGCTGCGAAGTTGCTGCTCGCTTCAGGTCTGCCTCACTTTTCTTCTGTTTGCTTTTCCCCTAGCTGATTCTGATTGATGCGGCTCGTCTGTGCGGCTCACTTAGGTATCAGGTCTTCTTCCGGATTGGATTGGTGGAGTGGCAGGAAATTATTAATTCCAGTGTGATTTGTGGTAACAGAAGGGTGAGGTTTTGCTGCCGTGTATATGTACTGATTCCTTTTGCATAGGTGTATCTGCTATGAGAGACTTATGTTTTGGCTAACATTCTCGATTGGAAGCTATGACAATATAAGTTTGATTGATCTTATCTCCTATTTTTATCCAGGAAATAGCTATGGAGTGTTTGACCACGACTTTTGCAAGGTAAGTTGGTCTCCTGATTGTGCACTCATATATTATTCAGATACAGAATACTCCACATGAACAGTATGCATGTACTATCTATTGAAATTGTTCGTTACCTGATTTTAGTTTGGTATGTTAGTGCCTGCATGGCTTTCAAAACTCCATATGTCCTGTTGAACCACATCCAGAATGCACAGTTCCTCCCCCCCGCCCCCTTCTTTCCTCATTAATTTAACATGATTTGGTGATGTTTTGGTGAAGGAATCCAAGAAGGGAGTATAATCTCATATGTCCGAGCAAAGCTCTGTCTGAAAAACAAAGGGTTCGAAGAAGGGTTCTATGCTATTTTTCAGCATCCACAAACTCAAGCCGATGTCACAAGTTCACAACTATGGCATATCCTGTTAGCCCAATAGTTGGCAGACGTTCAAATTGGAGATGTTTTGCAGCAAGTCTGAATTTGGAAGATGGTCCTGCATCCTCCGACTCAACATCATTCCCTTCAGAGCAAACTAGTGATGCTGGTGAAGTTTATGGTGACTCTTCTGAGAATCTGATTTCTCAGGAGCTTAAATCCGATGAGGTATCATATCACCCAATGTTGTACTGTTTCACTTGTTCAGCTTATCACTCTGCATCCCTGTACAATATGTCACTCAAAGATTAGCAGAGCCAGCATTTCCATTCCTCCAATGAGTTCACTATAAATGATCTCTACTTTCAAAACATACCCCATGTTATTGTATTTTATTGCATAAATCTTTTGGGCCATTTTTAGGAGTTATTGTTTATATATGTCGAATATTAGGTCAATAGGGGGTTTTTATGTAGCATCTGTGTAAGAGAAATCTGTATTTCTATGATGCCTACGTGGTCTTATTCCCTAGAAGTTAAGACAGTTTTGAGTTTCTAATTCGTCGGACCTATTGACCTAGATAAAACCAGATGCAATTTAAGATATATCTTGCTTAAGGAAATATTCTCCTTAATCCTTACAGCCATAAGTATTAGTGAGTGACCTCCTTCAGAAATGAACTCAACAGAGAAATGGCAAACTTTATTGTTGCTCTTGAGTGTTTCTACTTGATGTTTATGTTCGTAGATCACACTAAAAAGATTGATACTTCCAAAGAACAAAGAACAATGTTGCAACTTGGTCTCTTTTTTTTTTCAATTAGCAACATACAGACGCTAGCACTATTATATATATGAGTAATGTTGTGCTTCTCTTTGTATTTTGGCATGCAGTTGAAAACTCTTTTGGCCGATTCAGAACGATCTAAGCTTTTGAAAAAGCTTAGTGAAGCAAACCAATACAACCGGTTCCTCAAGAGACAGGTTCTATTATTGTAATTTTTCCAAAGTGTTCGTTGAATTGCATCATATATACTGTTCACAGTTATCAGCAAATAACATAATACATAATTGTTCATACCAAATAGCTTATTGAAGATAGCACCTAGATGTTTTGTAAAATGAAAAATGACTACTCTGTCCAGGTAGGCAGGCACTGATTTCTATCATGATGCAATGCAAGTCAGCAAGATTTAGCATTTTTGCTCAATCAGTATTGAATCGCATCTAGAACTCCCCTGCGACATGCAGATTACCGTTGTTGATTCACTTTATGCTACCCACTATATTGTCGGAAAAATTACATTTTTGAATTTTAAAAAATCTATATTGCATTTTAATACAAATGTGTTTAAATATTCCTAACGAATCCAGGACTTTGAACTACTGAAAGTATCTTGGGACATTTTTCTTTAAAAAATCATTCATGAACTAGTTTGCTAAATTGAAGCTTCTTGTGCATCAGATGAATATTTTTGTGAGATTACCTTTATTTTTATATAAATAGCTGTCTGGGATACAGAGTTGTGGTTATGTCAAATATGCACCATTCCATTTCTCTTATTAACCACTGAATCATTACTAACTAGATAGAAATATATTATTTCTTGCAGTTGCAAATGAAGGATGATGGCGCTGTCAAGTTCAAGAGTGAACTTGCCGTTTTGGAACTTGAACTGCAGGTTAGCTCTAACAGAATTTTCTTGTTTCATAGTTCAATCATAAGCCCTTTGGGGACAGAGGGGATGCTATCAACATGCACTAACTCCTCTATCTTCTTTAGAACTTATTCATATATCCTTTTCCATAAAAATATCAGACTGTAAATACCTGAATGAATTATGTCTAGCTTCTTCTAAAGGATTTGTATGATTTTGTATGCCTCTGTACTTTGTCTCCCCTAGGACTGGCTTTAAATCAATATTTTGTTTCTTAGTTTTGTTAAAACTTTTATTAGTGATTAGTATTGTTGATACTGTAACTCTAAATGTATTTATATGTTGTATGTATTCACTGTTTCTTTATGTCCACAGGCTCTGGTTGCCCTAGCTGAAGAGATTGCTAATTTTGATGTTCCATCTGGGTCTAGGAAGATATATGGAAAATATATCCAGTCACATCTTCTCACCAGATTAGAAGGTTATCAATATCACAATGCTCCAAGTTGAATTAGCAATGAAATTTTCTGACACAATGTTTATTTCCTATAGCTGTTCATGATAAGGTTATGGAACAAATTAAGGACGTAGACTATTTAAAGCACCAAGAAATTTCTGTCTACTGGGTTGGCATTGCTGAGGTAAAACAAGGTTTTTGACTTAACTCGTTATATGGAAACAGAACTATTGTCATATATCTACAGCTATCTTTTATGTCCTCTAATGTTCTTCATTGTTTTTTGTCTGCACATCAGAATGTACAAATTATGGGCTCCTTCGATGGCTGGTCCCAGGGAGAGGCAATGTCCATGGAGTATTCAGGTTACCAAGCAAGATTCTCCGCAATTCTGAATCTTAGACCTGGGAGGTGTGTTTTGTGAATTCTGCAGTGCAGTCTGGTTGCTATGATTTATTTATTAACTAAAAAATCTCACTTATCTGTTTGTATGCAAAATAAAGGTATGAGATCAAGTTCTTGGTTGATGGAGAGTGGAGGGTATCACCAGAGTACCCAATTGCTGGTGATGGTTTTACTCAGAACAATATACTTGTTGTAAATTAGTGTAGATATCTGTTGGCTCCTAGCTCGTCATAGTTGTAACTTGCAGCTATAAAACCTAGCGCAAGATGGAACTGTACCCGATTGCTAACATGCATCCGATTTGCAAAAATTTACTTTACCATGAAATGCAAGGTCTTATTTGCCTGATTGGATGTACATTTAGCTCAGTTACTTTCTAAACTGATGTACTGAAGTCTAGAGACTACAGTTATAGACAGGCACTCTCACTGGTTGCACACCATCAGGCTCAGGAAAGGACCCTTGGGCTGTGGAAATTCTGCTAAATTATCAATTATGAAATATTCCTACAGAATGTAGAATTGAATTGGATCTTTCGTGCTGCTGCAAGAGTATTCCATTTTCTGTTTGGTCGTCACTTGGAGGTCGAGGCACTCTTGTAAGTCAGTGCCACTGGACACCAGCAAATTTTTGTTCTTCAGTAATGTCTGTATTTTCTCTGAGCGTATATAGAAGCAAGTTCCATGATGATATCAAACCTGCATCAAATTCTATATATATTTCCTCATGTAGTTGTCATCCTAGTATAAAGATTTGAAGCAATTTGTGCCTTTCTCGTTCTAGTTATTATCCAAGATGAAATAATGTTCATGCGTACACAAATGACACACTCTATGGCATGTTCTTTTTTACAGTGATTTTTGACAGGTATGAACTTACTTGTATGTGTATCAGTAATAAAAACTTCTGTTGATGTTTCTGCCACTGGTTAACACTTTCAGCTACATTCTGACGACTAATCTGAGCTAGCGCAGGAACTCCTGATGTTATCAGCTATCCCCTGGACCATCAGCCCGACCACTGGAGCCGCCGCTCCGTAGCCAGACTTCGCCGACGCCAACGGCAACGCCAGGACGACGCCGAGGCGGGCGTCACATGACAGCAACACCCACTCGTGGTCGTCGTCCAGGTACTGGACGTCGAAGGCGCCGGCGTCCAGGCTCAGCCGCTTGGCCACCTCCGCCTTCACCCCCGCGACACCGGCGGAGCACAGCACCCTGAACCTGACGATGCCACCTCTGTAGCTGGCCTTGACGGTGACCACGCCGTCGCCATTGCCGCACCTCGGCGGTTTTTGCCGTGCGGTTTTGGAGGGAGGAGGCGCCTGACATGATCCCGCTGCTCCGACCACCGCCACCTGCGCAAGGAGCACCATCATCCCCATGGACCATCTCCATCCCCGACCAATGTCGAGCCGCAGCTTCCCGAATCTCGCTTGCGGGTTAACGTCTCCAGCCGCCTCGTTTGATCGGGCGGGGCGGTGGGGGGAGGACAGGTGGCGGCACGCGATTGGCTAGGGGTGGGATATTATCTCTTGGCGTGGGATGTGCCCGGGGAGATTAGATCGGGGAGGGGCTAATTAATCGGAGGGCGTGGTTAAACAAGATTATCATCGTGTCCCGCTGCCACTTTGGACTTCGCCATTGGCATCTTTCGATATGGAAGAAGAAAACATAAAGGCGACTGGTAGTAAGCCTCTTGATTTATTTGAAGAAAAACAACGAGGCTCGTCTTTCTAGCCTTCTAGACGTGAAAACGGTTGAAAAAATTTTCGGGAACAATATCAAAAATAACGGAAACGGAACTATTCAAGCGAAAATATATCAAATTTATGTAAGAAACAACGAGCTATAATAATATTACGCTTCACACGCTTAATCTAGCAACCACGTATGTTAACACGCATATAACTTGCAATTTATTTAATATACATCATTCGCTCTTTAGTCAACCTCACTTCTAAAAGAAATGTCAAATAACAATGTAGAGGGCAGAAATATAAGCCTTCCCATTATAAAAAAAAGCAAACAATGCATATAATGATTTTTTTAAAAAAAATGAACATATAATGATATTTCACAGGTTAAAATGGTAAATTTTGAAACTACAACATACTTAATGAGCCAGCCAGAACCATTTTATTAGTAAAAACTAAATCAAAATTTACAAAGCGGTGGGAGACCTTTAAAGCCTCCGTAGCAAAGTATAATCCTCTGAACAACCCTTTCTGCTGCAAGAGCTTAAGATGCTCGATGTGATAGTTCTGTAACTTCATAATGGAACTTATTATTTCTTGTTTTATAGCTTGTACTTATAGTTACTACATTTTCTTTTACTTATCATATGTACTACTTGTAACAGGTATAAAACCTACTGCCTCGATTATAGTATTTGTGAACTCAGCGATGCCAACATTTTGCACATGCCCTTCTGGTGTCATCGTCTTTCCTTTCACCGTTAGTCTTTATAGTATATTCCTTGCCTGGCCACCACCAAGCTTGCTCGTCCATTCAACATGATCACTAGACAAGCTCAAAAAAGCATCATTCATACACTTGTCAATACAATCTGGGATGCTAATTCTGTCATTTTGTTCTAAGAATGCACTCAAAAAGGAACTATTGACAACTTTTATCAACTAGATTTTTTAGTTAAGAAGTTTTTTATTTACTATTTTGACAAACCATTTTGTTGGGATGCTATCTTTAATTCTGTCATTTTGTTCTAAGAACATACCCAAAAAGGAATTGCACTCAAAAAGAAATTGTTGGCAGCTTTTATCAACTGATTTTTTAGTAAGAAAGTCTTTATTTACTAATTTAACAAACCATGTTGTTCATGCATGTAATTGATGTGCTATCGAGATGTATCAGTGACATGTGTTTAAACCTGTACTTATTCCCAATCCAGTTAATCTTTTCCGAAGTTGGAGCGAGTAGAACCTGGAGTCTGACTCTCTAATCCTCGTGGAACTGTTTGTGGATACCGACGTATGGTAAATAACATGGGTATGCATTTTAGTATCAATAAATCAATCTCCGCTGCTATATTAACCAAGTCATATCATATCTATTTGGGAAGACATATTTAAAGTGACACTATAAATTTTTGTTAATTAAATGTGTTAAAAAGTATTCTATATTCCAATATTTTAAAGGTGTTAAAATTAATAAATTATTCCAAATTCAAATTTAGAAAATGGGGAGGGTGCAGTCCTATGCATTGTGCAAAGTTTATTCAATAATATTTAAAAATTAACACTTCTTGCTATACTATATCATTCATGGAGTTTTCTTTGGACTCCTTTATGGTAGAGTAGTTATCTCTATAAGCTCCATATATGTATCAATAAGTTGCATATTACTTAATTTTTGCTCTATTTTTTCGTCAAGCAGCCTCTTTTATGTGTTTTTCGATATATTTCATAAGTGAAAACCGCATTTATTAATGATATTACTCAATGATTAGATAACGCCATATGGCATCCAAATCCTATAAGATTCAATCAAATATCTAGAGAAATTGTATGTTTACCATTAAAAATGACCAATTCTACAAATTGCCATCAATAAATGCAAATTCTACAAAATGCCATCATACATGTGTTTTTCTTTCCTTTTTGCCACCGCCATTAGCCTTTCATCAAATGCACATCGTTAACCCCATATAAACATCCCATTTTACCCTTAGAATATATAGACTACTCCCTAGGCTGTCTAGGCTGACTTCTAAAGGTAAAATGGACTTTTCTCGAGAGGTTAATGGTATACACCTATCGGAAGGCTAACAACTATGGAAAAAAAAAAGGAATAAAAGCACTTGTATGATGCCATTTTGCAAAAGTTGTATTTGTTTATGGCAATTTGTAAAATTGGTCGTTTGTCGATGGCAATTTGTAGAATTGGTCATACAAAGAATCTCTCAACATCAAATCTCAACTATATTCTAAATATTATAGCTCCAGATAGCTTGAAAAAGGAACATTATTTTTTTAAAGAGCTTATTTGGCCATGAGAAACTACAAACCCAAGCCCCCTATATAGGTTTGTGGCCATGGCAAATTTTATATTTCTTTATAGTAGAGGAGTGAAAATGATGACCATGGCCTGGGTCTGTTTAGGGAGTTCTTATAGCTACAGCTACTTCTAGAATCTCCAACTTTGTGAACGGTTTAGATTCTCACCTTAGCTACAAAATCTAGAAAATGAAGGAGTGCATTTTCTCACCATAGGCCCATGAGGAATGGCCAACATTGAGCCCATCTAAAGAGGTTTGTTGGCCCACCAGACATGTAGGGTCAACCCTACATGACATCTGTAACATTATGATATTTTATTTACTAGTTTAGCATAGTTGCATCGAAAATGTGGAAGTTTTAAAAACTTTCTAGTGTAGCTGCATCAAAAATGTGGAAGTTTTAAAAACTTTCTTAGGCTAAAACCTTCTTAAGTTGTTTCCCATGTCTAAAAATGGTATAAATTTTAAATTTTTGCTCAAAAAAGCGAAGCAAGGTGAAAGTGTATATAAGCTAATTGATGACAAACAATTAGATGACTAATGTAATTATTAAGTAGTGAGTAGACATTAGGTCCTATGAGTTTGAAAAACAATCAAAGACATCTCTCTAAGCACATTTAAACGATCTAGGAGCTGTCAGACGATCCGGGTGAAGACGTGTAAAGAAGCTCAGAGGACACATTGTTCTAGACCGTGGGAAAAGAGAGTGCTAGATAGTCCAACCCAATATCAGATTATTCAATACATTATGGAAGGGGCCAAACAGTGGCTCAGAGGACGATTAGAAAGTGATGTGCCAGATAGTCCGAGAGCTACCGAACTATTTAGGATGAAGGCACTGTTGGATAGTCCGATGACTGCCAGATTGTTCGCTCCTTTATGGCTCAACGGCTAGTGGTTCAATGACCATTGGAAAAGCATAAAAGGATCGGATAGTCCGACTTAGTACCGGGCTGTCTGACCAGATGTAGATTTTGGCAGTTTTTTTTGCAACAGGAAGAAATAGCTAGTAGACGAGTTGAGTCTATAAATGGGCGGTGTTGTGAGCTCGTTTTAAGACTTTTGGATATTTCTTTACCTTGAGTAAGCCAAGCAAGTATTCAAGAACATTAAGAACATATTAAAGATTAATTGTGATAGAGTTTAGTCTTAAGTGTTATTGTGCTATTATTTAGAAGGCTAAACTCCTTCCCAACTCTCTCTTTGTGTTCTAAAGCTTGTGAATTGTTAGTGAGTTGAGTTGAGATTGTGTGAAAGTAAAGAATTAGAATCTCAGAGCAACAAAGCATATGGTGTGCCTCGGAACACTTGTAAATGTTCTACCTCACTTTCGAAAGGGAAGATATGATAAGAGTATGATTCAATGTTTATTTTTATGGGTGTTTAGTAGAGCAAGCTTCGTCGAAAGTTGTAACTCGTCGTCCAAGCTCGGGGACTTGGTAGTCGCTTAGAGATAGAACTAGGTCTTGGTGATTGCTTGAAGATCAAAACCACACCAAAGGTTGCTTGGAGAGAAAAATGGTTAATTAAAAGCCGGCTCTTTAGAGCTCCTTAATGAAGACGTAGGATCAATTGAATCTAAATTTTGGTAAACAAATTGGTATCTCCTTTCCTCTTTTTTACCTTCATTTATCGCTTTATATTTTGTGCTTATAGTGATCTTTATTTGCTTGTTTAGCTCTATCTAACACTACCTTGCGCTTGCAAAAAGTGTACATGAGTAGCCTTTTTAGATTACATCTTAATAAATTGCTTAAGTTCAGTTTCTTGTATTAGCTAGATTGTTCTACAGTAGTGTAACAATTCGGTCACATATTGTTTTTCTCTGTCATTATATTAATTGGATTGTCCTACATCTGTTGAACTATCCGACTTCTCCATAGTCAAACTGTTCACACTAGAACTGAAGCAACTTATTCATCACAATGTTCAAATCGTAAGCGTCATCCTTAGCTCATTTAGTCTGGATGAGTTCAATAAGGTGGATCAACTTGAGAAATCTAAAAAGATATGAGACACACTTTGTATGGCTCATGAAGGCACTCCAAGAGTGCGATAATCAAGAATCGAGCTCTTAGAAGGGAAGCTTGAAAAATTTGTGAAAGAAGACAACGAGACACCATAAGACATGTATGACTGTATGATAGTCATCATCAATAAGGTACGAGGACTTGCGAGTGAGGAGATGATGGGCCACTTCATTGTGTGGAGGATTCTCCATGCTTTTGCACCAAGAAATCCTACTTTGGTGCACTCATCCAAGAGAGAAAGGATTATAGGAAGCCCACCCTAAGTGACTTCATCAGAAGAATCATAGCCTACGAGCTCCTAAAAGAATAAGCCAAAGAAATCTAGGAGATCGACAAGAATGTCGCCATTTGCAAGAAAAAAGAGGTGACTTTCAATGCAAAGAAGAATCGTCTAGTAATAAGGAGAATGAAGATGAAGATCTTGCTCTCTTCGTTAAGAGGTTCAAGCATTTCTTGAAGAAAACTAGCTTTAACAAGAATAATAGTGGTGATGACAAGTCAAGAAAAAGACAATCATTTAAGACATGCTATTAGTATGGGGAGTGCGGTTATTTCATCGCTGATTGTCTAAGTAAGAACAAAGGAAAGGATAATAAGCCTAAACCCCACAAGAAGAAAGCTCTAGACATGCTCATGTGGGAGAAGAGTGATACTCCAATAACAAGGTCAACTTCGTTAATGAAAGGGAGTAGTAATAATCGTCATCAAGTCAATCTACCTGAAGTATGCTCTTCGATAACTTAAGCGACGATGATCACTACTAAGCTCTCATTTGTCTTAGATGAGAGGGTGTAAGGTAACTCTATCTCTTAAACTCGTGGAAAGGGCTGATAATAAATATTATGGTAATGATAAATATGATGGTTTATTTATATTGCTAAGATTTCAGCTACTATATTTTGTGATGTATGAGGGCTTATAAATCTTATTATATAATATGTATCTTATTTCACCTTTTATCTTTATGAAATAGTACTTGTTATAATATCAAGATGAGAAGTGTATGGTTTAGCCATTATCCTGGTAGTTAACTTGTGCTATTTTTTAAATTTTAAACAACTTAGATGCCACCTAGAGATGAGAATGATATCGGGTTTCTATACTTTTTGGCCAACTCTATTGAGTGAATGAGGACCATTATGTCTCAGTAGAGAATCGACATGCTCAGCTACTAGTATCTTCTGTGTTTAAAGTTTGGTTCCTCAAGATCTATATCGTGTCTACAATTAACGGTGTTATGTCTGCCTATGATGATATATGGCTCCTAATATCCACTTAACTAGAAAGTTGTCGATGAGATGTGATAGTGGTAACGTACTATATAAAGCTTGGGATGCCCACGACATCCATTTTCACATGAGGCATCCTTGTGACCACCTAGTTGGTAAAAGGTGGTAATTTTGTGTTACATTAACCCCTAACCGTGTTGTTAAGGAAAAATCCACTAAAACCGGTGTTTTTACATTAGCCTTTAAACGAGGTGTTTACTGAAATTTAGTCTTTTTTTATTTTTTCCAAAAAAAGGACCGGGTTGTCTTTCAAGTTCCGAGATACCAAACCAAATAATTTGGGTTCGCACGTAGAGGCGGCTAAAACTTGCTTTACTAGGTTGGGCTGGCTAGCTAACATATTTGGCTGGATACTCCTAGTCCTAGATTAATACCTGCAATTTTTTTCAAACCAGTCTCGTGCCTTTTTTCGAAGACAATCCTTCGTGCTTGATTTCATTTAGGACTTGCGGGTTAACTTGCGGCAACGCTCCAAGAAACGTAATAGCAAAGATAACAATAAATTCTAAGTATACGTGGTGGTTGACCAGAAATTAACGTTAACTACAATCATAGCTTCCACTCTGATTTTTGAGGAAAATCAATATACCAACTTTAATTAATCGGCATACTATCAATTCTGCGATAAGGATGATGTTTAAATGCACATATGAAATTAAAAAGTAATTAGCACATGATTAATTGAGTTTTAATTATTATAAACTTAAAAAATGAATTTATTTAATATTTTAAATCAACTTCTAAAAATTTTTCGTAATAAACATACGTAGAACAAAAATCGAGATAAAATATGTATCTAAATCACAAAACAACCTGACTACTTACCAAGACTAATAGTAGAGTTATTGACGGCTGCAATTGACATATTATTTATAATCTATCTAATAATCTATAAATATAATACTTAGTTATATATTTATATTACACCATTAATACTTAAGTTCTACCTCACCTCACTCACAAAACTTTTATAGATCTTAAGCCTATTTTTCTCTCTAATCTTCTCTCTCTTCCACCCCTGCGTAAATTATCAACCAAATTGATATTGTTTTCGTTTCTAGCTATATATAAAATTTAGTTTTTTATAATTTTTGTCAGCGTCTGACAAAACCATATATTGAACCATTTTTATAATAATAATATCGTTTTCCTCCATTTTCATTCGATTGATGCTATTCTCATTGTCACCACCATTTTAACCTCGAAGTTTTTGCTGAGATTTCTTGTTTCAATCAGTCTCCAGTGCGAAGCACGAAGCGGTTCAGGCTGGTGATCTTGGTGTTGCTCATCTCCTGCTCGCTTCAGCTGCTTGCGCGCGTTTCCTGATCGCTCTGTCGACTTGTAAAGAAGTTAAAGAACGCAACACAAGGTGTTTCAATCCGTCGCTACCACGCCTGCGGAGCTCGCTTCGCGAATTACGGATGAAATTGGTGTTCCTGGAAGGAGGCAGGCCTCTTCGGTGACGACTTTGATCTGGGCTGAGCTTGCGAGTTGTTTCTGCCATAAGTGCAAACATCATTTGATTAATTGAGTTTTAATTATTATAAATTTTAAAAAATTAATTTATTTCATATTTTTAATTTTTATACAGAGCACTTAACAGTTTAACGAAAACAGATAGAATCTATATCTTACTCACAGAATAACGGACCCTTAGTACAAGCCGCTGACCTGCGTTCTCTGTTCTCTAGCGTCGGCATACAGGGGGGCCGTGCCTCGCCCTGGGACACTCAGAACCCATGTTTATTGAGCTTGTAAAACTCTGTAACACTATCTTATTGTTCCAATCTTAATGAAATAGAACGGCGTCCTTCTGCCGTTCCGGCGAACATTTGTGGCTTGGTGATATTAGTGTGAGAGATAATCAGGAACAGTAATAGCCATAAGGATGGTAGAAAATGATATAGATGGTACCTACGTATTACCTCCATTCTAAAACAAAATAGGTGACGTCTTAAAATATATATGATCAAACCTTAAATTTAAATGATTATTGGATAAAAATATTAAGATTTTACACGTGAAAATGGTATTAATAGATTTATTATGAGAATTACTTTCATGTTTTTTTTACGAAACAAGGTTGATTATATTATATTTGGGAAAAATTATAACCTCGTTACAAGAAAAAAAATGTAAAACTTGCCAACACAAAACAAAGTTGCTCCGTATTTATAGTATATATGAATACTATAAGAGATACGAGCGTACGAGTATAGTCACAACGTTGATTTACTCTAGCATACACACGAAAGTATTTGAATAAGTATCAACCAACATCTTCAATCTTTTAGCAAATTCGCAAACCGATATCACCAAACAAATCGGTGACCAGATCATAGAGCCGCCGCCGCCGATTAGATCGTCCGCAACTCAACAATTAGACATTCCTTGTTCTTTATCGAGGACCTCGCGAGTGCAATAGCCATTGACAAAGGGGTAGAAAAGTCCATGAACTCTTAAAAAAAATCTAGCTTTATGAAAATTTGGGGAAAAAACCTAATCTACCTAATAGATATAAAACTAGTAAAGACTATAAAAAAACTTATAAACTTAATGGAGAAGATGAGGGACGGGTCTCTTTCTCGTCGCCGCTGAAGAAGAAAGAGGAGAAAAGGAGAAAGGGGACCCGTCCCTCCTCAGCTCCAGTCGCTGGAGCGGCTCCTACCCAAGTGACGTGATTTATTTTAATAGGTTTTATAAGCATATAGGTAGAAAAAAGCAGTGAATAAGCATATGTATTGGAGATTGTATTGATATAAAAAACATCAAGTAAAAAGAAGAAACGTCGTACATATTAATAGCTAGCTGAATACATATAATCAAAGATCATTATACTACATCTTTTGATAATAGGAAATTGTTGTTAACACCGGGACATGCAATGTTTTTGGACTTCGATCAAATTCCGTGGACAGCTTCAGTACAGTAGTATGTTGAGAAATTAAGCAAAAGTACTGTACATTTAATAAGTATTTCTAAATTTGTCCTTGTGAGAAAACTAAGAACCCATCAGCATTATGAGATAAGGGACCGCTTGTGACTATGAAAAAAAAGAGGCTTTCCATTTTTGCACTTAGCAAAACTTTTTGTCTTAAAAATAGTATATATTGCTTCCGTACTGGAATATAGCTACTTCAAATGTTAAAACAGAGGGGGTATATGCTAACAACAGTGTTATATTGCGTTTTAGAAATATAGAATATAATGAGCGGAAGAATCATAATAATTGGTATAATCTTTCTTTTGATCTCAGTGTTAAAACGAACTAGAGGTTCTTCTTGTTACCGCCCTAACTGTGCTTACTGCAGGTTCGGTAAGGGTAACTGCGCACCATGAGGGGTTCAGTAAAGATAACCGGTGTTATGGTTTAGCAAATTTCACCGAAATTTAAATTTAGGAAAAAAATGTAAAAATTTTAGAAAAATTATGGAAGTATTGAATTGTATAACAATCTGTTGAAGGAATTTTTTTGAAAAACAGTATGTTAACATCATATTCTCGAGGCAAAATGAATTTTGATTAAAATTTTTAAAAAAGAATAAGGGAGATTGGTCCCTAGCGACTATTCATTAGACCATTCAGATACAAGGGAGGAGAAAATATCTGCTCTAGTCTCTACTTGAAATTATCCTAAATTCTTCCTAGATTTTACATTTTTTTTAATTTTTTCTTTCGCCTCACTTTTTTTGAACAAACCGTGGATATCACGCCAAACCGCACATTTAACGTCGTCAAACCATCAAACCGTTAGAATTTGAATTTAATTTTTTTAAGATAAAATTGTTGTGGTTTTCTGTGATAACCATATTACAGTAGGTTCAGCAACTACCCAAAACGGTTTTATTTCTATATTATTTTTTTTAAAAAAATAAAACCCTCAGTAGCTACAAAGTAGTACAAGCATTTCCTACTGCCTACAACTAATAATTAATTAAAGCTTAAGTATAATTTATCCCTCCCCAACTATCATAAAAATTATAAATTACTCCTCTTAATTACAATATCAGACACTCAAACTATTAAATGACCTCATAATAGAAAATAGAGTAGTTTTGATACTATATAACGGACACGTGACAAATACGTGGTGTTAATTTTGATGACATGGCAATCCAATAATCCACACATCAAGATTAACAAATAAAATAAAAAAAACTTGACTGGTCCCACATGTCAGACTATTGTTTTTCTTCTTCCTCTAAATCTTGCATGTGCTCTCTCTCTCTCCGGATCCAAACAGCATGAAGGGGAACAAACCAGCAGGTGAGCAAGCGTCCAATTCAACAGCGTTGAGGAGGTGTGGCTAGTAGCTAGAGGCCAGTGATGGCCATGCAAGGAGCACTACCGAAGTAGTGGTCTAAGACGATAGGCATGTAGAGAACTCATCGTTCCTCCATCCTCACCATACCCTATAGTGGATCTACTCTGACCTCATTATCCCTACCATCCCACATTTCACATCATTGTGTTGGAGATCGAAGCCGTGGAACTTGAGCACGACCATGGATATAGAGCCCAAACCGTTGAACCCTCCTTGAGCGGCGTCCAATGGTGACAAGGAGTGTAGGGAACAGAGGGAATGAGAGATGACAATGGCTCCTATGTCAAAGCTGGAGGGATAGAGGGCGGCTCCTCACCATGGTTCTCTAATCACCGGCGAGAAAAGGCTGTTACATAGAGGCGAGATGGAGAAAGAAGATAAGAGATCCCATCATCATCAGATCCAATCATACAGCCTATCTGTTGTCTCCTACTCCTCCATAGCAGCTGCATGAGCTCCTTTCCCACAGTGGTGATGGTCTTGAAGCTTGATGAAATCCTGTGGCATTGGGTCCTGCTGGACCTCCACTTCCTCAAACTCACCACAGGCAATCACTCAGGGGGGCAACGGCTGCGTAGCTCCATCTCAAGCTCACCTACACCAAGCCCACACAAAAGGTGGTGGATCAGGCTCGGTGGCGGCACGTGAGCTATGACAAGAAGAATGGGAGAGAGAAGGAAGAAGAAAAGATAGAAGGGATGAGATGTGGGTCTGAGAATTTTTTTTATTTATTGAATTGGCTACCATGTACACAGTGCAGTGTCACGTGGGATGGCCAGGACAAAAACAGGTGAGTGATTTGTCCTACTGTGATCTATCTATATATCATTGCAAGTAGAGGTGTGATCTATCTATATCATTGTTAAAAAAGGTAATTCGTACTTTTTCCTATATAGTTAATAGGATGAATAAGACTTAACCCACCCGATACATTATTCCGTTGGGAAGCTTGTACATCTCCGACTTGTGCTTCACAAGGCGGAGCACTCCACCTCCACCATAATCAGAGCCGTCACTGTCATCGCAGCGCTCCACCTCGACGGCAGTGAACACAGCGAACAGCTCCTGGCCGTAACGGTTGGCTTCTTCGTCGGTCTCGAAGAACCTGGCGATGCAGAACTTGGCAGAGACCAGGTGCACAAGGTGGGAAGAGACTTGCGTCAGCGCGTCAGGCGGCGTGTACTCCGGAGGAAGAAGGCCGCGCTGTTCCGGCTCGCTTCCGCTAAGGTCCGAAGCGGAGAGGACGTTGGCGTCGTCGGAAGAGAGGCCGTAGAAGAGGTCGTGCTCCGGCACGAACTCGGCATTGTCCACCGGTCGCCGGCCACCGTGACCCACTCGCCGCTCTCCGTGTTGAAGCTGTAGGTGCCGATGCATCCCTTGGATATCCAGATCTCGACGTCATCCACCACCGTGTAGGAGTCGACCTGGAAGCCGCCGTGCAAGTAGCCCGGCTTGACCTTGTAAGGAGGCGGCGGGAGAGTGCGGCACCACCAGTCCTCGGTGATGCTCTGCCTATAGGATAGAGCGTGGAAGCAGTGATCATGGCCGCCGGTGATGGGACCCTGGATGTTGTCGAGGATGTAGAGGTCGTCGTCGCCGACGGTGAGGGACACGGCCGACATCTTGGGCATGGGGAGAGTGGGCAGGGAACGGACGACGTGCTCGTCGGGGCCGCAGAGGAGGGTGCGTCCCGTCAGGTCGGTGGCGACTAGCTTGTTGTGCCTTCCACCAAGGAGCATGAACTCCATCGTCTGACTCGCATAGAGCATGGAGAGCGGAGGGCGGAAGCTAATGACGGGGCATGGCAGATTGCCGTACTCCGCCGCGTCGTGTGCTCCGGCGGTGGTGGCGTCCAGCGGCTTTGCCGATGTACGGGGGAGGAAGAAGCTCGACATGTCCATGCGGCGCACTGTGAAGTTGCTTTGGAGGCGACCGCGCTCCTGCAGCACCAGATTCACAAACCGCCGGGAACTCATTATTGATCTTCCTCCTCCTCCTCCAAATTATTAACAGGCAAATTCAGAATCTAGATATGTATATGCACTAGTTGCATATACGATTGATTTGATTGATTGGATTTATTGCATATGTATATGCACGAACTCTTTGTGCTTCGGATGTTATTGATTCCAACACATCGAGGCATGAATCTGTAGCTCGATTTCTCCTTCTACAACAACCACAGAAATAAACCAGCAATTATTATTATATATCCTCAGATCTCCCACCGTATTACTGCTAGTAAAATACTAATTAGGAGCAAAAATTGCATAGGTTGGACGAAGAAGAAGAGTATCTGGGATTTGCGAAAAAACCGACTCCGGATTTACTTCCGGCGGCCGAAATCCAGTCGAGTGTTCATCTGGATCCAATCGATATCCACCAGATTTCTCCTACGCCTCCTCCGCAACTCAGTTGAATGCAAGCAGCTGGAGAAGCGAATCAAGCGTTGGGCTGCCGGGACGGAGAAGGAGACGGACAGTGGTGGCGAGCTGCGGCAGCGGCGATTTTTCATGGGATGGCCGTTCGGCAAAAAATTCCTTAAAACCTTTAAATATAATTATGATGCAATTATAGTATAATTACAATATAAGTAACATATAATTACAAATATAATTGATATGCAAGTTTCATGTAACTATGAAAAACGAGCTAGTTCGGTGGTAGAGCTGGGCGCCTACAAGTCACAGGTTACAAGTTTGAGTCTTGTTGCACACAAGAATTTTTATTTTCCTTGCCATGCACAAATCTCAGCGCGAATCCAACGGGCCGACATGAATCTCAAACACTATCCAACGATAAAAAAAGTACAAGATTTAACAATCAAATTTCGGATAGCAATTCTGATTTATTTTTTTTTGCCACGAGGGACAAAAGGACTTCAATATTTTGGTTAGGGTTATGTTTGGGCCCCACTTTTGGGCTCGAATAGGCCGAGGACCGACTAGGCCCATAAGTGAAGGATCAAATTGTCTCTTATATCTCCTGCAATTTTTATTAAGGAAAAAGTCCGCTTTATGTGTCTCATGTTTCCAATCACGTTCTTCAACCATAAAACCAGTTATAACGCATCACTTATCTTGCAAAACCAGTGAAATTGAAATCACAAGTTACTGTTGAGCCCGGTTTCGGCTGATCGAAACTCAAGCCTTAGAGAGAGAGGCAAAGTGAACTTTTTTTCCTTTCTTCAAACCAATCCTGCGATGCTTTTTTTTTTCTTTTGCAATGACAAGGCAATGTGAACTTTTTTTCCTTTTTTCAAACCAATCCTGCGATGCTTTTTTTTTTCTTTTGCAATGACAAATTGACAATCCTGCATCCTTGATTTAGTCTAGGAGGGTTAACTTGCGGCAGTGCTCCAGGAAACGTAGCAACAAAAACAATGATGCTCCACACAACTCAGATAAGTTATCCAGACAAAGGAGTAGTGTATACATGGTGGTCAACAGGTGGGTGACCAGAAATTAACATTAACTACAATCATAGCTTAATCCATGCAAGTCATCATATCAGCTTTAATTAATTGGCATGATAATGCAATCTTCAGTAATCAGTACTAGTTCCGTACCGCTTCCTCCATATAAATGGCACAAAGAGACGGAGGATCAGGAGTGCACCTGGGCTACTACACTGATCGATATTTGATGCTGTTTCTCACCACAATTTCTGTCTCGAAGCTTTTGCTGAGCTTTCTTGCTTCAGTTAGCACCCGATGCGAAGCACAATGCAGTTCAGGCTGGTGATCTTGGTGCTGCTCATCTCCTGCTCGCTTCAGCTACGCGCATTTCCATTCCCCCTCCCGTTCCTTGGCCCTTACACGAGCCCACAGGACGGTAATTTTGCAACAAGGATCTTCACATTCACCATCGAGATTTTGATTCAGATAAGATGATTTCGAAGTGATTTTGTCACCTGCAGTCGATGCGATAAACGAGCTGTACGCGTCACTGGGCTCGCCTGACCTCCATGGCTGGGCTTCTTCAGGAGGAGACCCCTGCATGGAAGCATGGCAGGGCGTGCAATGCCTTGGCCCCAACATAACTGCAATGTAAGCTTAGCTTCACTCTCACTTGTACTGCTGATAATTACTGATGATTACAGTGCTTGGCTCTCACTGATGCTGCTGAAAATTACTGATAATTACTCTGAATCTGCTAATTTCTGACGAAAAGTGTTAACTTGACAGAGAGCTCAGAGGTGCAGGCCTGGGAGGGAAGCTGAGTGAGACATTGGGAAAGTTCACCGCCATCACAACATTGTGCGTCCTTGCAAATTGCATTTGTCTTCAATTTCTTGTTCTTGTTCTTGCTTTGATCATTGCGTGATTTTTTTGACAGAGATCTGAGCAACAACCACATTGAGGGAGTGATTCCTCAGAGCCTACCACCTGCAGTAAAAAAACTGTGAGATGCACACTTATGTGCTGGTTGAGTTCTTCAGAGATCAGCATCTGTGGACAATTGGTGCAGCTTGCTGATGATTATTCTTGGATTGTGTTCTTGCAGAGATTTGTCTTCAAATAGTCTCAGCGGCAAACTCCCGGATTCGATGGCGAAGCTGAACTCGCTTTCGACACTGTGAGCGAGCGTCATCTCCTGAATTCTGTGCTGTAGTCTTGCTTGCTAATCTTTGAGTTTTCAATGCGTCTAAAACTTGTAGGCATGTTCAGAACAATCAATTGACTGGAACACTAGATGTGCTAGGAGATCTTCCCCTGAAAGACCTGTAATCAGTTCATCAATTCACACAGATTGTGTCAAAAAAAAATCAATTCACACAGATTTCCCTTGCTGTATTTGTCGCCTGATTTTTTGAATATTTTACTAATATTTGCAGAGATGTAGAGAACAATCTTTTCTCAGGACCAATCCCAGATAAACTGCTCAACATCCCAAAATTTCTGTAAATCTCTCAGCCTTCCTCAATAAACAGTAGAATTTAATTTACTGGCATCCCTATCTGACAAAACAGTTGGTTCTTGATTTTGTGCAGAAGAAACGACAACCATTTTACCATCCCCACAATCCCCGGCTCTTCTCCAACTCCGGCTAGCGTCCCATCCATCCCCGGCTCCCCTCCGACTCCGGCGGCGGCGCCTCGATCTGGCGCTTCACACCCTCCAATATATGTAATTCCGGGCACTCCACAGGGTGCTGCACAAGGTGACCCTCCAAGACACGGTAAGAAGGTCTCCCCGGCGAAAGCAGCCGGTTTCAGCGTCCTCGCCGCCGGCTCACTGACCATTGCCGTGCTCCTGATCGTCTTCGCCGTGTCGAAACGGCGGAGGAAGACGTCTCTTCATGGAGGGTTTCTGAGGGGAGTTGAGATGAGCACGCCGGATTGGAGAGGGAAGCCTTCAGGACAAAGTGCAGTTGCTAAAGCAGAGAAAGAACAAAGCACAGGTACATCATCCGAAAACCGAGTACTTACTGCCGATCTCATGCATCGGGCCCACATGCCAGTGACACAGTAAAATGCAGAACAATTAATCCTCAAAATTTCAGTAGACTCGGGGTGATTCTAATCTTCTTCTTTTTTTGTATTGATCACTGAAGTTGTTGAAGAGAGGGATACCATGGGCAGCATTTCTTTGCACCAGAATGTACAGGAGATTTTACAAACCAATCCTTTGCAATTTAAGTTCACATTCTTCACAGTTGCATCCTTGCAACAGTACACAAACAGCTTCAGCGAGCAGAACCTGATAAGGAAAATCCTGTTCGGCAAAATCTATCTAGCAGAGCACCAAGACATCAAGGTACTAATCAATTGTACCCTGAAAACTCCATTCAATTCCCACATGGATTGAACAAGTTTATTTCTTGATCAGTGGTAATCAAGATGTGTCATCTCATCTCTGATCTCTCTACTCCTTATATTAGTTTGCAGTACTGAAGCTCGATGACACGAATGCGAGAATGCCAGTGGACGAGTTCTTGAGGATGGTTCAGAGAATCTCTGAACTCCAGCATCCCAACATCGAGGAGCTTGCAGGATGCTGCGTCGAGCACGGACAGAGGCTTCTTGTCTACAAGCATTTCAGCGATGAAACTCTCGATGACATGATTCATCTGAAGCAGCTGGTGTCATCAGATGATCCTGCCAAGGTCACTCTTCCATGGGATGCCCGGGTAGCTGTCGCTCTCGAAGCTGCAAAAGCTCTAGAGTACGCCATTGCCACGATCATCTTTACTGAATAATTCAAGTTGTGTCTTGCTGGCTTCTGAATCTAAAGTTAATAATCACTTCTGCCATTGTTGTTCTTGTGTAGGTATCTCCATGAGGGTGGTCAGAGACAGGTTGTGCACCAGCATTTCAGGCCTGAACTTGTGCTCATCGACGGCGAGATGCGAGTCCGTGTGTCGGGTTGCGGCCTTGCTGCGGCTGTGAAATCCGGTTTGGATCTTGAGGTAATCCATGGACGCTAGCCATCGTTCACAAATTAATTAGCTTGTTCTTGGCTGTGGAGTATGTCAGTTTGATCAGTGTCGATTTCAGCAGTCAGAATCCTGCCTCGACGCGCTGAGCTACGAGCCACCGGAGGCGGCGGCGGCGAGCTCGGCGGCGGAGCCATGGACGGCCAAGGGCGACGTCTACAGCTTCGGGGGGGTAATGCTACAGCTCCTGACCGGGCGGAAGCCTTACGACTGCTCGCGGCCGCGGGGCGAGAGGCAGCTGGTGCCGTGGGCGAGCTCGCGGCTGCACGACCTGACGGCGCTGCAGAAGATGGCCGACCCACGCCTCGGGACTCCGGCGCCGGCGACGGCGACGGTCAGGTCGCTGTCGCGCTTCGCCGACATCATCAGCCGGTGCACGCAGGCAAGTTAGCAGCTTGACATCAGCATTCGATCGATTGTTAACATCAGCGTGGGCTTTGTTTGATTGATTTCGTTCGTCGTGGCGTTGCTATGCAATGGCAGGAAGAAGCGGAATTCCGACCGGCCATGTCGCAGGTGGTGCAGGATCTGAGGCGCGCGCTGCAGCATGCACACGCACCGGCGCCGCTGGTGGTGGAGAGCAGAGTTGCATAGCAATGGCTGAACGATCTCGGAGTTTCAGACAGGGGAACACTATAGCCTGTGCTTTTGCAGATTTGTTAGCACGTTTTTCAACATGTTTTATATGGAAAAGTTACTTTAAAATATCAAATATATTCATTTTTAATATATAATAATTAAAACTCGACTTCATCTCTATCTACTTTAGAAACCAACACATCATGACTCACTTTCAGACGTTGTACGAAAAGAAATTAAATTGCATCGATATAAATATATAGATATATCACTATTTTTTTAACAGGCTCACATGTGTACATACCGTGACACATGCAACATCACACTAAGATGGTCGTGAATATGGTTCTTCCTCATTTTTACTGAAGTTATGTCGAAACCCTAATTGCGTATATAGATATATCACGTGTCACTGTCTCCAAACAAACTAACCAACCCAGTTGGCGTACATTTTGACATGTTATTTTCACCATTTTCGAAGTAACCAGGCTTATTGCTGTTGTGTCTTTCAAACTTCTGTTTTGGATAGTTGTTGGTTTTGTTTTGAAGTATGGAGCTTTTTATCAGCAATTCTTTAAGACATCTAATTACCTGTCAAAAAATTAGTACTTTAATAAGATATCTAATTACATATATTTGTACATTTCTTAATAAGATCATACATTTGTAGCTATATGCTTTTATATTGCTCGGAAAGTTGGAAATTAAGGGTCATCTTGATCACAATTGACTGACAAGTATATTGTGAATAAAGGATAATGCTCTCATCGTTTGACTTTTAGTTTATAAACTGCTACCGAAATTTGAATATTAAAGTTTATAATTAAGTTAATTTTGATTTTTTTATCGTAGTTTATTTTATAATATTTAATTTTAGTCATAAATAATATAGATATCAAATAATATAGATATCAAAGTTTTATTTATAAATTATTTTTATCGTTTATACACTGTTTTATGGTTTATCAGCTGTAGGCAAATAGATAAAATTCGAAATTAAACTAGACAGACAAATCTTACAGAATGGTGTGGTTGATTGTTTGTCCAATCCGTCGGTGTCCCGTGTCCCAGATGGACAAACGGACAGACATTGTTCTCATGCACGAATCTGAAGGCACGCCATGGGTCGGTACACCTCCACGGCCTGTACACGACCTCCCTTCCCTTTCCGCCCTTCCGGTTTCCTCCCACCCAGCGTACCGTACTCAATTTTCTCGTCAATCTGAGAAAATGGTGCTTCGCCGCGACGAGATCTGAGACCGCCCCCGCGCGTCCTCGCCTCGCCTCCACCGCGCGCGATGGCGTCCTCCGCCGCGGCATCGCGATCGCACGGCAATGCGGCCGGCGGCAGCGCCACCGCGATGATGCTCCCGGGACCCCCGGGCCGCGGCAACGGCGGGTGCATCGACCTCAGCCCCGCGGGCCTCCTCGCACACGGGGCCGGGAGCAGCGTCGTCGTCTCCGACCCGCGCTCCATGCAGCTCATCTGCGTCCTCCCCATGCCCTCCTCCTCCCTCGCCTCCTTCGTCACCGCCGTCCGCTGGGCGCCCCCCAGCGCGCCCTCCCTCGCCGCGGGGGACGTCAGCGACGACGACGACCACCGCCCGCTCCGCCTCGCCGCCGGCGACCGCCACGGCCGCATCGCCGTCTGGGACGCCCACGCGCGGCTCGTCCTGCACTGGCTCAACCTCGACGAGACCCGCGGGGTCGCGCCCGGCTCCGGCGGCGGCCTCCAGGACCTCTGCTGGATCCACCACGCCTCTGGTTGGCTCCTCGCCTCCATTCACGGGCCCTCGCTGCTCTGCATCTGGGAGACCTCCAACAACCCGCGGGTCCTCTGGATGTTCGACGCCTCGCCGGAGTACCTCTCCTGCCTCCGCCGTGACCCCTTCGACGCTAGGCATCTCTGCGCGGTCGGCCTCCGGGGCTTCCTCCTCTCCGCCATCCCGCGGCCGGACTCCGACATCTCGCTCCAGGAGCACCGGTTGACCTGCGGCGCCAGTGACATTGCAGAGCTGCAGAGGCTGGAGAAGGAGATAGCGGCGCCCCCGCCCTCCCCGGCGCTCGCGGCGTTTCCAGTATTCACGCCGAAGCTCTGCTTCTCCCCGCTGTGGAGGAACATCCTATATGCCACGTTCCCGCGGGAGCTTATCGTCTTTGACCTCAATTACAGTACTGCGCTCTCTGTCACTCCATTGCCCAGGGGATTCGGCAAATTCTCTGATGTCATGTCTGATCCTGATCTCGACCTGCTCTACTGCACACACATTGATGGCAAGCTGAGTATCTGGAAGCGCAAGGAGTGAGTTTACAGTCATACTTTTCATCATGTGGATACTGTAGAATTAGAATATAGAAAAAGCATGCCCATTAAATTGTGTCCAAATGTCCAGACTCATACGAACTAAATTTGAGTGTGGTTGTCAAGTGCAGCGCTGCATAAAAGTGCAATCAATAGCCTACATAGAAAAATGCAGGGAAGAAAACATAATCCAAAACGATGCAAGTACATAGTAATAAATTCTAGATAAACTTGTAGATTCTTTACATCCTTGGGAGTGTGCTGATAAATGCAGAATTACTATCAAGCCATTGGAATTTCAATTATGTGGCCATGCAAAAGGAATGAACAATCAGCATATGTATGTATGTATGTATGTTGGTGACCATTGATCTTTTATTAATGGATACATTATTAATGAAATCATACATTTATTCATGTTCTTGTGTTATGCATTATTCTATATATGTTTGCAATCTGTTATTGGTTGTTGACATATGTACTTCACAATTATGAACCAACATATGCATGATCACATTACATTTGTATGGACACACTTCTTTCTAGTATATTAAGTTCCTCTCGTAATTCTTTTTTTTTCGGTTGTAGGGGTGAACAAGTGCATTTGTTGTGTGCAGTGGAAGAGCTCATGCCTTCAATTGGTACAATTGTTCCACCCCCAGCTGTTCTTGCTACTACAATCTGGCAGTCAGAGTCTATTTTCCGTAACATCGACACGCAATCACAGGATTTGGGACAAATACAATCTACACATTCTGTCATCTCTGATACAAATACAAACCAAAATATGTATCATGGGACCATGACATATCTCACCTCGATCTCTGAAGACGGCAAAATTTGGTCATGGCATTTAACTTTTGACAAGTCTGCATGTGCTAACAAAGTTAAACTAGGTGCGAACCAGTGTCAGTTCAGTGAAAAAAGCTATTTCTGGCTCTCAACTCTGTAATTTACTGATGATTCCATTTCTGTCACTAATGTTGGGAAGGGACCAGGTACATCTAATCATAGTGATGCTGGAATTTCCGATCCACACTCCAATGGACTTGATTTTATCGTAAAGGTTGTAGTGTAAACTTCTTTCTTTGTTTCACCATGATTAAGTTGGGATAGTGGTTCCTTGGAATCTGAGTCCCCTATACTTCTATACATAGCTTGAATATCCTAAATTAATGGGATTGTACCTGTTTAGTCATCAATCAATATCCCCTACTCCTGGTGCTTATGTTCTTCACCTATATTGTTTGCTCATTATCTGCTCTGCTCTGCAGATTAATTTGATGGGCCAGCTTCATCTTTTGTCCTCTACCGTGACTACACTAGCTGTGCCATCCCCTTCTTTACTTGCCACAGTAGCCCGTATGCCTATGACCATAACATTGTACTGTATCTGAAATTATATTTAGATGTTAAATTTGTTCCACATTCCCATAACATAAAACATTTTTTTCTATCTGAAGGTGGTGGAAACAATCCTGCTCCAGCAGTACCACTTGTTGCTGTAGGAACTCAGAATGGGACTATTGAAGTTGTTGATGTTTTAGCTAATGCAGTATCTGTTAGCTTTGCTGTCCATGGCAGCACTGTCAGAGGATTAAGATGGCTTGGAAATTCACGGCTTGTTTCATTTTCATATAGTCAGGTACTCAGGTGCTTCCATGTTACTTCTGATAAATCTTGTCTTTTATAAACCAAGTATGTATTTTGATAATGGGATTGCCAATTAACACGTGGCAGATCAAAGTTGCTTCATTACTGGAATCTCTGATACTGTTCTGTTTCTTGATTGTTTCCAATAGCGCCGTATGTTAATATTATCATTGATTTGACTACAGGCCAATGATAAAAGTGGAGGATACAATAATAAGCTTATTATTACATGCCTTAGGAGTGGACTAAATCGCTCATTCCGTGTACTTCAGAAGCATGAACGTGCACCAATAAGGGCATTGAGGGCTTCCTCATCTGGAAGGTGGGTCTATCTATCTCGCCTATACCAATCTCTGTTTGTGCCCATACCCTTTTTCAGCCTTTAACCTTCTACATTTCAATACGCATGAAGTTGGCATATTTATCACAAGTATATATTTCATCTCAAGCATAGTTTTACTTTCTCAGGTACCTCTTGATATTGTTCCGTGATGCTCCTGTTGAAGTATGGGCTATGACAAAGAACCCCATGATGGTACTCCTTTCTTTGCTCTGTAATTTTGCAAACTAAGAATCGGTAATTAGCTCTTGTTAGGTCAGGATCACCATAAATCCTTGTATATGCAAACAAATGTAGACACGTTCTTTAAAGTAAACCAGGTTACAGTATGCATTGTTCTAATCAGAGTGGAATAGCTTTCATAATAGCTTCCTTAAATAGAAATTAACATCAATGTTACAGTCATTTGCCTTTTTCTACCACTGTTTGTAGCTTAGGTCCTTGGCCCTTCCTTTTACGGTGTTAGAATGGACTTTGCCTTCTGCTCCCCGGCCAGGTCAAAATGCTTCATCTAAGCAATTGTCAACCTCCAAGGAGCGGTCAGCAGGTATAACTTCACTCACTAGAATAATCATATTCCATGAAACCCATAGGTTGCGTATTTTATTCGGTTACTGTATTTCTCGGCTTTCTATTCTACCCAAGGTGCGTTTTTGCCCGATTTATTGTGAGATGACTGGATCTATTCTTGCTTGCAGAGGCTACTGGTGCAGAAAGTACTGATGAAACATCTGAAAGTTTTGCTTTTGCACTAGTCAATGGTGCTCTTGGTGTGTTTGAAGTACATGGGCACCGAATACGAGATTTCAGGTAATGAAAATGCAAAGATCCTCAGATGCAGCTTTGATCTTGCTCAGATGATATAATACGATACGAAGTATATTTAATTCTATTTTTGCCCCATGCTTAGTATTTACATAGACAAGAACCATTCAATTCATGTAGCCCTCAAGTAAATTCTACTAGAGCGTCATGGTATTTGATGGGCTAGTGTTTGTACCGTGTTATTAGGCACAATTTGTAAATAGAATAACCTGTTATCATCATCACTGAGTTTTATGCGAATAGTAGCTATTTGATCTGTCCAGGAGTAACATGCCTTTTAGCTCACTTGCCTGATCCATTGAAGCTTCCTGCTTTTCGTAAGGGGAGCCATAACACACCAAAAGATAGGTTTGCAAGTATGTTGATTAGAAATGATAGATTGTTTTGCTTCCCCTTCAGTTTATTGTAGATGTCTAGGCATGCTTTGTATTCTGAGGATGATTAGTATTTCTTGAGTTATCCCAAACCAGGCTGGAGATACTTGGTGCCTTTAGGTTTATGGCATAAAGTAAAAAAAAAGAGGAGGAATTGGCCAATACCATCAGAAAGTGGCATAAACTGGAACAATACCATCCAATGCGTGCCTGTGGATGAAATGACTGATAAATCGGACGGCATTTTCAAAGTTGTATGGAAGTGAGTGATATTGACTGGAATGTAAAAAAAAGTATGATTGCCCTTGTTGTTCTAGTGACATGATATGAAACTGAGGCAAAACACTGTGTATTAAATTTCAGATTGAAGACTGACTTATTAAGTATAACAGACATGAACTAAAACTAAAGTAAATGTATTGCTTTTGTCTCCATTGCTGAGCTCACATATGTAGTTTCTGTTCATATGCATGACGTTATATTTTACTTTTATGTTTAAACTTTATCACCATATTTCATGGTAATTACATGCATGATCCATAAGGTTACACTAACAATTGTTTTTCAGGCCAAAATGGCCCTCATCATCATTCGCGTCTGCAGATGGCTTGGTTACTGCTATGGCTTATCGCCTCCCCCATGTTGTATGTACATTGTGTCATATTTTTTAGTTCCATCTTCCAGTGTTTTTCATATGTGATGAGTTTGTAACAATTATTTTTAGGTGATGGGTGATAGATCAGGCAACATTAGATGGTGGGATGTTACAACAGGCCTTTCTTCTTCTTTTAGCACTCACAGGGAAGGCATTAGGAGGATTAAGTTTTCTCCTGTTGTTCATGGTGATCGAAGTAGAGGACGCATTGCTGTGCTGTTCTATGATAATACATTCTCAATATTTGACCTGGTAAGTACAAACAAAGGTGACACTATGTCATTTTCTAAATCTCAGATTCATTTCTAATTGCTAGTCGTGTATGATACTTGCCACTCGAGTCCAACTAGTGGTTTCTAATTTTTCTAATTTCTTTTTTTTCAAACACCTCCTTTTGTTTTCTCAGTATTTTTTTCTCAAAACATATATATGTAACAAGCCCTTGTTTTCTTTGGAGTAGAGAAAAAATGGTTGCTTTATTCTGTACTGTGTAGATTACTCTAGTTTAACAACTCGAGGAATAATGAATCACATGCACTCCTTTTTCATCCTAATCTAATCTGTGCACGTTTTGTTGTTCATTTCCAATATACATATTGTCTTTCACTTCTCAACATGTCTGTACAACTTCTGTATATTTTTTGCATGGAACTAGTTGAAACAGTACTGAGATCATGAACTATGTTTTAGGATAGTGCAGATCCCTTGGCAAATGCGCTTCTTCAGCCACAATCTCCTGGTACACTTGTCTTGGAGCTTGATTGGTTATCAACCCGAACAAAGAAGGATGAACCACTTGTATTATGCATAGCTGGAGCTGATAGTAGTTTCCGGCTGATTGAGGTTAACATGTATGTCATTTTAATTTTACATTTTATTTGTTTATTTCAATACGTCGACTTACAGTTGTTTCAAGACATGACCTATCATGAATTTTCTTAAAATTCAGTAGTAATGTGTGCGTCTGTGTGACCAACATAATGTGTATGGAGGCTTTATTTATGCCCTTCATGGACTGTTAAATACCTTGCTAATTTATGTGACACTTTTTTAACATACTTATGAGTTCTGAAAGAACCTATGAGCATGTAGTTACTCTATATTGTAAGTTGGTTTTGCTTATAATTCAGCAGTTGGCATGTAGCATGGTAGCTAAACATTAAGTCAATTAAACCTGATGCTGAAAATAATCTATTTCATTTTGTTTGATCACGTTAAAGAGATTGTGAACATAAAGTGATAAAAATAGATCAAAAGAAGAAAAGAGACAAACCTAAGAACAACACACTGAGCACTAAACTGGATCTAACTTTAAAAGCTGAATTGCAACCAGCCATTTGAGCACGAAAAAGAATTGGAGTCTGTTGAGAATGTGATTTAAACGGAGCAGTCCTATGATGCTTTAAACCTTATTAGTTTGGCACGATGCTTGTTTTATGGGTTATGATTTGATTTCTGACTCTTTGTTTTTGCTTACATGTAATTGTTCTGTGTTTTTTTTTGTATCTACCAGAGATGCTAAGGCCAGTTCTACTTTGAGTCCAGTGACTACAAGAGAGAGGTTTAGGCCAATGCCATTGTGTCTGCCAATACTATTTCCAACAGCACATGCTTTGGTATGGTGCATATAATCTTTTAAAATTGACATTTTGTTTTATCATGCATCTATTCTGATACATATATATTATACAATAAGGTATCTTTCTGAGAATTATTTCATGAATAACATTTGCCTTCATGTGCTTGAAATGTTGCTTGCAGATTTATTTATATTCCTTCCTCACCATTTTAAAACCATCAAACACAATAGGAGAAAGTTATTATGATCAATTTCTTCAAATAATCTTTTTTATGTTGTGCATGGTGTTTCCAACCTTCTTAAAGATTGAATGTGAAGAACTACACAACAACTAATGTACTTTTGTCTCTCAGGCTTTGCGGATGATCCTGCAACTTGGTGTGAAGCCATCCTGGTTTGAATGCAATAGCGGCAATAAATTAGCTAGTAGCAGCTTTAAGGCAGCACCAGCAACTTTTGGAGATCTTCGTAGGTACATGATTGAGACAACCCTGCCTCCCGTTGGTGATTCTGTAGTGGCGGAATTGCTGCTAAAGGTGTTGGAACCATACAGAAAGGAGGGTATGCCATCAATTTGTTTCTTTAGTAGATGATAATATGATATAGCATGAATGATGAAGATATTTTGTTTTCTGTTTGTTGAGAAGGGTGCATTCTTGATGACGGAAGAGCCAAATTATATTCAGCTATTGTGAATAAGGGAACATGTGCAAGGTTTGCATTTGCTGCTGCGGTTTTTGGTGATTTTCAAGAAGCACTTTTCTGGCTGCAGCTGCCTCAAGCTCTTCGTCATTACCTGGATAAATCGACAAGTAGATCAGCCGAGAAGGGCTTAGAATTAAGTGTGCATCATAATTCTGAGCAATCCTCCACATTGAACAGGGCATCATCTTCGATGGAGAGATCTGTGCCTGGAAATGTGGTGAAAGTTGCTGAGGTAATAATTAAATCTGATGTGCTGTAATTTCTGGCCCAAATATATTTATCTACTTTTGAATTTGGTGGTTTCTCCATTGTACAGAATTGTGGACAATTAAGTTCAATGGCATTTAGGCAAGAGCAACTATGGTTCAATGCCAATGAAAGAATACCTTGGCATGACAAGTTTGATGGTGAAGAGGCTTTGCAAAAGCGTGTCCATGAGTAAGAATCAACCGTGCCACCTTTTATTTTATGAAATTTAACACACATCTGACCTATTTGTTTGTGCCATATGTTTTTCACAATCTTTGTACTCAGGCTTGTCTCTCTTGGAAACTTGGAAGCTGCGGTGTCCTTGTTACTGTCAACACCTCCTGAAGGCTCAAATTTTTACCCAAATGCATTAAGAGCAGTTGTATTATCATCTTCTGTATCACGATCTTTACATGAACTTGCAGTCAAGGTGAACAGCCTTAAACATCGATATGCTTTTCTTCACTTTGGTACACTGCATGTTTAGATATGACACAGAATGCCATAGCACAGACACTAGTTATCTGTGTTTTTGCACAGTTAACATGATCATATTTTGGCACAATTTTTTGTGTAAAAATGCTTTAACCTGATCTATACGTACATATTTTTTTGGAATATTCAAAATTACCCTAACTGGAAATTCAGAAAGGGTGTAGCTACACACATGGGACTAGCTGGAAGTTTCTCAAAAGTTAAAAGCATTAGTGGAATACATGATTTGTTAGAATGAAATTGCTGTATTCTATAGCATTTTGTCCAACATGAAGTAAACTTTTTTTCTTGAATATAACATGAAGTAAACTTCATTTGTGTGCCCACAATTTTCCTACCTTTCTTTCTTGTTCTTGCTTATGTTGTAGAAATATGTAACACGACAAAAAAGTGTCCTTGGATTCACTTTGATATTTCCTTCTAATCTTTTAGATAATGAGATGTTATGTGCTCAAAAGGAATCCTTTGTACCAAATATTAAGCTAGAAGGCAAAACCCTTCATATTTAATTTCAGAATTGGTCCTCTATTTTGAAGTAAAAGTGTTTGAGGCGAAAGAAAGGTTGATTATGGCTTCTTATTCACAAAGGTCTTAATTAATTCATGATCTCTTGTAGGTTGTCGCAGCCAATATGGTTAGAACAGACAAATCACTATGTGGCACGCATCTTCTATGTGCTGTGGGAAGATATCAGGAAGCATGTTCTCAGGTTTTAGTTAACATCTCAGCTGCTACTGCATACGCTTTTATTCTGTTTTGTTTAACTTAAATTTACATAAGCCTGGTCTATAATCTACATGCTGGGTTGTGTTTCAGCTTCAAGATGCTGGTTGCTGGGTTGATGCTGCAACTTTGGCTGCAAGTCATTTGCATGGTTCTGATTATGCAAGGTAAAATTTTACTGAGGAAAGTAAATGAAAAAAAATGGCTGAACATGCTTGCAAAATTTGTCTTCTTTTCATCTCAACTCAAACATGTGCAACTGCAATAACCATGAGAAGGTAGTTTCAACTTGTTTGGTTTAGCAGTTGTAATATCCAGCTAGTGCATAGTACAGCAGGTATGCTTGATCTGAAAAATGTAAATGCTATTTGGTGATATCAGGTTAATGAGCGGATATTCCTTTTCAGTAGCCAAAGCTGAACATAAATGTCTTGCTTGAAGCACTTAAAAGTGACCCAGTTTTGTTCTCCTTTATGTTTATGTGCTATGGTAATTCTAATGTGCTGTGTGTAACTCATGCAGGGTACTCCAGAGGTGGGCCGATTATGTTCTTCGCGGTGAACATAATATGTGGAGGTATGTTGATTCCATACAGCTACAGGAGTTAAACAAAATTCATCGCTCATGGTATACCAACATATCGTTTGTCCTTCCGCAGAGCTCTAATACTATATGTTGCTGCTGGAGCACTACCTGAGGCTTTAGAAACACTTCGCAAAAACCAGCGGCCAGACACCGTGGCAATGTTCTTGCTTGCATGCCATGAGATCTATTCCCAGATCACTACAGAATCAGAGCCATCGGATGACATGCCAGGATTGACGACATCTGAGCAGAGCCCCAAGCTCCAGTTCCCTTCCAAGAATGTGGTCAACGAGGACCTGATCGCCGTCAGCGAGGTCTTTGGGCAGTACCAGCAGAAACTGATTCATGTTTGCATGGATGCTGAACCAAGTGTGGATTGAGCCCTTTTGGCGCCATGCCATGGCCTTTGCCACTTGCCATGTGGGAGGTCCTCTCCTAGATGGACAATATCCGAAGCTGAAAGAGACCGAGTGCCCCCTCTGGTCTCTGCTCTTGTAGATGTCAACGTCTAGCTTTAGCTTCTCCATTTTTGTCTGGTGTTAAGCTTTTTTTTCTACAGGATGTATGCTGCCTGCATTTTTGTCTGGTGTGTAAGCTTTTTCTACGGGATGTATGTCGCCTGCAAGTCTCGATGCTGGACAGACGCGTTGCGCCGTATGCTACCAAAGACGCCGATGATTAGCATAGTTGATATAGCATCTGTACGGAGAATCTGATAATACTTGAAAGGGATAGGCTTTGCAGTGTTGTATTGTACAAGTATGGTGAGGACACTTGGCACTGGCACTATTTTCCTGTAAGAATATGTGTGTGCGTTGTTTTATTCTTTGTCTTTCTCAGGCTGCAAAAACAAAAATTTAATTTGGAAGGCGTAGCACATCTGTATTGACTTAAAATATATTTGGGTTGTTTGGTTTGAGGAATCAAATCATCTAAAATTGGTGATCCATCGTGGGATCATTTCTCAAATTTGGTAGAATGACTCAATTTCTCATTTCTTCTTTGTACTTGTGAGGAGGTGATGAAGGACAAATCTATTCCATTTCTCAAACCAAAAAAAAAAAACAATTGAAGATCAACGACCATTGACCAACTCAATCCTCAAACAAAACAGGCCCAATTGATAATTGATTGCTCAATCCATGTTAGATGCTTGAGACCTTAAGTCGTCCCCATCAATCAATCAGGCCTTGTTAAAATCTTGTAGCCACCGCTATGGAGTTTGATGAAAGCAATCTTTTACTGTCCCAGATACCTCATGACCCCTGGGCCTATGTGATTAACTATTACTTTCACGCAGGTTCATTTCAGGTCCAATTTTCTTGGCCAGATGACAACTTAGGCTTAATCATCCCTAGACAACCAATCAAGAAAGCATAAGCAACCACTAAGTATCAACCTTTAACTTTAGAGCAATTATAAAATTTATCATTGTTTTAAATTGTTATTATAAATGTATAACTATAATAGTATAAAATTAACACAGAACCATCATTCGAACGATATTTTTGAAAATAAAAAAAATCAGTGGCAACTTTGCAAAAGCCCGTTCAACTTTCTATCTAAATTTCTGGCTCGAAACAAAATTCCATTTTGTCCCTGCCGGTGGACGCAACCAACGCCACTTTTCCATCCAAATTAAGCACCAAACTTCTCCAAATCACATAATAAACGATTTAAATGGCGGCGTTTTTTACGAGAGTGTAAGGTGGTCCCACCTCAAGCGAGCAGCAACGAGAAGGAATCTGGACGCCACCACTTGCAATCTCCCCTCTCTTTTTTAAATCCGGATAACGCATCGGTGAACCCTGTGGATTAACAATAAACTGCAATCTTCACCTCGCCGCCCTCCTCTCTCATATTCTCTCTCCTCCTCCCCTCGTCGCGTCCGCTCGCGCCGTCGCGGTCTCCGAGTCGCCTTCGCCTCCGTGTGATCCGATCACGCGCCGCCCCTCCGCCTTCCGTGTTATTGTTCTCCCGCCCGAGCAGAGGTAAGAGGAGGCGAGACTCCGTTTGATCCCTGGGCCGAGGCGGCGGGATCGGATGGGGGCGTCGTTGGAGGTGCTGTTTTTGGGGTGGAATCGGCTTCGTGCGGCGCGATTAATCGTTGTTTTGTGTGTTGCGGCTTGTTTTTTTTTCTTTCCTTTCTAGGTTTGGGTTGGCGAGCGAGGGATTGGTTAGGGCAGGACACGAGAGAGGCGTCAGGCATGTCCGGGGGAGAAGACGTCCGCAAGGTTTCTCGCCAGGACATACAGCTCGTGAGCACCACTGGAACCCTAATCCCTACCCTTTCTCATCTCAATTTTATTTGCCTAATTTGGCTGTCCATGCGCTGTGCTGTTTCTCTCCCTTTTTCCGACGATTTTCAGGGTATATGTTGTCATGCAGATGCAATGACTAACTGAAACGCATGTTATTGTAGCTATGTTTTCTTTATATATATTTATTACCTCTTATACCTTTCATAATTGAATGGATTGACATGGCTGATAAATGTCTGTGTTGCTTCAATATGCCCTCGTTTGGGCTTTTATGTACTAGGGCTAGCTTGTTCTTTCGGTATATCTGTGATCCCATGCTGGACTTCAGTTAAAGATCATGTGCTGAAGTCATTGCAGGACAGGGTTGTGGGAGGGAGAGGAAAAGAGTTAAAAGGGGATGAAGGGGAAGGGGAAAATAACAAAATTCTTGATAGCGCTAGGGTTTTCATCTGAAAAGAAAAAGAATATGAAGGAAAAAACAGGTGGCGCCATTTATTTATTGAAACTGAAAATCTCATAAAGCTGAATTATGATGTCTGATGGCATAATTGAAACTATTTGTGTGTGTTTCTTTCCTTTCCTGCAAGTCAAATCCTCAATAGGCAACTGCTCTTGCTTCAATATCTAGTTGTGTAAAGGCATGTGCTTTTAACTAAGAAAGAACTTCTGAAAAATACTGCAGTGTTCTCTTGCCTTTCCTTTTTGAATATGCAAACTATGCTTTTTTTTGTTTGATTTCCTTTCTCATTGCTTGTACACTCTCATTTAATTTGACTCTGTTATCACATTGTGCGAACAATTTGGTAACTCTTTTTTTTATCAGAAACTCTGTAGTTATAATTCTCTGCATACTTGAAGCAATAAGTCCTCATACGAAAACTGTTTTACAGGTCCAGAATCTCATTGAACGATGTCTTCAGCTTTATATGAACCAGAAAGAAGTGGTTGAGACTCTATCTTTCCAGGCAAAAATTGAACCTAGTTTTACTGAGCTTGGTAATACCCTTATACAAATTTTCTTTTCCTTATTGTGCACATTGGCTTACTTCATAAGTTGACCTTAGGTTTTATAACTGAATGTAGCATCACTATAACTTTGTTGACTATTCATAACAAATTTACATAGCATACATGGTGCTTCAGATTAGATTTATTGACTTGTAAATTGCACAAAGCTTTGAATTCTTATGAACCAATGGTTGATATAGGAAAGGAATGTGTGGACTTTCTAATACAATTTGGAGGACATTAATGCCATTCCACCTTAGTTCATAATCAATTGGTTCTCAGGTTTCTGTTTTTATTGGTAAAGCACGAACACATTCACCTCTGTCTTTCTCATTGTTCTTTTCTCCAGTCTGGCAGAAACTTGAGGAAGAGAATCGTGAGTTTTTTAAAGCATATTATGTGAGACTTATGCTTAAGAATCAAATAATGGTCTTCAACAAGCTCCTTGAGGATCAGTATCGGCTTATGTGTAAAGAGCAGCCTTCTGGAGTATCTTCTATGCCTCCTACTACTCCTAATGGCTCCAACGTAGTCCCATGTAAGTATATTTTTTTCATCAGCTGTCTATACAATGATGTTACCTTGCAGTAGTTCAACAAATCTCTCTTAAATTGTTTTCTTCTAAATTTATGTTAGAGATTGTTCACCCTCTTATTCTGGGATTATAGCTGTTTTGTCTGTATATATTAACTATTAAGACAGTAGACTAGTGGAGTGATTTCTGTTTCTTTGTATTAGTGTTACTGAAACAGTATGAAGAATTCATGGGCTTGCCAGTAGTATATCTTGGTATAACCATTGAGTTTAGATGACTTGCAAGTTGCAACATTGGTAGTTTGGTTATTCTCAAGCTCTAACCTTTCCCACCTTCCTAGGAAATCATAATTTCATACTAGGTTGATTTTAGGCCACTTTTTGTTCACTAGTTACTAATGTGCTTTCAGAGTTTTCAACTGGCAGTTCTGTTAGTCTAGAACTGTATATGAGAGAGTTTTTTTTCCCTAGTCCTGAATCCTGATACATAGATCATTACTAAGTTTGTAATTTTTGTCAAGTCCAGACCAAATTTTAGTATGTTCTGACATAGTTCACTGTTGATTGTCTCAGTGAACCAAAATGCGTGCTTTTTGCCAGACACTACTCCCAGCACTGCAATGCCAGAAAGATTGCTACCCAATGGAAGTTCCAGCAGTATAGTAAATGGCACTCCATCCAGTGACCAATCTATCTATGCTGATAAAGTCATTAATGGTCTTCCTAGCAGTATGGATGCTTCATCTAGTCTACTGGCAGCACATAATTCAACTGCTGGGAGGTTTAATGGAGACAATGGAACGCCAATCAAGACAGAAGCAAGCTACTCAGGCAACTCAGATTTTGCTTTCTGCAATGAGAGCGCGTTCCTAGAACCTTGCCAATCAATGGGGGATACCTCTGGTGGATCCTTTAGCAGCTCTGAGCTGAATGGACAGCCACTAGGTGATCCAATTCTGGACATGGATTCATCGTCTTTTGGTTTCTTGAGTCAAATTCCTCGAAATTTCAGTTTTTCAGATTTAACTGAAGACTTTAGCCAAAGTGCAGGTAATTTTTTGTGATATTACTGATTTATTTATTTATTTTTCAATTTTCTTTTTCTTCAGCATTGCTGTTTGCTGTGTAATGTATGCGTACATCTTTTATTTTGGGTTGTCTGCAGAAATATTGGAGAATTATGGGAGATCCCCTTTTATCCCTTCTGAACCAAATAATTTCTCGGAGTCTACTCCTGGAGAACATACAGGTTGATTATCCCCCTTCCCTTCAGCTTCCTGTTTCGTTCTTATCCACCACCACAGTACATCCCACACTCCCACACCATTTAAGGCAAGATAGACAAGGAAATATTAACTTGAGCCTACAGCACTGAGGCATTGATGCAATGCTCAATCTAGCTAATGTTTCTCTTGCTATTGTCAGAAATAGGAAATAGACGGCTAGATACCATATCCGAGGGTGTTAGTTATGAAGATTTTGGAAGCGATTAATCAGATATTGACAGTACTGCTTAAGGTAATCAAACTTTAGGCAAGATCACAAATAGACACATTTTCCTTTTTTTTCCCATTTAATTTTCTGGTCTTGGATTGGATTGTGGGGGTTTGTCGGGGAAGTGGTAAATTTTTAACTGCAACTCTTTAAGTATTTCCATGTTGATTGGTATGCATATAGCACCTCCATATTTAAGCTGTAATTTGTGGAAGGCTGTGTGAGAACATTCAGCAGAAATCTGCCTTGGTGAGATTCTTTCACGCCAGTGACCTTTGTTGCTTTAGTTTACCTGTTGATTATCCTAAGCACAACAAAAACTGGATCAAAGTTATTGCATCATGAGACAATTGATTTGTGACATGGTGTGCTCTTAACTTGCTAGGTAAAGAAAATTCATCAGATGCATTATCCTTTAGGTTGCCACAACACACTAACTTTATATGGTACAAGGAGACTATTCTTCAATTTATGGTACAAGGAAATTCATCAGATGTATTATCCTTTAGGTTGCCACAACACACTAACTTTATATGGTACAAGGAGACTATTCTTTAATTTATGGACCTAATGGTGTCATCAGCCTGTGGATATGGTGGTGGTGTGTGGAAAGGGGATGCAGATGGGGGGTTTGCCTAGAGCATGCCTTCTCTTTTCATATTCTTGAATAGCAAAATAACAAAGTATAACTATATGCTGCTGGTTTAACTTAAAGTCTAACTTGATTCGTCGTTCTCTACATATGTGCAGGTTGAGCAGTGATGCATCACTTTGTACATAGTAGTTTGGGCAAGTGAGTCTCTATATTCATGGCCATGGAACTCAGCTAATTTCGTGGAAACTATTGCTTTGTCAGTTTTAGGTCTTGTTCTGTTGGACTACCAGCTTCGATGACTTGTGTGAGAATATTTCATGGCCTAATAATGTGTCGCATTGACTGATGCAAGAAACCTATGTTCCTGTATCATTGCTGAAGATATTGTAGAAGTTAGCGTTAATCGCAATGACTGGAAGCTTTACATCGACATTTCGTGCTGTTGCACTTGATGTGTAGTGTGTACATCATGTTAGCATTTTCCTTCTGTTGCACTTGCTGCGGTTGGCCATATCTTGCAGTTTCAGAGTTGAGAAAAGTGAAGTACTGGAGAAGTTGACAAAACTGTCAGATTGGTGAAACTTGGTGGAGTTTGATACTCAAGATGTTTACATGTTGTTTTCATTTCCCTTAACCTACAGAATAAACTGTGGTTGCAAATTTGACATCCAAAAGCACAGGATGATTAAGATTCCATTAGCTTTAGGTCCACAGAGAATGAGAACCGAGAGGTCGAAAAAAATGGAGTATGAAAAAAAATAGCTTTACGAAATTGAAGTTACGCATATGCAAAACCTGGACATCGGCAAAGAACATCTCCAATTTACAAGATTTTAGTAAACAACCGATCCCAAAACTCATAGAACAGGATGAAACATCTGAGAAATAATCTAGTTCTTGGGGATGTTCTTGCCAACGATCTTGGCAGGCGCGATGCGGAGGAGGTTCCCGGGCTTCCCTGGCAGGGCGCCCTTGATCATGAGAACCCTGAGGTCGTTGTCGATCTTGACGATCTTGAGCTTCCTGATCTTGGTCTTGGTTCCTCCCATCCTCCCGGGCATCTTCTTCCCCTTGTACACCCGCCCTGGTGTAGTACCAGCACCGATAGAACCCAGAGCTCTGTGGCTCTTGGAACCGTGAGTCATCAGCCCTCGCTTGAAGTTGTGCCTCTTAATGCCACCTGTTGTGATATCGAAGAACCCTCAGTCACAAATCAAGAGCACACATGGCACATCCATACCATTAGCAAATGAAGAGTGGTCATGCTACGGAGGGAGTTGTCTGTGTTCAGTGTTCTTGACCCCCAAGTGAAAAATGTAAAGCGACGATAATGTTCGCAGCAAATTGATGAAAATGAATAATGCTTGTGATATCGAAAACCGTCCTTAAAAATCAAGAGCAATTTCAACAAGTTTACGGTGATCTTGACTTCATGAAAATTCTACATGCAATGCTGATGTAGGCATGCTAATGTTGTGAACTGTCAGAAAACGAACAATGGACATGCGACAAACCAAGCCTCGGCAAAATTGCACTGCAAGTCTAAAACTTCTGAATTTGTGATAAGCTACTACTTCTAAGAATGGCACTGACATCGCCAATGGCAATGTGCAAGTACGACACTAGCAAAGCCAAAATGATTATTGCCAGGAACAATCTGAGAATTGGAAGTCATATAGTAGTAGTAGTAGTAATTTTACACTACAAAATTTCATCCTTGTCTTAAGTTTCCCTCCCAATGTAAGTATTCTTTAGATTCAGACAGGACGAAATGGTTATCAAATTGTGAAAAGGGAGTAAAAATCGAGTGTGCTGACCTTGGAACCCCTTGCCGATGGACTTGCCGGAGATGTCAACGAGGTCGCCCTCCTTGAACATCTCGGCGAAGTCCAGCGGCTGGCCGGGGTCGTACCCGTCGACGGACTGGAGGCGGAACTCCTGCAGGTGGCGGAGCGGCGGGGCGCCGGCCTTCCCGAGGTGGCCGAGCTCCGGGCGGGTGAGCTTCTCCTCGCGGACGCCGTGGTAGCCCACCTGGACGGCATCGTAGCCGTCGGTGGCGGCCGTCTTCACCTGCGTCACCACGTTGCCGCCCTCCCGGAACCCGACGATGGTCACCGGCACCGGCTTGCCGGTGGCCGGGTCGAAGTAGGTCATCATCCCGACCTTGGTCGCCATCACCCCGACCCCGGCCTCGTACGACGCCCGCACCGCCACCAGCGGCCGTCGCCGCGCCGCCGCGCCTCCTGCGCCGCTCCAGGAGACGGCGCGGCGGCGCGGCGCGAGGAAGCCCAGCGGGCCGCCGCCGATGCCCACGGCCGTCGTGGCCATTCTTGGTCCCGGATTCGAGCGGGATTCCTCACTCCAGTGCCCGGCTTCGCTTGCTGCTTTGGTTGTTTTTCGTGTTGAATTCGATTGGGATTTATGCGGATGTGGATTGGGGTTTGAGGCTAACACCCTTATCATCCGACCGCAGAGAGGCGCATTTCCTAAATACGCCTTCTTTTCCGGGAGGCGGATTCCACATAGGTGTCAGAGCAAATTACTACATGACTTGTGAGCCTTTGTCCACCGGCAATATACAATTTGCAAAATGCATGCATGGATACAATTTTTTATATAACACCGTGTAAACTACTGGAAACGCTTAGGGGATAGACCCCGATGCTAGCGCAAGCATCGGACACTCTCCTCCCTCGTTTTATTCTTCTTTCCTTACCCCCTTTCTTTCATACAAATTTTCACACAAATTTTAACTAAGCAGAGAGAAAGACATTGTTGCTAGAGAGGCCCTAGCTTAGCAAAATCCTCACTTGCCGCCAGCAGTGCCACAAGGAGGAGGAGTGCGGTGCACAACGGAAGGCGTCGTTACCAAAAAGAGCCTTGAGCTCACTAAAACCCTAACTCACTTTTATCAATGATGGTGTCATAGGAGGAGGCTTGCGAGAAAGAGTAGAAGGCAAAGTCACCGGAGGAGGGCCCTGAGCTCAATAACAATAGTGGCAATACCACAAGGAAGCTGTATGTGGGATAGAACAAAGGCGTCGCTAGCTTTATTGTTCATAGCTGTTGGCTATCAAAGAGGACGGGTAAGATTTGTTATAATCCATTGTTTTTGTTACAGTTTATTGCATTCGAGTATTTCATTCTTTTTCATCGAGATACTGCATATTATGCACATCATGTTTCTTTAGATGTTGCACATAACAAAGTCGTATTGCACCTACTTAAAACAATTTTTATCAAGTAATAGTTTTTTTATTAAATAATGAAGCAACAAAAATATTTTTTACTGAGTGATGGAACATTTAAAATGTTTTTTTACATACGGTGCAACTAGCGTTTTGACTGGATCAGACATTTGATCCCTAGTCTACAAAACATCATGTTCTAACTATTTAGTGATGATTGGCTAGAGAAGGTAATAGTGATTTTCATTTTAGAGGGGATATGCAAAGTGTAATAGTGGTTTCTTTATTTCAAATGTAGAAAAAGTGTTTCACAACCATATAAGATTTTATCATCTAAAATCACACAATGTGTTGTTTAATTCAGGTGATCTTTATGCACAATTGACAGTTTACTCCTATTTCTCTCACCAAAGTGCATGAGTTGTAGCTACTTAGGTTCGTTTCATTTCATATTATGGCTACTAGATTATTACGGTCATGCTTTTTAAACTGTGAAATATTTAAAAAACATTATATAAAAGTTTGTTTAAAAAATCAAACAAATCAATTTATTTTAATACTTAATTAATTATGTGTTAATTATAAACCTTCTCCTATAAGGCATAAGTTGATCAGCCTAATCCCTACTATCAAGGGCCTTAGCATGTTTATATATGTATAAGCTCATATGGCTAACGGTTAGTGAAGTGCCATATTATTCCCTTTAACTATCAATAAAAAACTTAGAATTTTACCAATCAATTTGATATTAAATGATGCAACATTGTGTGTAATGCCACCAATTTTAGCTAGACGTGTCTCACCATCACAGTCGCTTCGGTATTATTCAAAACAAGCAATTATAAAATGAGATCCAACTCCAAATTCCATTCTACAAAACAGAGACAAATGATATTGCTTTAAGAACTAGGAACAAATAAAAGAACCACCAAATTCTATTGCCTCACTCCACCCAATAGCTTTTAAATGGGCTACAGCTCCACCAAGAGTGCTGGAGCCCTATAAAACAAGTTTAACAAGTTTAAAAAATATACTATAACAGCCTTGCACTCTGTTACGGGTATCTTTGCAATAATACCTTCATGTTTTTAACATATGGTGTCCTTCACCAAAGTACTAGTTCAAGTGTAAAAAATTAATTAAAGAGTAAATTTCATGTTAGGCCACATATTTTAACCAATATTTCGTAATAAACTAGGATTAAACTAATATGTTTACTTAACACCACGTATCTTTATATAAGTTTTTAGTTTCAAATGCACATCCCGAGAATATGTGAGAGAACTACATATGATTTAGACATGGATATATATAAAAGGCTCTTCATTTTATTTAGTGTGTGGTATCTAATTAACTAGTTATATTTTCTTTTTTCTTTTTATTCATTTGGCTAGATCAATTTGTGTCACTTTTAAACATGATCACATCACTATTTTAGTGTGATTTGCTGAAAAAAGTTGTTTTGTGAATTGCTAAAAACAATTTGGTGGGATTTTCTAAAGATATTTTATCTTAATACTATGGCACTAAAATGATGGTTTATACTAGCTTTTCTCTGACCTCTTTGATGTGCTCAACACTAGTCTAATATGCCAACTAGTGTAAAGATATATGACGTTGAGTAAAAGATTGATTAGGTACTTATCCATTATAAAACTTTAGCCAAAATATACGGTCAATCTAAAATTTACTCAAATTGAAATGGTGGTCAGGCTCAAGGCCGACCCAAACCAACCGCGCCGACCTACAACGTCGCTACGCGGTGGCACCGCACCAAGTCACCAAGCCGCATCGCGCCGGTTGGACTCGTCCGAGCCGAATCTGATAAGCCACCGCGACTCCTCTCCATACGAGCCCCACCCGCCCCGCCACCACCTTCAATCTAAAACCCTAGATCTCCCTCCCCAACTCTTCCTCACCCGCCGCCGCCGCCGGAGGAGGAAGAGGATTCCGGTTCGGCCATGTACCTCTACAGCCTGACGCTGCAGCGGGCTACGGGCGCGGTCTGCGCCGTCATCGGCAGCTTCAGCGGCCGCGACTCGAAGAAGTCGTCGGCCTCCGGGTCGTCGTCCTCCTCCACGCAGGAGATCGCCGTGGCCCGGGGCACCACGCTCGAGCTCCTCCGCCCCGACCCGGAGACCGGCCGCCTCCGCACGCTCCTCTCCGTCGACGTCTTCGGCGCCATCCGCTCGCTCGCCCAGTTCCGCCTCACGGGGGCCACCAAGGACTACCTCCTCGTCGGCTCCGACTCCGGCCGCCTCGTCATCCTCGAGTACTCCCCAGACCGCAACCGCCTCGACAAGGTCCATCAGGAGACCTTCGGCAAGTCCGGCTGCCGCCGCATCGTCCCCGGCCAGCTCCTCGCCGTCGACCCCAAGGGCCGCGCGCTATGCATCGCCGCCCTCGAGAAGCAGAAGCTCGTCTACGTCCTCAACCGTGACGCCGCCGCGCGTCTCACCATCTCCTCTCCACTCGAGGCGCACAAGTCCAACACGCTCACCTTCTCCCTCACTGCCCTCGACTGTGGGTTCGACAACCCTGTCTTTGCGGCCATTGAGCTCGAGTATGCCGAGTCCGACCGCGACCCCACCGGGCAGGCTGCCGAGCAGGCGCAGAAGCACCTCACATTCTATGAGCTAGACCTGGGGCTCAATCATGTTTCGCGCAAGGCCTCCGAGCCGATAGATAATGGTGCTAATCTACTGGTGACTGTGCCTGGTGGTAGTGACGGCCCAAGTGGGCTCCTTGTGTGCTGTGACAACTTTGTGCTCTACCGGAATCAGGGTCACCCAGAAGTGCGGGCTGTCATTCCGCGCCGTGCTGATCTCCCGGCTGAGCGCGGAGTCCTCATAGTTGCAGCTGCCACACACAGGCAGAAGAGCTTGTTCTTCTTTTTACTACAGATTGAATATGGTGATATCTTCAAGGTTGACCTTGAACACAACGGTGACACTGTTAGTGAGCTCAGGATCAAGTACTTTGACACCATACCTGTGACATCTGCTATCTGTGTGCTGCGCTCAGGATTTCTCTTTGCTGCTTCCGAGTTTGGCAACCATGCACTTTATCAGTTCCGTGATATTGGCCGGGATGTGGATGTTGAGTCATCTTCAGCGACACTGATGGAAACAGAGGAGGGGTTCCAGCCGGTATTCTTTCAGCCAAGGGCACTCAAGAACCTGTTCCGGATTGATGAGATTGAGAGCCTCATGCCAATCATGGACATGCGTGTTGCAAATCTATTTGATGAGGAAACACCCCAGGTATTCACAGCCTGTGGCCGTGGTCCTCGGTCCTCCTTGCGCATCCTGAGGCCTGGCCTTGCCATTAGTGAGATGGCTCGATCGATGTTGCCGGCTGAGCCTATTGCTGTCTGGACTGTAAAGAAGAATATCAATGACATGTTTGATGCCTACATCGTTGTGTCCTTTGCCAATGTTACACTTGTGCTCTCCATCGGTGAGACTATTGAGGAAGTCAGTGACAGCCAGTTTCTGGACACCACTCATTCCCTGGCAGTTTCTCTCCTTGGTGAGGACTCTCTCATGCAGGTCCACCCGAATGGCATCAGGCACATTAGGGAGGATGGCCGTGTGAATGAGTGGAGGACACCTGGGAAGAAAACTATCACTAGGGTAGGATCAAACCGGCTCCAGGTGGTAATCGCCCTCAGTGGTGGAGAGCTTATCTACTTTGAGATGGACATGACAGGTCAGCTTATGGAAGTCGAGAAGCAAGACATGTCTGGTGATGTTGCATGCCTGGCCATTGCACCAGTTCCAGAGGGGAGACAAAGGTCTCGATTCCTTGCAGTTGGTTCCTATGATAACAACATCCGGATACTCTCCCTGGACCCTGATGACTGCTTGCAGCCTCTGAGTGTCCAAAGTGTCTCTTCAGCCCCAGAGTCCCTCATGTTTCTAGAAGTTCAGGCATCAGTTGGCAGTGAGGATGGTGCAGACCATCCAGCCAACCTTTTCCTCAATGCTGGCCTCCAAAATGGTGTCCTGTTCCGCACCAATGTTGACATGGTCACTGGTCAGTTATCTGACACACGATCTCGGTTCCTTGGCCTGAGATCTCCAAAGCTCTTTCCGTGCATAGTTAGCCACCGCCAAGCAATGCTTTGCCTGTCCAGCCGTCCCTGGCTTGGCTACATACATCAAGGCCACTTCCTATTGACTCCACTGTCCTGTGATACACTTGAATCTGCTGCATCCTTCTCTTCTGATCAGTGCTCAGAAGGTGTTGTTGCCGTTGCTGGTGATGCCCTACGAATTTTCACCATTGAACGCCTGGGGGAGACTTTCAATGAAACAGCCATCCCTCTGCGCTACACCCCAAGGAAATTTGTGATTCTTCCAAAAAAGAAATACCTTGCTGTCATTGAGAGTGATAAGGGTGCGCTCAGTGCAGAAGAGAGAGAAGCGGCTAAGAAGGAGTGCCTTGAGGCTGCCGGTGTAACCGAAAATGGTAATGCGAATAATGGGGATCAGATGGAGAATGGTGATGGTCAAGAAGATGGTGCTCAGAACAGAAACACACTTCCAGATGAGCAGTATGGTTATCCAAAGGCGGAATCAGAAAGGTGGGTTTCTTGCATCAGGATTCTTGATCCAAAGAGCAGAGACACGACTTGTCTGCTTGAATTGCAAGACAATGAAGCAGCTGTTAGTATTTGCACTGTGAACTTTCATGATAAGGAGCATGGTAATCTCTTGGCTGTTGGTACTGCCAAGGGATTGCAGTTCTGGCCAAAGAGGAACCTTTCAGCTGGGTTCATCCACATATACAAGTTTGTAGATGAAGGGAGGTCACTTGAACTGCTTCACAAGACACAGGTGGAGGAAGTACCTCTTTCTTTGTGCCAGTTCCAAGGACGGTTGCTTGCTGGTGTTGGTTCAGTCCTCAGATTGTACGATCTTGGGAAGAGGAAGTTGCTCAGGAAGTGTGAAAATAAGCTTTTCCCAAGGATGATAGTGTCTATTCATACTTACCGAGATAGGATCTATGTTGGTGATATGCAAGAGGTATGCTCACTACCTTTGATTGGTTCCATTGTTCCCCTGTTTGTCATTTTGTCACCTGTAGATGTATATAACTTTTTGGCATGTGTGTACGCCAAGGTGTGTTCAAGAAGATAAACTAGCAACTTGACTTGTGCAAAATGATATTGATCTAACCTATAGGCTACAGACATGTTATTGGTGTTTAAACTGCGTTAGAAGGTTTTTTTGGATCATGTTTAGTTTGAGAGCAAGTAATTGGAGACAAATTATCCAACATATTTTCTAAATCATGTTTAGACCATCCATCTCTTTTTTTCTTTGTTTTGTCTTAAGTTTTTTTTTGATATATGAAATTATGTCTTTTTGCCTGTTCTAAGAATATTATTAACTATTACAGTCAGATTCTCCCTTCCAAGATAACGATAATAATGGGTTTTACTTCTGGTTGAAACATCTCTAATTTGTGAATTCTCTGACAGTAATGGTTCAGTTTTATTGTTTTAAATATAGTATGCATATACTGTTCACCGTCCTTTTTTGTTTGACAATTTTCTAATGTTTCTTTGTGGTGCCATCTCCTGCAGTCATTTCACTATTGCAAGTACAGAAGGGATGAAAATCAACTGTACATCTTCGCTGATGACAGTGTTCCCAGGTGGCTCACAGCAGCAAATCACATAGATTTTGATACTATGGCAGGGGCAGATAAGTTCGGGAACATATATTTTGCTCGCCTTCCTCAGGATGTCTCAGATGAGATTGAAGAAGACCCAACTGGGGGGAAGATTAAATGGGAGCAAGGAAAGTTGAATGGGGCCCCAAACAAAGTAGAGGAGATTGTTCAATTTCATGTTGGTGATGTTGTCACATGTTTGCAGAAGGCCTCTTTAATACCAGGAGGCGGTGAATGTCTTATTTATGGGACTGTGATGGGCAGTGTTGGGGCACTGCTTGCATTCACCTCCAGGGAAGATGTTGACTTCTTTTCTCACTTGGAGATGCATCTCCGCCAGGAGCATCCACCATTATGTGGAAGAGATCACATGGCCTACAGATCTGCTTATTTTCCAGTGAAGGTAATATATATATATTTTTGTTTATATTAGCTAGTATGTCAACCAGCATAGAGAGTATAAATGATTTCTCACAGCATGTCTTTAATTCTTGTAGCAAGAACTACAAAAGAAAATTTTAAACAATCTTTTGTATCTGTAGCAGATGAAGTATCACAAATGCAATATTTATAACTTTTTACCACTTTATCGGATAGAATATCCAGTTGTAAATGCAGTTAGCAGTATCTGTTTTCTGTTTGATGATGGAGTTTTTTTGTTTGTTACAGGATGTGATTGATGGTGATCTCTGCGAGCAGTTTCCATCCCTCCCAGCTGATATGCAAAGGAAGATTGCCGATGAACTCGACAGAACTCCTGGCGAAATCCTGAAGAAGCTGGAGGACATCAGGAACAAAATTATCTAAAAGGTCATTGCGCGGAGCAAAAAGAACTAGACAAAATGTCGGGCTCTCAATAGCTGTAAAAACAGAATCTCCTTTCCAGTCCGAGAGCTAGCAGCTTCAGATCTGGTACAGCATTTAGGAAAGAAAAAGCACTGGGGCCAATCGAGTGTAGAGGCGGTAAAGTCCTTGATGGTCTGATTTGTAGAATTCTTGGTGCTAATGGCCTGGTGTTTAGATTTCTTGGTGTTAATGGTCTGATTTGTAGAATTCTTAGTTAACAATGATTAAGTTGTCCTTTCAGGTTGAAGCGATAATAGGTTACATAACTGCATCAGGGTGTTCTGTAACTCTTATTAGAGCAATGCTTAACCTTTGTGTTAGTATTTGGAGTGATGTAGTTGGACAAGTTCTTGTTTTGATGGTTGACTCTTCTGTAGGCTGCTGCTACTTTCCTGAATCCTGACGTACGATAGAACCTTTTCATTTTTCAGGTGATACTGAAATAGATGTGCTGGTGCTATCCATTTTGATTTTCCGGTGATAATATTACGCTTTTGCTGATGAAATCTTCTACTGCTAGAAGTTCAATGGCACACAAACAATTAATCCATAGATTTTATTGGCTCATAGTAAACCATATGTAAGTGCATGTATGTACGAAAAGCTTAACCCTATTTTGACCAATGAGAACGGGTGAAAAGCTTGATCTAATTTTCACCGATAATAGAGGTAAAACAGGAGATATCTCTTTGGTCAAGTCTAAAATCTCAACGACAGGAACTTTCTATTCCCTCCGTCGGAGATTGACACCGTCTCTGATATACTAATTTGATAAATAATACATATTATTGTCTCAAATAAAATATGATATGTTAGATAAGTTATTTTAAATAGAATAGAAAGAGTTTCATATCACGATAAATCTAGTAGCACCCTCTTTAAATCATCAATCTTTATGTTTTTTTTATTAAAAAAGTATAACTTAGCATTATTTAAAAAGTGATTATATTTATGAAAAGAGGGAGTACAATAAGACGCGCATGACTGATATTTCTTTTAAAAAAATCATGCTTGCCTGTCTACACGTGTAAGGGAAAGGAGGTAGATTATAAGTTTGTTCTCCTTTCTTTGAAAAATTCACATTTGTATAACTTTATAAAGTGAGTCGATTATATGTTTAAAGGACTATACAATTTACTCTATTTTCTAAAAAAAATCTACAATCCTTTAGAAAGGAGTTGATTGCACATATAAATAAATGAAATAAATAATTATAGGTGGTTAGGAAAGGGAATAAATAATTATAGGCTTCTAGTGCGTGATAAATACATATTTTTATTGGAGAAAGATACTTAGAATGTGTTTCTGGTATCTATAGTGTGTGAAAAGTGCATGAATTATGATCCTATTCAAGATACGTGTGATACCATCAAGATACTACAGGCTAGCGAAATCTCCAGCCATAATGTCGCTAATAGCGGTGAACGTTTAAAACCAAAGCATATATACTATGCTTAAACAACACGGATGACAAAAGGAATATTCACCAAAAATATGTTTCCCCCTTCTTCTCCATCCTGATTGAAGATGAAGTTTGCCAATGCTCTATAAACAGTTACTAAACTTTAACTCTGCCCATAGATTTTCCCAAAATGGAATTGCTGCTGAATCCCCTGGCAGGCAGGGATGACGTAGTACTCTCTCTGTAGTCCCTCGGACATGCGATGCGACCCTGCGGGTGTTGCGCTCCTCGCTCACGGTCGCACACCGTCGTCCACGCACGTGCGGAAAAGAACCCGAGCCCGACTCCCCCTCGCCCCATCCTGGCCGTCGGATCCCCATCGCACGCACGAGCTGGCCCCGCTGCTGCTCCCCCACCCGATTTTTAACCACCCACCCCGCGCGGGGCCCGCAGCCCCGGGCCCACCCGGCAGCGACACGGGCTCGCGTTCCACCCCCGGATCCGCGCAGATCCGCGATTGGTCGACGGCGTCTTCCTTCCCCACCTCGCCCTCCTCTCCTCCTTCCTTCCTCTCCTCCCCTTCACCGCGTCGCTAATCCCCACCTCGTTTCCCCTCCCCCCCAAATCACACCGCCTCCCTCCGCCGCCGTCGCTGCCCCCGCCTGTCCCCCCGTGCTACGGCGCCTCCACCGGGTGTACGGACGGCCCGGAGTGGGAACCCCCCCCCCCCCCCCCCGGGGCCGTGGGAAGGCTGGTGGTCGGGCCCCGCTGGGTTTCTAGGGTTTCGGCCGCGCTGACCCCTCGGGGATCCAATTCGACGGCCGGGCTCCGCGGTGGGGTGCCTTGCTGCTCCCGATTGCCGCGCGCGGGTTCCGATCGCTGCGGGGGTCGTTTCGTGTGGCTCAGGGTGCCGCTCTGTTGCTGCTGCTGCTTTGCTGACGGTGCTGTTTATGCTTAATTGGGCTGAGATTCCGGTCGGATTCGTGGAGGGGTAGCTCCTCTACTGTTGCTGCGCTCTGGGTTGGGGGAAAGGTTGTTTTTTTTTTGGGAGGTTTGTCTTTAAGGCGCGAACGCCAGTGTGCTCACTCACGGTCGCTACATCAGCCGTGCTACACGCGATGATTGTTATGCTCTGAGGCTCAGCTGGCAGCAAAGATGAATGTGGGGCAGGCGGCGCACCTGTCCGGGCAGATGTCGGGCCAGGCACCACAGATTAATCAGGTCAGCGGCAGTGGTGTCGGTGGTGCTGACGGACTGCCACAGCAGATGCAGGATGTGGTGGGACTTGGGGGCCTTGATGCCCAGTTTTTGATGATGCGCAACACTATGCGCAATAGGATGTAAGCATTCTATTACTGTGGCTCGTTTCATTTGGGGGCTATTTACTAGCCAGGGTTTTAATTGCACACAGTTAACGTCGCCAATCTTACTGGCTGATCCAGTGCATATCAAGAAACTTAAATGCAGGGATGACCAATTGCTAAAATGCTCTGGACCTATATTATCTGTACTAGCTTCTGCACTGCTATAGCTATTTGCTTCTAAAATTATGAAGTGGAGGATAATTATAGGACTACCGTTATTGCTTTTTCATCACAGATATATGGGGACTCTGGGTTTAGTTCAATCCCCATCCATATTACCAAGGCCTTTTGCTGATGGTTTGAGTGCAATAGAAGGTGAGGATAGATTTTTTGGTCTGATACTTGTTTGTAAACTGGCAGATTCGAATTTATAGGAAGCAAGCAACCATCGACTGACTGGCGGCGGCGACTTCCAGAACTTGCTAAACGGCTTGAGGAGATCTTGTATAGAAAATTCTTAAACAAGGTATTGCTCTGTGTCCCCATAATCTTTTTGTGCCTTTGGTTTAAATTGAATTTCAGGGCGAAAGTAGATCTTACTGTTATGTTATTCTATCTGTTTGATTCTTTTTGCTGTTGTTGGAGCAGACTGATTACTGCAATATGATGAGGGAACCAATTGAGCCACAATTGCAGTTTGCTATTAAGACTTTGAGTGCTCAGAACCAACAAAATCAACAAAACCAACAAATGACAAGGCAAATGGCATCTTCCTCTGGCTATGGCACGATGATTCCAACACCAGGTATCACACAAAGTGCAACTGGAAATTCTAGAATGCCCTATGTAACAGACAACACTGGCCTTCCATCATCTGGTGCAACCATGGTTCCTCAGGGTGCCAACACCGGTACCTCACTACCAGGTTCTGATTGTTCCACTCAGCCTGTGCTCATGCTTTTAGGACTGATTGCCTTACTCTGTAGTTTTATATATCCATGCTATATGACTTACTAGCATAGAATGCTAACAGCAACCAGCGAGAGACTGCTAAATATGTTTGAAATTTACTACCTCCTACCCCCCCCCCCCCCCAACCCCCAAAAAGAATTCCACTAGACAGTAGTTATATCCATATGACAGTTGGAGCATGCTTTCCAAGCTTTCTGTTGTTTCGAACTGAATATATTACAGGAGTGGGAAACTAAGCTGATCTGGTGCCAAACAGGCACTCTGTACATTTTAACTTTTTTATTGATTGCCCATTTACACCTGTGCTTACATTTATTCGTCCATACAGGTTCATTGTCTAACGGTTACCAACATCTAACTACCAGTGTTCCATTAAATTCAACCACAAGCAGCATCCCATCTACGGTGGGTCCTGTGGGTATTCAGCGGCAAGTGACTCATATGATCCCCACTCCAGGATTTAATAATCAACAGAATGTGCCTGCCAATCCTGATTTTTCAAATGGAGCTGGATATTTCAATGGTGAGTCAACTGTGACACCACAAATGCAACAGCAGAAGCAATTTCCTAGCAACCAAAACAGTCATCAAATCCAGCATATAGGGGGGCGCAGTAATTCTGGAATGCATTCAAACATGCTGGAGAATTCTTCTGCATATGGTTTATCAGATGGACATGTGAATGGTGGAATGGGTGTACATGGGTCAAACATGCAGCTAACAAACATAAGTGTTGCGTCAGAAGCATACATTAACGCATCCCCTTATGGAAATTCACCCAAACCTGTGCAACAACAATTCAACCAGCACCCTCCACAGAGGATACCGAGTATGTCTGTTTTCTTTTGATTCACCCTGTCTTTTATTCACTTTGTTGAAACTTGGAATGTTCTTCGTTAGTTTGGGAAGTGGTAATAACACATAATTCATAACTCTTGTTTTGGCTCTGTGTTATTAGAGTCAATGGCCTTCATGTTGTGGTTAGAATCCTTGTGCCTGAGTATGAAATGATACTGTTTCAACCTTAAAACAATTGGTGCTAGTTTCTATGTCTTTAGATATCCATGCTTTGTTAGTGTCATATTCATTCTGCAGACAGGCCAAGAAGATTTCATAAGCTTCTGCAGCCTTTATACACTATATTTTAACTTTTTGACTGCAGATAAAAGCTCCTAAACAATAAGGCAGTTTTCTATGTAATAAATTTGAATACACTGATGATTTAAGCTCAGCATCAGTTAAGTTTTGTACCAGATTTTTTATCACTAATAGTGACAATGACCTGCTTCGCAATTTATTACAGAAGGCTTTAATATTTATTAGGCACACATGTGTAGCTTGCTTTTCCTTGTTCGTTATGCCCATTTGATCTGTACCTGGGGAGGTATTGCTTACTTTGTTAGTTTGGCATGCATTGTTAGAAGTTGATCGATGGTCATGTGTTTAATTTTTTACAAAACAAAATTCATGTTTGTTCATCACATTGTGACAAAGGATGATTGTGTTGTTTTTGTGTGCAGCACCAGTTGATATATCTGGTTCTGGGAATTTTTACAATACTGGTTCTTCTGCTTTAACGACCGCGAATAATCATAGCATGGGTGCTACAAATTTGCCATCTAGATCAAGAATGAATTCCATGTTGCTTACGAATCAGTTAAACATTCAATCCATTCAACCGCAACCTCAGATAAAAACTGAGGTTTTGGATCAACCAGAAAAGATGATTTTTCAGGCATCTCAGTTGACCCACGAACAACTTCTCTGCCAGCAACATTCAATGCAGCAACATCAGATGCAGCCTAGTTCCCAGTTTGTGAAAAACCAGTACCATCTGAATCAACAGCAGCCTAACTCACAGCATCAGCAGTCTATACTGAGAAGCAATTCCCTTAAACAGTCCCAACTGAGTTCCAGCCATTCTATGCAATTGTCAGAACAAGGAGCTCTGCCACACACTGAGCTGATATCTTCACAAGCTACTGAACATGCTGACATTCCAAATTACCAGGGTCAATACCAGCAAAGAAGTGCTCATGGTAATGTCAAAGGAGGACAAGTGTTTGGACATCTTTCCAGCTCTCAAAATTTTCATTCAACTGCATCCCATGATTCTCAGCAATTGTTGCCCACTAATCAGCAGCTTGATGACAGTTCAAATGATGCAAGTTATGTCTTGAAAGGATCTCAGCCAGAGCAGATGCATCAGGCCCAATGGCAGACTCAGACAATGGAAAAGGCTCCTGTCACTAATGATTCGTCTCTTGAGAAGCAAGTACAGGCAGATTTGTGTCAGAGAACAATGTCTCAGGATGGAGCACAACAGCCATTTTCATCTGATTGGCACCTTCCTGGTTGTACTGTGTCTCCAGTTGATCCTGCATTGCCAAAGCTCCCTAGAGGAGGACTTGAACAGGCTGCTGGAAATATCTATTATTTCCGTCAGATAAAGTGGTTACTTTTGCTGTTTCATGCAAAATCATGCTTAACTCCTGTCGGAAGTTGTAAATTCCATCGCTGTTTTCAGGTACAGGAGCTAGTAAAGCATTTTGAGAACTGTAAAAAAAAAGATTGTTCATACAGGGATTGCAGGAGGTCAAGAATGGTTACTGAACATTATAAAGCTTGTGTCGATGTGCAGTGTCCTGTATGCAGTAATGCAAAGAAACTTCTGCAGCGTTCAGATGAACTAGCAAGCAAGCAAAAAACCCCTGAGCCTAGAAAAATTGCTCAACAGAATACGGCTCAAAGAATCATGAATGGGGTAGAGGGTGACATAATGGACATCGACCCAGTGTCAGATGAAATCTTTGATAGTCAGCCTTCTGTTCCAAAACGTTTAAAGATGCACCCTGTATCACCCAGTACTGCAGAGTGTGAAGCTTCTATGCCCTCCAATCCTCATGTAAACGCAGGGCTTATATTACAGGAAACACATTCTGAACTGTCTGACCAGAATAACAAGGTGGGACAACTGAAAATGGTTGTGAAGATTGACTCACGACCACTGCAGAAGCCTGCAAAGATTGGTTATGGTACTGATGGAAATGTGCTCACAGCGAGACAAAATGTGGCACCTGGAGGCTCAAATGAGATCAAGACTCATGTCAAGCAAGAAATCATGCCAACTGACAAAGAGACAAGTGAGACTGCCCCTGAGGTTAAGAATGAAGCAAATGATTCGACAGATATCACAGTTTCTAAATCAGGGAAACCAAAGATAAAAGGTGTCTCAATGACTGAATTGTTCACCCCAGAACAAATTCAGGAACATATCAATAGTCTAAGGCTGTGGGTTGGTCAGGTATGTGTTCTGTTGTTTAAAACAAATTCGTAACCATTTCAGTAGCTATCTAGTTTTTTTTGGGAGTGCAAAAATGGGCAGATTAATTTAAAGTAAATAGATAGGAGTAGTAGAGGAAAACACTTTTGATATGACACGGTGCAAATTGTGCTATCATACCCCATTTAGGCATGCAGACAAGAAAAAAGAACTATTTAATTTGTTTTTCCAGTGAATGAAAATTCTTCCCCTTTCTCACTACTTCAAATATAATATGCAAAGACAAGGGGAAAAATTATTTCATTTGTTTCTCCAGCAAATGAGAATTGTTTCCCTTTCTCACTACTGCATCAAATATAGTATTAATCAGTGTAGTAATATTTAACAGGCTAAAGCTTTGCCAGACTCTAAAGCACTGATTAGATTGAACTATATAGAACAAAATGAAATCTTTTCATTTTCTTCATTAGAGACATGCTGGCATTTTGTTAAGATACTGTTTTCATTAGAGACCTGCTGTGTCATCTGACAGAGTAAAGCTAAAGCTGAAAAGAATCAGTTGATGGGGCATAATGAAAATGAGAATTCATGCCAGCTCTGCAAAGTGGAAAAACTTACTTTTGAACCTCCACCGATATATTGCTCCCCTTGTGGTGCTCGGATAAAGCGAAATGCGCCATACTATACTGTTGGTACTGGTGATACTCGCCATTTTTTCTGTATCCCGTGCTACAATGAGTCCCGTAGTGACGCTATTGAGGTTGAAGGGCAAAACTTTTTGAAGGCCAGGTTCGAGAAAAAAAGGAATGATGAGGAAACTGAAGAATGGGTAAGTTCCTTATTCATTTTTGGTGGTTTTGTGGCTTTATCATCAATTTGGGTGTCTTCCTTTTGTATTAAATCTTTTTAAATGATGTATTCTGCAGTGGGTTCAGTGTGACAAGTGTGAATGCTGGCAGCACCAGATATGTGCTCTATTTAATGGTAGAAGGAATGATGGAGGACAAGCAGAGTACACTTGCCCAAATTGTTATGTTGAAGAGGTGAAACGTGGGTTGCGAATGCCTCTACCACAGAGTGCTGTTCTTGGGGCAAAAGATCTGCCTAGAACTGTACTAAGCGATCATATTGAAGATCGGCTTTTTAAACGGTTGAAGCAGGAGAGACAGGATAGGGCAGCTCAGGAGAGGAAAAGCGTCGAGGAGGTTAGTTAAATTAAGTCAGATTTGCGAAGTGAATTTTGTTCTCTCTATCTGTTGCTCTAAACACATGTTTAGATTTGACCACAGTGCAAGTGCACTTTGCCATTACGCAACTATGCATTACTTTTTATTAAAAAATTGTGCTGCACAAAAACATTATTTTATAAGTGCCTTCACAGCGCATGAATAATTGATTGTTCCTGCCAAGGTTTTATATCTAATTTGAAAAATATACTGTTTCCAACTAAATAGTGAATCAATTTGGTTTCTCTCAATTTCAACCGAAATTTTCTATAGATATTAATTTCAAACAACATACATCATCAGGCACTTACCAAATCATGCAAAAACAGCTCAAAACAGCAAATGCCAATCATGATGAACTGATTTTTGATCTAACCCTAAACTCCCACCTGCTATATAGTCGGGTATTGTTTTGGAGGATTAACCTGTAGAATAATGATATGTTGTATGAGTTACCTACTTATTGATTGGGAAGTGGTACTTGAATGACACCTTACTGGCATAGACTGAAGCATACCAAATTAAATTCCATTAGTAGTTTGAAATGTGTTAGTTATATTGTCATATTTTGCAAACTTGTTTCAACTCATTGTTCAAGACTCACTGAAACAACCAAAAAGTGCAAACTACAGGGACAACATAAAAAATATACAATAAGCATCTTTCTTTTTTAAAAACATTTAGAGAGTGCGTATGAGATTCGCTTCTGCCTGATTGGTCAATTTAAATAAAATGCATAATAAAGAACACAAAGAAGGTCTAAGTTTAAAAATCTATCATTGCGAGGATTAAGTTTTATACTTCTGTGGGTATAGTGCTTTGACATTTCTTTTTTATCTTACCAAATTGACATTTTATCAAGGAAATAATAACCTTTCATTGGGCTGCTATCTGCCAATAAGACTATATAAAATTAAACGGGGATATCACACACTAAACTGTCTACTTTGCATTATGCAACCGAGATAGCTGTGTTAAAAGGTTTAAACTTTAAGTAGAGTTGTATACTGTGATGCTTTATGTTCTAATTCTTTCTACATAGCTGTGTTAAATCGTTAACATCATGAGTTTATCTTGTGTATGTATTTGTTAAGTAGGCATGACTTCTCTCCTGTAATTGAGAATAGACCACTGACTTTAGCCATCATTGATAGAAATTGTTCTCATCACTTTTAAATTCTATTTATTCCTTATTTGTTAGGTTCCTGGAGCAGAAGGTCTTGTGGTCAGAGTTGTTTCATCAGTGGACAAGAAGCTGGAAGTAAAACCACGTTTTTTGGAAATTTTTCAAGAAGATAACTATCCGACAGAGTTCCCATACAAGTCCAAAGTAAGAAATTAGTGCAGTATTCTTGCAAAAGAACACCAATCATTTCAAGTATAAATTATACGTGATCCTGTTTTTATCAAATGTTTGGCAGGCTGTCCTTTTGTTCCAGAAAATAGAAGGTGTAGAAGTGTGCCTATTTGGAATGTATGTACAAGAATTTGGTGCTGAATGTTCCTTCCCGAACAAGCGTCGTGTTTATTTGTCATACCTGGATTCTGTTAAATACTTCAGACCTGAGATTAGAACGGTTTCCGGAGAGGCGTTACGTACATTTGTTTATCATGAAATTCTGGTAATGTTCTATGTTTGCTGAGTTTTTCTCAATTTAAGTGACTTGCTTTGCCAGGCTGGTCATACTATTCCAGTATGTAACTCTTTAGGGGGATTCTGCCTTCCTCCTTAGGCTAGCATTTTTCTGCACTATCTAATGCTAGGTCTCTATGTGTTCAGATAGGATATCTTGAATATTGCAAGCAGCGTGGATTCACAAGCTGTTACATATGGGCGTGCCCACCTTTAAAAGGTGAAGATTACATTTTGTACTGCCATCCTGAGATTCAGAAGACTCCAAAATCTGACAAATTGAGGGAGTGGTAAGACCTTAGTTTGACACTTTTGTTACTCTGCTCACTTTTAGCTCTTCTAGTTTATATGATTTCTGATGTACTTTACACTCAGGTACTTATCTATGCTTCGAAAAGCTACCAAGGAGGAGATTGTTGTTGAACTGACAAATCTCTATGACCATTTCTTTATTACCATGGGGGAGTGCAAGGCTAAAGTGACTGCTTCTCGTTTGCCTTACTTTGATGGAGATTATTGGCCAGGAGCTGCAGAAGATATGATCAATCAACTTCGTCAAGAAGAAGATGACCGAAAGCTGCAGAAGAAGGGCAAGACAAAGAAGATTATTACAAAAAGAGCTCTTAAAGCTGCTGGCCACACTGATCTCAGTGGGAATGCGTCCAAGGATGCTATGCTGATGCACAAGGTAGGATTGTACAGTGATTTGTGTGCTCCTTATTTTGATATATCATACGGTTGCTATAGCACTATACCCCTCTTTCCCCTTTTATCATCCTCGTGCAGTATTTGTTTTTTCGCTTTTACTGGATGGCATCTTTACCATGAACTCAATTTGTTATGTGCAGCTTGGGGAAACCATTTATCCAATGAAGGAAGATTTCATCATGGTTCATTTGCAGTATTCGTGTAGTCACTGTTGTACCCTTATGGTGTCTGGAAAACGTTGGGTTTGCCATCAATGCAGAAGCTTTTACATATGTGACAAGTAAGTTATTTTCTTTAACAATATTACACACGTGTTACTGGTCTATATGAGGCCACTCAATTAAGTCTGATGACATCTGTGACATGCCAAACAAATTTATACCAGTATTGTTTCTCATGGTCATGTTTAATATGGTGCCCGGCAAGGAGAGTCGCCTCTGAACTGAGCAGACACATCCACTGGAAAATTATTTATCGTAGAACAGTTCAAGTACCACAATAGACTACACAACATTTTATCCTTGTCCTTCATTATTGAAGCCACAGAAGATCACATGTCCTTTTGTTGCATCAAGTTCCCCATAAAAAAAAAACATTCCAGCCTTTAGTCCCAAGCAAGTTGAGGGAAATAAGCTCCCAGCAAACCAATAAATAAAAGAAAAACTGAAAGGCAGATCTGCTACTCTGTCCTCAACATCAGCATAAACTTTGCTAAGGCCATGACTCCCCACTTTTTTGTAGTAGTCATATCTCACTATCTCCTCTTTTCATCCCTTTGATCTTGTCAAGCCTCTGAATGAGCATTGCCGTCTCATCAAGCATGCGTGGATTTAGTCAATGGCGAGGTTGACACCCTATGCCCAAAGGCTTGCTAGTGGCCCTGTTAGTACCCCGCCTCCACTAATTGATCTCCCCAGGTGCCCATCCCTGAAAACTGGGGTGACGCATAGAAAGCCCAGACGCGCTCCTAATCCTCTTTAGGCGAGCCAAGGTGCGCGGATGTCTGACCCAATGAGACTAGATATTCTCAGTCAAGGAGCGATGTATAATAAAAACTTAGGATAAAATGTATAATAAAAACTTAGGATAAAGATCGTTGTCTTTATGCAGATTTTCGAGCTAGATGATTTTTTGGGGGGTTCTGGTGAAGTTATTTTGTCACATTGAGCATTTTGTTTCAGGTGTTACGATGCAGAACAACAGCTTGAAGATAGGGAGAAGCACCCAAGTAACAGCAGAGACACACATACGCTCCATCCGGTAACTGAAGTAACTTATATTCTCTTGTGGAGAAAAGTAGCAAATAGTAACTAACGTATAACTTGATCCTCTCATATTTTAGGTTGACATTGTTGGGTTGCCCAAAGATACCAAGGATAGAGATGATATTCTGGAAAGTGAATTTTTTGACACCAGGCAGGCTTTCCTTAGTCTTTGTCAAGGAAATCATTATCAGTATGATACCCTTCGCCGTGCTAAGCATTCATCGATGATGGTGCTGTACCATCTACATAATCCAACCGCACCAGCGTTTGTCACTACATGCAATGTCTGCTGTCATGATATTGAAACTGGTCAGGGTTGGCGGTGTGAAGTCTGTCCAGATTTTGATGTATGCAATGCTTGTTACCAAAAAGGAGCAGTCAGTCATGCTCACAAGTTAACAAACCATCCATCAGCTGCTGATCGTGATGCTCAAAATAAGGAAGCTCGGCAAATGCGTGTCCAGCAGGCAAGTTGTTTTAAATGTTATCCTTAGTAATCTTCTTCGAAGATTGTTGAAGATTTTTTTTCTATTTAGTTGAATAAAAATATGCACTTTGTGCTCAAAGAAATGGCAACTGTCTAACTTAAATTCCATTTATAAGTTTATGGTAAACCATATGATACCTTAGCATAGTAAATAGCCCATATAGAGATAGGATAATATCACCTTATGGTTATCATTATTTTAATTTGCATCCTTTTGTGGAAAAACTCAATTCTGTTAATGTGTTTCATTTTCTAGAAACCCTTCAGGATATAGTATCACCTAATGTGATGTTCCTTTCATGATGCTGCAGCTAAGGAAGATGCTTGATCTTCTGGTACATGCCTCAACATGTCGCTCTGGCAGTTGTCAATACCCTAACTGCCGGAAAGTCAAGGGACTGTTTCGTCATGGGATGCAGTGCAAAACACGTGCTTCTGGAGGGTGTGTTCTTTGCAAGAAAATGTGGTACATGCTCCAGCTCCATGCCCGAGCTTGCAGGGATTCAGGATGCAACGTGCCGAGATGCAGGTGTGTCGGTGCTTCTCACTTTTGTTCTGTCACCTCGCTTCCTTGTGCTTGATCTGGAATAACACCCTGACCACTTTTGGAAACTATACACTATACAGGGATCTCAAGGAGCATCTTCGAAGGTTGCAACAGCAATCTGATTCTAGGAGGAGGGCTGCTGTAAATGAAATGATGAGACAAAGAGCAGCAGAAGTTGCTGCAAACGAGTAGTGGTATCTGTACAGCTATATACTGTGGAAAGAAGATAGGAAGCATGCAGTGTTGCTGTCCTTGCTCATTCCCACTCCCAGGTAGAAGCTTGGGATGGTTGAATTAGAGGATCTAGCTAAGAAGCTGTTTCAGATGGATTCTTCCCATGAACTGTCCTGGAGATGCAAGACGTTGAGCATTCTTCGTCAGTTGTTAACCTATGGTTTGGAAGCCTGCCTGCCTCCTCTTCTCCAAAGGAAAGGAATGGAATGGATGAAGGGGGTGCACCACAATAGGTGGTGACTACTGTGTTCTGTTCTAACTAGTTGCACCCTGCTGATGGTGCCCGGTGATATCATCGTCATCAATAGGACCCCCAGCCCTTGGGTGTGGTGATTCTTTTATTTGACCTCCTGTAGTAGTGGAACTAATCTTGTTTTGCTGCTTGCGTCGACCTCCTCTTCATGTATAATAGGTTTCTGGAACTCATATTGTTGATGAAAAATTGATGTAGCTGTTCCCCCTCCAGCATCTTCTTGTTGTTGCCTCCATCAGGAGCGAGGGGTATATAGGGAGAAAAAAGGAAGAAGAGGGTTGGGCATTGGACATGAATTGTTTATTTCTGCCCCCCTCCCCTCACCCCCCATTTTGTAGGAACCAATCTTTATTTTAAATTATAAAAGCAAAAGCAAAGCATATCCTGCATCTGTTGTATCGTTAGCATTACCTCACCTGCATTTCTTCTTGTTTCCTCTCTCTGTTGCATTGCATCTTGGCTATTGCTGTGCAATAAATTTTTCTGTGGAAATTTCTGTTTTTATAATAGGTTGCTATGGGATTTCATCTTACATAAGTATAAAGCTAAGCATAGCCTGCTGTTGTGCCAGTGACATATTCACTCCTGCATCTCTGTTTCCTCTCTGTTACAGCCTGTCAGTTTCTGTGGAAGATTATTACACTGTGGTCACTGTAAACTGTGCGCGAACATTGACATTTAAGCAAAATTTCAAAGTTCTCTTGAACATCCTATCAGTTCGAATTTTGATAGCAAGCCTCATGTTTGAATTATGATGAGCTCAAAGCCTCGAGTCCGTAACTTAGCCCTAACCCTCGATGGGATGATCCTAGCCGTCCATTTTCTTGATCGGGCAGTGGGCAAATACCCTGCTGCGCTCCCAAGGACCAAGGTGTTTATCCGGTAAACGACCCGCGCCTTGCTCGCTGGCGCGTGTAGCTCTCGCCTCGGCCATGGCGATGGCGGCGCGGCGCCTCCTCGCTTTCCACCACCGCCCGCCCGCGCATCCCCTCGCCGCTATTGCCGCTCCCCATCGCCGCAAGCACGCGGCTGTCGGGTGCAGAGCCGCCGCGGGGAAGAGTAGGGCCAGGGCCAGGGACAAGGCCAAGGATGCCAAGCGGCAGCAGAGGCGGGCGCTTGAGGAGCACCTCAAGCGGCGCACGCGCTCCGGCGCAACCTTCGACGCCGACCTCTACCGGAGACACTCCCACGCGCAGCACGTCCCCGTCATGCTCGGCGAGGTCCTCGCCGCATTCCGCCGACCACTTCCGCTCCGCTCCTTCGTCGACTGCACACTCGGCGCGGCCGGCCACTCCCTCGCCGTCAGTAGTAGTCCCTCCCTCTCGTTCTCCCTCGACGTTTGCAGTAACCTTACATTGCTCGCGGGCACTAGCTGCTCGACGAAATGCCTCTTCCTCTTCTTGGCCCTTTGGTGTTAATCTGTTATGTGATCGTTCAGCACACCAGCTGTTTGATAGAATGCCTCGTAGGCTTGTGCAATAGATGATGGAGGCACATCCGGAGATGGAACTGTACATTGGCATGGATGTCGACCCTTCTGCACTGGAGATTGGCCGGAGCCGCATCGAGTCCTTCCTTGCCAGTAAGGCAACTAATGAAGTAGACGACGAAGATGCCTCACAGGGAACACTCCGTGCATACACTCACACCAAGAATTTCAAGTACATCAAGCATGCTCTTGGCAGCGTGGATGAGAACCTCGCTGTTGGCTCGTCTGGAGTTGATGGAATCCTCATTGACCTTGGCATGTCATCCATGCAGGTCAGGTGCTCAGTAGAACATGAAATTGATGGTTAGCCTCCTTCAATTCCCATTTGGTCATCTGAATGCCCTGCTGTACTGTCCACAGGTGAACAGATCAGACAGGGGATTTAGTGTACTTCAGGATGGACCACTTGATATGCGCATGGATCCTAAGGTCAGTGTTGCTTTGCTCTAGTTTACTGGCCATTCCTTCCTTCCACATGCATACGAAAATGCACTGCCACCAAATTTTCTTCTAGTTGTTACACAGCCTTGGCCTACATGCTTGAAGTGCTGCAAACATGGATTGACAAAACTCGAGTCTTACATTACTTCATCTTGTTAAAGTCTAATTTTGCTGAAACTGGGAAGACGTGATCTAAAGCATTTTTATGCATTCATATTGCAATGCCAATTTATATAAAGTCTCAACTCAACACAGCCTTTCAATCCCAAATAAGTTAGGGTAGGCAACTTACATGAAGTCTATCTAGAAATTTCTAGAACATTGAATCACACTCCGGTCCATCTTATTTGGATCTGTCTTTGACTGTAGTTACGCTTGTGTTGACATATTAATTCTTTTCCAAACTACAATTCACTCTTTATGTATTATGGCAATCAGCATTTCACATTTTGCAAAGAATGTTAAACCAGTAAATTAGTACACGGTATTACTTCAAGTTCAACACAATTGTCTTTACCAATAACCTGTTTTATTTTTTTTCAATATGAATTGACTACTGTTAGACTTGCCATGTCCAAAAAAATCAGAAGAAAGTAGATTTAGTGTTACTTATAATTTTGCAGTAATCCATAGTCAATTAGCAAAGTGAGAAAGTCCCAAAAGAGCACACAACCTTGATCTTGGTTGCCTTGAAATCATTGTACTACTCCTAACCTATATATCAGATTAGACAGGCAACTTTAAAAGCAGAAGATATCTTGAATTCTTGGCCTGATCTTGAAGTTGGGCATATCCTGCGTGATTATGGAGAGGAAAGCAATTGGCAATCCCTTCAGAAGCGGATTGTTAAAGCACGGGCTATGGGGGGTTTGCACTCAACAGGGGAGCTTGTCAAACTTATCCAAAGAACGTCTACCAGTTCAGGAGGTATGTATGATGATGGTGTCTCTAATTGTCGAGATTGATTGGACTTGGAAAGCGTTATGCAGGGTTTCTTTTCTTTTGGTTTTGCTGGATCAAATGTGGTTATGATTTGTTTATGTACCACCTGATGTTTTATGACAAACTTATAAACTTCAGGAAGGCAAGGTTGGATTAAGACTGCAACAAGGGTGTTTCAGGCCCTAAGAATTGCAGTTAATGATGAACTCCGAACTTTAGAAGATGCACTTCATGCGTGCTTTGATTGCCTAGCAATAGATGGTCGCCTTGCAGTAATCTCATTCCACAGTTTGGAGGACAGAATAGTGAAGCAGACTTTTCTGGAACTTATTCATGAAGATGAAGCAGATGATGATGAAGACTTGGCGGCTGCTGACGCTGATAGTGAAGATGAACCTTGGTTTAAGCAGAGAGTGCAAGGGAAGAATGGAACCATTCTAACGAAAAGACCAATATCTCCTTCACAAGAGGAGGAAGAACTGAATCAGAGGTGCAGAAGTGCCAAGCTCAGAGTTATTCAGAAGGCCTGAACCGGATTAATCATAGATGACACTAATTTTGAGCTCTGAAGGAGCAGTGAGGACATCCGTGCGTGAACTGTTTTAAGTCAGATAACATGCGCTACAATACAAGTCTACATGATTGCGAAAAACTAGATCGAGAGGATGAAATGACCATCCTGTTTCTGAAGTCGACAACCTGGAGAGTACAGGCTTAGGTTAGTCCAAAAAAGAATCTCTGTATTTGCACCACCATTTTGTACCCCATTCATGTACAATAAACTCTGTAACAATAGTTTAAACATATCGCATCATTTGCCAGCTAATTAAACACACGATGGTTGTTTGACTTGGGATTTTTCCTGCTCATATCAAGACTTGTACTTGTTCACACTCAAGCAGGGTAGGGAACAACCAAAAAACAAGTTGAGATAAAACCAAAACATGCATTTTCAGAATCAGACATTTCCGTGGGTGCTCATCTTGTTCTTGGCAGAGCTATGGCTACAACCTTTCCGTGCTTCACATTGTCACCCAATAGTTAGTACAATCAAACATCTCCTAAATTAAACTCGTCTACTAATCAATTGTTGCAGAACCAAGCAAACTGCCACTTAGTTCTACAGTACCAAGCACACTCAACACTGACGCAATAAAGCTGAATTTATCTTCACTCCTAACTCATAACCTGAATACCTGATCCTGTCCCAGCACAGCGGCTTCACGTCGGCCTCGCCCAGCGCCGCCGCCGCCGCCGCCGCCGGAGCTCAGACAGGGGCAGGGGTAGTGGGGGCCGGAGGCGCTGCCGTCGCCTTGGCCACCGCCCTGGCGCGTATCAAGAGCAACCAGAAGAGCAGACCGAGGAGGAAGAAGACGAGGAGCACCGCCGCCCCGATCGTGCGGTGCAAGGCCCCGTCGAAGCGCCCGCTGATACTCCACCACTCCGAGGACGAGGAGGGATCGCTCGGTGCGGGTGCCAATATCATCACCATGTTATGGAGGACACCAAGTTGCTGCTGCTCCATCGCCGTCGTGGCTGGCTTGTCTTGTTGCCTCTACAGCTACAGGTGAGTGATCGATGAACTGCCTTGTGTACGATCTGCACCTGTATCGATCTACAGAGCTACACGGGATGAATATAATGATATTGTATCGATTTACTACACATGTATTTGGGACGAATAGATGGATTTGACTTATTAGTGTTTTTTTTATGATGAAATAATTCCATCTATCTATTTAACATAAGAATGCGATTATTGTATTTTTTAAAAAATGGTTCATATATTAGCGAGAGAAAGTGGGTTGGGTTGGTTTTTTAAGAGACAAGACCGATCAAGACTTAAAAGAATAGTCTCCTTTTAGAGATTATCCCATTTCATCTATCTCCAAACGGAACACTAAAAACTAGGTTTGTTCTGATCTAACCCATCCTACTGCTTGAACCAAACGCTAGCTATGGGATTGAACTAGAGGAGAATGACGCCAACACGAATCTTAACATGAATCTAACTTTCTAAATTTTGACTGAAATCCCCTAAATTTCTATTAAATTAAGGTTAGCGGCCACCTAGATGCAAAATAGGTTAAAGGACAAATCTCTTTTTTTTATCTCTCACTTATTATTACCGTATGTGTGTTGAGTGGTGCTGACACTACTTGTCTACTATACTCTCTTTAGCTTGCAGTTGAAGTGTGTGAATGCTATGGAGTCATCAGCTTGGGAGTCTCTGAGGTGATCATTTTTGCTATGGTAGGTTACATCGAATAATCTTTTCATCTGCACTCACTTTTTTTTCTAGTTCTTGGTTCATATCAAATCTTTTTCCTTCTCGTTTTTCTCTGTGAACCAAATCTCTTCTTTTCTTTTCTTTTTTTGTTTGAATTGTCTTGTTCTGATTTCCCCACTGCAAACCCTGGGACGGGAGTAGTACAATGGTTCTTTCTTCTGTGCTGTGAGAGCTTTGGCGAAGCCCTTTCGTCACTAACAGGTGAAGGATGAAGGAGATAGAGAGAGGGAGAGTAGAGGTAAAATAAGAGGTGGCTAGTCACATACTTAGATCCTACTTTTTTTAAAAAAATTACTGACCGACAGCCATATAAGTGCCATATTAGTAAAATTCGCCCTGGTTTAGAACGAGTGAGAAAAATAAATGATTTTAAGAGTTGAGGGGTATATTTTATTTGGTTTTAAAGTTTAGGATTGTATTTTCCGATTGAGCTTTGCTGTCGTGCCCATCGCTTGCAAGATCTCATTTGCTTGATTTCTTCGCTTGCCTGGTCACTCCCAACATCTGAACTTGGGAGTTTTCATAGAAATGCACCAAAATAAACCCCAAGATTTTGCAGCCTGGAGCTGGAATAAATCAATCCATGGGTTCTTAGTCCTACCACGGCGAGGCGGTTTTGTGGTTTATTGCTTGCGTGGATGAGTCAATTGAGCACATTTGTCTCTGGAAGCAAAATTACCACAAAGTACAGTGTGTTTTTATTCGTCTACTCTTGACTATCGCATACACCTTTGCGAGACTTTGCTGCTATCTTTATTTTTTTTAAAGAATGTTGCTCTTTTATATGGAACTGTACGGTTGCCCGTACAGATTGTGTAGCTAACATTATTATAATATATATATATAATTTCACATTTTATTGTAAAAGGTATTAAAATGGTAACATAATTTTAAAATATGCCCTAACTTTATCAAATTGAGCGATGCCTATATTCTGATTAATATAATAATTCCTATACCATAAAGCAAAAGTGATTAATCCTTTAGTATGCTATTAATAATATAATAAATCAAGATACATAAACTTCTTCATGATATATTTGTTTCTCTTCATTTTTTCATCTTTATCTTTAAACAATCAGTAACATCTATCTTCTTATTATCCCTAATAATATTCTTTCACATAAAGATGTAAGATGTCATAATGTAATGTAGTTTTTATGATTGTTTATAACATGTAATATCCATCTCACGGTTTGTACTCAAGTAACTCTCTTGTCACTTTCTCAAATTCTAGAAACATTTATAAATGTAATATCGTATTTTCAAATTCATCATATATAGAGAAAAAAGGCAAAGTTATGACATACTTAAAGAATTTTTATTTTTTTACCGCTAAAATATAGTAAATTTGAGGTTGTGATACTATTGGAAGTCTATGCACAACTTTTTATACTTTGGTATACACGAAGTATATGCATGAAACTTTTGTGCACATGATATGTTCCTGTACGTTAGTATAGGTTTGAGAATCCAATCTCATCCATTAATTGTATTTTTTTAATGTAGTTTGGGTGATCAAGCTATTTCTTCTTCTTTAATTAACATGTGAATTCTAAAATTTTTTAATTAACGTGACAATTTCTAGCTATTTTTATCTAGTAAGATTAATATAGAGTTCTTAGAAGAGCTTCCAATTAATATAATCAAAGGTGTGTACTCTTCTCAATATTGTTTACTTTTAATTCATATTTAAAATATTTTTAAATTATACTCCTACATAAAATATTTTCCCAGTAACATTTATTTTAACCCAAATTTAACATATTTTTAAATTATATTTCTACATGGACCTTTCTCTTGATATTATTTATTGTTAAATTGAATTTAAAATTTTTATAAATTGGAACTCTTTTCTCTATAATATTTATTTTTTAATCTATATTTTAGATATTTCTAAATTCTTAGTATTAATCATTTTTTAAATTTTAATCTATTTCCATATGGACTCTTATCTTAATATTATTTTTTTATTTTTAATCTAAATTTAAGATTTTTTCTAAATTGCATTTCTACATGTACTATTATTTTTATTTTTTTATTTTTTATTACTATTTTCATATATTTTAAATTGTATTTCTACTTGGACTCTTATTTTTTTTCACTAAATTATATTTCTACTTCAACTTTTTTATCAATAATATTTATTTTTAATCTTGATTTTAGGTATTTATAAATTATATTTTTGTGTGTACTCTTTGTCTTAATATTATTTATTTCTAATCCAAAATTAAAATAATTCCAAATTGTACTCCTAGCGTCTAACTCTTTTATCCATAATATTTATTTTTTAATCCAAAATTCATGCACTTCTATATTTTATTTTTACGTGGACTATTTCTCTTAATATTAGTTTTTAATCTAAATTGTAATTTTTTTATACATTGTATTTACATGAACTTTTTTTTTGATATTAATATTTTTAAATTTTAATCCAAATTTCATATTTTTCCTAAATTATATTTTTACATGGACTCTTATCTCAATATTAATTATTTTTTATTTTTTAATTAAAATTATTTTTTAATTCAAATTTTAATTTTTGGTAAATTGTTTTTATGCATAGATTCTTTTCTTTTTTTATTTTTATTCTAAATTTTAGATATTTTTACATGTGCTCTATTTTTATTTTTTTTATTATTGTAAGAGTTTTTGGCCGTGAGAACAAATGTGATAGTTTCTTTTTCTATTACTTTAAGTGAATATATTTTAGCACTAAGTCACTATAAATTAGAGAGTTGATTGGTTCCAAGGTGGCATTTTTTTAAAAAAAAATCTGCGGTTAAACTGCAGAGTAGGCCCCACCACCTGTTCTGCCTACCACAGCCCACAAGCATCAGCAGCCGCGAGATTTTCTTCCCCACCGATTGGCTTGACACATAAGCAGTGAAGCAGAGCACCCGAGCAGCCATGAATCGCGAGCTCGCCGGCGCGCCGTCGCGAAATGGCTGCCATGGCGTCACACTGCGCGGCCTCTTCGTCCTCTTCCGCGTTCCTCGGAGCTCCTCTTCCCGGCGGCAGGCGCCGCCACCACCAGGGTCCTTGCTGCTTCGTCGCCGGTTGTAAGACGACGACGAGGATAGCGGCGGCGCTCGACGCCGAGGCCACGGCGAAGGCTGGAAAGTCCCTGGCTCAGCGGGCGAGGAAGGACGGAAGCGATCCCGGTAGCTCCTCCACCACCGCTCTGCTTGCTCCTCCCGACGGCGAGGAGCGCGCGGAGGCCAAGGGCGGCGGCAAGGCGCTGGTGGCGCTCGACGACGTGATCGTGAACCCGGTGGGGCTGGACCGCCGGTCCCGGCAGATCTTCGACGAGGTGTGGCGCAAGTTCTCGCGGCTCGAGCAGATGTCCACGGTGGCGGTGCCTGAGCAGGAGGAGCCCATCCTCTTCCGCGGCGGCCCAATGTGCGACTTCGCTGTCCCCGGCGCGCAGGACACCACCGTCCTCGTCGTCGGCGCCACCAGCCGCATCGTCGTCCGCAAGCTCATGCTCCGTGGCTACAACATCAAGGTCACTTATTTTGATCTCTTCTTCTTGTTGAGTTTAACTTCTTATGTCAAATCAACATATTTTGATCAATTTGTAAATTAATTTTGATCAATTTGTGAATTTATCTATGTTTTTGCAACAGTCTCTTGTTAGAAGGAATGATCAAGAAGTGATCGATAGGCTTCCAAGATCTGTGGACGTTGTGGTTGGTGATGTTGGCGATCCTCTTCAGTTCAAGCTGCCGTGTCAGGTTGCAACAAGGTAATCTACTGCGCAACTGCACGGTCAGCAATTACAGGCGATCTTAACAGAGTTGATAACCAAGGTGTCAGGAATGTCACCAAGGGCTTCCATGTAATTCTTGTGAAAATATTTGAAGAATCATGCAAATGACTATCATTTAGATTTTGATATATTTGGCTGAACTGTGAATTGCTTTGCAATGCAGGATTACTACAATCAGCTGGCTCAGTCAAGGGCTGGCAAAAGCAGCAAGAGCAAACTGCTGATTGCCAAGTTCAAATCTGCCAAATCTCTTCAAGGATGGGAAGTGAAGCAGGGATCATACTTCCAGGATATATATCCTTCTGGGTTTGATGAAGGCACAAATGCATCGTTTGAATTCTCAGAAAATGGACAGGCTGTTTTCTCAGGTATCACCAGCATGATCTCTGAATTGAACACCACAGTTAGTTTACCTTTAAAAAAAAAAAGGTATTCAGATATATTGCTCACTTGATGATTTTTCCTTTGTTTTTAATTGTCTTATCAAAGTTTTCTGTGATTAGGGTTTGTTTTCACAAGAGATGGATATGTTGAAGTATCGAAACGGTTTTCACTTCCGCTAGGTTCCACCCTAGACAGGTGTGATAATATTCTTCAGTTTATTTTTTCCTGTAAGTTTGCTTGATGTTGCAAAATCATGACATGATCTGTTCTCCGTTATGCTGCTTTGTTCTACCTGAAGATACGACAGCTTACTTGTTTCGGTGGGTGGAAATGGAAGATCATATGTTATCATGCTTGAGACTGGTCCACTAGCTGACACATCACAGAGCAAGAAATATTTTGCTCGGATGAACACTAAAGTAGGGTTTTGCAGGGTAAGTGGCAAGTGATGATCTATCCCAAATCACTATGCTACCTGTTTGTGCTAAAAGTTGTTTTTTTTTTGTTGTTGTTGTTGTTCTATGCAGGTGAGAGTGCCATTCTCAGATTTCAGACCACTGAACCCAGAGGACCCTCCACTTGACCCTTTTCTTGTGCATACATTAACCATTAGGTTTGAACCAAAAAACAGGTTAGTGCAAAATGATTTATTGTTTCCCTTTATCAATAGGATCTAGGCAATACTTCTGGAAGTTGTTGGCTTACCAATTAAACCCTTGTGCAGAGACCTGGTGATTCATCTCAAGGAGCTAATGACACAAGAAATTTTCAGCTAAAAATGGAATTCATAAAAGCTCTACCTGTAAGTCATTCACTTGATTCGTTCGCTTGCTCTACCTTTTAACAATTTACAATCTTATACATATTTAGTGGAAACTCTGCTTGCTTTCTGCAGACTGGCCAAGAAACAGACATTGTTCTGGTTTCATGCACAGGCTCTGGAATTGAACCTAACAGAAGAGAACAAGTCCTCAAAGCAAAGAAGGTACCGCTTCTCATAACCACACAACAAATGTAAACTGTTCTTGATGCACTCCTAATACAAAACATTAACCAGTTTAGTTCCTCATTAGGCAGGATAGGATGCATTGAGGAGATCTGGCCTCGGATATACAATTGTGCGCCCAGGACCTCTGCAGGTTGATTACTTGATTACTAAATCGTAGAATTGAGAATGAAATCTGACAATAAACGATGATTATTTCCAAACCCCAGATGTAATTTCTTCAGTCCATACTGCGGAATAACATAGTATTCCTTTTCCATTCCAGGAAGAACCTGGCGGTCAGCGTGCTCTGATCTTTGATCAAGGGAACAGGACCTCTGAGGTGACATAGCGTTCACTATATGCAATTATGCCTGATATAGTTGTGTGTTCAATGTTAATATGCATGCTAACCATTAGGCTTTTCAACTGCAATGTAATGCAGGGTATCAGCTGTGCCTGCGTAGCAGATATCTGTGTCAAGGCATTGCACGATTCAACAGCAAGAAACAAAAGCTTTGATGTAAGAAACAAAAACCCTTGTATTGTGAACTGACCATTTATGCAAAAGGCAGCTAAATAACTAACTTGGAAACTACCTGCTCTGTGTAGGTGTGCTATGAACATGTCGCAAGGCAAGGGGATGAGTTGTATGAATTGTAAGCCCCAAAACTGGAACTTCAGTACATTGATCTTTGTACCGCAATTCTCTAAATTTCTTCTCTGATCTATCTGTGTTTTGCTAATGATCTGTCGACTTGTTTTCAGGAGGCTTATTTGCCTGACAAGGCGAACAACTACCTGGCACCAGCTCTCTCTGTTCTTGAGAAGAACGCCTGATCAGTAACCCATCAAACATGATGTCATTGGGTCAGATTATTGTGCATGTGTATATGATTCATCTTGTAAAGATTTTCATTTTCTCATAGAAACCGTGTGGAGTCCATTTGGTGCCATGATGACCGGCTTCAACACAAATGCCGTGCTCCTACTTGTTAGACCGTTAGATTTGTATATATAGGCCTGGCCTCTTTATAGTAAACGGGATCTTAGTCTCACTATCTGTACACTTTACTTCTATATGGTATCAGAGCAAGGTTCAGACATTTGCATCATCATTTTCTAACATGTTGTCTTTGACAAGTTCTGCTTCCCTTTCGGGTTAATCAATCCTAGACCTTCGTCTAGTGATTTCGACTTTTTCCTCACCAACACTATACCCACCTGCCCCTTACCATCCACCACACCTTCGCAGCTCACTTTGGTGGTTCCCAACGATATACTGAACGACTCCACCATCGTTCTACATGCCCCTACTGTACCGATCGTACCTCCATCTGCTTTCCCACCTTCAACCATCACAGCACCAGTCGTCGCCCCAACTAACCTAGTCCAGCCCTTCCTTCGGATCTACAACCGTCGACTTCGCCCCGCTATCACCTCTGCCCCTGTCCACTCCGCCACACGGCCGATGTTGCCATTGGATCGCGCGGCCACCCCCGTCCCAACCATCTCTCACATGATTACCCGTTCTCAGACCGGATCTCTTCGTCCATCCCAATGCTACGTGTTCTCTGCATTCCACTGTGCCATCTCGCCCATTCCGACGAATCCCCGTTCTGCTCTAGCCAACCCTCAGTGACGCGTGGGCATGGCTGACGAGTACAAGGCGCTCATAGATAACAAGACCTAGCGCCTCATACCTCGTCCTCTCGACACTAACATTATAACTGGCAGGTGGATCTTCAAACACAAATTTCACTCTGATGAATCCCTTGCTCGTCAAAAGGAGCGTTGGGTAGTTCGAGGCTTCAGTCAACACCCTGGCATAGACTACGACGAGATTTTCAATCCCGTCATTAAGCCCGCCAATATTCGGGTCGTTCTTACTCTCGCTGCCTCGCGCTCCTGGTCGATCCACTAGCTTGACGTAAAGAACGCTTCTCTTTACGGTTATCTAGCGGAGATTGTCTATTGCCAGCAGCCTCCAGGCTTCGTTGACCTAGCTTGTCCCGACGCCGTCTATCTCCTCTAGCGCTCTCTCTATGGCCTCAAAAAAGCCCCTTGGGCTTGGTACTAGCGTTTTGCCGCCTATTTTCGATAACTCGGCTTTGTGGCCTCCACTTTCGATACATCTCTTTTCATCCTTTACACCGGAGACGCCACTGCCTACCTACTTCTATATATCGACAACATCATTCTTATGGCATTCTCGCCCATCACCCTACAACACATCATGGCACAACTCCACTCGGAATTTTTCATGACCGATCTTAGTCCCCTGCACCACTTTCTTAGTATTTCTGTCACGTGCTCTCCCTACGGATTGTTCCTATCCCAGCGTCAGTATGCCATGGATCTTCTCAAGTGTGTGGGCATGGCTGAGTGTCACTCTACCGCAATTTTCATTAACACTCGTGCTAAACTCTCCGCCACCGACGGCCCTCTCGTCGCTGATCCCTCCTAGTACCGGAGCTTTGCTGGCGCTCTATAGTACTTGACTCTCACACGGCCTAAACTTACTTATACGGTTTAGCAAGTGTATCTCTTTATGCATGCTCCCCACGAACCTCATCTTGCGCTGCTCAATCGTATCATTTACTACGTGAAGGGCACACTGACCACTGGCCTCTACTTCAGCTCTAGCCCCATCGACTCTCTCATCGCGTATTCTGACGCGGACTGGGCGGGTTGTCCCGACTCCCGACTCTCTACATCCGATTACTGTGTTTTTCTCGATGACACCTTAGTCTCTTGGTCCTCCAAACGTGAAACCACGGTGTCCCGATCAAGGGCAAAAGCCAAGTACCGCGCCGTTGCTCATGCGTCACTGAGTGTTGTTGGATCCACCAGTTTCTCTAGGAATTCCATACACTCATCGCCTTCGCGACAGTTGTCTACTGCGATATTGTGAGTGCCGTCTATATGACCACTAACCTGGTTCACTATCATCGCACGAAGCACATCAAGATCAACATTCACTTCGTCCGTGACTAGGTCGCTCTAGGACTTGTTCGGATGCTCCATGTACTGTCGACGCATCGCCGACACCAAAGATCTACCCGCGTCTTTGTTCCACAGTTTTCGGTCTAGTCTTTACGTCCGTACCTCTCCCGCTACGACTGCGAGATGTTAGATCGTTAGACTTGTATATATAGGTCCGACCCCCTATACAATAAACGGGACCTCAGTCTCACTTTCACTTTACTTCTACACTACTACTTTTCCATCTCTGTGTAAAACCTGTAGAATTTTCAGAAAAAGTGGGCAGGAGAACCAGGCCCATCGTGTATAGCAATTTTGAGAACTTTGAAGAAGTAATGGGCATGAGGAAAGTGCCATTTGTTTGAGAAGTGAATATCTCCCAATTTGTGCCTATTAGTATCATTTATTCAATTTTGTCACGCTGAAGAAGCTGCTTGGCAAATAGAATTATAGTCTGAAGCTGATTTTGAGTTTTAGAATTTGATTTTATGATTAATTTGTAGGGTTTGTTGTAAAGATCTACCTAAATTTATGTTTAAAAATAAAATTTCAAAATTAAGATTGCTTCGTTATGTAGTAATCTACAGCAAAGCTAAACAAGGTCCAAAATTAGCTAATTACATGCTGTAACGCTTATTAGAAATAAAAAAATAATTTTATAGTAAAACTTTTATGCACGTGCTCCTAACAAATTAAAAACTAATATTGAAAAATAAATTACAATAAAAACACGGTTTGATTACGTGAAGACGAAATGATAAAGAATTAGGCAAGATCCTCTGCCAGGTAGAGGATTAGCTTGTAAGTATATGCATGCCAACTCTTGTCTTATCATTCATTTGTAAGTCAGCGCATTTCTTTTTCTAATTCATGTTTCAATATACTTAGATGCACATACAGTAATTTTTTTAAAAAGAAAAGTTATCCAAGCATGTCATTTTTCACCGCTCTGCATTGTTTACTGCTTCTCTCTCTCTCAGCCGACCAGGCGAGTAAAATCCAACACGGAAAGTAAAGAAAAGCGCAGAGCTAGCAGAGAGATGCGCCTGCCAGGTCAGCTTTCCGCCGCAGTACGTCTGCCACCGGGCCCCACCCCCCGCGCGGCGCCTGCCACAGGTTACTGCCCCCTCTCTGACCACACTGACCGACCCCGTTGACCAGTCAAACCTCTCCCCTCCCATTCACATTTTCACCCGCCTCGCCGCTGCCGTCCTCGCGATGAAACCACCACCAACGACTTCCACCACCGCCGCATGTCCACCCGCTTCGTCCTCTTCCTCCTCCTCCACTTGACCCCAGCGCATCCGCAGCGAGGTGGAGGTAGATCCGTGGGTATTTGGGGTGAGGCGAGATGAGGGGGCTGGCGAACGGGGAGGAGCAGCGGCGGAATCATCTGCGCGACGACGCGGAGGAGGAGAGGGAGGGGGAGGGAGGGGAGGAGAGGCAGAGGATGGCGGAGGAGCAGCAGAGGCCGCGCGCGCAGAGAGTGGCGAGGCCGTCTTCCGGTCAGCAGCGGCCGGCTCTGGTGGGAGGGGCGACGATGAGGAGCGTGGGGTACGTCGGAAAGCACCGCCTCTCCGCCGCCATCGCCCGCCTCGACCAGGAGCTCCAGTCGCTGCAGGTCAGCCGCGCGCCCGCGCCCTCGTCTCTCATCTCCCATGAACTTACTACTGCGTGCTTCAAGTATCTTTACTCTCTCTCTCTCTCTCTGCTGTGACCTGTGGATGTGGCGAGTCAGTGGCGCGATCTAGATCTTGTGGAATCCAGAAACAGAAGAGTTTTTCCTTTTATTGATGCCTTCTGTTACCGTGGCACCAATCGTATGCACATACTGATGTATGTGGTACATCAGTACATGCAACCCAGTGAAAGGGCAACAAAAGAGCTCTTCCTTTATCGATAACTTTTGTTCTTGATTGAAAAATGATGAGCATTGAACCAAATCACCCAGACTACTAGAGTCGTGCTTTAAAAATCACTATGGTACTGTCCTAATTTGTTTACATATTGTCCATGAAACATGTCCACCATTTCCCATAGTAAGCCAATACTTTGTTTAAGCGGGCTGCGAGTTTGAGAATTTTCAGGGAGTATTGACAAGAACACAAGTAACAGGGTTCTGATGGTCTCAATGCATATATAGATGTACATGTGCTATGGATCTCTGATGCCTCCTATTGGACAGCTTGAGCTGTGTTCAATGAAAATAGCATTCTGAGGTGCAGCAGGTGCTACCCATAATGTTCCACCCTTCAGTGATCTAGATCCTAAAGTAGCACCAGTGGACAAGTTAAGGTACTTGCATCCCTTGTCTTCACTTGCTCTTCTGGCCTGTGACCCTCAGAAACATACATATGTTACCTTTATATGGTAGCTTTCTAGAGCTTGTTAGTGAAACATTTGATGGGAACTGTTGACTGAGGCTTATAATTTGAATGGTTGAATTTGATGAATCTACTCTATTACAAGTATTTGTTATGATTTTCCACTATGTTCTCTGATCTTCAGCTTCTCTCTCCTATGAGAGCCTTGTTCTTTTTTTTCCAGCTAGCTTGTTACTGAATTTTTAGATAATATTTTTTTATTAAAAAAATATATAGCAGCACCAGGTTTGCCTCTTTACTGTGGTGAGAAATTTGTTGATGTCAAAATTATTGGCTTCATGCATATAAGGATGCTGGGGGATATTCCACAATAGCGTTCTATCCTTTTGGGTTTAGTTCTCTGCATTTTTCTGTATTTTTCCAAAGTTAGTTGAAAACAAGCTATGCGCTGCAAGCAGTAAATACATTGGCAAATAGAACATTCAGTTTCCCTTAATACTCTACACTGTAGACATGTTGGCTAGATTATTGTGGAGTGCTAGATTCTTCAAGAATTCTCCAACCTGCTTACATTTCAAAGGTTGGTATACTTAGGCCCTCTTTGTTTGGGCTTATGAGCCAGCTAATAAGCCGAAAAGCTGAAGCCCAAACAAACAGCAGCTTTTCGGTTGGGTTTTTCTAAAGCCCTAAGCCAAAAGTTAGGTTTGAGTAGCTTTTTTGGCTTATGTGGATTAGAATTAGGACCCCACCCTTAAACTTGAGGCTTAAAGTTAATGGCTTATAAACCATAAAAGCCGAAATGTCAGCTTAAAAGCCTAAGCATAAACAAAGGGGGCCTTACTGAAATCTTGCTAGTACAGCCACCTATGTAAAATTTGCTTTTGTTCCTTCTGGTGCTAAGCCTGATCAGGGTGCCTGAAATTATTGTTAAACTCCCGGAATTAATAAATGGAATGTATATGTGCTATTATCCACCAGAATATACAGAATTATTTGTGATTGCAATCCTTTGATGTTTGAACAGTTCTTCACATTGTCCTTTCGCAAAAGCATCTTGCTTGATCATATCAGTTGTGAATAAGTGAGAAATTCGGAACTTACTTGTTGTACCTTGTTTATACTTAGCGATGTTTATGAGAAATATTAGGCTAAAAAACCTAATCAACTCATCTAGAGAAGGAATGCTGTTTTGACTTAAAATGTATTGTTGCTGTGCTTTTGCCTTTAGCTTGTGTTCTTTTATTTCTTGTGATGTGTGTGCATTTGATGCAGGATGAACTGAACGAGCTTGAAACCATGGAAGCTGCATCCACAGCGTGCCAGGAGTAAGTAAATTCATGTGTACCATTTGTTTTGCTTGTACCTAGTGTTTCCCCGTTTTGTAATTATTTTGTCCTTCCGAGCAAACCAGAGTGATCACAAGTACAGAAGGAAAACCCGACCCGCTTCTTCCTATGTAAGTGCTGATGCTTAGATAGAATTTATAGTACCTCATGCTGCACGATCCTATCGCGAGAAAACTTGTATAACCATCATCTTTGTCATCTTTACAGCACCAGTGGTCCAGAGAACGCTTCTTGGGAGAGATGGTTTCAGCGCGTGCGTAGCTCTCGCAGTAACAAATGGTGGGCACCCAAAGGCTCAGATTTTTCCTAGCCCCTCCTGCAAAGAAGAGATTACCTTACCAGCTTTGTGCAGATTAAAATCACCTGAACTGTATTATCATACACGGATGGCTTCTTGGCAGCCAACACAATACAACAGCTGTCTTGCGGACTGTCTGTGTATTTCTTGTCAGGAGTCAGGGACACGCAATAGTTTTTGGAGAGAATTGCTATTGTTGTTAATGTATGTAATCCCTAACACGAACATGGACGAATGTACCAACATCATCTTCCACAGCTCTTGATTAGCTCTGCTCGATTGATTCTAATGCTTGTTCTGCAATGCCATGCGAAACATTCAGATCGCCAAACACAAAATATGTTCATGGAAAGAATCTGCGAAGAACAGCAGCTCTGAGCTTCAGCTTTAGCATTGCATTCTATGTGCTGTGCTGTTAAATATTTCGGTCACTCGTCCAGGTTTTTATGCACTTAACTAAGTCAGGATTAGTCAGGAGATTCTTATCTAAGTCAGGATTAGTGTTGACTCTGAAAAGGAGTAGCTGCGGTTTGAACAAAATGGACGGATCAGCTATCCATCCAGTCATCCACCCCGCTTCATCTCCTGTGTCTCTTGCCTCTTGGCGAGCTGTCCTGCCATGGCTTCCACCGTCGCCTTCTGCCCGGCCGTCGCCAATGCTCCGCTGCTGCGCTCCAGGAAGGCGAGGAGGAGCACGCCTCTGCCCATTCCGAGAGCCAGGGTTGTGGTCGTTAGGGCCAGCGCCGAGCGGGATGTGGCGGCCGTGCAGGCTGTTAGTAAATTAGTAAACCTGTAAGACAATTTTTTCGCTTTGTTCATCTCTTCGTCGATTTTCCGTTGAGCCTGGTTTGGATTTACATCCTTCCAGGCGCGTCCTGTACCGCGCCCACGATCTGTGTCGTGGGCAGTGCACAGCGTCCGCACGACGCGCTCCAGTGCGTGCGACGGCATGGATTCCACGGAACTTGGAGGTATGGCGCGCACGGTGGACATGGTGGCCGGGGTGTGTCGTGAGGTGCAGTACAACGTCAGCACGACGCGCTCCAGTGCGTGGAACGGCATGGACTCCATGGAGCTCGGAGGTATGGCGCACACGGCGGGCATGGTGGCCGGGGATAGCCTGTCCACCGACTCTCTATTTTTTGTTTTGCTTTCATCGTGTATAAGAAGGAGCACTGAACAAAGAAACATAAGCTGAAGCAACCAAATTTCCAGTGTTTAAGTTCTCTGTGTTCGCGTTCGCGTGAGTTCAAGCGCTTGCAAGCTCGCCGCAGTTCTGTTCCGGCGACCAGCGAGGAGTTCGGCTAACATTTGGTATCAGAGCAGAGATCGGGAGATGGACCGCCAATCGGCACCGGTTGGAGATCGGTCGCGCACGCCACACTGCCGCCGTGGGCGCGGTGGGCAACGGTACACGCCATCGCCAGCGCCACGCCGTGGGCGCTGCGAGCTCGTCGTCCAGCGCACCGACAACCCTGCTGCCGGCATCCAGTGGCCCATGCTCACCCGCACAAACTACCAGGAGTGGTCTATATTGATGCATGTGAACTTCGAGGCAACCGGTTGGTGGTACACCGTCGAGCCATTCGATGACGACGACATCGAGTACCGCCACGACCGCCTGGCACTCACCGCTATTCTGCGCTCGGTGCCGGCGGACATGCTGTCCACTCTGCGGGAGAAGAGGGGCTCTGCCGCGGAGGCATGGGCGGCGATCAAGGCCATCCAGGTGGGCGTTGATCGCGTCCGGGAGGCCAACGCCCAGCAGCTCCGCCGCGAGTTCAACGCGTTGGTGTGGAAGGACTCGGAGACCGCGGAGGATTTTGCGAACCGCATCAACAGGTTGGCGTCCGACCTACGCATCCTCGGCGACAACGTCACCGATGTCGAGATCGTGAGGAAGATGCTACAACTCGTGCCCGAACATCTGGCGCAGGTAGCCATCTCTATCGAGACGCTACTCGACATCCGCACCATCTCCGTGGAGGAGGTGACCGGGCGACTGCGCGCCGTCGAACAACGCCGCAAGCCTCAACCCGTCCACGACAACCACGGCCGGCTGCTTCTCTGCGAGGAGGAGTGGCTGGCCAGGCTCAAGATCCGCGAGGCCGGTGGGAAGAGCGGCAGCCATTCCTCTGGAGGCGGTGGCGGCAGCTCCAGCGGCTACGCCGGCGGCAAGAAGCGCGGCGGCCATGGACGCGCTAAAGGCAAGGGGAAGGCCGATGGGCCAATCCACGACGGCGAAAAGCCCAATCTAGCTAAAGATCAATGTGCACGCTGAGGCAAGATGGGCCACTGGGCCAGGGAATGCAGGAGCAAACCCAAGGCCGAGGCCCATGTCGCGGAGGCGAAAAAAGAAAGGGAGCCCACGCTATTGATGGCCCATGCCACTCTGCGTCCAGCGTCGTCTCCAACCACCGCCAAGCCAGTTCAGGCTCCATCGGCGAGCCGTCCCCTCCGCATCGTGGAGGCCAAGGTGTTCGCGCAGCTCGGAGACGACAACGAGCGCGACAATGCCACCTGGTACTTGGACACCGGGGCGACGAATCACATGACGGGGAACCGCTACGCCTTCATCGACATCGACACGGCGATCCACGGCACCGTCAGTTTTGGCTACGGCTCTGAGGTGGAGATCCAAGGCTCCGGCATTGTTCTGTTTGAGGGAAGGACCGGTGAACACCTCCCGCTCACGGGGGTGTATTACATCCCGCGCCTCGTCTCCAACATCGTGAGCCTCGGGCAACTCGATGAAGGGGATTGTGACGTGCACATCAGGAACGGGGTGCTCCGCGTTCGCGACGACAAGGATCGCTTGATCTTGCATGTAAGGAGTTCGGCGGAACGCCTCTACCTCCTGCAAGTGAAGATGGCCTGGCCGCTCTGCCTGGCTGCGCGCGCCACCGACGGCGCGTGGCTGTGGCATGAGCGGTTCGGACATATGAACTTTGACGCCCTGCACAAGATAGAGAAACGCGGGATGGTGCAGGGGCTTCCTTCTATCGATCGAGTTCATCAGTTCTGCACCGAGTACGTCACCACCAAGCTCAAGCGGAGGCCATTCCCGTCGCAGGCCAAGCAGCGGGCGGAGGGGTTGCTGGACCTGGTCCACGGCGACCTGTGCGGCCCCATCACGCTGGCGACTCCCGGCGGTAAGAAATTCTTTCTGCTTCTGGTGGATGATAAGAGCAGGTTCATGTGGGTGGCCCTGCTAGTGGCTAAGAGCAACACGTTGGCCACCGTCAAGAAGTTCCAGGCTCGGGTTGAAGTGGAAACTAAGCGGCACCTGCGCGCTCTCAGGACTGACAACGGCGGCGAGTTCACCTCCGACGAGTTCGAGACATACTGTGCTGACCGTGGCGTGGAACGGCAGCACACGGCGCCGTACACGCCCCAGCAGAACGCGGTCGTCGAGCAGAGGAACCAGAGCGTCGTCAACATGGCGCGTGCTCTGCTGAAAAGTAGGGCATGCCGTCTGTTTTTTGGGGAGAAGCCATCGCCACCGCCGTCTGGATCCTAAACCACGCACCCACAAAAGCCCTTGACAGCGTGATGCCTTAGGGAGGCATGGCATGGCAGGCGGCCCGACGTCTCCTACTTTCGCACGTTCGGCTGCACTGCCTTCGTCAAGACGGTGAAACCAAATCTCAAAAAGCTGGAGGATCGCGGCACGCCTGTCATGTTCATCGGGTACGACCCCGACGCCAAGGCGTGGTGCTTCTATGACCCGGTGGCGCGGCGCGCCGTCGTGTCCCGGGATGCTGTGTTCGACGAAACCATGTCCTGGACCTGGGAGAATGGTGACGGAGTGTGCACCGACTCGGAGCTCGTGGTAGAGTACCACGACTTGCAGACCGGCACCAGGGACCACTACATCGACATCGCCAGGGGTGGGTCAAAGGCGACCGCTAGCTCGGCCCATGCCAGTCCAGCTCCCGCACCAAGCCCCGGCGCGTCCATGGCAAGCACCCCTGCAGCGTCATCGGCGTAACACTCGTCTGAACCTGCGGCGACACCCACCTCACCAGAGTTTGTGTCGCCACCACCGAACGCCGAGGAGTACTGGGACGCCGACAACGACGACGTCGAGCCAAGGTATCGCACCCTCGACAACGTTCTTGGGAACGCGACGCCTCCTGGTCTTGCTGTTCGACAAGTTGCCGCAGAGCTCCATTTGCAAATCGAGGGCGAGCCCGCCTCGTTCGCGGAGGCTGAGAAGCTGCAGCCTTGGTGTCGAGCGATGTTGGAGGAGATGGACTCAATCGAGAACAACAGTACCTGGCGTCTTGTACCGCTACCACCTGGGCACCGACCGATCGGTCTCAAATGGGTCTACAAGACAAAGAGAAATGCCGCCGGCAACGTCGTGAAGCACAAGGCGAGACTTGTCGCTAAGGGGTACGTCCAGCAGGCCGAGGTGGACTTCGATGAAGTGTTCGCCCCTGTCGCTCGGATCGAGTCCGTCCGTTTGCTGCTCGCGCTCGCCGCCCAGGAGGGATGGCCGGTTCACCATATGGACGTAAAGTCCGCCTTTCTCGAATGGGGAACTGAACGAGGAGGTTTACGTGCGGCAACCCCTCGGCTTCGTTGTCGCAGGAAAGGAGAGCATGGTGCTGCGGCTTGACAAGGCCCTCTATGGCCTTCGACAAGCACCGAGGGCATGGAACGCCAAGTTGGACCGCACTCTAGGCGAGCTGGGCTTCAGCCACAGCAAATCGGAGCATACGGTCTACGCAAGAGAAAGAGGAGCTTCCCGGTTGCTAGTGGGGGTATATGTCGACGACCTCGTCATCACCAGGAACGTCGCCGCCGAGATCAACCACTTCAAGGTGCAAATGAAATCTAGGTTCAAAATGAGCGATCTCGGTCTCTTGTGCTTTTATCTGGGGATTGAAGTGCAGCAAGGAGACGACGGCATCAAGCTCGCTCAGACGGCGTACGCTTGGAAGATCCTAGACCGAGCGGGGATGGGGACCTACAATCCCTGTCACACCCCGATAGAACCTCGGCTGAAGCTGTCCAAGACAAGCAACGCCGAGGCGGTGGACGCCACCGAATACCGGGGCCTGGTCGGCTGTCTCCGGTACCTTGTGCATACCCGGCCTGACATCGCTTTCTCAGTCGGGTATGTTAGTCGCTTTATGGAGCGACCAACAATGGAGCATCTCAACGTCGTCAAGCAGATCCTGCGCTACATCGCCGGAACCATCGACTACGGGTGCTGCTACCAGCGTGGAGCGTGGGAGCTAAAGCTGCTCGGGTACAGTGATGCCGATATGGGCGGTGACATTGATACAAGGAAAAGCACCACTGGAGTGCTGTTCTTCCTCGGCTCCTGCGCAGTGACATGGCAATCACAGAAACAGAAGGTGGTAGCTCGCTCATCCTGCGAAGCTGAGTACATTGCAGGTACGACAGTCGCCTGCCAAGGGATCTGGCTGGCACAGCTGCTTGCAGAACTCGACGGCGAGCGGCGAGCCTCGTTCCTCCTGAAGATGGACAGTCAATCTGCAATTGCCCTCAGTAAGAATCCCGTTTTTCATGATCGAAGCTAATACATCAATGTGCGTTATCATTTTATCAGAGATTGTGTTGGAGATGAGAGAATGAGGATTGAGCATGTTCGGACAGAGGAACAGCTCGCTGACATCCTGACGAAGCCGCTGGCGCGTGATCGTTTCTGCGAAATCCGTGTTCAGCTTGGTGTCATCAAGGTCGGCCATGGACAACAGGTTTAGGAGGTGAAGTGTTAGCAAATTAGTAAACTTGTTGACAATTTTTTCGCTTTGTTCATCTCTTTGTCGATTTCCCGTTGAGCCTGGTTTGGATTTACATCCTTCCAGGCGCGTCCTGTACCGCGCCCACGACCTGTGTCGTGGGCAGTGCACAGCGTCCGCACGACGCGCTCTAGTGCGTGGGATGGCATGGACTCAACGGAGCTTTGAGGTATGGCGCGCACGGTGGGCATGGTGGCCGGGGTGTGTCGTGAGGCGCAGTACAACGTCAGCACGACGCGCTCCAGTGCGTGAGACGGCATAGACTCCACGGAGCTCGGAGGTATGATGCATACGGCGGGCATGGTGGCCGGGGATAGCCTGTCCACCAACTCTCTGTTTTTGTGTTTTGTTTTGCTTTTCGTATATAAGTAGGAGCACTGAACAAATAAACATAAGCTGAAGTTTAAGTTCTCTGTATTCGCGTTCGCGTGAGTTCGAGCGCTTGCAAGCTCGCCGCAGTTCTTTTCCGGCGACAGTTCGGCTAACACAGGAGAGGTCGTGGAGGATCATCGAGGAGTGAGAGGCGGACGTTGTCGCCGGAAAGTTCCCCGCCCCGCCCCGCCGCCGTTCGCGAGGCCGCGGGAGCCGGAGAGCACCCCGGAGATCAGGCCTCTGGTATGCCCCCGACCGTCGTGGCGTTGGATTCGCAGAAAAAAAAATGCTGGTTCTGCTATCCGATCGTTGCAGCGATGGTGAATGCTCAATTTTTCGCTTCTCGACGTGTGCTCAGGACTTGGCCAAGCGCCCTCGCCGGAACCGGAGATCGCCGGCGCTGCGGGAGGCGTTCCAGGAGACCAGGATTACGCCGGCTAATCTCGTCCTCCCGTTCATCCACGAAGGTTGGTGTTGGTGATGTACTGTTTGAACATACGCGGCTAGTAGGTAGTAGATGCAAACACAAAGTTGAGGATGAAGCGAGCAGTTTCAGTTGATTTTTGTAACTCGCCGGTGAAGAGGACACTCCCATTGGGGGTTTCTTGATGAGGTAACGAGCTTATCTGATTATCTCAATTTTACAGGATTCACTGACATGAATTGTGAAACATTGGATGATTTTCAGGGGCCAGGACTTTAGTTGTTCATATCCTTGAGCTGGGTATCAGTGCCAGTGTTGTTACCATGACAACTGTAGTGATGCACTTTTAAATTGGCAACTGCTTTCATATAATTTGTTTCTCTTAGTTTGATTTGTTTTCAGGGATGACTAGAAAACTAGTTGTGCTCATGTGTACAAGTCACGAGATGTTGGTGTTAACGGCTTCGTGCTCTTACCAAAAGTTCCTGATGCACTGAAGGTACTTGAGTAAAAAAAATTATTTCCCATTTTACTTGCATCATTGAAAGAACTTAAGTTCTTAATTGTTCCTCCAGTCACAAACAGGAGATGAGGCATACAATGATAATGGATTGTTTCCACGAACAATCTGTCTACTCAAGGACAAGTACCCTAACATCGTGAGTCATATGTCTCATTAGAAATTCCCTGAAAAAAATGTCTATTTAGAAATGTGCCATGCCATACGCTATTGCTGCTAAATGCTAATGTGTTTGCTTCTCATCATAATGCTTACTTAGGTTATTTATACCAATGTTGCTTTGGATCCTTATTCCCCAGATGGTCTTGATGGCATTGTGAGGGAAGATGGTAATGACTGTTGATCTCAGAAAGATATTATGTGAATTTAACTTTCATCTATTGATTGTGTGCCGTTACTCTGGGCATTTTAACTGGAAAATGACTGTAAGTTTTAATTATGATGATGTAAGGCCAATGGTTTCAGTAAATTGGTACCGATCAAACCATACATAATCAGCAAGCTGCAGTTTCCATTTCAACCAAAAATATTACCTGATTTGGACAGATGAAGAAAAACACTCTCCAGCAAGCTAGCGGGCATAGCCTTCTTATTATTGAGTTGCTAGCCCCCTTGTCGTTGTCCTGATAACTAAGTGCTGTTAGTGAATGTTTACATCTGAACTTAGATTATGTTGGATAGTGATATTGGATACTGGTGCATTCGACCACAATTTGAAGGAACTGCATGATATTGATGGTGGTTATAAGTCAACTGAGGTGCCATACTGAGTCTTATGATAGAGGCAGAATAGTGAGACTATCACTTACTTATCTCCAACAATTATAAAAACCTTTTTTTTCTAATTTATTTTAGGTCATCCGGTATGCATTCCATCTCAGTGTTAGTATGGAAAACGTATGGTGGTAGAATAATTATCTTTCAATTATGGTATTCTTCACTCATGGTTCCACATTGTATGGCAGGAGTAATTATGAATGATGAAACAGTCCACCAGCTTTGCAAGCAGGCAGTTTCCCATGTCTCCATTCCTGAATCCTTCTTTTAGCCATGGATGGATGATTAAATTTTCCATAAGTGCATGCTGACAAAAATGATGATATCACTAAATAGGCTCGAGCTGGTGCTGATGTTGTCAGTCCTAGTGACATGATGGATGGTCGTGTTGGAGCAATTCAGGCTGCTCTAGATGCTGAGGGCTTCTATGATGTGTCCATCACAGTGAAGTATACAATCTTTGTTAATAAGACGTTATTGTTCATCTCATCATATTTTTCCAAGTGATCTTGAATGTAATAATGCTTATTTGGACGGCATATACATGACATGTTTTTGCAGGTATGCTAGCTCGTTTTATGGTCCATTCCGTGAAGCACTGGATTCAAATCCACGATTTGGAGACAAGAAAACGTATGGAATCTAGTACCGAGGCTTGTTAGTTCAATAACTGTACAACTTTAAAACTTCACACCTGAAGCCCATGTTCTCTTAATTCGTGAGTTATCAGATGAACCCAGCAAATTACAGAGAAGCCCTCATAGAAACTGCAGCAGATGAGGCCGAAGGAGCAGACATTCTTTTGGTAACTGTCTTTCTGTGGATAGAGTGGCAGACTTCTGAATTCTTAGGTTGCCTGTATCATGTATTGAGAGCAAAGTTTTCGTGTGTTAGGTGAAGCCTGGACTACCATACCTGGATGTTATCAGGCTTCTTAGAGATAATTCAGCCTTGCCAATTGCTGCGTACCAGGTTAGTTGTTGGCCAATTGCTATGCATACTCACAGAATTTTCTCTCTGTAGCTTTGACTTTCGACACTTCCTGATAATTGCCTTTGACGTTCAGGTGGGCCAACTGAGGTCTTCTGCTGATTACGCAAAAAAAAAAGAAACACTTCTCTGATAATCCCAAACCAGTTTCCTAGTGTTCAAGTAGAAATTACGGCATCAATCGGATGATATTTTTTGCGCTGCAAAATCTGCATGCATGAGCTTTGCCCTTCTTTCATTATATATTCCTCATGTTCTGCATAACAGTATTAGTTGGTTCCTCTTCAGCATTAGTAAGAGATATATATTCAATACAATTTGCTCTAGCATAACTGTCCTTGAACCCTGTCTCTAGCATAACCCCGAAGCTACCGATTGAGCTTGTCCGATAATGACATTGAGGCTATGAAACTATTCCCTTCCAGCCAGGAATGAAAATTTGTATCCTTGAACTTTGAATGAACACGCAGATATGATGCCTGACCATTAGCCACCTGATTGTCTGCTCTACTATAGTACCATATGCAGGTGCCATTGTTGTGCGTGTTTTGTTTCATGCCCGTAGTCGCAACGACATTTTGTGTAACCATGGTCCTGCAGGTCTCCGGCGAGTACTCGATGATGAAAGCCGGGGGGGTGCTGAAGATGGTGGACGAGGAGAAGGTGATGATGGAGTCGCTGCTGTGCCTCCGGCGAGCCGGCGCCGGCATCATCCTCACCAACTTCGCCAGCCAACGTCCTCTCCGGCTTGCGCCGCTCATCCAACTGACGCCAACTGTACGTGCTCCTTTTTCTTCCCCCTTGCATCGCGTATGCGCAACATACGTTAACATTAATGTTTGCGATGCCTGGGCAACGGATGAATAACATAAGAGAGTTGACAGCATCATAGTGGGGTTCGCATGGCCACTGACAGGTGGGGCCCACGAGCCTGCTCCCGCCGCCCTACCTCCCCCAATTCCCCGGTGGCCCAGCATGGCGTGTCGGTGGCGTCATCCGAGCCATCGCCATCGCCATTTACGAATCGTTACGGGTTTCCATTAAGTGGGTAATTACGCAGTAGTAACAAGCAAGTTTCTCACCGTAACGGCGGTGCGGCGGCGCGGCCAGCTATTCCCCCTAGTGGCCGCGTCTGCGCCACCACCGCTCCATCGCCAATGCTGCTGCCCTCCAATCAAACCGGCGCACTGCTGCGAATGAACTACTAGTGCCACGTTATCTGCAGACAGCCGGATGCACACGTCGTGTCGTTCGGTGTGCAATCATCCAGAAGATTAGACTGGGCACAGGGTAGCGTAGTCGGCACCCGTAGACGAAGATGGTTATCCGGTCCCAACAGCGGATCGAATCGAGGACCCTCCTCAACGCTGGCATCGCCGTCCGCCATCAGGAAGGACAGCAACCTGCAATGCGTAGCAGAGGTTCCCAGATCTCCAGCTGGTGGCAAATGCTACCCTGTTTCAAAATAAATCATCTATATAGAGAGAGAGACAGAAGAAGCAGAAAATACTACAATAAATCTTTTTTTTGTTAAAAGAAAGAGTAAAAAAGTCTATGAATGCAAAACAAATAGGTTCTACATTTTGAAATGCCACAAGAGTACAAGCAGACATTGATAAACTCTGCTACATACAAAAAAGCACATGGACGAGTGTTGACTACCGTCTTCAATTATCTGGACAGAGCCTACAAAACAGATGACACTGAACAAGTTGGTATCTCGAGCTCTGAAACCAGTGCTCCCGATGGGATTGTCGACGACCTAGCATGCATGCATTACTATTTATCTAAAATATTGATTTTGATATTAAAAAGATGTTTTGCTACTTCATAAAAATGGGCCTCGACTATTTGCCATGCTGACTCACTAATAATTAACTTAGGCAGTCCCGCATGTTAATATCACGGAGTAACAAAATAATCAAAGTGGCGAATCATCAAATTTTTTTCCCAGAATACCATCAAGCTTGGTCTAATGCTCTTTAGAGGAAAATGTGGCCTAATGTTGGCTTAGGCGGAAGTCTACAACTAAGCCAGCCAATGTTGGGCCAGACTGAACGAACGTGACCGAACCAGGCACAAAATATAGGCGTGGCGAGCAGCAGCACATGACCCCAGGTCGGAAACGCGGGGCAACGTGACCGCACGTGGGACCGGACCGACCGACGGACCACGTGTGGCCGGGCTCATCCTGGCCGTCGATGGCACCCACTTGGCCCCCACAAACGGCCACGATGCCGCGGTGCGCGCCCCCCGACCCTCCACGGCACCCCTCTCTCTCTCTCGCTGACCCGTGGGCCCATCCATGTAATGTACTGCACGTGTGGAGTAATCCAGGTGCTTTATCTTTGGGAAGGTGGCGACGGCGACGACAAGAGACACACCCCAACACGAAGCACATGACGATGCCCACTTCTCCCTCCCTCGGTTTCACTCACGGGCGCCGATCTCGTCAACAACCTGCATCTGGTTCTGATTTCTCCTCTCTCGCCGCATCGCGTAGCTGAAGACAAACGCATTTCGATCTGATTTGACGATCACCATGACCGCTGCAAACATTGTCATGTGTGCTGCCTTCCATGGCCGCTGCATTTTACATGCCCCTTAACGAGGAACTAACCCGTGCTAATTTGCTAAATTGAGGCAGGACAGATAGGGTAGTAGACTAGTAGTAGATGTTATGTCATGTAAGTAAGCTCAAAATTACACCCAAATTAATTAATTAATTAATCCGATGATTGATATAGATTTGAGAACGAGGAGGAAGAAAAGAAAGAATACATAGCGAAGCTCTTTAATCCAATTTTTGATCCAATACTCGCCAGGAAGAAGAAATCAAAAAGAAAAACAAGAAAAATAAAAATCAAGAAGCAGAAATACTGCAGGGGAGATCGAGGTATTATACTGTGGCGGTGGTGGACGCCGCTCGATCGGGCGGTGACTAATTGTTGTACGGCTTCACCGGCGGCGGCGGCGACGCGTACGACACGCCGTAGACCGGGGGGAACGGGAGCTTCCCGCCGGGCGTCGTTGACGTCGACGGCGGGTGGCCACCGCCGATGCTGCCACCGTGAGACGGCGGCGAGCAGTTGTGCGGCGAAGGCGGCGTTGTTGTTGGCGTCGTCGTCGGCGGGTGGAAGCTCGGCCCCGATGGCGATGGTGGAGTGGATTGGTGTGAGTGTGATGGTGGCGTGGTGGTGGGGGTCCCCGTTCCCGGCGCGTGCGGCGGCAGCACGTAGCCTGGGTGCTCTGTCGGTGGCGACGCGCCGGGTTGGCCCGATGGCGGCTGGTAGCCGGAGGAAGGTGACGGCGGAGAGCCGGAGGACGGAGGGGTTGAGGGGTTGGGGCCGTACGAGCCCGGCGGCGGCGCGAACCGCACGTCTGGTCTGTCGGCCGAGGTTGGTGGAGGCGGTGTGTATGCTACTGGCGGTGTGGAGCCTGCCGGCGGCGACGGGTAGGACGGGGTAGGCGTGCTCTGCGGCGGCGAGTGGTATGGCGGAGTGGTAGAGCTTGACGGCGGTGACGGGGTGGTGTGGCCCTGAGGCGGCGAGTTGTAAGACGGGGTTGTGGAGCTCGACGGCGGCGACGGGTAGGACGGAGTGGCGGATCCCGGCGTCGAGGGGTACGACGGTGTACCGGGCTCGCCATTGGGCGACGGGTGGGATGGTGTGGTCGAGCCCCCCGGCGGCGAGTGGGACGACGGAGTGATGGCGCTGGATGGGGGTGACGGGTAGGATGGAGTGTTCGAGCCCGGTGGCGCTCGGTAGGACGGCGTGGCGGGGCCCTGCGATGGCGAGGGGTATGACGGGGTAGGAGTGCTCGACGATGGCGGCTGTGGATTCGGACCTCTGCGTCTTGGAGGCAAGCTCACCGGCGTCGGCGGCCCTTGGCCCCTTCCACCCCTACCAGGGCCGCCACCCGGCGTCGGAGTGTAGGACGCGGCCTGGCATTGTGCCTTGCTGCAGTCGAACGGGTGCGCCGCAGCGGCGGCGCACTGCGACGGTGGCCGCTGTCCCGGCGCGCCGGGGATGCAGTTCCATGCGCCGTCGGCGGTGGCCACGGCACAGCCGGGGCGCGAGGTGATGAAGTTGTCCGTGTAGGTGAAGTTCTTGAGGCTGGCCAGACGACAGATGCCGGCCGGCACGGCCCCCTCGAAGAGGTTCCTGGCGACGTCGAGCTGCTCGACGGCGGCCATCCCGGCAATGCTTGCCGGCAGCGGGCCCTGCAGGTGGTTGTCGCTGACGTCGAACACCGTCACCTTCTTGAGCAGCCCCACCTGCGGCGGGACGCATCCGGTGAGCTCGTCGCCGATGAGCACGATCTCGTTGAGCGTGTCCGCCATCTTGCCAATGGACGGCGGGATGCAGCCACCAAGCTTGTTGTGCGCGAGCACGACGACCGACGCCGGCGAGTTGCCGAGGTTGGCCGGGATGGGGTTGCGAAGCCGGTTGGAGTTGAGGAAGATGGCGTCGAGCGGGCGGTCGAAGAGCGCCGGCGGGATGGAGCCCTCGAAGTCGTTGAACCTGAGGTCAAGGTACCGGAGCGACGGAAGCGCGAGCACCACCTCCGGGAAGGCGCCGACGAAGCGGTTGTTGCTGAGATCGAGCTCGTGGAGCAGCCGGAGAAGGCGGAACGTGTCCGGCACGACGCCGCAGAAGCGGTTGGAGTTGAGGTGGATGAGCGCGAGGTCGGGGAGTCCCAGCGGGAGCGACGACGGCAGGTACCCGGCTATGTCGGCGTGGTTGAGGTCAATGCCGGCGACGACGACCCCGCCGCCGTATCCTCCTCCCGCGGGCGCCGGCGCGCAGTAGATGCCGTTGTAGCCGCACACATTAGGGCCAGCCCAGTTGGCGGTGAAGTTGCTTGGGTCGGAGAAGATGGCCGTTTGCTTCCACGCCTGCAGCGCGGCGTACGCGGCGCGGAGGCGCGTGTTCGGGAACGTCCACGACGGCGGCGCGTCGTAGCGCGCCGCGAACGAAGCCGCGTACTCCTCCGACACGTTGCCCTCCTGCTGCGCCACCGCCACCGCCACCCCGAGCAGCAGCAGCACCACCCACGCCGCGGCGGCGGCGCTGCCGCGAGAGATCATCCTGGAACGCGCCGGCATGCAGCGGCAGGAGCAGCTAGTGGCGGGAGAGGGATCACCGGGAAGAGAGGTGAATGCGGTGGCAGTGTGGGAGCGTGGTGGTGATGTGGGCGGCGGTGCAGTGGCATTCAGAGCGGGTCACATGAGAGACCCAGGGTGGCGGTGCGCTCGATCAATCGATTGATCGCGCAGACGCGGCGCGGACCAGGGCCGTTTTAACGTAGGCTCTGTATCGCTGTTTTGGAAACTAAGAGAACGACTCCATTCTTATAATAATAAATAAATAAATTTTGGCGAAAATGCAAATTTAAACTTGAGTCCATCTATACTTCCGTGTGATCGAGCGTGTCGTTAATGTGAAATATCACGTAAACTGAACTAGTTTTAACATGGATCATAGAAAGCCCATGCATTCTGATGGACCTCTCGACGCAGAACCACTGAACTAGTAGTATCAGAGAGCAATTCATGCAGGGCAAAAGGACGACCTCAGATTCCAGCGACAAAAACTGCCCTGAGCCCAAAATTGATGTTGCCGACCTAAGCTGCGAAAAATGGAAACTGGAAAATGATGTGGTGGAGACAAGGCTAACCAATCCCCAACTCAATTTACTCTCCAGTTTAATTAGGTCGTCTTGACTAAACTAATTAACTGAGGATCAGATCACGGACCATGCCTGCATTAGCTGGGCCATTTGGTTACTTACAAGGATTAACTACCAGCTAGGGTCGTCGCCCATGAAGTCGTTGCTGTTAATTCTGCAAGGTAAGAGGGTAATTAAGGGGCGCATGATTAAGTAAGGATCCGATCCAGAGAACCTAACGTGCTGGCCAGGTTACAGGAGTAGCAATACACTGCCATTCCGCACTGTTCCTCTCAAGGATTTCAAAGGCAGCTTCAAACTTTTTGAAAGCGATAAGAATGCAAGAGGAAACAGCCTGTTGATGCAGACAAAGGTGTCAGTAATTTAACCTACACTTCTTGGAAGCTGGTGCATTATTGTATTTGTCCTTTTCCTTCTGATAATATCACGCTGGTCTAAACTATGTTCCTCAACATTAAAATCGAATGTTTAACCCTTCTCAACTATCAAAACCGTCTAATCCCCGTTCTAAAAAGTAGTATTCATCTGCGTAGCGAGTCCGGTCGATAAAACAAAATAGAAAATCATGGGCCCATCCGTCATCACCCCTCTTCTTCCTCCTCCATCCCCTCGCTCGCGAACTTCTCTCTCGCGCGACAGGGAATCGGGAGGAGAGGAGCTTGGGTAGGCGCCGCCGGCGGCCGAGCTCGAGCTCTCTTGCGCTGAGCTCGTGGAGGACGCCGTGGAGCTTAAGTAGACGGCGGATCAGCGAGTTGCGTGCCTAGTCGGCTGTTCCCTCGTTAACTGGAGAAGAAGGGGCGAAGGCGGAGCTGCACGTCCCCGTTGAGCATGAGCTCGCATCTGTCATCACCTTGTTTATCTCAAGCTCGAGCTCCATCTCCGCACCTAGATCCGTCGTCACCTTCGCTGAGCTCCATGTCCCCGAGTATGGCCGCCTCATCGAACTCCGCCTCCGCCACCGCAGCCTCGTCGAGGTTGAGCTTCGCGCCATGAGCTCTTCCTCGTCGAGGTTGTGGAGGAGGCTGAGCGGTGGAGTGACGACGACGACCCACAGAGATCGGTCGCCTCCTTCTTCTTCACGAGCTCGGGATCGGCGTGTTTGGTGCCCACGAGCTCCTCCGCGAGATAGGTCCGCCACCAAACCCGTCGCTTCGCTCCTCCTTTGCCAGCTCCACATGGCGGACGATGGCTCTCCCTCACCCGTCTCCGACTCCAACGCCTCTGCGAGCTCGCCCGCTGGCGCCTCGAGCTCCAAATCAACCCGCCACGTTGTTCCATCACCGCTAGGTCACGCCGCCACACGCCAGGATCCTCCACCGAGTCATGGCCCCAGATCTGGTCACCGGCTTGAGCTCGCTCAACGCTAAGCGCCGCCGCAACCTCGAGCGCCCCTCCTTTCCAAGCGCCGCCGCCGCCGCCTTCTCCACGCGAGGGCCGCCTCCGTCTCCGCTCTGCCTCCACCGAGAGGCAAAGGTAGAGAGACGATGCGAGAGAGGGTTGCACGTGAGGCCTTTTTTTTTTTCAATTTTTATGCTACTGGATCGTCACATTGGCGCCATGGTGGCAAAAACCAGGTGGTTTGGACTGCGAGGGTAAAATAAACAGTTTTGAAAGTCGAGAGAGAGTTTTCACAGTTGAAGGGTGTATTTTAGATAAGTGCGATAGTTGAGGGGTGTAAAATAGAGTTATCTAAAGAGAGCTACATAACACACTGGCATATGCACGATTAATTAATGAGGCAGTAGATTTACCAAAATCTTGTGCAGTATCAATGGAGTCTCTTGCACTCAATGATATACTAGTTCATGCAACTAGAGCACAGAAGCAACAGCTAGGTACTACAGATTAAAGCTGATCAATGAAATAAAGCTAGTTAGCTTAGACTGTAAATGTGTACTAGGTAGTACTACAAAAGCTTTATATATAATGCTACCAGTATAATTATACTGCACTGCCAAGTAGTCACTGTTCATTTTCTCTCTCTCTTTCCAAGTGTGTTTAATTAGTAGGATATATATACACTTTTCATCCGAGTTGGCGACACCTTACAGATAACAGAGAGATATGCAAGGACGTAATGGTAGCAATGCAGTTATGCCCAATTTGCAACATGTAGTAGTAATAATTATGGCAAAGTATAAATCCGTATGTCTGCTATGGCTGTAACATGGAGAGATGAATGTAGTTCACATGATCTTGTCTCCAAATTCAACTGAAGAACGTACGAACCGTTTGGTTTGGTTTGGTTTGGTTTGGTCCTTTTTATTCAGTCATTAAGGTCCATGCGATGACCATGCATGCATACTCTATCTAGTTGTAGTAGTATTAAATTAAACTCCGATTCACCGTACAAAATGAACCTGAGAGATAAGAATGAAAATCTAGGCGGTATTAAACAGTAGAGTAGAGGTGGTGAACAGTACGACGGCTAGTACTCCTGCACAGTAGTACACGTATGTCATTTTTTCCATGTATATATATATCTGCATTTCCGGCGCATTTAATAGGCATGGAAATACCATTAACAGGGCGAGATGAGATTAATTTTATCTATACGTCACCTCATGCACCTCTGTGTTGATGGAGGCATGGCCATGTGCAGGCTTGATCGATCGTTGGATCAAAAGGGATCATAAACGTTTTGATCAATTTGCATTGATGCTTTAGGTTTGTAGCTATGGGATCAATATTCCACTTACAAGAAAATTCACATCTTTTGTGTACAACTAACTATATAAACAGTAGCGTTTATGTATTCTTAGCTACGTAAAAACCAATGCTAAAAAAATAAAGTATGATAAAAACATCGAATAAATTTTAAAATTAAGTTTTAAATTTTAGATTTTAGCAAATATTGATATATCCAATGGGAAATTAAAGGACGAAATTTGTTGTGAATAGTGTAGGTACTGCTTACGATGCAAATGTTTCTAGATGGTAATACTATCTAATTTTTTAATAATGATTTATATTGTTTTTTCAAGATAACCAGGGGCATCCACTTTTAAGGGTTTGAAACAGTTTTTCGTGGGTGGGACGGGACCATGGATGGAATGATCTGAGCAGCAGAGGGATCAACTCAACCGGGTCCGGGCCGGCGGCGAGCTCACCTAGCTAGCTAGCTGTAGCGCCATACTCGACCACGCCGCCCTCCCTGCAACTTGCGATCTCCGCCCTTTCTGGAGTACGTTCTACTACGACGACGCGTAAATAGAAAACGCGTGTTGATCCACCCATCAATCACCATGCATGCAGCTGAGCTGTGTGAGTTGCCTTTTTTCAGTCCGCTGCATGCTGTCGCAGGCGCATGCATGCAGCGTGCGATGCGATGCGAGAGCACGGGACATTTTCGGCTTGTCTCCCATTCTGCCATTCTCCTCCTATCTCTCTCTCGATTCACTCCAAACAGAGCCCATTTTCAGAAGCCCAATTGGGGATCACAAAAAAAGTTAACCGGAAAATAGAACTGCATGGTTGGTATATACGCACACCATATTCGAGTGCACGTACACTGCAGGTTGATTTCGAGTCGATTCGATTTCAGCGTCGTAGGCAAGTAAAATCAGGTACTAGTACTATTCAGATGAGATGAACACACAAGCATGGGCAGAAGAGAGCCTGACGAACATGCGTCCTCCATATGCGGATGTTCCAAGGCACAGTTGGCAGACAGACGCCGAAAGCTAAGCTAGCGTACTTACTCGATCACCACAATCTCATCGCCAATTAAGCTAGTAGACGTCTGCTTGCTTGCCTTGGCTGGCTAGCTGGACTGGGCTGGGCTGGGCACTAGCTAAGCTCGATTCAATTCGTTCCTTGCCAAGCATGCATGCATGCTTTGATGCCCCCAAATAATGGCACCGCCCTCATGCCTGATCCAATGATAAATAATAAATCTGTCAAGCCGTAGCTCATTTCGGCATCGATCTTCTTCGTTTGTTTTCAGAGATTTTGATTTTTGGTTCAAGGAAGGCACAAGTTATACTGCAACTTATAAGTCGCCGCGCATAAACAATGGTTTTGTAGATTTTCGCTATCTCTATTTTTAGCCTGGTGTTTGAAGTAGTCGTGTTCTTTTCAATCAAGTTGTGTAATTCACCTGTAACCCCTGTAATAGGCAACTGTAGTTTCTTTGAATGCAAATGCCGGAATGAATTCAATTCAATTATCTAAAAAAAAGTAGCAAAGGTGGCGATAGATGGGTCCCACATGTCAGTGTGACAAATGCCACATGAAAATTATGGGTATTTTGGATTGCTACACCACCAATATTAAGGTAGCACCAAAAAATTTTAATAGTAAACAATTTTGGTATATATATCACCCTGCTTGTTAGGACTGTTTAATTTTGCTAGCTTCGAGATGGGAAGGGACGAACATGGTGAGATTCGTTGTCGTTGAAGATATATTGGTTGTGTCCGTGTCACTCTGTGAATGCTTCACGATGAATGATGGAGTACTAGTCATAATCTAACAGGGTGAGACTTTTGTAATATTGATCGAGTAGATAGATTAAGTTGTTAGGCACATGTATAAAGTTTGGTTCAGGAATCTCACATGCATGTGGACCATAATTTCTTCTAATTTCATAAGAACCCGACTAGCATTGTTGTTTTAATGCTTCGTAAAATTATTTTGCTAAAGATGTATATATGCTAAGAATTTTCATAGTGCAATATGTATGCTTTGAACCAAGGCCCTACGACTATACACTATCAATGACGTATTGTAATTTTTTCTATTCAGACTGAGTATCGTATCATCTGCTTATTAGCTTATTAGATACAACCAAAATTTATATTTTGAAACCTAAAGTTGATAATAAGGTTTTATTATGGTTTCAGCATTATCTTTTAAATAGAGATGTATTATCTATTATTTATTTTTTTACTTCGTCTTTTTTACTGCTTATCAGCTGTAACTTAAACTTAATTCTAGTTTTGTTAGGAATAAGACTTATCAGCTGTACTTAAACTTAATTCTAGTTTTGTTAGGAAGACAATGTATGGGTTTCGTTAGCTGATTAAATACAATTTAGGTGTTTTTTCCATTCGACCAGCCGCCTACAGCTAAATAGGTTATTCTAGGCAGGCCGATAGCCTATAGCTAAATAGGTTATACTAGGTAATAGGTTACCCTAGGCGGGCTAGCTAGCCGATTGGCCGCAGGTGTCTATAAAAATAGTAATTATCACGGGTGGGCCCGCTACTGCATGCAAAAATCTATTTTCGTAGGTAGTTACGTTAAGATGGATGTCAAAGAAAATCAATTTTAACATATAGCTACGTTAAGACGATGGACTAGATAATGATTTTTTGTGAAAAAAGAAATAAAATTAAAAAATCCCCAAACCCTTGCCCACTCCTGGAACAATAGCTCTCTAGAAAAAAAATCCACATCTACATCTGCATCCAAAGATTCTTCATAGACAGAACCAAAATAAAGATGAACTTTATCACAAATAGAGATTTATCTACATCTAGAACTTGAAATTGAACTTGAAAATGAACCACAAACAACATGAACTTAAACTTGAAACAAATCCATACGTAGGGATCCAGTTGCCGTCCCCACCACTATGTGGATCCATCACCTCTACCTTCGCTGCCATCACCACCATCGGATCCAAAGCCTGTCACTCCTGAGGCTGCAAGCTACAGGAGGCAATGAGGTGGGCAGGAAGCGATTGGGAGAGAGAGGCATGTGATAGCCCTCTCCACTGCTTCCTGACTCCCCCACCTTGCGCTCTCTCATGTTGAATCCGGCTAGCTTAAGGTCACTTGTGTTGGATTTGGTCCTCCTATGGCACCCTACCGTCTCTCCTTTGTTGTTGTGGCGTCGGATTCACTCTCCTAGCACCATCGCTATTGAATCCACTCCTCTCGAGACCATCGACGGTGGATTCGTGAGGAAGAGAGAGAGGTTGCTATGGATTAGTCACTTTCGAGCTAGTTGGCGATGAATCCACCATAGTCGAGGCCCTCTTTGACGAATCTCCTCCTCCTGTCATCAGAGAGAAAGAGGGAGGGAGAGAGGCGACGTGACAGAGGCAAGTAGATTTACTGTCTCTATCAATTATTGTGCTATAAGACCTTCGATCTCTACTATCCATTGCTACGAGAGGAGAGGTGAGAAGAAGGAAGAGGAGTGAGAAGAAAGGAGAGGTTAAAAGGAGAGAGAAAAGGGACAGTGAGATGAGGAGAGGGAGTACTGAACTAATTAGATAGTCCAAGTGTGTATTTTCATAAACAAAATCTATTAGCAGAGAACCTGAAAAATTTACCCACGAGACAGCTTGCTCATCCTACTCACACCATCGCACGCATAACAAAACCATCTGTGTTGGAGTATACTGTACAAGTACGATCCGATGTGACGTGACGTGATAGTTTGGATCGATGTCGCCGAAACTACTGTTTCTTGAATCAGCCAACTGCATGCGTCCGGATCCGTGCAGTTTCGTCGGTGCCAGCTTGTCCATCCCACTCACACCATCACACGCATAACAAAACCATCTGTGTGTGGAGTATACTGTACCTGTACGATCCGATGTGACGTGATGTGATAATTTGATCGATGTCGCCAAAACTAGTGTTTCTTGAGTCAGCCAACTGCATGCGTCCGGATCCGTGCAGTTTCGTCGGTGCCTGCGGTATAAGCGACTAATTTATTCGGCGAGTCACTACAGCTCATTAGCTGCTATAGTTATAAGCAGCAATGCTGCGTTAATTAAGTATTAAATATTATATACATGCTATTATATAAAAAAATATAACGATACTAGTTGAGCAATTGCGAGTTAGTTCAGCAGATGATAGAAGGTTCAGAGTGCAGAAGCCTCTACCAGAGCAGTGAACGGCAGACATGTAGTTCGGCTGTCGAGAGTCCACGTAGGCTTGAGGCTATCCATGTTGGGAAACGCCTCTGCTGCCATCTTCCACCACAGAATGGCCTGGAGGTGGGGCCCACTGGATCCAGGCTGGCCCGGCCCAACGAACCGGTAGCTAGTTTCCTCGTCGTTCGCTTCGTGTCATGGGCGGCGCCTTGGAGCTTGACCGAAACTACTGACAAATTCAGACGAAGCTTGTGCCGCCGCCGACATCGGCGCAGGCGAGTGTGAAGCCGAGCCAGCACGGCGGCGGGTACAAGGCGGCGGCGCGGTCGTCCGTCGTGGTGGTCAGGATGCTGCAGGCGCCGGCGGAGGTGGCGCTGGCCGCCGTGCTCGCGGTGTCGACGTCGCCCGCGGCGCCTCCGAGTCCGGCTCCGCAGGAGGAGGCGGCGGATCAGGGTGGCTGCGCGGCGAGCACGCTGTGCAACGTGCCGCCTGTCAGCCAGAGCTTTTTCTCCAGCGACGAGAGCTTACTCTGGCGAGGATGAAACACTTTTATCTGATGCCGAGCATAGAACCGTGTCAACGTTTTCAGTATTTTGGTGCTCTTCTTATAAAAAAAACTAGAAAAAACTGGCTAAGCTAATCTCAGTCCTCTGCTATAATACCATGCCGCCACTTCCTATCTACATTTAGGGCTATGGGACGGCGTGACTGATAGCATGTGCCATGACGCGATATCTCCACACGTTTAAGGGCATGGTGTGGCATAACTAACAATATACGTCACGACGTGATACATAAACCGTGGTCGTGATACAAGACGTGTTTAAAAGGATAACGATCTAAACTAGGCTAAAATAAAAAATCGAACGAATTACACAAGTCTGGTCACACCACCGACGATGTCGGGGAGGACAGGCAGGCAGAGAAATCAAGCACCACAAGTCGGCGAGCGCCATGTCGGTGCACCTCTAAGTGCGTCAGCATCTGCATCCTCGGCGGCGCCGGCTCCCCCGGCGTCGACGGCCCCTTCAACATCAGGAGGTAATTCTCTTGTTGATCTTAACTGATCGTCTAATCATTCCAAGTTAACGAGATGAACAATTAATTGCTTCTGCTGATCTCTTCATCCGATTCGTTCTGCTCTGTTCGTGGATGGATCGATGCCGATCACTGGTGGTGTTCAAGGAGGATTTCCGCAGCCGCCAGTACTGGTACACGCGATTCTCCTGTGTAAATTTGTATGCAAATTCTCATCAATTCACAAGAACACACACGGCTTACGCACTGTTCATTCTTCTTGTAGCCTGCTGGAGTGCTCGGACATCTGCAACCTAATCAAGGACGGAGAAGATGGCCAATGACTGGAGATATATTATGCTGCTTCACCCGGATTTCCAGCTAAGACATGCGTGAATCCGTCAAATTAAAGAAGCAATCAAGCATTGCATAATGGATGATTTAGAACAGAACAAGTGATTAGCTTGGAACAAGTCGGACGGATTTACGGAAGAACCATGGCGTCGGACCTGCCAATTCAAGAGTGATACAGAAAAACACGACTCGGGTCCATATTGTAGAGTTAGATCAGCTCTTACAACATCGAGTTTGCTTGATGTAGCTAGCTCCCTACCTCATGCGAATTGAAATCCAGGTTAAATTAAGGATTCAATTAAGTATAAGTCTCCTCGTCAAGCTGTTCAAATCCGTCACGTGCATGGGAACGTATCCTGTGCTCCTTCCACTTGCATAAATATACGCATTTGCATGTACATATTTGTATTTTTGTCAATGCAGAATAGACTGTGCCAGCCACTTCTTGTCCCATCGTCTACCCTACAGCTGAGATAAGCCATAATACTTATTAGCGAATAAAGTAATATATATATATATATATATATATATATATATATATATTAACAACGAGTTCTATTTTGTTCTGTTCAGCAAGCCGTCCATCCAATTAATATTTTTTTTATATTTTGTATAAAATATTTTAGAAACATAGTTGTATTTTAAAATTTTATGAATATATGCTTCTAACATTCTTTAAGAGATTTTTTAATAAATAACACCAAGAGGATGTTTTTTCGACAGCATTAACATCGGCTAATGATCGCCTGCTAGGGACTGGCAGACCGTCCTCTGCCCACTCTCTTAGAGGGCTGCAAGAGAAGCGTCCGTAAAATAACATCCTGCTCGAGCTATGATCATTTTATAGACAACTCCTTATTGCACTCTGAAAGGTTTATAAAGAGATCACTGATCACCCCTATTTTGGTGGATGGTTGTTAGCTTACGCTAATGGTGATCTACCGTGTTATAAACGGTGCTAGGTATATATACGTGAAAATTGAAAATAAAATTATATTTTAAAAATATTTTTAAAAATATATAAAAATAAAAAAACCAACGGTCCACAGAAAATGGACAACCCCATATCGCTCTATGGGCCAAGCCCATGAAGCAGGCAGTCTAACGATATAGCCGCTAGGTCACACGACTCACGAGCGATTCCCTTTGTAGTTTGTTCCCTTTGTAGTTTGTTTCCACCACTTCAGTAGCAGCCATCGGCAGTCGATTTTTAGCTTCTGTTTGTTCCTGCTATTCAATACTAACCGTAGTGTACGAGTGGAGATCAAAGAACGAAAAATTCTGCGTGTATTAGATGATTTTACCGAATAGTAATAGATTATGGCTTATCATGATTGGTGCCATGTTTGCTGAATTGTTGTTGGCCTAAGACTGTTTGAGACTGATGCTTGTGTGCAGTACAATGGGTGTTAATGGAAAGGGGGCACGCTTAGGCTGGAGAAGGCTAAGGAGCACTACCTTACTCGCCTGAAGCGTGAATGGGAGCAGGAAGTGGATGCGGTGCAGGAAATGCCAGCGAATGGTGATGTGGAGAGCAAGAAGGAGAAGCCGGAACGCTATTTTGGATAATACAAAGTTTAACATCTACTTCTCAAAACTGAGGAAGGAGAGCAGCTGCTTGTGCTGTTGCATAATTGTTTGGTCAGCCTGTTTGAAAAATTGTTCATATGCTCAGCACTTATGTTGTCCATGCATCATTATGTGTTCTATAGCCACTTAGTCCTGATTCCTGAATAGTTTTAACTGAACAAGTAATTGTATGCCGTTCATTAATATGCAGAATAACATAATCTCTGTGAACTTTAGGTTTTTCTATGTTTTACGTTAGTGTAAAATGCATCCTTTTATCAGGCATGAGTGGATGCTGTATTCATATTTCTTTTCTTTCAGAATTTGGGCTAAATTATGCAGGTGTAATTTTTAAGATCAATTGTTGAATAAGAACTACAACTTGAATCAGAAACTTACATTAACTCCTTACATAAACTCTTGGACAAACATCCCGTTGAAACTATGCTTGTAAAAGCGATGAGGTAATATGTATTGACAATGTGCATATCCTGCTTCAAGGTTTATTCAATATGTCAATTAATTCCTAAACATACATTCTCCTAATCAAGATTTTGTTCAACAGGTGAAAGCCTTGCCTTTTAAAGGCACTGGAAAGCACAAATACAGTTTCCGGCATATTGAAGTCCCTTCTTACCCAATTCATTTTTGTGACTGCGAGGAGCACTGTGGACCTTCTGAGGCAGCTAATGATGAATATGCTTCTGTTATTGATGCTGCTCATATGAGAAGGAACGCAGCATTGTGAATTCTGTGATGAGCAAGCTCTTTGATAAGGAGAATGAACATTTAGATTCATTGGAAATTCAGAATCATGGTGTCGATTTTGACGCCGTGGAACCCTCTAACGCCAGGAATGACTTGCACATGGTGAAAACAGAAGAAACTTCTGAGGAAGATTTGGATGATCTGCAAATGGAAGAAATAGAAGATCCTTCTGAGGAAGAATTGGATGATCTTGTGCTTAACATTGTAACTCGCAAGCCCAAAAGCTCTGTAGCACAATTGAATAGCAAAAAGCATGCAGAGGATAAGGTATGCACATTGCAAGTGCTTTATTCGAACATTATTCTGTGATGTACTACTCTGTTGTGCAGTTATGTTTATTAACATTTTCTGAATTTTCAGGACTTACGTTTCAAAAAACATCAACAATCTTTAAGAATCTTCTCTGCAGAAGAAGAGGCATAAATCCTCTGATTTCTCTTAACCTAGAAATAAGAAACTGACTTTGCCTGCTATATCAGGAGCCATCCAAAATGAACAAAAATCTTCAGGTTTGTTAGGAAAAGGTACACATGAATTCTCGTCCAAACATGTTAGACATAAAAGTTCTGCTAGTGTCCAAGGTGTTGAAGCACTAGCAGATTCTAATACGAGAAATGGAAATGAACAAAATGTGCTTGCTAGTGAACCTAAAATGCGCTTGAAGGGATCTTGTAGGTGGCATGGGGAGCATATCTCTCATTATATCAGAAATATTTCCAAACACCAATCGAGCACCACCAAAAGTTTCAAATGCTACTGAGGTGTCTGCTTCACATGCTGAGTCCATGAGGAAAGTGAAACGAAGTGTGAAATTTTTGAAACCCTCAGAAGCTACAACTTAACTCTTGCCTGAGCAGAAGATGCTGATTTTCATGGCAATGCCGACTAGTGAAACTACTCCTGGATCAGGTGACCATGATACCAGTTAGCATAAGGAGAACAATAAGCTAGCAAAAGATATGGTGGTTCCAAAAGCGAAGAAGGTTTTGACCGGTTTCATCAAGAAAGGCAACGAGAAGTGGATCGAATATCGGGAAGGGAAGTGGGAAGTCACAGCAAGGATCGAATGTCATTCTGGCTTCATCTTGTTGAGCTCCAGCTCAGTGGTTTCATGGCTCATATGAATATGGGTGATTGTTGATTGATCTCATAGTTTGCCTGCGTAAATGATCAGTCGTTGTTTCTGAAGCATAATGCTGTGTTATTATTCTGTATGACCCCCTCCCCTGGGGATGGGTTGAAACAGTGATGCAAGTTGTTTGTACGAGCAATCAGGATCCCCGTTTTATCTTGACATAAATATCATTAACTGCGACTTTTCGGATCTACTTGGAATCATTCTGGCTAACTTCGGTAAATCGTTGCAACCTCAAGTTCCATTACCTGAGACTTCTCTGCCCCACTTGTCATTCTATCAACTTGATGATCATGGTAACCTCGAGCTATATCAGATATTCAGACCTTTTATTATTCCATCTAAAAGTGTGAGTTTTCGCATTTGAAATCACAATGAGACCAAATTCGATTATTTTTTTATTCAATGAAGAAAACAATGTTATAATCTTTATCAACGTATATAATAGATCTTTTCTCTTCTTTGTTATGTTTTTTTAATGTGGTGTAGTTAAGTTTTTTCTTAAACTTTGACCAGCAATATTATTTATTCAATTGCTTAATTAAACCCCGATAAAGGAGAAGTATTGTGTTAGATTTGGTGAGATAACGTAAGTAGAGATGAAATCTAAAATTTTTTTATTGAGCCGTAACCCTCTTAGTGATGGAACCTAGATACGGTGTTTAATGGGTAAGAGTCGGGTTGTGATCCCCATGACGTGTCATATCCTGATCTGGTTATGTTAAGGATTAGATTGTTGCATATTTAGTGACATCACATTGGCGTTTGGGTGTGGTAAAAAATAAGTAAGGGGCTTCACACTTTTCAATGGTTGTGAAGGGTAAGCGGTTGTGAAGGGTAAGAAAATAAGTTGAACTAACTAGAATCTATTTAATTAGCTAGAATATAAAATCTATTTAATTAGGACGTGTAAATATCTAGCGACAACAGAAATAGAATATGAATTCTAATTAATTAAAGTTATTTTAGCTAAACTATTATTATTATTAGTGATATAGTTTTAAACATATAAGTGCGTATGGTTCTTTAATTAGACCAGTATGAAAATCTCGCAAAGGATACTCTAGCTGTACATGAAAAGGGTAGAGAAGCCAACGTCTAGCCAAATTTCTCAAAACATATTATTTTGGCTGGCACACAACATAGTTAGTCAATTTCTCCAAGTGATGCATCGTGCAACATTCGTGAAAAACAGACAAGATAATGATACGAGTTTTTTTTTGGTTGACAGTTCATATTCATCAGGACGACCGGAGTTTACAACAAAAGCGTCCACATACAGTCGCAGTTACATGCGATCAGATATGGCGAAAAATATGGGACCTTGAGTGCTCTAACAAAGCATGAATATCGAACTCAGATGATCATTCTGCAGTTACAAAGTTACACGATTGACGCTAACATTCAGAAAGCAGGGCAGTTACTTGCCTTGCTGGTGCTGCTGGTTTGATGGTATTTTATGTCACCTGTCCTTGAGCTCTTCTTCAAATGTGAGCAGTTTCTCTCGGATAGGTGTAAGGAAGGACTTGAGGTCCATGCAAATCTGCCTCTTGTCATCGGATGCGAGGCCCTTGTCATCGCTAAACCTTACTATTACCTGAACCCGGATGGCAAACGAAAAGGATTTGCCATTACCAACCTGACTGGTCTTGAGTATAATGGTGTGAAATTCGTATAGAATAGTATCTTTACCTCCAAGTCCTCCAGCTCACCGAATGAAAACTCAGGAATGTCTAGATGGCCTTTGACCTTCATCTTTTCTTCTTTAATTAGCCATTCACCTAATAAACATTATTAACCGTTAGTAAATACTATTCTATAAGGAATAAAGGAGAAACTAACTGAATGGTGTCAATTTTGAAACTGCATCGAATTTACCTTTAAATTTCAAGCTTAGTTCATAATTATACCCTACTCTCTTCTTATTACGAACTGTGACTAGAAAGGCCTGCCAATAACAAAGGATATATTTACATACTAAACTACTAGCAGCACAATACATAACAAGTAAAAGAAAAAAAGGCTATCTAACCGTCACAAGTAATTACAACTATATGTAATCAACAGCCAGGTCAAAAATAGCACTTACATCGCCAGTGCATTTAGACACTCCATCAAGAGATGCCTTCCCTGTATGGAATTCTAACGAATCTAAAGAACCCAACAATTCCTGTTGTGCAGATTAGGCAGCATTATCAGAGAAATTCAGAGACTGGAATCACCAAACATGCTATCTTATATGCAAGTATTTTGCCGATGGTTTGCCAGCAAAGTACTGTACCTTTATCCTACTGTTGGCCCATGAATTGAGGTTCTTTTCCTCCCAGGTTCCAGCCTGCAAAGTGCAAGCAACGCATGAGGACACTATTCATAGAAAACAAGGTACTACTACCACTGTAACAGTGACTACAAAATTGGGAAGCTTCAAACAGAAACTAAAGTGGATAATTCATAATATATGTCATGGTTAGTGGCACAAGCATAATCTATGCAACAACACTTAGCGATGGTAAACAATATCACATGGAGGCTAATGCAGTCCGCAAAAGGAAACGTGACGAAAGCAATAGTGGTAGAGACGCTGGATATTTTGTGCAAACTAAGCAAAATATTCCTCCGAAAGAACTTATAAAAACAATCAAGGAGAGTGATTAACAATCTCTAACTCTACAGGCATGCGAGCTCATGCTAGATATGGGTTCATCAAATATCATGAGTTCATTCTACGGTTCTGGCCATTACGAGACCATCACTGACAACGCTCTATAACTGATCCAGAATCCCTGATTGTCCCATCACGATGGATCAAAGCACAAGTGTAAAGACTAACACATGGCAACATCTGTAAAAGTTGGTTCAACTAGCAATAGCAAGTATGCAAGTAGAAGCCATCGCGCCCATTCCCAAGTCCCAATCTGAGGAGAGAGAGGAGGCAGAGGAGGACCCTCTCACCTGATTCCAGACGGAGCCGAGGGGCGGTGGGTTTCCGTTCCCGTTGGCGGCGGCGGGGGGGGCGGAAGGGTCGAGCTTGCGAGGCACAGGCAGCGGCGCGGCGTCGCCGGTGGCCTCCCGCACCCAGTACCTATACGACGACGCCTTCTCCGCCGCTAGTGCCGTCGCCGTCGCCGTCGCCGTCGCAATCGCAGTCTCCTCCATCAGCGGAAGGGAAGACGGATGGATCGACCCTTGCTGCAGATCTCGGGGAGATCGATCGGTCGCTGGAGTCGCCTCAAGCCGCTCTCCTCCTAGGATTCCGGGAGCCTGCTTCTCCTTCCTTTTTCCATCTAGGGAGTAGAAAGGAGAGGAGGGCCGGGAATTGTGCGCGCTCGTGTCGAGCGCTTCAATCTTGACCGGAGTGTGCTTGCTCGAGTCCTCCAGATGCTTCCGGAAGCTTCCAGGCACTTACTAGGCAACTGCGCTCCATTTTTATTAGCACTTTTTTAAACGACCAAGTCCTACGTTTACAGCGAAAACTTTTTTATATAAAAAGTGATTAAAATTTTATATAATTTTTTTTTCAATTGTATAATAATTAAAAACTTAATTAATTATAATTATACACTTATTATTATTATTTTACCGGCGCACTTAATATTTATGCGCGAAACGCAGAAGCGCAAAGGGGCTCCCGTGCCCGTGGAAGCTTCGGGTTCCTTCTCCGGAGTTCACCGATAATGAACGGATGACCAAGACGTGGCCGTTTGACTTTGACCTGTGGAATCGGACCAGCTCTGCCTGTGGAGCAGGGAGGCTTGAATTTGAACCAAAAACACACATTTTTCAAGTTAAGCTAGAAATTTCACATGATTTTTGTATGAACTCTTTAGGAAATAATCTGATTCTCACAAGAACGAATTTTTTTTCCGTTGTTTCACATAAGAATTTACCACAAAGTTAACCATCTGATCAGAAGCTTCAAAATGGAAGACTATTTTGCACGCCTGAGTGAGATGCTGAATTTGTTTGGAATTTGCCTTGCTCAAGACCATGCTCCACAAGACCACAAGTACCAAAAGGGTTGGAAAAGCATTGTTAAAAAACTCGAAATCGAGGGATTCAACTCCAAACAAAATCTAGCGTGCGAAAGATGATGTTACTGATCAACCCATCAAGATACAACATTTGTTTTTTTACTGGGTTCCTCTGGTCCTGCATCCAAGATGCGTTTCTTCCACTGTCAGTTATCACTTGCTTTTAGGCTGAAGAATCTCCCAGCAGCATCTGGTAAAGAAAGAGTCACTCCACACAAGAAACCATAACATGGAATCTGCTCTATCCTCTCTTTTGAAAAACCAAAAAAATCCTAAAAAGAAAAACAGAACAAAACAAAACTGGCTTCATGGCTTATAGGCCAACCCAATATGATCGACCATTGCTGTTATGAATTGGTGATGGAGAAGGTGCCGTCACAGCCCACTCGTACCACACCTGCAGCAATGGGTGATATGAGACTTTAGGCAGGAGTATTCAAACATCTAATAATCAGCTGCAACCGATAAACCACAATACCTTTATGGCACCGCAGCATCGCCAAAAGTGCACTTCTATAGGTGACTTCGACGGTACATAGATGGGCTTTCTCAATGGGAAGAAGATTGGGAACCTGATGAGATACATAAAAAATCATATTGAAGGCACTATTCAAAAACAGTTGTTGCCAGTACATAAAAATCAGGTTTTTGCCATTTAGTGTACCAGCTAAACATGTTTGGTGTAGCTGTGTTTGGTTCAATTCCAAGATGAACATCTTTATACAGTACGGCATCAAAATATCCAGCAAACCCTGCCAAAATGATGGGAATGAGTAGTCAGATTCTGCCAAATATACAGATGTTTTTAGCTTGTAGCAAAGTACAATCACAAGTATAACTCAGATAGCTACATACCGTGCACAAGGCAAGATCCTGTCTCTTGTGGTATCTCAAATTTCAACTTGGTACACCTTTGGTTGCTAGCATTTGGTGAGGGATTTGGATGGTCAAAAGTAAAAACCTACATGTTTTAAAATGGTGACAATCAAATGCAATAGCTCTTTGGAAAAGGTAACATATCACAAAATGTCATAGGATAGACGATTGATGAGGGATAAATATAGCAGAAACTGTGGTCGCTCACCGATTGTGTTGGTGCAAGTCTTGCTACTTGGTGTAATTTGACAACATATGCAGTTTCAAAATGTGCAATATCTTTATGTGCTTTGATCTGCATAAACCAAGTCACTTCAAGCTCCACACATATCTTACAGTCATCACTGCTATAGTAGAAGCACTTACATCGTTGTGTAGTTTTGATGCAGTTATTGGTTCGATAAAGCTAGTGTATCTGCAAAGGACCATAAGTTATCAAATGATATAAGAACAAAAGGATATCTAGGATTTAATTGATCCAGGAAAGATGGAAATATAGGATAAAGACAGAAAGGCCAGTACGACGAAGGAATAGAAATCCCATCTAGCTTCAAGAATCTCTGAGCACCATCTAGACACTCAGGAGATAGTTCATTATCACCAAAGGAACCAAGCAACTCACTGACCTGTACCATATTTGCATGTTAGTCATTTATTTAACCACCTTGAAAATATATGAAATGCCCATTCATAGCAGAGATCAACATACCAAAATATCTGCTTTCTCAGGAGCATCCCAGCACCGCATGTCACTTGAAATTATAGTAACCAAGCTTTCCCATCCTTCCAATTTGATCAAACTCTGTTTCATCCCCCCAAAGCACATCAGATTGTCATCATGTAATCATATTTACTCATACAGGATAAACAGAAGGAAAAACGACTATCAACAAAACGTTAGGACAAAGGATTGTATCAATGATCACTGACAAGCTGTCCACATCTAATCAATGGTCTGAGAACGAAAATGAAAAATGGTGTATTTGTTGAATAACTCACATGAAGGGTGATAACAGCATTAGGATTTTTCTCGACGGCGTATACTTTTAGCTTGCGGCCAGTTTCCTCAGCAGCCTGCATTGAATACGAAAGCATATTCAGATACATGGTTGTGAAGCATGGACAAAGAAAAATGGCATGCATTGCAATTGCATTATTTAAGCACAAGAACATTCATCAAGATTTTGGTGAGTTCAGAAGCTTCATTAGAAAAGGTAGCCACCTGTAACGATGCTCTCACTAGTGGCCCTCGGCCTGCTCCAACAACCATCAGCACCTTTATGGAACAGTAAATGAAGTTAAATCATAAAATTCTAAAGGTAATATAAGAAAATAGAGTTAGATTAACGATACATGAAAAAGGTTCAGTACATAGCTACATGATGTAGGAAATGGAACGACACAAAATACTATTAACCTAAAAATATTATGAATACAGCACAGTTAACAGCTACTGGACATGGTCAAAACAATGGGTTGTTATAACAAGTAACAACAGGCAATGCAGAAATAAGACATGATTTGGCGATTATATAGAAAGATAAAATATGCAAGATACAATCTTACTGTTTTTGTTGTTGAGACATCATCATCTGAAACTCTATCAACCAATGCCTTAGCGATTGCTCTTTTATACTGTTCATATGAAGAAAAACAGAAAATCATTAATAAGGCCAACACTTGTATTAGAGTTTATGTTGAACAACCCAGGAAAAAAATGAAGGGGAACCCCTAGTCTCTAGGTAGCATTGCCTCTAATTCATAGTTAAAAGTCACTGCTGGGAAACCACAGTAAGCACGGAGTCCAGTCACTGTCAGTGTGATCCAGTGCAGATGTATACAGCCCCATGACTGTGCTGGCCATTGCTACAGAGAGCACGGCTACATGCATACTGTTACTACTTCTGTGTCATGACAAACCAGCACTTTGCTGATCTTAAGGCTCTAGACAATGTGCAAGCTAGTATGCATGGGAACATGTCTACAATGTGGTTTATTTGCTCAAGATAACCTGGTGAGATCCAAGACAGCTTATACCATGCAGACAGCGGAAAATGTCAAGTCATGTGGTGGACCTAGCTGTAAATTGTATTTTTGTGGCCATATTGGCAAAAAAACGATTTCATGGTATTTGGAGATGCACTGGAACAATTACAGCATTTAAAATGTCATTTTTTTTCTTAGTAGCAATGTTTGGAATGGGAATTATTCAATTTTCTCTAAAAAATGACAGGTGATGATCGGAATGCCCAATTCGAAAGCTAAATTTGCTGTCACTTTAAATTGATGATTTTCACAAAGTGAAAACGGTGGCCCCCTCAATACTCACAATAACATTTAAAGAGATTCCAAAACATATAGCAGAAACCTGGGTATATTTCACGGTGTCTTTCTCAAAAGTCTCGTATGTCTGAGCTTCCAAATTGTCCATTAGAGGCTGCAAGAAAATGTAACGTTGTGAGGAAAGGTTAAACCAAAATGATTATGATTATAAGGGAAGGGGGGTGGGGGGCTACAGAATAGGAATTACCTGGAGAGGAGATTGCAGAAAATCCCTATAGTTGATCTGAATAAAGCAAATAAATTCAAGGTCAAGTAAGCTCTCACTTAAATGAATCAACTCATGGGTCAAAGTAGAGAGATAGTCTGATAGAATGGATACCTCAAAGCGTTCCTGTTCAGGAAGTGGGTCCATCCTCTGATATATGTAAGCAATGTAATCAAGGTATGGGCTCAATGCATGCCGAACAGCAGTGTCTAAAACAACAATTTAGGCAACAGATAAGTCACGTGTCAAATAAAGAATGCACATTTTGCAGTGAGCCTCAGAAATTCATGCAGCTAATTTAATTTCATGCCCTGACTTTTGATCTCTGAATTTGTTTCAAAGTTAAGTTTGGAGAGCACCACTCTTACTTAAAAGATATTGAAAGAAAAATTCAGTTCATGTATAATCATGTGTGGTTGAAATACATAACAAAACCAATAAATTATAAATCTCAAATTTTGCAAGAATTACCTTCAGTGTGGTTTTCATCACCTGAGAGCATTCCTCCTTGGGATACATTATGATTTGATCTCCCAGAGATTATAACCTAAAGAAAAACAGAGGGTCAAAAATCCGAGAGAAAAGGTACAGTATGATGCCCTTTGAAACTTGAAACAGTATATGAAAATGGAGGCACCCTGTGCATCGGGTTCTCAGCTGAAAAGATAAGAGAGGAAAGGCTTGATAGAATGAAGCACAGCAAGGAACACACCTGAACCGAATGGTTAAAAAATCCAGTAAGCAGCTTCTGGTGGCGCTTTGACAGGCAAGGATAACCTCTGGCATTTGTCAGAAAAGCCTGTGGGACAAAAAAGCGTTTAGTGATCAAAACCATGAAGGGCATATTCTTATCTCCAAAGAAAGGAGAGTGCATATCATTAATTGAATAAGCTGTACAGTTACATTTGTTTGAAGAATTGCAGCTCTTACAGGCTCCCCAAACCACCGCCCTAGTGAGTTCATAGATGGCAGTGAGCTCCTGATAAGTGAATAGCCAACCTTTGTAATGAAAACCAAAACTATAACATGATAGATTTATTATCAGCAGACATCTTCACTTGCAAGAAAGCACTTGGTGTAACAATGCAAGAACATCACTTACAAAATATCAAGCGCCACACACAGTTGACTGCTATGTTCACATAATAGTCTAAATGAATTCCACCATTCCCAAGAGTCTACAGTGTCACTCTGCAATTTAAAAGGGCAAACAAACGTGAGATTTACCCAGCATGTGCACATACTAATCCTTAACAGTCTGCTGCTTAACAGTCCAGGCCATTCTAGAATTATCAGACATTTACCATGTTGCTATTATCTTTTGCTTCATCATGGTCTTCATCCATAGGTTCAGACTTCTCCAAAGGTATCCTAAGCCACAACTTAAGAAAGAGACAGAACAAACAAAAGCTAAATGTTCATCAAATTGAAACATTTATGACATGCACAATACATAATATATGTAATTGAATATGGAGGAAGATACCTGCATATTGGTCAGGCCTTGCAAAATATGATTCACAGCTCTAGCATAGTTGGCACAAGAAGATCTCTTGGGGGGAGGAAGAATGCACGCCTGAAAGAAAATGCACGCAATTTCTGGGATTCAGACCATGTTTTTTAGAATGCGTATGGATCAGTCTAGCTCCCAAACATACCAAGCAAGGAAATCTATGGTTCTGAGCCTTAGACCTGGTGAAAAAAAAATGAGCCTTGTAGGATTTATTCTAGTTTCTAGTTACAGACTATGGAAGCATAATTACACACTAACAAGCTTGAAATATGCATGATTGGTGGAGAACTCTTATACATGATAACACTATCAAAATTATCTCTAGCACTTCCTGATTGCAAAAGTGATGTGTTGCGACTCTTCAGAGATATTTCCTTGATGAGCAGCATCTATCAATTAGAAACTCCCGTTAAACATTTAATTTTGAGAAACTCGTTGAAGCCCAAGAGACCTGCAACGAGAGATGAGACGCCCACGCAATCTCCTGCTTCAGAGTGACCTCAGAGTCCAACCGGAGTTGCTCGTCATCCGAATCCAAATCAATCCATTCGCTGATCTTCCCAACGATGTGGCTGCTCCACTGGGCCGGGCCCAGGACGAGGTCCGACGCCGCCACCGGAAGCACCGCCCCGGGCGCCGGCCGGTAGTCGGGATCAACCTGCAGAGCGCCAGGCGAAGCGGGGTGAGCTAGTCTCAGGGGGGAAAGTCCAGAAGGGCAGCGGCAACGGGAGAACTAGCGGAGTACTCACGAGGGGGGCGAGGAGGAAGTCGAACGAGGAGGAGAGGGAGTGGGAGAGGACGGCGGGTAGCTCTTCGCCGGCGGAGAAGTCGAGCACCTCCACCCCGCAGTAGCGGGAGTCGCTCTTGTCCCCCGCGCGCTGCCCCAGCGGCATCTCCGGTTTCTTTTTCTCCTCCTCTTCCTCCTCTCTGGTACTGGCCGACCTCCTCCGCCGCCGCCGTGGATGGGCAGGAGTACGCGTTTGCTGGTGTTAGGGTTTAGGGCTTTTGGTCGGCGGAGGAGGGGAATTTAGGGCTTCAGCCTCCTTCAAATATTATTCAACCAGAAAATTATTTATGTTTCATATTCAAATATTATTCAAGTGGGGAATTAATTATGTATTCCCTGGTTAAGTTAAGCCAAACAAATGTTATTTCTATCCGTTATTTCCTTAGCTTGTATAAAATTTATTAGTATTTACTGTAGTGGTTTTTTGCGCTTCAACAAATGTTCAATTGTTTATTCTTGTAATACTTACTCCATCTAGCTATAAATATTTCTATGAGGGTTAGCTATGAATTGGTCAAACTTCATTATTTTTTAAATGCTTAGCTTATAAAGAAAAAAATGTATTTTTAACTCTGAACTTTCATTAAAGTTCAGTTTTTACTCTCAGTTAAAAAAACCTGGTTAATTTTCACATTAAAATTTTAAAACGAATTTTCACCCTGATGCTAATCTTGTCGGTGTTTTTTTTACTATGTTTAAACATTCTTATTGGTGTTTTTTACTATGTTTAAAGTGACAATAATATGCTATGCCATTCTAGTGGCTAATATGTGGCATATTTCTTCTCTCATTTTCAAACATAACAAAGTGAAGAAAGAGTAATATGCAAGGAGGAAAAAGGATACAGAGAGTTAGCAACCAATACAGGAGTAGTATCATCAAGTTTGTCCAGTTTTTAAAAGTTTAGGATAAAAAATAATTGATTTTATAGTACAGGGTGAAAAGTGAATTTCGATTAAATTTTGAGAGGAAAAATAAGCTTTAACCTAAAAAAATATATGCATAATTACTAGTTTTGTCACTAGCATAATATTATAAACTTATCCTAATTTAAAACTGATATTTAAAGTTCAAAAAGTCTAACCAAATATTGTCGTAAGCATAAAAATATACTGGAGTGCTTTGTGTACTTTCTTGGAAATGCTAATTGTAAGTACAAATCCCATCAAATTATACAAGACAATCGAATATTTGCATCATGCAGTAATTTGCGTTGTACGAGCGATAGTGAAGAAAAAATGTAAGTTCACGTTTGAAAATAAATATGACCTATGAGGTTTTATTTTTGAATAATATAAAAAACACGGTGTAAGAGGGGCATACCCTATATCCCCCAAACATGCTAAAGAAGGTGACAACTTGGTGAGTTCAGAACGCTCGCTACAGTACTCCCACAAGAGTTCTCTAATTATCAGATATTAAAATTCACCTCTCAAGATCCAATGCACTAATGGGGTAGGTCTACTCCATTATCCTCGGTTTGCCATGGATAAAAGACACATTGCAATATGTGATAATGTTGCTATAATGCTAAATTTGCTATTCTGATGGATAAGATTTGAGGAAGCATTAATTTAATGCAATGTCTAAACAACACCTAGATTTATCAACAATATCACAGAATGCTATCACATTATCTTTTTTTAAGGAAAATATTGTCACTAGATATTGCAATAATAAAGTATTGATGGATGAGTTATGCAATTAACAAAAAAAAGGCCAAGTAATGTACTTCATATTATTTTTTGAAGTTTTTTAAATAAAAAATCAAAACAACCTCACACAATAACATATACTTTTAGAAATCACTTTTAGACATTCTGTCATCATGCTTAGGTGTTTTTGAAACATGAGCACAATAGAATAAAGCCTAATATTAAAAATCAAGTGTCGAAGCTTTATTTTCAAAATTTATTTGTCAAGTTTAGAAAATTAAAAATATATATTGTGTTGATGGCTCCAAACCTCCAACTTAAGTATATATCCTGATATCTTTTTTTCTTTGAGTACCTGAGGTATTCTTTTTCTTTGTTACTTGGATACTCAAATCGAACTTTGGTTCCAACTTCTTTTTCCAACCACCAATCCAACCTCCCACAACCTTCCAGGCTACCAGCTGTACTGTTGCTTCAGCCTGGGCTTGCAGCCTCACTAGTATATTATGCTGCTGACGTGTAGCCAATGAGGCAAAGGCACCTTCTGTAGTCCGTACCTGACACCTTAACAGATTATTGTCACCTTCTGCAGTCCGTACCTATCACCATCCATAATAGGTTATAAATGATGAATTTAATTAATATAAAGTTAAAAATATATTTTAAAAAGATAAGGTGAAAAACTTCTATATAACTTTTTATAAAATCAAAAAAATTGAAAAAAGCGTCCTCCGAGCTAGCATTATTTTGCTTGTTCAAAGAGGTCACTACAACCAACAATTTTTTTCAAGTATTTTAACCATCTCTCTCAAGTTCCTCTAACAAAGCAATTAAAGAAACAAACAAAAACAGATAGAAGTAGCAACTGCAGCTGAGTGGCATCGAGAAAAGACTAGTTGACAGATTACCAAGGCATTTGATTGCTCTAGAGTGGAGTGGGTATTCAACTATTTATTGCTCCTAAATTATTACTTTTTAAATACTTTTTACATTTTTACCATTAAAAAAGAAATATTGTTTCTTAATAATTTACTAATTACATCTATGTATCACGTTAGATATGTTTGCCAGTGTGGACTATCCCCCACCTCATCTCTCTCTAATGTCTTTTATGGCTAGCGAGAAACTTGTTTCCCTATTCTCGACTTAGTGTCCACAACCACCGACGCCAGATGAACCCTACCGTCCTCAGCCATTGTCGCTTGCTCCCTAACATATCCTATGTTGTGTGATATTTGTCACGGTGTTCTCTCTTTTTACTGTTGTAAGGGTTAGGGCTAGGATCTGCTACGTCTTAGAGAAGTAGCAGTCATAGACAATGTCAAGATACATATCACCATAAAGCGATCACGTGACCAGCCTTGACAAAGTCAGCATCCGTTGATTTGCGACTCTCAGGCAACAGCATCAAGATGGCAATAGAGACATGATCGAGGAAGGAAGAAGGGATAGGGAGGAGACAGAGAGGTTGGGATTGGTATTGAGCTCGAGGTTAAAGTCGTTGGAAGGTTCAAGGAGGGCATCAACGCAAAGAAGGTTGAAAGCCTACAACCTAGTCAGACATTAGAGGTAGGAGCTTCCCGTACGAGAGCGCCAGCGTTAGGCATTGTAAGAGGCATGTCCTTATGAGCAGTATGATGATGTCCTCATTCAGTTCTATGGATCCCTTCCAATAGTCATCCTAGGATCGACAACAGGCTTAGTGACGCATGACGACAATGAACCGTGGTCCTTTTCTTACCACCGTCTCTCTCGTTGAGGCAGCTGCTCACATATGTAGTTTTCTCGTTGGCGTTCATAGCCTCCCAAATTTGATGTGAGGCCACTACCTGATATGCCAGAGAGGAAGATAGAGTGAAAAAAAGCTGCGGACGCCCTATGTAGACAAATGTTAAATTGATGGTAAAAATACAAGGCGATCAAAATCGAAAAAGTGCATTTAGAGAATATTAGTTTAGTACAGTGGTAAATAGTTAAATACTCCGAGTGGAGTGAAGTAGACGGGAATATCGAAGTAGTAGTAGCCTTTTTATGCTTTTCTTTTCTTTTCTAGGCCTTTAAATATCAGCTCCTCTGCTCAACACTAGAATCTTGGATTGGCATGGATGGTGAGGAATCTTTCTGTTTATTTTTAGAGTTGAAAAACCTCAGTTATTGTCACTCTGTGTGCTGAGCGGTGCTGTCACTGATATGGAGTATATATCCTCTCTTCAGCTTGCCGTTGAAGTGTGTGAGACTGTGAGCACTCTAGGTCATTAACTTTTGAGGTTCTCTGAGCTGATCAATTTTGCTATGCTAGATTAGCTCAAGTAATCTTCTCATCCGCTTTCGCCTTTTCTGTTCAGTTCTTGGTTCATATCAAATCTTTTATTCTCTTTTTTCCCCTAAAAACATCTTGTTCTACTTTCCCCTCGTGCAAATCCTGCGAGCTAGGGAAGTTTTATCTTGTGTGCTGTCTGTGCCCATCTCTTTGTTTGGTGCCAGCTTTGGCAAAGACCTTTATTATCACTCTATCTAATATAGTATCTGCTTCCTGTGCTGTCCTCATCAGCCAATTTACTCACACCTGAGCTTGGTACTAGCCATCAATGCTCTCGCCTGTGATGTGTGATGTGTGTCCTTGCATTTAGCTATCAAAGGAAATCTCCTTTCGTGGTCAAGCGTAGCGTAGGTGGAGTTCGGCTGGGCTTCATTTATTCCTAAAGATTTGAGCTCTTGAAGCGCGGCTTTAATAGTTCAGAAATCCCAGCGTCCTTCAGTTCTTGCAGCTCTGGGACTCTCTCTCCTCAGGAAAGATTTGATCTTTGAGGTTACTTATTCAGAGTTGCAAGAGTTTCTTCTAGTGTTCTTGGAGCTTTGCTGTTGTGTTCATCCCTTCCAAGATCCCTTTTTGATGCTTTCCTGTGCTTGCGTGATCAATCTCAAGATCTGAGCTTGGGAGTTCTAATTGAAATTCAACAAAAAAATTGTCAGATTTTGCAGCTTGAATAATCAATCCATGGGTTCTTGGTGCTGGCATGGAGGGGCCGCGGCGGCGGCGGCGGCGGTGTGTTGGGCGTGGCTGGCGGCGGCGGCCGGGGTGGAGGCGATAGGGGCGAACTGGGGGACGCAGGCGAGCCACCCGCTGCCGCCGGATATGGTGGTACAGATGCTCAAGGACAACGGGTTCGACAAGGTGAAGCTGTTCGACGCCGAGGACGGCACCATGAGCGCCCTGAGGAAGAGCGGGCTGGAGGTGATGGCCGGCATCCCCAACGACATGCTCGCCACCATGGCCACCAGCATGAAGGCCGCCAACAACTGGGTCGACCAGAACGTCTCCAGCTACCTCAACGACGGCGTCATGATCAGGTATCCTCCACTCACTCACTCACTCACTGAAGATTCTTCAGTTCACTCAAGCAGTGATGCAGGGGAACTAAATCTAGTTGTTCTATTGAGATGTGGCCTTCTAACTAAGCATATACTGGTTAAGTATAGAGTTTTTGGTAGAGTGGTTAGCATTACATTCAATCTAGTTGTTCTAGTGTGCTGTGGCCTTTTAAGCATACTGGTTAAGTCTAGAGTTTTTGGTAGAGTAGTTAGCACTACATTCAATCTGTTTGGATTGGTTGCTACCAACTGCAGCTCATATCTGGTAGAGTGGTTGAGTTAGAAACCCACTATAGTCTGTAGCATTGCATTTTTTGTGGCTCACACGATCTGCACGCTTGCATGGATGAGTTGGTTGAGCATATTTGTCTCCAGAAGCAAAATTACCACAAAGCACAGTGTGTGTTTTATCCATCTGTGCTTGTAGTCCTGACTAATGCATACACCATATAGGGATACTTTCTTGCTATCTTTATACTGTTAGTAAAAAATTTTGCTCCTCTATGGAATTGTATCAAGAAGGTGAGGTTTTTTGTTCTCAAGTGGCACTATGGTAGTCGTATCATTTGGGTGAGGTTTACCAGTTTCATGTTTTGAATATGCTCACAAACAACTGCTTGTGCGTAGTACTGTTCTTTCAACTGAAACTGAACTATTGATATGACCAGTAGCATTCAGTAGTATGCTATATAAGGTGGAAGATGTGGACATTGTTGTGTGGAGGATAACCCTTTTTTTGACATGTACTCTTTATTTGTTAAAAGAGAATAATAATTGTCCCCTCTCTGAATTGCTGCATGCCCGCATCTAGACTTTACATAATCTGTCACTATGTTAATGCCTCTTCTTTCACTTATAGGATTTTTTGGATCCCTTTATGTGTAGATGGCTTATAAAACCTCCAATTCCTTTTGCTTGTCATGTCTAATTGTACACAAGGAAACTGTGTTTGCTACCAAAAAATAGTCCACACTTATTTGAAGTATTGTGAACTAAACCAAACTAGATTTTCTTTCACTTATAGGATTTTGTGGATCCCCTTATGTGTAGATGGCTTATTTACTGTGTTCTGTTGGTAAGAAAATTTCCTACATGTTATTCACACATGGAGTACCCCTTATTACATATATCAAAACACCAACTTTATAAATATACTAAACTACTAAGTAACATGTACCTAGGCTAACATTATGTAACATAAACACTGAAGTTCACCCAATACTCATGCTGACCTCTGTGTGTTTGTGTGAAAGGCAACCATAGCATATCCTACCAGTGTGCCACCTCCAAGCTGGGGGTTCGTATCCTCTGACATTGAGCTACTAATGGTACTCTGCAATTAGGTTCATCTCATCCCTCCAAAAGCAATCAGAGGGCTTGCGTATTGAGGCCCACCTTGCAGCGTGTGGACTAATCACCGTTCTCTTCTATCGTCTCCTGTATTTCTCGTTGCCGGTGCCCCTTGCTGTAATGTCATGCTACGTCCATGCATCTTGCTGCTGTTAAACAGATCAAAACACACTTCAGCAGATACAAAATAATTTGCTGCTGGTTATGCACAAAAAAAAATCAAGTAATCTTTTCATATATCCAGGTCACATTATGAGGAACAATTTCTAGAAAGGAAAAAAAAGGGGAAAAAGGAAGCAAGGCTGCCTTTCTTCATAAAACAACAAATCTATGTTGCTTTTGGTCTATAGTAGAGATTCAATGAGATTTGATCCATCCATGTTCAGCCACACTGCCACAGTGCAAGTTTTCCTGTATCTTCCCAGGGATGAAGATGATAGTGGTGACAGTGCGGCACCTGCACTTACTTGCGATGATGGAGTCCGGCAACAATTCGATGGCGAGACGAAGTGATCAAACACGGCATCAAAACATGGTAGAGATCGGAGCTTGGACCAATCTCTTTCGCGGTGTTGGAGATGTGGAGAGCTCGAGCAGCTGCTGCCCCTCGGTTGGCCGATGGATGGATGAGATGACAGTAATGCCACCTGATGACATTACTGCTTAATGGCAGAGGATACGAACCCCCAAGCTGGTGACTAGAGTTCAGTTACCCCACTAACGAGATGTTGGGTGTGTGCATTAGTTCCACTATGAATTTCCCGTATTTGAATCAGTGATCTATGGGTTGGAACCTCAATATGACTGAATCATCCAAATGTTCTGCACCCTTAAAAAAGATGAGTGACAACACAACATATGATGCATGTTCTGTATCCTACCTTCAACTTTATTCTGCAAGTTCATTCCTCTGTGATGTTTACTCACTGAACCATCTGATCTCACATCTTGGTTTTCCCATTGTAATGTTAGGTATGTTGCTGTTGGTAACGAACCTTTCCTGGAGACATACAATGGAAGCTTTCTGCAAACCACTTTTCCTGCCATCAGAAACATACAAAGTGCACTTGTGAAGGCTGGTCTGGGCAATCAAGTTAAAGTCACATGCCCTCTCAATGCTGATGTCTATCAATCATCGACTAGCAAGCCTTCTGACGGGGACTTCCGCACAGATATTCATGACCTGATGCTCACCATTGTAAAATTCCTGAGCGAAACTGGTGGAGTTTTCACTGTCAACATCTACCCTTTCATAAGCCTCTATTCTGATTCACACTTCCCTGTCGACTACGCCTTCTTTGAGGGTGCCGCATCACCCATTGTTGATGGTTCAGCAACATACACAAACATGTTTGATGCAAACTATGACACACTTATATGGGCTTTGAAGAAGAATGGCTATGGAAATCTCCCAGTCATTGTTGGGGAGATAGGATGGCCGACTGATGGGGACATGAATGCAAATGCTCAGATGGCGCAGCGCTTCAACCAAGGCTTCCTAACACATATTGCCACAGGGCGAGGAACGCCGATGAGGCCTGGACCAGTGGATGCCTACTTGTTCAGTCTAATCGATGAGGATGGGAAGAGCATACAGCCAGGTAATTTTGAGCGTCACTGGGGGCTATTCACCTATGATGGCTTGCCAAAGTATCAACTGAATCTTGGGCAATCACGCCGCCTTGTCAGAGCAAAGAACTTGAAGTACCTTGAGAAGAAGTGGTGTGTGCTGAAGCCTTCTATAGGCCTTACTGATCCAAGGCTTCCAGATAGCATCAGCTATGCCTGCTCCCAGGCAGACTGCACCAGCCTTGGTTACAAGACATCTTGTGGGGGACTGGACACCAGAAGCAACATCTCCTATGCGTTCAACAGCTTCTACCAGAAGAATGATCAAGATGATGTGGCCTGTGGGTTCTCGAACCTCGCAACAACCACTGGCCAAGACCCCAGCACCGGAACATGCAGATTTGGTATCATGATTGAGGTCGATTCGGCCTTCTCGTGGAAACTGCAGCATGTTAGAAGCAGCAACTTCTTGATGCTTCTGCTAGTGCTTCTCCAGCTTTGCCTGTCATTCTCATAGATGCTCATTTCACAAGAGATATGGGTGTAAGGGCATCAACCATCTGACAGGCTGCGGATATTTGATGTCTGCTGTCAGTATGTTCATTCATGTAGGAACATTTTTTGCTCTCCCCTTTATTTTTCCCTGGTGGATGCCGCGAACCTGCGATCAAGTGCCTTGATCTACCATTGCCATTGTGATGAGGATCATGCGTTGAACCATTGATTGACAATCAGGAATGTTGTTGCATTGTTGCCGAACCTGCAATCAGGCGAGTTCAGACTTAAGATTCTTCCATGTCGCATTATGCCTGATATTCTTTTTACAAATGATTCTGCATTTCTTCTCCAATTCTTCAGAAGAGTTAGCTATGAGCACTCAGATCAGATGGCAATGGCATCAAAACCCTCCAATTTTACCAGGGCAGAATCATGAATGATCAGGTGATATAAACAACACAATTTGAAGCAGCAATTCAAGAGGTGTGACACTGCATTTGGAGCGGCAGGGTCTGATGACCTCGATTGATTTTAGCTGGTATCAGAATGAAAACTCCAGAGAAAGCTCGCCGGTCGCCGCCTCCGTTCCCCAATCGCCGCGGCTGCGGCCTCTCGAACTGCGTCTCCATCCCCGACGGCCAAGCGATTGAAGCCTCCGTGCTCCGTCTCCGTCATGTGATCCGCACGGACACTCACCCTCCGTCGCGGGCTGACGAACCTGCTCCGATCACCTCCTGGATTGGCCGGAGCTCCGCCGCGTCGGGGTTCGGAGGTGGGAGAAGAGCGAGAAGCCGAGAGGAGTCTAAGAATGGGAGAGGGTCTATTTTGTAAATGTACCTCGATCTCAGATTCTCATCCAGGACAATCCAACGGCTAATAGAAGTCCAATCATGTCATTTTGCAAATGAGATCGTGAAGTTTTCAAAAAGGCTCCTAACATTAAAGAAATTTTGGAAAACAGCCACTAGTTTGGACTTACATTATGCAGATTAGCCCCTGATCGCTGTGCTCTTCCTCGCCTCCCGCCGAGATCGCCGCCGCTCCCGCCGTCGTCGAGGCAGCGATCTCCATGCTACTTTCGCGAGTACCTCCTGCCATCGCCGGAATTGGGGTGCCTCGACTGTGCCGTGCTCCGCTTTTGTGCTCAGCGTCTCTGCCTTAATCTGCCTCTAGATCCCGTGCCGGATTACATGCTAAACCCAACAATCTAGATGACCTGAACCGGAGATTTTTCGCTCCTCATGAAGACTTGAAGATTGTTCCATCTTACGGTTTCTGAGTGAAATTTGCAGTGACGTTTGTCTGAATCTGACCACACTTTTGTGTTCATCTTCTCTTACCATGACGGTTTGTGATAAATTTACTTGGCTATTAGTATCCTCCTATCTCTGAAATCGTATATTCACATACATTCTTACATATTTCTGTCGTGGAATGCTCATCAAATTTCTTGCAATTTAGATATTTTTGTTTGTTTGATTCCTCACACCACCAGGACCATTTTATTTTATTTTATAAAAAGACGTGGTGTATATTGCAGCCACAACTCCTCTAATTACCTAGCGCAGATGGGGGATCACACAAACCATATTTTCACAGTCCCAATAGTTGTTAAACTAATCATTTTTTGCTACTTTCAAGTGGTATCTGTGCTAATTGATCTTTGTTTTTAAGCAGAAACTATTGGGGAACCAAATCTACGTCACCTTCTTCATTAGCAAGTAGCCAACATGATCCAGATCCACTTGATATTAGCTGATTTTAGCACATGCCTTAGCTGATTTAACAACTGCCCGTTTCTCATTTTCGGGAATACGTAAAAGGCTTGCGTCTCATTGCAAAACTGCCCATTGTTTTTTTTTTGTGCAGTTGCAGTCATCAGTGTCAAATCAAAAGTGCACTAGTGCTAAGCAAAGGGAGCACCACTTAAGCACAACCAACCAAAGGCAGCTACTGCAACTTTTGGTCCTATGTAAAGATGGCCTAGAAGAACAGAAGGTGAGTGTCACACTCACTCAGGGCAAGAGAAAAAGATAGGCATTTGCATGCACCAATTATGAAATGCAATTCCAGGTGAGCATGGGCAATTTTGTAGTATCACTCATACTTGACACTCACTTCTGGATGTGTGCAGACTGCAGACTACAGGAATGCCCTACTCTTTCCCTGAGAATTCTGAATTGCACTTGACAACATAAAAAGGTTGTGCCTTTCTTACAGGGGATTTGCTTATTTTGTGTGAGTACTAGACTGCTTGAATACCGAGTACTGGAAGTGTAGTGGCCATATTGGCTGGAAGAGGCAGCATACCAACAGTAAGCAGAGCTGTTGGTGCAGCAGTAACAGTAACTAGCAAGCATAGCTTGGTGCCTTGAGCTCTGTTGGTTGTGCCAGTGAAGCACATGTGCCTAGTTGCTGTGTGTGACAGTGCAAGGAGGCAGGCCACCCACATCTTTTATACCTTTTGTTCATTTCAGGCTCAGGTGGGGCAGAGAGAGAGAGAGAGAGAGGGGGGGGGGGGGGGGGGAGGCATCTTGTGTGTGTTGGATTATTGTGAGTCCTGTCTTTCTTATCTATAGTTGCTTTTCTTTCTTGTCTTTTGGTTTTAAGGTCCTCATTTTCCACCAGTGCTTGCCAGGAAAATAATTCTCGAGGAAGACACAGATTCTTGAGGAAAAAGAGGTGAGATTCTTGATTTCACAAACAGGAGGAGTAGGAGTGGTTCTTTGTCCCCTAGGCAGGTGAAAAAATCTTCCTTTGCTATAGGTTTCTTTGTGCCCCACAGAAAAGAAAGAAGCTACTTGACTTGACTTGGTATAAGTTCTTTTCCTGCCCCTCTAATTTGCAGATGCTGCTGCCACCATTTAAGTGCTGACATGGAATAAATAATGCAGCAGCCTTGAGGTCAGGTAGTAGTTCTTGGTGGGGTGAAACTGTGAAAGATTTGAGCTTGTAAAATTAGTTTTTGGTGGTGTGAAACTGTGAAAGATTTGAGCTTGTGAAATTTTGGGCGTGGTTCTCTTGTCATGATGTGTGGTAGGGTCCATCACTGGACTGGTTGATGTTGTTGGCTAAAGGTTAGGGAGAGCCTGAAGAGGAGAGGTGTAGTGTAGGATATAAGATCTGAGAAAGCCAGAGATGAGAGTGGGGAGAAGGCAGTGGTGTGACCAAGCTTAAATGCTCCAGTGAGGCTGCTTCTCTGGTTGCCAAGCTGATGGACGCGCTGCCATCGCCAGACCGGCTCGCCGGATCAGTGGAGCTCCATGGTTCTCCAGGCTGCTACTACTGCTGATTGAGAAAACTAAGGTTTCCCAGGAGGAGGAGAAATTCAGGAATCTGGTGTGCTCCTTTTCTCTGGGAGAGAAGCAAGGGAAGGTACTACTTCACTATCCCTCTCCTCCTCCCCTGTTGAGGTAGTTGTGCTTTGCCTTTCTTGCATCTGAAATGATGATGTTGCTGGTTTGCAATGATTGATGATTCCCCTGATAAAGCTAATAAGCTAGAGTCTGCATATATGGCATTCATTGATACTCTTGGTAGCACATCTTGTGGTGGTAGTACTCTCTCAAAAATTCAATGTTGTACAGTTGAGTGTCAGCTATGCCATAAATCTGTCCTGATTTCTGCAACTTTCAGTCGAGTTGTATTTTCTTTTTTTGCCCTTCTCATCTTTCATTTGGTTGATATAAAGGTTGGAGCAGCAGCTGGGATCTGTAACTGGCATGGGTTCTTTTGGGATGGACTGGAATCAAAAGAGCTCGGTGTTGTGGGATTGGGAGAATATGCCACCGATAGGAAACAACGCGAACGAGAACCCCAAGAATGTGATGTTGGCTGAATCAAAACTTGCAGGTGTTGGGGTTGACATAGGCCATGAATCAGCCCATTCTTCTGGTGGTACTTTCTCTTCTAGCTCAGAGATTGGGTATGGTTCATCCAAGAGCTCCATATCCGCGTCGATTGATTCTCCGTCCAAAGTGGGGAACACCATAGAGCTCAATTTTGCATCTGTTAAAGAGCCTGATAAGAACATGGACAAGGGTAAGTGTAAAGTCGATGACACTGGAACTTCTCGGTCATCAGTGGTAGCAGCCAGCCGTGCAGAGCCCTTGATTGGCCTGAAGCTTGGCAAGAGAACCTATTTTGAAGATGTCTGTGGAGGGCAGAATGTCAAGAGTTCTCCATCGGGTGTGAGTGTGGCTACCCCATCTCCTGGTCTGGCCAAGAAGGCGAAGGTGGCTGAGCAGAACGTTCAGAATCCACACTGTCAAGTTGAAGGCTGTAATATTGATCTCTCTTCTGCTAAACCTTATCATCGAAAGCACAGAGTCTGTGAACCTCACAGCAAGACTCTCAAAGTTGTTGTTGCTGGTTTGGAGCGACGCTTTTGCCAACAGTGTAGCCGGTGAGATTCTTGGTTACTAAATATATGGTCTGTTTGTTATCTTAAATCCTTAGCACCCTTGATTAAGGTAAAGGGAAATTATTCTTGTTTCATTCTTTTCTTTGAACTTCTGCTGTTTTTGTAGGTTTCACGGTTTAGCTGAGTTTGACCAGAAAAAACGAAGCTGTCGCAGGCGCCTCCATGATCACAATGCCCGCAGACGGAAGCCTCAACCAGAAGCAATTTCTTTAAGTTCATCAAGGCTCTCTACAATACTCTATGGTGGTATTAAGATTCTATATAGCTTTGTGAAATTGAAGCTTATTTATCATTTACCCAGTTTAAAATCCTGTTTTTTCCCCATAAATATTGTCACGGAACTGATTGGTACTAAAACATGACATGTTTCAACTATGGCATCTCTTTGTATTGTTATTTCTCCACATAATACTTCAGAAAGAAAAATCACTCTGCATAATTACTCTGAACAATTAAAGAATTGTAGCATAGAAGTTGTTAAGTATCTGAGTAAGCATTAGCTAAAATTTTTAGAAATACATTGAATTAGTGTGCCTGTAAATTGTACGGAACTGGCTTTAACTTTCATAATAGGCAATAGTAATAAGCAAGCTATTTCTTCTCTCGTTACATCTGTTTAGCTTAGTGCTGAAATTGTTGTGACCGTCCTAAGCAGATGCAAGGCAACAGACAACTCTTCTATTTGGTCAAGCTTCTTATGGTCAGATGGGAAGCTGTGCAAGTTCTTGGGATAACCCAGTACCAGGAAGCTTCAAATGTACAGCGACGAAAGCTCCTTGGTCAAGGCCAACAAGAACTGCCAGTGTTGATGGGACGCATGTATCTAATAAGCAGGCATCGAGCAATGTACTGCCATTTGGAGCACATCATAGTTTTGATGGTCTCATGGCATTCAAAGAAACCAACGCGAAGGTCCATAACCAAGGTATTTTATTTCTCTGGCTATCTATAGATGAACTTTCCAAAAGTAAAGGCGAGAGGATAGCTTTCCAAAAGCAAAAGATGAGAAAATAATAATAAGTTTGGTTCTTTCACTTGCATAAAAACTGTTCTCACAACAACTCATGAGGAAAAAGAGCATAGATGGATGCACCTATGTAGTCCTTCTAGGAGCCATTTTATAAGATGGTAATTCTTGTATGTTTCTTCTTGATTCTAGCTAATCATTGGTGCTTCTGTGAAGTTATTAAATATGGTCTGGAACTTTCTAGGCTTAGGACGTATGGCCGTATCATTTCATTAGATAAGTTTGCCCCATTACTACATGTGTGTTATTTATTTTTACAACACGAGAACCTGATTGCTCGGCTATGTTCTTCTCCATGTTTTTTCTTTGCTAGTGACTTCTGATAAAACTCATCTTTTGTCTACATTAGCTTCTTGCTAGATTCTAAAAGTACTATTGCATTGTGCCGCAGTAAGTGTCCACAAACCACAATCTTTCCCATGAAACCCATCATTTTTAGCAGAGCTGTCACCATCCTCCAGTTGCTGACACCTTAACCTTGAGTCAGCTCACAATAATGTGGGCGCAAAGCTACAACATGCGAAAACAATTTTCCAGACCCCATTCCTTGCAATTTAGGACATCTTGTAGTGACATGTGTAAGGTGAGTGGTACATATCGATATCATAGTTGGTTTGAAGCTCTGTTATGTTCTGTGAAGTAGGCTGCAATCACCAAAAGCCTTTGTGTTTTCTTGTGTTATTGGAGTTTCATTTGTGGCTGGTCACCACCCACCTATGGTGTTTCTGCATTTGGCCCAACTCTTGTACAATGATTAGCACCAGAATGCCTGGCACATAACTGAGTGTGTGATAATTGAGTGTGCATCAGAATTTCATGATCAAGCATGATTCTGCATCAACAGCTTAGTTGAGTGTAATAATGTCACACATAAAGGAAAAGCTTGATTTTTTGACCAAAATGGAGGGAGTAGCAATCTGTTGGATAATCTAATCATCATTACTTCTAGTAGGACCAGATCCTCTACATGGAAAACCTGGGCTAATATATACTACTAGAAGAGAAGAACTATCTTTACTGAGATTTCTGCTGCAATCCGTTCATAGTTACTGGGAGTCCAGGATATAGATGACTTTAAACAGTTGCATACGTGTTTGTTATAACCTTCAAATGTCTGATAAAACACTCCTGTGAATTTTTTGGTTATATATCCGCATAAAACTTACTGTCCTACCTTCACTAATTTTTCAGGCATGGAAGCTTCTGCTGCTGCTGCTTCCAGCTCCAATAGAGGCCCGGACTTTGAGCGTGCTCTCTCTCTTCTGTCAATCAATTCAGTGGGTGCTGCCAACCTCCAGCCAGGTTCTCAGATGCACTCTGGTGTCACAGCCATCGCCGACACCTCCAAACCTGTCATGATGTCATCCCCAGCAATCTGGCAAGGAGGCCTGTCCCTTGATCATCAAGCGCAGTTTCAGGCTTTCGACCGCCTTGGCAACGACGACGATGATGCCACACGGCACCATCTCCAGCTCCCAAAGCCTTCCTATGACAACCCCCCCTACGATCAGATGAACTGATGATGCTTCATTTAGCTCGCGCAATCGACATGGTTTCTGCTCTCTGAAATTCTGAATTTTGAACTGCTTTCATGATGTTCCCTAGCTGGTTAGTTACCCTGTTGGTGTTATGAAGAATAAAGGCGTAAACTTGAACTTGAATTGATCTGATGGTGCTGTACTCTGTTTGTGGCGCTGCCACGAAACCGAAACTTAACCTTCGCTTCAGTTAGTCGCTGTCACTAATCATGTGTCTGAACAATTCATTGTGATACTTTGTACCAGAATTGCTTCAGCAAAGTGATCATGGTTTCAGATTCTTAATTTCTTTTAGAAAATTTCTTAGATCTGTGCCAACTCCACCTCCGGTCTCTTTCCGGCCATCTGCCTCTCGCGCGGTGGTCGCCGTTGTCCAAGCCGGCTGGCTTCGCCGGAGGGTGGGAAGGAAACCTGGAGGTCGAACTGCAGGGGCATATTTGTAGAAGAGTCCCTTTTTTTTTCCTTCGGATTTGATGTTATGTTCAACCATACCCCTATTTTGGGTGGATCAAACTGTTCGATCCTTCATGTACGGCAGAGAGGAAAACTCTAGCACAGGCATTTGTTAAATCTGAGAGACCCTAAGAGCAAGTTCAAGCTATAAAATTTGTCACATTATAATCAATGCAAATACCATACAGTAGTAGGCTACACACGAGTTCATAGACAAGTATGACACACGATCTTCAACGTTGTTCAGTAGTCGTTAACTCCTGCTTTGTGCCCATCTCAGCCGGTTCTTCTAATTCTATCTGATTCACCCTACTATAAATCTAACATGGCAATTCTTATAGCCTGCTTATCCTTAACTGGTCGCAAGCGATGGTGGCGATCTATCATTAGCTCCACCTGAACCACCCGATCCGATCTAGGCGACTCAGGTCGAGGCGTGGAAAGAAGTCAAAGAACGGCGGTGGCCGTTTTGCATAAGGAACCCCTTTAAACGTCTGTTGTTTAAAATACCTCCCTGGAACAATCGCAACGTGAGGTGAACTTTTTACACATGCATTCCTTAATAACGAGATTATCTCAAGCTCAAGTGCAACCCATATATATATATAGTACTACGAGATCACGATGCTGCTATGGTATACTAGTACTAAGTTTCAGGTACAGAAAGCCACGTAACACCAAAAGTTCAACTTCATCAGGAGGATCATCAGTGTTCCTCGTCATGGATGTGTCGGTGACTGGGAGCCTAACAAAACTCGGCGATGGTACTCTCCGAGAGCCCAAACGGGGAATGTGTTTCTGTAATGAGAGTGACTGATGGCGCCGTTTTTGCTTAAGGCTCCGATGATCTCCTGTTGCATTTGACACAAAAGTCATCCAGCAGCTACCAAAGACAGGGACAATACTGAACATTATTAAGCATAAGCAAGCTATCATTCGACAGGGTACAAAAATGTCCCAGCCACCACCAACCTGTAAGGTGAACTCTCTGCACCCGAATTTCTCTGTTCAATTTTCACGCACAAAAAAAAGGGTCCAAAAAAAACTGTGTACCGGAAAGGGTCACTACTGTGCTAGATCAGTTATGACTTACTTGCTGAGGGAACTCCCCATCCTCTAGCTGTAGGTTGATCAGAATCCTAGCTGCTCGGTGCAACGGTGCTGGATCTCTCACCCTGCTCCAATGAATATCAAGACGTTATTGTGAATGAGAATGCCACAAAGAATTTCTTACAGCATATCAGTGCAACTTAAATCTACAAATAGAAAATGTCAAACATGAAAAGACCTGTTTGGCATCAACTAGCGCAAGCATGGCCCAACTGGTGTTTACTACATGGGGACGGTCTCCCTCAAGATTGGTGTAAACCTGTTTGCATGGGAAGTAACAAAACGTTCAGATCAGAAGAAAGCTCAATGCAGGCACAATTCTCTCTCAAGCCAACGTTCCTTGTATCAATTCTTATTAACTAAGACCACATGGCAGTTTACATCAAAACATATTCGCATAGTGGCCACAATTTAAAGAGTTACTAATGCTTGTGCTGTAACATCACTGCTAATTTAATCTAATTATACAACAACAATAATACAGTCTTTCAGTCCAGGGACAATTTAGGTCAGGATAGAGTGAAACCTAGGAGCCTCTAAATCACGGCGTCAATAGCTGCTTTTCAAGCATTTCTATTTAAGTATAGTTCTTCAGATATATTCTACTCTTTCAAATCCTTTCTTGTTGTCTTTCTCCATAATTTTAGTCTTCATTTAGCTCTTTTTATATTATTATCTTAATTTAGAATTTCACAATATACTAGCGTCTCTAGGGGTCTCTTTTAGACATTGTAAAACCATCTCAATCGATGTTGGACAAGCTTTTCTTCAATTGGTATTATCCCTAATCGATCACGTGTATTTTTATTTTGGATTCGATCCATTCTTATATGACCAAAATTTAGCGCAACATACGTATTTCTGTAACACTCAGCTATTGAATATGACCTTCTTATAAGTCAATATTTTATCACATATAGCATAGCAGGTCTAATTACCATTCTATAAAAATTGCTTTTTAGGTTATCACAGACGATGCCAGATGCTTGGTGTCATTTCAACCATCCCGCTTTGATTTTATAGCTAACGTCCGCATCAATATCCCATCTATCTGTAACATCGATCGCAGATATCAAAAGGTGTCCTTCTTAGGCACTACTTAGCCTCCTAAACTCACATCTCCCTCCTCATGTGCGATAGTATCAAAGTCACACCTTAAATATTTAGTCTTAATTCTACTTACTTTAAAACCTTTGGACTCATGAGTCTATCGTTACAACTCTAATTTCTTATTTACTCCTGTCCACTCTCATCAACTAATACTATATCATCTGTAAAGTGCATACGTAATTCTTGTAACCTCATCCATTATCAAGTCAAAGAGATATGATATTAAGAATAATCTCTGATGTAGTCCTATTTTAATTAAAAAATAACATATGCTACCATCATTTGTTTAAACTATAGTCATAACATTGTTGTACATATTCTTGATAAGAGAGACATATTTTATTGGGACTTTATATTTGTTTAGAGCCCACCATATAGCATTTATTACTATCTTATCATAAGACTTTTTCAACTCAATAAAAACCATATGTAGTTCCTTCTTCTGCTCTCTAAACTGCTCCATAACTTATCTTATTAAAAAAATCGCTTCTATGGTTGAATTTCTGAGCATGAAACCAAATTGGGTCATAGAGATCCGTATTGTTTCTCTCAAACGATGTGCGATAACTCTCCCATATTTTCATAGTGTAGCTTATCAACTTAATTTTTTGGTAATTAGTATAACTTTGAATATCTCTCTTATTCTTATAGATTGATTTTAATATACTTTCCTCCACTGTTTAGCCATCGTGTTCGATTAAAAAATATTATTGAACAACTTGATTAGCCATACTATAACATCTCCACACCTTGATTGAAATACCATCAGGACCCATTGTTTCACCCTCTTTCATCATTTTTAAAGCTTCTCTAACCTCATATTCTTAAATTCTCCGTACAAAACTTCTATTGATGTCATCCGAAGAGTCATCCAACTGGACGATGATGTTATCATTCTCACCATTAAATAATTGTTAAAATACTCTTAACATTTATATCTAATCTCATTATTCTTTATCAAGAGCTGTCCTCTCTCATTCTTAATACATTTAACTTGGTTGAAGTATCTCGTTTCTTATCACGAGTCCTAGCCATTCTATAAATATTATTCTTTCCTTTTGTACTTAGACGTTTATACAAATCCTCAAAAGTCCACCCCTTTACCTCACTCATAGCTCGTTTTGTGATCTTTTTTGTCACCTTATACTTCTCCATGTTATTCTCACTTTATAATTTAATCCAATTATAATCCATAATCGTCTAAGAACAAAGTTCATAACCTTCTGATCAGCATAAGGATGATTGGGATCGATTGTCAGATTGCACTGCTGGATTTGGAAACCTATCAGTAGACGTTACCTAGAAAGAAATGAATGTACCTTATCTTTGCAAGACAAATGGCTTTCTCCCTAACCACCGGAAGGAAGCTCTTTTGACAACAAGAAATCGCATGCCCTTCTGATTGCAGGACTTCTCGTATGTTCTTCCAGCGGCAATTAACCCCTTCACTCCAAACCATGTCCCATGAGTGAAACAAACAGCCCAAGAGCCACACCTGTTGTGGATGGATAGAACAATGTGTAATAATAGTAACTATTTCTACTTTTGTGAAGAGACATTGAAAGCATATGCATCGCATGTTTAGTTTCAGTACTAACCATGAACCATCACTTCTTTGAATACTCTGAATGAAGCTATCAGCCTTTTGGATACAATAGTATATTTCTTCCCTGTGGTGTCCAGGGTAGTGCTTTCTAAATTCTGTCAAGGCCTGGATCACTGCCGAAGTACATTCCACGTAACTGCCAGTAGAATTCACATTTTCTGTTTCTCTTAAACACGACAAAGCATTATATTAACAAGAAAACAGTTATCGCATCATAGTGTCTTACGGGTAATCAATCATTATGTCCCCAAAGGTCTCAGAAGGATTGATAATCTGAATTGTATAAAAGAATATGTAAGGTTGTCAAACAGTTTTTAACGAAGTGAACAACCCTTAACCAAAGAAAATGCAACCACTCACCTCCAGCCAGGCATAGGACCTAGTGAGTTCATAGGGTGCAAAGCCACCATTGTTGTTCTAGCAGAAGTGATAGACCCATCAGAACATAAAGCAAAATGGAACTATTAATAACTGTAATTTCCTAGTCTATGAGTGTCTTGTTTGCAGGCTTAGGCTGCGTTCGGCAGCTGAGGTTGAAAATTTCTTCTCTATCGTTTTTCATTCGCACACTTACTAAATCATTAAACGGTGTGTTTTTTACAAAAAATTTCTATAGGAAAGTGGCTTTAAAAAATTGTATTAATCTAATTTTAAGTTTTTAAACTAATACTTAATTAATTATACACTAATCTATAGCTCCGTTTTACGTGTTGGTTAGCCCCTCCTCCCAAACACACACTTAAGAATGCAGACTCTTTTTTTCTGTATAGCTGCTATGTCTGTATAGTCCCTCCTTTGCAGGCTTAAGCAAAATGATATGACAAGCTTGAAATATGCATGATTGGTGGAGAACTCTTATATGGAAACATGACTTATCTATCACCTGTATTGTTGTTTTAAATACTGTTGTCTGGCATGCATTGAGCCCATACCTTGACTACATTGCTTACATATATCAGAGGATGGACCCACTTCCTGAACAGGAACGCTTTGAGGTATCCATTCTATCAGACTATCTCTCTGCTTTGGCCCATGGGTTGACTCATTAAGTCAGAGGTCTCAGACTATCTCTCTGAACAGAAAGACCCTGGGGATAGTATTGAAGAAAAAAATTAAGAAAACAAAATTTAGGATATCTGTACCATCCAAGACAGCAGACAATTGACAGCATCATAAAGTCTATTGGCTTCTAATGGTTCACCAACAATATCCTGAGAAATTTTTGACAACAACAATGAGGCCTGAAGGTAAAATGGAATCACATCAGCTAGAAATTCAAACATTTACTAAAAACATAATTCAAATGATGGCATTGATGCCACAAAAGAACATAACAGTTAGATGTGACAAGTGAGGGCTATAATGGTCATGCTATGATGCCTAATGTTATAGGATAATTCCTACTTCATAAACCCTACAAGAACAAAGTAGGTTTCTTAAAGAAATATCATTCTTGTTAATACTGACAACCTCATTCACATGTTAACTACCTTTAATCCTTCTGTAGTGCAATCTGATACGGCCCAACCTTGATCAGCAGTAGAAAAGGTCCATGCACCTTTAGATATATGGCGATACCAGTAACTCAAATCTCCAGGGCAGTCATAAAGAACCTTTCAGTAAGGAGTAACATGTAAGTAATTAAATGATGAATTAACGTATTAGCAGAAGATGACATCAAGCATTTACCTGTGAATTTTTTTTATGTAGTCATGGGCTAATTTTATTGTAGGACCAAACTCTTCTATAAGGTTAGTAGCCAGTATAGCTTGAACTGTGAAAGCTGTGTCCCAGAGCTGGCTGCCGTTGTAACCCTACAGTAAGCCGAACCACAATTTATTGACATTGATGCTAGTAAAGCTGCATGCACAAACACAATACAATACTCATGCATAATATCTTTCAATAGTAGTTTGCATCCATTGTGGTGACTTCGGCTTAAACATTGAGGCCAAAATGGCCTCCAAATAGGACCGGGAGTCTGAGCCATACACCACACAGGCTTTGTGCCTAGACTCAGTTAAAAAGATTGATGCAAGTGGGTATTGTATCAACCTAAAATGCTAAAGTAATTTTGCAATGTGATTCAGATAAGCAAATATGTGGATAAGTTTACTGAAAGCAAATAAAATGGATTCAAGGATATTTATTGGGCCCAAATATAAAATAAACACCTGCATCTTCATGCCATCTTCAGCGACCCACAAGTAATCATGGACCCTTGGAATATGAAGTCTGAATGCTTCTGAGTTAGGATCTTCTATCCAGCAAGAAAGCATAATTAATACATGCATTTTTTTAAAAAAAAACAAGATCAGTTATACAGGCATAAAAGTAAACAAAAGAACAAGAAGAGGAGTGCTGACTCTTTTTTAGAGAGATGCGAGATGTCATTGTCTTCAGTTTACTTTCTGTACAGCACCACTGCAAATGTATCGAGTATTCTCATCTTCATAACGAATATGATGCATGGCATTCTTAAGAGCTTTCTCTCTCAATTTGCTGCCAGGCCAATGCGACAGAAATGGTTCAACAAATTTGTAAAGAGTGGCCCATAGGATATCTTGCATCAATGGATGACGGTAGTATAGATCCTCCTGTAATACATAATTCTTTGAATAAGAATTTTATCCTACATAGACATGTCTACTTGAAGTAATAAGAACAAAGTGGCAACGGACACTATGGTATTGTAAGATGAAATTGTTTTTATGTTCTTGTTGTTTGACCCATGCACAATCAGAAATAAGGAAAGTACAAAGCTCATAAACCTTAGCACATTGGTTGCAAGCCTTCTCCCAATTAATATCATCATAGGGTATGTTGTAGAGCTCCTTTCGTAGGTTCAGTACAACCATTGTAATTGGGCCGACAAACTTCTTTCCATAAATATAAGACATAGGCAAATAAACCATTCAGCAGTAGGACCACATATGTCCTGGACATATGATAAAGTATACTATTTCTAAGATAAAATTTTCTACAGATTACAGGACACTCAAAAAATGTTGTAAAGGCACCATAAGAACGCGATTTGCTTGAAGACACTCTAAATTTGTTGTTATTTGATAAAAGAAAATGATTCGGTCACCAATCTGTCTCAAACAAACTAGGCTGGAAAAACAAAATATGAATCTAGTAATATTAGGGATCAATACACTTCAAAAATGATTAGAGATTTATGATGTTCAGAAAGAAATTTAAGTAAATGATAAAAATGACATAACAAATATCAAGAGTTTTAACTATTCTATATGTATCCCTAAACTTTCCTCCTTTCGTTTTATGATAATTCCATGCTAGCATATTCATAAATTTTCTGTCCTATCATTAAATTAAAAATATTTTGTATTTCTGTTGCTGCAATTCTATAAATTCATTCTTTCCAAAGGGGAACATAACCTATTATATTTAACACTTCATCAATCCACACTAAGGATTCTAATGTGATATATGTGCCAGAAGCCTGGTACACACTTTGTCAAATTAAGCTGCCAAAGAAACATGCTTGTATAGTGAATATCTGCACTAACATGCACTCCAGCCAGTATCTATGATAACTTTGTCTATCATTGTATGATGAATCTACATTACCAAATTAAGATTAAAGGATAAAAGAAATAAAAACAAAGGAGAAAGCACACCTGGATGAAATGGGAGGAAATATGGCAGCATCCACAATTCTGGAAGCAAAGGGTTGTTACCAGATCAGTCAAAGACACCAAGTACCCTAAGAGAGTCAAGACATTAGTAGGATCTCTCTAGGATTTTAAATAATGTAGAATTGTACAAGGACCAGAGCAGTAACAGAAAAATGAAAAATGCATAGGTTCCCTACTGAAAGCCAAAATTGTCCCCATGATGTTGTGAAAGTTGCTCCTCCATGATCTAAAATCCAATTTCGAGCTGCCACCATGGCTCCATCTCCACCATCTGATTCGTCTCCAAGTAATCTCAAGGTAACAAGACAGTACAGACCATGGTGCTTGTGCCCTCAATGTGCACCCCCCAGCCTCCATCTTCATTCTGCACTTACAAAGTTTTTGTTGCTTTCTTTACACAACATAATGAAGGACATGAAACACACACTGCATGCCCTTTTCAATTCAAAGGTTGCCCTGTCTTTCCATTCACTGAAAGATGTTCTACATGGATTTTTTAAGGAGAAACCAAAAAGGAATGAATTCCTCATAAGGAACTTGATTACAGAAACTGAGAACTTGTTCTTACATCTGAACCTCTCCAAAGTCTGACAACAAAAGGAAGTAGCACTAGCAAATTAGTTCAGTCGATTATCAGCTTCTGCAAGTGCAAATCTCTCAGGATTTTTGAAACAGATTTTATGATTTTATCACAAGCAAAGCACACACTGCATGTCTATTGAAAAGACAGATTTGTCAAGTAAAATTGTCACAGTTATCTGGGCAAGCCTTATTTTCTTGCCTGATGATTGTAGAGATAGCGGTGAATCTCCTGATGTTCTGACGATAGCACAGTATTTAGTGCACCAGTCACATACAGTAATATAACCTGAGTAAAATGGAGTTAGGAATGGGGAAGTAAAATGGACAGAATATCTTAGATAGACAAAAACTAAGACAAATGTATGTGATCCATATTTTGTTTACAAAATGTACAAATTACATGCTACAATTTTATGCTGGCACTTAGTAATAAATATGATGCTTGTCTGATGTGAAATTCTTTTAAACAGATATGAAGGCTCTCTTCTAAGGGAAAAACACAAACAAAAAGCCAGCCATTTTGAGGGAAATAACCAAGGGACTACAAAATTAAGAAGTGGTTAGCCAAGCATGAATGTTTGGGCAGTACTCTGGCAAGTAGCAACCAACCAAGCAAAGCAAGGATGCTAACAACAACATACTAGCTCCAAGGAGTCTTTTGGCATTCTACCGCATGAAAGAAACTTCTTGTGAATTTAGCTGATAACGATGTGGATGGATTTTAACAGATCCATTAATTTTCCTATGAGAGTGAAAAGGAAGCACCAAGCCTGGAAGGAGCATCGGACCAGCATAATCCCCAGGCCAGTGTCCATCATGCTCCTGAAGAGTAGAATAACGCCAAATTGCCCTTTTTAAAGAGGTCAGCACAGCTTCTTCTGTGACATCTTCATCATTGCCCAGCTTGATACCAGGAATCTCTAGCTTAGAAGGATTCGATCTAGTGAACTGCAATGTGTACAAATGTATTAAAAGTTACTACCACTACATTTATTTTGCAGAGAGACGACCACGATTACGACGGCAAGTTCAATTCCATGAATAATGGAAACAAATAATACACTCAGGGGCACATCATAGTTTATCTCGCTAGTAACTTTTGCAATTTTATCGCACTGACAGTAGGTTCGGTTCAATGCCATCATCGATCAAAATTCAAAACCTGGATGATTAACAAGCCCAGATCAGTGTGTCTCCACCCCACGAGTGGAGGCCACGACATGCGTGGCGTTCGTCGCCACCTCGCTACCTCAGTGGCTCAATCCACCCGCCCACCCGTCGATGCGTGAAATTTGAAGTGAACAGAGAGACGTACTCAGCTACGCCTTGGAGCTGGGTTTAGATTCCGCGGACGAGGCGAGATGGGAGCGGGCCCGCTCGGCCTGCTAAGATTTTTCTCTTTTTATTTTTTCTATCTAATGGATTATCAACTTTTAGCTTTGAAAATAAAATACAACCTTCGTCTACTATATCAACCAATCATAACAATATTTTATTTAATTTCTTTATATATTTTCTTATATCACAACCTCTCATTTAATTTTTCAATCCTATAAAAAAACTGTTTAAGTATTTATATTTTAGGACGAGTACCACATTTGAGCCCATGATTTTGTGAAAAAAAAACTCCCCTGCATGTGTGTTTAAAAAAAATGCGAGGGTGTGCTTAAAAAAGCATGAGGTCGTTTTAGAAACTTTATATATGATACTTTTGTTAACGGTAATGTTTTTAACTTTTGTATTTTCTTTTAATATTGAATATTGAATGAACATGAGAAAAGCTTATTTGGAAGACATGATTAAAAACAAAAGGAATAGGATGTCATGTAGCATTGTTGAATCCTATTAGGAAGAATTTGCAGAACAGGTTGTTTGATAATACCATAGGAAAAACATAATTTCTCTAAGATTGGTCAAACAAGAGAAATCATAAGATCTTGCCTCGTGCTAGCTTTTCACCAAAATTCATATGAAATGGACCATTTCATATAAATTTTAAAGAAATTTGGGATGGCTATTATTTTTTTCCAAAAGATCATACAAGAATTTTTCCTATAGAAATCAAAATTCTGCTAATTTTTCTTTTTTTTTCGTTTTGAGGCAAGCTTGGGCATCAACCATCATTAACATTAAGAGCTCCTTTGAAACCAAGGAATTTTGTAGGAATTTCAAAGGATTAAAATCATATAGGAAAATTTCCTATGAAGCACTTTGGATTTTAGGAATAGGTTCCAAAATTCCTATAAGATTTCTTCTTTTGGTTCACTTTTTGGAGGATTTCAAACATCTGATCAAAGCTCATGTTTTTACATTTCCTTTGAGAAGTCCAAGGCTAACATGTCTATTTGTGTCTCCTATTTTATCTATTCTAAGGAAGTACTCATTCAAAATTCCTGTGGTTTTTTTTATGGAGTAACCAAAAACCTTCTTTAGCAAAGTTCTGTTTTCATTTCTTGCAAAACTAGGGGGATTTTCCTACCCAAGCAAGTTAAATTGGATTTGTGTTAAGCTCAGAATTTTCATCCAAAATTACAAACACTTACATGGGTATTTAACTCTTGTTTAAAAATCAGCCAAGATACATTGTTAATAACAAATTACAAGCCTTTAAACTAATATTTAAACGAGCTTATAATTATTACAGAGGCAGATAGAACATCTCAAATAATTAAAGATCTAAGTAATAAAAAAGAAACTAACAAAGATGATGACTTCAACTCCATAGACATTCAACTCCACAGACAGCTTAACTAGGACTCCTTAATTTTTTTAGATCACTTTCTTCACTGCAGAACTCTTCCTCTGATGATTGATTATTGCAATGTGACCATATGAAATACTTAATAAGCTATACAATAAATATTTAATAAACATTTGAGAATAGTTAAATATTTAGATAATTAAGCAATATTAACTCATAAGTGCACAACCTATTCTGATAGCATAGCCCAACCACTCCACACCTGAAGTTACCATAAATTATTCAATTAGTATAATATTTAACATTAAGAAAAATATGAGACTAATCACGAAAAACATTGTTAGGCTTGCTCATAACTATGCCCACGGCTATTTAAACAATTTTACTCTGGAAAAAGATGTATAAATTTACTCACAAAATACAACCACATAACATATTGCCAATTGTGACAAAACACTTCGTATAACACGCCCAAATAGAATAGTCACTAACCAAGTCCTTAGTAAAGGTGGCTCAACTCCTAGGCTAGAAAAAATGTTGGCTTCCTAATGTGGACTTAGTCCTTAGTAAAGGTGGCTCAACTCCTAGGCTAGAAAAAATGTTGGCTTCCTAATGTGGACTTAATACTGTCACTATAGATTTATTGACACTACCACCTATAAACTAAATACACTAGGGTGATTCCTCTTGAAACATGCTACACTATAGATTTAGCCATTAATCATTTTGATTTGTGGTCAGTACGGTGAATGTTTCATAACAGTAGCTATCATTAATTAATTATAATTAAGCATAAGTGGTGCATTAGTTTTTTCATAAGTGATTTTAAAGTTTCTAAGCATAGCTAAACAATTACACTAAATATCTAGCTGAACCATTGTATAAAGTTAAAGCTAGTTAAATTATATTCTAAGATATCAAAGTATAAAATAATCAATACAAATTGGTTATAACAAGAGATATAGATTAACACAATCTAATGACACACACACATATATATGAATAAGCTCTCCGAAAACATTGGAAACTAAAAGTAAAAAAATAAAACCAATAAAAACAGTACATAATAACATATAAACAATACATGTTGATATTTTTAATAGATAGATATTGATTTTTAAAGAATTTAGCAACTTGAACTAACTAATTTGGACCTATCATGAATTAGTTATGATTTTTCTAATATTAAATAGATTAAATATATATATAGAAATTAATTAAGGAATTATGACTCAATGAAGAATTATTTCTAATAGAAAAAATGGATTATTGTGTCACATAGACTCAGTTCAACGTGGATCAGGTGCATATAGGTGGTCTATGGAAATCGACGGTCGAGATCGATTTGACCAAGGTTGACTGAGATCGACGGCCAAGATCGATTCTAATCTAGGGCTCAAGATGGATGCCATGTAGTCATCCAGCTGGCTGCAATGAAAGATGGGGAGGGCGACGTGGCACTGATGTAGACATGCCGACGGTGAGCGGCACGGGGACCTATGGGCATGGTGTTCCATGGCACGATGAGCAAACCGAGAGCATCGGGACAACGAGCGTGACGAGGTGAACTCACTAGATGGCAACGTGACAAAAAATGATGATGAACGGTGGCCGATGATGAGGACAAAATGGCGACGACTTTAGGTCGGCAACAAGGACAACGCTCCAGCGATGGACGGCTACCACAAATTGGTAGACGAGCTGTGGATCCTACTTGTGGACCTAGTGGTAGCGATGACGGGCTTCGGCTATGACTACAATGGTAGTGTAGCTCAGCTGGTGTTGATGAGCGGTGGTGGTGCTTAAGTTCGTAGCATGGCTAGGGCTAGATGGCACAGCTATCTAAGGGTGGTAGTGGAAAGATGAGTGAACAAGGACTTTGTTTATAGTGGGAGAGAGGAGAAACCAATCCTATTACGGTGGCTAGAGGTGACGAAAAACTTAGGATCGTCGGTTTTAGGGATAATTTGAGTCCGAGCTCGATACGACGTTCAATAGATGTAGTTTTGCTATGATTCTCGAAGAAAAAGATAGAGGATGGTAGGAGAATAAAAACCCCTCAATTAATTTGACACGGAAACGAATGGGATGGCCATATTTGGTGTGAAAGAGGCAGTAGCATTGGACCCAAGCTCTAACTCAAGTTAGGGGATAAATCCGATATATGGGTCCCACCTATCGGTGGTGAAAGAGAGAGAGGGCATTGACGAGCCGGTTGGGCTGTCTTGTGCCGACACGGGATGGAGGCGACGTGGGTCATGGCTACACACGGCGTTGGGCAAATTCAGGCTGGTGTGAAATTTTAAGAGTTTTGATTTAAATTATTCATTGAAATTCTATTCCATTTATTAAAAATAATTATCTTGCTTAAATTATTCGTAGAAAAATCTAGAGTTAAAAAACAAGTATATTATTTAATAAAATTTTATCTAATGCATTTTTATTAAAATTTATTAATGATTTTATTAATGTTCTCTTTTAATGTTTTAAAATAATTTCTAAAAATATATTAACAAGTATATTATTAAACGATTTTAGTGTGTGACAATTTAATATAACTCTGTGCATGTTTATATATTATATATATAATAGATATTAAAAGTACAAATGGATTAATATACACTCTTATTATCTCTATAGATACAAAAGCAGGAGCTTCTGCCATCTGCGCTATGCGCATTCTCACATGTGTGCATAATAATCAACCAAACCGCTATCATGTCTCCCACGTAATAATCTACGAAGAAAACATATATGCCTATCCGTTTTATATTACAATTTACTTTAAATTTATTTTAAGTTAAATATATTTAAATTTAACCAAATTTATAGAAAAATATAGCAATATTTTTAATATAAATAAATATAATAATAGATTTAATGAATTAATTTGGTATTAAAGATGCTACTATATTTTTGATCAGATAAGATTTAACTCAATATAAAATCAAAGTGATTTATAATATGAAAGAGAGGGAGTAGTGTATATAATATTCTCATGTAATATTCTTGCGCACATATATTAATATCTCCATTTATAAATGACTTTTAAATATGATGTTTAGTCATTTGTTTTATTAAAAAAATGTAAGTATTATTTATTTTGTTAGGACTTATTTTTATATATGTACTATTTTTCCAAAAAAATATATAATAAGTTAAACATCATATTAAAAATTATCAGTGTCATGTATTTTAAAACAGTGGAAGGATTACGCATGCATTGTGCATGTTACTATGTAAGCATGAATACGAGACCTGCAGGCGCATGAGGAGGTCGGAGCTGTGCTTGAGCTGGTGTCGCCGGCGGGAGAACTCGCGCCGCGCCGCCTCGACCACCTCCGTGGCGTCGTCGTCCTCAGCCGCGGCGGCGTCAAACTCCCAGACCAGCCGGCCGGCATGCGCGTTGGTGGAGCACAGCCACGGCTCGCCGCCGCTGGCCTCCTCCGCGACTCTTAGCCGCCACATTGATCAGTACGACAGTATCTCGCTCCCTCCCGTCGAGATCAGTACGTATGACAGTATCTATATATATATAGTCGTAATATATATACTCAACCAAACGAGGGAGACGAGAGATCGATCTGCAAGCAGGCTGCGATTAATTAATTAGCAAAGATAATAAGTACAGCTAGCTAGCTCACTCATATAAAGGGTGTGTTTGCTTGCATAGATATCCCTGTGTGGAAGATAAACTATATTTTAGGTGTGCTCTTTTGGGTCAAATGGAATGGAATGAAATGCTAAATAGATAAATAATTTGAGATTACGTACGAATAAATTAACTGCTATAAAATTAAAAAATAGATTTAAAGTAATATTTTAATAATTTTTTATATATGAAGTTTTATAAAACATACAGAGAGTTTAGGAGGTTGAGAAAAAAAGCTTCTTCTTGTATTCCATTCCATTCCATTCTTGGAAAAAGAATAGGGTGTGATCTTTGTCCTGCTGTAAGTACGGTATCAACTTCTTTTTTGATAAGCTTAGGGCTGCTTTGAAACACGTAATTGAAAAATATAGAAATAAAAAAACACCAAATTTATATAGGAATCTATGTGTAAAACATAGAATTAAAAACCATTGGAAATTTTCTTCTTCTCAGCATCTTTTGTTGGTATTTGATCTGTTTTGTTGCTTGCTTGCCTCGTTCTTACGCATTATTTTCTATGTTTTTCCCGTGAAGTCGAGGGCAAAGGAGTCTTTCCTCTGATTTTTCTGTGACCGATTTTTGCGATCCAAACTACAGGAAAGGAAAAAATCATGCAGGAACAGATCCCTGCGAAAATCCTTCAATCTAAAGGATGCCTTAAATAATACTGGAGAAATGTTTTTTTGTCAGGTCGGCTGAAGTCCAAAGAAAAGGCCAACCGGATTTCTAAATTAAATACTACTATAAATACTAATCACTAATAAATTCGAGTCTTATCGATCGAGATCTGACGCTTCCTCTTATCCATCAGCAAGTTAATTTTGTCATTATATAAATATAATGTGGCACGTATATAAAGACAATTAACAAGTCATCTCTAACCACTAATTAATCTCATCGGTTTAGGTGTTTTCTGTATAGTGACAAATTGACGAATATCGTCTCTGGTACTGTATCAGAGTTAGGTATTTTTAATTAGTTTTAAGAATTATTTAGGTGGAAGTGTTGAAGCAGTAAGCTTGTACTTGGCTGCTGGTTTCTCTACCAACGGGAACACATGTCCGCGCTATAGTGGTCCGCCGTCCGCGTCCAGCGCCGCTCTCGTCGGCCACCAACTCTCCAGCCGCCTCCCAGCCCAATGACGGAGAGCTGCCTCTACGGCGGCGGCGGCCGGCGACGATCAGCTCGGCTTAGTGCTCCCAAGCTTCCTCCGCTTCTTCCGGTGGCTACAACCATGTGGATGACGTATGCAGGACGCACAAACATTTTCCATTAGCAGCCACATGACCTCGCCACTCTATCGGAATTTTTTATTGCAACTTTTGATGAGATGGATTAGTTTGATTGAGGCATGTACAAAGCAAGATTAGTTGGGAGCATTTCGCGGAGGCAATCAGTCAATCCGACCAGGTCCTAGTTAATTCGCCTCGGAATCTATCAGGTCCACCGGCGATCCGCCGCCGTCGCAGCCGGAGGAGGACGCCGGCTATGGCGACGTCACCGGCGGGGAGCTGTTTAGTGTCCCCGGTTACGGCTGGGCAGACGTGGCGGCGCTGAGGCCTCCCATGGCCGGCCGCGCCGAGCGCGTGCGGGGGGCCGCCCACGCGGTGCGCGCTGTGGGCGCAGCGCGTCGCGTTCCTCGTGCTGCGTCAGGGGTCCTCCACCGTGCAGTGCGTCGTGGACGCCGGGATGGCTCGGTTCGCAGCTGGACTGAGCCGGGAGTCGGTGGTGGACGTCGGCGGCGTCGTCTCGCTGCCCCGGGAGCCCGTCCGCGGTACCACGCAGCAGGTGTTCGACGTTTTGCCCCTCCAACTCATCACCACCATCCTCTCGCCACCGATCACCTCTACTGACGGCAACTCTGCAGGAAGTGGAGATCCAAGTGAAGAAGCTGTACTGCATCAGCAGATCGACTCAAAACCTCCTCATCAGCGTCGACGACGCGGCGCGGAGCGAGGAAATCGTCGCGAGGGCCAAGGCTGTAAGCTTGTTCTGTCATTCCATGCATTGCCATTGATCTTAGCAAATTCTGTGCCATTAGAGTTCTCATTGTACACTTGAGTGTTGCATCGCATGCACAGGCCAGCGAGCAGATCGTTCATGTCGGGCAGGACCAGCGTTTGGACTACAGAGTGATCGACCTGCGCACACCTGCAAACCAGGCGATTTTCCGTGTCCAATGCGAAGTTGAAAACGTAAGATTTGTTACACTGAACACAACATGAATCTCATAGAAATATGCAGAAACCAATTTTGCAAAATAAATATTCAGAAACTGTTTGTCACCTAAAGCTGTGAGTTGTGACCTGACGAGCGTTGTTGTCACACTCTGTATTGTGCAGATCTTCAGACAAGTGCTGCTTTCAGAGGGTTTCGTTGGCATCCACACGCCGAAGCTGATCGGCGGGTCCAGCGAAGGCGGCGCGGCCGGTGTTCAAGCTGGACTACAACGGCCAGCCGGCCTGCCTGGCGCAGTCGCCTCGACACCACAAGCAAATGGCAATCTGTGGCGGGTTCGAGCGCGTGTTCGAGGTTGGCCCCGTGTTCAGACCAGAAGACTCCAACACGCACCGGCATCTATGTGAGTTCGTTGGACTTGACATGGAAATGGCAATCAAAGACCATTACTTCGAGGTGATTTAGCCCTAGTGTTTGTGGGCAAGTGATGTAGCTGCATGATCAGTGACACGTTCTTCGTCTTCTTCTCTTGTGAGCAACAGGTTTGTGATGTTGTGGATAGGTTGTTTGTTGCTATGTTTGATCATCTGAACAAGAACTGAGCCAAGGAAGTTGAGGCCATTAACTGGCAGTATCCATTCAAACCTTTGAAGGTAATCAAGTTTATGGATTCAGATGAAAGATTGCCGGAGCTTTTTGTTGTATTACTAGAAGGAAACCGATCGATCTACCATAAGTCAATCACTGACAGATGATTCCAGCTTATAAGTTGTTCAGACCGGGGGGCTTATTCATTTGTGTATAATTATGAATCATCATAGATGTGACAGCACTATGCAAGAGCTTATTATACAGAAGAATTAACCGCATATGGGGATTAATTCTTGCAGTACTTACCGAAGACACTACGCATTGAGTATGACGAAGGCATCCAGATGCTGAAGGTTTGTGTCCTGTTGTCCTCTCAACTGCAGACGAACAACTCTGCTTGCAAACTGAGATGCTTTGCTTCTTTCTACCCTCTCCTTGCCGTCAACAAGGAACTGAAATTGAATCAACTAATGTTTCTGAATTGCGATGTCGTGTTGATAAGAAATTCAGTAACAAGTCCAGTTGACCTTTCTGATAGGAAGCTGGGGTCCACGTGGAGGACATGGGAGACCTCAACACAGAGGCCGAGAAGAAGCTGGGTGAGCTGGTTCAGGTCAAGTAAGCTTTCCATCGTCACATCAGTCATCTCACTCCCACGTGAAAATGCTATTACCTCTGTTTTAGAACGAGTTCTATTTAGTATTAAGAAAGTTGATAAAATTAAATAAAAGAAGGTTGTAATTAGTTAAAAAAAGTATGGAAGTTTACGATTGATTAAAAAAATATAGATATAAAAGTTGTTATATTTTAATGTAAATTTTAAATGTTAGAAGATATTATCTTTTGGGATGGATGAAATTGCTTTTTGTTGTCCACTGGAATAGTTAGTTTGGAAAATCTTAGTCACTTGGCGTTCGTCAACTGCAGGTATGCCACTGACTTCTACATGCTCTGCCGGTACCCGTCGGCGGTGAGGCCGTTCTACACCATGCCCTGCTACGACGACCCACGCTACAGCAACTCCTTCGACGTGTTCGTCAGAGGTAATTAACAAAATGCATCTCAAATAAAATCATACTGATCTTCTCATTAGATGAGATCATTCTGTCGCAATATGGAGGGAAAATTGAAATTGAGATTCTTCTGACAGGGGAGGATATCATCTCGGGAGCGCAGAGGGTCGGCAGTCGGAGGCGAGGGGGATCGACGTCGGCAGCATCGCCGCCTACGTGGACGCATTCAGGTACGGCGGGTCCATTAGAAGTCATTAACCAACAGCCAAAGCTAGCTCTGTGCCTGTGTCTACATGGATAAATCTCTCATCTCGTGTTCTCATGTTTGTATTTTGCGTGACGAGAACTCAGAATTCTACCTGAACACAGCATTGGATTCAAGAAGCCATTCATCTTGAATTTGTGTCAAAATGCGTTTCTATTTGACTACGCTGGCATCGCTAACGCGGAAATACATATAGCCACATTATTACAGCTGTTCAAAGGGGCGGTGGGGGGCATCACGGGAACCTAGCTACATTATTTCCCACGTAAATACATCAATACATCCACATTGTTGGTGCTGCTGCTCGTGCTGGCTACTTGTCTGAGGCCAAGACTCGGCGACGGTACTCCCCGAGGGCCCAGATAGGGAAGATGTTTCTGTACTCGGAGTAACTGATCATGCAGTTTTTGTTGAAGACTCCGATGATCTCCTGTTATGTAGGGTGCAAACATGCTAGTATTTAGCATCTCGGATGATGGTAAATAATATAGTCAAAGAAAAGCGGTAGGCGAAGCAATGCGTGTTCCCATAGCATGAAAGATCTTTTAACTAACTTGTACAATGATACTTACGGAAAATTAAGCAACTTTGGTTCTATGGTAGACCGGTTAGATAACTGTTCGCGCGAGATCTTACGCGTCTAGCACGAATATGCCGCCGACGCTTGGGAGGTCTGTTTAGCTTTAGTACAAACCGGTCGTCTTCTCTCTGTGGTTTGAGGTACACGCGTCGAGGGTCGTGGGTTTCGCTCAGCTCCGGCGCGACAGTGCGGGTGTAGGCGTGCCAATCAATTTAACACTGCAATTAACAAGGAGTTGAGACGAGCAGGTCAGTTGGACGACGGACCGATATGAGCCCTTGCTATCGGCTAGCTGCCGATAGGAACGAGTTGGTCATCGGCCGCGTTCGGATGGCTCTTGCTATTGGCTGATCGCCGATAGGAATAAGGACACTCTTCCATCGGCTGGGAAGCCGATGAAGGCGTAGACGGATGTCAACGAAGGATATGATGGCTTCGGGTGTAATGAAAGCGAAATTCTGATACATCGGCCGCAGAGCCAATGGAGGCAAAGGAGTGTATTTAGAGAATAGCAAAGCACATGGGATCCCTCCTGATAGTCGACAGAAGTTGTAGCGGTCGTTCATCGGCAGGAAAGTCGATGAAGGCATATGCGAACTGGCAAGAAATCGTATAAAAGCTACCGGCGATAGCAACACGAGACCTGTTGCCCGTCGTGACGACGCCGCTAACACCAAATCTCGAAGATCGGAACTAACCGAGACAGTACGAGACTGAGGCCAATGGCAACGGGACGGTGGACGTCGGATCGGCTGTGCTGAAGTAAGGGCGAAGCGAACCCATCGGCTAGCTGAGCCGATGAGAGGACGTCTCTCTAAAGACAGGCGCGCATCGATTGAAAGATCATTGTGCTTGGCGTGGCGCTTAAGGGAAGTCTCTAAAAACTGGTGTGTATCAGCCGAGGAGCCGATACACTGGGCGTGTTGCTCAATATATAGATAACTCATCGGCTAACACTCCGATTAAACGCCGTACAGAGACCTATAGGCCTAAAGCTCATTCTACCGTTGACAGCCTCGTAGGTCGAACCTAACCGATGCAGCATGAGACCGACGACGGCGGAGAGAATTTGATAGGTCGATAGACCCTGCACGGACGTGATACGATATATCCGATCGGTCTAAGAGGTCGAACCTAACCGATACAGCCTTAGAAAGAGCGAGACATACCGGAATAGTGACGAGACTTATTCCTTCACTAAAGATCAAAGTTAACCAATGCAGCCCCGTGTCAAGAGCCAGACTCCACTGGTAAAAACTTAGATGAACTAGGGTGGTGATGCATCGAAGTTGTATTGATCGAAAGATGTCCTCTATATATTTTTAAGGGTCTATATTTATACCCTGGGTTTATAAAGTCTGACGCGTTTACAACAAACATCGGATATTATTTTCTAACAAAGATAAAAATATATAATTAAATTAATTAAATCTTCCTATCTTTCCTATCTATATAAAATACGGTTTACACCTGTCGTGAATTTCACGACTCCTCCTCAAACTCGATCTCTATTTTTGGACTGAATCTTTCCCTGCTTCGATCGGTTTTCTCCATGTAGCACCCGGACTCTTATTTAATTAATTCGATCTTTTTTTCAATCTTTTTATAGCTTTTTAAATTTTGACGTATGCCTAAAATAGTCTAATGATTAGAAACACGCAACAAAGGGACAACCCACATTTAATTACTTTAGATTATATTGCCTGTCAATACCTCAACCTTATATTTCTGTCTTTCTACTTCTGCCCATAGAAACTTCTATGTACTGTTTTTTTTAAAAACAAATCCATAAAATACAGACTGAAGTAAGTGTATGTCTGTTAACACTAAAATTGATAAGTCATGAAAAGATTAGAAAGTCGGTATAAGTAAAAAAGAGTCTAATTTTTACCAATTATCCATATTTTATATTGATAGAAATATTTAGTTAGTTCAGTTAAATTTTTTAGATATTTTTTTCTATATTTTTTTTTAGAAAATAACGTCCGATGGTTGTAATCGCGTCAAACTCTAGTATAAATATAAACCCCTTGAAAGCCTGTAAGATAGCCTGTTGATCAATACAACTTCGACGCATCGTCACCCTAATTTATCTAGGTTTTTACTGGCGAGTTCTAACTCTCGATGCGAGGTTGCATCGGTTAAGTTCGATCTCCGAGGAAGGGTAAGTCACATCACTATTCCGGTATATTTTGCTCTAAGGCTATATCGGTTAGATTTGATCTCTTAGTCAAATCAAGTGTACTCCATCACGTCCGTATGAGATATATTGGTTTACCGAGCTCTCTCTGCCCTCGTCGATCTCATACTGTATCGGTTAGGTTCAACCTATAAGATTATCAATAGTAGATTGAGCTGCAGCCCTGTAGGTCTCCACCCGATGTTTCATGTCGATGAGTTATCTATATCTTGAGCAATACACCCAGCATATCGACTCCTCAACCGATACACACATGTCTTCAGAGACTTCCATCGAACGTCACGTCTAGTGCATCAACCTTCCGGTTGATGCCTGCATACCTTCAGAGATGTACTTTCATCAGCTCAGCTATCCAATGGGTTCGCTTCGCCCTTCCTTCAACACGATCGATCTAGCATCTGTCGTCCCATTACCGTTGGTCTCGGTCTCTTACTATCTCGGTTAGGTCCGATCTTTGAGATCGATGCTAACGATGTCGCCACGATGGGCGATATGTCTCATGCTGTGGGAGGATTGAGCCCCGTTCCTTGTTCATCACCCACCATATCCGAAGTGGCGTCAGCTTTACAGCCCATGTGTCTTTTATACGATTCTTTGCAGCTGATCAACGAGCGCTACAGCTTCTCTCGGCAACCAGGAGAGATTTTGCATGCTTTGCTATTCTTTAAATACCCTTTGGTGGCTCCATCGGCTCTACGGCCGATGGATCAGGGTCTTACTTTCGCTACACCCAGAGCCATCACATTCTTCGTTGACATCTATTGACATCTGTCTAAGCATTCATCGGCTCTCTAACCGATGGAAGAGCGTTCCAATCCCTATCGACGAATAGCCGATAGCAGGAGCCATCCGAACGCGACCGATAACCAACTTGACCCTATCGGCGGTCAGCTGATAGCGAGAGCTCGTATCGACCTATCGTTCGACTAACTCGTTCGTCTCAACTACTTATTAATTATATGATCAAATTAATTGACACGCTCACACCTACACCGTCACAACGGAGGGACTAGAGAGCAAGCCAAAGACCCGCGCCGGAGCTAAGCAGATCTCCCAGGCCTCGACTCGTGTACCTCGAGCCATGAAAAAAAACCGACAGACCTAAAATGAAGCTAAGCAGACCTCTTAGACGTCGGTGTGGTCGTGCCGCGCACGCGAGATCCAGCGCGACCAATGTCCACTTCTTTTTTTTTCTAGAGCAAGGTTTCATGTCATGAACCTCAGATGGATTAAATTTATATGGATCAATTATAACTTACTTGCTGAGGAAATTCACCATCCTCCGATTGTAAGTTGATCAAAACCTTCGCTGCTCGATGCAAAGGCATTGGATCTCTCTCAGCCTGTACAAGAGGAAAGTACCATCACAAATAGGCACATGTATCATCTCATGAAAACTGAAAAGTCAGCCATACACAAAACAATATAAAAATAACAAACCTGCCCTGCATTGATTAGGGCCAGCATCGCCCAACCAGTGTTCACTGCATGAGCTCGCTTCCCTTCGAGATTGGTGTAAACCTAATTGAATTCAAGTCAAAAGATGGTTAAAACAAAGATGATAGCTAAGTAAAATAAGAATCAATACAGCACCTGATCAATATTTCAAGTGCTGTCTATGTGCCAGACAATGTTCTAAATATGGGTAAGCAGTCAGTGAGTGGGCAACCCATCTTGTACCAATTATACGTACAAAAATTCTTACATGCCACATGGATTACAAAAAAAAAGAAATACACCTTAACAATTGATTCCCCAAAATATATCATTTATTGCTACATATGAAGGTATTTTGCTAATAGAGTCACTACTAATTTAATCTTTTACAGCTGGAAGAAATTGAAGTGACTAAGTGGGTGGCGCAAAAAAAAAAAAAGGCAGAGAACCCGACAAAACATGATAACCTATATGTGCGCCATGCCGAAAAGAGCAATGGCATGTAATTTAGCGTCCTACTCTATCCAGTACAACAAAATGTAACACCATAAGGTTCTAGTTGTATCCCGATTCTAGACAAGTTTTCTCTTGAGTTCATGCCCACTATGTTAAAAATTTACATATTTTGGAGCATTTATCCCAAACAACAGGTAATACTGATCAGAGCACATGGTTATGAACATCATAATAGATGGATGCAATCCAGTAAACAAGATTGAAAGCATATCCATGGTACAGAAAAATAAAAGGAAAGAAGAGTTAGCTCGCACAAATTTGATAGAAATGAATTTACCTGATCTTGAGATGACAAATAGCTTTCTCCCCAGCCTCCAGAAGGAAGCTCTTTTGACAACAGAAAGTCACATGCCTTTCTGATTGCAGGACTGCTTTTGAATGTCCTACCAGCAGCAACTAATCCCTTTACACCAAACCATGTGCCATAGGTAAAACAAACAGCCCAAGAACCATACCTGTTGGAAAATACAGAGAGAACAATGTAGACAATTATATGTGTGTAATGTTCTTATTGTTTCACGTGAAGTCGTCATACTAACCATGAACCATCACTTTTCTGAATACTCTCGATAAAGCTAGCAGCTTTGCTGATACATTTGTCTATTTCACTCCTGCGGTGCCCAGGGTAGAGCTTTTTAAATGCTGTCAGGGCCTGAATTGCTGCTGAAGTGCATTCCACATAACTACAAATATTATACACATACAAAAGAGAGAAGAAAAGAAAGATCAGTTCACCTTCTACATGACAAAGCAAGAAAGAGGACAATGAATGGGTTATTGCGTCTTACGGATAATCAATCACAATGTCCCCAAAGGTCTCAGCAGGATTGATAAGCTGAAAAAAAAGTTCAATAACGTGTCAATATTGATGAAACATAATCTATAGTCGCATGGAAGGATGTTCCAAAATCAATATAAAAATATTACTGCCAATGGTTAATTGACCTTTTTAAACAAAGAAAACATCTAATCATAGAGCTCAACAAATCTTTATTATATTGAACAAGATTACAAGAGCAACTAACAAATGTTTAGGTGCCATCTTTTGAGTTGGCAACTTCCCAGTTTTGATGTCAGCACAGAAATTGACTTGCAGCACGGCTTGCCTAGACAACAACAAATAAGACCGGCATGGTCCTCAAAGAAGATAACTACTCACCTCCAGCCAGGCATAAGACCTTGTGAGTTCATATGTTGCAAAGCCACCATTATCATTCTGTGAAGAATATGAGGATCTGTAAGGCAAGGTTCCTCTCAAAGGAACATGCATGTGATATATTTAAAACACCGATTAAAATACACAAAAGAATGGGAGAACTATTGGGAACAATACTTTGTGGAACACTAGAACTTCAAAACATAATTTTTAAAGAAATGATTCGTACTTCAACAAATCCAGTTTGTCATAGTTCTATGTATCTTATCCTAGAGAAGAGTCGAGTGGAGCACCCATCAAAATTGAATGCTCGGTGCAACAAAGTAAGGCTGCATGCATTAGTAATTCTTCGCTCGGCCATTAAACTGCTATATTAGAGACACTTTATAGTCATGACAAATTCTACATCTTATGATAAGCACAAAATTAAAATCTGAAGGATGCCTTTTCATACATAAGGGTACTTGCAGATTCAATTGTTAAACAGGAATCCATTTACCACATCCTAAATTTTAACTATCAACTGAAAGGTAGATCTCCAAAATTCTAAGTTTCTAGTGCATATTAATCAGGGTTGAGAAGCAAAAAAAGCTTTTGTTCGTTTCGGTATCCTACAGAAATACGATGTGCTTAAAATAGGGACAAGACAAACATCTTCTATCCTTGTTCTGAATGCAAAAGGAGCACTTGAAGATAGGAATACACTATATGATGCATACTGAACTGCTGCTCCAAAGCTTCAATTTTTTTATACTCGAGACTTACTATTCATGTTACATATGAAAAGTTAAAATGACATGAGAGGTTTACAATCACCCTTAAATGTGAAAACTGATTAAAACTTACCATGTATGACATCAGACAATTGACAGAATCATACAGTCTATTAACTTCCACTGCTTCACCGACAATATCTGGAGAAATCGTTGATAGCAACAATGAGGCCTAATAATAAAACAAAACAAGAACAGTTAAAACTATTACAGTGTCAAGAATACCAGCAGCTAAGTGCATGGAACATACTAAACTTTTCAGATAAGATCATAAGAGAATCTGCAATGGTTTGCAATTACTATTTCTCATGCATACCAGAGAGTTTATATATGCTAGAAGAACAATATTTTCTCAGCCTTGAAAGACAAAATTTACCTTAAGTCCTTCTGCAGTGCAATCTGATATAGGCCAACCATGATCAGCAGTAGAAAAGGGCCATGCACCTTTAGATATGTGGCGGTACCAGTGACTAAGATCTCCAGGGCAATCATCGATAACCTTTCAGGAGAAAAGCCACAGGTAAGTAGTGAAATGGCTTGAAATATTGATTGATATAAGGGAAAAGGCATGATGCATGCACCTGCGTTTTCTTTATGTAGTCATGTGCTAGTTTAAGAGTAGGACCAAATTCTTCAATGAGGCCAGTAGCCACTATAGCTTGAACTGTGAAAGCTGTGTCCCACAGCTGGCTTCCATTATAACCCTACAGCGGTCACAAACAGAATCTCTTATAGTAAAACCAAATAGAACACACTTGATGTACGCTTCTCTATGTTAAAAACTTCATTGGCAGAAATAATGCCAAAACAATTTTCCAATGGCATTAGGAGACAGTAAAGCACACTTGTTCAATAGGTTTCTTGTGCCAAAGTTAGTAACTTTCTTGCTGGAAGTTATAGTAAAGAAAAAAGGTGACCTGCATTTTCATGCCATCTTCAGCAATCCACAGGTAATCGTGGACTCTTGGAATGTGGAGTTTGAATGCCTCTGAGTTTGGGTCTTCAATCCAGCAAGCAAGCATATTTAATACCTGAATAGAGAAAGAGTAGATTTGAATAACAAGAGCACAATTTGTCACAGCCTGACATGACTGAGCAGTTCAATTCAGATATTAAAGCATAAAGAGTAGTTTTCCGATTTTGTTAACATCTTATAGCTACGGGAGGAAAAAAACAAAAAGAAACTCCATTGTCTGAAGTTTAGTGAATCATTAAAAAAAAGCCTCTTTGCTACCTATATATTTTTACACAGGACTATAGTAGGCTTCTTTTGGCAGAAGTGTTCATGTTTTAAAACAAAAGAAATATAGCAGGGGCAGAAGAATGACAGAGAACTTGCAGCTTGAGAGAAGGTAGTGCAGCTAAAAATATTTTTAATCTATATAGGCCGCTTGGAGCAGTTACTGTGGTGGCCACCCAAAAAAAGGTTGGTGCGAGGAGCCATCATCACTACAATAAAATAGTAAACCAAGATAAAAAAGGGTGCAATTTAAAGGGGCCTGTTGTAAAGCACAGTAATTATGACAGTTTCCCTCTACTTGCAGATACACAAGTATTCCATTCAAAATTGAAAATTTTAAGTGCCTACCCATATAATGGAATGATTTCCCTTTTATGCTTGCAGCAATAAAAAAAGAATGATCCACTTCCTTTTGAAATGAACCAATAAGCAATCATAGTCTTCAATTTACCTTGTTTACTGGACCAATGCAAATATATCGAGTGTTTTCATCTTCATAATGAATATGCTGCATGACAGTGTCCAAAGCTTTCTCCCTCAATTTGCTCCCAGGCCAATGCAACATAGCTGGTTCAACAAATTTGTGGAGAGTGGCCCATAATACATCCTGAATGAATGGATGTGGATAGTACAGATCTTCCTGCAATTCAAAACAAAAATTCTTTCAGAAAGAACAATGCAGATCTTATTAGATACAATGTGATAAAGCAAGATACATAGGATAAATTATGTAAAATTTTAGGCTTACTACAATAACTTTCAAGCCATGCACAATAACAACTAAGCATGAGAAACTGAGGATACATATAACAAATTTCTTCAGATTGTAAGGAGCTTAAGATCATCAGATTACGAGTCAAAGACATGATTTCAACCATTGACTTGTAATCTACCAGGGAACAAGACTAAAATTTAAACTTTGGCTACTTCTAAACTTTAAATTGTACGGTCATGGTAATTGAAAGTTGTATGGTTATATTTATCACTTCAATAATATTGTATTGTTTTAAGTATTTAAAAATTTATTAATAAATAATATGGTGGTCAAATTCTGTGCTCTGAAGTCAACAACACCAATTATTTAGAAACATATGGAATATTATTCAAAACAGACACAGTTTTTCGTATCCAAAATGTGTTCGAAGTAAGATGACAATATGTTACTGACGATTTTTTAATGACTCACCTCATAAGATAATCTTTTACCATACTGTTGCCAATTTTTCTCATACACACGAATACAACAAACATTAAGTAATTAACAAACCTTAGCACATAGATTGCGAGCCTTGTCCCAATCAACTTTATTGTAGGGTAATTCGTAGAGTTCCTTTCTTAATTCCAATATAATTGGTGTAACTGGGCCCACAAACCTCTTTCCATAAATGTAACACATAGGCAAATAAACCATCCGGCAATGACACCACATTCGCCCTTCACAAAAGTATAAAGTATATCAGCAAGGAATAACAGCACTAATGTAATCTACAGCAGGCAAAGTAATGAATATATTATCATACACATTCAACTGGAGAAGGTATAAATGCCTACAGGGGGAGAACAACCTGGATGAATTGGCAGGCAATATGGCAACAACCATATTTCTGGTGGCACTGGGTTGTTGCCAGACCAGTCAAATACACCAAGTACCTAAAATGATTAGGGAATATAAAGAGTTAATTCATTTAGCAACCAGTTTAGATTATTACGGCAGTTAACATACAGTAAGAGGAAGTGTTAATTCCCTACCGAAAGCCAAAACTTGCCCCATGACGTTATACAAGTTGCTCCACCATGGTCTAAAATCCATTTTCGTCCTTTCTCCATAGCTCCATCACCGCTATCTGGCCCCTCCCCAAGCAATCTCAAAGAAACATATGTCAAGGCTGAGCCAAACATGGTGCTGTGGCCCTCAATGTGCAAACCCCAACCTCCATCTTCATTCTACACTTACACACAGAAAAGGAAAACATTGCCTTTTACCTATTTCAAGATTGTCAAAGTTTTTAATTAGATCCTTACCTGATGATTGTAGAGATACCGCCGTATCTCCTTCTGATGTTCAGATGACAAAGCAGTGTTCAGTGCTCCACTCACATATAATGTTATAATCTGAGTAAAATGGAAAATATAATGAGTTACTTTCCCATAAAATTAGCAGCATGGAACTTTCTTTTCATACAGGATAAGATTATGAGTAATTAAAAGAAATTCCATAGTTCAAATTTTAGTGAGTAACCAAATTGGAGATGATTTGCGGTGAGTTAGAAGAGTACCAAGCCTGGCATAAGGAACATGGGACCACCGTAATCCCCAGGCCAGTGTCCATCATGTGCTTGAAAAGTAGAATAACGAGCAATTGCCCTTTTCAAAGAGGACAATACAGATTCGCCTGTAACAGCTTCATGCTCCTCTAACTTGATAGCTGGAAGGTCCAGCTTAAGAGGATTCGCTTTAGCAAACTGCAGAATATACAAAATAAATGCTTAAATATCAAGGATAACATTGTGTATTGACTAGTGAACAACAACCACACAGTTTTTCAGTTCTAAGCAAGTTGTATATTGACTAATGAACAACAACACAGTCTTTCAGTCTCAAACAAATTAGGATAAGCTAGAGTTAAAAACAAACAAGAGACTCCAAATCACGGTTCAAGCACGTCAATAGTTGCTTTCTAAACATTTATATTCAATTATAGATCTTTAGGTATATCTCACTCTTTTAAGTCTTTTTTTTATCTCTCTTTATATTAATTTTAGTTTTTCTCTATCTCTCTTCACATTATTATCTTGACTTAGGATTACACAATATACTGACGTTTCTAGAGATCTCTTTTGGACATAGACAAACCATCTCAACTGATATTAGACAAGTTTTTTTTAATTGGTGCTACCCCTAGTCGATCATGTGTATCCTCGTTCTAGACTCTATTCATTCTTGTATGACCATAAATCCAACGTAACATATGTATTTCTGCAACATTCAGCTGTTGAACATGACGTCTTTTTGTAGACTAATATTCTACCCTAGCATACCAGATCTAATCACCATTCTATAAAACTCTTTTGGCCCTCACTTACACCATACCCAGATCACTATATGGTGCATCACGGGGGTGACGACCTGTTACTTATCTATTTAATACCATACATGGGTTTCGATATGGCGCGTTGCTTAGAAGGTTACGTCTCAATGAGATTTTCTTGGATTTAAAATCCATAAGAGTAACTAAGTTTTTACGTTGACTCATCAAACCTAACATAATACTCTTTTATCAGGGCTTGAAACCTACTTTGTTGATACACCAAAGACTAGTAAAAAGACACTAATTTCATGGCTAACAAATATAACTCAGAGCAAGTCAAACGGAAGTAAATAAGAGAAAAAAAATGTCCAGCACAACATTGCACGTTCACTAGAAAGATATTGCCTTCCAATCTATAAAATCGTGATGTCAGTAAGTTACCTCCAAGCATAATCAGATTTGTCTCTCTTTTTTACTGTTTGCATGTGTGGTTGGTATTAGACATGCTGTGAAGTAAAAAGTACCTGAGTTCGCTGCATCCTAGAGTCCTCGTAAGAGGCTAAAAATATGCTAACCCGGTTTGATTTGCCCACCGGCCACTGCACATTAAAAGCTACTTCGAGTTAAGACATATCCCCATCTATCCATCCATCCCGCCAGCCCTTTCCATTGCCGTCCCCACAAGAACCCAAAACTTTAGGTAATGAACAGGAATCCACGTGGTACTTCACCAGATCCCCAAATTTAATTCCCAAGCTACTCGTTGCACAAGCAACCCGGAATCAACAAAAAGTTTGGATGCAGAGCTCTCAGAGAACACTGCAGTACAGACAAGACAATGATAATAAAAATAAAAATAAATCACTTGTGCTAGGCTGCTAGCTGTTCACAATTTGGTGTTGCGGGGCATGTTAGTACTGCTAGTAGTAATTAACATGGATAAAGAAACATTTCTATATTGTCAACGGCACCCCTGCGCCGCAACCTCGAACTGTATGGGCGTATGCCTGGAATTGAATGCGGTATCCACATCAAAATCCACCACTGGAACATGCAAACGGAGGCAGAGCGAAGGGGAACAGATCGCCGGTTCGCATCCACCAGGAACTCTCGTAGGAAGAGAAAACAAAAGGGCGTAGAAGTTGCGAGAGCCCATCACCGCTCATGTGCTCATTCACCCGCTGCGCATTAAACCAAAATGCACTGTATCTGAAACAGCAAGCACAGCGCCGCATTGAAAGCCTCCTGCGGCAGCGATGCGCTCGATCCTGACGTTTCCCGCGGCGATCTCGCGAGAGCCCATGCGCAGATGTGCTCCGCCCAGACAGCAATTCAGATAAGCAGGCAAGGGGAGTAGTACAGTAGTAGGAGTCAGAGGGTGGCGGCGCGGGCGGCATTTACCTGGATGCGCATGAGGAGGTCGGCACTGTGCTTGAGCTCGTGGCGGCGGGCGACGAACCCGCGGCGCGCGGCCTCGACGGCGGCGAGCTCCTCGGGGTCGTCCGCGGTGGGGTCGAACTCCCAGACCTGGCGCCCCACGTGGCCGTTCTTCGTGCGCAGCCACGGGTCGCCCACGCCCTCCGCGACCCTGAGCCGCCACATCCTCCCCCTCCTCCTCCTCGCCGCCGATCAACTAACCAACCAAGCCGGCGGCGTCAGATGCAGCGGCGGCGAGTGAGCGAAGCGCACTACCAGGCGCGGAGCACGAGATCCCGCGATATAATACGGCGCGGGCCGCGTCACAGGCTGGACCAGTGGTGATTAGGCCTCTGGGGTTTGGGCCCAGCTTGGGCCTTGGGCCCCACTCTTCTTGGAGGGTTGTGTGGTGCTGCGGCCTGACAGGTTGGGCCCCCGCTCCTGTTGTTGCGTGGTGATGCGTCCCTGACAGGTTGAGCCCACAAGGGAGGAGGGATCCTCCTAGATTCTCTGGCTAGTTGCCACGCCGGCTGTACCAAATGGCCGTCCGGATCCGCAATGTCTGTTTTTTCTTTTCAAAAATAATATTATCCCTAGTGGTTGGTGCGTATCTTTGGATCTCGGAACTCCAAAAACTCAAATGTTTTTCACGGGTTTCAAATGAAATGTGTATGAACAGAGAAACATCCTTCCTGCTTGAGAGATTTCACTCAATTTACAATACTTTATGAATTTATCGTCAAATTCGTGCTGAATTTTATCATTAGACATGGGAATTCCTATATTTCATGTCACTTCATCTATCTAACATCTGTTTGCTACCATCGATTGATACCGTGACGCTAGGCACCACTGTCACCATTGTTACTAATGCCACCCACCACTGCACCAAGTGTTGACCTGAGCTATTTGCCTCTAGGTGGCCGACAAGCCACCGTTGTAGAGGCCTAGCCTAACATCATGAGCATATGCAAACTCAAGCTAAAGGATGCACACAAGCGAACATCAAGATTAAGGTAACTGGTGATACAGTAGAGATAGAGCTCAGGTAGATGATAGTATGATTGGAGGCTGACGTCAAACTTAGGATGATGTGGTTAAAGATCAAGTTTGGTGATCATGCGGTGATCGAAGTTGAGCATGTAATGACGCGAGTAGATGTTGATCTCGAGGACAGCATTGATGGAGGTCGTGGTCGAGGTTAAGGTTGAGTTGGTTACTTGAGGATGGTGGTGGTAGGATGCTAATGGATATCAAGCTAATGACAATAACGCTAAACAACGAATAGACAGTGTATTTGGATAAATGTATGGAACGAAATGACAATTCATGAGCTCGATGGCACATTTAAAAAACACATGAATTAGATGGCAAAATCCAAAAAACTTACAAATTAAGTGTTATATAATAAAAAAAATTTATACGTTACTTTTAGAATTTTTTAATTAAGGTTGAAGATGTCTATCATTAATTAAAATGGGAAATGGGAAAGTAGAGTTCACAAAACACTATATCTTAGAAAATAATTTAAATGTTAAAAGTAGATATATTTTAGGACGAAACGGACAATAGATTAATTGAAAGGAGAGGTTCGAAGGTCAGCTCGGAGTTGTGAGGTGTTTAATTTTCGGTAATGCATGGGACGATATCTCATTGTCTCGTAATTAATTACTACAGTATAACCGAAACGTATCGATGACAACTGTCCCTAAATAGATAATCATGCAACTACAAAACGAAACTCTCACACCATTATAGTAAAAAAAAACAGACCGGATCAGCGTTAAACCGGAACAGTCCCCTCAACGGCTCGGTTTGCTTGTAAGTCTAGTTTAAAAAAAAAAACTAGATCAGATCGACAGTTAAACTGAAACCAGTGGCCTCAGCGGCTTAGGGCCGGGTCAACATTCACAGCAACAAAACTCAGGCCATTTACAGGCCTATATAGTCAGGCAAGCCCATTTATTCTAAATTTTTATTTTTACCTACTTAAAAATTGATAAAGCTTATTTGCTTGGTCGGTCGCTCCTCCAATCCAATCCGCGAAGTCGTGTTCCCACACGCGACCAAAGTAAGGCAGGTATCTGCTGATCGCTCTATTTTAAAATATAAAGATTTTTAAAATTTAAATCTTAATTTATAATATAAATATTTTTAGTACTATTTATCAAATACTTACTTGTCTTACCAATCATTTTCATTTAAATTTTTTCTTATTTTACCTCCATATACCCTCCAACAATTTATATTTATTGAAAGATACCAAAGCTTTGTTTTCCTAAACCTTAATTTCTAATAAACAATAAAACGAAGATAATACTATTTTCCATCCTCCACAAAAATCGCTCATCTTGCTGACACATGTCGTGTTCGATTATGATGGAGACACCAATTCTGATCGATCGGGCAGTCACAAGTAATTGCCATCGGGACGGGAAGGGATGGACACCAGTTCAGATTCAGAAGCTGAAGCTGCATTTGAGGATCTGAAAGCAGGCAACTGCCGACGATGAAGTCCCATATGCTGCTGTTGTCGGCTGACGCGAAGTCCGGCAATGTCGCGATGTGCCAGGAGGCGATCGCACAGCTGAAAAAGGTCCGGCTTGAGGCCGAAGACCTTCACGCCTGCTTAACGCCACGCTCTACGACTACGGCGACGGCCACGCCGCGGGTGGCTTAGCTAAACGAGATGGAGCACGCAGTTCCTTGCCCCGCGCCATGGAGAGGCGAGGGTGGCTCGCCGCCGACGTGAGCCCGTACGTAGAAACGCGGTGGTGCCCGGGCGCTGGCACGACGAGGGCGCTGCATCGCGTCGTCGGTCTCGAACACCACGAACTGGCACGAAGCTCTTGGAGCCTGGTCTTAATTGCACTCCTCTCTCACCGCGATACTCGATCGCCTGGACACGCACATGCATCCATCAAACATCATATCAATTTCTGAAGAAGTGAGCAATTGATCACTGATCACGTAATTCACGCCTAAATCAGTTAGCCAGACGATATGGATTCTGAAACAGTGAGCAATTGATCACGGTACCGAGTTTGGTTAAATATTTCCTGCAGATTATATATTGCTCTGAAGTCCGAGAGATTCTGCCATTAATTGTCGATCAAAAACTCGCAAATAGCAGTTGCAATGTCTTCCAACCGACGCGGCGACGGCTGCAGCCGTTGATCGGCGAGGCGAACACCAACAGGAGTGGACTCCAGCACTAACCCAACAAGTTCAGATGCATGTGGTCCGAATTTTTTTCATATATATATATATTTTTGCTTAATTAACTCAAATTGGTGTCCGGATTGGACAGTATGTCTAGATTGCTCGTTCATTTATATGGTTGCTTCAAGTGCGTCTTGCAATTGTGTTGTGGATTCTTCTCTGATGTCTAGGGAATTGCCACCGGTAGCTAGAGGTTCTCCTATAATTCGCACGTGTATTTTGCTAGTAAAATCAAAAGTAGGTGCAAGAGTTGAGGATCGATCTTATTTTGATAGGATCTACGCTTCGCTCGGTGACCAACTAGGCACTTGAACACTTGGTTGTTAGATAAACATGTGAACCTTAGCTATAGTTTTTGAACCACGGTTTAACCGACGGTTCACCAGTCAAACCAATGAACCGGTGAACCAACTTTTATTTTTACTACGATGACCATGCATTCCCTTTTCTTGAAGCCGTGGAATACCAAGCGATAGTTAGAAGCGTGCAGCCATGGAACATTGAAGTCTCACTTTCTCATAATTATTAGTATAGTAAAATGAAGATCTTGGCTGCAATGACCACGCGTGAGTAGCCAATTATGTTAAAAACTGAATGGTTGAAGAACCAGCGTAGGCGATCAAGCAGATAGTTTCCAATTGGTATACCTTGCCATCTGAAAAAAGAAAAAAAATATTTTCATCCAAAAAGGGATGCAAATTGGTGTTAGTTAAGTTGCCATGGTAAAGAAAACAATCCATTAATTACAAATAGTTGCACAAAATGGTTATACAATTTCCTCCAAGTATTTCACAAACTGGCCTTTAAATATATATTCATCTGATTGTCAAGGATATATCTCGAGACTAAACACTGAATTATTTGTCAGATAACTATTCTTGTTTCCATCAATCAATGTCATATTAACCCCCAAAAAAATTGGCACATGGGCTGCGTATGTAGTGGACTAGTTAGGCAATAGGCAGTTCTACGTGCTTTAGAACACTCAACACAAGCCAACTAAACCTTATTACATGAACACGACATAGTTCAGAGTAGGACACAACAATAATGCTGTATATAAAGAATGAAAGCTCAGGTCAGAGAGAAAAGATCATCGTTATGGGTTGTCATGCCATACATTGAAGGGGTTGAAAGCTCTAACCAGCTTCCAGCAGCTTGATATTCCCTTTGTCTCAAAATTTAAATTTGTTATAAAATATAGTTATTTCTTTATCTATTTTCTCATCTCAACAAATCACAATCATATCCTATTTATTAATTTCTTCACCTACTTTCTTTCTTCAATCAATTAAAGTCTTTCACCATCTAATTCTACTTCTTAATTTCAGTGAAAACCTCTAAAAATACCTATATTTTGGGATGGATTGAGTAGGTTCATTGTTTTGCAATGAGAGAGTCGTATCAAGGACACACGCACACTGTAGTGCATCAATGGCCAGAAATAGATACGCCAGCAAAGCCCATCTGCCATCAAAAGAAACATTGACCTTCGTTAGACCTTTCTTATTAATACAACAATATGCAACACTCTTGTATAGTCTCTAAGAAAAGTTCTCATTAGACCTTACGAGTGTAATTCTGATTTCTGAAAGAGCCTAAAACTCACAACAACAAACGCTGCAACCATCTGTGCCCTCCTTCTGTCGGCGGATCTCTTTTTCTCCACAGAGGTTGATTAGATTGTTTATCTTCATGAATACAGATACAATAACAACAAATCATGTTTAAATTTCATTCTCTTCCTATATTGTTTCCTTATGAATTATGATTGCCAGGTCTTGACAATACAACATCAGGTTGGATTGCAATTACACTATATACCATGGAGCTAGCTATAAGATTTTGCTTGTTTTGGGGGGTATATAACTAAGTACATTTGTATAGGGTGATGAGGTGATCAGTACATATATAGGATATATAAGAGGTTCCTGCTATGCCCATGCATGTCTCCTTGAGCGAAGATGACGACTGTACTCTCCAAGAGCCCAGATGGAGAGTAAGTTGCGGTAGTTGGGATAATTGAAGAAGAGGGAGCAATTAAAGCATCCAACATGTTCCTAACATCAACACAGAAGCACAAGCAGCGCATGCGGAAGACTATAAATGGTCAGATACCAACATTATCTAAACACAAGTAACGCTGAAACATCTTAGTTCAGAACACCCCTGGGAATTAAACTAATTGGTGATCTAATTAGTTTCTTTCTGAAGTTTCCAGAGCAACAGTTAAAGATGGCATTATATTTATAAAATCGTTACACATACATAAGTTACCATATGGTGGTTTAGTTCCTTATTACAGCCAAACAAAATAATCTCATAGAAGCCCTATTTTATCTAATGACAAGAGATAAGGATAGAGAGAGAGTTAGTCAAAGCAAGGGATAATAGTCAAGTGCACATTTTATTGATGTCGAGGCTATATCTAAAAAGTAAGGAAAGTCGTGATTCATTAGTAAATCAGACAGATTTAAGAGCTATATTTGGCTGAAGTATAAGATAATACTTACGGCTGACGCATATAAACATCTTCATCAACAACTTCAATAAAAAAATCATTTTAAACATCTAACCTTCGCGAAGACCATCCATTAGAAACTGCTATTGCTAGTGACAATATTAGTCTAATTGTGGCTATAGCACTAAAAATATCTTCATAGTCAATACTTTAAACATTTTCTTTCTCGTTTTTTATGTTTCTCAAACTAATAAACGATATGTTTTTTAAAAAATTTTATATAAAAAGTTGCTATAAAATCATATTACTCTATTTTTTTTATTTTTTAGATAATGCTTAATTAATCATAAACTAAATATGTTTATCGTTTTACTTGGCAGAGAAAGCTGTCCCAACCCTACTCCAAATGCAACCTTAATCACCCACAGATCATGGGAATTGTTAATTTGTCAACGGTCTACGCACGCACCTGTATATTGACTACTAGAAAGATATATATCCACGCAAAGAAAAAATAAAGAATGTTGAGAGAAACATATCTTTCTGTCAATGCCCCTCCCTGAGTCCCTATTTTATTCTAGAAAGAAAAGCCGAGCAAATTACGATCGAGTCGTATGTTTATCTTTTGTTGTTCGCATGAGCCAATGTTCTTAAATTTGGTATTTACACACTTACATCCTGTAATAATGTGGTGTATAGTAAAATTAAGACCTCAACTCTATACAGAGAATCGAGTCTATATATATACAGTTCAGTGGTCCAGTGGTCTAATACCCCCCGCAGTCGCAGCGAGAGCAGAACGGACGTAAAGACTGGATCGAAAACTGGTGAACAAAGACGCAAGGAGGCCTTTGGTCATAATATCGACGAACTAGTGCGCCGATGGTACATGAAGCACCCGAACCTGTCCTAGTGTGACCTTGTTATAGACAAAATAAATATCTATCTCTATATGCTTCGTGCGTCGATAATGGATCGGGTTGGCGGTCATATAGACGGCACTGACGTTGTCGCAGTAGACGATGGTCGCAGAGGAGATAGGTGCACGGAACTCCTGGAGAAGCTGGCGAAGCCAGCAACACTCGGCGACGGTGTGGGCGATGGCGCGGTACTTGGCTTTGGCGCTGGACCGAGACACTGTAGTCTGGCGTTTTGAGGACCAGGAGACTAGAGTGTCGTCGAGAAAGACGCAGTAGCCGGACGTGGAGCGTCAAGAGTCAGGGCAGCCTACCCAGTCTGCGTCAAAGTACGCGGTGAGAAAGTCGTTAGGGCTGGAGCTAAGGTGCAGGCCGCTGGAGAGTGTGCCCTTCATGTAGCGAAGGATACGCTTGAGCAACGCGAGGTGAGGTTCGCGCGGAGCATGCATGAAGAGGCACACTTGCTGGATGGCGTAGGTGAGGTCGGGCCGTGTTAGGGTGAGGTATTGAAGAGCACCAGCAAGACTCCAGTACTAGGAAGGATCGGTGACGAGTGAGCCATCGGTAGCGGAGAGTTTGGCGCGAGTGTCGACCGGAGTGGCCGTGGGGTGACATTCGGCCATGCCCGCATGTTGAAGGAGATCGATGGTGTACTGACGCTGGGAAAGGAAGAGTCCGTGAGAAGAGCGGGTAATAGAGATGCCAAGGAAGTGATGGAGAGGACCGAGATCGGTCATGGCGAACTCGGAGTGGAGTCGAGCCATGATCTGGTGCAGGAGGGACGACGAGGACGCTGTAAGAACAATGTCATCGACGTAGAGGAGAAGGTAGGCGGTGGTATTGCCGATGTGAAGAACGAAGAGAGAGTTATCGGACATGAAGGCCACAAAGCCGATGTGCTAAAGGTAGGCAGCGAAGCGCTGGTACCAGGCCCGAGGAGCTTGTTTGAGGCCGTAGAGAGAGTGCCGAAGGAGGTAGACGTCGTCAGGACGAGAGAGATCGATGAAGCCTAGAGGTTGTTGGCAGTAGACCGTTTCCGTCAGATGACTGTGAAGAAAGGCGTTCTTCACGTCGAGCTGGTGGATCGGCCAAGAGTGCGAGGCAATCAGAGTGAGAACGACCCGGATGGTGGCTGGTTTGACAACGGGACTGAAGGTTTAATCGTAGTCGACACCGGAACGTTGGGAGAAACCCCGAACTACCCAGCGTGCCTTGTGACGGGCAAGTGATCCATCGGCGTGGAACTTGTGTTTAAAGATCTACTTACCGGTCACAACATTGGCACTAGGAGGACGAGGGACGAGGCGCCAGGTCTCGTTGTCCATGAGAGCCTTGTACTCGTCGGCCATGGCCGCGCGCTACTGAGGATCGGCCAGGGCTGAATGAGGAGTCGCCGGGATGGGCGAGATAGTATGATGGACTGCTGAGAGCCTTCATAGCGCTTGGTGGAGCGGAGGGACCCGATTTGTGATCGGGTAATCATGTGAGATGTGGAGGGAACAGGAGCCGATGAGAGCATGGGAGGTGGGATGGGGACTGGTTGGGGAAGGGTGTCATCGGCTCAGGATTGGTGACTGTATGTGAGAGGAAACGGCTGAACTAGGTCGGCCTAAGCCGATGGGGGTGTATGGGCCGTTTGGTTTGGTCGGTCCGATGGAGGTGGAGTAGCTGATAGGGAGGGGGGAGCCGATGGAGACGGATGTGCCGATAGGTGGGTATGAGCCGATGAAGGCTGAGGAGCCGATGGGGTTGAGGTGTCTGATGGAAATGAGACAGGATCAGCCGAAGCCGATGAGAGTGGTGGGGCCGATGGAGGTTCGATGTGAGTAGCATCGGACCGAAGAGAAGTGGGAGAGCTGAGCAGTAAGTTCTTAGGAGCGGCCGATGAGGGGGCCGGAGGTGAGATTGATGGAGGAGACCGGGAGGGTACGGTGTTGGTAAGGAGGAAGTCGAGATCGCTAGATGAGGATTTGGGATTAAGTAGACCGAAGGAAAAGCAGGTCTCGTCAAAAACGATATAGCGAGAAACGATGACCCGACGGGTGGAGAGATCGAGACATCGGTATCCCTTGTGGGATGAGGGATATCCGAGGAGAATGCAGGCGGTGGAGCGGGAGGCAAGTTTGTGAGAAGCAGTGACGATGAGATTGGGGTAGTAGAGACACCCGAAGACGCGTAGGTGGAGTTGTCAGGCGCCGTGCGATACAAAAGGGTGTATGGGACATTGTGGCAAACGAAGGAGCAAGGGCGTCGATTGAGGAGGTAAGTCGCAATGGTTAGTGTTTCAGCCCAATAGTTTGCAAGTAGGTGGGCATGAAGTAACATTATGCGACTCATGTTGTTAAGTGTGCGAAGTAGGTATTCGGCCTTGCCGTTCTGGGGAGAGGTGTAGGGGCAGGAGAGGCGGAGATGGATGCCCTGGGAGGTGAGGAAGTTTTGAACGGTTGATAAACTTCGTACCATTATCGGCCTGCATGGCTTTAATGAAGAGGTTGAACTGGTTGGAGATATAATTTGTAAAGTTAATTAGATGGGAGACGACTTCGGACTTGTTGGTGAGTGAAAAAGTCTAGCAATAGTGTATGTAATCATCAAGTATTGTAAGATAATACTGATTACCAGAGACACTCTTAACTAGAGAAATCCATACATTACAGTGTATTAGCTCAAAAGGTCACGAGGTATAAGACATAGAATTTGAAAAGAGCAGCCACACGTGTTTGCCAAGTTAACACAAGTGGCAAACAGTGGAGTTGTTGTGGGTACACTTGATAGAGATGCTGCGAGTAGATTGACGACAGTGTCAGGACCGAGATGATCAAGGCGAGATGCCAGAGGTTGGTGGAGAGAGCGATGCTGGCGTGTGGAGTGGACGGCTTTTTTACTATATTAATTGGCTTCCTTCCATAAGCCTTCTGTAGGACTTAGATAAATGATTAAACGTAATTTTTAAAAATCAACAATATCATCTATTAAAAAAAAAGTTAGACAGAGGTAGTATATTGCGGTGGAAAAATCTTTTAAAGTTTAAAAGCCAAAATAGAACAGGTAGAGATCATAAAACAAAAAGAGAAGGCAAAATGCAATTCAAATTAATTTCTACTTCTTGAACAAGTTTATAAAAATATATTTAAACGTCTATAAAAAATATTTAAACATCTACAACAGTAAAATAGTTTTATTAAATTTATCATTAAATATATTTTTGTGTTATATTTATTTTATGTTGAAATTGTTGCTATATATTTTTTATAGAATTGATCTAATTTAAACATGTTTGATTTAGAACACCCAAAGTCACTTTCTATATATATATATATGAAAGAATATGAATACTACGAGGTTGCGACATTGATTCAAGAATCAATTTTAATTGGTTAAAATCCCGCACTTTGCTGCAGAATATATAGATAAATATATTTAAATATTATAAAAATAATGGATACAATTAAATTAAAATATTATAAAAACAATGTGAGAAATGATAATTTAGTATGCCCGTATGTTGAATTTTAAAATGTAATAAATTAGTTGATGTATTATACTTGTATGATAGGCTTTATGATGAATATTGAGTTTTAGGTGTAGTGACAGACACAACCCATGCATTGTCTGCAGATGAAAGAGTGCACGAACCCTTCGATCTGTGGCGACGCCAGTAACTTTGGTCACCAGGATGATACCTCACAACCTTCAAGAAAGAACATGCAATTTATGTTGGATTATCTCATGCAGCAGTTAATTTATAGGTTTAGATGATTAAATATAAATTCTGAACCTGTGAATTTTTCAAGAACTTGTGGGCTCTCTCAACAGTTGAAGCATACTCACTTACAAGATCAGTAGCACAAAACGCTTGAATAATAAATGCTGTTTCCCAGCTCTGGCAACCATCATATACCTATAATTGAGATAACAATCTATCACAAATTTTCACATTTTTTTGCCTTGGCTAAAATAGCTAACTTTCTAGAACAAAAAGCATGTCATATTTAAAATTTTAGCTTTATATCTATCATGGGTTGGAAACCTTCTTGATATATATTTAAGATAATCATACCAAGTGACATTTCTACTGATGTACTCCCTAATTATGCGATTGAACGTCACTGGAAGTACAATTATCCATAGGTCTGTCCTTGTTCCTCCATTAAATTTAATGACTACACTAGATAGTAATAGAAAAATTTTCCAAGATGTAAAACATTTGTCTAAGTTATGGAAGTACCGACAGTGGACACATTAACCATGTTAGCTCCACTTCCACATGAAATTTATCCATTTATGCATAGAAGACGCAAAAGCTAATAACCTGTGCCTTCATGCCATCTTCTAAAAGCCACAAGAAATCAGGTATCCTAGCAAGATGCCGCTTGAACGCGTCTGAATTTGGATCTTCCGCCCAGTAGCGGACCATGTTTAGAGCCTGAATATTGTTAAAAAGAAGTAATAAGAAGACAAATACCAGTTCACCCAAACCATTTGAATTCTGATGTCTAGCTCAAATCTGACATATCCTAGCCTCTCCGGAATCAAACTAACAGTCAGCACCATACATATCTAATTAACGATTACTATTGCCACGGAATGCATAGATAACATCACCATAAAGAGGGGAAATATTCAAACTACCTTGTTGACAGAGCAAATGCAGAAGTATTGCGTGTTCTCGTCTTCGTAATGTAATGGATACGCTCCATAAGTGTATCCAAAGCTCTCCCCCTCAGCTTGCTCATCACCGGTTCCACCCGCTTGTACAGCGAAGTCCACACCGCATTCTGCAGCAGCGTGCGCGGGCAGAGGAGATCCTCCTGCCACCACCAAAACCCAGAGCATTACACACTTCAACAGTTAGAGGAGAGAGACAGGGAGGGTGTTGGAGGAACGGTGCCGCCGGAAGGGGGGCGAATAGCCCACCCGCCACGCGCCGTCGCCGTCGCCGCCGCCGCCGCCGCGGGCGGGGAGCATCGGCGGCCTCTCACACTACCACCGCCTCGCAGGCCACTCCTCCCCAAAAGAAGCCCAATTATATGTATAGTTGCCTAGCCTTTTGATAAATTTGGCCCAGTAAAATTCCTCCCGGCCTAATAGCATCTCTCTCTATACCTTGCCGCAGGCGCTGCGGGCCTGGGCCCAAGCGATGGTGCAGTAGTGGGCCGTGTATATCTCCTCTCGCAGTGGTCGGCGTGATGGGCCCCACGAACTTCTTGCCGTACAGGTTGGCCATCGGCAAGTACACCATGCGAGTAAAGCACCTGAATTTGCCTGCACAGAAGTAAATTCAGCTCAAAATTAAAGAATTTCCATGAAGTTTCAGTCTAATATAAACTCCAAGCATTGCCATTAAATTGTTTTTGTGTGCAGCTACTATTTGATGTAGGAGTATACAGTACGCCTATTAGTGTATACCTGGATGAGAAGGAAGGAATTGTGGGGCTAGCCATAGCTCAGGGAAGATGGGGTTGTTTCCTGCCCACTCGTACACTCCAAGTATCTGTAGCGAATCAAATTAAGTTGACTGAAATCAATCAGCATGTTATGTATATCCAGTTAGCAGCATGCACTTCTACTTCAAAGTATCTGTGTACAGGCACCTCTGTGTTTATAAGAGGTATTTTAATTTGAATAGGTCGATCTTCAATATTAAACTTTGAACATTATTGATTATCATCCGTTTGAATTATGAATAACTATAAAAACCAATCATGTGAAAGAACTTTAAAATATAAATCTTTTGGTACGATTAATTTCTAAATGCTAAATATACCAATCATTTAGTTATATATAAAGCCTGACGTTTTGAAATTAAACTGCACCCTACAAAAATCAATGAAACTAATTGTTTAGCAAGATTTATTATTGTGCATTCATGGGATAATATAGTAGACAGACGGAGAGACATATCTTTCCCCATTGTGAAACAAGGGTGGCACCAGATATCATCCAGGGGCGCCGAGAAGCCTTAGGTGATATAGTTTGAACATGCTGCTCCAACTCAAGATCATCTTGCCCCATCCACCATCCTGGTTCTATACACATGCATATGCAGAAATTGTAGTCACAAAATATAGAAAATCAAATGTTTTTTTAGTAAATTTTAGAATAGATTCTTTGACCAAACTTATCATAAAACTATAAATTTAACAATAACTAGGTTTAGCATCAAATTCATTGCGACTTAGCTCTAACCTAATACTTCTTCGTCCCAAGGTGCCCACAATTTTAGTAAAGTTAATATTTGTAATTTTTGAATAATAATTAAGCTAATAAGTATATTTAGTGTCATGGATTTATATTTGAAAATAGTTTGATATGATATTAATACTATAGTCCTTAATAATATATTATAAAAGAAATTAATGGTGAAAATATAATATCAAGGACCGTGTAAAAACTACACATGCATGTCTTATAATTTGGGATGGATGGAGTAATAGTTTGAGGGTTTTAAACTCTAAAATCTATAGTATTGTGATATAGTTTTGTAATATTTTACCTTAGTTATGTGATATGTCACCTTAAATATATATAGTTTTACAATAATTTAGTTAAAGCATATGTGGTTTTATAAAATTTACTCAACTTTTCTTCATACTAGTAACATTTAATTGTTACTTAGAAAAATATGATTATATTTTGTTTGAGCAAATAAGTCTTGAACTAGTGCTTTAATTTATGCAAACCGCCCCATTTTTGTTTTTATAGACGTAATACTTGTGCAAAGTACCGGAGTAACAGACGTTCTTCTATACTTAATAAAAATCCTTAAACCATATGGGTATATTATTTTAGGGTCAGCCCATATAAAGAAAAAATATTTTGCCTGATGGCTATAGATATAGCGATTACCTCCCGCCGATGCTCTGGTGATATGATAGTGTCTGATGATCCAGTGACATATAAAACAAATATCTGCATTTGTTTGTACAGCAATTAGATCACTAGAAGCCTCGAAATAGTTAAACATGAATTAATTAGCTAGAGACAAATACAGTTAAATACTAGTACCAAGCCAGGCATGACGAACATGACACCACTGAAGTCGCCAGACCGGTGTCCATCATCGGCTCGCAGAGAGCAGAACCCGTCGAGAGCTCGCCTCAACGAAGCCTTGGCGATTTCTTCAGTCACCTTCTCGTTCTCTCCAAGCATGACGGTTGGAAGACGATCACGACGTTGACGCTTGTTTTGTTTTGCAAACTGCAATAAAATCAAATGAAAGTAACATCATATGAAATTAATGAAACCAACAAAATCAAATGAAGCTAACACTGTCACAGTTTCAAATGGGAGTAAATTGCAGTTTTATTAATTAGCGATCGTTACGTAGAGAGATATACATAGGAACTTTCGTGTTTTTTAATATACGACAGCATTAACTTCTTCATATTATTAATATTAATATTAAGTATTATAGCTTTTAATGTACTTCAATAATAAATTAAATTACAATAAAATAAATGATATATATATATAACTTTTAATAAATAAAATAGTAAAACGTATATATAAAAGTTAACGATTTTATATATTAAAAAAATAAAGAGAGTACAGTCGGTTGGCTCACGAGCAGTCTGTAATATATACCTGCATGCGCATGAGGAGATCGGCTGACTCCCGACGTCAGCGCGGTCCTCCGGCGTGCCGTGGTCGGGGTCAAACTCCCACACCGCTCGCCCGAGGAAGCCATTCGCCGACCGCATCAAAGGCGTGCCGCCGCTCTCGGCCACCTTGAGCCTCCACGTGGTCGCTGGCTGCCTAGCTTTCAAGCACGCACGGTCGCGGTCGCCACCAGCGCAACCAGCCAAACAACTCGCCGGAGATGGAGAAGAAGGGCCAGCTAGCTAGCTAGAGCATGCGCACGCGCTTGTTTGGTTGGCAAGGCATGCCAATACCTACTGGCATGGCTGGCTTTTAAAGGGGAGGCCTTGGCGCCAAATGCTGCCACGTGGGATAATTGCCATGCCAGGTGGGTCCCACCGTAATGCTGTGATGAATACCTGGAGGATTGTTCTCTGTCATAGAATTGAAAAGCCCGATCGAGTGCGTATTTTTCATAATTTTTTAAAGAAAAAGAGGCAGGACTGACTTGCCTCATGTGTAAGTGCAGTTTTTTTTTCTATCAAATCATGCGAATTATCCGCGGTCTAACCTGCATGTCGACTGAAAATTATACGTACATTTTCTGCCAAATCTGATAGGGAAGTTTATCTTCTGTTGTTGTGTCCACGCAACATACTATTTTTTAAAATATCTCGTTCTCACAGACATCACGGTCTGATTGCGATGTAAAATCTAATTATGCAAGTATGAAACTGAAAATCCGGAGTGAGTTTTTACTAGATTTTTAAATTACAGCATCAAAACATACATGTAGAAAATGAACAAACCATATTTTGGTCACAAAATAAAACGGTGTATCACTACAAGATCACGATTTTTCCTCACAGGCACAAACCATATATGGAACAAAGTAGTCATGAAACTTATAAAACAAAAGTGTGCAATATATCTAGAAAGACGCAAGGAGAATCATTGCAGCGGAATTTTTAATGCAAAATTTCCCATGCTCTTACCTTATTTTGGTCTTACTACATGTAGTGGCGTATGTGTATGTACAGGCGTGTGTTTTTTATGTGATTGTATGGAAAACGAAACTTATAATTTTCAAACTATCAAGAATGATATTAGCCTAAAACATAATTGATTTTTTTTACTTTGGAATTATATAATGCAATTCCTATCCACTTAATTTTCCTCTTTTTTTCCAATAATGAGAAGGGGTATTTCTCCAACGCGTGAATAAAAAGATCATGAAATTCACCTGCGCATAAGAAGGCCAGTTTAAATATTATTTTAAAGTCAGTCATTCACGCGTAAAAACGCACTCAACAAAACATGAAAAATATGTGAAGTGAGCCTGCTTAATTTTCATATTATATTTAATATGTATGTTCGTATTTATAGCTAAATATTGATTTTGTCAATATTAAAATATAATTGTCCAGTTTTTTTTATAGATGATAGGATGTGTGTGCTTATATGGATAAGTATATGTATATATATGTATGTGCCGTATATGTACTGTATTTAAAAAACATGAAAAATATGGAAGGGAAAGGGCTAAACACGTGGGACTGACATGCTCTCTCTAGCGTCTAGCGGCAGTGAAAACATCAGAGAACAATGTGATAAACCAGAGTAGTGTGTGCGTGGCATTTGCACACGATGGACACCCAAGAGAAGAAAACCGGTAGCACGCTTACACTGTATGATTTGCAGGCCCGAAACCTGAAGATTTTCTTACACTACCCTCAGCTAGCGTAAACCAAAGAGAAAATCTAAGGAATACAAGCGCTTCATTCTAATAAATAGCATCAATAAATATAACATTTAGAAAATATCATTGTATGAGTCAGCATGTTACATCTATTCTATTAGCCTATATAAAAAAAGACCATGTCACCTAGGAGGTTTGTAAGATGCATTCTTTAATATGAGAGTTAATTTTATATTTTATTAAGAGGATTTTGAGATAAATTAGTTCAATATATCCAAATTTTACTAATGATTGTATTTTCATATATATAAGATGAACCGATGAAAGAATAAATAATTTTCCATAATATTTTTCTTTATATATCAGCCAAGGAAAAGCAAAGAAAAAAGGGAAAAAAGAAAGGGGATCAGCCATTGTCATCTCACTCTCGCCTTGCTCGCCGTCGTTGCTCGCCTGTGGCATCATCACCTCGCTCACCGCTGCCACCACCATTCATCGCCATCACCTCTCTTGTTTGTCATTGATGTGTTGAGGCCCCCACGGTAGAGGGAAGGAGCTAGGGTAGAGAGGGTGCTGGACTTGAACACAAGCAAGGTTGCCTAGGTCACTTGGATCCACCACAACGACACCAGATCTACCTCACTGTTGCCCAAATCATCTGTGTCACCACCTAGATCAGAAGAAGCATCTATGCCGCTGCCTCTTAGAGGCACAATCGTCCTCAACTAGAACTGCAACACCATAATCTTGATTTATTCCGCTGTCACACTGATTTATTTGGGTTTATATTGAGTATATGATCCTAATAAGGGTACTTTGAAATATAAAAAAATATGATGAGTTAACGGAGAGGAATGGATGTAGCCGTGACGGTGATGGTATTTCTAGAATAAATTGGTTCGTAGAATGGTATTTATTGGAAGTTATCTTTGTCAAAAGCACTTCTTATAATAAGGCGTTGGTCAATAGAATTTATTGAATTTTCTCTAAATGAAATGCCAAGAATTTGATGAATTTACAACTTTTGGTATAAATATAGCAAAAACCAATCCACTTACGTACAAAGAGGAAACTAATCTTTTAAGTCGTAAATCTATAACCATACTCCAGGAGTTTTCTTTGCAATATTAATAGTAATTTGATACACCATATTGTTATATATCTCATAAAGTCTAACATATCTAACCTTTGTTTGATAAACTTTGATTCTTATCTTTTAGACGATGGAGGATAGGCATAAATGCTAGCAGATGGCAAGATCATCTGCCTTTGCCATTGACCAAATGCACATAGAGGTACATCACCATCCATATAACCCAATGATCCATCCATATTTGGTTGCACGCTTCATAAGGGAATAAATTTACCTATCCTAGAGCAAGACATAGCAAGTGAAACCAAACCCAATAAAATAAAGCTGTAATTAAGGAAGAATAGTCCTCTACATCGGATACCACCTCATTTTATCAACGTCTCACCAATTAAACTTAGACGAAGATTAAAACTCATGTTGCATGACGGATGTCGCTCCATTTGGTGTCGCCAATTAAATGTAGGGATAAGGGCAATACATGCACCGTGATGATGTGCTTTCGAGGGTACTGTTGATAACACATGCAACTACTGTTATCAGCTAGCACCATTGGTTGCCCGACGTATTTGTCATTTTTAGATACGGAATGGTTACTGTGCTACAATTGGCTACCTTCCTAGTATCTTCAGCAGCTTTCGTTTCATGTACCATCAATATAATTAATGCATTATAATCAAGTGTGTGATATTCCAAATTGAGTGCCAAATGGCCCAAAATCAATCAGTACAGGAACGCTCAATATATAAATCAAGCAAATCATTTGAAAGCAGTCAGCATGACTGAATTTTCAATACCGATGATTCAGCTTGCTATTCAGACTTGAATTAATGTTCAGCACTCAGCTGGTCATGATATTCCAGAATTTTCACTATGTGATGTATGCATGTATTATTTTTCGTTGGTTCTTATTTTATTTTGCATTTAGTATGCACTTAATTAATTGTAAACCCCACATATTTATTGGTCTCGCAATCATGCATGGACTTTCAGTTCTTTTGCCACACTATCTACACTATTCCCAGTAAGGTTAATTATTATAACAGTGCCAATTTAATTATAGAAAATAATAAAAAACGACAGTGCGAATGAATAGCCAATACAAACAGATATGATCCACCTTTGTTGCATTTCACACTATACAATACGTTCACACGCTATATGCAAAATCCTTAGATGGGACTAACAACACCAAACCACCGTAGCCACACTTGCCCTATGTTGTTTTTAGCTAATTAATGGAGGTATGGCTCATTCGTGCCACGTTTTTAATAGTACGATTTCTTTAAAACTTTTTAAGTCAACATCGGTTAGATAAATTTTTAAAATTATTTGTTAACTCTGTAATCTATAATATTTAATTAATCTAATCTATTTACTTTATCGGCTAATCTACTGACAAACTGAACCGAACAGCACTCAGTCGACTTGTACTTGTGGGATGGATGATTTGAGATCAACAAGACTTGTTAGATGGTTGCTTTGGTTGCGACGACACTAACTTCTCTAAATTGAACATCATGGTTGATGATTGCCAAATTTGACATGGATCAAATTATAACAAAAGTCCGGGTAAATTCGGAAATAAATCCAAAGGCCAATCCAAACTTACGTATATAGCCTTATTAAAAAAAATAAATGATCAGATATTCCTTCATGTTAATTAAGTTTTGTTAGAAGCTGTGGCTGAAAAAAACTAAGTGGATGATAATAATTAACAATGATATTACAACAAATATAGCCGAACCATGCTTTGGATTGTGTTGTTAGCTTGGACAAATAGAGCCAAACTATAGATTGTATTATAAGTAAAAGTAAAATATCTTTGTATAACAAATCGAATCAGATCGGTCGTATGACTATTGATGAAAAGATTGATAATGTCTCATAGAATAATAATAAAATAGAGTCAAACAACATTGCATACATGTTAAAAGAGGTGGATAACTTCATAAAATTCACAGGTAAAAATAGTAGAATAACAATTAAGCATATCGGTCAATTTATTGATAAATACAGAGAGGCCGATGTGATGATATATTGAAGTTGTAATCGTTTCAATCTTTCTTTCTCAAGTTTTGCATCTACATGATTTTATTTACTTGCTCCTAATTTAATTTCTACATGGTCATACATAAATAAAGTATGAGTTTAAAGATTATTTTGAAGATGTAAGATCAATAGAGAAAGACCGATTTTTTGATCTATTGATTACTCACAAAGTTGTTTCAGTTACAACTATGGATAAGAAAGACCGAATTTATTTGCGATTCTCCTATTGCTCATATGCACTTTGACAATAAGAAAGTGTTAATTTGACTAAGTCAAGCTGAATCCACAAAGAGAAAAATGTCATAATTGGAGATTTTTGTTTAAGATGGTTAAGCTTAAGAATGCTAAGACCGAAGATCATAAGGTTATAAAAGATGCTTGCTACTAAGCCTAATGTTTTAGGCTCTTCCTTTATTCCTTAACCTTCTACTGGATAGATATATTTTGAAACAGAAAGGATAAGCTAGCAACCAAACTTGAATGGGAGGATTTTTTTAGCAATTTTAACACTTTGGTCATTTTACTAAACAACTTTAAACTTAGGGTCATTGGCCTGACGCTAAGACCCAACATCTCAATGCCAAACCCATTGACTCTGTGATGGTGGTGATGTCTGTTCTGTTTTTTTTCATGGGCTTCCTAAGTGACCAATAAATTGTTTTTTTTTCATGGACTTCCCAATTAGTGAATAAAAAAATTAGAAGACGTCGCTACGGACTTCCGAAGTGGTAGAAAAAAAATTCTACGACAGGTTATTAAAAAAATTTATTTATCATTAGGCCACTTGATATAAACAACCCACCGCTTTTTTTATTTTTTACGGTGCTCATTACTAAGGCCCATAATACTAACCTATAATCTCAGCGTTAAAACTTACAACGTTGAGATATTGGTTGAGGTAAAAATCTTATTTTAATAATAGTTTTTATCAAAATCTATTTATAAAATAAATTTTATGAAAAAAAATTAAAGTGTCAAAATTTTGGATATTTCTTCATACATCAATCTGACCGTTTTTGTTTATCTCTTAGGGATCACAACCTAAACATGGTGCTGCTACCTCTAAATTTCAGTGCTGCAGATCTTGTGAAACCTGAAGCCCCTCAACTCTGAAGCCATGTGGTTGGCATGTACTGTAGAGATCTGATTTTATCTGGCGCTTGTGCGCTCGATAACTTCAGAGCTCCGAAGAAGGGGTACGTCAGCAGTGACGTCATTTGCTCTTCCCTCCTCTTCCCCTCGAAACCTTATCTCTACCCACGAACGCGCGACGACTTCGAGCTCAACCCCCATGGCCGGCGACGAGCTCCCCGAGGCTGCGGCGGAGGAGGACCTCGTGGAGATCCTCGACGAGGGATCGGGAAGGCTCGACATCTTGCGATACGTGGACCACGTCCGCGATCTGGCGGCGGGCGCCATCGCCACGTTCGAGGGCACCACCCGCGACAGCTTCGAGGGGAGGCGCGTGGTGGAGCTCCGGTACGAGGCGTACGGGTCCATGGCGCGGCGCCGGCTCGCGGCCATCCTCCGCGAGGCCCGCACCGCCCATTCCCTGCAGCGGCTGGCCGTGGCGCACCGCCTCGGGACGGTCCCCGCCGGCGAGGCGAGCGTGTTCGTCGCGGCGTCCGCGGTGCACCGCGCCGACGCGATGGAGGCGTGCCGCTACGTCATCGACGAGGTCAAGGCGTCGGTGCCCATCTGGAAGAAGGAGGTGTACGACGACGGCGAGGTCTGGAAGGAGAACCGCGAGTTCCTCGACCGCACCACCGACGGCGGCGCGGCGGCGACGGCGCCGGCGAAGGGCGGTGGTTGCTGCGGGAGCAAGGTGAGAGTCAGCGAGAGCTGATGCCAGCCGCCGGATCGCGATCGGGCGGACATGAGTTTTATGAGTTTTTTCTCTTTTTTTGATAGAGAAGAAAAGGAACTGCGTGCACTTTATAACTGTGTCACTGGAAATTAAATTCCTTGAGAAAAATAAATAATGTATCACGAAATATCGATATGGGTGGATTTTGATTTGAGTGGACTGTGTTATATATTGAGCCCTTGTGTGATTTGTGTCCAAATTAAAATTTCAGAAGCGATTTCACCAAACACCATAATTACTATCAAACTTTGCCAAGTTCAAGAAAACAAACCAATTGCAGACTCAACTACTAGTCTTTAGTATGGTTGAGTAGTTTGAATGCCTTTATTTTTCCTTTCTTAGCGAAGAAACAGAGTAGCGGTCACATGGAGTCACAAGATGACCACAAAATAGTACTCCCTCCGTTTCTTTTTGTTCGAACTAACCAACGTTAAATATTGAAGGATGGAGGTGGTAATGGAAATTGCATAGGTTGATAAAATAGATTGGACCCATTTTGTGATATCCATGACTCCTGTAAACCAGTGACATAATCTTATTCTCATCTCGGTTTTTATGTAGGAGTATTTCACTTTCTTTCCTCCGAGATTCAGTTGATTTTTTTTTGGCAAGCCATCATAGTTTGGTGAATAACCCCCAGTGACGCTCAAAATCACCTAGCTGTATCATGTGCTCTTCTCGTCCTCATCCATTAGACTGAACATCAAAGTAGGCATCAAACTGGTCCAGGCCTCATTGGCGTTCCTTGCCCTGTGGTGATATGTTTTTTTTTTGATGAAACCGCGGTGATATGTTTTTAGAAGTCTTGAAGCGCTGGGCCATATGATCATTCGCATCAACAATGCATGCATGTTTGTGTATGTCGCCCAGCGAGCTATCAACAGTGCGTGACGAGGCCCCTGTCGATGTTAGTGCTAAACATACCCTTCTGCTGTTTCTGGTAGCTTGTGCCTTTTGCAGTTTATCTCGTTGTCAGTGGTAAACTGTGAAAGGCTCGTTTTTTTTAACGAATTCGAGGTCTTTTTAAAACCATAAATAACGCTTACCCAGCTCCAACTGTAGAACACTAGACTTACCGACACTATATACTATACTTCATATTAGAACAGATTCTAAAATCTTGATGCGTTAGTAACCTTCTCATCGATGAGCCGACACCTCATTCTCGTCGTAGATGCTCCTCTCTGGTATTCTTCCTTTGCTCCTTCGCCTTATTTTTTATCCTCATCGTCTCCTCCGTAGACGGTCTTCTCTCACCGTTTACTCTGACGTGGACTGGACGGGTTACTCCGACTCCCGACGCTCTACATCCGGCTACTGTGTTTTTCTCACTGACTCTCTTTTTTGGTTCTTCAAGCGCCAGACTACAATGTCTCGGTCAAACACTGAAGCTGAATATTATGTCGTTGCTCATGCCGTCGAGTGTTATTAGATTTGTCAGTTTCTCCAGGAGCTTCATACATCCATCACTTTCACGACAGTTGTCTACTACGATAACGTTAGTGTCTTCTATATGACCGTCAACCCGATTCACCATCGTCGTATAAAGCACATTGATATTGATATTTACTTCATCCATGATAAAGTTATTTTAGGACTCGTTCGGATGCTCTATGTACTGTCAACGCATCAATTTATTGACATTATGATAAAAGGTCTATCCATGTCTATGTTCACCAGTTTTTACTCCAGTCTCTGGGTTCGTACCTCTCTCGCTGCGACTGTGAGGGATGCTACACCATTAAACTTGTATATATTTAGACCGATCCCTATATATAAAACGAGATCTTAGTCTCACTATATACTACACTTCTACACCTCTAAACGGTGGCGAGCGGTGGCGGTGAACCTCACCGGCGTTCCAGCCTCCTCCACCACCACCACCACGATAGATCAGCACCAGGATCAGTCATGGAACATCAGCGGACGCATCGACAGAAGCGTCGCCCGCGCGATGACTGCGTGGGCATCGTGGTCGCCACTGCGGCCTTGATCATCGCCGGTCTCGTCAACTGGGTCTGGAGTGAAGGCCAAGGCCAGGGCTCATCCCGCCCCCGCTGCCCCGCGCCCGCCGGGGGTGGAGATGGTGGCCGCCGCCGGTGCCGAGGGCTGAGCTCCGCCGCCGGCTGGTGGCGCTGAGCTGGAGCTGGAAGTAGATAGTTAGTGTAGTGTTCGTCAGTACGTGTGCCTTGCATTGGCCCTGCAGAAATAGTAGTACAAGTTTGTTTAATTAGCTCTGCATTTCTGCAATAATGAGGTGTTTAGCTGATCAAGCTGGCTATGGCTAGAGAAAGTAAGCAGTTAGTTGCTGATCACTGATCAATGGCCTTGATGGTGGGATCGATGGCACCAATCATAAAGCCCTGATTTAGCGAGAGATGTAGTCTCCATTCCTAGTATAACGTTTGGTTGCCCTTTTCGTTTGGTTTTCCTCCAGTCCAAACAGGCTCTGAAGGAACTTGCAACTGCTGGGTATAGCAGCAAGCCACGAGGCACGGTGGCACACGGCATTAGAGCTAGCACCACGGAGAGGGATTTTATGATTCAGAAGATATCCTCACCTTTCTTATATATTATTGTAAAAAAATTAATTAAGATGAGATATATCAGTTAAATTTAATTTTTATAAGTTGTAATAAAAAGAACAAAATTAAACTAAAACTATTATACGTGTATTTGTTGTTATTTTATTGTTTTTATTATAAGTTAAATTTAAATTTGTTTATGAAATGATATATCTTATATTAATTTATTTGTTATTTTTTAAAAAAATAATAACTATTTAACGGACATAAAAAACGAGAAAATATTACTTTCCATAACACCAGGACCTGTAAGACATCAGCACAAACAAAGCACACCGTCCTCTGCACCACAGATAACAAAAGAACACGCGCTTGTCGTGCATCTCGCATCGCTTTTTTCCTTTCCTGTGTCAGCCTGGATTTTCCTGACGAGTGCAGCAGACGAGCAACATTTTGGGAAGAGAAATTCTCTTACCAACACAGCACAGCTAGCACAGCACAGGGTAGTGAGAAAAATCTGGTTTGGTAAAAACAAAAGAAATATTCTTATTGACAAAAAGATGTGCGTAAAATGGAGTACTATATGCTCTACCCTATCAATTTTATTGGTAGTGTCAAAAGCTAAGCAAATTATTGTACTACAATTTTTTAGGGCAATGTTAGCTAGCTTAGATTTGGTTTGCTACCAATATAAATTCAAGTCTTAGTTATATAGTGAAGAAATTTCTAGAATGTGGCCAAATAGAGTATAGGCACTATCAATTATTTGGATTCAATCCAAATCAGCACATTTACTATTGAAGTTATCAAATTTTTGGTAGGACATGTTTTAGCTTTAATCCAAAATGGCCCATAGAAGTTTAGCATTGGACCAAATTCATTATGAGATGGAACCAATCTGTGAGCTAGCTAGGATTCATGAACTATATGTGTGTGAGAGATCAGAGATAGAGAGCATAGTGGGCAAGAAGATGTTGCGCAGCGTGTAGCTTCTGCTGCGGCGGCGGCGGCGGGGGGCGTGTAGTTGCCTCGCCGCCGCCCTCGCGTGGAGAGTGTGCCCCGAAAGGAATTGGTGATTTGCCGATTTAGGCCAACTATTACCATGTCGACAGAAACAATACGGCCGGAGTTCTCATCTTAGCGTGGGCGTGCATCGAGTAGGCCCATAATATAAAGGCCCAATATTGGCCGTTCATTCTAGTCCACCGAGATTAATTTGGCCACTTTCGGCCATGCGGCCCTAGAGAAGTTTGCCCGGCACGTAGTACGGCCCACTGCTGGATGACGGTCTTTCATATCTCTTCCTCTTTACGCCAACCGTACGGCCCATGCGCGCCGGCCACGTCGGCCACGCGCCGGTGCTTCTGGAAGAATCTTTTTTATTTATATATTTTTATCAAAATATTTTATTTTTTTTAAAAAATATTTACAGACGTACATCCTCAATACTCGAGATAGCGTTAATCTAACTTAGCCTGTCAGCCCTCTTATACCCTCATTAACGCACATTTCATTTTGCTAATTGGAGCCACCTGTTACTTAGGACACGCGGGAGAAGAGGAGGAATATTGTTTTAATAGGTGACCCCTTATCCTCTGCTTAGATATATTTTCGTCCTTAGGAGTCATCTATAGAATTAACAGGAATGTTTGTAGGAAGAGATGAGCTTGTTAATTTTGTAGATAGTCTTCTTGTCGTCTCTCGTCTCTTGTTAATGTATTTTTATTCCTACCATCAAAAAAAATATTTTAAATAAATATAGTTTTATTTACATATTAATTATAAAGAAAATTTAGAAGTAGATACAGATGATTGAATTAAGTAAGAAATTAACGTTAATACTAAAAAACCATTACACCATTAATTAGAGGGCCACACGATTAATAGTTTTACACATGGCCATTATTTAGACAATAATAATAAAAACATTATATGGTTAGTAAGAGGTTTACACATTACAGATAAAATATATACGTAATATAAATAATGCAAACGGTAACATACTACATACACCTATTTAAAACTTATAGGGATCATTATCTATCATCCATTTATAGTTATCTGTTAACTAGAGGAGCATATATATATTGTTTAATTGTTTTATACTATATGATCTACAAAGAGTTATACGATGATTTTTTTATGTCTATCAATTACTTGAATTCATACCTTCTTGGCAATTTCTATAGGAAAAAGTACCTATATAGCTATTGTAGTCAAGATGATAATAAAATTAAAGTAAATTATGAAGATGTATAGTGAACTTATAAAGAATGTTTGGACTAATAAAGTAACAATATCGTTACTTATTGACCTCACCACTTGGCAATAATCACTGTAAGCGTATTTTGGATGCTCTCGCCATGGAGATAGTATAAGAGGTTACAGCCTCAATCTGAATATTCGGCGCACCAATATTGTTCGTACTCTACCTTTCTACTTAGATACTGTTTGTTTGATTCAAAGGGAAAAAACCAACGGCCCTTGTAGAATCAACGATTGGGGTTAAATACTGGATTTTCTATATCAATCCATTAAATGAAGCTACACATCCTTCCGTAGATCTAGCAAAGATAGTATTAGTTTGAAGAAAATATTATGATAATAAATAATTAAAAAAATAAGGACATACAATCCATACTTCATGAGAATAGTTTGGTCTATAAAAGAATCTTCTCGTATGAGTATTAGGGTCTTGAGATGTCATAAGCTGACATCGATCACCACATATGCGGAATGGACGGTCATACCAAGATGGATTAGCCAAGCCAAAGGATCACTTCTCTAGTCTAGATCCTCACTGAAAGCGTATTTAGTAGCCATTATTTTCTGATGCTATAGGAGATAGAGCAAACGAGTAGTGTGGGATTTGCAAGGGTATTAGCGAGAGGAAACCTTGAGGTTTATCATGCATGCAGAGGTCTTATATAGTGTGGGTGTTAGGTGTGATAGACATGATTGAAAAAGTTAAAAATGATGTGACATTCACATGTGGAAAGTGCCATACCTGCAAAAATTATTTAAACATGACGTGACATTAACACGCCAAAAGTAGACTATCGGGCTGGGTTGAAAGCGATGTGACAGTCACATGCTGAAAGTTGGTTGGCATCACTTAGTGTTGATTGTGACTCAACAGTCATGCACATAATAAGGAGTGAAGACACCGAAAATTGGTTGTCATATCCTACCGGCAATCATGTGCGCATAAGAAAGAATTAAAACGATGTGCTATTAACACATAGTAAATGATGTAGGTATGTGGAGCCGAAACAGTGAATATAAAGTATTATAAACAGTAAGTATAAATGATACAATGTACTACTGGCTCGGGGTTTGCCCTCTACCTCTCTTTGTCCTCCTCCCCTACGCTTGCACATGACCATGGGAGTAAATGAAGCAGTTGACTAGAACATCACAGCTAGAGTGGACTTACTACACTGGAGTCGTCAACAAAGTGCCGGCTACCTATCCCTGCCTATTATACCTAGTTACAAACACAGTATTAGAATATGTAAATATGTACTAAGCATACAATCATATACTCGATTTTATATCAATACTTACCAATGAGCGTCAGTCAGCATAGTCAGCACGATTGGTAGATGGTACAGTTGACACATACCAAACTATCGCAACATGTACTGCGGATAGTGCGGCTCGATAAAAATATCAAACACAATCGTCTAGGTCGTCAACCAGTAGGCCTAGTCATGTATGCATAGAGTTGAAAGTCTAAGTAGTGCATGAGCCTGTAGGGTTACCAGGCTCTACGACTTCCAGACAACGTCGTTTGGTTATAGTCGATGAATCTCTAGCATGAACTTCGAGTAGGACCTCGTGACGTGCAAGTGAGCCTATCATCGTTGTAGACCACGATAGGAAGTGTCAGCTAGTTATTTTGTAAGTATTAACACTGAATTAACACATTACATACCTAATGACAACACCACACTATCTCCTTCGTGGGAATGTCCTCAGGCACTCTATGTGTACATGTCATTGTCGTAGACGCTATGGTCCACCACTAGTCGGCCAATTGCGAACCGCTTGGCCGCTTAGAGCTTTAGAAGTACTAGACAGCCGATGATCAATGAACCTAGGTTGGTCTTTGTGCATGCATCATAAAGACTCTAGTATGTCGTTACGAGGACAACGGATCCCCAGTTCTATTGAGGTACACTCTTGCGAGGGGAAGACCCAAAAGATATAAGATGTCTTAAAGCGTAGGAGCCATCTCCCCGCATGACAAGTGAAACATGGCGTTTTTGGACTCCAACAGTCTAGAAGTGCTGCTATAACAGACTAGTCTATTAACCACAGTTTCATCGGGTCCTTCTCATGTGTTGCAGCCTTGACTAGCCTACACAATGGAAGGAGACCAGCCTCACATAACCTAAAAAAAGGCAATGTATGTATTATCAATTAGGAATCATATTTAATGGTATGGCAAACAACAAGGATAAATCTTGCCTAGCACAAAAACAAGGGTCCACAGACAGTAGCTTTCACGAAGGACATGGACAGAGGGTGGTTAGCACGACACTCTCAACCGCTAAGAGGTAGGAACGGTGTGATCGATCGATACCACGATCTAGCAGCTTTGATGTCTGGTACACCATACCTATGTTAAAAAAGAAAGTTAGTATTATTATTGAAAATAAAAAATATAATATACAATTCATAGAACTGGTGACAAATTTTTGTCGAAGACAACGAATGATAATTAACATTACGATAAGGTCAAAAGTATACAACATTACGATATATATAGTTCATATAAAATAGAAGAAAATGTTCACAACTCTCTAAACTATCACAACTTAAATTACACATCAATTCTTAAAATAATACATAGACATGCACTATATGACAAAACCACTAGATGCACGAGAATGCCTATGTCGGGTTGGTCTTGAAGTGGTACCCTTCCCTGTGGGGTGTCTTCCAGCGGCCTCTGCTCCTCATGGAGGAGCTTCTACTTTACTCAAAATCTCTGTATTTTATGGATACTTCTTGTAAATATGCCCCTCCTTGTCACACTTGCTCTAACGTTTAAACCTTCCACCTGCTTTGGACTCATTCATATCGTTGCGAATCCGTCTAATCTTACAATGACATGCCTTGTTCCTCATATTCATTTGGTCTAGAATATAAAAAATCTAATGTTGTTGAGATATGAAAGATCCTGCAATACCAAAGGTAGATACCTTGCAATCCTAGATATGTAAGATAGATTTCTTCTAAAATAAGGTGTCGCAAAATAACAGCCAAGTATTCTACACTCAGAACTTGTGATAATAACATAAGAACATGGCTTGTGATACATACTTGGTTTTTGGCATAAGCATAAGTAGGTCATGTCATCCTTCAAGACACACTCATACATAACTCTCTTATAATAGATTTCACACTTGGACCTGTTAGCATACAAGAATTTGAATCTGTGCTGATGTTTCCCTTGAGGTATAACTCGATTCTCTTGGGGCTTTTTACGTTTTTTCAAGTAATTCGTCATCACTATGCCAAAAAAAATACCATTGTCTACCATACATGGTCTAGTTGCTTTGTACTAATCTCTAAAATAATTGCATGTGCCATGCATAATAAACTCAACAATGGTAACAAGCGATAAATCTTTTACACCAAACATCATCCAGTTGTAAATCTCAGCTAAATTAGTGGTTATTATGCCAAACCTAGTGCCACCATTGTCATACGATAAGACACATTTCTCCTTTAGTTTATTCTCAATTTAGTTTAAGAGTTTTCTAACCTAGTATGCTAACCTCTTTTTCACAGTATGATCATCGTAGAAGAGTGGTTCTAGAACTACGGAAGTCTTGTCACTTATAGGTGTTGATCTTCTATACTGCTCATTTGTTTATTTCGTTGCTAGCTCGTCCAACCTCCTCCAAAGCTCATTAATTATTTTGTGTTAATTTTGAGCATAGAGTCTCTTGAAAAGATTCACAAGGTATTTATTCTTGAACTGCTTATAGAAATTAGTACCCATGTGACATATGTACTGTCTGTTGTGAACATCTGGCCATTTTTGTACATACCCCTTCTCCATATTACTATCCCTCAAATACTCAATAACTCACAAAAGGTCGTCGTAACGGTCATGTATAAGACATACATATGGCTTCATATGCACAATCATATCCTTCACCTGCTTCAGAAACTAGTACCAGCTCTTAGTGTTCTCGCTCTTAACAAAAGCGAAAGCCACGGGTAACACTTGATTGTTTCTATTAACTCTAATTGCTTTTAATATCTGTTCTCTATACTTTTTAGTCAGGAATATCCCATCAAAGCAGAGTATGTGATGACAATGCACAAATATGTGAATGAATGCACTTAATATGAATAAAGCCTGTTGAAGCACACTCTATTAAGGATGGTCAAGTGATGTGAGTGATTTGAGATCATGGTAGCTCTTCGGATTCTTCTGAATAATGCAAGCTAGAAGACGAGACAATTTATTATATGAAGTTTTGAATGTATCAAACATCATCTCCATAATATTTTGTTTCGCCCTCCATACCTTCGAATAGGTAATTGTGTACTCAAATTTGTCCTCAATATACCTAATACCATGGTTTGTACCCTAGGTTATACATAATATCAGAGTACATCTTTGTTGTAACAAATACAGATGTAATGTTTTTATGTTATTTCTTGACCCCTTGTAGGTGACAATTATGTTTGGTGACGATTTACACCTTTCAGTAACCTTTCTATTTACCCTTGAATGCATATACCCTTCATGGACACTCATAACTTAAGTTCATGCACTTTACTTTATACACTAACTTGCTTGACACCGTGACCTAGAATTTCCTTCGAAGTGATATTACTCAATGCTTAACTATCTCTGTCAATTCCTTTTTGTATACATATTTAACCTCCTGAATGACCTCATTCTTTTTATACTCTTATGGCACATGATGCCTTTTAGAGATAATAAGTCTAGAGAAGTTTTTGTTTGACTATTGTAAAGGATTTACATTACCACCCTTCTTGTCCGATGATTTATCATCTTCTGCATGTTTGTTATCGAAATCTTCTCTATCCATTATCTCAATAATGGTGTTGTTTCTTTTTCCCTCATCTGCCAATCCTCTAGGCTTACTATCTCCTCCTCCTTCTTCTTCTTGCTTGTGCTTTAACTCATTTTTCTCTACTGTTTTAGCATCGTATCACGTCATATTTGAATCCTCTTTGTCTTACACAATAATTGAAATATTGATGTCTTTATTATACATTGGTATAAGAATTTTAGGTGGCCAACCTCGTTGTAATGTGTTCTCCATGTGTGGTAGTGGAATCTACCAGTATCAATTTATAGAAAAAAAATCTTCGGTTGTCCGAATCATTACAACATACACAATTGTTACATTGACCTAGGAATTGATTTGGAAGCATTGTATTAACCAGTTGTATACTGTTAAAAAACTTATCTTAGCTGGTATTTAATGCTCTTAAGGGTTAAACCAAGCTCTAACAAATTTACACCATATAAATCATATATAACGTTCCCTCGACTATGATATAACTGAAGTATCATTTTATTTGATATTTCTATTCGTGAAAAAATAGAGTTAAATCTCATACCGTGCATTTGATATTTTAACACTAATAAGTCTTAAAATATAATGAACAAAACTAAATATAGATTTAGAAACGAAACTAATAAACATCGGATCTAGAAATAAAATTATTCATGAATTTATAATAATACTACACATACTACTTTTTTCTCACTATAAATAAATATTACAAAGCATATAGATCTTTACCTCTATATAAATCCACAAGTTAGGAGGCTTTTACATTTCCCTTCGTCTCCTCTCAATCATCTCCTCTTTTTTTCTTTGATTAAACTAAAATTTTAAACTGCTGGAAGTGGTTTTATAGTCTGCCGTCAAAAAAAGCCATAACAGGGGCGGCAAAAGTCTACCTATAAAATTAATATGTACGAAAAGAAGACCTAGCAATTTTGCTGATAGCCTCTTAGAGAAAAAAAGTCTCAGCAGAGGACGGCAAGGGTGCAGGTTCCCTACCCCCTTCCACGCTCTGCGTAGCATTTTGTAGTTGGCTGCTTATCGCAGGATAAAACAACCTTAATTAGGGTGGTAAGGGGTTGTCTGTTAATTTTTTAGCCCACACCAGTCTACCGTTAACAGAGTTAACTTTGTTTAACACGTTAAATTTAACACTCTTTAGGATGACTTTTTTCATAAAAAAATCTAGGCATTGGGTATATATCTGTAATTTAAATAAGAATATACTTTTTAAATTATTTTAATAAAACAATATATAAATAAAAAATTCCTTTGAATACTACACGTCGCTACACACGCGTCAGCAAGCTTTGAGTGCTAGCTACTGTACCTGCACTGCACCGTCTACTTATCTCAGGCTCAGAGTGCTAGTAGCTACTTGCATTTGGGTAGTTTCTTCAGAGCAATCGAGTGGACGAAATCTGACAGAAGTAAGCGATCATGGGGCACGGCAAGGAGGTGAAGACGAGGCCGGAGCCGATGGTGGAGATCCAGGTTTGCTGGTCTATTTGTCCGGATTTGATCGCATTTTGTGTTTTACTAGTGTACTGTTTAGTTCAGATTAATAATGTAACTTGCAGAGTTGCAGGGTGGAGGGATTAATGGTGATGTGTTTGGTTTGTAGGTGCAGGAGAAGGGCGAGATCTTCTTCTTCTACCGGCCCAAGGTTGGCAAGGACGAGGCGCGCGGCCCCGACAACGTGCAGCGGATGTACATCGTCCTCCGCCCCGAGTCCTGCGGCGGCGGCGACCGCGCCGTCGAGGAGAATCCGGCGCCGGATTCCGGCAAGGAGGGCCACAAGAAGCAGCAGCAGAACACCGACGGCGGCGGCGGCGAAGGCGGCCACGGCAAGGAGGTCGTGCTTTTGCAAGCAGAGTGCGTGTGAGGGTTGCAGATTCTTCCGAGATCTTCAGTTTGATCGATGGTGCTGGTGATGTTGCACGAAATGAATATCGAGGAGCAGGCGCTGCTCCGGCTGATGGTGATGGGGAAGAAGAGCCTGCCGGAGCCGGCGAAGCGCAGCTGGCCGTACTGGGGATACGTCGAGCTCGTCACCACCAACTTCCACCACATTAAAGACGCGCTCAAGGAAGGTACGAACACATTCAAAATTCTCACAAATTTGTAATTCCAAATCAAAATGTAAACCAACATTTGGCCAAGATCATGAATCGGTGCTGCGATGTGATGTGGTGTCTTCGTTTGCAGAGGAGTACAGCACGGCGACGCGCGGCACGCGGCACAGGCCGGCGGCGAGGGCGCTGGGCGAGGGCGTGTACCGCATCCTGAAGCACGACTCCGGCCGCCGCATTCACACCCACCTCATCTACAAGTTCGAGCTCCCCTCGCCGGCACGGCGCCACCACGACGACGACGCCGGTGAGCCGCAGGAGGCCATGAACGTGGAGCCGGAGGCGTCCTTCCTCATCCAGATCAAGAACCCCGATCAGCCGCCACCCTCCGGCGACGTGGGGTTCCGCGGGCTGCAGAGCAAGCGTAGGGCGGCGTTCCCGGCGCACCTGCAGGGGCGGTTCGGGAGCAACCACCGGTACGCGCCGGCCGATCCGCCGGACCTGCTCAACTACGAAGGGTGCGAGTTCCTGCTGATCGCCGCGTCGGACGACGTCGAGGAGGAGCTGGGGCTCGAGCTGGAGACCGAGACGGACGCCGAGGCCGCGCCGCCGCCGCCGCCGGGTGTTCGGACCTGGTGAAGATGCTCGGCGAGGCCGCCGACGTGAAGCCGCTGCGGAGAGGGAGCTGGGACTAGGTCAGTGGCTTTCTTGGCTTGCATATTTACAGAGAATGTAGAACTAGTGTCAGTGTTCAGTGTGGTTGGTATTGTAGAAGCAGAAGTTTGCTTAGCTATGCAATTAATATACGAGTTTAATTCAGGAGATGTTCAGCTGTACTACTAACTTAGTTTCTCTGAAATATCGCCCTAGTATGGGGTCGTTTTAAATGGAATTTACCTAGATTCTAGCAAAAATTTCAGTATGCGTGCTCTACAGAATTGAAATATGAGAAGCAGCTCTAAAACCTGAATCAATCCAAATAACTTTCGAGTTTCTTGGCTGTACTTTTCGACCTTACACTATCAACCGTGGGGCCACGAGCCGACGGCGTGTGCTTGGCACTGTACACGTCTGCACAAGTAGCTGTACATGTCTGCAGTAGAAGTTTTCTCAGATCGCAATTAGTACATGTAGTAACAATCCGAAGCAAGGAAAGTCTATAAACCAATGGAATTCCCTTTTTTGTTTTTCCTTAGATAGTGCTGATCGTGTGCTTGATTGATGTTCATCTAGGGAACTAGTACTGTTCATGGTCTTTCGGTTTTCTGTAACATGCTCTTCAGATGAGGGGCAAAAATGCAGGTTCGAATTGTCTTCTGCGCTTGCAAGTTCAGATGTAGCAGTTTACTCATTCAGATCAAGGAGGAGAAATACAGGTTCCAGCTCTCTTCTCACCTGCGAGTTCAGAAGCTGCAGGTTCAAATGCAGCAGTGCGAGATCAACCAAGAACACGTTCCCAAAATAGTATAGTTTCATCTACGTTAAGGTGTTTACAGATAACACCCTCGAGGGATTAAAATACTTTACCATGTTATAAAAGGAGACGCTGCATTTGAATATAACAAAAGGCATTATCTTGGGAATTTTGATTTTCTGATCTTCAAGATTGAAATATTTGAGACGACTCTCCTCAAATTTGAATATTCCAAATTGAAGCTCGGTGTCAGCACTGTAAACAGTGCATAAAGCATGACGTTCAACCTGCTTTGTTTTATGTACGAAACCTAACTCCAACTCCAGTATATGTGAGACCACATAGCGGGACAAATCAGCCAAATTTTGTTGTAAGGTATAAACTTCTGAATCTCTCTCCTCATCTGTACTATCGTAAAAGATGCTAGTGGTGGTACCTGACAATAGCCCCAGTCCAGGATCCCCTCCGTTCTCTCCCCAGAATTCCAAATCAGGCCTCCTTCGTTGTGGATGAGGACGATGGTATTGACAGTAGGATCACGTAGGAGAGGCAGAAAGAGAATGAACACAATGCAAAGCAAATCGAAGGATGAATAAGGACGCACGAGCCTGGCTGTGGATCGAACCCAACGGACGACGGAGCCGGATCTAAGAAGTTGATGGAGTTTGGAACGCTAGATGGAGCTGGTGATGGCGGATCGATGGTCGACGATGGATTGAAGTCCGAGACACCGGATGAAATGGCGGCGCCGGATTGAGGTTCGTGACACCAGAAAGATGGCGGCCGGCGCCAGACCAACGACGAACGGCTTTGGATCCAACTCGCCATCGCCCCTCACCCTTGTACCTCGTGCGCTTGCCGCTTGCGGCCGCATTGCCGCCGCTCGTCGCCGAGGGCTACAGGCGTTTGAAACTGCCGCGTCTCCTGGCCTTGAATCCGTGCGTGCCTGCCATCCAGATCCCCGTCGTCCTCCACCCGAGGATACCCTATGCAAGCCCTCCGATGGGAGGTATGCTGACCGCCATGCCCAATCGCTCGCCGCTCGCCAGAGTCAGAGAGACTTCTCCTTCTTGGGGCCGCCTGAAAAAAACGAAATCGTCAGTCGATTTTGTGAGGCGTTGGATTTGCATCCAATGGGTGGTTGACTGCGTAGTGTGACCATTGGCATGCGCACGTTGAACGCACAAATGGGCCGAAGCAAAAAGCTTAACGGGCCCGCACATAGTAAAAAGTCAACTCATTATCCGTTCCTGGGCTACGTGTTGGGCTGTGCCATTTTCGGGCTTTGAACTTTTGACTAATTTTGCAGTTCTGCGCATTTGTGTTCTTTTGACTCCAAGCATTTTTGTGCTTTCGTTTTTCTTTTACGATCTGGGCCTTTTTCACTTGGGCACTTTTTGAGCTTTGCGTTGTATCGGTTAGTTTGACGTAGACTCTTTCTTTGATTTATCCTTTTTGAGCTTCGCTGTGTCATGAGAACTTTTGTGGCACCTTCCAGTCATAATTACTGCTTAAGAAATCAGTTGAGAGCGTTATTAATTCAACATTATGGTCATATTGAATTTCATCAAAACCAAAAAAAGTGCATAACTTATAGAAATAAACAAAAATCAGCAAACTTGCACTATAGTTACATGAAACTTGCGCCATGAACTTTGTGCAACTTTAACATATAATACGTGCAAGAAATATATAATACTATATAAACATTGGAAACACTGGCTGAATAAAAAGATCACTATCCTTAACTCCTTAGAGATATTATGGAACACTGGAAATGCAGTAACTCCAATATTTTGGCATTCAATGGGCACATATCATCAAGATGTCAAACATGCTAAAATGCAAATTCTGTGTTGTAATCAAAAGAAGAATATCTCATTGTATTGTAATCAAGCATTCGTCCATCCATGTTTTCCCAATTCCATGCATACTTAAAAAGCACAGCATGATGGTTGTTATACACAAAACAAACAGGAGCAGAAGCAGAACATACCAAGACCACACAACCCAGTGCTCACTGCTCACTAATAGCAAAAGCAGCAAAATAATTAATCAAACAAGGAGACCTGATTGGTTACAACAGTTTGCAACCAGCAAAAGGGTTGCAGACAAAATTCCAGAAGGATCCACAAAATGTGTCACCCAAAAAATAGAACCTCATGCAAGGGAGGAAGATCTCCACAGATTGTTCTCACTGCCGCTCACCCGATTGCCCGCCCGTGTCCGCCCACCGATTGCCACAAAGTTACAGCAACATATGGAATGAACATGTGAGCTTGAAAAAAAATCAACGCGTGAACACGTGAGCTGGCCACGCCGTCAAACAGAACAGAAAACAACTTGTTGAGCTACCTTCCTGCTGCGCCAAACTCCCCAAAAATTGACAGATCATAACACTATATTATGTAGTCATGAATATTATACTATTTAGCTTTCCTATCTATCTGTGTAACCCAACAAGTCATCCAAGTTCACCATCTTACATGTCACCAAACCAATAGTAGCAGGCAAGCTGCCAGGCGGAACATCAGCGACAAAAAATACCATCAACAAATAAGGAAACAACAAAATACCATCACTAATTTGATAGAAACAGTCAAATCGGAGTAACTTAAAAACCTGCAGCTATATCCACAAAAGTTGGCATTGATTATAACACCACTTGCATAAAAATAGAAATCAACAATTCTGATATAAAGCTTATGCAAGTTAGTAAGAATGATAAAAAGCAGCATAATGCTAGAAGGCTCTTTGGAAACAAAGCTCTATAATCTATGAATGTAAAATGGTAAGTTCAAAATTCATGCCCTTAAATTGGAGTCTTGCGCAATTGAAAAATCAATAAACTAATTACTTTAAGCATGAGGATATGTAACAGCATATCCTCGTACGAACAATTCAATGTGCAAGGTGCAGAATCAGACGAATATGGTGCGTTGTTCAGATTATTGGCAAAGGAGGCATCACATATATATAGAATATGAATATGATAAAATTGGGTCCCATTAGAAAGCCTAGAGTAAAAAAAATACTAGACTTGCACAAAGGGCCCAATATTTCCATAAGTTGGCACAAAATAAGCGTTGGCACACGTGTGAACACGAATTGCACAAATATTATACTAGAGTTGCACAAGTTAACAATATGCAATTTATGAACATGTATGGTGTGTTTGAGTAGAGGAGAAAAAAAGGAGAAAACACGCAAAACGAGATGATTCATTAGCGTATGATTAATTGAGTATTAATTATTTTAAACTTAAAAAATAGATTAACATGATTTTTAAAGCAATTTTCCTATAATTTTTTTTTGCAAAAAACACACTGTTTAGCAATTCGAGAAGCATTTTTTTGAAAAATAAAATGCACCATCCACATGCAAAAACCAATAGATTTCTTCTCCCTTTCTCATGGGAACAAATGCAGCCGTAATGTACAAGTTCGAAAATAAAAAAAAATGGAGGATAAAGACAGATGAAATGTTTAAATATAAGATTTGTGCACATAAAACATTTTTCATCACATTAGTTATAACTTTTTCTAGCTGGCTGCTCCATAACTAACCACTGGCATTGTTTTTGTGACAGGCAAGCATGTAAAAAATTGGGGAAGAAATTATTTCTGGCAGCTAGTCAACTTATAGGGTAGGTATATTCGCTGCTATACAACTATAATCAGAGTGGAAACATAACAAACCCAAAAGAAAACAAATTCTAGAAAATTCATAAGTGCCAAATTCTATAAAATTCATAAGTGCCTCACCTCCCTAAGCAAAATCATGATACGAAATAGATTAATGTACAAATTATAGAAATAGATTGAGCAAGTGACAAATTCTTTGCTAACATTGTTCAATTACACAAAGCAAGATGCTAATAATTGAGTAACCAATACACATATATATGGCTTAACCCTTGTAAAAAAAACAAAAGAGAATATACCAGATTTTTTTTCTTAGTTGTGCCTTTAGTTGCACAATAGATATGCAATACTTGCATTTTAAGATGTGCAATTCCAGTTAGTTTTCACAGCAATTAATTATGTATACTCTCACATCCCATATTACACCCCAATATATATGTTATGATCTCAAAACAAAACAAGGCAAAATCCAAAAAAAAATAGATCTATTAAATTTCCATACACATATGGATTGGAACGATACCTTGCTTTTGCTTGGAGTACTCCTGGTTTGAGCATTTTACATGGTCCTTTTCCTTTTCATTGATTTTGAGACCTAGAAAAACAGGCCATAAAGAAAAGTTCAAACAAATACTAAACAAAAGCAATATTGTGATGAATAGGACATATACAGAAACATGATAAATTACTAGCTTCCATGGTACACAAAATTGACATACAGGAGCAATGATAGCAAATATGTATATGCATGAGGCAAAGCATTTAAGAACACACTGTTAAGTTGGTAAAAAAAATCAAACAGCATTGGCCTAAAAAATGTGTAGTCAGTATACTTCCAACAAACTATACAAAGTCACAAAATAACAGTCCATGAATAAAAGCTGAGCAAAAGCATATGAATATTTTTTTGTGCCATGTTGTAGAGCATGCACTTATCCATAAATGCTTTTCATCAAGAAGGCTGGTGATATTATGATTCAACAACATTTGAGCGCCCAGGGGCTGGTCCTAACCTATCAGAGGGCCCTGGGTAAGCACAAGCATATAATCATACATGGCAGCAAAGCACATAGCGCAAGCTGTAGCACAAGAACACCAAACCATATGCAATTGTGTGATCGCCTACTCAAACAAAAAACAGAGGGTGAGCGCCAAACTAACAAATCCAAGCCGAGCTCATGCACAATGGCCCCAAAACTAGCACAGGAGCCAACCAATCCAAGTGGGTGAGTGACGAACCCTAGTGCAAAACAAAATCTGTGCGAGCTAAATCACCATGGGGCGCGCGCGAAAAAAATCTTCGGGCTGCGCTAGACGGAGGCGACTGTCGCTGATGAGCACCCTTCACGCCGCCACCACGCCGGTGAAACACCAAATCGCCCTCTCACATCGGTGAATCGACGAGTCGCCGAATTGCCCCTCGAGAGCTCCAACACGCAATGGGTAGGGGAAGGGGAAGAGGGAGGCAGCGCAGGTGGATCCGAGGTTGATGGCCGCGGACGAATACGGAAGGGGGAGGACGACGGTGGAAGGACATGCTGGTGGGCCTTGTGGCGTCAAAGGCGAAGCCGGAGAGAGAAACGGACGGCGGCGAGCGTGGTCGGGGGTGGGAGACGGCGGCGCACGATTGGATCGATGGGGGAACGACCGACGGGAGATCTCTCTCTCTGCTGCTTCTACTTTTTCAGAGGACTAGCAGGTTAACGGGCTGAGGAAAGAGACCCATTATCCCTGAGCGGGCCCGATACCGAACAAAAAAACATCCCATTGATGCACGAATCGCGACGGACATCTTACGGCCACAAAAATCAACTGACATTTTTTTTTGTAAAAAATCAGGTGACTGCTAAATAGCAAAGCTTTTCGTTGTTCCTTTCTTTTCTTCTTTTTGGCTTATCGCCTCGGAGAGCAGTAAGTTCGTCGAAAATATCAACTTTTACGAAGAAGCCACTAATAAACAAGAAGAATATGAGATAATCTCAACGGAAAGGAAAAAGGAACGAGATTGAAGGAAAACTGCGAGTACCTTATCCTCTCACGCGAAGATAGGTGTAGGGAAATTGCTTTTTTATTAGGCCATGAGAAAGTGGTATTTTCAATTTACGATGCTTCACAATGGATTATATATACTGCAATGTATAAATGTATTGATTACGTTAGGTCTCTGAATAATTGCGCTTTCATTGTGCCAAAATTTTCTTTCATGCAATGACAAGGAAACATATAATCTCAAAGACTTTTTTTTAAAATAAAAACCAGTTACGGATGATAACCTGCAAGTTACCGATTTTACGGGGCTATCAATATTTTTTGAGAAACCGGTATGCCTTAGTCAAAAGTGGATGCAAATGGTGAACACTATTTAAACCAGGCTCTCTCTAAGGTCACGTGGCTAATCAATGCCGGTATAATAATAGGAAACTCATGCAAATGTCTTTTGTTTTAGTATTATATAGATAATAACCAACTTACTAAAACTAAGAACTTGTTCACTTCATTGCGAAAAAAAATCTTACCAAACTTTAATAATACCAAATTTTAGCATTACTAAATTTTGATAAGATGTAGATGGGTAGTATTTAGTTTGAGACCTTACCAAAATATTTTGAGATCAGAAAATTTTAGGAATTTTGATAGGGTTGTATTAGTAATGGTTGTCTTACTAAATTTTGGAGGTTAAAAATATTAACAAAGTGAATAGCCCTAAGTCTATTATTTTTAAATTTTGCACGCTTCTCCACTGTTTGCATTGCTTGTTCAAACGGCAATTGCTTTCTTATGAGCCGGTAGAACTTCATATATGCTGATGAAGTATTATCAAGAGGCATCAATTAATAAAATCAGCAAGATATTTCTGTTATATCCAGACAAATCTGAAAATCCTTAGGGATAGAGAAGGTAGGGCCTACAGACACGGACAACAGAATTCTCAGCAGGTGAGCAATATTGCGGTAGTCCTGATTGACATTCTGTGTTTGAACTGCTAATTAGAAGTGATTAGGAGTGTTGAAGTCCGATATATCATACAAACAGTACCCAACATCATGAAAGAGGAGAATTAGTGTATGAAATGAAAACTTGATCTGTTCCCTCAATTTGGTGAATGATTTCCATGGTTCACTCAGCACAATAAAATTCGCCATCAGCTAATTAGCTCTGCTAAGTCCGTAGGGTTAAATTTCATCCCAAAAGAGTGTTCATTAATTTTATTGAGCCCTCTTGATGGTGAAATTTCTCCGCAATATTAGAGAAGTGGTGGTGGTGGGGACAAAAGTCTCCTGCACACTCGAGAATCACTGCATCTACATGTGATGTATCAACCAAAAGATTTGGAGTGAATTTTCAGTTTGAAGTGACGAGGAGTGTTGAAATAGAAATATCAGGCAGCCAACATCTAGAATAATGAAATGCACCCACCTTTAGAATCATATCATTAAACATAAATTTTGTGGGCTCTCGCAGCTTAGTGGATAATTACTCAGTTCACCTAAAATTCTTGCTTGTTGGGAACAATTTTTTGGAACACCATAAATATTTTTAACGCCAGGTAGATATTTTCATTAGATCTAACAAAATATGAAAATCAACAGGAATAGAAAAATCAATATCTATAGACTCTTAAGTTAGGTTAGATGCGGAAAATATAAGAGAGTTTTAAGTGGTTTAGTGAGTAGTTATAGAAAAAATTGCAAATATGGAGTAAGTAGCTCCTCATTCAATATTAAAATATAATAAATAAGAACATATTAATGAATAACATAATTATTATTTATATTAAAACTATATACGTAGGTATACTACAAATTATTCTGTGAAATAAATATAATCAATTATAAGTGCCTACTAAATAAACACAGTGAACATAAAGTCATTAATATCATTCCACAACCTGACAAACTCCAGAATGCATATGCGCAACTCCGAGGAGAAGCAAAAATGAGACGTCAATCAGTTTCTAAAATATTTTATGTTAGAGTTTACACCGGTGTATCAAGAAGGGTTCAATTCTAATTTTTTTTATTGAAGGCAGATTGCATGCTGGGTGGTTTATAGGGTTCTAAGATACTTAAAAAATTTCTAAGCTAATCTGATTGCTTTGTTTTGGTGATTGAGAAGAGATTATATTGAAATTCTTCTCCAACATTTATTTTCACAATAAACACGATTTTATTGTGGTTACCGAAAGTGAATGATATGATATAAGAAATGCAATTTTAAGTGTAATGGTTAATTGGATTCACAAAACAACTAGTGTAGAAGAATGCCACAATAGCACATATGGAACAAATTCCCTCTATTATAAGTACTTATATAAACTCTTTGTTAGTCAGACATATTTATTTATTTATAAATAATATAAGATATTTACTAATACCCTTATCTCTAGTTTTAAACTAGCCAACAGAAGATATATGCATGTTGAAACATTAAAAGTCACTTGAACAATATTTATTATACACTATGACTATCAGATTTTTAACAAATGTCACTATTTAATTTTTCCATAAAAATCATACATAATTGTAGGATTATGTAAATCATTGAATAATTCTACATATATTATTACTTTATAGCATTTTATAATATTTTTATAGAACGTATATCTATAAATTTATGACAAACTAATTAAGTGGCATGGATAAATAAGTATCATTAATACACACACTACCTTCTTTTCTTAATATGTGATGTAATTGATTTTTTCTTAATTTTGACCAACAATATTTATTAAATTAATTAGTTAAGTATAGTGAAAAGAGTACTACTAGATCTATAATCAAAAATATTTTAAGCATGCATGGTATGCTTGTCTATTTGCACAAATATTTCTAGAAAACACCAATAGTCAAAGAATTAAAAAAGTCAATTGCTTCATATATTAAAAAACTGGGTAGTAAAAAAAACTCTTGTGTGAAAAAATCATAAATAATACATATTATAGTTGATGAGTGGAGAGCTCGCACACAAGAGGTAGCTGCTAGAGCTCAAGTACAAGCATTAGTGGTGGAGTTAGCATTGTTGTTAGGCGGAAGTTTAATTTCATGGTTATCAAGAGTGTCATGCCAGCTAAAAAGGTTTTAAATGATAAATGAAATAAGATATCCAATGCACAATTTTATTTCATGGTTTTATAGATTAGCCATAACACTTATGGAATTAGAAGTAGTTGGATGAAATGAAACACTCTAGCCTTCAATCTTAGTTTCAACATGTTTCATAGTTTTGAAAACAGTGTACATCCAGTTTCATCTGAATAAAACTCCTTTCCTCTCTTTCTTAATAATTATGTTGCCATGTCTGCTTACATGGCATCTCATTTATTGAGAATGAAACTACCATTAGGATTGGCCTTATTGAAGACCAATAGTCTATAGTCTATCCATTGCTTGGGTTAACTTTATGCTAAAGTGATTCTCCATAGAAGGCATCCTCCCCTAGAAATTTGAATATCCCTAAATAAACTTAATATCCTCACTACGAATGTAGTGTCTCAAATTTTACTCAACATCTAATAGCAGACCCATACCTAAAGACAGGAATGCGCTGAGAGTAGGGACAGAGTTTTCTCTTGTGTATGTGGGGGAGGGAAGTGTGGATGGACAATTGCCCTTTTAAGTGAGCATTCTTGTTTGTATGGAATGTAATGCTGAATACCCGAATGATTTGAGGTACAAACAAATTAATTAACTAGTATAAAATTAAAAAATAGATTAAAATATTTTTTGAAATAAAAACTATTTTAAAAAATTCATATGTAGAAAGTTATTACAAAAATCACACAATCACACCACATTTTAGGGAAAAGAACACACCTTAGGTAAAACAAAATTATCTATATCTATGAATTTATGCCTTATTTATTATAGACCGGTCTCTCGCTCTTATTGTATAAATGGAAAAACCCTAAACTGTAACAGCCCATGACTAACTAAAATGGAAAGAAGGCAGCCGTACCTTGGCACATAGCTGGCATGGCCTAGCCATTTCCCCTTTTCTCCCTATATATTTCTTAAATTTTCCTCATTTCCTTATATTTTTCACATTTCCCCATGTTTACCCTTTATTTCTCACATTTCTTCCTTTCCCTTTATTCTTTTTAGTTTCAAAATTTCATGGGCTAAACATATCGCCTCTAGCCCACGTGTTGTTTCATGCTTAGACTGGCTGGCACAATCCATACACCCTACTAGTCATGTTTGGGCTCATTGCCTAGCATGTGGGCCATTATGGTACGGTAGAGCCGTGCCTAATAGCCTAATAGGTGTGCAATCCATTTGACCAATTCATTCACCTTGGTCTCTTGTTGTCTCGACTGCTCCTCTTCCTTTCCCATGGTGGTGTTGCTGTCGCCTATTCCGATGGCTTCCCACCATATGTTTGTCTACAGGCACATCGACGTTGAAGGCAGCGCCAGGCGAGAAAGGGAGCTATGGTGTGGGACGGGAGAAGTGTAGCGGCGTATGTGGGCAAAGCGCTTTGGTGGGAGAAACACGTGAGGGGATCAAAGAAGATAATCACGTAGATTTTTTGGAATGGTCTAGACCATTTGAAGTGAATAAAATTTGGAGCTATGTGTAGATGATTGTAGCTATTTTTAGATGACATAGACGGTGGTTGGTGAAAATGTATCGACGAAGTGACCAACGTCAAGCATTGCTGAGCAGGAGCTGCGAAACAGGTGGCTTCTGGCTTGTGTGTGTACAGAGATTGAAGAACTAGGTCTCTGACATCTCTGTTCTTGTGTTCTTGGTACTATAGAAGAACAAACAGAAGTTTGCTTAGCTCTACAATTATTAGAGGTTTGTTTTCTAGAAGATGGTTGCTTTTGGGTGACAATGCAAAGCAAGAAAAGGCTGTAACCTAACCAGACGTGAGGAACAACATCAGCACATTGGGTCTGACGATATTTTGGTAACACAAAATGGAGGTGGATTTTCCTCTCTCCAAACGATGTCTCCTCATTTTATACATGTCGTCATTTTTCTTAAAAAATAAAAAATAACTAAATATACAATATATCACTACACAAATATATAAAAGTTTAAATTTGATTTTCATAAATATGCAAGTTCAAATTTGACTTATATAAGTAGAAATAAAAATAATAAATTTAATATCATGAATAGTGTGTTTATTATTTTTATTTCACTTGTACAAGTCGGATTTAAATTTATATGTTTGTAAAGTAATACATCATATAACTTATCTTATCATTTTTTTAGATTTTTTTAATAAAGTTTTAGCCACATGCAAAAACGAGGGAATGTTTAGGATTAACAGACTTTCCACAAAATGGCTTCTCTTAACTTGTTTTCTAATGATTAATAATCAGTTGTAATTAAATATGTTTGCTGAAGCCTACTGGCACCTATTGGATTGCCTCCTTAGGTTAAGAGAACCACTTTTGGTAATGTTGAGCGCCATGTTAGCTTGCTAGCATGGATGGGCCATGCAAAATGATACTTCTACCCCTAGCCATAGAAGTGTGTGAACTGCTAATGGAAGGTTGCAATATAGGGCTCTAACATAACCATGTAGAGTAATCGATTCAAATGGTCAATTTTGGAAAAAAAATTAACCAACTATTAGCATATTCATTAGAACATTCTAGCACATGTTGTTTTATCAACCATACATAAGTACTTTGGAAGATTACAAGTTCATTAGCATAATAGGAACAACTTCATTAGCCATACCAAGCCACATAGTCCTATTTCTAATGAGGTTCATCAGGTCCACATACAGGAGCAACTTCATCTCTAAGTTATATCAAGCCACACACAAGGCCATACATCAGTTTAAAGCAAAACAAAAAGGCATAGAAACATTAAGCCACACACTTAAGTTCATCATGCCATACACTTCAAATTCATTATGCCATACACATAAGAAGCTCAAAAGGTAGACCACATCATATAACAAAATACTCGCGCTGGTAGATTGATACATTTCAATTCAAAAGCTTAGCCGGTGATGGAGTTTTTGGCTTGCTGGCTAGCTTTTTCCTAGACGTCATCTTCTTGGATGGCTGCACTAATTCAACTGGAGCTAGAGCCTGCATTGTTACTGGTGCTACTTCCCTGTAGCTTTGGCCTATCTCCATTACCAACCTCCTAGTATTAATATAACATAAATTATGTAATCAAGACATGAAGCTAGGTTTGGTGGAAAAAAAATGAAAAGCACATAATAGTGACTTACCTCCTAGTGACTGGTATAGGGCTACTTATTTGAGATGGCTGCACTTGTGCTAAAGCATATGCTTCTCTAGCTGTAGTTGCTCTTGTTCTTACTGTACTTGACTGGGCATCAATGCCATTCTTTACCTTCTTCCTTCCCACCTTTGTAGTTGTCTTCTTGTTTCTCTTCCTACAAAAACAATAGTTAGTATATAAAAGCAAAGAAATAAACAACAATTGAGAATGAAGCTCATTTGAAATAAACTTTTTTTGTGCCAGTCAATTTACATCTAGCACTATCCTTCTTATGCCCAAACCCACCACAACCTTTATACTGAACTTGTCATGTTGGCTTCCTCTTACCCTTCTCAAAAGCAGATATGATCCTGTTCTCTCTGCCTGCCTAGTCCTCTCTTTTTTGCTACTGGTTTAGGAACTTAAAACCTTTGTCAATATTTGGCCACTGCTTCTTGTCCATGATGTTAGGGATGGCACATGCATATGTTGTTTGCAATTTGTACATATAGTAAGCCTTGTCAATATATATCTCCATCTCTAGTTGCCTAATAGTTGTAATGGCTGCCTATGCATGTGGGCAAGGCTTCCCAGTAAGTTGCCATTCCCTGCAGGTACACAAGCACTTGTCAAGATACATCACATGCTTGGTCACTTCCTCATGCCTGTATATCTATGTTACTTTAGCATGGTCATGATCACCCTTAGTGACTTTCAAATGGCCTAACCCCTTTGAGGATGTATTTAATAGATGGACTATAGCAGTCAGAATCACACTATTGAAGGCTCTAGAGCTCATCCTCCTCTTCTCAAACGGGATTAAAGCTTTCTCCCTGATAGCATCTACAAGTGCATCCACAGGCAAATCTTTTAGGTCCTTGATCCAACTGTTCCATGACTCGGCCAAGTTATTATTGATATACTCACATTTGGTCTCATAAGAAAACTTCTAGCCCATAGTACAGTGTGATGTTCCTTAAGCCATTTCTTCACATTTGAGCTAGCTACTTCTACTTCATCCAAGAACTGATGATGCTTGTTAGGCATATATGCCCTAACGGTAGGCCACATTTTCTTCCCATAAATACTCCCATAGAACCTTTTTTCCATGTTCTCCATTAAACGCCTAAAGCAATCTCTATTCTGCCCATGGAAAAACCTTCTTCATTGTAGCTTCTAACCCTTTACAAGCATATGTGTAAATAGCTAGTTTTTCAATTGGACCAATTTCTTTGCCTAGTAGCTCTATGAACCAAATCCAATTATCCTTGGTCTCAGACTAAAAACAACAAAGGCTAATGAAAACATATAATTATGTCAATCTAGTGCATTGGCTGTAAGCATGTGTCTATTCCACTCCCCATTGAGGGCATTAGAATCTATACTAATATATGGCCTATAGCCCAATAAAAATCTATCTATGCTAGCTTTAAAGGAATAAAATAATCTAGTAAAATGAATCTTATCTCTAATTCTAACTATGTCTATCTCAACTACACTCCCTAGGGATCTCATTTCTACCTCTGACTTGAACCTATACAACCAATCAAATGAATCATCCTACTTATCAAATAACTTCTTTGCGGCCCTCTGCATACCATAATACACTATCACATACTCATATATGATATGCCGAACTTGTTTTTCTCCTATAACTTTTGTTGAAGCTCCTTTCCACCCATCCCATTCTTCTTCTTGAGATATGGAATTGCCCTTTTAGCAACCCAAGCTTGATATTCCATCCTCCTAGATACTTTCTTGAAGCACACTTGTAGACACCTTTGTTTATTTGGACTTACAAAAGTAAACCAGATTAGCAATTAAACAAGGTGTCAAATCAATACATGAAGCAAAGTTTCAACTTGCATATTCAAAAAATGAACGGTTAGTATTATACCCTGACACTTTTATTTGCTTGGGTTTTAGCTCTAATTTTCCATGGGCAACCTTTTGCATTGCATTTCCCTTTAAACCTCTCCTTGTCAGATTTTTCAATGCCTAGTTTAAACCCATAAAGTATAGCATATTGCTTGATAGTCATTCTAAACTGATCCATAGAAGGATACATTGTCCCCACTGACATATTTGGGTCATCTCTGTTCCAATCATGTACTAGCTCACTAGTTTTATCATCATTAACTGGAATGGTCACTTCTACCATGGCTTGTTCAATCTTAGCTGGAATCACGGGAATTACAATTTCTACTCTAGCTACTTCTGCTACTCTTTTATCTGCTGCTTTGAATACCATAGCCTCAGACACTTGATCTTCATCCAACAGAACATGAGCATCACCATCTTGGTTAGGTTCAGCACATACGGTCAATTTACTCTAATCCACAATAATATTAGCCACTTCTACATGTTCTGTATTTTCTGCATGTTCTGCATATGCATGGCTAGAAGTGTCTCATATCCCTTCTGTATCTTCTATAGGACACACTTCAATTGGATCAACATTTATCACCCCAAAGCCATCTTGAGCAGTTGACCCACAATTTGCATTTGAGCTTGCCGGTGCAAAAGTGTCAACGGGATTGTATCCATTCTTATCAACCACTTCAACACCAAGTTATACCAACTGCTCATCCCACCTATATTGCAACCATTGCTAAAACTCTTCATTATTTCCCAACTTCCATTTAGAACCACCATTAGTGTCCCATCCTCACAATATAATTTCTTGGCTTCTCAAATTGTCTTGCTAGCCATGTCATCTTGAAATTGCTCCAAAAAATACCCATTGCATCTATCAACCCACCAATCGTGATCTCGTTCTGACATATGTTTCATTTCATACTTTAGATTTACTACATACCAAGCACATTTTACAACAATTCTAAATGCATTGTCAGGATCAATCCTGACATAATCATAAACAGAAACAAAGTTGGAGTTAGGACACATCTAACTCTAGATCTATGCAATGCATCGAGTTAGAAAGGAAAAAATCAGCTTACCACAAGGGACAATCCAAGGGTTTCATCTTCCCGAGGATGCTGCAAGCGCAAGGATGGGCGAGGACCCACCCAAATTGAAGACGAGAGGACGAGGCGTCACCAGCGCCATGATGCCCGAGCCACTCGGCCAGGGATGCAGGCTCGGTGGGCAAGCACGCGGCGATGCCTAGTAGTGCTAGGGGCGTAGAGTCGCAGGCAACGACGCGGCGTCGATGGCAGGATAAGGGTCGGTAGGCGACAACGTGACGCCGACGGAGGGGCGCGTGGAGTGGGGGCGGCAGGTGGTGGAGCGAGGGAATCGGACGGAAGAGGAGAAATCGCGAAAGAAGGTGTCAATTGATTTAAGGTTCTGTGGGTAGGGGCAGGAGTATCATTTCGCACGTCCTATCCACGCTGGCAAGCTAGCATGGCGCTCAACAGTGCCAAAAATGACAAGTTATTAACAATAATTCTCTCTCCAATGATACTTTTGCGAAGCCAAACCTAAGGATGTCACTTCTAGGAGTGGCGAATAGTTAAATTTCGAAGCTTAGACATCTGAGACCTGTGCTTCAGCATGCGGAACCCTCCGCCTTAGTCACCGGCATCATCGTCGTCGTCGTCGCAGCTCTCCATCTCCACGGCGGTGAACACCACAAACAGCTTCGGACCATCACGGTGGTCCTCGTCGGTCTCGAAGAACCTGGCGATGCAGAACCTGCTGGACCCCAGGTTGACGAGGTCTGAGCGCGTCGGGCGGCGTGTACTCCCGAGGAAGAAGGCTGCGAACCACCGGCGGCGTGCCGACGTCAAGGTCCGTGGCAGAGAGGATCATGCTGTTGCCACCCCTAGCCGGTGAGAGGCCGAACCAGAGGTCGTGCTCCGGGACGTACTCGGCGAGGCCGCCGAACGGCAGCGTCCAGCCGCCGGCTACGGCCCACGCGCGGCGCACCGTGTCGAAGCAGTAGGTGCCGCCGCTGCCCATGTTGGGTACCAAGATGTCTGTGCCGCCGACCACCGCGTCGGAGTCGGCTTGGAAGGGAGGCGGCGGGAGAGCACGGCAGCGCCAGTCCTCACGGCCGTCGTCGTAGATGAGCCCATGGAAGCAGCCGCCGGCGACCGGGCCGTGCAGCAACGTGCCAAGGATGTAGAAGTCGTCCCCGACGGTGACGGAGCTGAGCGAATCCGAATCCTTCAGGCAAGGTAAGGCAGGCAGGGTGTGGACGGCGTGCTCGCCGGGGTCGTAGAGGACGGCGCGGCCAGTCTGGTCGGCGGCGACCACCATGTTGTGATCGCCGCCGAGGAGCACGAACTCCATTCGCTCCCTGCCGTCGAATCACCTGGGGAGGGAGGGAGGGTAGAAGCTCAGGGCGTGGCGTGGCAGGCTACCGTGCTCCAACCACGTCATGCGCTCCGTTGTTAGATAAGACTAGCACTACTTCTGGTTTTCTCTTTTTTTTTATTGTTGAGAGCACACACCTCATGTCGTGGCTGGCGTTCGTGGTGCACAGGGATAGACACGTATATCTCATGTTGTGACTGGCGTTCGCGGTACGCGGGGATGGACGCGCACACCTCGCGTCATGCGCGCTGACGTGAGCGTCGCCACTGCATCCGTTTGTCGTTCCATAAAAGGGGAATAGAAAGAACCGAAAACGCTACGCCCAGCACCAAATCTCGTTCCAAATCGCAGCTGCTTGTGTTCATCCAGTTGGTGTCCACCGTTGTACGATTCCTAACAAGTGGTATCAGAACTATGATGTCTCCAACAAGACCTCGCGGTCGATCGCCGGCCAGAAAGAAGGAAGATCCCAGGAATGATGCTTCCAGTGGCTCAGGCACCAAGGCGTCAAAATGCACACCTTCGCTGGATCTTCGTCAGTCTCGCCGACCACGCACGCGTGACGCATGTCGTTCGCGCACCAGCGACGCACGCCGCCCTTAGGAAGTCATCGTTGAGCGCATCATCTAGGAAGCCAGCTCCGGCAATTGGCCGCAGCTGACGAAGACAAATTACCATGAGTGGTCGTTGTGCATGATGGTGAAGCTGTAGGTACGTCATCTGTGGGACGCCGTTGAGTATGACGACGTGAAATACGATGAAGATCGCAACGCCCTCGATGCGATTTGTAGTAACATTCCGGCGGAGATGGTCCTTGTTTTGGTGGCCAAGGTGTCCGCTAAGGAGGCATGGGAGGCTATCAAGACTTTCCGCATCGGTGATGACCGGGCGCGGAAGGCGACCGCATAGAATCTCTGGGCAGAGTATGAGTTCATCGCCCTTCGCGACGGAGAACCCATCGAGGATTTTGCTCTGCGCATGACGGACATCGCGCAACACTTGGCAACCTTGGGTGATCCGGAGCCCGACGAGAAGGTGGTGGCCAAGTATCTGCGCATTGTCCGACCACGCTACAAGTAGCTGGTAATCTCCATTGAAACCCTTCTTGATATTTCTAAGCTTTCAATCGAGGAGGTCACAGGGAGATTGAAGGCAGCCGATGATGTCGAGCCGCCTCCGCCGCATACTGCCACTGGTAAACTGCTACTTACTGAAGAGCAATGGACCAAGAGGTACAAGCAAAAAGACCAAGAAACCGGCCGAGGTGGCTCTAACTCCAGTGGTCATGGCAACATGCGCGGTCACGACAAGCCGCGCGGCCGCAGTGGCGGTGGCGGCGGAAACAGAGGCGACAAGCGCAACTCACCTAGCACGGCGTGTGTCGGGCTAGACGACGAGTGTAGGCGCTGCGAAAAACAGAGACACTGGGCCTAGCATTGCCGAGGAAAATTGAAGGCAGAAGAATAGACCCATATGACCCATGACGACGAGCCCACTCTCATGTTCGCTTACACAGCCAAGGAAGGAGATTCGGCAACAACCCTAGCCATTTCTCCCAACTCGTCGCTGTCATTCCCAAATCCCTACCTTGTCACTGATGTCGCCACACCACCTCAGGCCGAGCTCTCACCGCTCCCCAACCTCATCACTACCGTAAATGATGCCATACCGCTACAAGCCGTGCCCCCGCTACCCTCCAACACCGACATTGCCGTTGTTTTAGGCAACGCGGCGCATCAGGTTGAGTCCGCGCCGCTAGACAACACCAGCGCCGCCACCATCTTTGATGCCGCCAAGCAACCATACCAGCTGGAATTATCGAAGGTAAAGGTATTCGCCACCTTTGACGAGGCGGAGACCCGGGATCCGAGTCACTGGATCTTGGATACTAGAGCCACGAACTACATGACTAGTGCTCATGGTATCTTCTCTGACCTCGACACCGGGATTGTCGACACGATGCGCTTCGGCGATGGCTCCGTCATCAAGATTGAGGGCCGCGGCACCATTCTCTTCGTCTGCAAGAACGGGGAGCACCGCACCCTCACCAACACGTACTTCATCCCTCGCCTCACCACAAACATCATCAGCGTCGGCCAACTCGATGAAGAGGGGTTTCAGGTGCTCGTCGAGGCTGGAGTGATGCGGATCCGTGACGAGGAGCGTCGCCTCCTCGCAAAGATCCATCGGAGCCTAAGTTGGTTGTATATGCTTGAAGCCAAAATAGCACGGCTAGTGTGCCTGGCAGCACATGTAATGGAGGATGCTTGGCTCTGGCACGCCTGATTTGGGCATATCAACTTCGGTGCTCTGAGGAAGATGGGACGTGAAGAGCTTGTTCGCGGAATGCCCCAGATGGACCACATCAACCAGATTTGCGATGCGTGTCTCACCGGCAAGCACCGATGGATGTTGTTCCCACAATGCGCTCTCAAGCGCTCAACCGAGGTATTGCAGCTGTTCCACAGTGACATCTGTGGTCCAATCACGCCTGTGACTCCAAGTGGCAATCGGTATTTTCTCTTGCTTGTCGACGATTTCTCATGGTATATGTGGATCGCCCTGTTGCCGAACAAGTATGCTGCTGCTACCGCCATCAAGAATGTCCAAGTCGTGACCGAACGCAAGACAGGGAAGAAGTTGCTCGCTCTGTGTACCGATCGTGGGGGCGAGTTCGCATCAACAAACTTCACCGACTATTGCGCTCATCTTGGAGTCCGGCACGAACTCACGGCGCCATACACACTTTAGTAGAATGGCGTCGTGGAGTGACGCAACCAGACTGTCGTGGGCACGGCGCGCAGCATGTTGAAGGCCAAGTCTCTTGCTGGCATGTTCTGGGGCGAGGCCGTGGTGACGACTGTGTATCTTCTGAACCAGTCGTCGTGCAAGGCCATTGGGGGAACGACGTCGTACAAGCTATGGATAGGGAGCACGTCGGCGGTGCACCATCTCCGTTTGTTCGGGTGTGTCGCCCACGTCAAGGTGACCACACCGAATAAGAAGCTGGATGATCGCAATCGGCGTATGATCTTCGTCGGCTACAAACTTGGCTCCAAGGTGTATTGCGTGTACGATCCGATGACTTGGCATGTCCACATCAGCCGTGACATCATCTTTGACGAAGCAGCGCAGTGGATGTGGTCCGCTGTTCATGACGCCAACCCCGATGGCTTCGTCATTAAGGACTCCGAGCTCCTAGAGCCTGCTGCGACCACCACCACCAGTACAACAACAGCACGGGTTCCATCTGCGGCCTCGACAATCGGATCTTCTCTACCTCCTCCATCAGCACCATCGCCACCACCAGCTATGGACATGTCTGCAGCATCCCCTACAACGAGTGACCCTGCTTCCGTGACGTCAAGTCGACGCTATACCAGAGCATCAAGTTTGCGTCGTCGCCTAGGGCTGGAGCTGGCGAACTATTAGATGCCGACCACGACGATGACGCACCCCTTCGGTTCCGACGCATCGACAACGTAATCGGACTGGCCTCACCTTCAGGGCTAGCCAATCGGGTACTGGAGGAGCGACCGCTGCTTAGCGACGCCGAGCCGACCTCATTGAAGGAGGAACTGTGCCATGAATACTGGTGCCAAGCAATGCTGGACAAGATGACATCCATCGAGGCGAGCAACACTTGGGAATTGGTTGAGCCACCGCCGCGCATTCGGCCGATAGGCCTCAAGTGGGTTTACAAGGCCAAGAAGGATGCATCTAGGATCGTCACCAAGCATAAGGCCTGACTGGTCGCAAAGGGCTATGTGCAACGTCAAGGGATTGACTTCGATGAAGTATTCGCTCCCGTGGCACGCCTAGAGTCTATACGACTGCTACTGGCGCACGCCGCCTGCGAAGGCTGGGTTGTCCATCACATGGACATCAAGTCCGTATTTCTCAATGGAGTGTTGCAAGAGGAAGTTTACATCGAGCAACCTCCTGGTTTCATCCTCTGGGTTCATGAATACAAGGTGCTCCATCTCATCAAGGCTCTCTGTGGGCTCCGGCAAGCCCCCCGAGTCTGGTATGCTAAACTCGATGAGTCTTTGATCAGACTTGGGTTCCAAAGGAGCACCTCAAAGCACGCTGTCTACCTACGCGGTACTGGAGATCGACGCCTCGTGGTGGGAGTGTACGTCGACGATCTTATCATCGTCGACGACAACCAAGCCGACATCAATGCCTTTAAGACAGAGATGCACTCAACCTTCAAGATAAGTGACCTGGGTTGCCTCCACTACTACCTCGGTCTGAAGGTGTCCCAATCAAAGGAGGGCATCACTCTGTGCCAAAATACCTACGCTGCCAAAATTCTGGAGATAGCAGGGATGACTAGATGCAAATCCACATGCACTTCCATGGAACTATGCCTCAAACTCAGTAAGTTGAGCACTGCCCCAGCTGTTGATCCTACTGTGTACAGAAGCATTGTGGGGTCGCTATGATACTTGGTAAACACAAGGCCGGACTTGGCATACTCGGTAGGTTATGTGAGTCGATTTATAGAAAACCCGACCACCGAGCATTTTGGGGCAGTCTAGAGGATCCTCAAATACATCTCTAGGACTCTTAGCTGCGGCTGTCGATACTAGAGAAAGAAGAAGGAGGAGGCCTGTCTGCATGGCTACAACGACAGTGATCAGGCGGGGGATATTGATACACGGAAGAGTACTACCGACGTTCTCTTCTTTCTCGACAACAACCCCGTCACCTGGCAATCCCAGAAGCAAAAGGTTGTGGCACTTTCGACATGCGAAGCAAAGTACATAGCTGCAACTACAGCTGCTTGCCAGGGGATTTGGTTGGCACGGCTAATCTCAGAACTCAGAGAAAGAGAGGCCGGTGCCACCAGTCTGAAGATTGATAACGAGTCCACCATCGCACTCGGCAAGAATTCGGTGTTCCATGACCACAGCAAACATATTGATGTCAGGTATCATTTTATTTGAGAATGTGTTGAAGATGGCAGAGTGAGAACCGAGTCTATCGGAACTGCAGATCAGCTGGCGGACATTCTGACCAAGGCCCTGGCACGAGAGCATTTCTGCAAACTCCGCTCGCTAATTAGGGTCCGAGATGTACAGCATACACGTAAGACTTAGTAGGAGTAATGTTAGATAAGCCTAGCACTATTTTTGCTTTTCTTTTTTTTTTTGTTGTTGAGAGCGCACACCTGGCATCCTGGCTGGCATTCGCGGTGCGCAGGGATGGACGCGCACACCTCACGTCGTGGCTGGTGTTCGCGGTACGCGGGGATGGACGTGCACACCTCACGTCATGCGCTGACGTGAGGGTCGCCGCCGCATCGTTTGTCGTTCAAGGGAATAGAAAGAACCGAAAACGCTGCGTCCTAAGCAGCACCAAATATCTTAAGTCTCTCCATTTCGTTCCAAATCGTAGCTGTTTGTGTTCATCCGGTTGGTGTCCACCGCTGTGCGATTCCTAACATCCGTCGGCCGCCGCCGAGGGCCGTGGGAGGAAGAATCGCGACATGTCGATGTTGCGCAGCGTGTAGTAGCTGCGGCCGCGGCTGTACTCATCCAGCAGCACCAGGTGAACAAGCCGCCGCCAACTCATCGCCGATCGATCGATTCACCTCCTCCAAATCTATAAATTAATCTTAACAATCTTACTAAGATTGGTTGGATTGCTAGCTAATCTTCCTCTCCACCACCAGCAGCTAGGATCTCTTCTGCGCCTCCTCCACAACCCACCACAATCTTATTAAGAGGAAAGTTGCCCCGACGAGCTCCGCCGCTGTCGCCGGCGGCCGGGTCCGGGAGCGGGATGTCAGGACGAGATTTCTCGTCTCTTCTTTATCTAAAAAATCTGTAGCAGTAGTCCTAGTGTTAATCTAGCATTCTGGCCCCACCCGTCATAGACTCGTGGGTCTCTCTCTGCTCTGCTGCTGCTCTTCCTTCCTCCATGGCGGCGCCGGCGGCTTCCCACCGCGTGTTCGTCTACGGGACGCTGATTGCGGAGGAGGTCGTGCGCGTCCTCATCGGCCGCGCGCCGCCGTCCTCCCCGGCCCTCCTCTCCAACCAGTTGCCCCCCTCTGCTGCGAAATTCTGACCGGCCATCGTCTCCTCTCCTGCAGCCAGAGGTTCAGCATCAAGGAGCGCGTTTACCCGCCGATTCTGCCTGTCGACGGCAAGGAGGTATCAGGGAAGGTGGGCCCTATTGGTTCCTCTTGGTTAGGCGTCAGGCAATCAAAGATTCAAGCAAGCTCAAGACTGAAGTGAAAAGATATTCAACCAGTGTGTGGAGAAAATTAAGGCCAATCTGTACTCTTTTTTCTGTATTTCTGCAGGTTTTCAAGGATATCACTGACAGAGAGCTCAATGTGCTGGATATATTTGAAGATGAGGAGTATGTCAGAAGAACTGTTGAGATATCACTAACTGTAAGCTTATCTCAACTATATAGCACATTCTAATTGTTTATATTGTATGAATTTTCTGCTCCAGCTGTCTGTCATGCTACGCCGAAAATTCGATGGAATGTTTAGCAAGATTGAGCCCTTGTCTTGAAGGAGAAATGTTTTGAGTAGCTTGTTCTTTCCATTGTATGGGTTCAGTAAGAGAAGATGATTTGGATTTTCAGGGCACATCGGAGAAATTACTAGCCTATGCATACATATGGGGCAATCAGGATGACCCTGACCTCTATGGTGAAAGGAACTTTTGAGGTGAGGATGTTTCCATGATTTTTCGTACTTCCAGATGGCATAGCAGTGTATAACGTCCTAAGACCATGCTATCATAGTTCTTAATACAATGATACGCAATTCGCGTATTCGCGAAACCATGGTTATAATAGTCATCCAATACAACCACCTGACAGCCAACACCATGAGTTGCAAGCTCTTGCAGATGCATCCATAGAAGGCCATTTCTAAGTTGTACTGTTAGTTCAGCGATTCTTTTTTCTCAACAATAACATAAACCTTTTCAGTTTTAATTAAGTTAAAATAAATTAAAGTTAAAACCCAACAAAAATCTTAAATTATGATTAAACACATCAATAATTACTATTTAGCTATGTCATTTTTATTTTTTTCTTTACGTTAATTTCGGTCTTTCTTTTATTTTTTTTATATTATTATCTTGACTTAGTATTTTATAATATACTAACGTTCCTATTACAACTTCTATTAGTCATCAATCATTTAACATAGACGTGAGTCAACTGGCCAAGCTTAACTTAAATAGAAATGACATGTCAGATCTTTTGGTTAATTATAGAGCACACACTCAAGAACTGGTAGGCGTACTCCATTGTTAGTTGGCTGTACTATGTTTACCGACTTTTGAGCTCTACTCATTCCTTGTCCTTCTCTCTTCTGCTGTCAACTTCTTTGAATAATATTCTGTTGTCTAATTGTGATGTCCTCAGTACCTATTGAAGCACTGACCTTTTATTCCTGTGTAATGTTGTATCTGTAGGAGTGGAAAAGGGTGTACTTGGAGGATTACGTCAGGATGACACAAGAGTTCATAGAGGAACTGGAACAGCTCGAACAGAGGACTGAGACCTGAAGCCCAACACTCAATTCGTCCAGAAGTGTTCGTTCAACAATGAATTGTATGTGCACTGTCAAATGGTTCTCCTCTTGTTTGTAAATGTAAGATATTTACACCATTAACTGATAGACAACAGCTACAGAATCCGTCTAGTGGTTTCATTTTTAGTGCTCATAAGCTTGAGTGCAAGTACACATAATTTCTGTGCTTTTGGATCAGTTCATTCTGCTTGAGCCATTTACATGTGATGATATGAAACAAACTATCTTCAATTCAGAAATTGATTGATTGGCAGAGAAGATGACAGGATGAAACAGAAATGGTGCAGAATATTTGCTTTAGTGGTTTCTAATTTGAGGCTGATCTTAATAGAGGCTTGAACAACCCCAAGAACAGTTAGGGCAACTGATTTCTCTAAAATACACTATCTTAAATTTCGCCTAACCCCGTCTCAACTGGTAACAGCTCTAGGTAAGTTCCATTCTTATCTCTAACTTTTTGCAAAGGCAAAAACTACACATATATCAAAAGAGGAAAAAAAATATTCCGAGGAGCATTTGCCCTCCCAGCTATAAGCTGACACTACACTATTCTTCGGTTCATAGCCTTTTGGGCCATGGATTTGATGATAGCTATGCAGGTTTTTTTTTCAGCCATTGCATCTCTTACCCCCATTCCGAATTCATAATGGATGCAAAACAAGGCAGGGATGTCAAATATTTCATATGTGAATGAACCTCCAAGTTGGGTCATTCGAATTGATCATATGGGCCAATGGAAGGGTTCCCAGAGTTCTGGTCACAGCGAGGCCTCCAACCAGTCACGCCATCTGAGCTGCTGCAAGCCTGGTTGGGGAGGACATTGCTCCCCAGATCACCATCCAAGCTCATTTGTTGCACTTCTTGAGGTGATAGAATCCTAATGCATCTTACACAGTTCACAAACTCCCTGCATAATCCGCAACAGCTTATTATTAGAATAACTAACCAGTAAAATCTCTCATCGAACAGCTCGCTTGCACAACTTGTACACACACAAACAAACTTAGGCACGACCTATGTGCACGCACGCACATTGTTTTACAATTCATGGATAAACATATTTTTGTCATAATGTCATGTTGGATTAACCATGTTTCATGCTCCTAAACATATCTTTAGCTGTCATTTTTAGCAATCTTTATTATCTGGGGGACCTATTTTAGAGCAGGAAATTAAAGGTTGATATAAGGAGAAAGATAGATATGCTTACTCCCATGGGTCATCGCCGAGAAGCAGGATGTCGTCCTCATGATCCTTGTAGACTAGTTTCCAACCTATTCTTTGCCGATCTTCTAGTTGTCCCTCTATACCAAACATGCAGGCCAAAGCATGCTTCAACTCTTCATATCCAGAGTACCTGCCGATGTCAATAGACCGGCCTACAGCTCCTCGTTTGTACACCTACAATTCTTAGATTATGCTGACTAGCATATGCACCAACAAAAGCATACGTCTTGAATACTACACCATGATAAGCTAAGCTTTCAAAGGAAAAGGCAATACCTTAGTGAATGTCCGCATCCTCTGCAGCAGAGGGGCAGTGGGCCAGGACTTTTTGTTCAAGAAGACACCATCATTGATCGCAGAATCAATGGAATTAAAAGCCATATCTGACTGACCAAATGACTGGGAAACCATGGAGGTTGTTATCTCTTGCAGAGCATCCTTTTGCATCGGGTAGTTGTTTTCAACATCAGCTGATATATGATTCTGATACTTGACAGAATCAAGTGCATTTATCAGCAAGTCATCTCTTTCTATAGGGAATCCTAATGGGTTATCATTGTTGACCCCAAACAAGCCACTGTTACTTGGATCCACACCTTCAATTTCTACATCAGGAAGTGCATCTTTGAACATCTGGTGTTGATTGGAGTTGGAAGAGGGGAAACCTTGATGCGCAAGCCCATCTGTTCGGGAGGGACATAATGAAGTTGCTGATGAAGATGTTTCCAAGTTGTCCATTTGCAGTGCATTGTTCATACAATTTTGTGGGACAGGACCAACATTTGGTAATTTTGAGTTGACAACACTTTGCTTCACATTATTATTTGGCTTTGGCAATTCTTTGGTCATTAGTGGAGTTGCTGTTACAGCATCAATGGAGGTTGGGATCAACATTGGAGCAGTGGACGGTGGCAACCTTTCTGTGTTGACACAAAGCCTGTTTTTGGTTGGTTGTGCTAAGTGATTTCCATTAACTGTGGATGGAGATGTTGAACAAGAAGGCATTTCTTCTGTAACTACAGATTGTGTAGCACCCACAATGATCATAGCACCTCCAGCTTTTGGGATCACATTGGTTGATGAAATTGGTTGAAAAGCAACTTCTGACACATCTGCAAGTGAGACTTGTTTCTGTAAAAGCTTCTGCTGTTGCTCTTGCTGGACCGTGGTTAGCAGTGGTGTTGCTTGCAATGAAGGTTTGCTTTCTTGTTGGGGAATCATTTGATGCTGGGCAAGTGAATGTGAATTGGACAACTGCTTTTGCATGTCAATAAGTAACTTTTGCTGTTCTTGGATCAGAGGTGGCTGCGAGAGTGTACATGTAGATTGTGACATCAGTGATTGCTGCTGCAGTTTCTGTAATATCTGCAACTGAAGCTCCTCATCAAACAACTTAGACTGCTGACTTGCCAGATTTACTAACTGTCCAAGGGACTTATTTAGCTGTTGTTGATTCTGTTGTTGTTGTTGCTGCTGCTGCTGCTGCAACTGTTGTTTTTGCTGAAGTAAAAGCTGTTGTTGCAGATGTAAATTTTGATCCTGCTGTTGATGGGATAGAAGCAGCTGCTGGCCGTTAATCCTTTGATGGTTTTCAGTTGGAGATGGCTTCTGCTGTTGCATCTGATTCTGGACAATCACCTGAGCCTGAACGAGATTAGATTGAGTTTGGCTCAAGGGAATTACTTGTATGGAGTTCTGTTGTCTCTGATGGTTGACAGCATCTTGTTTTTGATCATGAGGATTGATGATAGCACCAAGCTGATTCAACGGAATTTCTGCCTTGGACAAATCATTGATAGTTTGCATTTGCTGAGGGAGCTTGGGAGAATTAAACTGTATGCATTTCGGCTGAAGGACATTGTTTTGGACATATAACTGCCTTGCAAGATCAGCAGCAGCAAGGTTTTGCATGGCAGGGTTACCTAGAGCTTGCAGGTACTCAGACTGAGCAGCGGTGTTAGCCAACGATGAGCTCTGCTGCCTGTTCATGTTCATCCACTGAACCAAACTTAGACCAGGTGCTGTACTGTTTTGGTTCTGAGCATCCTTTATGCATACCTCCTCACCAAGCCAAGGCATTGCCCTCTTGAAAAGATTTTCTATCTCTGATTCGTCATCTGTTAATTCAGATAAAAAAAATTTTGGAATATGCTAACCATAAAAAAAATCATATGCTAATGTGATACTATAATTAGCCTAGAGCATTCCTGGTTTCGCCCCAAAAAATAACACTGTTTTATACACTTAGTTTTCTGTTCAGTCTAGTACAGCCATACATATAGCCCATTATGTAAATCTGTATTGATGTCTAATGGCATGTTTAACAAATTTACAGACCAGCTGTTTCTATCACACGTAGAATAAGTAAGAAATACTAAGGAAAAGGTCTTTTCACCAAATGTTCAGTGGTTATTTGAAGTAAATCAGTGTTGAAAATTCTTGTTGAACATACTAATATCAGACATACCTAATTGTCTGAGGCGCTTCACACCAAAAAAAGGTTGGGGACACAGAAAAAAGGGAGCTGCAACCGGTTCAATCTCCCAGATTGAAACTCTGTTCCGCCTTTCACCAGCTGCAGACTCATCCCAGCCAACCTAGAAAAAAAATCAAATCAGTGAAATGGAACAACAATTAAGGGTGCAAAAAAGAATAGCACAACTTGAAAGGTATTCAGAAATTCAACCTGTAAATTGCGCCATTGGGAGTTTTTCCATCTCACAGGATCTAGATCACTTATTCCAGTTATTGTACCCATATACCTGAAAAGGTAGATAATTTACCTATATGGACAGCATAGCCATGATTTTTTTTCTTTATGTTTTAAAAAGAAAGCAAAATGCATGAGTCTCATTATGTTTGAAAAGTATGTATTTTATAGATACTAAATGCCAGTATACCTTCTTGTTCCTAATTCCTCGGTTTCAAACATCATGCGGAACCGCAGTCCTAAAGATATCTGATTACTATACAGTGCCTTCTGGTATTTCGCAAATGGGAGAACAAATTCAGTAGGACTGGCCCTGAAAGTTCATACATGTCAAAACACAATATTCATAGCTATTCAGTTTTCTCTATACAATTTAGCTATTGAATGTACAAAGTAAACAGTTAGGTAATACAAACAGGAGTATAAAGTCAGCACACAGGCCTAGGGTTATAAAATATGGTGAAAGGGCTACTGTTGGCAGCAGCATGGGCAGCAGCAGCAAGGACTCCTATGTGCATACTGTCACTTGAAAGTACTGAAGATGATATGTAAGTCGGTTGTCTGTTAGCACGCCTGATTCCTAGTAGAAGTTGGTGCTTTTCATCCCTGAAAATAGCATGACAATAAAAAAACAGGGTCATTTACATCTCGCATTTTCGCTGTTTATTCTGTAGCTAAACTAGGAGAAGCTTTTATTAGATGGAACTAAGGAAAGAAGCATGGAATTTACCTAACAACAATAACAGAATCACCAGCAAATAACCTCTTGCCACTCACGAAAAGGCTCCAACCAGTAGTAAGTAAATGCCTTTTTGGCTGACCTGATAGCACAAAGCACAGAAATAATTAACTGTCTCCAAACTTTGCATATACGCACCAAAGACATTCAACAGAACTACCTCTGTTAAATTTTATAAACCTCTGTTCACCATTAATTAGCTTGACAAAAGAAAAATGACGAATGTGGTACCATTAGATTTGTATTTGAAAATACATCAGAATGGTCACGATTTTGGTATTATTGTAGGGAAACTATAGATCAAATTCAATTTCAGAGACTGCAAAGGCATACTCTACCTTACCAAGGTCAATGGAGGGGCCATCCAGAACAAAAAGAACTAGATACTAGATGTGTGGAGAATTTCATTTATCCTGCCATTTTACAAGGAAAGTTATACTGAATGTTAAATTCTCCACACCTCGATATATATGACGAAATGTCCACACATTGTCATGTATATCTCTAGCTTGCAGTTCTTGAGCTGGAGGTTGCATAGAGAAGTCCTACAGTGCAGAGTGGCAAAATTACAGTTGTACTAAGAACAAATCTTTTGTTGCAGAAAAAAATCAGAAGATTCGAAGCCTACATACCAGGGGAGGGAATATCTTCTCTGCAGCACGGCGAGGCACAGAGAATCCTCCATGTGTACTTGTATCACTTGCAGTGAGTGTCTTACAGAAGAATTCCATTTGTGGCCTTGCTTGTTTTAGTGAAAGCTCTGATAGTTGCAACGCCTCTTTTCCATACTGATAAAAGCAATTGGTGAGTGCATTTGAACAGACTAGGAACTTTTGTGGAAACCACTTTTTTTTTGTATGCTCACTGTATTCACTGGTTGAAGAGTCATCTGTGCATAAACTTCATCAGTATCTGGGTCTGCCTGATAGATAAAAGATAATGATTTTAGTATTGCTGATTGCAAGTTCTTAAAACAAAGGGAAAATGGAAGGCAAGGAACTTAGGTTACATGCAAATTGACACCGTGAAGAAGACATATCAACTTGGAGGGAAGATTTGGGTAGCTTGGAACATGTGCATCAACATCCTTTTGCATAGAAGCTGCAACCTGAAACAAAAAACTAAGATTAAGTAGATATTCTTTTGTTTTCAATAACATTGAGACATTTCATAATATTTGAAGCAATAAAAAATGCAGTTAGCTGAACCAAGCAGCCAGTATATGTGTAGATCAACATCCACTTTTTTCAAACTGAAAAAAAAAGTTTTGTGCTCAAGAACATGGAAGTGGAAAGAAAAAGTACTTCACTACACTGCAAAACTAGCACTCGATAACCATCTCATGAAAATTTAAGAAAGTATAACCTTTCAAACATGTTCCTTTTATACACCTGTCAACAATTTTTCAATAAAAAATGAAGCATTGCGGTGTACAGTCCAGAAAGTGCGGTTCATGAGTGATCTTTTTATAGATAAACTCACATAAGTGCACTTACCATCAAGTGCAGCGCAACCAAATATCATTCATGAAAAGGACCTTTTTCTCATCTTACTAAAAAGAAATGCACGAATAATTGCAGGACGTCTATTGACCTAATAATTGATGTTTTTTTAAATCAGAGCATAATATATTACCATTTGACATAATTTCTCAAAACAAGCTGAGTATTATTACAATGCAAAATCCAATCAGTTAGATCAGAAAATTATCAATCACAGGGTCATGGATGCAAGAAACCCAAAGCTCCAAGATGCTACATGTAGACCAAACCTCATTAACATGAAAACAGCGCTCACCATACTAGTAGGGCAACAGAAAAGGAAAGCCAGTACGCCCAATGCTCCCAACCACTTTGGTTATGAACTACAGTTAGTAGCTACGAGCAGATAGATGCTAGCAAGTAGTAGCAACCAAGTAGATATAATGTCCTCACAGACATTAGCAGTGAACAATGCAAAACTCATCTATGTGAGGAATACTCTTGAACAATTTTTTATAAAAAATATCTTCCATAGGAGATCAAATATCCAGAGCCAAAATTTTACTCGAGGGTAAAACATAATTTGCTCTGAGAAGGATCGTTGCACTGTATCAATCAGTGCGACAGTACACATAACCTTAACCCAAAACAGCAAATTTTCATTAAATAATCCACAGAAATCCTGAAAGTTTCACCTCAAATCGCAGAAAAAGAGCAGCAATTTTCAAGCGAGCAATGAGCAGCATCGTCAGATATTATACTAGAGGAGGAGAGGAGAGAGCATCCAAAATATAGCAGCAGAAACAGCAAGAAGAGATCAGGGAAGAAGAGATGTTCATCACCTGCTCGCTGTGGCCTTGCGGGAAGTAGACGACGAGACTGCCCACAGGCGGCAGCGACACGAGCGGACCAGCGCAGGCGTGCCACAGCTCCGAGTTGATCGCCGGCGCCTTCCGCTCCCCTGCGCCACCGCCGCGTCAGCGACCGAACGCCCCAAAAAAGAGACTTTTCTGTACTACTACTTTGTTCCGTCCAATGTCGTCGTCGAGCTCCGCGTCCTCAGCCATTCCTCCTCTCGCCGGCGGCGGCGACGCGCACCAGGTCTCATCGGAAACGACTAAATGAGCGAGGAGAAGAGAAGAGTACAATACCTTCGCATGGGACCACGGCGGCGGCGGCGGAGGCGGTCACCGCGGAGGTCGCCGGCGTCTGCTTCATGGTCGCCATGGCGCGCGCGCGGAATAAACCTTCGCTTCAGAGCCCTCCACGCATGGCACCAGCGCCCGCCGAGCCTGGTTTGATGCTCTTGCCAGACGAACCTCCTTACACACAAGCTCGGCTACTCAGGCGGCGGCGCCGGGCGAGCCCTCCTCCCGACAAGGTACTAGCAAGGTAGTAGGCCGAGGCGAGCAGCGGCAGCACGAAGACCAAGGAGCTCGCCTCTGGCGTTCTGGGTTTGCTGTCGCTGATTGGTGCGTCCGTCGTGTGCTCTGCGGCGTCTCGGGACCGAGAAAAAAAAAAGAAACGCACGCAGCGGCTCTCGCTCTGCCTCTGGCACTGGCTGGTCAGCTAGCAGCTGCAGCTGGTGTTTTTCAATTGCGCCAAAAATCAAATCTTCTGTTGAAAAATTATTTGTGTTTTATCAACATTGTCAAAACAATTCCTTGTGAAGAATAATAGATTTTGTGTTGCCATGCAATCAGCCATTTGGAACATTGTGGGCTCATTGCTAAATTATGTTGGGAAGATATCATGTACTAAACTACCTTTTCCAATCATAAATAAGTAAACAAAGCATTAAACATAGGTGATAAACATAGGTGAGAATATGTTGGCACTGTTGAGTTAGGGTGTATTTTGTACAACTTCAAATATAAAATAATATTTGGTAGAGTTTCATATCTAAATGGCTCTAGAATTGTGGAGCTAGCTTCACACTTCTTATGTATTTTCTAGAGTAAATCTACCTAAGCTGCTCTTAAAAATTAAGACTACAAGTGATAATTTGCTAATTATTTGCTAAGCATGTAGCGTGCTCATCCCTTCATCTTATTTTCTTAAATGAGAGAGAGAGCATCTTAGACATATCAAATTCACACTTACATAGGGCCTGCTCGACGTGCTTGCTACCACAGCTGCTGTAGTTGACAATAGCTATAGGCAACGGTAGATGTAGAAAGCACAGGTGGTCGAGACAAAAATTTTGGTTAGGTAGTTTGGACTTTTAGAAAATCGGTCATTATAAAAGAGAAACCGAATTGGTTAATAGAAAACCGAGTACCATAAATCAGTTAACCGAACTTTTGGTCCGCTCTTTGGTCTCCACTGACCAAAGACCAGGGATGAGGAGAGCGTTAGGGCTAATGGCAATGACGACGACATCAAAGCTATTGTAAGCAGGATCTCATCCCTACCTCTAACCTCTAACAATCTCATCGTCCCTATGTTGATTTCGCTCCCTCCGTATTATGCCCTCCTGTCTCCTCTCCATGGATGACGACGCTCACCACCTTGCTACCGTCGACGATGTCCCCTCCATAGGCAACAGAATGAGAAGATAGGAGGTGGAAGACTGTTCATCGGCAAGATTTAGTCCCTATCTTCATTGGCCTCACCCTACTTTAATGGTGATAGTAGCCGAATCTAAAAATGAGCGATGCGATAATAAGCGGCGGCCATTATGGTGAGAAGAGGGAGACTAGCTAGGAAAGGACCAAGGGATTATAGTATAGTTAGTGGGAGTCTATAATATATGGTAGTGGACTTGATAGGCTCTATTGAGTAGATATACGTATTTGACCAAAAGCAATATCGATCTAATCTGGTAACCAAAGAATAAGACCAAAACCTGAAAAAAAAGTTTGGTCTTTTGAAACACACAACCAATCAGGAGGTCAATGACTGATAGATGGATCTCTTTAGTTATGTCTTTTTTTCTTGGTTTTATATGCACACCCTATAGAATAAAAATTCAAATGTTTTAAATTGAGCTTCTACCTGATCTTTCCAATGCATAAATTTTATCATTTTTTTTGCAAGAGTTAGTTCAATCGTCTTTTAAATTTCCGTTGTTTCAAGAAGAAATCGGTTGCATAATCAAAGACAAACATGGCCACTTATTTGGATAATGGGAATGAAGGGATTATGATTAGGAAAATAAGTGGAGGTTATGATAAAATGAGAAAGGAGAAATGATGGTAGAGAAATCAACTAACTTCCAATAGAAAGTATGTCGACAAATATTTAGCAAATTCGGTTAAAAGACCCTTCTCTTAGTATCTAAATAGGTCCTATGGGCACCCGTCACGAAACAAATATAAGCCATGTCCGAGCCCAGCCCGGCCCGCCGATGCAACGACTGTGCGGGCCCTTGGACCCATGCTCGGCCCGCACCGGCGAGACCACACTTGCACCGTAGAGGAGAAAGTGAGGGGTCCGACATGGGCAGGGAGCAAGCAAGGGTTGCGTCTTGCCGACACTTCCCGGCGGTCGCCGTACGTCTTGCCGGCCGGCGTGGGGACACCGCCCCCTTCCCCTCGGGCCTTTTCATCTGCTTTCCAGCATGGACTACCACCACCACCATGGCACCATTCCCTCCTCTGCCCAGAGCTGAGCTAGGCTGGGAGTAGCTGCCGCCATTGTAAGCTACTGTAGTCTGTCGCCGGCGAGGAGTTGGAGGGCACTGCCATGCTAGTACTACTGCGCTGCGCGGCGCAGCGGGCAACGGTGGCCGGCGCGGTGACGCGTGCGGTAGTACTTGCAGTGCAGGCAGCTGAGGAGGAGGAGGTGAGGCGGTTGGATTCCGAGGCGCCCTCCTGCTTCATCGGTTCTGTAGCTGGCACGCCTAATCTGGGCCTCGGTGCCCGCGCCGCCGCGTGCGCCGCTCTTCCCTCGGTACATGCGCTCAACGCAGCCCTGCCGTTTCAATTAAGGAACGAGGAAACAGCATGTTCTGGAAAACTTTTTAATCTGTGCTGTTTGCCTTGTTGTACGGCCCCGTTCGACGTGACGGTATGGGCGAAATTTTTTCTCAATGAACTTAGATAAGTTTTCTAAACTTTTATATTTAATATATATATATATTATAAAAAAACATTATTTTAAAAAAACGTACTAACGAAAAACGAAAATTATCACCTTTTTAACCGAAAGGAGCCTAAGTAGTTTAAAAGCATAAATTCCTAAAATATATAAGCTGGGTATAATTTAGAAGATAAATTTATAAAATGCTTATTATGATACACCATGTGTGTGTGAATTAAATCCAAAAATACTATATTATGACTACTCATGCTTAACTAGAGTCTAATTAGAATTTCACGCGTACATTTATATACGATTGCTTACCCTTTATATACTGTACATATTTTATATATACAATCGATATGACTTATTGAGTATCTATGTAACATTTTGATATACGAGCTAACTTAACTTCATGTACCGATATTGTAATTTACTTTATAATAAATTAATAATTTTTGCCTATTCATTAGTTTTATAGTAATATATATACTCAAAATGTACTCCTAAGGCTTATTTTTTTAGGTTTTTTTGTAAAAGAAGGTATATGACTGCTTACTTTTAATACCCCTTTTATAGGTTATAAACGTATCCAACTAGAGTAACACTACATTTAATTATGGGTATTTTTAGTAAAAATTTAAGTATATACAAGCCTCTAAACTATATGCCTTATATTGTTATAAAGTGAATAATATTTAGTAATTTATCCTTATAAGTAATTGTTCAAATTTGTCCAATCATCCATTTCAATCACTAACTGCTTTTGCTACTCTAGATGCATTTTTAGGGCTCATTTGGATTGAAGAAAATTTAAATGAAATTTGAAATATTTTATTATAATGGAATTTTTTCCTATTATACTCTGTTAGTATGAAAGGAATAGGATATACAAAATTTGAATGGATTGAATTCCTATGTTTATTCCATAGAAAAATAAGCATGAGCTCGTACCCTCGTGTCCTTTTTCCTTGTGAGAATTCCAATATGCACTCTTTATTTATCTCTTTAGTCTCTCTCTATAGTTCAAAAACAAGTTCATGTGCTGTTTTCCTACTACAAGTTATCCGAAGACACAATTTTTAAAATACGTATGTTTTAGATTCCTTTTAGTCTTAAAGCATACAACATTCTATTGATGTATTTTTTTAAGTTCTTGTGTTCCAAATCAGCCCCCGGACTCAAAGCCCGAATTGGACATGCTCCAATTAATCTACGAAATTTGGTTTCACTTTTATAAACAGGATTGATTATTAGAGTGGAAGATTAGCAGTAATTGTACTACTATACACGTCACATGAATACATGATGGTACTCCGCACTAAGTATATGTAAGCACAACTTGAAACCTGGACAGCGACAAGCGCCTAAGCACTGCTCATGCCAAGGTCAAATGGCCACGTGTACTACAAAATTTTTGAAAAAGAACTCATCATCAAGAAGCAAGAATACCCGTGCTAGTGTAGTGTAGTGTAGTAGTGGTGCTCCTACATGTATCGGCAGGTCAGGTCAGGTCGTGTGGTCAACCAGCCAATGGAATGCAACCGAGCGATGCCATGTCTCTATGGATTAGACTGGCCATCCTCATCCGAATCTCCCCTTGTTCCATGTGCACGGTAGCAGATGGAGGGCAGCATCTGCTCGATCTTTCAGAGTTCGACTTACAAGGCGATTACCTCGAACAAAAATCTACTGCTGCTCCCTTCATCCAAAAATACACAAATATAAGTATTTTTAAAATTTGTTCTCAAATATAAGTACTCATGGAGTATTTCTAAAGTGCTGTTTCCCCATCCCAAATCTTCAACCACTGCTTTTTTTTCACCTACTTTTCATCCAATAGAATTCAATAAAAAAATAGGAGTAATTTTATCTCAACCATAATTTTTCTTTGCTGTGAGAGTTCAGTATTCCTACCGTTTTAAATTAATTATTGTTTTAACATGTCCGTTTCTAATTTTGATCATCAATTTTTTAAAATTTATATAATTTAACGTCATAAGGTTTATGTTTTTATATTTAATATGAGAAATTCTTTTGTAATATATCATTAACATGTTGTCAAACTATATAAAATTTAAAAAGTTGATGGTTAAAGTTAGGAATATTTCTCTTTCTCTTAGGACTAAGTAAATACAGCAAGTAATTTGAAATGAAAGGATTAGTACCAGTATTACTAGCACAGAGGTTAGTTAATTAGATGTCTGAAGAATATCTGAAAGACTTAAAACAATCCCTACGACCTGTATTGAAAACATTCATACGGTACACCAGATATTGACACCACCGGATATAATTTATTAGGAGTAGAAAAAGGAAAGCTGTCCTGAATGGGGAGCACACATCGATGGATTTGCCTTGTCTCCTGGCAGTGAGGCAGAGCTTATTCTATGGTCTCCTCTTCCATGGGTCACGCCCAAGACAGCTTTGTACGACCTAACCTCACCTGGTCAGCTCTAAATTCCCTCGCTCGTTACGCGCGGCACCAGCATCCGCAAGACTGACGATGCCGTAATTCTGTAACTATAGGCTAACTATATCTGACAAAATAAGTAGAAATAGAATTGCTTATGAAAGTAATCTTACTTAAACTTATTTTTATTAGTACAAATGTTTATAAATAATGTATCCGACCCATCCTAAAATATAAACATTTATATTTTTTTTCTAAATTAAAAATAGACGTAAAATTAAATGAGTAATGTTTCTAATTAGTTGGTATGAGAAAATAGTTAAATAAATTATTATATTTTAAATAAATTTTAAGCGCTAAAAGTTAATATATTTTAAAGAAAGGGATTAATCTACAAGCAATGAGAAAAGATTTCTCTTATTTTTTATGCGTATATTTTTCGAATGATTAGTTAAGGTGAGAAGATAGTTAAATAAATTATTATATTTTGGATAAATTTTAAGCGCTAAAAGTTGATATACATGCAGTTGTTAAACTAGAAAAGAGGTTCGAGCCAATTACACAGGATTTTTCTTATTTTTTTCTGTATGTTTTTCGAATGATTAAATAGTATGTTTTTAAAAAATTATAGAAAATACTTTAAAATTATGTTATTTTTAAGTTTAAAATAATTAATACTCAATTAATTATTTAAGTAATAAATTATCTCATTATATATATATTTTTCACTTAAACGCACCCTAATTAGATAGCTTAGGTTGTTGGACTAAGCTCTGAAGCTAACTTCAGTTACTGCTCTCACGCAGGCATGCAATGCATGATGCCGACAGTCTCTGCATTTTCAGCTTTCCTCACATCTTAGGTTGCTTTGGAGAACGCTAGGATACTTAAAAAAAAATTCTCGGTTCAAGTACATATTTTTTGAGTTTTTAAATGATATTTTTATTAAAAAATTCTATAAAAAATCATCTTATCTTTCTAAAACATGTTTTTAGTTTTATAGTTAATTTTATCGTTTATACCATTAGCTATCATAAAAATTAAAAAATATTTTATCATTTAGCACGATAAAGATATGCTTACTACTTCACTTTTTTTCAGCTTCAAGCTATATTTCTAGAAAAGTTTTTCTATCATAGAGTCATGCAAATGTCCTTAAGTTGGCATTCAACATCTATGTAAAAGTGCTAAAATAGTGCGCATTTAGCGGATGGAAAGAAAAATAGAACCCTTAGAGAAATAAGGTGAAACAATGCCATGAAACCCATAAGCGTACTGTGCATATCCTCCCTGCAACCCATACCCATCCCACCCATCCTCTCCCCATCTCAATCCATCCTCAATCTGCTCCTCCTCTTGTTCTCTCTTTCATGTCGTCTCCACTCTCTATCGATAGCGTCAAGATGAAAATGGTCAAGCATGAGGTCTATGGTCCTACCGCATTGTCCAAGCGTGAATCGACATGTGGTCAGAAAGGCACGATCGCTGGCAGTGAGGTTCTACAGGTGGCGACATCACCACATTACTACAGCTATTTGCAGGGAATCCAACTGTAGGGAGCCAAAAGTGAAGACCTCCCTACCAGCCGACTATAGCTCGTGATGCGCCGTAGTGCTACATTGAAATAGCGACAAGACAAATTTGTGTCGGCTCTCGAGAAAGTGAGGCTCTCAACTTTTGCCGTTGCCATTGGCAAGCATAAAAGGCGAGCCTCGTGGAGAGCCTCTATCGATGGTAGGCCTTTAAGCACCCATGAAGCTAGGTTAGGTTGGTTGGCTATAGTGACGACCAGTCCCCTCTATTTGAAGTAGAAGACGGTCAACATGGGCAAGCAATGAGCCTGGCCAACGACTTTCTATGAGAAGCCCCTATTGACATGATGAAGCGAGGGCCTGCTGCCACTGAGGCATTGGTGCTAGTGTCTAAGGGATCAACTAGCTCTCTCTCCTTAGACAGAGTGTCATCATTGAAGGGAGAGGAGGAGGACAAAGTAGGATGTGTTGCCCTTGTCCTTAAACAGTACCACATAAGCTTGCCGAAAGGCTTTAAGGCCTTCATCCAGAGAACAACAATTGCCACCGTAGCACAATGCATCGACTAGGACATGTGTGTGACATCAAAACCAAAGGTGCCTATGCATATATTTTTTGTGTGGTTTAGGGTGATTTGCGTTAGTTCAATGTTGGAGAATTTTATGCCAGATGTATAAGCATCACAGTGGTAGTAACCTCCTTATTTTCTTGGATCTTTGTTGTGTTGTCATCACATATAGGGATCACTAGAAATTATGCCAGCTCCTCTAGATACTGGTACCTCCATGACAAGATACTAGAGAAGTTCAACAAGGATTTGCCTAATAAAAAAATCAAAAACTAAGTAGAACTATGCACGCCCGTCAATACGTGGACTGATGCTACCTTTAGACCACCGCAACCAGTCACGGATGCGATCCACAAATCAGGCTTATTGTCACCACCAAGGATTGGTGGGACAAGATAACTTTTTACAATTCACATTAACAAGTTTTGCTATTACAATGATTGGACTGCATTTCAACATGAATAATATATTTTTGTTATTTACATTTGGTTGGTACCCATGGTTTTTTAATAATGGTATGAAATATGTTTTTGCCACTGCCTAAAACATACAAATGCTGTCTAGCAGTACATTGCATAGGCTCCACCATTACTAAAAAAATTATGACCAATTTAATGGTATGCTTAAGCTTGCATTACAAACAAAATAATGGTCATATTTGTAACCTCTATATTGAATAGTAACAATGTTTAGTGCTACTTCGGTTTTGTAGAAAAGTATGTGCACTTTATAGTTTGTATAGGGCTAGCTTACAGAGTAAAAAAAAAAGATCCTACATAAATGTTTGATAGGCAAAGGTAAAAATATTTACCACTACTGATTGGCATATATCTTTTTCTATACAATGAATCTTGTCAATTGTATCTCAACAACATATTGAACCATTATTTTAATTACCATAACAGCAATGGGTCACTATCAATTTAGGAAAGATGCTTATATCTTCAATTTTTTTGCAATCCAATAAATTTCATGTCCAAAACATATGAGTCTAGTTGTCAAAAGGTTCTCATGCCTTTAAGACATCTAAAATCAAGTACATAGGCTATTGATTGTATAGTGTATTCTATATGCTTTGATGTGCATATGCATGGCTATTTGATTCTTGATTGCACATGTCAAAGTGACTGCTAATTGATGGACTAGTAAAACCAACGAATCTCCTTTTTTTCTCATTCCCTATTATTTCTCTTTTTGTTTTTAAATTAATAAATAGTGGGCATACTCACGGTATATTACCGTGTGTTTTTGATCTTGTTTAATCGCTACATGTGTCTCACAAATTGTTTGCACCTCTGTGTGGTCAATCTTGTAGCAAAGGGATGGTTGTCGTCGCTTCAAGAAGAATTTGCCATTTCTAGAACTACATGAGAAGGTCTTCGATAGCCTGCTTGTTACTAGCGACCACGAAAATGTGACAAGAGAGGACAATGGAGAGGAGGTTTTTGCAGTAGTTGGCGGTGGCATTGATGCTATCACAACCACTAGCAGCAACGCCAGATAGCCTCCTACCAAAGGCAACGATGGAGAGACTACAGCCGATGCACCTTTAGGTTGGAATGTAGCTGCTAACAACTTTGTTGCTTGGAATGAGGCAACCGGGGCCACCATTGCATGCAATGAGGCAGTCAACGACATTGCTAGTTGGAATGGGGCTGTAAGCAATGATCAAGTATAACCTTAGTACCTGACGTAGAACCTTCTTTATATTGATCTTGAAGCTAAACACCAAGCAACCCAAACTCCTCCACCATCCGCGGTAGGCAAAAATAGTATTGGCCGTCATAGAAGGAAGACAAAGAGTGATGACAGTGATGGTGGATCAGGCTCTATGAAGCGGGCGAAGAGAAGTGACCCAATGGTTGACATTTCAGCTCGCTTTATGTAGCTGAGGGAGATGGAGCAAGAATATAGGTTTCCAAGGCCGCACAACATGGCTCGATCCCATCCGTCAATGAATGCATGGCTTGGATGGTCAAGGATGGACACACACCTAGAGACTACATGTGGGGGGTTGTCACGCATTTGTTTGCTAGCTCATATTGGCGCAAGCAATTTAAGCTGTGCGGTGACTCTAGTGTAGTAAGGAAGACCATGGTGCAGCAAGCATAGTATCCTCCTCCAAGGGGGCCAAGCATGGCTACGTAGGGTGTGTGTTGGCGCCCACTATACTAAGGTGGTCCAAGTGTTAACTATGGAGGGCAGAGTGTCAGTTATATGGGAGGGGCTGCTATAGGCAGCGGGGTGAGTTGGTGGGTATATGGGAGGCCCATATATGGGTGGTCCATATATAGGAGGGGCTCCATGTTATCCCTGTGTCCCACAATTTGGTGGTGCAAAGAGTAGAGGTGGTGTGCAAGGCGAGGGTGAGTCGATGGAAGGGCCATACATGGGAGGAGGGTGACGGTGTCTCATTGAGTATGCCATTTATGGATGGTGCGTTTGTGGGTGATGGAAGTTTGTCTAGCGGTCTATTTATGGGAGGGGATGAGGGATCGCCGAGAGGGACATTCTGATCGATGCAATTGTTTTCTAGCTATACAATGTAATGTGTGCATTTGAGTTCAATCCTATTTTGTATGTTGTATTAGTACTACATTTGTGCTTGTTATGTGGACACATAAGTTATAACATGAATTCATTATAGTACAATTGTAGTTATGTTACCATTTGTTGCCACATTTTTACATTTGCAATGTAACATTTGTTTACTTTTATATAATAATTAATTGTTGCATAGATTGCACAAATTATTATCCTTAATGTAACTTTCATACTGTCAATAATATGCTTCACATGACATTTTACTAAGTATAAATACATTATAATGGTATCACTCATGCTCATATTTTGTCATAAATTGACCTGTCTAATTTTTATTTCACACAGCAAGTATGAGTAGCTATAGTAATGACAACAGCTTCTTCGAAGAGGACAACTACTTGGAAGAAGAGCCGAATAGAGATGACTCAGAAGAAGAAATGCTGGTCAATGTCGTGGCATACGTTACAAATTACATTAAAGCTTTCACTGCCGCAAGACTAGTTCGGCAAGAGCGAACCTCCCCTGTCATACAATACTTATGAGCAATTTAGTGGATGTATGAGACTTTAGGGATTCCATATCAATACAAGAACATGTTTAGGATGACGCTTACACAGGTGTGGTAGTTTCATAACCACCTTTGTCTGAGGTACAGTCTAAGGGGATCTAATGAGGTTAGCACGCTAGAAAATGTTGGTATTTTTTTTTAGACTATATCGGGGGGAGGCCAATAGGCATGCAAACAATTGATTCGTACAGTCCAATTCGACCATTTCAAAATATTCCCATAGAGTGTTGAAGGCCATAGTTAAAATGCCATAAGATATTGTTCACCCAATTGACCTATGTTTTAGCACATTTCATGACAAGGTGATGAACAATAGACAATATATGTATTTCTTTAACGTAATTAGGACCGTTGACAAGACACATGTGAAGTTGGTTGTCCTAGAATGTGTGAGCTTTTAGAAACAAGATCAGCAATACAATTCAGAATGTTAGGATTATTTCTTATTGGAGTGACCATGTCATCTTTGAAATAGTGCATGATTATTGTGTGCTCATTCATGCAATGCAGATGTACCTTTGCAGATTCCCTAGACAACCACTTGGTTTGTGAATTTTTTTATTGTATATTGTACATTTATTTTGAAAAATGAGTGCTTGCTTCTAACATGGTTAGATGATTCTTTTTTCAAGGAAGTATTTTCTTATCAACTCGAGATACGAGAATTGATATAGATTCCTTGCACCTTTTTCATCATACCACATGACTTAGTATAGAAGTGAGCCCCCTTCCCCTAGAAAAGATGAGTACTTCAATTTCTTCCACTTGTCTTTGAGCTCTTCAGTTGAACACCTATTTGGACAGATTAAGGTGAGGTGGCAAATATTTGATTAGATTCTAGTGTATACACCATAGTCTCACATAATGATTATTCATGCCATGATGGTGTTAAACAATTTCATGATTGATAGGTATAAGAGAACTTACTTAAAGTCAACCTATTGTACAACGAACATATTCCTCCGATACCACCCATGTTAACTATGCATGCTGTGTATCATACAGAAAATAGTTAGCATGCCATATGCTTGGTCCATAATCACCTTTTTGATAGTATTTATGGTCTGGACTCCTATTTGTATATGCATCATTAACCCGAGTTCTGTCCAATATTGTCGTATTTTGTTGTAGTTCTTTAATATTCAGTATTTCCATATGTTTGTTACGTACTTAATTGCACATATGAACAAACTAGCACAGTCCAGCATGCATACATGTCTTTTGCCACACGCATAAAACGGCCTGCTGATGGTGCCAATCACAGGAGTGGAACGCAACCTAAGTGCCATCATCACAATACATCTCAAATGTAAAGAAAGACTCATGATTTTTCCCTTCTCTTCACTCCTGAATTTCACCTTTTTTTTTCTCACTATGAGCTTTCAAAGTGTTTAAAATACAGTATAATGACAGGTGTTCATTGTTCAAAAGTCAGCAGAAGCCAGTATGCATGCAGCCTTTACTACTATAGTTGGGACACCTGTCACAGTCTCAGCTCTAGACGGTAAAAAAATTGCAGTACCAGCTTTGATTAAAAAAAAGTGCATAATGCTAATCACTCCATCCTAGACTTCATTTTTAACCATTGGCTGATAAATTAGCGGTAAGAGTAAAAGACCGTTAATAAGAAAATAATAAAGTGAATGGTTAGCTAAGAGATACTACATCCGTTCTAGCTAAGGATTATTAAAGGGATAATTTTTTATTTTGTAGAGCGAGACTAGATAAAAAAGTAAAAATAAACTTTTTTAGGACAGTTTTGAAGGATAGAAACGAATTCTTTTTTGAAACAGTACTACTGCTAGACAGTAGAAAGTTCAGAGAGAATTGCCAAAAGTTTTATGGTCACAGTTAAGCTAGCTTCTTCAAGCTGCCGACACGATCATCCAGCCGGCAAAAAAAAAGGAAAAGGAATTGCAACTTTTTTAGTACCTCTCCTTCACCACTGGAGTCGTCAGGTCACAGCCAACAGCTTGTTACAGGCATATGCTGACCTACTTGTTCTCAAATGACCTCTGCAAACGTGTGAACGTCGCAGCTAGACTGCACCGCACTCAACTGCATCTGAATTCTCTTGCAACCACTCAAATTCAGAGTAAAGAAAATTCTCGTCTGCAGTGACTGCTATGACTTATATGAGATTAGTAATTTGAATGCCATGCCGACATACACTTTGGTTGCTTATCAGATACCTGTAGAAGCTAGCAGAACATGTTCTTGCTGATGAATTGCAGATGAAGAGGATCTTATCCTGTCAAATTTGCTGCTAGCTCTATAGATTTGGATGGCCACTGAAATCATCAATTAATCCTTCTTTTTTTTGTTTTGCTTTAGCTTACACTGTGAAAAATTCTGATAGGTAATGACAGATATATATACTAACATAACAAGAAAATCTCTTTAGCTTCAGTGGTGTCATCTCATGTTTGCCACTGCAGATAAGCCAATAACCATAGGCTCCAAGAGGCTTTATTCTGCTAGGATATGATCTAAGATTCTAAGGCTCTCTTTTATCACCTCCTAACAGATAAAGACCATAGGTATTATTACCCCCAATTCTATCAATCAAGAACAAGGCCTACTCATCATCAGTTGCACTCTTTTATTATGGTCCCAAACTTTATGGATGCAGCATTACAGCTAAATGACATAGAAGAACATCCAAGATGCATAGAAACGAATTAGCATTGAAGATGTGTGTGTGCAAGAATCTCAATGGATGCCAGGCTTTTTGATGGCTATGGCTCCATGGTACAACCCCCCATGGTGCTCTTGGTCCAAGTGCATGCATATGATTAGGATGGTGAGGTGACATTGTCACCTAATGTGTTCTCCTTGGAAGATAGTACCTTGCTGTTGCAATACCCTACTTATCTGAATAGATCTCCAATCTATGCTATGAAAATTCAGAGCATGTATTGGATTAGTTTGGATTGTGTTCTTGAGATGGACATTGCAAGGGAAGGTTGGCCAAGATCCAATTAAATTTTTTTGATAAGCTAATCAGTAGAGAAGTGAAGGGAAAAAACATACAGTGGCTAACTTGTACTCAATATAGGGGCAATGTGGGGGTCACACTGGGCCTCCTCTTTGATGTCTGATGCTAACAGTTTTGGCCAGTTTGGACCTGCTGAAAGTTATTGGAATCTTCTCTTTTTTTTTTCAAGAGGGAACCAAAATATTGTTGTTGCAAAACCTCATAATCCAAGTAGAAAGTTTCTGATAGAGCAATTCAATCAGAAAGTTCTACTTGCATCTTGTGAGATGGCTGAAGCCAATAGGGACAGAATAGACAATAGGCAGTGATACTTCATTTCTGTCAGGCAACAGTATTACTCTGATTCTAGAAAACTTTCTGGCATCAACTTCTGCAAACAGTAACAGAATTCTTAACAAGAAGCTAGAGCTAACTGATCAATTATTCTGCTAAATGATTGTTCCAGATAACACACTAAGCCTATTCATGATAAGGCTGAAATGAAATCGTCCAGCTGCCTGATACTACCAGAAAAGAAGAAAAGGATGAGTGACTCTCTGAACATTCAGATCTCCAGGTAGCACAACTTGCCATCTGAAAACAGAAGGCCATGCTGTTGCCGGTAGGCAACTCTTGCTACTCTACAATGCCCAGTTTGCATCTGCTGTCTGCTTGATCAGAAGCCATGTCTTGTCCCTGCAAATGCAACTGCTCCTTGATGGATGCATAGCCTGATCATTAATAGTTGAAGTCGGTAGCCACTGTATATCCATGCAAATGGCTGGTGTTGAGGCTATCGGCTATTGCAGCTATTGCAGAATATCGATGTGTCCAAGAAAGACTGCCATTTTATTATCTGGATACTACACTTACACAATGGAAGTCTGCACCAGAGGTGCACTAATCACCAGAATTACTGCATGAACTAAAGAGCTTATTACTACATAATAAGATGACGTGATATGTGTTCCATATGAACAGGATTTATTCAGGTTCCTGACAAATGTTTGTGTAACCTAAAATACAGCCAAATCTTTCACTTAGGTTGATGACTACGTGGACCGCCGTCGAATCTTCAGATATCCAAACTTGCCTGCACCTGGAGATGAGCCTTCAAAAACAATCGGTAGGTACCCGGTAGCAGCTTTGTATCTCTTCTGAATCTGAAAATTCAAGATGATATTTTGTTAGCATGCAATGACACAAAGATACAAACATTATGGTGAACCATGTTATCTTGGATCTTTGAACCCTTTGCAGCAGTAAGGATCGTCGGTAGTAATAAAAAAGCATTATCCAAAAAAAACCTCAAAAATCTCCTCGCTGCTTTTCAGGCAATTTTTCCCAATGACACAAACCGAGCCCCCAGACCCTCCACCAGTTATCTTTGCACCAAATAAACTAGGACCACCATCCTGTGAGGTCTTCCTGTGCTGGACTTCTTGTACCAGATTAACAAGCCTGTCGGTTCCATCAGAACCAAGCCCACAAGCATTGTAACTGTAGTGGCACTGAGAAAACAAAAGGGTCAATAAAGTGCCATGACTGCTAATTTTGCAAATCAACATATACTAAGGCTGATGGGTTTTCATTTGTAATACAGATACCTGATACATCAGTTCTCCAAGGGCTGAAAGTTGCTCGTCTGTTTTGGCTGCTGTTAACAACGCTTTGAAGGCCTACATGACAGAAGTATCGCATTTGCCAAAAATATGAGCGGAAAGAATAAGATCCTCTTTATCGAGAAAGAAACATAACTGTGGTTCTATAAACGATGCCATGATCACTGAATTTCATCCAAGCTAGTTTTATTGCACTCTAACTTTATGGCAAAACAAAAATGACTATCTGTGTAGCTGTCATAAATCAGACATGCATACCTATAAAAGAACAATTTTCAAGTTTAAATCTATAAACGATAAAAATAAAGCAGCAAGAGAAGAAGAAAATAATAAAACAACATGCAATGATTTCATCAACAATCATTATAAATGGAGAGGTCGAGATGTTCTGGTTTTGACATATCAAACCTCAACTCGGAAGTTCTCGTATATGGGATGTCTGGTAGGAGCCTTCACGCAGTATGATCGCTTTGGGTCAACAGTTGTTACTGAATCATTATGATCTCCATACTTCTCCAAAAATGCATCCCCAGTTATGACCTCTGGAATATCTCTCACGTAAACAGCTTCATATCTGAAATTTCGCTTTAAGTCATAAAACATGGCATACACTATGAAGGGCCATATAAAATTTGCTGTCAATATCAAGGTAACGAGACCTATGAGGTGGTAGGTTGCATAAATACTCCAGCGAAGCTTCAGACTTCAAAAGATCTACACCATGTTCTTCATACTCATCAGAATTTGTGTCGCCTGATTGGATAGGAGGACAGGAGGGTAACGATTCTGAAAGAAGGTCAGATGCAGCACACTTGATCATCTTGCGTCCCATGTAAGTGCCTACCCTTACAGAGCCATAATCAGTCCCACCAACACTGCATGAACCAAAGGAGATTAAGGTTAACTACAATGCATCTGGCCCTACAATAAAACCGGTATTGCAAAAAGATATAAATATGGAAAGTATCTACCTATGTCGTATCCCAGAGTCAAGACCCCAAAATCGAATGTGAGTTGGAATGCTAACTAACTCTTTCACTTCTGCAGGCTGAAGCAAATTTGTTCAATTGATTATAGAGTAAATGCAAAGTTTGACTGAGGAATGACTGGGTCTGGTAGCTACCTCCTCCAGGAGCTGGGTACCCTTACTAACCTGACAAATCATTGCAAGTAATTCGTTAGCTTCTCCACAAGCAGATGTCATTTGATCCATTACACCACAAGGTGCTCCAACAATGCGATTCTCAACCTGCATAGTCACCAAAGAATGAATCGCTGTAATAGAAGACCTACCACATTCTGAAGCTACATGCATTCATTTATACCTTTTGGCAGAGTATAGCAAGATCCCTTGGAGGGATATATAGACCTAAAGCAAGAAAAGAATGAATTGATGTCAACTAGCATGCACAGTTAAGGTAAATGTGCAACAGTGGTGGCTGCCGCAGAACTTGATATTCAACCAAAAGAAACAAAATTAGTGACATTATAATATAGATGTTCAAGTCAACCACTTACCATGGGCAGAAGCAATAGCAGACATACTGGCAACCTCCACTGATGCAGAAGAGGAGACACCTTTACCTTCAGGAACAGACGAAGAAACCTGAGGATTCAAATAAAATTATCGTTTATTCAAATAAAATTATCATTAATGACCAATATAGACATTCGAGTTAGAACACTTGATCGATTAGAATGTGGAAGGAGAAAGTGTGAAAGATGTTGTTTTGTTTTTGTGACTAACAAGCAATATTCCTTTTGAGTTCTGACAGCTCTTAAGAATATCTCTTTATCTCCCCAATATGAGAAAGGTGACAAAGAGGTGGAATTTTACATATATTAAATTATAACTGCATTCTGATTTAAAATAACAGAAAGGATCAAAGCTTACCAGAATGCTCATGCTGTCTGTGAAGACCACACCTAGCTCGGTCATCAACACAAGTATTGTTCCAGCAACATATGCAGCCCATCTGAACCAGAACCAAACATGAATATGCATGACAAGTTATCATTTTTATGGAGTAAAACAAAGGATCTTTCTTACTTTTGGGATGGGTCCTGAGAGAAATATTCTTTGGCCTTATCGTAGGATATTGGTTTGTCACCATCCATAAAATCAGACAGGTCCATATCAAAGGTTGGTGCACGATTACTCAATTCAGAACCAAATGATACCTGTGCAAATATATTTAGAAAGAAGACCCAGTCGTCTAAATGAGCTTTTTTTTTTCAAGAATACTCCAAATGAGCTGTGAAGCATACAACTAAATATATGCTACATCTTTGGTTGTCAAATGAACTAAGTTTTAAGAATGCATAACAACGGTAATAAACAACATACAATTTGTAACAACGGCATTGCTCCACCATTTGCTAGTTGCCTAGCTTGTGTATGCTTCCATAGTTTCTGCTTGACAGGATTACTTCTCTGAACAGCAACATGACAAGCCTCTCGAATGGGCATCTGGTAATTTGGGCCATCTCAATGTCAATCGCATATGCCAAAAGAAACTATTGCTTTATGTTTAAAATATATCAAATCAATCAATAACTTAGTAACTTACGAGGAAACATAATATGTATTCATCTATCAAAAAATAATTGTAGGAATGTCTATAGAACATGCATGTGTTCAGAGTTTTCCAGGTATATGTCAATATATTGTGCCACAATACACGCAGGAGAAACCCCTACCTTCGATGGCATCAAGAGGAGATGCAAGGAAAGTTACAGAAACAAACTAAAATGATAGTCAAATGCAGAATTGAAGAATCGTTAAATATTGAAAATCATTTTTAAGTGTGAAAGTTTTATCACAGAGTGGAAGTACATTAGGAAGGTTCATCTATAAGAAATGACACTCTCTTGCATTTGAAATTACCTGTAATACAAGACTTCCTGAATAATCAGCAATGCCACCCATGACATCTAATCGTCCAGGTGCTCTTGCAACATATATTTCCTCCTACAACAGAACAAATCATTCGAAAATGATTTCCCCTTATGACATATCAAGGATTTACAAAAAAAGAATCGAGTGTATTATTTTCTATGCTTGTAAAGTACCTCCCAGTCAAAGAAAACAGAAGCAGCAACCCTCTCTCGGGATTGCTTCTCAGGGCTCCTTGGATCATTTCCAACAAGTCCTGATAAACTAGTTAAAAATGCGATTGTATCAGTTAATCCTTGTATGTCCCCATGGAGTATCTCGAAGTCCTCAAAAGATCTGACACCAAAACAAAATTATTTGAATGAATGGGGATGTGACAAAGTGCACTATTGGATAAAGTACAGGTTATTATGAGGGGAAAAGAAAGGATATGGAAACTTACGACTCTACACTTCCATTAACCTCATGATATGTTGGTGCTGGACGAACACCGATTTCTTTCTCAGACAGAGAATACCAGTCTGGAATTCCTACATCTCTCCCTGGAGCCCTTTGTAGTTGATATCCTAGCACTATGGCATCACGCAAACGTCTTGCCCCACTCAACTGTAATGTAGAGTAGTGCAAATACTAAGGCCAGAAGTTGTGAAATAAAATCTTGTAACTTTAAAACTTCATAGGTTCCCAAGTTCCAGAGCAGCAGACAAATCCTCCGTTTTGAATTGGGAATTAATTCCATAAAAAAATTATTCTTGTGCAAAAGAAATAATAAAAACCTCCAAGGGTGAAATGCTTTTAATGAGTAATATGACAAGAAAAAGGCAGTAGTGTTACTTATGTTCAACTTATCACTTTATATGTATAGTATGAAAGCAACAAAAGTTCTGTACAACAACAAAAACAGATAACTTAAGATATCAAAAATCTCACTTTCATTCGAAAGTTTCAAGATACAACTGAAAGCTCATTGATCATAGTCAACAATTTATGTACAGTAACTAACCTTGCCAGAAATATACTTCTTGCCAACTGCAGTGTCCTGGAGGATATGTGCAGCCACCTGAACGAATAATTATTAGCTTATCATGTATTATAAATGAAATCTAGAAAATCTGTGAATCACATCTGTTTTGAGGAAAACATGATGTATGTATCCAGTTGACTCATCCTGACTTTCTGGAAGAATTGATTCTGGATGCACTTCAACTTATGGCTATTATGGTATTTCAGTAAAAAAAACTCAGCTGTAATAAATTAATAAAATCCACAAAATGGTAAGGAGATTACCTCGCCACCATTTATTGGACCATCATAGCAGGGATGAAGCATTATAGCACGTTGCAGATAGGGTTTCCAGTGTCCAGTAAGTAAATCCCTCCGTACCATCTCAACGCCACATTGATAATGCTGTTTTATTGGGAACAAAAGAGGATATAGGATAGCACGTCAAGGTTCATGACTGATGCTCTATATGTATGAATTCTTAAAATGAAACTATACTTGGAGATGTTTCAACCTCAAGCATATTCCTCAAAAATGGCTCTTCATTGAAATAATCTCTACGAACAAAAACAAATGGCAGCTTGTATGCCAAAGCCTCACTCACAGTGCCATATCCAATTTTCCCTATGCAACAATCAACAGAATTGTTACGTGTGTAGAAAAAGAAAAAAAAGGAAATAACATTAATGCCTTAACACAGAGAATATAGCTTTGCATTTACCAAGCATACAGTCAGATGCTGCAATTAAATCAGGTGTATAGACATCCTTTGCAAGCTTAACGAAATTTGGTGGAAGCTCTTGAGTTTCAGATGCACCACATACCTTATGAAAATATAATTTAGCCAGCAATGTTGGCCAAGCATAGTTAGAGAGAGAGAGAAGAGAAAACAAAAATCATAGTTGTCAAAAGAAAATATACCAAACAGAGCCAACCATCAGGCAGCCATTCTTTCTTCAGTTTCCATCCTGCTGGCTGAAGAGGAAAACAGCACCACCATAATGGCATTACATCAGCAATACTTGCATAAGATGGTAGCAAATTCAATTATGGAATTGTACTGTAATTACCAATAACCAATAGAATGACAGAAACCTAAGCTGGTGTAAAAGGACATATTGATTTCACAGAAATATAGCCCTTTCAAAAAAAAGATTTAACAAAAATATACAACTAACGTCCATCAGTTGAATTACAAAATCGAGCATCTATATATGAGAAAGAACATTCGGGTTATTTAATGGTTTACCTGTCCTCCAAAGTTGAAAATGACTACCTTAACATCATCTTTAATTCCTAGTTCCTTCCTCACCTGATATTTGGAGATTTTTTAAGTCATCAGAAACTGAGAACATGGGTTGAGTGTTCAGAGCAAACATTCTCCAGCAGAGTTGTACAGACCTCAGATCTAGATTTATGCAATCTTCTCACCACAAGAGGAACATCAATGACATCACGGAAAGCAGGCACTGCAGAAGATAGAATTAAGAATGAGTACTTCAAACCAACATGCAGGATCTTTGGATATATTATTCATTCAGACATATAGACGTACTAGGACAGTATCCAGGGAGTCGTAGTAAGAATTCACTATGTGAATAATCTTCTGCTATCTGCAGTTGTTGCCAACATAAATGCACGGTTATTGAACAGACTGAATTAGTATCAACTTGAAACCAATATTACAGAGAACTTTTTCTTAAAAAGGAAAACAAGAAATTTGCACCTGCCACACAATTGAGCGATGATGATGTCCAGCTACTACAACATACTCTGCATAAATGAAGTCCCAGCTGCAAATTGAAGGTGAAAATTGAAGACTGTGCTTAGTTTCAAAAATAACCACGTCAAAAAAAGATGAAGAAAAACTGCAAATAAAATATCTGTGCAAATTTCTTCAATACTTGGAATTATAAAAAAGAGAGAAAATGTATGTTTACAACTAGTCAATTTCAGGTAAAGCCATAACGAAAAGTTATTGTTAGCATCACTCAGAGCTGCAGATTTCTTGTGGCTTAGTAGATAACTTTCGTGTCCAGTACTAGTGCTGATTACATCAGGAAATGAATGTCAGCAGGCAAAACAGATAAAAAGTTAGGTAACTGTAGCAACAATGCACTGATGAAGCAAAATTTAACAAAAACTTCACATGATGTGGGAACCTATAAAGGCTGTAACTAATTCTAAGCTTCACTATACATCCTCATGCCCCTTTTGACCCCTATAATGAAGCAAGCGCAGAAACACTAACCTGAAATTCGTGACGCACACCGAACGAATGCCAGCATCTGCAGCCGCCCTGCACGCGACGGGGACGACATCTGAAACCTGACCAAGATCAACAAAACATTTGCTTCAGATGCTGTAAAGACTCATGGAGACCCAGATAAAAACAGATTAAAAACAGTAAGTAGGTGGTGTTGGCATCCTCAGGAGTACCACTAAGTCAGCCTTGATCGAGTTGAGCCACTCCACTTCAGTCCTCAGAATCGACTCTCTTGGCACCACGGCCGTCTGATGATACTGCATTCCGCGCCACACAGGACAGAGTCAACCACAAATCCACAGGCAAAACACAGCAAGAGCAAGAGTGGATGTTGTAGTTGCAGGTAGTAGTGGAGTGGAGATTGGAGAAGTAGACGGTAGTTTCCAGAACCTTCTCGAGGGAAGCGAGGCGGTCGACGGTGAGGGCGTCGGCCTGGACGGCGCCGCAGTCGAGCAGCACCTTGCGGATGTGGAGGTTGGGCGACTTGATCTCGGTGGTGAAGACGAACTCCGGCGCGCCGGTGACCACGTGCACGTCGTGCCCCGCCGCGATCAGGTGCCTCACCACCTGCACCACCACAACCAAAATCGCATAATAATTCACCAGCCAAAAAAACTGAAAACATCAACGAATCCATCCAGCCACGAAATTCCGCGCAAAAATCGAATTGTCATCGCACGATCAGTACCCAAACAAAAATCCTCCCCGAAACAACAAAAAGAGAATAACAGACAGGCGAGAGAGACCTCGAGCGCGCGGGTGGCGTGGCCGAAGCCGTGGCCGGTGATGTAGTACGCGAAGACCAGGTGCTGCGGCGGCGCCGACACCGCCGCCGCCTCCTCCTCATCGCCTCCCGGAATCCTCATCCTCATCCTCTCCCCCTCCCTCTCCCTCCTCCTCCTCGTCCCAAATCTCCCGACTCGACACTCCTCTCCTCTCCCTCTTATATAAGTTGATTGATTGATCAGCCATTGATTGGGAGACGACGTGGACTTTGGTGTTATCCGAATTAACTAACTCCCGCTTAGATTTTTTTTTTTTGGCGTGATTTGTTGTTTGTTACGCTACCCTTCCCACGAATCTACCTGCTGCTGCAAGAAGAAAGAAGAAGAATCATTGCTGCGACTTACAAGCGTACCAGAATCAACAAGTCAATCTGCGACGCAACAAGAAGCAGCAGCAAGTAGCTGGGAGAGTTGGGTTTTATCTTACCCAGCAGCAGCCAGGCTTCGCGTCTATCCTATCCTGTTGGATTAATTATTCATCCAATGTCCAGCTCCAACCTGTCTAGTACGCTATTTATTGCTTCATCGTATTGTTCGAGTTGGTTCAAACTGTAGTATAAATTAGCTGCAATGCACCGCACCGTTCGCCGTTGCACCGATGTCATTTGGATCAGGTTTGGGGACTGTACCGTACCAATTTGTTGGTAGAAAATTGTACTGATTTGATAAAATATTGAAATCAATTCAAACAACACAAGTACTACTACTAAAGCTACTAGTATTTGGTAGGCAAGTTTTGATACTAAACCAAATCAACCTTTGTGCAATAAATCAATATTGCATAAATCATGTATATGTTATGGGTTTTCTTTCAATTAAATAGAAGAGACGTAACATATAGCTAACTAGTAATTATAAAAGATGATTTTTTTTCACCTACTTTTTTATTCTACTCCTAACAATACGTGTCATATCAACCACCTAGCCCTAAACTATAATGAGGGATATTTTTGACGTTGCACTCTAATATTTAAAGCTTCGTAGGTTATTATATTTTAAAACAAATAAATTGTTATTTAATCTCTTCAAAAGCTTCATAAGTAGCTATATTTAAAACAAATAAAGTGTATGTTTAATAGGGCTCTAAATCTGATAGGAAAGTTGTGGAACAGATCGCTTCATCATTCTTACGTATTTTGTGGAATTTTGTGGAACATATCCACCCACTCCAATAAAAAAAATAGATTAGTAGCTTTTGTTTTTGACTCTTGCCCCATTAGATAAGGATCTCGGAGCTCAAGCTCTGCTAAACATGGCTGAAGCAGTTAGGAATTTTATTTGACAAATGTTCAATTCTGAATTACCGGACAAGTGGACATCATAAGTCCATGACTTCTTTTTTAAAAAATAAACAGACTTAAAAATAAGCCATGAACATGGTACGATCCATTGGTGCTTCAACGCCTAACACTCCCTGAAAGAAAAAAGAAGGCGGAGTTGAGAGAGGCCAGGACGGAAGAACATCAGTCACAAGGGTCCCATTCCATTGGATCATTTGTTTCGTCTACGCCTGACCATGACCGCGTCGCGCTTGCGTTGCCCGAACTCCGCCTCCACGCCGGTCAACACCTGTGACATCTCTCTCCGACTGACCTCCGCCGCCGCCGCCGCCGAGCACGAATGCACGATGCAAAGCTCACATGCCAGCCAAACAAAATTTCGATTGATTTTTAACGAAGATATAACTTTTTGCAGAAAATTCCAAAATAACTTGATGCAGCCAGCAGATGAAGCCCCCAAATGCACAGCAATGCTGGCTGCTGCAAGCCTGCAATGTCGCTTGGCTCAGAACACCCAGTGCAGAGTCTCGTTGTCGTCCTTCTTCGGCCGGCCGCGCCGGCGGCGGCTGTGCACGGCATTGCGTCGTTTGGCCTCGCGCGTGACGACCATCTGGGTGGAGAGCACGTACCGCCTCGTGGCGCGCTTCGCCATGCGGAGCGCCTTGCCGCTCGCCGACCCCTCCACCTCCACGCTGGTTACCACCGCGAACCTCTCTGTCACCTCCGTCTCCTCTTCATCATCATCTTCCTCCACGCCGGTGGCGGCCTTGAATCCCCAGCGCCGGGTCGTCGTCGTCGTCGTCTTCAAGGTCTTGTTGTTGTTGACATCGAGTGGTCGTCCTCCCACCTCGACGCACGTCTTCTCGAACAGCTCGGCGACGCACAGCCTGCCGCCGCCGAGCGGGACGAGGTAGGACGCCACCGGGGCCGGCCAATCCTTGTGCGGCGGCGGCGACGGGCGGTACCTCCATGTGCGGCGCAGCGACAGGGGCATGGCGGTGAGGTCGGAGGCGCAGAGGTGGCCGTCGTCGTGGGGGAGAAGCCGAACCAGAGGTTGTGCTCCGGGACGTGCTCGGCGCAGCCGCGGAAAGGGAGCGCCCAGTCGCCGGCCTTGGACCACGCGCCGCTCGCCGTGTCGAAGGAGAACCTGCCGTGCCGCTCCGTGGACACCCAGATGTGGGAGTCGCCGACCACTGCGTGGGCGGCGACGTGGGCGGGCCCGTCGTCGCCGGGGTCGAGCACGTATGGCGGCGCCGGGAGGGAGCGCCAGTGCCAGTCCTCGATGGCGGCGCCGAAGGGTGGCCGTGGACGAGCGCCTCGAAGCAGTGCTCCGCCCCGCGCATCGGCGGCGGCTCTGGCGCCGCCGCCTCCATGACGTAGACGCCGTCGCCGACGGTGAAGGCGATGGGGCTCCGCTTTGGCGCGCGCATGCCTGGGAGGAGGCGGACGGCGTGCGCACCGCACTTCTAGTGTATGAGGAGGAAGCAGCGGCGCTCGCCGACCACCTTGTTCTTGCCACCGCCAAGGATCGTCGCGCCGCCATTGTCCCAGCCGCGCCACTCGGGTCTATAGATGGCCTCGCCGGCGCGAGGTAGCTGTGCCTCCACCATCGCCGGCACCGGCGCCAGGCGCGGGCGATCTGCGGCAGGTGATCTGTCGTCCCCGCGGCTTGGCTTTCTCGGCGGGAAGAAGCGCGACATGTCGATGTGGCGGACCGCGTACTCCTTGCCGCCCCACGGAGTGGGTTTCCTCACCAGCAGATGCAGAAACCGGCGGCTCATCGTGCCCGCCTCAGGCGGTCAGGCCTCCCTCTGCTTCATTCCTACTCTACCGACGAATTTCTCGAGGGCGGCGGCGGCCGGCGCCTTCTTCCTTTGGCCCTAACGGCTAACCCCTTGCTTTTCGCGCGACCGGTTATGTACTAACCTAAAAAACTCCCTAAACTATTTCACCTTGTTTGGACAAAGCTATCCAATTAACAGCAGGATCCAACAGCTAGTGCAAGTAAAATCTCTCAAATTTCTGTTTCTGTTTGAAATCCAGGATACAAAAAATTATGCACATAGTAAAGGAACATATCTATACAAGATAACAAATGCAGAAGAGGCGAAGAGGATAGAGGTGGTATAAATCCAACATGCCACATAAATTAATCGGATGCCAACATACAGGCTTGTGTTTTTGTACTCTACTGAAACACTAATGGACTAATGGTCAAGATCAGCACACTATGTAGGAGCTATTATGCACATAATAATCATTTTACCAATTGATCTAATGATCAGCACTATGCGCTGTATGGCCGGCCATTTGTGGTACAACCCATGGATGCTAACTAACTGGAGGCTTTCTTCGTCCTTCGTGAAGTAAACAGCAGCAGTCAAGTTACAACAATGTCATCTGACCGTCACCTTGACCACATAACAGGGGCTGAAGGGTTTGGTAGCGAAGACGGGGTCACACAGTGTTGTTGCCACTGGTGAAGGCTTTCACCATCGATTGCTGCAACAGTCGCTTCAGGAGATTCCTCGACGTCCATAGAATCGACTTCTGTCTCATCAGACTCCATTGGCACTTCAAAGAATTCTCTGTTTTCTGAATTGGAAGCAGACCAATTAGATATCGCAGCGATCTGTGGTGGCGTCCAAGGAACTAGAACCAAGCAGTTACTGCACCCAAGAGATATGCCCTCCAGCCCATGATAGTTCCTTTGATTGAAAGCCTGATCTGAAAGATGAGAAAGAAAATGGTGAGCGATTTCAAGGCATGGATGACAATCCTATCCTGACGTACAAGACATGAGTATAACACTACAAAATACATACACGTAAAGTCCAGTAAGCCATACAAATATGCTATTGGTGCAGCAGGCTTTCTTCCTTGAAGTTAATCATCTTATGTTTATCACTTAAAACAGACCTCACATAAAGAATGTCACTAAGTATAAGTATGCTAGAAGTACAGAGGCCTTTTAAGACAAAAGCAAATAGAAAATAAAGAACAATGCATGCAGCTATTAAGCTTGCATGCTAGCAACATAGCCCTAGCATATTTGTTTGACTACTAGCCAGTTAGCCACAAAACTAAACAGTGGGATCTTTGCAAGATATGTTCTGCATATCAACCTTGCATGCATCACAGATGTAGAATGTAAAACACTAAAGCGCCTAACACTTAAGTAGCAATAGCATCTTCTCCTATATATCTATCACATTTGACACATGCACGACATACTGTAAACTACAAAACAAAGTATTACAAACATGTAAATAGTCAGAAGAATACAAGAGTAAGTTATAAATAATAGAAAATGTTGAGATCAACTTACTCTTTAGACCACATATCAAGTCTGGACTGATTATGATTGAAGGGTTCAAGGTCCCAGGACCAAGGCATACAGTGTTATCTACTGGCTTGTATAAAACAAGTGACTTGTCCTCATTTGATGGATGAGATTCCATGGCACCTCCCACCAGGTCTTCCGTAAGGGGCATGCTAACAACATTGTGGATTTCCTCTCCTAGCATCTCATGTCCAAATGGCATGAAAGGACCTGGCGTTTCTTCTTCCAGAATAGGTGGGAGCCCAATATCCTACAAACAATAGTCCACATTTATTCAGCAAAATGTGACAGCGCAACAAATTTACTGAATATGTACTTACAGGGAAAGTAAAATATTGAAGCAAACAAATACTACAAATGATAGAATGCACATGTATATCCTGAAGCAACTAACCAGCTACAAATGAAACTTAGTTTTCTTCCAGCAGAACACTCCTAGTGGTAACATTGAATGAGGTATCAGAACCAAAGTGAAATATGGCAATACATTGCTCATTAGTGAGAATATCTCCCACTAGAACACTGAATTGGAATGGTGATGTCATAACAAAATCATATATGCCATGCCCACACCAATGATGGACATCTTATCTTATTAATAATGAAAGAAAACAACGTCACTAGGAAGATGATCAAACAAACAAGATGATCCATTGAAGTATAGCGAACCACACAAAAAAGGTTTGCTAGTGGTTCCATACAGATTTTGATGATAAGAAAGGTAGAGTCGTTTTCATTATTAATTAGGAAGCATCTGAGATAATTGTTAGTGCTGAGCTAACTCATATTGGATAATGCAATAGTGATAAATTTGGAGAGGCCATGCATGGTGCTGATAAAGCCTTTATAATGCTCCATCCAGTCAGATTTATTTGACATTGAGAGAACTTTGTTTAGTTCTCCCATTGTCAAATATTTTGACTGGAGGGTAAATTCTAATCCGTTGAAGAACTGCATGAAAGTATATTTTAGGGAAACAGCTGAAGACATGGCTCATGTAGAAATGAAAGTACTCAAATACATAATAGCTATGCTTTCATTCAGTTATTTTATTTTGAAGGGAATTTGTAGTTTTCTAAACTCCACATGCAGATGTAACCAAACAACTCCAAGGTGCTGACTAACAAGAAAAGGAAAACCGGTAACAAACAAACTGCAATAACACGCTAGATTCTTGGATGGAAACAGTAGGTAAGCCCAGAATGACACTTTAGCAATGCATTTATCATTTTTCTCAGCCTCTCTGAATAATCTCATCGCAAACATGGCACCCGCACAAAATTAGGGCATCCATAAGCATCCCCAAATACAACCTAAATGCACCAAACTACCTGGTAGATATCGTACAATAGTACTACATATACTCCAACTAGCAGCAAACCAAGCAAGCTCACAACATGCATCAAACAGCTAGTAACCAATAGCATGCCTAACCAGAGCTATAAAAGTAAACTAATGATCCCAGCATGAACTACAATAGAAATATCCGACTTAGAGCAAAGCACAAAGCCATGAAACCTAACACTCGCATGAAAACAGTAATAGAGCATGGAAGGGGAAGCTAAGCTACTCAGCTACACAGACCAAACGAGACCGTAGGGGGAAGAGCAAATGGCGGTGACGGGAGCTCACCAATCTGCGGGTCTTGGTGGCGGGGCCGGAGAGGGAGAAGTCGGAGAGGCCGTCCACCACCTGGTCCAGCTCCTTCCTCTTCCCCATGAACCCCACCATCATCGTCAGGCGGCCGCGTCGCCCGGGGAAATCAGGCTCGAATCCCGCGGGTTCCTCGCGAGTCCCGCTCGAATGGAGGCCCAGGATGCTGGGAATCTGGGATTGGGCTGTGGCGGGGCGCGGCGATTGCGCGGGCGGCCGGCGGCGCGGGGTGCGGCGGGTTTCGCGGGATCTTGGCGGAGGAGGGTGTTTGGCGTCTCCGCGTGTGGTAATTTGGCCGGAGCTTTGGTGGAATGTTGGGTGGGTGCCTCGCACCGGATGGATGGTTCTAGAAGACAAGTGGGGTCGAATTATCCAATTGGATTGGTCTGATGGGCCTAGATCGGGGCCGGATTGAGGCCTATCTGACAAAGGATAAAGTTTTAAAATAGCCATTATAAAAATATAAATTACAATTTTTTCACTAAAGTTGGTCTCCTGTGCTTCCGTTTGCCATTGCCGTCTAAACCGACACAATTAAGATGATAAAACTAATTCGTGAAAATCAATGCAAGACCATTTCGCCTTTAATCAGAGTTTGATCCTCTCCCTGCTCCGAGTCCCGATTCGATCAGAAGAACTGGTCCCATTCCCTTTCCCTCTAGGACCCCTATATCTCCAAATCCTCTCATCTCTTTAAAATCGAGAGCAAATTAACTTAAAAATCGGTTGCAATGAAGTAGTAGGTAATGGCAACGGAAGAGCTCGTAGAGATGGTTTTTGGCGAGTAAGCAGCAGCTGATTGTGGCGACAGGCGCTGCGATGGTCGGGGCGGCAATAGCAGCAAGCGCCCGTAGCTTGGGCGACAGCAACAGCATCAAACGCAAGAGGCACCAACAACATTAGCTACTTTGCAGCAGCAGCCAGACTAAATCAACAGCAGCAGTAGGAGGAAGGCCATAGAACAGTACATACTCTATACTAAATTGCTTGTGACCTCTCTCAGCTATGTTCTATGTGTATTCATTTTGATGTTGATTATCTTTTAGATGTGAGGATGATGGACTTTAAACTAGTTGCTAACTGTGGTCACGTTGAACTAGGTTGTATTCTACAATAACCGTGCCAAAATTGATACCATCAGGTTGATCGTATTTTTGTTTGTTTCAGGTGATGTAATATTTATGTCAAAATGATGTTAATCTCGTAATTTCATGAGCAAGAGCATCCTTGCCCTAATTTTCAAAAAAAGCCAACATTTTAATGATGTTAGTCCAAACTGTCAGTCCAATGGCAGGTAGGGTGGGTACCAAACGTTTTTTTGGTAAATATGCAATTACATTTTTTTAATGGCAGATTCATAATATATGTTTAAACTTGTGGCAAATGTGCAATTGGCCCAAAAAGTTCCTATTACTTTTCTCAACAGTCCGATTTTCTCCGTAAACTGTAAAAACATGTACGACCTTACCCAAATATCAAAACCTCCTACGATGATTTCTAACTTGATTTCACCCAATGTGACATGTTCACTGGTGAGTAGGAAAAAAAATGCAGAGATGGTATGTCAGTGACCTCCACCTCTTTCGCTCTCCCTGCTCTCTTCTCTTTCTCCCGAGGCGCATGGGCGACAACGTCAATCTCAGCGTGATGGCTCCCATCGTGCGACACCGGTTAAGCTCCCAGAGGACAGGGCGGAGTGGAAGGGGAGGTGTCCGGATCCGCCGAACCTAGAGCGGCTACGGGAAAGGGGAAGGAGGCATCCCCGTCGGACCCATTGGATGAGGCCAGGGCGACGGCGGCGCACACCGGGTGGAGACAGTGTTGAGGGGCACGGCGGCATGCAAATCCCGATGGCAGCAGAGAGGCCAAGGAGGTCGGCCTGGCTCCCAGGCGGCACCAAATCGGCATGACAAAGGTGACGCGTGAAGACGGCGGCCCTCGGGCGGTGGAGCGGTGGAGAAGGGGAACCGGTGAGATCCACGGTTCGCGGCAAGCCTGGCAGCGGCGGGGATGAGTGCGGCGGCGCAGGTTGGCTATATTAGCTTAAAAATAGAGCTTAACTGAGAAATGCATGACAGAAATCGACAAGTTTATTCTAAACATGTGGACACCATGGTTTATGCTCGTGTGCACACTATTTCGATGGGCGCGCGCACTTCATTCAAAAAGCAAAAGCCAAGGCGGTGAAGGCCCACGTAGATGTGAACTCTGAGCCATGGCACGCAAAAAGCACGAGGTCGATCAGCAGGCGCCGGACCGGAAGCCGACTCTGGCGCAGGCGACGTCGTGCAGCACCTCGAACGCCGACCGCTTGCACCGCCTCGTAGGCGCTCGACGGGAGCCGCGTGACGGCGCCGGCGCAGTTGATCGTCATTCCCTGGATGGCGAGCCGCTTCCCGCCGATGCTGATGCCGGTGAGGTTCACCACGTAGGGCGTCGGCTGATACTCGACGCGGCCCATCGTCGTCGTGAACGAGAACGCGTCGTCGTACGTGGTTGGGCGCGCAGAGAGCGACGAACCCGGCCTCGCCGTTCACCGCCGGGAGGCAGTAGGAGAGCGCGCCGCCGTAGACCGACGACGATGACGTCTACTGCTGCGTGAGCGCCTCCACCACGCCGCCGAGACCGATCACACCGTCGTAATTGCTCCGCGGCAACGGATCCGACGGGGGACCCTGGCCATGGCACTCGCCGAGTCGTCGCAGGGGATGGGCGCGTACGTGGACGACCTGCTCGGGTCGAACATGGGATGGCCCTTGCTGCATGCGTGGGTAGCAGCCGTTGTCGCAGGGCGCGCGCTCTGCACCCACGACAGGTCCCTGCCGGCGACGATGACAACGACCTTCTCGACGGGCGACGTGCCGATGGACCCCGTCACGACGTAGTCCATCGTGTCCACGGAGCCGCTCAGCTGGTACATCTGCATGCTGCACCTTACCGTGTTAATTTCTCATTGCTAATCGTCGTGCCCTTGGACGCAGAGGCAGAGCTTGTCGCCGTGGATTGCGACGGCGCGCACGGGCCGTGCCGGTGAACCAGAGGCATGGCGGCCCGGTTTGACGCCGGCGGCGGCACTGAGATAATTAATGTTGTACGTACATGGAATGTCAGCATCTAGAATTAATCGATCAGAACATGTTAATTAATTGTACGTAGGTATCAGTTCGTGTACCTCGTGTGGATTTGGAGCATGCGTCCTGTGGCTCAAATGAGCTGGTTGGCACCATCACAAGGCTATGCACGTCGTCGTCACCTGCTGGTGCTGCAACAGCATTGGAACAGTAGCTACACGGGATCAGGAAGCGCAAGAAGAGAGAAGCCATGGACAATCGGTGATGGGCATGCAAATGACGCGATAGCTAGGATGTACAAGGAACGACGTACGATTTCAGATTTATGGACCGGGCACGCAAAAATTGGAAATTTATTTGGTCGCAGCGATTAACGCCAAGAAATGCGAAAAATGCTAGTAAGATATGGACCGGATCGCACGCCGTGTTTAATTTCCCTCGTCTCACTTCATCAGCAAGTACGCCTCAGCTGAATGATTTCCCTCATAGCTGCCAGTAAGGCGGTAAATGCCCCGTTCGTCCGTCATGCAAGCTCACAGGCGCTGTTGGTTAGTTTGGGTCCGCTAACATTTGTTGAATTGTAACATAAGAGAGATATGTGCTGTGAATATTGGATGAGTATTGTATTAAGCTTCTGGAGTCTGATATATATAGGAGTATATTTCGATAGACAAGGAAGGATATAGAGATAAGAAAGGAGTCCACACAAATTAATCATATCATAATATATCTTCAACTACCATATACTCAAACAAATAAATAGTACTATGTCTATTAAATCTCTAGTCTACGATAATTCTATTAAGAGAAAATAGTCTCACCTGTCGGAGGAGGAGGTCAGGGAGATGTTGTTAGAGAAGCATATGGGAGCAGATTTGGTGCCTCCTGAGATCCAATGTTAGGGGAGGTAGTGGCACAGCGGCGGCCTTGGAGAACCATCGAGGTGGCGTGGACTCATGGAGGCCTAGTGATTGGGCGGCAAGATGGGTCAATCTGCTGTTACAGTCTTGGCAAGTTAGCTCTGAATTCACCTGGCAAGCCCATAAATGAGTTCTAGATGACTGTTGCAACCTTCAAAATTTCTTCCAAGTTTTTCAGAATGTTGCACTGTCTTCTGCCGTAGGTTTCTTGAATGAGCTCCGAGATGATGCTCGGATAGGACGTTTATGGACTCTTGTGTCAAGGTGCTTATTTTCTCCTAACTGTTCACCCGAGAACATCAGTATAGCATAGCTTCATCAGAAACTACACAGCCTAGGAGCATTCAATGCAATTTTCATATATTGTAGATTCTCTTTACATTTTAATTTAGGAAAAAATAATTACATGCCCCAGCAGAGTTTGCCACCCTAAGATTTGCCCTTCCCCATGTGCTCGCTTGTGGTCTAAGGACCCACTTGTCAATAATACATGGAGGGGGAAATCCTAGAGTGGTAGTCTATACAGGGGCATATAATTGATTCCAGACTGTTGCAAGTCTGGGCTCAGCATATTTTTGTTGTGTTTGGAAGCTCAGTATGCTCTGAAACTTGTCTAGTTTTTATACATATGACAATACATGTTGCTTAGCATTTATGTAATATACTCCTCCATTGTTTTTTGCAGAACAAAGGTTGTGGGCCCTGTACAAGATATAGTAACAGCTACTGTAAATGGAAGGGAACTGCTATTTGCTCTCCAAAGTTTGCGCATATGGGACATTTTTAATCACACTAAACTTCTCAGTTACAATGTTTGCTTGAATGAAATCGTACGTAATTTGTGGTTGTTAGATAAGTCTTGTGCTATTTCCACCGCATGCGCACGAGTCCCGGATTGTGGTCGCCGTGCCCCGTAGATAGGAAGTGACCGAGTATTGCTCGCCATAAACTCAAGCATGCAGCCATGGCCGATGTTCGTGGAGCGTGGGAATGGACGCGCAACTCCCGCGTCGTGCGCGCTGTGGCTGCATTGCATTGCATAGCTTGTTTATATTCTAATAGATAGAAGAGAGAACACCAGAAAACGCTGCGCTTTCAGGCAGCACCAAGTCGTTGTGTCCTTATTCATTCTGTGCTTCCTGTGTCCACTCGCCACCGCTCGTTCTTAGCCTCGCCACTGCTCACTGCCTTCGGTTTCTAACAAGTGATATTAGAGCTAGAGTTCGAGGGACCTCGCCGTCGCCATGGCGTCTCCAACGAGACCTCGTGGGCGTTCATCGGCCGGCAAGAAGGACGAATCGAAGAAGAAGAATGACAGCTCCAGCAGTTTCGGCGACAAGTCACCGGCGCGCACTCCGCCGCGATCACCATCTCCAAGCCGTTCTCCACCACGCTGTTCGCGGCCTTGCGACGCACACTGTCCACATCGCCGCGGGTCACGCCTGCCGCGCGAGGTTGTCATCAAGCGCATCGTTCGGGAAGGTGGTGGTTCTGGCACCTGGCGGCAGCTGACACGGACGAACTACCACGAGTGGTCTCTCCGCATGAAGCTGAAGCTCCAAGCGCGCCATCTCTAGGAAGCCGTCGAGTTCGACGGCGTAGAGTTTGACGACGACCAGAGCGCCCTCGATGCGATCTGCAGCGCCGTCCCCATCGAAATGGTTCCTGCGCTCGCCACCAAGGACACGGCCAAGGAGGCTTGGGAGGCCATCAAGACCCTTCGCATCGGCGACGACCGCGTGCGGAAGGCGACCGCCCAAAATCTTCGGGCGGAGTATGAGAACCTGTCGCTCTGTGACGACGAGGCGATTGAAGACTTCGCCCTCCACCTCACTGGGATTGTGCAGTGCCTGGCCACGCTCGGCGACCCTGAACCCGACCACAAAGTGGTGGCAAAGTATCTGCGCATCATCCGCCTGCGGTACAAACAATTGGTAATTTCAATTGAGACTCTCCTAGACATTTCACAATTGTCAATTGAGAAAGTTACGGGGAGACTCAAGGCGGCCGACGATGTCAAGCCAGTGTCGGTGCACACCGTGAGCGACAAGCTGCTCCTCACGGAGGAGCAATGGAGCGAGACATACAAGAAGAAGGGGCAGGAGTCCTCCCACAGCGGCTCCAGCTCCGGCGGCCGTGGGAGGGGCCGAGGCAGAGGGCGCAGGCGTAGCTCCGGCGACGAGTCCCGCGGCGGCTCTAGCTCTGGTGGTCCTCCCCCGGACGAGCCATGCCCACGCTGTGGCAAGAAAGGCCACTGGGCCCGTGATTGTCGTAGCAAGAAGAAGGAAGAACCGGCCCATCAGGCCTATGTGGCCCAAGAAGAAGAAGAGGCCACGTTGATGCTCGTAGTCAGCACGGCCGAGGTGGAGGAGTTCACACCTCTTTCGCCGCCGGCGCTTCCTCCAGTTCAAACTGCACCGGCACATCCTCCAACGCAATCGTCGACATCCACCGAGCTCCACCTCATCGAGCGGAAAGTGTTCCCCACCTTCGACGGCGATGAGGACCGGGATCCGAAGCGTCCGATCCTGGACACCGGAGCATCCAATCACATGACGGGATCGTGCGCCGCCTTCTCTGATCTCGACACCGCCATCACAGGCTCGGTGCGATTCGGGGATGGATCCATGGCGCGGATCGAAGGAAGCGGGACCGTCCTGTTCTCCCTCAAGAACGGCGAACACCGCTCCCTCTCCAGCGTCTACTACCTCCCGCGCCTCACCACCAACATCATCTCCGTCGGGCAACTTGATGAAGGCGGGTTCCAGTTGCTCGTGGAGCACGGCGTCATGTGCATCCACGACGAGGATCGATGACTCCTAGCAAAGATCCCTCGTGGGGCCGGGCGGCTGTACGTGCTTGACGTCACGCTGGCACGTCCAGTCTGTCTCACGGCGCGCACCGACGACGAAGCCTGGCGGTGGCACTCACGCTTCAGGCATCTCCACTTTGCCGCTCTCCGCAAGATGGCGAGGGAGGAGCTTGTCCGTGGTCTGCCTCTGCTCAACCAGGTGGACCAGGTCTATGAGGCCTGCCTTGCCGGCAAGCACCGGCACGCGCCCTTCCCCCAGCAGGCCCAACAGCGCTCCACCGAGGCGTTGCAGTTGTTGCACGGTGATATCTACGGGCCGATCACACTGGCCACCCCAAGTGGGAACCGGTATTTTCTGCTCCTCGTCAACAATTACACCCACTACATGTGGGTTTGCCTCCTTCCCTCCAAGGATGCAACTGCAACGGCGATCAAGCGCGTCCAGGCGGCTGTGGAGCGGAAGACGGGAAAGAAGCTCCTAGCGCTACGGACGGATCGGGGTGGCAAATTCACCGCCGCTAACTTTGTCGAGCATTGCACTCAGCTCGGCATTCAACGCGAACTCACGGCACCGTACACGTCCCAGCAAAACGGCGTTGTTGAGCGTCGCAACCAAACGGTCGTCGGCACCACGAGGAGCATGCTGAAGGTGAAAGGTCTGCCTGGAGTGTTCTGGGGAGAAGCGGTGACTACAACCGTGTACCTTCTCAACCACTCCTCATCCAAGAGCATCCAAGGGAAGACCCCATACCAGCTATGGACCGGGAGCCCACCCGGCGTTTAGCACCTTCGCACCTTTGGGTGTATCGCCCATGTCAAGGTAAACACACCGCATCTCCACAAGCTTGACGGTCGCAGTCGCAGGATGGTGTTTGTTGGGTACGAGCCAGGGTCCAAGGCTTACAGAGTCTATGACCCATCGACCCGGCGAGTTCACATCAGCCGGGACATCATCTTTGACGAGGCTGCACAATGGACATGGCCCGCCGTGCACGACGTTGAACCTGCGGACTTTATCATCGAGGAACCCACATAGATGGAGACGGAGGTGGTTACTTCCTCCACCATAACCACCCCGTCGACCGCATCTTCGTCATCTTCACTAGGCTCGGCGTCCCCAGCACCCGTAACACCTCTGCCCGCAAACGAGTTCATGGCGGGGACCCTGGCTCACGGCGCCACACCCGCGACGTCGGCCCCGACCCCAGTTCACGAGGTCGAATTCGTGTCTCTACTAGGCTCTTCCGCCGGCGAGCTGCTGAACAACTACCACGACAACGATGCACCACTCCGGTTTCGCCACGTCGACAACATGATCGGCCCGGCAACAACTCCTGGCCTCGCCGCACAAGACCTGGAGGAGCGGCTCCTGCTCGCGAGCGACATCGAGCCGACTTCGAGGTGCTGCGTCACGAGTGCTGGAGGCACGCAATGCTGGACGAGATGACGTCCATCAAGGCTAGTGGCACCTGGGAACTCGTCGAGCCGCCGCCGCGCACCAAGCCGATCAGTCTCAAATGGGTGTACAAAACCAAGAGAGACGCGGCTGGCATCGTCACCAAGCACAAAGCACGGCTCGTTGCGAAAGGCTACGTCCAACGACAAGGCATCGACTTCGATGAGGTCTTCGCTCTGGTCGCACGACTGGAATCGGTGCGGCTGCTCCTGGCGCACGCTGCCTGTGAGGGATGGGCAGTGCATCATATGGATGTAAAATCCGTGTTCCTCAATGGGGTGCTCCAAGAAGAGGTCCTCGTCGAGCAGCCTCCTGGGTTCGTTCTGCGCGGACATGAACACAAGGTACTACACCTCGTCAAGGCATTGTACGGTCTCCGGCAAGCCCCCCGCGCTTGGTACACAAAGCTCGACGAGTCCCTGATCAGGCTTGGCTTCAAGAGGAGTGAGTCTGAGCACGCCGTCTACCTCCGAGGCTCTGGTGAACGCCGGCTGGTGGTTGGGGTTTATGTCGATGACCTCATCATCACCGGTGGCCATCAGATCGACATCGATACCTTCAAGCTGGAGATGCAATCCACCTTCAAGATGAGTGATTTGGGGCTCCTACGCTACTACCTCGGGCTGGAGGTGATGCAGTCTGAGGAGGGCATCTCAGTGTGCCAAAGTGCATACGCCGCCAAGATTCTGGAGATGGCGGGCCTGACCGAGTGCAAGTCGAGCTGCACCCATATGGAACCACGCCTGAAACTCAGTAAGCTAAGCACATTCCCTGCTGTCGATTGTACTCATTATAGAAGCATTGTGGGATCATTGCGCTACCTGGTGAACTCAAGGTCAGACTTGGCATACTCGGTGGGCTATGTGTGTCGTTTCATGGAGAATCGTACCACTGAGCACCTGGGAGCTGTCAAGAGAATCCTCAGATATATCTCTGGGACCCTCGAGTATGGCTGCCACTACCAGAGGAAGAAGAAGGAGGAGGCCCTGCTGATTGGCTACAGCGACAGCGACATGGCAGGGGACATTGACATGCGGAGAAGCACTACCGGCGTACTCTTCTTCCTCGGTAATAATGTGATCACCTGGCAATCTCAAAAACAGAAGGTTGTGGCCTTGTCCTCCTGTGAGGCAGAATACATGGCCGCCACTACTGCAGCTTGCCAGGGAATTTGGTTGGTGTGGCTGATTGCAGAACTCAGAGGTGAAGCAGCCAACACCACCAGCTTGAAGATAGACAACTAGTCCGTCATCGCCCTCAACCGCAATCTTGTGTTTCACGACCGCAGCAAACATATTGATGTCAGGTACCATTTCATTCGAGAATGTGTTGAGGATGGCAGGGTGAAGATTGAGTCCATTGGGACAAAGGAGCAGTTGGCGGACATTCAGACTAAAGCTCTGACGCGGAAACGGTTCTGCGATTTGCGGTCCCGCATCGGAGTTCATCGTGTTCGGTATCCACACAAGGCTTAGGAGTAGATTTTTAGTTCCTGCATGTTTGCTTTCCACTGCATGCGCACGAGCACCGGGTTGTGGTCGCCGTGCGCGTAGATAGGAAGTGGCCGAGTATTGCTCGCCATGAACTCAAGCATACAGCCATGGCCGACGTTCGTGGAGCGTGGGGATGGACGCGCAACTCCCGCGTCGTGCGCGCTGTGGCTGCATTGCATTGCATAGCTTGTTTACATTCCAATAAATAGAAGAGAGAACACCAGAAAACGCTGCGCTTTCAGGCAGCTCCAAGTCGTTGTGTCCTTGTTCATTCTATGCTTCCTGTGTCCACTCGCCGCCGCTCGTTCTTAGCCTCGCCGCTGCTCACTGCCTTCGGTTTCTAACAGTGGTGGCATTATGCGCTTTAGGAAAGGTCTTATACTGAGTTGCTATTTGCTTATTTAGGTTATTGTTCCTTGTAATAAGTGTTGCGTTGGCATTGTCAGCACATGTTATGTCATTGTTTAACATGTTAAGCAACAACTTACAATCAAGCTGTTACTAGCACTATAATCACTCTGCTCTGTTAGATATAGTTCGTATGCATGTATCTAAGGATAAAGATAGGAAAGCTTAAGATAGGATTGCATCCCCTTATCTCTCGTAACTAACTACCATGTAATTCTCAATCTGCGTTTTGTTAGCTATATTAACAAAGGTACCGTGGCCTCGTGAGAGGTGGAAAACGCTTCATCAAAATCCACATGCTCAAGGTCCATATGATCTGCAAGCAGCTTGCATGGTATGTTCATAGAATAGGGACAAGGAATGGATGCATCCAGTAGTTGCACTAAAGTATACCCCAGATTCCTAATTATTGGTCGAGTGTGGTAACTGTTGGTGATGGTAGCCTTGTATAACCATCTAACCGAGTCTATTTCAGTGAGTTCCATAAAATTTCTAATAGAGCACAAGTGAAAAAAAAGAAGATTTACTTCCTCCGTTCCAAAATATAATAGCTTCTAGCGTTTAAAATTTATTTCAATAGAATAGCTTCTAGCGTTTAAAATTTATTTCAGAATGTAGCAACTTCTTTACCTACTCTCTCGTCTAGACCAATCATAATCATATCACATTTAATTTATTACCTACTTCCTAATCTCAACTAATCACAACCATCTCTTATTTAATTTTATCTCCTTTCTTAATCTCCATGAAAAACTCTAGAAGTGTTTATATTTTGTGACTGAGTGAGTAGCTAACATGTGGGGTCTATTTGTTAGCAATAGTTCATTTTAAAGTTTGATGAATCATTTTGAAAATTGTAAGACTAACAATATTTGATATATGAACACTTTGTTAGAGCTGTTAAGAATAGTGATATATACATAGGCCAAAATGGGCCATAGTCTAGACTTGGCCCATATGTCCCATAGAACTTCGTATATAGCTTCCTTGTTGAATAGAGTAATCTACAATGAAGTCCTATTTGATCCCCTTTTCTTAAGATGGTATTAGAGTTGTGCCCTAGCCACCAGCCTCACTAACGTCTATGTCAGCAAAGCTATCGACGAGATCCATGCCAGTGGAACCATCCATCATGACCATCTTCACTGCCTCCCTCTCCTCCATTAGTTGCATAGCACCTCAACTGCAAGGGGAAGGCGTGCACCTTAGCTACTCAACCTCACCATTGGTATCATCCTCAAATTCTACTTTCCTAGACTCGATTTGCATCAGATTGAGGTTATTCCTTGTTGCTAGCCATCGATTTGATGGAAGTTTGAGCTCTTATTTAGTCTTCTTTTGCTTGTCCTAGTTGCTCTGCTCATTTGCACTCCACTATCTGCCTTCAATTACTGTCATTGTTTACTGCTAGTAGTGGTGTTGCTTGCTTTTCTTGTCTGCTCAGTGTGGCCAAATCAGATTCTTTTGGTAGCTCTCTTCTAGTTATAGACATCAAGCTTGATGGCCATAACTATAGGTAGTGGGCTTTCTCTATCAAGACATCTTACGGTTAGTGGGTTTGGCCTCTCATCTGATTGATGATGCTCTAGATACAAAGAGCACTGATGCAGTAGCTATCAAAACTTGGCAGAAGGAAGATGATCGTGTCATAGGAGCAATTGTGTTGAGTGAGTCTTGAGCATTGTACCTTAGCTAAGGAGATGTGGAAGTATCTAGAGCAACTATATGTTTAGACCTGTAGTGCTCTTTGATTCACCTTACTTAATAATCTCCACAATATTTAGCAACAAGGACTATTTATTGAGGAGTACCACACTGCTTTCAGTTGCATTGCTAGTCCTCTTGAGTCCATGACACTGAAGGCTACTACAGGGTGTCAGTCTTATATTGTCAAGGAGTAGTATGCTCAGCAAACTCTAATGTATCAATTTGTTATGGGACTTCAATCAACATTTGAGCCTATTCATACTCAGTTGCTCAATCGCTCAACACCACCCACTATGAATGAGGTTCTGTCTGATTTGACTACTGAGGACATACGTCTTCGTGCACTTAAGCCTACACCTGAACCTACTCCATCATCTTCTTCACACTCTATTCTAGCTCTTCCCAAGCTACCAAGTGTGGACCTAAAATCTCTACCTCAATTGACATTATGTGCTCTTATTGCAAGAAGATAGGCCATCGTGCTGAGAAATACTTCAAGCTTCATCCAGAGTAGTTGGTTGAATTCTATGCAAGGCATGCTTTTGGTTGTTAGAATGGAGTTGTTATCAGTGCAGCCACTATTGCTCCTTCTTGTGATATACTTGCTATGTCATCTGTAGCAAGTGGATCCTCACCTACTGCATCATCATTGGCCACCTCTACTACTACATATTCTTGGATGTTAGATTCTAGAGCCTCATTTCATGCAGCATCGAATAGCTCTTAGCTTGTTGCTTGCAAACCAGTGAATGATGGTGCTTATGTGCAAAGTGTAAATGGTACATCTTATTCTATCACCCATCAGGATGCTCTCTCCAATTCTCACTTTTCTATATCTGATATATTCTTTAGTCCTCAACTGTAAATGAATCTTGTTTCAGTTGGTCAACTTACTGATCTAAATTGTTTTGTTGGGTTGGATGATTCTTCTTGTTTTGTTTAGGATCATCAGAGCAAACAAGTGATTGTTACTGGCCATCGTCGTAGAGGCTCTCCAAGTCTCTATGTTTTGGACTCTTTGCACATCTCTTCTTTTTCCCTGAAGACAATCCCTAAGTCCCCAATCATCTCTATAATTTCTACACCTCGACCTTCAACAAAGTCATCTTTTGCTAAGTGGCATCATCAACTTGGTCACCTATGTGGTTCTCGCTTATCAACATTGGTAGATCAGGGTTGTTTAGGTCATGTATCTATTGATTCTAGCTTTCATTGTAAGGGTTGTAAGTTTGGGAAGTAGCTACAACTCCCATATCCTTCTAGCACATCTTTTTCTAGTAGTCGGGGTCATCTCCTTTTGTTTCGAAAGGTGGTCATAGTTACTATGTTATTTTTGTTGATGATCACTCTTGCTATACTTGATCTATTTTATGAAACATCGCTCTTAGTTACTTTCCATTTAATAGTCTTTTGCTCGTATGATTCACACTTAGTTCTCTAAGGCCATTTAAATTTTTTTGTTCTAATTTAGGGGGTAAGTATTGCTTATCAACATTTTGTCAATTTCTTGATTCTAAGGGTACTCTTCCTCAGCTCTCATGCCCTGGTTCTCATGCTCAAAACGGTATTGCTGAACGCAAACATTGCCACATCATTGAGACTCCTCGTACACTTCTAATTTCTTTTTTGTTCCCTCTCATTTCTAGGGGGAAGTTGTCTCCACGTCTGTCTATCTAATCAATTGTTAGCCATCTTCTCATCTTTAGGGTAAGTGCCCTAGTGAAGTACTCTTTGGGGCTCCTCCATGCTATGACCATCTTTGTATCTTTGGATGCACCTATTTTGTTCTACTAGCACCATGTGAGTATACAAAGCTAACTTCGTAATCTGTGGAGTGTGTTTTTCTCAGGTATAGTCTTGAGCACAAGGGCTATCAATGCTATGATCCCTTCGCACGTCGCATTTGCATATCTTGTGATGTGACCTTTATGGAGGATCAACCTTTCTTTTATCATCCTTCTACCCACCCTTCATCTTCATTCTCTATAGAGTCTACATCTTTTTTGTCTTTACCTCCTATTCCTCATGAAATTTCATCCATGGATGAGTCGCATATCTCCTCTTCTTCCACTATACCAGCTCTTTCTTCTCCTTTGATCACACCATCTTATTCTATTCCCTTAGTCCCTCCTTTTCACTATGTTCATCAACCTATGGGCGATAATCTTCTCATCGTTCGTTAGGCAAAGTTCCTTAAGAACCAGCATGTCGTGAGCCCGGGCGAACGTAGGAAGAAGAGTAGAGTTGGCGATGTTATAGGCGATGTTTGAGAAGCGAGGGTTGAGTCCGCGCAAGAGAGCGAGGATGAGTTAGGAGTTGACCACAGGATGGCCGACATCATGGAGAGCGGCAGCCTTAACCTTGAGGTGTTGGCAGTACGAGGAGACAGAGGAGTCCCCTTGTACCATGGAGTGAAACTCATTTAGGAGAAAGATGGCGCGAGACTGCTTGTTGGCTTGGAAGAGCTACTCAATAGCCACCCATAAGTTGCAGGGGGTAGGATCAGTGTCTTCCATGATAAGGTCGAGAATGGAGTCGTCGACCGAGCCGAACAGCCAGTTGCGGATGCAACACTTGGCGATGTCCCACTGGGGGGTCATCGGGGTGAGGAGGAGCGGAGCCATCGATGTGGGAGCAAAGGCCAAACTTGCCGCATAAAGATTTGAAGAAGACCCACTTGGAGTAGTTGATGTTTAGGTCAAGTGAAATCGGGATGTGGGCTTTCACATTGACTGCGGCGTAGGGTGGCAAGAACATCGGCATGGTCAAGGCAGTGTCGAGGGCGCCGATGGTTGGAAGAGAATCAGACCCGGCGACAGAGAGAGTGCCTGAATCAAGAGCCGACTCGGTGGTCATGGTGAGGGTGGACGTGGCGTGAGGGAATCACGTGTGAGTGGCCGGAGTGCGTGAGAGGCCGATGGGAGAACAGCCGATGTAACGGGTAAAAGCCGATGAGAATGGGAGAGAGGGAGAAGCCAATGGAAAAAGGGGGTGAGAAGCCGATGAGAAGGAATTGGATGAGAAGCCGATGCGCGCCCAGGAGATAGGATGTTGCTACGGTGAACACGCGTACGCATCGGATGAAGTGGCAAGTCGATGGAGGCGAGTGCGAGGCCGATGAGGATAGGCGGGCGCAAGGCTGATAAAGGAAGGGCAAAGCCAATGAACGCGTGTGTAGAGCCGATGAAGCAACAATGGGAGGCACGGGCGTGAGAAGAAAATATTTGTATCCGGGAAACAAAGTTTCACGTCCACGGACACGTGAGCGCGTCGGGTTCGCGCGGACTCGAAAGTGAGAAATGCTGTGGATGCGAAAAGGAAAGGTTCGCGTCCGAGAGACAAAGGTTCACGTCCGTAGACACATAGACGCGGCGAAGTGGCGCGGACCCGAAGACGAGACAGGCTACGGATGCAAAAGGAGAAAGTTCACGTCCGGGAAGCAGGTTTCGCATTCACGGATAGTTGAGCGTGTCGGAATGGGAGAAGCTAGAAGAGTGTTCCAATCAATAGAGAGCGCGGGCGCGGAGGAGCGTCAACACAACTTCGGAGAGAGGATGAGGTGAGAATGTAGGGGTAGGTGAAGGTGGACGAGACCAGGAGGCGGATGAAAATCTTCTCCTCGTCACGTGATGGAGGTGGTGAGGAGTAAATCGCCTATGGAGAAGACGATGGGAATGAAAAAACAAGACGAAAAAGAAGCAAAAGAGAAACCACCAGAGGAAGAGGTGGAAGGGAAGCATGTAGAGGAGGGGATGGGGTCTCGGAGGTGTTAGCTCGCTGACCGGAGGAGAAGGAGACGCATGCGACGGAGAGGAGGCGTTAGCTCGTCGGGGAGAAGGTTGCTAGCGCGCGGGGGTGTCTGAATCTCGCTCTAATATTATATAGAAGTAAAGTATACAGACAGTAAGTGTAAGACCCCGTTTACTATAAGGTGGTTAGGACTATATATATATACAAGTCTAAAGTTATAAAAATGGTAACAGTATTGCCATGGTTCATCAATCCCAATGGAGTTGCCATCGGAAGACTCTTGAACTATATTTGGTCTGTGTTCTTTGCTTTTTCCTATATTTAATGTTTCTTTGAAGTGAGCTTCTTTGTTACTTAGCTCTATAGGAGAATCTTGAAGTATTGCGTTATCTCTGACAGTTCTGTAGGAGCTTCTCTGTGAATTTCACAAACTATAATTTTTATCTCTGTTCTGCAGGAGAAATACAAAGATTTGCATCCGAGGTTGCCTATCGCTGTTGCAGAAACACTTCTTTACACAGACCCTGAGATTGAGCTACCACTTTGGCTAGTTCAGATGTTAAGGTGATCTCCTGATGCATAAATTCTAATAGTTACATCGATTATTATCTGATTGACCACTGATCTTCCATTTGTACTTTTAGGCTACCAAGGCTGGTAACAGGATGATTTCATGGGGTATGTCTGGCACAGAGGCAGATCCTGCTGCATTATTTAGATTGTACATAAATTATGGCCGGCACACAGAAGTGACCAATTTGTTGGTCGAATACTTGGAATCATTTGCACCATCGGTAATGGATCAACAAACTTCAAATATCCAATTGCAAGATGTTTGTAAGCACATGTTGACAGTTACACCCTTTGAAACCGTACTGCAGAGACCGGTGGACGTTCTCCACCGCAAAAAGATGTCCTCGACCTGGTTCCCATACGCTGCCATGGAGAGGTTGTGGTGCCAGCTAGAAGAGACGCAAGTCGCTGGCCATAGCGTTGATCAGTGCGACAGGCTCAAGAAGTTGCTACATGGATCTCTGGTGAGTCACCTGCAGCAAGTTAGTACATCTAATGGTTTCCCCTTTCAATTCTGGCTTTATTTTCTAGATGTCACATGTTGATTTGTAATCTGTTTGCTTGTGGGCTGCTAGGTTGTGGTTGACTCAGATGATGTGCTTTCATCAGTTGGAGGAGGGCAAGGAATGGGGAGCCAAAGCAACTGAGAACTTATTTTCTTGAGAGAGAGCAACTGAGAGATCGTCACAAGTCGGGGATTATGGTCAGGTTACTGTTGTACGATGATGTATATGTAATGGGTGTATGGCTAATTGTATATGAGCCATGTTCATCACCTGTTTCTGTACACAAGGACGACTTTCCATTTGTGAATCATTTTAACACTTGTGTGAAGAAAAATGCCTCGCTCGTTTGAAGAGTACCAGCAGACAGCTTCCTCGTTTGAGATGTTGGGTGGCACATATCGCCATTCTTGGAACTCGACGTCGGGATATTTTGTGCCATTCTAAACATTGCCTTAGGGGTCATTTTTGTAGGGTAAATAGTCTACTAGGTGGTTTTCTGAAAATTTCGGTCACATCATTCTTTGGATTTTTGGACTATTTGCTCACTTTTAAATGCCAGCTTTTCTAGTGACTTTAGCTATTTGTCATCTAGATCCACTTAATTTTTTTCATCTGCTTGTCAACTCAGTAAAATAACATCATAGTAATAACTTTGTTGTCCTTCTCTCCCTTATGCTTTGTTCCTAAAACATGCTGCTACCCATTCTCTAGCGGCAACAAGAGTGATGGAGCCACACTGACAAAGATAAAATCAAATATGATGGTCTTGTTTGACAATAGCTCCGTACCTCCTCACCTTCTAGTGGTAGCCAAGTGGAGTCAATCTTAGTTGTTGATGGTGAAAGACGAGTGAAGGAGAACAATGGTCTAGCTACGTGGACGTGATGGGTGATAGGAACCAGCAGGAGAGAACTATATAACAGAGAAGGTAAGGATGAGGGTCCATAGCCGAGGTCAATGAAAGAGGGTTGCTCGTGCTCAAGAAAGTAGGTCATCGACAACTGTAACCTATGCGGTAGACGGCGACGCCCTCTAGGCGAAAATAGGAGGCGAGCGACACGCCGTAGCTCGAGGAGAAGATCCAACCACCTACATCGAAGCTAGAGAGGAAGAGAAGCACCAATGCCTCGGGCCCTCTTTGTCGTGGTCCTTCTTCCACAACTGCTTACTCTCCTCTATCCATTGACGTGCTCGTGTTCGTCGCATGCAAGACAAAGTGAGCGAAGCAGCGGGAGGGAATGGTGATGGCGACAGGAGAGCAAGGGGAGCCAAGAGTAGAGCACAATGCTAGTGTTGGCGAGACATGGTTGATGTGCTCACCAGAGTCTCTCACAACATCACATGGAGGAAGTAGATGGAAAATAAATATAAGGGGTAAGAACGTTATTTTCTACTTGATTTGCTGAGTTAATAATAAAAATGATAAAATAAAAATAATTTGGTGAGTCGGGGCGATAAATTATCAAAGTTTTCTAAAATGATAGTATTTGGAAATACGTCATCCAAGATGATGGCAAATAGCTAAAAACCAACATTATTTATCCTTGTCCAATTCGAGACCGTCTATTTATGATCTAACGGGTACAAAATAGCCAGAGGGTCAGAGTTTTCTTCTCCAACCCCCTGGGAGGTGGTCGCACTCACCAATAGACTCAAAAAGAGGGGACTTTCTGCAAAACCTCCGGCCTTTGGGCCTTATCGCCGCGCGTATGGGCAAAAGCGGGATACGGAACCCTCCCCGATGCGACGGCATCTCTCTCTCTCTCCGTGAGACAACCAACCGCCACCGCACACGCCTCTCCGGCTCCCCCTCCTTCCCCCACGCCCCGCGGCCTCTGCCACCCGTGCCGGTCCCGAGCGTCCTCCTCGCTCCGCCGCCGCGCGCGGGCGCGTCGCAGGTGCTCTCCCCCTCCGATCCCTCCTCGTCGTCCTCCTCCTCCTCCCTCCAGATCGGTCTCTTCTTCGTTCCGTTCTGTCCTGGGGGCGGCTTCTCTCGCGGTCGATTCCTGATCCGAACGTGGTTCTGATTTAGTTTGCGATTTGAGTCATGCTAGTGGAGTGGAGTGCATTTGTTTCGGTCGTCGGTTTTGTGCATTTGTGAATTGGATGTCGATTATTTCTCGTATGCAGTAGTGTATTTTTATTTCTGTTTCGTTCAAGACAAAAAAAAGGACTATCTAAAAAAACTGTCGCAATTTTTTAAGGAAAACTTTTAAATATAGCTATAATATAATTATATTGTAACTATGACCGCATCTTAACTTTTTAACTTTTATATGACTTGTATATAAATATTAAAATAACCTCATAAGTTATACAGAGTTTTTACGATGTGATTGCGTTATAATTATACTATAGTTACAATGTAATTACATTATAGTTACTATAAGTGTACTTACATTTTGAAAGTTTTTTACCCAAAAAAAGGACATTTTTTTAGCAATTCCAAAAAAAAAGAAGAATCATGTGCTCCTCGACACGCGTCCGTCCTGTGCATCTGTGCTCTTGAAGTCACAGACAACAAGGGTTGCATCTATCTAACATCAGATTCCTGTTCATAGGACGCGTGCTATTCACCGAACCACTGTGCTTGCTTCCCTGTTTTTTTTGGGTAAAAAAATCGATGCTTGGGTAGTTGGTATCAAAGCTGATGAGAAATTTGTTGGTCACAAAATTCTGTAATTCTGTCCAATTTGGCATTTTCATTGGGCCTTTTGCTTTCAGACTGAAATGGCTTAAACTCCATTGAGGCACTGATGCATCTCTAACATTTGAACTAAACACAATGTATAATTTTTAAGTGCTTTACCAAAGATTTTAATACCTTCCAATTTCGCAACCATCTTTGCAGGTTGGTAAAATGGATAAGCTCAATGGTTCTGCGCGTCTCATGATTGTTTCAGATCTCGACCATACAATGGTGTGTTTCTTTCGATGCATACCTTGGATTTGTCCAGGGCTAATTATGTCATTTTCTATATCTCATTAATGCTCAATCCTTTTGAACTCAAATTTGAAGGTTGATCATCATGACGAGGAGAACCTGTCATTACTCAGATTTGGTGCCCTGTGGGAGTCTGTTTACTGTCAGGATTCTTTACTTGTATTTTCGACTGGAAGATCACCTACTCTGTATCAGGAATTGAGGAAAGAGAAACCTATGCTAACTCCAGACATCACTATCATGTCTGTGGGCACTGAGATAACATATGGTGAGGAAATGGTTCCTGATGATGGCTGGGAGGAATATCTGAATAATAAGTGGGACAGGAATATTGTTGTTGAGGAGACAGCAAAATTTTCTGAGCTGAAACTTCAGGCATGTTCAATAACTTGCATGGTGCTCGCTTTTAATTTATAGCCATTTTGATAATTTGATGGCTAACTTATAAGTAACAACGCTTTATTGCTGTACATTTACATGGATATAGGTAGAGACGGAACAGCGTCCACATAAGGTCAGCTTTTACGTTGACAAAAGGAGTGCTCAGGAAGTGATAAGGTCTCTCTCTGAGAAGTTGGAGAAACGTGGGGTGAGGAAGCATTTGTCTTGATGTGGATCAGCTTTGGATAATTTCTTCTTAAGAAACATTCAGATTTTGTTTTCAGCTTTGGACTATTTCTTCTTAAGAAACATTCATGTTTTGATTTCATGTATGATTAACTGCTATTTCTTTTTGTTCTCAGCTAGATGTTAAAATAATCTATAGCGGAGGTCAGGACCTTGATGTCTTACCTCAAGGTGCTGGAAAGGGTCAGGCACTTGCATATTTGCTCAAGAAGTTAAGCTCATGTGGAAAACCACCCAACAATACTCTTGCTTGCGGTGACTCTGGTAATGATGCAGAATTATTCAGCATCCCTGGTGTACATGGTGTCATGGTCAGTATGCAATAAATTTTGCATGAAGTATTTAACAAATTCATAACAGATTTAATGTGTGCCTACTGCAATTACAAAGTTTTTCAAATGTTTAGGTCAGCAATGCCCAAGAGGAACTACTTCAGTGGTATTCAGAAAACGCGAAGGACAATCCTAAGATAATTCATGCAACTGAGAGGTGTGCTGCTGGAATCATACAAGCTATTGGACACTTCAAACTAGGACCTGATGTTTCTCCCAGAGATGTGGAATTCCCTTATGTCAAGGAGGACCCAATAAAGCCTACCAATGCTGTTGTAAAGTTCTATGTTCTCTATGAGAAGTGGCATAGGGCTGAGGTTCCAAAGTCTGATTCGGTTATACAGTATTTCAAAAATATAACTGTAAGTATGCAGCTTCCCACTCTGATTTTGTTTTGTAAAATAATTTGGTTTACTTTCGTCAACAATTTTCTGTTTCACCTGTTTATTTGGCATAATGCTTTAATTAATAAGGCTAAGGAGTAATACCTCCCCTGGGATGTACATCTATTTCAAAGTTTCTGAGAGCATTCTAATTTTGAGAAAATGTTGTATTTTCATCTGAAAATGATCATGGTAATGATTTGTTATTATATTGTGAGTTTCCAAACTAATGGTATCTTTTATTTATTGTGTGTTTTAGCATGCAAATGGAATTATTATTCATCCTGCTGGGTTTGAATGTTCTCTTCATGCATCAACTGATGCATTGGGGTCATGTTACGGTGACAAACAAGGGAAAAAATACAGAGCATGGGTGGACAGACTGGTTGTCTCACAATGTGGTTCAGACGGTTGGCTGGTGAGATTCGACTTGTGGGAGTCGGAAGGTGAGTCCTTAGAATTCTGCCGAATAACTGAATTAGCCTCTTATGCTATCGTATACCGTTTGTTCAAAATAAACTGATGTTCGTTTTCCAAATTTTAACTTGTTCTATTAGTATCCCCTTAATAGTTTTCTTTTAGATCATGGCACTCCTGATCTACAGATTTCTCATTTCAACAGAAAAATGTGCTGCGTGATCCTGGATACAGTTCTACTGTACTCATTCCAGCATAAACTATTGAACTCTGTTCTATCTTTTCGTTAATCCACTTGGTCCAGTCATCCTAGTCATCTACTATTTTCCGCCACTCAAATCCTGATGGATTGAAGAGGAATGAAGTGAATAGTTAAGTGATAACCAAGAACCAGATTGATGATGTCAGAAGTATATAGGCAATCGAATCCATAGCAACATCACCATACAACTGATAGACTACTAGCAGTAACATCAGCTCAAGTCCTTTCACAAAATGGCTTCTGGAGTACATTCTGTAATTCTCAGCAAATCTTACATGGTGAGCAACAAAACCTCTGCCAGTTGCTCTATATTTTGCACCACCATGGAGAATTGTGTGGCCAAAATAACGTGATTTGATCCTAAGGTAGAAAGTGAAGAACACTGAACAGAGCTGAAGCTGCATGATTATGAAATCCTCCAGGGCGCTTCTGAAACCTCTTTCTAGTCCAATCTCCATAAACATTGGCAAGCCATCAAAAGACCAAGCTACACAATAGACTGAGATCCCATAGCCGCTTGAAGTGCTCTCTCATCTGTGCTTGCTTAAGAATTGCAAACTCAGGTCCACTTAATGCTAAGTAAAGTCTTCCGTACAAGAAAACATACACTATCATGACAACCATCTGCACAACATCAAGACAAGAACATGAGAAAATATGCATGATGGCCAACTGTACAGTAACAAATAAGGTTCAGATGTTCATGCAGTGAAGTGACACAAGAGTTACATTAGCTTGTCTTGTTCTTTGCACTAGTATCTAATAGAAAGAACAGTACAATACATATCCTTTTTTCTTTGACATCATCCAATTATGTTATGTTATTAGTTTTTGGCATATGATCCTTACCTAATTGTTTAATGCTGTACTTTCAGGCGATGCGCGATTGTGTTGTCTGACAAGTCTTGCACTGAATGTGAAGGTAAACATCATCTATGTTCAGTCAGTCTGAAAACCTATCTCTACCTCCTATACATATGCATACATATCATTTGTACCACGTAACGTGTTTACATAAACTGAAAAGGTAGGCTAACTTTGCTCTCTCTCTTTTTCATGATCTCAGTCTGAAACCCCTGAGGGCTTCGTGGTAACACACATCCACAAAACATGGCTCAAAGGATACTCATCAGCGGATGAGCAATCGTCCAAGCTTTAAACCTTTTCTTCTCCTCCCTGTGCACACGGACGGAATTCACTTGAGGATAAATAATGAACCTTCTCGTCTCTTGAGATTACTTCCTTTTCTTGTCTATATGGTCAATTTTGTTCAAAACACTATACTGGAGGATGCCTAGAGCCCCAAATTAAGCTTGACACATCCTTGTTTAATGTGTAAGATAAATCATAAATGTTCAATCTCATGACTCATGATTCATGAGCGCATAAAGCAAACTATTTCACTTGAATATATGTTAGCGTTCTTCCATTCATGATGTACAATTCTGGCCAGTCGCTAATGGGGAGTTTTTTTCCAGAGTCAATGTGGAGTTACACATGCATGCATCGAGTCTAGAGGCTATACGGATCTGATGTGAATCTTTATGTGATAGCTATGCAATTCTTGTCACTAGTTACCAGACTGTAACTAAAATGTTGATTATACTTTTTTACAAGCAATAATCTAACAAACTTCCATTCACCATCGTGCAACAACTAAAAATTGCGAATGTTTAAGGGAGCATTCTAAAACGATGGTTGCAAATCTCTACTATTCTCTACTACTAAAAAAAAAATCTGCTTCTAACCGGCCTTTGGTTCGTCCGTCCGTCGTCTGCATCCCACCCGCTATCGCGATTTTTGGTTCGGATCGGGATCAGATCGATTGCCAGCGCGTGATCATAATTTCGTTCGGATCCGGATTTTACCCCACGCGATACACCAGGACTCTAGGAGAATGTGCTAGTCCACCGGAGGAAATCAGTAGGACGAAAATAGATAGTGGCATATTACCTTTTATTTTGATTTTGATTTTGATTTTAAGTGACTGATATATAGATATTATTATTATTATTGGACCTACGTATTAATAAATGATGTTAGACAACAAAGAGAAAACTCATATCCGGGTATTAGGCCGCTGGCCTCGAGCCGTGGAAGGCTGCATCACCCCTATACATCTCATGATTCCTTCAAATTGCTCAAAACAATTTTAAAAAGGTGGTAAGGGGGGCACCATACTTGCTTGCTCGGACTGTAAAAATGGAAAACAACATTGCAGCATTTGTTGATTATTATTACTATGCAACACATTTAGTTCATCGAGTCGGTTTTCCATAGGGGTCCAAATCCATTAGATCATACCATTTCTAATCCTCTTCTTGTGATAATTTATGTGGACTTAAGATTATTATATTTTATTTTATTATTAAGAGAGGTCAAAAAGTCAATAAACCATAATAATTCTAAAAATATTATAATAGTGTAGATTTATCTATATATAATATACAATTGTATCTACAGAAATATAAACTAAGAGTATTTACCTAATTATAAAAAAAAAATATAGCGAGAAATCCTCGTTCTGATTCCGGCGTATGTAGCAATTGGATAGGATTGGATGAATTAGTGCAAATGTCCAATTTAAAAAAATCACCAAATCTGAATTCTAATCCTAAAATTGAACAACCCGGAAAACCCAAATCACGTGGAACCCTAGAAAACCAAACTAACGAACTTACGTTCAACGCCATAGTATCGCACGTGGAATCAATCCACCATAAGCGCATATTGATGTACCACCTACCAACTTCTCCGTCATCAGTTTTGTATGGCGTTAGCTTTATTACATAAGACCCATTGTAACGTCTCATTAGTCTATGTGGCATAGGATCAGAACACAATGCCAGGTGGCTCAAGTTGGCCGTGGCTTGTCCTGCGGTAGAGCTCATCGGAGGTTTTGTGTGGGTGTGTCATTGCCGTTGCTCAACCTCGCTTGCACTATCGTCTCTCTGCACCAAACTGAAGAAGTCAGGGAAGCAAAAGGAAATGCCGTAAAGGTTAGAGTTTCAATTTCATAGGGCATGCACACGCACATGATGGATGGACCAGTACATGTGTGTTTTCCGTGGTAACGCATAGTTACTGTACTAATATATTATAAAAAAAGAATAGTGTTTCTACCATGGGCTTTGGTGATCTAATTTAATTGTCATTCAATTTCTTGCTACCTTGTTCGATTCATATCCATGTGCGTTTTTCGTCAGATCGAGTTCCTATTGTGAACGGTGAACGAGATCGCATTCCTATTATATTTATACTTCCGACACGCGTATGTAGATCCCTATTTAAAATCCAGTAGTCGTGATAGGAGTTTTGGGCCGTGCTTTATTGAGAAAAGGAAGATATGCTCGGGTCTATCGTCGCCTCCATACTCTTCTGTTAATTGGTGATTTATCTATAGTCTACTCGACCCCATGGCTATATACTATGGACATGTTTACAAGTAGATGTTGGGATTGTTCCCTGATATGCAATCATGCAAATATCTGTCCAAATTGAAACGCAATTATTTAATATTAGTCATAAATATTAATTAGTGTCTCTCGTTGTAACGCACAAACACATTATTACTGAAATAAAATATTACTTACTCATAAAAATAAATTAAATATTTTGAAAAATTGAAAAGTAATAGAAGAAAGCTTATATGAATAGCTCAAAACACGTGGTTAAAAAATATGGTATAAAAAGTGTCTTTTTAAATCACATTTTAAAAGTGTAGAGTAAATAATCTGATACAGATGATCTGAAGTATTTTAAAGACGTGTATTTTCAAGAAAACAAGAAACTGCTTAGCTAAGCTATGAAACTAGCGGAATATGACGATGTTTGACACTCTGGTCGTTAAACAAACAAGCAGTCGAATGGGAAAAAAAAGGGGGAATTCATATACAAAAAATCCCCGCGTAACACCTCGCCGAAAAAAAGAAAAGAAAAAAAAAAGGCGTAACGGCAGGAGAAGGGGAGAGGTGGGCCAGCCTAGAGGAAGTGGGGAAGCCGGCGACCTCACGTTGGCCAACACACGAAACCAAAATAATTTTGCCAAACCCCGGGCCGGCCGTTGTCTCTCCTCACCACCCCCAATTCCACTCCCGTCACCCCTCCGCCTCCTCCAACTCCTACCCTCCCCGTCGCCGGCGGACGTCCGGAGATGCCGCCGCCCCCGCCGGTCCGCTCGGTGCAGCTTGAAGGGGACGCGTGGTTTGGTCTTGATTCTGGGAGACGAGGAGGTCGAGGAGGAGGGGGCGGAACGGTGGTGGGGAGATGGGCAGCGTGGGGCTGAACGACGCGGTGCCCGGGGTGGTGTCGAGGAAGGTGCTGCCGGCGTGCGGGGGGCTCTGCTACCTCTGCCCGGCCCTGCGCGCCCGCTCCAGGCAGCCCGTCAAGCGCTACAAGAAGATCCTCGCCGACATCTTCCCCGCTACTCAGGTCCATCCCCTCTCCCTCCTTGCTCCCTTGCTTAGCCTACCTATCTGTCTTCTCACTATTCCCTGGAGATCATCCCCAAAAATGGTTAAATTTCGTATTGCATTGGGAAGATAGGACAGATTGCAATGCCATTGCTATGCTCAATTATTTGTGACAATAGGTTTGCTCAATTCACAAAATTTTAAGGGTGTAGTTTCAACTTTTCACGAAAGATATAGGAGCATGGCTGTCCTACATTGCTTGTGGTAGTAGCTGATGCTCCGTGAAAACAAGGCATAACTTCTTGTGTGCTGCAGGACGAGGAACCGAATGAGAGGAGGATCGGGAAGCTGTGTGAGTATGTTACTAGAAACCCTCATCGCGTGCCAAAGGTGTAGCCATCGCCTCCTACTCAGACATTATATGTACATCCAAATTCTAGTGCACTTTTTATTATACAAACTCTGCGTAGTGAAAGGTTGTTCTGATGAAAAAAATACAGTGTAAGAATAGATCATCTAAAACATGTTGTAAACTACATAACATTGGGTTTTATATTGGGCGCTATTATTTTATTTTGTTATTTTTTAATATGGATATGACTTGTAAGGAACTATATATGGTATAACAGGTTGCTATACAGATGTTATTTCCACCATTGCTCTATGCTAGAACTCTTCTTGTTCATTATTGTTTGATTTGCATTGTTTCTATATTGTCTGAATCGTCCTGTACATGGGAATAAGTTGTATTCGCCAGTTGACTTCCATTATCTTGCATATTGCATCTTTGCAGATCACAGCTTACTTAGAGCAAAGGTGCTACAAGGAGTTGAGAAATGAGCAGTATGTATTTGTGAAAGTAGTTGTGCTAATATACCGCAAACTACTTGTCTCCTGTAAAGAGCAGATTTGAGCCTTTGTTTTTCACATTCAGATCACATTGCAGTGACCATAACCAAATATATCTATATACCTGTAAATTATGTTTCAACAGATGTGGATTTCAAGCAAAAGATAATTTCTATTGCCTGTAAATTATTTGCAAATAGCTGCAAAAATCTAAAAACTGATTTCCTCAGTGCAGGCCATTACTGGCAAGTAGCGTATTGAGCATCATATGCACTCTTTTGGATCAAACAAGACGGGATGACATGCAGATTATAGGTTGTGAAACCTTGTTTGAATTTACTGTCTCTCAGGTATTGCATTTGTATAGTCTGTAGCAGATGCCTTTCTTTGCTCAAAGATCTGTTTCAAGCAACATCTTCTTATCTCTGACTTGATTCAGGTGGATGGCATATATCAATTCAATTTGGAAGAACTTGTTCCAAGACTATGTGAATTAGCTCAGATAGTAAAGGTAGAGGACAAGGATAACACACTCTGTGCATCAGCCTTGCAAGCCCTTTCAGTTATGGTATGTCTCCCTTCGTGATATTGTTTAATCAGACGTTCTATTTGCTAAACATTCTGCTAGAGTTAAGGACCCCTCTTAGAAGTATATAATACCTTGTTGCATCAAAACTATATTTTAGGGCTTCTTTGAAATGCAGGAATTTTACAGGAAACAGTTCAATTCCTCCAAAATTCCTGCGAAATTCCTCCAAACCAAATAGGCCCTTAACATGTATTCCACTGAAAATCATGCAGTTGGCGCTAACATTGTTTACATTCAGATTCCCCTCCTTTTCCTTGTACTTTATAGAGTTGTTAATCTAAGCATTGCAAACTTCTTTCACCAAATATGATTCTTCCAATATTGACAGTTTTCATCTTCTTGTATTGAACAGATTTGGTTTATGGGCGAGTTTTCTCACATATCGTCAGAGTTTGATAATGTAAATGGATTTCAATAATTGTTGAGTTAGTGCTGTAAGTATGCAAGCCTGCTCAAATGTTCTGACAACTATAATACCAGTCGTGCTCTCCCTATGAAATACTAATTGGTGCCATATGCATTTGTCTAGAGGGAAAATGTGCGTTTCTTTTGGAAGCATCTTGATCACTCAAACTTATATCATTTCTTTTCACTATGACTGCTAGGTTATTCAAGTAGTGCTCGAAAGCTTTAACCCTCAAAAGTTGCAAAATGACAATACAGACAGTGAAGCTCCAGGCAGTCGGTGGGTGGAACAAATTGTTAAAACAGAGAGCAACATCTCTCCTCCCACATTCACCATCTCTAAGATACCTTCCTGGAAGAGCATAGTTAGTGATAAGGGAGAGATTCATCTACCTGCGTAATATAACCTTCTTTGACCTTCTCTTACTTCATCTTGTTTCATGGCCACGTTTTTAGCCAACTCCTTTGCTGCAGGGAAGATGCCAAGGATCCTAACATTTGGTCACGAGTCTGTGTGCACGACATGGCTAAGCTGTCCAGGGAGGCAACAACATTCCGTCGTGTTTTGGAGTCCCTATTTCACCACTTTGATAATAACAATTCATGGTCTTCCCAGAACACACTTGCCTTTTGTGTTCTTTTGGACATGCAAATGTTTATGGAAAACCAAGGTTCTCTATTTTCATCCCTTTTTAGGCAACTAGATTTAGATATTTGGTGTGCACATGAAAGTGTTTACTCAGTTTGCTTTGGTTTCTGCAGGGCAAAACATTAACTTGATGATATCAATATTGGTTAAGCATCTTGAACACAAGTCTGTACTGAAGCAGCCAGAGATGCAACTCAGTGTCGTGGCAGTTATAGCTTCTCTTGCAAAACAATCAAGAGCTCAAGCATCAGCCGCAACCATAGGTGCTATAAGTGATCTTATTAGACATATGAAGACATTGCATGTCACTCTTGGCAGCAGAGATTTGGAGGTCATAAAGTGGAACAACAAACTCCAGAAGGCTGTTGATGAATGCATAGTCCAACTGTCAAAGAAGGTCCTTTTCTCTTGAATTGAAACTTCTTTTGTGACATTCTGCTTGCTGTACTTTGTCTTTATCCCTTACAATATCCCAACCAGATGCTTCTTAGTGTGGCAATAGTTTGTATAATTTTCACTGTAGTTGGATTTTAATGGTAGGAACATACATCTTACTATGTTGGTATTATTAAACAGGTTGGTGATGCTGGACCTGTTCTTGACATGATGTCTGTGATGCTAGAGAACATCTCTCACACTCCCCTTGTCGCTATAGCAACTACATGTGCCGTTTATCGTACAACCCAGATAATTACTTCTATCCCGAACTTGTCATATAGGAATAAGGTATGCCGTGGAAACACATATATTATATTTGAATTTGTTATCTAGTAACACTTGTATTTGTTTGGAAGCTCACTTTCTATCATATTTTTCAGGTATTTCCAGAAGCACTCTTTCATCAGTTACTCTTAGCAATGGTTCACCCTGATCATGAAACTTGTGTTGCTGTGCACCACATATCTTCTATTGTCCTTGTCCCATCTTCTGTTTCTCCCTTTTCTAAATCAACATCTCCAGACCAGCTTATGAAGCATGATATTAAGAGGACTCTCTCAAGAGTTGTCTCTGTCTTCTCGTCTTCAGCTGCTTTGTTTGATAAATTGAGAAGGTGTTCGCGCCAAAACTCACGAATACGTCGAGGCCTGGGAGATCTGCTCTACTCCAGTGCAGGCCATTTGGCTTCATTGGATGGCGTACGCTCCCGATTGTTCTTCGGCTTTATTGGTTGGTTCGAGAGCGCGCCGAGATCCTTCGGCTTCGTTGTCCTCTTGTCGGAACGATGGAAATGCGGGTGTGCTAGTCAATTTGACCCTGCAATTGATAAGGAGATAAACCGATGAGTCAATCGGCCGATAAGTCGATACGAACTCATGCTATCGGCTAGTTGCCGATAGGGGCTAAAGCACTCGTTCATCGAATTTCCAACTGATGAACGCGTAGAAAGATGACGATGAAGGGAATAAAAGACACATCAGCTATAAAGCCGATGGCGTTATGGAATAGAGTGGTGCTCCGAATAAGATAAAGAATCCATCGGCTATAAAACCAATGGTGCTTCAAATAGAATGTGCGATAAATAAGGAATGAGACCCGATCCTCCGAAAGTATGAGACCCAATGACCACCGTGACGGTACCGTTAGAGTTAGACTTGATAGATCGGACCGAACTAAGACAGTATGAGACTGAGGTTAATAGCAGCGAGACGGCAGACGCTAAATCGGATGTGTGGATGGAAGGAAAAAGCGAACCCATCGGCTAGCTGAGCCAATAAGAGAAGATCTCTGAAGATATGTGTGTATCGACTAAGAAGCTGATATACTGGACGTGAGATTTAGGAGAAGTCACTGAAAACATATTCTATAGATATAAAGTATCCTACCGTGGTTTTCATTACTCTTTCTTAGACTCGGTTCTATCTGAATATCTTTCCATCTTTTGACTGAACCAAATCTATCCTCAATCTGTTCGATCGGTTCATTCTCTGTATCAATTAGACTCTTTCTATAAACCAATCGTCTCTTCAATCTTAACTGCGGAGCTTACTAAATTTTGATGCAAATAGAAGGAACAAAGATTCCTTCAGAGAAAAACCATGGGATGAAAGCGTGAACAGAATTTTGCATGCTACTGATGATGACACTTCTACACTCAAGGACCTGCCAAGCTCGCAAAGTTGAAGGCATAGTTTCAAAGTTCCTAGTTTATCTATGAAAATAGTTGCTTCATTGTCTTTGCAATCTCCCATGTCCCCAAAGGAATTCCAAAATACCTTGGCCGAGTCATGTAGTGAAATGGTATTCTCATGTGGAACCTGATCTCAATCTTGTTTTCAATATTTAACAATATAGTAACATTTGAGCAAAACGAACATCCTTTTAACTATCTTCTGTACACTTTCAGGAATAGACTTTGTTGAGACTAAGCAGTTGTCAGGCCACACTTTTGCTGTCATCTATTTGGGCTCAAGAATTTCTCCTACAAATACTCCTCAAAATTATGAAGCTATTGCTCATACTTATGGTTTGCTTCTGTTGTTTTTGGGATCAAAGGTACTTCTTGTATTATCCGCCTTACATTAAATGAGTCTTCATAAAGATGTCAATGTTTTCAGTCAATAAAACTGTAAATTGGATTATCTGATCATATATGAGAAATTTATTGCTATGCTACATGTAATATCCTTCATTCCTGTCCACGTTGCTGTTAGTATCTATTCAGGTCTCATTTTGTAATGGTCTTTCCACATCTGATACTCAGCTTCTTTACTCTGTTTTAATATAGACATCACTTCTAGCAAATGGTATCACCTTCTTTATGTTTTATGCTTTTGCTCTTCCATGCATTAATCTTTGAGTCTCTTGCTCCGAGTTTTCAGGTGGCATTTTCCTTAATTAGGCACTCACTAGAAGGAACATGTGAGGTGGTTAATCATACTGACTAGCTTATGTAGTGAACTACACAAGTTCTTATCTACCCACATAGGATGAAATTCTGGTGGATGATATCTAGCAATTACTAAAGTATGACTGAGTTAGCTCCTTGATGATTACCTAACCATTTTAGAGCCGACTCGGTAGTCATGACGAGAAAATAACGGGGCGCGGTAAGCCGATGAGAGTAGTGAGTCGATGAGGAGAGTCGGTGGCCGATGGGAGTAGGTGGTTGATGAGGAGAGTGGTTGGCCGATGAGAGTAGGTGGCGGAGTAGTTGAGCAAAGAGTGGGTGACAGAGTAGGTAGGTCACGAGTGTGAGAGAGTAGATGGGTCATGGGCGTGAGAAGGTTCGCATCCATAAAGGGAGGTTTCACGTCTATGGACCCGTGGACGAAACGGAGTGGGGTGGACACGAAAAATCGAAGAAGGCGGGGACGCAAAGAAAGGAGGTTCGCGTCTGGAAAGCAGAAATTCGTGTTCGTGGACACGTGGACATGTCGGAGTGGCTCGGACACGAGTGGAAAAGTTTCGTGTCCGGGAGCAGGTGAGTGTGTAGGATGGACGGCGAGGACGTTGTAAGAATAATGTCGTCGACGTAGAGGAGAAAATAGGTGGTGTTGTTGCCGATGTGAAGGACGAAGAGGGAGGTATCGGAGACAGATGCCACAAAGCGATGTGCCGAAGATAGGCAGCAAAACGCTGGTACTAGGCCCAAGAGGCCTGTTTGAGGCCGTAGAGGGAGCGCTGAAGGAGGCAAACGTTGTCGGGATGAGATAGATCGACGAAGCCTGGAGGCTGCTGGCAGTAAATCGTTTCCGTCAGATGACTATGAAGGAAGGCGTTCTTCACGTCGAGCTAGTGGATTGGCTAAGAGTGCGAGGCAGCGAGAGTGAGAACAACTTGAATGATAGCGGGTTTGACGACGGGACTAAAGGTCTCGTCGTAGTCAACGTCGGGATGTTGGGAGAAACCCCGAACTACCCAGCGTACCTTGTGACGAGCAAGCGATCCATCGGAGTGGAACTTGTATTTAAAGATCCACTTATCGGTCACAACATTGGCACCGGAAAGACGAGGGACGAGGCGCCAGATCTCGTTATCCATAAGGGCCTTATACTCATCGGCCATGGCCGCGCGGCACTAAGGATTGCTAGGGCTGAACGATGAGTCGTCGGGATGGACGAGATGGTACAATGGACTGTTGAGAGCCCGTAGCGCTTGGTAGGGTGGAGGGACCCAGTTTGTGATCGGGTAATCATATGAGAGGTGGAGGGGACAGTAGGGTTCGTAGGAGCCGATGGGAGTGTGAGTGGTGGGGTGGGGATGGGATGGGGAAGGGTGGCATCGGCTCGGGATCGGCGACTGTATGTTCGGGGAAAGGGCTGAACGAGGTCGGCCTGAGCTGATGAAGGGGAAGGGGCCGATGGGGATTGGTGAGCTGATGGAGCTTGATGGGTCGATGGGGTTGGGCGGTTCAATGGAGACGGAGCAGCCGATAGGGAGTGGCGAGCCGATGGAGGCCGAGGGGCTGATAGGTGTGGGTGAGCCGATGGAGTTGATATGTTCAATGGGAGTGAGACAGTATCAGCCAGAGCCGATGGAGGTTAGGGAGCCGATGAGGGTGGTGGGGCCGATGGAGGTCCAGTGTGAGTAGCATCGGAGTGGAGAGGAGTGGGATAACTGTGCAAGAAGTCCTCAGGAGAGGCCGATGGGGAGGCCAGAGTTGAGATTGATGGAGGGGACCGGGAGGGTACAGTGTTGGTTAGGAGGAAGTCGAGATCGTCAGATGAGGGTCCGGGATGAAGTAAACCGAAGGGAAAGCAGGACTCGTCAAAGACGACATGGTGAGAGACGATGATTCGGCGGGTGGAGAGATTGAGACATCGGTATTCCTTGTGGGATAAGAGATAGTCAAGGAAAATGCAGGCGGTGGAGTAGGGTGCAAGTTTGTGAGGAGCAGTGGCGATGAGATTAGGATAGCAGAGACACCCAAAAACGCGTAGGTGAGAGTAGTCGGGCGTCTTGTGGTACAAAAGTGTAGTGGACATTGTGACGAACGGAGGAGCAAGGGCGTCGATTGAGGAGGTAAGTTACGGTGGTTAGTGCTTCAGGCCAGTAGGTTGTAGGTAGGTGGGCATGAAGTAGTATAGTGCGACTCATGTTGTTAAGTGTACGAAGAAGGCGTTCGGCCTTGCTGTTTTGGGGAGAGGTGTAGGGACAGGAGAGACAGAGTAGGTAGGTCACGGGTGTGAGAGAGTAGGTGGGTCACGGGCGTGAGAAGGTTCGCGTACGTAAAGGGAGGTTTCATGTCCGTGGACCTGTGGACACAACGGAGTGGGGCGGACGCAAAAAATCAAAGAAGGCGTGGACGCGAAGAAAGGAGGTTCACGTTCGGGAAGCAGAAATTCGTGTCCATGGACACCTAGACATGTCGGAGTGGCTCGGACGCGAGTGGAGAAGTTTTGTGTCCGGGAGCAGGTGAGCGTGTTAGACTGGGCGGGAACGAAAAGTGTCCAAAGAAGTGCCAGCCGATGGAGAGAGAGCGGATAGATGCAGCCGATAGAGACCGCGAGCGCTGAGGTGCGTGGAGGGCAGAAGCTCGGGCTACCGGCTGAGCATGCCGAAGTGAGAAGAAAGGGTTGGAGTGAAAGGCGAATATGGATCTGAATGGGACAAGGAGGCGGAAGAGGATTGTTTCCTTGTCACGTGGTGGAACCGATGAGAAGAAAAGCAAAGGAGGGGTAAACTGTCTACGGAGGAGATGATGAGGAGAGGCGGAGAGAAGAAAGTCAAAGAAGGAATACCGGGAAGAAGGAGGTCTACGACGGGGAGGAAGCGTCGGCTCGCCGACGAGAGAGGAGTGTTGCTGGCGCGCCGAGGATATCTAAACCCGCTCTGATACCATGTAGGAATGTAGTATACAGTGAGACTTAAACCCTAACTCTATACAGGATGGTCGGGTCTATATATATATATAAGTCTAGTGGTCTAACAGTGGGTTCGACACTACCGCAACCCTAGGAGTACAGAGGCACGAGTTTTCTTTTACTTCCTCTCTCTGACATAAGTCATTGACATAAAGTTAAATGGCAGTACATCAGAGGATGGTTCTTGAAAGGAGAGGATAGAGTCTTCAATCAGTATAAACGGAAGTGGTCAAAGGTTGCGCGGCAATGGCACAAGAGGCCGCCCTATGGTGTTTAGCCAAGCCGGTGCTGCCGCTCTAGAGGTTGTAGGTCGTGGGTCCTCAGTCTAATGTCGACTGAACAGGCCTCAGCATTCTGTTTTTCTTTTTCTTCTTTTTTTTATACAAGCTTTATTTCTCTGGTGCGCAATCCTTTTGTGTATTCCCGAAAAATGTCTGTATCAAATAACTTTGTTTTGCTGTCAGATCTTTGGGGACTTCGTGGTACTCCATAGGGGCATGCAAGGATTAATTGATACGATGGCATTTTTGACGAGTTTATCAGGACTTGCTGGAAATTGCCCAAGGAGCCCTGAGAAGCAATCCAGAGAGAGGGCTGTCGCTTATGTTTTCTTTGACTGGGAGGTACCCAGTTCTTTATCCTATCTACTCATGAGTAGGGAATTCTGTTACCATGCGTGCTGTTTCTTCTTCTCTCCATAATGGACGGGATATAATTACAACAAAAAAACATTTTCATTTTTTTTGGGTAAATCTTGATATGTCATAAGGGAAAATAATTTCCGAATGATTTGTTCTGCTATAGGAGGAAATATATTTTGTAAGAGCACCTGGACGATTAGATGTATTGGTGGTATCGTAGATTATTCAGGAAGTCTTTGAGTAATTTCAAATGCAAGAGTAGTATTTCTTTATGGGTGAGCTTTTCCTAAATAAAAAACGATACACTTAGTTTGTTTACAGAGTAAATTGCACTCACAGTAAAATAACTTAGTAGGTGGGTGTGATTTAGTACAAAGAACTTGAGAATTAAATATATAAGAACAATAACTTGGTAAGTTGGTATGTTCTAGTAGAAAAAATTGACAATTTAGTATTTTGGTATAACAACTAGGTATGTATTGTTTTAGTTAACAAGTACTAGGTGAGTTTTTTTCACGATGTCAATATACCATCAGCAATACTATGGATACTACCTTATAATCTTACATTTAATCTATATGAATTATGTTGCTTATCCAATTTTCACCATTGGTTTGGATTTTTTTTTCTTAACCTTCTTAGCTCTTAACCGAAATACAAAATTGTCTAGTAAAATTTATTTGACTTTTAGTTACTAGAATGACAAAAAATAAATATAGTTATACAAGACAAAATAACTACTAAAAACTAAATGGGTATAGGGTGTTTGAAATAATTAATTTGTTGCATCACTTTTTAAGTTATTATATTAAAATCGCACCCACTTGTTGCACCATGTGCTCACTTATTAAATTCTTATAGATTGCACCCACCTGTCAGATTACACTGCATGCTCACTTTAAGTTGTTGCACTAAATTACATTCACTTGTTAAGTTGATGTAATGTAAATGCAATTTACTATTGTTTGTAACCTACCCTTCATCTCGTCTTGATGCCATCAAAGGTGGGGGCTCCTCCTGCGTGCAGAACACATGTATGCTCTATAGAAATTCCTATAGTTATCTTTAGATAGATGAATATGTGAGTTACTAATCTTTAATAAGGCAATTTGAGATCTTCCATCAATATTTGGGTACTTGTTTGTTTGGTTGTTTGGGGTGTCATAATTGTCGAGATACCTAGAATGTCAGGTACTATTTATCTGCATATTGCGTTTCCTAGTAAGTTACTAGTTATAGGATTGATTTGATATATTTTAGAAATAATAAATTAATAGTTTATTTTGGCATGTGCAATTGAGCTGGTCCAAATTACCAGATGCCCGTTCGAGAGGCATGTTGCTGTTCAGAGAGGTAATCCTATCAAGCAGAAGCTATGGTAGCATGCATAGGCTAGGCAACTTGCATATGGTGGAGCAGTGTCGTAGTTACAAATTGTATGTTATTTATGACCAAATCTCCAAGCATCTTCATTTTCCTTTTCTTGCAATGTTACGATTTCTTAAAGCTTCTGTATTTATCACTCCTTTCATAGCTCATTGATAACAGCCTATATTTCGTTGGATGCTTCACGGCTCATTTGGATAGTTGGTTGTTTGTTAATCACAAACAAGAACAACGTCTTTCACACGTTTTCCTTCCACGTGCTAATTGATCAGCCTCTTCTGCACTGCATCAGTGGAGGTTGCCAGTATATCTGCTATTGCTGCTGCCCGTGATTGACTTGAAAATCTATGTTATATCACTAATTTTGTTTCTTTTGGTTGAATTTCAAGTTCTGCAGCATCTACCTCGCTGTTACACATTTAACTTAACTGGGCATGCTAGTTGACATCAATTCACGTTCTTGCCTGTAGGTTTAAATATTGCTCCAAGATATCTTGCTACACTTTGTAACCCCTAACTCTGTCAATAGGTAAACTACTAATAAATGAATGGATGTATCTTCAAACTGTGTTAGGTCCATAACTTCATCTTCTATTAAAGCGAGTCATCCATTGGTGACAATTATGCAGGTTGAGAATCGCATTGTTGGAGCACCTTGCGGGGTAATGGATCAATTCACAGCTGCTTGTGGAGAAGCTAACAAACTTCTTGCAATGATTTGCCAGGTTAGTTGTGATTCGATTTGCCAGGTTAGCTGTGATTCCTTGTAATGTTTGTAAGTTCATGGCATGGCATGCTAACACCGATATCATTTTGTGTTTTCAGATTAAGAAGAGATATACAGCAGCTACTGGGTACCTACCAATTGTTTTTGAGGGCTCATCTCCAGGCGCAGTCAAGTTTGGTACCTGAAGATTCGACGCGTTCCACATTGCCATCAGCCTAAATGAAGGATTTAGCTGTATTTTAAGGTTACACAAACATTTGTCACGCCATCAGATCATACCATGTAATAAGGTCTTCTTCTGTATACCTCAGTAATTCTAGTGATTAATGCACCTCAGGTGCAGACTTCCGTTGTGTAAGTACAGTAGTGACAGGAAGGCTACGCAAACATGCCTGGAGAAAAGTAGTTGTATCGAATCAAAGAAAAAAAAGTATTTCTGGCATATCAGAAGAAATGTCGACAGAAAAAGACCCTGTTTATCTATGTTGATATGAAGCAAAATCATGGGCTCGCATTGTTACAGGAACCCAGGAAATCTGCACAGCAGCCAAGCAAGAACAAAAAGGTAATGAGACAAAACCTACTCCTAATAAGCATGAAGTCCTTTGCATTCGTTTCGTCTCACCCCAAGAAGTTGAGGGTGCGGTATACATCAGCAGATTCCACCCGCGCGGTCTTCAGGTTGCGCTCAAAGTGAGGCCGCCCCAGACGAAGCCTCTTCTGCGCCGCCGGCGGAAGCCCCGGAACCCCGGGAAGTGCCGCGGCCACCCCCGGCCCAAGGACCCATGGAGTTCCTCGACGAGTTCCGCACCTGGGCGGCAGACCGTCGCCCAGCTTCTGGAAGTTGCGTCATCTCCTGGACGCCGGAGATGGCCGCCACGGAGGAGCGGCTGCGCGGCAGGGTGCTCCAGGCCTCGGTGCTGGGCGGGCGGTTGCTTGTCTCGCCGGCCATGGTGGTGGAGGCAATCGCCGGGGTCTGCCGCATCCCGGCCAGGCGCGTTCGTGTGGAGGTGGCGACGCCGCCGTCGGACTTCCTAATCTATTTTGCCAATCAGGAGGACCGCACGATCGTGCTGGGCCATTCCGGCCACCTGAACTGTGGCGAGTCAAGACTTTCTTTCCGCCGCTGGCACCGACTGGCGGACGCCGGCTACTCTGAGCTCATCTATCTCACCAAGCTCGGCATCGACGGCCTCCCCCCACACGCCCGTGGCCAAGAGGTTCTCAGGCAGTTTCTCAATAAGCTGCAGTGCCAACTGGTGGAGCTTTACCCGCCGGTAGATGCCTATGGGCTGGAAATTCTGGTGTGGGCGAAGGACCTGAACAGCATTCCAAAAGAATACACCATCCACTTCCCGGAGCCGGAGGTGGTGCAACTCTCGACCTCCGACGAAGATTCGGACATGGCGGTATGCAGTGCCTCGGAGCCCCCTCCGGCACCGCCAACGACCAAGCGTTGTCTCCACTATAACCTTGTGTTGCATGTTCAGGAGGTGGTGGATCCAACTCCACTTCGCACTTCCGAGAGGCTGCCGGACGACGACGACGACTACTACATACCTCGCCGCCACATCTTTCGCTGCTTCCCGGGTCGTCTGGATGGCACGGGACCGGGGACGGTGCCGCCTTCAGGCGGTCACTACTTTGCTCGGGCTCGGCTGGTGGTCTGCAAAGGGAGCTGTCCTTGCCGGCGGGAACAAGGAGACTGGTTCGTGCCCGGAGCGTGGCTTCGGCGCGCGACAAACCGGACATGGAAGCGTCGCTAGCGTTGCCCAGGATTTGCTCCCTGGCGAGGCGGAGATGGAGCAGGGTGCTTTGAAGGCGGGGGATGGCGAGCCGCCGTCGGGAACAGTGCGCGACGAGGGGCGGGCGAGTTTGAATCCCTCGCTGCCTTCGGCGGGAGAGGTGGAGCGGCCGTTGCGCGTCTACTGCAGGCGGGCCGGTATGCACGAGAGCCCATTGGCCCATGTCGTTAGGGCACAGCCCATGAGGCAGGCCGGCCACGCAAGCCCCAATCCTTCGGGGACACAGCAGCAGGCTGGAGCACTAGCCCATGTTGGGCCTCTACGACCGGTCGAGTCCAGTCAGGGGTCTCCGGCCCAGCTTCAGGTGGACGAGGCCGACCAGGTCCAAGCCGTTGACAACAAAATGACTCGACCTATCCAAACGGTCATGCCGTCACTCCGTCCGTTGTTTTTACATTCGAGAAAAAACTATTTAAATAAAAATTTATTTATGAAATTTAGATCTTTCTAAATTTCTTAAAGAGCGTACCAAAATATGAATCTCAAATCCTCTCCAAACCCACCCTAGAATCCCCTTAAAAAATTTAAAAATTTTCTATGTTCAAATATCAAATTTGCATTCAAATTCAAACCTTCAATTTTTTTTCTTTTTAAAATATTTCTAGAAATTTGGAAAGACTAATTATCTAGGTCGTTGTTTTCCTCTTTCGACTTGCACAGCATGCCTTCTCCCTCGCCCAACCCAGCTCAACACACCCCACGGCCTGCTTCGTCTCCTGCGCCATCACACCTTTCTTCAGAGCCCACTACCACTCATCGCCACTGACCTCTCGTCCCTCTAAACTAAATCTGAGCCGTCTACATTCCTTTCCGTCTCCTACTCAATGCTCCAATGACCACAACTTGTCAGTCATCGCTATCGTTCGGCTAGACATCGTCAAGCTTCACCAGTCATTGTTTTCCCTTTCAATCTCCTCTTACTAGTCAATGATCACATGACCTCCATGCAGTAGCCACATCGAATGACCGTGGGTCCAGCGTGCCCACGTGACACGCTCGCATTGGCTAGGCTAGGCTCTGGATTGGCCTACGTAGCCAAAATATGTCAGCCCCTTTCCTCAGCCTAACAACGCTAGGCCTAAAAGCCCATTAATCATAAAAAAAGAAGTCCGTTTTGCCTCCCTCGCCCTTAGCCACACCTATTAGCCTTAATTTCTAACAAGATGATTTAATCTTCCAAAAGTCGTATCTTTTTAACCGTAGTTTTGTTTAATCCCGTTCAACTCATAAATTTTTTTTCTAAAATTGAGATCATCTAATGCTAATATTAGTTATATATACTAGTTTCTAATTTTTTTGTTTTTATTTAGTACAGCCGATACTGAGGAGCAGCTAATTGAGAAGTTTGTCAAAGAAGGATATCAAGAAGTCACTCATTGATTATGTTGATCACATATTTTAAATATAAAATTATTTTATTTATGAACCATGCATGTTTAGTTATAGGATATCGGTTGTGGTTCGTCAGTTGATCCGATAGGCCAAGAACTCACTTGTTGTATTTACTCTCCTCATTTGTTGATGACCATATACTCTTGTTGTCTTATTATTATCTAGTACTCGTGCTCATCAAGCACAAGCATTAACGATACCCCTATCACTTAAAACTTATCGATGGAGATAAAATATGTTTTTAAAATGGTTTAAAATGTTGACATTCGTAGTCAGAAAATTTATGAAATAAAATATCTATAAAACTTGGTCATGAGTAGTCACCGCCTGTGTGGTCTGACTTTTGTATGGCATATAATGATCGATCTCTCAAGAAGTTTCACTAATTATACTAAAGTGAGATCATATGGATGAAATAGAACAGTCATTGCTAATTAATTAGTGGACCTTAGATGTGTGTGGAATTCAATGGATTTGGAGTCATCGAGCTGACATCTACGATACACTTGCGGGACCCAGAGTATAGGAAGTTTAGGATTTGCTCGGTGCTTGGTTTAGAACCTATTCAGTTAATAACCAGTTATCTTAGAAATGCTTCGAAAAGGCCTTGTCATAAACCTCACTTTACTATACGTATCTGATTAATACGTATTGGGTGTTTGAAGTAAACTCACGTCATATGGATAAAACGTGCACCATTTGTAAATATTATAATCTATTTGAACAGTTGTACCCACAGTCATAGGTGAATGAGAAGTATTTATCTAGTATAGTCTTGTATTTAAAAAAGTTTTATAAAAAAATTATTGTAATTTAAGATTCATTACTAGAACCAGCCTATGTAGCCGATGAAAGATCCGAGTAGTCTAAAATAGGGTTGTGTGACCCCGAGGTATCACATGACACTAAACTAGATAGGTTAAAATAAAATTGAGATATGATTGAGAAAAAAAAGAAAATGAAAGCACCAAAATAGAGGTATTATCTGAGATAGTATTCTTCGAATCGGTATCAAAATAAATCGTTGCAAAGCGACTTGTGTAATGAGTTAAAAGACATAAGTTTTCCTCGTTAATTGTGGACAGAATGGATTGAGATGTAAGTCTCTTTCTGATGACATAAAGAGCACACTTAGAATTTGTGAAGATGATTTAAAACACGCTAAATTGCAAAAATAAAATTAAATTCCTCTTATTAATCAAATATCATATAATTACCCTTGTTATTCATTCTTGAACACTGAATTAGTGGTAATGTGCAAATATATTTGAATCCATTCTTGAACATTGAATTAGTGGCAATGGGCATATATAACTGAATTCATTCTTGAACATTGAAATAGTGGCAATGTGCAAATATACTTAAATTCATTCTTGAACATTGATTGAATCAGTGGTACTATACAAATAGACTGAAAGACAACGCGTCGGATGTCTTCTCAAATGCTACTCAAAAGTATTTATCCGGAGAGAGTAGCTAAGAATGTCAAACATTCATGTGTGCATGATACTGGAAAAAATTGACCGTATGTTCTGAAGACCAAAGTTAACCTGTACTGGGACCGATGAGAGGGAGACGGCCTCGTCCGTGGCGCGATCTTCGCGGTCTCGGGCTCCAGCTCCGGAGGAGGAGGTGAATTTGTGGAGTAGCCGCGTGATGGAGAGGCTGCCGTAGCAGTGCGACACCCCTTAGACCTAGGCGTAGCAGCCGACAGAGGTGGGAGAGCACGAGGCAGAAACGGGCCTGCGGGCGTAGTCCACGACGAAGACCTGGCGCTGCTATGCGAGGGAGGAGGCGCCGCGGCTGAGGCCGTCGCCTTGGTCGGTGGAATCCACCACGGAGTTTGAGGGGGCGCACGAGCCTTCGTTGCTGACTCAAAAGCTTGGTTCAGCAACGGCCTGATGGACGATGAGGGCGAGGTAGAGGAGCGCGAGGGCAGCGTCGACGCAGGAGGCCAGCGCGTCGGAGGCGAGGGTTTGCTCCTAGTACATTTCCGGCGGCGTCTTCCACGGCGGCTGAGGAGGAGGAGGTGCAGACTTCGCTGTGGGACATGCCGTCTTCGATAGTAGCGACGGTGCACGAAGCCAGCGGCGCCACGCCGCCACCGCGTCGGCAGCGAGGTTGCGCATTTCAGGCGGCGCGAGCGTCTTCGGCGTCGCTCACTTTGGAGACGGATCACCTCGAAGAGGAGGCAGAAGCGTGGCTGTGGCAGACGCCGTCTTCGACAATAGAGTCGGCGTGCCGATCCAGCCGCGCCAGACCTCCACCGCGTCGGCGGCGAGTGCCTTCCACATTTCTCCTCTCTCTCTCTCTCTCTCTGATCGGTGCGGTTTTGCGGTGATTTCCGTGCCTCTCATAGATCTTAATCTTGTATTCGATAATAATACATTTCTTAACTACATCAAATTAACCGAGTATTACTTCGCATTGCCGCATCTTAAACAAAAAAATATTTCTACCATTCTTGATAACTTTCTACCAACTCGTATGTACATGGACTAACTTCTGCACGAGACTCCCATGTACTGTACTTATTTTCGTATATTTCTCCAGGAAACATGAGACAGAATTACATCCGAACTTAATTTTGCCATATCAACGTGCCAGATGAACTTATTTTAACCATATCACCGTGCGAGATGACGCATCACGGTCACGGAGTTTTATCCAGAACCAGAACTCAGCCCCACGCCTCTCTCCTCCCCATTCTCACCTCGTCCAATATCTCCACCCCAAACCCTAACCGCCTCTCCCCCGCGCCGGCGCCATGGACGCCATCGACGCGGAGCTCGCGCGGGCGCAGGAGGAGCGCAAGAAGATGGAGGAGGCCCTGGCGGCCGGCGCGCCCATGGCCGTCTCCTCCGTCACCTTCGACACCGACCTCTACGGTGGCAGCGGCTCCGACCCCAACCGCTTCGCCGGCTACGACACCTCAATCCCCGCCTCCGAGGACGACGCGCCCGAGGATGACTCCGAGGCCATCAACCCCGCCGCCCGCCGCCTAGCCTCCTACACCGGCCACGCCGTCGCCGCCGCCGACCTCCCGCGCGCCGCCGAGGACGACGGGCTCCCCAAAAAGTCGCAGCGCATCATCGACCGCGAGGACGACTATCGCCGGCGGCGGCTGGCCCGCATCATCTCGCCGGAGCGCCATGATCCCTTCGCCGCGGGGGAGGCCACCCCGGACCCCTCCGTGCGGACCTATGCTGATGCCATGCGCGAGAATGACCTGCAGCGGCAGAAGGAGCAGCTTCTGCGTGATATAGCTCAGAAGAAAAAGGAAGAGGAGGAAAAGGCGAAGGAGAAGAAGGCCGTGCCTGAGCAGCCAGTGGCAGCGACGAAGCGCCGCAATAGATGGGATCAATCGCAGGATGGTGATGCTTCTGCTGCTGGATCCAAGAAGGCAAAGGCATCCTCCGACTGGGATGCTCCTGATGCAACTCCTGGGATTGGGCGCTGGGATGCCACTCCTGGTCGTGTTGGGGATGCGACACCATCAGTGAGAAGGAATAGATGGGATGAGACACCAACTCCAGGGAGGATGGCCGATGCGGATGCAACCCCTGCAGCTGGTGGCATTACTCCAGGTGCCACACCTTCTGGAGCTTGGGATGCTACTCCTAAGCTGCCTGGTGGGCTTGTCACACCAACACCCAAGAAGCAGAGATCGAGATGGGATGAGACTCCTGCAAGTATGGGTAGTGCAACACCTGGAGGTACCGGTGCTGCGACGCCTGCAGGTTACACCCCTGGACCGACTCCATTTGGTGGTGAGAACCTTGCGACGCCAACACCTAGCCAGATTGCTCGTGGTCCAATGACTCCAGAGCAGTACCAGCTCTTGCGGTGGGAGCGGGACATTGAGGAACGGAATAGGCCTCTTACGGATGAAGAGCTTGACACTATGTTCCCTCAGGAAGGGTACAAGATTCTTGAACCTCCAGCTTCATACCAGCCCATACGCACACCGGCAAGAAAGCTTCTCTCTACACCGACACCATTGGGCACACCATTGTATGCTATTCCTGAGGAGAATCGTGGGCAGCAGTTTGATGTGCCCAAGGAGTTGCCTGGTGGGTTGCCCCTCATGAAGCCAGAGGATTACCAGTACTTTGGAACATTGCTGAATGAGGAGGAGGAGGAGCAACTATCTCCAGAGGAGCAGAAGGAGAGGAAGATCATGAAACTCCTGCTCAAGGTGAAGAATGGCACACCCCCACAGCGAAAGACAGCACTTCGACAGCTCACAGATAAATCACGGGAATTTGGTGCTGGCCCACTGTTCAACAAGATTCTACCCTTGCTCATGCAACCAACACTTGAGGACCAGGAGCGGCATCTTCTGGTGAAGGTCATTGACAGGGTACTGTATAAGCTGGATGAGCTAGTCCGTCCATTTGTGCATAAGATTCTTGTGGTCATTGAGCCACTTCTGATTGATGAGGATTACTATGCTCGTGTTGAGGGCCGGGAGATTATCTCAAATCTTAGCAAAGCTGCTGGTCTTGCTACTATGATTGCCGCCATGAGACCAGATATTGATAACATTGATGAGTATGTGAGAAATACCACTGCTAGAGCATTTAGTGTGGTGGCTTCTGCTTTGGGTATCCCTGCCCTCCTGCCATTCTTAAAGGCTGTCTGTCAGAGTAAGAAGTCCTGGCAAGCACGGCACACTGGTATCAAGATTGTTCAGCAGATTGCTATTCTTATGGGCTGCGCTGTTCTGCCACATCTCAAGTCCCTAGTTGAGATCATTGAGCATGGTCTTAGTGATGAGAACCAGAAAGTGCGGACAATCACTGCCCTTTCTCTTGCTGCACTTGCTGAGGCTGCTGCACCATATGGTATAGAAAGTTTTGATAGTGTTTTGAAGCCTCTTTGGAAGGGTATCAGATCTCACCGTGGAAAGGTTCTTGCTGCCTTCTTGAAAGCTATTGGTTTCATCATCCCTCTTATGGATGCACTGTATGCCAGTTACTACACGAAGGAGGTCATGCAAATCCTGATTAGGGAGTTCCAGTCACCAGATGAAGAGATGAAGAAGATTGTCCTGAAGGTTGTTAAACAGTGTGTCAGTACAGAGGGTGTAGAGGCTGATTATATCCGGAATGACATCCTTCCTGAATTTTTCCGTCACTTCTGGGTTAGGAGAATGGCTCTAGACCGCAGGAACTATAAGCAGCTTGTGGAAACAACTGTAGAGATGGCAAATAAGGTTGGAGTTGCTGATATTGTTGGGAGGATTGTTGAGGATCTGAAAGATGAAAGTGAGCCTTACAGGAGAATGGTTATGGAAACAATTGAGAAGGTGGTGGCTAATTTGGGTGCTTCAGATATTGATGCTCGTCTGGAGGAGCTGCTTATTGATGGCATCTTGTATGCTTTCCAAGAGCAGACAAGTGATGACGCAAATGTCATGCTTAATGGTTTTGGAGCTGTTGTCAATGCACTGGGACAGAGGGTCAAGCCTTACCTTCCTCAGATTTGTGGTACCATTAAGTGGCGGCTGAACAACAAGAGTGCAAAAGTTAGGCAGCAAGCTGCTGATCTAATCTCAAGGATAGCCATTGTGATGAAACAGTGCCAGGAGGAGCAGCTTATGGGTCACTTGGGTGTTGTGCTGTATGAGTATTTGGGAGAGGAGTACCCTGAGGTGTTGGGTTCGATTCTTGGAGCATTGAAAGCTATTGTGAATGTCATTGGTATGACTAAGATGACACCGCCAATCAAGGATCTTCTTCCTCGACTGACTCCTATCTTGAAGAATAGGCATGAGAAGGTCCAGGAGAACTGCATTGATCTAGTTGGTAGGATTGCTGATCGTGGAGCAGAATTTGTGCCTGCTAGGGAGTGGATGAGGATTTGTTTTGAGCTTCTTGAAATGTTGAAGGCTCACAAGAAGGGTATTAGAAGAGCGACTGTGAACACATTTGGTTATATTGCGAAGGCTATTGGGCCACAGGATGTGTTGGCGACTCTGTTGAATAACTTGAAGGTGCAGGAGCGGCAAAACCGTGTCTGCACGACTGTCGCGATTGCCATTGTTGCTGAAACCTGCTCGCCTTTTACAGTCCTGCCTGCCCTGATGAATGAGTACCGGGTCCCAGAACTCAATGTTCAGAATGGTGTCCTGAAGTCTCTCTCTTTCCTCTTTGAGTATATTGGTGAGATGGGCAAGGATTACATATATGCTGTTACTCCCTTGCTTGAAGATGCTCTAATGGACAGGGATCTAGTTCACCGGCAAACTGCTGCCTCTGCTGTGAAGCACATGGCGCTAGGTGTTGCTGGCTTGGGTTGTGAGGATGCTCTTGTCCATTTGCTTAATTATGTCTGGCCCAACATATTTGAGACATCTCCCCATGTCATCAATGCTGTCATGGAGGCAATTGAGGGGATGAGAGTTGCTCTTGGTCCAGCTGTGATCTTGAATTACTGCCTTCAAGGCCTTTTCCATCCAGCAAGGAAAGTACGTGAAGTATATTGGAAAATCTACAACTCACTATATATTGGTGCACAAGATGCACTTGTTGCTGCTTATCCTGCACTGGATGATGATGGGGATAATATCTACAGCCGTCCAGAGCTGGCGATGTTTGTCTGATCAATGTAAGTATTGTTTATTAACTATTATTTTACTTAATTTTGCTGCGAATATTATTGAAACTTCTGTTGTAAGTTATGAAGTAAGTTGTGATATTGTATCATGGGGTTCACATTTGTTCATTTTGGTGCTTTGTTTTTGTAATGAGCAACGATTGCATTACTTGTATGTATGATTCGTTTTGGTTTGCTGCTGTCCTTGCAAGTGTTTTCTCAGTTTGTACTGGTCCTCAGCAAATGTGCATCCTTAACCTGGGCTACTGTATGTTATTAGGCCTTAGGTAGTTTGACCTGTTGGAGTAATGTTAACTTGAAACAACTCAGAGAAATAGAACTGCAGCTATTTATAAATCACTCTCCATTGATCTGTTAGAATTGCATGGTCTTGTCAGTTACTTGGTTTCATTGAATCTCTTATCATGGGCTGCCTATATCGAATGGACTAGGTTGCACCAATAGCTGTTTTGTTATGTTTGCTCCTTTTTGGTGGTGCCAATGCTTTGGTTATTGTTATCATATGAACCGTAGCCACTAGCACACACTAGTTTGTTTTTTCTTTCATGTTTCATTCTGCAGATTTGCTTTATGTTCTGCCTTTTTCTTCCCTCTATGCAAAGAATGCATCTGATATGAGAACGCATTGGCAGGCAGGATGTACATTTCCACGTACCGTCATCCAATATATGCGTGTGAAGCTTGGCGGTGGTATTTGAGTTAGAGCTGACATTCAATTAATTGGTGTTTACTTGTGATGTATGCATTTTCATTGAAGTTGCATTTCTTTTTTCTGTATTTGCAGGCTTGTTGCTTCTGAAGGGGGTGCAATGTTTAGGATATTTTCCTCTGGTTTACTTGTAATGATAAATTGCTACCTATTCTGATGTACTGACGTTTTTGTTACTGGTTTTGTGTTCAGGGTATTTTGGCCCGATTTTCTGAGGAGTTCCCTTAGATTAAAGATCCCAAGGAGATGATATCTTTGTCGCAGCATGTTTAGTTTGCCGGTGCAAATCCCCTCCACTCTGAAGAGAAAAATGATCATCCTAGTGTTACTGCTATCTCAATAACTTTGTATCATTATTAGCAAATGCTATAAGCCATGGAGATTGTGAACTCGTCTTATTATTTGCATCATCCGTTGTATTAGTAATTTTATTACTATGCCTGGAACGTCACTTGTGTATGTCTGGAACGTGGTATTAGTATTTTTACCCTGCTCTCCATCTCAGATGGATGGGTGGTTTGATCATAGAGTGTTTGTTTTCTTCTTGTATTGCTACTTTTAAAAAATGCTTTAAATTGTAGTACTATGTACCCATCTACACCATCCTACCCGGGAATATGTTGTAATTTGTGAACCATCGATAGCTCACCAGTCACAAGTGACCTAAAGTTGCTTTAAATAAATTCCTGCTACCTATCTGAGAACATGAATTGTGGATGTCGAGCTTATTTGATGCTAGTATTGAACATGAATTTTTGCTCGAACATGAACACGTGTCGGACATTTTGAGCCTGCTATGAATTCCTGGAGCGGTGATGCAAAATGCTCAGGAATCATTCCGTATTCCCACCCAACCTCCTCAACGAGCTCGTCAGTAGACGACGTCGACGCCCACAGGGAAGAAGCAGCCGTAGCCGCGGCGGCCACCGTTTTTTTTCCTCCGCGTCGCGCGCACGCCACGCAAAGACTGGGTACGGTGCGGTGGTGCACCACACCCACACCCGTGTCGGACACCAACCGCCCTGACCGGCGGCCCAGTGAGCCTGGTCCACGGGCCCCACCGGTCAGTTAGAACCACCAAAACCCAACCGACTGCGCGCCAGCGACGTAGACAGAGCCCACCCCCACCCCTCCTCGCCCAGGTTTACGCCGCGCTCCCTCCTGTCTGTCCGCTTCGCCGTCGCCGGCTATGGCGCCGGCGGTGGTCTCCGGCGAGAGGGTCGTCGTGTTCCTCTTCGTCGCCCGCGTCGCGCTCGCGGCGCCAGCCCAGCTATCCGCCCCTCTCGCAGTCCTCGCCGCGGCCGCCCTCGCCGTCGAGCTCGTCGTGGATGGCTCCGCCTCCGCCGCCGCATCTTTATCCCCGCTCCGCCGGTTCAGGACCAGGTGCGACCTTATCTCCCCTCCTCTCCACCTCATATCTCCGCACCATCTCCACGGAGCCGGGCTGCTAGTTCGCGCGATTTGGTTAGCTCGGGGGATTCCGGGATGTGAATTTGGCCCTGTTCGAGTTTTTCACCCCGACGAATTAAGTGTAGAGGAGCTCCCTGTGAGGCCAGGGAAAGTGCGGTCTTTTGCAAAACGCTTTGGTGCAACCGTACAATCTGAGGGGACTTGATCCACATGTTGGTTCAACGCTGGTTGCCTCCTTGTGAGGATCATGCAATTGGGGAAAAAATAATTGGTGCGATTAGGGCACTAGAGGATACATGCACGATGATGCTGGTACAAACAGCATAGGATTGAGCGTACAGCAGAAATGCGATTTTATTTTTACTTGTTGCTTAGTGGCTTTTCTTTTGGTTCAGTAGAGTGTAAAATGGTCAGGTTTTTGGTGGTTCCAAGGGACAATTATTACTCTTGAATTATTGGGTTTTCAGCATTACTTAGTTAACTCGTCCCACAAATGGTAATTTCAGGGGTGCTTTGATCATACAGCCAGTCATAATATTGCTCCCATTTTGAGGGCCAAAATACTGCTTCCAATGTATTTTCAGAAAGAAAAATATTGCTCCCACTGTGATTTATATGGGTTCTGTGATGTGCAATCCTATTTCCTTACTCTAAGATTTTGTTGCCTCTTTTTGTTAGACTGTTAGACATATATATAGTTCTGACCCCTTACAGTAAACGAGGTCGCAGTCTATTCTCTGTCTGTACACTTCATTCCTGTATGGTATCAGAGCGCTCAGACACCCCCCGTGCGCCGGCACCCTTCTCGCCGGCGAGCCGACGCCTCTCCTCCGTCTCAGGCGTCTCCTTCGTGGCCCCCTCCACCACACGCTTCTCTTCCACTTCTTCCTCTGCTGCGGTGTTTCTTCCCACCGACCACTGAGCTCCTCCGCTGCAGGTTTCATCTCCGCGGTCTCCTTTGCCACGGACCTATCCTCTACCACGGGCTTATCCTTGCTTGCTATTTCCTTCATCGTGTGATGAGGAGACGGAGCCGCACACTGGTGAGCACCAACTCCCCCTCCTCATCCGCCTTCTGGTTCCATCCACCTCCTCACTTGTGCTCTCGCACCGTCTTTGTCTCTGCAGTTGCGTCGGCGCTCCTCCGCGCCCGCGCTCTCCATCCCTACTCGTGGCCGGAGCACGCATCGCGGACGCGAACCTTTCTCTCCTCGTGTCCACGGCCTCTCTCACTTTCGGGTCCACACCAATCTGACGCGTACACGTGTTCGCGGACGCGAAACTCTGTCTCCCGGACGCGAACTTTCTTCCCTCGCGCTCGCAGCCTCTCTCGTTTTTGGGTCCGCACCAATCCGACGCGTACACGTGTCCGCGGACGCGAAACTTTGCCTCCCGGACATGAACATTTCTTCTCTCGCGCCCATGGCCTCTCTCGTTTTTGGGTTCGTGCCAATCCGACGCGCACACGTGTCCGCGGACGCGAAACTCTGCCTCCCGAACGCGAACTTTCCTTCTCACGCCCGTGACTTCCCGCGTCGCGTCCATCGGCTTCGCACACCAATCCGACGCGTACGCGTGTCCACGGACGTGACACCCTGCCTCCCGGACGTGAACTTTCCTTCTCGCACCCGCGACTCCCCATGTCGCGTCCATCGGCTTTGCATACGTGTTTCGTCACCAGTGCCTCCACGCGTGATTCCCTCACGGTCATGTCCACCTTCACAATGGCTATAGAGTCGGCTCTTGGCTCCGGCACCCTTTTCGTTGCTGGCTCTGACTCTCTTCCTGCCATTAGCGCTTTCTCTATCGGCGCTCTCGACGTTGCCCTGGCTAATATGATGTTCTCCCCACCCTATGCCGCCGTCAATGTGAAATCTCATGTTCCGATTTCACTCGATCTCAGTGCCAACTACTCCAAATGGGTTTTCTTCTTCAAATCCCTGTGTGGCAAGTTCGGCCTCTGCTCTCACATTGATGGCTCTGCTCCTCCTCGCCCCGATGATCTCCAGTGGGACATCGCTGAGTGTTGCGTCCGCAGCTGGCTGCTAGGCTCTATCGACGACTCTGTCCTTGGCCTCGCCATGGACGATACCGACCCTACCGTCCGCGACCTGTGGGTGGCTATTTAGTAGATCTTCCAAGCCAACAAGCAACCTCACGTCATCTTCCTCCTAAATGAATTCCACTCCATGGTACAAGGAGACTTCTCTGTCTCCACGTACTATCAACGCCTGAAGATCAAGGCTGTCACCCTCCGTGATGTCGGCCACCCTGTGGTCGACTCACAACTCGTCCCCGCCCTCTTGCGCGGCCTCAATTCTCGTTTCTCCAATACCGCCGATGATATCGTCAACTCTGCCACTCTTTCCATGTTTGCCCATGCTCATGACGTGTTAGTCATCAAGGAACTCCGCCTGGCCAACGATGAGAAGACCATCACCCACACCACTCTCATTGCCGCAGCTGGCCCTGGCTGCAACAACCCTGGGCGGCTGTCGCTCTACGTGTGCTGCTGTCTCTTCTCAAGGCCACAACGGCTCCAGTCATAGCAACAGGGCCCGAGCCGGTGGCAGCAGCAAAGGCAAAGGGAAGGGCAAGGGCAAGGGTAAGAGCTGGAGCGGCTCTGCACAGCCGTGCCCGCCTACTGCCCCTCCTCCGTAGGCTGGCCTCATAGGCCCGTGGCTCTGCTACAATCCCTGGGCACCTCAACCACAGCTGCGCAGTCACATCGATTGGCAGCTAGGGGTCCTCGGCGCTCCTCCCAGGCACACCTGGCGTCCGCACCGGTGCAGCCGTCCATGACTCCCGCACCCTCGCAGGCCTCCCAGCCGGCTCCTATGTGGAACCAGGCTGGTCTCATCGCCGCTCTCAACCAGATGACGCTTCAACCCCAACACCCCTGGGTGCTGGACTCTGGTGCGTCATCTCACATGGCCTCCTCAGACGGTATACTTCTATCCCGTCATCCTTTCTCCTCCCCTTTCGTCACTGTCGACAAATGGGCAATCTCTCTCAATTACATACCACGGTGATTCTATCCTTCCAACACCCATATCAAACTTTCCTCTCCATAATGTTTTAATTATTCCCTCTCTTGTACACAATTTACTATCTGTTCGTCAATTCACCAAAGACAATAATTGCTCTATCGAATTTGACACACTTGATTTCTCTGTTAAGAATATTCTGACCCGACGCGTGATACTTCATTGTAATAGTGCTGGCAACCTCTACACCATTCCTGCTGCGCCATCCACTCCTCACACTAGTCTCGCCACCTCCACCAACCTTTGGTATCTCCGTCTTGGCCACCTCACTTCTGCCACTGTCACCACTCTCCGTTGAAGCGCATCCATCCAATGTACCATCCATAGCCCCACTATATGCCACTCATGTCAGCTTGGTAAACATATGCAGCTCCCCTTTTCCACCTCTACCTCTTGTACCTCCCAACCTTTTGAACTCATTCACTGTGATGTGTAGACTTCTCCCGTTATCAGTGTTTCGGGCTATCAATATTATCTCACTTTACTTGATTATACACATTACTGTTGGACTTTTTCTCTTTCTCACAGGTCCGAAGTCACAGCCCATCTCATCAGTTTTTGCAATTATACTTCGATTCAATTCAACTTAACCATAAAAGCTATACAGGCTGACAATGGGACGGAGTTCGTCAACAGAACCATCTGAGCCTTACTTAACTCTCGTGGCATTCACCTTCGACTCTCTTGTCTCTACACTTCCCCCAAAACGGCAAGGCCGAACGTCTTTTTCGTACACTCAACAACATCAGTCGCATCATGCTTCTCTACGTCCATCTACCAGCATCGTACTGAGCTGAAGTACTCATCACAGCGACTTATCTGCTGAATCGGCGTCCTTGCTCCTCCATCCAAAACGAAATTCCTTATACTCTCCTTTACCATAAGGTCCTTGACTATTCTCACATACGTGTTTTTGGATACCTTTGCTACCTCAACTTGACAGTCACTACTCCTCACAAACTCGCCCCACGCTCCACTGCCTGTGTCTTTCTTTGCTATCCCTCCTCCTACAAGAGATACCGTAGCCTTAATCTCTCCACTCGATGCATCATCATCTCCCGTCATGTCTTTTTTGATGAGTCCTACTTTCCCTTCGGGTAAATCAATCCTGGACCTTCGTCTGGTGACTTGAACTTCCTACTTACCAACACTGTACTCACACGCCTCTTACCGACCAACTCACCCTGCGACGCCACTACACATTCGCAGTCCACTCCAGTGATACCCGAGGACCCACTAAACGACTCTGCCATTCTTCTGCGTGGCCCAACCATGCAGACCATTTCTCCATCGGCTCCACTTCCCCCTTCCACTACCACTGCACCACCGGTTGCCCCGGTTGACCCAGTCCGGCCCTTCACTCGGACCTACAGCCGCCAGCCTCGTACCGCTATCACCTTCGCTCCTGCACACTCCACCCCACGACCGATGACGCCATCGGATCACGCGGCAGCCCCCGTTCCGCCCGTCCCTCATATGATCACCCGGTCTCAGACCGGGTCCCTTTGTCCAACTCAGCGCTATGGTTTCTCCGCCATCCACTATGCCGTCTCGCCCATCCCGACGAATCACTGGTCCGCTTTGGCTGATCCTCAGTGGCGCGTGGCCATGGCTGACGAGTACAAAGTATTAATTGACAACGAGACCTGGCGCCTCGTGCCTCGTCCTCCCGGCGTTAACATTGTGACTGACAAGTGGATCTTTAAGCACAAATTTCACTCCGATGGATCCCTTGCTCGCCACAAGGCGTGTTGGGTAGTTCGAAGTTTCTCACAACGTCCTGGCATCGACTATGACGAGACCTTCAGCCCCGTCGCCACGATTTGGTTCGTTCTTACACTTGCCGTCTCACGCTCCTGGCCGATTCATCAGCTTGACGTAAAGAACGTCTTTCTTCATGGTCATCTAGCAGAGACCGTATACTGTCAGCAGCCTCCAGGTTTCGTTGACTCCGCTCGTCCCGACGATGTTTGTCTCCTCCAATGCTCACTATGTGGCCTCAAACAGGCACCCCGGACTTGGTACCAGCGCTTTGTCGCCTACCTTCGGCACCTCGGCTTTGTTGCCTCCGTCTCCGACACGTCCCTTTTTGTACTTCATATCGAGGATGCCACCGCTTATCTCCTCCTGTATGTTGACGACATCATCTTCACGGCATCCTCGACTATTACTCTGCAACACATCATGGCACGACTCCACTCGGAGTTCGCCATGACGGACCTTGGTCCCCTGCACCACTTCCTCGGTATCTCCGTCACGCGCTCCCCCGATGGATTATTTCTCTCCCAGCGCTAGTATGCCGTGGATTTTCTCCAGCGTGTGAGCATGGCCGAGTGTCACTCTACCGCAACTCCGATCGACACTCGTGCCAAGCTCTTAGCCATCGATGGCTCCCTCGTTGCTGACCCCTCCCAGTACCGGAGCTTTGCCGGTGCCCTATAGTACTTAACGCTCACACGGCCTAACCTCACTTATGCGGTCCAGCAAGTGTGCCTCTTTGTGCATGCTCCCCGCGAACCTCACCTCGCGTTGCTCAAGCGTATTCTTCGCTACGTGAAGGGCACCCTGACCATTGGCCTTCACCTTAGCTCCAGTCCGATCGACTCCCTCACCGTGTATTCCGACGCGGACTGGGTGGGTTGTTCCGACTCCCAACGCTCCACATCCGGTTGCTACGTCTTCCTAGGTGACACCCTGGTCTCTTGGTCCTCCAAGCGCCAAACCACAGTGTCCTAGTCTAGCACGGAAGCTGAGTACCGCGCAGTTGCCCATGTCGTTACTGAGTGCTGTTGGATTCATCGACTCCTCCAAAAACTCCATACACCCATCGCCTCTGCAACCATCGTCTACTACGACAATGTGAGTGTCGTCTACATGACCATCAACCCAGTTCACCATCGTCGCACAAAGCACATCGAGATCGACATACACTTCGTTCGTGACAAGGTCACTCTGGGACTCGTTCGGGTGCTCTATGTATCTTCAACACATCAGTTTGTCGACATCATGACTAAAGGACTGTCTACGCCTTTGTTCATTAGTTTTTGGTCTAGTCTTTGCGTCCATGACTCTCCAGCTACGACTACGAGGAGGTGTTAAACTGTTAGACACATATATATAGTTCCAATCCCCCTGTACAGTAAACGGGGTCACAGTCTACTCTCTGTCTGTACATTTTATTCCTACATTTGTGTTGTGAGCAATAGCATAAAACTTCAACTTCTTGTGGTGACTTGATGCTCTTGTGCATGTTTCTGTAAAAGATTGTGAAGTGCTTAATGATGTTATATGTATATGCTCCAGGCCAGGTGCTTCATCAGTTATACTTCTTGACGCCACTACTCTGCCTAGTGTCATGCTTTCACGGTTAATTCAACTTTCTAGGGTTTTACTGGCAGATCCTAATGGACGTGAAGGTATATTTCCATTTGTCAAATTTATCAGATTCACTACTAAATGGAGATTTTCCTAAGTCTTCATCAACATTTCAAATCTTGTTTGACATTAAGATTTTCGGTGATGCATCTGGTTTACTAACTACGTATCTGTTTACATTGTACATTGTCAGAATATGCATACCTTGAAATGCAGTACTCGGCAGTATCTATTAGCTGCCTCAGTGTGTTAGCATTCTTTGTTTGGCATCTACGGCAGTCTCCCAGCAATGGAATTTCTAAATCTTCCAAATATGGCTTGTTGCTCATCATTTTATATCCCCTGGCATACTTGTTCTATTTCTTACTGAAGACTGATGGAGGTACATGCATATTTTATCTGCATGCAAAGATATTTGCACCCCTTATTTTTAAAATCTGGTGGAAGTTCATCAGAAGCAAGGAATTACAAACTAATCTAGGTTTTGTCTTAATAGGTCTGCGGGTGATGAGTAATTTGGTGTATTTGCTGTGTCATGGAGTGGCTGCTGTGATCTTAATCCAGCATATTCTAGAGAAATTCCCTTCATGTTCATCTTTTGGTTTGTACCTGAAGCTTAAGATGCAACTAGATCTTTATTTATCTCTATTTTTGTTTATATCTGACTGCATATGTTTAGACTTTAGAGATATTCATACGATTGCTAGTTATCTTATTTACCAGTTTCCATGCAGGCATAGTGCATTCCTATTGGCCGATGCAATGTATATCTCCTTTTCATCATGACTTGAAGCTATTGCTTTTTACTTATCTTTACATTCTTCTGTAAACTTCAGGGGAGGCCATTTTGGTCGCAAGTGGTCTTGTTCTTTACTGTGGTGATATGCTGGCTCATACTCTTTCAAAGGTGTGATTTATTCCTTGGACTATATTTGACCAGCAAAATGGTAGCAAATCTGATACTTATTTTGTTGCCTGCAAATTTGCAATCGTGCTGCTGGCAGATGGATTTCTCCGTGTCATCAGAAGCATTAATTCGCACACCTGGAACTCAAAGCGAGATAGGCACAGTTATTCAGGTAGAAGTTATTTGCATTGTCTGGCTTCAGTTCTTAGTGCATAATACCCTTTCTTTTTTATTCTGCTGGGGGTTTTGCTTGGTCTTTTTCTTCTCCCCTTGTTATACAAAAGTTCCCTTCAAGTTTTGGCTTACTGTACAAAACTGGAGAGGCAAAGAACACAAACAGTTGGGGAATGCACACAGAAGAGAATTGACTGTGGTGTATTTTATGTCTCATTGTTGATAGCGCTGTTGTTGTTAGTGCCATCATGGACGCGTCTTGTTCAAGGTTTTGAAGTGCATCCATTTGTTTGGTAAGCATATAAGTTTGCATTTCATTGGAAGAGCGTAAAAGCATGCACCCTGTTAGTCAAATATTGATTTTTTTTCTTTCTGATTTGCTTCTCAATCTTGTGCATTTTTGTATAAATTGAATTTTTTTCACTTAATGGTTTATTATTTCACAGGGTTTTTAACTATATTTTCACTGATTCACGTGAATGGCTTGCTTTATGTGCATACTGGATATTTGTGATATATGTATCAATTAGAAGGTTCTACAGTATATCAAAACAAAGCAAAACGGCGAGGATTCTTTTGTGCAAGTATTACCATCTTGTTGCTGTCCTAATTCTCTCCTGCAGTAATATTTCAGGTAATGTGTGTTTTCCAAATTCGATCCCCATCAGATTGTTTGAAACGCACTCTCAACAATTTGTTTCTCTTTGCAGCCTGATTTCTTGAACTTAGCATTTGGTGTGGCATTTGCAGTTTTCTTAATATTGGAGATGATTCGAGTAAGCATCTTTCTTTATTTTCCCACTTTTTCTCCCTTTTCTCCTGTTTTCGGCAGTTTGTATGCCAACATGTGCTAATTTCTTTTCCTTTAAAAAAATGTGCTAATTTCTCCGACAAAATGTTTCACTTTGACCTCAGGTTTGGGAAACATACCCTCTTGGGCATATTGTGCATCAGTTCATGAATGCCTTCACTGATCACCGTGATTCAGAGATTTTAGTTGTTAGGTAGGCCTGGATTAATGGTCGTTGTTTCTCAGATTTTATCTCATTTACATGTTCAGTGCTAGGATAAACCTAACACTATATTTGTTTTGTTCAGTCATTTCTCACTCTTGCTGGGATGTGCACTTCCTAAATGGATGTCATCAGGATTCAATGACCGACCTCTTACCCCGTTTGCTGGAATTCTCAGCCTGGGTATAGGTGATACCATGGTAAGTTCTATGTCCAGTGTGTGATCAGTTAATATTTTCTTATGTTAGCTGCGTTCACTATGATGAATTCTCTCGTTTTACCTAGGCATCAATGATAGGTTATAAGTATGGTGTCCTAAGATGGAGCAAGACAGGAAGTGAATTTAATTTCCATTAATTATTTACCTTTCCATGTTTGATAGTTGATCTCTTATGCATATTCTTTTGAAATGTTAGAGAAAACAATTGAGGGCACAGCAGCAGGTATAACTTCTGTATTAGCAGCCTGCTCAATCCTGGTGTCACTCTTAGCTTCAAGTGGATACATTCTTTCACAGGTTTTACTTTCCCCCCTGGCATTGAAGTGTTTGAAGCTTTTATTCTATAATATACAAAGCACGCATAAATCCTGACCATCTTTTTCATATTAACACAGCATTGGATATCGCTTTTGGTAGCTGTGACATTGAGCGGTTTATTGGAAGCATACACAGCACAACTTGATAATGCCTTCATACCATTTGTCTTCTATAGCCTCTTATGTCTATAGGAGCAACTAATTGTACATCAAATGACCTTGAGGCCCTATTCTTATTATTACTAATATCTAGTGACTAGTGCAGCACAGGTAGGTATAGCCCTTTAATTTTTTTATTTGAATCCTCTTATTGGTCGCATCCTCTGTATTCCTGGATCCAGAAATTGTGTCCATTACTAAAAAGTTGAGTTTAGGTTTAGTAAATAAAGATGAAAAATATGAAGGTTATTTAGTGAATCCTTCAGTAGAGAGCATCTTTGGTATGATGGACTTCTGAGCCTATCTGAAGGCGACAAGGCATCAATGCATCATGACAGTCTTTCAGAACCAGAACTTCTTCTGCAGGTGGGTGATACCTGTTTCTCCGCACGAGCAACCGGGCAAGAATAGCAAGCTGAGAGTAAAGCCATGCTGCAAGGAGCCAGAAATAGAGACTTGGTTCAGAGTTACATGCTACTAGTAGCTTCTTTCCATGTACAAGCCAAGTGTAATTAGTTGTAGTAGTAGCCCATCTCCTGTAAGGTCGCGTCATCACTGTACGGAGTAAAAGATCACTACACAGATTGCAACCGCGCGTTGTTGTAAATTTTTGTTCTTGACCTGGGAAAAATGAAATCAAAGTAGGCAAAGCTGCGAATTAAGTTTGAGGCTTGTGTGTTTCTTGTTATGAGATTGACAGGTTTGCTATGTTTGAGTTGGTTTTGTAATCTGTTTATCTATCAGGATACCTCCACCTGCTGACTTGCCATGTCAAGGTTCAGTCATGATCCATACAGATTCTCGTAGATGAAAAAATCTCTGTTCTAATTAGTTTTCTTATATTATTATTATTATGGTATTCTAAATAGTTTTTTTAATTAAACTGTGATTTTGTAATTTTATTCATTCATCCTATAACCTTTATAATAATTGACCATAGCTTTTTTAAAAAAACAGATTCCGTTGTTGGTTGTTGTTAATCCCTATTTTACTCTCATACTTCTCTATAAGACTTAAATGTTAACAATTTTTTTTTCAATCACTAATATTCAAATACAGATATTTAAATATATATCAATCTCCATCTTTCACTATCTCTTCTCATATTTAGAATTTTATAATATAGTGGTATCTTTAAGTGTCTTTTTTTTTACACAGACAAACCGATGTTTGATAAGTTTTTCTTCAATTAATATTGTCTTTAGCCGATCACATATATTATCATTTCAAACTCGATTCACTTTTTTTATAATCATAAATCTAGTGTAATATATTGTTACATCAACACAACTCTCAACGTATCGCTACCCTAGCTTATCTAGATTTACTCCGACGGGTTTTGACTCTCAACGCAGGGTTACATTGGTTAAGTCCGATCTCTGACGAAGAGATAAGTCACGCCATTATCCTCGTTCGTTCATTCTATCTTAAGTCTGTATCTATTAAATTCGATTTCTTAGTCCAATTAGACATACCACATCACATTCTCGTGAGGCCTATCGGTTCATCAGTCTCTTTCCGCTGTCCTTAGTCTCATGTTGCATCTATTAGGTCCGACTTACGAGATCAGTGGCGGTGGATCAGGCCGCTAGCCCGACAGGTTCTCGCTCGACGTTTTATCGGAGTGACTAGCCGATGAGTTATCCTTATCTCGCGCTTCACAACTAGCGTATTGGTTGTTTGACCAATACACATTTATATGTACCAATCTTATATCCTCGACGATTAATCTACTAGAGATCGATTTGGTCCTGACGGATTCAGCCTAATATTGTCTCAATTAGATCCGATCTATTAGGTTCGTGTCCGATAGTGCTAGCGTCAGGATCTAGCGGGTTTCATTCCCCATCGGCTCAGATAGTTGATGAGGTTAGATATAGGCCTGTGTCAGACATTCGACCGATAAGCAGTCGATGACCTTGTCCTGTCATTTTCCATTGTTACATTCGATCTAGCCTCCGTCGTCTCTCTGTTGTTAGGCTTGATCCCATACTATCTTGGTTTGGTCCGATCTATCAAGGTTGTCTCTAACAATGCTATCATGGTGGTCATTGGTCCTCGTGACTTACAGAGGATTAGGGTCCCACTCCTTACTTTCGTTGCTTATCTTATCTGGAGCGTCATTGGCTCTTTGGCCGATAAGTCCTTAATTTATTCCACGTATTTATTAGCTACGTCTTCATTGGCTTTTCAACCGATGCTCAAGTGTTACCTTCCTATTGGCCACGTATTTATTAGCTACGCCTTTAATGGCTTTTCAGCCAATGCTCGAGCGTTACAATCCTATCAGCACCCAGCGATAGGGTGAACCATATCGGTCGGTTGACTCGTGGATCTCATTCTCTGTATCTCCTTGTTAATTGCAAGGTCAAATTGACTATCACGCCCTCGAACCTCAATAATTAAGTACCTGCACTAGAGCTAACTAGAATTCTCAGGCCTTCGTATGGCCAAGACACCATCTTCCTCAATCGGACCTTCGTCGGCTTACTCACGTCTTCACCTGGTCCAATCAGCCCCGCGAGATTTGGTCACGACACGCTATTTAGCACGCTCAGCGAGACAATCCAACTTCAATACAATGGCGGGAAAAGATATCAGCATAGATAATATAATTTTAGTGACAATGGAGGATTGGACTGAAGAGTAAATGTAAGAGATAAAGCAAAATATGGCTAACTTTTAGAAGCTCTGGTTCGAGTCTTTCGGCATTACTAGACAAGGGTCGATTAAAAAATCTCAGATGCCAAAGCCTATTTTGGTAGGAGAATTGAGCCAATCACCACCCGTGAGTCCTCCCAAGCCATTGCAGGAGATGATTAATGAAGTTGTTCACCATACACTTATCAACCAGTCAAGAGTGTTAGAGAACACTTTGCACAATCCGATCAAGAAGACGGTGGATGGATCAATTGTTCGAGAATTGATCTAAGGTCTAGTGTATTTATCGATGAAGACAAAGAAATCTTAGGTCACTTATGGAACCAGGAGAGACATATTGGCAAATCTGTTTCCACCAGCACACGGTCGGATTGGTGGGCAACACGATGATATTCTTCTAGGATATCATCAGACTACTTACTACAGAGGATATCAGCAAGACTACCCAGATGGCAATCCCAATGCAAACAATCACCTTGGAGAATATCTTAGACGGTATTGAGTACCAACTCCGCCTCCACAATACTAGAGAGAGATCCCAAGAGAGGAGGATTGGCCAGCCAAGGTTATAGATATGGTCAGGAAGCAGTTCGGTATCAAGCCTAAGGAGCAAACTTTTATGTATCGGCACTCTTATCCAGAGTGGTTCAACAGAGTTCTGTTGCCACACCGATATAGGATATCGGATTTCTCTAAATTCTCAGGGCAGGACAACATATCTACAGTGGAACACATCAGCTGATTTTTAGCCCAATGTGGGGAGGCATCAGCTGAGGAAGCTCTAAGAGTTCATTTCTTTCTGCTATCTCTATCTAAATCAGTTTTCACATGGTTTTCTTAATTACCATTGAACTCAATTTAAAGATGAGTTGATCTAGAGAAGTAATTCTACAAATATTTCTTTGCTGGAATCCACGAAATAAGGCTGACATATCTGACATTGGTTAGACAAAGACCTGATAAGTCAGCCCTAGAATACATCTAATGATTTTGGGACATTTGAAGCCGATGTTACAGTCGAATCTTGAGCGACAAACAGCTAGCTAAGTTAGCCTTCCAAGGTTTGCTGGCTCTGATCAGAGAACGTTTTTCATTTCAAGAGTTCAAGAACCTATCACATCTTTTACAAAAAAGTATCGGCTCACAAAAGCCGATTCATTCAAGCTAAGAAAGAGAGATTCCATCGAAAACCTACTCAACTACAAGTTTACGCATCGGACTTAGATAATGAGGAATCTGATGTAGAAATTAGTTTGGCAGAGTGGAACAGGAACAGGAAGTCCATATCATGTCCCTGGGTAAAGAGTATCGGCAAGGAGAAAAGATATGATTTTACATTAATAAAGCTAATAAAATATTTGATCTGCTACTTCAAGATAAGCAAATTCAGCTGCCACCAAAACATGTAATCCCGTCTGCCAAAGAACTAAAAAGAAGAAGTACTGCAAGTGGCATAACTCAATATCACATCATACAAACGAGTGCAAGGATTTTTGGCAATAATTATAATCGACTATCGAACAAAAGAGAATCAAGCTTGAAGACAAAAAGTCGATGAATATCGATGATCATTCTTTTCCTATGAACATGGTGTTCATAGGGTCTTTAAGAGATCAGCCCAATAAAGGGAGACATTGAGGAAAATCAAGAGTCACTTCATTGGACCTGATTGAAAAGTATTCCAGACGTCAAGATGAAGAACGACGAGCCATGACGCATAAGGAAAAGTATTATCTGCATTGGAGCTATATGTTTTTTCAATACTGCTGGGATCAAGATATAAGGTTACCATTGATTGAACACTGTCCTGAGTGCAATACACTAAGATCGCAACATGCTAAGCAAGAGAGGTCTTCACATAATCAGCCACTTGTAAAGAGAGCATTGGTACATAACTGATTATGATCGATTAATGAAGACCACAATCAAGAAGTAGCTAATGACAAGGAATTACATGAAAAATAGTACAATTCCAATCCCTAGTGGTGTCCATCTAGAATTTTCACAAAGAATCAAAAGAGGAGGGGTACAACGATTGCGGCATAAAGAGCAGTATAAGAAGTAACAATGAAACCATGAGGGAGCTGATTGGTGCCAAAAGACTAAATATGTATGGCGCGTCAAACATAAAGATGATGGTATTGACACATCGGCTCTGACCAACATGGTTTCTTCTTGCCTCTAGAGTACAAAGCCTTTTCATCCGATAAGAAAGATCAAGAAGAAGTATTCGCTCAGTTGACATTGTAGCATGATCAAGCCATATTTGACAAACCTAAAGAATCCAAGTATCGGCACCTGAAACCATTATATATCAAAGGGTATGTAGATGAGAAGCCGATAACGAAGATACTGGTTGATATGGTGCAGCTATTAATCTTATGTTGTACGCAATATACCACAAGCTGGAGAAGACTGCCGAAGATCTCATCAAAACAAATATGGTATTGAAAGACTTTAGCGGGAATCCATTAGAAACGAAGGGAGTGTTGAACGTGGAATTAACAGTGGGAAGCAAAACATTGCCCGCCATGTTCTTCATTATCAATGGCAAGGCATTGTATAGTCTATTCCTTGGCAGATGCTAGATTCACACCAACTATTCTGTTCCTTCCACAATACATCAAAATCTCATACAGTGGCAAGGAGATCAGGTTGAGGTGGTTCCAGCCGATCAATTGATCAACATTGCGATGACCGATCTACCAATTTAAAAATCCAATGGAATTGATTAACTGTCTAGGAAGATATGGGAATGTGATTTCCTTAATGTCACCAGCCAAGAAAAAAGCCGATCCAGCAAATCGACTTGGAATTGTTGCTCTAATGGGTACCATTGAAGATTTTGAAGGAAAATTAGGGCAAGAATTTACATCAGTCAATGATTTAGAAGAAGTTGATATAGGTTTATGAGATAGGCCAAGGCCGACGTATATAAGTAAAATAATTATGTACTGAATTCCAAGAAGAATTAATAAAATTGTTGAACAAATTTTAGAAATGTTTCACCTAGGATTACCATGAAATGCTAGGTTTAACCCAATCGATTGTTGAACATCAGCTTCCTATCAAACTAGGATATCACCCGTTCAAGCAGCCTCCGAGAAGATTCAAAGCAGAATTACATGATGCAATCAAGACAGAGATCATAAGGGTGTATAATGCAAATTCATTAGACCATGCTGATATACTGAATGGATATCCAACATCGTCCTAGTAGAGAAGAAGAATGAAAATGTGAGGATATGCATCGACTTTCGGGATTTAAATAAGCCTATCCTTAAATATGAATATTCGATACCGATGATAGATTTGTTAATTGATACGACATTGGGTCATAAGATCATCAGCTTCATGGACAGTAATGTAGGTTACAATCAAAATTTCATGACAGAGGAAGATATTCCTAAGATTGCGTTTAGATATCCTAAAGCTATCAGCTTGTACGAGTGTTTGTCATGATATTTGGATTAAAAAGTACCGATGTGACTTGTCAGAGATCTATGAACTATATATTTTATAATCTCATCGGCCTACTAGTGAAGATATATATTGATGATGTGGTGATCAAATACAAGAGTGTTAAAGACCATATAGTCAATCTATAAAAAGTAATGGAGAGGACGAAGAAATATAGACTTAGGATGAATTCTCATAAATGTGCTTTTGGCGTATCGGTTGGGAATTTCTTCAACTTTATGGTGCATGAGAGGGGAATCGAAGTTTGCCCTAACGAAGCATCAAAGCTATCCAGAGCACCGAGACAACAGTCAACAAGACATAGTTACAATTTTTATCGGCAAGCTTAACTTTGTGAGCAGGTTTATTTCAATTATATCAAAAAAGATTAAATCCTTCATTCCCTTGCAAAAGTTATGACTCAATCAAGATTTCATGTGAGGTGTTGAGTAGCAGAAAGTTTTTTTTATCAAATTAAAGATTATTTGAATTCTCTACCAGTATTGAATCCATCGTAGAAAGGATATCATTCCAAGTTATATCTGTCAGTCGATGAGAAGTCCATAAGATCGGTGCTGATACAAGAGTTTGAAGGAAAAAAATGAGTGGTATTCTATCTAAGCAGATGACTTCTAAATACTAAAACAAGATATCCTGCGATGGAAAAATTATGCATGTGCTTATATTTTTCATGTACAAAGTTAAGGTATTATCTCCTATCGGCTAAATGCATAGTGGTATGTAAAACCAATGTGGTCAGATATATGCTATCAAGTCTAAGTCTTAAAAGGGCAAATTGGTAAATGGATATTTACTTTGATGGAGTTCAATATGAGGTATGAATGGGCTAAGCCAGTCAAGGGCAAGCTATGGCTGATAGGGATACATGAAGATTTTATGCAGCCGATTCTGTGGACTTTATTCTTTGACGGATCAGTTTACAAGCATAAATCTGATATCGACTTAGTAACTATATCATCTCGAGAGGTAAACTTTGAGTTCGCTTTTACAATCAAGCCTTATTGTACCAATAATCAAATATACTATAAAGTGGTGCTCAAAGATCTTTAACTACTGAGAGAAATCGGAGCCGATATGATAGAGATTATTAGTGATTCTTTATTAGTGATTAAGTAGCTGTCTAGGCAATATTAGTGTAAAAATGATGTCTTGAAATTATATTATGAAAAATGTCAACATTTATTGAAAATTTTTAAGATGATGTCATTGAATCAAATTTCTAGGGAGCAAAATTTAGAAGCCAATGATCTTGCTGAGATTACTTCAGGATATCGGCTACATAGGAAGATAGAAGTTGAAATAGCCGATATCGATAATTATATTAAGGCCGATGATTAGAAACAGGAGATTATCCAATACTTGCAAAATCTGTCATAATCGGTTTTTACAAAACTTCGATATAAGTCTACTAAATACGTGTTGCTTGGTAAAGACTTATATTATCGAACAATTGATTGATTTCTATTAAAGTGCCTAAGTGTCAAAAAACTACAATGATTATGAGCGAAATACATAAGGGCATTTGCGGGGCTCATCAATCAGCTCACAAAATGAAATGGCTGATGAGAAGAGCTAGGTATTTTTGGCAGACAATGATGAAGAATTACTTCAAGTACTACAAAGGATATAAAGACTATCAGAGGTTTAAAAACGTGCAACGAGCACCAGCATCGGCTATGAATTCGATCATCAAGCCATGGTCCTTCAAAGGTTGGAAAATCGATATGATCATGCAGATTTATCCTTCATCAAGTAAGAGAAATAAATTCATATTGGTGGCAATATATTATTTTACAAAGTGGATAGAGACTATCGCTTTGCAAAAAGTTACCTCTAAGGATGTGATTGAGTTCATTAAGGAACATATTATCTATTGGTTTGGTATTACACGAACAATTACCACTGATCGGGGTTCTATTTTTGTGTCCAATGGGTTTTAATAGTTTGCTGGTAGTATGAAGATTAAGTTGTTAAATTCGTCACCATATTATCCTCAAGTCAATGAACAAGGCGAAGCTTCCAATAAGAATTTAATCAAGCTGATCACGTGCAAGATTGATAAACAGCCACGAAGGTGACACTCTACATTAGATGATTCACTGTGGACCTATCAGATGACATGCTATAGATCTGCTTGAATACCGTCGTATGGGCGTGAAGCGATTCTTCCATAGGAAATTAACATTGGCTCTAGAAGGATATCTCTGTAAGATCAACTAACAGTCGATGACTATTATAACATAATGATAGATGAACTTAATGATTTAGCTCAGAATTAGATAAGAGTGCTTAAGAAGATCAAGTAGAACAAAGCAAGGTAGCAAAGCATTACAATAAAAAGGTGATGACTAAATCTTTTTCTGAAGGGGATCTCATTTAAAAATTGATTTTATCGATCGGGTATAAAGATAATAAGTTTAGAAAATGGTCACCTAACTGGGAAGGGCCTTATCGAATCAATCACTGTGTGCCTGGTAATGCTTATATATTTAAAAGTCTTGAAGGAGAAAAATTTACCAAAGCGCTTAATGAAAAATATTTTAAGAAGTAATATCCTAGTGTTTAGGTCGATGCCAAAAATGGCTAAAAACGACCAATTTCTGATTCTCTTTAAGACAAGAGCCGATAGTGTTCTATCGGCTGATGGTTGCCGATATCAGTTGGTATCATTTATCTAAATCGATTTAGTGCGGCCGATTTCTAATATTCTTTAAGACAAAAACCGATATGATCACATCAACTATAGATAGTCGATATCATTGGATATCGCCTTTAGGACAACAAGCAAAAAATATCAATAAAGCTGATCAAGTTATATTACAGACACCAATGTTTCAAAAAAGTGACATCATAAAATTTCAGTGTTGAAGTTTTACAAGAATTTCTTAATTACTTCAATCGTGCCTAGGCGGATTTTATCTATTTCGTTATTGGTGCGGATGTCTTCTTCGTTGAATCCAAGGATAGTTTTCAAATTCTTATGCCGACGAGCCACTTAACGTACTTTTGTTGATACTCTAGCCTCCTCGTTTTGGATTAATTACGATAAGTTGATAAGATGAGATTCTATGACTTTAATATCTTGACGCAACTTATCTGAGCTTCACCATCAAATCGGTTTTTCATTTCTTCAATTGATCTAGCTCGGATTGGGTATCCTGTGAGTCAGCTATCATATCATCGAGTTTCTTCTTCTCAGTTTGGGCGGATAGCCGACCGTTTTGGGCTAGGTCTCTCTGTTCGGCCTAATCAGCTATACGTCGCCTGGTCATGATTAGCTGAATTTTATGGGATTTCAGGTAGGCAGCAGGCATCAGTGCATCGGTGAGTTCTTCGGGCAGAAGGTGTTTAATTTTGTCAAGTCTTCCTTGGATCGGTCTACAGTCTTCCACCAGTGAGCCAATTGGGATTTCCAGCTAATGCACAATATCCGATAATTGTTCACGTACATCAACTGGTAAAAATGGTTCGATCACTGCATTGGTGGTTATGTCTACATCCGTCTCTAGGTATTTTCCAATGTCAAAAGAGAACAAATTGGCCAAAGACTGCTCATTGACATCAATAAATAGGAGAACCATGATTCGAGATAGAATTGTAAATGTGGGATGAAGGTATCTAAGATGAAGCGGGAGTGGCATGATGAGCAACATCGGCATCGGCTTGATGATGAGTCTTTTCGGGAAGGTGGCCGAAGTCCGATGTGGAGGTGATACGGACTACTTGGGCATCTCTTTTTTAGGGATTGGTTGCTATTGAGGATATTAGAACTTTTAGAATTACCATCGGCTCGATGTTCATAGTGATCTCTGGTAATTGAACTTCGGGTGCCAATGGTTTGAGCTAAAAAAAGAAAATTATCAAAAGAAGTATGAAAGGACAAGACAAAGATTGAATCGTCACATACTAGCAAGGGTGAAGGAGCCAATGTCGATGTGGGAAGAGGTCCTTGGGAGATCGGCACCGTGACCATGACATCGACGCTAGGTTTTTTTTCTTGGATATAGGGCGAGTTGACAACTTCTTACGTTGGTCCTTGATGGTCGCGATACCTGGAGTAGAGCTAATGGAGAAAGAGCACCGTGTCCAAGATAGGGTTCGGCCGATGATGGTTGATACATAATTGACCGATCGCTTGTACTAGTTGTCGGGCCTGCAAGATTGCCAAAGTTGAGCAATGCGATCAAAGGTAAAGAAAGTATGGAGAGGGATTATCTCTTCATTGGACTTGATGTAATCAGGATTAAGGTATGAGCAATAGTGTTCAGCCAATGAATTAAACTGATGTCTTCTCCATTCCAACCACCATCGAGCAAAAAGTCTGATATTGAATATACATGGCTCGAAGGCGATGATCGTACCCAAGGGCAGGGATTTAGCTATTATCCTTAGTCGATCATACTCTAAATCACTGTTCACATCTCCTCAGACTTAGAGCTTACCGATGAAGAATAAGCTGACTAGGAGCTGACCAAAACCCAACTGACGAGCGCTGATAGATGGATGATAGAACTTATATGATAGGTGTTGGGATCAGCCCAATGAGAATTCAGTCAGCAGAAGATTGGGAGTTATTACCGATAGAAATATGGTCTTCGATTCTTCATTGGCTAGATCGTTGAGAGAGTGAAATCTAGAAGGCATATCAAATGATAAGGCATCTTTGTATGCAAACCAGAGGGTGGCTCTCTTGGTAAAGCCATAGTAAGAGGCCGAAGCAAGCAAGGACTCATCCCTCTCCATATCGGTTAAGGAGAGATTGATGCAATGACCGATTTTCATCTTCCTCCATATCATTCTTTTGGAGACTGATACTCTGAGATACCAATTCCTCCATCCGGAAAGTCTACTAGGCCAAGATCTAAAGTTGTTAGTTCAGTCGCCAATTGACATGAACAAGATTTTGTAGGGGATCCATTCTATTTCAAAGTTAATAAAATCTATTGGATCCTCACTACCCATGAGGCAAAGATAAAAGAAACTTGGGTGGTCGGCAACTGGAATTACAATCTGACTCCTAAGGCTCTACAGTGAACAAGAACCTAACAAAAAACATGTGAAGAGACAGGATGGATTAAATCTATCTAGATTGTGGAGCAGAGGAGTGAATAGAAGGTTAACTTAGGGACTGCGGTTGTTAACGCCATCACGTAAGGAAGAAAGGGAAGAAGATCGATGATCAGTGGAGCAACTCACAGTAATTTGCCTTCGCTCATCGGAGCTCATTGAGATTTTGGGGGCTCTGGTGAGGAGGAGGGTTGAAGAAGAAGGACGAATGGGAAGAATGATTTATAGAGGTATGATGACCTAACGGGAATTTTGGCCGATTAGGTGTTGTTTGTGGGCTGTAGTGGGCCGCCTCGGTTTACAGAGAATTCCAACGACTCGAAATTTTGAAGTCTATTAACAAACTCCGAAATTGGAGGGGCATGTGTTAATATTAGAATTTGGTCAGCCTATAAACATGATCGACCGATGAAGGGAGGACTAATCGGCTCATAGAAGGAAGCCAATTGACACAGTGAGAGAGCCGATTAGACAGGTTGAGGACGGATTCGGTCCGATCAAAGACGAAATGTTATACAAATGGAATCAAGTTTGAGGAGGAGTCGTGGGAATCACGGTAATATATTTTACCTATATAGAATATGTTATGTAAGATACGTAAGTTTAATTAGCTTTGTAAACTTCTTAGAGATTAGTTTCCTTATGTATTTAGAAAATATTGTTCGAGGGTTGTTTATAACCATGTCGGACTTTGGTAATTTCGAGGTATAAATATAGACCCCTGGAACCTATCAAGATATCAATCAAATCATACACAAATACAACTCTTGCCACATCGCCACCCTATCTTGTTTAGGTTTTACCCTAGTAGGTTCTGACTTTTAACACAAGGATGCATCGGTTAAGTCCGATCTCTAGTAAAGAGTTAAGTCTCGTCACTATTCTGATCCGTTTGTTCTGTCTAAGGCTATATCGGTTAGGTTCAACCTTTTAGTCCGATCGGACGTATTGCATCATATTCGTGTGAGGCCTATCGGTTCATCGGTCTTCCTCCGTCATCCTCGGTCTCGTGGTACATCGGTTAGATCCGACCTACGAGATCGATGACGGTGGATCAAGCCGTTGGCCTAGCGAGCTCTCGCTCGACGTTTCATCGGAGTGATAACCGATGAGTTAATCTTACCTCGTACTTCACGCCTAGTGTATCAGTTGTCTGGCTGATACACATTTATATACATATTTGTCTTATATCTCTGACGATTAATTCGCTAACGATCGTTCTGATCTTGTCGAATTCAGCCTGATACTATCTAGGTTAGGTCCGATCTATCAGGTTCACATCTAATAGGGCTGGTGTCGAAATCTAGCGGGTTTTGTTTCTTATCGGCTCAGATAGTTGATGAGGTTAGATATAGGCCTACGTCAAACCTTCGGCTGATAAGAAGCTGATGATCTTGTCTTGTCTTTTTTCTGTTGTTACGTTCGATCTAATCTCCGTCGTCCATATGCCGTTAGTATTGGCCTCATACTGTTTCGGTTTGCTTCGATCTATCGAGACTGACTCTAACGGTATCGTCACAGTGGTCGCTGATCCTCGTGATTTCGGTGGGACTGGGGTCCCACTCTACGTTTTTATCACCTAACCTATTCGAAGCATCATCGCCTTTTTTGTCGATAAGTCTTTAATTTATTCCACACATTTATTATCTATGTCTTTATCGGCCTTTCAAACGATACTCAAGCACTATCTTCCTATCGACACCCAATCGAGTCGTATTGGTCGATTGGCTTGTAGATATCATACTTTTTATCCTTTTATCAATTGTAGGATTAAATTGACTGACACGGACTCAAATGTTAAAGACTAAGAAATTGCACTAGAGTTAAGCATAACTTTTAGGCCTTGACATGACTAAGGTGTCATCTTCCCCGATCGAACCTTCGCCGGCTCGCTCATGTCTTTGCTCAGTCCGATCGGTCTCCGCAAGATTTGGCGCACGACAGTATTCAAGCACGTTTAGAAAACCTAATCAAACCTGGCTTCGAACAGCCGAATCTTGTAGGAATTCGAACCCCATAGGCATCAACCATTGTATCAAACCAAGGCCGCCCATGAGGACACTATAGGCCCAACAAGGCAAGCCCAACCACACCACAGCTGAAGCGGAACCGTCTCGTACTCGTAGCAAACCCGTACAGCAGCAGCCGTAGAACGGAACGGAAAGTGAAGGAACGGAACGGAAGCGAGCAGGAGAGGAGAGAGGCCGCGAGAGAGGGAGGTGAAGAGGTCGAGCCGCGCTCCGCTTCCGTCGGGAAACTTTATAAGCCGCCTCCTCTCTCTCCTCTTCCCCTCCTCACCTCCTCGCTCGCAGCCACAGCCAGCGCTCGAGAGCCAGTCCCTCTCTCCGCGATCCCGACGAATCGAATCGAGTCCGAGGCGCCGATCTCGGATTCGACACCGCTGATTTCAACAAGACAACCAAAACCCTAAGCCTCCTGATCGATCCGCTCCTCTTCAGGTAACGAACGATGGGATCCCGCCGCTGCTTGTGTCGCGTATGCTTGATCTGGATTCGGGTTGGTCCTGCCGTGCCGCCGGTTCGATCTGGCTGGCCTGGGGGTGGATCTGGGTGGGTTCGGTGGGGAAGCTGGGTTTTGATGCGGTTGGAGGATGCGGTTTCGGCGAGTCTGTGAGAATGACAAGGGTTTGGTTGGGAGATTCGGTGTTTGACTCTTTGTAGCTTTATTGATACGTGATTTTGGTTGCTGCCATGAAAAGTTTAATTTTTTTCTCTGCAGCTTTAGAAGTTTATTGTTTTTCTGCCTATTTTTAGCTGTGTTAGCGAGTCTTGTTCTCTTTTTGAGCTATATAAGTGTGGTGGTACTTGACGATAGGCTTGATATTTTGGGTGCCCTAGTATTTGCAAATCCAAATTTTATACCGTGGTATTATGTACTTTGATGACTGTGTTAGCTTATTATTGTCCTTTCTATACCAGGGATAGTGGACGAACCATTGAAAGTCGAAGGTCATTTTGGGCCAACTAGTTTAGTCTATTGGCTTACTGAGTATCTTGTATGTCCTTAGATTAAGTATTCCACGTGCAGAATTAATTGCATACTGAGCTTAATCTCAACATGGTAGGTCGATTAAGTAAATTCTAAACTGTTGCAAGTTTGCGTTTCCCTGTTTGAAGAAATCGTGTTGTGTGTTGTGCATAATCTTCAACTATGGGTACTATGTTCTTGTGTGCAGCAGAAAGCTGTAAATGAATTAACATTTATTGTGCGGCTCAAGACTGCTTTTACAACTGATTTTACTACTACTTGCTGCTTGTGTCCTTCAAACATTATTGATATTCATCCTTTGTTAACCTGCTCTTTTTTCCCTTAAATACAGCCATGGCAGGAATGGCACCCGAAGGCTCCCAGTTTGATGCTAAGCACTATGACAGCAAGATGCAGGAACTACTGTAAGTCATCTTCCTACCAACTTTGTAATCTTAGTAGCCACTAATGGATGTATGATATTTCGTTTTCGTTATGTTATACTAGTTCCATAATGAACTTTCTGTATTGGCAACATTCAGGCACCAAGGTGACAATGAGGAATTCTTCACTTCATATGATGAAGTTTTTGAGAGTTTTGATGACATGGGCCTCCAAGAGAACCTTCTCAGAGGCATCTATGCTTATGGTATACCAAAATTATTGTCCCTTTCCCATTGTTTTAACAACACATTTTTTGGTGATCTTACAAATTCTGGTACTTTGATGTGTAGGTTTTGAGAAGCCATCAGCCATTCAGCAAAGGGGGATTGTTCCCTTCTGCAAAGGGCTTGATGTGATTCAGCAGGCTCAATCTGGAACAGGAAAAACTGCTACCTTCTGTTCTGGGATCCTGCAGCAGCTTGACTATGGATTGGTGGAGTGCCAAGCCTTGGTCCTTGCCCCAACACGTGAGCTTGCCCAGCAAATTGAAAAGGTCATGCGTGCTCTTGGTGACTACCTAGGTGTCAAGGTGCATGCCTGTGTTGGTGGAACCTCTGTCCGTGAGGACCAAAGGATTCTTGCTAGTGGTGTGCATGTTGTTGTTGGCACACCTGGACGTGTGTTTGACATGCTACGCCGGCAATCTCTCCGCCCAGACCACATTAAAATGTTTGTGCTGGATGAAGCTGATGAGATGCTCTCCCGTGGTTTCAAGGATCAGGTTTGCTTCTGATTGACTCATTGTTCTGCTATTACATAATACTTCCAACATTATGTATGGTTGATGCTTTTGCGTTAGGTGTTCTGTAGTGTTTTTGCTTGTGTGTTTCAAGCACCAAAATCTGACATAAGTTCAATATATTTATCACAATATGAAATAAGCTTATATTTATGTTAATGTTCTTGAGAAATCATAGGTGGTTACTGGTTCATAGAGCTGGCAGCTCAAATTAGTTTTTAATATACTCCAAATAATATGTATCTATCTACATGTGATATATATTGGTTAGAATGGCTGAGTATATACTGATAACAACTTGCTTGTTCACAATGAAGAATATCATCTGCTAATTCTTTGAACACTTTTAGGAGACTCATTTTGGAGTGCCAGTTTCTCTTTTTTTTTACCTTGCTGACCTGCACCTGCTTCATCGGCCATCTGTTAACACAACTATATGACTGCATATTTTTAATCTAATGGTTGATGAGCTATTCTGGAAGTTGTATTTTATTTCTTTATAAGCTGTAGAGCATGGTCTGAACTTACATGTGGTGCTCCCTTTTCAGATCTATGATATCTTCCAGCTCCTTCCACCAAAGATTCAGGTCGGAGTGTTCTCTGCTACCATGCCTCCTGAGGCCCTTGAGATCACCCGCAAGTTCATGAACAAGCCTGTGAGGATTCTTGTGAAGAGAGATGAGCTTACCCTTGAGGGTATCAAGCAATTCTATGTCAATGTGGAGAAGGAAGATTGGAAGCTTGACACTCTCTGTGACCTGTATGAGACACTGGCCATCACCCAGAGTGTCATCTTTGTGAACACCCGCCGCAAGGTGGACTGGCTCACTGACAAGATGAGGAGCAGGGACCACACTGTCTCTGCCACACATGGAGACATGGACCAGAACACTAGGGACATCATCATGAGGGAGTTCCGATCTGGTTCTTCCCGTGTGCTTATCACTACCGATCTGCTTGCTCGTGGTATCGATGTCCAACAAGTTTCCCTTGTCATCAACTATGACCTGCCCACCCAGCCTGAGAACTACCTTCATCGCATTGGTCGTAGTGGTCGGTTTGGCAGGAAGGGAGTTGCCATCAACTTTGTCACCCGCGATGATGAGAGGATGCTGTTTGACATCCAGAGGTTCTACAACGTGACCATTGAGGAGCTGCCTGCCAACGTCGCTGACCTTCTCTAGATTATGTGTCTTAGGAATGTGGTAAGGTGCTGGATAAAACTTTGTTTTTGTTTTAATATGACCAACTTTCTCGTTTGGGAGGAGTGGTAAGGTCTATTTCAATTGTGGTTAAGGATGGCTTCATGTTTTTCTCTTTCATATGCAACAATGTTTGAAAATTTTTGTAGCGGTTAGGCTGTGCTGCTTACCGGGCTAGCTGGGAGAGGAATACACTACTGGAATATTTACTTTCTTTATTAAGCTCTGTTTGTCCTGTGTTATTATTGCCTACCAATCTGCTCTTCAATTCTTTAGCTGGTAGCAGTAATCCATACAAATTTTGCCCTTGTTGGTAATGCGGAATCCGATGTGTTTTGAGGAATGTTTTTGTTCAAGCTATCAAGAATTTTAGATTGCTTATCAGCATTTGGTGGTGAGGAGACCTTGCGACTCTTGGCGTCGGCTAGGATGCTTAATCTTGTGCATTATTGTGGATGAACATTGTTGTACTAGATGGCTGTGTTGTTTGGCTGTCTGGTCCAACCACAGCAAGACAACACGGCAGCAAAAGGAAAGCAAAGCTTGGGCACGTTGATTATGTTTTATTGTGCTTGCTATCCGATTCAGCGCCTCATCAGCATCATCCTCTCTTTTGTGCCTTTTCCTCTTATTCCTCCACATCCTGCACAAAAGAGCTCTCTTTGATAGTGACACTGGAGAGCAGCTCGTGCCTGATAGGCACACATTTACGCTTAACCCCATGATCAAGCACTATATTTCCTAAAGTCCTTGTCACCAACAAAATAAAGTAATCCCTAAGGCGTAATTTGATAGTCCAATTTGAGCTGTCTGACCAGCGAAATCCTCGACTAAAAAAAGCTTTTAATACGAAAAATAGAACTTTCAAGGATACACACACAAATCTCCCTATTGGATATTCCAATTGTCAGCTAGAAATACCGGCCTTCCTTTTGAGCTAGATACAGTGTTCTGATTTAGTTTTTCCGTGAAATCTTCGACTAAAATATTCTTTGAATTGAAAAGTTAAACTTTTGAGTTCATTTTCAAATGCTACTATTTTGAGCTGGAAATTTCCAGCTTTCTATGTACTAGTAGACAATACTATGATTTAGTTTGTGTAACCAATGAAATATTCAACTAAAAAGCTTTCAACTTAAAATTGTACAACATTTGATATAAGTCAATTTCTGACTTTTGGTTGGACTTTTTTTCAACCTATTTTTTACCTTAGACCAACCATATTGTTTCATTAGGGACCTCCTTTTTCTCCTCTCTTGATGTCCTCGTTAACCACACTCCTTAGTCCTGGGTTTGAAGTTTATCTTAAGCTGCGTTTGATTCAACTTATTGACTAAGCTACTTTGTCATTTTTCATAAACATGCTTATCAAACTATTAAACAGCGTGTTTCGTGTAAAAGTTTTTTATATAGAAATTTCTTTAAAAATCAAATATAGTTTATAATAGTTAATACTTAATTAATCATACAAAATGGCATGTCTTGTTTAGTATGCCACAAATAAGCTAAGCTAAACCTCTCCTTCAAACAAAGCCTTAATCAAGTTGGATGGAAAGGTTGGTGGCCTTTTTACCTACAGAAACTTACTCATGTTTTACGTGGATTAAATAAATAATTAAAAAATACGTTGCTCTTCCTATCTTAACTACACCAGACTAGCCCCTCCTAGCTATCCCCTCCTTTTTTTCTTTGCACAATCCCACTCCTCAATCCTCAATCCTCACACCTCCAACGCTACCCCTAAACATCTCATTCAACTCGCAAATTGTGGCAATGTAATGTGTGAGCTCAAGAAGAAGAGGATAATGGCGTGCCAAGTGAATTAAGAAAAACAAGCTAAATAAGGACTAAAATGAAAATTTGATAAGAAGAGAGGCTCAAACTGAAATTCACTTGAAAGAAACAAGATTGGTTGGGCCTTTTCACTCTGAATCATCACTTGGCCATATCAGTGCCCATGGTTTAGCCTCTCCATGATGGGCCACCCTCTACGGCCTTCCTAGGCCCAACAGACCCATATAGCCGACCCATTAGTGCACCGCTCATCACTTCCGTTCACAGGAAGTAAAAAGCTTACTTAAGTTACCTTATATAATGGTTGAGTTTAAATTGAATCCTCAACCATAAAATCGATTATAACGTATTTCTCATCTCCAAAAACAAGTGTAAACAAGGTGCTAATACACTATTGAGGCCATTTTTAGTCGACGTGGCTGGTTTGACTTGGTCTTTATCCCACGTGGTGTTAACATACCATTGAAAGCAAAATTAAAAACATAAAACAAAATATACATGGCCCAAATAAAAACATAAAAAGTAGGACCCACATTTTAGTAGGTCCTACATCATCTACTCACCCTCTCTCTTCTTTGTCTCCTCCTCCCACTCCCCTCTCCATCCCTAGATGTGGTTGACGGGTGCTGACTCTTTCCTCTTCTCCTCTCCCTTATTTGGTTGGACTCCTTCCCCTTATCCTCTCTCTGGACGAGGGCGGTGGGCGGCCCACATGTTAGTCGGAAGCATGTTCCTTCTCATTGGTGGCCTTTGAGGGAGTAGCACTGCTTAGGACAGTCTTTGACCATGGCGACGCGTCTGGTGCCAAAGAGTTCTTGGTGTCAAGTGACAACGATAGTGAGGTGGCGACTAGGTAGAGGCTGAGATTCTCTTGGTCGGTGATAGTGGCGCCTACCTGCGAGAAGGTCACAGTGAAGGCAGAAAGTAATCGTGACGCCTGCCACTTTAGGTTTTGCCTCACCATCTCCATCATTAACGTCCTTGCTTCTCGCATATGTTGCCACCACTACTGCCTCCACTGCTTCATCGTGAAATCAAAATGGATCAAGATGGATAAGGGACAATAAGAGGTTGGAGGAGTAAGGAGGAAGGAGAAGTGAGAGGATAGGGAGGTCCACCATGCTCTTTATCTGTCTTTATCGTCGCTGCTTCCCTTCCTCCGCCTCTCTCCAATGGCTCCTTCTGTGTTATCCGTGCCTCCCATGCCGCTAACCTCACATCCTACCCTCAATGCTTCTACCTATTGGGCTCCTTTGGTATGATGACCATCTTGTCCACCGTGGTCGCACCTATGGGTGCATGATGCAGGACACGACAGCCTCCACCCCCTCATCTGTGCAATAGTCGAAGGAGCTGAGTGAGCTTGTGCTCAAGCCAAGCGGTGGCAATGGATCTTGAGCTCAAGCTTGCATGGGAGGAAGCCTCGGTCTCCACCTGCCATCTATTGAGCCGGCCTTGTTGGCTACACCATCATAGGTCTAGTCTTCCTCTACTCCTCGTTCGTCCCTATCGTCACTACTACCACTTTGTCAAGCCTCGCCGCCATAGGAAAGGAATGATGGGAAGAGTCTAGCTCCACTTGCTTCTTCCTTGCCGGCATGAGGGCATCACGTGGGTCCCACCATTTTTTAAATTTGTGGGTCTTACTATTTTTTTATTTATCTTTTTTAAATTGTTATGTTACACAAGCTTCACGTAAACGCCCCCTTCAAATAAAGGCAAAATCAACACACGTTAGCCGAAACTATGGTTCAACCATCTTAAGAACATAAGGATGCGTATATTATGTACGATTGCGATTTAAACTCGACATTAGACAAGGCGATTAAAGTAAAAATTTTCCTCGTAGGAAAGATTAGGCGCGGTCGGGCGGCCCAGATCCATTCTTGGAGGAGGTGCAAATCGAGGCGAAAACCCCGTCGCCTCCAGTCGCAAGCAAACCGGAGACCGGAGCTACGCCTCCACCTCGCTAGCTCTCGCGCCTCCGAACCCTAGCTCGCCCGGCGAGTCCGTGTAGCCATGTCGCCGCCCGAGAACCCCAACGGCGCGGGCCCCGCGGCGCCGTCGGACCCCGCGCAGTCGCAGCCGCAGCCGCCGGCCAAGTCCAAGGGGAAGAAGAAGGACGAGAAGAAGGATGACGATCTGGTGAGTGCCCCCGCGTCCGTCCCCTCGCCCCCGCGCACAACCGATGGAGGGAGATCGAGATTCGGAACCTCGGTTTCGTTTGCTGGATTCGATCTGTGGTTTTGTGTTGACGCTGATGTGTTGCTTGGTGGTTTTCTATGGGCAGTCGGAGGAGGATTTGGCGCTCAAGGAGCAGCTCGAGCTCTACGTCGTACGGGTGCAGGACGTTAATACCGGCGTGCAGAAGCTCGCGCTTGAGAGCATGAGGTACTACTGTTCGCTTGCTGAAATTAGCCGATCTGTTTTGAGGGTTGCGTTGTTTCCTGAATATCATTAGGCTATTTAGGTCTGGTGATCTTCTGCTAACTTTTCTAGGTTTAGATTTCTGATCTCAATACAAATTTTGTGAATGCCGTGGCTCATAGGGTTTAGTTTTGATCCACCGTAGTTAAATTTACTTGGTTAAGTGTAATGGAATACTGCTGCTATTGTAGTTTTTGTAAAACCAAATTTTGTTGCTTTGATCTCCATCTTCTGTCACTGAAATATCAATATCCCTAAAAGGCAGGAGATTCGTTCCGCCACAAGCTCAATGACGTCTGTACCAAAGCCACTGAAATTCCTCCGGCCACACTATGGAACACTCAAGTCTTACTTTGAAACCATGCCAGAATCTGATTTGAAGGTATGTTGTCTGTTGATTTCCCAGTTGTGCAGTGGCTTAACTTTCTCTTTGTCACAGTGATGAATGCTGATAGTACTTTCTTACTGTTTTCAGAGGTACATGGCCGACATATTATCAGTGTTAGCTTTGACAATGTCTGCTGAAGGAGAGAGAGTATGTTCCTGCCACAATAAAGCCTTTTGTATATATCTGGACGAGATATTTCTTTTGTTTGAAACTGCAGTATTTTTCCTAATGTTTACTTTCCTATTGCTTGTTTCAGGAGAGCCTGAAGTACCGTTTGTTGGGCTCTGAAGGTGATATCGGTTCATGGGGTCATGAATATGTAAGGTAAGGGTAATTTTACATGTTTCTGACATTCATATTTTGCCCTCTAAAGTGATATGATAAGCTCGTGCCATTATTCTTAATTATCCTTTTCTTTGTGTGTGTTAGCTGTAACTCCATTTGTATCATGAACTATCACTTCCTACTCCACTTAAATTTGAAGAGTTTTTGTTTTGTCATTCTCGACTCTTACTTCTGTCCTACTAGCAGTTGTTTGAACTCTAGGGTGCAGACAATGTTTCTGTCTGTACTTTTATTGGAAATGTTAAAGCATGCCTAATTTATATTTTGAGGTGCCAAATAATTGAGATTGAAACTAAACAGCTGTGTTAATTCTTGTTAACTAATATTCTTGCGACCACTATGTTGAGTAATTTGTAGCATCATGGGACAAAACTAACTTTGTGATAGGCATCGCATCACTATATTGAGTTACATGTAAATGATACAGTTTCCTTTATGATTAGGAATGTTTTTATGAATCAATATGCCAATTGTGACTCAGGAGATTGGATCATTGTAACCAAAAATGAGTGTCTTTGACATTTTATTGTGCAGTGACTTATCCTTTGATTTATCTCCAAATTGCCTGAAATTCAGCTATATTTGATATTTTAGTAGCTTATTGAAATTCAATTTATTATCCTAACAGATGACTGTTCTTTCACTGTTCTGATATTTGATGTATTTTTTGGGTTTTAATTACATATTTTGGTTCTAATGAAATAACTGTCTCTTGTGCAGAAATTTGGCAGGCGAAATTGCACAAGAATTCCAAAAGCGTCAGGTTGGTCTCTCTCTTTCGTGTTAAGCTCTGAAATTTTTATTTTCGTTTTTGTCAAAATTTATGAAGAACTTTTGCCTTGTAACATCTTTCCTTCTTGCTTCTATTTGACTTTGTTCTGATGTTGTGATTTTTTTTTTGTATTTGTGGGGCTTAATTCACTACCTCCTATCATGGTCCCTTTCTGATTCCAGCTATTTCAATAGCTACATATTTTGTTCCTTTTTATTTGGTGTGAAAGCTTGTCGACTTTTGAATAACATGCTTGCTAACTTGCATTGATTACTGTTGGATAGCTGAAATAATTTATGAGGTCGCCATGTTAAGAAACTGTCTTTTCTTTTTTGTCCCTTATTTGATTCTCTCGCCATGCATTCTGTTTGTCCATTTTAGCATGATGCCTGTAACCAGGACAACGTTTCTTTAAATGATTTGTTTGATTGGTTCAAACCTCTACTTTTGATTCAATAATTAAATGTTTCACAGGATGATGAGATGCCAATTGATGCCCTTATGGAACTAGTGCAGCAAATTGTTTCATTCCATATGAAGGTTGGTTCTGATTAGATTTTTCGTTTTTTATATTTATTTTATCTGTAATAATGTTGTGATAATTGCGCCTTATCCATGTAAATGTTTTATCACTTAATAGCCATGGCTGTTTTTATTTGTTTGACATAATTAATGCATTGATGGTGCTTTATTGTTATTTGTAATGTAGCATAATGCTGAACCTGAAGCAGTTGATCTTCTGATGGAGGTATTTTCAAATAGTGTACTAGTTAACTCAGATTTTATTACCACAATCTGTTTACTAATGGCTATACTGACGCATGACATTTCATCTCCTTTGAAGGTTGAAGATCTTGATTTGCTAGTTGAGCATGTTGACTCTACGAACTACAAAAGAACTTGCTTGTACCTTACAAGTTCATCTAAGTATGTAAACACAATTTTGTTTTACCCCCTATTATGTCTCTTTTTCCACGTGTTATATACTTTTTTCTGTTGTAGTTCTTGTGGTCCTAGTCTGGAAAGATTTCCTTGAAATAGCTGAATTTCGTAGTTTGTTTAAACCTAGTGTTAAATTTCACTGAAATTGAATTAATAGTTGTATCTCTCTATGTAAAAAACCACAGATACCTCCCTGCTCCTGATGATATGTTGGCACTTGACATTGCTTATACCATTTACATGAGGTTTGAAGACCTTGCAAGTGCTTTGCGGATTGCTCTGCTCCTCGACAACAAGGTGAGCACATGCTTGCCATGCTATACTCCTTTGTTTATGACTGAATTGGAACTGACATACATCTCCATCGTTTCTAGTCGATGCAGTATGTGAAGCAGGTCTACACAGCAACTGAGGATCTTCAGCTCAAAAGGCAGTTCTCGTTCATCATTGCACGCCATGTATAAATATCTCACAGTATATCTACCTTGGGTCACTCCTTGCATTTTAGGCTAAAAATAGCCAATCCCTTAAATTTGACCCATGAGCTTCTCTTCTGAAGGGTTTGGCCATGGAGATTGATGATGAGATAGCTGCTAATGACAATGATAAGGAGAGTTTGCAAGAAATCGTTAATAATAGTAAGCTGAGTCAGGGGTACCTCACCCTTGCTCGAGATATTGAAGTCATGGAAGCAAAATCTCCAGAGGATATATATAAGGTCATCTATATTTTACTATCCATGTTTATTAAAGTTGCTTTTTTATTCATGATAATTAATATTTTCATTTATAATCTGCAGGTCCATTTAATTGATGGGCGTGGTGCCAGCTCCAGTCTTGATTCTGCAAGACAAAATTTAGCTGCGACATTTGTCAATGCATTCATAAATGCTGGATTTGGCCAGGTTAGCTCTACAAACAATGTTACTTTTAGTTCTTTCTGAGGAAAGAGTGAATCTCAAGACCATATCTTCTGTGCAGGATAAGCTGATGACTGCTCCATCTGATTCATCCAGTAGTGGAGCTTCTGGAAACTGGTTATTCAAGAACAAGGAACATGGGAAAGCCAGCGCAGCAGCTAGCCTGGTAAGTTAGTTGTTATTGATATTTACGTTTTACCATTGACAACTGATTTCTTTAACTGGTTAACAATAATAAAAAATTACTGTTTCACCTTTTCAGGGAATGATTCTCTTGTGGGATACTGATTCTGGACTCGCTCAGCTTGACAAGTACTTACATAGTAATGATGCTCATGTTGTTGCTGGAGCTTTGCTAGGTATTGGTATTGTCACATGTGGCGTGAAGAATGATTGTGACCCAGTATGTGCTCCACTGTCTAAGTTCCCCAACCTCCATCTGATGGATTAATATTGCAAATACTTTCTTTAATACCCTAAATTTGCTGCCAGGCACTTGCTATTCTCATGGAGTACATTAATAAGGATGACGCAAATATACGGATTGGGGCAATCTTGGGTCTTGGTATTGCATATGCCGGTTCTCAGAAAGAGGAGGTGGGAATTAAGACTTGTTATTCTGTGCTTTTACTAAAACATTTTATAAATGTTCCGCATAACCTGATTTCTGAAATTTCAGCTTAAATCTTATCTATCAACTGTGTTGGGGGATTCCCAATCAACTCTTGAAGTCCTGATCTTCTCAGCCATTGCTCTGGGATTGGTGTTCGTTGGTTCTTGCAATGAAGAGATTGCTCAGTCTATCATATTTGCCTTGATGGAGCGCAGTGAGACTGAGCTGGCAGAACCCATTATACGCCTGCTTCCTGTTGCGCTTGGTCTTCTGTATCTTGGAAAGCAGGTACTTTTGAGCAACCTGTGAAGGATAGTTCCTCTCAACTCATTTTTTTTGTGTTGTGTGCACTAGTATTTGCTTAAAAAACCTCCAGTATTCCCTGCACTTATTCATTTGAAATATTGTTCAATGCCTGTGGTTTTGAGGATTTACCTAGTGCATCCTCCCTTTATTTTATTCTAAGCAAGTGCTTTGTTAATGTGGTTTTTGTCAAGCACCATACCTGCTGTAAATGCCATGCCATGGTTCCCACATGATATCTGACATTTCTCATTGTAATGTTGTCCATATTGTTTCTGTATTGTATTGCTTCTCTTCCCAAATGTACTGTATGCATATATCTATAGCTGCCCCTGTTTCTAACTGTACTTTGTGCACATATGTACAATTGCCCTACCCATTTTAGGTAATTCAGGAGATGTGCTTAACTTTTTATCATTGTTCGGCAATTTCCATTTCAGGAGAGTGTAGAGGCTACGGCAGAGGTTTCTAAAACATTTGATGAGAAGATAAGAAAGTACTGTGACGTAACACTTATGTCACTAGCATATGCTGGAACAGGAAATGTGCTTAAGGTACTTTGTGTTTAATGCTGAGAGGTTCTTGTGGCTTCAAGCTCATTTAAATTTCGAGGTTTTGATATGCTTTGCAATTTTATGCAGGTTCAAAAGCTCCTTGGGATTTGCTCACAGCATCTTGAGAAAGGTGAAACCCACCAAGGGCCAGCTGTCCTTGGAATTGCGCTTATTGCCATGGCTGAAGAATTAGGAGCTGAGATGGCTGTACGGTCACTTGAGCGTCTTTTACAGTATGGTGAGCAGAATATCAGACGGGCAGTTCCTCTTGCTCTTGGCATACTCTGCATATCTAATCCGAAGGTATGCAACATATGACTGACACAAGTTTTGTTAAGGGTCATGATCTAAGTTATATTTGAATTAACCACCTTGATGATTAGGTGGTAAAAGTTTTTCATAGAGGAGGCAGAATCTAATCTCTATATGAATAAAAGTGTGATAAACTAAAATAGAAGAGTTTCAAGTTTGAAAAGAATGTTAAAAAAGGAGTTAATGCTCAAATTCTCAATTACCATAACAGTTAGTACATTGGAACAATAATGGAGTTATTACTCGAAAGTGCTAAACTTTGATGTTCCAGTCTTTGATATTCAAAGTGTCATATTTTCTAGCATTTGATTTCTTATTCCAAGCACCTTCTTCCTTCATTAGCTATTTATTTCACCGTTTACTGTTCTGTCAAAGCATTAAGCACTCAAATACTTTGCAAGAATATTGTCATGTTTATTTGGTACTAAGTGTTTGTTTGATGGTCCATTCTACATCCTTTTGGTTGTAGAATATAGCAAAGCAATTTATGCCCCACTTAGTGTTGTTGTATATACTTACAATTTTATTATCCCATCTCAGGTAAATGTTATGGACACACTTAGCAGACTGAGTCATGATGTGGATGCTGATGTGTCAATGGTTCGTATTCATAACTTCTTAACCCATGCCATTACACCATATATATTTTGTCCTAATTTTTAGCTTACATTTTACACCTGGATTAAATTACTCTAGGCTGCAATCATTTCATTGGGTTTGATTGGTGCTGGTACAAACAATGCTAGAATAGCTGGTATGCTTCGCAATCTTTCAAGTTACTATTACAAAGAAGCTGCGCATCTCTTCTGTGTAAGTTAATAAATCCACAATGATCCTTTAACACCTGTGCTCCATTCTGTTGTACCTGGTTGTATATAATGAATACATATATTGATAAAATTTTGCACTTATTCAGGTAAGAATTGCTCAAGGACTTGTTCACCTTGGGAAGGGTCTGTTGACTCTCTCTCCATACCATTCTGACCGGTTTCTTCTTTCCCCGTGAGTATAGCTAATGCACTGGATTTACACCTATTGCTTATTGCATTCAATATTAATCCTTGAATTGTTTTTTTGGGTGTAGAATGGCACTTGGAGGTCTTGTTACTGTATTGCATGCTTGCCTCGATATGAAATCCACCATTCTAGGGAAATACCACTACATTCTTTACATTATCGTCTTGGCGATTCAGGTATGTTCCATTTAGTTAATTGACAGTTTTATTGCTAGTGCAAACAACTATTTGGTACTAAGCCTGTGTTCTCTTCTCATATATACAGCCTAGAATGCTTTTAACGGTGGATGAGGATCTGAAGCCCCTCTCTGTTCCAGTACGGGTTGGGCAAGCTGTTGATGTAGTTGGTCAGGCTGGAAGGCCCAAGACAATTACTGGCTTCCAGACACATTCGACACCCGTATTGCTTGCAGCGGGGGAGCGAGCTGAATTAGCAACCGAAAAGTAATGAGTACAACCAATAATATATTCTGATACCATCTCTACAAGTTTCCCCATGAAATCTAAATTCTGCTATCCTTTGTGTTACGTTTTTCAGATACATTCCGCTGGCATCGGTATTGGAGGGCTTTGTAATTCTGAAGAAGAACCCGGAATATAACGAGGAGTGAGACATTTCTAGGCTTGATAAAATGCTGATTTCTGGGGCTCACAGGCATGGCATACTAGGGAACCATGGCGCATCATGGGAAAGGATCTTTGCTTTGCTATTGGGTTTCCTCCTCGGCGCCTCCTGGTGTTAATTGGATGGTCTTTTATCTCTTCTACCGGAGTCTCGAGTGTTGGAGCTGAGCTCTCTGAATTCTGAAATCTTTTTTGGTTGTGCAATGACTGACGTGACGTACCACTTGTACCCAAACATGGGCATCTAGGAGTTGATCTGTTTCCTTTTACCTCCAGTTTATTTATTTGTATGTAGCGAAGTATGAACCTGAAATTTGAGGTTACTAGCGTTGAGGGGATAGTGAGGTACTCTATAGCGTTTTAATTCAGTTTTAAGTTCCGTCGAACACCTTACCAGTCTAGAGTCTGTTATCATAATTTGAACTTTCTATCTCTCTTGACTTTTATCGACGCTATATTATCAACGAAAAATATATAAATATATACCAAAGAATATTTTGTTGTCATAATCATATAGAGCTCACAAAGTTTATTTTTTATAGTCTTTAATCGAAAAGTCATGTATTTTTTATCAATTGTTTAAACTTTAGTTAAAATATTATTGAACATAGGTAATAAACTTTGTTAACATTTATATTTGTAAAATATGTCACATTTTTGTCACAAGTATTATCAAAGTTTCATAACTTATTATTAAGGAAATTACTTTTATGGGTGACTTTTTTATGAAATCAAATTGATGTGTCATTTCTTTTTTAACAATGTTCGTTAACTCTCTTATAATATGATTTATCAATTTAATTCATATATTTTTTCTTCATTATTATTGTTTGAAAAAAAACTTATCCTTTATTCTGTTTGATAAAAAATATGGTTGAATAATTTATCTCTTCAATATTTTTACACATTGATTAGGATAATATTAGAACTCATCTTCCTACACCCTTTTGCCTCTTAAATCCTCTTTCTCTTTACAAAGGGTATAGCGTATATTGGTGTTATAAAAAAAAGTCGTTATTATCAAACAAGTTACCAAAATAGTCTTACTATTTATATTTAATTAATATCATCCTTTGTTGTTATCTTTCATTCTGTCTATTATCCTAGACATCTTAGTGATGTACTTCTTTTTACTTGTTAAAGATCCTCATGAATATGTCTTTTTGTTTCACGCATAGCTTATGTATGGGCTTTGTTTGCTATCTACTTGTTGACTATACTCATATCATGTTATAAGAATCTATAACATTATTTTTTCTCCTTAATAACTCTTTAAACTTTATCATTGCATTTGTTTCATATCTAGTCTTTTTATTACTTCAAACATTTCTGAAGAAGGTTGTTATTTTTTTCACATATTATGACAACTAACGTTTCTTTTTTTAAAATTTTCACATCCTTATAATCATGGTTTGTTATATCTATTGACACGTCTCTAGAATCGAAGGTCGGACAGAAACAATACACTCGGTATTCTAAAAATTTATGTTTTTCTTCTCTTGGATAAAATAAATATGCCATAACGTCTAATATTAGAAAATGTCTAGGTTGTTAAGGCCATTCACAGTACAAGACACTACTACAAAGGGTCTTAGATGTCTATAGTAAAATCATACCCTAAGAAACTATTTTCCTATAGTGTTAGTGCCTGCTTCGGTTTTTTATTTCAGCCCTACTATTTTTTATTTTAGTCATTGTATTTTTACAATTTATTAAGTAGTCCAACATTTTTAAATCAAAACCCCAAAAGTTAGAAACAAATATCTCTCCCTCCAACTCACTTCATTCCTTTCTACCCTCTCTGCCCATCGATGACAAGGTCGCTACTTGCCATCGCCGTTTCTTCCCCTCCTCACTACCCTTTCCCCTTTTCCCAACTTTCCTACCTTGGTGAGTTCTTTAGCAACAAACTCTGCCACCTCCGGTCTCTTCCCTCACTGCAGGAGGCCATGCCAGCGGTTGACGTGAGCTACATCATTGTTGTCGCTTTGTGGCTTCAAATCTAGCGGCGTTGCTTTAGATCTAGAGTTGTTGCTTCCTGTCTTTCTCTTAGTCGCCGGAGCTTGTCAAGGAGGCTACATTGGTGGTCATCGAGGAAGCCATGCCAAAGGTCATCAAGGAACCCACGACGCAGTTGAGGAGAGCCGTGCGGCTTTAAGTAGGCAAGGCTCGATGCTCCAATGGCTTTTCCCCTACAAGACCACCGAGTGTTGTAGAAGAGCCGAGGATCCTAGAGAAGATGCGGTCGCTACCTTCTCTCTCCTCTACAGCTGCACCGCTCCTATGTGGTGACGTAGAACCGCACGCTACTTAACCGCACAATGAATGGCCTTGACGCAGTTGCATCTAGCCAAACAAAACCCATAGCGTGTTGTAATCAAGTATGGCACATGGTGACTAGGTCGCTGGCAGGTGGGTCCTCCACCATAGTCCACCCGATCAAAGGCTCGTACGTAGCTGACAAGTAACCCCGTTCCGGCCCAGCACGTCCGTAGGAACCCCGTTCCAGCCCAATTAGCGAAGGCCGAGGACATTCGTGGAAATCGCAGTCCGGCCCATTTCTGGTAGTTATTAGGCATTTGTTGGATTCTTTTGTTAGGCCGGTGAGCAACCTCTCCTCGACCAGATCGACGCGGCTGCCGCCGCTCCACTGCTCCAGTCGTCGCCAGTCGCCACCTCCCCGTCCGTCGCTCGCCGGCCGCGCCTCGCCCGGCTGGTTCTACCGCGCGCCCGCGTGGTGGACTGCCTTCCATAGTCGGCTCCAAAGCAGTCGTGAGGGAGGGAACCGCAGGCATGGGTGAGGAGGAAGAAGACCCCGATTGGCTCCGCGCGTTCCAGGTACCCATCTCTTCTCCGCCACCTCCAGTGCGATGTGCCCTAGCTGAACCCTGGTGAGTTTCCGTGGAAATAAGGTCGTGTTTTGATTTATCCACTTCTGCTCTGCGGATTTAAGTTGATAATTGAATGAACAGTAAGTAAAGGAGATGCTGGATGGAACTGGTGGCGCGCTAACAAACTGATCTATCCATTGTTGCTCTGTGGATTTAAGTTGAAAATTGAACAGTAAGTAGAGTAGATGCTGGCTGGAACTAGTGGCGCGCTAACAAATTGATCTGTCTCATTTCACAAAATGGCATTTTGTGCTACTACTAGCATATGTTAAATGCTTCGTGGTGTTCATGACAAGTTCGTGCTCTCAATATCCTTCGTAACTGTAAGCATGTGGACTATGTGAATTTCTGGAATCAGTCTTTTCCCTTGTGCCCAAAAACTTCTTGTTCTATGCCCATGTGTTTAGTTAAACAGTGGTAACCCTGCTATGGTATTGTCGATTCCTAGTTTCACACAAGGAATGGCATGTATAATTTTGGTGCTGCCACCCGATGGGCTCTGATGTGAGCCAGCACGTTGTTGTCTCTACTTATTAGCTACACTCTCTGTTCTCTGTACAACATCTCTAGCCTTCCAAGATCGTGACATGTTAGTGTTTATATCATGAATTTGCTTTTGCTTAATTTTTGGTAAGGCGCCAACTACATCGGTGATGCTTTCGTCTGGCTCCGATTATTCTCCTCAAAACAGTCCTACAAGAACTACTCCATTTGGAGAAGAACTAAAGGGAGAAAACAAGGCTAGCTCAGACCATGCAGGTGATGGAGATGCTGCTGCACCAAATAAGGGCAAAAAGGCAACACATACTAGGAGGAAAACCCCTAGTAGTCAAGAAGGTATCATTAGTTTACTTTTGTAATATTTATTATTTTGTTACGACAAACTTCCAAACTAATGACTCCTTTTCATGCACCTTCTGATATGTTTTTCTCTTCATGGTTGCCTATAGATGCTTTTGACAAAGATGAGGGACCTACCATGGAATCAAAACAAGATAAGCCTCCAAAACTCTTGGTAAATATTATAATTTTTTTTGTTCTTAATTCTCTATTCCTTGTTTGTGGTACCTCATCATCTGGTTTCTAATTAGTTATGCTGCTGATATCTGGTGTGCCCATGTAAAAAGAATAATTTAAATGATTTATAGATAGATTACAAGCTTTTCAAGTTCATCAATGAGGTTCAGCAGGTTCCCTTTTTTCTCAAGATGCTTTGTTCCTGATGTTTACAATACTTCTTGAACCTTATCTTTCAACTGTTCTACATTATTTATTATCGATGGTCAGGTAATGCAACCGATATGTTTAATACTGACTTCATTATACATATCAGTTGCAAACACCAGGTCACTCTGTTGTTAATTTCTGTGCCTATATTTTTTTTGTACAGACTCCAAAGAAGAACTTCGCTAAACTCCCATCTGATTCTAATGCTTCACCTGGAAACAGCCCCAGTAAAGCTAATAAAGAAGATGACTCACTTAACAATTCTAAAATAAAACATGGTCAGCAAGTCAAAGGTAAAAAACCAAAGGGTACTGGACCAAAAGCTGGTCCAGATCAAATAGATGGTAAGACTAATGAAAAGAGTTGTCTTTTAAGTGAAAAGTCAGTTTGTGAATTCCTAGTTTCAGTGATGTATAATTATTGTGTGATTGTGTCATGGTCATGCGTAGATACCTTGGAACAACAAGAAGAGGGGGTTGCTGAGGAAGCCATGCAGGATAAACTTCCAGAGCACTCAGTGAGCTGCCTAAACTTCCTTCTATTTTTAATCCATTTTGTCCTCCACACTAATGTTCCGGAACTTTGAGAACATTGACCCTAAAGAGGAGCAAAGAAAACAAAATTAGAGTCCACATCTTACTGGGAATATCCCAACAGGTGTCACTTTGTTACTGCATTATGTTGAACTGGTGAAAGTTGGGTAAATCCTTTTAAGAAGGTATTGGCAAATATGAAAATGAACATGATGTAGTAAATATTGGGTAAATCCTTGATTACCATAATTTTTGTGGAGCGTGATGGTGTGTCTTGTTATTTCTTTAACTAGTTATATTAATATATCCGAGATATCTTATGGATAGTTATATTAATATATCTGAGATATCTTATGGACTAACTCTGTAAGCTCTTCTGAGTTCCAGGTCTCCCAGAGGCTGCCATTAATCATTCTTGATAAAGTTCAGCGTTCAAAGGTATGATCAATTCTATCTGACATTATTAAGGCTGCTAAATTATAGATAATTAGAGACCATTGTTCTCATAAAGGGTCAGTGCATGTAATCATAAGTCTGGAATGCAATGAGCTACTTTTGTGGCATCCCCTTTCTTATATTTTCTTCATGGAAAAATATCAACCGACTTAACATTGATGGAAAGAATATGAATTATACAATCAATAGAAACACAGCAATGAGAATTTATCATGCATGTATGTCTTACTATGATGATATGGACTTATTCCCTTTTAGTGCACCAGTAGTTAGCAGGAGTATAGGCTGTATGAAAGAGCCATAGATCCTTGATACCCCACCCAAAAAATGTGTTATATGTGCTAAAATGGAATAACATCAACATCTTGACCTCTGCGAGTATCATCTAGTAGCATATTCCTCAAAGGCTTGAAATTCTGACTGACCCAATTGTTGATTTTCCCTAAGTTTATAATCCTTCTGTTTATTTCTAGGCATTGATTGAATGTGATGGTGACTCCATAGATTTAAGTGGAGACATTGGAGCTGTTGGGAGGATAGTAATTTCAAACAGTCCTAATGGAAATCAGGATTTGTTATTAGACCTAAAAGGTACACCAAGTTGATTTCTTTAGTATTGTTTATGTATCAAGTACTTTGATTCTGACTAGGCAGGGTATTTGTGCCAACAAGGGATTTGAAATTAATGCCCGTGCTATTTTTACTACATGCACTATTCCAAATACTTTGCCATCTTACTATCTTCTATTTATATACTCAATACAGGAACAATATACAAATCAACAATTGTTCCATCCAGGACATTTTGCGTTGTGAGTTACATCCAATCTTAAAGTTCAGTTGTGCATTTGTCCTGTTTGTTAGTGTTGATCTTTAATCCTGATGGACTGCCTCTTTCTTTCAGGTCAGTGTAGGACAAACAGAAGCAAAGGTTGTCAACCATAACATAAATCTCTGACGAGTATTTGACTTCTCCATAGTTTTGAGTTTAGGCAATTCTACTCTCTAGTATGTAGTGTGCTGTTTTAGCTACTAAATCCAATTGATATATACTACTCTGAGGGATGTAGTTGCTTACCTTATTCAACTGTTATTTTTTTCCTTGTGCAGATAGAGTCTATAATGAATGACTTTATTCAATTGGAACCCCAATCCAATTTATTTGAAGCAGAGACTATGATGGAAGGTTGTCATTCTTCTAGTTGGTCTAATAGCAATCTTCAGCCTGTAGATCCTAGTGTTTCTGATCTATAAAGCTGACCAGCAAATTGCAAGCTAATGTAAAGCAGCACATTTTATCTTTCTTTGATAGAGCTATTTAGCAGTGCATCTTCATTTGAGAGTGTAGTCAGGAACAGGCATTCTGCATGAAGTGATGACTGATGACCCTATCATTTAATACAATAATAGCATCTGCTGCAATAGTTATTTTCTAATATTCCAGGCATGCATCTGTATAGGTACCCTTGATGGATTCACATTTGATTCAGACGAGGAGGGTGACAAGCTTCCTGAACCACATGCTTCTCAAAATGATCAAAATAATGAAGATGGAGATCAACCTAAGGCAAAAACCAAAAGAAAAGCTGAGAAGCCGGCGGTATGTTCTCTCCTACCCGTCTGTTGATCCTATAGGCTGCTTTTCAGTTTCTTTTGAGTGGTCCATTACCATTACGCCATCTCAGAATTCAAAACTGATGATGGCATATGTTACTACAAACTGAATGAATACCTGATTCTTGCACTCCTGAAGGCGCATTGAATTGCCATATATAAGTTTGAAACCCAATTGTGGATAGCTATTCCCGAGGTTTTACTTATGTACCGAAGCTTTTATCTGTCTTATACTTCCTCCGTTCTAAAATATAAGCATTTTTAAGTTTTTTAGCAGAGATTAAGGATAAAGAGAAAACTTTAGTGCTCTAATAAATGTGGAATAAATAAAGGTGGGAGAGTAGGCGGGGGTAAGATGAAAAGAAATTTAATTGAAAAATAATTGATGAGACAAATAGTACTATGAATAATACTATAAATTCTTATATTGTGAAGTAAGATTTAAATTCTAAAAAAATTATATTTTGGGACGGAGCAAGTATCATTTAATCAGTTGGACATGTTATAGTTCCTGATGACAAAGTTTGCTTATTCTTATGAAATGTAGGGGAAGGGACAGAAGAAGGTGAAGGTTGCAGGAAAGGCTGCTAAAAAGGGTATAAGGAAAACCCAAACTACAAAGAGAACAAAGAAGGCAAAGAAATAGACCTGTTGTGAAACCCGGACAGCCACCAGTAAAGACTGGAGAATCCAACTCCAAATTGATCAGACTTGAGCCATACCAATATGCTATATGTTCTGGGTTATCAGTGTAGCATGATGTACTTCTTTTAGGCGTAGAATGAAAGTAGAGGGGATACACATGATTGCACAATCCATTTTTATGTCTATGAACTCATTGGTATGTTGTATAACTAGCAGATAACCAAATTTGAAAAAGTTTGGGTATGATTCACTTGCCATTCGTCTTTGAAATGATTTGAGTTATTTCACATGTGCAAATGAAAGCTCACTGACAGCAAGAACATTCTTATCGGTTGTTATTATACATTTTGTTGTTCTGTTTTGGCAAGAACTCACATCCAGTTAGTTTGATAACATTAACAATGCACCCAGGCTTACGAACTTACGGTTCATTGTTGGTCTCAAAATTGTACTACCATGCATATGTCTTCATTAGGCATTTCGTTAGATTAGCCTGGAAAACGAAAGTTATTAGGTATGACTAGCTAGAACTACTAGTATACTATATTATTCGAGACTCTGAGTGACGGTATCAAACATGAGAATTAACCAGAATTACCGCATGATTACCGGAGATCCAGTAGATGCTCCTGACACCAAATAGCCACTTAGCTCATTGACAACGGTAGACAAGGGTAGTCAACATAAACGCTGTAGGAAAAAAAAAAGAAAACAGTCACTTTATAAAAAAATATTTTTTGGAAGAATAAATTTAAATTATAAATCAGCATTTTCCAACACCAAATAGGCACTTGTAGCTCATTGACAACGGTAGACAGGGGTGGCCAACATAAACGCTATAGGAAAAAAAAAGAAGATGGTCACTTCATAAAATTTTTTTGGAAGAATAAATTTATATTATAAATCGACATATTTATTTTATTTCGGAAATAGGGAGAGAGGGGGGAAAAAAACAGCGGCGTCCACGTTTCCTGGGCTCGGTCGGGCTTTCCCACAGCAGCTGCGAAGGAAGTAAGTCATCAGTAGTAGTAGAGCACGGTGTATGTATGTTAAATGTAGCCGCAGCCGCAGCCGCCGCAGAAGGAATTCCAAAGCTTGCCCTTCGCTTCCTCAACTCAACTCCTACGCTTCCCTACTCTTCTCTTCCCCCCGAAATTCGCCGCCGCCCCCTCCTCTTCCTCTCTTCCTCGCGGCCCCATCGCGGGCGGCGGCGGCGGGGCGCAGCTACAGCCTGCCCGTGCCCGCCGCTTCCCGCCACCCGGAGCCGTCCAGAGGCGGTCCCCCTCCTCTACTGGTGGTGCTGGGCTGGCGTGGAGCGGGAGATCCGCCCGGGCTCGGGGTTCGTTTCCTCCTTCTGCTCGGTAAGCACGAACCCTAGCTTCGCTTAGTTGCTCGGATGGGGGTGGATCGTCGGTTCCTCTTTTACTTCGCTGTGAACCAATTATTGCATCTTCCTCTCGATTCAGTTAGTTAGGGGTTTCTTTGTTGTTTAGTGTGCTACTTGTTGAATCCTTCGTATAGGATTTAGCACCCAAGATTCGGGTGCAGTTCATTTTCACAACATTTTGGGGGTTCAACTGAGCCCCAATGCTCCGTGTTAAGTCTGCGCTTGGTGAGATCTTCTTGTAATGTGTGAACTGGAATTTGTTGCTCTGGTTAGAGATCTAAAATTCTCAGTATTATTTCTATGCATTTCCATAGCTGGCTTGCCGATTAGGGCAGGCAGCAAATAGATGTACTATATGGTACGGGCAACTTTGTTTAGATTACAGACTTCTTTTTTTTTCACGCTGTAGTTAGTGCATTTTCTTGTTGCTACTTTGTAATGCTGCCTACTGTACTTGTTATCATGATGTCCATTCAGCTCTCAGTTTAATACTGTAATTATTCTTCTTTATGGTAGGTCTCAAACTGTTGTAGGTTGTAACATTATCCATCATTAGCAATGCATTCCCCGGAAAAGAAACTGGCAGGATATACTTCTAGAAGAGCATTGCAACAGAGGACAGAGTCCTCTTTGGAATTGATTTCTGTATCAAAAAGAGCAACTCGCCAGAATACTTCACACAAGCCAGATTCACCTCCGAAACGAACAACAAGAAGTAGTGCTAATCTGGTGAAATGTATAAAGAACAAACACCATTGCAGTCCTCAGAAACAGCGGTGGGGTTCAGATGCAGCTACCGGAAAATCTGCAACAGGACCAATAAGGCGGAATCATAAACAGAAAAGGAAAAATGATGAGTGTGATGAAGTCATTCGCATGGAAAAAAGAGCAAGATATTTACTTATCAAAATAAAACAGGAGCAGAATTTACTAGATGCATACTCTGGAGATGGTTGGAATGGGCACAGGTGTGCACTGCTCTCTCTTACTGTTGTAAGCTTCTGAGTTTTGACCGTAGAAATCTTCAAATCCAAATAATCTTACATTACATGCCAAAAAAGGAAAAAAGAAACCTGAAATTGTTTTATTCAGTCTAGCATGAATGTAGTTTTTGACGGAAAACTCAAAAGCAAGCCAGATTAAACCTTCTTGGTAACAAAGTTCCATTTTGTTTAGGGCAATAATGAGCAAGGGCTTAGAATGAGGTCTATAACTACTCATGAAGAGAAAATCATTCCCATTTACTGTATGCAAACCAGATGAGAAGTTATGTTTTACCACCATTAACATCTTAATAATAGGAGGATCAGAATCCATCCCTAGCTCATTGGCTGTGACCATTTAACTCCTCATGGGTCAGAAATAATACTGGTATATGTATGTGTTGGAAGTAATCATTTTGACTTACATAGTTGACGTGGTGTCTTAGGGATAGAAGTGCTTTACTGTGCAGGACCGCTTTCATTGGCAGAGTCATGATATACAACTCTAGTTTGCCTGATAATTGTTAACTTGTTGCTGTCAGTTGTCAATTAGCTATCAAAGAATTGTTCTATAATGGTCTATACTGATGCACTTCAATAAGCTTCACTTTCTTGTTTTGCATCTAACTCTCTCTCTCTCTCTCTCTCTCTCTCTCTGTATCCTCTGATGTTGCATAGAATGAAGTAATGGTTTACTATTAATACTATACTAACTAAAAGGTGTGCCTTTCCTAGCAGTCGAGAGAAATTAAAGCCAGAGAAGGAGCTACAGCGTGCTAAGAAACAGATCATAAAATACAAAATTGCTATCCGTGACGTCATTCACAAACTTGATTCGTGTAGTTCCAGTGGGGGCAAGGATGACTCTGTGATGCCACCAGATGGGTGTCAAGAGTCTGTCAATCCTGAACATGTATGTATGTCATCAAATGAATGTCAAACTCCCTACTTCCATAGGATTATACATTGATATATTATCGATGTTTTCTTTTCTAGACGATATGTTCAAGGTGCAACTCCCATGAGTCATTTCCCGACAGTAACATTATATTCTGTGAGGGGGGCTGCAAACTGGCGTGTCATCAGAAATGTATGGAGCCTCCTTTTGATAAAAGTGGGTAATCGTTTCTCTGTTTTTCTTTCAAAATATGATGTTCCACCTTTTTTGGTAAATGAATGCGGCTCTGTTTGGTGTAAAACCTAATTTTTTATCTTGAACACCTTAAAAACCTCTTCTGTGTGGATTATGCTCATGTTTCTTGTGGAAAGGATAGTAGCAAATAAGAACAAAAACCTCTGTAAACACCATATATTCAAGAGTGTTTGATATGTTGATATTTCTACTTTATGTAGTGACCAGAGCAGTGTACGAACTCAACTGTAAACTAAATTTTCCGATCTCCTAAAAAAAACTGAGCTTAGCACTGTACTATGTTATGTTGAGGTCCAACAATTCAAAACAAATGGGACATCTCTAGTGTCTAGAGTCTAGACTCTGATGTCATGCCATGCATAAATAGTGTTCTCTTTAGCATGTGATGATTCTTTAGCATGAATAAACATTTATACGCCTTGGCATGAGTTCCTTGTAAAAAAAATGTATGGCAAAAGTTAGTGCTTCAGAATAATCTAATGTTCTATAGCACATATCATGGTGTACCTTCTATTCTGATGATTATGCATCCATGTCACCTGCTGCAGTTTTTTCTCCACCTGATATAGGCTTACACTTTTGTTGGTTTTGATGACCATATGTTGCTGCAATGGCTACTTTACAGTTTGTAATGTATCTAACTTTGTTTTGTGATATCTCTCAGTTCTTTCCACTACCCGCCATGGGCGGCTTTGCAAATACTGTTTTTCAAAGATGAAAATTTTAGAAGCCATTAATGCGCATCTAGGAACAAGTTTTACAGTGAAGTGTCCCTCCAATGTAAGTGTTTTCATTTCTTACACTCATGTTTTGGTCACCTTTTACTCAAGTGGTATCATCGTATTCAATAAGCCCTGACTCTGCTTGCTTTCTATAGGATATTTTCAAGGAAGCTACGGAACATTTAGACTCTAATGATGGGCTGGGTGAAGATTGGCTATCTGAGTATTCAGGTGATGAGGACTATGATCCTGAAGAAAATGAGGCCAGCAGCAGCAGTGGTGAAGAAAATAAATCTGCTGATTCCAATTGTTCAGGGAGTCCACTTTATTCTCCAAATGATGATATTCCAGACTTTATATCGGCAGATTTCAATGAAGCTGAAGGATTCTGTCATGAAAGTTCAAATCTAGGCATCGATTTTGGTGAAGATGGTTTGGCTGAGATTCTTACCTACCGAAGGCCAAGAAGAGATGTTGACTATACACAACTTAATGAGGTGCTTTATCAACAGGAAGTTGTATTCTATGAATAGTGGTGTTTAAATAGATGTCTGTTATTAACTGTGTATACTGTATTAGTAAGTTCCTTTTCATGACTAAGTTAGATCAGCACCTCGCTATTGTGACCACTTTTCTCTGTTCACAGCAAATGTTTGGAGAGCCTATTGGCAATGACGAACAGAGTGAAGATGAAGATTGGGGACTTAACAGGAAAAAGAAAAGAAGAACTGGTTCAACTGGTGTTGGGACTAATTCCGTAGAGAGTCTATCAGATGTCAAATCCAATAAGAAAGTCCAACCTCGGAGAAAACTTTTCAGGATTCCTCCTGCGGCAGTTGAGGTAAATTGTGATGTTTATTATCTCAGAAGACATTATCAGCATTACATCTTAATGCTATGATCACGTATTTGCTGTAACACATAGTAGAAAGCCAATTGATGGTGAATTTCACTGGATCTACTGTGCCTGTTGCTGTGAGCGTGTGTTTTTTCAGGGCACTGGCTTACTGCATTGTATTATTCTCTGTTAAATTAGGTGCTTCGTAAAGTTTTTGCTGAAAATGAGCTTCCAGCCCGGAGTGTCAAAGAAAATCTCTCAACAGAGCTGGGTATTTCTTTTGAAAAGGTTTGTTGTGTTGTGTTGAATAATTTATTTCTTAAATATGTTAATTCACCTGGAAATTTTGTTTTGCTAGTCAATTTTTGGCAGCACTCACCAGATCATACTCCGAAGTTCAATTTTCAAAATACAGCAAACAATGTGTATAACTTTTAAGTTAAGATACATATTGTAGTTGATCACTCTTTCCTTCTAATGTGATGGGTTCATCTGTGAAGTATAGAAGTATTACCAAGTTTGTCTTTTCCTAATCAATGAACTCATTGACCAATGACAAATGTCTGATCTCTCTGCAGATTGACAAGTGGTTCAAAAATACAAGGTGTGCTGCTCTCAGGGATAGGAAGGCATGCATTTCTATCTCACATTTATTCATATAATCTGAATATTTCTTGCATTCTCATGCCTCAAATGTTCCCTTTAATTCTGGATTTATCTTTATATTCAATGCCCCCATGTAAACATTTGAATCTGTTGCCTGTAAATAAATGAAGTCCTCAAAAATTTATCAGTAGATTCATTATGTATGATAGTTACTCTGATTTCTATAAGTGAACTTACCATTTGGCAAACCCATTCAGTTTGATGCATGATATTCATCGATTGAAATTTTGTTTTTCATGCATTACATTCCTTCACTACGGCATATCTTGTTCCCAATATAAATTAATTAAGAAGGTTACAATATGTCATTTTTAAGTTCCTTGCAACATCTCACATATATCAACCTAGGGTTTTCGTAAGTTAACCATTGGCACTGTCTTTTAGGGTGAAGATTGTATTTCTGGTCCCAGCAAAAGGTCAAGAACAAGAATAGAAAAGGCTGAAACTTCAGCTAAAGTGGATCAAGTGGACAACTCATGTTTTCTTCCCTTATCTGAAATAATCAATGTGCCCACACGTTTGCAAAAAGGTCTTGATAGGAAGCCAAAATCAACTAGCAGCCCTCCAAGACCTCATGACAGTGAAGCTTGCTTGTCGCCGACTGATAAAATCAAGGTACAACCAGCAAGCGCTGATAAGGGCTTCCACCTGAAATGGTTTACTCCTTTTGAATCCACTCGGTTAATTGTGTGGTCTTAATTTTTCTTGTTTGAAGGAGGGTACGTCGCCTACAATCAAGCCTTCCATGGCAGATTCTAGTCAACTAATGAATAATAACATCGGCACTGAGGAGACTGCTGTTTCTTGGGTGGACACTTGGGCCTCTGATGCTCTGCATTTCTTGGATGTGAGCGATGATGAACATTTCTTCGATGTGATTGAGAAGGTGTGCGGACTCGAGCATCGGCTACAGCGGTTGAAGGAGAACATGCTATCATCGTCGTCGTCAACCGACAACAATGTAGCTGCTGAGAGTGGCTTGCAAAACCAAGTTGTGCTTGTACCAGCTGCTGAGCTCAAGGATAAAGCATCATAGCATTGCATCTGGATCCAAATGCTTTGCTTCAGTTGGCCTTTGCCCATAGGATTTTATACAGCAGAAAAATAGTACAGGAGGGGCTGGAGTGTAGCCTGCCCGTTTATCTTTGAACTTGTATACCGGCGAACTGGTACCGTTCTATAGGGAGAAGCAGATATAATTCGGATTAGGTTCGTGAGGTTCGTATTTGCAAATGATTAGTTTAACTGTAATCTTTTAGCTGGAACCTTGTTCAGCGAGTAATAGTTCATGGATAATCATCAAACGCATGCATAATACTCTGTCCACAAATGTAGCGAATATTTTTATTTATGCATGGATGATATACTAAACTACTCTAATTAATCTCTACCTAATTAAATATTCGTTAAAGGAAATATTGCAATTAGATATTCGTTAAAGGTATAGAGGAAACAATACACATTTAAGGCTTCTTTAGAACACAAGGATAATCTTGTAGGATTTTTACAGGAAACACATCAATTTCTCTAAAACTTTTACAAAATTTCTTTAAACCAAATAGTTCCTTAATTTTAAATATTAATATACCTTGTATTTATGGACAGAAGGAGTATCAGTCATTCTATAGTATTAAACAGTACCGTGATTTTGATTATTTTTTCCCTTTTACTGCTAAGATTTCTTTAGCAATTTCTCTAACAAAGTTTTCACTTCGATTTACACCCCTGAAACTGAAAGACATACAATCATTTTTACGAGTAGTTCATTCAAAGGATAAAGTAGATTGTCATACAGACAGAAATGGCCTTTCAAGTTACATGTAGTCTGCGTAGGAACGAGACAAGGCTGCAAAATAGATATTTGTACTGTGAAAAGATCCTAATCGTTTTCAGGTGAGTGATTAGCATCAATCTGGTTAGCAAGCAAGCGCGCGCACAGAGAGAGAGAGAGAGAGAGAGAGAGAGAGAGAGAGAGATTAGTAACTGGAAAAACATCAATCCCCTGTAATCTGATAATGATAAGAGTGATCTGCTGGCCGGTCACACCTGCACGGCTCATTGCTTTTAGCGGCCATGGTCCGTGCGCCTCTTGTGCACATAACATTTAGCACACTGCATTATCCAAGCAAATGGTAGATGGTTTAGCAGGCCAAGTGTCTCCATTTCTCACCATCCATCCATCCTTACATTCGTCCATCTGATGAGAGAGAGTCGGACAAATCTAGAGACAGAAAGAGAGTACAAAGTGACAGAATTGGGAGAGGAGATAAAGATGGGCAGCTCATGGGTTTAGCTGATGGTGACAGCACTTTGCCCTTTTCCTGCCCAGGGGGATATGTGCATATTTCCTTCGCTTGGACCCTTGTGAAAACGTTTCACACTGATTGATGTAATTTGCTGTAGGTTTTTGTTTGTTTGGTGTTTTGAGTTTGACAGCAACATTTTTGTGCACCTGTTAACTATAAAATTTAGAAAGCGCTAAGAAAAAGTTGAAAAAAAGATCGGCGAAAGTAAAAAAAGAGTTTAGTTGCTATAAGAAAAAACTAATCGGATAAAACAAGCAGAGATTCGGTCCAAAAACAGAAGATTATACAGATAAGATCAAGTTTGAGGAGGACCGTGAAGCTTACGACAGAGTATTTTATCTATGTAAATCATATTTTATATAGGAATGTTTAGTTAGTTTAGTTAACATCTTCAGAGATATTTTTTTTATATTTTTAGGAGATAACATCCGATGGTTATTGTAACCGCGTCGGATTCTATAATACCAGGGTATAAATATAGACCCCCTGAAAACCTATAATGGAATCAACATATCCTTCGATCAATACAACTTCAACGCATCGCCACTCTAGTTTATCTAGTTTTTCACCGGTGGGGTCTGACTCTTGACGCGAGACTATATTGGTTAAGTTCGATCTCCGATGAAGGGGTAAGTCCTACCACTATCCCGATATGTCTCGGTTTGTCTAAGACTACATCGGTTAGGTTCGACCTCTTAGATCGATTGGATGTATCACATTATGTCCGTGCAGAGTCTATCGGTCTATCAAGCTCTCTCCGTCGTCATTGGTCTCGTGTTATATCGGTTGGGTTCGACCTACAAGGTTGTTGATGGTAGATTGAGTTTTAGGCCTATAGGTCTCTGTATGACATTTCATCGGAGTGTTAGCCAATAATATCTATACATTGAGCAACACGCCCAGCGTATCGACTCCTCGACCGATACGCACCAATCTTCAGAGACTCCCCTCGAGCGCCACTCTAAGCGCATCGGCCTTCCAGCCGATGCACGTCAATCTTCAAAGAGACGTCCTCTCATCAGCTCAGCTAGCCGATGAGTTCTCTTTGCCTTTGTCATATCCAGAGCAGCATCGGTTTTGCAGCTGGTGTGTCTTTTATATGATTTCTTATCAGTTCGCATATGTCTTCATCAGCTTTTCAGCTGATGAATGACCGCTACAGCTTTTATCGACTATCAAGAGAAATCCTACGTGCTTTGCTTTTAATACCCTTTGGTGTCTCCATCGGCTCTGCGACCGATAGATCAGGATCTCGCTTTTACCACACCCGGAGCCATCATATCCTTCATTAACATCTGTCTACACCTTCATCAGCTCCCTAGCCAATGAAATAGCGTCCCGATCCCTATCGACGACCAGCCGATAGCAGGAGCCATCCGGACACGGTCGATGACCACCTCAATCCTATTGGCAGCCAGCCAATAGCGAGAGCTCATATCGGCCCATTGTCTGACTGACCCGTTCACCTTACCTCTTTATCAATTGCAGAATCAAATTGACTGGTACGTCCGCACCCGCACCGTTGCGCTAGAGCCGAGTGAACCTCATGGGGCCCGGTGCATGTATCTTAACCACGGAGAGAAGCCGACCAGCCTATACTGAAGCTAAGCAAATCTTTCAGGCGTCGGCGTGATCACCTGAGACATTTTTTGACACGACCAGCATCACAATGTGTACAGTCTATGCAAATGCAGCCCGGACCTTTTAGTTGATGTCTAGGCTCCATTTGAAATGGAAGGTTAATTTTAGATTGCTACCAAAATGCAGTCCGAAAATGGACCTGACAAATTAAAGTAAGCTGTGTTCCTCAACAGAGGTGTGAAAAATTCAGAAATCAGAACCGACCCACCGCTGAGCAACCAAAATTGGATTCTGTGACAGGCTACTACATAGAGAGACATGCTACAGTAACTAGCATGCACCGGCAAGACCTTTTGGACAATAGTATCTGTAAAAAAAAAACCCACAGCTCTTGGACATCATCATCTTCAGGTATATGTCCAGCACTCTCAACTTTGCTTTAATTAAGGCTCTGAATGGTTTACTGTATCAGCGGATGGATGACTAATTAAGGTTACAATTGGTTGAACTAAAGTTGATAAGTGATAAGCGATAGAAAAATAATTATAAATATTGGTTGAAGCCTCGTAGGTGAGACCCATCCATACCCACGTGTGACTAACAACATGAGCGAGTCATACGCATCTCCAGCGTGCACGCTCCTCATCCACGCGTGACGATTGAACGTGCGTCGTTCTCAAACGGATTCGCCCCTGATCTCCCCCAGCATAATATTAAAAAGTGAGAGGCCGGTTTTATACGATAAGCCACCCTTGAAAAATCCTGAGAAGTTCTGATTCTCACGTGCATTAGAAGGAGACCGAAGGGCAATCTCCATTGCCGTTCTCCGAACGGTGACTTCCATCGCCACTCCCGATTAGTGCAGATGGCAGCAAGAAGTACGACGCCATCCACACTGCGCACCCCTACTCCAACACTAGTGCACCACTACTTCGCCACAAGCGATCCCAACGACTGCGCGATTTCTCTAATGACATCAAGATCAATTGGTTAATGTATTCTGCACCATATTTATATGAGCATGTATAGGCTAAAGATCAAGATTAAAGTCCCACATTATGGTATCATAGCCACCTTATACGTATATTGTTCCAACATCTCGGTTTTCTTAAAGCCCTAGACCCATATTAGGTTCTAGCATCGTTTTGATAGAAATTAGAAGGAGGGGAACCGAATTAGGTAAAAAACCTAAAATCTCCAAATTCTTGAAACCCTAATCTTGATTTTTTTTCCCAAACCAAAAACCCTAATGTTGAACTCCCTTTAAATCCCACCAGAAAACCCCAAATTAACGAATAAACTAACGAATTAGATGTACTGGTTTAGGGGCTCGATTCACCATAGCCTATCGCTGTGGCATCATGACTTTGCCGCGTGCTTGGGCCTCTGTGCACCTTGCTATTTTCATGCAATGCATGCGCGACATTAGCGCTGCCATGCACGCACACCTCACCATCGTCTCGGATTGGCTTCACGCTTGCACCTTGCGTGTTGCGCAAAGCCGAGGCTCACCCAGAGTGGACATAGGCTACCTGTGGAGAAGAACCGGGCCAATGGCAGAGAAGTGTGCATCAGTTGTGGCATTAGCTCGTCGGGCCGCACGCCCAAGCCTGCCATTGCCGTCGCCTTGTGAGTCGTCACCGTTGCCCACGCACCGGAGAAATCAGGGAAAGGAAATGATATGGCTAGGGTTAGGGTTTCACATTGTAGCGGCTGTTTTTATTTTGGCCACGTGCAATCCAAGCTATCCGATCAGTTCCAGACGGCCAGGATCGTGCCTGTACCTCACTCAGTTCCTCCACCCAATCACAGCCGTCAATCTCGATCCAACATTTGGCGCTAATGGGCAACGGACAAGTTGGGCTGCACATGCATAACGGGCCATACGTGTGCTCAGCGTTCACGGGCTGAGTGTGTGTTATGGGCCACGCGCGCGTCATGCATAGTAACTAGCAATTTTGGACTACCAGGCCGAAATCACCTTTTATTTTATGTGGCGCCCGAAATTCATTTATTGATTTACAAAATTAGTTTTTAAACATTTTGTGTTGTTTCTTAATGCCATTAAATTATGTATATTTCTAGTTAAATGGAACTAACACAATGTTTAGCTAGAATATTTTGAGTTACCTTTTTCTTTATTATTTCGACACAATGGAGTTATGATTTAGGATTTATGATTAATGATAACTAAGTTATTTATGTTTTATTTTGGCCTAACGATATTGTGAAGCATAATTTTATATTTTACGTATGATTAATCAGACCAACATAGTGTAATAGGTATATTTTTTATTATTTTGTCATTAATTTCAGTTGTGAATGACGTGGTTGCTCAAATTAACAGTATTAAGCAGCTAAATGGCATAAACTTCTAAAATTAGAAGGAGATGGTGATGATCACACTTGGGTTGCTTGATCATGACATCTCCATGCATGAGGACCCACCTGCTACACCTCCTGTCAATATTATTAACAGTATTAGGAAAGCATATGAGGAAAATGCAAAAAAGTGGGGAAATAGGATTCACATGAGTTTGATGATTATTAAGAATTCCATATCTTCTGGCATAAGAGGTGGTATTCTAGATGCTGAGACTGCTAAGGGCCATATGGCTAATGTTGAGGAAAACTTCAAGGGCACCTCAAAAACTTATGCTAGTGTTTTCATTATAAGAATATTGACTTCCCGTTATGATGGCAGGAAAAGTGTGAAAGAACACATTATGTCCATGATTAATATGGCAGTTCAGTTAAAAAGCATGAATATGGCTATTTTTGATGGCTTTCTGGTCTATTCTATTATGAGTTCACTGTCACCTGACTATGGTCCATTTAAGATCAACTATAACACTTAGAAGAACAAATGGTCTATTGCCATGTTGATTTCTCACTCTGTGGAAAAGGAAGAGCATCCAAAAGGGAAATACAGAAGGAATAGGCTTACCTTACTGATACAGAGAAAGGTAAGAGGAATGCTGATGAGATTTGTATTTGTGAGACCAGTAAGAAACCTAAGACTACATCAAGCAAGCCAAAACATAAGGGAAATAATAAGTTATCCACCCCTTCCACTGTTGCTCTTGCATTTTTGTGCCATAATTTACAAGTTTTGCAAGAAGGTTGGACACATTTAGAAGAATTGCAATCGCTTTAAGAAGTGGCTCACTAAGAATGGTAATATTATTATTGATGTTATTTCTTATGTTGATAATGCATTATAGGTACATTATGCCCTTAGTTCTTGGTAGATTGACTCAAGAATAACCATGCATGTCACCAATTCATTATAGAAATTGTATTTCGTGATGACTATTGTAAAGGGGGAGTAAAGACTTACAGTGACAGATGGTAATGAACTTCATATGGAGGCCATTGGAGATCTTTCTTTAGTTTTTGGAGGAGGCTTTCATTATTATTGCATAATGTTCTTTATATCCTGTCTATCAAAATAAACCTTATTTTTATTGCTTGTCTAACTGAATGTAGTTTTAAATGAGATTTTAGAGACAAGGAATGCTTTATTTAGTTAAATGATGAGACTGTGGGACTTGCTTTCAAACAAGGCAAACTCTATTTGCTTAATCTTAACAATTCTATTCTGAATGTGAGTGATGTTGCATATGATGTTAAAGTTAATGATGTTGCATATAATATTAAGAGCAATAATGTTGTATATAATGTTAATGTTAATGAGAACTCATTCAAATTATGACATTGTCGCTTAGGCCATATTTCAAAGGGGAGAATGAATCATCCCATTAAAGATGAGATACTTCAAGCATTAGACTTTACAAATGAAAATCCTTACTTAGATTGTATAAAGGAAAATTTTACTAAAATAATAAAGAAATCAACCACTAGGAGCATGGGTGTACTTGAACTAAACCATACGGATATTTGTGGACCGTGACATCAGTATATGGTTTTAACTCCTTTATAACGTTTACTAATGATTTCTCCCGCTATGGTTACATTTTTCTTATTAATGATCGTTCTGAGGCACTAGATAAATTCAAGTTTTTTAAGACTGAAGTAGAGAATTAGCATAACGTAAAAATAAAGGTTGTGCGCTCAGATTGGAGAGGTGAATATTATAGGAGACATGCTCCATATGGACAAATTTCTAGGCCATTCGCTAGATTCCTATAGCAAAATGGTATAGTTGTCCAATATTCTATGCCTAGAGAACCACAACAGCATGAAGTGGCTGAGCGTCGCAACCGCATCCACATGGATATGATGAGTAGCATGCTTGGCCATTCTAACATGTCTATGAAATTATGGATGGAGGCATTAAAAACAACCGCTTTATGAATTATGGACTGGCAGGAAGTTGAGTTTAAATTATTTAAAGGTATAAGCTATGCTACTGAAGCCAAACCTTTCAATTTGCATTTAAGAAAATTAGAGCCTAAAACTATGGGTTATCACTTTATAGGATATCTAGAAAGATGTAAGGGGTATTGTTTTTATTGCCCACATAGTGTCAATAAATTTATTGAGACAAGTCACGTTGTTTTATAGAGAATGATAAGTCTATGGGAGCTCACAGAACAAGGAGATAGATCTTGAGAAAATCCGCATCTTGTAACTGACTGACCGATAGGAAAGTCTACCTATACTTCAAGCAGTGCCACAAGTGTCTTCCTCTAGAGCACCGCTACTAGTAAAGGATATTAATGAACTTGTAGCATAAAATGTTGTGTAAATTTTAGAACCCGCTGGAATCACTAATGAACACTTAAGAAGATCACAGCGGGAGAGAAGATCTACCATTCCTAATGATTATGAAGTTTTCATTGGAGAAGACATTGGCAAGGTGGATGATCCTACTTCATTTAAGGAAGCAATGAACATTCATCCAAATGGGTTAAGTCCATTGAAAATGAATTAAAGTCTATATGTATTAATGATGTTTGGGATTTAGTAAAAATTTCTAAAGGGTCAAAACAGTAGGCTATAAATGGGTGTACAAAACTAAGCATGATTCTAAAGGGAATATCGAACAATTCAAGGTAAGGCACGTAGCTAAGGGATTTTCTTAGAGAGAGGGGATATATTAAAATGAAATATTTTCTCCTATTTCTAAGAAATACTTATTTAGGATTGTTATGATGCTAGTAGCTCATTATAATTTAGAGCTACATCAGATGAACGTTAAGACTACATTTCTTAATGGTGAGTTGAATGAGTAAGTTTTCATGGCACAATTGGAAGATTTTGTCGTGAAAGGTAAGAAACATATAAAATGTAGACTTAAGAAATCGATTTATGGTCTTAAACAAGCGTTAAGATAGTACTACCTTAAATTTGATGACGTAATCAAAAACTTTGGATTTAAGGAGGATGAAGTGGATAATTGTATTTATATAAAGCATAAGGGTGAAAATTTTATAATTTTAGTACTCTATGTGAATTATATTGTATTGGCTAGCAGTAATAAGTACCTACTATATGAGACTAAAGCTTTTTTCCCTCTAAGTTTGATATAAAAGATCTTGGTGAAATTACTTATGTTTTAGGTATTGAGATACACCAGGATGGGTCTAGGAGAGTACTAGGATTATCTTAGAGGTCATACATTGACATAGCACTTGAAAGATACAACATGAGTAAGTATTCTACCATGCCTACTCTAGTAGTTAAGGGTGATAAATTTGGTTTATTCCAAATCCCGCGGAATCAATCAGAAAGTGATCAAATGAAGTCGATTTCGTATGATTCAGCTGTCGGAAGCTTAATGTATGCTCAAGTCCATACGCGATCAGACTTGGCTTTTGTTACCGGAATGCTTGGCATATATCAATCTAAACCAGAACTAGACCACTGAAAGGTTGTTAAGAAAGTTTTACGTTATTTGTAAGTCACTAAATACTACGTGCTAACTTATAAAAAGTCTGATAACCTTGAGATCATTGGTTATTTAGATGCTGATTTTATAGGGTGTTTAGACACTAAGAAATTCACATTAAGTTATAATATGGCTAAATAATTTCATTATGAGACTAAGAGTGGTCGACAATGTTAATGGACTACTTACTATATACTACGATAATAAAACTGCAATATTCTATTTAAATAATAACAAGTCAAGTATTATTATCAAGCACATTGATATAAAGTATCATATCATAAAAGATAAAATCTAAGATCAAACAATTAATATTGAGCATATAAGCACTAAATTAATGCTTGCGAATCCGCTCACTAAAGGTCTACCACCTAACTTATTTAATAAGCAGATTGATGACATGAGATTAGTAGATAGCTTATAAAAATGACTCTAGAATAGGGGCATAAGAATTAATCAACACTCAATCAGAGTAAGTTAATTTCTATTGAGATATTATGGTGGGTATAGTTACTATTGTTACAGTAATGTATTATTACTATTTTAATTAGACTTGGCTCATTAGTCTTAAGATTAAGTCAGAGAATATTGGTTAATCTCTCGACAATAGGCTAAAGAGAAGCGTTGTGGGCGAGGCCCACCCATGCCCACGCTTGACTAACAACCATGAGTGAGTCGTATGTGTCTCCAACACTCACACACCTCATCCATGCGTGACGATCTAATGCGCGTGGTTCTCTAACGGACTCGTCCCCGATCTTCTCTAGCACGATATTAAAAAGTGAGAGGCCGGCTCATACGTGGGTGATGATCTTTGTGCAGTAAGCTACTCTCAAAAAATCGTAAGAACTCCCGATCCACGGCATTATAAAGAGACGGACAATGTCCACCACCGCTCTCTGAACACCGAACGAACGAGTGCAGGAACAAGGAGACGCCGCACCGACGTGACCAGCTGGAGCCACTCACCACACCGGTGCTATGCGAATGGCCTTATATGTGGAGATGAAAAGGTGTGCCTTGCTGCACGCACGTACGCGCGTGGTAAGTAAACCGTCCAAAAAATGGAGACGCCGCCGCATCATCGCCTTGGCATTTCGAGAAAGCAGGAAAAGCATAACTGTTACATGCAGCAGCAGACGACGACGACGACGACGACGAGATGTGCCTCCTGCAGATCATACCGATCGATCCTATCTTTTTCTCAAGTCGTCGCGCGCGACCCCAAAAGAACGAGCTCTAGTTACCGGCTGCTGCTACCTAGCAGCAGCGAGCCGCAAGTGCACAGGAGAGAGAGAAAAAATGGGCAAAAGAAATAAAGAAATACTACTGATAGAGCTGCAAGCCCTGCAAAAGAGAGAGGGGGAGCGAGAATGGCAGTCTGCACTCATGCCCCGTGAGCTGTTTTTCTCTCTCTTGTTTTCTTCGCCACTAAACGAAAGATAAGACTCTTGCTAATATATTGACGTGTAAGACTCTTTTGCGTTCACGTTCACAGAGAAAAAAGAAAAACATAAAAGATAAGACGCACACAAGGAAAAACACACAAAAAGACACAGATAAAAAGAGACCAAAGGTGAAATCATGGCTCGCTAAAATTCTACTAATTGAAGGGTATCCGTATGTGCTACTTAATATTTTTTTAAATAAAAGCTCAGATCAACTTATTTTTTCTTATATTTTCTAATACCTGTTGATGTTGGTATATATATTGAAAATATATAAACCCAAACAGAATTCCAAGGTATCCTATAAAACCTTATTCTCGGTGAAGTACGGAACCCAGTGCCTGTTGCTGCCACGTAACCCCTCCTTCCTCTATTAGATCACTATAGAAACTACAGTAAGCAAGCACGACCATCCGATATTCTGCCCTTTGCATCCTGTCCGTCCACCTGCTTCCCCTATGCAACTTCATCATTTCCTCTCTGTTCCCGACTCCCGAGCCTACTCGCGATGGTGGAGCCATTTACCACCATGTTAGCAAACTAAGTTAATTACATAATGGTATTTTTTTAAAAAACATAGGATAAACCAAGACGATTATATACATATGTGCACACTCATCCTTATAAACACGTTTACACACATGCGTACTCATAATGTCTCTATAAACTTTTTTTAATTATATAATGATATTTTTTAAAACACAATATGAATTTGACCGCTTATATACACACATAAACTTGTATACATATGCGCATACTTAATTTATCTAGCACCTTCAAAATACATGAATGACATATTTTAAGATTGATAAAGAGTGTCTTGTTGTTATTCTATAGCAAGCTTAATTAATAATTATATCCAATTTCGATTCCCATAAGGAAATATAGATAGAGGAAAAAACATTTTTTTATAACATGTATATTCTATATTCTTCAAACTCCTATGACCTTACAAAATAAAATATACGATTCATATTAAACTCCTTTGATGTTTTAAACGGGCTGAATATAGTCACCGTAGCAATGTGTGGAGTGTAGCTAGTTTATAGTGTGTGGGGTTCATGTTTTCTAGAACTCCGAGCTGTCACGTACGGATCATTTCTAAAAATATATTTTTTATAAAAAGAAAATATCAAGTCCGAAGGCAATTCATTTATTAATTTATCCAGTTATATATAAAATCTAGATCTTTCCCCTTCTTGATTTTTTTTCTGGCTCCTTGTTTTCTTCAGAGGCTACTAGCTAAAATCTGAAAATTTGATTATCATGTCCGTGCGTGTGGTACCACCATTCAGCAAGATCTCGTGTCATGCTTGATTCGCCATACTACACATCTTAATTCGTTTGGCACTACAGTGACAACAAACACACCATATGACATGCATCTCTCTCTCTCTCTCTCATGCAAATTGCTGCTAATTCCTAGCTACAAATATCTACTAGGTAGAGGTACTAGCTAGTCAAATGCTAGGTACAAATTCATATCCAAATTGTGTCCTTTGGATAAAGTCCCTAGTACTACATGAGTAGTACGTATCAAATATGCATGCTTGCTTCGTATTATACACATGGCAGGTTATATCTCAGTAGTACTAGAGAAAATATTTTAGCTTGGAGTTGTTTTTCGCGATCGATTTTTCAAGAAGATGTTCGGACATATGTCGACAGCGAAGGAGAGCCGTAGAATGATGGGTCTTTGCCAATGGCTATAAAAGGACAAATTAAATTGCTTCAAAAATAGCCGGTGAGCAACAGCACACATCTGTAAGTATGTTCTAGGTCACCTGCTGGATGAGCCCTATCTTGAATTGTGTTGTATCTACTATACGTAGATGTACACGATTGGTTGGTACATCCTGGCCATTCAAGCTGGGGAAGATCAAGTGTTGTGTTGGAACTTTGGTGGCAACAGCTATAGAGATATTTATCTTCAGAAAAGAAAAGGTCTCGGCTATTCTTAAAAGTAGTGAAAATACTGAAATAAAGGATATATATATGCAAGAGTAATGTATATTGCATCTATATGTAGCAAACACTTAACAAGTTTTACTTTCCTCCCTAGCTATATCCAATTGACATTTCCATTAATTTGTTGTGCATAATTATGAGTTCCAATAATAAGAATATTATTTTCTAAAATTAAATCATGATATAATTATTTAATTGCATAAATTATCCAATTTCCATTGCCATACTAGAAATCCATTTTATATTTGCGTAAAGAACAAACCATAGGCTGCCAGCCACCAAGAGACACTTTTGAAGTAAAAATAAAATATCTTACAAAATATCCAGCCATACCAGCCCTACAAGGACCCAAGGAAAAACCTCATCCTAAACAAGAGCAAAGGATTAATTTGGTTGGCCAGAAATGGCTCAAATGGCCCCTCCTCTCTATCATTAGTGGTTGAACCATGGGTCACAACGTATGGGGCATCGGTACCACACATCCTAATTCTCCTATTCATGTCCCATTCAAAGATTTTAAGAATGGCACTTTACCCATGCAGCGAGTAAAAACTTTGGTTCTGTCACCCAATGATAATACAGTCTCATCGTTCAGCATATTTCGTGATGTAATTTGTTATGCCGATAGTTTTCTTTTATCATGTGAAGCATTATTTCTGAATTTAAGGGAACCCAAATCTTGTATCACAATCCCAAATCCGTACACAAAAACAAAAGATGAAAAGCTTTATTTGTGCATGTAACAGTAACCTCCATCTCTCGCCTCTCATGGTGTTGCATTTGGGCCAATCATAGTCAGCCATGGATGCAAGCAAGCTTCCAAGATCCGGTGGGGCCCACCGCCTTAGCATCTCGTGAAAAAGGTTGCCGAGCCGATAAAGAACGTGCCACGTGTGCAGGGAGAATCCGGGGGGCCAATGGAAGGGCGCCATGTCAGCTGATAGGGCAATAGGGGAGGCTTTTCCGTTGGGAGGTCGTGGTTGAGGGGTAGATGGGATGCGCAATCACAAGAGCTCTGTGCTGTTTTACTGAAATGCCCCTCCTGTGTTTTCTTTTTTGCTTTTGGTGATTGGAACTTTGCACTGCTACCGTTTGAGGTAGATTGCCTCTAGTTTTAAGGCAAAGCTGTGGGCAAATGTTTTGGTAGTCATAAGTTGATAATTGGCAATTCACTTCTCTAAAGAAAAAAAATTATATACATAAAATATTTTTGTGGATTAATACTATGCAAAAATCTCATATGTTTAATGAACTGAGGCGAGCTGACTTAGTCTAATTCAATGTATAGAAAGCCATGTTAATTAGGCTCTATTTTCGGATGAAATGTGTTGATTTAATCTCATACAAGGTTGTGTTGAGAATGTAAATTTTCACTCATCAATACGCCCAAGGATATATTTAAATTAAAATGAAAGTTATGTCAGAGTTTTTCTCTTTTTTTTTCAAGGGAGGGGTTTTTTGTAGCTGCATTTAGCTACTTGCTTCTTGTAGGTTAGACCTAATGTTTTGTCATCTAACCAAAAAAAGAGTACAAGAGAGAAAACTACATAAGCTGCACAAAGTAGCAACTAGCAACATGTGCTAAATCTGTCGATACATTCGACCAAAAGTAAGTGTCTAATTAACACCTAGTAAATGACAACAAACTTGATCAAACAACCAATGTTATACTTGTATAGGAGAATCACAACAAAAGAAATAATAATATACCAATCGTTACTAGGAGATACCAAATCAATATTATAACGTATTTAGCATATTCACACAGACGTGGAGCTAGCACGAGACAATCAGGAGAAGTGTCACTTGACATTTCGCCAAAACTTATGGAGGAATGCTTCAAAGCTTTTGGTTTTCATCCAGCACAAAGAAGCATGGCGACAAGGTGTACTGGTCCAAAATACTGTATAGAATAATAGAATTGAGTAATGCTTAGTCCCATGATTCATTGGCCAGTGCCGTCTACAGAGTAAATTTTGATTAGGGGCATGGTTAGCAACAGACAATCAGGAACTAGCTAAACAAATAGTTACCTTTGTCATGTGTTCCAATAATAAATAAAAAAGAATTAATCAAGCATAAAACTAATTTTGTTTCCCACTACATGTACTACAGCTTACAGTCTCCCCAAAATCTTGTATATTAACCCTAAAGACTGTCCAATTTTCTGTTAACTCATGCCAACATTGATCTTTTCTAATATCTCACATTTGATTATTTCCCCAAACTTTTGCCTCTTATATTTGTGTAAAATAGGACTTCTTATAAATACTATGTACTTCATGATATCTAAAGATTTTTTAAAAGTTTTCTACACTTACCAGGCGAGGGTGATGACGTTTTCAAAACACTACTGCCTAGGGCAAATTGGTCTCAATTATACTAGATGTGCAAATCCCATGCCCCAAACAATGCCCAACATATATACAACCTAGAGACAGGAGAGAAAAAAGAGCACAAAGAAGATGGAGAGAGGAGGGGCCTGCACAAAATGCAAGTGTGGGTCCAGCTAATTGCAGTGGGTCCTATAGGGAGGGGGAAGGAAAGGGACCCAATGCGAGGAGGCTTGTCTCTTCCTCTAGCTTTCTTCCTTCCTCCCTCTAAAACCCCACCCCCTCCTCCCTTCTCTTGAACCCTTTCTACCTCCTCCAGTTCCCCACATCTTTTTTTCTCTCTCTAACCCCTCTCCTACCATAGTACCATCTCTCTCTCTATCCTCACCTAGAATTAGCATTGCAGCTCTGCTCATCTATCTCCAAACCCAAAACATTTCTCAATTCAGCCCAGAGAATTCTCCTCCTGTTGCTGCTGCTCTGTTTCTGCTGCCTCTGCTCTGCTCCTTGACCTCTTCTTGCCACAGAGCAGTACAGCTACAGAAGCAGAGTCTTTTCAATTCCTCATCTTTTCCAAGGTGTTCTTGGTGTTAAACTTTTTTGCCTTTGGAATCCCCAAGGTTGTTGGTGAGCTTTGTGTAGCAGTTTGAAGTGAAGTTGGAACATCTTTCCCCAAAATTTTCATTTTTGGGTGCCTTTTGCATCTTCTTGTCAATCTTACAAGGCAGCAGAAAGATTCACTAGCAAGGAAATTTTCCATTTTGATTGCTTCGGTACTTGGCAGCCTTGAGATTTTAGGGGCCTAGACACTTCTTGCTCTCTTGTGTGTGTTCTTCCAAGAACACATCGAGTTCTTCTCCATTTGCACCTGCCAAGAAGCTGATCGGTTGAGGTGTGGTGGTTGGCAAGGGCATTACAATGTCGTCTTCTTGCATACCGACCGGCCTGAGGCTGGACCTGGACATGGTGAAGGCGGCCACGTCGCCGGGCGCGCACTCGTCGCCGCTGCGCCCGGTGCACTCGTCGCCGTCGTCGACGCTGTCGGAGGCGTCGAACTCCTCGTCGTCAGCGACGTCGGTGTCGCTGAAGCGCGCGCGGGCGCCGCGGAAGCGGCCGAACCAGGCGTACAACGAGGCGGCGGCGCTGCTCGCGTCCATCCACCCGTCCGTCTTCCCCGTCAAGAAGAGCCCCAAGACGGCGTCGCGGCCGCCCACGAGGCAACTCTCTGGGTTGTCGGCGGTGTTCGACCCCTCCTCCGACCTCCTCCCGCAGCTTCCCGTCCTCGCAGACGCCGCATTCCTCCTCCGCGACACGCCGGTGACATCGCCGCAGCCGCAGAGCCCGTCCGGCGGCGGCAAGAACTGCTCGTCGCCGGCGCCGGTGAGCAGCGCGTTCCGGGAGTTCCGTGACCCGGCGCCGTCACCGACCAGCCCCGACACCACCGATGAGCCCGGCGAGCTCGACTTCGACGACGACTGCTTCGACGCCGACTCCATTCTCGACGTCGACGAGGACGCGACCGACGGCGCAGCCAAGGGCATCGACGGCATCATGGGCAGCCTCACCGTGGAGACCAATACGACCGCCACGACGCCCGACGACTCCATCCTCTCGAACTCCGGCATACACCCCTACCTCAGGAGCCTCATGGTGGTCGGCCTCGCCGGCAGGTTCGAGCTCGGCCTCGGATCCCGGCATGGCGCGCGGCCCAACCTAAACCGCGCGCTCAAGCGGCGGGACGACGACGGCGCCTGGTGGATGTGGCCGGCCGTGCCAGTGAAAGACATCACCGTCACACCGCCGCCGCCACAGCCACCAACGACAGCGTCGAACACCACCGCAATGCCGTCACCACCAGCAGCGCCAGAGAAGAAAAAGAGCAAGAAGAAGAAGGTGGCCAAGGTGGAGAAGGTGATGGCGAGGGAGAAGGAGGAGTCATCCAATGCGAAATGCAAGGAGGAAGCCGATGCAACAGTGGACGCCGGCAATGGCAACGGCGGCGACGCGGACGGTGTGCCGACGAAAGCGCCCAAGACCGGGTTGGGGCTGAAGCTGGACGCCGACGACGTGCTCAAGGCGTGGTCCAGCAAGGGGTCGATGTTCGCCGATGGCGGCGCCCCGGAGTCGCCCAAGTCGGCCGCCGAAGTGCGGGTGAGTACATGAATTCCCTAAAAAAATGGTCTTTTAAAATAGGAGAGTAAAACATAGGGCATATATTTGATAAATCAACAGTAACTGAACTTCTAAAATTCAGGTTTGTTCTGTATGAAGTGAAAAGCTCATTTAGTAAAATCATCGCAAAAAAAAAACTCATTTAGTAAAAGATAAATTTGGCACTCTTCTTAAATGAAATTGACCTCTTCCATAGCATTGTTACTCAGTTTGAAGGGACGTTTCAAACTAAAAAATGAACAGATGAACTATGAATATGTTTTATGGTTATGATTTTTTATTACAGTTGCACTGCAAGAAAGAATTTTCAGCATATATCATTTGTAGCTTACTTTCACCTCCCTTTGCCCAATATTTCTAATAAGAATTTATTTTAGAAAGAAGATAGATAAATCTATATCCAGCTAATTGTTTTCAATAGTGAAAATAACAAGGAAAGAGCTAGTAAAACACGTGTTCGATATGCAACAGCCATTTGGAGAACTAGCCTCTGATATGGAATTGTTTATCCAAAAGGACGGTCACTCACAACAGTACAACACTAGTACCCTACTGGTACATATTTGTAAGTAAGCACCTTTTTTAGAGTTTCACTGATACTGTGTCTCCAGTAACCCATAAAATGGATGTATTCAGAAAAGTGATGAAATTCAGTTAAAACAACACCTAAATAGTTATTCTCAGCAAATCCAATTGACAAATGGTTTTTTTCAAAAAATTGCAAAACATTTGGTGAGGTACTTCTATAAATTGGATAAGTTGAATTCGACCATTCTATGAGGTAATATTTGCTCATCGTTTTCAGAATTAAACCAAATTTAGAGGTTTAAAGTAAACCTATGCAGTTAAAATCAATTATTCAACAATGGACCACAGACAATTGGGCCTGGAGATCGTCTGCCATGGATTACATGGTTGTCTTCTTGCAAAGAGTCATTTGGGCTCAGATCTTTGCCCTCTGGGCCAATGATGGAGCATCTGCAACAAACTCCAGCCCCAATTCAGTTGGCTTTTTCTGCAATTTGCTCTCACAAATGGCAAGATTTGCAGCTGTCATAATGGGGAAACATAACCGTCCCAGATGTGCCCGGCTTATATGTAGTTTGGACACACTATGCATTGGCATGTATTGCTACTATGAGAAAGATTATAACGATGATTTTAACTGTAGTCATATTTTGCATCTCTTTCCTAGGATTCTGAATGAAAAAAAAGCACTTACAGTCTTTTTACTGTTGGTGCAGGCTAAACTTGCAGACATTGACCTGTTCCCTGAGAATGGAAATGGTGCTGGTGGCATCAGGGAAGCCAGTGTCATGAGGTACAAGGAGAAGCGGCGCACCCGGCTGTTCTCGAAGAAGATCCGGTACCAGGTCCGAAAGGTGAACGCCGACTGCCGGCCTCGGATGAAGGCAAGCACTAGAACTGATTCTTGAAAGCATAAAAAGGTCTATTTAATTGTAAGGCAAAAACCAAAAGACTCATTGTTCACAACATAATACCATTTGTTTCACCTAGAGTTATTATAGCACTATCAAAGCAGATCTTGCAAGGTACTGATGTGTTGTTTCTCTGTTTGGATTCTTGCAGGGAAGGTTTGTTAGGAGCCCATCTCTTCTTCAGCAAGTCCTGGAGGAAGAGAGCTAGACAGAGTGACAGACAGTGATACTTGCTAGCCTTTTTATGAACACCCTTTTTGGCCTTTTAGTTCCTCATTAGCTAAGAGATGTGATGAGTGAGTTTTTTTTTTTGGTTCACTTTGGAGTTTTGCTTTGGAGGAAGATAGAGATGCGTTTAGAGTGAGTTGTGATGGTAGATCACATAGTTTGTCTCAAGTTTACAGTCTGAGGTAAAAAGGAAGGAATAAAGTGATGTTAGAATATACAGTCATATAGCAATCAACAGATATGATGCAGTTTTTCATTAATCCAATTCTACAGCTTCAAATTATCGATTCACCGGCACATTTTTTGAAATGTTCATGAAAAATAAAAATAAAACAAAATGGTTGAGATTTGAAACTAAGAAACTCTACTTGAAGTATGTTACGCTCTCTGAAATTCATGTTCAACAGAAGGCCTTTCAGAAAACAACAGGCAGAGAATCCGCTGCTGCAGGAAGGCAGCTAACTCCATGTAAAATGCAGTGCAGTTAGTTAGTAATACAAAAATCAACAGGTTTAACAGAAGATTACCTTCAAAACATCACATCCAAATCAAGACTTGGAAATCAACACCACCTGGAACTAGATTCAGTAGAGAAGCATTACTGGTTGGCAGGGGATGCAAATCGCAAAGCCATTCTGGGAGGGACTAAGGTCCCATTATCTCATAGGGCTGACGCACTAGTGCCCGATCTCTCACGCTTACGCTCCAACAGCTCGCCGCCCTCCGCCGTTGCCGCCGCCGCCATGGCCTCGTCCTCGCCAACTGTTCGTTCTCATCGTGGGAGCGGTGATGTGGATTGCGAAGGATCTGGACCGTGTGTGTGTGTGATCGGACGGCTAGAAAGTACCCAACGGGGTCGCGTTCTACTCGTAAATAGACCCCAAAATGAGGGTTCCTTTCGCAAAGTATCCGCACCTCTGACCTCCCCCACCCGGCCGCGGCGGCGTTCGACGGCGGCCACCGTAGTGAACCGGTGATGCACACCGTGGCCTTGTCTTCTCTGAGATTTTGCGCTGCAAGCTGCGGTGCGAGCTGGCTGGAATCTTCGGTTAAGTGAGTGCTAGAGAGGACTGATGGCTCATCTGACGCTTGTTTCAGTTTATTTGTGATATAAGAATGTATTCTCTGATGAAATATTTTTAGAGGAATGTTAGCTTAGCTGTTGATTGCCGCTGTTATGTTTCAGAGATTTATACTTGAATCAATGCAAATTTTTGATACCCCTATATGCCACTAAAAAACCCGGCCTTTGGAAAAAAATAATAAAAAAATGCTACCCTGAAACAAAAACTCAGTAAAATACCACTCTAAAATATTGCAGATTAAATAAAATCTTGCAGCACGCACTATTTGTGATACTTGGAATCTTGCAGCATGAAGTGTCACAAAAGGCAAGTCAATTCGTAATTGTATTATGCTAGCGCGAAATTGCACATCACACCGTGCGTTTTCTGAAGTAGAAACAAGAGATTTTGCAGCAAGGCCACCTTGAAAGAAGCAGTGCAAACTAAAACCTCAACACATTATAACAACATACAAAATTAACACTTGGCAGCTTTACTGAATTCACTTTAACAGCACTTGATAAACTCGTACAACAACATATCTGTCCAGGGGAAATGCGGAACACATACACCAAGTAATGGTCCATAACAAGAACTATATGGATATTTCGCTCATCGTGACATTATCTAATCTTGTGTGAGCTTGCTGCTGATGAACTAGTGATCAGTTGATATCATTTTAAAGCAGGACAGATGGTTCATCTGACGGACGCTTGTTTCAGTTTACTCTTTCCAGTTTCATAATTCTTGACAATTTAGACAACGATACGGTCTCTAAAATATATTTTTGACTATAATTTTTTTACTATAATATAGTCAACCGTAGTGAACCGTTGATGCACACTGTGGCCTTGTCTTCTCTGAGCTTTTGCTCTGCAAGCTGCGACGCGAGCTGGTTTCAATCTTCAGTAACTGATGAACTAGTGATCATATTTAAGAGAGGACTAATGGCTCTCATATATTATGACAGGACAGACACTCCCTTGTTTCAGTTTATTGTGATATAGGAATATACGCTCTGATGAAAGATTTTCAGCAAGTTCAGAGGGATATTAGCTTAACTTGGCAATGTTATGTTTCCGAGTTTTGTATTTGAACAAATGTGTCCTATCAAAATTTGGATGAGCATTTCGACTCTTCAAGCATAGCAGGATTTAATTTCAGAATGAAGTATCACAATCACAGAGGTACCTCAGTTCTTAACAGCATTATGCTAGCACAAAATTTGCAGATTTCTGAAGTAGAAACAAAAGATTTTTCAGGTCGCCTCGAAAGTAGTAGTTGAAACTAAAAGCAGAGACATTATAACAGCATGCAAAATTAACACTCCGCGGCATTACTGAATTCACTTTAACTGAAGTTTAACAACATAACTCCCCACAAAAAAAAAGAAAGAAGTTTAACAACATAACTCCCCACAAAAAAAAAAGTAATGGTCCATAGCAAGAACTATGGACACAACGTTCTTATTGTGCACGTATACAGACATGGAAGAAGTCTTGCACACCTTGGTTACTTGATAGGTAGGATAATCACAGTGGAATAATCTCAGCAAAGATGAAACCAACAGACCAAACATATCAACTAAATGTAGTGCAGTTATAATTCTTAAAAAAAAATGCAGTTAGTCATCTAAAAGGCAACAGATTTAACATCAGATTATCTTCAAGACATCACCCCGAAATCAAGAAATGGAAAGTACCAGCTGAAACCACCCGCAGTAAGAAGCATTGGCAGGGATCCAAATCGCAAAAGTCACTTCGCCGGCGTTCAAACAGGTCCGATCTCTGAAGCAGACATTGAAACAGGTTACGCCATCCCCCGGCGCCATGGCCTCGCCTCGCCTCGCCTCGCCACTGTTCGTTCTCGTTGTCAGAGTGGGGACAGAATGGGAAGGGATCGAGACATCGAGTGTGATATGAAGCAAGTTGAAGGGTGTTTTTGAAAAAGTACACCCCACACTTCTCTCGGTATCGTTTCATTTATGCTTATAATTATTACTTAAATTTTGATTTTTAAAACTTAAATTTAGATTTGATTTTAGAGTTTTTTATCATTTACTTTTAATGTATAAAAGTTTGTTTTTAATTATTAATTGTTTCGTTTATGTTTATTATAAGCGTGGCGATCTGAGAGGGACCGTGTGATGCAACGGTCACAAAATACTCGGGAGGGATCCGAGTTCTCTTCTCCAACCCCCTGCCTGGAGGCGTTCTGTCGGTAAATAGACTTTAACATGAGGGTTTCTTTTGAAAAATTTCCACACCTCCCGCCTCCGCTTCATGGCCACCGGCGACGGCGACGGCGGAGGAGTACAGTGGTGATGCACACCTGATCTTTACACTATCTTCAGCTGCATATTTTGAAGCCGGACTGATATATGGCTCATCTGACACTGCTTGCTTCAGTTTATTGTGATAAGAATGTGTACTTTGATGAAATATTTTTGGAGGATATAACACAATTTTCACCAAGTTCAGAGCAACGTTAGCTTAGCTGCTGATATATACACGGCGCACTGATTGCTTCTGTTATACATGTTTCAGAGTTTTATACTTGAAACAAATGTGAATGCCCAAATTTGAATTAGTACTGCAAATATAGCGGATTTGTTTTTCAGGATGAAGTATCACAAAGGTAAGTCAATTCGTAATCATATTACGCTAGTGTAAAATTGCAGATCACACCATGCGTTTCTGAAGTAGAAACAAGAGATTTTGCAGCAGATCACCATTAAAGAAGCAGTAACCCATTATCTGAAAAAAAAAGCAGCAACCGCAAAAATTACAACAGAATCCAAAATTAACACCTCTCCGTATTACTGAATTTACTTTAATAGCACTTCATGAACTAGTACAACAACATAACTGTCCAGTGGAAATGTGAAATACATACACCAAGTAATGGTCCATAACAAGACCTATATGGATACAACAACGTTCTTATTTCGCTCATATATACATGAAATAAGTCTGGCACGTCTTGGTTACTTAATAGGTGCAATAATCGCCGTAGGCTTTTAGAAGAAAAAAAAAGTGAGCATGTGAAGTTCCTGGGAAGAGTTGAAGATCATCGTGCACTCATTGCTGCAACCACTTCAGGGTGGTAGTGGAGCATCTCGTGCCACATCATTTCCCTGATCATATCTGCACTGATGTTCTCGTCTATGTCAAGATCAATAGGCACTTGCGCAGGAGGATTTGCACTTGGATCATACAAAGGAGACATGTAAGGATGCTCAAGAGCCTCGGTGACGCTGATTCTTTTGGTAGGATCAAATATGAGCATCTTCTGTAAAAGGTCAATGGCAAGAGGATGTGCATGTGGATACATACTCGCGAGGGGCACACTAGGAGTGTAGGGAAGGGATTTGATATATCTGCGAGCTTTTGGGTTGTCAATGAACTCTAGGTCAGACTCACTCATGGTGCCGAGAACATTGACAATGAGCTTGAGCTGATTTAGGCACTCAGTTCCTGGGAAAATAGGCTTGCGACCAAGTAGCTCAGCAAAGATGCAACCAACAGACCAAACATCAATGGAAGTACCATAGTTGTCACAGCAAAGCAGCAGCTCAGGAGCTCTATACCAGCGGGTGACAACATACTCAGTCATAAACTGGCCTTTACTGCTGTTTGTACGGGCAAGACCGAAATCACATATCTTGAGATCACAGTTTGCATTAACCAGTAGATTTCCAGGTTTGAGGTCTCTGTGGAGTATCTCTGCTGAATGGAGATATTTCAGTCCTCGAAGCAACTACAACCACGAAAACAACAGTCTCTTAAATCATCTGGAAAAAATGGATTGCAATAAACAACAACTAAATGGTACAAAAATAAAAATTTATCTGAAGATAACTTAAATGAATCTGAACGGTAGGGTGAACAGGAAAATTATCAGCCAAATATTTATTTCTTGTGCAGAAGAGGTCTACTTGTGTAGTTTCATGCAGAAGCCTATGCAGAACTATTTGAAACAAGTTCTACTTTACAGATTATGAACCACATTTGAAATTCTTAATGGACATGCGGTTTGATGAAATTAATAAAATAAGTTAGAATTGATGGACATCTAAACAGGGCTAGAGGGTTCCAGTTAAAGTTTTCGGTTGCATGGACAATAGCCCATGGCTGCTTTTTTATGTACTTGATGAGGCGACAAGGGAATGCATGGATGGGCTATGGAGGTGTGCCTGTGACAGATAAGAAAACCAAGTCCAACTCTAGAAATTAAAAATATATATATGTCAAAGAGGAATAGTGGCAATACTTCATGCACACAGTGTGTCCAACTGGTTGCTGCCTAAGAACTGCAGGTCAAAAAAAGTATTGTCAAATACTAGTGATGCACAAACATGAGACTAATTATTTCACATTAGGAATATATTACTCAAATTAGTATTGTCATTGACATGTTCACAAATCATTGCTGGAGCAAAACATTTTCATATGTTTAAAAATCAGTTTGTCTTTGAAATTCTAACTGACAGAAGAACCATTCAAATTAACAGTGTGCCTCATGCATTTGGGAATGACCCTCCTATAAGATTGGATGAGGCTTGCTGTTATAAGACACGTTGTCACAAATCCTAAGCAATGGTCAAGGAGCAGTACAAAACACAAAATTACTCTCAAGTAAATGAGAAAATTTCTTATGTGCCCATGAGTTTTCCCTCAATACCTTCTGTGCCCCTGAATTTTCCCTCATCCCTCATATACTCCTAAGTTTTTAATCCCCTCTATACCCTTTCCGTTAGTTGACCATTAATTTTCTATATTACTCCCATCTCAATGCTAGTTTATTAGGAAAAAAACATAATTCTCAACATGAAAAAGACGCATTTGTAAAATAAACAATGAGGATAGAATTATGTGAACACAAATTTGAAAACTGATTTAATTTTTTCAATAAATTTTAAACCAAATTTGATGAAATTCGGATAATATTTCACCAAAAAGTTTAAACCCAAATAAAAATAATTATGGTTTTCAATTTCTTGGTGAAACTCATGTAAATAGATGTGGAAGAGCAGATAGAGAATAGAAAAGAGGGGTCCAAGCATTACCTGAAAAAGAAAATATTGGCAGTGGTCATTGGAAAGACCCTGAGGTGACTTGATTATCTGATGCAGGTCAGTATCCATTAGTTCATAAACTAAGTACACGTCTTTAAAACTCCTCCTGTGTACTGGCATCATTATATCCTTCAAAGCAATAACATTCTCATGTCGGAGATGCCGAAGGAGTTTCAGCTCCCGCAAAGTCCTTAGTGCATCAACACGGTTGTCAAAAACATTATGTATCTTCTTTATTGCTACTTTCTCATTGGTCTCACGATTTATGGATGAACAAACAATCCCATAAGCTCCTCGGCCAATGGGCTTGATTGGCACATACTTAGTGTCTATCTCAAATAAAGTTTGCCACATCGAGTAGTAATGCTTCCCTTGGTTACCCATCCCATTTGGAGGATCCACCATGATCGCCATTTCCTACTAAGGAAACAAAAGAAAATAAGTTAGTAGCTTAGGAAATAATAGAAACAACGGTTTTTTGAGCTTACAGAACTGCTAAATTATGTGTGAATGCAGAAGATCAAACAACATTGTAATCAAAGATAAGCTATAAAATGCATCCCCGGTCTTCAAGATACCCTGGAAAAGCATCTTCTGGCTAAAACAGGCTTTGGTAATAAATTCACATAATCATGTACACCAACAGATGGCAAATGGATTTAACTACATGCCAATAGTAAACTTCCACTTCTACTTTGGCAATCATTGATGTAGAATATCAAGTAGAAGAATTTAGAACCTAAACCTAAATTGTACCATGTAGGTACATCTAGAAGGCACGTAATTTACATGGCATCTAAGTGCAGACACAGATTTACATCAGTTCAGAAATGGAAAATGGTAAAAACAACAGAACAAATCATGGAAGGTTCAACCACTAGCAACCATGTGTCTGCAACTTGACCCTACAAAGCCTGCTTGTTTCACCAAAACAGGCTCGCCAAGTAATTCTTCTTCAAGAACAAACATTTGAACATCCAGGTGACGCAATCGCCACCGGGTCTCCTGGACGTCACTCATCAGTCATCAGTGAGCAGAAAACATCATCCAGCTTTCAGTTGCTCGGTTATGGTTCTGAAAGAACATGAAGCATCGATCCCTGCACTCCTACCCATGCTCCATCACCATGCATTGCCACCTGCCGGCATCTCCTCCCGCCCTTAGAACAGCCACAGTGCTACCAATTCCCAATCCCAGAGAAAGACAAGGCACCCATGGTTCGTGGAGGCAAAGATTGTGAATCACTCATCCGGTCAACCAAACAATGAAACAATCCATCATCCTGAGACGAGCACCCCATCAACATTCCCTGCTCATCGGCACGGATTGCACACGAAGCCCCGCCACCCAAATTTATCACCGAAGCACAAAATGGCCGGTACCAAATTACAGCTCAATTAACCACGCGCGCGTCAGGCGAAATCGCGACACAGAACTGAGCTTCTCCAGCTACCCAGATCAACAGAGACACAGAGCCAAGATCGATCCATGGAGCCCGGACAAAGAACCCCGCCTATCTTGGACCACCACGAAACACCCAGCCAAAACAGTACGGTCAAAAACCAAACCAAAAACGAAAAGATCCCCCTACCCGAGCCACCGCGAGGGAGAGGAGCACGACGCCGAGACGAGAAGAGCGATGCGGTGATCAGATCGCCACCGCCTCCATGGCCGATCGCTCGCACGAATTCGTCGTCGTCGCTGTGGCCGCAGCCGGAGAGAAGGGACAGCTCCCCGTGAGGTGTGGATGGGGAAGGGAAGGAGGAGAGAGAGGAGGGGCAAGGAATATTTCGAGCGAGGCATCCGCGGGAGCATCTGAAGCCGTTGGTTCGGCGGCCGGTGCGATCCTGGCCGTCTGATCGAGGCAAGGGGGGACTCACCACTGCGGCGCACGCACGGCACGTGTGTGTTTGTGTGACGTGCCGGCCAAACCAACGCGGTGGATCGCGGCGGGGGCGGGCGGGTGAGTCGTCGTTGGCAAGGCACCACCACCAGCGCGATTCACCGATTAGTTTGGTTTGGTTGGTCTCGTCGCTTGAGGGATCGTTGTCGAGGCGACATTAATCGGTGGATGGATGATGGCTTCTGTGTGCTAGTCGTTGATTGGAGATCGCCGGTGGAACAGTCTCATTATTTCATGAGGTGACAGAGCTGTAATGGCAAGGGATTTGGATTGTTCTTTTTTTCTAATCCTCTAAGCAATGGTTTTATCTCCATGATTTAAACTTAAATGTAAGAGTTTTTATCTGACCACTTCTAATGTAGCTGATATAATAATAAATAATGGGAGGTTATATAGACTTGTTAGTAGCTTTAAAATCTTTTTGAAAAGCTCGACTCAAAACATATCAGCGAAAAAATATAGAAAAATATATGATTGAAATAACATAGCATATCAAATCCTATGGATTGAAAAAACACTAGAAAACTATATAAATAATTATAAAAGAAGACATACACAAAGAAGTTGAAACTCATGTTAGAATTCCTCTAAACTTCCTATATTTCAAGCCAATCCAAAGGAATTTCTATTCCTTTCCAAATGACTACATATTTTTCATAGGATTAAATTTCCCTAGCAATCTTTGTTTTAGAAGAGCATAAGTATTTGGTTGCCTAAGAGGCTAAGAGGTTGTGCTGCTCGTGCTCAATATTTAGAAACAATTGCTTTTTTGTCACTCCCAAACATCCTATTTGTCATTGTGCCACTGAAAAAAGCTAATTACTACAGCACCATTGAAACGAGCATAAATTCATTTGAGATGCCACTAAAAAATAATGTGGAACATTTACTATGTACAGTTAAAAGTGCTATTGAACCAATCAATAGGTAAGTTCTTATTGTGAACCCTAGATCGAGGAGTGAGTTGGAGGCAACATCCTTGTGGTCTACGGGCATCGGCAGCGGTCTCGTCAGGTGTTGATGATGGGTCCTTGTGAGCGACGGTAGTAGGTCTCGATGAGCGAAGCAATAGCGGCAGTGTCTGAAAGGGCGAAGCAGCTACGACGATGTCTTCTAGGCAGGCAAAGCGGTGACGTTGGCAGTCTCGGTGGGCGTCGGCGGTGGGTCTCGGTGAGTGGAGAAGCTATGGCGGTGTCTCGAAGAGTGGAGCAGCTGTGGTGGTATCCTCTAGGCAGGAGGGCAGCTACAACTACGGTGGCATCTCAGAGGGTAGAGCGTGGCGGGGGCCAGCAGGCAGAGCAGTTGGTGATGGTGTCCTAGAAGGCAGGGTATGGTGGTAGCGGCAGTCCAAAGGACAGAGCACATCAAGACCTAGTGAGTGGTGTGGCTAAGGTGCTGTCCTAAAGGGTGGAGTGCAATGGGACTTGACAGGCATCAGGTCCTGGTGAGTGGCAGGAGTTCTTACTCTGAAAGCAGTATGGAAATGACTGGAGCTACAACTCTAAATAAGTATTAATCTCATAAATTTGCTTTCCGTCTAGTGAGTTGGTTGATTAAGCTTTCTTTGATGATATGTAGGGGTGATTTAAGGAAAATTCTTGTTAGAGTTCATGTTTTCTTTAGCATGCAAGATGGCAAGCCAAAGACTTACATAAATCACAGAGAAATTCCAATTTATATTGATCTAGATCAGTATTGCTTAATGAATTTGAGTGCTGACTTAGCAAAGCCAATAAATTGGAGTTCCAAGCATTTGATTTTTTTATGCTGATCCATATTGTATTTATGAGGAATACATTAAGGTTCAAACATATAATCATTTATGGATATTGTTGGCACGACATTAACCATAAAAATTGCTTCACTTGCATTGTCAAGTAAGCGATTTTGAAGGCCCTATTGTTGTTTCACCTTCAAAACACATAATAGGGAATTAGAAATCATATGATCGAACTCCATGTACTCCTCCTCATTGCCTTCCTTTGCTAGTTGAGTAGACCCAACCAACATGGGAGTGTACACCAAATGCCACCTTAAAAAATGAGTGTCTAGAAAATGAGTGTCAACTACATGAGAGTCCACCAAACCATAGTCCATTTAAACTCCACAAAATGTGTGCTGACAAGAAAAAAAATCGCATCTAAGATGGGCTCGTCTATGCAAACTTGATCGCTAAAAGTACAAGGTCAGAATCTAAATCTGATCAAGCTGTGATTTATTAGCTATGGATAGTAACAGTAGCTACACAAGTACTAATGATTCTTTTTCATCTAACTCTGATTGTGAATATTAACCAGAGCTATTCTGAGGACTCTGAAGTAAACAATGACATTGACTTTAATATTAATGATGACGTAGTGTACACACATGATATTGACAAACCATGTGTTGACGAGGGTACATTTTCCAAAGTGTCAACCATTAAAAAATGCCTTTACATAATTCTGAAAGCTTATGACTTTTTACTAAGAAGAAGAAAGACAAAGCAAGGTTGATTCTTGTTTGCAAGAGGGCAAAAGAAGAGGATTGCAAGTGGAAGATTCATGCTTCGTGTAAGAGAGGCACCAATATTTGTAGGTAATTGACCTTGTGTAATTTAATTTTGCTCTGTTCTAAACCTTTCTATTTCCTATATCCTTGTCATGTTGATTTGCATATCAAGAGAAATAGAATTGAACATACATGTTCATGTGTTAATAAGTCAGGAGAAGATATGGCTTCAAACAGTTGGGTATGTGACAAAGTTGTTGATGTGCTTAGAAAAAAAGCCAAGCTTAGGACCAAAGGAATTGTGAGAAAGGCTAGAGGAGAAATATGATATCACAGTGGGATATAACAAAGTTTTCAAAGAAAAAGAAAAGTCACTAGAGAAATTGTTTGGTAAATAGGATGATAGCTATGCTTTGTTGTTCACTTTTAAGGACGAGCTATTGAAGCCATCACTAGGTAGTAAAGTTCAGATTGATGTCGAAGAGCATAATAGCCAGATGTATTTCAGAAGGTTATTTATAACTCTCAAACCTTATATTGATGGGTTTCTATTGGGCTACAGGCCCTATATTGTCATGGATAGTACATATTTAACAAGAAAAAAATAGAGATCAACTTGATACAATTATAGCCATTGATGAAAATAATTGGATGTTCCCTATTATTTTTGGTGTCATAGAGATAGAATCCACAGAAAATTGGACTTAGTTTTATCAAAATCTTTAATAATCCATTGGTTATCCTCTAGGTTTAGTTATAATCTTGGATGCATGTAAGGGTTTGGAAAATACAGTGAGGAGTGTCTACCCCACAGCTAGGCACAAGGAGTGATTTAGGCACCTCTAGAATAACTTTAAAAAAGTTTCATGAAGTAGTATATATGGAAAACATATAACTAGCTACTAAGAGTTGTACCATGATAGGATTTAACAAGCATTATGATGCCATCAAGATACAATCGCCACAAACAATCCAATTCCTCAATGAGAACAACCCTATGTTGTGGAGTAGAGCCAAATTCTCAGAATTGTCCAAGGTAGACTATATCAACAATAACTTGTTATAATCCTTTAATAATTAAATAAATGACTTAAAAGACATAAAAATTATAGATATGATGGATAAGATTAGGCAAAAGATTGTGTCCAAGTTCTGTCACAGAGCAGAAATTGCAATCAAGATGGAAGGAATCATTTTGCCAAGTGTGATTAAAGATCTCAATAAACATAGTAAAGCTAAAGAAACATAAAGTTAGTAAGGTCACACTAACTATAGCTGAAGTGACTACCCTTAATAGCCAAGGTATATAACTAATATATGTAGTAGACTTAGATAGCCTAACATGTAACAATAGAGCATGGTAAATGTGTGGCAAACTTTGTACACATGCTATTGCTTTCATTACTTCAATCAAAGGTCCATCAATACATATACGTGGATAAGTACTTCTCTATGAAGAAATTACAGCTAAGCATATGTGTGGAGTGTGTTAGGCCTATGATAAAAAAACACCAATGAGAAATTATGGACCATGTCTTTAAGTTATAAAAAACTAGGCTAAGGAGGAAGCACAGAAGGCTAAGGAAAAACAACATCAAAGGTTTAGATGAATATGGACAAAATACAAAGCACACATATAAAGAATGTGGTGGATATGATCATAGGGCTAAACAATGTCAAGGAGGAGAGGTTGCAACAAAGAAAAAAAAGGAGAAAAGTATAGTAGTTTTATTTCTTTGTACATCATAAGTACATTTATTTTTAACATGATAATTTATTATATATAGGAATAGGAGCAACTCAACACCTAAAGTTGGTTTAGGGAAAGGAAGCAATGGCCCTTCCACTACCCTCCAAATGACACCAAAGAAAATAGGAATGGTTAAAAATAACAGTGGCACCATATAGGTTAATTTCAATTCTTTTAAGTTAAAAATATTAACTACATCTTCTATGTTAATTAGTCTTTTATTTGCAAAACCTTAAACAATGCTATAATAACTCTAAATATTCTCGGACGTGGAAGGAAAAACAACTCTAAATTTCATTCTTATCTTATAATATGATAGAACTCAAAAGTAGCACTATATGATGTATTCTTTATAAAACTATAGTGTGCTTTTGTTATGTATTTTATTACCGGAATCTAAATGCCTTACACTTCTTGCTACGTTCTAGGTTCTGCTGATGTAAAGCAATATTAGTTGTCTTTTATCTATGGTTGATTTGTTTGGTTCATGTAAGTTTATCTATTATTTGATTGTATTTGTGCTAGTTCCAATAGAACCATAGTTTTTTGACAAATCTTATTCTTTAACTAAATCTAACGTGAAGATCTTGATATAAAAATACATAAAAATAAATTAAAGTAAATCTCTTACGAACTCAAAAAATATAATAAGGAAAATCAAAACACTAATTTATAGCCAATTACCATCAATTTGAAAAAAAAACACTACCATTAATAACAATAGCAGTATAGTCATTGCCCCTTGTCAAATATGCTGACTAATGGTGTTATTGGATCGTAATGGTAGAATGGAAATTTTACATGTTCAATCGTGAAATTAGTGGCATTTTACAGATTAGACAAAAATCTGTGAAAGAATGACAAATACACCAAACCATAGTGACATTTACGCAATTGCCCTCAATATTTAAGTTAGATACATGCGCTTATCACCATTGAAGTTTTTAACTGAGACGTTAAATACTTTTTATCACATGTAGTGATTTTTTTAACCTACTAAACAAATCTGTTATATTTTTTAATACTATAATAACTTTATATCAAATATGGCATAACAATAATAATTTTAAATTTATCATAACTCCTTGTCACATAATACAACAAAATATGACAGTCAATCGCTAGTCTACTTATTTTACATTATCCATTATCGTGAATTTTATCACTAAGCAGTCTGAAGCATTTTGATTTAGAAAAATACTTACTTGACTTTTCTTCTTTATAGATCCAACTAATAATTTTATCAAAAGTGATTTTTTTTCACAAGCTTCTTAAAAATATTATGAACTTTTTGTTCATCACCATCATATACAAAGGAGAAAAAGAAGTTGAAAAACACATGGCTCGAAATACATTCACATTTTCACGAAATATAAAGATCAACAACACCTAGAAAAAGGACGAAAAAGAAGAAAAAACCGTCTTCTTCCTTGGTCGCATCTCTCTCTCGATCGAACGAACCGACACCTCCGCACCACCACCCCACCACCAAGCCGACCCGGATCAAGCTAACGTGAACCGCGACAAAATCTCAAAAAATTTTCGCGTCAAATTTCTCCTCCTCCTCCTCCTCCTCCCCGAATCCCCAAAATCCAAACCCCAGATTCCCTCGCCATTTTTCAGCCCCCGCGGGAAGAATCCGCAGATCTCTCCCGACCCCCCACTGCGCCGAGCCTTCCAGATTGGCGCGCACCGAGATCCTCCGGTTCGCGGGCTGCCGTGCGCGCTGATTCGATTCGGGTTGGTGGCGCTGGGGCTAGGGTTTGTCGGAATTGATGCCTACCAGTCTTGCTTGACCCGCTTCCGGGGAGATCTCTCCGCATGGATCGCAAGGGCGGCGGCGGGAACAGGAACCGCACTGATCTCCTCGCTGCTGGGCGTCAGAAGGTAGTGAATCCCGCGAGCTCGTTGTTGTTTTGATGATTTATTTGAGGTTTTTTTCGCCTGATCGTGCGTTTCGTCTCATTGGCGTGCAGCTGCAGCAGTTCAGGAAGAAGAAGGAGGAGAGGGGTCCTGGCAAGAAGGCCGAAGCCAAGATGGATGCGGAGGCTGAGGAGGGCTCGTCGAAGTCGGGGGCGGACGCGGAGGAGGCCGTGCCGGAGCCGAAATCCCCTGTTGGATTGAAGTTGCTCGCCGGGGAGAGTGGTGGCAGTCATCACACGCCGTTTGAGGTGAAGCTCCTGCTTCTTCTGGGTGGTGTGGGGAATTGAATGAGTACTTCTTGGTGTTTAATACCGATGTTTCAATGCAGGAAGCAGCGAGGTCGCAGGTGGAACAATGCAATGGGCAGGGGCCTGGCACCGTGGAGTCCTGTGCTGTGGATAATGCCGAGGTTTTGCCTGTACAGGAGGGTGGTGATGGTGGTAATGCAGAGGATGTAGGTGTAAGTGAACATGGTAGTTTAGAGCATGAAAGCCCTAGACCAGGTGATGGTGAAGGTGCAACAATCCCGGTTACTGGTGCAGATGGTTCTGGCCATCTTATAGAAGGAGCTCGGCCAGTGGAGGTGGATGTTGATGAGAAACTGCCAGATTGCAGTTTAAAGGAAAACATGGATCTGTGCACATCTTCCCAAGGTGACATAGCTGATGGTAATGGTGGCAACCAAGCAGGGGAACACCAGCAGGTGGAGATGTACCCTGTTGAGAGGCCAACCAGTTATGATTCCAAAGAAATTACAGATATTAATGGTCGCTCTCAAGACATGGGAGCTGTTAATACTAATAAGGGGGAAGGAGGAGCTAGAGAAACAGAGATTGATGTTTCTGGGATGCCATCTGGTGCTGTGGCCGAGTGCGAAGAAGAATCGAATGTTAGAGCTTCACATGAGGCTTCTGAGAGTACTTCAAGAGAAGACACTGACAAGGAAGCTGATGCACTGGGCGAAGAAGCTATTCAAGAAGATCCAGGTATGGCAAATGCTACAAAGGGAGTTGTCGTGGTAGATGATTTGAGTTTACATGCTAAGTCAATTGGGGCAGTCTCTCTTCCTCATCATGAGAAGATTGACCAAGCTTTACTTGCAAGTCATATATCACAAGACATGGTGCCATATCATTTTGAGGATATCCAGAGGCATCTCTACTTGGCAACTCTATCAAGGGATTTTCTCCAGCTGCAGATGGATGAGGGTGCAGATCTGAATACAGATGGTACACAACAATCTTCCGATGAAGTCATCAATCTCCAGGTACTACTGGAAGAAAGTGAAAAAAGCAAGCTAGCTGTCTGTGAAGAGCTTCAGCAATGTAGACATGAGCTGTCAGACATGAATACCACGAAGGAAGAACTTGAACTAACTGTAGCTTCTCTGAAGGACGGAATCCGTACTAGCAACAACAAATGCGAATATTTGGAGTTTGAGTTACAGTTCTCCAAGGAGAACACGCAACAAATTCTGAATGAGTTAGCTGGTTGCAGAGCAACGCTGGAAGCTCTACAGCAGGAGAACCTGGAGCTAACTGTGAGTCTCACTTTTGAGAAAGAAGCTAGAAAGGAAGTCGTGGAGCAGCGGGAGCATTTGTCTAGTGAAAACAAAAAGATTTTATCAAATCTGTCTGACCTTGAACTTAGTTTAGCTTCTTTGAAAGAGGAAATGAATGACGGCAGTAATAGATGTGCAGATTTAGAGTGTGAACTGCGTTCCACCAAGGAGAACATGGAACATACTTTGGTTGAATTAGCAAGTTGCAGGGCTTCATTAGAAACACTGCAAAATGATAATATGGAGTTATCCACCAATTCTTCCTTTGGAAAAGAAGCAATCAAGAAACTCGAAGAGGACAATTTATGTTTATCTAATGAAAAGCAGAGCCTCTTATTAGATTTGTCTGAAACAAAGGAGAAGCTGCATCTTTCATATGCCAAACATGAGCAGCTTGAGTTGCACACCAGGGATATGGAAACATACGTTGGACAACTTACAGAGCAATTAATTGAAGAAAGCCTGTACAAAAGTACCAGTGCCGTTATTTACCAAACTGAAATCAAAGAGTTGAATTCTAAGTGCAAAGTTTTGCTGTGTGAAGCCCAGAATGCACATCAAGAAAATGCTCCCTGTCTGGACTCATCAGAAATCATTGTTGAAAATGTGGAAAGAGAAACCACAAGTCCTGAATTTATTGGACATCATGATAATCAGCGTTCGCTTCATCTAGTCACTGAGAATGACTCATGTAACTCAACTGCTTTACAGTCACTGAAAGGACATCTGAAGGTGGCTAAAGGTGATTTGCGTGACCTTCAAAAGTTAGTAGAGAGGATTTCCTCTCGGTCTGATGGACGTGTTCTGGTATCAAAACTCATTCAATCCTTTGAGTCAAAAGGAAATCAGGAAGATCTTGGGATGTCTGAGGGAGAGCATGATAATTTAAAAAAATTAACTCAGGAGATGATATGCCGCCTTGTGGAGAAGTTGAAGGCTATGACTTCAGACATTGCAAAGACAGAAGAATATGTGGCTAAGCTGTGCAACAGAATAGAACTTTCTGTGAAGTCTATGTCACAGCATGAAGCAGAAAGAGAGCAGACTGCAGTTCTTGTGGCCCAAATGGATGGGTTTGCTGGGAAGCTAAGCAACTACAAGGACACAATTGATCAACTGCTTAGTCAAGTTTTTAATGTACACCAGGATGCAGATAATCATGCTGGAAGGCTCATTGATCAAGCAGAACTTTTGCAGAATGATGTGACTGAAAGGATTTCCACTCTTGACAAGGAAAGGACGTCTTTGACAGATGTGCTCATTGAAGTAATCGATAAGCTCAGCACTTTGAGTAAAAATGCAGCTCCTAGTGATTTGGGTGGGAGTGAAGGTCTTGGCTCTCTTGCTTTGAGTTCTGTGGAATGCACTGCTAAGTTAGTCCAAAATCTTCAGGAGAAACTAGTGGATGCTCAAAGTGACAATGCTAAGCTTAATGCTTCTCTGGTGTACCTCAAAACTGCACACTCTGATGTTCAAGAAAAGAGTGAACATGCACATGGAATTGCCAAGAAAATGTACATTTCCCTGCAGGAACTTCTATTCAACTCATTGGGAAACCCAGATGAATCAGGCGCCGAATACAATACTGAAGAACCAATAGCTCTCTTTAGTCAATATGGAGACATCATTGAGCATTTGAAGAGTTTATTGCATGAGCGTCAATATTTGCTATCAACAAATACTGACCTAGAGTCAAGATTGTTGAGCAAATGTGAAGAAGCTGAAGCTCTCAGCAGTTCTCTGACAAAAAGTATGAATGATTTTAGCTTGCTGAAGGAGGAGCTTAAATCGGTTTCTATAAGTAGAATTGCAGTGCAGGATGAACTGCATGGTAGATGTCTTGCTATAGCAGAAAAAGTGGTTCATCATTCTGTAAGCCATTCATCAACAGTACTTCCTTCGATGGCTCATAGTGAGATGGAAATGTCTAACAAGGAAAACCATATTCTTGCTACATTATTGCCATGTATTGAGGAGGGTGTGGCTTCATACATTGAGGAATTTGAAAATATGGCAGAAGAAATCCGCTTATCAAAGATCTGCTTGCAAGAAAGCAATATTGTTGACCAAAGTTCATCTGAAAAGTGGTCTGTGCCCTTGCCTGTGTTGATCAAAGAAGAAATTGTACCCATATATTTTGACCTGCAGGGTAGAATTGACCAGCTCAGCACATTAAACATTCAGCTAGAAACTGAAGTTCCAGTCCTGAGGGATGGCTTGACAAAGCTGGATAGTGCTCTCGAAACTTCATGTGCTGAACTTCAGAAAAAGGTTTTTGAACTTGAACAATCAGAGCAGAAACTTTCTTCTGTCAAGGAAAAACTGAGCATTGCTGTTGCAAAAGGCAAGGGTTTGATAGTTCAGCGTGACAGCCTTAAGCAGACTCTGTTGGAGAAGTCTGGGGAGCTTGAGAAGCTTTCGCATGAACTGCAGTCGAAGGATGCATTGCTGATAGAGTTGGAAACCAAGATCAAATCCTATGCAGACGCAGATCGAATTGAAGCTTTGGAGTCAGAGCTATCTTACATACGAAATTCAGCTACTGCTTTAAGGGACTCATTTCTTCAAAAGGATTCTGTTCTTCAGAGAATTGAAGAAGTATTAGAAGACCTAGATTTGCCAGACCATTTTCATTTTAGAGATATAGTAGAAAAAATAGAACTTCTGTCAAAGATGGCTGTTGGTGCTTCTTTTACTGTACCTGATGGTAATAAGCAATCCTCCGTGGATGGGAATTCTGAGCCTGGTGCGGCCATTGATAGTATAAATGATGAGCAAAACTCAAATTCAAATTCAGGGTCAGAAGAAATAAAGATCAAATATGATGAGCTGCATAGGAGATTCTATGAACTGGCTGAGCACAATAACATGTTGGAACAATCTCTAGTGGAGAGGAACAATCTTATACAGAAATGGGAAGAAGTCCTTGGTCAGATTAGCATCCCCCCACAGTTCAGGATGCTCGAACCAGAAGATAGAATAGCTTGGCTGGGAAACAGGCTACTGGAGGTTGAGCATGAAAGAGATGCGTTACAGTTGAAGATTGAGCACCTTGAGGATTCCTCTGAGATGTTAATTTCTGATCTAGAAGAATCACACAAAAGGATTTCTGAACTAAGTGCAGAGATTGTTGCTATAAAGGCTGAGAAAGAATTCTTCTCACAAAGCCTGGAGAAACTGAGATTTGACTTCCTTGGACTCTCTGAGAAAGCTGTTCAGGATGAGTTTGTCAGAGATAATTTACGGAAAGATCTAGCTGAACTGCAGGAGAAATTAACTGAGAAGACTGGGGAGAGCAAGCATTATCATGATATGGAAATGGAGATCAATAAACTTGTGGATTTGGTACGAGACACATTGCAGGATGACAGTAATACTGAAATTCCATTGGGTGCTGGTGCTGCTGCTGCTGTGTTGTGCTTGGGTGGGCTGTTGAGTAGACTTATAGATGACTATAGGACTCATTTGTCAGAATCAACTGTTGGCAGTTCTGTGGAGATGGAAACTCACTCGGAAACCAAATTGTCGAAAGATGCCTCTACATCAGAGAGGGGCATGGAGGACAAAGAGATGGCACTAAATACTTTGAGTGATGAGTTAGAACATACTCGCAATAGTCTGGCCTTAGTGGAGCAACAGCGTGATGAAGCTGTGGACAAGACACAATCACTAACAATGGAACTGGAGACCCTACATGCTCAAATAAACCAGTTGCAGGGAGATGGTGCTGAACAGGTGAATATGTACCAATCTCTTATGCTTGAACTAGAATCATTGACTAAGCAGCGTGATGATCTGCAAGAGAAACTAAGTCAGGAGGAGCAAAAATGCACCTCATTGAGAGAGAAACTAAATGTTGCTGTAAGAAAAGGGAAGGGCCTGGTGCAACATAGAGATAGCCTGAAGCAAACTATGGAAGAGATGAACACTATGATAGAAAAACTAAAAGTTGAAAGGAAACAACACATTGAATCGCTTGAGTCTGAGAGATCATTATTGATGGGTCGATTGGCTGAGAATGAGAAGAGCTTGCACGATTCAACCCAATATCTGAGTAGATTATTAAATTCTCTGAGTACAGTGGATATTGGTAAAGAATTTGATACTGATCCAATCACCAAGGTTGAAAAAATTTCAAATTTTTGCCTTCACCTACAAAATGAAGTGAAGAAATCGAAACAGGCAACAGAACTGCTTCTAACTGAGCTAAATGAAGTTCATGAAAGGGCTGACAACCTGCAGGATGAATTGGTCAAAGCAGAAGCGGCACTGTCAGAGTCATTTAAGCAAAATAATGCTGTAGAGTCTGCAAGAGCTGATGCTGTTCGCCATCTTGAACATGTTATGCATGTGCAGTCACAGACAAGAAGGAAACAGATAGATCATTTGATGGAGTTGAACTCCACCAGCAGTCAACTAAGAGAGATCTTCTCTGAACTTTTACATAATCTTCTCAACACTTTCAGTAAGGATCTGGACATAATCAACCATATGGAGAACTTTGTGCAATCTTCTGATAAATTGATGGACAGCACGAGTATGGTGGAGATACCTATCACATCTAATCATCATTTGTCCAATAGCATAAGCAGCAAGGTAATTTTAGGCCATCAATGAGTTTTTTTTAAAAAAAATTACACATATATATACACTCAACACTTCCTGTGGTTTAGAAAATATTATGATGGTCAGAAATGTTGGAGTGATATTTATCAAGATAAATTCTTTCTTGTTGCATTTGCTCCTGATTATCGTGTCTTTTTCACAATTAGATAACTGCAATGTGATTTTTTTTCAGATGAGACTCACATTTCTTTATCACTGTGTTTGTACTCGATTCACCATGAAATAAATTAATGTGCTTCTGTAAAAAAAAGAAATCAATGTGTTTGTTTTCTTTGAGTATAATATTTTCAATACAATTAGAAACCCAGGTGACCATATGATCTTTCTAATGCTGGAATTATTTGTGCTACATGAAATTCTGGTGGTGGTTGGCAACTCATAATTCTTTGCACTAGATGATATGTTGGTAGCGTTATTCCTTTGGGTTTGCAAACGTTGCTTTCTGATTGGTGATACTACTCCCTGCAGATGCATATTCCCAATGTTCCACTGGAAATTACGTTGGACAATGCCGATGAAACCCAGATTTTGCACCATCTTGCTACTGCATGCCATGCTGTAGCTGATTGTGTAAAGGACTGCAATGATCTCAAAAGAAGGATTCATGAGCATGGTTTTTCAGTTGACCAGAAAGCCACCGAACTGTTCAATGTTATGCCCAACTTGCAGAACAAATTTACTTCTCAAAATAATGAGTTGGGATATTTGAGAGATAATATTGTTGAACTACAGTCAGAGATCAAACAGAGAGATGAGGAAATTTTATCAATGCGCAGAAATATGAGTTTGCTTTATGAAGCATGCACTAGTTCAGTTGCTGAGATTGAAGGGGTGACTGGTATTGAGTCTGCTGACCATAGTTGTTCTGTTGTGCAGAGCCATTTAGCTGCAGACGGCCATATAAAATCAGTGGTTAACCAGTTAGTTGCAGCCATAAAGACTACTCAGAACAGTAACGAAGGCAACACAAAGGAACTAAAGGCCACTGTTCTTGAATTGCAGCAGGAGCTTCAAGAAAAACATATCCAAATTAGTGCAATCAGTGCAGAGCTTGCATCTCAAGTAAGGGAAGCTGAATCTTCTGCCAAGCAGCTATCTGTTCAGCTTGAGAATGCTAGAATGGAAACCCACAACTTAGAGAAACAATATGAAATGTTACTTAATCAGAAGAAGGATTTAGAGACTCAAGTAAGCGAGCTTAAAGATATGGAGGCAGTGGCACGTGATCGTCATGGAAGAATAAAGGAGTTGAGTGATGAACTTAGCAGAAAAGACCAAGGTGAGTCGATGCAGCTTTCTTTAATTGGGTTTGCTTCTGTTAGTTGTGTTCTATTTGTAATAACATGATATTGTTTTCAAGAAATATCCTTTTGCTTTTCTGCTTTTATTGCTATATTTTTGGTGTATTGTGCAGAGATTGAAGGTTTGATGCAAGCACTTGATGAAGAAGAAAGGGAGCTTGAAGTCTTGGAGAACAAAAGCAATGACTTGGAGAAAATGCTTCAAGAAAAAGAATTTGCTTTAAAGAGTCTTGAAGTTTCTAGGACCAAAGCCTTGACAAAACTTGCAACAACTGTTGACAAGTTTGATGAGTTGCATAACTTGTCTGAAAGCCTTCTTGCTGAAGTGGAAAACCTGCAGTCACAACTTCAAGAGAGAGATTCAGAGATCTCTTTTCTGCGGCAAGAAATTACAAGAAGTACCAATGAACTGCTAACCACTGAAGAGAGCAACAAGAATTACTCATCTCAGATAAATGATTTCACTAAATGGTTGGAAACTGCACTATTGCAGTTTGGTGTACACTGTGAGAGCACAAATGATTATGAATGCACTCAAGTTGCTGTATATATGGATATGTTGGAGAAGAAAATAGGATCTCTGATATCTGAATCAGATGAATTAAGGGTGACCCTGCAAAGTAAAGATTCTTTATTACAGGCTGAGAGAACCAAAATGGAAGAATTGATGCGTAAATCAGATGCTCTAGAATCTTCTTTGAGCCAAAAAGATTCTCAGATAGGTTTGCTTCGTCGAGACAGGACATCAGGCCAACCTAGCAGATTTATATTGCCAGGCACTTCAGAGATTGAGCAAGCGGTGAGAGATTTATTTATGTGTCATTTACCTACACAAAGTGTGAAACAAATTGATGTTAACCCTGTGGACTTGTATGCTTTGATTCCAATGCAGAATGACAAAGTAAGCCCAGCTACTCAGATTCGAGTGGCACGAAAAGTCAATACCGACCAAGTTGCTATTGATGTAGAGGTGGAGAAGGACAAGCCATTAGATGATGAAGACGATGATAAAGGTAAATTTAGTCCTGGTATAGTTAATTCAAATTGAAGCGCCTGATTCATTCTCTGGTTGATCTCCTGTTTGTTATTTCAGCACATGGTTTCAAGTCACTGACGTTGTCACGCATTGTTCCAAAGTTCACTCGACCTATATCAGACAGGATTGATGGAATGTGGTGAGTACAATTTCAGTTCTTTCTGAATACTGATTAAAGGTGTTTTCTCAGGGTTGCCCCTTCTTTTTTCTTAACAGGGTCTCAGGAGATAGATTGCTCATGAGACAACCAACATTGAGACTTGGTGTTTTGCTATATTGGATTGTGCTGCATGCATTGCTTGCTAGTTTTATTTGAAGATTATATATAAAGGTAAGCAATGCTTTTTGTCTTTGTCGTTAAAATTTGAGCTGTTATAACTCTGCTGCTATTGACCTGTGGTGATCTGTATTGTGCTCAGTGAAGCATATTTTATTGCATCTATGCTTGAGTTTGAACTTAACTTTCACTTAATGCCACCTGGCTACCTGTAGGCCTTTCAGTTCACAAGAAATACAATTAAGCAGTGTGTGCTCCTTCTATAGTTCTTTACACTAAATCGAAAGAATTTCACAATCTATTTCTTTAAGTTTATCCCGTGATCTAACCCAAACACTCTTTATAATTGGTATGCACTTTCCAGTCAAGATCTTGTACAAGTTTGTTCAGTACATGAATTGGTCAAGATAAATAATATTTTGACATAATAGAGTTCAATATGAACAAGGTTAAATGGTAAGCTTTCTTTAACAAATGCTCTGGACCACCATTAATATTGGGCACTGAATATTGATGAGCTAGCAGCAATCTTTTATTGATTGGTTGTGTGCTTTTTCCACAGAGCTCATGACATTTGCATGATATTTGCATGATGAAGTCGTGTTTGCGTTTCAACAATATACTAATTAAATTCTTTGAATGATATTTTTTCAGCTGTAGTGATATCCTTCGGTGAGCTACTGTACAGTAGTATGTCTATATTCCATAGCAAGCTACCCAAAGCAAGTAGTCCGCGCTAATGTTGTTGATTCTTTTGAATACGTTACCGGATACTCGTATTGGCAGCTGCGAATCAACTTCAGGCTGTCTTTCTCATCCTCTTCGCGAGGCATTTAGCCTGCCTCAGCTGGAATAGAAAACTGAAGAAAGCAGCAGCGGCAAATATCTCCTGTGTAAATACTCTCATTTTTGTTTGCTCTATTCTTTGCTTTTAGAAAGATGTAGGGCATAATTTGAATGGTAGCATCTACATTATACGTAACATCTTTACAGAAGAATGACAAGTAGTTCTCAAAGTTTTATAGGGCATTGGGATGGTAACAGCATTTCCCCCACATTGAGGTTGGCTCCCTGTATTCTCTCTCAACCCAAGATTTTTGTTTACATGTGCAACACAGCAATTATTTCATTATTATTATTATTACCACACTGCTATGGCGAGCTTCCATGTTTTTTCTCCCATCTCTGAAACTGCTTTTAAGAACATTATTACCACATTGTGATCTGGGGAGCTCTGGCATTTTCAGTTTTAATCTGTGAAAGTGAAACTGCAAGAAGAATTATTATGCACTCCAATATTCGAGGGGCATTTTCAGTAGTTACATTTTGCATTTTCTTTCTTTCTTTCTTTATTTTTGGTCAGGAAGGTGTGATCAGATCATGTCTCTGCTTAATGTAACCTCGATTGATGGTTGATTCATACATATTAATCGTGCAGCTCTGCCAACATATTAACATCGATTGATGGTTGATTCGTATATATTAATCGAGGCAGCTCAGCCAATTAATGGTGGATGTGTTTCTTCTAGTCCAGACTCCAGGTACGCATGACATTATTCCCGGACCATTTCGTGTAGAACACTACACGTTTGATCCATAAATTATTAGTACGTAGTAATGGCCGACGTAGAACGGGCTTGCACGGAGGCGGCATTCCCGTTCCGGCCCATTTAGTCCCTTCCCTGCTTTTCAGGCCCCGTTTTGCTTATGTTGGCTGGAGGCCCACCTGTCAGCGTGTTAGGCCGCGCGTTCGCCACTAGCGGATGCTCCTCCGTACGAGATAGGCACGCGCCCATCAGAGCCACGCCGCTCATGGAGCCACCCGTGCGCTCGCCCGTCACGTCGGCGCCGGCGATCGCCGGCGCAGCGTCTCCATCCCCGTCCCGCTCCCGCAGCAGAGCCCATCCGGACGCCGCGGCCTTCCCAAAGACCCGGATTGTCCCTTCCGCCAGCGTCAAATCCACCGCGTGCCTGCAGGCGCGCGCTCCTCGCCGATGCGCGCGGCTCCTCGCCAGAGCCGGCGGCGGAGGAGGGGAGGAGAAATCTCCAGCCTTCTCCAGTGATGCGGATGATCAGGCGGAAGGCTTGCCCTTCCTCGAGGTACTCTCTGACTCTCTGAGATATTTTTGGATGAATGAAATCAATGAGTGGCTGGCTATGTATTGAACTGGATTTGGTGACAGTTTAGATTTAATCAGCTGGACAACTGAATATTTCTATTTTAATTAACAAGAGAATAGCTGATACAGAATTCTCTTATTATGAGGAAGAACTTAAAATTGCAAGGCTAAGAAAGGTTGATGGGTTATATATTGTTTGTGAGGTATATTCAAGATTCCACGATAGATTATTGTTTTCCACCTTTTTGTAATATATTGCAAGAGTGATTGCCATTATATGGAAACGAGTAAACATGGTGAGACTGGTGGGAGCAACTCTGGCAGATCCAGAGCCGGCCTATTCAGAACACCAATTTCAGGGGGTGTACACACTGCGACTTCTGTTCATGATTTACCCCCACCAGCTCGAGCTGTTCGCAATCTGATGGAGCAGGTATTTGATCCAAATATTACTCTTAAATACCATCTATCAGTAGCTAGTAATCGTGCAGAATGTTTGGGTACTTGGGTTTATCGTACCGAGACATAAAAAGCCAAAAAAAACTTAATAGTTTCACCACTTGTGCAAAACCAGGCTCGGTTTGCTCATTTGTGTACTGTCATGTCTCGGATGCATCATCGACGTGCAGGATACCCATTTGGTTCTCTAGTGGATTTTGCGCCTGATCCAATGGGACGTAAGTTCTCAATCATCCTTTTCTGTTGTATACAGCTTTTCGGATAGTGTCCCTTATTAGGATAGTTTTCCCCCAATTTCTTTATGCAGACCCCATTTTTTCACTGTCCCCTTTAGCCATCCACACAAGGAATCTTCTGGAAGACCCGAGATGCACAGTCGTTGTACAGGTAATTTTGATGTATTTTATAATCATATCCAGATTATTTTTGTGCTAAAGCTTCTCATCTTTCTTTGTTCAGGTGCCTGGATGGAGTGGACTGTCCAATGCACGTGTAACAATTTTTGGTGATGTTGTTCCCTTGCCTGGTGACCTGCAGGTTTGTACCAAAACTGCTACCCGCTCATTAATTCCTTATGATGTCTTGATATCATTGTTGGCCGTGTTCCTCTATTTGGTAAATTCAGTGGATCATCTGTTGAAACGATGAAGGTGTTTATGACTTGTACTGAAGTCTGAAGTACACCTTTTTCACTCTTACCAGTTTACCTCATCACCTGGGGTCTATCTTGACTGGTCAGCTTTTATGTGCACTTTGCTTATAACTTATAACCCTAAAAAAACCACTCCCTAGTGATTTTATCTTATATGAGTCTTGCGTATGGACGGAGGCTTTTACTTGTTGAACAAGCTCAAAAGTACCTCTAAAGCAGTAAGTTGAATCTGAATTTACAGCTATCAATTTTGTTCTGGTACAACTGGAATGTCTGGAGCATTTTATTCTGATGATGCTGGGCCAAAAAAAGCAGTGCATTTAGTCCTTGCTAAGTTCCAAATTCTGATGGTACCGTCTGGAACTGTTTCACTAACCATTCCAAAACAAAAAGAAAAATAAATAAAAAATATACCCAGACATGAGCTATGGGTTGCACCTTAGGTTGTTAATCTGCAAGAATGTGAGTTATATGACATAAATAATTAACATGGTCAACAGAGTCTGAAATGGAAGATTGAAGCAGAAACTATTTGCACGCGATTATATCTGCCATTGTTTTTTTTCTCTCTTAGGGTTTGGTTGATTTTGTCAACGGAAATAGTGACTTGAAAATTAAACTTCTTTCAGGAATGGGCTCATCAACAGTATGTTTCGAAGCACCAACAGTGGGCATCCCATCAATGGGGCAACTTTTACTATTACAAAATGCAGACATTAAGGTAGCTTTTGAAGTTGCTACGTGGAGAACTACTTCTCTCAATATTCAGTTGTGGTTCTTTATTTAGCATGCGGGATTTCACAAACTTTAGTAGCTTAAGCTTGTGATTCTATCATTCTACAATGATTTGCGGTATCTATTGATTGACACATCCTTTTGTAGCATGCTATTTATCTTCTTCTGTGGTTTTCATAATGTTTGTGAACATTCCAGTGACATATACTTCATTGGAGGTTTTGGCACTGTTGCTTGGGTGGATGTGAAAGAATATGAGGCTCTGAAACCTGATAAGATTGCGACTGATGGTGGAGAGCAAAGTTTAAAGGTAAGCCTATGATCCTTTGCTTAAGAATAACCTGGGGAGTATTTGTTTTTCTTTTTGGGACATGTAAGGGTTGCTTATTCAGTGTTTAGACTAATTGAAAGTCTTCGATTGCTCTTTGGCTCTCTGCACAAGTAATTGATTGCATCATTTATTCTTTTCATCAGGAACTTAATGCAATGTACTCAAAGCCTTTGAAAGAACTTTTATCAACTGAAGGAGAGGTAGATGATGCAGCTCTTATATCAATTGATAGCAAAGGTATCGATATAAGAGTTCGACAAGGTGCACAGGTAAAATAATTGGAAAACTACTTATTAGTTTCTGGATATGATACTTCATTTTATTGTTATAATGATCTGAACGGCATAGATTTCTGGTGCACCTTACATATCACACTGTAATGTTTTTCATAAGCATTAGGCAGTATTAATCTTGTGCATAATACTGTCATCGATGCCATATAATCCTCAAGCTTTTGTTGTGAGGTTTTGCAGTTCAACATCCAGAGGATAGCCTTTGAGTTGCATCACAGCGTAGAAACACTTGAAGAAGCTAAGGAAGCGATTAGGAGGATACTCGGCAAATCAAGATGGCATGCCAAATTTTAGACGTCCTTCAAATCTGAATCATGAATTCATGGATAGCAATACCTGAAGCCGTCTAAAATATTTGTAAATACTCACGTAATTTGTCTTTGTGGTGTGCCATATGGAATAAGGGAATTCCATTTCACTCTTGTGTTATAAGGCCTAAAGCCTAATGTTACTAGCTTCTATACAGTTAATTTACTTCCCGTGCTGGGTTTGATAGTAAACCAAGTACGTTCAGCTAACAAAATGTAATCTCCAAAAATAGTTTGACAATTAAAAATATGCAAGTCTATTTTATATCTCAGGTTTATGTACACGTTGAGTTCAAGACAGTGCTTTCAAACTGTTCAATTTCCTTGAAACTTACTGCAGTTTAAATTTTCATGAAACTGAATAAAACCAATGAAATCTGAACGTCCCCATAATCACAACCAATTGATTGCAATAATTCATTAGTTGTCAGTAATAGAGCAGCAAACGAACAAAGTAAAAAAAAAACAACTTTGGCACTTAACAATTCATTGGATAAGTTTAAAAAAAAACAGTAGCTCAATGCGTTTTAGCTTAGATGAGTAATGTCAAGATACAATTACAATGTTCGTAGGAAGTTTGTAACAACTTTTTTACACGTATCATTTTCCTAATAAAGCTATTAATAATACAAGTAAATTTTAAAAACCTAGGTATTATATTATCCAAATCTAATAAAACCACGGGGTCTTTGTGGCACATAATGCCGGGTACACAGCTAACTGATTTTTCTTCAAATCATATGAGACCTAAAGTTATATTAAAATATACGATTTTTTAAAATTTATCATATAAATGTTGCAGTCATCTATGCTAATTATTTTTATTTTTATGTAGTATTAAGTAGATTACTCCGTGGAGTAGTTAACATTGAAACTTAAGGATTATTATGATTTTATGCAACATAATATCTGAGTTATGTGAAATTAAAAAAAACCTAGGTAATCTAATAATAATTCAAACAATAGCAAATGAAGAGAGTAAAATTAAGAACCCATTTACACTTGAAGTATATAAGGGATTAAAATGGTAAAAACAATATAATTATTTTATTATTTTTATAGAAACGGGATAGGTACTTTTATTTTTATATTTATGAATTTAATTATTTAGTACCAACTTTAATACAACATTAACATAAATTAGAAAAACTAAATTTTATATATGAATATAAACAGAAACAGTAGGAAATGATATTATTTTTTACGGGCACGGTATCATGAGGAATTTTCATACCGTAATTTATACAAAAACTAAATTTTATATATGGCTGTCCACAGCAAGAACTGGCACGTGATGACTAGCCGGAAGCGGCACGGACGGCCACGATTCGCCCGCGAAATCCGCACGACGAGCTCCCCCACCGCCGCGCAAAATTGGGGCATTTTCGCAAACCGTCCGCAGCTACACACCCGAGACTCCTACGGATCGAAGCCCTAGGGTTTGGTCTCGCTTCCATCCCCATCGTCCGATCCGATCCCGCACCCCCCCCACCCCGCCCGCCATGAGCGGCCACCAAGAAGCTAAGCCCTACCAACCCCGCCGTGGCCCGGAGCGGCCCCCAGCGCCTCCCGCCGAGGAGGAGGCCGCCGCCGCTCCCGCCCCGGCGGCGGAAGAGGCGGAGGCGGAGGTTGAGGTTGAGGCTGGGGCTATGGAGCGTTACGAGCAGGAGCAGGAGTATGAGGAGGGGGAGGAGGGAGAGGAGGAGCACGGGCACGATGGTGGGGAGGCCGTCCCCATGGACGCGGATGCCTCTGCCGTGGTGGCGATGGACCCGCACGGGGAGATGGTGCCGGTGGCCGGCGCGGAGGCGGGTGGCTACTCGCATGTAGTGTTGAACACGCTCACGCTGTCGTTCCAGGGTGAGGTCTACGTCTTCGAGTCCGTTTCCGCCGAGAGGGTGCTGTGCCGCTGATCCATGACTGCAAATTTTGTGTTTTGCGCACCTGCTTGTGTACCCTGAATTGCTCAATGAATCGGTAGAGAGTTTGAATTGCTTGTGTTGGCAGGTTCAAACTGTGCTCTTACTACTTGGATGAAGAGAGCTAGCACCAGGGTCGGGTTTGGTACCATCATCTTCAGCGGTGTATAGTATATTGTGTAATACTAAGTTAAGATAATAATATGAGGAGAGATAGAAAAAGACCAAAATTGACATGAGAAGAGATAATAAAAAGAGATTTAAAAGATTGGAATATATCTAAAGATCTATATTTAAATATAAATGTTTAGAAAGCAGCTATTAACGTGATTGAACTGTAATTTGGGTTTTAACTCTAGTTTACTTTTAACTTGATTAGTACTAGAAGACTTTGTTGATGTTGTTACAGGATGCAGCGTAATAGAGATTAGTTTACATCATCAAAATCGAAGGCTGAAGAAGCAACATCCACCGTAACTAGTTCAGAAGGTTTGCCAAATTGGGGTGCAGTGGAATGTCGACCTCCATCAGCTGCTGAGTATGTCCTCAAACTAATGTACTTATTATGTCATTATATGTTGATACTTCCCATTAGTATATATAAATGCATGAAAATCATTTTGACATATTTATATGTTGGGAGGGATGGCCATTTGACCATTTCTTTATGTAGTAAGTAATTGTCCTGTTCATGGATCCTGATTTTCCACATGGGCAACTGAAATGTGTGTTTCAAAAACTAGATGATGTCCCACGCTTTGCTGCAGAATATATGGATGAATATATGTTGAATGCTGTAGAAATAATGAATAGATTTGGGTTAAAATATTATAAAAATGATATAAGGAATGATGATTTAATATACTTGTATGTTGAGTTTTAGAATGTAATAAATTATAGATGTAATCACTATGCTTGTATGTTGAGTTTTAGATGATTAGTGAACTGATGTGACATGCTTGCATGTTAGTCTTTAGGAGTACTAATAATTGCTATGCTTATATGTTGAGTTTTAGGTGCTTAGTGGGTTGTAACTATATAGAATGTATAGATTCGTCAATAACTGGAAAATATATTCAATATACTCCAATTATAAGAAAATCAATTTCCATTGCAGCACATGGATACACTGCTACGGAAATCTTTGACTCAGTAAGGAAGCGTTATCTCATGCTCGTGCAGTCCACAGGGACATAGGGCTATCGTACAGGGACTTTGTCTTTTTCTCTTAGTCACCAACCCAGGCCCCACAGTCTGCACCATGTGCCATGCAGCATGCATGCACGTCGCAAGAGCTAGCTAGGCAATTTTAATTGAACACTTCTAGGTAGTGCCCTTTCCTATTATTATCCTGGAAAATCGTGAGAACTGTGAAGCATTGAATCAAGCTCATAACTCTGCTTGATATTTGGAAGTTTACAGGACAACTATCTAGCATATATTTCAATTGGAGTTGGGTGCAAAAAATTAATCAAATGTATGGGAGCCCTCCACTGGAAAATGGATCAATGCATACATCTTTTGAGTTCCAGATAAAAAATGTAGCATCAGTTTCTTTACCAAGCAAGGTAGAAGCATGCAATTCCAAATCTTGACTGTTCAAAGTGTTTGCCATGTGGCGAATATGATGCTGCATTCTCGTACTGTATAAGGTCATGCAGCATAAAATTAAAATTCAGTTAATCAAAATGAAAAGAATTGTCTGACTTGCATCATTCACTGCTTGCCAAATCTAGTTCTTCCATTTCAGACAGGTTTTTGTTATTTGGCTGTTGATAACTGAAAAGAATAGTTGGTCTCAATCAATTGTTTGCTACACCCACATGATAATTGATGCCTCATGCCTTTTTCACCTGTTCCTTGTACATGTTGCCTTATATTTTCTAGCTTCTTTTGCTTCAGAATTTGCAACTTAGTTCTTGTTTTGAGAATTACTTTCCTTGTACAATTCTTTCAGGTGCCATCATTGTGGTATTAGTGCAGCGTCGTTGCCTATGATGCGCCGTGGTCCTGATGGCCCAAGAACATTATGCAATGCATGTGGACTTATGTGGGCAAACAAGGTACTTCCAATCTTTATTGCACTGCATCAGTAGCTTTCTAGACGTTGGTGCTAATTGCAATTTCTAGAACAGGCTGTATGCTGTTTGCATAACCTTTTGTTGCATAGAGGGTGTCTCCTTTAATATTAATATAATGAACAATTCTTTGCCTTTCTAGAGCCCAGGTACTGTAAAATTCCCCCTTCTTCCATATGTAAAGTTAGGCGGTAAAGGTTATACAGTTCTAGTTTGCTTGTTGTAGCTCTCTGGGTGGATCTTCTGTGTGATCTGTTGAGGAGTGTCTAGTGCATCCCAAATCACAGTTCACCTGTATGGTCCCATCTTGAAAGTTGAAACACCAGTAAACAGTCATGAAAATTGTAACGTTCCCCACAAAACCTCCATTACCCCAGTGGTTCAGTGTCAGTTTTAAGTCAGCTTGTAGACGAGTTGCATTTAGCATTTTTAGGGTCAGTACCATGCCCTTAACTTTTCATTCACATCTCCTGATGTTATTGAGAATTTGCTGCTCCAATTTGTTTGTCTTTTGTAGGGTATGATGAGAGAGGTAACAACAGGTCCCCCTGCACCTTTCCAAGTTGTGCCGGCTGCAGCCAATGATGTTGTATGTCACTATGTTTGCACTTCATTCAGGATTTTAGATTGCAAATTTTATTTCAAAATTTACCTCATCCTTTTCTAGCTCAAATTTAGCGCAGTGTAAACCATCGTCTGAGCCTATTGCATTTAATTAAAATATATTCACTTTCCCCTCTTGTATTGGCATTAGAGCCCAAGACATATGGACTGATGAAATGCATCTTTATGATGCACTCCTACTTTCTTTATAGGATGAGGTTTTGTGGCTCGTGAGCACTGAACAATCATTGCATTGTCTAGACCATGAATTTTTAAACTGGGTCAGTAGTCTTACTCAAAATGTGAATTACCCTTGCTTTGCAGCAGAACGGAACCGTTGAGGCGACAGGTGGTGAGCAGCAAAATTCTGCCGTCGAGGAGGCGGTTCCTGCTGCAAATGGCCATGAATCGCAGTCGGGAGTCGCATGATGCTCGAGGGTTCAGAGACATCAGAGGAGGATGCGTATCAATCAACAATCAAGTCGTCATGGTGCTCAACAAGTTAACCTGATGTATGATATGATCTTCATGTGCTGCAATGCCGGTCTGTCTGAGATAATATTGTTGTGGCCTTCTATGGTTGTATTTGAGTTTATAGCTTTACCTTTGGCAGTAGATAAATGGACGAGTTCAGCTTCAGTGTATTGACATTTTACTCTGTCAGATCAGATGTAATCGTTGATTTACAGATGACACTGGGCAGACAGGTAGGTTAATTTCATAATCACAGCATCAGAGCATTGTCTGATTTGTCTCGTTTCTTTCTCTTACAGCTCATTATAAGCTTTATTAAAAAATAATTTGTGGATAAAACTTTTATGCGTGTACTTAGTGATCTAAGATGATGCTACAAAATAAACTACAATAAAAAATATTAAAATTAATTTTTAAAATTTAAATTTTTTCTGGAGCTGAATAGCTGATAAGCTGAGGAACATGATGAGGAGCTTGCAACTTTGTGCCTCGGTTGGCTGATGCTCTTGCCGCCGCACTTCGCTGTTGGTTTCTTTGCGCTTCTAGCGTGATGCGATGGCCCTTGGATCAAGGTTTCACGGCCCAGATCGGGACACGACACGAGTGCACAGGTTTGCAAAAGAGCCCTCCCGACGACTTTTATTCCAGCATCAGGCCTCCGCTTCCTCTTGTCTTCCATCCCCACGACGACGGCAATGGCGGCGGCGGCGGCGACGGCGGCGGGGGACGAGGAGTTGGAATCGCTGCTCCGAAATTTCCACCGCTTCTCGAAGGTCCCCATCCGCCCCCCACCCCACTCATTCTCTCCGGCCTATCGCGAGCTCGCGATTCGAATTTGCTCTGTGTCCTCGCGCCGTTTCGTTTTGGGTTTCTGGATTAGGGTTCAGCTAGCGAACTGCTGATCACCAATGCTGGTAGCTGCTTGCAGTTTCGATGCTATATCAGGCCAATTCCATCAGCTCAAACTCACTGCTCCTTTCCCTGCATTTAACCCACCCGCCGTGGTTGATTTGATCCCTAGAATTGACTCGTAAATGATGTACAAGCTCAAATTTGGGTAGGAGATCAGTACTGCATGATCTGCTTCCGGAGCTCAAATTCTATTCCATATGCCAATGCCAACTTGCCAAGGAACATGATCTATAGTCACCCTAGCATTCCTAAAAGTCCAATGATGCATTCTTGTCTTCTGTTGTTGTTCTGTTCCTTGTTTCGAACAGGTGTACAAGGATGCACTTGTGGAGGCCCAGGTTTTAAGAGTGAACTACAGTTCTGAATCCGAGAAGCGTCAAGCTCTCGAATCACATATTGCAGATCTCAAGAGTGGTTAGCTTCACTTTGTTACTTTCCTGTTAATGTGTGACTGTGTGGTAGCTGATGACTTGTGTTGCTTGTTGAGGCTGAAACAAGAATTGAGTTTATTTGTTTTTTTGGTGCCGTGCAGATAATGAGCGATTGAGAAGGATGTACACTGAAACTCTGTTCAAGTTCACCAACCAGGTCTGGTGCTATTTACTGAGTGCAATTGAGGAGGATGAAGCTGTACTGCTACAATAATGTGCAGCAAACCTAGTTGTTCTATTTCAGTGTTAACTAGTTGCTATAGATGAACTCACCTTAAGTTCTATGGACACCATTTGACCTGCGCTGTTGATTGCTTAGTGCTTTCACCTTAAGTTTCAGTACATTAAATCTCAAATTGTGCAACTTAATCTAGTTTTTTATTTTTCTACTTGGAATCTGGGAACTGGTTGTAAGATTGTATGGTAACAGGACAGTTGTTGAAATGATTATATGCAGCTCATTCATGTCTATGAAACACTGGATTAGTTCTGATTTTTTTATATGTTTGATGTTCTTCAGATGAAATTTCACAGAGAGTCTTGTAATCTTAAGGAAGGGCTGGAAAAGACAAACATAAGATTGCTATCCATGGAAGAGGTAATCAGTGCTTCCCTAGTTACCAGTCAATCCATATAACATATAGTGTATAACAAGTGTTCATTTCATGCAGGAGTATAAGAGGGAAATCGAACAACTTAAGCTTGGCAATGAAATGAACAGCAATGACCTGGAGAACAAGCTCAGGTAAAGTTTCCTTTCAAGGAGGGCAGCTTATTGCATAATTTCTTTATGGAACTAATAGAGCTAACATCTACTGTAACCAGCTGCGCTCTTGTTCAGCAAGCAACCAATGAAGCTGTGATAAAGCAACTCAATCTGGAACTGGAAGCGCATAAAGCTCACATTGACATGATAAGTAGCAGGTTGGAGCAGGTTACTGCAGATGTGCACCAGCAGTGTAATGCGCTAAATCCTTTCCATGTGAAAGATTAAATTCCTTTGGAATATGTTCTCTAGGTCTTATGATGCACTTATTTCCTGGCTCGGCTCCTACTACAGATAAAAACGAGATCCAGGATCTGAAGGATGTAATTATTGTTGAACAGGAGGAGAAAAACGACATGCACCAGAAGCTTCAGAATGCTGAAAATGAATGTAAGTTCAACCTGTACTGTTCTGTTGAAAGATGCAAATCTTGTTTTCCCAAACCACCCATATTTCCTGTGTCAGTCGAAACAGAAGAATGAACCATAATGCCTTTTCACTGTGAAGAACAGAACTGAAGCTAACAAATTTCAGTTATTCAATGACAAGTTTGTGCTCCTTTCCCCTAGTTGGTTAACCCTTGACAGGATTGTTTTATCATGGTTCAGTGAGGATTGTGAAGATGAAGCAGGCAGAGCAGCAAAGGGATTCCATCTCGGTCCAGCACGTGGATACACTGAAGCAGAAGGTGATGAAGCTCCGGAAGGAGAACGAGTCGCTGAAGCGGAGGCTGGCGACCTCTGAACTTGACTGCTCATGAGAGAACCACCTCCCCTCTTCCGTTGATGCTCTCACCCATTGTACGTACCACCAAACCATCAGAGGCTAGAAAATTAGATCACTTGGCTGACTGCATGCCAGTCACACTTGTTCAATGGGTTGATCTAGAACTGCACATGCTTCAGTAAAATGAATGCAACCAATTCACCGCGTTGTTGGAGTGGTATTTTTGGTGGAACATGAAACGAGATAATTAGCCGAATAATTAATTAAGTATTAATTATTATAAACTTGAAGAATGGATTTATTTAATTTTTAAAAGAAACTTTGTTTTTTTAAAAACGCATCATTTATTATTTTAGAAAACGTGCTAACAAAAAAAAATGAAGAAGTTATCACTACTAACTCACATTCGAACGGGCCTCTGCAGTTGATCTCCTTTATCAAGATTCAAGAATCAAGGCAGTTTGTTTCATAGTAGTTCATCTGATATCGCAAATCTTCTTGTGGCAGCCTCCTTTTACTCAGAGCCACTCACATTTCATTTCTTTTCTTTTGGAATTAGCTGAGCTATGTACTTGAGCAGTTCAGCGGCCTGCGGCTTCAGGCGGCAGCCTTTGTATTAATCGCCGTGCAATTTTTATCCTGACAAAATCGAGTGCCAGTGTGCCACCACCAGCGCCTTATATTGGGCTCTCTTGTGCAACACATACCAAAAGCCCTTTATGATTTCGGCTCAAGACCAATCCGTACGAGCTTGGTTGGAACATACTTTTGAGATTTGACCAATCCAGAGTGAGAGATTTGGCAGCTCAAAGTGAAACATTGCTTAAGGAGCGGTGCAAAGTAATTTTTTTTATAAAGATACGTAGGGCAAGCGTAATTTACTTTACTCGCACAGTTTTATATTTAAGTCAAACGATCAACTTAAATATAGTAATATTTTTAACAATAAATAAACATATTATTAAAATACATTCAATGTTAAGTTTAGTAAAACTAATTTGATTTTATAAGAATTGATCAATTTATATAAACTTAGTTAAAGCTATATAAATTTAATTAATAAAATAAAATATATCGATTAAGTTGGTTTAGCCATATATAAAAAAGATGTAAGAGACATCAGTACGTCAAGATAATAATATAAAAGAAGAAAGAGAGATAAAATAATATAGAGATATAATGGAAAAAGAGATATAGCTAATAGAGTTAGCAGTAATTATTGTTAAACAGGAGGAGAAAAATGACATGCACTGATGCACGGGACGGAAGCCTCAGAGGCTGAAAATGAATGTAAGTTGAGCATATACTGCTCGATCTGTTGGAAGAAACGAATCATGTTTTCATAGACCACCCATATTTATTTCCTATGTCTCAGTTAAAACAGAAGAATGATCATATCTTCACTACGAAGTTGCCCATGGATTCGATTCAAGAACATGACTTGTCCTTGAATCACTATGTTGAGAGGATTGGTTTCTCATGGTTCAGTGAGCTTTGATCCGCTCCCACAATGCATGTACTACTTCCGCACCGTCACAGGCAAGAAAAATTAGACCACAGCACTGAATGGCTTGCAAATAGCAATGGCATATTGCATTGGTTGACTGACATTAAGGTTTCTTTCAGTAAGGTCTACTTGTTCATCGGTAGACAGACTGGGTTGCTCTAGAACAGCACATGGATCAGTAAAATGAATGCAATCCATTCAGTCACTTACTGCAGCCGATCTCCTGTATCAAGATTCAAGACACTTTGGTTCATTGTAGGAGTAGTAGCTCATCCCTGCCTGACATCTGATATCGCAAATCTTCCTGTGTCAGCCTTGGCTTTTACTCGAGCCATTGGCATTTCTTTGAATTAGATGAGCTGTGTACTTGAGCAGTTGAGACTTCGATTGCCATGTGGCACTGCCAAAAGTATTGGGCTCTCGTGCAAATCCACACACCAAAAGCCCATTATGGTTTCGGCCCAAGGCCAGTTAGTCCGTAATCCGTACGAATTTGGCTGCCACCTGGCAAGGACGGCTGCCTGCGTGGCTTCCCTCTCCTCTGCCTCTCTGCTTCTTCTTCCCTCCCTCTTTGCTTCTCTTTTGTCTTCTTCCGTTGCCTTCTCCTCCAAGCCTCGCTCCCTCTCGCCGTCTCTCGTTCTCGCCGCTTGAATCGCCACCAAAACCCCCAAAACCCTAGGCGGCTTCGAGCCGCGCTTCCTCCGTTGCAATGGGGGACGTGCTCCCCGAGCTCCGCTCTCCTCCTCCTCCTCCTCCTCCGCCGCCGCATACGGATGACGATCGCGCGCCGGTGAACCTGGCGCTCCCTCCGCCGCTGCCGTCGCCTACTCCGGAGTGTGACGATCGCTCGATGCGTCGTAAGCGGGGTCGCTCGCCGGAGGGCGTGCCGCTCCCTCCCCCACCCCCGCTCGGCTCCTCGCGCCCCGAGCGCCTGAGCGATCGCCTGGATGGCGCCGCCGCGCCCCCGCCGCATGCCGGGAGGAGGAGCGAGAGCCCCACGCCGAGGTCCAGGTGGCGGCGGCTCTCCCCTGCGTCGCCGCCGCGTGGAGGGATGAGGAGCGAGAGCCCCACTCCGAGGTCCATCTGGCGGCGGCTCTCCCCGTCCCCGCCGCGGAGGCCGCCGTCGCCGCTGCCGCCCTTGCCACCAAAGCGGCCGCGCTTGGACGACCGTGTCGGCCACCGTAACCCACCGCGCGGCGGGAGGTGAGGCGGTGGAACGTTTTGGTTTACTTTTTCGGCTCGTCGGTGTTTGATTTCTTTTGTGCTTAAGGTGTCAAGCTAATGTGTGTTCTGCGCGTGCGCGCGTGCGTTTGGGAATTGCGTGTTTCGTTCAGATTTGGGTTCGAGCACGGGCGAGGCAGGGGTAAGGGCATGAACACTTCGCATCGCGCTTCAGGTGAGCTGTATTTGTTAGAACATTTCCGTTCTGGCCTTCTGGGCGCAGGCATTTCCAAGCAAAATCGGGCCCTGCTACAAGTTTGCATAGCATTTGTCATAGTAGAATTTCCGGTTGTTACTTTGGGATTCGGGAGGGATTTTTCGAGTACTTAGACAGATGGAAACTGATCGGTAAGGTTTGAGGTCTCCCTCATCCTGGTAGCTCAAAAATCTCTGGGCATGCTTGGAGGCCAATGTCAGAACCTTTTTCTCATTCCATCAAAACAAATACACTCTGTGTAGTCCAGTAGTTCTCATGGTGACATGGTGAATGTAATTCGTCAGTAAGTGCTGTGGTATGATTTTCAGGGACGAAGAGCGTGGGAGATTAAGTACTTAGGTGTCTTGTACTCTTGTGTGACTTCATAATACTCAGCTCGGCTGTCAACTTAATGCTATCACTATGAATTGCACAAAGTATCTTTGTATTAGTGAAAATTTTCAGATGTTGTACCCTCAGCTTAAACGAAACAAAGCCATCAATCAACACTACTTTCATTGGCACACTAGTAGGGTGACTATCTTGTTGAGTTACCTATGCAATTTGATAAGTAGGAGTTTACTTCAGTACTTGTCAATTTACTTGGAGAACAAGAGAGCTAGTGGGTTGGCATCAACATCATGCGTGTTTCTTGTTGGCTTACCCTCTAGTCACAATTGAAATTATTAGTGTGAAGGCATTTTGGCATCGATCTATTATTTATGACTAACCTACTTCTGCTGCATAAGATAAAATGTTCAAACCCATACCCTATTTCTCTCTCTTTTTTTCATTAGCAAATCTTATTGGCTGTGTGCATTAAGACATAGGCCAGAAACATAAACAATTTCCATTATCTAAAAAAATAATTCATGGTCCTTCATGTGAGCATGCCTCACAAGAAAGATGATTTACTGTCAGAAGATTTAACACATTGCTTTTCTTTTAGATTGCCTCGACTCTGGATATGATACCTCCTGTAATGCTCAAGGTAACACCCGGAGGTATGTATTAATGTATATGATTGCCTTATCATGGGTAGTTTTGATCTATTAGGTATGTTGATATTGCTATTACTTTCAAGTAATTTGCAAATATAGTATCGCATTTTGTTGAACTTTTCCTTTCTTTTTGTTTTTTTAACGTTTTAAATCCCTCATAGATAGTTGAGTGGATGGAGTGACAATTGTAGGAGATCTTATGTGATTCCAGATCATTTCAGGAAAGGGTTGATGACATACAAACAGTTTACCCAAGAACTTGAAGATGATGTTTCACCGGGTGAAGCTGAGAGCAGGTATTTAACAAAAAGTTAAACAACATACCAGAACTTGAATTAATCTGTTGGTACTAGCTTGCACTTAAAGTTCAGTCAGCTATTTGTCTAATTACACTGTTATTGACTTGGTTAACAAGGTACCAAGAATACAAGACATCGTACATTACTACTCAGAAACAGGTTTATTTTGATCACCATAAGAATGAAGATTGGTATGTTCGAAATGTGCTTCCTTCTAGTGGCGTTAATTGTACACTGTTAAGTAAATAGATGGTATTGTAGTTTCATTACTTTGTTTTTGCAATTGCAGTTTGAAAGACATGTACCACCCAGCAAACTTGCTGTCTGTTATTGAAAGGTAATAAGTTTGCTATTCCTTCACTCAGAAGTTTACCTGCCGTCAGAAATTTTGTATTTGAATTTGTATTGAGCAGCATTCATAAACCGAACAACACTTTTTTATGTGTGCTATTCATTTCACTTCGAAAAGGTTGTGTTGCTCATTGGTTTCTTATGTGTGTTTGTATTTCAATCAGGCGGAATGAGCTTTGCAAGGCTGCAGCGAAGAATTTGATTCTTGATTTGCGGAGTGGAACTTTGGACCTGTGAGATGAATCTATGTATAATTTATGTTGTGAATGATGAACCTTATGGCATTTCAAGTTGGTTTTGCTGATATCTTGATTTTCTTGGCATAGTGGTCCTGGAATGACTGCTGGTGCAACAAGTAAAGCAGGAAATGACAGTGATGGAATCCCTGCAGATGATGAAGATTATCATAACAAGAGAAGGCAGCATCACAGAGGTCCCCTGGAAGAAACTGAACCAGTTTCAGTTGCTCCTAAAGCTCACCCAGTCAGTTCACATTATCGACGAATTCAAACTGACATAGATCAAACTCTAGCCTTAGTGAAAAAGCTTGATGAAGAGAAGGGTATTGTGGGAAACATCCTGTCAACTGGTGATCACACAAAGTCAAATGGTGACAGATCATATGCTGGATCTACAGGACCTATAGTTATTGTCCGGGGCTTAACTACTGTCAAGGGCCTTGATGGTTTTGAGCTTCTAGACACTCTCCTTACTTATTTGTGGCGTGTCCATGGTGTTGATTACTATGGGATGTCTGAGAGTAAAAATGCAAAAGGTCTTCGTCATGTGAGAGCTGATACGAAAAGTGCCAACACGTCCAAATGCAGTGCTGCTGATTGGGAGAAGAAACTGGATTCTTTCTGGCAAGAAAGACTGACGAACGGCAAGGATCCCTTAGTTGCATTGATTGCCAAGGATAAAATTGATGCATCAGCTGATAAAATTCTAGAATCTTATGTCACAAAGGTTAAAGATGATAACTACGGATGGAAATATGGCTGTGGAGCCAAAGAATGTATAAAAGTTTTCCATGCTCCTGAGTTTGTTCTCAAGCATCTGAACCTCAAGCATCCTGACTTGGTCTCCAAATTGACTTCAAGAGTCCAAGAGGATATCTATTTCCAAAATTACATGAAGTATGTATTTAGATCTTCAAATGCAAATGACAAACTACTATTTCCGACATGTCAAAAGGTGATGCTTCTGCTGTTGTTTCCTTTTGATGCAGTGATCCAAATGCCCCAGGTGGAATACCAGTTATGCAGCAACCTTCACCAGTAAGACACTTTGCACTGTTTAGCTTGTTCCTTTTCACTGATATGCTCAAGAAAATTCCCTTCTTGTTTGTATGGTGTGGTGAGAAAAGCTGCTGTACTTTTCTTAATGAACACTGAAACTAACTAATATATCTTAAGTGTTTGTTGGTCCTAGTAGGTTTACATTGCAATGGACTGTCAATTCCTTCCGCAATTTTTCCCCTTTGAGATGCTTATTTCTTGCGCTTATTGTAAAATGGGATTGTTTCTTAAGGAGTTTGTGAAATGTTCTTCCATGTCCGTTGTTGACTGACAGATCAACAGATCAATAGAAGTTCGATACATAATTTGTTGTGTTCACTTGTTACTAGTGAAGCTCTATGTTGTAGATCTTTCACCTTGTTTCCTCATAAATGAGTAGTCCATGACAGTATTTTACTTGTAATATTTATGTATGTGAAGTCTCTGATATTTGATACTGTTCGTTTTTCATCAGAATCCAGTTAATTTTTCTCTTATGTTGAATGTTCTTAATTTTGCCTTTTAAGTATGTTGGCTGGGGGAAATTACCCCGTGCAGTTTATTTCTTGAAACTGGAAAGTGTTGTGTAATGATGCTTATTAGTTATTAAAACCCTGAACCTGCTTCTCCTTGTTTATAAGCACATTCTGGTTTGCAGGAGCAACAGGACAGAATACGGCAAGAACCTATACCTACTGAACTAACATCTGGTGGTGCTTTTGGCGGGCAGAGTTCCCTCGTTGAAATCCCCACTCCGCCAGTACTAATACCTGTGCCTGGTGCTGGGTAGGTTAATTATGTTGTGCCAGTTAACTAAATAACTAAGTACTCTAAAAAAGGTAAGTCAGTTATCAAGTCCAGGCACAATTCTAACTATGATTGTCTTGGTTTTAGTCCATTGGGTCCATTTGTTCCTGCACCTCCAGAGGTAGTCATGCAGATGATGCGACCAATGATGCCCATGTATCCGCCTCGTCCGCCTAACCCTCGTCCTCTGCGAAGGTCAGTACTGGTCAACTAAAGTTTGATTAGTTTCCCCCTAAAGAACACTAGGTTTCATAATCTCATATAATTTGGTACGCCCTAGGAAATAGAAATGGGCTAATATAGTTCGTTTATGCACTTTCGAAATGATTTGGTAAATAAGATCCCAACGACTCTATGCAATGCTCCTCCCTCTCGTTCTTGCCTGTTTCTACACTGGTTTACTGTCCTACTATATTTTCTACTTTGTACTGGCTTCTCTTGTGATTTCCTGTTGCATTTGATTGTGGAGACAGAAAATGGGATACATGTATCTTTGCCTCGAACATATTAATGCTTCACTGTAGTTTCTGTTACCTAGCTCTCTCAAACTTAAATTCCTGATGCTGGATGCAGTTACAAAGATCTTGACGCTCCTGAGGAAGAAGTCACTCTCGTCGACTACAGAAGTTTGTAGATGCGTGTTTCGTGTTAAACAGCAGGCTAATTCGGTGATAGTTCCTTCAGACAGCACAAAAACGTTCTGACAACTTACATGAAAGCAATCACGATTACTGATTTACTCCCCGTTGCTACCACAATGAAGAGCGGACGACGGATAGGAAAATTTTGTCAGGTCGGACATTTGTGATGCGTGTCGCTTGAACGATCAAGCATTTCGTTCCACCTACCTTGATCTGCTCTTGTGTGCTTTTGACACTTGAATGGGCAACAGAAGCTACCGAATTTGGCACACTTGAATAGGCAACAGAAGCTACCGAATTTGGCACTGTACATGTTTGCTTCTGGATGATGGAAAACTTAGTTATTCTTCCCTGTTCTTAGACATGTTATTTTAGATGCACTCCGGTTTAACACCCTATATGAAGCGAGAAAGAACCTTTTTCTTTTCTTAGAAGCGAAAAAGAACCTTGTAGTACTATATATCAATGCCGTATCTTATCGGATCTTTTGGCCCTTTGCCAGTCATGTTGCGATCTTACGGTCTCAATCAAGTCGTAGTAGAACTGGTCTTTAGCGCATCGGAGTAGAAATTTTCGTTCACCTTTTCTTGTGGTTTTCATGGCGGATCAAGTTCGGAGCAGGGTTCATAATCCCAACAAAAACCGGTCCAGACTTTCTAGTCTGGCTCGATAACACTAGCCAAGCCACTCAGTTTCCTGGTAAAGTTCAAAAAAAAATCTAATTAAAATTTAATTTTTTGGTGAAATTTATCCAAATTTCATCAGGTTTTGTCGGTTTATCAATGGTTTTTAAAAACCGGTGATGCCGCACGTGAGCAGATTTCGGTTCGTTAACAGGATTTATGAACCGTCTGATCCGGAGTCCAGACGGCGTACTACAATCGCTCTATAGGTTTGGGAAACTGGATAAGAGGCGTGGCGGGAATAGAAGGTGGCCACGGGCCACGAACTGCTCGAGTCCCCCGCCATATAAAACCCGCAAGCCTCCTCGCCCTCCGCTCCTCATCACCTCCTCGCTGCCGCCGAAGCGAATCGCCGCGACCGCGACCGCGACCTCCTCTCGTCGAATCCTCCCCGCGCGAGCCAGCCAGCCTCGAGGTGAGAGAAAGTTCCATCTATCCTCCTGTTCTAAGGATAACGTTTCGGTAGCATGCGCGTCCTCATTTCTAGTAAATTTGCTGGTGTTGAACTAGGGTTTGTGTGAATCCGTAGCGGTTAGGTTTTGTGTGAATCCGTAGCGGTTAGGTTTTGTGTAATGGGTTTGGATGGGTTGTGGGGTTGGGTCTGAAACGACCGGAAGATTAAGCATCTTCTATTCAATCTGCTTCGGTATCGCCTAATTGGTGAGTAGTAGCGTCAGATCGGTTTTAGACAAAAAATTGGTTGCGCCTGTTTCGTCCTTTTCTGTCTATAGTCCACCTGTTCTTCTACTACCTGTAGAGATTGTTAGTTTTTCATAGCACCCTGTGCTGATCCTTTTGTTGGTAATTTGTATCTGTACAATTTGTTACTTTTTTCAAAGTCTTGTCTGCTTCAGGTTGTTTACTATTTAATAATCTTCTCATTATTGGTTACTCAAGTGTGTTCCTATCCTTATTATGAACTGAGGTGTTTAGTTGAGGGGATTTAGGGTGTATTTATTGGTAACTTTGTACTTTTTACAATATTTTGTCTATTAATTAAAATCTGAAGGATGGACTCATGGAAGGGTGTAGTTATCTGTATATTGGTTTAGTATATTTAACGTTTCGGAGTATTTTGTGGTCTGCTTTAGCTTGTTTATGCTCTGCTTAATTGCTGATTCTTTTCTCATCTTGTTAATGTTATTTGGGCAGTTAATCGAAAGTTTCTGTTGTAAACTTGTAATGAAATGCTCATGTACGTTGCTAGTACAAGCACTGCACGTAAAATTTCACACTACTGACCATTATAGCATTTGGATACATTAATTTCGGTTGTGTTAATGCTCTTAGAAATTAGTTGGTGTTTAGTTGTAAATGTGATTGTATTTACATTCCTTAACTTTCTATATTGATGATCTAAATTGCAGATACGTGACTAGAGAAGAAAAACTATTCTTTTTCACTTTTTCTTGCTGAACATATTCTCTATATGCCTGTACATCTGTAGTTTGCATGGAACCTTGATCACGGTTTAGTTCTAGTGACTACTGTTCACCTTGAGCCCATGTGATGTCTGGAATGTTTATTTGGTGTTCTGTACCATGTGAAGTATTTTGCCCCTCTTTATATCATGACGCAGGAGCAGTACATATTTATTAAACCGGTTTATTCAATCTTACAGTACATTAAGAGTGACTAATGTTTTATCTTTGACTTGTTTTAGTGCAGGAATCAGCATCTGATTTGCTGCATCAGACAAAGGGGTAGGCTTAGAAGTTGAAGCTTGTTTTATGTCTGAACAAGCGCTGCATTATTTTGGAACGGTTGGATTGCTAGGAGATCCTCGTGCAACCAGAACAAGGCACAAGCTTTTGTCCCAACACTGCATGCATCAATAGCCAATCGGCTGGTTGGCTGCTTGAGAGAATCGCCTTAACAGTGCTAAGAGTATACTGAGTCCTCTTCGACAATCGGGAGCTACTCTTGCTTCTGAACTTTGCTACGTCTGATAGCATTTGCTTCATCAAGCTTGACTCGAGATGGAGCTGCAAAACATTGGTGCTTCAAAAAAGGGTGATGCCTTCTACAGGTACAAGATGCCCAAGATGATTACCAGGATAGAAAGCCGCGGTAACGGCATCAAGACAAAAATCGTGAACATGGTTGATACAGCAGAAGCACTTGCCAGGCCAGCTTCCTACATAACAAAATACTTTTCAGTGTTGTTGGGACACGCCACACATTTGATGAGAAGACTGGGGATTCCTTGGTATGCGACGCTCATGACACTGCAAAGCTGGCTGGTCTTGAGAACTTCATCAAGAAGTATGTCCAGTGCTATGGTTGTGGCAGCCCTGAGATTGAGATCGTCATCTCGCCGATCTGTAAGACCGACAAGGTGTCGCTGAAATGTGCTGCCTGCGGCTATGTGTCGGAAGTCGTCAACAAGAAGAATGATCGGTTCATAAAGTTCATCAGTAAGGGTCAACCAGAACCAAAGAAGGGAGGAAAAGACAACAAGGCCATGCGAAGAGCTGAGGAGCGGCTGAGAGCATGGTTCAAAATTCAATTTTAATTTTGAAAATTTCGGATGTATCGGTGGGTCTCGATAGTAAATGTCTCCGGCCAAAAATTTCGGACAAAAATTTTTAAAAGAATTTGATGGGGAGGAAGAGAAAACCTAACCCTTTATTCCTTGTCCCCTCGCGCAGCATTCCAACTCCCCCTCTCTCTCCACGCGCCATACTCTCGTCGCTGCCGCAGCGCCTCCAAGCCATTGTTGTCGTCGCCGAGGGCTCGCTCTGCTCCCTTGCTGTTGTCATCCCCTACAGCGCCGGCGACGGCTCACCCTTCTCCCCTACTACCATCATCTTCTATGGTGCCGGTGAGGGCACGCCCATCTCCCCTGCCCCGTTGTCGTTCCCTACGGCGCTAGCGAAGGCCCGCCCTTCTCCCTTGCCCTGCCGTCGTTCCCTACGGCGCTGACGAGGGCTTCCCCTTCTCCCCTACCATAGTAGCCAGGCATCTAGGCCATGAAAGAAGATCATGGAAGTATAACTCCTGTCACTGTTGGAATGGGGAGAGGCAGGGGCCATGGCACCGGTGATGCTCTAGAGACAGCCACAGTTGACAACGTCAGCATGGGTATGAAAGAGGAAGGGATGGTGGAAGTGGAGCAGGTGCTAGCACTGGCATTGGGTAAGGGACATCAACAACAACGATGAACATAGGTAAATTTTGTGGCATAATCTCTTATCCCAATTTTGATATTGTGCTTGCTTGATCTCTTGCTATGCTATAGTACTGTCTTATCAATTTTACAATTAGTAATTTTATAGTGATATCCTATAATTTTGTTCTGCAATAAAGATGTCCTGTAAATTGTTTTCTACAAGCACCATACAATACTTTTATATTTGATGTCCACATTTTTTCTTGGAATAATAGGAAATGCTAGTTTAGGCAATATTAATGATGTTTGGAGCCATGGGCAAAGGATTGGCAAAAAATGATTTTAAATGTGTATATTGCTCTTTTACTAGATATGGTGGAGCTGATACTTGGTTGAGGGAGCATTTGGCAGGAATATCAGGGAATGTGAAGTTGTGTTTGAGTATACCTCAACAAGTTCAAAAAGCAATGAGGGCACTAACTCAATCTAAGGGTCAAAGAAAGGAGTATAGCTAGAGCATAAACCAAGGATTTAAAAAGAGATTACCGAACCTATATACATACCTAGTAATGAAGATGAGCAAATTTAGTTGACAGTTAGACAATCGTTGAGGGACATTTGTTTCTGCTTTGGGAGGTGGGAATGACAACAATAGCTATGTTGGAAGTACTTCTGGTAATCATAGTAGGTTGTATCAATATGCAAGTGCAAGTAAAGATGATTTCGACATAGATTTGGCACGTAGTCATTCACCCATACAATTACAGGTGGACACTATGCTTAACAAGGATATGACTTCAGCTCTTGGGAAGGTTTTGGTGAAATTCTATCATGCCAAGGATATTTCTGGTAGGAAACTGGATTGTCCTTATTTTAAACCTGCTATAAAGTTAACTAAGGTGCTTGGTAAGGGGGTGCGCCCACCTTCTGGCACATAAGTAGATGGCCTTTACCTTCAGGCAAATTATGAGGAGTTGAATGAAATAATGGATAGATTCAAAACTAGTTGGAAAGATTATAGAGTTACAGTTATGTGTGATTCATAGACAGGACCTAGCATGATGAGCCTTATCAACTGCATGATTTACTGTAATGGTCGAATGTATTTCTACAAGTCTGAATGTGACGAATCAAATACAAAATCCTAAATTTTTGTATGATTGCATTAGAGGTGGTTGTCAATGATATTGGCATTGACAATGTAGTGCAGCTGGTGACGGATAATGGGTCCAACTACAAAAAGGCTTGCAAAGATCTGATACAAGAGCATCCTCACATTGTGTGGCGGTCATGTTCAGCTCATACCATCAACTTAATGCAAAAATACATTGGGAGTTTTGACTCTTGTTAACCAGGTGGTGTCTAGTGCCAAGAAGATATCCAAGTTCTTCTATAACCATAACAGGTGAGCAATTACACTAGTTCTTTACAACGTGCATTGAAATGTAATCTATTTAACTAATCTAATACATTTTATTTTCTTTTGCAGGCTCCATGCTCAGATGAAAGAGAAGATGGGTGGAGAGTTGATCCGACCCAATGCCACAAGGTTTGCATGGACTTTGTCTTTTTATAAAGTTTTTGTGTTACACCTCGATCTGACATAACTAGAAAGTCAGTCAGATAGGGCATGCCGCTGAGAATGATGAACCATCTCTAGCGGAACAGTGCGTGTCAATGTTAGCCCTAGGATTCCATGCTAGCACCCACGATGACAAAACAATAATCATTATAAAAATTAAATAAATACATTATATCTTATTACCATACTAGATAGACTCTTGGCAGTAACTCCTAAGAAAAGCTACGACAACGGAACTTAGTATAGCTAGCACGCCAATCTACAGGCAGTGACTAGTGGCTTGGTTCTAGGAACGAAACCAAATTCTTCAGCACCTTTCACCTGAACTTAAGATGGAGGAGGAAAAAAACAAAATAGAGAGGCTAAGTATTTTCGTTTTCGCAAGTCATAGGAAACATGAGTATGCAAACTGCAAAGGAATATTAGGTTTATTTTGTAAATATTTTATTTGAAAAACGCTTCTCTTGTGAGTTGTTTTGCAACAATCTAAACATGGGACTTACTGTTGTTTTGTAACAACCTAAACATGAAAATAAAGTTTTAGTTTTATTAATAGTTTCTTTTCACTTGTATCTCTTCAACAAACCTCGTTTCTTAACTCATGCATACAACATTTATCTCACTCCATCTAGAGCTAAACTAACATATTTCTTTCCATTGGCTCCTTCTCGGAATCACCCAAGCTTTAGTTCTCGCTCCCTCTTGGAAAGCTTACTCGTCAGGTATCTTGGATCACACAGACTCGTTCTTGACCACCAAGGTCATCTATTAGCAATCAAGACCGATTCTAGTAATGGTTCTCATTCCCTTAAACATTTTTCAAAAAACACTAGCAAACAAAACTATATTAGAAGAATCACCTTATATCGTTCTTAACTATGGGCACGGCTATTTGAATAGTTTAAGTTCTGTAGAGTTTGTACGTTTTATTCACATGACACAAAACTGACACCAGATACCTGTTTGTATTGGAAATTCGTGACAAGGTCTTTCTAAAGCTAACCCATAAATATCTCATGTTATATAGTTCGATCGAATATCTTAAACCGAGTATTAGACAAGTTTTATGTCTTCATCTATTCAGGACACACCAGAGATATTTCCTACTCCTAACTGATCGACTTAAAAGAGGATAGAATAACACCCATCTTGAGTAGTAAAAATCCACAATCTCATTGTTTCATAACTATTGACATACAAGTTTTTTATATGATAACTAATTACTTAGCTAGAAACATCTCATAAATACTTGTATGGTCATACGGTAAGATACTCGAATGTAATTCTCTAAGAAATTGATCCTTACATGCGATTACTAAACCAAGCCATATAGATGAGATTTCGTATCATGAATTTTCATACATCTTTTCTCTTTTCAAATCCATTGACTCCACGTGTTGAGTTTTCGCAAAAGGTTTCACAGTCCAATTTTTCCTTAATAATAAACAACAATGTAAGATGAGGCAATGGTATTCTCGCTCAAGGAGCGAGAACTTCTAGCCATCGTTGTTATAGAGTTACAAGGATAGGATTTAACAACAATCTATGAAAAGTAGTGTAACTACTAGGTTGGTCTGTCGGTTGTACACAAACTAAGGTCGATCAATTTAATTGTGTACGCTAAGTATGTAACTTTTGAAAATAATCATATTTTCTAAATTATAAATAATATGATAAAGGGTGACTTGCCTTACTCTTAGCCGATGAGAAATTCTTTAGAATCGGCGTCCGAGAATTTTCTAACGACGAACTACGTGTTAAACATGATAAATCCAAGTAAAACCCTAAAAAGATAATAAAAAACTAAAATAAATAATAGTGTCATTGAGTAGATCTCATTTTTAGAAAAAATTTGAAAGTTAAACGGAGTCAAACATATATATGAATTTTTAAAGTTTTATTGAATTTATATAAATAGAAAATGATTAAATTAAATAGAAAAAGGAATATTCTTTGGAAATATTTCTAGCCATCAGGTAGGGCCCAAGTGTTTGTGAAAAGAGGGAGGGCCTCAGCCTTGGTTGCATGGTGGACCATGTCCACAGAGAGAGTAAGCAGGGTTGTGGACTAATTCGACTGGGCTGGCTTAACGGGTCGGTCAACGGCCTTTGGCCCAAGAGTGGAAGAGGACAGGGAGAGGGCAGAGGCAACTTGGGCCAGGAAGGGGCGGCTCAATACGAGACAACCATGATGGCCCATGGCCTCTTTGAGGAAGGGTTGACTGAAGGGAGAGATTGACAGCTGATGGTGCCCGGTGGTGGCATTGCATCGAATGCGTTCAGCGCGAAGGGGAAAACGATGGAGAAGGAAGTCGACAACACTCATGTTGGTGTAGGCCGAACATTGTTGAGCTATGGCGGCCATGGGTACACGAGCAACCTCAGGCCACTGCGATCGTGCATGGAGAGTAGGCCGTGGGTCGGTTCATGCGTGGGCACATGAGGGGAGAGGATGGGTGCTGCGGGGGGTTGGGTCGTAGCAAGGATCTAAGCTGCTCAGCCGGGGTGTAGTGAGATAAGAAAGAGGAAGAGAGAGAGAATGGGCCAGGGAGAAGGTGGCCCAAATGAACATGAGATTTTCCACTTTTTACAGTGATTTCTAGAATTGAATGTTTGGGAAAAATTTGAAATGAATTTGAATTTAAACTTAGGATTTTCTTGGAGACTTTGTGTGAGGGATTCAAGGAGATTTATTTGAGAGGATTTTCATGTGAAGTTGATATTCGGATTGGATTCAAATTCAATTATTGGACTTAGAGAAATTTAGAAAAAAATTATAGGAAAAGTTGATTTAAAAGTTGAATCTCATGATTCAAATTTTAGACAAAAATCTTTGCCATATAATACACACAAAGAACCAAAGTTTTTAAAATATGATTTTTATTAAAATAGTTTTTAACGGCTAAGCTAAAACCAGGTGTTATATTTTGGCCTGAAAGGAAAAGTTCAAAGAGCGGGTGGTGTTGGAAGGTGGACTAGTAGCGAGTGGATTGTTGAGGCAAATTATGATTACACTTATGATTGCTTGACAAGTTGGAGTTGGTGGCCAGAGTTGAAATGGTTGCTAGATACTTGCGAGCCGTTGTTTGTGGTACTTTGGTTTACAAACCAACTATAACACCTTGAAATTTTTGAATAATAAAAATACGTAAAATTATGAATTTTTTAAAACTTTTTCCATCATACTGGTTCTTTAAATGCTTGAATTGAAATTGATATAAAATAGAGTTGGTTATATTCTCAAACAAATATAAGCCCTCTAAATAATTTAGTATTTTTTCTTTTTTCCTTCCTTCCTTTTTCATTTCTTTCTTTTCCCCCTCTATCTCTTTTCTTCCTTGCCAGTAGCCACTCCACCTTGCCGTGTTCCTATGCCATGGTTGACCTAGCCACCCTAGGCCCACTCCTATAGAACCCATCCTTTGGCCTTGCCTCGTAGAGTCCCGTCAACCAGTCCTCTCCTACAGCCATGCATGCACATAGACATTTATTTCCTTCTCTTCCATCATAAGCTAAACTAAAAGAATAGCAGCAGGCAATCAGTAGAGAGTCAGTAGGGAGAGGAGACAGGGAGAAGAGAAGCTCACAAGCAAGCCCATGCATGCACGTCCCGTTGTGATGAACTCAGTAAATGTCAATGGGGGCTTCGCGTGACTCACGGTGCCGCACGAGTGTTTGTCGTCTCTTGACTTGTCGCGAAATGCTAACCATGATTACAAATCACTAGACCCTCTTCCCTCCCTACCCTCGAGCCTACATGCCTTCTTCCCCCTTCGTCCTTTTCGCATCCACCACCACTCGAGCTACCCGCCTCTAAGCCACTCCCTTATGCTCTGGCTAGCCACTGACCCCATCGTTGTTCCATTTCCCCACACCGAGTCTGGTCTTCCGTGGTGCCAACTGCTTCAAGATGCTGCTGTGACCCACATCGCTAGGCCGACGGCTCCTCCATCACTTGGCCCTATGTCCCCTAGTCACTGATAGCCCCATGCCTCCTAGCCTAGGCGGCACCTCCCTACTGCCTTCGTCGCCGCCCTAGGCCGCCGCCACCCAGCCTCGTGCTCCCTAGCTGCTAGCAGCCCTGCGCCTCCCAAGCACCACTGCTTGTGCCTCCTCTACCGCCCCACCACCACGGACTACCGCCGTCCTAACTCTTGGGCCACCATTCTCCTCCTTGCCTCCTCTGTGTTGTGGGGAAAAAGAAGAAACCGAGAAAGAAACAAACAAGAGGCAGAGAGAAAGAAGAGATAAGGAAGAGAGAAGAATAAAAAAAGAAAGACAAAGAAAAAAAAAGAAAGGGAGAGGTCGATAGGTGGGACCCATCTTCTCTAATCCCTTATGCACAGTGATCCCCTTCCTAACCTCTCTCTAATCCCTCACTGACAAGTGGGCTCAATCATGATCAAATTCTAATTAAAATCTTATTTAGGTTTTCTATCATTAACATGTGGGATCTGCTATTTCCCCAACCTTTTGTGCACTCAGTCTATCACCCTAAAGCCGTTGACACATGGGCCTGTCGTCTGGTTCATCCGTAGTTCTACGTCGGTGCCCTCGTCTCACCAAAACCCTTCTTCTGCGTCTAGATGCTCCCAGTCTACCTGTGCCATCCTACTGTCAGATTGGCCCCATGAACTGACATATGAATCATTGACCTAGTCCACGATGCCACCTCTTTGTTGGTTTGGTACACACGATCTACCGCAAGCCACACTCTTCTATCTCTATGAAAGGCGGGCCATATTCCTTACTATATTATTAAACTATTTTCTTGAGATTATAAATTCAATTTAACTTCAAAAATTTATATATTTAAACCGTAAGTTTGTTTGACTCAATTCAACTATTAGAATTATTTTTAAATGAGATCTATCCAATGCCACCATTATTTATTTAGCATTTTAATTTCTTTTTAGGATTTTATTTAGATTTCTCATGTTTCACGCGTAGTTTGTCGCTAGAAAATTCTCAGACACCGATTCTGAGGATTTTCTCGTAGACCAAGAGTAAGGCAAGTCACCCTTAATCATATTTCTCTTAATTTATAAAATATGATTGTAAAATTGCATACTTCGTAGATGCATTACTTTTTATATGTTGTTGTTAAACTCTATCTTTGTAACTCTACCATAATAGAGCTTAAAAATTCTCGTTCCTTGAGCGGAAATACCACTGTCCACATCTTACACTATTGTTTGTCGTTATGAAAAAATTAGGTTGTGAAACCTTTTGTGAAAACCCGACTCGTGGAGTTGGTGGGTTTAAAAAAAGAAAAGGGTTGTGAAAACCCACGATGCGGAACCTCTCTATTGTGGCTTGGGTTTTTAATCGCATGTAAGGATCGATTCCTTACGGAATAGCATATAAACATCTTACAGTATAACCACATGAGCATTTTTGGGATATTTCTAGCTAGCATGTGGAAATATTGTATATCAATAGTGGTGGAATGTTGGGATGAGGAGACGGATTGTGAATCTTTATTACTCAGGATGGATGTTATTCTAGCCTGTTGTGAGGTGATTGGTTAGGAGCATGAGATATTATCAGAATGTCCTGAGTAGATAAAGGCATAAGACTTGTCTAATATTCGGTTTTGAGATATTCGACCAAATTATGTGACATGGGATATTCATGAGTTAGGTTTAAAAAGGCCGTGCCATGAACTTCCGGTGCCGATGGGTATCTGATGTTAGTTTCGTGTCGTATGGGTAAAGCTTACAAACTTTGCAGAGCTTTAACTATTTGAATAGCTGTGCTCACGGTTAAGGGCAAATGTAAAGTGATTATTCTAGTGTAGATTTTTTGTCAGTGTTCTATGAAAAATGGTTATGGGGATAAGAACCGTTACTAGAGTCGGTCTTGGTGACTAACGGATGATCTTGGTGGTCGAAAATGAGTTTATATGATCTAGGACGCTATAATGGGTCTTCCCGAGGGCGGAAACTAAATCTTGATGGTTCTGAAAAGGAGCCGATAAAAAAACAAATGTTGGTTTAGCTCGGGATGAAACTGAGATAAATGTTGTATGTATGGCTTAAGGAATGATGTTGGTTAAATGGATGAAAGATAAAAAACCTATTAATGAAATTAAAACTGTTATTAGGTTTAGTTTGTTGCAAAGCAAGTCGTATCGGATTGAGACGGTAAGTCTATTTCCAAATGAATTGTGAAACTCACATGAAACATTTTTAAACAAAAGATTTGCGAAGTAAACCTAGCCTTCTTTTGTAACTTGTATACTCATATTTTTTGTGACTTATGAGTACGAAAGGACTCATCCTTTTTATTTTGTTATTTTTCTTTCTTCCTCCTTAAGTTCGAATGGAAGATGCCGAAGAGTTTGATTTTGTTTTAGATCCAAGCCACTGCATGCAGATTGGTGAGCTAACCATGTTAAGTTTCGCTATCGTAGTTTTTTTTGGTAATTGCTACTAAGGTTTATCCGATATGGTAATAAGACATAATATATTAGTTTAGTTTTTGCAATAATAACTGTTTTGTTACTGTGGGTGTTAGCTTGAAATTCTAAGATTGGCACCGACACGCACGGTTCCGTTAGGATGGATCACCGTACTTGGTGACATGTCTTATCTAGCACTAGCTTTCGGTAATATTAGATCAGGGTATAACACCAACAAAAGAATGCAACACTCTCTAGATTTCTACCAAGGATTTTAAAGGTGAGACAATAATCGAAGAGTCATTTTGGCAATGCATCAGAAACGGAGAAGCTTGTATTGGAGAAGATCAACAAGAGGATCTCAAGTTTGCTGGACACATGCTTCGTACATGCAGGTTTGACATTTTTCATTTTGTTGATATCTATTTCTTATGAGTATTATGTACCTGGTCCTTGCTGACAATTTCAAATTGCTAACTTATGTTGCTAGTGCACTTATTACTGAGACCCACTACAAGTATGATAATGTTGCAAACCATCCTGCATATTCGAAAGCACTAACAGTAGCGTTAGTGAAGATCGCAAAAAATGATGGGGAAGAAGCTGCAGCTATTAACCAGTTTCTGCTGTTTCGCAACAAAAAGGTCATGTTTTCCTCCGGTGAAGCAAAGATTGGAGCATCTAGCTGTAGTGCAGATACTTTAAATCACAATTATGATAAATTACATGAATTCAATACTGTTGGTTTGAAGGATATTAAAATATTGCAAGTTGATCGGTGGAAAGCTTTTGGAGGGGACTTCCATAATTGCAAAAGCTTGCCAAGAGAATTGTGTCCCAGTGCATGTCCTCTAGTGGTTGTGAGAGGAACTGCGGTACATTCGCACTTATCCACACAAAAGTGAGAAACCAGCTCGGTTATAAAAAGTTACATAAGTTGGTATTTGTGTAATACAATCTGAAGTTGCGACTCCAACAATTTAAGATGGAAATGATACAAAGGGATAAGGAGGCCGATCCTGTTGGGGTAATGATGGATGTGGCTCTTTATGACCAAGGAAATCCAATCATGGAATAGCTTTCAAGTGCTAGAAGTGAATATGCCCCAATAATTGAAGAAGAAATTCGAGAAGAGATTGATAGATTTGAGCCGGATTAACAATCGTCGACCAATGTAGTTGATGATGTGCTCGTCGACATATCATATCACAGATTCCTTGATGAGCCTATCAATGCTTGTGCGAGGAGAAAGAGAGCTAAAGTTGGGAAAGGGGCAAATCAGAAGAAGGGAAAATTAGTGCCTATAGATGAGGAGGATGTTGCTAGTGGTGATGACACGGACATCGACTCTAATGGTAGCCGTAGCCTTGAATATGCAGAGTCACAGGATAGCAGCTCTCCTAGTGAGGGCATCCCTGATGATGAAAATGATAATGCAGCTGCCAAAATCAGAACCCCTAACGATGCCCAAGCAAAGAACACCAAATGTGCTTTTATATTATCTAAACCTCTAACATAACCATAATATTGTGTGTACTAATTTACTTCTATACTGATGCTGAGGTCCGTCCTGCTCGGTGTGCAAAGAGGAGGCTAAAGAATATCAACGCCTTAAAAGACAATGGCAAAGGTAATAATCTTGTAATCTCACTTTTATCTCTTATTCATTGCTATGGCCTACATGTATTTTATTTCCTTCAATAATGGTATTTCCTTAAATAAAAAGCTGGTCATCTCTCTTCTTCATTGACTGACAAGAAGAAGGGGAAACAGGCGCCGCCTCAGAAAGAGGAAACTTCCAAACGGGTTCATCAAGATCAAGATGCTTCCAATGGCAATGGCGCCAACAAAGCCGCTCTCTACAACGAACTGGGGAAGGAGATCAAGGCCAAGGCGGAGACACCAGCTCAGCTCACGGCCACGCTGCCCTCCTCAGTCCTCCCTTCCCAGGACGCCACGAACGCCCTCTTCCGCGGCGTCGGCGTCGGCGAGGGCTTCGCGAAGGAGGTCGTGAGGAGGAAGGGGGCTTACCTGGCCACCGCCGTCGGCGACGACGGCAACGGGGACGCTCAGGCTCTCCTGCTCCACGCCATCGCGGCATTCTGCGGCAGGTGCGGGAGCGCCGAGGCCGTGAAGGAGGTCTCCGTCGTGCTGAAGGGTTCTCTACGACGGGGACGTGGTCGAGGAAGAAGCCATTGACAAGTGGTATGAGGAGGCCGTCGCTGTCGGGAGGGAGTCGGAGGCGCTGGAGAAGGCCAAGCCGTTCATGGAGTGGCTCCGGAGCGCGGATTCTGAAGAGGAAGAATGATGGACAGGTCTCCTCACTGCCAATATTACTGTTCAAGTGTTTTTTTATGAGTGTGCCAAGGTTCAGTCTTTCTCTACGTATCTAGCTGTTTAAACGAGTGAGTTCTTAGTTATCGGTGTGTTTAATTCTCTGTCAGTCCAAACTAGTAAAGTAGTGTCGCCGTTTTCTGCTTTGAGGCGTGGTAAATCTATTCCAACCAACTACAATACAAAGCATCAAGTGCTAGTATCTCTCTGTCTGGTGCTTATAGTCTTAATGGTTGTTTAACACAGTGATGACCACGTTACATTATGTTCTCTTTTTCGTTTTTACTCCCTAATCATGCTCGACGCATTGAGAGTTCGATAATGAATAGGTGTGGAAGAGAAGTAGGGAGTATGGCATTCACTTCGCTTGCTTGGGCCGACATTGCTTGCGACATTGGAGAATAACACTGGCGTTTCCTCGTACGAATCGTGGTCGGTGGGAGAGGAGAGCATCCGAACCGTTGGATGTAGGATCTACGGCCCGGATTGGAGCTGACGTGCCTTTCCACTATTCCAACTGCTGGGCCCAACTTTCAGCGGTAGTGCCCCCCATTAAGCCCTCCTCCTAGTTTTTTTTTCTTTTGAGCGTTGATATATATGGTCAGAGCAAAAATGGGGCAACATTAACCAGCTAAAAAATGCAGATCATCGACAGCTAAGTGTAATCCTGATTCTTGAACCTGCTGCGGATAATTCTGGTGGTATTCATCTTCATGAGAAGCAAAGCAATTTTTGCTGGTCTCCATGAAGGCAGAAACATTGCCACAATGAGAACGGTAAGATCTCATGTGATGCCTGGTTTATGTGTTCTGTTGCCATGTCGTCAATGGACAGAATAGGAATCTTTAAGTCTGGACTCTGGACACAACTGATCTCATCTTTGCAAGGAAACACTAGGGAATTTAGATCATCAGGAATTGGAATAGCATACAGTATGTTACCATGATAGCTATGTATGCAATGAAATAATCTGTACCAAATAGAGAATTGTCTGGATCACTGCTGCTAAAAAAAGATGAAGGTTCCACGAAGAATTGTAGGATTAGACTGCATAGTAAACATAGCCTAATGTTGGCACTTACATAGGATGAAGAGAGACCCCTTCCGTCCTTGGTCAGTAGTTGGAGAAACACAAACTGCAGGGGTGAATAACTCAAAAGCATGCCGAAGATGCAGACTCCATGAGATCTTCGATTCATCCTGCAGCAAGACACACACATGAATATATACACAAGGGAGTACAGAAGTTACTGAAGTAGTAAATGGACATCCCACACCTGAACTGACAGTAGATACAACCCCAGTATCATCAAATCATTCCAGATCACAGTCCTCAGTGGATACCAAAAGCTATTAAATGGGACTTGGCTTGAACAAGTCAATTTTCAGCAAAAACAGGAAGCACAGCATTCTGGCCTATTCTTCAATTATTTTACAATAACATCAGGAAAAAGGAGTGTGATAGGGTTGTCAGATTGCATCAACTATCATGTAACTCGAGTATGTTCAGGTTTATATGCTCCATTTTGCCAGATCACAGAGCTTCTGCACACTGAGAAATCCAGGGACTGACATGAACCAGTTAGCTCCCTGTTGTTCTTCAAACTCTAGCTTGTCATATAATACATTGCATATAGGAGCTCAATTTGTAGCACATGGAACATATAAAATAAATGTCTACATCCAACCTAAAATGAAACCAATTTTACATACACTATATACCACTGATTAAATATCAACATGTCCCCACAGAAGTTCCTAAATGAATGGCTATGGTGCTAGGGACAATAACATAATAACAGAAGGGAAGACATTTGATAAGTAGGAAATGTCCCAATTACGGACATTGCCCCCACCATCTTCTATTCACCATGAGAACTATAGAAGAGCCTATGTTCATATGCCACCAATAGTCTCATCATAGGTTCATTATTGGGCCTCACGTCCAGTGTGGAGCAATTTGCCGACTGGCCGAAAATGAATCATTGTCACATATATTATTGCATAAATAGCAGAACCATTTGGCTCTTCAACCAAAGCTATTTCACTGCAGAAGCACTCCGATAAAACCCTGTCATCGCACTGGTAATCTTGTCATTTGCGTGCCTGATTTGGAAGCTCCCAGCCCTCCTGGGCCGAGGAATGAAAAGCGCACTGAGCATTTTCTCCAAACCGTCAACAGTGTACTTTACATACTTGCTAGCACTTACATCCTGCTCCACAAGTGGCCCATAGTTCTGCATATAACTCCGGTAAGCAGGAACAATTGCCTGAACCACAAGACCACATGTCTTCTCCCTCAAGTCCTTCTCTGGTATAACCCATGCAGATTGTTTACGGAACATCTCATCAAAGCTCGCATTGAATGTTTTAAGGCGCTGCTTCACCAGGTCCTTTGCCGTGGCCCGGCCCTTGGAGAACAAGATTAGCCCCTCTCGGTTGAGCAGCGGTGAAACCACCGCCCAACTATCCCTCATAAACACCGTCAAATAGTAGTCCTTAAACTGTTCATGCTCTTGGAGCCACGCATCACCCAAAAGCTCGCCTAACCTAGTAGCCTTCATGTTCTTAAAGAAATGCCAGTGTGTGTTCATCATGAAGAGATATGACAATGTCACGTTGTCATATACCTTCGACCAGACATCAAAATTAGCTTCAAGGGCCTTGATGATGTTAAGCACAGCGTTGACAAGCATCTTGTCATTGAATGTCTCTTTGTGCCAACTGCGATGGATGGTGAGAACCTGCGCAAGCACAGGCCTGTATTTCTCACTAAGGAGGCGATTGCAGTACTCAACCACAAAGCTAACTAGGCGTGGTACACCCCCATCTGGTGAGGGAGGCATGTGCCGCTGCAGCTCCACCTGCACAAGCAACTCCTCAAAGATCTCAACAGCACCATCCACTAACAACTTCACAAGGTCCCTTGTTTGGCTCTGAATCTCTGCACATGCCATTTTTCCACCAAACAACCGGTTGAAGTCCAACCTTAGCTTGTTCAAAGAATCAAACACCTCCAGCAAACGCAGGAGCTTAATGGGATCCTTCTTGGCATCAGCAGCCGCACGACCAAAGCTCAAGAAATCAAGAATGCCAGCATGCGCTGCAACCTCAGCGAAGCACGCTGATGCATCATCCTTGCGCTGCCCAAACACCTTGTTGCAGAGCTGTCGCTCGGACTCAAGAAGGCAGCGAACCACAAACTCCAAATGTCGCCCCCACAACTCAACACCAGGGCCCAACGCCTGCGCGTTGTCGACCGGATTTCGCAAGTAATCGAGGCCAAGGACGCGGAGGCTGGCACTGACCACGCCTCCGCGGGCATCAGCGTACACAGACAAACAACGGATCTGCCTGCCATTGGCAATGAGGCGGTCAAGAATTAGGCTGAGCTTGTGGACGGTGGCGGCCGGGATGAGAGATGGCGCAGCAGTAGAGGCAGAGGTGGTGTTCAGCTGCTGCATCGCGAGCGGGAGCTGTGCAGAGTGGTCAGCGAGAAGGCGGCGGAACTCGGCCGCGAGCATGTCCAGAGCGGCTGCCAGGAGGCCGCCGTCGAGGTCGCCGGAGGGTTCCTTGAGCCCTTCGAAGGTGACGGCGAGGTCGGCTAGGAACCGCGGGTCGGCGAGGTCATGGTCGCCGAGGTACTCGACGATGTCCGCAAGCCACTGGGCGGCTAGGCAGCAGTTATCGGACAGGAACCTGAGTGCCTCCTCCAGCCGCCCGAGCACGGCGAGGTACCCGGTGAGGTCCCCCGCGACGGCGCCCCCGGCGAGGAGCGGCGGCTCGAGGCCGTGCACGGCGTCGAACACCTTGAGCACGGCCGCGGCGGGGCCGACGGCGCGGTCGATGTGGGGCCCCCCCGCCGCCAGCTCGGCCCGCGGGGCCCGGATCGGGCGCACGGCGGCCTCGAGCACCGGCAGCGCCAGCTGGATCTCCTCAATCCTGGGCCCCGCCCGCGCCAGCGCCTGCCCCAGCGCCCGCGACTTCTCCACCCCGGCACGCAGCGACCGCGCCGCCGCCGCGACGCTCTCCGCTTCCTCCTCCTGGCCCATCGCCCCCCGCTACCGCCGCCGGATCAAACAGAGACCTCGGAGAGAGAGACTCCTCCCCTTCTCTCCTCTCTCCTCCACGCGGCTTCGGGTTCGTCTTGGTGGGAAGAGAGAGAGGAGGAGAGAGATAGGGGGAGAGGTTTGAGGGGGGTTTAGGTTGGAGACGAAGGTGTTAGCCTAGAAAGGGAGAGGGAAAAGTAGGAAAGGAAAAGAGGTGGATTATTTTCCGGGAGGGAGGACACTTTCCTATCGTTTTCGTCTTGTTTGTTTGTTGCGTTGCGGCCTTACGGGTGGAATGTTTGAGAATGGAAGCCAGCACGCATGATTACGGAGTACGGTTGTTTCCAGCTACATCTCTACAGTATATTCTTGTGTTGATTAATGGAAACATAACTCATGCTCAACAAATAAAGAACAGAATGAATTCATGAAATCATAAAAAAATCTTATTAAACATACATAGACGCTTATTATAGACATTTTTTAAGCATGTTAGCCAAAGTCCATCGCTGGTAAACCTTGTGTGCACCACCCATTGTGAATTTGCATGTGAGACCCTTTAAAAAAATCATATACCTCATATGTTTTTTTGATTTTTTAAAGTTAAACTTAACCAAATTTATAGAGAAATGTAACAACTCTTATAACATCAAATTAGTTTTATTGAATATAATATTAGATATATTTTAATAGTATGTTTATTTGGTGTTGAAAATACCGCTATGGTTTACTAGACTTATCTCAATCTTACATGAATCATGACCAAATTGAAAATATATGGTATGATCACTACATGTGGAATGCGAAATATATTGGATCCAATGGGCGATGGCCCATGCACGTGCGCCGCGCAGCACTGCTACAAGGTGACAAATCACAACGGGGTCAACTGGCAAACATTCCACTAGGCCCTTTTCTTCCTTTCTAGGAGTACCAGCCTAGCACATGCGTATCATCTGCCTGAAAGATTCTGTATTCCTAACATGAACGGGTTTGAACTTTGGAACTATGCAGTAATGAATAATCAAGTTCACATTTTTTTATTTAAATTCATGCCTGTTGACTGAGGCCAGATTGAGACGATGTTTATAATAGTATCTAAATCAAAGTTGTAATTTGGCTCTTTGTTACAATGTGGTATGCATAATTTTGCTGGCTTGGAGATAGCCTTTTGCTCCTGGAAAATCCGGCCACAATTTGCAGGGATTATAGCTAATTTTGTCAAAAAAAAAAAACTATGGTGAATTAGGACCAACAAGATTCGTGGGCTAAATGCTTCGGCCCAGTTAACTCAAATTGTCCTTTTTGCTGGACCCTTTTCCGAATTTCCGAACATGAAACTGAACTTTCCCTTGTTCTGCTACACTCATCACCTCTGTTCTTCCTTTTCTTTTCGTTCTTCTTCTTTTGCCTTTTGGAACATTCTCATCATCTCCTTTTGTGCCAACTCATCAGGTTTTGTCACAATATGCAAAAGGGAAAACAAAAAAAAAAGGTGAAAAGAACACGATGTGTGCGGTACAGAGAGAATACATCTTGATGGTCCTGGAGACATAGATCGCCTTACACGAGCCATTCATCTTGGAAGAAAGTGCTGCAAGAATCTCACCTTTTCGACAACTTTTTTAGAGTCCATAAACATTATCTAGCAGCTGGCTCACACTGATATGTGCTCAGAATCGACTCCCATGCTGTCTCAACAAACGACATAACCACTGTTCATTGACTAGTCACGAGTATTTTCTTGTATCCAACTATTTGCGACACTTGTTTGGTAAAAATCCTACCTTTCCAAATTAACCCTGCAGTTCTATGTATGCATGTGTTTTTCCAATTAATCAATCTGGATTTTTGAAATTGAATCAACTCGCTGAAATGTATATTCAGCAGGGGTGAAGTCAACTCAGGACAAGGTATCCATCGATGTATTGTATATATTTATCAATTGCTATATTAAAATAGATATAAAATGGGTTTTTTTTCATGTCATCGATAATATCCAGAGCTAGGTTTTACGAGAGACCGTAGAAAGAAACCGTGGAAGATCCACCGCTAATTTACAATGATGTTTTAAAGATGACTTGTTGTTTTCTTTAATTTATTTTTTTTCTTTTAGAGAGCAACTTGTCCAACTTCCACTTTTCAGCATGGCAATGGAGAAAGAATTGAGAAAACCTCACCTGATCATGCGTGCAAGGGTTGATAGGTGTTGGTCTCTTCTTTCCACGTCACACGTCTTCCTCCTCTGTGCGTCAGCTTGGCACTGTGATTAGAAAACGAGATCACAGTATCTCACCATGCCTACCACTAGGGCTACCGTTGGTGCTCCAAAAACAAAAGGCAGCAGAGTTGCCTTTTCTGGTCTTTCTCATCTTTAGCTTCAACAAGTACTTTTTGGTTAATTAGCTGACACGTAATGATGTTACGTGTTCACGTGAGTAAAGCGTGCAATTAACTAATCAAACAATGGGAATTAATGGGTTTATTAAACGGTGCCCAAATCATCCAGCAATTGGTTACTGAACCGGTGGGACCTCTATTAAAAGGATTACTACTCATAGAAGTATTTTTGGTTAATTAGCTGACACGTCATGATGTTTCATGTGTTCATTTTAGGTAAATTGTGGAATTAACTAATTAAGCTATGGGAGTTAATAGGTCTATTAAACAACACGTAAAGAATACAACAGATGATTACTAAAATAAAGCCTCTATTAAGGCCAACCTCAGAGCTTGGAAGAAAAGGGAGCTTGTTTAGCCACATCGATTCGACTAGGCGTTAATCATGGGCAGTCGGTGCTTCATCAGGTGTCGATGTCTAGCAGTAGCAGATGCTTAATTCATGTACATGACACTAATTCGTCATCTGAAACACCCGTTTATTAAGTTGCTTACGCTAGAACCTAAAGCTCTTAGGCAAAGACGCTTAATGGCGTGGCAACATTTTTCTTCTCCTAAGCATACATTAAAGCATTTTGTATTGAAGTTAGCCTAAGAAGATTGCTAATCATATAAGGATTACCATGAACCATATAACTGACCATGGAGCATGAAAAAAAAACTATAGCTACTGACGTGAACGTGAACTTTCTAGTGCCTTGTAAAAAAAATCATTATACGAATAACATAATACCTTTGAGTATCTACAAAATTATCCATCGAAACGTGCTAGATACGCTATCCCAATTACCACCAATCAATGAAACACCCAAATCCAATTGAAAATGGCCAACCAAAGTATTCATATAAAACTGCTCAAGGTCCACGAACTTATTAAAAAGCACAAAACAAAATGAGCAATGTTAGCTGGGTGCTGCCCATTAAAAATAGAATTTAGCTGTGACAACTCACGATAAATTATTACCATATAATTAATTAAATAATATTTAAATAAGCTTAAATATTTAATTTTTAAATAAAGTTATATATATATATATTATAAAACGTATTACTAATTTGAAAAACGTGTTAATAAAAAAAATTGCGGGGCCTAGCTGAGCAGAAAGCGAAAAACCAGAGACAATAACACAAAGAAAAGGCAGCGGCGCAAACGCAACGCAAAAATAAACGGAGGTGTACACGCAAACAAGGCTATGGCCGGTGGCCAACCATCCATCCGTTGACCTGGTCTCCTCCCCGCCACGTCACCACCCGCCGATCATTCCCATCCACCCCTCCTCTCTCTCTCTCTCTCTCTCTCTCTCCTCTTCTTCTTCCTCGCTTTCTCTCTCTACCTCGCCATCGCGGACTCCTCCATCCATTCCCTCCTCTTCTCCCCCTTCTCCTCGACTCCTCCTCCTCCCATGCATGGGAGGCCGTCGAGGCCATTAGCTCCCTCGCGCGACTCCTCCTCGTCGTCCCGCCTGTTGTTCTTCTTGACTCTGCGGGTTTTCTTGTTCTTGGTCGTCGTCGTCTTCTTGCCGAGGCGGTCGTCTGGCTGGTGGCTGGAGAGCACGGAGGAGGAGGCGTCGATGGGGTTTGCCGGGGACTGCTCGCCAGTCAGCGGTGGCGGGCTCAGGTGCTCCTTTCGATCTTGCCGTGGCTTTTTTCTGTTGCGTGGTTCGGTGTCAGGGGAATTTGATTAGCTTTCGATACGAGGCTCGGAGTTTGTCCGTGGGGGGAAGATCCAAGAGTAGGAGTTGTTCATGGCGCGGCAAGGAGGGGCTTGTGCCTGGTGGAGGGGGCGACTAGCTATCGAGTAGTGATACTGAATCAGGCTAGGACATGAGGCGTCAGCGGCGGACTTCGAATTGGATCTGCTGGATTTTGTTCTAAATAGCTTACCCTAATCGTGTCACAGCTCTTGGCCGGTGGGAGGGTGTGGCCATGAATTTGAATTTGAGTGTTTGAAAAAAAGCAAAAGGTTGTCCTTTGTAAGGGCATGGTGGAAGAATTAACCTTTTCTTGTTTACTTTGTCTGTGTGTAGCAACTGATTTTTATGGAAGGGAATATCTAACCGAGTGTTATTAGTCTTAGAGATCTGCAGTCTGATCTGATTAGGCATGTGTGCCAAAAAACATTCACGAAGTAACCATGTGAGAAATTGATTTATGCAAACAACTATTTGTCCATTTAGATTTTTTTAGTATGTAGTAACAGTTTTGCGCTGTGGGCATAAATCTTCCTGCAAATATTCTCCTTTTAATGTAACTGAGAACAAACAGTACTGCTAGTTAATAAAGATAACACATTTGATTTTCACAGGAATTTAAGTGCACTAGAGTCCATGATTTTGAATTTTGCGTATGATTAATTAATAAATGTTTCTCTTTTCTGTCACAGTGAAAACGGCAGGTTCAGTTATGGGTATGCAAGTGCTCCTGGGAAAAGGGCTTCAATGGAGGATTTCTACGAGACGAGAATCGATGGTATTGATGGAGAGACTATTGGATTATTTGGTGTATTTGACGGTACTGTGCAGTTCCACGAGAAATTTTATTAACTGTTTGGGTTTTGGTATGTCAGCACATCCTTGATCAACTTACTTGGTTGTACTTATAGGTCACGGTGGAGCTCGAGCAGCTGAATATGTCAAGCAGCACCTTTTCAGCAATTTAATTAAGCATCCAAAGTTCATCAGTGATACCAAGTCAGCTATCGGTATGACATTAGATTCATGCAGTATGGAACAAAAATAATTGTAGCCAACCTACAAGGTAGCTGTGATTTCTCAGTACTTTTCTTGCAGCTGAAACGTACAACCACACAGATTCGGAATTTCTGAAAGCCGAAAGTAGTCACACTAGGGATGCTGGCTCAACTGCCTCAACAGCTATTCTTGTAGGTGATCGCTTGTTGGTTGCTAATGTTGGAGATTCTAGAGCAGTTGTTTGCAGAGGCGGGGATGGTAAGTCACTAAGTCTAATGTGTGTAACATACTTCAGTCAGTGTCCTGTGTTTTCCTCTATGTCCAATTTCAGCACGATGCTTATATTATCTGAAAAGAAATTTGCTGTCTTTCTTTTCCATGGTTGGGGTACATGGCAGTTCAAATTAACTGAATAGCAGGATTTCATATTAGTCTTATTTAACACGTGTCAATCAATCATAACGTTACTCCTTTCTGCCCTTGCAGCAATTGCAGTTTCAAGGGATCACAAACCTGACCAGTCAGATGAGAGACAGAGAATTGAGGACGCTGGGGGATTTGTGATGTGGGCTGGTAATTTCATGATTCCATTGAAACTATCTATTTTGTTTTGTATTTGTAATGATCATTGGTTCTTTCTAACGGTTGAATGACTTTGCAGGGACATGGCGTGTTGGTGGCGTTCTTGCTGTTTCTCGAGCATTTGGTGATAAGCTCTTGAAGCAGTATGTAGTTGCTGATCCGGAGATCAAGGTTTGACTTAATTTGTTCGCTTAGTTCTCAATTAAAGCCTGCCATCTGCAAAATGATATTTATCATCGTAATTGCCATTGCCATGCATGTTACTCTGAAGTAGTCCACCAATGAACTCTACTTTCTACCTAAGTTCTTCATTGCTTTTATGTAAGGAAGCAAACAATGAGCCTGCTCCATCAACATTCATATCATATCTCTTTTCAATTGGTAAAAGAAATGCATCTTTATGTCATTTACAGGAGGAGGTTGTTGATAGCTCCCTTGAATTCCTCATCCTTGCTAGTGATGGACTTTGGGATGTTGTAACTAATAAGGTACCAACAGACATTTCTTGAGTCTCCACCTGCATGCTGTTGCCATTGGCGCCTATATATGTTACTCAATACATGAAACTCAAATTCTATTTCCAGGAAGCTGTTGACATGGTCAAGCCTATTCAGGACCCTGAACAGGCAGCGAAGCGACTTCTCCAGGAGGCATACCAAAGGGGTAGTGCTGATAACATCACTGTTGTCATTGTCTGCTTTTTGGAGGGAACAACGACAGGTGATGGACCGAGTAGGGAGGCCGCCAGCGATGAAAACTCATAGATGCTCCCGGCAGCAGCATGGCTCGTTTATGTCTGTTGTATCTGATGCTCGCGGTAGACGTTACGGTGGTGGCACCACCCATCATGCTGCCAAGAACTGACCCGGCTCGAATTTCATCCTCGCTTACATGCTCCTGGCTAACCTTAGGTGGCGGTGGTGGTAATGTAGGAGCAGAATGGCGATGGGGCTAGTATTGTTACCGGAGTATATGATATGATCCAAGGTGTACTCTGTCTTATATATAACTTTGCAACGTAGATTCTATGCTTGTGTTCCATGCTAGGCCTTTTTTCTTTTAGCATCAAATGCATGTAATAGAAGTAAATTTAAACGATTTGAACAAAGTTGTACACTGCAGTATGTAACGAAATCTCAGCGTTTCTTTAAGCATTATGATTTCTGAAAAGAACACAAACGCTCCGAGGGTCAAAACTCCAAATCTGTCTGGTTTTGTGGTTATGCAACAGGAGGAAAGCTTTGTACCTATATGTTTGGGCTCTGCTGTTTGGTTGTGGTCATTGTGGGGGAAAAAAAGAATTCCTGTTGTCTTGCTGTTTTACACGTAAAAATATTCGATTTTTTCAGTGACATGAAAGATATACATGTACACCCACCATCACGATATACTAAAATGTTCGTGAGTGTGTTGTTAAAGAGACATACTTAAAGATATAAAAAGACTAACGATAAATTAGTAACCTCGTCAAAATTGAACTAAAGCTACATCAGCGTGAGTATAAATGTAAGCACAAGGTGAGTATAATCGTAAGCACGAGGATTTAACTTGTGCGTATAATCGTAAGCATGAGGATTTAAACCTGATAGGTGAGGTTACAACCACTATTTCACGGCCATGAGTTTGGTGTTTTCCGGAAAAGTCCTCCTGGGTTTCTGCCGTGCAGGAGGAACATGGCAACCGTCTTGCTCAAGCGCTCCAGTGATTCAGAATGGCTGCAGCGATGCAGAATTGAGAGGGAAATTTAGAAGAGTAGAGTAGAGCAAGTCAGCTTCTCCTACCTCAGTTAATTTTGTACCAGGAGGTGAGCTAGTGCGTGCACACTAGTGTTCATTGACTGATGCAACGATTTTAAACTATTTTTCTGATCTGAAATTGAACAAGAACTGTGACTAACCTGTTTGCGTAATTCAATCCTGGATCAGCAAGGAACTCATGCATCCACGTCTGCAACCTGCAGGAACATACATTATTGATAAAAGTACGTTGAAAGGAAAGAAGCGAATGTGCACACTTAAAATCTAAAATAAACTCATAGCGAAAAATTAAAACAACTTTTAAAACATCAAGTCCTAATTGCCGAAGACTCCGATCAAGATTTATTGTTAAGCAGCAAAACTTGGTTGGACACTTCGATCCTAGGTCTGGATATTTTAATTTTCTTTCACTGCTTTTAAAAATAGTGTGAAAGCAGCAATCTTAAAAGAGAAATATGTGTGGTATGTGATCTAAAGAGAAATAAATACAATAAGCATTGCACAAAGAGACACCTTGGCTTTATCGAATTAGTCCACTTTGTTAAACTCTTCCAGACTCAACAACCTAAGAATTATGCATGCGGCTTGAGTATTATAGTATATGAGGGCCTCTTGAGTACACATGAGTTCGGTGTTCACCTATAGAATGTCAAGACCTATAATCATAATTTTACACATACTAAGATACAACAACATTATATTTAACTTTATCTTATACTTTTAAGTAGGATAATGTGTCCCATTAGAGTAAGTAGCATTTTTAGAAGGCACGGAGACGAATTGTGTAGATGAATCATATGAATTGAGCTTATTGTAATTAAGAGAAATGATTATTCACTTCTTGAAGTCACTTTTGAAAATAGAGCCATTCTTGTTCTCTTCATTTTCCTCATTTTTTGCTTGGATCAATAGGTTTCTCTTCTAATTATGATATCTCTATAAGCGATTAAGTCTATCTAAAGATGAAACTTTGATACTGTTTGCACCAAAATTTGGTAAGCCTTGCAGATAGGATTAGAGAGCTGATTGGTTTATGAAAAGAGTCTGATATAGAGAAAGAGCCGATCAGACGGATTGAGAATGAATTCGGTTTAGTCAAAAGATGGAAAGTTATCTAGATAGGATCGGGTCTAAGGAGAAGCCATTAAAACAATGGAAGATATTTTTATTTTTATAGAATATATCTTATAAGATAAATAAGTCTGTTTCGTTAACTTCTTAAAGATAATTTCCTTTTATGTTTAAGAAATAACGTCCGAAGGTTGTCAGTAATCGTATTGGACTTTTATAATTCTAGGATATAAATATAGACCACTTAGGACCTTGTAAATTATCTCTCGATCAATACAACTTCGGCGCATTGTCACCCTAATTCATCTAGGTTTTTACTGAGGGGGTTCTAGCTCTTAACGCGGGGCTACATTGGTTAAGTCCGATCTCTGGTAAAGGGGTAACTATTTTAGTATATTAGTTCTGCCTAAAGCTGCATCGGTTAGCTCTAATCTCTTAGTTCCATTGCATCACATTACATTTGCGTGGTTCTATTAGCTTATCGAGTTCTCTCTACTGCCATCGGTCTCATGCTTAATCAGTTAGGTCTAACTTACTAGACTGCTGATAGTAGATTGAGCTGTAGGTCGATAGGACTTTATGCAAACGTTTCATCAGCCGATGAGTTATCCACACATTGAACCTCACGCTTAGTGTGTTGGTTTCTCAGCCGATATACATATATCTTCAGAGAATTTCTCTCATCGGCTCAACTAGCCAATGGGTTCACCCGTTTCTTCCATCCACGCGTCCGATCTAGTCTCTACCATCTCTATGTTTTTAGCCTCAATCTCATACTGTCTTGGTTTGGTCCAATCTATCGAGACTGCCTTTAACAATACCATCCCGGTGGTCACTAGATCTCGTACACTCAGGAGATCGAGTCTCGCTCCTTACTATTCATCGCATACTCTATTTGGAGCACCATTGGCTTTGCAGCTGATGGATTATTTATCTTACTCGGAGAGCCATCGCACATTCTATTCTGAGCGCCATCGGTTTTGCAACAGATGAGTCTTTTATATTATTCCTTGTTATCCGCATATGTCTCCATCGGCTTTTCAGTCGATAAATGAGTGTTACAGCCTCTATCGGCAACTAGCCGATAGAAGGATTACACATACTGCTCATTGACTATTCTATTCCAAAGCGTTATCGCCTTTGCAGTTGATGTGTCATTTATCATATTCTTTGCTATCTATCTATACTTTCATCGGCTTTCTAGCCGATGAATGAGTGTTACACACTCTATCGGCAATCAGCCGATAGAAGGAATCCATATATATGCTTATTGACTACTCTATTTTAGAATGCCATTGGCTCTACAACCGATGTGTTCTTTTATTCCCTTCTTTGCCATCTGCCTATGCCTTTATTAGCTTTCCAGCCGATGGACGAGTGTTTTAGTCCCTATCGGCAATCAGCTGATAGTAGGAGTACATCAGATGCAACCGATGTTTATCTCAACCCTATCGGTGACCAGTTGATAGCAGGAGTTCGTATCGGTTTATCGGCTAATTGACTCATCGGTTTATCTTCTTGTCAATTGTAGGATCAAATTAACTAGCATACTTGCAACTTCAGCAACCCCGACAAAGGAACCAATGAGCTGAAGATCCTAAACTGGAGCGAAATAGATATCCTAGGCCTCGGCGTGTTCGCGCGATCGCATCGACCCTCCATCGGTGAACACAGAGGACCAATTTGGCGCAAACATATTTTTAGCACGTCTGGTAGGACCATCGGGAGTGCACTCCAACAAGCCAAAAGACCTGCACTAGAGCGAAACAGACCACCCTGGCCTCGACATGTTTGGACGATCGCATCGAACCTCTATCGATGAACACGGAGGATCGATTTGGTGTGAACATATTTTTGGCACACCTAGTGGGACCATCGGGAGTGTACTCCAATGAGCCAAAGGACCTGTACTAGAGTAAAGTAGACCTCCTAGACTTCGGCGTGTTTGGGCGATCACATTGGAACTCTATCGGCAAATACAGAGGACTGATTCGGCGCAAATAGATACTAATTGAAATAATCTTGAGTCGCACAAAGGGGGATGAATGTGCACACCTAAAAACCTAAAAGAAACTTGCAACGAAAATTAAAAATTCCTCTAGAGTATCCGATACTAACTACCGGAGACTTCGGTTGAGGTTCACTGCTAGGTAGCGAAGCTCGACCTGATATTCCGGTCCTAGGATTCGGAAATTTCTATCCCCCTTCACTACTTCTAAAAATGATGCGTGGAGATAGCAATATTAAGAAAGAAAGAAAGGGGTATGGTAGGTGATCTAAAGACAAATAAGTACAAGAAGCACTACACAAGGAGACACAAGATTTTTTATTGAAGTTTGGATAAAAAGATCCGACGTTTCTATTGAGTGACTCCAAAGAGACGGGTTATGCTCGATCCCTAGCCTCACCAAGCTCAAATCTAGGAGGAGGTCCGGTCTCCAAACTCTTACTAAGACTAGCATAAAGTCTAAGGCAAGCACTAAGATCTTCACTAGGATATGATGGTACAACCTCCGTAAAGCATGCTATACCAAAATCAATTTCTAAGAACGAGTTCGGTATCTACTATATTTACCTCTTTTCTTGTGGAGTTGAGAAAGACCTTCACAAACTTTCTCGGGTGATTCATAACCTTGAATTCTCATGGGTGACACCTAGCTATTTAAGAGGAGAATCTCTAAGAGTAACAAGTGTAAATCCTCACCTAGCGTTGATCCACAAGTACTCAATCAAATCCTTAACCATCTCACTCACTAGCTTCAAAAGATTGCTCACAAAGAGGTGGATTTAGTGGAGAAACCAAGAGAGAGAGGTGTGAAACTCTATAAAGGCTATGAGATGTAGGGATGAAATAAATAAATAGCCACCCACCTAAGTGGGAGATTGGTGGAGCTAAAAACAAAGCCCCGACAAAACTAGCTGTTACTCATATATTTAAACTCTGGAGTATCCGTCCTTGGAAAGCCAGAGACTTTAGATAGACTTGAATCTAGAGCAGACAAGCCAGTTCAGAGTATCTGGTCAAAGCCTTCAAAGACTCCGGATAACCTTCACTGCCAGACAGAGAAATTTCTCCTATGACTCCGCCACTTTAGGCTGAAGACTCTGGTCTATTTTTACTATTAGATAGGGAAACTTGTTAAAAAATATCCGGTGACTTAGACAAAATATTCGAAAGCATCTTTAGAAAAAAAAATAAAAACCCAGAGGTGGTGCAAGTTTTCACTCAAAAAAAAAGATCTAAATGAGAACTTGCTTTGTAACTTGGGTTAATATTTTTACCCTACTTGATAGTATGATATTTCTAGGACTCAAATAAAATAAAATATATTTAGAGCATGTGTCGAGTCCTCTTCAATGACTTTCTTTTATGGTAGAGGCTACTTTTTGTCAACTTATTTTTGCTAGGATTAATACCTTTACTTTCCTTCAAATAACACATTAGTCTGTCATCTATCATCCAAAACCTACTAGGTCATTTAGATGCACTTTCAATCTTCACTTTTTGTTGATTGTTAATAATACTCATAGGACTCACAAAATATAATATAAAGATTGAAGTTTTGATTGAAAGAAGATAGAGATGATCACCCTAAATATGTGTATATTAATAAGTGAAGTTTACGCATATACATATCTTAAGGAGAAATATAGGAACTCGCTCTATTTCCTCACAACCGTGGGGCGCAATGTGGACAGGAGTATATAGCAATGAGAGAAAGATGCATATGACATGCCATATCACTAAAAAGAGAAAATAAAGCAAGCACCAATCAACCATGCATCTCATCACATTACAGGGAATGTAAATATGATAAAAGAATAAACTAATAGTCATTATATCATAAGCAAATATAATAGTTATTAATATCCATAGGAATGAAGGGATGTTCGGAATATCCGGCCGTAAGGTCCAGAGACTTCGACTAGAGTCTGCTGTAGGAAATCAAAAGGATCGAAAGTTTAAAATTTAAAATTTGAGCCCTTTGAGCCCATATTACTCTCCACTTTGTGATCAAGACACAAAAATGAAAAATAGCATAAGAAAAAATAGATAAATTCGATCTAGTGGCACCATTATTATCGTTGTGATCATCACCATTATCACCATCACTGCTATCATCATCATTGGCTTCTTCATCATCTTAAGAGAACAAGAAGCACCGTGGTAAATAAGAGAATTAGATATTCATAAGTATCTCTCGTGTTTTTCACCACGAGACCCCACAAATTGAGCTAACACTTTACCACAGTGATTTCTCTAAAGAACATAAGAAGCACAGAATAGAGATTGAACTACCATTTTACCACAGTGCTTCTTGTTCTCTTGAGCTTTGGGATCTTCACCACTCTTTACGAACTTGATGGACTTGCTGTATTCTATCACCTTGTGTTTTGGTGGCTTGTTCTCACATGGGTGAAAACCAAGCTTAAAGCTGTGATTATTGTTGTGCGTGATGAGGTTCTTATAGAGAGCATCTTTAGATTGATACGTCTTTATGCAACCATATTTCACCATGGTATCAAGTCTGTCGTTCTCCTTTTGAGCTTATCTAGTAATTGCATGTTTGTAGCATAGTCATTCACATAAATATTATAACATCTAGCATACCCATTACTTGTGAAGGTATTAGAGAGATTGATGGCTTCATTTAAAGGAGAGGTGTTAGACCAAAGAGTATCGAATTGTACTTTGTGAGATCTATGAGTCTTGTTCAAACTCTCAAACCTCTTAACAAGTGTTTTATTTGAGTTTTTTAAAATAACAATTGATTCATTGACCGCATTTAGCTTATTGGTCAAATCCTCACATTTTCCTTCTTCTTAGTCAAAGACTTCTGTAGTACAAGATTTCTCTTTTTCTCAAGGATGAGGAAGTCCTCTTGCTTCTCAAGTGTCTTTTTCTTACTCTCTAATGTCTTGATGAGCTTTGTCACTTTGCTAAATGTGATTTTATTGATGCCTTTGAGATCAAATTTATCCTCATCATTATAGTCATCACTAGTCACATGTTAAGGATGTTGAAGTATCATATGCTCCTTCACCATGAAGCAAGTGGAAGCATAGTAGTCGTTGTCATTTTGGTAGTTGAAGAGTGTTTCCTTTGGTGATGATGATTTGATGATGATTTTTATGACGCCCTTCTCTTCTTTAGAGACTGATTCACTTTGAGAGATCCACTCTTATCCAATGTGAGTGTGTTCCAAACTTCTCTTCTTGTGGAACTTAGTCTTGTCATCTTGCTCCTCCTTCTTCTTGAGACAATCGGCGATGAAATGTTCATACTGGTCATACTCATAGCATGACCTCTTAGATTGATGGGTCTTAGACTTATCTTCGTTTTACTTCTTGTCATAGCCGCTTTCTCTTAGAAATATTTTGAACTTCTTGACAATGAGAGCGAAATCCTTATCTTCCCTCTCCTTGTAGCTTCAGTTCTCCTCGGATTTTATCTTGGCCTTCAAAGCGATCTCCTAGTTCTTAGAGAAGGCTTTGACGTGCTTGGCATCTTCCTCCAAGAACTCGTGGATGATAATGCTTAAAAGAACATCACTCTAGTTGAGTGTCTTGAAGTTCTTATTCTTACCAAGGTGGAGTTCTTTAGAGTAAAGGCCTAGAAGAGTTTCTTGATGACGATGTGATCGGTCATGTCTTTCTTTTCAAGTCCTCAAATTTTATTGATAATGACCATCATGAGATCATACATCTCTTACGGTGAATCATCGTCTTTCATTACAAATCTCCTAAGTTATCTTTCCAACAACTCAATTCTCGATTCCTTCACACTGGGAGATTCTATATGTGCGAATTGAAGGATATCCTAAATCTCCTTGGCTTCCTTGAGTTGCGATGTATGAGGGCCTTTTGAGTGGGCGCGAGTTCGGTGTCATCATTTAGAATGTCAAGACCTATAAACATAATTTTTCACACACTAAGATATAATAATATTAGATGTAATTTTATCTTATACTTCTGAGTAGCATAATGTGTCTTATCGAGCACACCCAAAAGACACTAAGATGAAGTCTTATTGTAATCAAAAGGAATGGTACTTACTTTTTGAATTACTTTTGAAAGTATAGCCATTATTGTTCTCTTCATTCTCCTCATTCTTTTTCTTAGATCAACAAGTTTCTCTTCTAATTGTGATATCTCTTCAAGCGGTTAAGCCTATCCGAAAATAAGGCTCTAATACCAATTGAAAGAAACTTGAGTTATACAGAGAGGGATAAATAAACACACTTAAAAACCTAAAAAAAATTTGCAACAAAAATTAAAACTCGCTTCGAAGTATCCGGTACTACCAAAGACTCCGGTCGATGTTCATTGATGGGTCGGATCGCCCTTGATTCCTAATCTCACCAAGCTCAAACTTAGGAAGAGTTTTGGTCTCCATGCTCTCATCAAGACTAGCACAAAGTCTAATGCAACAACTAAGGTCTTTAGTAGGACACAATGTTATAACATCCGATGAAGTTTGCTCTACCAAAACTAATCCCTAAAAATGAACTCGGTATCTACTATAGGTACGTCTTTTTTTACAAAGGTAAAGAAGACTTTCACAAACTTTTCCAAGCGATTCACAATCTTGATTCCTCGCGAACGATGTCTAGCCGTTTAGTAGGAAAATCTCTAAGAGTAACAAGTACAAATACTCGCTGAATATCGATCTACAAGTGCTCAATCAAATCCTTAACTCTCTCACTTACTAGCTCTAAAAGATCACTCATAAGAAAATGGGTTTAGTGAAGAAACAAGAGAGAGACATAAAACTCTAAAAATATTATAAGAAATAGAGATGAAATGAATGAACAACCATTCACTCAAATAGAAGGTTGATAGAGCTAACAATAAAGCCTCTATAAAACTAGCCATTACTCATAAATTTAAACTCTATAATATCCGTCACTAAGGGCCAAAAACTCCACACACTTAAATTCAGAGCAGACAAACCAGTCCAAAGTATCTAGTCTAAACATCTAAAGACTCTAGACAATTCTGCTAGGCTCTAGAACCTCCTACATCTGATCCTGGTAGCCAGCCAAAGAGAGCCATTAGTTGACAACCATTGCACACTCCAAGGCTGAAAGTGTCTGGCCTATTGTAGAAATTCTGGAACTGTTGTATGAGGGGTTGGTTAAACCTGACCTTTAGCTGAATCAAGAACATCTGCATAGCTAAAACCACCGACAAACGCAATCCCACGGTACTCTTCTAGAGAAGACTTCCCAGCTAGGAGGTCTGACATTGTGATATCCCATGGTTCGAATCCAGCAGCATAGAATGCAGCAGCCATCTCCCTATCACCACTGCTCCCTTCTTCATGAATGATGGCAACTTTTGGCTTTGAGGATGCACTCAACAGTTTTTCATCTGTAAATTTGGGAGTGAAAGACAACGACCACGATGGCAATGTTCTGTGATTTAATCCTTCTTTCTCAAGCCTGACACAAGATTTCAGACGTTGTAGCCCCTCAAGCTAGAAGCTTGTTTCCTCCCAGATATCCCTGAGATCTGAAGTTATTTCCTTGAGATGCAGCCTGCCATCAACAACCAGCTCAATATCTGGTGATGCTGTAACTTGTCCAATTACATTAGCAGAAATGCCTCCCGCTTCAAGCTTTTGTTCACAACACTGAGATCATTCGAGTGCACTTCAAGAAGAAGGCCAAGCTCCTAGGAAAAGAGTGCTTGAAGAAGCTCAGAATCTTCTGACTCAATGTTCAGCTTAACACCGCAATTACCAGCAAATGCCATCTCAAGAACACTCACAATAAGACCTCCATTACTAATGTCATGGCAAGCTGAAATAAAGCGTTGACTAAGCAATTACTGAACGGCCTCAAAGGCTTTCTTTAGTAGGAACATCATCAATATCTGGGCAGTCATTTCCAATTTCATCAAAAGCCTGTGCAAGAGCAGAACCACCAAGCCGGCACTTTCCTTTGCCCAGGTCAATGTGCAGCAAAACTCCATCCTTGCCAAGTTTCAAATCAGGAGTTACTGTCAATGTTATATCAGGACATGCCACATAAGCACTGATGACCAGATTTCCAAGGGCCTTGATGACCTCATCATCACATTGAGCTGCCATGGAAAGACTGTCCTTTCCCCCATCGACCAAGTTGAATCATGCAGTCAGCCAATGCAACAGCAGCATCATACATATCTGCACCTTCTCCATCAAGCTTTGCAGCATACATCCAGTTACCACTTGCTTTGACATCAGAAAGTGATGAAACTTTAGCCCAAACCAGATTAGTCAAGGCCTCCCCAACAGCAAGTCTTGTCATGGCCTTGGGATTAAGTAAACCTTTTGTTGGTTGCACTCCAATAGTGCAGGCATCACCTGTCTGGTCAGTGTATGTTTGTGCAATCACAGCTACATCTGCAAGACGAAGTTGGAGAGGTCCTACTGTTTGCTGTTGCGCAACAAGACCTGTCACACACCTGTCAACTTTCGTGGTTAAGAAATGCTTAGAACATACGGATGGAAGACTCAATACTCGCTTCAGAGCATCCATGATTGTTACTCCAGGGGCAATGTCTAAGAGCTCGCTGACTAGAGAAACTCACTTGAATTCAAAGGTCTTTTGGGGCATATCTCCTAGAACCTTTTTAAGTTCAAGATCCTCAACATAGGTTGGAGGAGGAAGACCATTCAACTTGGAATGCTCCACAGCAGAGCTGTCAATCAAAACAATCTTTCCACATCCATTGATTGTCCCAACAACAGCTGTTGAAACCCTTTACCTTTGACAAAGTGACTCTAATAGGCTTCTGCTCTCAGGCTTCACCAGAAGTGCATCTTGTTCCTGGTATTCAGCACCCCTTATCTCCAAGACAGACAATGTATGATCACCGACAACAATTGATTGTATATTAATTTCAGCACCCTTAGGATAGATTATTTCCTTCACTACATTGCAATTTCCTCCAGCACCCTGGTCATGAATGCTGATGATGGGGTTTCTCTCTCCCATTTCTTCACATGCCCTGATGACACGATATAGTTTTTGTGCAATTTCGGCATCTCCATGCTGTACTGCATTGAAATCGAGCTCTGCATCATTCTGTCCACTAACCATGCTTGAGGCAGCACCACCACCCATACCAATTCTGTATGCTGGGCTGCCATTCCTCACAACTAGCATACCATTTTCTGGATCTCCCTTAGAAATGTGTGCATGGTCAATTTGCCCGATTGCACCACTGAACATTATTGGCTTCAGCCACTCACGCCGTTCCCCATTAACCTCATCCCAAAATTTCTAGTAAATCCCTGAATTATAGGTCCACCAAACTTGTTCCCATAGTCAGAAGCATCATCGCTAGCATCAATACGAATTTTCAAAGGGGAGGCCAAATTCGATGGATATGAAAAGCATGGATCCTCCCAGGGTGCATATGAACCTTCCACTCGAAGATTACCAACACAACAGCCAGCAGTAGAAGCAACAACAAAAGAACCTTTTCAGGTGGCATGTGTGTCTCTTGTGCGACCACCTGCACCTGTCTCAGCTCCTGGATAAGGTGCCACAGCACATGGAAAATTATGGGTTTCTGCAGTGAATAAAATATCAAGCTCACACATCATAACATATAATGGTGAAGTGGAGCTTGGAATTGTTGGGCGTAGCTGATTTGCTGGGTATCCCTTTATTGCACTTGAGTTGTCCTTAAATCCGATGACAGAGTTATTATTGAGGTTGACCTTCAGGGGACTCTTCACTAACTGAAAAAAGGTTCTCGGCATGGTCTCTCCATCTGCTTTCCATTAAAAAACCAATGCCTGCTGTGCTCACTATTGGGTTGTGCAATATCAAAAAGTTCAACAGTGGTCGGATTCCATTTGATGTCATCTCTGAAGAGGTGAGTATAGTACGTGATATCTTGTTCATCAAAAGCATGTCCCATCTTCACATTTATTTCTTCCTAAGCTTCCCTTCCCCTTTCAATGACTGGAACAATGCGAACAGGTTCAGGAACTACATCTGAATGAAATGATGTGAGCTTGTTAGGGTAAACACACTCTGTCATTCTACCATGAACCAAAGCAGCAAAGTCACTAAGATGGCTTTCATCAAGTAGACCATTGCCAGGATCCAGGCACAAAAGGTATGTCCTTGATCTCTCCAAGCGAATTACTTCCATCAATGAGAGAGATTTGCATATCGAGATGGCATTGGTTGAGAACGCTGTTGAGAAAGTCATTCGGGAACCAACCTCAACAATGACACTATAAGGGCTCCTAGAGACTCCCTCCTCCAAAAAGCTTTGTGTTTGTAACTTATCAGGTTCATAGGTTTCTGCTAAGAGCCACTGAAGTGTTGCAAGCTTCTCCAGAGTTAATGCATTATTCAATTGAATGTTGAAGCATTGTTCAGTCTTTATACCCACAATATTAGAAGAAACCTTTGCTTGCACTTGCCTGAGTAGCTCAATTGTTTCACTCTCTTGAAGATATGGTATACGATATAATTGAATAACTCCAGCTTCTGATGCACTATCAGATTTGTGAACCAAGGAGCTTTCAAACCCCTGGAAGCCAAAGCACTAGGAGCTGGCAGTGATCGGACATTAGGAACTAAAGCTCTTCGAATATCTGGACAACAAAGATGGTGTTGTTGAAAGCACTATTGAGCCATCCGTGACCTTCAGTCCAGAACCCTTTGCAGCAATGAAACCATTTCTTTTCCCTATATAGAGAGTACACACATAAGAAAACAGCAATGTTACGGGGAAAAATTCATCCACTGTTGTGCAAAGGTTGCTTACCACATTACAAGGAAAGCCTTGGAAGCGTGACAGATTGCTTACTGGGATTTCACCTGGAGAAGCCCTATTTCAAGAAATCCAAGGATTACTTTTGTGAAAAAGGATTATCTGCAATACACGGTACAGTAATTAGATATTGACTGTACTAAACTTTGCATGATCTCAATAAACACTAGATTATCAATAAGGGTGATAATAACACAGCTACACCCAACTGATTATTCCTCAAAGATAGTGATACAAAATCTGCCAATATTGTAAAATGAACCTCGCCGCTTATACTCCATAGTTTCCTTCCTCTTTAAAACTGCATCTAATTAATTACCTTTGAAATTATCGAAAGACAGAGTTGCTATAGCAGATTATCCTGTAAACCAGCAGCAGGTTTATCATCCATTACAAAAAAAAAAAAAGCTAGCCATGATTTGATATCGCCATACATACCAACCCCCCAAAAAAACAAGAAGTGAAGGATATAGTATATTATCCACCACGAAAGTGACACAGTTGAAAATATCTTCCTCTCCACTACACTATCTTGCCGCTAAGCTAACAGAAGTACCTAACCAATAAACAGTTGTTTGTCGGTTACACACTTTTTTCACTTCCCAATTAGATTGGAAATCTCACCTCCAAAGTATAGTACGTAAATTACACAGATAAAACCAGAGGTAGAGGTGATTAACTTAGATCAAACTTGAAGGCTGGATTCGATTCTTCACTCACAGCAACGACGAGAGAGAGAGAGAGAGAGAGAGAGAGAGAGAGAGAGTATAAAGGGGGCAAGATAAGAAGAGGCAGCAATCCAAGCAAGCTATGCCCGTGATAAGGCGTCCTCACCATTAGAGGAACCAATCAATCCAGGTCCGGATCGACGCCGAAATCCAGCACAGGCAAACGGCCACCCGTCCCGCGGCTGGAGGAGGACAGCGACGACCGGAGCTCGCTCGAGGAGGTGGTGGGAGGCCGGCCGGTAGCAGCGCCGAGGAGGACTACGGCGGCGCTCGGAGAGGAGGCGGGATGGCGGCAGCTCGGGAATGCCGCGGAAGTGTGTCGTATCCGGGAGGTTCTCGATAATTCCACTATTTCCATCCGCCTATCTCAGACACAAAAGGAGATTCCCAAACAAATGGGCCTTTCTGCTCATCGCGTCGCGTGCTTTGCGGATGGCGGCTTTCCGTAAATCTTTATGTAGAAAAACAAGGATTTTTTATTTTTATATTCTTTTATTAAAGTATTTTCAAAGATATAATTTTTTAAAAAAAATTCTAGAAATATATTCCCTAATAGTTTTTAAAAAAGTTTCGATGGCGCCCCTGCTGTCCTTTGAAAATGTGTTTTTTTTCTCGGTAAGAGAACTGTCCGTAAAATGGCCACATTTCTAGAGCATGTTATTTTTATAAACGTCCCCCTTATCACTTTTTTTTTAACCGAGGTTTTAAAATTTATTTTGACCAATAGGACTCGTTAAATCTACCAATGAAACATTTTAAAAATAACATATAACATGGTTTTTAGTGACAGTTGTTTTGCAAGTGGGTTTTTTAGTAGCACTTATTGTTGATATTAGAAAAGTATTTCACGAGTAAGATTTAGTACATTTGGTTAAAAAACCAACATAATTTATTTAACAATAGGGAAAATTTGCACGAATATGTATAGGTTGTGCCATCTACATAGATGTAATAATAGGAAGATATTGCATGCTTATTTATAGGTTGATACACTAGGCTAGACACTTAGCGAAAATACAAATAATGTATCAGGGCATTCTTGATTTTCTACTGTCATCTGCTTTTGAGTTTTTGCAACTCTTTATTATTCCTCATGTTGTAGTTACTTGTTGCTAGTAGAGTTTAATGTTCACTCATACTCCACTTTCGCCTTCATGTACTGTAAAATCATTTTGGGCTGTTTCATCGGCTCTCGCTCGATCGCTGTTCTCTCCATGTCTATCTATTATTGGAATTCATACCATCTTAGCTCTTCCAATGGAAAATAAATAGTACAGATATGTATTTTAGATAAAATATTTAAATAATATTAGGACAGTAGAGGGATGTGAAGGAAACTTATAATGAAATCATTGTTGTACAAGCAAAGTACCTTCTACCAAAGTACCATATCGTATGGACCTCATGACCTACAAGGATCATCGCATCTACATTTTAGGATGCTTCAGACATGTAGGTACTCCCAAAGAATGACATCTCTGATCTAACCATTCAACCTCATGTATTATGTTGATGTTCTCAAAGGGGCATACCAGTGTGTCCCATCGAAAGGAGGATTCTCTATATCAACCTATTGAATATAGCTATAAAGCAATTCATTATCCTATCAAATAATATAGGTGTCAAATAATGTAGTAGTTATAGGACAACATTGAGTTAACAAATTGCTAAAAAACATTTAGAGAACAGGGCTATAGAATTCTAGTCTTATGATAGTTTGGGTATTAAAAGAATCTCCTACCACAAGTGTTTGATTTTCGAGATGTGATTAGTTGGCATCTATCACCACATATGTACATCGGATAGTCAAACCATAGTGGAAGTAACCAAATGAAAGGAATCCCTCCTCTATTCTGGATCCTCAGTGAGAAGGGTTTAGCAGCCATTGTTTCTTTGTTACTATAGGAGAGAGCTAAAAAGGAGGAGAGTGGCATATATATGTTTCTAAAGAGTGTTCTACCCTTATGTGCCCATATATAGCATTAAGTGCTATGTCTTGAGAATTTAAAGCAACAATGATTGAAGCAACTTGCTATATAGTGCGACGTTCACTCAACTACACTATGCAATGAAAGCGACTTGATGTGCACCCGCTAAAAGTTTGTTGTTGTTTGTATTAGTAGTGCTAAAAGTCATACAGTAGACTGTGTGATGAAAATGACATGACGTTCATGCAAGGAAAGCTACCAAATGTGCAGTGTTGATTGCGACTTTGACACTACCGTATAAAAAATACTCCAATGTCAATACAGTTATCACAATAGTATTGAAATTAAAATCTTGTAGTGTGCACCAAAAAATAAAATATACTACCACAGCGAGTGAACTACCGACCAAACACTACTGACCCTGGCTGAAACCCCTAGCCCTCTTTGGCTTCTGCTTTCTACCTTAGGCCCTGATGTAGCCCTAGGAGTATGTAAGCCGGTCTGGTGGTATGGCACATCATGTGTGTCCCTCTTGCATAGGTGTGGCTGCTCCTAGGTCTATGGTGGTGGAGCTTCTCTAAGCTGTGAGGACCTGAGCACCTCCTAGGTCTGCTTAAGTCCTCTGTGTGGAAATAATTGCTTGCCCAAGTATCGTTGTGTGAGCCTTGCAAAGAAGATATAATGGCAGCAAAAATCCCAACATTGAAATTTGTGGTAAATACTAGCACACTGCGTGAGCGTACCTATACTCGCATGAGTAAACAAATTAAATGAGATGTTTCACAAACCAAACCTGAGGTAGGGATGGCCTGTGACCCATGTAGGAACATGGTGCTGCTTGCAAAACACCCTAGATGAGGTCCCTATATGCTGGCAAAACAAGTAAACAATATGACATTCATAGAAATTGAAGTACTTTAGAAAACTCAATAGTGCTTTCACTAACCTAATAGACCTCCTAAAATCAACCCGCGGCAGATGTTCAAGCCTAGCTGCACATGTGGACAAGGGGCTGGTGCTTCCTATATGCACGTGACAACTCTAGCAAAGAGGTCCAATGGAGAAGGGAAACATGTTCATATGTTTCTTAAGTAAGTATTATATAAGAGTATAGGATTATCTTAAAAAACACTCTCTAGGAATCAACACTAGCTTTTAGTATTCTCAATCTCAATAAATGCAAAGCAAGAGGTAATACATGATTATTTTCATCAACTTAAATTGATGTCAATATCTGACATCTATATTTATTGGTTATAAATGTACCATTGATGCATAAGATAGGATGACAATACAAGGTCTTGATGCAAGCACCTAGTGCACAAAATGCTCTCTGTAGTACTCTCTTGTTAGGCTCATTAGATAATGGTAGTGTGTGAATGTTGTAGTAGTTATCTCTATTCCTTTGGACTAATAGACAAGACAAATTATCATAAGTTGTTTTAAAGGTGACAAACCTCACCTCGATAATCTTCTGTTTTTCCCTCTATATCTTCACTTAGCTAATAGTGTACTTGAATTTATTCTCAATATGGCTAATAATTGATCTTGGTTCGAATCACTAATTACCCACAATACTGCCATACGTCTCAGTTGTAATAAATGTAGATGTGATATTGTGGTGATATTTCTCATCCCCTTCTAAGTGTCCTTGATGCTTTGTTACACTTTCCAATAGTCATTTCATTTATCCTTATATGCATACACCCGCCATGGACACACATCCTTCACACATCTTACTTTTTGCACTGATTTGCTTGACTTTAGGACCTAGAACTCTCACTAAAGTGGTATCACCCAATGTTTTAGCGGCTCCTTTAAATTCTCCACGTAAGCATACCTAGCGCACTTAATTACCTCATTTTCTTTAAACTCTTGCATTATCATTCTCATATGATGATTCATCATCTTCCTCATGCTCGTTAACCGAATCTTCATTATCCATTTCTTGCATAATACTACCCACTATCTCCCTCTCATCCGCCACTTCTCTTGTCCGTCTTGCTTTTGCTGTGTACTCTTCCTTGTTTTCTTCCAATGTTCCAACAAAATCCACCATAAGACTTAGACCCCAACATCTTGAGTATCTATCCTTCTGGTGCAATGTCACATGAATAACAATGGGCCAACTATGTTCAAATGCCATCTCCACATATAGTATCTAAGTGGTAGTGCAATCCATCGACACAAGTTCCTAAAAAACCTTTCATTATATGGCTCACTATAACATAAACAGTGATTTCGTTGATTTCAGGGTTAATTTAGAAGCCTCGCATCAACCAATTATATACTGACTTAAAACTTCTCTTGGCTACCCTATCAATAACCTTTGCCATTGCACTAAACTCTGATAGATCAACACCATATGAATCATATCTAGCATTGCATCAACCATTAAATAACTAAAATAGACCTTAGTTGAAATTTTGCATGACAAAAAAGGTAGATTAACTAGGTTATATTCTTCCTCATTAAATCTACAACTGTGTATTGATTTCTACTATCCCCTAGATCTAATAAAGTTATAACATGTAATATGCCAACAAAAATTTTTACACATATGAGTTTACGAATAGAACAACTAATTATTTCACCATCCAATACTCTAACTAATATAATCCTACATATACTGCAACTACAAAGTAAAAACAATTGATATGACATAGGATTGAAGGTATTTACCTAAACTTAACTTACCAAACTGGCAGAGCTTTGCCACTATCCGTTCCTCTCCCCTCAGCTCTCTTTTTCTTTTTTTTTCTAGATTTTTAGTAAATTTTGTGGATTTAACAGAGGCTGGAAGGATGTTTCATACCCCTCAGGCAAAAATCACTTTCCTAGAGGGCAGAAGGGAACTACTTGCAAAATGGTAGCCCTCGGCCTTGCAACAGCAGTTTTGAAGGCGGTGCTATTTATTTGCACACCTGTGTATTTAATAACGGGCTATACATGATTGGAATGTCCACACTTATGGAACCCTTAGGATTTAGAACAACGTGAGAATTCTTAAACTATGTTGTTTGGATGATTCATGGGAAAAAAACAAATGAATTTGGTGAGAGAGACACAAAATGAGATTCTCATGAGGTTGGGCCTCATGTTAAAAATCCTCCAAAATCCCTATGAATTGAGCAAATCCAAATAAATTTCATGGTATTTTGATAGGGCCATTCCTTTGTTCCAAAGGCACACATAGGAAAAGTTTCCATGGGATTTATATCCTCCAAAATTCATTCAAATTTTCCATAGGAGAACTTAATGTTCTACAATTTCCTCACAAAAATAATGTTTTACAATTTAATTTCACCACTTAGACAGATACTATAAATATATGACGGAATAATTGTTGAAAAGAAAAACAATTTCGCTTGTCACATAGCATTGTTTTTTTACTTTCACACTCCTTATATGTTTCATAGAGGAAGTAATCATCGCTATGAGTTAATATTGACACCATGAACCTAAATTCTAGGTTCGCCCCTTTCAACCGGCACTTCCACCATGCCACCGCTAAAGACAGCCAACATCTTCTCAAGCTAGGGCTGTGCAGAGGAGACAACAACGATGGTCTAGTAAGGCAGAGGGAGAGGCATGGCCAGCGATTGTCTATGGTAGTGCGTGTAGTCAGCCTTGCCCTTTGCTGCACGGGTGGCGGCCTCTGTCCGAGCTTCCCTTGACGGCATGGCTAGGGGTGATAGATGGCTAACAAATTTGACATCCTTGCTAGCGGATCCAGGCCCCCCAAGGGTGGATCTAGAGGTTCATCATCGTCGCCGTGCCTTCTAGCTACCAAAGTTGGATCCACCAAGGTGCCAGCGCAGCCACATCAAGTGGAGGTAGATGGGATAGAGGGGCAGCAGTGCACCAGGGAGGAGGTCAGGGTGGTGGTCGATGGCAGCAATGTAGCCGAGGAGAACCAACCAACGTCGAGGCGAGAGAGGAGGCCGAGGATATGCAGATAGGGATTGAGCGTTTTTGAAAAAAAAGCCCTCACACTTCATATATTACAATAAGGCCTACCACAACGATCCCTCACCGTCGATACACGATCCAACGGTGACATGCAAGGAAGCGAACCTAGAATCGGACGGCGTCGATATACGCTGAGATTTCTCATGAAATCCACGCCGAGTCTTCTCCCTCTCACTCACAATGCCGTCGTGAGCAGGCTGCAAAAATGAACTTGGCCCTGCGCCATCATCCGTCGTCCAGATGCAGTCATCCATGCTGATGCAGGTCGCCATTTCATCTTCATCCACACGCGCGGCGCAGCCACGGACGTGCTCACATCATTCACAGGAGAAGGCTAGTAGTAGTAGTAGATCTCCAGCTCCTCCGGGCTTTGACGACCCGTACCATGAATCCATGTATCCAACTGATCAACACAACAACTTTTGGTCAATTCCTCCTCACTCGCTTCTTCTTCTTCTCTGGGTCACTTCAGTTTTTCCCCTCTCTACATAATTGCATACATGGCTTTCACAAGATCATACGGCCGATCGATGACGTCGTGCTCAGACAATAAAATGTCATGAGATGTGACTGTGACAGCATCATTTATGTTACGTACGACGTAATACATATCTGTTACTAATTGGTTAGCGTTTACAAGAGCAAAAACAATGTACTGTGCTTCTGATTAATTTCAAGGCCATTGTTTGTTCCTTCATGATCATCACTTCAGTCATGCATACCTCTTCTATTTTAGTTGGTGCTCAATGATCCATATTATTGTTTCGTGGAATAGACTAGTAAAAGTCAAAAATAAAATTAACACTTCCTCTAATCGCAAAACCTAAAAAAATAAAATTATATTTTTAAACATAACATTTTTAACAGATAGTAGGCAAAGATCTATTACTCCAATTGAAGTGAATTTTTGTCACAATAAACTAGACAAACCCAACTTAAATTATATCAATCAGACTTCTGGATCTAATGAATAGAAAGTTTAAAAAATTAATTAAACCTTAATTAATTCCTAATTAATTAATAATATGATATCTTAAAATGAAAAACACCCAGTAGATCAAAGAAACCAACATATAGAGAAAAATAAATTAATCTAAAATCGATCGCTAGGCATATAATGAACGAGAATGAGGGATTAATTATCACACTAATCTTTCATAAAATTATCGTACTTACAAAAATTCTATCAAAATATATCTCACTAATATGTAACACCTTACCCTCTTTTTATAGCACAAAATAATCAGAAAATACTAAACAAAAATATCTAAATGACATTAAGATTTCGTAACCACTGCTTAACCAATTCTCACCGTCAGATTTAAAATCAACGCTCCAAATTACGCCACGTCATCTAACACACGTAGGTCTACAGAGTCTGACGCATTTTCGTAGATAATCACACTTGTACACGCATGCCACACTATTGCGCCAATCACGCGCTGATACCTATGTCTCCAGATTGCATGCGCCAATCACGCGCTCCAATCACCGCCACGCCTCCTGCGCTCTCACGCTGTTCGCGCTGGAACCCGACGCGAGCACGCCGATGCCTGAGAAGTCTGCTTAGCTCCAGTGCAGGTCGGTCGGTTTCTCTCCATGGCTCTAGGTACACGTGCAGGGACCCGTGGGGTTCGGTCGGCTCCAGCACGACGGTGCGAGTGTAGGCGTGCCAGTCAATTTGACCTTGCAATTGATAAGGAGGTGAGGTGAACGGGTCAGTCGGACGACGGGCCGATACGAGCTCTCGCTATCAGTTGGCTGCAGATAGGATCGACTTAGTCATCGGCCACGTCCGGATGGCTCCTGCTATCGGCTGATCGCCGATAAGAATCAGGACGTCCTTCCATTGGCTAGGGAGCCGATGTAGACGTAGGCGGCTGTCGATGAAGGATAGGATGCCTCCGAGTGTAGCGAATGCGAGGCTCTGATCCATTGGCCGCATAACCGATGAAGATACAGGATCGTAATCAGAGAGTAGCAAGGCACGAAGTGGCAAGGATTCACATAAAAGGAACTGGCTGCAAAGCCGATGCCACTCCGAAGATGACAGCACGAGACCGGTCGTCCACCGTGACGACGCTGCTGTCACCAAATCTTGAAGATCGGACCTAACCGAGACAGTACGAGAACGAGGCCAAAGGCGATAGGACGGTAGACGCCGGATCAGACGTGCTGAGGGAAGGGCGAAGCAAACCCACCGGCTAGCTGAGCCGATGAGAGGACATCTCTCTCTTCAGACACATATCGGCTGGAAAGCCGATGCGCTTGACGAAACGCTCAAAGGAAAGTCTCTACAGACCTAGTGCATATCGGCCGAGGAGCTGATACACTGGGCGTGACACTCAACGTATAGATAACTCATTGGCTAACACTTCGATGAAACGCCGTACTAAGACCTATAAGCCTAAAGCTCATTCTACCGTCGACGGCCTTGTAGGTTGAACCTAACCGATGCAGCACGAGACCGACGACGGCGGAGAGAGTTTGATAGACCGATAAATGCCACATAGACGTGATACGATACATACTATCGGCCTAAGAGGTCGATCCTAATCGATGTAGCCTTAGACAGAGTTAGACATATCGAGATAGTGGTAGGACTTACCTCTTTGTCGGAGATCGGACTTAACCGATACAGCCCTGCGTCGAGAGTCAGACCCTACAGGTAAAAACCTAGATAAACTAGGGTGGCGATGCGCCGAGATTGTATTAATCTCAGGATTGATGATAATATATTTTCAGAGTGTCTATATTTATACTTGGGTTTACAGAGTCCGACGCATTTACAATAACCATTGGACGTTATTTTCTAACGAAGATAAAGACAAATATCTCTAAGAAAGTTAACTAACTAACTAAATCTTTCTATCCGTATAAGATAGGATAGAATACCCTGCCGTGAACCACGGCTTCTCCTCAAACTTGGTCTTATCTGGATAATCTTTTATTCTAGACCAAGTCTTTTATTGCCTCAATCGGATCGGCTTCTTCCCTGTAGCAATCAGACACTTCTGTGCTTTAGCCAATCGTCTTTCCAATCTATTGCTGGACTTTCTAAATTTTGGCGTTAACACACGCGCATCTGTGCTCGCGCGTCACTACCATGTTGGGCCCGCTGGTAAGCCACACAGTCTCCAGTACGTGCTCTCACTCGTTTGCACCTGTTGGGCCATCTTTGCTCCGTCAGCCTGCATTCATCACTAGTCCAACCTATTATTACAACCCACATAGTTGGTCTGCTCCGCCAGCCCACGCTAGCCCAACTCGCCAACTTGCTCGTTTGTCGGCACTAGCCCACTTTCAGGTAATCTCGCTGTCCTATGCAACCGGCGTTTGGGGTGTTATTGTAGCAAACCTTAAATTAAATTTATCAATTTTCTTCCAAAATTTTTCTAAACATTTAGTGATTTTTTTAATCTATTTTTAGTATTTAATACCTGCACACACATAAACAAAAATATTTTTCAAACATATTCTTACAACTTGACCTATGTCATTATATATACGCACTCACTATATTTTCTGCCATAAATAATTTAATACAAATTAATTATCTAATTTTAATATAGACCAAATTTACCAATTTTAATATAACCAATTTTTTATTACTTTTGATTTTATATAAGCACGATTAATAATTTATTATAAGATATGATATTCGTTTCTCAACTACTTACAGGTATAAACACTTCATTGGTGATTTTTTTTTCAAAAAATTGAGTACTTGATTGATTTTAATATAATATAAATTACAAGCACCATCAACCTTTCAACTTGTTCAACTTTATATCTTTTGATAATGCCAAGCTTAAAAACCAGATTTCGGACATACACAACTTCTTTTAAATTCATACCAAAGTGTAAGCAATCTCGTTAAGAAGAAACGCGATAATGCATATTTCCTTCATCTTTCTCATATTTTTTATAACACATAATTTTAATTTTTCTCATATTTTTTATAGTATATTAGTACATTTAAAACAAGATGAAAATATTTAAGAAAGTTTAATAATGTTAAGATTTAGTTCATTGTACTTTTAGCTAGTCATGTAAAGACCAACACTACACATATAAAAACATAAAAGTACTTGTAACTTTTGACATAAACATGGCTGCAAATAATACATATGAATCATATGTAGTAACTATTATTATTTTAATAGATTTTTTACTTTTCAAATAAAAAACACAAAAAATAAAAAAATGTTAAAAATGTTAATGCTCTCTCTCTCAAAACAACCTCATACGATAAATAACCACAAATTCTCCCCAAAGACGAGCAAAATAAGAAGAATCCAAAAGTTTTGTGAAAATATCTAACAATTGATGTTCAGTATCTACATGATGAAGTGCCATATTTTTTTAACATGGCCTCTATATGTTTTGTCCTAAAGTATTATATTGGTTTCTTAACAATATAAATGGCACTTGTGTTATCAAAAAAAGCAAAATATTTTCCAAAGTAATATCATAATTCTTAAGTATAGTTACTATTTAAAGTATTTGAGAACTAGAACTGGTAGTATACTTAGATTTAGCAGTTGATTGTGCTATACATGATTGTTTTCTAGATGACTAAGCAACAGTCAAATTACCAAAAAAACAAATCACAGAAGTACTTTTCTTATCGAGTCTACACCCTAAGAAAAAGCTCTTAAACTAATACATAAGGATGTAGATAGTTATTTACAAAAATCTTTAGTGTCATGAACATACCTAAAAATCCACTTTAATTGTTTGAAGATGTAAAGCACGTAGGGAAGTTTGAAATTGTGCACATAAATATACCGCAAATTATATATCCAATCTTAAAGCAACAAGATACAAAAGTAGATCAATCATACTCTGATACTCCTTTTAGTTAACCGGCTCACCATCTTCATCAGGATAAGCGTAGATATTGCTCCCATAGGCGTCATAATGGGTTTACAATTCTTCATTCCAAAACAACGTAGAAGGTCCTTCATATACTTACTTTTATGCACAAATATAACTTCTTTTGTTTGTTTGATTTGCAATCCCAAAAAGTAAGTCAATTCACATGTTATACTCATCTCAAATTAATTTCTTATAGTTTATGAAAACAAACACACTAAAATATGAGAAGAACCAAAGATAATATCATCTATATAAATCTGAACGAATAATTCATCATTACCTTACTTAATGACAAAAAGGATTTTGTCTACTTTTCTCATAATAAATCCCTTTTCAACATATCATATCATGCTTTAGAGGCTTGTTTTAAATCATACATTACTTTAGACAATTTAAAAACATGATTTGAATATTTAGTATTTTCAAAACTAGTTCATTGCTTAACATAAACTTCTTTATTGATAAAGTCATTAAGAAAAGCACTTTATACATACATTTGATAAAGTTTAAAACCTTTAGATATAGCAAAGGCTAACAAAATTCTAATGGTTTCAAATCTAGCTACAGAAGCAAAGGTTTCATAAAAATCTAGGCCTTCTAATTGTGTAAAACCTTAAACTACCAACCTAGTTTTGTTTCTAACAACTACACCATCCTCACTTTGTTTATTTTTAAAGAATGATTAGGAGGTCGTGGTACTAGTTTTTAAACCTTGCTATGTTTAAAATTTTTCAACTCTTTATACATGTCATTGATCCAAGATTCGTTAGTTAATGCGTGTAATATATCTTCAAGTTTAAAAGACACTACAAAAGCTGAATGAGCATGAGAGTTTGGATCATTAAACCTAGAACATGCCAACCTTTTATGAAAATTACTGATGATTTTTTAGATGGATGTCTTCTCCTAATGTGCAAGATAGTCGTTGTTTTAAAAACTTTATCTTGTTCAATTTGATATTCTTCATCATTCTCATCAACTTCATCAACAAAGATGTTCTCTCCTTAAATATATGTACCTGTACCTGTAGCCACAATTATAGAAGTAGAAGCATCTTTAAAAGTTACATTTTCAATATGCGATGCTCTAATGAGATAGTAAAACCAATTCTTATCACCGGATATGTGGTGTGAACATATGGAATCCACTAGCCAAATGTTCTCCTTCCTCGCACGAAGTGCCTACATAGAAGAAAATAATATCAAGGTCTCTATACTAGAGAGTTAGTAATATAATATTTAGGAAACCAATACTGAGATACACGACGGACACCAGTAGACATAACACAAATATTTTTATACAAAGGTTTAGATTTATTATTACTGAAACAAAAGAATGTGCATTTCTCAAATTAAACAATGCCTTAACCTTTTCTCTCATTTGTTGCTTAGCAAGTCTAAAATAAAATTTTACTTTATGTTCATCTCTATTACAGTGAGTATAAATGTTATATTTACTTTTAATAGTAGAAGCAATATTTATACTAGTTGTGCTAGTAGATGATATGATACTATCAGATCTAAAGATTATCTGTTTATGTTCATTGGCTATCTCAATTATATAACTACCAAGTGATTTAATAACAGTTGAAGCATGAGTATTAGAATAATCATAAGTATCATGAGTAGAAAGAACATGGTGTACTACCTTCTTATTCAAATATCCCTTCTTCTTGGTTCTTAAGTGTTCACTTCTTATCACTCTATACCTCGTTTTCTCCTTATCTTCATCTCTAGAAATTCTTGCTAAAAATTTTAAACATTTAAGACGAAGGTGATTAAACGAGCCACATTCAAAACATCTGCGAGGTTCTCCACCATTTGTTATCTTTCTAGATTGAACATTTTATAAAGCACTTGTAAAGCGAGTGAAAAGAAGTGACTAATCATTTTTAGAAAGTTGTTCTAATTGTTCATCAATTAGTGAAAACAAAGAGGATAAAGCATAGTAAATAAAAGAGTTATCACCAATAGAGTTACTAGTTTGTGAAGCTAAATCCATTGATTTATTAGCCATATTATTTCTAGCAAAAATATGTAGCTCATGAGTTTTTAATTTAGAATAAAGCACATATAATGTAAGTGTACTCATGGTAGTAAATTCTCTAATTTATGTTACATTTATCTCCCTAAAGCTCCTAGTAATTGATGAGAATTTTTAGTCTTAAAATATATAATATTAACATAAGTTGCTAAGAATCTTATTAAAGCAAGCAAAGAAATCATCAATAGAATGTATTACTTTTTTTATACATGTTCTGACGTACCTGTTTTACCATATTTGAACCTTCGTAATAATTACAAAGTGCTCTTCATATCTTATGCGCTGACTTGAGATGTACTACATGGTCAAAGTCATTTTTTCTATCCCTTAAATAATCAAATTCATCACCTTACTGCTAGCCTCCACCAATGGCATGTTAACTAGTGTCACTTCAATACTAAAAATCTACACCATCGAAAATATAATGTTTTACGGAATACCTGTATGTCGATATATTTTCTAATCGTCGGTAAAATAAATTAAAAAAGATAATAAAATAAATAACATTGCTCTGATACCACTCATACATAGATAATCAGATAGGGGTGAATGATTGTGGAAGTTAAAGATAAAATTAGTCAAAAAAACACATTTACAGAATCTAGATATTATACTATTTCATCATTGAATAGAGTATAGCCATAGATCAGTAACTTTTGATTGATGTAAAATTTTGACAGAGTAAGCTACACAAAGTTTGTAAATAAAACTAACTACAATCACATCAATCGGATTTCTGTATATTAAGATATTAAGGAAGAATATAAATTTGATGAAAATTAATTAAACCCTAATTAATACATAATTAATTAATTAGCGCACACATATAAAAAATATTTTCTAAATACATATTCTCATAAACTGATCAGTATACACACATACTCACACATGCTCACCGTATTTTATACCATAAACAATTTCAATATTTTAGTATAAATTAGTAATTTTAGTATAGACTAATTTTACTAATTTTAATATAAATTAATTTTTCATCCCTTTTTATTTCACATGTTTTTATCAATTATGCATCTCATATATTTACCTCTTATATTCTCTTCTGATATTAGCTAGCTGCTCGCTATTTCCTCTGTTACCTAAATACGTAGTAGCTACTGTAACCCTCTGTTAAAAAACTAACTTTTGGCTATGTCTAAATTCTTGGTTAGAAATTAGTTTTTTTTAAGAGTACTTGTTTTTTCAAATGTCTTATGTTAATTATACCTTGTAATTAAACGTCAGACCACTATATAAAAGATCCTTTTACACTTTCACTTTGTTGATTAGAGATCAACCGCTATATACATGATAGGTGAGCATGCCTGGATCAGGGAGTCAAACAGTGCAAATCTCTGACCTTATTTAAGCCGCTTTTCTTAAGGACCTTTCATTAGCCGAATCAGCTGGATTATTGATCTCGTTTGCTGCTTTATCTTCAGCATCACTGAAAGAGAAAGAAATAAACAGAGAGAAAACTAATATGTGGTTGGTTTATGACAGCTTCCGGGCTTTGAGTCCGTCTGACAGCTGACAATTTCAAGAACCATAAACTCTGCATCGATCTTCATCTAAGCAAATCAAGACTAATCGCTGCATGTAATCATCGTACGACCAATTGATTAATTACTGTAACAATATTGACGAACAGACACGTACGGCTACAGCTAGCCTTGGAACAGGTCTTTTTAAAATGTTACTCCTAATCAATTTGCAGTATACATCTAAAATAAAGTGGAATGGGTACAAAAAACAGCTACAATTTGCAGTATACATCTAAAATACAGTTGAATGGGTACAATTTCTAAGTCTTTTTTTTTTGCACATCGTACGCACTACTAGCTAATTAACTATATCACGTGAAACAATCACTTGACCAGTCTCGTTTTAGACTTTTTAGATGACTTACCCGTTGAGCTACTGATGATTTAGAACACGCAAAGAGTTTGGATAATTAAAATGGATACACGCACATAAATATAATATCTAGCTAGCATCTAGGGCGCTATCAACGCCCGCAGGGCGTATTTACTACTTTAATAGGGATCCTTAAGAACGTGGGAGGGTATTTATTTTGATAGTGACATATTTATTAATTACTTTAATATTCATAGTAGCAACAGGATCATGTCACTGTTACGTGATCGCTGGTATGCAGACACGTGGGCAATGGGTCCCACATATCAGTGATATAATGTTATGGCGTGTAGTTACGTTAGAGGAACCTCCACCCTTCCGAGTATGTAGATATTTCATCATGCTATTTTTCCTTGACTCTTGAAGGATCTGTAAGTCCTTTTTTTTTCATTTTGCGTAAAGCAATATTTCTTCTTTTGCTAACAAAATTTGGTTTCCGATCATGGCTTTGAGGATTTCATGTCTGCTGGTTGGGTGGACTACACAATTTTCAGCAACTACTGCGCATATCCTAGAACTTTCTGTACCACAACACCAGCGTCTAAACCCAATCATAATATCCACAAATATGGTGTCAAAATCAAGAGATTTTGTTCACTCCAGGTTAAAAATAATTATTATTTTGGATAAGTATATATTATTAAAAAATAATTTTGACCACTAATTTCTATTACAATATATATATGTTTTATTGAATTATTTTTTTAATATTAATATATACATATGGTCTCTATGTAAATATTTTAGAAGTTATTTTTTAAAAGTTTGATATTAATCTTATTTAAAATGATAATTATTTTTAACTTGAAGAGAACAGAGTTGTTTCAAGAAAAAGGGTATCTTTTACATGTCCCTATACCCAATCGGCGTGCATTGTTGTTAGCTAGTCCAAGGGGTCCATTTCACATGAGTAAGCCATGAAAATGAAGGCAAAGAAAACTTTAACCATATAGTCAGATTATTCACCTGCAAGTTATCAGATTTTTTTTCCTTCAACAACCTATATGCTAGCTGGAATATTGCCAAAGACACGTAATCCCTTATTGCAACAACCACACGGCAGATTGGACTCACTACTAATCATGCTAGCTCTTGGAATTAAGCTTTAATTGTTTATCCTTGCTATGTGGCTGCTTGTTTGCTCCGACATTGACCATGCTATGATCAACGTACACGCGTGCGCGTGCGCACCCACATAACTACATTTTTTCCCTGGTCGATTTTCCGACTCGCATGCAGCTTTGTATACAATTTTTTTGCGGACTTCTCGGCTAAAACAATATAAAATGGTAGAAAATACAATTGATGCATTTTATTCTTCCAAGCTATTTGAAATCAAATTCAGCTGCATTAACTTTGCGGAGAACCTGTGACTAGGGTTCTCATTTCCAATAAAAACCAGTCGGTATAAGCGAAAACCGACCTTACTGACCCAGCTTTGTTTCCACCGGGAAATTAGATGCAATTCAACCAAAACAAGTTTGAATTGAGGAAAAATTTTATAAAAACTTCTATAAATACTATATAATAATTGTAGAACCTAATGGCATTTTTTTCAAAAATAATGAATTTTCGTCTAGTTTTTCAACTGCAAAATTGGAAAGAATGGAAAATATATATAATGGATTTTAATATCATGGTGATGGACTTTATGTTATGTGTGTTGATGTCATGGACTTCAAAGTTGCAATACGTTGTTGAAATACTGATGAACGCTATATTTTGGCCTATGTTTGGTGCTCATATTGAATTATCAATGATATTTGCTTTAAATTGCTGTCTTCATGAATATATATTGCATATTGTCTTTATCTCAATCTACGATCGAGGTTGTCAAAATTATAGGAATGGACATGTCAATTTTTTTTATAATTTATTCACATTCCCTACATATTTCCAAATATTTTTTCAGATTTTTCTCGCCTCTCCACAATTTTATCAATTTTTCCTATTTTTAGAAAATCAAAATTAATTTCAAGAATTACCATCTATTTTTTGCTTAGATCGCTTAAACCAATTGAAATTTCAATTAGTTTGCATTCGTTTTATATGGATCGAAATTTTGATCCCTTCTATTGGAAATTTGGTGAAACCGCTTAGTTTTTAATGTACTCTCTGCAGAACTCGAGGATTTGAATTCAAATCTTGGGTTTTAGAATTTGTTCAAAAATTTATTGGTTTTCGTGAAAACTATGCTACCGCCAGGTCCTGAGATTTGATTTCACAACGGAAAGGTAGAGCTGCCTGTGAGACAAAATATCAATTGACGATTTAGCTATATCCAGTGAGTCTTTTTATGTTCCAAATCGTACAAGTTAGTCATAAGTCAAGCCGTACTAAATATGACTGGCCAAAAAGTTGGACAAAATTGTCTAATTAAGTCGTTTTTTCTTAAGTCGTGATAAAGTCTAGGATGACATGTATGAACCGTACCCATTAATTTTCTACGTGTACATACTGCCTACCGGCTATTCTTATATGCTGCAGCAAGCCTGCAATTAAGCTAGGTTAATTGCCCAATTATATTGGTCATTTGGTGTCCTGCTTGATCAGGGATTAGTGATGCCAAGATCATGCAAGTAAGCGTAGTTTTTTACTAGTATAATTTTCTCACGTTTGATCAATTATTAGCTTACGACCAGACTTAAAGCTACATCTGACTAATTAACAGTGGCACGTGCACAAACGTACCGTATACTTATTGCCTATCTGTCTTACTCCTAGCTTCTGAAAGGAGTAATTTTTTCCTAGGACAATCTAACCGCCTTATTTGGTATTATTTTTAATATACGTTTCGACTATTCGTCTTATTAAAAAAATATAAATATAAAATGTATCTCAATTTTTTTAAACAGACAAACCATATATTCAAAAGCCAACTACATCATCTCCTATAAACCGAAGAGAGTAATTAAACAGTTGAAAATCGATAATTGACCGACCGTTACAGTTGGATTTGGGGGTCCACCTGGACGCAATGCTGGCCAGGTACATCCTTTGCTGATGAAATTAATTATATTTCTGACTTGATTACTTTTTAACAGCGTTTTCTGACTTAATTTGGGAAACATCAATCCGTACCTGCGTACGTACATCAGTACATGCATTACGTATAGCAGCCTAGCGGGATTGACCCGAAATTGAAGTGCATGGCGAGCTCATGTAGCATGCGTACTGGAGTGTTGACTATTCATCACCAGTGATTTTTAGATAGGTAGTAGATTATTATGAAGGAAAGTTTGTGTCGTTATATTTATGATGCACAATACTTTGATAATATGGTATATTTAAATATATATTTTAAAAAGGTTTAAGTTTAAAGATAAATAGTGGACTATATGTTAACAGAAAGGTGGTAGTTAATTGCATTTGAATAAAACTTTTTCCCTGTTAGGGCCATTTTTGTAGAACCGGCAGCAATATTTTCACGAACATTCACGAGGAGAATAAAGAGGCTGCCTGTTCTTAAAGAGAAAGGAGAATATCTTAAAGAGAAATGAGAATAAAGGGATGGTATAGGTAATATATTCTGTGCGCATAAATTTCGAGTGCAATGCCACTGAAAATTTAGAAAAAAAAAGTGTATGTTGTTTTCAATAGTATTATATGGATGTGTAAAGTCTCATGTTTACATTCACCATAGAGAGACAAATTTGACAATGTTAGTTTTTTTTTTTTTGCTAAAATGTAGTAAAACAGATCGAAATTTGTGTGGATACGTTTCTGACAATATACATCATTTATGATATATGAGGTATATCTGGGTTGAAACTACCAGAAATATTTCCAAAACTATTCGTGAAAACTCGAACGCCCATACGCAATATCAATTATGTAGTGTATATATCTAATTTCAATTCGTGCATCCACATGCAATTTTTGACGGTTAATTTGAACATTGGACTGCACAGCGTTAATTCAGTCGATCGAGGTCGTTGATCAATCTGCAGCACGCAGTCTGCAAATGCAAACACGAAAGCAAACATGGACATGTTTGGTCGGATCAGTTGATCAATCGATCGACCATATGGGCAGCGTATATATTGTTTTGGACGTGCACGTGCTACGCTACCCTCGTTGATTAATTATTACTCCTAACTATTTTCGGGTGATTATTAATTAGTTAATCCATACCTGATACCCACACACGTACGCACATTGATTTGATTGTGATCACTTAATTATATTAATACTTAGGGCAACGTCTTGCAACTTTCCAAGTTCCTACTCCCTCCATCAGTAGACACCCTGCTGGCTACGGTGCTTATATATATATATATATATTAACTAGCAAGATGTCCGTGCATTGTCACAGGTGCTAGGGAAAGCCGTAATGAACCAAGATGTATTAAAAAAAAAGGAACGATGCATCATCACAAATGTGACACATGTAAAGAGCTGAACGACTATTGTGTTCTCTTGACTAAACAATTGGACAGCTGGTAATATATGCCTTGCACTACAAATATTTAGTTGATACCATTACAGTAGACCCAGTATTGTTTTCTTGCAAGTGTCCATTGAAAATTCGAAATATTCACAAAGAGTGTACACTAAAATGCTACGATAAGTTGCCAAGACATAAGTTATTTTTCCCAAAGCTTGTTGAACCTGCACAAAAATGAGTGCAAGTCTGAAACCTGAAACCCACGGAAACTAAAATTTTGTATCGCACATATTTGTCCACTAAGCTAAGAAACTGAAGGGAAGAAGAGTAACCTGAGACTTCCTAGGTTGCTGCAATTGTAGAATTTTAAAATTTATATAAATTGGTGACAATTCTGCAATTAAATAGGACATGGGTAAGTACAGATGGTATTGCTTAAACATGGAATGGATGATTTCTTTTTAAGGTGCCAAACTGTCAAACAGAAAAACAAAAATTCATTTCCCAAAAAAAAGAATAACAAAATTTCATGATTGCGCACGTTGGGTGATCATATATTCATGTGGTATGTAATGCATGTCTCTTTGGGACAATAAAAGACATATGCTGATATATAATGGTAGAGATGTGAGTTGGGATAGCTCATTAAGAACAACTTATTATCATGGGCACAACCGCAAGAACAGTATGGTAACATCCAAAAGATTAATAGACTCTGGGGCTTGAGTGACTATTATCATTCAGTATACAGACGGGTAAAATAGTAAAATACACATATGTATGTATTTGTATAGAACTTTGTTGGTATGAACATCATGTATATATAGGCACAAATGAGTTATCTACATCATTTTGAAAATTGCTGTAGTACTTCAGGATGTGTCATGTCCACTGGAAAAACAATAGTTCGATGAATGGAGTTGAAGTCTAAGGAAAACTATTCAACTCATATGACCTAATAGTATGAGCAACGTGGCAGAAATAAATCATCAGATGATTAAAATGGAATATACCAAAACATTCCGATCATCCTATGATATTCCCTATCTGCCTGGGTAGAAAGTTGCATCTTTATTGCAACTATACAGAGTTTTAGAGTCATCTTTCTTGAAGTGTTGGTCTGATGTAAAGTGTTTTTCTTAGACAGTATAGGGACAATTTCTGAAAGGTTCTAATATGCAGTTCAGTTTTATGAGTGCTGCTTGATTCAGTTTGGATCTGACAGTACACGAAGCATATTTCTTTGATATTGCTATCAGCAAATTCGTGATAGCTGATTTTTTTAAAAAAGGTTTTACTGTGAAAGTGCAGGTAATGAGTACAACTTTGTTCGTTTTAGATGTGACACTGCAGGAAACATCTTTATCTCATATTAATCTTATCAAATTCTTGGCAGATTCTATAGCTTTATAATAAAAGGTAAAAAGTTACCTTTGCAACTAAGGCAAGAAGCTTCAAGAGGCATGCATGAGCAATAGACCAATCTGTATCTGGTAATGCGGCATTGCAGGAGGACAGAGGACTAATCAATCCAATGTCTGCAACGGAAGCAGCAATATCTGTGACAGCAATTTAATCCAAGAACCGAACAGAAAAGAGCATGGAGTTAGAACTTGGCACAGCGCAAACGGACAGCAAGAAAGAATCATCACCTGGAAACCACCATCGGGGATGGCGGGTCGGTAAAGGGCAACCGCAGGAGTTCATCCATAGGGTGAAGGGCCGCAAAGGGTTGTTCTTCCTGAGCCCGAATGGCAGGCTGCGATTTGGGCGCCTACCTGAACAGTACACGCAGCATGAGCGACCGGCGAGGAGATGCCTGCGTAGGAATTAATTAGGGAGGAGAAGGAGAAGCATGGACAACCGTGCGCTAGGGGCGGGCCTGCCGGGAGGGCGCGGATGCGGCGGAGGGGTCGACGGCTCGAGGCCGAGCCGGTGAGGGATCGGGTTTGGGAAAGGGGAATCCATGCATGGAGGAGACCGGAGACGACGATGACATGGGAAGAGCCACATCTGCCGTTGCTGTGAGATCGGACGGGCGTAGCTGATGTCAACATAGCAACGCTCGCTCGTGGTTGATCGACCAGTGAACGGCAAAAACCATTATATCTAATGATTATTTACTGCCTAGGAGTACTGTAAAGTATAGTCAAACTATTTTACACTTGGACTAACAATAATATTGATGGCTACAATTTGTTAAAAAATTACCTCCTCCGTTCTAAAAGACTATTTTTTTAGCTTGAAATTTTATCTCATAAAAATTATCTTCTACTAAACTTCTTAATAATATTTTATCTTTTATTTTTCCTGTTTTAGCCATCGAAGTAGTATTACTGCTTTCTAAGAGGCATAATAGTTTTTTAGCCTTGATATGCTTTTGAGTACAATCAATGTTCCATTTACTAGAAAATATATTAATTACTAGCTCAACCGTCTTAACTAAAAAAATTTTTCCCTTTCTAAATAGAAGTACATATAGTCAAAAAAAATTTTCTTTCTAAATAAATGTAGGCATGTATACACACCAGTTTTAGAAGATATGCGTTTCTTTTTCAAACGAAGGAGAAGCCACTCAACAATATTGTCTACCTGGCGCTTGAAATGTTTATTAGCCATTGTAAAAATTAAACAAAAAATGTACGAGCATATATATATTTTTTGTCTATTAAAATACTAATATGCTCATAATATTTACTAGTGCTTAGTTCCATTAGGGTGTATACTTGGTCAGACAACATCTTATTACATACCATGCACGTACTCTCTCCGTTTCAAAATATTTCGTTTTATTATGACAAACTATTACTCTATTATGGTATAATTAACATAAAATTAAATTTATTAGATTTATATTTAAAAGTAATAGCTCATTTCATCCTAAAATAACTTCATCTTTAGCTTTGGTATTTAAAACAAGAGAAAAAAGAATAAATTACTGCTCATTAATAAAAAAAAGTAGTACTAGTGGCTGGTAGATGGGTAGGAAGTAAATAAAAGTTATTAAATAAATAAAAATTATTGATTTACCAATCCGAGAGAGTAGGTAAAAAGATAAAAGTGAATTTATTTCAGGGCAAAAGTTGGAGGCTATAAATAAAATTATTTTTTACGAAGCGAGTACTTATAATTATTTTGTCAGATAAATAGAATCGTAATAGAATAATTATTGATAATTACTTCTATTTTAAAACGGAGGGCAATATTCTTAATTCAGACCAGCAGTTAGCAATGGTGTTCGTGCGTACGAAGCGAGCAACATGAGCCAGCGGATGCAGTGGGAAAGCCAATAAAATTCGTCGGTTTCAATTCATTGTCCCCTAGCATTTCATCATGCATATATTATTCTTGACCAAGAAATTAAAAACCGATTTGCACACACACACACAGAGTCCAACTCCTGCTCCTGCGCCCGTACGTGTGGCGCTTCAGTTTCCTGTCCCCCAGTCCAACCACCCCATTAATCAACAAAGTAATTAGCGCTAATTAGTACCGGTATTAGCGTCTAAGCCACTAGTGTTAAGTTACTGAACGTAATTGTCTCCTTTAATCCGCACACGTAACCGCGACCATGTCGATTGGGCTCAGCCTGAGCCTGCTGCTTCGCCACCTATATAAATTTAGCTGCGTGGGTGCTCATCGATCAACGAACCAGCTGAACTGGCTTCCGCCATGTCGAGCTCGAACTTGACAACGACCAGCAGCATGGAGGCGGAGTCCGTGGAGGACTTCGACACGCGCCTCTCTCTCGGCATCGGCTGCTGCCACCGCGGCGGCGGAGGAGGAGGGGGAAGCCCGCCATCGCGGAGGCCCGTGGTGCTGTTCCCGGCGCCGCCGGTGCAGCAGAAGACGGAGTCGCCGGCGATGGAGGAGGACCACGGCCATGGCCGTGCTGCTGCTACTGGGAAGCGAGATAGCCGGAGCATAGCGACAAGGCAGCGGCATAACTGCAAGAAGGTCAGGACGGCGCATAGCGACGACGGCGATCGCCGGAGACCGAGCGGCGGTGGCGACGACGACGGCGCGAGCAGGAAGAAGCTCCGGCTCACCAGGGAGCAAGCCACGCTGCTCGAGGACAGTTTCCGCGCCCACGACATCCTCTCCCATGTAAGTCACAAAATCAACACTTAATTATCGTTTTAGATATCGATCCAAATCACATATAGTTTATACATAAAACCGGTTAATCTCGTTGCATATAATTACAAAATATATGGTGTTTTGCTTTCAAATTCTGATCAGAATGTGAATAAATTTGAAACCAAATTCATACAGGCGCAGAAGCATGAGCTGGCAGGGAGGCTGGGGCTGAGCGCGCGGCAGGTGGAGGTGTGGTTCCAGAACAGGAGGGCGAGGACGAAGCTGAAGCAGACGGAGGCCGACTGCGAGCTGCTCCGCCGCTGGTGCGACCGCCTCGCCGACGAGAACGCCCGCCTCCGCCACGAGCTCGCCGACCTCCGCTCCTTCTCCTCCTCGTCGCCGGTGTCCAGCCTCACGGCCGTCGTCTGCCCGTCCTGCGCCCACGACGACAAGCTGCGGCTCGCCTTCGCCACCACGGCCGCCGGCGGCGGCGACATGGCTAGTAACTGATCGAGCTGGGCTCCGGCCGGCCATCACGTACACTGTTTAATTAATTAATTAATTAGACACGCACAATTAAGGTTAATTTGCTTTTAGTTAGCTAGCTAACTACCACTGGCTTAATAATTCGTTAGGATTATTGGAATGTTTATACTCTAAGTTAGGAATATGATTATTTTTTCCTATTTGACTGACCAAGATATGCTTCATATATCTATATGATCAGCTATATATATATATGAATGCATATTTGGTGCAATCACTACTAAGTATTTTTCTGGCACCCTGTAATTGTTTACTGTTTATTTTTTCCTGATTATATATATATATTTCATGAGATTGCTAGCGTTTAATCTCATCTTTTATTACTTATGTAAAGAGATGCGTCTTCTGATCTTCTCTGAATTCGTTTGGATCGGATTGAACTGCAATGGCTAGGTGAAAAAAATCACGATTTTGATCGGTTACAAGAGTTTCATATTCAGAGTTTCAGATTTTAGCTTTGCATGAATATGCTTTGCCTTCTTATTCAACTTGTAGCTTCTAACGATATTCTGCTTTGCATTCACGTCCCACCAGTTAAACCAAGCATGTTATACGACAAAATGGAGAATTAATTACATGTTATCTGTTACAAACATTGTTAATAGAAATCAATAGCCAGTAATTAAATGACTAGGAGGGCAAATACACTGCATACAACTATACAAGCATTTCAATTCACAAGCTAGTGCCTAGTACAGTATGTTTGGGCCATTTTGGAGACCATGTATGTTGAACAGAAAGGCCCTATTTGCACAAAACCAGTAGTAATGATTACGAAGAAAATCTTCAAAAACAAAAATGTTTGACATCAAGAGGCAAAATTCCCAAAACCCACCATGAACCAGACATCCATCCCCTGTTCTACAATGTGCTACTCTGAATAACATCTTTTCTCTTTGCGAAAGAACAGCTACCAAAAAAAATCCCTGCGTTCCAAATAATGTTTGTGCTGCATAAAAGATAAAATCTTTCCAACTTTTCAAGAGAGATGGAACGAACAAGCGAGCGATGCTCGTTTCATCCAGCCAACTGATGAAGAAACCTTCCTCTTGTGGAGTCAGAACAAGCACCCTTGCAGCGAAAAGTTGATAGAGAATCTGATCGAGAGAGTTTTTATTATTATTATTGGACTGAAGATTAATATTTTATAATAAATAATAGGTTTTACAAATAATTTATTTAATAAAAATTGGTTTAAAGCATACGTAGGTATTAGTGTGAGTGCGTGTGACTATATGTTATATATATATATATATATATCTTTAGAAGTGTTTATTTTATCAATTTATATATAAGTGATTTAAGATTAACTTTAGTCAGTGATAAAGATTACGACTACGCTCAAAGAAGAACGGAGCTCTATCACGCTTGAGATGCTATGTGAAAATATATAACTAAAATCAAGAATCCTTGAGGTTAACATCAATGTCGAGATCGAGATTAGGCTTAGAGAAAGTTAAGGTTCAAAATAGTTAAGTATGACAGGTGATAAAATTAGATATAAGGTGACACCGTGTAAGAAAATATTTACAATGGACTTCATGATTTATGTGTAAGCATCAAGAAATCATAGAAAAATTTAGATAAAAAATAAAAAAAATGGGAAAGGAAAGAGTACTACAATACTCAATGTAATGTAGCTAACATGCATGGTGGCCATGAGAGTGCACCTTGGCCTGGTCCTATGGAGCGCAAGCAACAGCAAGCCGAGGAGACAAGGCAGCCGGCCCACGTGGCCCATACGGTAGGAAGTAGTAACATGTGCACATGAAAATATTTAATTTTGAAAAGAAAGAAAAAATATTTAATTTTGTTAAATTGAATTAGATTTAGAAATTAAGAGAGGCTTATGTATAAATAGATGATATGTTGGAGATTCTATAGATAACTTTTGGAAGAGAAAAAAACTAGTATTTAGTTTTGAGAGATATATATACTTTGAAAACATATTTGGATATAATAAAGTTATATTCATCTTTAAAAGTTTTAAGAGAGATAGAGCTATGAGTTTCTATTAGAGATGAGATTTTAGAAATATAATTTTTGCAAGAGAAAAAAAATAAAGTTTAGTTTTGAGAGATATATGTATTTTGTATAAAAAGTTATATTCATCTTTTGTTAAGTTGTATTTTTTCTCAACCGATCGTACCGATAATAGAAAGGTGACTGTCATCAATAGATTAGTCTATTAATTGATCTTTTATTTTTGTTAAAATATTTAATTTATTATTTTTTCTACCATTGGTTTTTAAAGTTCGGATCCTAAAAAAAAGCAAGAAACCAAACTAGGACAGAATATCCACAGTGAAGCGATCATGATCATGCATGAGTATGAACGCATACTAGAGGAGAGAAAAGAGAAATCATTTTCACCAGCAATATATAATATAGCATTGTAGCTTCAGATGATCATTGATGGTGAGCAAACAAGAGAATACAGCCAAGGATTCAGCTACTGCTAATCAGTATTCCATACAAGTATTTGTAAGTGTTTTTTAAAATAAATAGATGAAGAGATGTTTAGATATATTTTTAAAAAGGTATTATTACGACTGAAGTGTTAGTAATTACTGCTAATATGCTGCAGTGATGCAAGGGATTGATAGAGATTAGAAATGGTCGTCGTCTTGCTTTTCTTCTCCTTGCTTGGCCGGCTTGGTTCTCTCCTCTTGTTGGGTCACCATGGCTGGCATTGGTGTGAGACACTCACCGTGAGAGCTTGCTTTGATTTGGTTTGGTTTCCTTAGCTGTACGCGCGCCGCGCAGCACGACGTAGGCTGCAGGCTCGCTCATCTGTTGTGAAGGGGGTTCGAGTCGGTGGGCACGACCCTCTCCTCGTCGTCGGCGGCGGCGGGCGACGACCACCCACAGCCCGCGGTGGCGCCATGGTCGCCTCTACTGCTCCTCTGCTTCTTGCACCGGGAGGCGGCGGCGGCGGCTTCGAAGGCGGCCGTGGAGGAGGCGGCGACGCGGTCTCCACCGGTGTCCGCTGCCGTGGCGGCGTGACGCGCACGCACCACGCCGCCGCCGCCTATAGCCGTGCCGCGCGCTGCGGCGACGAGCAGCACGAGCGCGAGGCACGCCGCCGAGAGGGAGTACTTCCACCGCCGCCACCTCATGGCACGGCCACGTCGCCACATCGTGCTCGCGCGCGCGCGCGTGCCTAGGCCAAGCCGACAGGCGGCAGGCACACGCACGCACGACAGGCGCCGGCCGGCGCCGGCGGCAACGGCGTGGTTCAGACGATCTTGACGACTAGCGAAGTAGCGAAGCTGCGAAAGGAGAGGAGGCGAGGAAACGAGGGAAGAAGAGAGACGACCTTCGATTGCAAAACCCGTTTATGCACCTTCCGAAAAATACTATACTTCCTCTTGTCATAGTATTTAATGCTTAGAATAAAATTTAGTTCAAATTTTTAAAATTTCGATTAAAATGTCAAATATTTACGACGAGAAATATTTACAACAAGTTAACATTAAGTGACTCGCGTTCTCTCTTGAATTATTTTTAAAAATATTAGGCTTACTTTGGAATAGGGATTTTTTTTGAAAATTTTTGAGGAAATGAAATAACTCGTGTGAAAATATTCATGTATTCAAAATGACCATTAATATTGGCTATTTTGTCGATACCAATTTGGAGTGTATTCACCATCCTACTAAAAAAACTGAAGTGAAGATGACGGATAATTTAGGTCCAATGTGTAATTTTCTGAATATTGGAATCCATTACAGCTAGAAAGAACAGGAGGTGCATAAAAGAGGAAGTCAAAGAGGGACTCCCAGGATTAACAGTGGGAAAAGCTGCAGCCCAGCCCCATCCCTTTGATGCAGCACTGCCACCAAACCACATTGATGAGCCTTCAATCACCTATATGCCTCAGAGAACACTGAGAAGACTAGAGAGAGAAACCACAGGAAATGGGCAGGTCCTTTCTACATAAAGCAAAGGATCCTCGTGATGGAATGGAATGGAAATGCACATCGTGGCTTGTGCCTCACCCTTCCAATGCACATCCAGTGCTATATGTATCCATGAAACTTGTTACAATGTGCCCATTCCATACACCGATTTGCTAAGTTCCTCTCTCTGGGGCCAATGTGTACCTATTGTATTGTCCTAATTGTCTGTGTAGTTGTAACATCCCGGAAATTTCTAATCTAAAATATGGAAACCAAAATTTTGAACCATCAAGAGCTTTTTGCAAAACCTTGCATAATGCAGGATCTTGTTGGTTCCTCCTTTTCTCTTTGTTTGTGCCAGTACCAAATCAAAATTAATTCAATTGCAAATATAATTAAGCAAAGAACCATGATTATAAAATATTATCCTAAAGGGAAATATGTTAAAATTAAAAAAACCTAAATTCAAATCCTCTAATTAATCCAGCTAACTATAAAAGTATTATTATCATCTCTAATGAAAAAGTATTTAGAAAATAGGCAAAACTAATTTTTTTTCGAAACTCTAATTCTTGGTGGGCTCTATCCAACCCTAATCTTCCTTTGGGCCAACCCAGCCCACCAACCCTAGGAGTCAAGCCACCGGCCCAACTTCCAGATCATTCCGGCCCAGTTAGCCCAGTAGACCAGGCCGCCTTCCTCCCTAGCAGGCTGCTAAGCCCGGTTGGCCTGCTAGTCTAGCCGCAGCCGGCCTGCTGCTTGGACAGCCGACCGAGCCGGGCGCACAGCACGCACGCATGAGCCGTCGCGATTGCACGCAGGCGCCGGTGCTGCCTTGCCCTCCCGTGCGCCGTGGCCCACTTGCGCGCCGCCCGCGTCAACCACGCCGGCCGCACAGCAGCATCACAGCCGCCGGGAGACTCCCACCTCGCCTTTCCCTCGTCCTCTCGGCGGGAATCGCGCGGCTGACCACCTCGCCCTGCATTCGCGCGTCAGCCACAGGGAGGGGAGGACAGCACCCCACGTCGCGCCTTGATGGCGTCGACGACCTCCTCGACCCCGTCTCCCGCGCCCGAGCCGGACCTCGGCCGAACCAGGACAGGGAGGAGACAGCCGTCCCAGCCCAGCACCGGCGGAACCAAGGACGACGCCGTCGCAGCGCACCGCTCGGACGAACCGCGAGCTCGACCTCCCCCAGCCTGTACCTCGCCGCCCGTCATTCTGCCGTCCTCATCGCACGGTGTGCCGCTTCCCAGCTGCCGCAAGGTGAGAGACCTCGTCGCCCATCCCTTTTTGCTCCTTGATTGTTAACGGCGCTGCCATAATCGGCACGCCGCCTCGGCCCGTAGGCTGACCCGGTGCCTGGCTCTACCTTGCGCTCCCCTGCCTCCGCGCGACCGCAACGGCGACCCGACGTCATGCGGCGATTCCCCGCCCCGGCGTCTTCCTGACCTCCACTAGGTCCTATCTCGCCGGCCCGGGTCCTCGCTGGAGCACCGTCAACGGCCACTCTCCCCGCCGTGCCCCTGGTGATGGTGGGCAGCCCGGGCTGGCTCTGCTTTGAGTTGGGAAAGTGAGGAGCGGCCTTATCCTCACGCTGGCGAAGCTCTGCCGCGCCCCATACTAGCCAGATTTGGCCCCTTAGCGGCGACCGGAGCCCTGCCTGCCTCAATCATGCCGACCCTGAACCCCGCCACCATCCTCGCTACCAGCCACCCCGAGCCCTGGGGGGTTGTTCCCAGAGGCCCAACACGCCACCGGCCTTCCCGCAGCCTCGCGACCACACCGCCTCCGCCTGCCCAAGGGCGGCCCGTTGCGGTCATGCCCCGGCCAGGCTCAAGGAGGGGATAACCTCCCCTAACCGCCAGCAAGGCTTGAGCCCCGCCCTGGCCTAAGAGCCGTCGGAGCTCGCCTGCTTCCCCCACCGAGTAGCTGGCCTAAGCTCTCCCCTGCAACCTAGCCACCCCCGCCCACCGTGGCAGCCTTCGTGCGTCGCCGCAGCCGCTCCACTGCCTCCCGGGGCTGGCCGAGGACCCATCCTACCTCGCCGCGCCGTCCGCCCCGAGCTCCACGCCCGCTGCCCACCGCGCGCCGCAGCCCTGGCGTCGGATCGCTCCTGCGCGTGAGTGAAGATAGGAAGCAGCGAGGAGCTTAGGAGAGAGCCGGAAGAATAAAGGAGACAACCGGAAGAATTAAGATTTTTTATTTCAGCAAATCAATTTAACTAATTTGGAAAAAATAGGGAAAACTTCTAAAAATCTGTACGGAATGTTTGGAAGCGGTTAATAACGTATCTGAATTTTAGGCTTATATTAGATTTCAACTATCCTTTCCTAATTTCTTTCAAAAAAATAGGGAAGTGGCTAAATTTAAAGGCTTTGCATTAAAATTTTTAAATTCAAATTTAAATCTTTGAACGGCTTTAAGTCACTTGTTTTAAGTTGAAAGCTAATGAAACTTTCACCGACATTCATCTCAAAATGAAGATGTAACTAATGACGCTGGTTTGGTTTTTTTTTTAATTATTTTCTTGGTGTTTACGGCCATTTAGTTAAACACTAGAGCAATAGGTTAATTAGACGTTCTCTTAGCATGATCCATTCATAAGGACAAACCCGTTGCCGATAAGGAGCTGTCGACAAAGCCAGGCAATTCACTACGTTGAGCATGTTATGTCTATATTACGAAATAATTTGTTTGTAACTAAATTACATGCTATATTAAAAATACGAATCAAAAACTTGCATTAAGCCTTTCCTCCTCTTGATATCATGTACCCTTATTGCTATATGTTTAGTACTTATTTATTGACACTGCTTAGTTATGATTAGTAGTTAATTTCATGTTATATGCTTGTATAAGCTTTGTAATGTGGATATGGTTGGGAAAATGAATGATTACTCAGGGTTAGATTGATTGTTGATGTGCGGGTTGAGACATGTGCGCCACTCCGCGTTTCACACATAAAACCATTTGTGAAAAACAAAAAATTAATGAAAACATAACTGATTTTGGCTATAGCGATATGATTTGACTTTAGGTGATTTTATATAAAGGTTAGCGCCGATGCTAGTTATTTAAGGACCAAGTCAAGAAGCTATGCGGAAAACAAACATACAACTGTAATTCTCGAGTTGAGATAAAACCGATAGATTAAGTAAACTGAACAAGGTAAGATGTTGTGAAGTGTTGTTGTGATGATTAATGACATGTCCAATCTAAAATATACCTTATATATGTATGGTGCAAATGACTAGATTTCTTAGGTTCCATAACTACTCTCACCACAAGCTCGAGATGGTTGGGTGGTAGAGGTGCACGAGGGATTATAGTCTTTAAAGCCAGTATCGTAACCTATGAAGAATCTAAAAAAGTCAGGGTGTGACAAGTCTTATGTATTAGGTGCATTATGAATTACAAGTAAAGCATGTATCCACTATAATGTGATTAAAATTAATCTATTTAAATAACCGTACTTATGATTAAAGGAGTATTGAGACTTGTACTATTTTTACTAGACTCATAAGTTTTAAACTTAGAATATAATTAGGTAGGATATGTGGACTATCCTGACATGCAGGAAGATCAAAGATAGTGGAAATATGGTAAATTGGATGCGAGGGTAAACCGAACAAAGAGAAGCTTGAAAAGGTGGATGCATTTCTCACTGATAAATAACAAATTAAACTTAAGGCTGTTTTTTAGTTAAAATTGCTAAATCATATGTTTGCGAACTAATTCGTGAAAATTTGCATTATGCAAATGAACAAGCCATTTTTGAATTCCTTTATGTACTAATGCATTTTATAGTAGTGACTTCTAAGTACCTTTGTACACATTGTTGTTTATTTTACTCTTTTTAGAGGTAGAGGCCGAAGACCTCTATGTACACTTTTCGGGTAGAAGAGGTGTTAAAGGAGACACGATATGGACCTAGATTCTCTAGTTGATGCATGTGGAGTATAAATGGATTGTCGCAGTTTCGCCTCCGCTACATCTATATCTTTTGGTATTTAATAGATGACCATGCTTGGTCTATTTAGGTCTCACTCAGATAATCCTTCTAATATTTAAATATACATATCATTTACTGATAAGGAAATACTATATTAAACGTAAGAGGTTTTTGCTGTACAAAACCAAAAGGTGACTAAGTTACTACAAGATAGTACTTTAAGCCCACCCAAAAAGAGAAGAACCATGTAACTAGATATTATGCTTCGTCATTGTTCTCGGTTAGTTGGAAAAATGTTTAATTACATCCATACTATTGTAAATGTTTAATTACATCTATACTATTGTAAATTTTACTGCTTAAGAATCTGTCATTACTATGTAACTATTTATAATCATATCAGTACAATATATTTAAAATTAAATCGGGCCACTTTGTAAATGTCAGACACTTTTTAATTAGTTTTTTTACATATTTACGTATGTACCAAAATACCTTTACACCAATCCCGACGTGGGGCCCACGTATCACTTCCATCATCCTCCACCCTCCCCTCTCTTGTCTCTTCCCCTCTCTCCAGGATCCCATTCAACTCCCGGGAGTGGCACGTCCAGCGGCCTGACATCCATGCACGGGAGGTCCTTGACGACGGGGGCGAGCCGGCGAGGTTGACAACAACGTTGGCGGGGAGCACCTGTGGGTAGCTGCGTAGCAGTTGCCGAGGTAATCGAGGACGGGGACCATGTTCGCTGTAGTTTGAGCATGGTTTTGTGATTTTTTTTTTGATGATTTGCTCGCTGTAGATTGAGCATGGATTTGTGATTTTTCGTTATTTGCTCGCTGCAGGTTGAGCGGGATTTCTGATTTGACTTTTTTTTATTTGCTCGCATATTGATCTTGATGGGATTTAACCACGAAAATTAATAAGCCCAGAGAAGATTGAGCAGGATTTGTGGTTTACTTGCAGATTGCAATCCTGCCCAATCTTCTGGGCATGCGATGCGCACCCCAGGGCGATCGGGTACGCGCCGAGGTCTTCGTTGGAGAGGCCAAGGGAGTAGAGGAACTCGACACGCTCGAGCATGACGTCGACGGTGGCGGGGAGCTCGAGGCCAGGTCGACGCCGAGTGAGGCGATGAATGCGTCGATGTCGGCGCAGAGTGCGGCGCGACCACGCTCCGTGTCGAGGAGGCCGGGGCGCGCGTAGAGGAAGGAGAAGGGGCCGGGGCTAAGCCGGGGCCTGGCATGGGACTCCTCGCCGGGAGCGGCCCGAGCTTCCTCCAGAGAAGAACTCACCCGCCGGCAGATGAATGGATGGATTCTGGAGAGACGGAGAAGAGGTTGAGGGTGGAGGAAGAAGATAGAACTACCACGCGGATCCCACGTGGGAATTAGGGCAGAGGTATTTTAGTCTATATAAAAATATCTTAGAGAAAAAACGAGTTAAACTATGTCTAACGCGTATAATATAGCATGATATATGTATTGTAGTGGTATGATTAGAAATATGTAAATAGTAATAATAGATTTTCAAAAAAATTAATTAGCTATATGCCACGGAACTTTTGCAGTACTATTTGATGATCTTGGAAAAAATGCATTAATGTTTTTTTAATAAAGAAGCATTTCCGATATCAAGATAATTGCATCAAAATAATACAATTATCTACCTGTTCACACAGCCTAAAAAGTTTTCGATAATCTACTTGTTCACATAGTCTAAAAGGTTTTCGGTAAACATAACAGGCATGCAAATGACTATTAATTCGGTAAACATAACAGGCATGCAAATGACTATTAATTCATAGATTATCACCATACATATGTTTAGATAAAAGAAAATTTCTTGGCTACCTGTTCCAAATGTTGATAGGCTGCAACAACCAAATCGTGTGAATCTGTCTTCTAAAGAATAGCCTATAAATAAAGCCAATAGATAACCAAGTAGATAACCTACAAGAAGATGATATTTTCTTGTTCACAATCATATCATCTTTGGTTGGTCATAAAGACCAATAGATAGCAATGCATTAATCATTAATGATTATGTTGGGTATATAAAAAAATGATCCTTTACAATTCTTTAAAATTCATGGCTAATAAAAACAAGGAAAGGAGATGGTAAGTACACAGCTCCATGGCTTTTCATGCTCATCATCATCCTTACAAGAGAATTAGACATGTCCCTTTTTCACCAGAAGAAAATAATTGATGTTCTCAGCTTGGTAGTAGGCCTCTTGGTTCTGTCACGTTGCATCACTGTTGATGCCATCACCTGGTACGTGCTGAGTTACGCTTCATTCAATGCAAAGCGTAGCTTGTACATGCCCGCCGTACGATGGCCCATCAGGTAGAACCAGGCCACAGGACAAAGATTTGTTCAATGATTCCATCAACATGAATGTTTACAATTTTTCTTGGCTTGATCAGACCAAAATGATCTTTGAAGTGATGTCCTTCTCAATTGTTTTGTTTTCTTTTGACATGACTGTAAATCTTGATGCCTGTTACAGTAGTTTAGTACTTGCTTGAATTCAATGTAGGGCCTGTAAATTAAACCTGTTATATAGTTTGATTTGCTTATTGCTGATGATGGATTGTTCATGAATAGATTAATGAGGCCCTGTTTTTTTATTATTGATGCGGATTATTTGTTTCACATATTTAAAAATATGTTTTTTAAAAAAAATTGAAAACTATTTGTTGTAAGCTATTTGACTATTTGTTAAATTTATTTTTTAAAACATTTAATCTATCTTTATAATCAAGTAGATAATCGAAAGGAATATGTTTCAAACAGGACCTTAACTCTTTCTTGCCCAATTCATGTGCCACACAGCTAGTGAGAGGATGCACATTTCAATTTTTTTTGTAAACGAGCATTTCATTGAGGTTATCAGATTAGTGACCCACTTGATCAGATGCTGCCATTTGTCATACCTGAAAGTTTGGCTCTTGATAACTGGCCTGATGTCGACTGTCACCGGAATATTTGTGGAAGTTAGTGAAATTGCTGCTTCTTCTCTCTCTTAGGTGCTCCTGTTAGAGTTGGTTAGTTCGTTGCATAGCCATTGTCCCGGTGTGATTAATAGAGGCTGACGGGTCAGTGTGCCGGGGACGCAAAGCCTGGGAGTCTCCAAGTACTACTCCAGTGGCTGCTGCTGCTTCAGTTCTCCTTTGCTGCTGCTTCAATTCTCCTTTTTTTGCTGAAGCATTGTAGTGGCACTGTTCATATTGTTCTTCTGATTGAACGCTTCGATGATCCTCCAGTCCTCTGCCTGCAGTGAGGTGAGTGATTCAGGAACGACAAAGGAAGAAAAGAAAAGGGTGCAATCAGCACAGCAAAGCTGGTACAGGATGGATGCAGCCGTGAAAGGACAAGTATAAACAAACCCTACTTCATCTGCTCCTATTTAGGCCGCGCTCCTGATCGCAGGAAGATAGAGAATTTTTTATCAGCTTTTACGCACATAATGTTTAAATTACTAAATGGTTTAGTGCATTTTTAAAAAAAGTTTACATACAGAAGTTTATCATCTCAACTTTCTATAATAAATTTCTAAAATATAGTAGTTAATTATATCGTCTATTTATCATAAAATCATCACAAAATCATATAATTTTCTAGCACTATCATAGCCTTGGGCTCCTTGAAATGTAGAAATTTCCGACCATTTTTATTGGAATTAGTTCAATTTCTGCGAAAATCTTCTATTGCACCTTTGCTCCGTTCCTTCTTTTTATCCGTTTCATAGCGATAGCTTTGGCTATTACTCTTCATAGCTGTGCAATGGTAATAAAATTACAACACTAGGAAATTAGTCCCAGACAAATGAAACTGAATTTTAGAATGCTTCAGGCCAAATAAAAACAAGAGACATACAGTGCTGCTACATTAATGAAGCCTGTAGCCAGGGACTGCTATACTGTCCCTGTAGCAGTATAAATATCCCACGAGTATTATTTGTACTGGCAGTGCCTTGTACTGGCAATGCCACTGCCAGAGCAGCATCAGCATGATAGTATTGCGTGCTGCCATAGATGCGTGCAGGAGCAGGAGCCGTTCGATGTGCAGTGACACTCTCACAGTAAGAGTATCATCAGTTCTCACCGGCAATGAAGGCCGGAGACCGGACATGAATACAGTAACACACTAACACCGGAGTATCACCTCTACCAACTGCCTCAGTGGCTCAGTGTTGTTGTGGCATCATCAGCTGTAATCTCATAGCAATAACGGTTCAGAAAGCATGGTAAGGTTATACAATGAAAATGTAGGACTAATCACTGCTTAAAATATTCCCCTCTCAAAATTTTGATAGAAATACTGCTCGTTCATTTTACAACAGGACATGCTAGTATGAAGATATGCTTGACCCCTGAGAGATGTCAAGCTTCTCTCCGTGTAGAGAAGGTTAATGATATCAAATAGCAATATATAACATACAAACCAGCAGCATTAACAACAATGCAATGAGGTAGTATCAGGACATTGATCAATAGAGTTACCGAAAAGTCTTTCTTCAAGATGGCTACAGAGGAGCTTCAGCTTGTACTATAATGTTGTATCTTAGGTGCCATAAGGCAATTAGCAACATTCGAATTTCTTCTAGAACAATCATATTTCTCCTCTATATCCTCCACCACCATAGTAATCTCTTCTAGAGCTGGCGATCGCCATGGACTTCTGGTGCTCCAGCTTTGGACAGTCAGTAACACGATGACCAAGACCACCACAGTATGCACATCCCTTAACACCGCTCTCCTTGGCAATGGTTTCCTCATCTTCCAATGGGTCATTGAGCTCAGCCAACACTGGTGGTATTCTTTGCTTCGCTTCCTTAAGCAAGTGCTTAAGGTCAAGAAGGGTAGTCTCTGTTTGATTCTTGTTGATGAAGGTTGTTGCTATTCCAGTTTTCCCACATCGACCAGTTCGACCAATCCGGTGAACATAGTTTTCTATTTCAGCAGGCATATCATAGTTAATCACATGCTGAATATCAGGGAAATCAAGACCTTTTGAGGCAACATCAGTAGCCACCAAAACATCCTTCTTTCCATTTTTGAAGGACTCGATTGCATTTTCTCTTTCCTCTTGATCTTTTCCTCCATGGATTGCAACAGCCTCTACACCCTTCAGAAGAAGATACTCATGGATATAGTCGACATCAGCTTTGTTTTCACAAAAGGCAAGAACTGGAGGTGGAGTTTTTTGAAGGCATTCCAGGAGATATATAATTCTGGCATCCTCCTTGACATACTCAACTTCTTGAATGACATCCAGATTTGCCGCACCAGCTCTACCGACATTCACAATAACAGGTTTCACAAGAGCACTCTTTGCAAAGTTTTGAATCTTCTTGGGCATAGTGGCAGAAAATAGAAGTGTCTGCCTTTGTGCCTTGAAATGGTCAAAAACCTCACGAATGTCATCCTCAAACCCAAGATCGACAAGCCTATCAGCTTCATCCAAGGTCAAGTACCTGTACAAATCATAAAGGACCATTAAGCAACTTGAAAAGTATGTGCGCGTAACATTACGAGATCCTATAGTCCAAAACATTGTTTTTCCAACCAAACAGAAATCTGAAACAAAAATGCATAGTATTGAGACATATTATTATATGCTAACTCAGGAAGCACCTAGATTGCTGATAGATAGTTGGCATCTGCATCTTAACTAGATCAACAGGTATGGCATTTTGCACAATAGAACTACGAAAGAGAATGACATGGGTGTCTGGGTGGAATAGCAAGTTTCGCTTGCTTCATACAGCCATAACCAAAGAATAAATAATGATGGCTGGCATGTGAGATCTTACAACCAAAATTCTCAAACACCATGACACAGTACTTCGGTGAGATGTAACCACTTCGTATATACATATATACCATATTCAGGGATAGTTGTTTATTTATTTCTTTTTGGTACAGATGGAAAGAAGAAACAGTTGTATTTTGAAGAAATTTTCACTATGCACTTCAGGGACAATGATTGCTCAAGTGTCGAAGTTGCAGGTAATATGTGATAGTATTATCCCACCCTCACGAATTCCTAATTCAGAGCTGGTTCTGGTCCACTAGAAAACTTCAAAAATGCAGGATAACATAGTCTTTGAACTTTGGACAATTAAGAGAAACAACTCCAGGCCCAACAAAGTGTACTTGATCTGAAGGTCTTGAGTTCTTATGTTTCTCTCTACTACTACTCTTTTTACTCTGTTTAGTGTTGTTTGGTGCAACTCTAGCCCTTGGCACAGAGCGAGTTGTGCATTTTATACATGAAAGATTCCACTTCTGACACACAAAATTTTATATCTATAAACTATTAAAGACTGTATTTATCATGTTTAACCTATGAGAACAACCCATTCTACAAGGAAGTCATACATATCAGCTAAAGAATAGTACTAGTTCCAACATTTTAGTCCTTTATGTGCTAAAAAGAATATGAAACTATGACATAAATATAATAGTTATACTCTGCTATTGGTAGAAAGCACCAAATTCATAGCAAACATTCAGAACTCTCCTGCAAATGTCAAGGTTCATCTTCTTCTTGGCAAGTAAGTCCTTGAGCCGGCCAGGTGTAGCCACCACAATATGTACTCCCTTCTTGACCACATCCAGCTGCGTCCTCATGTCTACACCACCAATGCAAAGCAACGGGCGTATCTCCGGGTACCCAGCCTCCTTGAGCGGAACAAGGAACTGCTCAATGACATCGTACGTTTGCTTGGCCAGCTCACGCGATGGACAGATGATCATCCCAAATGGCCCTTCACCCGGTACGATTGGCATCATCGTTTCCTCCTGTAATGCCACCATGATGAGCGGCAGCACAAACACCAACGTCTTCCCGGACCCTGTGAAGGCAATGCCAATCATGTCGCGCCCGGAGAGCACCACAGGCAATCCCTGCACCTGGATGGGGGTGGGCTGGACGATGCCCTTCTCGCGGAGCTTGCCAAGCACGGGCTCGGGCAGGCGGAGGTCACGGAAGTCCCGCGCGGGCGGCGGCACGTCGTCTCCGTCCACAAGGATGTGCCACTTGCGGCGAAGCTCGTCGGCCTTGGCGCGGGGCATGCGGCGGAGGCAGAGCGGCGGCTTCCATCCCGTCTGGAGCGGCTCGGAGTAGGTGATCCCCTTGGCGAGCTCGCGCACCGACATGAGCGTCTTGCGGTCGGAGAGGTGCTCGATCATCTCCTTCTCCTGCATTATGAGCTGCTCGGTGTGGGTCACCTCCGGCGCGTCGCGCTTGAGCTGCGTGGCCTTGACGAGGAGGCTGGGCTTTGCGGAGGAGTCGGAGCCACCGCCACCGCCGGCGGCGGCGGAGGGATGGTTGGGCGGCGGGGGAGGCGGAGGCGGGAGGTCTGAGGCGGCCTCCGCGGCGGAGGATGGGGGCGCGGGCTTGGAGAGGCGGAGGTGGCGGAGACGCTCGGCCTCCATGGCCCGGCGCTTGGCGACGGGGATGTACTCCTCGTAGTTGTCGTCGTCGTCGGAGTTGGAGGCGGCGGTCGCCGGCGAGGCGGCCGTGGCGGCGGCCATGGCGGGGATTAGGGTTTGGACGGAGGCGGAGATGGGGAAGAATCGACTGATCGTATATTTCCTTCTCTTTTTTTCCCTGTCGAGATTGAGACGCGTATCGATTTACCGACATGAGATCGTGATGGACATTGGGCCGTAAGATAGATCCTATGGCCCATACCTACATGAGCCTCAATCTCAATCCACAGGCTGAATAGCCAACCCATCTTGTGTTGTCTTTAATTTGCGTCTTCGATTTTCATTTCTAATGTAAAATAATTACTTTCTCCTTATTGCATTTATTTGGCACTATTTGTTTTTTCATTGTTTTCGCTTTGATTACTAACAAATTTGAAAATATTAAACTACTATGAATGAATTTTGTTGCTTATATTTTAGGATGCAACACTTTTTCATGATATAATATCTTTTCATAAATATCTATAAATATTTTGTAAAAGAAGACAAGCGATCAAAGTTTATATCGGAGGATAGCTCACAGCCCGTTATCGACTCATCTTCTATGGAAGATAGCGGCTCAAGAACTCTTAGCATGCCTCTAGTTCACAGGCCTTCAATAGACAGGCCTTTGGTTAGCAGGTCTTCGGCTACTAGCTCAAAAAGAGCAAGCCTTTGACTAATGGGTCTTCAGCCTAGGCATGCATATCAACATATTTAACCCACAAATAAAAAGGCTAGATAGTGGATTTAGCCCAATTATGCCTAACCATGTATATTCTCTTTTGTATCTCTAAATATGTCCCTATTAAAAAGGTGAATTTTATAAACATGTATATAACCCTAGCAAATTATTTTACCTAGGAATATAAATAGACCCAAAGGGGCTGTAGTAGTTGAGGATATTGTAATACTTTGAGTTGGAAAAACACTACATACTATTGCATTTACTATTATCTATTTCGACAACAATTGGCGTCAACTATGAGGAACCCAACCGCGGGTGACAAAGCCACAAGCCATCAAAGCAAAAGTCGATAAGGAAGAGAACCGTCCCAAGTCAGTACACGAGTAGCTAGAGCTAAAGTTGAGCCACACCAAGTCAAGTAGTTGAATTGCAACAGGGGTCAAAGGACTAGTTGAAGACATTTTGAAGTAGGGCAAAGCCACATCGAGCTCAGGAGGCGATGCAAAAAGAGCTAGGAGACAAAGAGGAGCACCAGGGGGCCGAAGAGGAGCACCAGGAAACCGAAGAAGTCCCTGAGCTAGAGCAAATAGAAGAGATAATCGGCGTATCTGGTGTAGCAATGGCCCCTACTGATGGCGAAGAAGTGGCTAGAGCTTTAATAGAAGCCATAGTGGGTGGTTCAGATGAAACAGTCACAATGCCTAGAGCAGAGTACAAGGCGATGTGGCAAGATGTGGTGAAACTCCAAGACATGCATCAGCAAATTCAGGAGTAGCAACAAGCCATGCAAGAAAAAGTCACTACTACACAGGCACAAGGCCAAGTGGTAAACACAATAGCTCAAGCTGCGCCCCATCGTCCTTAATCTCAGGATGTTTTAGTGAGAGCAATACAAGTATAGCCATCGCAACCAATTCCATCCTAGAGGTAGGTTGTCGCCCCTTCACCTTCTCCTAGCCGCCTAACCTCTTCGACACTAGTGCCCCCACCCAATCCGATGATAGTGGCATTAGCACATCTTCAAACATTATTGCAGCTCATCGTCTAGCCCTAGGTGCAGCCAGTGTGGCCATAGCAAGGACGAAGTGCTACCCTAGGTTTTCAAACTCTGCCACAGCCGTCCCCCCAGCCTCAGTCTTTCAAACTCCCTCAAAGGGCTATGAATTTCGGCACCTCTCGCAAGAATATGCAGGTTTCTCCCTCTGGAGGCTCTGGTGATAAGAAATCATCATTGAGTTTCGGCCTTTAGAGCCACCTAATCCGCCTGCCATTCAAGAACCCATACATCGCCAAGTATGGAGGTGACTCCGACCTTAGCGAATTCCTTTTTATTTATGAATCAACAATCGAAGCAGTGCACGGGGATGAAAACACCAAGGTGAAGGTCATCCATCTAGCCCTCAAGGGTTACGCTAGGTCGTGGTACTTCGATCTCACCCTGGCATCATATACTCATGGGAGCAGTTAAGAGATGTGTTCGTCACTAATCTTCGGGGTACCTATCAAAAGCCTGAGACACAACAAGAGTTCTTTGGAATGTAGTAAATGCCAAATGAGTCCATCTAGAAGTTTGCTCGTCAGTTCTCCCAAGCAAGGTGCCAAGTGTACGACATCACATGAGTCCAACTGGAGGTGCTTCTCCCTTCAACTGGGCTAACTCACTCTTCAAGTGATCCACTTTATGTTGCAGCCTATAGATCTTGACAAGGTTCTCATTCCCCCGATCATGAGCAGCTATAACTATATTCTTGTGGGCATCATCCATAGCACTTAGCATCCTCACTAATGCATAACGCAACTATTCTCCGTTGCAGGATTCTATTACGTACTACTTTCATCCCTATGGGTCCTAAAGGATGATAGTTGTGTTCCTCAAGTGCTTGCTACAGCGATGATGAAGTTCTCCAATGGCAACCAAAGTAACTTCTTGATAAGCATGAGTATGGCTCCTTCCTCTGGCTTCAAAGGTCATGGACGAACAGACATCATCATACGAACGTAACACTTCTCTTCAATAGGTCATAGAGAATGCATCTGTTGGTTAATTCCTATGGCATAGGCCATGTCAAGCAGCTCTTTGACAAAACCTCAACTCTAAACATGGCATAGAAAAAAAAAACAAAAGTCAGAAACAATTTTTTAAAAAAATCTCAAAATAATTTTTTTGACAGGAACAGTACCAAACAGTTACAAACATATTTTTTGCTGAAACAGTAGTAGTAAAGTATGAGCGGGAGTTTTTTTTAATGAAATAGTACTAAACAAGAACAAACAGTAAATTTATTTAAACGAAACCGAAACTGGTAAATAGTGTAATCAATACAGTAATAGATACGGTACTAATTAAATGAATAAGGTGACAGTAAAATGCATAAATAAATAGTGCAAATTTTGAAGTACACTTTTATTTAGAATATTTTTTCAGAAGGGGGTTAAATCAAACAAATTTTTTCATGCACTATTAGCTTGCTTAGCTTAGAAGAAAAAGGGGAAAAAGCAGTTTTGATTTTTAAATGTTTTTTTAAAAGGTTTCTATAGGTTATGATTTGGCTTGCCCTAAGGTCAAGGTGGCTTCGATATCAACTTGTTATAACCGGAATTTTCATTCAAAATTCCAAATACTTACATGTATATTTAACCATCGACTATGAATTAGCCGAGATACATAATAACAATATTAATAATAAAATATAATTCTTTAAACTAATATTTAAATGAGTGAGTAATTCTTATAAAGGTAGATGTAACCTCTTAAACAATTAAAATTCTAAGTAACAAAAAAACTAGCGACATCGACGACTACAAATCCATAGTCAACTTGACCATGACTTAGTTTAATCTTCTAGATCACCTTCTTTACTCTAAAACTCCTCCTCTAATGATTAATTATTGTAAGGTGAGTAAATGGAATACTTAACAAGCCACACAACAAATATACAAGTATACATGATATAACAAAGGAGGTTATAATATGACTAATTTACATAAATAACATTTAATAAATATTTGAAAATAGTAAAATAATTGAGTAATTAAACCATATTAAATCATCACGTTACAACCTATCCTGGTTGCACAGACCCAAATCATTCTACACCTAGAGTTACCCTAATTCTCTCAATTAGCACATTATTTAGCATTAATGCAAAGTATGAGATTAATTATGAACTCACTCATAACAACGGGTACAGCTATTTGAATAGTTCTACTCTAGCCAGAGGTATATAAATTTAACCATAAGACATAAACTCACAACATGTTACCATGCGTTTTAATACCACCATTGTATCTCGGTAAGGAATTGTGACAAGACCCTTCACATAACATATCCAACAGAATGGCTACTGATCAAGTCTCTAGTAGAGGTGACCCAACCTATAGAATAGAGAAACTCTTGGCTTCAAAATTGGAATTATTAACAATGCCACTATGGATTTATTAGCATTACCACTTATAAACTAAATACATCATGGTGTCTTCTGCTCGAACATGCTATACTACAAATTAAGTTAGTACAGTGAATGTGAAGTGAATGCTTCACAATAGTAGCTCGCAAACTGGTCTTTAATTATTATAAGCATGACTATCACAATCATATGCTCACAACCCACAATTAGTCAAATTTTAGTTAACAAATTATTAATTAACTAAACACAATCAATCATTGTGAGTTAATATTAATTAATCATAATTAAGCATAAAATGAGGCATTAGTTATTCGATAGGTGATTCTAAGATAGCTAAGCAATTACTCTAAATATCTAGCTGACCATTACATAAAGTAGAAGCTAGTCAAATTATATATCAAGGTATCAAGTTAGAAGGTAATTGATACAAATTGGTCATATTAAAAGAATATAGGTTAATACCACCAATTACATTCAAAAAATAAATACATATTTGAACTAAGGCGAGAATTTAAATTTGGTACCAACATGCCCAAATGATGTTTTGGATCAATGTGACTTGCCTTGCTACTTTGCAAAGACTTCGGAACCTTCCTCAGCGAAGATAGGCTCTCCAAAACGTCATAAACTAAATGCAAATAACAAAACAAAATCAGTGCATAATAACAAAGCAACAACACATGTGAATGTTTTTAATGGATAGATCTTGAGTTTTAGAGAATTTATCAACTTGAACCGACTTATTTGGACTTAGGATGAATTAGTTATGAATTTTATAATATTAAACAAATTTAAAGCAAAAATTATTAACGGATTATGACGCAATAAAGGATTTATTTTGAATACTAAAAACAGAATTATTGCATCATGTGTACTCAGTTTGCCGTAGACTAGGTGCATAAAAACAGTCCACGAAAATCGACGACCGAGTTTGATTGACTTAGAGTTGACCGAGATTGGACAACCGAGATCCATGTGGCATCCAGCTGGCGGTCACGATGAATAGGAAGGGTGACATGGTGGCTAACATGGGCACCAGTGAGGGACGGTGAGGCTCTCCGACGATCCACAGCATGGCGGTGATAGAGGATGTCACCGAGACGACGAGTATGAGGAGACGAACTCACTTAGGGGTGGCGTGGTAAAGAACAACAACAGACGGTGGCCAGTGACTAGGTAGAAGAGGTGGTGGCATCAGGTCGGTAGCAAGGATGGCGTTCTGACAATGGACAGTGAGAACAAACCAGTAAACAGGGACCGGCTCCTCCTTGCGAACCAAGCAAAGGTGACAGCGGGTTCTAGTGGGGACCAACACGATGACATGGCTCGGCTGGAGGCAACAAGTGCCGGCAAAACTCAAAGCTCAGGGAGAAGCTATGGCTAGGTGGCACGACAAGCTAAAGTGAAGGTGGCGGTGGAAAAAGGAGAACACAAGGGTCCTATTTATAGCACAAGATAGGTGAGTCTAGGACGAAAACAATGGCTAGGGTGGCAAAAAAACTAGGGTTTACCAATTTGGATAAGCTCGAATCATAGCTAGATATAATGCCAAATGGACATGGTTTAGCTCCAATTCTTAAGGGAAAAGATGAAGGAGGATAAGGTGAATAAAGCCCTAACCTAATTGGATAGAGAACGAACGGGGTGGTCGGATTTGGCGTAGAAAAAGGCGGTGGCGTCAGAGTCCGGCTTTGACCCAAGGTAGAAGAAGGCCTCGATAGCACTTGTCGGTGGAAGAGAGAGAAGAGAGGGGTGTGTGCTGGCTGGGCTACCTTGGGTCGATGCAGAAGGGAGGCGATGTAGGCTAAAGGCTGTGCGTATGCGGGAAGGAAGGGAGAGGCGTTGGGCCAAATTCGGCTCAGTGGCCTAGGGGAAATTTGAAAAGGAATTTTGATTTATTAAAAAAAACTTTCCCCGCTCAAATAATTCCTAGAAAAATCCAGGAGCTAAAGAAACAAGTAAAGCATTTAATAAAATTTTATCTATCTCATTTTTATGTTGAAATTTATTAAGGATTCTAATAAGGTTATTTTAGGCTTTTAAATACTTTCTAAAAATGCATGATTTTTTAGATGTGACAAACCTATCCCCTTAAATAAAATTCCATCCTTAAGATTTGGAGGAACTGGCGAAGAGATGCGGATGTGATGACTTTAATTCATTCTCTCGTTCCCAAGTAGCTTCTTCGTCTGAATGATTACTCTAGTGAACCTTGTAAAAGTGAATCACCTGATACCTAGTATTCCTCTCACTGATTTTCAAAATATGAGTTGGCTTTTCCACATAAGTCAAATCCTATTTGATCCCGAATTGTTCAAGATTGGATTCCTTTGTGGGCACTCATATACATTTCTTTAACTGTGAGACATGGAACACATCATGAATTCCTGTGATAGTCTGAGGTAACTCCAATTGATATGCAACTTCACCTTTGTGACTCAGAATCTTATATGGTCCCAAAAAATGTTGTGCCAATTTTCCCTTTGTCTAAAAACGATGAACTCCTTGAAGTGGCGTGACTCAAAGGTACACATAATCCCCTTCTACGAATCTCAAATCACTCCGACAGTTATCTACATAACTCTTCTAAAGAGATTGAGCCACATGCAACCTTTCCTGTATAATTTTCACCTTTTCTTCTACCTCCCTCAGGATATTTGTTCCAAAAAACCTAATGTTCACTTGTTTGATCCCAAAGAAGCGAAGTACAACACTTCCGACCGTACAATGCTTCATATAGAGCCATCTGAAGGCTTGTTTGATTACTATTGTTGTATGAAAATTCTGCATATGGTAAATTCTTGTCCCAACTCCCACCGAAATCTAGGGCACAAGCTCTTAACATGTCCTCTAGTATTTGATTGACTCTTTTAATCTAACCATCGGTTTGAGGGTGATAAGTAGTACTAAAGTTCAAACGAGTACACATTTCCTCCTAAAGCTTCTGCCAAAACTTTGAAATAAACTGACTTCCTCTATCTGACAATATATTCTTGGGTACATCATGTAAACACAAGATCTTTGCCATATACAATTCTGCAAGGCTTAGCGTCAAAATGCTAGAAGAAAGCACACAAAAGAGCAGTAAACCACATTGCAATATTTTTGTGGACTTTACCGCCTTCGTTTTTTTCCACTCCAATCTACTTTGGACCAGACAATGCGAAGTGCATCTTTTTCCCACACCAAGACCCATTGTTGATCTCCATCGACATTGTTGGTTGTGAAGTACGCCGCATACTGGTGGATGGGGGCAATTCGTTGGACATCATCTTCGTAAGTGCTTTTTAGTAGATGGTCATTTCTCTAGATTTGCTAGATACGTCATTGATTCCTCATTAAAGCTTCAACGGGACACCGGTGTGAGCTCTAGGCCAATTACCTCTACAAGTGACATTCGGAGAAGGCTAGAACAAGAGGCAAAAGTAAATCACCTTTGATGTAGTTGACATCTCGTACCACTACAACACCATTTTCAGCCGCATAATGCTGAACAAGTTCGAAGCGGTGACCCACCACAATGAGTTGCATAAAATGCCAGGTCCCCAAGGAGTGATCATGATACGGGAGAGCCAAGCTTTGACAAGATAAGACTTTCGAGTGACCATAACACCACATGAAGTCCATAACGTCCTACCAGGATAGGATGAAGTGCCAAATGAAACATACAAGATAAAGCCGTCCCCACAAGAAAGCGTAAACAAGCACCAAGTTGAGAAGGACAGTACATCAAGAATGGTGTCCATAGTGGGTGAAGTGGGCTAAGACCTGGCGGTAAGCATGTTGCAAGTTATCAGGAAAAACATTGACATCTTTGGCTAGGGGCCTAAATAACTACAAGGGGTAAGCCAAACACTGATCGAGCATCACCTAGGAGGTGAAGCCTATGGCAAGACCACATAAGCAAAAGGTTCGCAAGATGTTGGTGGATTGCCAAGAAACAGCTAAGGTGGAGTTGGAGAAACTACTTTGTGATCATGTCATAAGAGAAGTGCATCTTCCAAAGTGGCTAGCTAACCCAGTGCACGTCAAGAAGGTGAATGGCAAATGGAGAATGTGCATAGACTTTACCGAGTTGAACAAGGTTTGCTTGAAGGACGACTTCCCTTTGCTAAGAATTGACCAGCTCATTGATTCAATGATCGGGTGCAAAGTAATGAATTTCTTGGATGCCTACTTAGGCTATCAACAAGTCTTCATGCTGGTGGAAGATGAAGAGAAGACATCTTTCATCACTCCCTTAGAATTCTCTTCAGTCTCAAGAACGCCGGAGCAACTTTCGCTAGGCTAGTGTATAAGCTACTCAAGGAGCAGATAGGTCACAATGTCAAAGCATATGTTGACGACATAGTGGTTGAGAGCCAAAAAACGACTAGTCACACTTAAGATCTACAAGAAACCTTCGACAACCTATGACAAGCCAATGTGAAGCTAAACCTAGATAAATGTGTTTTTAGGGTGTGAGCAGATAAGTTGCTAGGATTCTTGGTGGCTGAAAGGAGCATAGAAGTGAACCTAAACAAAATCGAAGCAATGCAGCCACTGAAGACACCCAGAGAAGTATAGCGCCTAATAGGGCAAATCATAGCGTTTAGCTGGTTCATGGCGTATTCAGCAAATAAATCATTACCCTTCTTCTAGACATTGAGGGGGGCGGACAAGTTCTAATGGACAGAGGAGTGCCAAGAGGCTTTCAAAAGCCTCAAAATATACTTGCAAGATGAGATAAAGCTGGCAAGCCCCAAAAAGGGCAAATAGCTATTGTTGTACTTGTTAGCTTTGTTGGTCATTATCAGCACCGCCCTGGTGCAATAAGAGGAAAATTTACTACAGCCCATCTATTTTGTGTCCGAAGCCCTTCAAGGGGTCAAGAAAAGGTACACATATGTGGAGAAGATAGCGTATGTCCTCCTGGTGGCATTGTGAAAGCTTAGACATTACTTCCAAGTGCATAAGATAACGGTGCCCTCGTAGTACCCAATTCATGAAGTGCTGCAGAACAAAGAAGCAATAGGTCGATTGAGAAAGTGGATAGCCAAGCTCTCCCCCTTCATCTTACACTTCGTGGGAAGAACCATAATCAAGTCTCAAGTCTTGGTGGACTTCACTAGGAAAGGTGCAAGCGGAGTCATGTGAAGAGTTTTGGACTATGTATTCTGATGGGTCCTAGTCATACTTGGGAGTAGGGCTATAGCAATACTGTATTCACCAAGCGGTATAGCTGTGCGGTATGCAGCGATATTGTAGTTCCCTATAACGAATAATATAGCATAGTACAAAGCAGTCCTATTGAGACTAAGAAAGGCAAAGGCCTTGGGGGCGAATAGGTTGCTGGTCAAGACTGACTCCAAGTTGGTGCCAAGCCATGTTAATAAAAAGTTTTGAAGCCAAGGTTGAGGACATGGCAAGGTACTTGGAAGAAGTTTGGGAAATGGAGAAAGCCTTCGTTATTATTACAGTACAACACCACATGAGGGGTGATAATACCAAAACCGATGCACTGGTGAAAGCAACCGCCAGGAGGGTCAATTTTATGCTAGAGTTTTCTTTAACTTGTTGTGTACCCCTAGAGTGAAGCTTAAAGAGAACCAAGTCGAAGTGATGAAAATTAACATGCTAGGAGAGCAAGGCGAAGATTGAAGAGTCTCCTTCATGAAGTACATCTCAGAAGGAGTGTTGCCAGGGGGTGAGGCTGAAGCATATAGGCTTCAAGCAAGGGCGCAGCAATACATCTTGGTCAACAGGGAGCGATACAACACAAGCATCTTGTAACACCTACTTCGGTGTGTGTTAGATACTAAAGGCAAGGAGATGGTGAAAGAGATACACAAAGTCCAATATAGAGCACACTAGGCACCAAGGGCAATGGCAGCCACAGTGCTACACCAGGGCATATACTACTCACTATTGTGTTGGATTGCGAAGAGCACATCAAAAAATGCCCAAGTGGCCAGCGCCATGGCAGATATCAAATGCCCCATAATATGACTTACAGCCACTTCGACCTGTCTGGCCCGTCGCCAAGTAGGGACATGACATCATAGGCTCATTCCCTTTAGCAAGAAATGGCTATAGGTTCGCCATTGTAGTTGTTGAATACTTCTCCATGTGGATCAAAGCTGAGCCATTAGCAAGTGTTACTTTGGCAGTCGTGCAATGTTTCGTGTAGAAGACACAATCTGCCAGTTCAGTATACCGAAGGTGATCGTGACAGACAACAACAAGCAATTTGATTCTACCAAGGTCAAGGAGATGTGTGAATGCCTGAACTTGCAAATCAACTTCGTGTCCATAGCCTACCCGTAGTCTAATAGAGCGGTGGAGAGGGCGAATGACAATCCTAGCACTTAAAAAGAGACTAGATGAGGCGCTGAAGGACAAGTGATTGGATAAAATGTTGTATGTACCATGGACACTTTGAACCATACCAACAAGGTCTACCAGGTTCAGTATATTCATGTTAGTTTACGGTAAAGAGACCATGATTCTAAGTGAGTTGGGAGCAAACTCCCTAAGGGTAGTGCTATCAGGTGAAGAAGAAAGTGGCCAAAAAATAAATATTGAGATGCTTGAGAACCTAAGGGTTGAATCGCTTGAATCTATAGCGAAGTATATTAGCTCTATTGTAGCAACATACAACAAGAAAGTGCAACTGAAAGAAATCTTACTAGGACACTTTGTCCTGAAAAAGAAAGCGAACATGCTTGTAGTTGGAAAGTTGGAGTCGAAGTGGAAAGGATCATACTTAGTGATACATAGAGCAAGGCAAGGGGCTTATAGGCTAGCAACCCTAGGTGGTGAAAGGCTAGACCATTCTTAGAAATGCAGCCTCTCTTAAGCGTTTTTATATTTGAGTCACTGAAGTGTGGAATGTTATATATGTACAGTGTAAGCCTTTAGTATTATTCTGAGAAAAAAAACTATAATAGGGTTATTATCTATACTGGAGGTCCGAACCAATATAAAAATTGTTATCTTGCCTGTGTTCATTTCACAAACAACCCATAAAGACAATGCCCGATCAGCATTCTGTCGAAATAGGGAAAGTGGACTAGTCAAAGCATCGCTCGACTAGACACTTAGATTGCGCTTTGACATTGCCAAATCTTGCACCATAGGTATAATCATTATGATGCACGTGGATTGCCAAGATTCGAAACGTTCAAGTACATAGTTCAAATGAGCAAAGAGGACAAAGCAAAGTTATTTGCCTGTTAAATGCGAACTTTTCAAAAACTACAAGTCTTTTAAGAGACGAAGAGCAAGTTGTTCGAAACATAATGCAGCAAAAATCCTTTATTAATAGCCTTATAAAGCAAAAGTACAAGTGCAACAAGTACGAAGTACATGAAAAAAGTACAATACGCAACATTTGAAAACTTATAAGAAAATAACATCTAGGGGCTATTCGCCCCTTCATCATAAAAGCCTTTAGCATCACCAGAGTCCAAAGCGGCGGACAAACTAGAGTCTGAAATGATGGACGAACTAGAGTCTACATACTCAATATAACTCCTAGAGTATCTAGGAGTACTAAAATTATAGTTGAAAACATCTTCATCTTCACTGCTCTCAGATCGGCTTTCAGCATAAAAAAACACGCGAAGAGGGACAACCAACTCCACAATATTCTACCTCTACGCCAGCTCAAGTTGTTGGGAAGAACCTTCAAAACTCCACTAGAATTGAGCCATTTCATCTTGTCAAAGGTGATAGTTTCGGACAAAGTTATGCAGGTCATAGTCTAGGTTTTGGCGAAGCCACTTGGAGCTATGTGGACCAAATAACAACGATCATTTATCCAGGTCTTCAAACCTGAGTGGAAGGTCTAGCCAAAAGGGCGATGTACTAAGCTCTTAAAGCTTGAAGAGGTTCAAATATAATTAAACCTCGGTGGCCAAACTTAGACAACATAGCCTGGTAAGAAAGATAGACAAATATTTAACTTTTTATTTATAAGGGGTGGCCAAAATGCCTTACAAAATTCTTTACACAAGTGAAAAGCTAGAGAAAAACACAAAATGTGCAAAGGCTTAAAGCAAAAGCTGAAGATAGCTAAACTAAGAACGGCCTCACAACTCTTGGTTCAGCTCGTTCTGGAGGGCTTTGGCATCATCTGCTTTGGCAACAACAGTGGCTTCAGCCTCTTGCCAAGCTATGATCTCTTTAACGTGCTCTACCGTGAGGTTGTGGCCCTCCTTCATCCACCGCCCCCAGCAAAAGGTGTGGATGTGAGGCTACACGGTGTCATATTCCGATAAGGGTTTGTTGAAGAGCGTGATTGGCAGAAGGGGGAGATGGTTGCATCCGCTCTTCTTTAGGGAAGACAGTAGACTGAATCTCACCATCTAAGCACAACAATCATTGAAGGAATTGGCTGCGTTCACCATAGAGCCATTGGCTTTGGCCACTGATTTAGAGAAGGCCTTGGCAGGGGAGTCCTCATTAGGAAGTGGCACGGGCTTTACCCCCATGCTAGCCAAAGAAGGCTGAATGGATCGTCTGGCCTCCTTCGCCATGCCACGCAAGCGGGCGTTAGAGGAAGAGGCTTCGACAATGCCTTGAGCCTCTCTACTTTACCGTCAGACTGTTGCAGTTGAGCATGGAGAGCTTCATTCTCTTTTGTCAACTTTGCCATGTTAACACATATAGTCCGTAGGGCATCCCTGAGCATGACTTGTTCATCAGCCAGCTTCCTCAATATTTTGACCGCTTCACTCCAATGGGCCTTGAGCTTGTCAAGTCGTTTGTGAGCTATGTAGTTGATGCTGTTGAAAAAGGAGAGTGCCTAGTAAAAAGACAAATCAAGAAAAAAGGCAAATGCAACATATGGCGAAAAGAGGAAACATAAGAGTGCGAAACATTTACCCAGATGATCAAACTCTGCATGCCTAGCTCAGCGCCATCCAATTCAAAGTTCTCTTTGACAAATCGATGGATCTTAGGGTTGGAGACGAGGCTAGTGAGCGCCTCAACACAGGGCTTGAGCTCGTCATGAGCCATGAGGTCCTCCACCACAAACTTTTCCATCTTGTGGATATTGTCCAAAGTAGAGGCAGCCGATGCAGAACCAATAGCAGCAGCTGACGTAAGCAGCTCTAATGGCCCGCCATCGGTGCCAGGGGCTAGGGGGCTCTACCGCTAGAGAACCAGTCCCTTAGACCTCGCCCACGAAGATGTTCGTGAATTTGGTCAATGAGGGCTGCGCAACGGATGGCGCAATGTCTTCACCCAAGTCCAATGTTGGAGGACTTAGACGCGTTGGAGGCAAGGAAGACTCATAGTCGCTCCAAATGTTCCTAATACAAACGAAAGGGACTCAAGAGGTGGGTTGGCAAAGGGGTAGGCCCTACATGCCTAGGGTAAAGGAGACGAGTGGTGTCGGGGCTAGAGGTATAGCCCCTTGACTCCTCTGGTTGTTGAACAGTCATCGGGTCCTCAGAGTCATCAGCTGTGGTAGCATTGACTTTGATGTCATCTTCATCATCATCCCTGTGTCATCAGCAGTGAGCATTGAGGCCCGAAAAGGCCTCGCGACCTTCACATGTGGAGCACTAGCAAAGCTTGCATGCTGTTATCTTTTCTTTAGGGTAGCTTATGTAGCCTCATCGTCTCAAACATGCTAGGGTTCTCCCTAGCATGGACTTCTTAACGTAGCCTAAGGCATACACCATTCGCCTTTTCCTTCCGTTGGAAGCAAAGTATTTTATCATACTCCTTGGTAGTAAGGGCGCCTATCATTTTCTTAGCCTACACTTCGGCTTCACCAAGGCTCAATGTTGCAAAATGAAAGAAAAAAGAAGTCAATAGGCGAGCAAGGGGTGAAAAAGAAAGTAAGTGGTGAAGACCATGGAAGCTTACCGTTCAACCTTTCAGCTAAAATGACGATTGCAAGAAGATCAAAGAATTTTTCCTAGGGGTTGAGCAAAACCACCCAAGAGGTAACTAGCGGCTACATGCCTAGCATTAGAAACTCTACAACCAGGTCACGGATGCTAAAGTGTTTGTAGAGCTAGAGAAGTAAGATCTTCTAGGATTCGTGTTGGCTGGTCAAAGCCACCTTCGTTCGGGAATCTTGGGCAAGGAGGCCATGGCTGGAATGAAGGGCCTTGAACTCCTATGTCTCAGCATCGTAGAGGATCTTGTGGTAAAATCACTTCTTCATCCAGTCTCAATCCTACCTCAATCCTACCGGCTAGAGGTCAGTGCAGTCCGGGCGAGTGGTGAAGTTCACCACACCGAAGACCATCTTCTTCGGCCTAGCCGGCGTGTCGATGGTCTTGGAGTAATTTCTGGCCGCATGGATCATGGCGAAGAGGTCATTGGACACCGTCACTCGAACAATGGCGCTCGGGCTGACCAGCGATAACTCTAGGTTGAATGCCACAAAAGCATGTGAAAGAAAGTTGGAGCATGAAAATCAAAGCTTGATGTCAAAATATGCCATGAAGACGATGGTTTCATCATCGTGCGGTAAGGGGACTTTATCATCATGCGCCTCTCTCGCCTGCTCCACAATGAGAATCCCCTCTTCGACCATCTTAGCGAGGTCAGCATCTTCAATGGCTAACTTCCTAGGAAACAGGAGAAGCCTTTAGCCACGTGCCTTGGGTCCAAATTAGTGGGTGCAACCAAAGAAGGTTTATGCATAGCCATGGGAGCGAAGGGGGCAAAGAGTTAGAGTGGGTGAAGTAGGTGAATGCGAGCATGCCAAGTGCAAGTAGCGGAGCAAACCCTAGAAAACTTGAGTGCGAGTGCAAATGAAGGCGGGGTGATTTTACCCCCCTCCTCGGGGATATATATAGGAGGTGAAAACTAAGTGACGGCCAATCACGACAGTTGCATGACTGCATGTCCTGGCACAAGGAGAAGTGACAACCAATTGCAAGCTGCCACGTATGCCGTAATAATCAGAGCCTGGCACAATCGGGAAGCGCAAACAGATTGACCGTTAGGAAGTGCAAACATCATGACCTTTGAGAAGAGAAATTAACACTAAAAAACAAGAAATAAAATCCAGAAGATGGTGAAGGGGTGAAGCAAGTGAGTTACGAACACTCTATTCTTCTTTTCTTTTCCTTGAAAAGCTAGAAGATGGCGAAGGGGGTGAAGTGAGTGAATTGCGGACACTCTATTCTCTTTTCTTTTCCTTGAAAAGCCAGAAGATGATGAAAGGGGGGGTGAAGCGAGCAAATTATGAACACTCCATCCTTTTGTCTTTTCCCTCAGCAACACAGGATCGACCAAGGGGGTGAAGGGTGGAAACCCAGGCCGAAGAAAACCTAAGCTAAGGAAAAGCACCAAAATGAATTGGCTGAGCAGCAAGGCCAAGCAAGGAAATAACAACGAAGCCCAAGTGATGGTCCGCGAAAGAAAGACGAAGACCAGGACCTAGGTACCCAAAGGAGCATGGCTTTCGACCAAACTTGCGGTTACCCTTATCCATGAGGGGCTTGTTCGAGGATAGCTACCGGCCATCTTTCATGGCTTTGGGCTAGATAGCAGCCCGGGAACCCACAACAGACCTCCAGCCCACGGGCCTTCAACGGGCAGGCCTCCGACAGCCAGACCTAGGGAGGGCAAGCATTCGGCTAATGGGCCTTCGGCTTGGGGACTGTGCATCAACAAATTAAGCCCATGAAAACTTCAAGGGGAGGCCCATGAGAAGGCTAGATAGTGGGTTTAACTTAGTTAGGCCTAAACCATATATGTTTCCTCTTGTACCCCTAAATATGTCCCTATCAAGGAGTGAATCTTATAAGCATATATGTAACTCTAGGAAACCCTCATCCATATGGCTATAAATAGACCGTAAGAGGGTTGTAATAGGAGATGATCATAAAAGACTTTGAATTGAAAAAACACCCCATACTACTACATTTACTATTGTTAATTCTAACAACAGTTTACTTACAATCTTTGTTTGTCTTTGCAAATACTATGGTGCTTGGGTTATGTTGTCCCTCGTGCAAAAGGGATATACACTAGCATGTAGGATTTTTATTGACCTTCAACAACCAAACGAAGAACGCATCAAAACTTGGGTGTGTTTCATCATGGAATGAGGGAATAAGACGAGGTTAACCTATTTTTTTAGTGTGTTTGGTTTATGTGAAGGGATAAGGCTAGCCTATTTTTATAGTCTGCGTTTGTTTCATAGGAAGGGGTGGAACAGGACTAGGCAAGCCCATTTTTACGCTATTTAGTCAGAGGACAAGTGTCAAAGAACACTTAGAAGGTGTGTTTCATGGGATGGGATGGTATAGGATGTCGTGGGTGTGTTTTGTGGGATGGGATGGGGTAGAACACTTATGTATTTTGTTTATTGGATGGGGTGGGACAGGATGGGTGAACCCACTTATAATCTTTGGTTTTTCTCATATGGAACAAGTACATGCATTTGTGATTAATTCATGTAACTCTTTCCTTAACTACTCATATTTCATCATCACATTATTCTCGTGATAATTGATCATTAGAATTTGAGGATGGAACATAGAGAACAGAACACATATATATACGAGGAACCGATGCAATAGTGTACAATTTAAAAAAAACAAAATTGGTGCATCGTCTTCCTCTATCATCTCCCTCCTTAATTAATCATCACAGAATAATCATATATATATATACTCCGTGATGCAGTAGTGTGTGACGAAAAATCGGAGTAAATCCAAAGCCAAATTACGAAGCAAGCATTAGTGTTAATCTCGTTTAATTAAGGCCTTCTCTTCCTTAATTTAACGGTGAGGGAGGTAGAGCTGCGGCTTGTCGGCACCGGCGCCGGCGGCGTCGCCTGCGGGCTTGGCGTCCATGACGGTCTCGAAGGCGCGGACGAGCGCCTTCACCCTGCTGCACTGCCGTTTCTCCAGCAGTTTGCTCCGCGCCTCCTCCATCACGTCGTTGCTCCACGCCACCTCCCGCCGCCGCGGCTGCTCCTCCTTCGACCGCTTCTCCATCGCCGTCTTCACCCTGCTCCCCTTGAACCTCCGCACCAGCTCGTCCGTCGTGATCGTCGTCGCCGTCTTCTTGACGTCTTCCTCCGCGGCCGCCGCCGGTGTCTCCTCGATGTCGTCGTCCCGCTTCTTGATCGCCTCCTTCACCACCGTGACGAACTTGTCCGTCGCGGCGGCGGAGTCGGGGGACACCGGAGGAGCAGCGCCGCCGCCTTTCTTGGGCTCGTCGTCGTCGTCCTCTTCGATGGTGGCGGCGGCGGTCGTGATCTCCTTCTCTGGCGCCGTCGACTTCATGTTGGGCTCTTCTTCCTCCACCGCGACGACCGGCTGCTGGTGGATCACCACTGGCGGGTTCGCCTCGTGTATGATCTTCTCCTGGACGACCTCGTCGTCGCACTGCTGCTGATCTTGCCTTGCGCCGGCGCCGCCGTGGACGTCGTCGTCGGTGGTGATCCCATCCAAGGAACGCACGCTCGCTGACTCGGAGGCCTTGCCGGTGATCGATGTCGAGTTGTCGTCGCCTCCGCCGTCGAGATCCTTGCTCTTCCTCCGCCGAGACGACTTGCTGCCGCTGCAGCTGAACGCGCGGGACGCGCGCTGCATGATCTTCCTCGGCGACAACATCGATGAGTAGTACGACAGCGACGCCGCCGACGACGACGGCTGCTTGGCCACCTTGTCCTTGGGGGTGCCCGGCGGCGAGTCGTCGTCAGTTCTGACTGCCATGCAGCTGATGGACAGCGAACTGCGGTGGTGGTGCGCCGCCGGCGTGGTGGGCGTGGAGGCCGAGGCCCGCGCTGGCTGGTGGCGCGAGGTGTTGGAGCTGAACGGCGACGAGGAGGGCGCCTTGCCGCTCGCGCTCCGCGGCAGCCGCGCCGGCGACGAGGTGGCCATGGGCTGCTTCGGCATCGAATTGTTACGGTGTTAGGGCAGAGAAAATATTATGATTGCATGAACTAGATGTACATAAACATCCGTGTTTATGAAAGACTAAACTATAACTTAATTTGATTCGAATTTTGTATGATCTGATTTGGAATTGCGATAGAACTCTCCATTAAAAAGTCAAGGACTCTTCTCGGTCAGGGAACGGAATCTTAATCTTAATTAACATACTCAGTATTTGTTTTTAACGGTTCCAATATTGATCGTGACATATGCAAACATCTCCTGTGTTGATCACCAAGATTGACCATCGTTAGATTAAAACGTTTGTTTTACTTTTTTTCTAAATTAAATCAATTTTTTAGAAAAATATAACAATATTTCTAATACAAAACTAATATACTATCAAAATATATTTAATACTCAATTTAATGAAACTATTTGGTGTTGTAGATATTGTTAATTTTTTCTTAATTAAACTTTAAAAGATTAACTCCTAAAAAATATTAAAGCTTCTTATAAATAAAATGGAGAGGGTAGTATGTGGAAGCAATATTGTTTAAGCAAACATCTAACTTGAATTTTGTTTTTTTTAAAACCAGAAAGAGTGAATCTCTAATGAAAGTGAGACACAATTATCTTTTTTTTTCAAAACCAATACATTATTCACATTTTCTTTTCAATATCCCCTCATTTCAAACAAGCCTACCAAGACAATTAAGTACTAATAATAACAAATTACCTTAAACTGAATTGTCACCTTCATTTCTTTAGATATGAAGATGCAACCATAGATTTGCACACACTACACAAATACTATGAGAAATGAAGGAGGCCGAGGGCCATATGACCTAAAACTACACAACGATGAGTTGTGGGAGATGACAATAGAGGAGGTTATTAAGAAGTAACAAGAAGACGGTTTTAAGATCTATAATAAGAGAAAAAATAAAGAAGCAAACGATGAGTGCTATAAATTACACATGTTAAAGAATCATGACGATTTGTATGGTCGAGAATTTTTACATGTGATGGTTACATGGTTAGATGCTATTTTTGACTTGGCATATATAGCTAAATCCATTGACAGCCACCTAAACCGTTGCTTAAATCCAGCAAAACAAGGAAAACAACATTTGTGTGGATGTCAATCTACAATGGTTCCCATATTATGCCTCTAGCTTAAATTAAGCCCTAAAATCACGGTACTGACACATCGAAATAACCCTAGAGTCAGAGCCACGGCGTAGATAAACAATTCAATAACTAAATCAATCCAGCACTGATTAATAAAAAGCTACTCCAACTCGCAACTGAATCGAATCAAATATATATCCTATTTTAAAAATGAATAAACCAACCAAGAACAGTCATACCATCCAATTTTTGAAAGAGCCATTGGGAAGAATGGATCGCCGAATCAAGAGGAATTGATTTATTAGGTAGCCATTCTTTTCTCTTTTTTTTTGTCTTTTCTTTTTTAAATAAAAGATAAAAGATGAGCAATTCCTTTCCTCTCCGTGGAGGTAGAACACTCCTTCTAGAAGCAAGGCCATCGCCTTATCACGACCGTCGAAACGCAAATGGACGGCCCAAATGCGATAACGGAAAGGCCCGCGTAATCCTCCGCAAGAAAAAAACATATTAAAATAAAAAAATGGAAAGCAAGGAACGCGAGAAGAGAGCAGTGGAGTGGTAGGCGTGTCGCGGGAGCGGCGGTTGCCAGCGAGGGAGACAGCGCGGCGGCGGCGGCGACGAGGAGATCCCGGGGGCGGGCGGAGATGGCGGCGGAGGGGAAGGCGAGGGTGGTGGTGGTCGGCGGCGGCATCGCCGGCTCGCTCCTCGCCAAGAACATGCAGCAACACGCCGACGTCGTCCTCCTCGATCCGTAAGCCTCGCCTCCGCCCGTTCCCCTCACGCTCGCCCTGTGCCTGCGGAAATGCCTGCTTCTAGTGAATCGTTGGGACCTAGCTTGCTCTAGGGATTTTTTTTTATTTTATGGAATGGGTGTGTCCACATGTCGTTGGATGCTGCCATCGATACTGGCTGAGAAGTTCATTTCTAGCTGCTCTGATTTTACGTATAGGAAATGCGCGCTGATTTTAGGTTGGGAAGCATGTTTCTGCATTTTCCTACCATTTGTTTGGCGCCATGGAATCAAGGATGTTTCTGAAACATCATGACTCGTAAAGCCGTAGAGGACGAATACGAATTCTATCAATTTAAGTTTTGAAAATACGGGGAACAGTCTAAAAGGGTCACATGGCTTGTTCAAACTAACCGTGCAACGGACTCTACATAACAGTTTTCCTTTTAAGTTCCATAAACAACATATGGGATGGGTGTAATTGTTTCCTCGATTGCGCTGGCATATAGTTTGTGGTCCAGTGAGTTATTGTCATGAGATGAATTTCCACTTACTTTTTGTTGATTGTAAATTTTTTTATGCTCGCCCAAGTTGCTCATCCTTATGTATAATAAGATATAGCAGCCCAAATGGTGTACAAGTAGGCTTGTTCGTTTAGATTGCAAATCAGTTTTTGCTGAAAGTTTAATGGTTATATCTTCGGTGAATCTGTGCAGACAATAAACTAGCTTCATATCCTTACACTTAAGTATCATCAACCATGTCATAATCGTCTATATCTTCTGATGACAGGAAGGACTATTTAGAGATCCCTTGGGCTGAATTGAGATCAATGGTTGACCCATCTTTTGCTGAGAGAGCATTAATCTATCACAGGGATTACCTCACCAATGCAACTATTGTAACCTCTTCTGCAGTCAATATCACAGAACAAGCAGTGCTGACTGCTGATGGTCAATCTCTTGCATATGATTATCTAGTTATAGCGGCTGGCCATGCTTTGACTTCTCCTGGAAGCAGAAACGAGAGAATAAAAGAATTCCAAAGAGGTAACTGGAGTTCAAGCACATAGTGAAAAGTTGATTTCTGGCTTTATCTTCCTACTTATGCTTTGTAATCTTGTTACAGACAAAGGGAAAATAGAATCCTCTGAATCTGTTCTGATAATTGGAGGTGGCCCAACTGGTGTTGAGCTAGCTGGAGAGATTGCAGTAGATTTCCCAGAGAAGAAGGTGACCCTTGTCCATAGAGGATCACGGTTACTTGAATTTATTGGAAACAATGCTTCCAAAAAGTGTCTTGATTGGCTTACTTCAAAGAAAGTAGATGTGCTTTTCCAGCAGTCAATTGACTTGGATTCGTTATTGAACACAGAGAAGTTGTACAGAACATCAGCTGGAGAAACTGTAACAGCTGATTGCCACTTTGTGTGTATCGGTAAGCCACTCAGTTCATCGTGGCTACATGATACCATTCTAAAGGAATCCTTGGACAACAAGGGAAGACTAATGGTGGAAAAGGATCTAAGAATAAAAGGTTATAATAATATTTTTGCAATTGGTGATATCACAGATATTCCTGTAAGTCTACTTTAAACTTCATGCACATTCTGTTTTTTGATCTACTTGAAGATTTTCCAATATTCCTTCTGTTTGAGAATGTTCTGCTGAGAGTTCTTATTTTGCCTACTACTGAGGGAGGATGAATTGATTTTTTTTCCATTTGGTACATATATTGACTAAATCAAGATACAACTCAAACATGCACAGAATCAAATATTCTGTGTGTCCTTGTAGACTGATATATTGACTTCATCAATGCACATCTGGTGTGATGAGTATACAGTCTTTCATTCATATCTTAAAAGCCTTTATCTTTTTTACTTAAGGAAAACTTTTTCCCCCATAGTATCCCCTAATGAAATTTTCTGTGATTCGTATATCATTTTCTGGCTATTGAAATACTTGATATAGGAATCAGAAGTTTGACTTTTGCATGTCCAAAGGAACTGTACATTAACAGTAACACCCGTTAATTTTCAGGAAATTAAGCAAGGTTACCTTGCCCATAAGCATGCTCTGCTAGTAGCAAAGAACTTGAGATTATTGATTAAAGGTTCGCCTAACAGCAAACTGGAGAGTTACAGCCCTGGATTTCCATTGGCACTTGTCTCTCTTGGAAGGAACGAAGGGTTGGCTCAGTTGCCGTTTCTCACACTCATTGGCTGCTTACCAGGCATGATTAAATCTCGAGATCTGTTCATCGGTAAGACAAGGAAGCAGATGGGTCTAAATGCTTGAATTCCATTGTGTCTTACTTTTCAAACAAATATGCTTCTTGTGTTGTCCCATATTGTGTTGTATCTGCACAAGTAAACAATGATGGTGTGAAACTGTGAATAGCAATGAACAATCTGCTATACTTTGTATGGAGATCTTTTGCCATTGTAATGGTTGTGACAATCGATTCATGGATTTGTTTGTTGGCAACTGAAATGCTACATTTACTTGTCTGTAATCATATTACTAATGTCTGCAATGGATATTTAATACCCAAAATGCTCCTGTATGAAAAGATACTACATATCTTGAAGATTGCCTTGAAGAGTACCTGGCACCCTGGCAATTTCACTCCGTTTTGCCCTGTTCCCATGAGCCATCGAGAGGAGACATCTCATGCCATCCTGAATTTTGGGACTGTGACAGATGCCCAATCCGTTTGGTCTTTCCTGTCAGGTTTAGGTTAGGTACAGTTTTTAAGCAGTGTTGTTACTATTCACAAGTTTACAGAGATGACATGATGATGACCCAAAGTAAAGTGACCATTCATGCCTCTTTCTTAAGTTACTCGCTTCATTTTTTTTATTTGATGAAATAAATGAGAAAGGAGGGAGTATTATCTGATAATATTATCATAGATTGATTCTTTTTTTATTTGATGAAATAAATGAGAATGGAGGGAGTATATCATCATAGATTGATGGAATCTTGTCTTAAACATTAAAAAGTTTAATTAAATCTTGTATTAAATATTAAATATTTATGACCAGAGAAAATATTTTTTTCTACTGGATTTCCGTGTAGATCACATAGTCAAGCCCACTCTGGTTTGGAGTCATGAGGGTAAAATAAACGATTTTATGAATTAAATAGTTAAATATTCGATTTTAGAGTTGAATGATGTTTTTTTAAACAAACGTAACAGTTAAGCAAGTAAAATGGCCTTAACTCGATGGAATGGATGGGCCTGATTAGCCTACTGCCTTTGGGCTGTAGTTTAGGCCGTTGGTGGCCTTTAAGACTCATGCACGCGCATGAATTTTTTTATTAAAATACTTATAAAAATATATTTTGTTTGAAAAATTTATATATCTATATACTCAACGTTCTCTTAGAGTTTTTTTTAAAGAAAAACATCTTTCTAGAAAACGTTAAATCTAAATTGGCAAACATCCATTAGCCTCGTTAACGGCAGGCTGACAAAAGACTAGAAAATTTATACGCGATACTCTTACCGCTTTAACCAAGTAACTTTTATCCTACGGTAGAAGGCTGCTTGCAAAATACCTCCCAGGGCGTGTGAGGGAGGAGGGGCCTACCATTTTAAATGATAGTCCTCTTGTCATCCTTTGGTGGGGTGTTTTTTCCTCAAGTGACCACCTATAAAATTAGTAAGTCTTTCCATCGAAGGGTAGAGAATAGGCAGACCTCTTATTGCCGCTTATTAGGGTGTTTTTTTTGACAGACTATAAAGCCCCTTCCAGCTGTCTAAAAAACTAATTTAATTAAAAAAAGAAAAAAAAAGATGGTTGAAGGGAGCCAAAGGGAAACGACAAAGCCCTATTAGCTTATGGATTCGTGCGGAGATAAAAGATTTATACCTTTTATAATATTTATTATTAGTGATAAAACGGAGTAGTATGTGTAGTGTTATTCTAGATTCATTAATAATTTTGTTCCTAGATATGTGGTTTGTTAATTTCGTTCAAAATGTTTGAAGACATATGTATTAAAATATTAAATGCATGGCACTAGATGTAATAATTAATTTCTTAGGTTATAATTAATTTCTTAGGTTAACTATTTTTAACAGATATATCAAATAAAGTAATATTTTGGTTATATCACGATCGAAAAAACGTTAGATATGATCAAGAACTATCAGAGCTTAGCATTATAGTAATGGTGTATTTTGTTTATATCACAATTGATACAAATTTATCGTAGTTTAGATAGTTATGAATATTTTTCTTCTATGTTGTATGAACTATATGTATATACTTTTGGTCTTGTAATTATTGTTCATTTTCTCTGACAAAAATTTATTGCCAGTTCTATGAACCATATATTATATTTTTTTTATTTTCAATAATTATGCTATTTTTTTTCAATACATATATGGTGTACCAGGCACCGGAGCTACTACATTGTGGTATCCATTAGTCACACCGCTCCTACCTCTCAGCAATCGAGAACACCATGTTGACCATCCTCTGTCCACGCCATTCGCGACACCTAATGCATGTGGACCCTTGTTTTCATGCTAGGTAAGATATATCTCTATTTTTTTCATACCTTTAAGTATGATTCTTGGCCGATAATATTGTTAACATCAAAATTTCGAAGAGTTGTTAATAAATTTAGTCAAAAAAAAAGAAAGCCATGCCAATGAGGATTGTCCAGTGAAGATTGGATTTAAAGAAGTTTCTATAAGTAGAGACAAAGGAATATATCCTGTTACAAATCAGTTTCTTATTTGTAAATATCTATTAAGAAGTAGTTTTCTTTTATTTTTCTTTATAAAATATTATTCCGTATTTGTCTTATACTTGTATAAACCCAAAGTTATAAATATATACACCCGAAGGTCTTGTAAGGGATAACAATAAGATCAATACAATCAAATTCGATGTATCGCCATTTCTAAGAGTAGACATAACGTAGTTTTTAATGAGATCTTGCTTCGGGTTGAACTGCATTGATTAAGTTTGATATCTAATAAAAGATAAATCTCATCATATAGCAAATGTATCAGCTTAGGTAAGACTTTCTCGGTTCGGTTCAATATCTTAGCTCAATATCTTAGCTAAATTTATATGTTTACTGGTTATATTGATGTATTTGGTTCTATTTAATAATGTATTGATTCAATCTCTTAGTTCGATCTAATGTATTTATCACGATGATATAGAATTTATTGGCTTATTAATTAGGTATGATTTATTAGATTGTTTTTTGATAAAGTAATCTTGGTAAATTGATAGGTTTATTCCAACGGAGTTCTAACCAATTAGTTATCTTTATACTGACTCTGCTTAAATCTCTATCGGCTTGATAGCCAATAGTTTGAGTTCGTATATGCTATTTGGCCAATTGGCTCACTGGTCTAGTTTTTTCTATCTTTCTTTTTAATTGCAGATCAAATTGAATGGCATATCCTAAAACTCATACTAGAGCTAAGTAGACCTCTCAAGTATTCATGCATGTGACATATCGGCATGGATATTAGATTATTCTCATGTCAACAAATACATACATTGCCTTTTTCTTCAACTTACATAAGGTTGGCAGGTTATGTGAAGCGGTAGTTTGCATACCGATCTCTTATCGCAACACTTCTGGACTAATGAAGGCCGGAGAAATACACGTTCCACCTACCATGAGGGGATATGGTCCCTACGCTTTAGCACGTCTCGTACCTTCTAGGTCTTCCCCTCACGGGAGATGCAGTAGGTTCAATTGACGGACTTAAGGGATGGTGCGATGACATTTAAGAGCATTTTACTCACATTTAGCACCTACTTGGTCTTGTTGCTTCGGCTATACTCTCTCGGCTACAAATACTGGGGTCTTTGTCACGCATGCATAAAGACTGACTTAGGTTCGTTGATCATTGGCTATCTACTACTTTTGCAGCTCTAGGCGGCCAAGCAGTTCATAGAGGCCGCCTAAGGACTTCCCCACGATGAGAATAGTGTTATGCCATCGTCAGGTATGTAATGTGTTAATTCAATATTTCTATAAAAAGAACTAGCTGACACTTACTATTATGCTCTACAGTGACGATAGGCTCACTTGTAGGTCACGAGGTCCTACTCAGACCTCGTGCTGTAGATCAATAGGCTACAGCCAAACGACATCGTCTGGTAGCCATAAGCCCTGTAGGTTCGTGCACCATTTGAACTTTCAACTCTATGCATGTGACTAGGTCTACTAGTTGGCGACCCAACAAATGATGCTCGGCATCTTTATTGTGTCACACTATCCGCAGTGCGTGTTACGATAATTTAGTCTATGTCAGTTATACGCTCTACCAATCATGTTGATTGTGCCAACCGACGTTTATCAATAAGTATTGATACAAAATTAAATGTACGATTGTATACTTCATATATATTCTAACATCGTGTTTATAACTAAATATAATCAGTAGGAACGTACGATTCGTATAATGTTTTTGTCACTATTATCTAAATAATGTCAACTTAATTGTCCGGTCCTCTAATTAATGATATAATAATTTTTAGAGTATTAACATTGAGTTCTTGCATAATTTATGCATCTTAATTATCCTTTCTACGTACTTCTAAATTTTCTTTTTCAATTAAATATCTAAATGAAAATATATTTATTTAAAATCTATTTTTTATTTTGAATGGTAGGGATAAAAACAACTGTAAAATTGCTTGATCTCCTCCACTGCCATGGATAGATCTGATAATTTAGGAGGTGACCCCCTAAGGACAAAAAAAATTCCTAAGCAGAGGACGGCAAGGGAATGACTATAAAAACGATAGGCCACTGTCCTTTCTCGTGCGTCCTAGTATTTTGTAGATGACCACTGCCATAGAATAAAATACCCTTGATTATAATAGTAAACTGTAAATTTACTTAGCTCTCTGTCGGCTCGTCATTAACAAAAGCATGTTTGTCACGTTGAATTTATCATCGAGAGATTTTTTTAAAAGAAAACTTCAAGAGGCAGTTGGAATATAGTTCTATAAAAAAATTTAAAAAATATATATTTTATAAAGATTTTAATGAAAAAATATAAATAAAAAAATTCCACGCGCATCACGCAATCTACGTGGAAGCAGCTGGCTTCAACCACGCCGCGGCCGCACGCCCCGCACCGGTGGCCCGCCCGGTTCCGCCGCCGCGGCAGCGCGCGTCCGTTCGAGGCGGCCGGGGAATCTACTGGGGTCGTATGCCCGCAAGGTGTTTGACGGATTGCCATCTTCATCGACTAATTACTTGGGCACTTGGGCATTGTTTTCTTGTGGGCGGCAGTAGCGGGAATCGATCCGTTGATCGTTGTTGTGGGCGGCGTGGAGGCTAGGGCACGGATCTTTTCGTTTTGAGCAATGGCATCCTATCCTGCAAATGCTAGCTGCAACGGTCCGCGCGTGATTTTGCTTTGCCTTCACTTTTTTTTATCCATGGATTTCCTCTATGCATGCTTGCCGTATTTGCATTATATTGCTCTCAACTGTAAATTTAAGTGTCCTAGTCGATCCAGAGGACGCAAACTGCAGGCGTACTACTTTCTGTTCTTCAGGGACCAAGACGATAGATGGAGTTTGCATATACTCCGCACCATCATCCTTTCCTTCAGGGCCACCATATACAGAGAATATATGATGAGCCTTGGGCCACCTATACCTTTTGCTCGAAGAACATATGATGAGCCTTCAAGCTGGAAGCCTGCAACGCTGTCTCAGAATCTATCTATGCGCTTTGCCTCTTGTAGAGATTTTCGAGGAGTCACTCCACTCCACTCCACTCCAGGTATCTATCTATCTGTGCAAAAGCTCCAGGTTTATATGCAAATTGATGCACACACAACACGTCGTCTCTAACTCTTGTCTGCGAACTCGATCTCTCTCTGGACACAACAACACCACCACAAAGAAAATTCCTGTGCCTGCGAGAGAGCAATTAAGGCATGAGTGGGGGAGCGGAGATGATCGCGGGAGCTGTTGTGCAGCGTGTTGCCGGAATGCTCGGCGATATCGCCTGGGAGAGGATCCAACTGCTGTGGAGCTTCAAAGAGGATGTCCAAGAGATGGAGAGCAAGATGACTGACCTCAAGGTTGAGTTTAGCTATGCCGACAAGCTCTCCAGAGAGACTGACGACGGTGCATTGATGCTACGACATTGGCTCAACAAGTACAAGACTGTTGCCTACGACATGGAAGCCGCGTTGGATTAGTTGTTTGCTAATGCAATGATATGGCAAAACAGCCCATGCACGGTATGTACCCTGCGGGCACTGAGTCCTCCTCACATGCATGCAAGCAAGCATGCATGTCACATGCTTTGAATTAATTTTTTATTCACATACACACACAAAAAAACCCTAATTCCCACTTAAACTACAATGGTAATAAGCATTCTTAATTTGTCAAGAACTAACTTTGACTACGACATTTACTGAACAAAGCTCACTTCTCAATTCTCCAACCAAGAAATAGAATAGGAACATTCACCCGTATCTAGCCTACCCAAGTTTAACACCATGGACTGAGTTTGAAACTACCTGCCAGTGTTGGTATACACGACTTGGCAAGCTATTTGCACTTATAAGTTATTTTTCCAAAATTAGAAAAAATATTTATTTCCTAGGTGTGAGTGTACTTCATAAAAAATAGATTGACATTTCAAGAACTTATTTTCTCACTCATGCAATTATGTCAGATCGTTTAAGGTTCTTGTTACACCATCAGACTTCTATATATAGGTCCAACCCCTTACAGTAAACGGGGTCTCAGTCTCACTGTCTGTACACTTCACTTTTACATAGTATCAGAGCGAGGTTCAAACATCCCCCACGCACTAGCAACCTTCTCGCCGACGAGCTGACGCCTCCTCTCTGTCGTAGGCATCTTCTCCTCCGAGACCCCCCACTCCACACACACTTCTCTTCCACCTCTTCCTCTGATGTTTTCTTTTGCTTTTTCGCCTCGGTTTTTCATCCCTATCGTCTCCTCCGCAGGCGGTTTACTCCTCACCGCGAGCTCAACCCCGCGGTTTTCCCCTACCACGGGCTTACCCTTGCTCACCACCTCTATTGCATGACGAGGAGACGGTCTTCATCCGCCTCCTGGTCTCGTCCACCTCCACCTTCCCTTGCATTTTCACATCATCCTCTCTCCGAAGTTGCGTTAACGCTCCTCCGTGCTCGCGCTCTATATTGGCTGGAACACTCTTCTGGCTCCTACCATTCCGACATGCTCATCTGTCCGCGGACACGAAACCTGCCTCCTGAACGCGAAACTTCTCCCCTCGCGTCCACGGCCTGTCTCATTTTCGGGTCCGTGCCACTCCGCCACGTCCACGTGACCACGGACACGAACCTTTCTTTTTCACGTCCGCGCCAACCCGACGCTCCCACGTGTCCGCAGACGTGAAATTCTACTTCCCGGACGTGAACTTTTTCTTCTTGCATCCGTGACTCCCCTCGTTGCCTTCATCGGTTCCACACACATGTCCATCGGTTTCGCCCTGCTCTCATCGATCTCGCGCCTACCTACACTCATCGGCCTCGCGCCCGCCTCCATCGGCTTGCCCATTAATCCGATGAGTACACGTGTCCACAAACACAACATCCTATCTCCCGGACATATACCTTTTCTCTCGCGCCCACGTCCCTTTCATCGGCTTCTCACCCCTCTCTCATCGACTTCTCCCTCTCTCTCATCCCTATTCGTGGGGAGAGCGCGTGACGAAAATACCAAGGAAGTGGTGCAAGGGACTAAGATCGGTCATGGCCGAGTGTCACTCTATTGTAACTTCCGTTGACACTCGTGCTAAGCTCTCCGCCATCGACGGCCCTCTCATCACTGATCCCTCCTAGTACCGGAGCTTTGCTGATGCTCTACAGTACTTGACTCTCACACGACCTAACCTCATTTATGCAGTTCAGCAAGCGTGTCTCTTCATACATGCTCCCCGCGAATCTCATCTTGCGCTGCTCAAGCGTATCATTCGCTACGTGAAGGGCACACTGACCACTGGCCTCCATCTCAGCTCTAGCCTCATCGACTCTCTCACCGCGTATTCTGACGCGGACTAGACGGGTTGTCTCGACTTCCGATGCTCCACATTTAGTTACTGCGTTTTTCTCGACGACACCTTGGTCTCTTGGTTCTCGAAGCGCCAAACCACAGTGTCTCGATCGAGCACAGAAGCCGAGTACCGTGCCGTTACTCATGCCGTCATCGAGTGCTGTTGGATTCACTAGCTTCTTCAGGAACTCCATACACCCATCGTCTCAATGACAGTTGTCTACTATGATAATGTGAGTGCTGTCTATATGACCACCAACCCGGTCCACCATCGTCGCACGAAACACATCGAGATCGACATTCACTTCGTCCATGACAAGGTCGCTCTAAGATTCATTCAAGTGCTCCATATACCATTGACGCATCAGTTTACCGACATCATGACCAAAAGTTTACCCGCATCTTTGTTCCATAGTTTTCGATCCAGTTTTTGATTCTGTCCATCCCGCTACGACTATAGAGATGTTAGACCGTTAGACTTGTATATATAGGTCTAACCCCTTTACAGTAAATGAGGTCTCAGTCTTACTGTCTATACATCACTTCTACAGTTATTTTACTAAATTAGAAAAATGCTACAGGTTAAATTGTTTTTCTCATCGATCAGCCCACTCATTGTGCACATCACAATGTCAAGTGAGATGAGAAATATTCGCGCGAAGCTAGATGAGATTGCCGAGGACCGGAAGAAATTCTCTCTTCTGCCGTTGCCTGCCCCAACTGGACAAGACAATAATAAAAGGTGGAGAGAAACCTTTATCAGTCACACAGATGAAATTGAGATGGTAGGAAGGGAAAGAGAGAAGAAAGAGATGTTAACCAAGGTATTGCAGAAAGATGGAGGCCAACAAAGCTGTGTTATTCCTGTTGTTAGCCTTGGTGGTATGGGCAAGACGACATTGGCAAAAGCTGTCTACACTGACAAGGAAACAAATATGTTTGATGTGAAAGCATGGGTGCATGTCTCGATGGAATTTCAGCTAAATAAGATTGTGTCTGGCATTACATCTCATATAGAGGGTAGCACTCCAGCTAATGATGCTGATCTACAATATTTAAAATCTCAGCTGGACCGCATGCTCGGCGACAAGTTATATCTCGTAGTCTTGGACGATTTATGGGAGGAAGGGAGGTCTAAGTTGGAGAAGCTGATGAACATGTTGCAATCTGGAAAGAAAGGAAGCAAGATAATAGTCACCACCCGTAGTGAAAAGTTTGTAAATACATTATCTACCATATGTTCTTCATATTTTCATACCATCGATCCAATTAAACTGGTGGGCATGTCAATTGACGAATGTTGGTTTATCATGAAGCCTCGCAATATGGAAAATTGTCAATTCCCTGGCCTTGTAGACATTGGAAAAGAAATTGCACAGCGATGCAGTGGAGTGCCTCTAGTTGCTAAGGCTCTTGGTTATGTGATGCAGAAGCACTGCACAAGAAGAGAATGGTTGGAAATTAAAAATAGTAACATTCTGGATACTACCAAGGATGATGATGAAGGGATACTGAAGGGCTTGCCGCTAAGCTATCACCACATGCCTCCACAACTTAAGCTTTGTTTCATGTACTGCTCCATGTTTCCTAAGAGACATGTTATAGATCATGACTGCTTGATCCAGCAATGGATTGCTTTAGGGTTTATTCAAGATTCTGATGGGCAACCACTTCAGAAGGTTGCTATGGAATATGTTAATGAACTATCGGGGATGCCCTTCCTTGCAATTTTCACTTCTCCTACAGTAAGTGAAAATAATGCTTACCTGATTTTAATTATGGAATTGCAATTGTTTTTCTTGAAGATATGAACTATGCTCTGTTTTTTTAATCTCAAGGTGTTGGCTGCAAGTTAGAGATGAAAGGATGGAATTGCAATTGTATCTTGATGCCTCTAGCCTTTACATCTCAAACTTGTCTAAATCCTTGAACCGTCTGCTGAACTTGCAAACCTTGATACTTTCAAATACTTCCCTGAAGACATTGCCCACAAACATTGGTTGCCTCCAAAAGCTGCAATACTTTGACCTATCAGGGTGTGCCAACCTTAGTGAGCTTCCCACCTCTTTTGGGGAACTTAGTAGTCTTCTCTTCCTAAACTTAGCAAGTTGCCATGAATTGGAGGTGCTTCCAAAGTCCTTCGGTGATCTGAGTATTCTTCAGTTTCTGAGCCTATCAGATTGCTACAAACTCAACTCACTACCAGAATCTTCTTGTCAACTTCATGATCTGGCACATCTAGATCTGTCGGTTTGCCATAACCTTGGAAAGCTCCCAGATTGCATTGATCAACTATCTAAGTTTGAGCATTTGAACATGGCAAGTTGTTCCAAGGTTCAAGCGTTGCCCGATTTTCTATGCAAACTCCTGATGGTAAGGCATCTAAATTTGTCATATTGTGTAGGGCTAGAACATCTGCCCTCATGTATTGGTGATTTACAGCTTCAAAGTTTAGACATGGATGGCTCCTTTTCCCTTGAGGACCTGCCGCATAGCATTTTTAACATGTCAACACTTAAAGATGTTGAAGAAACATTTGCATTTTTAGACCTTCTGAAGCAGAAAAACTGAGGGAGAATCTGAAATTGGAAGGGTTTTGTAAGCTCGATGGAGGAAGCGCTGATCTATGGAGTCAGATTACGGAACTAAAAAAGACACACTGCCATGAACTAGAGATACGAGGTCTCGAGGATTTTAAGCATTTGGAAGGGATAGAGCATGCTATACTGCTCAACAGCTTGAAGCTTACAAAGTCGATTCTTTCATGGCAACTGAAGCGGTACACAAATGAAACGGCTCATCACAAAACGGTGCTGGGGATGCTCGTGCCTCCTAGAAGTCTCCATCATCTTACTATCCAATGTTATTGTGGCATCGAGTTCCCTAAGTGGATGCTGGAAATTCGTTCCTACCTACATCATCTTACCACCATCTTTCTGGGCGATCTGATAGAATGCAACCGCCCCCCTCCACTTGGGTGCCTGCCAAACCTGAGAGCATTGCTAATGGTTAACATGCCCCAAATCAAGAGTGTAGGCCCGGAATTTTATGGGGACTACGGAAGCTGCCAGAAGCTAAGAATAATTCTCTTGCTTTCAATGGACAATTTGGAAGAGCGGTGGACAACTAGGTCATCTAAACAGGATAACGAATCATTCTTAATCCCTAATTTACATCTGCGGTTTGCTTACGATTGTCCAAAGTTGAAGTTCCTGCCTTATCCCCCAAGGAGCATGACATGGATCGTAGTGAATGGCAATCACGTGTTGATAGAACATGGGTTTGGGAACCTTGCATCTGCTACTTCTCCACTTCATCTTAACACACGCGTGCACCCAATTCTTCCGAAATGTGGCGTAGGGCTCAGTACCCCTCTTCAGTCGAGCTTCTTATTCTCGATTCTATAGCTGGCCTTAGAGCCCTGACAGGGGCTGTTCAGTGCTTCACGTCCCTCCGTTCACTCAGTATAAAGGGATGTGGGTGAGTTGGAGACACTGCCGGAATGGCTAGGAGACTATTTCACTTGTTGGGGAGAGATTGGGATCGACACTTGCCCAATGCTGTCTTCAATGCCGGAAAGCATACGACGCCTTACTGAGCTGAAGAAGCTAGTGGTCACCAGCTGCCCTGCACTGTCAGAGAAGTGCCTAGGAGAGGACAGGCACAAGATTGATCATATTCCAGAGGTCATGTTCGAGTAACAGAAGCCGCCACCTAGATCAACAGGCGTACGTACATGCCGAGATGTAGCATGCATGGTGAGATGAGACGTATAAATATATAGTCCCTCTTGATTGCTAGTAGTAGTATATGTCTTTTTTAATTTTAATTATGCGCAGCTAGCTGAGATATATACACAAAAAATGCATGCCAGTTTTCCTTAACTTTTGTGACTCTTGTCTATTGCAGGTTGGCGGATACTGTTAGCAGGTTAAGTTTGCAAAACTTTTAAGGTAGCAAGAATAACTATGTGATCTTTCGCCAGCTGATATATATTCAACCAGAGGGCTGGGACCTCATACGTGAAGGCAATTGGACCGTAAAGCGAAAGCTGCTGCATCTGTACGTATTTTCCTCGACTACGTATGCTGCTTGCACCACTACCAGACTTCATACTTCAGAGCTATCCTGAGGTTGGTTATATTTTTCTGTAATTTGTGGATCATTTTTTTGACTATTGAAATACCTGGGCTGGTATAAGCTTCATAAATTTGACTTTTGCATGTCCAAAGAAGTTGTACGTTCACAGTAGCACCGGTTAATTTTCAGGAAATTAAGCAAGGTTACTGTTTAAGCCAGATCAGTTCACTGGATTGATCAACAGAAGTTCATTCCGATGTGTCTAAATACGAGAAGATCTATTTAGCTTCTTAAACTCTTTTGTATCCTTGGGTTGTTGGGGCTTAGGATGTATCAATTAATTTGACAAAATAGGTAAAGTTAAATCATCGAGCCAATTAACCGATAGATCGATATGAATTTTTGCTATCGGCTAGTTGTCGATAGAGGTTATAGTACTTATACATCAGCTAAAAAACTGATAATGACATAGTCCAATACTAAGGAATAAAATCACAAATACATCGGCTATAGAGCCAATAATGCTATAAATAAAATAGATGATAACAGTAAATAGTAAAATCCGGTTTTTCGAATAGATGAGACCTAGCAACCACCGATAATCATGTTGTTAGAATCAGTCTTGATATATCAGACCAACTCAAGATAGTATAAGGCTAAAACTATCGGCACTAAAATGATAGAAATTAGATCAATCATGTTGATGAAAAGAACAGGTAAACTCATCAGCTAGCTACGATATAAACATATAAACGTATCGACTAGCTGAGCCGATGAAAGAAATGAAACCTGCTAGATCACGATACTAACCCTATTAAAAGATAATCTTAATAAATCGGATCTAACCAAGACAGTATAAGATTGAATCTAATAAAACAAAATCGATCGGTAGCAGATTAACTATTGACAATCGGTTGAAAAGTCGATACGTTAGGCATGAAGCTTAGTGTAAAGATAACTCATCGGCTAAATACTTTGATAAAACGTTGCGTAAGAACCCATCGACCTAAGTCTCAGTCTACCATCAATAATCTAAAAAGTCAAACTTAACCGATACAGCACGAGACTGATAACGATAGAAAAAGCTCAATAAGCCAATAGATTACATACAGACGTAATGTGATATATTCGATCAGACTAAGAGGTTGGACTCAACCGATGTAGACTTATACAGAGCAAATACACTAAGATAATGGCGGGACTTACTCATTCGTCAAATATCATACCTAACCGATGCAGTCTCGTGTCGAGGGATAGAACCTACTAGAAAAATCTAGAAGAATTAGGGTAGCGATACGCTAAAATTAAAAATAATTTACAAGGTCTTGGAGTGTTTGTATTTATACCCTAGGATTAAGTCCAAGATGGTTTATAAATAACTTATGGATATTATTTTCTAAACAAAAAATAAAACTATTTCTAAAAAAATAATAAAATTAACTACTCATAAGATATATTATAGATTAAAAAAATAACTCTACCGTAGTTTTAGATTCGATCTCATTTGAATAATCTTCTATCTATCAACTGAACTGAATCCATCTTTATCTGTCCGATTGGCTCTATCGATCATTTCTCTATTTATCAATCGGTATCTTTTTTATAAATCGATTAGATTTTTAGTACTTACTGAATCTATTTGTGTACTTATCAAATTTTGGTGTTAATTAACTTGCCCAAAAGTGCGCTCTACTAGTAGCAAAGAACTTTGAGACTACACCTACAGCACTGGTTATCCATTGGCACTTGTCTCTCTTGGAAGAAACGAAGGGTTGGCTCAGTTGCCGTTCATCACTGTGTGGCTGCTTACCAAGCATGATTAAATCTCGAGATATTTTTGCCAGTGAGACAAGGAAGCAGATGGATCTAAATGCTTGAAATCAGGGAAGCATGAGGCTCATTTCCTCTTTATTTTCAAGCAAATATGCTTCTTGAGTTCTTGTGGTGTGCCCCTATTATGTTGTATCTGCACAAGTATCTAATGATTGTGTGAATAGTTTGAGTAAAGTGCGTATAACTTGTACACAGAGATTTTCTGGCCCGTTGTAATGGTTGTGATAATCATTTGTGCATTTGTTTTTGAACAGTACATCTGCTCCATCATTAATGTCAGCAATGAATATCTGATACCCAAGAGGCACCTGTATGAAAAAATAGGATACATATCTTGTCGATTGCAATGTTGCAAACACATCCATTAAAAGATGCTCTGAGTGGTCATGAACTGGATGTAACATAACGGTGCTTTCTCAGAAAGAGAACGAGAGAGAAGAAGATCCTGAGCCTGGCAGTAACAGCTATGCAACTGTGCAAGTACAAACCTTCAACTCTTGAAGGTACTTACCTGGTAGCCTGGCAATTTCACTCTCTTTTGCCCTGTTTTCATGAGCCATCAGGAGTAGACATCTCATGCAATCCTGAAATTTGGGAGTGTGTGTGACAGATGCCCTATCTGTTTGGTCTTTGTCCTATGAGGTTTAGGTTAGGTACCTGGCTCTTCAACTTTGACCTGTCTGTATGAGGGCAGGTCAGCAGGAATTTCTTGGAAATCTTGCAAGTTGTGAACTTCACTTGTACCATATCATCCAATTTTTAAGCGGTGTTTGTTACCATTCACAGGTTTTATTATAGAGATGACATGATGATGAGTTGATGACCCAATTAAAGTGACCATTCATGTCTCTTTTTTAAAAGTGATCATCCATACGTCTCTTTTGGGGAAGAAACGAAGTTCTTCCTGTTAATGGATTATGTTTTGAGACTTGACCTGAACCTAGATATCTTATCTTCTTAGGATGATGAGATGCACATTGCACACATAAAAACTGAAAATATATTACAACAATAATACAAACTGGACATATCCAAACCAATTCACAATTCAATGTCAGCTAAATCTTGAGGTGGAGAAACTAATCACCAATTTGGTTTCTCATCTGCTTGTGATATCAACCTCTAATGATGAACCTGACCAAACTTCAGTGCAAGGTGCAGCCAAAAGCTCAAAAGAACAAGGCCCCACAGAACCAGACACAATGTGTTGCTGTCTGATTTGTGAAGTCAGTACTCCAACCAGTGGAACACCTAAACCTGCCCTGTAAATAGTATAATCAAACTCCAGAATCCTCTCTACGTAGCAGTTCTGTATAGACCAGAAGAAATCCAAGAAATCCTATCATCTTATCCTAATCTTACAATAGCCAAATATATATCGCATCAGGTTGATGCCATCATCCTAACCACTCCTGCAAAGCAGCTGTCAGAAACCATTTACATTAGTTTCTTCTTCACACGGTATGGATGGATTCTCTTTTTCAGAAAGAGTAGTGCACCTTAGTTAGAAACCTGAACTTTGATATGCATTTTCATTCACATATTTCATATTTGAATGTTTTTTAGTATCTTCTCGAATGGATGTACATATATATGTATATCTGATTTGCAAATCCATTGGTGTTGACCTTTCAGAAAAAAAAATAATCTGATGGATAAACCTGCAAGATAGAAAGCTGTTGCCTGCTAGACTCACCAGACAGGATCCCTCTGAATCTGAATTCAGGAGATCTTTCATTAGTTGTAAGTTGTAACACAACTTGCTTATATATGTCGCTCTACTAGATGTGTAGTTTCCCTCATATAAAATTCCCTGTGAGATAATTAGGTGCCCTGCTTCATGCTAATGCCTCTGGTTAGTGCTAGTTAAGTGGAGTGATTAGTTGGTCTAAAGAAAAAGAGTGAGGTTACCAATTGTGCATGGACACTCATGAACAAACCCACTTCTTTTTGTGACTTTGTGCTCATGCTATGATTGGTGCCATACAAGTGTACTAGACATATTTATATTGTAGCCATATTTTACCATGCATGTTGGCACAAACTGACCTGAATGCAACAGTGCTCTCGTCTGCCAACTATTAGCCTGTGACATTTCCTTGGTTCCATCGTAGGGGGAAAAATAAAAAAGAAACATACAAATATTTCTTCCGTTCCCAAATACTTGTTGACGGATGCTATTTATATTTAAATTTTAGCTATTCATATATTTTGCAAAAAAAAAAGAATTATAAGTACTTAAAATTGGCATATTATGTATTGCATCCCAAACATAAACATTATCTTTCCTATATCGTAATTTAACTAATTAAAAATTATTAGTGGTTAAGTAAAAACGATACATGATAAATACGATATACTGGCAGTACATGCTCATCCGGTTCTGATTAATGTGCCAGTTGGGCTGACAATCCAACACACAAAAAAAAACTCAATGCTTTTCTCCAAATAATCCAACCACGATGCTGTCGTGGAGGCCGCCCGTTTCGCTTGCTCTGGTTATTTTTTCCCACATTACTACCCACGCAGTACAGTACCTTCCCCCAGGCCCACCTGTCATAGATAGGGATAGGTGTAGATACGTACGCGTAGGATTCTCCCAGGCCGGTACACCCGAAACACGCAAACAACCACTATCCAGTTTGGCCTAAACGGGTCGGGTTTTAACTCACAGACCCGTTAATTCGTCCGCTTATAACGTCGCCTCGCCTCGCCTCGGATCCAACCAAGAAGGAATCCAAGCCAAGCCAAGCCAAGGAGGCCCATTTCTCGCTGTTTGCTTCGCTTCTCCTCCTCGGCGGCTGCTCCGGCTCGGGATTCCGGTGCGCCGTCGCGGTCGAGGTACGGCGGCGGAGGAAGCAAAGTTTCCCCCTTTCCGACCGTTTCTTGGCTCGCCCCGAGTGGAGAAAGCTTGTTTTTTTTTCAGGATCAGAGGTTCAGAACTGGCGGTGCTCCTGTCCACGAGGTTGATGTCTTTCACTCTTTCCATTTCATCTTGTTTTAGTTCAAAAATCAAGAATTTGTATTGTTTAATGCTTTGTGGTTGTGCTGGAGTTGCGGTGATTTTGATGTGTTTTATGAGCCATCAGTTATTCAGTTGTCATTGGGGTTTTGATTTTCGGTTTTGGGCAGAGAGGAGGCCGAGGTTTGGAGCGTTTTGTACCTCGTTTCGTTGGATTGATTGTGCGTGAGATGTGATTGATCTTCCATTTCAATAGGGAGAGATTCTCTTCGTCCCAAGAATAGTTTCATGGCGTTACAAATTTGCCTACGAATTTATTGCATATGTGGGTTAGTGATTTAACAGCTATAAAATATGTTTACTAGTGGTAGTTAGTAAAAAGGTTCAGAGGAATTACTTCACAGGAGTATAAGGATAGACGAGTGATGTCATCACATAAACCTTATCAATGATCAATGTCATCATACATGGAGTGTGGACCCAATCCTTTTTTAATCTACCTTGAAAATGCATTTTTTTTTTGCATTAAGGTTAATTAAAGACATCATGGTCTTTCATTGGCTATACTTTGTTCTTGGTAGTGGTTTTCCTGAGTTTATTAACGACATTCAACAATGGCCACTTCGAAGAGTATACGATGGCCTTAAATTATGTGAGGTTTGTTCAGGACTTAACTACTCAAGTAATTAACAATTATTAGGGTTGTTTATTCCTTTCAAAAAAAATATTAGGTTGTTTGGCTTATATTGAATCAGTGTAGGTCGTCCTGTTGGATTTTTTTGTCAGGCGGTTCATTTTGTAGTAAAGCATATTTGTTTCTCTGCTGATGACTGTAGTGTATCAGGATTCAGGATTACTGTTCATTCTAGTGTCAGTTTCAAAGCAGCTAATCTGTTATCTGAATAATAACATGCGCCTGTAGCCTGTCACCTGTAGTTTGTGCTGATTGTTCTTGCTCATTCATGTCTTGTCATCGATTCTCCAGACTTTGTTGAAACAGAAGAAATTTTCAATTTCTGTAGTCAGTACCAACTAACCATATGGAGGATTATCCAAGTGGGAGATCAAAAGCAGCTATTAGATTTCTCAGAAGAGGTGCTGGTATCTCTTCGAGAAACCGAAGCACTGAAGAGAGGACCATTCAGAACTGTGATGGACCATCAAGTGCTACAAGGCTCAATCACATGAAAACGAGGTTGGCTGATAATCAAGAGAAACCAAGATATCTACGTGACTCATTCAAATCTTCAACCTCAATGGTCATTCCTGCAAGCTCTTCCAAAGTTCTTCTTAGAAAATTTGGTGAGGAAAAACGAAGGCAATCTTTGTTGGCAGGGGTAGACATTGCTGAAAGTAGCAGCAGAAATGCTGGGATCAAACATCTGGAGGGTAGTAAGAAAATCGTTGTCAAGGATAGGAGTTCAGATGTTCTGCATTCTGAGCAAGAAGGTTTGGTTACTGAACAAGGCCAATTGATAGTACCTGATCCTGGAGTTCCAGACTCTGTTAGTTCGTCAGATATTTCTGAACATGCAGTTGAGCCCTTGGCAAGGAGTGCTGCAAGTTCTAGAACTCGTAGACAGAAGGACAAAGAACTGAATTTGGGTCAATCATGGGCTTGCTCTTCATCATGCACTAACAGGCCTACTATATCCAGATATTCTGCCACCGATGTGAAACGACCGTGTAATCACGTTAGTGGAGTACAACGGCATGGTCTTAAAAATCTGGGCTCTACTTCAGCATCTAATTTTCTGCCATCAGGTTGCTCATTTGATTCTGTTTATAGCAGGAGGTTTGATGCCATGAGGAAAAGGGCTTCTGATGGGGGAAGTTCTTCTAGATCAAGAGTCTTAAGTGGACTGGCTAGCTTAGACAATTCACCTCCTACATACCCTACCACCAGAACAACTGCAACTGAACATGCAGTTTCTCAACTAATGGTTCGAAGCAGCAGAAGAAATTTTCGGGATTCAGCAGTGTCAGTAAGGACAAGACCTCCTTGGGATGCTAGGTTTAGGAACTCTGAGGAAAGAGAGGATGTCATGATTTCTCAGCAGGATTCTTCCACAGGGAATCAACAGTCAGATCAGGTGCATTCATCATCTTCGGAAGAGGCCTCCTCCGTGAGCTCCTCAAGACGATTCTCTGCAGAATTACCTCATGCAATTTACTCATCTAGACGTGAGGGATCAAATACTTTCACTGCAAGGAGAAGAAGATCAAGCTCCATTTATGAGGAAAGCCCTCCACAGACATCACATGATCTTTTCAGAGAGAGAGATGGCCGCAGACGCATGTCCATAGAAGGAATTGCAGAGGTCATTTTGCATAACAGCTTCATTTTTTCATTTCTGAAGATAGAATTTGTGTAGGATTACATCAGTTTTTGACATTGCATGCAGGTATTACTAGCGCTGGACAGGATTGAACAAGAAGCCGAACTGACTTACGAGGTTAGTTGGTTTGCCTTTGTGTCAAAATAATTCCTTGTGCCTGACTTTTCACCGGAATCTGGATAAATTTTGGCAGCAATTGCTGGTGCTGGAGACAAATCTATTACTTGGTGCTTTCGCCTCCCATGATCAGCATAGTGACATGCGCATGGATATCGACAACATGTCCTATGAGGTTTTTTTTTTCTATTATGTTTGTTTGGTCCTGGCAAAAACTTTGTAAGCTTGTTCCTAAATATTTTCATATGAGTGCTTGTAATTAAGTAGAGTCATTCATGGCTCAACTTCTAGCGTGTACTAATTTGAGAGTTGTTTTGTTCCCTCCTTCTGAACAGGAATTATTAGCGTTAGGAGAGAGAATAGGCTCTGTCAGCACCGCTCTTTCTGAAGAGCAATTTGTGAAATGCCTCAGAAGAAGTACATTTAGACCAGTGGCTACAAAAGCAAATGCTCGAGTTGTAGATGACATCAAATGCAGCATATGCCAGGTATCTTGTTATCATCTAAGCATCAAATGTTGTGTTGCGCCTTTCTTTGGGAGTACTATTATTCGTTCATGGCGAAAGTGAAACTGATGGTGTGCCACGCCTGCAATTTTGTTCAGTAAATAAGAAAAGCCAAAAAGGAGAGGAAATTGTCAACGTGTAGTAAGCAAACGACCTTTGTGGTTTTGCCTTTATATCTTGGGTATTAAGTGGAAATATTTACTTTTGGTTTCAACACCTTTCTTGCTTAATACTGAAGACCCAAACACGCTTCTAATATATCTACAATCCCACTATCATACATTCTTATATGAAAACGGGCCGTTACTTTTTTCAATTAAATAAACTGTTACTTCGCTCTTGTCAATTTATTAAACAATATTTATGATTGATTTTGCATCATCCCTACTTCTTCCTTGATGATGATTATTTTTACATGCTTTGTTAATACTAGTTTAATTTAACCTTTATTGTCCACAGATGTTCATAGTTCAGACTGTTGTATCTAGTACTCAGTTTTATAAAAGATGTCATCTGAAACCTCCCTCACCCTTTCAACAACGCCAGTTAATTCTGTGCTGTCGAAATAGCTATTAAAGGATGATCAATTGGTTTACACATCACAAAAACGGATTACTTCATTTGTAAATCCTCACAGAAATGAGAATGACTGTCTGTTCCAGGAGGAGTACATAGAGGGTGAAGAAGTTGGACGGTTGGGATGTGAGCATCAGTACCATGTGTGCTGCATTCATCAGTGGCTCGGGCAGAAGAACTGGTGTCCAATATGCAAAGCTTCAGCAGAACCTTCTACTGTGAGCTAATCCCATCTGGGAGATTCAAGCTTGTAAATAGTTAGCATGGATTTTTTGTCCCATGTTTTTTTGTGAAACTGTAGATAATCTTGACCTTGTTCACTCCAATTTGTGAATATGAAAGCAGTGTGCTCTGGGAAAAAAAATCCTTAAATGTTTCTCATGGTAAAATGAATAAGCTTTTCTGTGTTGGGGTACCTCCCAATGTATAACCTAGCGGTACCATATTAAGTCGTATATACACCAAACATAGTAAGCTGTATGCATCAACGTTCAACCTAAAAGATTAAACTTATAAGAAAGAGTAAACACTCCACTTATATTCGACTTTTTTCCTAGTTTTGCGCTTTTCACTATACTACCAAACAAGTGCTGCTTTCAATTGTCAATAAAATTGTACTAAGACAGAAAGGTATGCATTAAAAGCCAGCCAAATTGTACCTCCTATAAATGACATCACATATAAATGACGTCACAGTAGTATCGATGCTGAGTGCCCTGTTCTTTCTCAAGAAATAAAATGATGGACGCACACTTTTCAAGTTTCCAAATACATTTTTTGCAAAAACTTTTTATATGGATTTCTTATAAAACTGTTTTTTAATATATTTTTAAAAATTTATAATATTTAATTTATTTGTTGTACCCTCAAATAATTATTATAAATCACATGTGGGCCTGGGAATATACTCCCTCCATAACATTAGGATTGAAAATTTATAAAAAAAAGATTATCATTGTTTATCCTATTAATCCTTCCATTTAAATTTTTTTAGCCTATCAATAACCATCTTTTCACTCCTAACCCTACATTATTTAATAACGAGTCTTAATCTCTACTAAACAATTTAAAATAATATTTTTAACGAAGAGAGTACGGCAGCTGATCATAAATTAAAAAAAACACCAAGTAGTAAATTTAATCCATACCATTACAAATATATCATATTAAAATTCGTACCATCGCCATCAATTTCTATCTTATTCTCCTCGTCGTCCTGCCGCTGCCGACGAGACGAAGGATGTAGCGGTGGACACCCACCCGGCCGGCGGGGCAGCTGGCGAAGGAGGGATGGAAGCATGACAGAGGTGGTGATGACGGCTTGGAGGAGGAGCCGAGGTCGACGGTGGCGGTGGAGCTCCATTGGGCAGTGCTATGGTGCCGGCGGCCGACGGTGATGAAGGTTGGAGTAGGGCCACCCACCGGTGGCGATGAAGACGAGGGCCCTAGGTGGCTGGCCGGTGACGCGGCCCCAGATCTGCCTTCCCACTCGAGCTGCCTGAGCTCCGTGCATTCCCACTCCTCCGTCGTCCGGATTGGGACGGCGCATATCGAGCATGGTCGTCGTCCGATCCTCAGGCGGATCGAGGGAGTGCAGCCCGGCGATGGGCTCCTACCTTCTTCGAATCCAAGACGGCACGGATCGGAGGCCGGCGAGGCCAGCGAGCTCTAGGCCGCCGCTGGATCTTCTCGTGACAGCGACGAACCCAATGACAGAGCGGCGGATCGGAGACGGCTCGAAGACCCCGACAGTGGACGTGGCGAGTACAGCCCCCTTCTCCCCCCACACTGCGCTCCTTTTTCCCTTCTTCCCCAGCTCCGTCCGTTGTCTTCTTTCAGTGGCCGCCGCCGCTAGTAGCTCCACGCCAGGAGTGGGGTGACGGGGGAGAGAGGAAGCACTGAGGAAGCACTGGAGGAAGCACAGGGGCGCCTCCTCCACTGGACCTCGCTCTGTCGTCCTAACCTCACCACCGCGCCGCCTCTCCACACGACCGCTCGCTGCCACTGGCCCTGCCGCCCTGACCTCGCCACCACGCCATCTCTCCACGCCGACCGCGCGCAATCGATGGCCCCGCCACGCCGGCCTCCCCGGAGCTCGCCAGCCTCTGCGTGGTCAATGGGGAAGGAGAAAAGGAGAGGAGAAGCAGCAAGACGGCACGGAGAACGAGATGGAAATTGACGGCAATGATAAAAAAAATAGAAAGAAATGGCATGGGTCGAATTTAAAAAAGTTTAATTATATATATCTAAGTGATATATGATAAAAATTATAAAACTATGTTATGTAATTCATCTAGATATTATTTTGGTTGAAAGAAGAATTAGGATAAGTCAAACTATTAGGTCTTAATTTTAATCGGTTCGAAAAATAAATGCTGAATAAAAATTTTTAATCTAGATGAGCGAACACTCGTACCACATATATATTAGGGTTTTAGTTTTTTATCTCATAATATTTTGAATGTTTATGTCTAGATTTTATAAAAATTTATAGACAAATTGTTCTATCAAAATCAACTTAGAGTTTCTAAACATTTATGCCGGAGTTTCCAGGTTGAGCTCTTTATCTGGCAAATAAGTCTGCTAGGAGTCTTTAGACATTTATACTAGAGTCTTCAGACTGAGCTCTCTGTCTGCTAAAGATGTTTGTTTGGAGTCTTTAAAAGTTTAGACCAGATACTTCAAACCTTCTCTCTTTCTTGAAGCTAAGTGATGTCCAAAGTATTTAGATTGTTTGGCCAAAGTCTCTAGATTAAACTCTCTGTCTAGGTCAAAAGACTTATCCAAAATCTCTAGACATTCTGTTCGGATACTTCAGAAGGTGAGTATTTAATTCTACCAACTTCCTTTAAGAAAGTGGCTGCTCATTCATTTTTACATCACTTCCAAGAGCTTTTTAGAAATTCCCCACTACACACTCTTCGATCTTGAGTTTAGTCCACCTTTTATATTTTCTTTTTTTTTGTAATTTGTGAGATATTGAATCTTATGATTTGAGTGAGTAATTGTGGATCAACATCGATAAAGGCTCAAGCTTACTACTCTTATAGGACCACCTCCTAAACGACTAAGTATTGTTCGCGAGGATTTAACATGTAAATTGCCTAGGACGTTTCTAAAGGTATTTCTCACCTCCACAAGGAAAAATGTATATTAGTGAATTTTTAAGTTATTATTTAGAGATTGATTTGGTAAAGTAAGTTCTATAAAAAGTAGGAGCACCATATCACAATGAAGATATTGATGGTTGTCTTGGACTAAGTCATAAGAGTTTGAAGACTAGGCTAGTTTCTAAGGGATTAAACTTAGTAAGGCAAAGGATCGAATGCAATCCGACTCTTTAGAGTTTTTTAATGGAGATGTAGGATCAATCAATCTAAACTTCGGTGAAAAATTAGCTATCTTCTAGCATCCTATTACATATTATTTTCTCTATGATTTTTTTTCTTGCTTCCTCTTCAACTCTCAGGGTTCACCTCTTTTGGTACCTATTGGATATTGTGAAAGGGGTTTAGAATCTTCAGACTATATAATTGAAGATTCTAGATTAGTCTTTCTGTCTAATAGAAATACTGGTTTGGATACTCTGAACATTATGACTAGATAATTCGAAGAAAAATCTAATTTTCGTTACTAGTTTATTTTAGAATTAAAAGTGTACACAATTACCCTTGCTCTGTGTGACTCAATATCCTTTCACACCCAGCTGATATCATAAATAGTAATGATATTTTTGTATATTTGTAATAGCATGGATCAAATTATTCAATTATTTATATGGTGAATTATGTCTAGATGAGAAAAATATGTTATTTCAAATAGAAAAGTCACCACGGTATAAACTTGAGATATCTGACTCTAATATTATATTGATTTGCATAAACCAATTAATTTGTCCAAAACTTAGTTTTGTGATATGTGGATCGGACAAAACCAGAACGTATGATAAAAGAGAGGATAATTTACTTATATTTCAACCCTTACTTAGCTGTTGCACCTTTTGACTTTTCTATCAGAAAGTACCGCTTTCAAATGTCAATCAAAATGGAAAAAAAGAAAAAAAAAGATAGAAAGGTATGCATCAAGCCAACCAAATTGCGCCTCCTACACATTACATATACAATGTATGGACGGTAAGTTACATCTTGGCCTTGGAAGATACTGAAAATATATCGACAACCACAATGCACTTTAAATAATAACTTGAAAAAAGTACCCAAATGTCCACAATAACCGAAATATGAAAAGTCACACATGCAAGACAAGCAAACGTTTTTTCTGTTTTTTCCTTTTGTTATTTCAGTCCAATCCAACCATACGATGGTTTAAATTGTCCTTTGATCAACAATACTCCTCTCAAAAAAGAAAAAAAATCAATGAGAAGATAAAAATCCACGCATGCATCATAATAGGTGGAGGATAAGGAGACTTGATTTTGAAATTTCAATTATATACAATGAACCTATCAAGTTACATCAACACTATTTCATTAGATGTATATATTATTTCCACTGAAAGGTTAATTTCAAAGATAAACTTCAAGAAGAAAAGAAAAGTAAAACATGTGATACATGAGTTTTACATGTTTCTAAATGCATTCGATCGATCCCCTCAACTTATATCAATCTCCATCCTCATTTTCTTCTTAATTGATTAGCAGAGCTCATACCTTTTCTTTTTTTAAAAAAAAGTTCTCCATCTCCACCACCACAATGGTCTTATTCAGTTTGGAGGAAAAAAATTCTAATAATTAATTCCTAGCATTTGTTTTGTAGAAATGAAGCATAAGAAAACCAAAGAATTTTTTTCTTTCCTACAAACTGTAGAGAGAAAACACTTAAATTTCTTTAAAAAATTCCTATAGATTAATGTGTGCATGCATTCTTATTCCTTCATTTTTTTCTTTTTCTATATATTGAAATTCCTTCAAACCGAATAATACCACAAGAAAGACATAGCTATCTACCATTCTTTTTGCAAGTTACATCGAGAGTTCATTTTGTCCTGTACACAACATTTGCCAATAATTCATGCTGATTGATATAGATGGATAAATCCAGCTTGAAATGATTTGATGATGAGTGAAACAAAACAGCAAATAAAAAGAATAAGAATAGACGAAGATATATATATAGTACAACTGGCAAGATTAGCACCACAATTTCTCCATCCATTTTGCTCCCGTTTGCCGATTCATCAGTGATAAGAGTTGGCCAGTTCATCTCCTATGTCGAGTCAGCTAAGTGTGTGACACCACCAATCACCTTGAGCTGAACTTGAAAAGGAAACTCAAGGAGAGCACAATGCTAGCTCTGTGGCGAGAAAATAACATTACTTAATGCTCACTCCCTATCACAATATTTATCCATCATTTGGGAGGGTATGTCTATGAACATGTAATTTAATTCCTGCTGATTGTTACAATTTTTTTCCATTTTTCATGCTTACTTTAAGGATTCATAGTTTTGTTGGGAAATATAAAATGTATTAGTTTTTATACGGTATGTAATGTTAAACTTTGATCATTAGTTTCTTTCACAGTATATCATCAATAGCTAGAGAATCAATATCATATGAAGGTAACTTTCATATGAATCCACCAATTCCACTTGTATAACAAACATTCATGTTGTTTGGCTTAATTGTAAGCCAAAATAGCAAATGTTGACCTTTTTGAAGTGCATGAACGCATTATAGTATTTTTGTTGACATATCCATGGTTATTTTGCATTGACCTTTTCTTATAGGATAGTGCCTAGCGCTTACTACGTCTATGCGCATCTAGAAGGACATGCCATAGTTGTTGTGTGGTTTATCTCTGTTGATTGATCCCAATTCATTCATAAGCTGGAAACTGATAAGAACTGTTCATGTACACTATAATCAAATTAAATAGAATAGGGGTACTCTTGATCGATAAAGCTGAACACAAGCTCTTAGCTAGGGGAATGGCCGTCCAAGCTCGATCTTGATATATGCGATGATCTGCTGTCAAATATCACCGTGAAGACAACCGGCAACCTAGTAGGAACTCCCACGCTGTCCATCCTCCATAACGCTCCTAGCTTTACTGTTGTTCTTCACAACAAATTTAATAGTAGATAAGGTTACGATGAGATCTTAAAAATATATAAAACAATTTGTATTAATTTTTTTCTTGATGTTGTAACTAATATATTCTTGAATTTTACATTTAATCTGCAGCGTCTCAACATATAAATGTTTTAATCACTAGATTTTTTCTGTTTGTAGGATATATAAGATGATATTTAGTGAACTATTTCAATCGACCATTAGATTTTTTTTCCCCTACAATGGAGAAAGACGCCTAGTCACCCCAAAATATAACACTGCTAAACAGGATTTAACATTTTTTTTGCCCTAGCTACTAGTGCAAGGCACAAGCACTCACTTGCAGGTTCTTGCAGCAGCAGCTGCTCGTGCTCAACGAGAGTGGACACATCACAGCCGTCCGATCCTCCGGCCTCCGCAGATCCGACGGCTCAGATATCCCTGAGGCCCCACCCTCCTCCTCCCCTTCCTGTCGCGTCGTCCACTCGTTCGTCGCACGCCGCTTCGTCATCCTCCTCCTCCACCTCCGCCTCCCCCACGATTAATCCGCCTCCATTTTTAATCCCGAGCTCGCTCGCCAATTCCCCGCGCCACGCGAGCAGCATAAATCCGCGCCCCGCCTCGCCGCCATCCCATCCCGCCCCGACCGAACCTTAGCTTACGAGGTTGTTCCTGTGCGCGCGCGCCGCTCGGCCCCGGGCCCGCCATGGGCTAGGGTTTGCGGCGATGGAGTGGGACAGCGACTCCGAGGGCAGCGGATACGAGGAGGGGGAGGAGGGGGTTGAGGTGAGCGGCGGCGGAGGGGATGGGGGCGTGGGCGTGGGCGGGGGCGGGGGGTTTGCGCTGGCGATCGAGGGTGTGCTGGGGGCGTGCGGGCTGGTGGTGTCGGACGCGCTGGAGCCGGACTTCCCCATCATCTACGTCAACCGCGGGTTCGAGGACGCCACCGGGTACCGCGCCGAGGAGGTGCTCGGGAGGAACTGGTGCGTACTCTCAGCCCCGATTGAATCCCTAATGAGTAATGGCATTTTCCATTCGAGCCGCTTGTTTTGCTGCTGTTCTGATTTCGGATCACAGGATATGATTGGCGGGGTTAGAGTAGGCGATGGCAAACTATGTTTTGGCACTGACTGAACTCTCATAAATTGGAAAATCAACACTGGATTGCTGATTGGGACTGATACGACGATTGCAAATTGAATGTACTGTTACAGACAGGGCCTGAGTACACAGGTTCTTGAACGTTTAGTTTTGGTGGTAAATTGCATCATACTACTAGTAGTGAGCTTACATTTGAACATATTAGGTAGTCCAATCTTGTCCTCATAGTGCTGAGTTGGTCTGTCACACCTATTGATCATGCTAGTTCTGCCGGAGCACACTTGACATGTCTCATATGACAAAAATCAGCTAGAATTTTGGTTCAAAGTCCTGTTGCTGTTGCCTTCCTTGAGCATGTGTTCTGGATGCATTTGTTTGTAAAAAATCATGTTGCATCAGCTATGTTAGTCTATTGGATATGGTACTTGTAGGATAGGAGGGGATGGACTGAACCAGGATTTCTGATGTAATCCAAAACAAAGCCCTAGTGTATAACGTACTAGCAGTCTGTGTAGAGATTTGTTCTCTAATTCTATAATAAGTTTATCACCTGATGCTCTTACTAGTAGTGTTTATGCTGATGCTCTTACTAGTAGTGTTTATGGTCGTAGTGCTTGATAAACTGCTTGATTTTGAAAGGTTGTTGAGGTAGATCGTCAGCATGACAAGTTATGTGAGTATGCTGTTCTTAGTCGTTCATGTGTCTATGTGTTTCTTTTCCTGTCTGTAGTTGTTCTGTGGTAGAATATTATTATCTGGGTGTTCGCTGGGCTTTTTCTTTTTGGTTATAGATGCCTGTTGTAATTCCAATTTTATTAGTATTTGTTATGAGAAGTGCAATTTTTATCTTATCATGCATGATGCTAGTTAGTTAACACATGCAACATCATACAAGTGATGGATTAAAACAAACTATTTTCTCCTGCCATTATGTACTAGCAACTTAGCAAAACTGGTATCCTTCCGTATAGCCTTACGTTCTGTTTCGAACGTACATTTTTTTTTCCAATTCTCACAGGAGTCAAATTGATTCATGTGAAATTTATGTCTTCCAAACAGGGCAAAAAATTATTCCTGGTGATGCTATTCATTGATTTCACTATGCCAGATAGAGGTTCCATGTCCTATCTGTGGACTTGCTGACTTGGGGTTGGATGAACATGGAAAAGTTGTAGACCTAAGGAACATGACCTGCTAATTTCATGAGTGGTTCATATAAGCTAGATTCTTGCAAATTCTAGAGTATGCCTATGTTGAGTAGGATGGCCATTGTGCATGTTTTTGTATGCTGAATCATGGTTGGGCTCTAATAGTAGCATTAACTGAACTTATAGTGGCCTTCATTATCATGATTCACGGGGTAGCAGTTAAGGAGCAAGGCAACCTTTAGCATCACTGGGACAGTGGGATTTATATATCAAAGTACTATGGGGAACTCCTGATTAGAACTCCCAAATTAAAAAAAACAATATGTGAACAGTGAATGTGGTCTCTCTCAATTGCTAGTGATAGAAAAGTATGTTTTATCCTTGCTGGTACGATTCACCTCATGCAGTTCCTCAAAGCATTTTTTTTAAACTACCTTGCAAATTAGTTCCAATATCCTTGCTGGTGTGATTCACCTCATAACCTTTTTTTAGCAATCCTGCAAATTAATTCACATTCTACATTAATTCTTTTGCTTGTATATCTTATTTGTCTTGCTTACAATTGTTGTGCTGCTGTTTTTCCTCAGCCGATTCTTGCAGTGCAGAGGACCATTTGCTCAGAGGAGGCATCCCCTTGTTGATGCTACAGTAGTTACTGAGATTCGGAGTTGCTTAGAGGAAGGCACTGTGTTCCAGGGTGATCTGCTGAACTTTAGGAAAGATGGTTCTCCATTCATGGCAAGGCTCCAACTAACACCCATTTATGGAGATGATGAAACAATAACCCACTATATGGGCATGCAGTTCTTCAATGACTGTAATGTTGATCTGGGGCCATTGTCTGGCTCTACAACAAAGGAGATTGTGAGATCTACATTGATTACACCTGATAACACCGTCCGACCAAGTCCAATGGGGAAGGGCTTCTGCTCAGAACATTCTGATCTTTTCCTATTGAGTGATGAGGTACTTTGCCAGAAGATCCTATCAAGATTATCGCCCAGGGATATAGCATCTGTAAACTCTGTATGTAAATGGCTGTACCACTTAACAAAGAATGATGACCTTTGGAGAATGGTTTGTCAGAATGCATGGGGCAGTGAGGCAACTCGAGTTCTTGAGACTGTGGCTGGAACAAGAAGTTTGGCATGGGGGCGGTTAGCAAGAGAGTTGACCACCCTGGAAGCTGTCACCTGGAGGAAATTGACGGTTGGGGGTGCAGTGGAGCCTTCTCGCTGCAACTTCAGTGCTTGTGCTGCAGGGAACCGTGTTGTCCTTTTTGGAGGGGAAGGTGTTAACATGCAGCCAATGAATGATACATTTGTGCTTGATTTGAATGCCAGCAAACCAGAATGGAGGCACATCAATGTGAGGTCAGCTCCTCCTGGGCGCTGGGGTCATACCCTTTCTTGCCTAAATGGATCATGGTTGGTTTTGTTTGGTGGTTGTGGAAGGCAGGGCCTGCTCAATGATGTGTTCATGTTGGATTTGGATGCACAACAACCAACTTGGCGTGAAATTGCTGGCCTTGCACCACCAGTTCCACGGTCATGGCATAGCTCTTGCACATTGGATGGAACAAAATTGGTGGTCTCTGGTGGCTGTGCTGATTCTGGTGTGCTTCTCAGTGACACTTTTCTTTTGGATGTAACAATGGAAAGACCTGTTTGGAGGGAGATACCTGCTTCTTGGACTCCACCTTGTAGATTGGGGCACTCGCTCTCTGTCTACGATGGCAGGAAAATCCTGATGTTTGGTGGTCTTGCTAAAAGTGGTCCTCTACGACTAAGGTCTAATGATGTGTTCACATTGGATTTAAGTGAAAATAAGCCATGCTGGCGGTGTATCACTGGCAGTGGAATGCCAGGAGCTGGTAATCCAGCTGGAGTCGGCCCACCCCCTCGCCTGGACCATGTTGCTGTGAGCCTTTCTGGAGGGAGAATTTTGATATTTGGTGGCTCAGTGGCTGGTCTTCACTCCGCTTCAAAGCTTTACCTGCTGGATCCGACTGAAGAGAAACCTACCTGGAGGATACTGAATGTTCCTGGCCGCCCTCCGCGATTTGCCTGGGGCCACAGTACCTGTGTTGTGGGAGGTACAAAGGCAATAGTTCTTGGTGGACAAACTGGAGAGGAGTGGACACTAACTGAGTTACATGAGCTTTCTCTGGTAAGCTCTTTAGTCTGAGGATGGAAGTCAAGGCCCCAGCAGGCTTCCAGTTTCCTTGAAGTGATGATGTATACATAGAAAAGCTTTTGGTTTCATGTGACCTAAGCCTGGACATTTTCACCGTTGAAGCCACACACACACACACACAAATGCAATGTGCAAGCAAAGTGAGTAATTCTCTTGGAAGGGTAGTTGTGTTTGCTTGGAAAGAGATGATGGTTAGTCCCAAGTAGTAGATCCAAACATCTTGTTACTCATCGCTCTATCATATCCATGCGTCGCTATTTGTTTGTCCTACTACAAAATAATTAGATAATAATTATCAACCATAACCTAATAATTATCTGTTCTCATCAGATGTTTCCTACACTCAAGCAAAAGGATCTGGCATTGTATAATTGGAAGCTCTGATGCAACATGCATGCCCTTCAAAGGCCAAAATGATAGTGATGATGCTGTACTGATCCAATATCTCTGATAAATTGATCGATCTTTTGTTGAACATGCAACACTGCTCGATTAGTTGTACTCTTTATGTTTTTTTTGTCGGGCAATACATTTATTGTCAATTACCAAAGGACACCACAATTCCGTATCTGCAGGAATTTCCTCTCTCCTCTCACGTGTTGTATTTTAATATTTTAACATTGTGACAATCTTTGTTCACATAGACCACAAGGTTATACTTTTGTAACTTTGATTGTACCTGAAAGCATCTAGATTGATTATTGTAAAACAGGGAGATTTTGCTTCCATACAAGCATCTGTCTTTTGCAGTAATTAAAGAGTAACATGCCAATGTTTTATGGGGATTTTCCTAACATGCTGAATGTCAACGTATGTTCACATGTTTTAGGGTCTTAATTTTCGCCACCTATGCTTGACAAAGACTGTAAGAACTAAACAAAGATTCGGATGCACATCCTGAACAAGGCAGGCATCTTCAGTTCAAGGCATTGCCTTGAGCCAACCCTAATTGAAGTCAACCAGAATCAAGTAGACAAACCAAGGAAGCAAACGGCATTCTGACAACATTAGCAGTTCTGACACTGCACGAAAAAGCTAGCTCTTTGGAAGCCCAGCAAACCAACGGTGAGATGATTCAGCACGAATGCTTTCTGCCCTACTGCAAGAACCACAGCTTAGGCAACAAGCAACATTTTAACTAATCAAAATCATTTACAGGCCTCAGCACATTCTCACACGAAATCTTCTATACAAAACCAGCATCAGAAGCAAAGCATAAATCAGGCTGTTCTTGTCATGCAAATGCTTCGCACAATCCAACACATTTGTGTCACCATGTAAAACATATGCGAAATTCTGAATTTTCCAACAATTATCGCATTAGAAAGATAGCACAGAGACAACAAATTGACTGAAATTTGGGAGCTTTTCCTGTAAAAGTTTGCTGTATTTCCAGAGAAACATTTTAAAGATACAATGGTTTTGCGGAGAGAAACCTTGGATCAACATTGCTACAGGGTAGGGATTACATATTTACATAGAAACCTAAAATGGCGAAACCTGCTGTAAATAACAACAATGAAGAAAGGGTTTGCTGCTATCTTATATGCACACCAAATTTGGGCTGGGATAGCATCTTCTAGAGTTTGGAGAGGACAAGAAAAAGAAACGGGTAGAGGTACAATAGTTCTGGTTGTTGCTGCACCAGCATTACATTTCAGCTGGCCGGTTCATCCTAGAAGTATGAGCGTCTGCGTCCATATCTAGGATCCCTGCGAAGATCAATAATAGTAGAAGACACATAAGAAAGTGTCAAACTCAAACAACAAATGTGCTGACTTTCAAACTACATGCTCAAGACTTTTCTCAAGAGATGAAAAATAAAGTGTTCCTGGTGATTGCCTTGTGCCAATTGTGCAATGCAGAGTGCTTAATCTTGACATACAGAGAGTCAGATACAAATATCAGTGAACTACTATGCATAGGTTGTACATCTCTATTAACTCCATGTAGCAAAAATTTATTGCATACACGGTGAATATCAAATAGATATGTGCAACAGGGTGAATATCATACAAAACTTTGCCCATCTTCATACTTTATTGTTTGGCATCTGCATGTGTATCCATGTGTTCATATTTAGATCAGCTTATGGTTACGGTCAGTCTTGAGAGCTAGAGTGTATGTCCTTTTGGCAATATAGTTAATCTCTTAATGGCAACAGAAAGCAAGAAAAACAAAAGTACATGCACACACCTGTAATGACTGGCAATCCTCCTGGATGCTGCAATGCCAGGCATTGCTCCTGTAACTATATATTCATCATCTATTTCATCAAATCTGATTTCCCTTATGTCAACAGATCCCGTGGGCACCTCGATAGTAAAGCTTTCTTGACTAGACCTATTGCTGCTCCTCCTACCACTACCTCCCCTTTCCCTTGCTCTTGCCCTACTTCTTCCTCCTGAAGATCTGCAGAATGACTTGCAGAAAATACAGGATGTCCACCAGTTCCCCCTAACACTGTGGTAAACTTCATAGTCATCTCCGGCATCATCATCCCCGTACTCGATGACATAGTCTCCCAAAACTATACCATTAGGCACCTGCGCATGTATCGTGCTCAAGACATCAATGATGTCTGAGGACTGTTGGAAATTCTCCCAATCAACTCGCCGAGCAGGATCAATTTCTGAAGGGCGTGAATTTGGATGCTTCTGTTGAGTGTGCTTCTGAAGTTCATGAAAGTTGCCTACATACGAACAATGGCTTTCTTCACAGCATCTTTTCTTTTGGTTAAGATGAAGACGGGCCTCATCAATAACAACCCACCCAATAACATCGCCTCTACACAACGGGCAAGCTGGGCGGTCGGTTGTATTTGATGAAATTATATGAATGCTATCAAGAGGAGCTCCATTAAAAGACGGGACTTTCATATTGGTCGGCAGTCCATGAGCACCTTTGAACCGCTCAAGACAGTTTGAACGAGACTGGTCAGTGTCACATATGAACGGTCTACAACCCTTCTCATATGAGGTGCACCTCAAAAGGGCAGCATTATGAGGGAAATCCAGACAGATTGGACAAGTGATATCCTCCATCCAACTTCTATCAAGTTTGATGTCCAAATCAAAAGAATTGGCCTTCACCACCTTCTTCTTCACCATTCCTGAACCCATACTGAACTTCCAAGATGCAGGTATGATGCTACTGAGAGTACCTTCTAATGTTAAACCTGCATGCCACGACCAGCAAGTCAATTTAGGCTCAAAGTACCATAAGTAGAACACATCATATATATTTTTTGTAAGCAAGTAAAGCAACAAGACTTTGGCATTCCCATCATTAAAAAAAATCATCATGAGCTTAAGAACTAAGACATTAGTACATTACAACCTTTCCAGATCATCAAAGTTAAGGTAAAATAGATACAGTTCCAATTAATTGTCCTCGCATCTAGTGTCCTACTTGATCAAGTAATGATAAGCTATTGTTGTCAAGTGAACAGTTCTAGTTTGCAGCACCAAATGTTGCAAAATCACATCAATGTCAACTGTTCACTTCCTAAAAATTTCATATCATGTGCTTAAGAAGTACCCTTGAGAGGTACCATTTTAACAGAGCAATCAAGCACAACCAAATTGCAAAGAAGGAAAACAAAGACATCCCATGAGTACTACATTTTATCAACTTTTCTGATTACACCTCAAAGCCAAGAACACTACTGCTTTATCCAATTGCAAACATAACACATAGTACACCCCCCAAAAAAATCCTAAACGAAAAAAAAACTTCGCGGGGCATGATAATCAGGTGTAACACGTAAGCAGATTTTTCTTGATCCTAAACCATACTTGGAACGAATTTGGCTGGCTAAAACTAATCAAAATCGATGCAGAAAGCCAGGAACCAACCAAAACCAAAGACTAAAAACGCATCCAAATCCAGCACACAAACACAAACCAAAAAAGCAAATCAGCACAGAACCCCCTTCCCCCACCCAAAGAAAATATGAAAACGCTCAAACCACATCTCCCCCCGAAACTTTTGCATTAAAGCTGAGCAAAGAACTAAATTAAAGGAGAAGAGAGACAACTCTGAAGCAAAGCATATATAGCACATGCTGCACCACGACCAAAGAGGAATCGCTCGGAATCAAATCCCACATACAAGAACACACAGATCAGCTCGGAACCGCATAACCATCACCACAAAACCGCACACAAATCATCAAATCGAAACAACCAAGAAAGAAAGAATCACGGCACGAAGAGAGACGCACCGCCGCGCGCGCCGCAGCAGCAGCAACAGCGGCGACCTGGGGGGTAGGAGGCGCCGTGGTGGAGAGAAGCGAAGAGAGGAGAGGAGAGCTGATGAAGAGACAAGCCTACTACCCTAGAGATGGGACCTACTCGCCCTCCTCACCTCACCACCTCTTCTCCGCCTCTATCTCTCTCTCTCTCTCGCTCGCTCATGCGCTCATCTCCGCCTCCATCTCTCTCCCTCTCCCAGCTAGTTATTCTTCTTCTCTTGGGCTCGTACCACCACCACTACTCGCCGTGGTACGAGTATAAAAATTCCAGCTTTTTTCTTGCTGCCGTGAGCAAAGCGGATAAATTTTGATTTTTTTTTTGTGGGCGTTTCTTTGGATGTTTGGGAATTGGGATGAGAGAGGAGAGAGATACTGAAAAACTCGCGGTCGGCGGTAGAGAGAGAGATGAAGAGCACTACTGACTCAGCTCCAAGGTTAACGTCCACTACTCTCTCTCTCTCTCTTTTCTCTCCTCTTTTCATCGTGTCCTTTTCAACGCTTTAAATTCTTTTATTTTTTATATTGTGATTATTCCAAAATAAACTCCATTTTATATTAATTTATGGCATATTTCAAAAATCCCGTTACAGAATGCAGAAATTTATCCAAAAATGCAGAAATTTATGTAGTTTTGTATGAAGTTTACATAAAAAGTAAGGGTTTGAATCGGAATGGAATTATGCAGGATTCCCTGGTGTCATGGCCGGAGAGGTTGGTGATTTAACATCAAGCTGGTTAATTCCATTACCATACCAGCTGGAGTCATTTCGGCATCAAAATGCGTACCGTTTTAGCTAGAATTTCTATCAATTTCAATCCGAATCGATAATTTTAGAAACACCGATATTAAAATATAGCATAATAAACTTTATTCAAAATATATTACGTGATAAATTATGTTTAAGGTATAAAATTACGAATCATCTGTCATATTTAATTCATTTTATGTGTTTTAATATAATTATTAAGTTTTGATAGAACATTATATAAAAAACAAATTTATATTATTTAATTAAACTCCAAAACGATATATTGACCGGTACCAAAACATTATGTTCCAAAGCCAAATAGAGTTAACAAGCTTGTTTAACATCCCTTCAAGTTGTTGACAACATTTCAACTACCGGAGACAAAACATGCATTTATCATAGAACATTGTACGATTACATAGTAGTAAAAAGTAGTATTGATTATGCATGTGTTAGATGGTATTCGCTGCAGTGCTACGTCAGAATTTATATATAACTAGCAGGGATTCCGCGCGTTGCCGCGGGTGCCACATACGACGGTGAAATTTTGCCGACATAGAAATTCCTCATTACTATTATGGCCAGCGAAATTAAGCAAGAGAGCATCCCCATTAAAAGGAACTCCAAATATGCAGTACGAAAAGCTGGGGCAAATGAAGAGAGCATGACAGTAAAAAATGAAGAGAACCAAAGGGCCAAGGAGCATGAATGTGTGCTCAATTTTGAAGGGGGAAAAGGAGAGAGAGGGCTTAAGAGTTTTGTTTTCTAATTCTTTGCCACAATTGAACATTGGAAAGGAGATAAACACCATAAACCAACTTAAAATTTAAAACAAATAGACACCAACTATCGAGCTATATGGAAACATGTCCATTTGAAACACATAGATAGCTATTTATCAGGCAATGTCATTAAGTGCCAAAAAAATAACCTTTACATATTTGAATATTTCACACATGTACCACCAAATCAAGGGAAAGGAAAAAAAATTAAATTAGCACAACAATAACTGGTATATACTGTGGAGTAAGTTATGTTATAGGAAACAATTAAATTAGCACAACACTATCTGGTACAGAAGCATCGAACCAAGTTGAAAACTTGGAATTGGATCCGAGGTCTGTCTATAATTCTTTTCCCTAGTAGATGAAGTAGGAAGAAATCATGACTCTTGAAGCATCAAACGAAGAAATGGTGATTCGATCTACAGAAACATCAACGCATGTTCAACACGAATAAAACAAATGGAATCAACAAATGGCATATATTTCATTGTGATTATTACCAATATTCGTGCTTTCTTCAACCCATCAATTTTATAATATAATTAGAAACAAACTGTAGGAAGGGATGGAACAGTAATATAATCAATGCCCAAGAGCAACTGAAATGTGTAATGCAAGGTATAGCATACTTCAATCTTTCCTATTTAAGCATCCATATATAGGCAAGAAATAAATAATCAGAGGGATTCTTAATCAAAATAAAATAAAAGGGAATATGAAAGGAACAAATGTTTCTTTTTTTTCCAAACAGGGAATCCTACTTGCATTCAGCACAAATCTCTATCGACATATATGTAAAGCATGCATACAAATTCCTTTGGTTGCATATCACATCACCATATGGTTGCATATTCATGGAAATCTATTTATCTACTCGAGAGACAAACACATGACCAAAGGATTAGTTTGAGGACCTAAGTACTCTGCATTATGAAACAGAGGTTTCAATCTTGAAAAATGATGGCCTTTTTACTGTATGGATCTGCAGAAAAGGAATCCAAGGGTAATTAACTAACCATCATTGCCGAGTAAACATGTAGAACGACCTGGATGATAAAAACAACACCAGGAGAACTATATATCTGGGTATTGCAAGTTTGCAACATAAACATTAAATCATTGATCAAACCACTGATCGGTGATATAAACTCTAATAATTGATGAACCGATGAAAGTAAGAGGAACAAAAAAATTGAGATGAGGGAAGAGAAGAAAGGAATATGGACGTACGGTGGCAGGGAAGGAGCCAGCACGCAAATAGACGCTACATCAAGGCCTGAACTGCAAAATAGGGGAGGAATATGTGAATATAACTCAAATGACACATATTTTCTTATCCAGTTAATAGGAAAAGGAAGCAACTTTTAGTTTAAAAATTTGGGACATGCTATTACTGACTATATTAAGAAAACATGACAGCTTGACATGCACCTGGTAATTCCTCCACGTGCCATCTTTGTACACCTAAATTTTGCCAACAATGCACCCTCTGAAGGTCCCCTATTTATAACCATACTGTGGTACATATCAACAATACACAAAGTACAGAAGTATAACAAATTTGTACCAGCAGTCCCTTGCTAGGTGTCTCTTGTGATGCCAACAACTGCACAAAACATTAACCCAATCAATGTTAGGAAGACCTTATTAGCATGGAATGCAAGACAGAAGCAAACTCGTACATTCTATATTTCTATGAGAAAAAAGTCAGACATACATATAGTTCTTGTGGTTCATGCTTCAATTAATGGAGCTGCACAGGAAGTGAAGGAACCCAGGATCCAAATCTGACTTGATCAAATAGGTACATAAAGCACATGGCCTTCCTAGCAGAGCGATTAGTGAGGCATGTGTCTTTCTCAAACTGCTGCATTATGGATCTAATTATACGACAGATAAAGTAGTTGAATATGGCAAATGAGACATATAGATCAAAGGAAAAGAAATATAATTGCTACGCAGTGGCAACAAAAGAAAAATACTTACGAACGAGCCTCGAAATTCGAATCAGAAACAAACATGGTCATCGCTAAGCAAAATCACTGGGTGTGGCATGAATTAACCCAACAGTTCAGATCAGCATAATCCAGAGATTGAATCGCACTGTCCAGTTCGCAAAGACGATGCGATCGTCTCCACGGGGCCTAGTGGCTGACGCACATAGTTCATCGTTGATGTCCTGAGAGAAAGAGATCCCAAATTAGGATGAAGAAAGAGGGGGAGGGGGGAAGCACAGCACACCCACCAGCCTAGGAGGGGTGCGCTGCTGGCCATCGGTGCGCACGATGCGGGTCCGTGTCAGAGAGCGAGCAGACGCAGGTGGAGCGGTGAGACTACGCAAGGGGAGGGGGGGTTGGGGATCAGTGGAGGCGAAGACGATGGGTGAGCTGGGCATGGCGAGGAACGAATCGGGAGCGGAATGCTGGAAGCGATTGGGGCCCGGAGAGGCGACGGCGAGCCATGCGGATGGGGATCGGCGGCGGCGAGGAGCGGATCGGGCGGTGGAGGGTGGAGGGGGACCGGCGGCTAGGTCAAGAAGGGGTGAGGACGCGTAACGACCGCCGCGATGTGCTCAAGCAACCAAATCGGACGGTCGGCGATAGTTGGAGGCTACTGTTGCACGGTCGATCTCTCGTCGCTCCGCCGGACCACCTGAGAAACAATCACAGGTTATATCATCTGATCTGATTCAGGTTTCAGATCAACGCAACAAGGGAAACAAACATGCCACTTAATTATACGACGCGTGCGTATGATTAGTTTCTGCTATTAACTAAACCAAAACGGCAATATTTTTAATCAGTTTAGTGATTCGTGTAAATGCAGAGCGTTTACATTAATTAACATAAAATACTCCTCAATCCACAAATATAAACTTATAATTGCTCTATTAATAACAACATCGACTAGCATTTCAATCATTATCAATTATTGTTTTCCATAAAGAAAATATATGTCTTTAAAAAATAACTTTTTTAAGATTAATCAATACACATGTTTAAAATTATTTATAGTTAAAGTTTTTAAAATTTGATATTGGCCTTGTTTAAAATAATAATTATTTTTAATCTAGAGGAAAAATATTTTTTTAAAAAAAAGAATAAACATTAAAATATATTTGGGGTAAATACTTTTTAAGATAAATCTAATCACATAATTTTGGTGGACATAATCTAAATGATTTTAATATATAGTTATGCTAAAGTTATGATAGAAAGTATGTATAAAGCTGCGAGTACATATTTGTGACCATCTGGCTACATCCTCTTTCATGGAATTTCTTATAGTTTGAGCACGAAATTGGTGCAAATATATATCTATACTAGAGTCGCTTGAGCGGTTTTGCAAAAGAAAGAATTAGTCACTTGAGTCAAATTCCCAACTAGATGTCTTCCTTCCAGAAATGCATAGTATTTAATTTGTGCATTGTAATGCAATTTTTCCTTCTAGAAAGTAGATGCAACGACATGCACTTTCGGTAACCTAGGTCATTAGCCCCACATTTTCTCTTCTTTCAGTTAAATTGTACTGTGTTATAAAGACAAAGCAAAAAGGTAAAAAGGAAAGTTAATTAAAGAAAGGACGGTTGGCTTGTGTGGAAAGGGTAGAAAAGACGTCAGCACAGCAGGTTGATTATTGCTAGGCTAAGCAAAAGCTTAACAGACTGTTGGTTTCTTGCATCTACTGCCATATGATGTTCACATGTGGTCATTTTTTTTTCACCCTAGTTTTAGTTATCCGCTGCTTCTCCGCATTAAAAAAATCATGTACAGTTTAAATCGCATAGCATATATAAAAAACATTTTATAGATAAAGTTTTTATGTCTTAAAAATCAATATAAAAAATAAACTACGATAATAAAAATCATAAAATCTTTAAATTTAAAATTTTGAAATTCAGTTTGATGTCCATACAATTAATCTGATGTTTTGTAAAAAAAAACAGAGAGATACGTTCCCACCCAACTAAATTTAAAGTACAGTTAGTATACTGCATTCATGTGAGCGATTGACGAAATGTATAATGCACGTTTTTAAGTTGATGAAATGTGGTGTCACGTGACACGCATGGGACCAGGGTGTTTTGACCGAAACGAGATCCTCTATCTTAAGAAGTCATGTGACTTTGAGTCGTTGAAATGTGACCTGCAGAGGAGCCAAGTCCCTTTTGACCCATGCATGTAAGCCTTGCGCCATTAATTGCGTGTGCATGATCAGCACTTCCAACCTTTTTAATTTTTCACAAAATTCAACGGGACAAAAGAGGAAAACTATGCCGCATTTTCTCTCCCCCTCTACGTTTAATTTTCTCGCAAAACACCTTTCCTTATCGTTTTTTTTTTCGCTTTTTTCATTTCAGTTGTTTATGAATTATAATAATACGTACACATGCAAAGATTAATTATTTTCGCTTATTAATCGATTAATTAAACTAGCCTTCCTCATCCAGATTCAATTATATATGTGTGGTTCTATTTTAAAAACTGCACACCTGATAAAGATAGGACATCACCATCATCGTTTGGTTGGGCTGGCACCGGCAGTGTACGTGCCGACGTGTTGACTTGAACCACAAATTAAAGATTAAAAAGATTTCATTAATTAATCATTTAATCTCTTTTCATGCCATGCCAAGGTTGGTACTTACCCCCGATCAATCCATCCACCCAGAGAGATCGAGCTTACACGTCTCTCGAACACGCACGCACGCACACCGTCAAGTATGCCCAATTATATGTAGTAGCAAATTAAATTTCTTTTTAGTGTGCAGAACTGCAGATAGATTTTTCTGATAGTTCATGTTGGAAAGTGAAGGATTTTTCAGGTTAAGGATATATAGAGGATGTTGTTAGATTCAGATTAGGATCGAGATGGCAAAGGCAAAACAGAATTGTTAAGGATGGAGATGGCAAAGACAAGACAGAATTTGTTAACATCAGTAGTAGTATCATGCAACTGATTAATTGCATCTTTTGTAAACTTAATTTAATGTTGCCACTTGCGTGCAAGGAATAGATTGGAAAGGAGATTACTCCAAGATTTGATATTTAATTTGATCATGTAGTACTATATCATCAGCAAGAACATAGACAAGAGACACCTCTAAGTAATCCTCTTTGTATGCTTAATAATACATGCCCAATGCCGTACAATCATCAAATAGACGGTTCAGAGCAAGAAAAAGGAACATATATACGAATCCAAATGCACACAGTTAGTGATACATATATCAATTGAGGTGGCAGATCTGATCAAATCCTTAGAAATTGTTTAACAGAGATATTACTTAAATGCGCTGCTTAGATACTCTATGAATTTTTTTTACAGAGGTTCATATTTAATATCAAAAAAAATCCCAAAATATATAATTCAAAGGGGAGATCGAAAAAATTCTCTGGTTGGTCTGGTGAAAAAAAAAGATTTTCCATATCGTTCAAGGCTCCTTTGGAACAAAGAAAAACTAAAGAAAATTTTGGAGAATCAGATTCCTATATAAAAAAAATCATATATGGTTCTTTGAATGGAGAAATGACTATTCCAAATTCCTCTGAAATTCCCGAGATGTAGGCCATTTCTAGAAACTAGTGTATTAAATCGTGTATTTGCATCATGTTATAAATGGTGTGTACAAAAATGTATTAATGATAATATGAAATTAAATAATTGTTGTTCAAAACGTATAAAACATATAATTATTCTGTGAAATAATTTTATTAAAGTATTTACGTGACTATAACTTCCCTCACTATTAAATTTTATAGTGATTAGCTTAAATTTGTACAATTAACAATGTAAATAAGTTTTTTAAACATACTTTCTAAGAATATTATCATAACAACAAATAATTTACCGTTTTGGCCATTGCATCGGTTTTGTTGAATTTTTAAATATTTCATTTGTAGTAATATTGTAAATAGGCTTGTAATTTGAAATGTGCTGACCATCTTTTGGCTGAACAAAACAATGAGTACAACCATGAACACCTTTTTTTTTTGCTGCTTTTAGCAAATTTAATTTTCTTTTGCATACTTGCGTAGATGTTTAGAGAACGTATTTGGCAAGAAGTCTATGCATAACACAAATACAAATAGATTTATCTTGATCTGTCATAAATAAATATTATCATGGCAATAAATAATTTACTATGATTATGTTAAATTTGTAAAATTTATCATAAAAGCCCAAATTATATAATTTTACTATATGCATGCCATCAAACCAAATTTCTTATACTATGTATATGTATATACGTCATCCTACCAAATTTTGTTTATTCACATACAAATTTTACAAAAGGATAATTTATTACAATAAATGTTACTAAAGGTGTCCACCGTAAATTTATTTCTCTAGTGTGTGCCTAATTAGTTGATATAAATTAAACTAATCACATGGACATACATTTTGTATAGGTACACGCTTTTGTGTACTTTTTAGGGTCAGGAATACTCATGTTCAACTAAATTTGTACATTTTAGAGTACTATGTTTACACATTTTACCTTGTAATTATTTGAATTTGAAGATGTATTTGAAATATAAATATAGGCAAATGATCAATTTGTAAATTATACAGTTTACTATATGGTTAAGTACAAAAATACAATCACATCTTTCGCTGCACCAAGCTCCACGTGTCCACCTGTGATCAGTTTGTCTTCTTATATACATTGCGCTTTAATTAGAGTATGCGATTGTACCTCTATTTTGTAAATTGCAATACCTTTCTACCATCTCAAGCACGAGGTTCTTGTGTGCCCTGCTACAAGGGTCTAGAACACCCTATGTTTTTTACTGCTAATTACGTTTCATCTTACAGTCAAAATTGATTTTTTTTGTCATTTAGTGAATCCAATGGCTAATATTCACCAGATGATGTGGTCTAGTTGCATCTTGGGTTTCGCTTTTCATTAGTTTAGATTTTCAAGAAAACTGGTACAGGGTTGTATCTCATGTTTTCTTTTTACTATGATTTAAATTTCATGCGTTTTTTCTATATGAGTGTGTGCCATTCAAATGATAGTTTTGAAATTTTTTATGTTTTTAATTTCTGTGAGATTTCAAATGGTGTGACATCCTTTCCTGTTTCTCTATTTTTGCAAAATCGTGTCCCTCTGTTTTCGCACACTTGCGTTCCAAAGGAACCCTCAATGGTTCAGCCTTGTGCTAACAACCCGTCTAAGATTCCCACAAATTAAACTATTTTACAGGAATTTCGTAGGAATCATGGAAACCATTTTTCATTCTGAAAGATCAGGTCTATTTCTCCTGGTTGCAAATTTTAAAGGAGCCCTCAAGGTGACCATTCCTTACAGACAATAGCTTTCAGCAACTCCAAATCAGGTAATTTAATTACAACTTCTGCAAGAGGGGACTAGCTATATGTCACTCCAATGATTTTTTAAACAAAAATCACATAATATAATTACAGTGTAATGGTACTATAATAACACTATAATTACAGTGTAATTATGGTATAATTACAGTGTAATTATACTCTAGTGCTAAATTTTTGTACAATGAAACCAACCATGAATGTGCGTAGCTTGACTACCTTAATGTGAATGAGTGAACGATGAAGCTAGATCTAACTTGACAGCTTGATCGGTCAAAAATCAAAGGCAAAAATCAAAGTTCAAAAAATGGTGCGATTTTAAAAATCGCAGGACAGATATATGTAGCAAATTCACTGCAAGAGACATCGGAGTCTCTCTCCGGCCCTAGCCCATCACACGGCCATTCTCTTAGATGGGTCTGTAAAAATCCGGCCCATATCCGTAAATGGGCTAGGACCTCGGCCCGTTCGCAGTAGGCCTCAGTGTTTCCGTTTCAAGAATAGAATTTTCCGAGACGGGCAAAGAAAAAAAATCACGATTTTACCATCACCATCTCCGGCGATCCGGAGGGCAGATGATGGCGCGGGGCTGACCTCCGGCGGCTTCTCCGGCGCGGGTGCCCCCTGCGACAATCTCCACCACTCTCTCTCTCTTCATACCGCTGGTGGCGCGCGCATGGCTTACCGCCTGCTTCTCCGCCGCCGCTTCTCAGCTGCCGCGGCCGCGGTCGCCTCGGCGCCGGCGCCGGTGCGGCTCGCCGTGAGTAACGCCCACGGGGAGCTTGAAGTGGGCGGATGCAGCAGCGCCCACATCCGGGAGCTTGGCCGCCTCGGCTGCGTGGGGGAGGCCAGGGAGGTTTTCGACGCGTTGCCGCGCCGAGACATCATCGCCTGGAACTCCATGATCTCTGCCTATTGCCAGAACGGAATGCCCGACGCCGCGAGGACCCTCTACGACGCCATCTCCGGCGGGAACATGCGCACGGGCGCCATCCTGCTGTCGGGCTACAGCCGCCTCGGCCGCGTGCTTGAGGCGCGCAGGGTGTTCGATGGAATGCTCGAGCGGAACACCGTCGCGTGGAACGCCATGATTAGCTGCTATGTTCAGAATGGGGATATCACCATGGCACGCAGGCTGTTCGATGCAATGCCGAGCAGAGATATCACATCATGGAACTCGATGCTTACTGGGTATTGCCACAGTCTACAGATGGTGGATGCAAGGAATCTGTTTGAAAAAATGCCAGAGCGCAATTTGGTTTCCTGGACAGTGATGATTTCTGGGTACAGTCGAATTGAGAACCATGGGAAGGCTTGGGACATCTTCCGTATGATGCATCATGAAGGACTGGTACCAGACCAGCCAAATTTTGCTTCTGCGCTTTCAGCAGTTAAGGGTCTTGGAAATCTTGACGTTCTAGAGAGCCTCCGTGTTCTTGCCCTCAAGACAGGCTTTGAGAGGGATGTGGTCATTGGCACAGCAATACTAAATGTGTATACTAGGGATGAGAGTGCGCTTGACACTGCAATAGAATTCTTTGGGAGTATGATTGAAAGGAATGAGTACACATTGTCAACCATGATCGCAGCTTTATCTCATGGAGGACGAATAGGTGCTGCTATTGCTGTCTACGAAAAAGACCCTGTAAAATCCATTGCTTGTCGGACTGCACTTATCACAGGCCTTGCTCAATGTGGTAGGATTGATGATGCACGGATTTTATTTGAACAGATTCCGGAACCTATTGTTGTGTCCTGGAACGCCATGATTACTGGGTACATGCAGAATGGAATGGTTAATGAGGCAAAGGAGTTGTTTGATAAGATGCCTTTTAGGAACACAGTATCTTGGGCTGGGATGATTGCAGGGTGTGCACAAAATGGGAGAAGTGAAGAAGCTCTGGGTTTACTTCAAGAATTCCATAGGAGTGGGATGTTACCTAGCCTATCTAGTTTGACTAGTATCTTCTTTGCCTGTTCAAATATTGTGGCTCTTGAGATAGGAACACAAGTGCATTCCCTTGCAGTAAAGGTTGGTTGCCAGTTCAATAGCTTTGCATGTAATGCACTCATTGCTATGTATGGCAAGTGCAGAAACATGGATTACGCGAGACAAGTCTTCACCCAAATGGTAACTAAGGATATTGTGTCATGGAACTCTTTCATTGCTGCACTTGTACAGAATGATCTGTTGGACGAGGCAAGAAACACATTCCACAATATGCTCAGTCGGGATGTTGTTTCCTGGACTACTATAATATCTGCATATGCACAGGCTGAGCAGTCCAATGAGGCCATGGGGATTTTCAAAACAATGTTTTGTGAGCATGAGTTACCCAATTCACCAATTTTAACCATACTTCTTGGTGTATGTGGAAGTCTTGGTGCTTCTAAGCTTGGGCAGCAAATTCACACTGTATCTATTAAACTTGGGATGGATTCAGAACTTATAGTGGCTAATGCTCTCATATCGATGTATTTCAAGTGTGGTTGTGCAGATTCTCGTAAGATTTTTGATTTGATGGAGGTGCGAGACATTTTTACCTGGAATACCATCATTACGGGTTATGCACAACATGGCCTTGGAAGAGAAGCCATCAAGATGTATCAACATATGGAATCTGCTGGGGTGTTACCAAATGAGGTTACTTTTGTGGGGCTTTTAAATGCATGCAGCCATGCTGGTTTGGTAGATGAAGGATGTAAGTTTTTCAAGTCAATGAGCCAAGATTATGGACTAACTCCTCTACCAGAACACTATGCTTGCATGGTTGACCTGCTTGGGCGAACAGGTGATGTGCAAGGAGCAGAACAATTTATTTATGATATGCCCATTGAGCCAGATACAGTGATTTGGAGTGCTCTTCTTGGGGCGTGCAAGATTCACAAGAATGCAGAAATTGGTAAAAAAGCTGCTGAGAAACTCTTCACAATTGAGCCATCAAATGCTGGAAACTATGTTATGTTGTCAAATATATATTCTTCCCTAGGGATGTGGGGTGAAGTTGCAGAGGTAAGAAAAATTATGAAGGAACAAGGCGTGATAAAAGAGCCTGGTTGCAGCTGGACGCAGATAAAGGATAAAATGCACTCATTTGTCACTGGAGACAAGCAGCATGAGCAAATTGAAGAGATAGTTGCTACCCTCAAGGAATTGTACACTTTGTTAAAGTCTACAGGCTATGTGCCTGACACAGAATTTGTTCTCCATGACATTGATGAAGAGCAGAAGGAGAGCTCCCTTTTGTACCACAGTGAGAAGCTTGCTGTTGCTTATTGCCTTCTTGTTACACCTAAGGGCATGCCTATACAGATATTGAAGAACCTTAGAATATGCGGTGACTGTCACACTTTTATCAAGTTTGTATCTCATGTCACCAAGAGACAAATTGACATTAGGGATGGAAATCGGTTCCATCATTTTAGGAATGGTAGCTGCTCCTGTGAAGATTTTTGGTGATACATTTTGACTTCAGATGTGATATTGGCATATTGCCACTTCAGATGTTTTCATTGAGTTGTAGAATACAAAGAAGATAAGAGTATATCCATTAACTTAATTGTTATGCTGTGGTCTGGCATAAGTTTTTGGGTGCAATGTTCAAATGGTGAACAGCTGGCCATGAGCCCTGGTAGTCCTGCACATCAGCACATAAATTGACACCTGGTGAGTGCCTAAAATACTTGGCTATCTAGTCCGCTTTTCAGGTAGTAAATCTCTCTTGAACAGAGAACTTGTACGCCAAAGGTCCAACGAAATGACAATTTATGTTGGCACTGTGATGTTGTAGTCAATGGTAAATTTACTAGTAGCTATCTCTAATGCCTCTTACAGGTGGCTCAGAAGAACAGCCAGCTGATAGTTCACCTTGTAACAGATATACTTGTCAGAGGGTAGGGTATCTGGTCACTGACTTTAATTGTTGAAATACGTCGATAGACAAAAACACTAGGGGACTCTGAACCTTGTTCGGTTTATTTTGAGTCAGATGAAATGAAAGCATGTATTGTAACTTCTGGAGACCTTTGCCTGGAGCCTAACACTGTCATCAGAGAGTTTATATGTGGCTTTTCAGACATGTACTCTGCCAACAGATTCGTGGGAATACAGGTTTGTGCTTGTTTCTAAAATGACAATGTGTTACTCTGATAAATACTAGGTTAATGTTACCTGTGAATTTTTCAGACGTGTTAGATCTGTTCTTTTTTTCTCTCTAAATTTTTCTTTTGTTCAAAACGGATTGCTCGGCTTCAAGATTTTATATTATTTTCAGAGCTTATCAAGAATTTCATATTGCAGTACATCTTGAATGAAATTATGTGGATGTTTTGGTGAAATGAAGTGTCAAGTGTGTGTACAACTATCTTAGAAGAACTAATGTATGCTGACCAGTGAGTCCTGCCATGGCTATGGAACTAGAACAGTGTCTATGTTTTGTTCTTATTATGATTCCAGATCTTCTCTCTTAACATGTGACTACCAATTATATAAGGGATACACTTGAGGCACCATGAGGTGGTTATGGTGAAAAAAAAAGAAAAATAAAATGTTGACAACATTCAGGATCAAGGAGTTAATCAGGTAATGATGATTGTTTGTACCCTTGTGATAGAGCTGTTCTGATTGTACATCGGCTGATATGCTTGTACAATCCAGGTGTATGCCATAGGAGGAGATGGACCTTAGAAGGGAGCATATGAGACTTGAAGGTAATTTATCACTGATACATATGCCATCTAGGCTCCGGGCTTCCCGTCAGCCTGCTTCTATGCAGAGGCAGAAGATAGAAGGCAAAGATTCCTGGGGGTGCCATGTCAGAGCTGTAGGTGATTTGTGCTGGATTTGAACTCAGAGATTGAAGAAACTCCTGGTGCAGGTCAATGAGTGGATGAAGACCCTGACAAGTGATAAGTACGTATTAGAATTTCCTTTGTCATTGAAGATACTGATCCGATGTAGGTTGTCATAGCCTCACAGGGGTGTTGGTTTGTGATACTGCTGTAATTTGTGAACTGGTATACCCAGCATTTTCTTTTGGTTTTGTAAGATCACACAACCTATATTTTGCTTCCAATTAAGCAGGAGTAATCTCTACTTCACAAAAATAAGGGAAAATTACATCTATACCACAAAAAGTAACGCAGTACCAACTAATACCACAAAATATTTTGGACTATCATTATTACCACCGAGTCTGGCTAAAACTTTTCATGAATACCATAACCATGATCTCCCTAGCTGTTCCCAGCCAATGCCGCTTATGAATGTCAATGTCGCCCTACTGACTCAGCACTCTCTTGACTCTCTCCCACTCGATTTCTCATCTCCTCTCTCAAATTCCTAATCCGAGAACTTCCTTCTCTCTCTTACACGATTCTCCATCTCCTCTTCCAAACCCCTAACCCTAGAACTAAAAACTTGCAACATAGCATCTTGATGCTTTGCTCATCATCCATGGTCGACACTGTAGACACCTCGTTCACAGCATAGATGGCTAGGTTGAAGAATATGCATATGTTTTCATAGGTGGATCACATCAAGATTATTGCATTTTCCACTACTTTTTTCTATGCTCGTTGAAAGCCCTAGAGATAGTCTAGAGGGAATGAATATAAGTTTCTGAAAAATTACTTCAATGTAACGGTTAAATTTAAACTTGATCGAAACTTTCGAACAAATGGATCGAAAATTCCGATCAGGTCTCTCGGATAGACTGAGACGACTAATTAAAACCTCTAGTCTATTAAGATAGAAATTTTTAATCAAGTAAAAGATGAGCTCTTTTAGGTCTTTCTCTACAAACTTAGGAACACAAGAAATAGTATCGGAAGCTATAAATAGATACACAATTACCACAATATAGAAAATAGTAAACAATAAAAAAAAGAAGTAGACTTTGACATAAAATTCAAGGTGAGAGAGAGAAAAATATAAGTATTTTTTTCCAAAGTTTAAATTATTAAAATCCTACGTCTCCATTAAGCAGCTCTAAGAGCTATGTGTTTCTCAACTCTTTGTCTCACTAAATAGTTATAAAGAATAACTTGGTTCTTACTTTATTTGTTATCTTTTTTTTAGAGATGATGTTTATCCTCACAAAATTGCTCGAGATAATCTACAGCTTAAGAAAGTTTGTGGACAACGTCTAACCGTCTAAGAGGTCATGAATAATAAGCTTCAAAGAGCAACCTATGTCAATTCTTAAGTAATCTTTCTAACTCTTCTCACAAAAAAAGGTACTCTAATAACTCAAGAACGTCACTTAAATTCTCATAAAAGTTTAAAAACTTGGGTGAAAGAAGTGTGTAGAGCCCTAATAAAGACTAGAAGATAGGAAAACGAAAATAGAAAAAGGCTCAACGGCTTTTGGAGGGAAATAAGATATATAACCACTCCCCTATGCCACCTAACCGTTAATCACAGATTTAAACACATAGAGGTTTTGATCCTTGTCTCGAAACATCTGACCCAGTAGTGTACCAGAACCTTCGACAGACAGAAGTAAACTCAAAGTAATTCAAATATTGTGCAAATGAACGAATCTTTGAGTGCAAAAGTAGACATAGAGTACTTATTTGTAACTTCTTAATAGCATGGTTTTTTTGGACTAAAATAAATTAAAATAAACTCTTAATCTTCTCATAGAATCAGCTCTACAATTTTGAGGCCCTAGGTAAACTCTATGCCATGGGCCTTAAGGCGTGCGCTCTCTGTATATATACACACATGCACTTTGCACTTTTATAGCATTCATCTGCTTATTATGGTGAAAATAAATGTTGATAACATCCTCCATAAAGAGCATTAAAATGGAATTAATATGGTTATCTTAAATAAAGATCAAACTCCAACGAATTCATCTGTTTCTTGTTCTGAATCATTATGACTAGCATCATCTTCAGTATTTAGAAAAGAACAAGCCGCTACTCTTGTTCTACAATCCTAGGATCATCTGCCTTCTCAGGATTTTTGTCGGGAACAACATTACTTGATACTATCAAAAGAACTTATGTATAGCACCCTTTTGTGTTTCAATAAAGTGATATTCTCGTTTTCTTTTTTTTTCTTTTCTCAGCACCAGAAAAATGTTTCTTAGGAAACATTGCGAACCTAAAATATACAGAAAACCGATCAACAATAGCACCCATATACCATGTAGTACTCTTGATTCTTTAGTCTTTACTAATGACTAATTAGTACTTCGGTAGTTCAATGGACAATATGGTTGCAGCAGTACGCAAGTCCCTGAAAATTGAAGCCTTGCAGTCTAGAAGACTGGAAGTTGAGGCGGATTCACGGAGCACTGCGCGTCGCCGGCGCCCGCGGCCGTGCGGCAATGGCGTCACGCCGTGCTGGTGTCGACGGCGAGCGGGCAAAGCTATGAAGGCTGAAGGGCTCACCAACTGCTCGGCGTGGGACGGACTGGCGGAGGCAGATCACTGTCAGAGGAGACGAGAAGTTGAAACTCGGACGGTCGTGTATCGGCGTATGCGCCTATGCAGGTAATGATCGATTGGAATTGCTCCGTATACGTGCATACGGCATTCCTAATACATATCTAGGTTAGGGCGTGGTCTAGATCGTCGCACTTCCTGTCATAGCATAGCCCATGTATTACAAATTTGTGAAGGTCATTATACTTATATTAATTTTTACAGGAAATGTTATTTACTTAACCGTTTTATCATTCATCATATATAGAACTGATTTAAAAGCTTAGGTATATTTTCACTCGTAGGCGTGTGTGCTGTAATGGTGATAAAAGGCCTGGATAAATACCATAATCATGGTAGATGCTTAGAATTGTTTTAGTTGTGTTCCCAAGATGGATGGATGAATGGCACTGATATTGTAGAATGGCAGTAATATTAGTGTTAGATGCACCTCATGTGTACATGGTTGTTTTTTTGGTGTTAATCCATCTTTGAATGCTTATGATGATTATCAGTTGTGCATGTGTTGAACTCTAGATAATTTGTTAATCTGTGTTGATTAGATGCTGTGAACAAATAAGTATGTTCAGATGGCACTGGTCTTCTTTTTTGAAGATCCACTATGACAATGAAAAAGATTTCTACATATCCAACTAAACTGATCAAGAATATCCCAATATGATAAATCGGTTTACTAATAGGATATCCTAATCCAGTACAAAATTGGGCTTTTGCTAAAGATCCAATGTCTTCAGCTATTTGAAATGGTATTATTCAGAAGCAATTCAAAATCTGGAGAGCAGTAATAGGATAAAGTTTGGTAGTGCTCAAATGCTAAAATTGGAGAGCAGTACATTAAGGCCTGTTGTTTTAGCAGTTGAGTACAGACAAAATACAAGGTTCCATACATAGGACCACAACATACTAGAATATAGACTGCCAGAAATTACAAGGTTCCATCAATCTAGAGGACCACAAAATACAAGGTTCCATATAGAGGACCTGAAGGCTTTGTAACCCAGCGTCATAGGCAACAAAATATTGTAATTAGCTGGAGTTTACAATGACCCTAGTTGATAAGCATGCCCATCAAGCTTCTCTTGCTGTTTGCAGCAGCAGTAGATGCACCTGTAGCAGCTGCCCTCTTTTTTGCAAGCCTTGGGGAGGTTCTTGGAGCAGGTTGAGTTACAGAAATGTTGCCACCCTCTGTCATTGATGATATTTCCACTGGAGGAGCCTGTGGTGCAATCTCAACAACTTTGGTTTTGGTTTTCCTACAAAATGATAGCATATTTTGTAATGAAATACTAAATATTCGCTATATCACATAGTAATTGCAATTGGCATGTACCTTTTCTTAGATTTAGGAGGCTGTACGGGCCTGCTATCAAGATCTGTAGGGTCAACCCACTCAGGCTCCTTGCAAGTTTTTTTCCAAATGGCCAAAACGTGGGGTTTTCCCTATTGTGCACAAACTGAGGAATGACTTTACGGTTTTGATCCAATGGTTGAGCATCCTCATGTACATATAGGGGATCAAATTCATTTGGTACATCCTGGGTAGCAATTTCATTAGCAATAGGAATCTGACTCCCAACTTGGGGTACTGCATCTACCACTCCATACAAGTGCTCTTCATTGACACCAACTGGTTCGTCTTCTTCATGTAAACTTTGAGGATCACCAATAGGAGCATCTGTCCAAAACATAGCTTGCCAATCTGAGATCTTTCCTTCTGCCACTCAATTCACAGCTTGCCCTTCTGGTACATGTTCACCATCCACAGCTTCCTCTTTCTCTTGATGTTCATTATCCACATCTTGCCATTCCTTCTCATGTTCACCATCCACAACTTGCCCTTCCTCTTCACGTTCACCATCCACAGCTTGTCCTACCTCTACATGTTCACCATCCACAATCTCGTCCATATTGTCCTCTATGTTGACAAACAAATTGATTTGCCTCTCCAAGAGATTAGCATCAAACAAAGATGATAGTTCAGCATCACTGTTAATTGCAACCAACTGGCCTGTGCTATCAATGTGACTAATGTTAGCTCCCTGATTCAGACCCCATTGGTAGTGCTCACCAATTTTAGAGTAAAGGTTATCCATTACAAATTTTCCATGCTCAGCCATGACTTTCCATATGTCCCCCTTGCAGTAATACTTCTTACCATCCTTGTGCATGTAAGATTGCATTTCAATAAAAACATGATATGCTGTATCAGGATCGACCCTGAAACAGCAACATAGGGCTCTACAATATTAGAACCGAACCCCAAATAAATCCTACTCGGTTTAATTTGGATTATTTTGCATCTAACCAATGCGTCTACTAGAAAAAAGATTTCGCGACTTACCCATCAGGGCTGTTGTTCTTGGGCATTAGTTTGTGACCTGCCTACAGAGTCTGCATCACCACACCTGCAGTCCTGCACCACCTAGATTTTGGTTCAAATCTCAGAGAACTTAACAGCATTAGACCAAAATGGATAAGGGATGACTAAAACTTACGATTTGCGACTTCAATCCTTTGTGGGGGAGATCTGGAGAGGACGTCGTGTGCTGCCAAAAAGGCTTTCCTCCTGTTCCACCACAAAGAGAAGAACAGGAGGCGACTGATGTGGTCTCAAGCTGTTCAGCCTGGAGCCCTGGATCGATCTCTTCAATTAGGTCACAAGGGCATTTCTGCAATCTCGTGTGGGCCTATTTCAAGTATACCAGGAGAAAGTAACAGAACGTCATGGTTGTGGTATTCGTGGTAGGTTTTAGCCAGACTCAGTGGTACCAATGAAAGTCCAAAATATTTGTTAGTATTAGTTGATACTGTACCACTTTTGGTGGTGTAGATGTAATTTTTCCTAAAAACAATGGAAGTATGTCGACTGCGTGTATGGCATATCCAGATATTCTAGACAGCTTGCATGCTTAGAACTAGTTGATAGATGATGAATTATATACTATTGGATAAAATTGCTGAGTTGACAAACTTAAGTAGATGCGTCAGTCCTGTGTTTGCTTAAATTTTGACAGTTGCATGCACGAGATGAATGAATCGGAAGCTTACTCAACGTTTGATGTTTAATTGGATTGTGTACTGCATCAAGAAATTTACACAAGGACAGCCTCTAATTAATATATCTTGCACCAACAACTTCAAAATCCGGGCATCATCACCACATTAAGGTCACATAAAGAAAAGAACAGGCATGTACTACAACTACGAAATCGTCATAAACCTAAGTTTTTTGAAGATAAAAAATACAATAATTATACATATAAAGTGTGATACAAGAGAGCTCTAACCTCTAGTTCTTATGTAAGATCGAAATTATCTGACTGTGGGCCCAGGAGAAATTCTTGATATCTCCCCAGATTGATCTTCTACCTCAAGTGCACTCTCCTTTCCAAGATAGCTCACGCTCACGCTCACCTCATCACCACCAGTCGCCAAGCGTTTCCTATCGCCATGGTTCTCCAGCTCCAAGCTCTCCTTAAGCTGTGCCAACACCTCTGTCATCGTAGGCTGCTCCCTGGAGACTTCTTGCTTGCAATGCAGCGCCAAGTCAGCGACTTTCCAGACCAACTTGATGTCATAGTCTCCTCCCATCCTAGCATCCACAATGCTCTCGATGTTGCCGTGGTCAAGGTTCTGATGCACCCACTCACCAACGTGGATGCTCACACCCTCATCAATAGGGACAACAGGGGACGGCCTGTGATGAGCTCTAGGAGAACGACACCAAAGCTGTACACATCGCTCTTCTCGCTGATCTGATAATTGCGGTAGTACCTGAACAAGATGGGCAGAATATGACATGGAAGTTCAGTATCTTGGTAGATTTGAAGACATTTCATTCTTTAAAAAAACAATTGTTTGCACGAAATATTGAAAAGGAAAGGTTTTTTTAGAAAAAAAAACTGAAAAAAAAGTTCAGTACATGGGAGGAAGCAAGTTGTCTTAGAGGACTTGCTCAAGATCCAAGTAGTCCAGTGTACCAGCCGGTTCAGTGGTTATATGTGTTTTCAATTCACTGAATACCTTGATCAGGCCAAAATCAGCAATCTTAGCTCCAAGATTTGTGGTCAAGAGGATGTTCCTATTCTTCACATCTATATGAATCAGTGCTGGCTTACACGTGACATGAAGATACTCCAAACCTGAGATACATAAATATTAATGTAGGTAATAATGCACATGTATGAATGAAATATCAGAAACCAATAGTTGGTTAAGTTGTAACCTTGTGCAGCATCGAGGGTGATCTGAAGACGCTGCTCCCAAGTGAGCAGTTTATTAGAAGTAGCTTCACGCATCAACAGAAAATGAGTCAGTTTATAGCAGATTCTGTAGAAATTCATGGACATGATACTTTCTAATATAAATATACATCTATGTAGTTAGCATTTAGCAAGTGTGGCTTTTTCTTGTGTCTTTGCAGTTATCCTTTCAGAAAATGTAGGGTTCCTCTATAATCTGATTCTAAAGATATAACAGACAGCTAATCTGATCAACTACCTCCGTTCAGACATCAGAATAACTTATGTATGTATAATTGTATTTATATTAGCCATTAACAGTATTTTCATGATAAATCAACTTTATTTTTTTATTAGCAAGATCACACAGAAACAAAGTGTCAAAGCACTATACTGCAGACTCTGCACACGTTCTTGAACACCGTGAGTAGAAAGAAACTTGGATAAGCTAACATAAGCATCTATATTTGAATAATAAGATGGATAACCTCTCAGATGATCCTGATGGTTCCCTTCAGGCATGTACTCGTACACAAGGGCCAAATGATTTTTGTCCTTGCAATAATCAATCAAGGAAACCAAATTCTTGTGATGAATCCTTGTCAAATGTTGGGCCTGCAATATAAAATTTCAGAAAATTTAAGCATAGCAGATATGAGAGTGATTAGTAAGTAGTATAATTTATCTACAAAACCACGAAATATTGAAATTGTTCATTCATCAGAATTCAGAAACAGATGGTTACACAGAGAAAAAACATGTGTAAGGAAAACAAACTACATTTTTGACAGTATATTGTAGACAAAGGGTATGAGTTACGAGAGAGTTGTGACACATACAACTTCTTCAAATTGAAAATTACTTTTACCTCGGCTAGAAACTCTTTACCCCCCTGTGAAGATGACTCACTTTCACAGCAACTGGGCTACCATTCTCCAAGTAACCAAGGAAGACAGCTCCAAACCCACCCTTACCAACCTGTTGGCTAAAGTTATTCGTAATATGCTTCAGTTCTCAGTAAGAAAATTCTCTGTTCACAAGTAATGCTGGTTCATATATAGGACCAGTAGCTCTTCTCTTGGCTAACATGTCAGTAATATATTTTAGCAAATATCAGGAACATAGTTAAATGCAAGAAATGCTATTGTTAGAACAATGCAAGAAAAAGAGCAGCACTCTGTAATGCACTAAGCAGAACCATTATCTCCTACTCTCCTCCTGATTTTATTACCTTTTGCCTTGAGCATTTGGTGGAGAAGAAGAAATAAGATAACAATTAGTGCAACAGTTGCAATTATTGGAATAATTATTGCAGAAAGAAGTGACCCTTTAATTTTCTTTTGACCTGATCTGCATTCAGTACCGTTGCCACATAGATTTGCATTATTACCAACACTGACAGTATCAGACAAATACAGTGGTTCTCATTAGGAATATGCTTCCATGGTGTTCAAAATGAAGAGTATTCTCAATTGAAATGGCTGTAGAAGAAAACTCTCTCCATATATGTAAATCAGATCTAACTATTAACTAGGCTAATACTGATCCTTTGTAAAGGTCCTTTAACAATAAATGTTCTAGGGAAAAAATGAAATTACCCTTAAAAATCATTGGGAAAGAGTAAACTGATATCTGTAATCTTTCCATGCCTTCCTATTACATTTGATTTGCGAAACCGAAGCACGACCATGGACTTCCTTTTAGTTCCAAAGTTCTATCTTTGTTTTACTGGCTATTATATTGATACCTAATAATGAGATACCTACTGCTTCATTGCCAAAAAATATTATACTAAACTTAATTCAAATAAACTGAAGAACATAGAAAGCCAAATAATAGAATAAATTAATATATATATGATATTAATTATTAATTAAGTAGTTTCGTAATTAACAGCATCCTTCAACCATGTTGGAAGTTTAATTTATATAGTTATTATGGAATATTTTCTTCAAAGCATAATTCAAGTTCAGTTATCTTCTATATTTTTGTAACATAGAACTACCTTAGTGAAAAAGAACCATTTTGTGATTTTTGAAGAAGATCGTAAGGAATTGGTCCACTGAGATCATTGCTAGACAGATCCCTATAAAGGGAAAGGATCTCATGATATATCAAAAATAAAGACTATTATACCAAAATTTTCAAAACTGGAGCAATAATAAAACTTACAGAAATATTAGTAATGGAATCTGCCCTAGAAATTTTGGAATAGGTCCAGACAAGTTGTTGTGTGACAAATCCCTGGAATTAGTAATAATACTTGTGTATTATATCTAGCAAAGAATGGAGAAATTCAATGTTTCAGAAGTGCTATTTATTAGACTTCATCTGTAGACTTCATCATGACAGAATACAGGAAAAAATATGCAACTATTCATTGCATGTAAACAATAAAACAAAGAGGAATAAAGCTTCTCTATTTCACCAGGTTAAATTCTCTGTCAATATATATCGCAGCGAAGGCAAACAAACAAGCGCACTCTTGAAATATCAGTTCCCAACTACATGGACAAACCAGCAAAGTCTCTCCTTTTTTTTCTTGAAAAATATGCAGTACACACAATTCCTTCAAGAGAAATACTGTGATCTACTTTGAAGTCCAAAAATCCAAAAAGACAGTCCCTGCACTGCTGTGTAATTTTTTAACATATTGATGAGTAATTGGGATCCATATGTAACGCTGCCAATCATCTTAGGAATATATGCCCAACGATTCCTGATGTGCTGGAATTTTGCTAATAGCTTTGCAAATTCTTTGGTAAATACGAAATACACAATTTAGTTTCAACAAGAATTGAGTTTTAGTTTTGCTTAGAGCAATCACTAGTACTTAAAAGAACAAAGAAATTGGGGATACCACATAATTCATTATGCACTAACAAAAGAGAAGGATTGAGGTGCGTTAAAAATTCTGTTGTGAGGCATGATGGTGAGAACCTACAGGTACTGGAGTGATTTCAGATCTCCAAAATAAGTAGCAATAGAGCCAGCCAACCCACTGGAAGACAAGTTTCTGTCTAAATAAAAATAATAACCAAGAACAATTAGTTCTCCTATTGAAATGTCATAATGTGAATACCAAAATATGCCGCCTATAGCAATGGATATTCTTTATCCTTCAAACATGATCATGCAACTTACAATGATGTTATTTTAGAGGAATCAGCTGGAGGATAAGAACAGTTTAATCATTCCCATTCAAAAGCTTTTGGAGCACATGGATCACCCATCCAGTTTTTCTTCACATCATAATTTTATTGGACCTCCATCATGGCTCTAGTTGGTTTGCAAGAACAAGGAAATGATCAAGCTCCTACAAAATGAACAGTCAGGCAAGAAAACTTGAGATACTATTGCATGTCAAATGTGATAAACAAAAGCTGTAGCACTGTCAGTGTACTACCTCTGATGGTGCAAACTGCAAGTGAAGTTAAAATAAAACAGTATTTGATTATAATAAACATAAAATTGTGTCAGTAAATTCATACCGTCTCCAGGATCAGTTGCAACTCAGTTATCGGTTTCACCAAGTACATCTCCATGGCATGGAGGATAGGTGGAAGAGTTGCATTTTTCGTAGCAACAAGTGAGACACTATAACTTGCCAGCCCCTGTACACTGCCAGACAAGGAATCGGCAAATAGGAATGATGGAGTATAAGGTTGTGTGTTCCATATGTTGTTATTGACAATAATATCAAACTGTCGCAGCCCATTGCTTGGTACGAACTTTAACTCAGAAAAGTAGAACACAAAGAAGTATTTGGAGCTGATGTTCACTGATGGGTCAGATGGATCCCATGTGAAATTAATTCTCGAGCTATTAACTATTGCTGCACTTTGCATGACAGCTGATGGCACATCATAGATATCAGTGAGGTAATTCTGAACAACTGATGTTGCAGATATCTCAGTCCAGTCTGGGATCATATCATATGTTGACCAAAGCCGGATGTGGGGATCAAGAGGGTACCTGTTTGGACAAAAGAAAAATATTTGTGTGGTCTAGTATACTAGTTCATTGAATTTAGTCATAAAAACCACACTATTGTTGTAAAATAAAGCTTAAAGAAACATAATCCATGCAAGGTATGACTAAAACTGATACTGCTGCATTAGTTCATAGATATTTCAACAATTCTGCAAGATATCCAACCATCATAGGTACTCCCAAATGTTGGCAACGTTTCAGTTTTTATTTTTATCAACCAAGATGATAAGAGATTCAACTTGGTTAGTTAAATTCAAATCAGAGTTCAGACAAAACAAAATCTAAAACTCGCCTGATTATTGAATTGTCTGTAGGCCCCATGTTGGAACCGATTAGAATTGATCAGCACTAATGATTGACTTGTATTTGCCTCTGGGTAAAGAGTAGTCTTCAGTGGCGTCAAATCAAGCCCAGATATAACCGGAGTTCCCATCCCTATTTTCACCAGACAAACTTGCAGGTAATCAGCAGGAGCCACAGCTATGATGTCCATCCAATTAACTGCACCGGCATTACTAAACTTAACCTCATGCCAGTAGTTTGCCCCCAGGTACAGATCAAATACAGGAAGCTTGTTCAGGCCATCATAATTTGCATAGTAGAAGACAGCACAAACGAAGTACTTGTTTCCCTCCTGCAAGGACCTCAGGGTGTAGCAGTTCCATGTGCCATCTGGAAAGAACTGGACATTGTAGCGTTGTGCCAGTGACAGCTTGATGTATGCTGAGGAGATGTTACGATTTGCTCCTGTGCTGATGAAACCATAGTCTGGAACATATATTATAGTTGAGGGATCTTGATAGGATGATTTCTCTGGAATGCCGCAATCAATGCTTATGAAACCTGGATACAAAACACAAGCCAAAATTCTCAGTAAATTCGCCATGATCAAGAAACATACCACTGAATGGTACATGTGAACATTGCAAGTTTGGAGTTGCTTTCCGTTGTGCACTATCTGAACATAAAGAGTTGAACAAATTAGGGGTAGCACACCTTGACTATCAGGCTGGCCATGGACAAATTGCAAGATGTAGAACAGGAGAATTTCCGCACATATGTTCATGCTTCCTGTTCACTCTTGTGAGCATAATTGCATGACCAGAGCACTTAAGCTAATAGAGAGACAGAGACTATGCATATACGTCCATGGGACTAACTAATGCATTCATACTATACCTAGGTGTCCTACTCCACAGTTTTTATAGGAAGTCAGGGTACAAGAAACTACTAGGTCAACTATGATCCAATAAACAAATTACTTGATGTGCTACTTAATTATGCTGCACAGATAGAAATGATGCAGATATGACTATTTTCTAGCAACTTTTGCAATTGTATGACTGTTTTGTTTGCATTATTTAAAGGCTGTCTCATTATCTGTTCACTGGGTTTCAACTCTCATGATCGTCATCAACAGAAGGGATTTTTTTGGAACGAGTTGAGGGAGTAGGTTTTATTAGAGTAGGTTTTATTAGCGGAGAAGAAGCTGTAAATTGGGGCTTATCGGGCCCCATGTTACGAGCTTCTAGAATACAATGGGATCTTCGCAAAGTTGATCTTTACGAGTCTTACAATCAATTCGATTGGAAAGTCCAATGGCAAAAAGAAGGGGATTCATTAGTGTGCTATTTAGTACAAATTGGTGAAATGAGGGAATCAATCAAAATTATTCAACAGGCTGCTTGGCACGGTTATCATCAAGGCAACTGTATTAACTAATAAGCCAGTGCTTCTCCAGAGTGGAACTAGCCTGAACTTAAGCAAAACTATACCAATTCAGATGTTGACACCGCATAACTTTAGTTCTCCACAAAATATTCAGTGTTATCTTGCAGTGCATATATAACTAGCTAGTCACCATCTATCATCAACCTAGTAATTTGATACAATAAAACTAACGAGACGATCCTAATGAATCTTACAAGTGGCACATAGAGGCAAAATTAAGGACAAATTAACTAGCCACTATAATTGCTAGGTAGTTTACAGATTCCCCATTTAATAAACGGGCGATGAACCCTGGCAATTCTACCAAAAATTTCATAATCCTTAACAACGTCCATGTCCACGACAACTTCTGAAGCCAAAGGAAACGACACGAGCTGCTCAGTTGGAGCCTTCCCCTAGCAACATTGTTCAGACGATCCACAAGGTGTGGAAATTTCGTACCTGACGAAGGTGACGCCGCGAGCCCTAGACGACTTCTCGCGACGACTCCGGGGACCCTGAGGTAGGCAGGCGCAGCCGCCCGTCGCGTCGCGTGGCTGGGGCGTCCCCTTTCCCTTCCCCGACGACGACGTCGCGTCGGCGCTCAGGAGAGACCGGAAACGACCAGAAATGACTATCCAGTGGACGGAATCCGACAGCCTGGTCTCGGAACTCGGCCGTCCATACGCCCTAGAGATGTCGGCGCAGCACCGCAGCCAGCCTCCCACGCCAACCACCGGTCCGGCCATCCGGTCGACGCACAGAGCTCACACGTAGAGGCTATACACATCTCTGGCGCCGGCGCCGGCGTCGACACGAGGGTGTCGAGCTCTTTGGAGCGACGCGCACGGCAGCGGGCGCCGGAGTGCGCAGAGCAGGGCAGCGCTGGCGCCAGCATTTCGCCGAACACGTCGCGGGTAGACTGTGTTGATTGATGAACGGAGAAGTTGAAATTGAAATGAGAAAAATGGACTTTTACCCAGTTTCGAAAAATACTACTCATTTGAAAAATACAACAACTCCATCACTCCATTTCAAATTTTACTTACACCCCTTATATTCCAACACTACTGATCTTCACCACCTCTCTATCCATATGTCTTGTTTATATCTTCTTTCTCCTCTGTTATAGTCATCACTCTTCCCTATACATTATCTTTGCACACATCACCGCAATTGATGTTGCCATCCTCCTAGACCTTTTCAACCTAGAGCTCACCCACGTTCCGTGCTTGGCAACCTCTAGCTGTTCTTAACCTTTGTAAGCTCATCGTGATCGACGTGCTCTCTAGGAACAAGTTTCTAAACTATCATTTTTTTACTAAGCTCCGTCTCCTCCACTTCACAACCAAAGAGACCTAAGTCACCATGGCACCACCTATGATCCTAGACCGATAAGTAGGGTGTTGTTCTCCATACCGATGTCCTCACCGCTGGTGCCATCCATCACTTACCGGAGTTTAGAGAAGGCCATGTGCTCAATCGAGTTCTAGACCAACGTTACTTGATCGTTTCTTTTTATGAAACCGAGTGACGGAGCTGTGGTATTTTTTGAAACCGGTATTTTTTGGAAATGGGGGAAAACGGTGTTCCAAATCGAATTTTCTCAATTGAAGTGGAGAAACCGAAGGGTAGCGATTTGGGCCTTAGAGACTTGGGCTTAGCTTCTTCCGCACGGAAAAGGCCTAAGCCGAAGAAATATGCAGTAGCTTTGCGGAGAGCAAAGCCCAAATCATCTGGAACCGTACAGCCCAATTCAAACATAAAACTGGTCAAACACATTTAAAAAAAATCAGACAAAAAAAGAAATGTAGCAGAGTATCAAATTGAGAGTAGATGATGAGAGCAGAGAGAGCAATGTGAATTTTTTTTGTTCTTTTTTCTTTTCATTCCTTTAATTCTTACATTTTCTATGTTCAAAACATGAAAAAGGATTAGACCTCTAAGAATTATAAACGACAAACAAAAACGAATGTATAAAAATTTCCCTTTTTTCATTTTTTTTATTACCACCATTCACCAATCAGGGAGGATCATATAAATTCTCGTCTCCTACTTGGTACATCTACAGATCCTCCGCCACCGGCGACGCCGACGACGGCGGCGCGTCTTCCCGCCGCCGCCGCTCAATCTCCATGAGCTTGGAGAAGACGCCGACCATGGGCGCGGTGTTGTACGTGCAGGCCTCCGTCTGCATGTACGCCCCGCGGTGGTCGGTGAACACGTCCTTGGCGTTGGGGCCCCCGACGACGGCGCCGACAAGGTCGTGCGGGTTCTCCCGCCGCGCGCTGTACCACGAGTCGAACCCCTGGAGACAGCCGATGAAGTCCCTGTCGTGGTTGTACGACGCGCTCGACGCCGCCCGGTGGTGCACCCGCCGCGGGTACCTCTCGCCGTAGCCCACCATGTAGCTCGTCCCCATCGGGTTCGTCCCCAGGATGTAGTCCGCCTGCGACTTGGCGAACGCCATCACCTCGCCGGCGTCCGCGACGGCGGCGTCGGCAAAGGCAGCGTCGTCGGCGTCGGCGTCGGCGCCGGCGCAGCGGAGGGGGTGGCCGAGGGCGGAGAGGACGTCGGAGTAGACGGTGAGGAGGAAGGCGGCGTTGGAGACGTACTGGAGGTTGTTCCACGGGCGGATGAAGAGGAGGCCCGCCGGCGTGCGGCCGGCGTTGTGGTCGGCGCCGCCGGGGTTCCTGTTCATGCAGGAGCACACGTAGTACTCCGCCTTTGACCTGTACTTCTCCACCACAGCGCGATGCTCCGAGCTCAGATGCTTCTCCTCAATCAGCAGCTGCTCCATCCATCCATGCATTATCACAAATTATTAATCTTAACAGTAAGAATATTAAAAATGATCAACTGTCCGAAATAGATTAATTGTTCATGAGCAAAATAATAATTATAATGTACTACTCAAATAACAATTGTTTTAAGAAGAAGAAAATGTAGCAATTGTTTTAAGAAGAAGAAAATGTATTACAGATATGGGGAATTGTTATTCATCCAAATACATATTATTGTTTTTTTACCGCACCGGCACGCTGGTCAATTTTATTAAGTTTTGGGAAAGAGTTTGAGTACAAATGCATTTTTTTAAGTTGCGTGAAAACATAAAGTTCTTCGTGATTTCAATGTCAAACTCACTTTTAAGTTGAAAATGGATACTACAAGAGTCCATATGAGTACCTATCAATAAGAAAGGGAAACATCGAGAGAAATATACTTTAATTAAATAATGGTTCATGTCAGTCAAACTATCTGCCAAATCTCTACAGTTAGGCATGGCTGACTTTCACGATAGCCAATACCAAGTAGCCAAAATACAGTGCATGTAGGCCGAATTTTGGTGCAAAATTAATTATCTGGAGATGCTCACAGTAGGATTAGATTATTAAGGTAGATTAATCTACATAACAATTAACAGTTATAATCTGGGCCACATGATCCTTACAGATTAAGTTGTCAGGAGTCAGGACTCTGGTTGTGAACCAACCACTATATATATTACTTTTCTAATTTTGTCAGGCATGTAACTACTGTTTGTTGAAATGTTGAATGCCTCGTGCATGGCCATGGATATAATATTGTTTACCACAGATATGCATGGCATTTTGTGTTGTCCACATTAGAAAGAATTTTCTCATGCTCTCAAAAAATACAACTTCCGCTCCTCACTAATGGCAATAGAAGTCCAAGATGTCAATTTTTCCATTAATAACAGAAGAACTGACCAGTGACCATCATCTAGTCCAATTGTACACTAGTAATTTGTTTGGCAGCTAGAAGCCTGGGATTAATTAGCTGATTTTCTTACTTCAAAGATCACATTCCAAGCATGGCAGAGGGAAGGTAATACAGGAAGATCAGCTTGTGGATGACTTTTGAAATATGCACATGCTAAGAGCTGCCTTGTATTCTAAGCATGGGGAAAAAAGGACTATAGTCAATGGAGTTATCATTAGGAAGGCAGTCCATTTCTACTAGACACCAATAATGTCATCAGTCTACACCTCAGAAAAAAGAAAGTATTCGAAGGTTAGGACAACAGTCTGTTTCCAGAAGAATAGTTCTACCTATAACACATGTGGAAACGTGTTGAGCAAAGAACAAAGGTACAGTTGGAGGAAAACAATCAGCATGAAAGATCCTTAATTAAACAAATTGATCATCAGGCATCTCTCTATCTTTCCTTGGGTGAATTGAGAATAATATGCTTTTCCGTAAGTGCCCTCCTTTTGTGTGACAAGAATCATCTCTTCAGCTTAATCATTAAGCTTGATGCATTCAGCCATTGTAGTTGCATGATTTGTGTGGCAATTAATCAAAATGGAGATGCCCCAAATCTAAATTAAATCAGCATATATGCTTTGCAAGGCTTTGTAAGCTATGCATTCCTCTACAAGATGGGGTTGTTGGGGGCCAAGGCATTGCTTGGTGGTGCATCCATCGATCCACACATCAACTCCCAACACAAGCAAGCAAGCAAAGGCATGGTAGCTACTAGCTAGCTATGCTTGTAAGCTAGACTAAGCAAAAGGGCCTGTGCACCAAAGAGCCTTGCTCCTCATGCAACTCCAATCACTCTAATATGCAGGCTTGCAGTTACACAATCTTTTTTTTCAGTCCATCCACATCAGAGTAGGCCAGACAAAACGAGGGTGTCAATTTAGCCATCTCCCGATCAAATCACCTAATTACTACTACTACTACTACTGATGCCTTCGAACAATTTGATTAATTCAGGCTTCTGTCATGTCAAGCATGCATGCCATGTACGTCAGCAATTTACAGCTAGCACCATCGCCGATGGAAAATTCGATCATCCGTTGGTCTTACTTAACACTGACAGATGCCGTAATTAATCAAGCTAATCAGATGCAGTCATCAACTATAAAGAAAAGCTGTCCTAGAGTGTAGACAGTGGTATACTACAGTGTATCTGACTGCATCGCTGACCAAAATATGCAGGTCGATTATGCGTGCATTCACTCATGCGTGCGTCAGCCATACCTACACATTTTAGTGAGCAACAAAATAAATTAAATTTAAAACATTCTCAGCCTCGACCCATCTCGGAGACACGCACGCAGTTGAAGATACGCAACAGAAATTTCGATATTAATATAGGGATTAAAAATAGAATTTTTCTGGTAAATATGCAGCGTTGTTAGATTTGCTCCCAGGCTTCAAAAAATTTCCTGGCTACGCCACTACGTATCTATGTATAAATGGGAGTATATATAGATTTATGTACCTTGGAAGCGAGGACTTGGAGGCCGGCGTACTTGATGTCCCAGCTGAACTCGGAGACGGCCCAGCCGGTGCCGCCGAAGTCGTCGGCGTTGGCGACGGCGTAGTCGAGGTAGTCGTGGCGGCCGGTGGCGCGGTGCAGCCACAGCGCCGCCCACAGCAGCTCGTCCTTGTACCCACTCGACGACGGGTAGTAGTTCTTCACCACCTCTACGCTCTCGTCGTATCGACCCCTATACTTGTCCCCAAACTCAAACAGCTGCACCCACAAATACGTACATTATACTTCTGCTTATAATTGCAATTATATATACTCTCCAAATTTTAAGGAGGAAGACAATACCTTGATGAAAGAATGATGCAAAAAATTTGGAAGCTATTGTGTTGGATCTATGGTTGGAACTGTAGAAGAAGATTAAAGGCTTATATTTGGTTTTGTAATCTTGGCTGGGTGTGTTATGCTTTGGTTGTACTCACTCTGTAAGGTTGGTTGGGTCTAAGTGTCGTGTACTTATTTTGGCTGCATACATCCGCGTTGAATGTACAGGCCGGGTTTTATTCATTATCTTAAAAATATGCTCTCCAAAATACTTCATACATTCCAAATAAGTATTTCAGTGTGGTTTTTAAAATGTATTTTAGGACGTAGGAATGGTTGTCAAGTCATTTTTTGATGCGAAATAATTAAGGTCTAATTAGGCGAAGGAAAAGGTAGCTTAAAGCGAAATTAATTGTTTTTGATTTTTTTTAGTGGTGAGAGGGACGACGTGCCTGCTGGGCGTGGTGGAGGAGGAGGTGGGAGTAGTGGGCGTCGCCGGCGCGGCCGAAGACGATGGCGGCGGCGGCCATGGCGGCGGCCGTCTCGGCGGCAACCTCCGACCCCGGGCTCTCGGCGTCCACCTTGTACGCGCGCCGCGACGTCGTCATGTCCTCCGGCCGCTGCCAGCAGTAGTGGTCGGAGTCGCCGTCGCCGACCTGCCGTTGTACGTACGTACAGTATATTATAGGCAAATGGATACGTATTCGTGTACGTACGGGCAGGGGGATGGTGTGTGTGTACGTACCTGAGTCCAGAGGACGTTGGGGTAGGTGTGCGCCTTGATGAAGTAATCGGTGCCCCATTTGATGGCGTGGAGGGCGTGGCCGAGCTCGCCGGCGGCGGTGATCTCCTCGCCGTACTCCAGCACGCTCCACGACAGCATCGTGATGGTGAACGCCATGGGCAGCCCGAACTTCACGTGGTCGCCGGCGTCGTAGTACCCGCCCACCAGGTCCACCTGCACCCACACGGGTTGAGTTCGGTCAGCCACGACGCCGCCACGACGCCGGACGAACACTTTGCCTCGCCGGCGACGGAGAGGAAGATCCACGTCCGTACCCCTTGCTCGAGGCCGTCGGTGAGGCCGGAGTGGCCGCGCCACCGCACGCGCTGGTTGTACGGCAGGCGGCCGGACCTTTGCGCCTCGAAGTAGAGCAGGCTCCTGGACAGCGCCTCGCCGTAGTCGTGCGCCGCCGCCGACGCCATCACCAGCGACACGGCGACCACGGCCGCGGCCACCACGAAGCGGCCGGAGACGTCGCTCATTTCCGACCCCTCCTACGCCGCCTCCTCCTCCTCCTCCTCCTCCTCCACCCAACCACAGCACATCGATCGATCAACAGCTCACAAATATAAAGAATCCAAAACCGGCGCGCCGCCGATCGATCAATCAATCACCACCAGATGATGATCAAGCTCGATCCCGCCAAGATCATCAATAACTCTCTTCCCAAAATCGAATCAATCAGCCCACATGCATGCAGGCGCCAGCTGACCGCCTGATCTCCGGAATGGAAACCGATAACTGAAGATTAATGGCGGCACTAAACAAACAACAATGGCTACTGATTTAATCACTTCCAGCTATGGCACCTCCAGCTCCAGCTCCCTGCTGCCAATGAACAAGAACACTACTGATGATCACTGATGCATGCACACAGATAGCTGAATTCATATGTATGTGTGGTGCAGCATGCATGTACATATATGCATATATGTATATGTGACTATGTGAGAGGGAGATATTAATGGAGAAGATTCGGGCTTCAAATCAAGAGAGGGGAGGAAGCAATCAAAATGGGGTAGGAATATAAGGTGTGTGTGTGTGTGTGTCATGTGCGTGGAAAGCGAAGGTGAGTTGGTGAGGTTGAGAAGGTTGGCTTTGCTTGGGTTGCCATGGCAGTGTCCTGAGAAGAAGAGGACAAGGACATGAATCTCCCATATGGTACAAGACCGGCACAGCACAGTGGAGGCATTCTCTGAATCTCTGCAGTTTAGTTGCAACAAGGCCACAAGAATAATTAAGCCATTTGGTTGTCACAAGCTATCCTCATGTTCCTTTCCTAAATTGAGTTTTGTTCTGGTTGGACTGGCCCCCACTTCTCTAGCTAGCTTGCTCCGGTCAGTTTCTGGTAGGCCCAGCCCTGCCAGTCCACGTGGCGAGACGGGAAGCCTGGGGCTTGGAGTGCCATCCGATCGCCGATCGACGGTGGAGCTTTAAAAGAGGAGAAATTGGGTTTACAACTCGAATTAATGTTATATATGTTCAATCTAGACTGAATTCTGTGGAGTTTGGGGCAGGTGCTACTGGAAGTTTTCCAAAAATTTTTGTTTGAATTTAAATTATGCTTGAAAATTTTCTTTTGGTTTTTTTATATACTGAAGCTTCTAAAAATTTAAATAACTAGTTGTGATTGTGCCGAGAAACAATTTCTGTTGGGTTATTTCTCTAGAATTGAATTAAGGTGCAGGGAAGGAACTTCAAGGAAGCAAGTAAGGGCCGTTAGAGCGCATGCCGTGGCAGTATGGTTTTCTGAAGGAAAAGGTCAGCTGACGAATTTCTAGGTGAAAATTCTCCTAGATCCAGTTGCAAGAAAAAAAGGAGACCTACAAAGAAAATATCACCACCTATAAAATTAACTAGGAGACAGAAAAATAAATCCATGAAAAGAGATAGGTTGAAATTTGATTCGCCCATTATATATAATATAATAATTTTACTCGTGTGCGTTTGTGTGGCTAGCTGTTAATCTAGGTTGAGCAATCAGTTCGTTGGCATGTTGCTGTCAGGAGGTGTTAGCAAGTAAACACCATACAAGTTGCAATTTTTGTGTGTGGTGACTGACCCAAAGTGTAGCAGGAGAGGAACTGGAGGAGGATGCTTCGGTTGCAATCCAAAAGAAATGGAAATTCTTAACATAATTATGCTTTGACGTAGTTTGTAACTAGAGGAGATGGAGCAGGAAAGAGGCAGTCTCCGGCCTTTGGAGTTCCATGAAGATTAGGTCCACGTTTACAACAAAGCTCAATTAGTTCATTAATTACTGTAACAAATTGCTAGTCAAAATTGGACCCTCTTCATGAGTAATTAAATTAGACCCACTCCTAGTAGTACTGTTTGTGTCAGCAGGTAGCAGCACCCTGAAGATATTATATCAAGCTTAAGAAAAAGACAATTTTTTCGTTTAGTTTCGTTGAAAATAATTATCTTTTTCAATAAGACAAATATCAAACCTTAAAAACTTTAACTATAAATAACTTCTAAAATATTTGTCTTAAAAAAATGAGGGCATGTATTATTCTTTAAAAATACTTCAATAAAAACATATATTTATTGATATATATATTATAATAAAGATGAGTGGTCAAAGCTTTTTTTTATCTTGTACTTATCCAAAATGACAATTATTTTCAAATTATGAGAGTAGTTGTTCTTATTCAATAATAATTTTATCCTATATATAAGAGTAAAAGAGATGTTTGTTAATGTGTTTAATATTTGTGCCTAATATATCACTACAAAAGAAGAAAATTTATATATCAATCTCCAGTTTTAGGCTTTTAACATTTTTTCTCCCAATTCTCAAATACCACATCAATCCTAAAACATAGCAACTTTTAGCTATAAATATGAACAAATATTTTTAGATTCATAACTAAAATTTTTTATGTTTTATGACGGAAGTACTATCTCGCAACAAGAATTGATTTGTAGTAATTTAAGGACAAATTAATTAGTATGGAGAGAAAATGGCCAAAGTGTTCTAGTACTTAATTTATAATATCTATCTCGCAACAAGAATTGATTTGTGGCAATTTAAGGACAAATTAATTAGTATGGAGAGAAAATGACCAAAGTGTTCCTCGTCAATAGAAAACTACTATTTGTAAGTGTGTAGGTTAGAGATATTCAGGGATAAGATTCAATAATGATTTTGTCCTAACAGTAAAAGAGATGTTTGTTAATGTATTTAGTATTTGTGCACAATATATCACCGCAAAAGAAGAAAATTTACATATCAATCTCCCGTTTTAGACTTTTAACATTTTTCTCCCAATTCTCAAATACCACCTCCATCCTAAAACATAGCAATTTTTAGCATAAATCTGAACAAATAACTTTTAGTTATAAATTTAAAAGTTATTATATTTTAGAATAGAAGTAGTATTTAATTTATATTATCTATCTCTCAAAAAGAATTGATTTATAGTAATTTCAAGACAAATTAATTAGTATGGAGAGAAAATGACCATAAATAGAAAACTATTATTATCAAGTGGATAGGTTAGAGATATTTAAGAGATAAGATTTATTTAATACTACCTTGATAACGGAGGATAGATAAGGAGCTACAAATTATTTTTTTGGGACAAATTTTGAATACGAGAAACTAACTTTTTCTTTTTGCACGGAGGGAGCAGTAAACAATGTATCATGAGAGTTTTTTCATGCCCTTACTTTACAACAGATTAAGACTGTAGATAAATATTCCATTACAAATAAGCCAGCTAGCTGGTAGTTAATCAGGTAGATATCATGAACATATTCAGACTTTAACGTATGAATTAATATCGCTGCCATGTCAAATCAAAACCTATGCAACGCAGCTTCACCAACACACCCTACCGTTAGGGAGATTAAAACATTCCAAGATTCCATCACACATACGTCTACATAATCAACCAAACTGTCGGTGCCCAGCTTCTGCAATGCCCTTGTATAGATTGCGTCACCTGTTCGTCATGACAGGCAGAGCAAGCCTTTGGTTAATTCCATACATATTCAGAGATTGCACTTGGATTTTCGCAGGAAAACAGTTCATTTTTTGTAGTAACATGAGAAACATGAGCAACTAAACACATCAGTAATTACATGAAAACGTGTCAATTGTCGGCATTAACTAAATTACAATCAGTTGAAGCAATGTACTATAAGTTCAACGCCGAACCTTGACGACGGATGGCAGCCTGTGAACGGATCAAAGACGCAGGCAGGCAGAATCATCATCAGGTCAAGGTCCCAATTATAATCTTCAATTCGTCTCCCTTGTGTCAGTCTAAAAGCAAGCTGATTGATTGAATTCCAAGCTAGATAGAAAGGTAAGTAGATTGTTAGAAAAATAGGGAAATCTAGGTACATGCGTCAAATATTTATCCATGGGGCCAAATTAAAATGCAAGTAGTAGTGAGACTGAGAGGTGATGTGCTACTACATGAAAATTAAAGCAACTTTTTTCATGTGGATTAGTGGATACACGCATATTCAAAGCAAGAGCTTGATTGGGTTGTTGCAGAGAGATGAGAACACAAATTAGGTTGAACATGCATTACCTTTTTACAATTGCTAATTTGGCTAATTAAGTATGTGCAAAAGATTGACAGTAGCAGCATCAGGTTATATAGTTTAGTTGCATGTGGATGTTGCATGCACTCGTAGTTTGACTTTGCTTGTGACGAGGAAGAGATAAAGGTAGAAAGAAAAAAAAGAAGCTGGTCGTCTTTGCTGCCTGAAAAGGCCTAACCCCTCCCTTCTCTTTCTGAACTACCACCGGTCACCATCTCAAGAAGAATTAACGTACTACTGTAAGCCTGTAATATCTATGCATATGCAGGCACTCGTTTTCGTTAAACAACATTGAGTTTGCAACGAATTAACATACGTGCATATGTATGCTATGCCTATGCGAGGTGTGAGGAAAATAGAGTAATCATATTCAACATACGTCACCGCAAATTACTTGTAAAATGACTTCATTTACTCTCATTTTCTGCTTATGCGCTGATTGATTTCTTCAGCCAACTGAGACCAGTTCGTTGTTCAGCTTAATTCGGGGAAGGCTTTAGGAAAAAAAAAAGGACACTGCATGAATATGGCCTTTCGGCTGTTTGCGGCTCCGAAAACGAAGTGAATTAATAGCACATGATTAACGTATTAAATATGATAAATTTAAAAAATAGATTTATTTAATTTTTTTAAAAACTTATATATAGAAAATTTATATACAAAACGTACCATTTTACGGTTTAAAAAATATATTAATAGAAAACGTGGAAGTTACTTTGGAGTTGAACGGCCTAAAGCTTTGGAGAGGCAATTGTCACTGTGTTATTGCAGTCCGGTATGATTTTAGCCCGGGCAAATTGTACTACGGAGTCGAAAGTATAATTCTCCATTAGTCTTTATCTTATCCTGTTTTCTAAAACAAAATTAAGATAAAAGAAATGCTACTTCTACAGCTGTAGCCTTGTGAAATTTAATATTACTACTACTACTACTATTATCTAATTAGTGACGTCAGCACAATGCTAAGAAAATAAAAAAAAGACCATTCTGTCCAACAATCGTAGGCCTAATTTGGAATCTTGGGCCCATCCAAACGGGGTGGGCCGGGTATTATGATGGGCTCCAAAAAGGCCGCTAGGGCCCGATTGCCTTCTCTCTCTCGTCGACACACGCCTCCGCCGCCGCCGCCTCTCCCTTGATCTCCCCTCCGCCTCCGCCGGGGCCCCGCCGCCCTCGTCGCCAGCGGCCGACGCGTTGCCTTCCCGCGCAACCATCCTTCTTGCTCCGCCGGCCTCATACGCACGCCGACCAGCGCAGGCCCCTTCTCCTCCTTTCCTCCTTAGCGGTGGGGCTTCTCGATCTGATAGCGACTAGCATTGGGAGCAGCTGCGCTTCTCGATCCAGGAACAACGGCCGGCGATGTGTACCAGTGGCTCGCTGGCCCTGGTCGCAGGACGCTGCTCCTTCCCGCCACGAACAGGACTGGGGTGGTCATTGCTGCCTACTTCGGGTATCTTTTTTATTACTTGGTTCAAACCAAAAGTTTGATGCGAAATGAAGAAATTTTCATCTTGGTTCGGTTGCTGCAGTGTACAAAAGGGGATAGTATACTAGGCACTTCTGCATTTGGATGTTGCTCGGTGAACCGGCTGTGACACTGCCGCCCCGCTCACCTCGTCCCCACGCGGATGCTGCTCACCTTGGTTGACCCGGCGCTGGTAGCACCCCTGTGCAGCCCCTTCGCTTTACCGGTTGATCTCACCGCCGACTCAGCGCCTCCGCTGACTTGAGCTCCAGCAAGGTATTTTTTTTACCCCTCTTACTGGCCCTTTCAATCCTATTGTCCCTCTCTTAACCCCATGGTTACTCCTTTATGTATATTTGATGATGTCAGCTAAGTTTGGTTTTATTTGAATCTGGAAATCATTTTTGGAGCATGCATATATGGAAGCAAGCATACGAGGAAATCAATAAGCATAATTCATGATGGGCAGGTCGGCCACAATTTTTACGTTCTAGCTTGAGGTTCATACCGTAATAATTAACTGTTAGTTCGGTAGCTTCTGGTTTATTTATTTATTTATTGCTCGGTTTGGTTCATCCGGTTTGTGTCTACGTTTCAGTGCTATGTGTTGAAAGCACTCGATAGTTCTACTAAATATAAAGGATAAAAGGCAGTTGTACCAGCAATATGGATCAAATGTGGATCATAGTTATGTTATTTTTATTTCCTACAAGGAGGCGAGTGATGTTTGACATTAACATGTGTGCTCGTATTCCAATTTAGAAACTATCCTTCACAGTTAGCTGTGTGCCCCTAATTCATTTCTTCTGGTTCATAATGCTGGCAGTGTTTGTTCCACAAATTACGCCTGATTTTAATGTGCAGGATTGCCTTACATGTCACTAGGTTTAATACCAACTGCTTGAAGAAATGCCTCAATTGTGAGGAAGATGAAGAGGTATGTCAGATACATCTACATGGGTGGTTTCACACTTTCATGTCATATACTGAACTTGCATGTTTAATTTGTTGTTCAGTAATTCCACATTGATATTTTCATGGGCTCATGGCTATAGACTGCTATGAGGTAGTTACACATTTGATCACATTTTTATTTATATTTATGCATATTCTATCATCTTCAATTCCTCTCCCTTTTGTCAATCTAAAAGCAAACTGATTGATTGAATTCCAAGCTAGATAGAAAGGTAAGTAGATTGTTAGAAAAATAAGGAAATCTAGGTGCATGCATCATATTCATACATGGGGCCAAATTAAGATGCAAGTTGTGAGACTTGTGAGGCGATGTGCTGCTACATGCAAAGCAACTTTTTCATGTGGATTAGTGGATACATGCGTATTCAAAGCAAGAGCTTGATTGGGTTATTGCAGAGAAATGATAACAGAAATTAGGTTGAACATGCATTACCTTTTTATGATTGTTAATTTAGCTAATTAAATATGTGCAAAAGATTGGCAGCAGCTGCACCAAGTTAAATAGTTTATTTGCATGTATATATCTGCATGCACTCGTAGTTTGACTTTGCTTGTGATGAGGAAGAGAGAAAGGTAAAAAGAAAAAAGAAGCTGGTCGTCGTAGCTGCCTGAAAAGGCCTAACCTGCCCCCTTCTCTTTCTGAACTACCACCGGTCACCATCTGAAAAACTAATGCACTGTAAGCCTGTAATAAGCATGCATGCACTCGTTTATGTGCATATGTATGCAAAGTGAGGTGTGAGGCAATTAGAGTTTCGCCTACGTGGTACAGCTGATTATAAGCCGTAACGCTTATTAGCGAAAAAATAATTTATGATAAAATTTTTATATATGTGTTCCTAGTGACTTGAAAGCTAATGCTTGACATAAATTATGATGAGAACACATCAAAATCAACTTTTTAAAATTCAGATGGTTGCGGTTGGTAATCTGAAGAGAAAACAAACGGAGCTATGTTGATTGTATTAACATTCAAATCATGTTCAACACGTATATATGTCACCGCAAATTACTTGTAGTAAATGGCTTCATTTGGCTTCATGCTTTTCATTTCCTGCATTGATTGATTTCTTCAGCCGACTGAACCGAAACCAGTTCATTGTTCAGCTTAATTCAGGGAAGGCTTTAGGAAAAATTAATGCACCGGATGGATATGACCATTAGGCTTGTTGTCGGCAATGTACTAACAACTATAGTTGCTAACTAGCTTAGGCGAGCACCAGAATCTGAGAGGCAGATGTCAATATGTGGTATGATTTTAAACTGGGCAGGTTGTATACCACAGAGTAGCTAGTATAATTCCCAATTAGCCTTAGGCCTTTTGATTTACAAATTATCTATTTAGAGGGATAAAATAAATATTTTGAAAAGTAAACTTAATAAATAGCTTTAAAAAGTGATCTAAACAAATGCAATAGAAGATTTTTTTTAGAAAATATATTTTTTAAAGTGTATAAAAAATAATCCATTTCAATAACCCAGTGAATAAGCTGAAAATATCTAGGCCTTACACTGGTTTCTGAAAAGAAATATGAGATCAAACAAAATTACTACGGTTGTAGTCTTGTGAAATTTATTTTAATAATAGTAGTATTATTATTATCATTAATATTTAATTAGTGCTGTCAGCACAACGTTAAGGACACGCAGAGAGCATTCTATTCAAACAACTGTACGCTTAATTTGGAATCTAGGGCCCATCCAAACGGAGTGGGTTGGGTATATGCTGTGCTCCAAAACAGGCAGGATAGGGCCTGATTGCCCTCTCTCATCAACATGCCTCTTCTCCGCCGCCGCAGGTTGCCTCCTCTCCCTTCTCCCCTCTCCTCTCCGCCTCCTAGCCTTCCGTAATCCCTGCGCTGAACTGCCTCCCTGCATTGCGGAGCCGCTCTCCGTTGCCTCCATCGCCTCCATGACAACGAAGATGCCACCTTCCTCCGATCCGAGCCACGCGCTCGCCGCACTCACCATCTCCGATACAGTATGTTGGATTGCTGGTGTCCACAGCTTTAATGGACAGAATAGGATCATTTGCACTCTATACAGCGTTGCAATTGCTCTAACGATGTTAATTTTAATGCTGAGGGAATGATCATATTGATTTCACTATAGAACTGTCCATTTGGAAGTACTATGTTGGGTTGCCTGACGGTGAAATGCTCAGTGGGAATGTTAGAGCAATTGCAAAATATTCTGATCAGGGAGATAATGCAGATTATTCATATTTCAGTAGCTGAGTTAATGGTGAGATGTCTATGACTGTCTTATCGGGCTGTTCTTATGTTACATGATGGAATATTGCTAACTGGGTCATGTTATATTCCAAGGTATGACTATGTGCTGCCTGGTTGTTTTGTTTCTGCACTTATCTTGCTTCATGTGGTGCATGTAAACCCTGTTTCTTCACTTTGGTTACTTTTACTTTGAATCAGTTGCTGATCGGAAAAGTTATTATTCGTGAGAAATTGTCATTACTTTAAAACTTCACATCTTATGCAATGTACATTCAAGTGCACTTCTCTGTTACAGAGATTTTCAAATAAACTCATGCTGCAAGATGCTTCGGCTGTTTTCCTATGCTTACACTAGGTTCTCCATTTATTTTTCATCTTTTGGAGCTGGATCTTTCCTATTCTAAAAAAAAAAATCTCCTTTAGTTGAGTTCAAATGCTCATGTGTAGTGATATATAATTGATTTTTTTCCATGAATAGGGGCGTCAGCAAGTCAGCAAAGATCATTGCAAATTTTTTGACTGGGGATTTGGGACGATACTAAGGATGATGATGATACTCCATTGGCCTAGGAATTCATGCTGGTGCCTAATAATTATGAGATTCTTACATAGGGCAAAATAGTGTTTATAGCTTTTTTCCAGGTTCTGTTTATGTATATATCGTTCTTTGTTAATGTTTGTGAACATAGAGGAACTGTCATTGTCCTTCGATCATCATGGTGGTAATTAAACACACATTTTAATTCTTCTTTTACCTTTCTTCATGCACTAATTGCTAGTTAAAGCTTTGGTGTGCTGGGAGAGTCACCGTATTTCAATGTTGTTGCACAGTGCTACACCACTCAGATGATTGTAAACTGATCCCTGCCATATCTAACTATCTAATTCTGTAGAGATGTGAATGTGATCTTTTTGTGATGCATGGACATCATGGAGGTTTATTCCTCAATTTCATTGCTTTTGCATATGTAAGTTTGTGACACCAATAAATAATCTATGCGGAGGATATACGAATCTAAAGTCAGAGATACATTAATAAGGTTGAAGGGGTAAGACGATGAGTCATAATGCTATTCCAATCGAGACGTAGAAATAGCTCAAAGATTTAACTATATTACGACTGATCAAGTTGTTCAACAAGATATCTAAAACGTAAATAAGAAATATATTGGTGTCAGTTTACAAGAATAAGTGAAATATTTAAAATTGTATTAACAGTTAATTAAGTTGATGAACTATATTATATCATTTGAGGGGAATGACGTAGATGTTTATAAACCAATTTAATTTTATGCTTAGAAGGTTAACTATAAAATCAATTTTTTTAATAAGATAAGTTATAAAGCAACATATAAAACAGAAGAAGGACATATACATGGTTTTCATTGACTTAGATAATATTTATGACAAAATAATAAGTAATGTTATATGGTGTGTTTCGGATAAGTATAAAATTCTAATAAAGTTTATTACTCTCATTAAGGATATGTATAATAATATTATGTTTAAGATTAAAATAAATAATTTCTCGATTAAAATATGACTGTATTAAGGATCGATTTTGAGCTGAATATATGTGATGCGATTTTAACACTACTATACATTAGACGAGAAATCTTAGTTTGGAGGATCAAATAGTATCTAAGAAGGATATATTTCGCTATTTAGGATTAATGTTATAGAGAGATAGATATATTGATGAAGATGTTAAATATATAATCAAAGCAGGATGAATAAAATAACAAAAAACATCGGGCATTTTATATGATAAGGTACCTCAAAAGTTAAAAGACAAGTTTATATAATGACGATTAAATCTACGATGTTGTATGGTGCAGAATATTATGCTATAAAAAGACGATATATTCAACAGTAAATATTACAAAGATGCGTATGATACGTTCAATTTATAGGCATATAAAAATGGATTGGATTCGGAACCTAGAGGTAACAAAAAAAACTTGTTTAACACTGATTGAGATGATTTGAACATATTTATAATAATATAAAAAGAGTTAAAGTAATATCAAAATTGATATACAAGGATGTAAAAAGAGACTTAAAATGAATATTTTTAAAATTTTGTTTTTAAATAGGAGTGTATGAAAAACATCTATTTTTATGCTTGAGACCTAATATATGGCTTTGGATGGAACCATGAGTGGCACACAAGGGTGGACTCCATTATGTCGATGTTGATTCCATGATCGTGCAGGTATGCATGGTGGAGGCCAGCTATCGAGGTTAGTTCTAATCAAGAGGAGCCAAGCCCCCCCTCCCCCCATTTCCATATATCAGAAATGAAACTACAAAGTTTTCAGCTGTTCTCTGAACATTGTGTTAGATACCCCTGTAATTGAAGCTCTGAGGTTGTGAAGGTTATTTTATAATTGAATATCGCATTAGATACTCCTTTTATTATAAATTTCTCAAGTTCAGTCAGCGAGAATTAGTGTAGCATAGATCAAACTTACATGTTGTCATGCTGCTGATTATACTGGAACTTTTGTTTCCTTAAACCCCCATGTTTTGCCCCTTTCAAAGATGATTGTTAACCTCTTATTTTATACAGGATGCACATAAGTCCTAAATTAGTTGTAGAATTTGCATTTGGAGGCTCATATTGTCGTTTGTCCCTGTAAGTCTTCACCTACGTACAAGACTTCTTTGTGCCTGTAAGCCTTCTACTCCTACTTCCGTTCCCTGTTGTGTGTATGCTGTCTTTGTGCCTGAATGTTGTCTGGTGGCTCCTTCCAAACATGGATTTTTGTTATAATTGGTTCACTGAAGAATAAAGACTTAAAGTCGCAGACAGCAAACGCAAATTGTGCTATTTACTTGCAGTTCTCAGAAGAAATAGTGTGAGTTCTTATTACCCTCTCTTCCTGTTGTTTCTTTTTTTTCGTAAGAAGGACTAACTTGGAAGAGAAATGCTAATGTTTCTTCGTGGGATATGTTTCCGTTGCAATGCATGGGCACATTACTATCTAACAATAGGCATGATGGCTTGTGATGTTAATAAATATTATCCTGGTCTGATATGACATTAAAGATAGCTCTTGCCTGTGACGGTGATGTAAATAGCGATAGCTCTTGCCTGTGACGGTAATGTAAATAACTATTACGCTGGTTCGATGTTCAGATTAGCCGAACTCAGTGCCTATACCAGTAATTGAATCGGAAGGGAGAGTTTACGAGGGAAGAAAGTGAGATCATAGGTTGCTGCAAGAAGACAGATGCGCTTCGTATTATTTCAATTCTTTTATGTTTTCAACAAACGGTGCTGTTTTCGTTCATTGTTCATTTACATAATCTATGTAGAGGTCGCCGTAGATTAAATTGTTTGTATACTAATGTCTAAAACCTTATTAAGTTCATTGTATTATGTTATAACTTGGATAATTAGTCTCACATGTTTACGTACACAAGTACAAAATGTTTACGTACACAAGTACAAAAGATTATCTCTCTTTTTTAAATGAAACAGTGGGACCAAGATAGTTAGGCTCACTTTGATTAGCTTTAAAAAGAGTTTCACTTTGATCGGATTAAGGGGCGTACTGGTGATAGTCCACCTAATAGTAAACATGCGTTATATGGTGTACCATTTATGTGACCGTGGCTTTGCTTCTGCTCAGCAGTATCATATTGCAGGTGCTTGCAAGTGACAATAAACAGTAATATCTGCCAATGTATAAATGCATCAACAGGTCAATTAACAGGAACAAATAGCCTAATAGACGTCATGTTATTTACTGTTCATTTTCCTTATTCTCCCTATCTGTTCCTTGTCACTTTTCTAAGGCGTCAGAAGGATGTGGCCTCTCAAGTCTCAGCATCTCACCTTTTGCTAATTTAATTTTGTGGGAAGAAATGATAAATTAGTCAGGTGAATATAGTATTATCTCGTGTTCCATTGTTGCTGAAATCATGATTTTGCATGTTCTAACCATGTGAAAAGTCTATTGTAGCAGATAAGTTTTTGCATGTATTGGTTCTAAATATATTGTTCTTATTTTTTTTAAGCTTTGCAGAAAATGAAGGCTAGGGAAGAAGTGAGTCTGGACTGCACACTGCAAATTTCCTACTATATCATAATGGAAACATCACTGTAGTACAACTGGTGCACTGCCTTAAAACCATTTTGTAGTGCTTTTCATATGTCCAAAGCTATTCTTGCAGCTGTATGTGACACAGATTTTGCAGTACGACAGTCCACTTTTGTCAACTGAAGACTTTGGGCAATAGAAAGTTGAATAAGCATGTATATGATTTAATGGAATTTTTGTTGGCCATTATGGAAGAATATTTCATGTGGTTTATCCGCAAAATGGGTAAATACAAGTGTTAAGATATTGACTGTGCTTTGAGAAACTTAATTTCTGTTGGTTATTTTGTCCTTAGAGGGTACCGGACAGAGAAGTTTATTGCTCTACTTGTTTGGACTCTGCCTCAGCATATAGATTTTAATCCATTGTGTTTGCATTACCGTGAAGAGGGGGACTGCCAGACCCCAGCGGTAACACGGTTACCGTGTAACCACACAGTTACCGCAAAACTCGAGAGATTACCAATAAAAACTGAGTGGTTTCAGTAAGGTTGGTTACTGCAGTAACCTAGAGGTAACTGTGTGATACCTCAAACATTCCACCCATATGGTGTGATGAATATATACCAAATTGAACTATATAGATCACAATGACATTGTGTCCATTTGTTGTTGCGTGAAAGATAAAAGTTTCTTATGGAGAGCATTGATAGGGCTAGGAGATATTGCTTACGGAGATGCTTTAATATTAGTTCAAGCAAGAAATCCAGTCTTGTGGGGATAGAGTCTGTCAGCCAAAGAAAAGAGGTGGCCTAGGGGTGATTGATCTTAGGATTCAAAACAATGCTCTATTGATGAAGAATCTTCATAAATTTTATAATAGACATCCTTTACCCTGGGCAAAGTTGATTTGGATTTCTTATTACACTAATAAAGTCCAACATGTTGTTAGTGCCGAGTGGTCTTTTTCGTGGAGAGATGTGATGCAGTTTATTGATATTTTTAGAGGAATTGCAAAAATGTGAAGTGGGTGATGGCAAATCATGTTTGCTCTGGGAACATCTGTGGCACAACAGAGTTAGATCAATTTCTTTTCCAAGGGCCTTTTCTTTTGCTAAGAATGGAAAAGATTCAGTTTGTATCACTAGTCGGGAATGGGCACAAATGTTTGTTCTGCCTTGATCTGAACAGGCTTATCAGGAGTTTCTGGAAATGCAGGAATTGGATTCATTGGGGCAACTGTCGTAGGATAATGATATATGGACATACATATGGGGAAATGGCGTCATTTGTTCACAAAAGATTTATGCTATTAGCTCTATGTCTGTTCAGCCGCCATAATACTTAAAATGGATATGGAAGAGTAAATGTATAATGAAGGTGAATGTCTTTGGATGGCTAATGTTAATTGACAGATACATTAGAGACATGCTTGATAGAAAGAATTGTGCACCTCAAGAATGTGATTTGACATGTGTGATGTGTTCTAGTGGAGCAAGAGAAACTTATATTCATTTATTTTTTGGATGTTCCTTCAGCAAAGATTATTGGGCTCAATTTGGGATAGTTTGGGATTTATCTCTTTCCTTTGGAAGCATTCTGCAGCAAGGCAGGTCTTCCTATGTCTCTTCACACTTTGTGGAAAAGGTTATTTATGCTGACCGGGAGATATGAAAGCAAAGGAATTGTAACGCGGACAGTTAAAAACTATTTTAATAAAAACTCTATTTTTTTAAAAAAATGGATCGTTACGTGACATTAACAACTAAGTCAAAGATCCCTATAAAATCATTCATATATCCTTATATTCGATTCCAATTCTAAGTCCATCATCACATCTCCTTCCAAAATTCCTTTTAAAAACACACTTCTAAATCCTAGGCCTAAATTTCACGTTTTGGAATTCAAATTTTCCTTGTGATTTCCTTTTCTTTTCCTTTCTAAACCTCTACCAAAATTCATTCAAATTCAACCTATTTTAAAAATTATCAAATCCTAGTGAAAAGACTCTTGTTTGAGATTATCAGATTTTTGTGAGCCCAAGTATTCAAATTTAGGTTCCAATACTCTTTCAAATCTTTCAAATATCCTTTCAATCAAATTCCTAAAAAAATATCAAGTTTTACTGTTCAATTGAGCAAACCTTTTTCCTTGGCCCAACCATCCTCCCGCACCTTCCCTCCTCTTCTCTTCTTAGCCTTCTTAGCCTCACTCTTCCTTACGCTCCTCCTCTCCCACGTTAGCTCATCTCCCCCACCTCACTCCTCCCCATGCTTACATAGCCTCATTGGCCCATGGGCTGCACGCACACTCACCCATGCATGGATTCCGCCCGTGTGCCCTCCATGCAAATAGTCGCCCCTTACTCCCTCCTTTTGGGCCCACTAGCTAGCCACTACTTGTCAGCGCGCACCCATGAGCTAGCCACCCGCGCCTGTGCGGTCGTCTCCTCTACCTTGTCTCTCTCTACGCTCGGCTAGTGTTTGGTCAAGAAGCCACTGCCTATGTTCCTAGCTTCCTTGCCGTTTGATCCATTGCCTGTGCCATCATCTATGTCCTCTCTTCCTCGCCATGTTGTGTTGCCTCCACGTCAGTCGAGAAAACAAAAATCTCACTTGGCCAAAATATCTTGTTGGCTCCACCTCCTCTCTTGTTTGTATTCTTACATCACAGCGCGGCTATAAAGCCTCAACCTCCCCTCTCCTTTTTCCCTACTGTGGCCACGCCTCACTTGAGCTCCGCCATCCACCATGACGATTAAGCTCAAGCCATGATCCACTGGCGAAATCCTTCCACCTCGGTGAGCCTCTCCTTTCCATGTTCCCTCCCTCACCACTAGGAAGCCCTAGCTAGCCTCTAGGAAGTGTTCGCTGTCACACTTCATTGCCATCGGTGACCAAATGACACACGGCCTCGCCATCACTCACGGCCTTACACCACCATTCGCCTTTGTGCTCTTATTCCCCAATCCGAGCCGCTCATCACTTCCCCTCTCCTTACTTATTGTTCTGGTACCCATCAATCACCGGAGAATGCCACCATTCATCGGAGTCGGTCGCTCACCATCAGCTATCGGATTGGCCTGGCCACCACCACTCTCTAATATCCTTCCTTGTCCCACTGACATATGGGCCAACTCTTTAATTAAAGTGCAATCCGAATAATGTCACTTACAACTGGGCCCCACTTCCTTAATCACTTGGGCCATGACCTGGCACATACCAGCCCACCCTAACTGTTCGTTGGGCCGCCATAGCCCTCCTCCTCTAGGCTAGCCTTGGTCATCAATAGGTCAACACCTATTAGGCTAGCTCAGTAGGCTAAGTCCACATGCCTTCTCTTCCTCCTCCTTTGGTGGAATGAGTCCACCATGAGCAGTACACTCATAGGCTCTCCCCTCTCTCTAACAATGGCCCTACCTGTCAGTAAAGGAATATTATTAAGAATAAATAAATTATTTTCTATTTCTAGACAATCAATTAAATTTCACAAATTCATATCTCCCAAATGTAAATTAAATTGACTCCATTCAAGTTTTCATATTTTCTAAAATTGAGATATACCTAATGTCACTATTAGTAATTAACAATAATATTTTTCTTTTTAATGTTTTGTATAGTTTTCTTTCTTTTGTGTGTATTTGATGATGGCAAAAACTATTTTGGACGTGGATTTTTGAAGAGTTGAAGATAAAGACCTAAGGCAAGCCACCCTTTGATCATATTGCTCCTAGTTTATAAAAATATTTTCTTTGCAAATCTGTATTTAAGTGTGCATGTTAAATTTGACTATCCTTAGTTCACATGACAAATTGACACATGCCTACCTAATAGTTTCATTATACTCGTAGGTTGTGGATGACCCTTACCCTTGTCGCTCCACCTTTATGTCATTTAAGCAAACATGCTCTCCCATGAGTTCTAAATGCTCTTTTCTCCTAACTTGTATTATTTGTTGATAAAAGGGAAAGTGGGTTTTAGACATGACAAGCAACCAACACGGGATGTCGATAGAGTTGCGAGATATATGTGGTTGCTTAGGAAACCTCTAGCTAAAACAGTAGAGGACCCATGGTTGTTGTCGAGACGACAATAGGATGGCATCGTGATGATGCACTCAAGGAACCCTAAGTATGAGACATACTCGGTCATGACAACCTTGTATATAGTCTGAGATGGACCTATGCAGAGGAAAATTTGAATGGCGTTGAGTTAGGTGTTTGAGTAAAAGTAGTTGCTACGGTTGTACGTAGCTCTTAGAGCCAATGTTGGGTTATGTGATGGATTGATGTCGGGTAGATGATGAAAGTAAAAAGAAACTAATAGGTGTATAGAGAGATAGAAGCTACTTGACGATAGACCGCTATGAGCCGGTGTCGTGGCCAAATGACCAGTCTAGGGTTACACCCCAGCATTAAATCTTAATGAACTCAAATTTATCTTAACTGCTTCATTTGCTACAAAGCAAGCAGCGGACTGGATCGTGGCAAGTGCCTCTTTCCAAACATGTTTGAAACAACCCACACTTAGTGTTTTAGAAAATGTTTTCAAAAGAAAGGTTTGCAAAATAAACACTAGCCTCCCTTTGAAGTTTGCATGATCACCATTTCCTGTCATGCATCCTTCATTGCCATGTGAAGCTTGAGATGAAAGCTTGGATCCCATCACTGATGGTAGGGCCCGTTCGCCAAGCGCATACGGTGGGACGCATTGAAAAGTGATGGGCCATGTTAGGTAGCATGGCAATCAACCGCGTCACCTGATAGCCCACACCTCTTTCCACAAAGGGGTGATGATGGTGCATGCGATGGTCGTGCGGGTGCCATCTCGTCACCCATGTAGGTTTACAACCCGATGTGTCTCGTAGTAATTAATGCATGGTCTGAGCCCCTGAACTGCCTGGAGACACCGAGCTCAGGGGTTGGGTTGCCCCAAGCTCTACCTTCGGGGATAAGTGAGCTTAGGCCCATGTTATGATTTCCTTTAGGCCCATATTTGCTATGGCCTTAGAGTCGATTATTGTTTGGGCGAGCTACTCGGCTTGATCACATGTCACCATGTGCCCTGAGCAGTCGATGGTGAGAACCTTGGTTCCACTTTACTAATGGTAGGCCCCGGCCTTGACCTCAAGCATGAAGCTACTAGGGACCGGGGTTAAGGCCCACCTTGCCAGCGAGGCGGCGTCGCAACACATTATCCGAGAGCAGCCTAGTCTGGTTGTTCTAGGTCCATTTCCCTAGGCTAGGTGCAACTGCTAGTAGTGAATGGATGCATGGTGGCAAAGAAGACGGAGTGGTGCAAGTTGTTATGCCTTCTCACTTAATCACGTGTGCATTTCTAGGATAGGGACTTAATGCCTACGTCGGTTTCAAAGTGGCACAGCGGATTTAGGTTTTGAGAGGGCGTGGGTGAGTAGTGTAGCCTATATAAGGGGATGAGGCACACCAACCCCTCCTTTTCACTCCCGCACTGTTCTTCGTCTTTCTTGAACTCTAGCTTCCATCTGTCTCCTCAATCTCCATCTTCTTACTTCCACAACCCTTCCTCCTCCCCGATTGCCACCATGCTAAGAGTAGGACATTGTCTGCGCACCGCGGGGTAAGGAGTGTTGCCACCATCGCACCTCTCATTTGAGGCAGGAGCAGAGAAAGTACATCAGCTGATGCCGACGCTGTGCACCTAGAAGTAGCCGATGACAGTGAAGCTAAGCAGGGTGAAGCCTCGGTCGGATGAGCCCCACGAGGCGGTGTTTTTCATCTTGTATGCCCTCGTCGGGTTGATGCTGCCATTCTCAACATTCTTTATCGAAGAGCTAGAGACCTATAAGGTCTTAGCTAGCGCACCTGGTGCCAAACAACATCATAACATTGGCCATCTTCACACACATGTGCAAGATGTTTATCACTGTCATGCCTTTGGTGGTGCTCTTCTAGCAGTTCTTCGTCATGTGGATAGCCGGGAAGAAGAAAAACTCCAATTACCTGAAGATTGTGAGATGTTGCCACTTCCATCACCGCCTAGGGATGGTGAACCATGCATTCCATAGGTGATGCAAATGAAGTGGGATGATTGGCGTGACAACTGGGTGTATATCAGCGTCCCAGCTTACCCCTGCCTTTTTTCCCCTAGCAAATGGCGGTTCGCATCAATTCCTATGAGGATCCCCCAATTGGACGCACACCTCAACCTAGTGATGAATCGGATTGCCGATCTACGTGTTGTCGGCCTGGATGTCGCAATGGTGGTTGGGTACTTCCTACATCGGTAGCTGGCCCCACTTCACCAATGCAATCGACCAGCCTTGCTGTATACGGGAAACCAAGATGCCACCTAGATCACTTCGTTGAAGGCTAGAATTGGGATCAGAAGGAGTTCGTCCACATGATAAAGGCAATCATGGAGGTGAACGATGTGGTGGTGACGCTCCTGCTAAGGGATCATTGTGCTCAGACCCTCGAAGGGATGGTGATTCAAGAGACCCTCCCAAATTACAACATGAAGAGGGTTAAGGAGCAGAACCCAAGGGTCCTCGGGTAGATGCACATCCCTGACAATGTCGGTGGTGGCCTAGGCAGCAACCCTAAGGATGGCAACGATGGTGAAGGACCCATGGATCTGTGAGGCAAAGAGAAGTAGTGGTATGAACTAAGCCCCCACAAGCACCCCCCCTCGCCTCCTCGAGACAAGGACATGTCGAGCAGGGCCCATGATAGCGAGGCTGGGGGATCGGGGCACCATACGACACCTTGACGATGCTAAGCTCAGGGTACATGCCCAAAGAGACCAGGCCTGAGGCACACTCAAGCTCAGGGACAGGTAGTACAGCAAGCGCTCCTTGCCAGCGGCTGGGGATAGGGTACACCCACGGCTCCTCGATGAAGAAAAAGAAGGCCCCATGTCCACCTAGAATTGGGTCTTTGCTAGGGCCGAGACCAAGGTAACCAATCCTAGAGATCGAGCATGCGCTTGCAGCAGTCTGGGTAGAGACAATGGCCCTCTAGATCCGAAAGCTGGAAGATCGGCTGAAGGTGGCGGAGGAAGGGAAGAGAGCTCAGGAGACCAAAGCCTAGGCCGTCGAGGACATGATGACCGATGTTCTAAAGAGGGCGCAACACACGATGAGGAAGGTGAGGCTCGGCCATGCCCCGATGACCAACGTCGACGACCATACCCTAGGGCACTATGTGCTAAACTTCTTGCACATTGTTGACCATCTTGCCGAGTTGCTGGCATACATGCAGGAGGTGGCGACGAAGGAGGAGCGCACCTTGCCATGTATCACACAGGTGACCTTGCCATGTATCACACACACGACCTTGCCTTCCCCTTGGAAATGCCACTAGAGGGCTTCGACCCATGAGGAGGTGGCTGAGATTGTAGCCAAGATCACTGGCTTCTTCAAGCGTGGTGTACCGACGCATGAGCCAAAAATGGATGAGGGGGAGGAGGAAGCTAAGGAAGAGGTCTGACGATGAGTAGCGAGGCGACAGTGATGGTGATGGCGATGGCAATGGTGAAGAGTGACCACCACAGCATGCACGCCTATCTTTGCTTTTATTTATGCTTTCATATGAACTTGTGTATTTAAGAACCTTTGCTATTAGTGGGAATTACTATGCTTTTGTTCCTCCATCTTGGTTCACCTTGTACATATAATTTTTTTCTCTATCCCTACCTTTTTGGACTTCCACGGGGACGATGGCACCGGTGAGGTTGAGTTCACACTTGCCCGTGCCCGATCCTAGGCCGCCCAAGTGCCTGGGGTGGGGGGAGGGAGCCCCTGAGCATGCAAACCCAAGGCTCTTGGTTCGATATGCCACGCATGCAATCCAGTGATGGAGTCCATAGACCCCGGGCACTTTTGGAAGGTTTAGCTCTTGCATGATCCTTCGTGACTTCACCTAAACTTGCACATATTTATTCATATACACTTGCCTGCAAGGGTTATACATAGCCACACTACTTAGTTCATCGACCTCTGCCACTCGGTGCCTCCTTGGGAAACCAATCTTTGACAATGCACAAGCATAGACGAGTAACTTGTGGCACCCGGACTTTAGTAGTGCCTCGAGTGGAGCTAGCTAGACCGAGCATCGATGCTCGTCACTAGGGTCTAAGTTGCTCCAAGCTGGGGTTTGCTCGAGACCTCAGGACTTCGGCAATGCTTGGGGCACGATCCACGTCTTTGACATTTGTCCTTCATACATAGGATCAAGTTATCTTGAACATCAAAATGCGCTATAACTGGCCCCTATTCGCTACCTAGGGAGAGAAGTAGCCACTTGCGTGACAACATACCAACTTGTAGATGAATAAAAGGAAGAAGAATCTCCTGAGCATAAAATTGGAGGAAGGATGCCAAGAAAATCCATTGAATTAATTGCGTAAATACATTTAATGTAATGTACATGATGAAAGCCACTAACCAACCAATAGAGAATGGAGTTCTGTTTGGGTTGGCCCAAGCACTGTCCTACTTACAAAGTATTTTAGAGGTAGAATTTATGTAGGTACTCAATATTTCTTGGGTTCACGAGTAGAGTTCTATCCTCCATGGCTAGTCTTACGGAGCCTGGCCGGGGACACCAGACACTTGTTCTTATCTTGAGACCCTTCAAGATTTTGGCGTTTGCTTCGTATGCTTGTCCATTGCTCTTCGGGTGGACGGGTGAAGCAAAGCAAAGCTTAATCCCGATGTCCTCATAGTAGTCCTCAAACGGTTCTTCGTGAACTGTGTGCCATTATCGGTGATGATGCAGTTGGAGATTCCAAAGTGGCTGCTAATACAGTGTATGATCTTAAGCACCAAGTGCTTGTTGATCTTGACGATGGGGAATGCCTTCGATCACTTGGTAAATTTGTCAATAATGACATAGAGGTACTCGTAGCCCTCGATGGCATGAGGAAAAGGTCCCAGGATGTCCAGTCTAAGCTGGTGAAAGGAGGATGGTTTGGAGAGCTTGGACCGATTGGTGGAGACATCTTAGAGGGCCATTGGCCAATAGAATCCTTGGCATGCCTTTCCAACCAAAGCGCGGAAAGACATGTGGTTACCGCATTTGCCTTCATGAATGTCAAAGAGCAGCTCACCACTTTCTCATGAGATGCACTTTAGGAGGACACCATACATGTCATGTTAGTAGAGGTTCCTGTTTACCAAGATGTAGTGCTTCACCAAGCACGCGATCTTCTCCATAGCGGCATCATCATTGGGAATGATGTTTTATTTCCAATAGCCTTAGATTTTTTTCATCCACAAGGGCTCCCGAGCATAGCTAGTGAGTGCAACGCCCTCGCCAGGTGGTAGTGCCCTAGAAGGAAGCTCCAGGGAGGGTGTCATCTGGTTTGCCTCGCTTGGAAGTAATGTTCCTTGTTCATCTTGACCAACAAGCAATACGGATGTCTGTGTGAGTCATTCTTCGAAGGTTCCTTTTGGGATCGGCACCCAAGCAAAAGACAGTAGTGAGAGCCCATCAACGATCATGTTGTCACCACGGGAAACATGCCAAAGTTCCAAGTCGTCAAAGTTGCGCTCTAGCTTTCGTACTTCGTCCATGTACATTACCATCTGCGAATCCAAGCATTAGTACTCCTTGGAGACTTGGTTGACCACGAAGTGTGAATCACCCTTGACGAGCAAGCGTCAGATACCGAGGCCCACGATAACCCGAAGGCCCACAAGCAACCCCTCGTACTAAGCCATGCCGTTGGTCGCCCAGAAGTCAACTCGCACAATGTACCAAAATATCTCACCGGTTGGCGAGGTGAGCACAACTCCATCCCCCATGCCTTACAGTGAGAAGGAGCCGACGAAGTTCATGATCCAATGCATTGTCCACTACTCGTGTTCCCCATCGTCGGGGTTCACTAACACGTGTTCTACCTCCAGCTCAGGCATTGGGTCTACTCATCAACGAAGTCAGCCAAGGCTTAGTTCTTGATGGCGTGCTGGCTTTCTAAGCGCAAGTCAAATTCGAGGAGCTCAATTATCCATTTAACGACGTGACCAGTGCCCTCGTGGTTGCACAAGATATGGCCTAGTGGGTACGAGGTAGCCACCAATACCTTGTGTGATTGGAAGTAGTGGCACAGTTTCCTGGATACAATTAAGACCACGTATAACAAATTCCGGGCCTACGGGTAGCGATTCTTCACGTCCCACAGAACCTCATCGATGAAGTTGCTTGGACGCTGGACCTTACAACCCCTTCCATATCCAACATCACCTAAGAGCTCGGGCCTGATCATGCTCTCGGGGCCTAGGGCTTCATGCATAGGGGCACCTAATTGCTCAGGTACATCTCCTTTAAGCTTGAGCCCAGCCTCACGCTCGGGGGTTAGGTCCTCATGTCCGAGGATGGGAGGTCTTATCACTTTTATCAAGTGGGCCTGATCGTTAAGCCTTAGTGGGCCCCTCTTGAGGCCAGCTTGGAATGAGGCCTTGCCACCCCCACCACATGTCCTTCATGGTTATGGGAATCTTGAGATAAAAGATTGGATCCATCTCACTGACGGTGGGGCTCGTTTGCTAGCGCACACGATGAGATGTGCTGAAAAGTGGTGAGTCTTGTCAGGTGGCATAGCTATCAGCTGCGCCATCTGATAGCCCACTCCCCTCCCTACATAGAGGTGATGATGGCACATACGACAGTCATGAGTGTGAGCGCCATCCTATCACCCTAGTCAGATGCTAAGTAGGTTTACATCATATCACATTTAATACAAAGCTTGCGCGTGAACGAACACAATAGTCCATTATATCTTATCATAATTGATATGCGATCTAAGCCTCTGAGCTGCTCGGAGACACTGAGCTTAAGGGCTAGGATGCCCCGAGCTAAGCCCCTAGGGATAAGCAAGCTCGGACCCATATTCTGTTTTCCTTTAGGCGCGTATCTACGGTTTTAGAGTGGATTACATGCCATCTGGTTTGATCACGTGTCATTAGTCACTCCAAACACTGGTTATCGATATACTGTAGCTTTAGTTAGAACTTTTTCATGTGAAGCAAGGATGAAAATGAAAGTGGGTTAAGTTCAAGTGTCATACGGTATTTTTGATAGTACATGTAACTTAAAGCTTGGAGTACATGTTATACAATAGCCAACTTTAATAAAGTTTTTAATTAGGTAAAGAATAATTTCGGTGCAAACTTTTTCCATGAAGCGAGTAAGTGAATTAAGTTCCAAGTGACATACGATTTTTTTATAGCAAACATGTAATTTTAAGCTCGGAATTGATGTCATACAATATCCAACTTCAAAACCATGCAAGTTTTTAATTGAAGGGTAAGAATAAGTTTATAGTCATGAGGAAAAAAGAAGAAAGATAGATCCTTGGATAGGAATCGAACACAACACCCATGGTGCGAAATATGCACGTACTAACCAACATAGCAAAAGCATGGGTACAAGTGTTTCTACAATATTCCTGGGAATCAGGTGAAGAGACTAAGGCTTCCTCAAACTCTCCTTGTTGTAGTAAACCTCAATCATGATAAGCCATGAGTCTAGGTTCCGATCGGCCATGTGTTGAACGTCCTGCGACTGAACTCGAAGAGGTCGTACTTGTGATACATCTCAATGAACTTGTTGTTGACAGTAGTGTCACGCCGGTGGTGCACATCTTTCGATTGTTCCTCTAGATTTGTGTCGGGACAGCTAGCGGCAAGCTGGTAAAAGGCATCGCAATAAGCTCAAGCTTCTTGACGGAGATTTGAGTTCAGTGGCCTCTACGCCCCGCCCGGGTGAGGAAGATGAGATCAGGGATCCGGCCACACGCTTCGGTTCTAGCTGCTGCTGCCCCGGCGATGGCTGAACTAGCGCAGACGGCGAAGGGCGTACGGTTTTATAATTAATGGTTTGACAAACTAGTTAGTTTACAAAATAGTAAATATCTAATTATTTACTATATTATAAAATTTATTTCAATATTTTTAATATGAACTTATATTATCAATATATCTTTTTTCTTGATTTTCTTTATACATTTATATTAGAAAATAATTAATCATATCCTTATCTCTGGTTTTCAACTACCCAAAATGAGATATATGCATTTGAAGATATTGAAGGTATATTTTTAGTGCACTATGAGGTCATAATACTCATAGAAAATATTACTCTCTAATTTTTTCCATAGAACGTATAAACGTATATATTTATTGGATCATCTATATCATTGAATAGCATCCACATATATTATTATCTTAGAGCTTTCTATAACTTTTTTAGGAAATTATATCTGTCTCAAACTAATTAAGCAATATAAATGCATTGTACCTCAAGTATTGATATGTGTAGTAATCACCGCTAACAAAATAGAAACTCATATATGAAATAAATCATAGATAGTACATATAATTGATAACTAGAGAGCTCGAGCTAGTGCTAACTTACGAGAGGAAACACGAAGAAATTTCTTAACCGCATGTCACCTGTACTTTCGGGGGATGCTCGCACATGTAGTTGCGCCAGCTGAGGAAGTGAAGCACGTACGCCTCCTTCGTGCCCCACAATGCTAAGCACAATGCTTAACATTCAGGGTGGCACTTAGAGGTAACCACATTTTTTATAATAAAATAATAAATAAATAGTTAAGCTAAAAGTCTTAAAACATGAGCTGAAAGTTTCAAAAGTTGGATTTAAAGTTTCGAATTTAAGTCGAAAAGTTTTACAATTTGACTTGAAAGTTTTAAACTTTGAGTTGAACAGTTTGAAAATTTGAGTTGAAAGTTTCAAATGTTTAATAGAAAGTTTGCTCAAATTTTCAAATTTGAAAATGGAAATTTCTGTTGAAAAAGTCTTACAAAAATTTTGCTCGAATTTTAAAAATTATTCAAAATGAATAAAAAATTGTGGAAAAAAAATCAAATTCTATCCAAAAATAACTCTCAAATACAATTTTCAAATAACTTTTAATCTATTGTAAACCACTTTTATTTGTCCATCAGGCCCACATGTGTGTATGCACGCCTTATCTACTTTCTCACCAAGTGAACGGTCGTCAATTAGAGAGCGAAATCGTTAACTGGTTTCAAATCCTTACGTAGGATGTTGAGTGAGGATCAGCACCTTGACATGCATGTCTTAGTCTCCAAACCTTCTTTGGTATCTCCTTAACAAACAAGAAAAGAATTATATGTTTTGGATGGACATGGCGACAAGCACAGAGATCCAGCAACTACGCTGTAGATGCGAGATTTGCCATGGCCTTCTTCTATCGTTGGCGGAGAGGTGGCATGATGGCGGCAAGACAGGGTGGACCTTCGTGATGGAGAGGTTCTACCTTCCAGTGACGTGTGGTGGATAAGTTATTCATGATATAGTTAAAGATTTATCATTTTTAAATATAATATTTAATAATTTATTATTTTTTATATCTGTTATATGTGAATTTTAAGTTCACATGATATAGACATATAAGTATCAAATTATTAAACATTACTATGATAGAAATGATAAATCCTTAAATACCTTGATCCTCATGCTTTGTGCATAGCTTTCCCTTTGTGTCTCACTTTTTACTTAGTAGTTTGAGTGTCATCAGCTACTCTTTATAACAACGTTTTCATCTCTAATCAAGAGTTATCACGCTAGTATGTAGACTAGAGTTATCTTACCTATGATCCATATAAGTTATCTCTTATATAAAGATATCATCTAACTTATGGATTTTAGACGTGTATCTATTAGCTTAGTTACGTACTATCAAATTGTTATATTTATAGTCAGTTATAATTGTATTAAGATTATAAGTCATGTTAGTATTGGCTCGGAATTAGGGGTAACAGTAGTATGCACTTTTAAATTTAAATATTCTATTTTGTCCAAGTTTGATTATTAATAAATTAGACTATTTTTAGGAAATAATAAGAGAAGGAGAAAAACTGATGGAAACGTTCCCCTCCAAGCCCGCTGCTTCCCTCCATTTTGGCGCCACAATTTGACGATTTTTCTCCTCGCCGGAGATGTCGTACTGTTCCCCGCCCACCCGCCGTTCCCCGTATCGGCGAGGAGGAAGGAGGATGACGGCGGCGGCGGCGGCAAGAAGGAGGCCGCTGCCGCGATGAGGCGCCTGGCGGAGATGGACCTCCGCGCGGCCGCCGACGGCGGGAAGGTGGTGGCGGCCGTGGCCGTCGACGGCGACAGAGGCAGCCAGCCCGCTCAAGTGGGCGGCCGACCACGTCCTATCGCGCACCCACCCCTTCTTCCTCCTCCATGTCCGCCGCAAGCACGCCTCCCTCCACGCCGCCGGTACGATCGACGCCGCTCCTCACCTCAGCTCTTCGCCCCTAAACCCGATCTCATTAATTGATAGAAATTGATTTGGATGCGATCTTTATCTTTTTAATATCTCATAGCTATCTAATTGCGGCATTGTTCATGTGATGTGCATTGCTGAATCGTGAATTTCGCATTGCATTGTTAGAGTTCATAAATTTTCCAAGTTCTCATTTATGCAGGGGGAAAGCAATTCTCCCTATTGCACGTGCAGGATGATGTTGCAGCTTCTTCTCCTGATCAAATGGATCATCAGACCAAAGATCTGCTCCCATTTCAGTGCTTCTGCAGCAGGCGAGGGGTATGCATCGATTTTCCTACCTTATTCTTTGTCACACAGAGATTATGTTTATTTTGGCAGAATCTGAATGCAATGCAGATGTAGAGAATTTTCGAAAATTACTGCCTGGAATGTTCATGTTGTCATGGGCATGAAAAAGGCCATCTATTGATCTTTCATGTGGCTTTTCATATATCCGATAGAGATGTAGAGAGTGTTCATGTTTTCCGTTGTTTGATCTGATGATAGCATGAGCAAAATTATGGCACACTGACCCTTTTTGGGCTGACTTGCTTTAATATCTACAGTTGCAATGCAGGGAAACCATTCTTGATGGAACTGATGTGTGGAAAGCTATTGTAGATTTTGTCCTAGACCAGAAAGTTGACAGGCTAGTACTGGGGGCATCATCTAGGAATGCATTTACCAGGTGCTATAATAATTTACAACCATTTCTACCTGCAGTGTATTTTCTGAATTATTTTAACAGTTCTCTTTTGATTGTTTATATTTTGACGATATTGATCTCGGTTCTTAACTAGTGCAGGACAATAAGGAAGTTGGATGTCACAAAATCTGCACCAAATTTCTGTTCAGTGTATGTTTTATCCAAAGGAAAACTGTCTTCATTTAGGCCTGCCACCCATGCAAATGCAAATGATACCAGCGAAGAAGAGCTGGAATCCAATATATCTGAAAATCGACCACTAATTGTAAAAAGTTTGTGTTCCTCTAACGCTATTTCCCTTTAGATGATATTCACCCTAGTATACTTGAGTTGTATGTTCATTAGGTGCATGTTGAATTTGTAGGTGAACCAGCACCCATAATACATATTGAAGGGTAAAATTCATCTAGGTGAGCTTACATCCTCTCTCTATATATATGCTAACATAAATTCCTTGGATGTTTTCATGGACACATCAAATATGTGCCCTGCTCATACAAAATACTCAAGCTTTGATTAATGAAGTTTTTATGACAGTGCACTAAGTCCTTGCTGCAATCATTTATCTCCAAACCTGAGTGAAGAATGCACTGAATCAACTTCTAACTATCACTCAGTATGCTTTTGATAACTTTCCCCTACTCTTTGTTATTTTAGTCTTATGACTTGCAGAAATATAACTATTAGATCAACTGCTTTGCAGGAAGATTTGGAGGCTGACGTAAGGCAGTTAAAGCTTGAGCTGAAACAAAAGAACGACAATATGCACATGTGGAACAGTAAGGAGGTAATTGTGATACCTTGTGCTGTATTGCTTATTGTTTATCTCATAAAGTTATTTGTCTCTAATCCCATATTCTGAACGTAAGAATTCTAATGGAAATTTGGACTGCAGTTACCTCTTGGGATCGAAGACAGGACTGAAAACTCATATGCAAGTGTTAACATGTGGATGAACCTTTACAAGAATTCATGACATGTTCGACCCTTCCCTACAGTGAGAGACCAAATGCAGAACCGAGTTCAGCAGTTCTTGGCCCAAAGCATAAGCTCTTGAGACTCGAAACTCTCTTCTGACCAATGTAGAGAGAACCATACAGGAATTGAAAGACCATAGTTCCCAGGATGCGGTGCATCCGATCTTAAGACGCTTGCCGCCAAAATTTTACTCGCCTAGAAATGATGCTAAACATGGATCTGCTTCTGATGAGGCTTACAACCTTGAACTGAAGTGTAAACCCTTGCCGAGGCCAATTGAGACGAAAAGACTACTGGAGGGTCTTCCAACTAGATTCCAGTGCAAAACATACACGACAGAAGAGGTTGCAAATGCCACCGATCATTTCTCACTGGAACTGAAGGTGGGGGAAGGAGGTTATACTTGACAATATAATTGTTGCTGCCAATATTCTCCATTCTAACATAACTCAAGGACTGAAACAGTGTCAACAGGAGGTATGTCTATGGCCTTTTTATTTGACAAAAGTATCATGCCACCAAAATTTTTATTTTCCAATCAAATGAGAATGATGTTGGGAACTTGGGATAGATATTGACACTAAAATGATTTCAGAGAACAGCACAATCACATTATCATTTGATTTTGGCAATATTGTCGGTATAGATAGCCAGATACTTCTGTTAAAAGACAATCATGTAGGCAATGAACGGTGCACGTGAAAATTTCAATTTCCATTCACAAAAACTCAACATTCAGTAATATGAAATCATAGCAACTATTGTGGTGCATCCAAAAATCAAAAGGGAAGGAATCATATGATCTACTTTTAGTCCTTTGCCAAAAAAGAACATCATGCATCAGTTTCAGCTATATATAAATGCTATATTTGTAAACCATGATGGTAAGAACTTAAATTGTGTAATCAACAGGTTGAGTTGTTGAACAACATTCGCCATCTGAACATGGTGCATCTGTTGGGTGCTTGCCCTGAGTATGTTTGTCTGGTGTACTGAGTACATGCCGAATGGCAGCCTCGAGGACTGTCTATTCTGCTGGTCAGGCACACCACCGCTGCCATGGCAACTCCGTTTCAAGATAGCAGGGAAGATAGCTACTGGCCTGCTCTACCTACACAAGACAAAACCCGAAGCTTTTGTCCACAGAGACCTCAAGCCTGGAAACATCCTCCTTGACAGAGATTTTGTTAGCGATGTCGGCCTCATATGCATCATTCCCCGGTCAATGGATGAGACAGTCACGCAGTACCGGATGACAGATGCTGCAGGGACCTTCTGCTACATTGATCCTGAATACCAGAAGACTGGAATGGTCACCACAAAATCCGATGTTTATGCACTTGGCATCAGCTATCTTCAGATGATAACTGCAAAAGATGCAATGGGGCTTGCTTACATGGTCTCTGATGCACTGGAGGAAGGAACATTTGAGGGGCTCTTGGATCCTAATGTGACCGGCTGTCCTGTGCAGGAAGCTCAGAAGTTTGCCGAGCTTGCACTGAAATGCTGTGAACTCCGGCACAGAGACCGTCCTGACTTGGAATCCGTCGTGCTTCCTGAGCTGATCCGTCTTCACGCGCTCGTTGCATCATCTGAAGGTCATTCTTCCATCGACCAAGGCCACCAGCGTTCAGTCAGCGACAAGGCAACCAAAAAAAAAGGGCACTGTCTTTTGTCTGCAAATTCTCAACTGAAGCATCAGGATATCTCCAATATGTGTTTTGAACTTTCTGAAGTTATGGGTATTTCATCTAAACTAATATTGTTCTACTCTAAATGCAGGAGTTGGCTCTGACTTGGCCGAGATTCTGAACGATGAGCTAGTGAAGGGAGCGTCATTTGCAGCATAGAAGTGCAAGGGACCAGTAGATACAAGTCTGTCAAAGATATTAGAATCTGCAGTAGTTCTTATTCTGTTGTAAATACTACCCTGGCCCAGAAGTTTTTGGAACAATTAGATCATTTGGGAAACGTGTACTAACATCAACCTGTAAATTGAATACACAATCTATAGGTTGTGTGTAACACTTTTATCAACTGCAAATGGAATCAACTGGAACTGATCTGATCGAGAGCTTTGAGATCATGTCTTTGTCAGGATCATGAATGCCAGAAATCTTTTACCCTAAGATATCACATTTTTCAGGACTATTGTAAAAGGAAAATCATAGGAGTTAACTTGCACTATCATAATGTAATTGCCAAATTGTGCAAAAAGATGCTTTGATATGATGGATGACAAAACCTACTTCTTTTTGCTGATCATAACAAGCCAAATAAACCTACTGTTTTCAATGATGATGAAGTCCACCATCAAATCAAACAATAGGTGATTAATAAACCTTTTGTAGGCGGCCTGCAGGATTACATGCTAGTGGAATGGGGGACAAGATGGACGATGACACCAAAGGAAGAAATCACCACCATTGCTCTGGTCCCATCGTCCACTAGAGACATACAACTCCCATGTTGAAGCCACCGTTTCTCTAGACCAATGAGAAAAAAAATGATCAATGATTTTTTAATACATAAAATAATATTTTTCAGTCTTAGCACCCACAGGTCATATTACCATGAGTTTATATGATGAAAATGGTTCAGCCACATTCACATTTCCTTTCACCTTATTTGAATTATAACAGACTCCAGAATTTATATTTTTGCACAATTTTTCCACTTAAAAACTCATCTAAGTACGGACAAATGTAATCATTTCCCTTGCTAATGACGCCCAAATTTTATTTCCGGTAGTATGCTTTTGAAGAAATAGATTTGAATCCATTTTTATTTTTATTTTTATTTTATTTTTTAAAAAAGAAGATATTTGAAACACTCACTTTGTTATAAAGAAATGGAAAGGTGCCACACCATCCCAAGCGCACCGTGCCACCTCCCAGCGCCACCACACTCTTGTCACCTTGCTCTACTCTTTTCTTCTTAACCTCACGCCGCCGCCGCCGGCCACCACCACCACCACCCTCTATTCCGGGCAACATCATGTTGCTCAACACGTCCAGCTTCGTCGCCGGCGCCGTCGTCGCTTCGCCGGAGCAGCCAGCCAAGCTTGTCCGGGATCAGAGGAGGAGGGTGTCCAGCTCCTGCAGGGCAAGAAGAGGTGCAGCATCCAATGGCTTCAGAACATACTGCATGAAGGTGAGCAAACATACGCGAACTCTACACGCATATATATCTGAAGTTACTTTGATAAATTTAAGGACTAAGAAAAGATTAAGATTTTCTCGTGCATGAAATACGGTAGATAATTAAGATGCGGTAATTTAAATACTCACCGGAGAATTAATTTTGTTGTAGACATGGAACCCATTCACCAACAGGAGGTACGAGGCGATGTCTTACCTGCCTCCTCTGAGCGAGGAATCCATCGTCAAGGAGGTGGAGTTCATCACGTCCAAAGGATGGGTGCCTTGCCTCGAGTTTGACAAGGTGCAAACCTAGTATGAACCACCAACAAGAAACTTAATTGTTCAACTCTTTGTAATTACATTAATTTCCTCCAGGATGAATTTATCCATCTAGTAATCAATTGAAATGATCCATCAATTTGGAATTATTTTGTTAATAACTTTGTAGTATTGCTCGCCGCTAAAAAATCCTGCGACCGAGAAGGGACGGCGGCTCAGTCACGCGAAGGCCTGCGAGGTCTGCTTGTCTTCAGTGTAGGTCCTTAGGTCTCGAGGTTCGCGAGCGTGCCAGTCAATTTGACCCTGTAATTGACAATGAAGTGAGACGAGCGAATCCGATACAGGCGCTCCCTATCGGCTGGCTGCCGATAGGTTCGAGATGCTGTTCGATCGGCTGGGGAGTCGATGTGGACATGTGTCGACGAGCGGTCGACCGCAGAGCCGATAGAAGAACCAGGGTGTATTCAGAGGATGGCGAGACGCACGGGATCCCTCCGGACAGCCGAACAGTGATTCATCGGCTAGAAAAATCAATAAAGGCACATGCGGCCTAGGCGATGATTAGCGCAAGAAGGCACGGGCTGCAAAAGATCCGTCGTCCGCCGTGGCAGCGTTATCAACACCGAACCTTAAAGATCGGACCTAACCGAGACAGTACGAGGTCGAGACCAGCGGCGATGATACTGAGGACGCCGGATCGGCTATGCCGTAGCAAGTATAGGAACGAACCCATCGGCTAGCTGAGCCGATGAGGGGACGCCTCTCTGAAGGCGGGTGCGTATCGGCTGGGGGTCCGATACGTTTGGCGTTACACGTCGTGGGACACCTCTAAAGGCTGATGTGTATCGGTCGAAGGGCCGATGCGCTGAGCGTGAAGCACAAAGCGTGGATAACTCATCGGCTAGCACTCCGATGGCATGCCGTGCAGGAGACTATAGGCCTGAAGCTCGATCTACCGTCGGCAGCCCCGTAGGTTGGATCTAACCGATGTAGCACGAGACTGACGATGGCAGAGGGAGCTTAACGGGCCGATAGGTCCAGCACGAACGTGATGCGATACATCCGATCGGCATAAGAGGTCGGACCTAACCGATGTAGCCTCAGACAGAGCAGGACATATCGGGATGGTGGCGGGACTTACCCCTTCACCGGAGATCGGACTTAACCGATGCAACCCCGTGTCGAGAGCCAGAACCCGCCGATAAAACCTAGATGAACTAGAGTGACGATGCGCCGAATTTGTATATGATCGAGAGATATCTTACATGTTTCCAGGGGATCTATATTTATACCCTAGATTTACAGACAGAGTCCGACACGTCTACAACCATCGCACATTATTTTCTAGTAAGAACAAAGAAAAATATTCCTAAAGAAGATAACTAACTAGCTAAACCTCCCTAATTGAGTAAGGTTATAATTTACAAAAATAAGCACTCTACCGTGGAGTCCACGGCTCTTCCCCAAACTTGGTTTCATCTGAATAATCTTCCAATTTGTAACCGAGTCTTCCTTTGCTGCAACCTGATCGGCTTCTCCACTGTAGATCGGACCTTCTTTTATCAAGCCGATTCTTCTCCTTTCTTTCCTCGGGCTTTTCGGACCTGATCCCGATTGAACGATGCCCTGTTTTCAAGCCGATCAAATCTTCTATTAATCTGATCGGTTTTTCTATACTTCTCCATCGGCTTTGTCTCAGTACCTCCATCGGCCGATGACTACATTAAACCCTCCATCGGACCTCTCAGCCGATTGGCTTTAGCCCCATCGGATCTTCCAGCCAATCGGCTTTAGCGCCATCGGATCGTTCAGATTTTGGCGTTAACAAGTATCAATGGATGTTGGTATGGATGTAGGAGAGAAAGATCCACCGGAGCAACAGCAGGATGCCAGGGTACTACGACGGGAGGTACTGGACGCTATGGAAGCTGCCGATGTTCGGATGCTCCGAGGTGGCGGCGGTGCTCCGAGAGGTGGACGAGTGCCGGAGGGAGTACCCGGACGCCTTCATCCGCCTCATCGCCTTCGATAGCAGCCGCCAGTGCCAGTGCATGTCCTTCATCGTCCACAAGCCACCATCCGCCACAGCAGCGGTGGCCTCCTCTTCTCCCTCACCGGCCATGGCCGCCGGAGATGAACGAACCAAGCCTTCTTCCTCGCTTCGATGATCATCAGTCACAGCATCCATCCAACCTGCCTCCCTCTTCTTCAGTCTCTTCTTCAGGTGGATGTGTAGTACTTTCAGTTCAACTTCAACCTCATCTTCGAGTACTGTAATGTATTGATGTTGCTTGGAGTATCATGAGCACAACGATGATCATGAGTTGCATGAGAAGTTTACAGTGTTTACTCGGATTGCTGTAGATAATCTGCCACAGTGCCCGGCATTGATCTGTAACAGATGATCCGGACGAATTGTTTCTTCCCGTCAACTCTTCACAATCATAAAACAATGGGTCATGGGAGAAGCAACTGCTGCTTGAAACAGGCTATCAACCAACCTGATCTGCACATGGCTTTCTGCTGACCCATGACCAACTGCCGTAGGAGCCTCTTTTGTAAATACTTCGTAAATATTTACATTTAATATATACATACATAGCATATTAAGAGCCTCTCCTGCTGTTTTACGTCAAGAAAATAAAGACCAACTGCCGTTTGCCGAGACAGACAACCGTACACCGTACTACGAAGAAATGCAAGACAGATGTATAACATGTTACCAGGTAGGCAGGTACACAAGCAAAACGTGCAGCAGAATCCACAGTCCAAACCTTGCATGAGCACGTCAATGTAACTTCTCAAACGGTAAAACTAGAAGGCAAGAAAGTGCAGTAGGAGACAGCCAAAGCAAGGGTCTAACCGAACATAACATTAGTGCAGGCATTTTGCAGGGTCTAACTGAACATAACATTAGTGCAGGCATTTTGCATCCATTGTCTTAAAGAGGAAAAAAAAACATCAGGACTCCTCCCATTCCCCATAGAAGTCAGCAACACATGGCATTTCTTTCACTCCCAGATACAGCACATCATTATCCTGACAAGGCATGGTTAGCTCGGATTCGTCAGTGTCGATAGGAAGCCTGCTTCATCCCACAGTTTACCGGTACATCCTGAGAATCATCCCTCCCTCTTACAGGAGCTAGCAGCAGAGCTTCAGGTTCCCACACACTCGTGGCAATTTCAGAATGTTCCTAAGCTGACCAAAGAGCACAGCTCTTGATGCTCTGTACCAACATGGCAGTACGAATAACAGAACTGTAAACTATGGACTCCTAAGTGAAAAAAACAGAAACAAGCTGCCCGATAAATTAAACCTACTGCCATAGCAAATAAAGTAGAGCAATGAACAGATTGTATATGTTAACTGCTTCAATGAAATTTCCAATGAAGAATCAATGCAACGATCTGCTACGAAAGAATGGAACCAAATATGCTCCCCTATAAAGAGAACGGCAAGAGCTCCCCTCTCTTTAATGCCAAAGTTCCATGCAGAAACCAGAGCGCACAGAAGGTGGCCTTTTGCTGTAGATGGCCTCAGAGAAAGTGTCAGCAAGCTGGCCAGAAAGGCTAACAGGATCGTCAATAAGAGTGTTTACGTAGACGCTGACTATCTTCCTGTCATGAGGGGTAGCACGCAGGCTATACCAAGTCAGAAACTTCACTCTGAAGTTGGTCTCAATATAACCCTCACATTCCAGCCACCTGACCACCTTAACACAGTACTCATAAGATGCTTCTGGGCATCCATCCTTGTGGCCAATGTCCTCACATTTACCTGATGTTCTTTTATTTGAAGAATTCCCTGGTTCCCTTTCAGGCTTTGAAGAGCCATTTTGAAGGATGTTATCACCAGGATTTGCTTTCAAGCTCCTCCCACTGATCTCCTTACCATTTTCCATATATCTAGGTGCAATTGGTGGAATAGAGCCAGAATATCGAGGTGGAACAATCACCAGCACATTTCCAGCAGGAGCATTTGATGCATCCTGTGATCTAGGAACTTCGCTTCTCTTGTTCTGCTCCATTGAATTTGAGGACTCTCTAAGTAATTGTGTTTGAACTGCTGAATTGGGCTCCTCGTCCAAAGCTGATGCTGAGAGTCCAGGAGCTTCCTCCAATTCAGAGACCTCCGTAACCCTAGCTACAACCATTGGCATACTCTGTGAGTTGTTTGTAGGTTCAATAGGGTGATGACTTGCTTTGTCTGAATCAAGTATATCAGGATTTTCACAATATTCAAAATCACTTTCTGGCGATTTATTGAGATCAGCATACACCGCAGTGTTATTATTTGAGTCCACACCTTCTGAAGAAGGATCGGACTGACCACCACTATTTGCCTTTGGGCTCCCATTGTTTTGGTCTAGCCCAGACCCACCTGGCATCAAACCCTTCAGCTCATCTTCCTTCTGGCAGCTTGTCTTCATTTTGGCTTCCCACGATCCAAACTCCTTAGAGTTGCTGAAGGCAACTACCTTAAATATATAGCTTGTAACTGGTGCAAGTTGAGTGACAACTAATGTTTTCAATGGTGCAAGTATGATGCCAGTCGGACTTGATGAGAACGAACCTGTGGCTGCCACTCTGTGCCATACATTAAAGCATGTTACCTCTTGAACAAGTATAGGACCCAAATCCAAAACTACAGTAACAGATGTTTGGGTTATAGCTTCAAACTTTATGAAGTTTGATGGTATCATCCGTGATCCTGAAAATGCACATATGCATGAGAATTCAACACTATTTGCATGTATGTAGTCTAACAAGAAGCACATGGAAACTTACGTTGAAATTGCAAGTTAGAAGGAGATACACCAACTAGAGACTCCATGGTTTCTATTGCTCGAGCACAAAGTTTCTGAACTTCAGCACCAACAACAAGCCGGCTCACAATTCCACGACCCATATTTGCAACTCCAGATATAGGGCCAACCTCAGCCTCCAGTTTCTTCATTGCTGTGTCAACAATTTCATGCAAGACCAAGTACTTCTCCGTGGAGGCAAGAATCTTATGACTCAAAAAAATCCGATGACACAATACATCCAACCGTCGAGCATCTTTAGCTATCACCAATTGTTTCTTCCAGGACCTGAACAAGGCATTAAACAGTCAAGTATCACTCAGCAAGCTAATTTATTGTTTCAATATCCAAACTCTTGAAAGGGGCATAGTTTTGGAAAATGGGCCAGTAAACTTGATGAAATTACTTAAGTGCATTGTACTCAAATGAATCCTATTTCCCAGGTTACTCAAATGGCTTATAAACATGCACAGAACAATTGAAGACTCCTTGCATATACTAGTCTAAGCATTTATCCATGATCTATTCATCCTTGCATGTATATTAATTATTGAATCCACCTCAGTGCCTCACCAAGTTTTACCAGCTTAGTAACTTGGTTCATCTCCTGAAACTAGAGCTACAGGAACCATATGGAATGTGACACAAAAAAGACCAAAATGTGGTCAAAAACTTGTTTTTGCAGCTAGCAGCCTATGAAGATGAGCTCAAGCCTCAGCTTACCCCAGCAAACAAATTTACTCCAGCTGGAAAAGGATGAATCCAACACTATATCAGCCTACGGCAGAAGTAAGCACACAGACCCATCAATACGACAGACCACAAGCTCATAGCATGAAGCTGAAGGGCAAAAGCAGCCAACCCACTTCTTAAGACACAATAGAGAAATATGCATTATATGCTTGGACCACTGATGATGACACTACAAGGATCTTCACTGAAGAATCCTAAAAACAGAATCAGTAAGGTAATCCTCCTTGTCTTGAATGATTTAGTTATGCAACTTCTAGGAAACAAAAGTGGCTAGAAAGCAAGAATGCATGCAAATTATCAAATATAACTCTCACAACAATCAAGCTAACATATTTCTAGTTGTTATTGTTGCAATAAATAATGGTAAAACAACGTAAGGCAGTAAAGACTGGAGGCAGAGGAATAATTAAAACATAATTTCCTATAGTACAGAACAGGAAAATAACTGCACAAATAATAAAGTTGTTACAGGAAAATACCCAAGCAGATCATTCTGTTTCCGACAACGAGTGCAGTAATAACCACCATCAAGTTTCTTGCACTGCCCACTTTGCATGATGCCAGTTCTTCCATCCTTAAGAGCACATTCAAGATGGCATGAAAATACACAAGAATCTTTTTGCAAGGGTTGATCTGAACTACAGAATAACCAGAGGCTAGGATCCTTATTGTCATCGTACTTGAAACAAATACAGCATGAACAGCGTCTGCAAAATTTATCTTCTGGATTAAGAGTCGCCCTGCAAGCTGAATTGTGGCAGAAGCGTGCATTACTTGCTGGCCTGGGCACTTCTGTAGTTGGACTGCTTGCAACAATTGGTAGTCGTGATGGGTTGTCACTCTTTCGCTGTCGTTTCACAGGGGACTGATGATTGGTTGTGTTGGGTTCAGGAGTAAGCTCCTTTTCTTGCACATGCTCCACAGCACCACCGCCAGATGATTTGCCAGTCACAACTCTGAAGAGATAGTCCAACATTCTCTGCTTTGATAATCCAGTGTACTTCCTTTCCCTTCCTAAATCAGCACAAAGAATCTCTACAATTTCACGGCGACTCCAAGACTGTAGTTTGTCAGGAGCACCTTCTGGCCACTTCGATAATTCACGGACAAGTTCCCGCTTTTCATCCACACTCATCAGTCGGCATTTAGCAGGATCAATAGTAACTCCTGAACAAGAGAACACTGAAAACTATTATTATCAATTTGATAAGGTCGGAAGTAGTTACAAAATCCAGTTGGACAAGAAGCACACACCAAAGGAAATTTACGTATTTACAATGGCATGTCATCAAGGTTCAGGTTCAAAGTCCAGAATGGAAAGGTTTAAAGTTCATTAGGTCCACTAGAAGAATACATATTTTGAAGGCATCATTCTTTCTCTTTGCCGAAACAACTGAGACAGTACGAGTAACTTAGAATGCAAGGGAAGATCTCAATGAAAGACCTTCCAAAGGAAATTAAATTCTCAATATGCTATACACACAACCAGTGCTACTATATCTTGTCTATTTGAATAGAACTACTGTGAGTAGCATACTGGCATAGAAGTAAAATTATAATGATAACACATTGTAACAGAATAAGCCTTAACTCGAAAAAAAAAGATGATTTGGTCAATAATCTAAGAATAAATGTCTCATCAAAATGTACCATATTGTATAGGGGTAATGTCAACTGCAAAGGACAGCTATGATGCCATGGAGTGCAACGTTAACCTAGAGCTATCGAACCTGAAAGAAGCTGGCACGACTCGCACAAAGTCAACCCTCTATAGTTGTCTCAAGGGAAACAAGAAAACTAAAAAAATGAGTCTTTGCAATTTTGGACCACTAAACAGAGAAACTATCATCAATCATATAACCCCTAAACGTGGTCATCTTGACATGAAAGGAGACGCAACTCCTCTAAAAGATATAATCAACTTATCAGCTGATCCTTACCATCAACTAACAGCAAACAAAGCCGCAAACTAACCCCCCCCCCCCTCCCCCCACTATACACGAACAGAAGCCCCCCTTCAGCAACTGCGATCCCACCAATGCAACACCCAATGCATCAACAGGAAGCCCCCAACAGCCGAACCATCGACGCCGACGGAGCCTTTTTCCCCATTCCAAGAGAGGATGCTGCTACTACCAACGTCTGGGCACCAGCCCGCGGGAACGTAAATCCCATGATAACGACGTAAAGCCACTTGAACCACGCCGTTGCCACCTTCCCCGGTAGAAAGGGGCGCAATGCGAGTACCCATCACCGAATGCAGCGCGAATCTGACACCAGAGGCATCAGCATCATCCTCCCTCCCTCCCCCACGCGCATCCACCCCTACCGCCATCGCCCACCAGTAGAAACCACGCATCAGCTACAGCTCCAAATCAATCAACCAATCAATGAACAGTAGAATCCTCTAGCCGCGTAATCTAACCCATCCACACGAAAACGTTAACGCAAAAGGCTAAATCTCGGCTCGGAGAGACGAACACTAGGCCAAAAAAAGGCCCCCCTAAAATAACCCACAGATTCCACCGCCGAACGCGCAATTACCCCGCCAACACCGCCGGAACAGCGGGTTCGACGCCGGACCAAACAGATCGAGCCCGAACTCCGTCCCCCGGCGCCGTGAGACCTGGGCCTCACACACGCAACAGAAAAAAAAAACAAGACGAAAGCCGGAGGGAAACCGCGGATGGGGCGGCGCTGACCTGTGTAGGGGGGATCCATGGCGAATTGGGGATCGGCGAGAGGGGGGAAGGATGCGCGCGGGCGTGCGGGGGAGGAGAGGGCTCTCCTCTTCCTCCTCTCGTCTCCCTCTCACTCACGTGGACTCCTCTCTCTCTCTCTCTCCCCTCGCCTCTGCTGCTGCTGCTGCTGCTGCTGCTTGTTTGTTTGTTTCTCTCTCTAGGCGCAGTTAACTCGCGTCCGCACGCATATGAAAGCCTAAGGTGACGCTTTTGCTGTTGGGCCCTCCGGTTCCCGCGTATTCGGTGACGGCTCCCGCTCCCCCGGGTGAGTAGGGGTCAACGAGGTTGGTTAATGGTTTAGGCCGCTCTGCTTGAGGTTTTTTTTTTCGGGGCTGCTTGTTCTTGGCAATACAGTGGCTCTTGTCACAGTAAGTTGCTATAAAAAAATTCTAGTTTAAAATATTAAATAAATCTATTTTTAAAATTTATAATGATTAAAACTTAATTAACCATACGTTAATACAATGTTCGATATAAATAGAGTATGATTAAAGGTGTATGCTTGGTGTTTTAGTTGTAGCTATTATGTAGCTACATTTAACTTTAAATAAACACTTATATTTTAAGGGAGTTAGTTTTAAGTGTTTTTATAAGAGGGTTAGCTAAACCAACTACTTGTAAGTGACTTCGCCATTGATTATAGTCTTCATTTAGCTAAACTACTACACCTATATATAAATGACAGGCTATATGTACCACATAATTTTTTGTCACAAATATGCTTCTGGTGCAAATATAGTAAGATAAAAACATGAATAAAATTGTTTTTGGCCGATGACATTGATAATTAAAATGACATGTCTTTAAGACCAAAACGGGTAATATGCCATCTTGTAAAGGGTGCATTCAGTTAACACCAATGCAATACTATACACACCGTCATCATCTTCTTCACAAATCATAATTCGGTGGAGTAGTAGTCCTAGTATAAAGTACTAGAATAAACGAGTACTTTATACATGTTGGGTATATAAGCTTAAATCAGAAGCCTGGGTTGACGGAGAGAGAAAAACAATTAATTAATTTGTTAATTATTACTCTAAGGTTCGTGGTTTGTTCGTACTACAGAATAGAAAAAAATACAAGAATAAAATAAGAATACAAGTGTAAAATGTAAAATAGATGATTAAAAATAGAAAAATATAGAGGTTGAGCCCACCGCCAGCCTCTACGTATGGCATCCACTCCATGTCACAGACATCAGCCTCGATCCCCATCACCGTTGACCCTCGAGATTAGCCTGTTAACATCAAAATTTAGTAAATTTACAAATAAATTTGGTTAAGAATTGAAAAGCTGATCGTATTATAGAAAGAGACCGATTGATACATCAATCGGACAATTAAAGATAGAAGTTATTCAAATAAAATCGAATCTAGAAATAAATCGTAAAAACCATGGTCTTGTATCTATAAAATATCTATATATATAATTAGACAAGAGTAATTAATTTTATTATCTTTAGATATAGTTTTCTTTTTTTTAAATAATATCTAAATGTTGTTTATAATCATTTTGAACACATACAATTATAAGTCAACTTGGAGTCGCCACCTTAATTATTTTAGGTTTTTATCAACAGGTTTTAGCTCTCGACACGATACTACATTGTTTAAGTCCGATCTCCGATGAAGAAAAAAGTCATGCCATTATCTTGATATATCGGTTCTGTCTAAGCCTGTATCGATTAAGTCCGACCTCTTAGTCCGATTAGATATATCACATCACGTTTATATAATATCTATCAGTTTATCGAGTTTTTTTATTATTATCAATCACATGTTGTATCGGTTAGATCTAACCTTTTACACCGCTAGTACTAGATTGAGCATAAGTCGATAGGTTTTTAAGTAACGTTTTATCGGAGTTGGTAACCGATGAGAAGCTTCAAACTTATTAGTGATCAATCTGGTTTTATTCCAATCTTATACTATATCGATTATCAATGTTATTTTTAATAAGGCTAGCATCATTATGTAGTTTTCATTCCGTCTATCAACTTAACTAACCGATAAATTTACTTATTTATATCATATTTCTATAATCACATCGAACCACTAGTCGATATATAAATAAACTATCTTTTTATCATATTTATATTATTACATCGGATTCACAACCGATAAATATCTCAACTCTATCGATACATCTAGCCATAATTCATATTAGTCGATTGTCCCGATCATCTGACTATATCTATCTTCTTGTTAATTATAAATCAAATTAACAGTCACACACTGAATCTCAACAAACCAAAGATATCAAAGAGATTAAAAATATAAGAAGATTTCTCGGACTTAAACACATCAGACGAAAGTCCTATCGATCGGGAGACCGACTCGACTTCAACACACGCCGATGATCGTGCTGTCTGGCCTCCTCGACGCTGTTCTTCAACGCCTCGTCGTGGTCTCAACTCCTACGCGCAAGCACCTCCAGTCTCCAGGTTGGTACTGCTGTTATTGTCTTGGTTTCATTTCCTGTGAGCTCTGCTTCTTCTCTCTCTCCACTCGAACTTTCCAATGTTTTTTCTTTGGAATCAGCAACAAAGTAACTTTTTTTTTCAGTTTTTCCATGACAACGTCTTGCGATCCGGTTGACAGGAAAGGGAAAAATCCCTATGAACAGTGTTCCCGTGGAAAACCTGCAATCCGAAGAAGCCAGGATCGGACGGCTGCTTTCGTGGTGCGAACGCGTACGTGGCCACCGCCTCCGCCGCCCGCGGCACGCGCGGGAAACGACGGGACGCTTCAAGATTCGTGCGGGCGCGGGTCGGCCTCCGCCTCTGCGCGATGGAGTGTGGCATCGTCTTCCGAGCTGAGCTGTCGATCGCCATTAATTAATCGACTACACCTACTGCGGCAGTGCATCTGCGTGCAATGCAAACACCTTTCCCCTTTCTTTTATGAAGACCTGACTTGACATTTTTGACCTAAATACAGGAGTACTTAAGACTAATACTATCATTTTATGAGTATTCATAACCATACGTTACCTTCATACATCTCGATTGGGGGAGAAGAGGTGGACACTGGACAGATAGTTGTGTATTGTTACCTTTGATTTGTATAGAGCTTATTTTATTTTAAAAATTCTTCATGCCCAAATTTTCATGACTAATCTCTCATAAATTATTTTTTAATTTCTGTAAAATCAATATTGCGTGGAAGCAATTTAAAATATAAATCTGTTGGTATAACTTATACTGAACGTATTTATAACGAATATCAAAATCTACCAAGTTTATAACTTTTCAAAATTAAAAGTATCTAACATAAGAATGATATACAGGGTACATATACTCTTGAGTAATAACCTACTCCTCCCTCCGTTTCACGTTATAATTTATTTTGGATTTATTTTAAATCAAAATTCCTTAAGTTTCATCAAGATTATAGAAAGTTAACAATATTTTTTAACACAAAACAAATATATTATAAATTTAATAAAACTAATTTGATATTATAAATATTATTATATTTTTATAAACTTGATCAAAACTTGAAAGACTACTTTCGAATGGACGAAAATTATAGGAAAATTAGAGAATTCATTCGAAAGGAAAAATTCCTATCAGAATCTTTTGGATGGTGAAATTGGTTCAAGGAATTTCAAAGGATGGCAAAAATTCCTCCACAATTTAGAGGAATTCTAACATGTGATCTCACCTCATGTTTACAAATTCCTATAAGAATTTCAACGCACTTGCTCTCTCTCCCTTCTCTCTCTAATAAATCAATATATAAATCTTAAATTTTCTATATTTTTCATATGAGACATCCAAACATAATTCCTATGATTTTAATTCAAGTTCAATCCTACGTTTTCCATATTTCTATGATTTTAGATACCTATGTTCTAAAAAAGTTGAAAAAAGTTTGAGTCTGAACAAACCCAAAACGGCCAATAAGAAACAAGGTGGAAATTATATAATGACGGAGTATATTTTCCTCGAAACAAAAGAAATGGACAGCATGCCTATACTATACACATCTCTTTACAAATACAGTGATGTATAATAATACCACAGTTCTAGTAGTACTTTGCAAGCAATTATTCTATAGGGCGGTACAGTACGTAGAGAGTATCACACAGTACAGAGTGCAGGCAAGTACGTGACAGGGGGAGGTGGGGTGCCCTGTAGATGCCTCATGCATGGCATGCATGCATGCCAGGGCATCAGGCATGAATGCATGTCATAAACGGGCCCATCTCGCCAATCTGCCATGGCCCCTTCAATATTTCCTGCTTGGGTTGGCAGCGCAGTTTTCTGTTGGGATATGACACGAAGAGAAAAGGAAAGCAGGGACAGGAGAGTGCGCGCGCGAAAGCTCTTTTATATGTTGTGCAAGTAGAAGATGCATATACTTATGTGGATATATACCGCAAGTGACGACATGAGAGAAAGGGCAACTTTTTTTTTTATGGATGATTCGATGGATTGTCGATAATTAGTTATAGAAATAAATTAAATGTTGTATGGTGCAAAACTAAAAAAGAGTTTTGAATAAGTTATCTAAGAAATACTGATGTAAGAATCATGGTACGTACATTATATGTTAATAAGCTGAAAAGAATAAGTACTAAATGACATGCAACTTCTCAAAAGGGGATGGGATCTAGTATTCCGAGTGTTCAGCTTCAAATCATAGCCTGAAGCTAATTTCGAAATTTAAAATCTAATCTTTAGCTCTATTTTAGTTACTGTTAAGGAGGCAAGTAAAAAAGTTGTGTAAAATTATTCTTAAAAACTAAACTTTTAAAATTTAGAATCAGCATCAGCAACAGCTCAACAAGCATAATCAAAGCGGAAGCTTGTGTTAGGGTCTGAAATCGCGATCCAGGAGTAATTGGATGCCTGACGCGAGCGACCGGTATAAGAGTTAAATGGGAGCAGCAAGTTGGCATGTCAATTTGTGAGCAATCCCAATCGATCACATTTTTGCGTTTTTTAAACATTGCCACAGAAACGTCACTTTCAAGAGGTACAACTAGTACTACTATATGGATAAGCTTGAAGGAAGACGGCTATTGGCCCCCGCTTTGATTTTTTTTTTCTCCAATCCTAGCAGCATAACCACACCTAATTAGGAGATGATTTCAATCATGCAACGATTCAATGGACTTGTGCTGCTTTCATGCCATCTTCTCAAGTTTTCTAAAGTTAATTTGACCGCCGGCTCTCAAGATTATCCAGTGGCAATCAAAGAAGTAGATGAGTGGATCCGTCAAAACATACAAGAAAAGCTAGTCCAAATCCAAAAACTACAAACTTTCACTGGAAACACCTCAGAAAGACCAAATCTTTACCAGTGGTACATTGCAGACAGCAGATTCAGCTTTGGAACCAAAATTCGATGCAGATCTACCCGATGATTGATTCTGATTGCACCCTAAACAAAAAACAGATTAGCCAACACAACTTTTGACCTCAAAGTTAGCTGCAAAATCCAGTCACAACTTTTGACCTCAGAAGTTAGCAGCTACAAAATCCATAGAAGCAATCTCCTTACTGACTACTGAGTGGTGCTGAAAACAAAGAAAATGCTAGTGGGGAAAGGATGCCTCCACCTCTATTTACATGGTGGGTGCAGAATTAGAAGTGGGCACTACAGTTTTAGGTCATGTCTGTTTCTCTGCCTTGTAAACTAGCAGAAGACTGAGGAACAATAGAACATGTGAAGTGTGATGCTACTCGATGTGGTTACTCCAAATCAAGCCTGTTAATTCTATTCTGGTACCGGTCAAAAAAATGTCTGGTACGTTCTATTTTGATAACTAACCAACGGCATACCGTTTCGGCAGAATTTCAGTCAATACCGGTATGTTTTGGTGTGTTTTTAAATATAATCATTAAGTGAAATTTGATAGAATATTATATAAAAATAAATTTATATTTTAATTAAACCCCGGAAAGATACACCGGTATTGACCGGTACCGGAACAATCTGTTCAAAGAGCCGAACCAGAATGGGCTCCTGAATGGAATTAAAAGCTTGCTCCAAATCCCTTGCAAAAAAAATCTGCATTGATCACTAATATTGGTAATTTCATGTCACTCCTGTACTCTTCAGCTAGTTCTCGAAGAGAGGAATTCATTTCTACCACACGGACATCAGCTGGCAAAAAATCACCACAGCGGCCTAAGAAACTGGATGTGGTTACTCCAAATCTCTGTACTTCAGAACATCAATCTTGTCCAAGTCATATGCTTGACATATCCTCGAAATGGTTTCACAGTCCAATCCTTCATTCAACTTTCTCCTCTCAAGGAATCCATCAAGCTTCTTCGAAGGCTGCAAATTCTATTGAAGAAATACACAGTGAGCATTTTTTTACAAAAAATATAAACTGCACGTACAGTAAATATAATATGATACAAACTATCAAAGCCTAACAATCTGACTTATGAGTGGAAAGCGGCTAGAGTCGTAATCAACTATTGCCTAACACCCTCAACAGCCCCTGTTTTCACCTAACTGCTGAAAGCATATTGTATAGAGAAACACATATACTAACAAACAAGATCTCATGATAAAAAGATGGAACTCTCTTCCCCCCTCTCATCCATAGCAGGCTCATCCATAAATTGTTGTGAACACATATAAATCCCGTGAGGGAGAGGATCTCAGATTATATTGCAGTAAAAACAATGTCACATTCAGATTCCAATAGCAAAATCATAACATCTTGTGGCAAAAACTGTTAAGGTGCCAAGTTGGAGTTCTAAAGTAACTGGCAACCTATTTCTAAGAGGCACGATGTACAGATTCTCTGAATTGAGATTACACATAGATGCATAAATGGCTACACGGCCTGCCTAATCATTGTTGCATATAAGTCAGGAAAGCCTCAATGTGCCCATCATTCATCAGATGCATAAAAAGTTATATTATAAGATGTATTAAAATAGCTGGCTGCAATGATTGCTACATAGGAGTCAGGCATTCCAGAAAGTGACCACCAGTTGTATATAAAATGAGTAACTATTAAATAATCAATAACTACAAATCAATCCATCCATAGTCAATGCCACCCATGCCTGTGTGTGTGCAGGTGGTGCATACGATGCATGCATGCAGTTATGCAAGGGCATACACAGACATGTCATACACCTCAAGGTCAAACAAATTGTGCCTAATGGATAAAACAAGTCTGATATATGCAACTGTGCAAGTAGATAAATTCTTTTAGTTGGCATATCCTGGCTTAACTCGTTTGTGCATTTTCTCTTGGGGCCAAACATCAGAAAAGGTCGTTCATTGGGCACATTTGCATACTACACTATTCCAGAGGCAGTAGGTATGTGATAGTAAAACAGTTTAACAACCTCAACTCCTCCAGTATCTGATCTAGAACTGATTCAGTATGTCCGATCTACAACTCTAGTTGAATTAACAGAAAATAATCAAAATGATGACTCCGGAGGTCCATTAAGATGTCTCAGTCCAAAACTTCCCTCAAAGATACAACAATCTGAAGGTTTAACTCATTTTGAATTGAGACAACTTACCCAAGGAGCATATTGAGTGTTTACACAAGGGCTGCCATCTTTTCTGGAACTCATCTCTTTCTGCTTCTCAAGAAGGATTCTCCATTGATCTAAGCTGTCAGAAACTAACAACCGGAGCCTCTCACTTCCCTATGTCGAAGTAAGTATCAAACATACCTCAGCAAACGCCACACTAACAACAGAGAAGTGTTTGAACAAAAAAAATCCTGGAGCTGAAAACTCTAATAACTGGATCATATAACAAACCTGCAGAGCTCTCCAATGAGAATAAGCACGAAACAGCACCCAGAAAAATGGTATGTTTGGCAAAGGCAGTACCTGAAAATGAATAAGTAGGTGTCTAAGAATGAATGGCATATCACCATAGTCTAGTGAATTAATTACGGATTGCATGCATTTTGCAGTTTTCATACCAACAGGTATACTCTACAACAATAATAAAAACTTTCAATTCTAAGCAAGTTGGGATAGACTAGAGTTAAAATCGAACAAAAGTTTCAAATCACTGTTTTCTAAGCACTCCTATTCAAGAACAGATTTTTAGTCCAAATCTTTCAACCAACAGGTATACTCTATTTCATAATATTTTTCTGCTATGAATCATATGGAGTAAAGTACAACAAAGCAAGAAGGCAACATACAATCACATCTTTTGATCAAGTAGATTATCATACTGTGGTTAATGATTAAAACATAAGAACCTATTGGGTCATCAGCCTTCATGTAACATGTGCTAGGCTGTTAACTAGACATCAATGAAGCACAATATCACAAAAATAATTATACTGTATGGCTCATTAACTGAATCAGCATTAAGTGTAAATCATACCTCCCACATGTGCAAACATCCCTGATCTTTAATATGTAAATGATATCATCATATTTTTCTTAATTTGCTGTACTAAGTTGCAAAGTTGACCAAATACGAGAGTTGATTGAAGAAGTATCGGGCAATCTCAACTAATATCGCGCAATCTAGCAAAGGCAGCAAGCAAAAATAAAGATCTAATATTTTTTTAGTTTGGTCAATATTTGATAGCATTGCAAAATGTAAAAATAACAGTCCCTTCAAAGTACAACAAATTGATCCCACTGAAATCACTGTTGCAAAATTGCTAGCTGACACCATTTTTTCCAAAGCAATGAATATAGACTTACCATGAAAACACTTGTAACTGGAAGCAAACAAACTGAGCCATAAAGAAATTTCCTGTGAATTGATGCACCCCTGGTTCTCAGAAACATTGCAGAAACAGAAGGGTGAGGAAAGATATAAACTGAGCTATACTGTAACCAACTGTTGGGCAGGTCCACCAAACACTCACCTGACAGCAATATGCCGCAGCCGTCGACGCACAAGTCGAGGATTTATACTGAAATTAAAGTTAGGGATTTAGAAATAAACATGAACAGACATAAAATAAGACACATGAGTAAGAAAATTGCCGACCAACTTTGTCTGGTGATGCTTGATAGTGCCAGAGCAATTCATAAAGCTCAATAGCTAACTTCTATACAAAAACAAGCATATGATTTAGTAAAGCATGCATGAGGCTTTCCGAATAATTTATGAAGCCAGTAAAAGAATAGTTCATGTGAACAAGTCTTTTAGAGCTGCTTCTGTGCAACAAAAGGCACTGACACATCATCTACTTTTTTACAGTTACGGAGCACACACATAGGTTCAAAAAATAAGCAGCTACAGGCTGTCTAGAATTAAGACATACATTTTTACAGAAGACTTACATTACAGAAATCATGCAATTTCTTCAAATAGAAGGACTTTTAATACTTTGTCCCAACTGTTGGCGCCTTTTCTGGCCAACATGGACTCACCTACAAAGGATATCGCACTTTGACAAAAGGCGGATGATTTACGGTGCAAATCGACAAAGATAGATGAATTAGGATACTAGGTAGAAGGTAAAGTAGAAGACATGGTAGAAAAATACAGGTAAAAAAACGATTCAATTGATTGTCGAGTGTTAAGGTCAGGGGTTTTAATCGAATTGGCCATAGCACTTATAAAGGGGTTGGTCTTGTCTCCACAATGTCTTCTCCATGTCGTATTAGGCTTAGAGATCAATTAGGATACAAGAAACTTCAAGCCCAAGCAAGGAAACACAAGAATTGCTTTAATTGGACTCGTACTTAGGGCTACCGGTCCAACCGCCTAGACAACTGTGGTCCAACTGCAGTTCATCCTCCAGTCCAACTGGCCTCACAATGGCCATCCAACCGGCCTCTATAGTAAAGCTCCGGTTTATTCCAAATCTGACCCAAACTTGCTATAAATTTATCCTAGTGTCAAATTTGGTTGTCAACACCAACAAATTTCTTAATAGCAACTACAAACAGAGAAATCTGGTGTGCATTGTGCATTGGGACGAAATGATAGAGATGACAGAGAGTGAGTGTTCAAACTTGATCATACACAACACATGTATCTCTACAGGAAGCATACTGAAGCTTGTATATCTAATTTAGTATCTGCTCAGACATTCTAATAGTTCCGTTCATTGGCGACAATGTGTATCCGTTAATGATCAATTGCTATTGTACTTGCGCTAACAACAGATACTGTATGATTTCCTGGTCAGAGCCTTAGGAAATATCCAGCACAACAAGTTCACAAATAGGCAAATACCCCCATCGATTCAATAATTTAACTAAGAATAACCACAAAAGGTGAAACAACACAAATGCACGCACATTTTATCAAATACAAACACCAAACTCATCAGCAGAGCTCACCTTGCCGGATACACGATCTCGAGAATGGAGACGTCCTTGGTCATCGACTTGAGCAGCACCTCCGACGGCCGCACCCGCGAGAGCAGCTTCAACCCGAAGCTACACCACAACAAAGCAAAAAAGGGAGCACACCCAACGACTCAGCATCTCGCCATTTCCGACTCCACAGGCGCCGCCACTAAGCAATCCCAAACCTTAGACTCCCGACCTGTGGATCCGGTTCTTCATCGACCCCTCCGGCGCGCTCCCGAACCCGATCCACGCCCGGTTCATCTGCGCGGCCAAAACCCCACCATTAGAAACCCCCAAATGCGGGCGGCAGGAAACCGATGCGAGAATGCGGTGCTGGTGGAGACAGAGAGACTGGAGAGGAGAGGGCGCTCCCTCCCCGTCGAGCACCTTGTCTGCGACGAAGTCGACGACGGCCTCCGCGTTCTCCGACGCCGTGCGCCCTCCGCGCGCGATGCCGCGCCAGAGGTCCTTGACAGTCGGCAGCGGAAGGGCGCCATCGCCGCCTCCGCGGGCGGCGGAGGCGGGCGCGGTGGCGCGCGGGCTGGCGAAGCACCAGGCCCGGCCCTTGACCGGGAAGACGACGACGCGGGCCTGCATCGCGAGGGTAGCCGCGTGGCGGCGGCGGCGGAGAGCGGAGGGGTGGAGGTCGGCGGTGACGGCGAGGCAGAGTGGAGAGGAGGCAAAGAGAGTGGAGGGGTTCGGTCGAGCCGTCTAGTGTAGTGTGAAGACTCCCCCGCGGCGGCGGCTAGTCTCAGCCGTTGGATGCAGATCCGACGGTTAAATGTGGCTATCAGTACTACATGGCTATGCCACATCGCCACTACACTGATCCTCGTAATGAAATGACAGTAAACAGCATTGCTTTACCAGATTGAAGTGATCTGAAGAACAGATTGCTCCAGTTTAGTGAAAACATATCGAACAAAATTATGGTTTTTGCTGAAACAATCATATGGTTGATGTCATGAAAGGCCTCCTGTTTGTTCACACCATTGATCATGGTAATGAATGAGTACAGCATTGCCTATTTGCTTTATACCAGCTTGAAGTAATCTCTAGAACAGATTGCTCCAGTTCTGTGCAAACACATCAAACACAATTAGTGATTTTTTCTGAAACAATCATATGGTTGAAGGATGTATCATGCGAGGCTTGAAGCTTTCAACAGCACTGATCCTGCTAATGAAATGACACAAAACAGTACTCCCTCTATTTCATATATTATTAGACACCTTCGTTCTCTCCTAATTAATCTTAATTAAGATATAGATTTTTTTCATGCTTTCCGTTAACATGATTTTTAAAATAATTGTTGCTTTAAAAATATCAAATAAATTTATATTTTTTAAGTTTATAATAATTAAAAATCAATTTACACTAATATTTGCATACACACTTAATCTTCGTTCTCATCGCAAAAATATAATAAGTTATTTTAACTTTTTTTAGGTTTGATTAAATTTATAAAAAAACAGCAATATTCTTAACACAACAAATATTTTATCAAAATATATTCAATATTAGATTTAATAAAACTAATTTAATGCTATAAATATTACTATATTTTTTCTGTAAAAGTTAATTTTTTTAAAAAAATATAACTTAGAAAAAAGACAAAGCAAGAGAGTATTGCCTATTTGCTTTACCAACTTAAGTAATCTCAAGAACAGCTCAGTGCTAACACATCAAACAAAATTTGTGGCTTCAGCTGCAACAACACATTCATGCAAGGCCTCCTGCTAGTTCACAGCAGGAATCTATCTTTTGCTGATTCACATGGTAGTTTCAGAGTCTTTCAGAACCCTGTAGCAACATCCAAAATAGAACAGCACCGGAGAGAGCTCTGTGCCTTGCAGAACTACAAAATCACCAGATTCAGCGGCATGTCCTCGAAGCATTGGCTTGCATGGACTAACCAAATAACCACACTGTAAAGACAAAAAAAAAAGAGTAAAAAACGAGTTTAAGCTACAGGATGCAGCTCACTAACGTCCAGAATTTACAGAGGTCGTCTGGAAGCACACAGCAGGGCGTGTGGCTCCTAAGAGTGAGACCTAAAGACTGCTACTACCCCTTCTCTACTATGCAAAGTCACCATCTCTGTAGTCCCTAGGCAAAGTCAGGCCAAGTAGGAAAATAAGAGTGGCAAGTTCAGAGAACAAGCCAGGATGTCGGCAGCTCTACGCACACCCTGAGCATCAGTCAGACAGGCTAGGTCCCTTACCAAGCAATGCAGCGTCTGCTGGGCTAGGTCCCTTCCCAGGCAATCTGGCATCTGCTGGAGAAGCTTGAGTCTCTTGAAGAGTCGCTGATGGAGGAACTGGAGTCACTTGTGGAGTTGCTGCTGGAGATGTTGCGATCTCTGGCTAAGTCTGCTCTGAAATGCCCTGCTGGGTATCAACTGCAGTAGACTGTGTAGCCCCAGCTGGAGTGCCTGGTGCTCTGCCTCCATCAGCTGCTGGTGCTTGAAGACTCCTGAAATACTTCTTGCAGAATGAATCGCCATGCTCAGTGTAGGTCTTCCTCACATAATTCTCCATGCACTTCAAGTAGGAGAAATCTGGCCGAGTTCCATCTGAAGACACCACAAACAGGCACCGACTATCCGTGTATATTTGGTGCTTGTCAACCTGTCAAATCAAAAGAGGCCATTGCACACCATAAGCCCAACGAATACTATAATATTTCATTATAGCATATTGGGCAATTGCACAGCATGTCAACCCAAAAATAACAGGAGAACCATACCATTATGTGATCGATTTCACCAGACACCTTTGATTGTTTTTCAGGGTGGTGTTCAAGAACATTCTCTTTGATGAATTTTTCGTCTTCTGGAGAAAGTTTTACGCCATCACTGCAAAATTTTGAGTCAATAATAAAGTTAAAAAGCTTAAGACAGTACAAATCAATCAAATGTTGGACCTAGCATACTTTCATATAAAAGCCAAGCCTCCTCTATTCAGAAACTTAAAGGCATATAACTGTAGCCCATGAACCACACAAAATTAACAAATAGTCATGAAGTAACTTACATTGATTCGTGGAAAATCTTTCTGATGCTCAGCACAGTGGGTTCGATTTCTCCTAGAATCTTTTCCTCTTCAGCTGTAAGGTCAAAGTGTCACCTTGGTGGCCCCCTCTCATCAGGTCCCCTAGACAGACCCCTGCCATAGGTTTCCTTGGGGGCCTACCAGGATTGTTTCTTTGGCCCCTCCAGTTGCCACCTCTAGCACCCCATCCATCTGATTTCCAGTCCTTATTTCGTGACTCATCGGCTTGAGCAGAGTTCCAGCCGTCAGCATTCCATGCACTATCTGATGGAAATGCAGCCACACTGCTCTGGGATTCCTTGTCTTTGTTACTCAAGTCATCACCTCGAGCAGACTTCCACCCATCCCAAGAATCTGATTGTTTTGCATCTGAACTTTCATTCCCTTGGGAAACTGGAGCAGCATTCCATGCATTATATGGAGATGCAGTAACATCGCCCCAGGACTTTTCTGAAGCATGAGCATTTGCAGCCAAAGTCTCCCAAGATTTGTTTTGTGCATCAATGTTATGGGCTGCTGCCACATTACCCCATGTGTCTTGCTGCATATCAGTGCCATTTACTACAACGCTGTCCCAGGACCCCTGCTATTCATTATTATTATTTTCAACTTCATCATTGCCCCATGATCCCTTTTGTGCATTATCTTTCTCCCAGGAACCTCCATTTGATCCTCTTCCATTGTTTTCTTTCCAAGAGTTTCCATCATCCTGAGTGCTAGACTGCTTCTTCCAGGTAGCATCACCTCCATCGGGCTTCGTTTTGTCCGGTGTATTTGTCATGGACACTGATGTTGGCATATTTCCCCAGGAGTCCTGGTCCACATTCATCTCCTGTTCCTTGCAACAATTGGCCTGTTTTTCCCACATATCATGAACTTCATCTGATTTCGTTTTGCCCCATGGTGATGCTGACATACTGCCCCAGGAGTCCTGATCCACATTTTTCTTAAATTCATCACATATGCTGGACTGTTTCTCCCAGGCACTATCACCTCCATCTGTTGCCCTTTTAGGGCCCTGAACAGACCAAACATCATGTTCAGCTCGCTCTTCAGATGTATTCTCCTTCTCCTTCGCCTTTTCAGTGCCCCAGCCTCCCCAATCAGAGGAACTTTTCTCCACTGTTGCAGGCACATCCCAACATGAATTCCCTTGGTCTGCTGGTTTTGTGACTCCCGTGTCAGCTCCTTCAGCTGCATCATTCCAACCTCCCCATTTATCAGAATCATTTCCAGCACTACCATACTGTTCCCAGCTCGCACTCATTGTTGTGCTGTTTTTCCAAAAGCTGTTCTTCTGAACATCTTGCTCTTCCAAATTATCATTGAAGGTCAGTTGACCAATGGTCCCATCCAATTCAGGAGATAAGCACACATCTGCCCCGTTCTCTTCTGCAAGGTAGTCCACATCATCAAAGAATGTGTATCTTGCCTTTTCTTTGTCAATACGCACCAAGGCCAAGTAATCATACAGGCCATCACCATACTCCTTATTGCTTTTCAGCTGAAAAAATCAATTACGACAATAAGCAGAACTACTTTTTCAGTAAAACACTAATTCATTTGATTGATCACGCCATGCAAAGATCTTTAAGCAGAATTCAGTGGATTAGCCCCCATTAAATAGAGTAAAACCCAACTTCTTATATAACCAATAAGCTCCAGTGGGCAGAAAGACCAGCTTACCTGACTTTCATTCCACAGAATCTGAAAAGATGATCCAGTAGCACTTGCAGCATGCTTGCCCCAAGAACATGATGAAACAACGCATCCCATTGAATCTGTATGGCATTTCTCTGCAGCCTTCTCAAAGCATTTCATAGGGGTCTACAAAACAAAAGAGCCAAATCAATAAAATATAAGTGACAATAAAAACAAAACAATTGATATCAGAAATAAGCTTACAATCAATGTGGATTCTGTGAAAGGTACTTGAACTTTTAATGAACGGAAGGTGGCCTTGTAACCAGCATTGTTAAATCCATTCAGGTTTCCAGTAAATGTCATGCTATTTGCCACAAGTACCAGATGATCTTTGAGAACATCTTTAGCGACCATCCTTACAGTTGATGAAAGCTGCTGCACAATACAGCACGCATAAAATAATCTATTGAAATGAGATGCAAGATAAAAATTTATAAAAATGCACTGGACAAATCCATAAGCACAAAAATGATGTAGAAAAGAGTTCATCGTAGAAATCAAATACAACAACTCAATTGAAATGGACCAAACATGCCCATTAAAAACAAAATCAAATGTTCCACCACTCAACATTCTCTATTAATATTAAAATCTTGGCTGGACAGGGACGAAAATGCAACTATCGCATTCACGTGCAAACCATAGATAATTCCCCAACACACCTAGATCAACAATGTCAAACAGCTATTTCCAAGGAAACACAATAGTTTGTGAAGCAGAGGTAGCTATAGAGCTATCATAAAATACTAAGTTCATATATTTATAAATTTTCCTTAGTAAGTTCTTGTAAATGCAAGCAGTCAAACATTCCATTAAAAAGACTGGAAGGATCTGCAGCCCTGGCCTGCAAACAGCGGATTTGAAATGAAATACCTCCCCAGCTTACAAACAAAAATAGTAAGGTGACAAACCTGCATGACTTGATCAAAAGCACATGAGATGCCAAGAAGTTCTCGCACTTGTTGAATACCATAAGGGATTGATCTCCGTGTGTCAATGAGGTGCAGAACCGGTATGCAGGCATCCATTGTTGTTCTCCAGGCATCACCAATGTGTAAAGCTTCCTCTTCTTCAACAATAATTTCTACTGCTGGCTCACCTTTTGATGCCTTATGTGTGTTTTTAACCCAAGATGTTGCATCTGATCCAACCCAAACAATTTTAGCCTCTTGAATTCAAGGATCACCTGCAGAGTAACATTGTTAATTCAAGGAAATTGTTGAGCTAAAAGTCCTACCCTTATTTGGACAACACGTCAACACTTAATATATTGTTAATTGATTTTTTTTGTGGCAGGACAAGAGGACATTTACTTGATAACAATAATTTAACCAATAAAAAAAGTAAACTACCAAATATTAACAGAGAGTATCTTAATCTGTTACAGCTGTGGAGCCGGCAGGCCACAGCTTTAGCACTAAAAGGGTACCAGTTTGTTCATTATAGTCCCATCCATTAGTTTTTTATAGTTGAGTGTTACAAAAATACGTATACTACGTTAGATTTGTGATCATATAAAAATAGATTAAGTTTAAAACGAGAATATAAGTGATCGACTAGGGATAGCAACAATTAAACAAAAGCTTATCCAACATCGGTTTAGATGGTTTAGCTATATTTAAAGGAGACCCCAGAGACACCAATATATTATGGATTACTAAATCAAAATAATAATATGAAAAAAGATAAAGAAAAAACAAAATTAACATTGAGAGAAACAATAAGAAAGGGCTTAAAAGAGTGAGATATACCTAAAGATCTATACTTAAATAGTAATATTTGAAAAGCACCTATTGACATGCCTAACTCGTGATTTTAAAGTCTCTTGTTGGGTTTTAACTCTCATCTACCCTAACTCGCTTGAGATTGAAAAGTTGTGTTGAGTTGAGTCGAGTCCCATCCATTAGTTCATCTGTTTGTTAGCAGGTTATCCTTTAGTTATACCAGACCATGTCATCCTATTGCCTCAAACAAAGCCACGTCTCTCTATACAATCAGATGATCTTTCCCTTGACCAGCTACTCTGAGCATGAAGGGAGAGAATTGTTTTTTAAGGGCTAGAAACAGATCAGTCATTATTCTTTGGCTTTTTTAACCCCCCCCCCCCCCCAAAAAAAAAAGGCGGAAACATTGTAGCATGATAAGATGTGAATAACAAATTTTCAACTGAACCTAAATAATAAATTGTATTGCAAATGAAATTCCAACAGAAGCATATTCTGTGCGACTTACAGTACCTTTTATAATTGTATTCAAAAGCACTCCACATAGAGAATCAGCTAGCACATTGACTGCTCTCTCCATTGATTCAGATAATATCGTGTTGCTATCAGAAAAAAAAAATCGCAAACACAGAAGCTTAGGTAGCTTTCCATCAACCAGCCTCTGTGTGAATGAACAATCACTGCCAAGAGTAAGGGTGAAAACTTGAGTACTTTAGATTAAATAATACATCAATATTCTCTGCCTAGACAACAACTACACTACATTGACTAGCTATGCCCAAACTACCAATACTTTGCTATAAACAACATGAAAAAAAAATCAAACTGCACAATCTAGGAACTAGGAAGCAAATAAAGATCCCCTTACCTCTTTCTTATGACTCATTTCTACTACTTCAACGGAGATAAAATAACTTACACAGGAACAGGATATGGTTATAGTTAAGGTTAACTAATTTATAATGTGATACAGCAAGTGATAATCACAGACAAGAAGTAGGATTTCACATCAACATGTTGACATATTAGATATTGCACATCTGATAGAAAACAATGCAGCACTTGAATAAATCCAGCAATCTACAAGACGACAACCCTCTTCTGCCAAAACTATAAAACCACCAACAACCAGTTGCAACTAATGGCAGGACACAGCTACATAAACAAAACAGCAGTGCGTCAAACTTATTCTTCAAACGTGAGATCTCAAGCAATATAATAGAGAATAAATAGTTACCAAGTACAGAAGGTAATATTTTTAAACAGGTGACTGAGATGTCCTTTCTTCTTGCCATATTTCCCAGGAACTTCTTGGCATTTCTGAAGAATATCTTCAGTGCTAATGTTGATCCTTTCTAAATGTGCCTGAAAGAAAGATGTACATATATTATCAGGGTGGGTAATAAAAAAACTGTTTACATGCAAGTATTCACCAACATAATAATGCATCATAATACCCTGTCAAGGTGAATATGGCCAACAAGTGACGGGGCGGCTTCTGAAGTTCCATCTAAACCTATTTGCTTCTGGTACCTAAAAATGCGAATGCTATATTTAAGGTATTCGGCTCAAATGATAATGAATACTAAAAGCCAACAAAATGCATGATAACAAGGAGTGTTTTATCTCAATTTTCATTTTTGAGAATGATCAAATCTTGCATTTATCAGGGTACTGTCTTGACAAATTTCTAAGTTGTTTTATGGCAGTTCAGTTGCATAATGATGCACAATTTCAAGAGTACGTAAATAATTGAAGTTTCACATCTATGTACCAAGTCCATGACTGGCTAGTGGACAACGAACACCAATGCCCAGGTCCACGGAAGAGATATCGAGTTCTCAGCATTAAACAGATGGAATATGATAAGACCTAACCCAGTCAAACACACTGCTCGTGCTAGCGGACAAGTTAACACTAAGTTACTTGCTAGATCCACATAATTTTCAGTTCATTGGACAGACATTGAACATTTGTCAACTATCCACATTCTATACCTGCAAAACTTTCACATTTCAAAAATGGAAAAGTATTCTGAAGGACCAAAAAGAAAAAGGAAACTTCAGTTTTAGACTTTGGTATAAGAAATTCAGTGAAGTACAACAAAACAACCACAAAAGAAACACCAAATCCTCCATTGATTTCACTAAAAGCAGCAAAGCAAGCGAATATAACTATATAATTGACAGCATTAATTTATGGATACTTAATGCAGATATCAGTAGCACAATCTTCTAACGTAATTCTCCTTAGGCAGCCCTGAACTGCAATAGCAGACTTTTCCTTGCAAAACTTCTTAGCACAAGAGCAATCATTCAGAAACAGGATAACTTTTCGGTCTTTCATATCGTTTTTGTAGCAAATTGTTGTCTGAAGTATTTCCTGTTAGGTTAAAGGAATATAACAAAGTTGTCAGGCATGCCTAAAATATTACATTTTACCAATGCGTAAAATAATTTACAGTGTTTTTACTTTCATCCGCTCCCACGAGGTATTGTTACTCTGCGATGCATCCAAGACAGCCTTGTATGCAGGGTTGGAGATAGCAGTGGCAGCCAAGACACCAACTGGTTCTCCAGGAGCTATTGCGCTAGGGAAGTCTAAGGCATCCTCCTCCTTGAAGTTAAGTTGTATTATTGACTTGCTGCAGACATTTCTTACTGTCCCATCATAGCATATAACGACGTCCTGCAGTAATGCCATTAGATTCTTAAATAGGGTTCCAGGCTCCGTCAACCCCCTAGAGGAGCGAACAATAGCTTCTCTTGTCGATATAGCATGCACCAGCTCTTCATACGGATTAAGGCCATGAAAATATGAACTCTGTACAAAACCATATGCCTCTGGAGAATGCTCTTCTCTGACAGCTGGGTGCTTGTTCACAAAATTGTAGTAGCAATCCTCCACCAGATGACGTGAGTAGAACTTCCCCTCACGGTAAAGTTGTAAACCCACAAAACCAAGCTGCTGGACAACTTTCGACACTGAAGAGTCACTCTTTGGATCAATCAGAAGTCCAAGATGAGAGCGTTTCACAACAAAATCTGAAATTTGCTGTTTGATATCCTTCAAATTATTATCAACCCGCATTTCCACAAACTGATTTTCGGCACATCTTGATCACTCAAGGATAAGAGACTGTTTTTCAATGTTTTTTCTGTGCTTCTTCCAATAGAACCTTGGGAACATTGAAGTCCTGGAGGCTTACACTAAAGCTATCCAAAAGTATCAATTCCATCAATAATGGCTGCAGCACATTCAAAAATTGAAGCGCTTCTCCTCGACCCTTAACAGAAAGAGTGGAGTACACTAAATCTGATAATGACGTCTGAACAGATTCCTTGTCAAGATCCAGTTTTATAATAATGCTGTCCTTGACTAAGTGTTTGTCCGCTTGAGAAGTTAAGGCTTTTGGCAGAGCACCTTGCACTATTTGTGCGATTGTCCAGTATGGCTTTGACTTGATCACAGCAGGGTCCGGAAGAGAACATGTAACAAGCATTGCCAACTGGTCAGCTGCTTCTTTGCTCAACATTGCTCTGGAAGACATATGCTTCAGAGCAAGCAAACTGTCACTAGCTAGCTGGAGATTGACTTTGCCGCTGTGGGAACTGGTACGCTGCTTCTCCACACTGAAAAGCTCCAATGCTTCAGCTTTTGCAGCAAGGGACTGTGGATAATAGATGTGCACACAGTCACCGTCAAAGTCCGCTGCAAAAGGTGAGCATATGAGCAGATTGATCTTGACCGTATGATCTTCATGGACATATACGCGAAATGCCTGGAGGGAATGCTTGTGGGTACTAGGTGGACCGTTAAGGAAAACAACATCCCCATCAACAATTCTCCTACTAATAGTCTGTCCAACTTTCAGGATAGTGTGACCTTTGGATCTAACAGTGATGGCATAGGTTGCCTGACTATCTCTGTAGGTCAAACACAGTCCCTTATCCACAATCTGTTGCAGCCTGTTGAGGTTGATGTCTGTTACCTGCTCTTCGAAAGTGATTCTTTTTGCCACTTCAGAAGGCAGTCCAACCACATCAACTCCAATATATGGATCTCCAGTAAGTACACTGTGTGATGAAAACCCTGATCCTTTGCTGATAAATAATATTCTCATCTTCTCCAGCCATTGTTTTGTTGATAACGCAGAAGAATCAGTACTGATTGCAAATCTCTTAGTGTTGTCTTGAGGACCATGCAAGACAACATACGAAGTTACCATGGGTCATAAGAAACAAGACTAAATAAGTGCTTGGAGACAATTACAGGGAGAGAACGGTTGTAAAACACAAACCTATGGAAGAAAGCTTTAACATGAACTAATAGTTGATGAATTTCATGAGACTTTTCAGGTCCAACTACTATAGAAGTGTAGTAATTTCGGGTTTAATAGTTGTAAGGGAATTCGATAACCTAGTTAATGTAGGGACATCAGCAGTTTTGCTTAGTGTATTTATGAACATGACGAGCGTCCTATGCAATATGAAATTATGAATTCACTGACAGTGCATGCATGGTTTACATGGCTGTTTTCTCTAATAAAGGGTGCACATAGACGCATAACAGCAGAACATTCATCCTCAATGATAACCATCCACAGTGTATACTCATGCACAGGATCAACCCAACGCAAGATTTTATCTACCCAGATGGATATGCTTGGTCATTTGTTCCTATCTCCTGAGAGATCTATGAATCAAATCCCTTATATGCATAAGCTCAGTCATTATAATTATATTTAATATAATAACGCATATTCCTTGGGTTTCATCTCCATAAGAGTAACTAAGTTTTTATGTTGGCTCGCCAAGTCTAACACAACCATCCTCCTTTATCAGAACTTGAGACCTACTATGTTAAGACATCAAAGACACCCAAACACTGACGAAGTTTGAATAGGAATGCTTAGAAATCAGTTATTGACGTACCTGAACAGTGATCGAAGGCTTTTGTTGGGTTTCAACTCTAGCCTACCCTAACTTGCTTAGAACTAAAAGACTGTGTTGTTGTGTGTTGTATAATAACGCATATTCCCTTATTCATGTCAAATGGAAATTCATATTTTTAGGTTGGTTTCAATAAGGAGTATCAAAATTGCTGTAACAATGAGCTTAAGATGATAGCATGTGCAAGTACAGTTGACAACTAGTCAATCCTAATTCATAACTCAGTGACAATTACGATTACAAAGCAAACTTGAACAATTTGAGTGCGAGCAGATGAGCTACCCTCTGGAGCAATTCTCTAGCTGTGACAGGACTCTCCTGAACATGCTCTCATGTAAATATGGTAAATAAACTATCACATTAAGATCATGCAACATACCCTTGTAGTGCCCCTTAGATGTAGGTACTGGGCAATAGAAAGCTGTAGATCACTTGATTCAAGCTCATGTGATTCAAAGTTTGGGGATCCAGCTCTTGATTTTTTTTTATCTGCTCTATTTTTTGAAGCACCTTCTTCAGCAGAGATATTGATATGTCCTGATATGAGAAGCAAGTAGAATAAGGCATGACATGGACTTGAACCAGTCAGGAAAATTATAAAGAATAAACGTGAGGAAGAACTCACATAGGACATGATGCTCTGCCCATCTGTAAATTCTGGAATGTATAAACAATTTGGTGGCACGGGGAGGTATTTCATCACATATCCAGATTGAGCAATGTAATCACGAGCAGCTAGTTTCCTCTTTGTTTCATCAGGAATCTTCTTCAATATATTGAGAGCTTAGTACATAATACAGGAATGACAGAAGATAATGTAGGTTGTTAGATAGTTAGGAGCTTACAGAAGCTATAAAAATAAAGTAAATGAGATTAACCTCTTCTGGAAGCAATGTCCTGCAGTCGGAGGTTCCACCATGGTGAAATCCATACCTATCAAGGAAGTTCCATGAGCCTTCCGTCATGAAGTTCCTAGGAGGCATTTTCAACTCTAAACAAAATGCACCATCTGCTGTTTTGATTTCTTTCAAAGATAATGCCGGAAGATCCTAAATAAGTAAATGATGATAAACATCAGTTGCCACTCATCCAGATTGTAAATGTTTACAGTGTCAAGGCTGGCAATGTACTAGAAGCAACTAAGGCTGTACACTAAAAGCCATACACTAAAAAACTAATAAAAACATGATATACTATCAACGTTTATGTCATGATTGTTGGCCACATCTTACAAGCATAGTAAAAAAAGTCAGACCAGACCAGCTGTTCGACCGGAAAAAACATGAACGAGCCACCTTAGCAGCTCAGTTTGCTGTTAGGACTGTTCATGCAATTGAACCAGGTGAACCGCATGGTTTTAGGTGTAAACCTGTGAGCCGGGCTAACTGTGAACGAGCGGTTCTCTCTAACCCTAGCTAGGACGTGGGCCTTTGGGCCTAGAGAGACCTCATGCTAAGGCCCAGGTGCATATTATTTCAAATACTAGCTAAATACCCGTGCTTTGCTACAGATAAATATGAATTATCTGCATGCTAGTATTGTTTAGAGCAAATTAGTCATTAGGTGTTTAGGGCTTGTTCAGTTTGGAAGAATTTCAGACCATAGGAATAGAAAAATGAAGGAATAGGAAGGAATGCACACATCAATCCATAGGAATTTTTCCAAGATGTTTGAGTGGATGAAAAAAATTCCTATGTTTTCTCTCTACAACTTGTAGGAAAGGAAAATTTTCTTTGGTTTTCCATACCTTATTCCTATAAACCGAATGGCACTTATAGGAATTAATCCTTAGGAATCCAAATCCTTTGTCTTTCCTTCAAACCAAAGGAGCCCTTAGAACAATTCATCCTTGTAGGTATCATTTGCATAATAAATTGTATTTAGAGATGAAATAAGATAGAATCAATATGAAGAAGGACTATATTATAATACTAAAGCAAATGAAGAAATAGTTGGTAAAACAATATATAATAGAGTTGGTGGGTGACAAATTCACCACCACCACCATTGCCTTCTTTTATAATAGCATAGATACATGAAAAAATGGAAGGGGATGGGGGATTGAACCCTTATTGGCATGACTGCCAACCTCAATGACCAACTAACCCATGATGTGGCCGTGATCAAGTGGAATATGGATCTATACTACTATAGAAGGCACCAGTGGTGGTGGTGGTCGCTACTTTTGCACTTTTTACAAATTAGTCCCTAATATTTTCTGATATTATGCAATAGTCTAATATTTGTTTAATCCAGTAAATATCACATATTAAAATAAGCAAACAAGTAATACTAGCATATTTGATAAAAAAATATTTTTTGTCTAACATATTATTATATATTTTCTTTTACCCATAGCAAAGCATGGGCATTTTGCAGTATAATAAAAATATAGAACATCCAGTCCAGCAGTTGAACCGGCCAACCTGGCAGTCCAACCAGCTGACCCGTGAACCAAGGTCCTCCGGTTCAGTGGCTGGTCTGGTTTTTCCTACTATGCTTACTAGTTCCAATAACACTCCATCATACAGTACAACTTTGATTCTGTATACTGTTTTCAATGGCAACATGTTACTTACCAAACATAAACTGAACACAGTGCTAGTATGTCACTCATTCTCTGGCTAGACACAAAAACTTTGCAATCAATGGTTTATTGCAAACGAATGCACCATACAACTTATTCCGCAACTTAAATATATATGTGAAAGCATATGTATGGATGGGATTACTAAGTGAACACTGCAACTGCTATATTAGTAATGTTGGCTATGTTTTACCCAAGCAGATTTTGGTCAATTTAAAACCAATTAAGCTGTAATGTTTGGACTATGTATGAGTGGATTAAATTTAAACACTGGTATACTTGGTTCTTCAAGAGGGTATATGTTCCATGTTCCTACTACTTGTACGTGTCAGACAATGAAATAGTATGCCTGTCTACTTCAAGGAAGAAGGGATATATAAAAATGTTGGGATTGGAAAGTACCCGACAATAGTAGCATGACAATGCTGATGTGTTATCCTTGCCCTCTGTCTGTTTGACCTGATAAATGATAAGATCACATTAATTATAAGCCAAAGTAAGACAACTGGATTTAGAAAAGTAAGTTTAGCTGCTTTGACCTATATGCACCTTTCCTTTCTTGACATGGAGGCACTTCAAACATACCAGATTTAATATCTGCCTCAGTTCCGTTACATGGAAAGGGTGATATATAGGTACAGGCAGCTCAATGTACCCGAAATGCCCTAACTAAGCAGATAGTTTTGGTATTTAAGAAGAGAAAAGAGGGCTGTCAGTTGCTACAGAACAATATTTTGGACATGAAAAACTAATGAGAAGTCGTCATGCGAGAACCTTCGCATTTGCCATTTTCTGAGACACCACAGGACTCGCATTTTCCTGTCTCCAGTGGTAACCCAAGGAAAGGATTTCCAAACTGACTAGGATGAGTGACAGAACAGTCATTTATAGAATAAGTATGCTGCAGGACAGAAAGGTGCATGTCAGTCATGTTGGAAATAACAAACATAGTAGAAAACATAAATGGGAACTGTGCAAGATATAATCTTGCCATATTCATGAGAAACAAAAATAGAAAAGACAAAAGGCTAAATCCATATAAATCAAGTAGAAGAATGCAATATCAAGTATTTAAGTCCGCAAAATGTAAAACAGATCCATTAGCAAGCCCATGTATCAGCATCTCCCAAATGCAAAAGAAAATGTCAGACTTCAGTATTAACTTACAACATTCATCTTTATACTGCAAAAGAAAAGGTCAGAAGAAAAGCTCTCGTAGCAACACTCATCTTGCTAAAATTAATCTTACAAATTCAAATTTTATATTGCAGTTGAATAGCCCAAACCATGCATCATAGGTAAATCTCATTGAATGATATCAAATATAAATGATAGAGAAAAGGAAGGATTTCTTGATTCATCATCAAGAGCAGTTACATCAATCGTGCTCCCTTATCAGAAGGCATTGTCTCCAATAGATCACAATGACGAAGTTGTCGCTTCTGCATGCATCTCTTTATGCAAGCATTGCTGGTAAAGAGCATCAGATAAGAACTTACAATCTCATCCTCAGTGAATAGGCTAAGCTTGATGCTCTTGATGGCACCTTCAGCAACCGGAATTGCCGACTGGTCCTCCTCCATCTATCTGAAATAGACAAAGGGACATAGCTGTGTCCGTAAAAAGAATTGGAAAGAAAGAAGCGGAAATACCAACAAGCTAGAAGCAACCATTAGCTCCAATTAAACAAGAAAAAATAGCAAAACAAACAGAAAGCAGCAGCCTCAAATTCGCAAAAGTAGGATAAAAACTGCTGTAATTGTCGGCTTTTTGGACAATGCCACTCCAAATCAAATTTGCTTTGATTTTAATCAGCTGTTTTCCTTTTCCTAATGGGTGCAATATCAAATATATTCCCTTGGAGGGTGCCCTTGTCTCCAAGCGAGTTAATTAGGACAAAGTGGCTAAGCTTATTAGGTTACTCCTAGAGCTGAAAGCTGCATTTCCTTTTGTCACCCAACACCACACATATCGGCTCTTTTATCAGGGTTCGCATGGAGTCATAGTGCATTAGAAAATTTCGAAAATGCAAACTATTTGCTCCGCCATGATCATTTACGATATATAGAGCCCACTGTCAAAAGAAAAACATTTGCATTATCACCAGGATCCATATAAAGTACATCAAAAATTTCCCCAAATGCAAACTAATTACCCCGCCACGGCCATTCATAATGCATGGAGTCCACCGTTGGCCAAAAAAACATTTAGCATGACCGTCAGGATTAGCTTAGAGTCCCAGTACATCACAAACTTCTCCAAATACAGACTGATCACTCCGGTGACCATTTACCATAGATAGAGTCCCCCACTAACGAAAAAAAAAAGACATTTTGCTTCCCAGGAAAAAAAGGCATCAAAAGGCACCAAAATTCAAACCAGCACCCCCAAACAAACAACTGGCCAATCTTCCCAGGACCATAAAACAGCACCAAAACCCCATGCTTTTCCCTAACATAAGAGCAGCATAACCAACACCAAAACCGCACAAAACCCACGCCCTCCGCACGAGGCACGACCCCAATCTCCCCAACGAAAACCAAAACCCCCTATTAACCAGACAACAAGTGACGATGAACAAACGATCCCCCCTCTCCGAGAATGGCACCCCCATTTCCACGAGCTAACCCACCACGAACATCGCCCGCCAAACCCCGTGGCCCGAGAACAGCCCATCCAAGCGCCCCCCACCCACATTGCGGAGACGGGATCAGAGCCCCTCACCTGAACGCGCGCCTCCTCCGTCCTCGCCCCGAAACCCTAGCCACCGCGCGGGGCCAGACGATGCTCGGAGAGGAGAGGGCTTTACCCAGCCTCGGCTCGGAGAAGCCGAGAACAAAAGCGTGGCCTCCGAGAGAAGAACCCAAAGCGCGAGGCGACGGTGGTGGTGTCAGGTCAGGCGCTGCTGCGTGCGGAAACCGGGAGAGGTCAGGTCACCGCGCCTCCGACACAAATACAGATGCGAGTGCGAGCTCGTCCCAGCGGCGCAGGTGACAGGTGAGGTTACCCACCCCTCCCCCACCCTCGGAGAGGCGCCGGCGGCTGTTCGACACACCGTCACTGACCGGTGGGGCATTGAGCTATCGTGCTTGGGTAGGGTCCACCTGACAGTGGGATGGGACGCGGGTGGTGGGATCACCACCGGGTCACATATTCCAATTGGGAGGAGAGACCGAGAGAGAGGGGTGCGGTGCGGAGCGGACTGGCTTCACCGGAAGGCATTGAATGTGTTGACGTGGCCACAACTGTTGTGGGAAGGCAGCTGGATTGATGCGGTTTTGGTTGTAATTTGATTTTGACCATTCGATTTGGGTGATTTTTCGCAGTAACGCTGTAGATGATCAATGTCATAAATGGGCAAATTATCACACGCCAAAAAAAAACACAAGCCCTTACACAACACCAAAAGAAAAACACCCGCATAGGATACATTCGTTTGTGCCACTGGAAAATTAAGTATACCCGTAGAATGAATTGAATTATAATTATTATAAATTTTAAAAATAGATTTGAACAGCTTTGAAATACACCGTTTAATACTTTAAAAATACTAATAGAAACCAAAATAAAATATGTATCTTAAATCATAAAAGAATAATATGTATGAAAAAAATGAGACATCAGTAGCAGGCAGTATACCATTTTTGCAAGAAAAAAACATTAGAGCTGGAAGAAAAGAACTCACAAAGTGACTGATGCGGTTGACAGAGATACGATGTCACTTTATGGCTATACCATGTAACATGTTGAGTAGTCCTGAGAAGCAAGTGATCGTTGTATATATAGAAGAGGGAAAATTGGTTCCATACTATGGGAAATTTTGCTTTACGCTGTCCAAAAGTTCTAGTACACATTAATACGACTTTAAAATTTGCCCCGTTATTCTTTATACCACATCTGTCCATTTTGGAGTTTCTTATTTGGACAAAAATATCCTCATCTTCTATTGGTGAAAGCCCGAGCCGGATCAAAGTCATTTAGAATTTTAGAATTTTAGATGGAAGCAGCCACTTTGCTAGCTCCCGTCAAGCCTTTCACCATTGGGCCATCTAGCTTTCCACTGCCACCCTTCTAGCCCTTTACCACTGGTCACCATCCCTTCCTAGCGTTCAACCGCCGCTCCCATCAACGCATTGCGTCACTGTCATCGTAGTTGACTGCCACCACACATGTCATGGCCATTGCTCCACCACCTTGCAAGTCCCGAACCACTCACCTTGCCCCCCTCATGTCATGTTCATGGCTAGGTGGCGCTCTTGCTGAGCTCGAGTTTCTCATACAAAGCGTTTTTCTTGTTGAGATTGAGGTTGAGTTTATTATCAATGGAAGAGTTTTGATGCTCTGATTGGGCATTTGTAGACCCTACGGTGCTACTCCCTAGCGCCATGTTCCTTAAGGATGTTTCTGATTTTGGGGATTCCCAGCGTCCCTGCTTTCCCCCGCACGTGTGGCCCGCTAGCTACTCCTCACATCACCGTGCTCCTTCCGATATGATGCCTTGTTTCAATGTTCATTCGGTCGACAAAGACATGCACCTAGGTTAGGCTCAAGAATGCGAAAGAATGAGTAAAATTGGGCTAGGGATTACACAGGTGAAGAAAGGGTGCTAAAATCATATCATCTTTGTCTTTTAGCCAAATATTGAATAAAAAAAGAAAAACTAATGAAAGTGAACTATTATGGTATAAATAGGTAATAGGACAAACTTTGGATAGTATTAAAGTGCACTGGAACCTTTCAATGGTATAAAGTAAAACTCAAGAAATTTCGGTGTTGTGGAACCAATTTTCCCTATATAGAAGGGCCCAAAAACTAAGCCAAGGTCCATGAAATGAAAGTCAACCAATACATCTGCATTGCATCCATAGTTGACCAACATTACCAAGATGCATTGCACGCTATAACACAGACAACATTACGTAGTGTATGTAGTAATGTGCTTGGCAGAACAAGCATGTCGTGCATCAGGCTATACTCTTCCCATGACCCCTTACTTAGTCATAGCACATGCTACGAGGGCTTGAGAAGGCTCATCATTGACCATAAGGATGAGTTGTGCTGTCACCTCTTCATTGTAGCTCGAGAAGACGGTGAGCAAACCACCCCTTTGTCCAAACTTAGGAAGATGATGAGCAGGAAGGTGATGCCTTGTCTTCCTCCATAATCAGTTCGATGCCTGGCTCACACATTGTGAGGTCGGCCTCCCACCCAACCATCTTCTTCTTGCCCTCCTCTAGGGCCTGCTCCTAGGCAACGATGACTGTCGCCTATTTTGATGTTTCCTTCTCGACCTGCAACAAGGCTTTGCAACTAGACGGTGATATATCCCTCTAGCTCCACCATTATTTTTTGGGCCTACTCCAAGGCTTGCTCCCGAAGGACGACAACCACCTTTCAATCCATCACTTTCTTCTCCCGAGCAATGATAACCGTCTCCTGATCCATTATTTTTTGCTCACAAATGAGCACAACCTCCTTCACCAAGGAAACATTCATCGCCAGAATGGTGAGCTCCTCTTGTTTCTTGGTTAGCCCCTTGGCGAAACAGTGTAACCCGTCGCCCGTTTGCTTGTTTGCATCCTCGCGAGTGGTGGTCGTAGCTTCCCAAACGGCGATTGACTCTTTCTAGGACTCGAATGTGGCTTCTCGAGAAGAAGCCATTTCATTATGGTGCATCACCTTGTCCTCATGGGCAGTGACCTGTTGTGCACGAAAAGTGTGCCTCATCCATTAGCTATTGGCCCCACGCACGTCCTCAATAGCCTTGGTCGCATCACGCACGTCCTCTAGGGTGATCCACTGTTGCACCAAGGCCTTAGCATTGTGGTCATACATCTTCCTCATCAGGGTGATGCGAATTTCTAGCAGCTCACCTCCTTCGATGAGGTGATGCGGCCATCAGCATAGTGCACTCCTAGTCGATAGCCTCCCACTCCGATGTGGCCACTTTTCAGATCCACGAGGTGATTTCCCCTGCGCTCTCAAGCACATCGCTTCACTTTGGACTAGACAAAGGAGGGAGCACCTTCACCAGGGCCGAGCTATCGTCCTAGCCCCTAAGAATCGTCTGGTCCTCATGGGAAGGTGATTGATCGAGAGGTGCCCCATCTTGCCCAAGCTCTCCCCACGTCAATGTTCGGGGTGGTATCCACGTCCAACGTGTTGCCATCACCATCACCATTGTTGTGTCTGCAACCCTCGCCTCCATTAGGCGGCCGTCAGTGCCTTAGGCTAGTTGAGCAGGTAGAGAAACAAGGGGAAAAGTTAACACTTGACTATTGTGGAGAAACCTAATAAAAATAACATGTGAGATTGATGAAAGTTTAGGGCATGGCCTTACCTTGTTCTTGGCCTGATGAAGCCTTAATCCTAAGCCGACAAGGGGTCCTTGCCACGTGATAGGGTTGTTTTCTTCTCCTTCATTGAGGGACCACAGGTGTACCCATCCCCTCGCTGTTGGTGAGGAGCGCTTGCCATATTGTTTAGTTGTTAACGCTAAAATTTGGTAAGCTCGCAAACAGATTTGGTTAAAGATCGGAGAGTCGATTGTGTTATAGAAAGATGTTGATTCATAAATGGAGAAGCCAATCGGCTTATAGAAGGAGGCTAATTAATATAAGGAAAGAGTTAATCGGACAGATGAAGATGAATTTAGTTTAATTGATAGATGAAAGATTATCCAGATGATACTGAATCTAGTAAGTAATCATGGAAACCATAGCAGAGTGATTTTATATCTATAAGATATCTCTTGTAATTAAGTAAGAGTAGTAACTTCTTAAATATAGTTTTCTTTTCTGTTTAGAAAATAATGTCTGGAGGTTGTTTGTAACCAAAAGAGGCGCGGGTGAGCTGAGACCCTGATATGCACCCAGTCATCACGCCAATAATCTCAGTTATTTCGTAGCGTCTATGCAATATGTGGCTCACCACCCTTAGGCGGGGATGGATGTGGCAGTATCATATAGTCTTCAGGTTGTCGAAGTTCTTTTTCTTTCTAGTGATTTGCATGATGAAGGACCACTAGAAGAGCTCCACCAAAGACATGACATTGATGAATATCTCTTATAGGTATACGAAGACGGTCAATGTCACGATGACGTTCAATGCTAGGTGCGCTAGCTAGACCTCGAAGGTCTCTAGCACCTCCATAAAAAACACCAAGAATGGCAACATCAGCTCGGTGAGGGCATACGAGATGAAGAATACTACCTCGCCGAGCTCATTTGGCCGAGGTTTCACCCTGCCCAGCTTCACCATCACCGCCTGCTTCCAGGTACATGGTGTCGGCATCGGCTGGCTCACTCTCTCCATCCCTACCTTAGAGGAGTGGCACGATGACAACAACACTCGGCATCCTGTGACACATAGGCAACATCCTACTCTCAGCATGGTGGCAATTAAGGGGAAGGAAAAGTTGTGGGAGTGAGAAGTGGAAGTTGAGAGAAGAGATAAAAACTAGAGCATAAGGAAGAAGAGAAATAGTGTGGGCATAGAGTTTGGGCGTGAAAAAGGAGGAATTGGTGTGCCTTATAATCTTATATAGACAACATCGCTTACCCACGTCCCCTCAAAACCCAAATCCATCGCGTCATTGCCCCACTTGTGCACAAGTCAAGGAGTTGTCACTTCAAAACCAGCGCATGCATTGATTCTCTTTCATGGAAACACACATGTGATTAAGTGGGGAGGCGAAAACGGCTTGTGTTGATCCGTTTTCTCCACCACCATGCATCCAGCCATTACTGGAGAAATGAGCTAGAAACAACCAAACTAAGCTGGTGATTGACAAGGATTTACAATACTACCTCACTAACATGGTGGGCCTCAACCTTGATCCCCGGCAGCTTCATATCTGGGGTCAACCCAGAGCCTACTGTTGGTAAAGTGAAAACCAGGGTCGCCACCATCGGCTGCTCAAGGCCCCAGGTGACACATCATTAAGCTAGGTGGCCCATCCAAACAGTAATCAACTCTAAGACTATAGTAGATATACGCATGAAGGAAAATATAACAAGGTCACCCCTTCCCAAGGGGCTGTGCTCGAAGCACTCACACCCCTGAGCTTGGCCACTCCAAGTAGCTCAGGGCACTAGTTGTGTATTTATTGCAACAAGATGCAACAAACTGTTGTGTCCATTCACGTGTAAGCTTTACATTAAATGCAATGGGATTTAAACCTACCTGATGAGCGCCTGGGCGATAGGACAACACGTGCATATCTATCGCGTGCATCATCATTACCCCTATGTAGGAGGCGTGGGTTGTCAGACAATTTCAACACACCTTGTTACGTGCGGCTGATGAGCGAGCCTTGCTGTTAGCATTAGGATTTCAAGCTTTCATCTCAAGCTTCCTACAACTATAAAGAATGCGTGGCTATGCGACATGGTATTATTCTAAGCTGGTCCAGAGGAGGCCTCACCAAGGCCCGACAACCTGGCTCACTTGACAGAATGCGACAAGACTTCTATATCTAACTTGGGGTCTATGTTCCAATGACCGACTACGGTGTTATTATATCATTGACTATAAGAGAACCAAGGCCTCATGGAGGGGGGTACGAACATAGAAATCCAGCACACATACAAGCCATGTCATTGAGTTTATCTACCCAAAGAAAAAAAGAAGAATACAACAAGAGTAAGTTATTACGCCTCCGCATGACTTGTAACTATATAATCCTTTTCACCGCATTTAGTACGGCGACAACCCTTACGTCTAGCATTCATACTCCCTAGGCCAAACTTATAAAGGGGTTCCGTCGATCCTCTGCTAGAGGAGCATGATCTCCGACACAGTGAGAACTTGGTTGGCATTTCAATTTTGTATATAGCTTCCTCTGGGTGGTTGGTAGCAGAATGAGATAGTATAATTTTTCAGTGGATAAAAGCTAATTAAAGCAAGGCTGAGAAAGACTTGTCTGATTATCCTCGTATGTTGGTTTTAGCTATTTTAGATTCAATGAATGTTCTTAGACTCGAAGTCATTTCGGTGGTGAGGATTGTTGATAAAATGGTCTCATGCCATCCTTCGGATAATTTATCTTTATTGATATTTAAAATCTCAAAGAAAAATTTATATGCAATGCAGTGAGTACTACTAGTACTACTACTACAGGTTGTAGAATGTATTCACCTAGCTAAACCACTTTCTGATCACAGTTTATGATATAAATTGCTGAGGCATATATGTTAGTTTGAAGTAGCTCTGTTTTTAATAATTTTCTAGCAGCGGGAAGGATTAGCAACTAGATTTTCTCATAGCCTGTCATAGCAATTTATTAATTGTTACTTCAATGATTTTTTTCATCGATGTTGGTTGATTATCACTGTTTCGCTTTTTGTCATTGAAGGAATATAAGCTATTGCTCCAGAGGAAAAGAAGACAATGAAGTGCTTCAGTTAGAGGACTTTTCTTAGAGCGCTATAAGCATTGGCATCACTGGATGAAAAACTGCTAGTGTACAGTGACCCGAGTGACTTTCTCTGATCATGAGTATCAGTGACTAATCTGATCATGAGTATCAGTGACTAAGGTATCAATGCAATTATTTCAAAAATGGCATATGTTAATTTGTTCTAGCGGTTGTGTTACATTAGTGAACTTTGCTTATCTGATGCTCATATGCACAGTTTCTCTTCCCAGCAAGTTTCGATGTATAAAATTTGTCCCATGAAATTTCCTATAAGAGTTTTTTAAAAAAATGATATTTGACAAAACATTTGTGTCCCGTCATGCATCAGAACAAGCTATGTGACCCATTTGTATTCTCCATTTTTTTAAAAAAAATTCAGGGCATAGTCCAGATTCTTGACATTAAAATATAGTAAGCAACATTCATTTCAATCTTTTAATTGCATGATTTACCACTCCTTGGGCAGGTAAGCAAGCATTCTGAATAGAACCTACAGCAGGTGTGACACTTATTTCCATCTCTTACAGGATAATTTGATAATGTTCATGAGTAGAGTTGTGCCCTTGTACGATCTATTCATTCCTCATTCCATGCATGCAACATATTAACACGTGATCAAGCGTGAGAATGAGATAGCCAGTGAGCGTCTTGATCGATCGACCGTTGAGTTCAATCTGTGCTCATGTATGTTTGTAGGTGGCCACTGATCTCGGCCCTTCTGTCTACTGCAATGGATAACGCCATTTGAAACTCCACCAATTCCATCTGCACAGATATGATAGGTGATGATGTATTCACGTTACTGTAGTTGGCACATTCATGTATCCAAAGCTCCGATTTTCAAGATGCCACCTAGACTTATGTTATTTATTTATTTCTATATATATATGTGTGTGTGTATTTCTGAATAATTGTGCCAAGGCGTAAATCCGATGCCTCCTACTGATGTGCCTCTACCGCTAAACCTCAGTAGCAGGCCACCAGTGTCACGCTCGCTGGCGAATTGACGTTTCAAGCCAACTACAGCCGGGCCCACACATCCGTTTGCTGTGTGCCTTATGAGATGCTATTTGCACTGCTTGGGTGATGAGCCGTGGGCATCTAGGTCCTCCTGGAAAAGGACGTGGGACAGATTAACAGAATTGTTAGATGTGAAATTCTGGTGGTAATCTCAGCAGGAAAATAGATCTTAGATTTGCTGGAAGTATTTGTACGTAAATTGCACAGTAAAAATTTATAGGATGTTCCCTTTTTGATAAGAAATGAGACGACCCATATTTTAAAACTTTGGTGAATGCGCAAGTTATTCAATTAATTTACCATTTGTACAGATACTTAATGTGAGATACTTTGGTTAAAATTATATGATTTTTGAATTATTTTAAGTCTTTGGGATGCAAGTTTGACCGTAATTTTATGTTACGGTATGTTTATAAAACATAATAAAGTTATGAGATTATGAAGTTATTTTAAGCCAAATATACATAAATCATTTAACGCGCACACGATTACATGTATATCTTTGCTTGGTTATTCGAAGCAAGTATGGCACAGTTGACCATTACGCTTAATACGAACATTAAGCGGTTAATTGCGCAATTGAACGGTAATCAGCCGCTTAATCGATGTAGGAAGCCATTTCAGCGCTTGCACAGCAAAATCCCGTAAAAAAATATATGCGATGTTATATTTCACACCTAGCTATGTGTTAACAATATAATAAATCTAGCTATTGTTCTACCTATGTATATGCGAGTGTTAAAAACATGTTCTATTTTATTATTTGCTTTGCATTAATAAATATTGCTGTAGCGTTAACACAAATGATAGGAGAAGTATTATCATCGTAACCTTTTTTTACCACATTGAGGTTTTAATATAGTTGGAACATCTTATGATCTTCATGATTTATTTTCCATATCTATTTGTCAGAACATTTATTTAGCTAGGAATTGGTTGTCAGATAGCCAAGACCAGGTCAGCTCGATATAGTCTATGGTACGCTCATGACCAAAGATTGAGTGAGTTTAAGCTAAGACTTGAAATGACTATACAGCTCTAGAAGGTAACATGATTATAGGTTGGGACCGAGGGGAAGTGGACTACAGGCCAACGTTTATGAGTGGAATTTCACTTGTGTATATATTACGCAGAAAGTAGAAAGTTGGAAAGTAATATCACCACGTGAGTGAAGGGATGGCATCAAAAGGAAACTCCCTCTATTTTTAAATACAACCTTTATACACGATGTGAGTGTTTTGTCTTGTTAAAAAATAGTATAAATATAAAAAAATTATATCATAAGTCCTAATAAAATAAATGATACATATATTTTTAAATAAAACAAATGGTCAAACATTCTTATATATAAATCAGCATTATCATATATTTAAAACTTATTTAGATATTTTAACATTATATAATTAAACAAGGGATATTTCAACAGTATGTTACCAATTTTTCATGCAATCAAATGTGAAATTTTTCAACGGTGTTAGAATGCAGTTTTATGAAGCGATGAGTATGCCCCAGAACTCGAGCTAGCACCATATTGAACCTCAAAAGATTAAACAATCAGCAATTTGGGATTTGTTTTTTTAGGTCTTAATTCTTCTCTAGCTAAAGCTTGAAGCTCTGAAAGTTTAGTTCAATTTCTTTATTTTGCAGGAGTGATTACTCCAATATTTTTTGAAACTAATGATTACTCCAATACGAATAGTTGAAGAATATATGTTCCGGGAAATGGACGAAAGTGTCGCACACATAAATAACACGAATATGCTTACATTCCCCGCGGTCCGTCCCTTTTCTGAATATTAAAAGTACAGCTGGGATAGAGCACTATTTCACAACATCACAAATTTTATATGAGATGTACATCTGTTGTGTTACAGAAATCCAATACTTTTAAATCTGTCAGATGTCTGACCTATGCTAATTTCCTGAACTAGTGCAAGTTCAAAACTTTGGATTGCACTGAAGTCTGAAGACCTGAACTTTCTCAGCTATCAGATTGCTGATACCTGATAAATGTGTTTCTGAGAACTATATTTTAACCAATAATTTGATCTCTGAAGCTTTTGACCATGTAAAACTAGAACATAGGTATGACGAGCAAGCATGTCATAGCAAAACCAAGAAATATTCTACTTGACCACAGGAACCGACAAGTAGGCACGTCCTCGCCATGGTTGCTTCGCATGAAACTGCTCTGGCAGAAATGGTGGCGCTGAGTTTAGCCCTTCGAGATCGTGAAGACGAGATAGATTGTCCTTCCTGGCTTTGTCCTACATTGAATAATATAAGTTATACTACATGAAACTTAGTATACTAAGCACCATCATTATCTAAAAAACTAAGCACCATCACCTAATATTAAATTACATTCTGAAATAGTCATCTATCTTTCCTTGGAGCACTTTATGCATTTGAGCGTGGTAGTATTCTTCTTTTTCCTAAAACAAATCTTTCTTTTTTAGAAAAAAAATAATATTCTTGCGAGTAGAGACAGCATTTCTTGGGCAAGACAAATTCAAGGAAGCCGATTATTAACAACCTCCCCTATTTCTCCCAATCCCTTTGGTACGCAGTGGGGGTCAACAGAAGAAGCGAACCTGGCGCTGACATTGTGGCAAGTGGAGGCAACGGTATGCAGCAGCTGTGTAGACAAAAACCTTCTCTTTCTTTCTGAGCTGAGTTGTAGATAGAACTAGCCTATCCTGAGCAATAAAACTGCAGAAAAAAAGGGGGAGAAGTTCAGAACGAAATTGCAGGTGCTGTGCAGAGGAAGAGGCACAAGATAGGAGGAAGCCGTACTGCAAGAGAGCAGGGAGTCTGGGACTGAGTGAGTTTACCTTGGCTTGCAGCTGCTCTGCTGTTGCAGTGATGCCTTCCAAGTTGCAGAGAAGAGAAGAAGATGAGAGAGAGAGTAGAGCTGGGGGCAGTAGGGGTATTGGCTGTGTTGTTGTTAAGTGTGCAGAGTGGCAGTGACATGCGGTTGGTTGGCCAAGAAATGCTTGCCCGTATGTACTACTTCCACACTCCGGCTACCCCGCAGTCCAGTCACGCGAGAAATTATACCGTGTTAGTGTACATTTCTGATGATAAAGGGAAATTATACTTATATTTTTAAAACATTTTTGACAACATATTTCTGAATTATGGTTGTTTTTTTACCATAGTTTTCTAATTTTTTTTACAATTATTGTGGTTTATTAGTTTTAAGAAAGATTTGCATCGTCATATTTAGATTATAACAGTGTATACAAATTGATAAAGTTGTAAAAAAACTGCAAGAAATAAAAGCCAAAAGTTTCCATTATAATTATATACAAATATAATTGCTTGTATATAATCAATGTTGGTGGTATGACGATATAGTCACTTGCATATAAATATGTGATTTCAATAATATCTTAAATTGCCTGATATCGGAACAGAGACCGGAAGTAGCAACCGGGATCAAACTCCATAGTAGTGTCATGAAAAGAGCCTCTTGCTCTCTCTTAATGGCTTTTTCAGTGGGTGGAGGAAAGGGCCATTTATCTGTATGACAGATGTGATTTCTGTATAATAAATATGCATGTTTTGTGTATATATATAGTTTTAAGAATAATGGTCCGCATAAAACTATGATAAAAATCTGCTAGCTAAGCGAGCGTAAACTTAACACATATATTTATATATAATTAATTGATTATTTTTTACGTTTATATTAATTTTGTCTTAGTTTCTAAAAGATGTTTATAGAAGTAGAGCGTATATATATATTTATAGATGAATATATACACGTGTTTATACCGTGTTAAAAAAATCTGCTACTAATTACCAGTAGCAAAGAAACTAATGATAATAATTAAAGTAGGAGTACAGTTACTTAGGGCAACATCCGCCGTCGTCACCGCGGCATCCACAGCCGTCAGCTCGCTTCAACGCTCGTCGTCCCCGACTGCTCTCCACCTTCCCCCGTCTCCATTCTCCAATCTCCTCGCACGCACGCACGCCCTACATAAAGCCCTCGCGCCCCCACACGCCCTTGTCGTTTCCACCGTTTCAACGCTCCCCTCTCCCTCCTCCTACCCACGTCGGTGAAGTCGATGCAACAATGGCCATCGACCGACCCATCTCGAATTCGTAGTCCAAATACTCGTCTCCCAATGAGCATTTAATCGGTTCCGTCCGTTCGTCGAGGTTGTGAGCTGAATTTTGCGGGAGAAGAAGACTAGAAGAGCCCCACCACCCACCCCATGCCGTGCGCGCGCGCCGAGGACGCGCTGCTTTCCGCCGCCATCGCCGCCCTCGAGATGCCATCCGCCGCCGCCGGCGCACCAGCGTGAGTGTAATTGAGCTGCCGCCGATGCGCTTGCTGCTGTTCTTGAATCTTTTTTAAAAAATTTTCTCGCATTGATTTGGTGTGCCTCTTGTTTTCTTGTTCTCTCTGAATAAATCTTTCTGAATCCTGAGGAGTGAGAATGCTTTGTTTCTGCGTGTTGCAGAGGCGGTCTGATCCAGAAGGTGGGCAGCGGCGGCGGCCGGAGATCGGGCGGCTCGGGGCGGGCGTTGCAGCGGTCGGCGCATTTGTCGGCGGAGGAGGACGGCCACTCGCCCGCGCCCGCGCCACCGGCGGCGAGCTGCAGCAAGGTTGGTTCTGGGCTTCTGGTTGACTCGTTTCTATCTCCAGTCCCTACCCAGCATCCAGACATGAGACATCGCAGAAATTCGCAATTTTTGTTCGGATTTGGGACAACATGGTTTGGGAACACTCGGATTTCTGATACAGAAAAGCGAGATTTCAACGGCAAATGCCGTGGTGCGCAGGGCGCTCTCGGCTTCGGCCGTGCTGTTTGCTTGCCTGCAAAATTTTTCTTTGGGTCCACCTGCCTCCAGGATGAACTGTCCCCTACCCCATTTGTCTCCACTTTCCATTAATCACCGCAGACTGTGTGGTCAACCTACAATCTTGTTGTTTATTGGTTCCTGGGATTATTTGTGCCAATTGAAGTAATGTCACAGCGTCGTCTTCGTTGTTCTTTTGTAGTATGATAAGATCAGTGGTGGTGGGAAGAGAGAAGAGAGCCAGAGGAGCAGGATGAGGAAGTACAGGTCGCAGCTCGAGCAAGAAGTAAGAACTGCTGATTCTCTTTGCTTTGTGGCCTTCTTCTACAGCCAAATGCTTTTAGTTTTTAAATATGATGTTCTTATACTGTAAAAAAATGTGTAGATCAAGAAATTACAGAGTCAGCTGGAAGAAGAGATTGATTTGCATGTTGCGTTGGCAGACGCTGTTACGCAAAATGCTGCACCTGTACTGAACACTTCTGTGAAGATTCCATACAAGGTGAAGAGCTACTAGTTTTCTTGTCTTTATGGAGTGACATTTCCGAGCCAATTTAGTCATTTTTGTTTTGACCTTTCATTCTTCAGGCACAAGAATTACTAATTAACATTGCTTCCTTGGAAAGTGCTGTTTGGAAGCTTGAAAAGGACTTAAATGAACTATATTACCAGCTTTGTCATGAAAGGAATGAAAGGTTACTTGCTGAAAGTAAACCAGGATGCTTGCCATCTACATCCCCAGATCACTCATTGTCAACTTGCACGTGCACATGGGAAGAAGTAAGTTTTTTGTAAGTAAATATCTCACACCGTCTTATTTCTGATGTTGGAGTTATTGATGTATTCTTTTTATTGTCTTTCTTAGCACATATTGTCATTGAGAGATTCGAAGTTTGGAGGATCTGAGTCGATGAGATCAACTCAACAACATTTATTTACTGAACTTGGATATGAGCAAGACGTTGGAGAAGATTCTGAAGAGAGACAGATGGTTTCTCTAAATAGGCTATTTGAAAAACACCGGGATGTTTCTTTGAATAGACTTCTGGAAAAGCACTGGGATGAAGAGGTCCTTCTCATGCCTATGTATAGTTATGGAAGGTAGTTAAATGTGCCAGACATATTTGTGAAAAGTTTGATTTATCTTTCTGCAGATGCAAGAATCTTGCTCTACGGATAAAGAAGGTGAAGAAGATGAGAAGATTGATATGCTATCGTTTGAACAATCCATACTAAAGATAACTAGAATGAAAGGAGGGAATCTTTGGAATAATCCTAATCAGCTCTCAGAGGAGATGGTTCGTTGCATGAGAAACATTTTCCTCCGTCTATCTGAATCCTCGAAGATGTTACCAAAGGAATCTTCTGATTGTTCATCTTCCTCAGCAGAGCGTCTTTCTGGTTCTACACTGGCATCCTTCTCAGACTCATCCATCATTCCCTCAATGCTACAAAGTCCTTCAGTTGACTCGAATCACATTGATGAGATGACTACTGAAGTCAGAAACTTTGATCCGTACAAAGTTAATGGGAAGGAAAGCCAGAGAGATATTGGAAATTATCATTCAGCAGTTGAAGTATCTTGGATGTCTGTTGGAAAGGAGCAACTTGAATATGCATCTGAAACTCTAAAAAAATTCAGGTTTGCTGCTGCAACCTAGGCTAAAACTGCCTGTCCTAATGCCAACATACTGCATGTTATGAGGTTCATATGAAGCATGTTTTTTGAAACACTTGTTCATATGTATGATACGGTCAGCATACTATGTGCATTTTACTGTTGATGCCCTAAGTGAATTGACAAACAATTGAACTGTTATGAGGTTTGTACTGAGGGAAGAATGAGATGCTCCATGTAATCTTTTATCTGCAGGAAACATAGTAACCATAGTATACTTTGGAACCCCACAACATGTTGTCATTTTTAGCCCTGAAAGGAATCCCTGGCAGTATGTAATTTATCCATATTTGAATGTGTTAGTGTTAGTGAGCACTCTTTTCCATGTTGCTTTGACTTTTCTTTGATTTATGATACACTTTCAACCCTAATGTCTTGCTGATGAGCAAACAAAACTCAACACATACTACATCTCATAAAAAAACATTTTCTTAGCAATGCTTTCCAAGTTTTTGGTCTATTTTCTGTCAATAATGATGTTCCTCATTCAAGACCATCTTTAATTATTAATATTTATGTTGAATGTAAGTGTTATGAATAACCATGCCTTTGTATTTGCAGATTTCTTGTGGAACAGCTATCAAAGGTTAACCCTAATAGAATGAACTGTGATGAGCGGCTAGCCTTTTGGATTAATCTGTACAATGCGTTGATTATGCATGTAAGTATGTTACCGAAGAGACTGGCTTTGCAAACAAGTCCTGCACTGATGATTTATGCATATTTCTATTCATAACTTGAAATATAATTCTCAGTTTAGTTCTTTCTGTTCCTCATATTTCATTTTGCTTTCACTACCTGTTTCTTACTCACTAGATTAATACTAAACACTAAATTTTCTGTACTGGATTCTATCAGTCATATCTAGCATATGGAGTTCCACGAAATGATATCAAGCTTTTTTCTCTAATGCAAAAGGTCTGAGCGGGATCTCTTCTCTGAAAAAAAAAACGTATAACCTTTTCTTCAATATGGCTTTCAATTAAGTCGTGTTAGTGATGCAGGCCTGTTACACAGTTGGTGGTCAGTCCTTCAGTGCTGCTGAAATAGAATTTGTGATTCTAAAGATGAAGACTCCAGTGCATCGGCCCCAACTTGTATAGCTTTTCCCTTAACCTATTTATTTTCCATTAGTTTGCTTATAAATTATAATGCCTCTTATTGGTGTCCCTTCCTTTTTATAGTCCTTGATGCTAACTCTTAACAAGTTCAAAATTACTGAGGAGCACAAGAAATACTCGATTGATGAGATAGAGCCCCTTGTGTTGTTTGGACTCAGCTGCGGAATGTTCTCTTCACCTGCTGTAAGTATATGAGTTCTATCATTGTTTTCCTGTAAATATGTGTGTATTGTACCATTGTTCAGCAAATATTGCAATCGACAAGTGCATATCTGCAGAAACCATTGCGCTACCAATCAATCTTGCTTGTTTCTTCAAATCCTTGCTCAGATTCTGTTGTAACATGATCTTTCTATGGCATTTGAACATCCACATTGTCTGAACTATTAACTTATCAAGTTGTTATGATTCTTTTTCCTGTTTTTTAAACAATCTTGTGATGATCTGCTGTCATACAGGTGAGGATCTTCTCTGCAGCAAATGTCCGTCAGGAGCTTCAGGAATCTCTGAGAGACTATGTCCAAGCATCTGTTGGTATAAGTGACCGAGGGAAACTGCTAATCCCAAAGTTACTGCAGAGCTATGCCAAGGGGAATGTCGAAGATTCTTTGCTTGCTGACTGGATCTGCCATCACCTTACACCTGATCAAGTTGCAGTCATCCGATATTCTTCTTCACAGCGGAAGCAGCGGCTTCTTGGAGCACGCAGTTTTACTGCGGTTGCATTTGACTCAAAATTCCGGTACCTGTTCTTGCCTGACATCAGTAGCTCCCAGAAGCCAGAACCCAAACGAACCTCATGAGCCGTGTTCAGAAAACACATGCTATGAACAGGTATATATGGTCCTAGAACCATCTTTTGCATACTGGAAAATGGATTAGCTAGTTGTATATGATGTAATTTTTTGGAGGAGTATATGATGCAACAAAGATTGGAAGCTGGAGGGTGACACAAAGAGCTCTAGTGAGGATACAGGATAGCTCATTTGTGACTGGAGCTCTTTGTGTGATCAGATTATCAAGGTTCCTCTGGATCTCATTTTGTTCTGTTACTGTCTTTCCATACTGAAGATAACCTTTTGTTCTTTTTTTTTCAACATACCTTTTTTTTGGGGATAGAGTTCTTGATCTTGGTCAATTGATTTGTAAGTTGTGCTCTAATAAGGCAGATGTATAGTGTTTTTACTTCTTTATAATGTGAGTTACTTTGTCACTGCCTGGCTGCTACTGCTGGAACAAGTAATCATTCTATGAGATGCAAATGCATTGGTTAGTGATGTTTGTTACCTGCATTAATTCTTCACCACTTAAATTTTAGCAACCTCTGTCAGATAGAAAAAGTGTATGCCTTTTTTATTCCAAATGCTTGGAATTTACAAGGAAAAGAAATGGAATCCTTTTGAATGTAAACATTGTTGGCAATAATGAGTAAAAACCATAGCCGTAGATTTTGTCGTCTTTCTAAGATAATACTTGTCTTTCAATGATATACTTTGGTCATTATTTTATTTTATTTTATTTTATCAATAATTATAAAATTAGCATCACACAAAAATACTCTAAAATACGAATTTAATGATATAGTAAATGTTAGTATAATTATTAGTCAATTTAATGAGGACGGAGGAAGCAACTCAAACTGCTCGGGCTAGTTTGTGTATGCTGTGCTATAAATATTTAAGAACTTGTTTTTTTTTTCAAAACTTATCTTTCTGAGCTCCATTATAATTTCTGCTAATATAAACCAAAAAGATTAATCTAAAATCTTGGAATATTAAACATTATATTTGAATTATCAAAGGAAGCCTTCAAAATCAACAAAATTTATGTTACCCCTTTCACGCAACTTACCGTCTCAATCACATGTGGGCCCAAACCCACTTTTTATTTTTCCAGCTTGTCATTTTTATAAAACAAAATCAAAAAATATTTTCCAGGTTGTCAGATCGTGGAATTTTCTCTCATTTTTTTAGCTGGGCCCAAAAGTGGGTTGGGCTTTCCTGAATTCAGAACTGAAACATGGGCATCTAATGGGCCATCTATCACTTCTTCGTCACGCTGTGAGAAGAAGAATTTTCTTATTTATATTTTTATTAAAATATTTATAAAAATGTATTTTTTTGAAAAATTTATATATATCTAAACTTCTAACGTTTTTAAGAGGTTTTTTTTTCAAAATGCCTTAGTGTAAAATCCGACGTGATAAACATTCATTGGTACACATTAACGACGGGACGACAGGGGTTAGAAAATTTATAGACGGCTCTTATCGCTTAAGCCAAAGATTTTTTTCCCGTGCTAGGGGGTCGTCTGTAAAATGTAGCATAGAGCGTGCAAGGGAGATGGGGGCCTATCATTTTTACAGGCAAGCCCCCTTACAACCCTCTAGTTGTTTTTTCTCTCCTAGGGGTCGTCTATAAAATTACCAACCCACGTCGTACCAAAACTGGCCCCATGCCGAGAATATCACCGCTAAGCACTTGCGCCCCGCCACACCTCTGCTACCTCCTAGCCTCGCGCTCTCGTGTCCCTTTCACAGGTCTCGCACCCCTCCTTATCATCTATGTGCCACGCCTGGCTACCTATAAAAGGCGTCGATGAGCCTCTCTTCCCAACCCATGCATCATCTCTCTCACCCTTCTATACCCCCCTCTTAAGCCCCCCTCCACGCTATCGCATCTGTGAACTCATGGCGTTGTCAAAACCGGCTTCTGCTCGAGCCTTCTGGCACCGACCATAGCCGTTGCACCTCTTAGCCCTACCGCCACGCCCACCTCCTAGTGACTGATGTGCACACCTGAGCTTCCTGGTGCCGCTACCTGCCTTTGTCCCGCCGTTGGGTGCTGCCTCCCCTATCGCCAGCTGTTGGGCACCAAAGTGCGCGGGGGTTGATCGGATCGGGCGGAGATAGGAGTAAGCTGACGGAGGTTCGATTAGAGTGGGTGGTGCCTTGTTTACGCGGAGGCCTGAGAATTATATTTAGCTCTAGTGTAGGTCCTTATCTTTGAGATTTGAGGGCGTGCCATTCAATATGACCCTGCAATTAACAAGGAGATAAAGAGTATGAGATTTACGAGCCAATCAACTGATGGGCCGATACGTCTCATCCTATTGGCTGGTAGCGCTCGAGCATTGACTAAAAAGCTGATAAAGTCGTATGTAATATGGTGTGGAATAAAGTAAATGACTTATCGATCGAATAGCTAATGACGCTCTAAACAGAGTAAGCGATAAAAGCAGGGAGAGAGACTTAAATCCCCCCGAAGGCATAAGAACTAGCGACCACCATGACGGCACTGTTAGAGTCAGTATCGATAGATCGGACCAAATCTAGATAGTATGAGGCTGAGGCTAATGACATAGAGACAACGGAGGCTAGATCGGACATAACAACAGAAGGAATGGGGTGAGGCCATCGACTGCTTATAGGGCGATGGTCCGATGTAGACGTATATCTAACCTCATTGGCTATCTAAGCCGATGGAGAGTGAAACCTGCTAGATCCTGATGCCAGCCTTATTGGACATGGACCTGATAGATCAAACTTAATCGAGATAGTATCAGGCTGGATCCGATGGGACCAGATTAATCGCTAGCAAATTAATCGTGAAGGAATAAGATAGATATATAGGGGTATCGGCCAAACAACCGATACGTTAGGCGTGAAGCACGAGATAATGATAACTCATCGGCTACTTACTCCGATGAAACATCACGCGAGAACTTGCTGGGCCAACGGCTCAATCTACCACCACCGGTCTCGTAGGTCGGACCTAACCGATGCAGCAGGGATCAATGACGATGGAGGGAAGACGATGAGCCGATAGGCATCATGCGAGTGTGATGCGGTACGTCAGATCAGACTAAGATGTTAGATCTAACTGATATAGCTTTAGACAAAACGAACGGACCAGGATAGTGGTTGGACTTACCTCTTCACCAGAGATTGGATCTAACCGATATAGCCCCATGTTGAGAGCCAGAATTCGCTGGAATAAATCTAGACAATATAGGGTGGCGATGCATCGAATATTGTATTGATGTATGATCTTGTTGAGTTTTTACAAGTTTATAGGGGATCTATATTTATACCTCGGAGTTATAAGAGTCCGACGTGATTACAAATAACCCCTGGACATTATTTCCTAAACATACAAGGAAACTATCTTTAAGAAGTTAACAAAACTAATCAAACTTGTCTATCTTATAAGATATATTTTATATAAATAAAATATCCTACCATGGTTTCCACGGTTCTTCCTCAGACTCAGTTCTATCTGGATAACCTTCCGTTTTTGAATAAACCGAATATATCCTCAATTCGTCCGATCAGCTCTCTCACTATATCAATCAGTTTCCTTCCATAAGTCGATTGACTTCTTCTTCTTTGGCTAATCCTGTTCGTAGGCTGACCAAATTTTGACGTTAACACTAGTATTGTCACCGTCGTTGCCTCCCCCATCACTAGAATCATTGCCATCACCACCCCCTCTCCTGGCCTCCTCTGCGTAGCAAAGGGCAGAGAGTGGAGAGGGAGAAAGAACGAGAAAGAAGAGAAGAGATAGGATAGTAGATCTTTTCTCTTCAGGATGGGTGCTATTCTAGCCTCTTTTAAGGCGATCGGTTAGGAGTGGGAGACATCCCCAATATGTACTAAGTAAATGAAGGCATAAGATTTGCCTAATACTCGGATTGAGAGATTCGACCCAACTATTTGATATGTGATAGCTTTGGAAAGACTTTTTCATGAACTTCTAGTGTTGACGGGTATTCGGTGTCAGTTTTGTGTCGTGTGGTTAAAACGTATAGACTTTGTAGAGTTTAATGTATTCGAATAGCTATGCTCACGGTTAAGAGAGAATGTAAGGTGATTCTCCTAGTGCAGTTTTGTTTGCTACTATTTTATAGAAAAGGTTTGAGGGAATGAGAACTATTACTATAGTAGGTTTTAGTGACTAACGGATGAACTTGGTGGTTGGGAATGGGTTTGTGTGACCTGAGTTGCCATGAGAGCATCATGGAGTAATCTTCCCAAGAGGGAGCGAGAATTAAAGTTTAGGTGGTGCCAAGAACGAGCCAACGAAAAGGAAGATGTTGGTTTAGTTCCGAATGGAGTAAGAAATAAGGGTTGTTGAAGAGATAGAAACTAAAAAAACTATTAAATAAAACTAAAACTTTATTCTCAACAAGGGTTGTTGAAGATATAGAATCTAAAAACAAAAATTTTATTCTCATGTTTGGGTTATTGCAAGTTCCAAATGAATTGTGAAACTCACACTTATATGTTGCAAAACGTTTTGAAACAAAAGATTTGTGAAATAAATCTAGCATTTCTTCTGCAACTTGCATACTAATGTTTCTCATAAATTGTGAATACGAAAGTACTTACCATATCTATGTTCTTGTTTTTCGTCCTGTTAACACCGAAATTTAGTAAGCCGCACATATATGATTGGAGAGCCGATTGGCTTATGGAAAAATACCGATTGATATAGGGGAAAAACAATTGGATGGATGGGGATGGATTCGGTTCAGTCAATGACGAAATATTATTCGGATGGGATCGGGTCTAAGGAGGAGTCGTGAAAACTATGGTAGGGTACTTTATCTCTATAGAATATATTTTGTAAGATAGATAAGTTTAATTAGTTTTGTTAAATTTTTAGATATGGTTTCTTTTTATGTTTTGAAAATAACGTCCGGAGGTTGTTTGTAAACGCGTCGAACTCTTGTAACTCTAGGTTATAAATATAGATCCCCTAGGACCTTATAAATTATCTAGACAAATCAACAAATCTCAGTGTATCGCCCTCTAGTCATCTAGGTTTTTACTGGCGGATTCTGACTGTCAACGTAGGGCTACATCGGTTAAGTTCGATCTTTAGCAAATGGGTAAGTCCTACCACTATCTTGGTGTATCTGCTCTGTCTAAGATTGCATTAGTTAGGTCCGATCTCTTAGTCCGATCGGATATACCACATCACGTTCGTATGGGTTCTATCAGCTTATCATATTCTTTTGTCATTATCGATCTTGTGCGGTATCGGTTGAGTCTGACTTACTAGACTAATGATAGTGGATTGAGCCTTAGGCTGATAGGTCTTTACACGACGTTTCATCGGAGCGGCCAGCCGATGAGTTATCCATACATTAGGCCTCACGTCTAGTGTATCGGCTTCTTAATCGATATACATATATCTTGTCCAGCGATTATCTGCTAGCGATTAATCGGGTTCTATTAAATCTGTCATCGAGACTTAGTGGGTTTTGTTTTCCCTATCGACTCAGCTAGCCGGCGAGTTTACTTATTCGCCTGTATCGGACCCGTAGCCAATAGCAACCAATGAGTTTACCCGGTCCCTCCGTCGTTACGTCCAATTTAGTCTCTGCTGTTGTAGTGCCGTTAGAGTCAGTCTTATACTATCTCGATTCGGTTCGATCTATCAAGTCTAGCATTAACGGTACCATCATCGATGGTCATTGGGTCTCGTACTTTTGGGAGATCAGATCTTGTTCCTTACTATTCATCGTGTATTCTGTTCAGAGCGTCATCGACTATATAGCCAATGAATCCTATACTTTATTTCTCACCACTTACCTATGCTGTCATCGACTTTCTAGATTAGTGCTACAGTTGTTATCGGCTACCAGCCGATAACAGGGGTGCATCGGACTCATAGTCGATATCTACCCTAACCTTATCAGTAACCAGCTGATAGTAGAAGTACATATCGGCCTATTAGCCGATTGGCTCTACTATTTAACTTTATCTGTCTTCTTTATCAATTAGAGGTCAAATTGACTGGTATGTCCACAACTACTGCAACTAGACGAAGACATCTCGAAGTCGAATGACCTGCACTGGAGCGAAACAAACCTCCCAGGCCTCGGTGTGTCCACGCGTGTCTCCATCGAACCTTCATCGGTGAACATGGAGAACCGATTCAGCTCAAACATACTTTTTGGCACACCCAATGGAACCATCGAAAGTGCACCTTAACGAGCCAAACGATCTGCACTAGAGCTAAGTAGACCTTTTAGGTCTCGGTGTGTTCACACACGCCTTTATCGGCTCACGCTCACGCTCCCTCTCAACGCGCCTCTCTGCCTGGCCCTATCTTCCCTGCGCGCATGAGAACACCTCATTCCTCCTTAAATTTAGGTGGAAGATACTAAAGAATTTGCTTTTATCATTAGACCTAAACCACTGCCTGTAGATTTTAAGATATAATGTATTCTTTTAGTTTTTTTAACGGTTATTATTTTGTTACCGCAAGTACCAACTTGGTATCCTAGGATTGGCGCTAACATGTGCGGTTGCACTAGGAATGGTTCGTTGTCCTCGGCTGCACGCTATATTTGGCACTGGCTTTCCGACGGTGTCATATCGAGGTGTGACAATCTTTCACAGCTCAATAACCTTAGGTTTTTTTACATTCTAGACTAAACGAAAATAAGGGACTATACAAGTCACAGTAAGACTAGACAGATTCACAACGACATGGATGAGTTCGAAGCAGTTGAAAGGTTCAAACGTTATAGTAGGTCGTTGATGTGGTTCCTCCCATAGCGGTGGCAATAGTAGGAGTTCGCTTTGTTGGAACGTTGTCTAGAGGTAACTTTGTCTATCCACCTTTTAAATATATTGCTTCATTTTTGGTGTGCGACATTGCTGTTAATAAATTATACTTTTTTATAGCTTTCGCTACGCTATATCTTTTTTCGTATGTAGCAAGGACGTTGACATAGGAAGCAGAGATGTCGACACAAGGAGCCAAAAAGTAGACATAAAGAGCAAGAATGTCTACACGAGGGTTTTTAGGTTTGTCACATGTCACATATTTTTTTATCCACGATATTGCAGTTTGCATTGCTCAACTATTTTTCTCATAAGGTTCTAGGCTACACCGCCGCAGATCTCCGCAGCTGTGGGTGGATCTTAGTAGGCCACCTCTAGATGGGCATACGAGTCCTTCGACTATAATGACCTCATGACAGATCAGAAAGTACTCGGCTCCTCTCAATTTATAGGAGCTTCGTCACCTCACACACATAAGCCGCATGCTTTGACTCTTGTGCAGTAGATCTATGCTAGCCGTGACGTCCCAGTCGACCGCCTCACCTACTCTTAAGGTCACGTGAGAGCACATGACAAGATAACAAAGAGGGGTAGAGGGAAGGTTCCGGGCTAGTTGTATGTTGTGTCATTTATACTACTTTGTATTCACCTTTTCAACTATCCATACCTACATCACTTACTATGTGTTAAAACCACATCGCTTTCACTCTTTATTATGCGTGCGTGACCGCCAATAGTATATGACAACTAACTTTCGGTGCCTTTACTCCTTACTATACGCATGACTACTGAGTCATAATCAACAATCAACACTTAGTAATGTTAGCTAACTTTTGGCACATGAATGTCACGTTGTTTTTAACATAATTCCACAACCAACTTTTGGCGTGGGACCATTACGTCGCTTTTAGTATAACCCGATGACCAACTTTCGTCGTGTTAATGTTGCGGCACGTTAAAATGATTTTTATAGGCACGACACTTTTCACGCGTGAATGTCACGTCGTTTTTAACGCATTTATTCATGTCTTCTACACCTAATACAACCCACACTATATAAGACCTCTGTATTTATGATGAAACTCAAGTTTTCCGCCCACTTATACCCTTGAAAATCTTATACCATCCGTTTGTTCTATCTCCTATAGTATTAAAGAATAATAGCTGCTAAACGCATTTTCACTGAGGATTTTGATTGCAAAAAAGATCCTTTAGCTTGGTTAATTTTACCTTGGTGTGACCGTTCATTTTACATATTTAGTGATTGATGCCAGTTTATGACATCTTGGGACCCTCAACATTCATGGGAGAAGATTCTTTCAATGTCTAAACTATTTTCACGAGTTATGGATTATATGCACATGTTTTTTCAACTATTCCTTACCATAATATTTTCTTTGTTAAGAATGTGTAGCTTTATTCGGTGGGTTGATATAGAAAATACAGTATTTGACCCTAATAGTTGGTCTCCGAGGGCTATTAGTTTTCTCACTCAGAATCAAACAAAGAGTATATGACGAGGAATGAGAAGTACGAACGACGTCAGTGAGTCGAATGGTTAGACTGTAGCTTGCAACCTCTTGTACTACCTACATAGCAGGAGCGTTCTAAGTACGTTTGTAGTGATCGTTGCTAGATGGTGAGATTAATAAGTGATAATATTTTTAGTATGAGGTTTTTTTTCCAAACATTCTTGATAACGATTTTGTTATAAATTCGTTATACATTTATCTAATTTGCTTTAATTTTATTATCGTCGTGATTACAATAGTTATATGTAATTTTTCCATATAAGAACCACCAAGAAATTATGAATTCAAAAAATAGATAGACACTAAGAAATCATCATACAACTTTATAGGGACAATACAAACTGAATAATGCATATAGCCTAAAGTGTAGGATGAGTGAAGAGTCAACTCTTCTAACAATAGGTGACTATAAGTAGATAATAGAGGATGAAATCCATATGTTCCAAATAGACTTCTATACCATGTTATCTATTTTATTATTTATATTGCTTTATGTCTATCCGTTGTAAACATCTCAGTAACCGCGTAATGTTTTTGCTATTATTATCTAAATAATGTCTATGTGTGAATCTGTTAATCATCTGAGTTTCTTATATAATTAAGACATCTCAATTTTCTCTTCCACGTCCAAATTTTATTTACAATTAAATCTCTAAATAATTTATTTAAAATCTCATTTTTCCTTTTGGACATTTATACGATAGAAAAAAACAACAGAAAACGTTAGGTGGATCTAAGAAAAAAAACAACCAACCATAGTAGGTCGCCTTCTCTCTCATACGTTCTATATGGTATTTTACAGATAGGCTTATACTGTATGAAAATATTCACTCAGCTAGGACGATAAGGGGCCGGCTACCAATTTCATAATCCCGTTTTGTCATGTTAAGTGTGTTAATGGACGTTTACCGTATCGAATTTCACATCGTTAGATGGAGTGTTATTTTTTAAAATACTTTCAGAGAACATTGTGGGTATATATCTGTATTTTTTATAAAATATATATTTTAAATATTTTAATGAAAAATATAAAAATAAAAAAAATTCCGAGAAGAACCCCGGCGAATGCCGGCGGCGGCGGCGTCTCCGTTTCATTCCCCAGCAATTGTGCGGGGAGGCGGCAAGCTCTCCACTCCCAGCCTCCAGGGTCAGTTGATTCATCGGCGCTTTTTCCTTCTGCTCGTTGCTCTTCACACCACAGGCGCTACTCACATGTGATGTGAGAGCTACTCAGGGTTCAGCGCGGTAGTGATCCGCTGAGCTGGGATGGGTAGGAGTGGATTGGCTGTTCCTCGGATCCATGGCGTCGGAGCGGTGGGATGGATTGCGTCGAGCTCATGCCAAATTGAAACATTAACTTGTGATTTTGCGCGTTCAGAAACATTTTTATTAGTTTCAGGTTCCTAACATTTTTGGGTTAATTTTGGTGCCGATCTCAATTCCCGTGCTATTATCAGTTATTCTTACCTCTTGCATTGTAATAATCATATCAGTGAGCTTAATATGATTGATATATTTAGTTACATTGTAATCGTGAATTGGGCTGTCACTTATTATGTTCCTGGCATTCTGCCTCTTGAATCAGGGTCTCCTGATAATGTTGTGAACCTGCCTGTTTTTTTAATCAAATTCTAACCACAGAATAGTTTGCGGAACGAAAAAAATGGTTTTGAACACAAAACAGTAAAAAATGGTAATATATGGAAGACTGGGCAAAAAGGAAGTATACAAATATTAGTTCTTGTGCAACTATGAGCTTCTCTGTGTACTTTAAAGTACATAATCATCATTGTCAAATTCTGATTTGATTGAGTTCTGTTGTTTGCAGCTCAGCGCCTATGACGTCCAGGCAGGATACTACCTCATGTATAGTTGGTCTCATTCTAGGATTATGGTTGACACTTGACAAACTGGCATGCAACTTCAAGCACCTTCAGCATCTGCTCTTCATGTCCTGTGCCTCGGAGTGTTGGATCCAGGACCTCAATCTTCTTTCCTTCACATATCATCTCCTTCACCCACTCGACAAGTTGTCTTGATGAAGGCAAGATCGGAACAGGCCGCATCCCGGTGAGCAGCTCGAGCAGGACTACTCCGAAGCTGTACATGTCACCTCAATGTAGCCATCCACCCTTGTCCATACTCTGGGGGGGGGGGGGGGGGGTGTAACTGAAAGTGCCGACTAGCTCTGTTGTGACATGGGTTCTGTTGGGAAGGATCAACCTTGATAGCCCAAAATCTGCAACATGAGCTTTGAATTCTTTGTCAAGCAAAATGTTGCTGCACTTGATGTCACGGTGGACTATTTGAGGCTTGCAGACATCATGGATGTGAGATATACCCCGGCTTGCTCCTTGTGCAATCTTGAGCCGCATTGGCCAGTTAAGAAATGAGCTGGCATCACCATTCCTGTTATGAAGCCAATCATCCAGGCTGCCATTCACCATGTAGGAATATATGAACAACCTTGAGTTTCCCTGGATGCAGTAATCCCACAGTGGCGAAAGATTGTCATGCTGCGCCGTAGAGAGTGCAACAACCTCTGCACTGAATTCCCTCTCCATCAGACACATGTCGCTGTTGAGCTTCTTTATGGCAACCATCGATCCATCAGATAACTCAGCTTTGTAGACTAGCCCATAACCTCCACAACCGATGATGTTCTCCTTGTCAAAGTTTTTTGTAGCCTTCAGGAGATCGGTGAATGTGAGCTTGGTTTGCTCGCCCTTGCCTTGTGGCAGCACCGCCAAGGTTTGCTCTGAATTGATGTTGGACGATGGTTCTTCGGTGCCATCATTTCTGCTTCTCCTGTTTTCAGTCATGAAATTCTTGCCCCGCAAGAAGAGAACGAGACGAGCTAGCAAGAACAGGATGGTGATTCCTCCAAAAAACACACCAAATGCAAGTGCTAAGATGGCTGTCTTGTTATGTTGCTTTTTGGATACATACGATGTTTTAGCTGAATCACAATGGTGTACAAGCATAGGACCACACAATTTAGGATTGCCATCAAAGCTAGAATTTGGAAACGTGCTAAGTTGGCCTACAGTTGGAACTGATCCTTCTAGGTCATTGTTGGAAACGTTAAATGCTGAAAGGAAGTGCAGTTTGTTCAGACAACTTGTTCGGAACAGGCACTTCCTTCTAAGTTCAGACAACTTGTCGACAGGTTAAATCCCTGCAGGGATTGGACCAGTGAGGCTATTGCTTGATATGTCAAGCACCTGCAGGTTTGTGACGTTGCAGATTAATTCTGGTATCCCTCCAGAGAATTTGTTGGAGCTCAAGTTGAGTAAAAGAAGTGCCTTCAACTGACCAATCTCCTTCGGGATGACGCCAGTGAAGTTATTGATACCTAGATTCAGCACTTTTGGGATAGCACTGGTTATTCAGTATTGAAGTAATGGAGCTGCAAAAACAGGCAACTCAAAGACCTTTGGTTCAACATTATCTGTTTTGAACATTGGCATCTCCATTAAGGCTTTTGGAATTTCTCCGGAAAGGCTGTTGCTCTATACATCTAGATAGAAGAGGAAGTTTAGGCTGCTGATCCAGTCGGGTGTCCGTCCAGTAAGTTGATTGTTATATAAAAATAACACCGCCAAATTTGTGAGCTTTGATAACCAATGAGGTATACTTCCAGACAATAAACAATTGGCCAGGGAAAGGACCTGAAGATCCTCAAAACCGTCAATTATGTCACCCTCTGGCATGGCTTCGCGCTTGAAGTTGCGGCCAGTGAGTAAGGTGGTGAGGTTCCTGCAACTCTGAAGCATCTGAAATGTACGTGTGATATTTGTAAGAGATATCAACAAGTGAGAGAAATGAGAGGTACTTCAAGTCTCCTTTTCTTTCTGACAAATGGCCATGGAAACTATTGTAAGACAGCCGTAATGCAGTTAGATTGCTGCATGAGTAGATGCTTTCTGGGATTATTCCAACTGACGTCTAAAATATTTAGATTGGGCAGTGTGGAGAAGTTAACATTGGTGAGCTCCCCACTGAAGTTGTTGATCTTGAGGCCGATGGTTACAAGGTTCATGCAGTCACTCAAAGTTGATGGCAGCTCCCCGGACATGTTGTTGCTATCCAGATGGAGCTCCTCCAATCTCTTGAGCTGTCCTATGGAATGTGGAATGCTACCAATGAGCTTATTTCCTCCGAGATCAAGGGTGACCAGATTTATGAGCTTGCTGATGCCGTCAATTGATCATACTAACCAATTGTTAGGAAAAGAGAGGTGCTTCAAAGGGGTAATATTGAAGAGCTCGTATGGAAGAGTTCCACTGAGATTGTTTTTCCCAGTGCTGAGGAATGTCAACTTGGAGCAATTACTGAGCCCTGGAGGGATGCCTCCGCTGAATTGGTTATAACTAAGTTCAAGCAAAGCAAAGGATGGTGCACTGACACCGAACGAAGTTGGTATCTTCCCAGTGAAGTTGTTGGTGCTTGCATTGAGCGCGACAAGACTCTTCCTTACCTCCCATGTGGTTGATGGAAAAAATTCCTGTAAACAAGTTGCTCGAGATGTTCAGTACCTGCAGAGGCCGGTCAGGGGCTGAAGATGGCAGGTCTCTTAGGCCTCCTGTGAGGTACTTAAAACTGACATCAAGGACCACGATGCTGCTGGATGATACCAATTCGATTGGTTATCCACCAGACAGTGAGTTATGGGACAAGTTGAGGCGCATCAGGCCTGTGAGATTGCCAAGTGAAGGTGAGATGATCCCCTCAAGGCCTCTAGAAGCCAGAAACACATCAGTAACCATCCTATTTGGGTTGCAGGTGATCCCTTCCCATGTGCAGCAGTCCGTGCCATTCTTCCATGACATGCCCAGGCCACCATCCTTTGAGAGCCCAGAGAGTAACCATCCTTTGGCAGCAGTCTCCTGCTCGGTGCAGAACTGATCAGAGAGACCAAGAAGAGCAGCAGAGCTAGAGCATGGCCAAGGGAAGTTATGGGAAATCTGTTGCTGTGGTCCTTGTTTGGGAAATGGAGGGGCTAGCATCGGAGCCAATAGTCTGATTGTTATACCACTAAATCATTGGGTTGTATATCCTTGTACGGAGTTCGTTAACTGTACTGTTACAACATTCCTCATCTCGTAGACCATCCATCTACGGCTCTTCTGCCCCTACACCTCTCCCCAGAACGGATTTGCAAGATCGGATTGGTGAGGTACATGTCAAGCAGCATAATTCAGAAAAAAAAAAGAACACATGTTTTGAAGCAGTCATCGATGTCAAGATCCACGTGTGGACGAGCATGGAAAGAACAGATTAATGTAGGAAATATTTCTCAGGGCTCTCTCGTTGACCCTGAGACGTTTACTATTCTTGCCGTTGTCAGCATCGAAGCTTGGTTTTGGTTGACATCTAAGTTGCAAATGGCAATTAGTTTACTATGTCTTTGGCCTTTGGACTACGGCTCTGGAAGTCTGGATTAGCCGCAATGCTGGACTAGGCTGCAGCATGATTAGAGGAACTAAGAATCGATTAGTCAGGCTAATGGCAGTGTTGATGTGATCATTAGCTGGTGTTTCAGTAAGAAACAAAAAGTTGCTTGCATTTGTCTTTTCCTTTGGCAGATATGGACTACTTCTGATGTTGATAGAATATGCTGTTTCTATGGCTATGATACAATGTCTGTCAAAAACAAATGCAGAAGGCCACAAGTGGCTACCATCAAAAATCAAAATTGCAAGGAGTTAAAAAAGTTTCAGGAAAATGAGGAGGAAGCAAGAATTGGTCGTACTGTTTTCATTTTATTTAGCAGTAAGTTTTATCTGTAACTATCAGTATGTTCCAGCATGTCAGGTAATGATCAAACAAGAAAAATGTATGTATGGAAGAGAATATTTCAGCTTTTGGTCAGTCACTTTGACAAAGTGTTTATTACGGATTTACTGTCTCATCACAATGAACGAAATTTTATCCATTTTCTTCTTTTTATGATTCGTTACTAATTTCCTGACAATGTGTTAAGTCCTCTTTTCTCTGTAAGAAGAAGTGTCAATACGGCTGTGTACATCCGATTTGGATGCAGAGGCGGGGTTTTAACCCATTTTTTTAAAAAATGTGTGGACAGTAGTATAGCAAAAATCGAAAAAAAAAGAGAGAAAGAAGATAAAAGGAAAAGACGAATGGGCCCACAATTGCTGGCCCAATTTATACCAGGCTAAGTATTGATCCACTATCTCTGGGAGTATCTTCGGCCCACTGGACGATGGACCCTGATTGCTTATTTGCTTCGCCAAACATTTTGCTAAGTACTGATCCACTATCTCTGGCAGTATCCACTTCGATTGTGTGCATAAACCACCCTAATTCTGAGATTTTACCATATAACCTATTTGTAAAACCCTACCCACCCAACACCAACACCGTCACACCAAAATTATTTGGCCTATTTGAACGGCGGATTCATAATCGTCTGCCTGCTTCCAACTAGCCTCCAGATCCATTTGAGGGTGCGGTTCTGGCTGAGCTAATCACAAAAAAAACACAATATATTATTAACATATGATTAATTAAATATTAGCCAATATAAATTAAAAAAAGAAATTTATTTTAGTTTTTTAAAAACATCTATATATAATTTTTTTATAAAAACATATCATTAAATAATTTAGGAGTTAACGGGCCTAGGAACAAACGAGTTTAAGTCGGACTCACGGATTTGTCTGATAAGATCCATTGCGAATATATGTAAAAAAAGAAATGGACCTAATCGGGCGGACTTTTACGATAAAATAGATTATAGGGTTAAATCACTCTCCAATGGCTCGTCTGCTTCGATGCGCACCCGTGCAGAATTGCACACGTGTTGCTCCCAAAGGAGAGTCGTCTCCCTCAACTCCGGAGCAGGCGAGCGGCCGGCGGCATCGAGGTCCCTCTCCCGAGCAGCCGTACGGAGATCGCCAGACAACCGAGGCTAAGGTCAGTTTACTCTCTGCGCGTCGCCTCTCTGTTCGTCGTGTGAGGATTTGGCTTGCTAATTGCGCTGCGGTGTGGGTGCAGTAGCCTGTTTTTCTAGGGGTAGGGGACGGGGGGCGGGGGGCTACGGTCGATGCTTGTGCAAACATGCTCCTCCGATTGAGATTTGTCACAAACGTTGAATGATCGGAGGTTGTCGTCGCAGACGGAAGTGGGTTAGGGTACTGCAAAAGCGATTCCTGCCCTAACATGTGGTGATGATTTTGGTGTCTGTTATGCGTAATCTTGTTTCGTTACTGATACCCTGACATTCTGGTGAAAATTGTGATTTTGGTGACATTTTGGTGGGTTAATCCTCTATTGCCACTGTGTTCACGCCGAGATATCTCGCGCGCCCCGGCACGAACACGCCGACGTCTAGGAGATTTGCTTAGCTTCAGTACAGACCGGTCGGTTTCTCTCCGTGGCTCGAGGTACGGACGCCAGGGGCCATGGGGTCCAATCGGCTTCAGTGCGACAATACGGGTGCAGACATGCCAGTCAATTTGACCTTGCAATTGACAAGTAAGTGAGACGAGTAGGTCCGTCGGATGGTGGGCCGATACAGGCGCTCGCTATCGGCTGGCTGCAGATAGGATCATGATGGCTATCGGCCGCGCCTGAAAGACCCTTTGTTATCGGCTATTTGCCGATAGGAATCGGGAAGCTCTTCGATCGGCTGGGGAGCCGATGAAGGCATGGACAGGTATCGACGAAGGATCGACCGTAGAGCCGATGGAGGAACCGATGTGTACTCAGAGGATAGCAAAGCGCACAAGATGCCTCCGGATAGCCGACGGAAGCTGTAACAGTCGTTCATCGGCTGGAAAAACCGATGAAGGTGCATGCGGACTGGCAAGAAATAATATTAAAAGGCACGGGCTGCAAAGCCGATGTCGCTCCGGAGATAACAGCACGAGACCCGTCGCCCACCGTGACAGCGCTATTAATACCGAACCTCGAAGATCGGACTTAACCGAGATAGTGCGAGGCCGAAACCAACAGCGATGATATGGAGGACACCGGATCGGTTGTGCTGAAGAAAAGATAGAAACAAACCCATCGACTAGATGAGCCGATGAGGGGACACCTCTCTGAAGGTGGGGGCGTATTGGCTGAGACCGATGCGCTCGACGTGGCGCGTCAAGGGACACATCTAAAAGCTGATGCGTATCGGTCGAGGGGCCAATGCGCTGGGTGTGAAGCTTAGAGCATGGATAACTCATCGGCTAGTACTCCGATAATACGCCGTGCAGAAAACTATAAGCCTGAAGCTCGATCTATCGTCGGCAGCCCCGTAGGTCGAACCTAACCGATGCAGCACGAAATTGACGACGGCAAAGAGAGCTTAACAGGCCGATAGGCCCTGCACGGACGTGATACGATACGTCTGACCGGCCTAAGAGGTCGAGATAGTGGCGGGACTTACTCATTCACTGGAGATTGGATTTAACCGATGCAGCCTCGCGTCGAGAGTTAGAACTCATCGGTAAACACCTAGACGAACTAAGATGGCGATACGTCGAAGTTGTATATTGATCGAGAGATAGATTACATGTCTCTAGAGAGTCTATATTTATACCCTGAATTTACAGAGTCCGACGCGTTTATAACCATCGGACGTTATTTCCTAACAAAAAAACAAAGGAAAATATCTCTAAAGAAGTTAACTAACTAACTAAACCTTTCTAATTAGATAAGATTACAATTTACAAAGATAAAATACCCTGCCATGGATTCCACGGCTCTTCCGCAAACTCGGTTTTATCTGAATAGTCTTCTAATTTGGAATCGAGTCTTCCTTCGTTACAACCCGATCGGCTTCTTCACTGTAGTCATCGGACACCTCTCAGCTGATCGGCTTTAGCACTATCGGGTCATCTAGATTTTGGCGTTAACACACTGTTTCCCTTTTTAAGAAAGAAATGTTTAATTTTGTATACATAATCGAAGAAGCATGTGCTTTTTCACACCGTCAAATTGCCAAGTTTGCGTAGTATGTTTTGTATCTATTCTCATCTTGTGAAGAGTGAAGTACCTTTAGAAGAGGGCATTGTGCCCCTGGCCCCTGCAATTTACTAAAATGGTATTCTGCACCTTGATTCATATTTGAGAAGTTTTTTTTTGAATAATAAATTGGACCCTGCAAAATAGCTCACCTCAAATTCAAATTTGAGATTCACAAGGAATATTCTGAGGATGGACCGATGTGTGCTCATAACCTCTTGATTTTTTTTGCATCATGGTATACTATAACCTGATAAAGGGAGAAATTAATCTGTCTAAAAGTTGTACAAAAGGATTAGACTGGAGTAGTTGTCTTGTTCTTGCAAATTACATGTACTATGTGCACTGGAATTCAAGATAATCCTGTATAACTGCATTCTATCTTAAGTTTTGACTGAATTTTGCATCTGCAGTTTGGCGTCTATACTGTCCAAGCAGGAGACTTCTTCCTTTATAGTCGGCCTCATGCAAGGATTACAGTTGACACACTTGCAAGCAGTTTCTAGCACCTTCAGCATTTGCTCGTCATATCCTGTGCCTCGCAGTATTAGATCCAGGACCTCAATCTGATTCCCTTCTGATTTCATCTCCTGTACCCACTTGACAAGTTCTTTGGATGAAGACAAGATATGGACAGGTCGTCTTCCTGTGAGCAGCTCAAGCAGGACAACTCCAAAACTGTAAATATCACCTTTCAATGTAGCAACCCATCCTTGCCCATACTCAGGTGGGATGTAGCCCAGAGTACCGACTAGCTCTGTGGTAACATGTGTTTTGTTGGCAAGGATTAACCTTGATAGCCCAAAATCAGCAACATAAGCTTTAAATTCTTTGTTAAGTAGGATATTGCTAGACTTGATGTCACGGTGGATGATATGTGGCTTGAAGGCATCATGGATATAAGAAAGTCCCCGGCAATTTTGAGCCGCTTTGGCCAGTCAAGAAATGTGCTTGCATCATCGTCCCTGTTGTGAAGCCAGTCGTCCAGGCTCCCATTCTCCATATAAGAATATATAAGGAGCCTTGAACTTCCCTGTATGCAGTAACCCCACCATGGTACAAGATTGTCATGCTGTGCCATTGAAAGTGCTTCGACCTCCGCAGTGAATTCTCTTACCATCAGGCACACCTCACCGAAAAGCTTCTTGATGGCCAGCTTGGTGCCATCAGGTAAATCAGCATTGTATACTAGCCCGTAGCCTCCACACCCGATGATGTTCTCCTTGTCAAAGTTATTGGTAGCCTTCACAATGTCGGTAAACGTGAACTTGTTTTTATCTCCCTTGCCTCGTGATACTATAACTAATGATTGCTCTGAATCAGACTCGCGTGGCGTTGCTTCTACGTCTGTATTCTCGCTACTCCTGTTTTTGGTTATACATTTTGTACCTCTTACAGTGGCAAGAAGATACGCCAGAAATAGAACAACAATTCCTCCGAAGAACACACCAAATGCAGTTGCAAGAATGGCCTTATTGCTGTGACTTTTTGTGGAAATGGATGCTGCTTTTTCTGAACGACAACTGCGATGAAGAATACGGCCACATAACTTTGGGTTCCCGTAAAAGCTAGAATTTGTGAATGTACTAAACTGGACTCCATTTGAAATAGGCACTTCCGGATCATTGTAAGAAACATTGAATGCAGAGAGGAAGTGCAGGTTGTTCAGTGTTGATGGGATTGCACCTATGAGATGGTTCCTAGACAAGTCTAGCACCTGCAAATTTGTCAGGTTGCCGAGCTGCTGTGGAATTTCTCCTGATAAATTATTCGAACTTAAACTGAGGATATCGAGTGATTTCAACTGACCAATGTCTTGAGGGATCACATCACTGAAGTTATTGTTGCTTAGATTCAGCACTTTTGGGAAGGCACTGGATATCCAATATTGAAGGGATGGAGTTCTATATAGAGGCAGCTCAAATACCCTTGGATCCAAATGGGTGGCACTCTTCTTTGTTATTAGCATTGGCATCTCCATTATGGAAGTTGGAATCCCCCCTATAAGGCTGTTATTTGATACATCTAGATGGAACAGTGACTCTAGGCTTTTGACCCAGGGAGGTATAGATCCGCTGAGTCGATTATCTTGCAAAAATAACATCTCCAAATTTTCTAGCTTTGGCAGCCAAAAAGGTATATTTCCAGACAACGAGCAATTAACTATGGAAAGAACCTTAAGGTTCTGAAAGCCATCGATTGTGTCATCTTCTGGCACGGCCTCACCCTGGAAGTTGGTCCCAATAAGAAGGGTGGTGAGGTTCCTAGAATCCTTGAGGATCCATAGCATGTTTGTGATATTTGTCAAGTTGTTGCAACCAAACGAGAAGAAAGTAAGGGACTTCAAATTGTTTATTTTCGGCGAAAGCTGACCTTGTAAACTGTTACAAGGCAGCCAGATTGCTACAAGAGTAAATGCTTTCTGGAACTGGACCTTCAAATTTGTTGTACACGAGATCTAATGTTTTTAGATTGGACAGATTGGAGAAGTTCACATTGCTAAGATCGCCACTGAAGTTGTTACTCTTGAGGTTAATCGTTATGAGATGTGTGCAGTTGCTGAGGGATGATGGAAGCTCTCCAGACATGTTATTACCCAAATGGAGATCTTGTAGTCTCTTGAGCTGGCCTATAGAGTCTGGAATCGTGCCATTTATTTCATTCCCTTCAAGATCAAGAGTTGCCAGATTTCTGAGGTTGACTATGAGTGTACCATCAATTACTCCATTCAACTCATTGTTTGGAAAAGAGAGGTACTCCAATGATGTAGCGTTGAAGAGATCATCCGGGAGATTCCCACTGAGGTTGTTGTAACCAGGTTTGAGCACTCTGGGCTTGGAGCAATTACCAAATCCAGGGGGGATGCTACCACTGAAAATGTTTACAACAGAGCGCAAGCGCTGCAAATGATGGCGAACTGCTGCAGAAATCACTCGGTATATTTCCCGTGAAGCTGTTGTTGCTGGCATTCAGCACAACCAGACTCTTCATCACCTCCCATGTGGTGGATGGAAACTGTCCTGTAAACGAGTTGCTCGAGATGTTCAGTACCTGGAGAGGCCGGACCGAGGTGGAAGATGGCAGCTCATGTATCTCTCCTTTGAGAAGGTTGAAGCTGACATCAAGGACGGTGATGCTGCTGGACGCCATCAACTCCAGCGGTAAGCCACCGGACAGCGAGTTGTGGGACAGGTTGAGGCTCAGCAGGCCGGTGAGGTTGTCAAGGGATGGTGAGATACGACCCTCAATGCCCTTGGAAGCCAGCGAGACATCGGTGACCGTCCCATCTGCACTGCAGGTTAGCCCTTCCCATGTGCAGCAGTCTGTAGCATTCCGCCATGACACCGCAAAGCCGCCATCCTTGGAGAGGTCGGAGAGGAACTGGAGGAAGGAGCTCTTCTCCTGCTCTGTGCATGAGCTGGTGGGGGAGACCAAAGAGAGCAATAGCAGCAGCGCAAAAGCAAGATTAAGCCCAAGGAAATCTATAGCAAATCCATTGCTGTAGTTCTTGCATGAGGAATGGAGTTGCTGTTTCTTCTGCATGGCTTCCTGGCAAATGGCAAAGCTAGCATGAAAACTGATGCCTTCACCTGACTCTGATTGGACGTACAAATGAAATGGACTTGAGGAGGAAAGAGCATGAGGAAGAGGAGGAAGAAGAAAACAAAGCAAGCTGCTTTGTCTATTATCTTGTTTGATCTGATGTTGCCGTCGTATTCACCATATGGAAAGGAGGATTGGATCAGGACTTTTAGGGTGCGTTCCGCTGCCATGTCTAACACTTTTCTTCGTCTTTTTTACGCGCACAATTTCTAAATTACTTAAAGTTCAACCTGTTTTTTAAAGTTTTCTAAATTAAATTTACTTTAAAAAATAATATTAATCAATTTTCAAATTTGTTTAGCTAATATTTAATTAATAACGTGTTAATTGTGTTTCTCTTTTTACGTGCCTACTTTAAAACATAAATGTAAAAATTTTTAATTTATAATAACACCAAATAGGATAGAATTATTTGATGGCAATTTTGAAAAACAAAACTTAAATTTTCATATAAAATTATTTTTTTATTAAATCCATATAAGAGTTTCACCAAGAAATTAAAAATCAAATTATTTCTTACTCGGGTTTAAATTTTGTTAAAAATGTGTTGTATGAATTTCATCAAATTTGATTTAAAATTTTAATTTTTCAGTTTTCAAATTTGTGATCAAATAATTATATCCCCTCTTTTTTATTTGTCTTTTTCATACTGAGAATTGTATTTTTGTTAGTATTCTACCATGTGCATGAGTATAAGAGAGGGCAATTATTTTGAAGAAAAAGTTAACGGCCAACTAAGCAGAATATGTATAAAGAAGATTAAAAAAAATATAAGAGATGCGACAAAATTTAAAAGAATTAAACGAAAACTTATTAATGCTAATATCTCTGTCTTTTATGTTGGCTTACTTTATTTTCCTCGTCTCCTTGCATTTTACGGTTGAACATTAGCTGTAAACTTTGTAGTAATAATTGGTTACAATTCCATTATTAAAAAAATAACTCAGACGATTAGATTTACAGAATGCCACTCTTTTAACCGTCTGATCGACCGTATACGGTTTGGATCAAACGGTCGCTGGACGGCTGGAACCTCGTGGGAACTTTACGTAGGAGCCCTCGAAATTCTCTCCATTACTACTCCTTTTATTTTGCCCTTCCCAAGCTGGGCCGAAATACATGGGCCTCGAGTGGCGCTCCGTTTGACTAGCGGCGCGGCGACCGGCCGGGAAGGCTACCGCCGCCGCCGCCGCCTGGCTTCCGCCACCACGCGCTGTGCGGCGCGCATGCTCCTCCTGGGTCCGCTGCCGCGCGCCCGCGATGCCCTTGGACTGTTCACCGGCAATGCCAGGGGCCTGGTGGAAGGGAGACGCTTTCCTTCCCTGTGAGGTGGCGCACTCAGGGTGTTCGGCGAAATGCTCGAGTAACTCGTACCGGGCGGCGGCGAGCGTCGCCTTCGAAGAGCTCGTGGGGACGGGCACATATCTCAGGCGCCGGAGGGTGACACCACGTGAGTGCGTTCCGCAACGCCATGCTCTCTTCACGCGGGTGAGTCTGCCGCCTTCGAGATGGTTGTTTTGCATTCTCTTTCCACTCCATACTAATGCCTAGCATTTGTGGTGGTATTTTATCCTCTTATTTCACAACCAACTATAATCGTATCTACACAGCTGACAATACCTAGCAGTATCTTCACTTGAATGCAAACCATATTAACTTGATTGAAAAACTCAAGGAACACAACAAATTCCTCACTTGTTTCAACCTTTTGTTATGCCTGTGCAACCTGAGCGTGAATAGTGTTTAATAAACGAGGAAAGGAAGACACATTATTACATATCCACTTTCTAATGTAAAAAAAAAGTAAATGGCAATGCCTCAAAATGACACTAGTCTGTAACAATCTGGACAGAACGAACAACAAGACCGATCAGAAATACTAGTTCTAGTGAAACAAGATCAACTCTTTTCACGGAAAGTGCAAGATTATTTATCATATTATTGTATCTCTAGGTCAGGGTCTATACTGTCCAGACTGGCTACTACTTCCATCATAGTTGGCCTCATCAAAGGATTACCGTCGACGCACTTGCAAGCAGTTTCAAGGACCTTTAGCATTTGCTCTTCACACTCTCTGCCTTTAAGTGTTGAATCCAGCACCTCAATCTGCTTTCCCTTTCCCTCTGATATCATATCCTGTACCCATGGGACAAGTTCCTTTGAAGTAGATAGTATCGGAACTGGGCGCCTCCCAGTGAGAAGCTCAAGCAGGACCACTCCAAAACTGTAAACATCGCCATGCAATGTAGCAACCCATGCTTGCCCATACTCAGGGGGGATGTAACCGAGAGTGCCAACTAGCTCGGTTGTGACATGAGTTTTGTTGGGAAGGATCAGTCGTGATAATCCAAAGTCTGCAATATAAGCTTTGAATTCTTTGTCAAGAAGGATGTTGCTAGATTTGATGTCACGGTGGACAATACGAGGCTTGCAGATATTGTGGATGTAAGAAAGGCCATGGCTTGCTCCTTTCGCTATTTTGAGCCGTCTTGGCCAATCTAGAATTGTGCTGGTATCATCGTCCTTGTTATGAAGCCAATCATCCAGGCTGCCATTCTCCATGTAAGAATATACGAGGAGCCTCGAGTTTCCCTGTATACAGTAACCCCAGAGCGGCACAAGATTGTCATGTTGTGCCATGGAGAGCATTTCAACCTCGGCACTGAACTCCCTTTCCATCAGGCACATTTCACCATTGAGCTTCTTGATGGCAATCTTAGAGCCGTCAGGTAGCTCTGCCTTGTAGACTAGTCCATAACCTCCACAGCCAATGATGTGCTCCTGGTTAAAATTATTTGTAGCTTCCACAATACCAGTGAATGTGAGCTTGTGTTCTGCTTCGTTACCTTGCTGCAACATTACTAACAAATGCTCTGAACTGATGTTGGATGATAATGCTTCTGTGTAATCATTGTTGCACCTATTTTTGGTCATGACTCTCATACCCTTGATCGACAAAAGGAGATACCCCAACAACAAAAGAAAAACAATGGATCCAAAGAAGACACCAAAAACAATTGCAAGTATGACCTTCTTGCTTTGTTGTTTCTTTGAGACCACATGTCCATCAGCTGAACTGCAATGGTGTATAAGCATAGGACCACACAGCTTTGGATTGCCATAAAAGCTAGAATTTGTGAAGGTACTAAGCTGACCTCCAGTTGGGATAGGCCCTTCTAGGTCATTGTACGAGATGTTGAATTCGGTAAGGAAGCTTAATTTGTTCAGTGCAGTTGGGATTGTACCAGTTAGATTGTTGCTTGATAAATCCAGCATAAGCAGATCTGTGAGGTTGCAGATTGACTCGGGGATATCCCCATATAATTTGTTAAAGCTCAAATTGAGCGAAAGGAGTGGTTTCAACAGACCAATCTCTGGAGGGATCAAACCAGTGAATTCATTGTTGCTTAGATCCAGCACTTTGGGAAAAGCACTGGCCTTGCGGTATTGAAGTGGTGATGCAGCTATATATACGGGTAGTTGAAATGCTCTAGTGTCCAATTGTTCTGCAACCCTGTCTGACCTTAGCATTGGCATCTGTAGTAAGGCCATTGGAATTTCTCCCATCAGATTGTTACTTGATACGTCTAGATAGAAGAGGAAGTTTAGGCTGCTGATCCAGTCAGGTATTGGTCCAGTTAGTTGATTGCTGCCTAAAAATAGCATCTCCAACCTCGAGAGTTTTGATAACCATCGAGGTATTTTTCCCGAAAATGAGCATCCACTTAGGTCAAGAACCTGAAGATTCTCAAAACCGTCAATGCTATCATTGTCTGGTATTATCTCATTCATGAAGTTGTTGCTAATAAGAAGGGTGGTGAGGTTGCTGGTGCTCCTTAATATCTGAAGTGCATTTGTTATGTTTGTAAGACTATTGTTGGTGAGCGACAGGAAGGAGAGGGACTTCAGATTGACTAGTCCCTTTGATAACTGGCCGTGGAACTTATTGGAAGATACCCGCAGAGCAGTTAGGTTGCTGCATGTGTATATGCTTTCTGGAATTTTACCACTGAAGTTGTTCCGCATAAGATCTAAAGCTTTTAGATTGGGTAAGTTGGAGAAATTGACATAGATGAGGTCTCCACTGAAACTGTTGCTCTTGAGGTCTATGGTTATCAGACTTGTGCAGTTGCTCAAGGTTGATGGTATACCCCCAAACATTTTGTTGTTGTTCAAATGGAGTTCCTTCAATCTCTTAAGCTGACCTATAGACTCCGGAATATTCCCACTGAACCTGTTCTCTCCAAGGTCAAGGGTAGCCAGCTTACCGAGTTTTACAACACTTGCCCCTTCAAGTGTTCCTTGTAAACCATTGTTTGGAAAAGAGAGGCACTCTAACGAGGTAGCATTGAAGATTTCATCAGGGAGAGTCCCACTAAGGTTGTTGTGGCCAGCCTTGAGGACTCTGAGCCTGGAGCAACTTCCAAGTCCATGGGGAATGCTCCCACTGAATTGGTTGTAACTGAGTTCAAGCACGGCTAAGGATGGCGAGTTGGTGCAGAAATTAGTTGGTATATGCCCACTAAAGCTGTTGTTACTGATATTGAGTGCGACCAGATTTTTCATCACTACCCATGTGTAGGATGGAAACTGTCCTGCTAACAAATTACTTGAGATATTCAGTACCTGCAGTGGCCTTGCAGGTGTTGAAGATGGCAACTCGTTGAGATCTCCTTCCAGGCGGTTAAAGCTGACGTCAATGACAATGAGACTGCTGGAAGACAACAATTCCTTCGGTAGGGCACCAGATAGCAGGTTATGAGACAGGTTGAGGCGCAGCAATCCAGTGAGATTGCCAAGGGACGGTGAGATGTGCCCCTGGAGGCTCCTAGAGGCCAGAGAAACATCAGTGATCGTGCTATCTTGGCTGCAGGTGATCCCATCCCATTTGCAGCAATCTGTACCATCCAGCCATGATGCAGTGAGGCCGTCATCTTGAGAGAGCTCCCTGAGGAACTTGAGGAGGGAGCTCCTGTCCTGCTCTGTGCATGAATGGGTGAGAGAGGCGAAGTTGATCAGCAGCACCAACGCAAGGCCAAGAAGAGGTATAGGCAATTTGTACGGAGAATGAAGTTGGTGCATAGTTTTCTTGTGAATCTAGCATGGAAACCTGAATGGTGAGTTTGTATCTTGACTGGGGAAAGCATCAGATGGTTATATCAAGAAAGAGCATTAGGAGGAAGAAAGAAGCGTCTGTCGGTTCCATTTTATTTTGCCCTTCCTTGACTGGGGAAAGCATCAGTGGTCCTATCACGAAACAGCATCACAAATAAATACTGGTCAATGTTTTGATGCTATAGCATATGGGTACTCATTAAGATCTAGGGCCTTACAAAAACTCAGTGCAGTTTTTTTCTTCACACTATGGCGTTCCAGTAGCGGCTGCCAGTTATAATCTATTGGAAAGTCAAACTGCTCGCCCTTCGTGACCGTAAGTTATTCTCTTCCGTAGCCGTTCTTAATTTTTGACCTTGTCACATTGACATTGTTACAACATGCCTTAATTTACATGGTCATGCATGACTTCTCTTACCAGCTTCACCATGGTCCTCTTCGGCTCTTCGCTTGCTATTACTTCGGACAAAGTTTGACACTAGGATTGAAGGAGTGCTGCATCACCTTTGTTCAACAGGAAAATGCCCTGTATTTGCGAAAGAAAAAAAAACAATTGCTGAAGATTTGCAAGTTGGAGAGATAGTAGTGCATGGAATTAAAAGCTTCATTCCAAGAAGTGCATATGATTTACAGCAATCATCATGCATCGGCGTCGCGGTCATGGTGTCTACATGATTTGGACAACAACAAAGAACCACTGGTGAGTGGAGGGACCAAAACTGGTGCTCTCTTCTGCTTGAATCTTGACCGTTTACTTTCTGGCTCTCTGTTATCAAGCGTGTGCTTTGGTTTATTTGCTCCGCACGCTTGCAGTTGTTTTCCGCTTTCCACTAGTCTATAAACGACGGCATGAGCGTGAAATCGTAAGCATGCGATGGATGAATGGATGATTAATTAGCTTTGACGATCAGTTATGTCCTTTTTTTTTCTTGAAATGATATTATAAACTGACTTACCCACCTTCCCTGCATCGACGGCGTATGCCGCCGCCGCCGTAGAAGCGTGCTTCTCTCTGGAAGAATGGGCGCGAACCGTGAACGGTCGCCTTGACCCAGCGGTGGTCGTCCGGCCTCGTTTCGACGGCTCGGATCAAAGCCGCGCGTGCGAGCGATTATATAATAGATTTTTTGCACGTGAGCCCTTAGACTACTGTGCGTTCCTGCTTTAGGGCTTCTTTGGAAAAAAAATATTTGGAGGAAATTTGTAGGGTATGAATGCTTTGGAAAAATTCCCTGTATCCTTTAGAATAAAGGAACGTGAGCCATTTGTTAGGGCTCCTCTGGAATATTGGATTTACAGAACATAGGAATAGAAAATACAGGATTGAAGTGTCCCAGTATCTTAAAACCATGGATTAAAAAAACAAAAGAGAAATACTAAGAATGACCATATAATTATATGGAGCGTACAGCTCAGAAAAGAGAGATAAATATAAATGATTTTTTTCAAGAGGTTGGAGCTCATGTTAGAAATCCTCTAAAATTCCTATGAAATGACTTTAGATCACAAGAATTTTAGAAAAAAATTAGCATGAGCTCAAATATTTTTGAAGCCTTTGTATCACTCTAAAATCCTATACTATTTTCTTGTAACACATCCAAACAATACGAATGGGCAATTCCTGTGTTTGACATTCTTTACGATCAAGTTGGTATTATGCCACCCTAATTCCTTTGTTTCACTGTTGTCGTGTGTTTTTTTGACTTGTGTTTCAAATCAACTCTAAAGTCGTTCCGAGTAGGATGGCTATTAATGGTAGGTATCCACAAGCTGATTGGATCAAGGTTGCGGGGAGCCTTATGATAATTCTATTTTTCTGTTTTATATTATAAAACGTTTTATTAACTTAAACTTCTCATTAAATTTATAGAAAAATATAACAATATTTTTAAAACAAAATAAATAAAATATCAAAATATATTTAATGTTAGATTTAGGTGTTGTAGAAATTTGCTATGTTTTTTTATAAATAAACCAATCTTTAAAAAAATGACAACGTCTTATAATACGAAAACTACGGAAAAGGGGCGTAGGATTCCTCGGACAGTTTTTGCCTTTCTTAAGTTGGGGCCGGAAAACGTGGGCCTCGAGTGGTGTTCCTATTTGGTTGGGCCCAACACGATCCACAAGCTATCGTTCTTCTCCCAGGCCTGCGGCGATGATATGGGCCGTAATGTGGATACACGGGACGCGTTGTCCCGCACTGTCTCTCTCCATCGCTGGTCCACTCCCTCCGGCGAGTGTCGGGCTCTCTCGGCTCCGTGCTTCCGTTTCCTCTCCTGGCTTCCGCCACCACCCGCGGCGCTGCGCGCTTGCTCCTCCTCCGGGCCCGTGCCACCGGACAGCCTTCTGCCGCGCGGCGCGACCGCGACGCCGTTCGACTGTTCAACGCAATGCCAGGGCTGGCCACCCTGGACTGGAGGAAGGGGAGGGAGCTGCCTCCCTGTGAGGCTGCGCGCTCAGGGTGTTCGGCGAAATGCTCGAGTGCCTTCTACCTGGTGGCGGCGGCTGTGGCAGTCTAAGATCTCATGGGAGCGGCCACATCGGGAAGGCGCCGCAGGGCCAGTGCTGCATGAGTGCGTGCTGCAATGCCACGCGCGCTCGAGTCCGCCTCCTTCGAGATGGTTAGCTGTGTTGCATTCTCTTTCCATTCCATGCTAATGCCTAGCATTTGTGCTGGTATTTCACAACGAACTGTAGTTGTTTCTAGAACGCATTGATCGGAAACAAACAGCTGACATCATCTAAATATCTTGGTATCTCCACTTGAATGGAAACCTTTTCGACTTTATCAGTAAAAAAAATCAAGGAGCACAACAATTTTCTCGCTTGTTTCTACTTTTTGTCATGCCTGTACAACTTGAGCGTAAATAGTGTTTCAAGAAACAGGGAAAGGAAGACGAATTACTTAAACTCTTACTAATGCAAAAACAAATAAACCAGGAGGGTGAGGGCTTTGTACTTTACTAGTCAATGAAATAGCAGAGCTCCCGCTTGTTTCAAAAAAGAAGAAGTAAACATCAATGCGCTGAAATGATATTACTCTGTCCCAAGTTGTACAGAACAAACTATAAGACCAGTCAGAAGTACTAGTTCTAGTGAAACTATACAACTCTGTTGATTGGAAGTACAAAATTATCTATCATGTCTGAGAGTCGGTGTCTATACTGTCCAGACAAGTGACAACTTCCATGATAGTTGGCCTCTTCAAAGGATTACGGTCGACACACCTGCAAGCAGTTTCGAGCACCTTTAGCATTTGCTCTTCACACCCTGTGCCTCGAAGTGTTGGATCCATCACCTCAATCTGCCTTCTCTCTGATCTCATCTTGTGTACCCATGGGACAAGTTCCTCTGATGTAGACAAGATTGGAACAGGTCGCCTCCCCGTGAGAAGCTCTAGCAGGACCACTCCGAAACTGTACATATCACCTCTCAATGTAGCAACCCACGCTTGTGCATATTCAGGGGGGATGTAACCCAGAGTACCGACTAGCTCGGTTGTGACATGAGTTTTATTGGGAAGGACCAATCTTGACAGCCCAAAGTCTGCAACATAAGATTTAAATTCTTTGTCAAGTAAGATGTTGCTGGACTTGATATCACGGTGGACAATATGAGGCCTGCAGACATCATGGATGTAATGAAGGCCCTGGCTTGCTCCCTGTGCAATCTTCAGCCTGGTTGGCCAGTTGAGAAATGAGCTAGCATCGTCATCCCTATTGTGAAGCCAGTCGTCTAAGCTACCATTCTCCATGAAGGAATATATGAGGAGACTTAGGTTTCCATGGATGCAGTAACCCCAGAAGGGTACAAGATTGGCATGCTGTGCCATGGATAGTGCATCAATCTCTGCACTGAATTCCCTTTCTGTTAGACACATTTCTCTATTGAGCTTCTTGATGGCAATCTTGGAACCATCAGGTAACTCAGCTTTGTAGACTAGTCCATAACCTCCACACCCAATGATGTGCTCCTTATCAAAGTTATTTGTAGCTTTCACAATGTCAGTAAATGTGAGCTTGATTTCTTCTCCCTTTCCTCGTGGCATCATTATCAATGAATGCTCTGAATTAGAGTTGAATGAAGATGATTCTACATCTCCGTTGTTGTCACTTCTATTTTTGGTTATGAAGCGTGTGCTCCTTAGTGAGATAAAGAAGCACCTTAGCAACAAAAGAATGCCAATCCCTCCAAAGAAGACACCAAATGATATTGCGAAAATGGTTTTTTTATTGTGTTCTTTTCTGGACAACGAAGTTGCTTCTGCTGAGCTACAGTGGTGAATAAACCTAGAGTCACAAAGCTTTGGGTTCCCTCCGAAGCTAGAGTTGGGGAATGTATCAAATTGGCCTTCAGTTGGAATAGGCCCTTCTAGGTCATTGTTAGAAATATTGAATGCTGAGAGGAAGTGCAGATTGCTTAGTCCAGGAGGGATTTCACCTGTGAGGCGGTTATTGGACAAGTGTAGAACCTGCAGGTTTGTGAGGTTGCAAATTGATTGTGGAATCTGCCCAGTTAAGTTGTTGAAGCTGAAATCAAGCACAACAAGCATTTCCAACTGACCAATTATTGGGGAAATCACACCTGTGAAGCTGTTGTGGCTTAGATTCAACACTGTAGAGAAACCAGTAAGCACACGGTATTGAAGTGATGGACCGCTGTAAACAGGAAGCTCAAAAGCCCTTGGGTCCAAATGGTTTACATCCGTTCTTGATCTTAGCATTGGCATATTCATCAAGTTGATTGGAATTTCTTCTGTAAGTCTATTGTCTGATACATCCATATGAAAGAGGTGGGTTAAGGAGTCGATCCAATGTGGTATTGGTCCAGTAAGTTGATTGCCATTTAAAATTAGCATCTCCAAATTCATGAGCCTGGATAGCCATAGTGGTATTTTCCCAGACAACAAGCAGCTGTTTATATCAAGAAATTTAAGATTCTCAAAACCATCAATGCTTTCATCTTGTGGCATGACCTCTGCCCTAAAGTTTTCCCCAATAAGCAAGGTGGTCATGGTCCTGCAACTTTTAAGGATCTGAAGTGCCTTTCTGATGTTCGTAAAATTGTTTTTAGCAAGTGACAAGAAGGAAAGATACTTCAGATTGATTATTCCTGATGATAACTCTCCATGCAAATGGTTGATTGATAACCGTAGTGCTGTCAAATTGCTGCATGAGTAGATGCTTTCTGGAATTGTGCTGGTGAAGTTGTTGAAGTAAAGGTCTAAAGTTTTTAGATTGTGTAGGGCAGAGAAATTGACTTCGCTAAGATCTCCACTGAAGTTATTGTGCTTGAGGTCGATGATTGTGAGATTTGTGCAGCTGCCCAGAGAACTAGGCAACTCTCCAAACATCTTGTTATTGTCGAGATGTAACTCTTCCAATCTCTTGAGCTGGCTGATAGAATCTGGAATCTTTCCAGTGAACTGGTTCCCTCCAAGATCAAGGGTAACCAGATTTCTTAGTTTGGTTATGCGTGTACCATCAATTTCTCCATGCAAATTATTGTTAGGGAAAGATAGGTACTCCAATGAGATAGCGTTGAAGAGTTCATCCGGGAGTCTCCCGCTGAGGTTGTTGTGGCCAGCCTTGAGCACTTTAAGCATTGGGCAATTACCAAGTCCTGAGGGGATGCTGCCACTGAATTGGTTGTAACATAGTTCAAGTACAGTGAAATTTGGCGAGCTGTCACAAAAATGAGTTGGTATCTGCCCAGTAAATTTGTTACTGCTGACATTGAGAGCGACCAGATTCTTCATGATGGAAACAATCCTGTAAACAAATTACTTGAGATGTTGAGTACCTGCAGTGGCCTGACGGGGGTTGAAGATGGCAACTCATTGATACATCCATTCAGATTGTTAAAGCTGATATCAATGACGATGATATTGCTCGAAGACACTAATTCCGGTGGCAGGGTACCGGAAAGCTGGTTGTGAGACAGGTTGAGACGCAGTAATCCAGTGAGGTTGCCAAGAGAAGGTGAGATGTGTCCCTGGAGGCTCCTAGAAGCCAGGGAAACATCAGTTACCATCCTATCTTGGCTGCAGGTGATCCCGTCCCATGTGCAGCAATCTGTGCCATCCTGCCATGACGCAGCGAGGCCACCATCCTGAGAGAGCTCCCTGACGAACTTGAGGAGGGAGCTACTGTCCTGCTCTGTACATGAACTGGTGAGAGAGGTGAAGTTGATGAGCAGTACCAGGGTAAGGCCAAGAACATGTATGGACAATTTGCTGCTGTGTTCCTTGTACAAAGAAGGAAGTGGCTGCATGGTTTTCTGGTGAAACTAGCATGGAAACCTGATGCAGAGCTTGTATCCTGACTGGACAAAGCATCAGATGGTCTAATCAAGAAAGAGCATGAAGAGGAAGAAAGAAGGGGGTTTTCCTTCCTTTTTATTTTGGCCTACTTCTCATAATCATAAAAGTGAAATACATGTCAAGGATTAGATGCTATAGCCTATGGATATTCATTAGGACTTCAACGAAACTGCCATAATATCTTACGTTTCACTAGAGGGTGCCTGCTATTATCAACTCCTTTTATTCTAAAATATAAGCAGTTCAAAGATTAAAGAGGGGTGAAATCAAATAAGAATTAGTTGAGATAAGAAAGTATATGGAGAAATTAAATGAGATAACTGTGATGAGAAAGTAGATGAAGAAATTGTTATATTTTATGATAAATTTTAAACGGTAGAAGTTTTTTAAATAGAGTGAGTATTGAAAAATCAAGTGATCGACTTCCCTGACCATACTGGTTATTTTATTTCAACCTCTGTGACATACTAGTAGTTTTGACGTTGATGCAGTATGCTTTAATTCACTTCATCTGATATCACTTCTCTTACCAGCTTCCCCATGAGGCCATGACAGATTTGTTTGCTTGCCACTAATACGGACAAAGTTCGACAAAAGGATTTGATCGCTTTTGGTGAAAGCGTTTGTATCTGTGAAAAGAAACACAGCTGCCGAAGATTTGCAAGATTCGCTTTGCAGATAGTACATGGAAACCATCATTCGGAGTGTTGCATATAATTTGGAGCAATCATCGGCGTCGCTGTCATGGTGTGTACATGCTTTGGAAAACAATAAAGCACAACTGGTGGGTGGATCTCTCTTCTCCTTGTTGACCCAAGGGCCAAGGCGTTTACTTTCTGTTATCAAGCGTGCGTTTCGGCTTTTTTTCACACGTCTGCAGCTGTTTTCCATTCTCCGGGCTTCAGTGGTGTATCATTGTAAGACCATGGATTATGACTCTGTGTCTATCTCTGAATTTTGATAGTTCTCAAAGACTTGAAGTAAGCTGGGTAGCGTGTGAGGGCTGCAAGTGGGAGCTGGCTGATCACTGAATTTTTTATTTATATATTTTTATTAAAATATTTTTTAGGAAAAAATATAAATATATATTGCCAAAGCTTTTGGAGGTTTTTTTAAAAACGATTTATTAGATGATGTGAAATTCAACATAACAACACCCCTTAACGGCGGATCGACAAGAGTCAGTTACCTTTTTGTCTTAGCCGATAATGTTTTTTTTTATAGTGTGGTAGGATGCGTAAGAGACGAGAGATTTGTTGTTTTTTTAGTGATCCATTGCCATCTCTGCTTGTAAAATTTGTGGTTTTCTTTGTCGCCCTCGGCAGTTGGCTATTAAGACCCTATCTCGGTTTAAAAATTTATTTTAATTTAAAAAATAGAAAAAAAGAAATAAGGGTTGATGGGAGGTGTTGGAAAGCGATGAAGCACGGTTGGAATTCATACGGAGGTGAAAGATTCATATCCTTTACAATATTTATTTTTAATGATAAAACATACATACTATATTCTATATTTGTAAATAATTTCGTTCTTAGATCCGTGATTTGTTAGTTTCGTTCTTGTAGATTATTTTATTCGTAATATTTAAAGATATATCCTTATTGAAATATTGAATGTATAGTAGTAGATCTCACAATTAATTTCTTATTTAGATTAACACTATTTTTTATGAATAGATATATCAAATAAAGTGGTATTTCAGTTATATTATAACCGAGACAATATTAGATATGATCTATATAATATAGATCTGTTAAAACTGGGCTCAACTTATAAGGGCGTTGAAAGGATAGTTGAGAGGAGTTTTTCAGCTACGTATAACTAGTTAATACGAGGCTTTCAAATTAACAACTAGGTCAATGTAATAACCATGTATGTTGTATTAAACCGACCAATCGAAGAATTTTTAGGAATTGATGCTAGTGAATTCCATTGTTACTTAGAGGTAGTATGTGGAGAAGACATTGAGACGAAGTTAGCCACCTAGCATTAGTATGTAGATAATACTGTTTTAATGAACTTGTAAGATGAAGAAGGTTTAAGAATGATGAAAACTAATGTCAAAACATTAAAGGGAAATAAGTCAAAACTTAAAGAAGAAGAAGAAGTAGAAGGAAGAGGAGATATAAAGCCTAGAGGATTGACATATGAGAGAGAAACAACACAATTATTGAGGCAATGGATAAGGATTATTCTGATAACGAGCATGCAAAGAATGATAAATCGTCCGATGAAGAAGACAGTAATATAAATCCATTATAATGTTCTAATGAGAACTTATCTAGACTTGTTATATAAGGGGCAATCATATATCATGGAAGTACAACGAGAATGATGTCATTCAAGAGATTAAGAATGCATAAAAAAAATCGACGAAGTCAGTTAAGCATTGTGCGTATCACTTCGGAGGAAGTTCTAGTTCATAAAGTCAAGCAAATCGGTATATAAAATAAAGTGCATGAACTTAAAGTTATGGATATTCGTGGAGGGTGCATGCATTTAAAATTAAACGGAAGTATTATTAGAAAGTGTCAATTTTCACCGAATATAATTGTTACTTATAAGAGATTAAGAAATATCATAGAAATATGATATATGCATTTATTATAATAGAGATTGTACTCTAATGTTGAGCATAACTTGCGGTACAAACCAATGTTTATTATTAGGTACATTAAGAACAAATTTAAGCACATAATTATCTATACGAAGGTAAGGAGAGCGAAACAAAAGATTATGGAGATAATGTTTGGCACATTAAAAACTTCATATAATAATTTATCTTATCTTCTCGCTTACATTCTTCAAAGGAAATCAGGGAGCTTTTATAATCTCAAATCACTTCTATTACTTAACCATCCTCAGTAGAGTGCTTCAACGGGTTTTCTTCACATTAAATATGTGCATTCACATATATGTGCATTGTTGTCCTATATTTTATATCGATGGGATATTCAGGACTGAAAAGTAGAAAGAACAGATATTGATAGCAAGTAGAGTTGATAGAAACAATCAGGTATTACCCGCGATTTTCGCTTTCGTTTAGAGTGAGGACACTAGAAGTTAGTAGTTTCTAAAACGGGTAAAGGATGCAATTATGCGTATGAGAAACATGTGTATGTCTTATACATGACTATCACGTCAGGCTTCTGCGGGCTATTGAGTATTTGAGGATAGCAACGTAGAGGAATATGCACAAGAGTGGCTAGATGTTCATAGTATATGTTGCATGTGTTAGATGTGTACTAATTTGTATAACAAACACTTTATGAATCTTTTCAATAGGATCTGTGCCTAAAATTAATATAATGCATTTAATGAGCTTTAGAGGAGGTTAGATAAGCCGACAATAAAAAAACATATGAGCAGTCTAGAAAGTAAACACACGAAATTTCAAAAGCTCCAATAATACTTTCTAGTGATGATCATACTCAAGGAGATTGGCATGTCAGGTTAGAAAATTTTTCACTAGACTATATGCGAGCATAGAGGAGGATGAAAAGATAGAGGATAGGCCCTAGGCTAATAGTACTTTATATCAATTAAATTATATTTACTATTTATATTTCTTTGTATTCAATGTATTAACTCTATATACCTACGTAATTTACTATACGTTAATTTCATGTCGTTTTCACTCTTTACTATATGCACATGACTGCCGATAACATATGATAACCAATTTTTGACACCTTTACTCTTAATTGCGCATACATGACTGTCAAGTCATAATTAATATCGAGTGATGCTTACCAACTTTTGACATGTAACCATCTCATTGCTTTTAACGTAACCTAACAAATAACTTTCGGCGCGTTAATGTCATGTCGCCTTCGAAGTATTTTTTTTAGGCCATGACATTTTCTGTATGTAAAATTCACATCGTTTTAAATGCTTCAGTCATATCTTTCACATCTAACATAACTTACACTACATAATACCTTCGTATACGTGATAAATCTTAAGTTTTCTACCTATTGATACCCTTGTAAATCTCATATTATTTTTTTCTCTATTTTCTATAGTATCAAAAAACAATGGATGTTAAACCTACTTTTACCGATGATTTAGACTAGAGAAGTAATCCTTCGACTTTGCTAATTCATATTGGTGTGATTGTCTATTCATCATATGTGCTATGCCAACTTATGACATCTTGTCACTTTAACACTTGTTAGAGGAGATTATTCCAATAGTTAAACTATTCTCATCCAATGGCACATAAATAAATTTGGATTAAAAAAACTTAATTATAGCTAGGATTTGTTATAAAAAATATATATCAGTTTATACTTTTGGATGGATCATCCGCCAACGAGCTTGGGTGGCGGTGGATCCGCCAGTGTGATTAGCTGATGGTGTAGTATTTTGGTAGAACCGCTGAATTGATATTGATTTCTGGTGGAGCAATTGGTGATGCCATGCTCACATGTATACTCTGCTCCCAAAAAGAATGTAAGGGTATATTCTATTCAGACGATGATGGATGATTCCAGTTTACTAAAAAAAACCTGTACGTTATAACAGGTGAAAACTATTTTAATCCTACATATTAAATTCACTTGAATGAATGATTATGATGAATATAAATACAATGTTATTATATTGTATAGACAGCCAAGTTTACAACCATAAGTTTATTCGTCTACCTTAGTTAAGTCATATAATACTCTTTTTATTCATTAATCATTTTATTAAATCCTGATATAGTAATTTTAGTTTGGAATTCATTTTCAAATTCGCAAAGGCTAGTGTACTTTGAATCTACAACCCATATATATATATATATATATATATATATATATATATATATATGTTTATGGATTTTACTTTTGGGCTATGATTTTGGCCTTTAGTCAGAAACATTTTAGGCCAACTTAGAATACTTACCGAATAACACGCAAAATTAAAAAAGTAGTTGTATACATGCATAGTCATTTGCATGCATCAGCAAGCGATAGAAGCAGAGATTAAGCTTTGGTTAGTTACTCAGTGGTGTTTTTCTCAAAATATAAATATACCGGCTAAACGACTCGGCAATAGTACTCAGTAACACTTTAGAATTATTAATAACAATTGATAACCGATAGCAATGGTTATAATAGTTAGGTCGGTATTCGTATATGATCTTTAGTAAGTTGTTAACACCCTTGATACAAAATATATTAATATAGGCTAAAGACAATAACCAATAATATTATATAGTTATTAATAGTTGATGTTTTTAACTGATACGAATGAGACGAAAGATTAAGATGAGTATAAGAAAAGTGATGTGAAATTTTTTTTATGGAAGCTTTTATTTGATAATTTCACTCAAGGGCTCTAAAGTTTAATAACTTCATCTTTTATTCTTATTCTTGTATGGTAAGATACTATATATACACCTTGTCTTCATAAAAATATATAAAAATAAATAAAATAATAATTTTTTAAAAGAAAAATAAGAGTATGTCTTAATTATAAAAATAGAAGTATTTCATAATAACAAAAATACAAGAAACATACGATAAAAATATTTAAAAAGAGGAAACAAACAAAAATTATAAAAAATAGAGAAAAAATAGAAAATTTGAACCAGAAGGTTTTAACCTCAAAATTTTTAAAATTAAATATCCTAGTTTTCTTTTTTTCTTAAATTTATTTATCCTACAATTTTTTGGTTGTTTAAATTATTTTTTCATATTATTTTTCTGTTTTTTAAATTTTATATTGAAAATATTTTGTATCTATGGTTAAAAAAAAAACTCTTGTTAAGACAACCGATATTAAATAATAATTTTTCAATGCAACTAAGATTAAAAATATTTTAGTCAAGCCAGAAAAATCTTTAGTTAACAACCGTTACTAAAGAATTTATCTTTACTCATAATTATTAATATTAAGTGGGAATAAAAATATTTTAGTTATGTAGAAAAATTATTAAGTACAGATTGTTCTATATTTAAGATGAGATGTTATATATATAAAATTCCCTCGTTTTCTCCCATGATTGTATATTTGTTGTCTCTTTATATTGTAGCCCTTTACACCGACGCTATCCGTAATGACGCAACAGTGCGCCTGTCTTTCTACTAATAACACCCTCAATGATGCCGTTGTCCCCATCTCTATTTTTGATGCCGCTGTGTGCTTGCCCATTGACAATGGCTGCTGCCGACGCCGCCGTCATAGTAAAAATTTCTTCCAGTAGATTACATAAACTTATTAAATTTATTATGAACTAGATCGTAATCATCAGGATTTATGAGGATACGTATGGCTGTCACCATGTCGTGCGACATGCGAGTTGGGAAGGAGCATCACGACGGACAAAAAGTACGTAGGCGACGAATGAAAAAATCCGTATATTTTAAGTAGCTACAAAAGATAAGTATTTTATGTATATCTACGGGTGTTAAAGTCAAATAGAAAGTCGAGTCAATTTGTGTTAGTACGTTATTTCTCTCTATAACAAGTCTACAGGATATCAGGCCGAGGTCGACGTCCTTGATAGCCGGCCATTATTTGCTTGACGAAAATAGGAGTCTGGTTATGACTTTTGCATCCATGCAAAACCTATCCGCATGCATATATAACAGCCGGTTAGTCTTGCCTGCTTATTATCCCATGCTCCGGGAAAATTCTGGCATAAACACTATTGCTCCCCCTTTTTATAATAATAGTAGAGAAGAGACCCTATAATCATTCAAGAATTATTTTAATTACAAATTAGAAAAGTAATTTTAATTTTTATTAGAATTCTTGATAAAAATGCTATTTGAGAAATCGTTTCATTTGAATATTCAAACAAGAGAATTGTAATTGTACTAGCTTTAGAAGCGTGCGCAAAGCCTGCGCAGAGCCGCAGAGTAATCATGAATCTTTTCTATTTTTCTATTTATTTCTTTAATACTGATAAAGGTATATATATTTTTAAAGTTTTATAGATTTGTTGGAAGAATTTTTTTTATAACTTGGCAAATGGTCGTCTACCACGCTAACGGGTAGGTGGTAATTTTGTAAGCCTCCTTGCCGCTCTCGTTTTTTTTTTTTCTGTTTAGGAGGCTTGAAATGACGTTTTTTTCTGTCAAGGAGGCTTGGTACTCGATAAATTTATTTTGGATGATAAGGGTCACTCGCCTGTTTGCCACGTAAGAAAAAAAACTCTCTCGGAGAGTTTTTTTTTTAAAAAAAAAGACTCACATAGAAGACGTATACATCTGTAAAACTCGAAAATAAAAATATACTTTTATAAATATTAAAAAATAAAAAATTCGAGTAATCATCGGTTCCGTAGACCGGCCCATGTAAACGGCCCAGGAGCCCAGCTGGTCTCGTACAGGCCCATCTCGCCATCCTCGCCAGTCGCCAGACGCCACTCCCACCGTCCAACGCAAACGGCGGCCTCGCACACGCGCCGGCGGGCGGCGGCGGATGCGCTCGCGTCGGCATGGCAGGCGCTCTGGTGATTCCGTGTGGCCGTGGGCTACGCTCTTGGGGTAAATCAAAGCTGCTTGGTTGATTCTCCTGCTCTTGAGGTAAAACAAAGGAAGCGTTATACGCCGTAGCTGGTTGATTGATTCCTTTCCGTTTTACAGATTTGGGATTGTGCCTATGTGAGATTCGGGTAGTAGCGTTATACGCCGTAGCTGTTTGATTGATTCCTGTCCGTTTTACAGATTTGGGATTGTGCCTATGTGAGATTCGGGTAGTGTCTAAGATGCTTGTGGTTATGTGGTTTTGCAGAGATCTCTGACATTTCTGGCTGCCGAATGCAGTGTTTTGAGTGTTGTCAGTTGCAGATTTGCGGTCACTTGTGGCAAATTGCATAGAAAATACTCGAAATATTTAGTATGAAATATCTCGATAAACATTCACATTCATATACAATATTGACACTATTTGTTTACTTTGTGATTTCGGTTTACCATGTCTCTACCATATCTGATATCAGTTGCTCCCAATTTCTATCTTTCGAGAGCTGGCAGATCAGGTTTGCCTGGGGTGTTCATTTTGCTGTGGCTGGAGCCAATATTCGTAGTCACAAATTAATACATGAATGTTTACATTCACGTGTAAAATTGAATGTTTACTTCAGTCCAATTGAGTTCCTTCTGATGTTCTACTTACTGGAGCATACTGCATTAACTGAATTTCACTAACAGATCATGAGCTGGTCATTCAGGTTTGCCCGGGGTGTTCATCCAGCTGGGGCCTCGGAGAAGGTTATAGTAATTACACTTTACAAAGTTGCAACTGTTGCTTTCAGTTCTAGACCCATTGCATATCTACAAGCCATTAATCCAATACATATTGTTGATTGTCTCTATTGTAATCGGTTTAACCAAAAATATCTAGGTAGAACTATCTGATCATATAGCACTCCTACTCCAAAGAATACACAAAAGGCAATCACAAAGACAACCTTGTTGATGTACTCTTTTGTTGAGTCTGGGGAAGACGCAACTGCTTCTGCTGAATTGCAATGGTGCAAAAGCATAGTGCTGCATAGCTTTGGGTTTCCAGCAAAACTAGAACTTAGAACTGTGCTGAACTGGCCTCCAATTGGTACTGGCCCTTAAAGGTCATTGTAGGAAAGGTTGAATTTAGAGAGGAAATGAAGGTTCACCAGTGCCAGAGGGATCATGCCTGTCAGAAGTTTGTATGAAAGGTCTAGAAACATCAAATTCTTGAGGTTGTCGATCGATTGTAGGATCTAGCTGTTTAAGTTGTTGAAGCTCAAGTTGAGTGAAATGAGTGCTTTTTAACTCACCAATCTCCATGGGGATCACACCAGTGAATTTGTTGTTACCTAGATTCAGCATTTTAGGGAGAGCAGTAGCTGTATGGTACTGAAAACACAAACATGCACCTGCATAAACCGGAAGTGGAAAGGCTCTTGGGTCTGAGTTATCTGCAAAATTGTCTGATTTTAGCATTGGCATCTCCACTAGTGCTGCTGGTATTTCTCCTGTAAGGCTATTGTTGGATATATCCACATACTCTAGGAATTTTAGGCTATTGATCCAAGTTGGTATAGGTCCATTGAGTTGATTATTGTGTAAAACTAAAACCTGTAAATTTTGGAGCTTGGAGAACCAATTAGGTATCTTTCCAGAAAGTGCACAATCCTCTATGGCAAGACAAAGAATGTTCTCAAAACCATCAATTGCTTCATCCTGCGGCATAGCTTCATTCTTGAAGTTGCCCCCAATTAACAAGACAGTGAGATTCTTTAAGCTCTTCAGTATGTGAAGGGTATTTGTGATATTTGTAAAATTGTTGTACGAAAGAGATAAGAAGGTGATAGACTTTAGATTTCCTATATTCTTTGTTAACTGGCCGTGAAGCCTATTGGAAGATAGTCGCAACCAAGTCAAATTGCTGCATGAGTAGATGCTTTCTAGAAATGTTCTGGTTAAGTTATTTGAGCCAAATCTAAGTTTTTCAGATTGGGCAGGTTTGAGAAGTTAACCTTGACATGCTCTCCTGTTAACTTGTTGCTCCTGAGGTTGATGGTTACTAGATTTTTTAACTTGCCCAAGTTTGATGGCAGCTCTCCAGATAAGTTGTTGCTGCACATGTGAAGCTCCTCTAGTCTCTTTAGCTGGCCTATACTATTTGGGATCTTGCCACTGAATCTATTCCAGCCAAGATGAACAAAAATAAGATTAGTGAGCTTTATTATGAACCCACCATTAATTGTTACTTGCAAACCATTATTAGCAAAAGAGAGGTACTCCAATGAGGTGGCACTGAAGAGATCATCTGGCAGGGTCCCAATGATGTTGTTTTGGCCAGCCCTGAGCATTCTAAGGGAAGAGCATTTACCTATCCCAGGGGGGATGTTGCCACTGAATTGGTTGTAACAAAGGTCAAGCACAGCAAAGGATGATGAGCTGACACAAAAAGTGGAAGGTATGTACCCAGTAAAACTGTTGTTGCTCGCATTGATTGCAAATAGGTTGCTCATTTTCTCTCATGTGGTGGAGGGAAATGCTCCCACAAACAGGTTGCTTGAGATATTCAGTACCTGGAGTGGCCGGTCAGGTGATGAGGAATTCAGCTCCTGTAGTTCTCCATCTAAGCGGTTGAAGCTGACATCAAGGATGAGATGCTGCTAGTGGATATCAGCTCTGCCAGAAGGCCACCAGAGAGCAAGTTGTACAACAGGTTGAGGCGCGACAAGCTGGTGAGCTTGCTCAGAGATGATGATGCACCCTTGTAGGCTTCTTGAGGCCTGTGATAGCTCAGTTACTTCACCGTCTTCTCCTCAGATGATCCCTTCCCAGGTGCAACAATCTGTACTTCTGCCATGACACGGTGGCCACCATCCTGTGATAGCCCAGCGAGGAACCAGAGGAGGGAGTGCCTCTTCTGCTTGGTGCATGAATCGACAGGAGAGATGAAGATCAGCAGCAGCAACACAAGAGCAGGGCCAAAGAAATTTATGCAAAACCTGCTAGTTTTGTTGCTGCGCGAATAATGTGGCTTCATGGTTTGTATCAGCTGGAAACTTAGTGAGCTTGATTGCCAAGATAGGATGGTATTGTGTGCAAAATCACAGTTCCTGAGCAATATATTGTTGAAGCACTGAAGAGTTATAAGCTGATGGAGTGTTGACTGTTGACCTATGAATTTGCTTGTTGCTACCTCACTGGCTTGGTGCTATGCCTAGATTTGGAAGTTCAGTCTAACTATTTCCGTTTTCTTTTACCAATCTTATGCGTTAGTCTCAGGATTCTTGATAGGAGTGCTTCCACTTAAATTGGATTTTTCCTTGTACAGTTGCCACTTGACTACTGTTTGTTAAATTCTCCATTCTTTTAGTCCTAAAGCAGAGTCATAGTCCTGATCTATGTCCTCTAGTGATTTCCTTATATATATATTGCTAGATGGAGGTATATGGTGTACAGCAGAACACCGTGCTTCTAGTCTCAGCAATTCCAGCAGCTGCATTTGAGTCCTTTGTCAACGACGGATTTGTGACTGTTGACTGTTCTTGGCTTGTGATAATCTTTTACAACAATCAAAAGATTGACCTCAGTTGGTTACATTATTTCTTTTTTTAATCTTGAAAGAGTAACTGATGCAGGTATATTTACATGTTTGTGTGCTGCTGGTGCTGGAATACGTTTGTTTTTGCATGGTTGAACAAAGTTTGATCAAGCCTTCAAGTTTCAAGTAAAGGTTATCTACTAGTAGTATATTGTTTTCATTTCTTTTTCAGTACAGCAGAACACTGTGCTTCTAGTCTTAGTAATTCTTTTTTCTTGAAAGAGTAACTGATGTGGGTATATTTACATGTTTGTGTGCTGCTGGTGCTGCTGCTGGAATGCGTTTGCTTTTGCATGGTTGAACAAAGTTTAATCAAGCCTTCAAGTTCAAGTAAAGGTTATATACTAGTAGTATATTGTTTTCGTTTCTTTTTCAGTTCATGATCCTCGTTGTTCTATGAAATTTCAACTAAGTTTGTGTGAAATTTCTATGTTACAGACAATTCTTGCATTCGCATATTCCAGATTTACCCTGTCTAAGGCATGATATTATCTCAGATTGCGTTGGCTCTCGTAATGAACTTGTATTTTATGTCTTGGCCCTTGTTTCGGACCACTACCTAAAGGCAGCTATATTTTGGGACGGAGGAAATAGTTTTTTTTTTCAGCAGCTTGTAGTACATTTGGATTAATTCTGCACAAAATGACATGTTTGTTGCACTTTGTGCAATAGCACACTCATCAGAAATTCAGAATATGATGACTTGTCAAGTGCTGACCAGAATCACTGATAATATCTACAGTACATGCTTCTTGCAATGAGTGGTTTGCAATGTACTACTACTTTAGAAGAGATCAGAGCAGCTGCACCAATCTGGCTTAGCTTAGCTAGGGCTTATTTCTTGCTCACGAGCGGCAGGGCTGTGGCTCGTCTGCGGATGTGCTGGGCAGTGCAGGTGTTTGGTGGCACGGGACTGACTCCATGTGGCTGTGGGTGATGCTCCAGAGGTAAATCAATGCTGCAAAGGTCTTGTGAAAGGGAAGTATTGTACGCAGTAGCTGCTTGATTGATTCGTATCTATTTTACCACAGATTTGGGATTTTGCCTATGTGAGATTTGATGGTGTCTAAGGTGTTCGCTGTTCTGTAGTTTTGCAGAGATTTCCGATATTTTTCACTGCAGTGTTTTTGGTTACAGATTTACGATCACCTTGTGGCAAATTGCAGAGAAAAATATTCGAAATATTTAGTATAAAATATCACAATGAGCATTCACATTCACGTACAATATTGACACTATTCATTTACTCCACTGTGTAATTTCAGTTCACTTCAGTTTAGATTGTTTACATGTGTTCATCGACTGTTCGGCCATATCAGTTCTCAATTTCTACTTTTTGAAGCAGGCTGAATTAACTGAATTTCTCTAACAGATCACCGTCTCACCAATCAGGTTTTGTTGGGGTGTTCATTTTGCTGTGGCTGGAGCTGATGACTTGGCCTTGCTAAAGTGAGAAACACTCAAGATCACTACACAGCTGAAGATGATTATACATATAGTAGTTACAAACGTGGATGTTGGTTTCTTATTTCAGTTTTATGACCCATTGCATATGTAGAGCCAGAGCACACTGTTAACTGGTTCAGCCAAAGTATCTGGTTATGATTATCTGATCATATAGCACACCTACTCCAAAGAACAAACCAAATACAACTACTAAGACGACCTTGTCAATATACTGCTTTGTGGGGATAATGTAGACAGGAGATGCTTCTGCTGAATTGCAATGGTGCAAAAGCATAGGGCTGCATAGCTTTGGGTTCCCAGCAAATCTTGAACTTGAAAATGTGCTGAAACTGGCCTATAATTGGCACAGGCCCTTCAAGGTCATTGCAAGAAATGTTGAATTCGGAAAGGAAGTGCAGGTTTGCCAGTGACGAAGGGATTGCTCCTGTCAGATGGTTGTAAGACAGGTCTAGCACCATTAGATTCTTGAGATTGCTGACCAATACACATGTAGTATTCATGCATGCACGATTGTCTTGGACAAAGGCACAATTACATTAGCCAAAATATCTGGACAAGACTAGCTGGTCATACAACGCTCCAATTCCAAAGAACAGGCCAAAGGCAATTGCAGAGATTGTTTTGCTGCTGCATTGTTGATCTTCAGAGATAGTTGGGTTGGTGTGAGCTACCTCTACTGAATCACAAGTAGCCAACATAGGGCCGCCACATAGCTTTGGATTCCCGGCAAAACTGGAGCTTGAGAATGTGCTCATCTGGCCTCCTGTTGGAATAGGTCCTTCCAGATCATTGTCAGAAATGTTGAACTCTGAGAGAAAGTTGAGCTCGTTCAGTGCTTCAGGTATTGGGCCAGTGAGGTAGTTGCTGGACAATTCCAGCACCTGCAAGTTTGTGAGATTGCAGATAGATGGTGGGATCTCTCCTTGTAATAGGTTAGAGCTGAAATCAAGATGTGTAAGAGCTTTTAGCTCACCAATCTTGGGTGGAATCACATTAATAAAGTTGTTAGCGCTAAGATTCAAGAGTGCAGGAAAAGATGTGACTGCACGGTATTGTCGTGATAGAGTGGTTACATACACAGGTAGATCAAATAGTATCATCCGATGAGCTTTGTAATCATCTGATTTTAGCATGGGCATCTCCATAAAGGTGGCTGGTATTTGTCCTGTAAGGCTGTTGTTTGATACATCCAAATAGAAGAGCTTGTTAAAGGAGTTGATCCAACTCGGCATCGGCCCGGTAAGTCGATTGTTGGATAAATCTAGTACCTCCAAATTTTTTAGCTTTGATAGCCAAAGAGGTATGTTTCCGATCAATGAGCAACGATAAATTGAGAGATGCTGAATACTCTCTAAACTTTCAATTGTCTCGTCTTGTGGTATGGCCTCACCCCAGAAATTCTCCCCAATAAACAGGGTAGTGAGGTTCCGGGAGCTCTTGAAAGCACGGAGTGTTTTTGCAATATCACTGAAAGAGTTTTCAGTAATTGACAGGAAAGAAAGGTACTTGAGATAACCTATTTTTGATGAGATCTCACCATGGATATGGTTGGATGCTAGCCGCAGCGCGGTCAAATTGTTGCATGAGTATATGCTTTCTGGAATTACACCACTGAAGTTATTATGTAGGAGATCTAGGGCTCTCAGATTGGTTAGGGAAGAGAAGTCAACCCTACCAAGGTCTCCACTGAAGCTGTTCATCTTCAGATCAATGGTTGTGAGACATGTGCAGTTTCCAAGACTTGAGGGTAGATGCCCAGACATGTTGTTGTTGCTCAATCTAAGCACTTCCAGCTTCTTGAGCTGGCCAATGGAGTTTGGAATCTCACCATGGAAATTGTTGGTCGAGATGTTGAGCACCTGCAGAGGCTGCTTCAGGCCAGTGGCTCTAGGCGGCGGTGGCGGCGGTAGCACTCCGTCGAGGCTGTTGAAGCTGACGTCGAGGACGAGGAGGCTTGCGGAGTACATGAGCCCTGGTGGAAGGCCGCCGGAGAGAGCATTGTGGGAGAGGTTGAGACGTGTTAGGCTGGCCAGGCCGGCGAGGGACGACGGTGCGATGTGGCCATGGAGCCCTCGAGAAGGCAGTGAAACCTCGGTGACCGTACCTTCGTTGTCACAGACGATGCCCTCCCAGGCATGGCAGCAGTTGACGTCCGGTTGCCACGACGCAGCGAGGCCGCCGTCGTGTGACAGCCCGGCGAGGAAGCGGAGGAGGGAGCTCCTGTCCTGCTCCGTGCAGGAGTTGGCCGGAGAGGCGAAGAGTATCAGCAGCAGCAGCACAAGAACAAGGGCAAGGAAATGCGAGCTAAACCTGCTGGTTTTGTTGCTGTATGAAGAATGAGGGATTATTGGCTTCTTCATGCTCAGTATCTGAAACTGGTTTGGAAACGGATGGACTAGTGGTGAGCTTGATTTATGCCGAACCTATGAGTTTGCTTGCCGCTAACTCACTGGCTTGGTGCTATGCCTAGGTTTGGAAAGTCCAACTATCGCCGTTTTCTTTTACCATTCTTATGTTTCGGCTCATGATGCTTCACAGGAGAGCTTCCACTTAAATTGGATTTTTCCTCGTACAGCTGGCCACTTAGTCACTTGACTACTATTTGTTAAATTCTCCATTCGTTTACTCAGAGTCATAGGCCAGGTCTATGGCCCACACTGATTTCCTATTTTCTTCTCTTTTTTTTTCTAGAGGGAGATATGGCGTACACTGTGCTTGTAATCTTATTACTTCAAGCAGCTGCATTTTGAATCCATCCCCAACAACTCAGACTGTTGACTCCTAAAATTTTTTGATTGCTTGTGATGATCTTTTGCAGCAATCGAAAAATTGATCTACATTGATTACATTACTTTTTTTTAATCTTGAAATGGTTTGGCTACACTGCTAAAAATGAAGCTGCTGCTGCTGGAATGCGTTTGCGCTTGCATGCTTGAACAAAGTTTGATCAAGCCTTCAAGTTTCAAGTAAAGGAACAAAGCTTGATCATGCCTTAAGTTTCAAGTAAAGGTTGTGTTGTTTGCCAATCCTTGATGGACCTGCTGTGTGCTGTAAAGCCTGTACTCCTGTCCTGCTATAGTGCTGTCCACTAGTAGCATATTGCTTACATTTCTTTTTTCAGTTTATATGCTTGCGGTTGTTGCTTCTATGAAATTTCAACAAAGGTTGTGTGAAATTTCTATAACAGGAAGCTCTTGCATTCGCATATTCCATATTTACTTTGTCTAAAGTCTGATACTATTCAAATTATGTCCTAAAATATAAGAGATTGAGTAGTACTTTCCCCAAATATAAGGGATTGAGTAGTATTTTTCCCTCCAATAACTCTATGGACATTCGGAAATGATATTATTTTTTATAATTTTTATTAAAACGGTATAGATATTTTTTTATATTTATGAATTTAATTATTTAACATCAACTTTAATAATACGATATATAGAAATTAGAAAAACTAAATTTTACATATAGCTATAAATGGAAACAGTTGAAAATGATATTTATTTTTTATTTTTTATGAAAACAGTATCGATTGGAAATTTTTCATCTCTACCCACCTACCTCTCACTTCCTACATATTTCTTATTTAGATAGGAACGTCATAGTATTTTTTTTCCTTCCTTCTTATGGCTTTTTAAACACAAATTTAAAAAACATAAAAATATGATAGGATTGCACGTGAAAAATAAAAGAAATTTTGTAGGATAGGTTGTTTGAAACACAGGGCTATCCTAAACATAGGATTTAATTTTTATCCTATGCTAGCTAGTGAAAACAAGAGGTTGAAGTGATGTTTGGAATCTTTTGAAATTTTTGCGTTTTCATGCGAATGCTACACTCCATAATTCCTTTGAGAAATTGTTTCTACCAAATGCGCCAACAGTTGCAAATCAAAGGATGAGAATCCTACAAAAATCATGGGAAAACCCATTGTTACAAAGGACCCTTATTATCTTTAAAACAACATAGAATTTTTTTTATATTATTATGTAACGCTATTCTCTCATGCGTGAGCTAAAAAAAATATATCGATCTAGTTTCTCGAAATTACTCATAGAGATTATACATGTGTACGTTTATAGGGTGAGTGTGCATATGTATATAAGCATATGTATTTATATTGTGTTTAAAAACGTAGAGGTATGTATGAGAAAACACGTGCTAGCGTGCTAGCTGACATAAGTAACATATCTAAGTCCTTGACATTTTGATATTCAACTCCTCGATTGGAACTATGATTGCATAGCGAAATTATTTTGGGGGTTTTTTAAAACTCATGAACTTCACTAAATTTGTAATGACAAAGTTGTGAGTACGTGACCTATCAGGTTCAAACTATGGTGCCCAAGAAATAAGAATAATATGTACACGCGAGTACACAACAGTGAGGGCAGGGATCTGCCTATGGCCTCCGTGTACGTAGTTGCTGAGCAATATTGTATATTGTCGAAGCATCGAAGATTTATAAGTTGATGGAGTGTTGACCTATGAGTTTACTTGCTGCTACCTGACTAGCTGACTGGCTGACTGGCTTGGTGCTATGTTTAGGTTTGCCTCTTTCTGTTTCTTTTTGCCGATATGATGTGAGTCCCATTGTTTGACATGAGTGCTTGCACTTGAATTGGACCAAATAAATTTCTTCACCATACACCTGGCCACTGGAGACACGCTATATGGCGTACACTGTGCTTGTAATCTTCTTACTTCAAGCAGCTGCATTTTGAATCCGTCCCCAACAACTCACTTGTGACTGTTGATTGCTCTTGGCTTGTGATGATCTTTTGCGGCAATCGAAAGATTGACCTACATAGGTTACATTACTTTTTTTAATCTTGAAATAATTTGGCTACACTGCTAAAAATGTAACTGATGCAGGTTAAATGTTTGTATGTTGCTGCTGCTGGTGGAATGCGTTTGCACTTGCATGTTTGAACAAAGTTTGATCAAGCTTTCAATTTTCAAGTAAAGGAATAAAGTTTGATCAAGTATATGTCACAGACAGCTCTTGCATTCGCTATTCCAGATTTACTACGTCTAAAGTCTGATATTATCTCAGATCATCTCGGCTCTCGTTCTGGGACTGTATTTTATATGTAGTCTCTTGTTTTAGATCTACCAATGCATGTGGCTAAAAAAGTATAGGCGTGAAGAACCGGGTGTACCTTAGCAGTTAGATTTCTTTCTGAGCTTAAGCTTTGTAGCTAATTATTTTTTCAGTGGTAAGCGATGTGTGTTTATCGACTTTATCAATTTTAAAATATATTAGTCTAGGTTTTTTAAAAAATATATAAGGGTAAGTATACGTATATGTGTATGAGTATACATGTTTATACTATGTTTTATGAAAAGAAATATAGGTATGTAAAAAAAACTACATGCTACCTGACATAAGTAGCTTATCATCGGCATATGGTAAGTATATTCAGTTCGTTGATTGGAACTATAATGCCATAGCAAAACTATATTAGATATCCTTTGAAACTCATAAATGGTTTATGAACAATTTAAAATAATTTATAAATAAACTTTTATTTATGTGTTTTTATTAAATTAAAAGCAAATATTGAAAAATAAACTACGAAAAAACCCTAAAATTAACTTTAAAATTAAATTTTAAAATTTAGGTAAAACATAAGAGTGATAAACTTTAATGTTTTATAGCGGTAGAGTCGTGAGTTTAAATTGTGTTGGTTAAGAATAATACATATACACGTGAACGCTTTTTAAATAGGAGGTCACGGATGGTCCGATGACCTGTTTACTTGCTTGCTGAGCAATATATGGTCGAAGCATCAAAGAGTTACAGGTTTACGGAGAATTGCACGACGAGTTTACTTGCTGCTACCTCACTGGCTTGGTGCTATGCTTAGGCTGCCTTAGTTAGCTGCGGTAACTCGCGTGTGACGTAAACAGCCAAAATATTAGCCTATGGGTAATCAATTGTTATAAACTTAAAAAATATTTTTTTTCAAAGAAGCTTCTATATAAAAATATTTTAAAAATAATATCGTTTAGCAGTTTATAAAATATGTTAACGAAAAATAAAAATGTTATGATACCAGTAGTATTTTCAAATGGAGCCTTAGTCTCACTTTGATCAGAGAAGTGCTTATAAATTTTTTTTTACTATGAGAGTTCTTGCACTTGAATTGGACCAAGTAAATTTCTTCACCATACACCTAGCTACTGGAGACACGCTAAGGCTACTTAACACGCTTGTTAAATTCTGGTTTCTTCACTCCTTTTATGATGAGGGAGGTAGGACGTACACTGCCGGCCTGCTGTAATAATCTCATTACTCTCTCTATCAGTTGCATTTTCATAATCGGGTCTGCATCGTCTGCCTTTGAGGCGAACGATAATCCGTCCCCAACAATCCATTTGCGGCTATTGAATCTAAATCAATCTAAATCAGAAGATGGTTGAACAGGTCTGACTGCTCTTGGCTAGTGATAATCTTTTTTTAAAAAAAAAGAATGACCTGGTCTGGTTGCATTCTTTTTTTTTTCTTAAGATGGTTGGCTGCGTTACTCAGCAAGTTTGCGTGCTGCTGCTGGAATGCGTTTGCGTTTGAGACTGAAGGTTTAACCAGCTGTGATAATCCTTGATGGACCAGCTGTGTGATGAATTGATATAATGTAATAATGCTATATACCAGTAGTTAGCTGATGTAGCTATATTATTTTGATTTCTTTTCAGCTTATATCCCTTCGTTGTTTTCTACGAAATTTCAACAAAGTTTGAGTGAAATTTTTATGTCACAGACAGTTCTTGCATTCACACATCCGCTCTCGTTCCGGACCTGCATTATCTAGGCCGTTGTTTCGGACCGCTACTAATGCTAGAGGTTGGGTAATTTTCATTTGAGTCCTTTCCCGCAACGTCATTTTTGTTTATGGCCAGGAATTTTACTACGAAGCCCCTGTATTAGCGTGGCACCCCGTCTTGGCGTCTCCCGCAGCTCCGCCGCCGACGCCGACGGCCTATTCGCCGTCGTCCATTGCTCAAGGGGGTGGGGGAGGGGGAGTGCTCACCATGGATCCAGAGCTTCCGCCGCCTTCTCGCCAACCATGAGTTGGGCAAGCGAGAAGGCGGCGCCGCGGCGAGGAGCTGAAGCCTCGAGGTTAGCGATGTTTTCTTCCCTTCCTGATTTGAGCCCCGGCCAGGAAGGGGGAATCCCCAGAACCGAAACCCCCGCAGCCGGCCGGCGAACAGCTCCCGCGCAGATCAATCGCGTCGCTGTTCTCTCTGCAGCCGCCTCTTAGATCGATCTGCTGCTTAATTAGCTTGACCATTCTATGCGTGGTCGGGGCAGGCCCGAGGGCCACCTCCTGACGTAAATTCTATAAAGGACTTGTTAGAAGGAAGGATTGTCTAGAGTAGCTGTTTGATTGGTTCATGTCAGATTCGGGATGTGGCTGCATGAGTTTTTTCTGCAACGATTTCTGACATTTCTCAATGCAGTATTGCTGTGTCACTAGTTGCAGATGCAGCAGATTGTGATCCCCTCATGGCAAATTGCAGAGATAATTGTTGAAATATAGTCACAAATAAATACAAGAATGTTTACATTCATGTGTAATATTGTTAAGATTCATTTACTAACAGATTTCAGTTTACTTAAGTTCACTTCTGTTCCTTCTGATTTTCTACTTCTCTGGAGCAGACTGTGTTAACTGAATTTTTACTAACAGATCACTAGCTGGTCAAATCAGGTTTGCCTGGGGTATTCACCCTGCTGGGGCTGGAGCCACTGAGTCGGCCTTTCTGAATTGAAAACAACTCGAGATCACCACACAGTTAAGGTGGTTATATTAATTACAAAGTCGCAGCTGTTGCTTGCTTGTTTCATTTCTATGACCCAGTACACGTTATTGACTGTTTCTATTGTAATCGGTTTAACCGAAAATGCCTAGGTAGAACTATCTGATCATATAGCACTCCTACTCCAAAGAGTACACAAAAGGCAATCACAAAGACAACCTTATTGATGTACTCTTTTGTTGAGTCTGGGGAAGACACAACTGCTTCTGCTGAATTGCAATGGTGCAAAAGCATAGTGCTGCATAGCTTTGGGTTTCTAGCAAAACTAGAACTTGGAACTGTGCTGAACTGGCCTCCAATTGGTACTGGCCCTTAAAGGTCATTGTAGGAAACGTTGAATTTAGAGAGGAAATGAAGGTTCACCAGTGCCGGAGGGATCATGCCTGTCAGATGTTTGTATGAAAGGTCTAGAACATCAAATTCTTGAGGTTGTCGATCGATTGTAGGATCTCGCTGTTTAAGTTGTTGAAGCTCAAGTTGAGTGAAATGAGTGCTTTTAACTCACCAATCTCCATGGGGATCACACCAGTGAATTTGTTGTTACCTAGATTCAGCATTTTAGGGAGAGCAGTAACTGTATGGTACTGAAAACACAAACATGCACCTGCATAAACCAGAAGTGGAAAGGCTCTTGGGTCTGAATTATCTGCAACCTTGTCTGATTTTAGCATTGGCATCTCCACTAGTGCTGCTGGTATTTCTCCTGTAAGGCTATTGTTGGATATATCCACATACTTTAGGAATTTTAGGCTATTGATCCAGGTTGGTATAGGTCCACTGAGTTGATTGTTGGATAAATCTAAAACTGCCAAATTTCTGAGCTTTGAGAGCCAACTAGGTATTTTTCCAGTCACTGCACAATTATATATGCCAAGACCCTGAATATCCTCAAAACCATCAATTGTTTCATCCTGTGGCATAGCTTCATGCATGAAGTTGCCCCTGATTAGCAAGGCCTTGAGGTTCCTTAAGTTCTTGAGTATGTTAAGTGTATTTGTGATATTTGTAAGATTGTTGTGGGCAAGAGATACGAACGAAAGGAATCTCAACTTTTCTATTTTCTCTGTCACTTGACCGTGGAACTTATTTGAAGATAACCGCAACCAAGTTAAATTAATGCATGAGTAGATGCTTTCTGGAATTGTGCCAGTGAAGTAATTCAAGGACAAATCTAATGTTTTCAGGTTGGGCAGGTTGGAGAATTTAACCTTCACAAGCTCCCCCGTGAAACTGTTGCTCATGAGGTTGATGGTTACTATATTTGTGCAGTTGCCCAAGGATGACAGCTACTCTCCAGATAAGTTGTTGTTCATGTGAAGCTCCTCTAGTCTCTTCAGCTGGCCTATAGAATTCGGGATCTTTCCACTGAATCTATGCCATCCAAGATCAACAAAAACAAGATTACTTAGTTTTATGACGAGTGCATCGTTTATTGCACCTTGCAATCTGTTGTTAGCAAAAGAGAGGGACTCCAATGATATAGCATTGAATAGATCATCCGGGAGAGGGCTGCTGATGTCATTGACATCAACCTTGAGCATTCTAATGGCAGAGCATTTACCTATTCCAGGGGGGATGTTGCCAAAGAACTGGTTGTACCAATGGATGGCAAGCTGATGCGAAAGAGGAAGGTATTTGGCTAGTAAAACTGTTGTTACTCGCATTGATTGCAACGAGGCTCCTCATTTTCTCCCATGTAATGGATGGAAATTCTCCTGTAAACCGGTTGCTTGGTCAGATACTGATGAATTCAGCTCTTGCAGGTCCCCATTGAGGCGGTTGAAGTTGACATCAAAGATGACGATGCTGACAGAGGACATCAGCTCCACAGGAAGGCTACCGGAGAGCGAGTTGTATGACAGGATGAGGTGCAACAAGCTGGTGAGCTCTCCCAGGGATGACGAAATTTGCCCTTCAAGGCCTCTTGAGGCCAGTAATAGCTCATGTACTCTACCTTCTGCTCCGCAGACGATCCCTTCCCAGGTGCAACAGTCTGTACTATTCCACCATGACGCGCTGAGGCCACCATCCTGCGATAAGAACCGGAGGAGGGATTGCCTCTCCTGGTCAGTACACGGAAGAGATGAAGGTCAGCAGCAGCAACACAAGAGCAGGGCCAAACAAATTTATGCAAAACCTGCTGGTTTTGTTGCTGCACCAAGAATGTGGTATTGGCTTCATGGTTTATATCTGTTGGAAGCTGTGAGTGATTAGTGAACCTGATTTACCAAGATAGGCTGGTATTGTGTGCAAAACCACACTTCCTGAGCAATATATTGTCGAAGCATCGAAGAGTTATAAGGTGATGGAATGTTGACCTATGCGTTTACCGAGTCTAATCATTTGTAAGTTTGGTTCTATGCTTAGTTTTGTGTGTTCAGGGCCTCTTATGTGTTAGATTCATGATGTTTTACAGGAGTTCTTCCACTTAAAATTGGACCGAGTATTTTTCTTCGCACAACTGGTCAATTGACTACTTATGCTATTAGTTACTCCATTGGACCATTCGTTTACTCCAGAAGCAGAGTCATAGTTTATCTTCTTTGGTTCTTAAATAATCCAATCATTTGTTTATCTTGTTTTCTAGAGGGAGGTATGGCGTACATTTTGCTACCTTACTGGCTTGTGCTACACTTGTGTTCTTAAATTCAATCCAAATATTTCTTTTTTACCTGTCTGATGTGCCAGGCTCACAATGTTTGACAGGAGTTCTTTCAGTTTGATTGGACTAGGTATTTTTCTTGACACGATGTTTGATATATGGCCACTGACTGCTACACGCTAGGCTCCAAGTGTATGCCCACTACCGATTTCCTCTAGATGGAGGCATTGACGTACACCAATTCTAATTTCAAATTCTTCCAGCTGCTGCATTTTGATAAATGCTAGGCCCAATATGGGATTTTGGTTACATGAAGCCCAATAACGGGACTGGACTTACGTGCGATGAGATTTCGACTAACGTGCGACCAATTAATTTTGGGCCGAAACGGGATTGTTAGTTGCGTGTGCCCATATTACTTGGGCCGTAACGTGATTTCGTTTACCATAGGCCCAATAATGAAATGACTTGCGTGCGCTTGGATTTGAACTTACGTGCGGCTCATTTTTGTTGGGCTTGCCGATTGATGGCCTTGCTCCAGTTGCCTCTCGTGGCCTCGGCCGTGGCGACGGCGAGGGGCTCCGCCGCTGCTGGTGGCGGCCGGGCAATGACGGTCGCTTCATCGTCGTCGCTGATGCCAGTACTCACCGTGTACGTGCCTCCTCCTCTCTAGAGCCACCACCGTTCCACGGTCGTTCCCCATCGTCATCGTGCACTGTCACAGGCAGCCAAAGCGAGAGGACAATGCCTTTGTGTCTCGCTAGCCCATGACCGTTCCTGTTTCTCGATGCCTCTTACCGATGCCATTGTGGAAACCATCATCCTAGAGGAAGCCCCAACCTATGTTGCCGCCGCTACAGGACTCGATGTCGACACAGCGCAGCTGCGTTAGTTGACTTCTCACTAACGTCGTGGTGAGAAGGCAATGGGACGACCAGCAACCTGCAACAGATTAGGATCCATCGGGACACTATGGTCGAATGCAAATTGATCACCATCGCTAGAGCCTCGGTTGCATTGTTGAGCTCGCCTCGCCGCCATCTTGAGGATGCGTGGGTCAACACATAGCTCATCTTGCACCACCGAGCCACCACAGCACCAATTGTCGCATGAGAGTTATGTCGCTACCATCTTGCCAATTAGGATAGTGGATGGATCGTCAATGATCCCTTCGTCATGTGCCACCCCAACCCTTTTCAATGTTGACAATCAATGGCCTCCGATACGCCACCATGCCCAAGGAACAAGCGTGCCGAGGAGCAAATGCCACCATAGACGATAAAGGGAAAAGAACCTTAATTCCCCCTGCTCTCTTTTTGGTTATTTAGGTGAACCGGCTAGGCCACTCTGCCTCCACTCAACCAAATAAAGCCAAATGACAATGAGACAACCCAAACAAATTTAATAAAAATAATAAATTTGGAAATCCTCATAGAGTTTTGGAAATTCAACCCGTTAAATAAGATCGTGGCCCAAACCCGTTTAATTTCAGTTTATTGACAACTTGTATTTAAGCCCCTAGAGCATTAGGTTTTTATGCTACAACTTAACATTTTGAACCTTTTAATTAATGAAAATTAGGGCATGTATAGTTTGGTTTTTCATGTGGGTCCCTAGGGGCTCCTAATAGACATGTGATGGTGCTTTTTAAGCATTGCATTGCTTATAAAATTGTTGCAATTTCAACTAAATAAATAATCTATATATGGATTTCTAGATTATGATGATTCCATAAATTGTATTCACATAGTGTAGAAACCCTCTTTAAGCATTATGATGGATTTATTTTTTTTTCTACATTTATGTGTGATGGTTTCTGTGAGGGCATAAATATTAGTAATATAATTCCAATTGGACTAAGTAAATAACAGAAAATTTACCTAGTTCATAGAAATTTTAGAAAATTAAATATCCATGGACCGCTCTTTACTGTAATATTGTAATATTCTTTCATATATAAATGGTGTTATACATGTTTCTACATGGTAGAGTTATGTATGCTTGTTGTACGAGATCTATGTTTTTTCCAAATTCATTTTGCATATCATTCATTTGTGTGTTGTGTTCTCTGATAACTATATGAAACGATTCAAATAGATAGAATGAGTGAGTTCATGTCCAAGCTTTCAATGATTATTATAGCTTTGGGCATTATATCTCTATCCTTACACTCTAGAATGGAATTCCGAGTAGTTGAAATATATAAAATTAGACAATGTGCTTAGAATTCATTATACTTACCCTAGTGGCTTAATATCTGAATCAGATTATGGTCCAACTCTGGTTGACATTTTTTGCTTTCCCTATAGTTGAGAGCATGTTTTTTTTATTTAGAGACACATGATTATACCTCAATTTTCTAGCAATATAGTGTTGTGAGGTTCAACATTTTGAGATATTTTTTTGTCATGTTCAATGAAAGATTCAAAGTGTTTTCACTGGGTGGAATGACACGGATCATATGGTTTCCCTCATTGTGCACGTATGTTCTCAAAATTATTTGGAACCAGTGTCTTGGGTTGGACACTAGAAAAATAAAGATAAATATAGTGGAATAAGCTCAAGGGTAGATGTTATAAATAAACATAATTGTCACTTTACTGCAGAGTCAACAGCTTGACTAGGGTATTGATTCACTCCATGTCCTAGTAGTGGATCTAGGTGCTTTTCCCACCTTTGTTTGTCTAATACAATGAGAGTTATACGGTTAGTTTAGAGCACCTAGGACGTTCGTTAGTTATAGTGTTGCTAAGCAGTTCGTCTTTTTCTTAGTTTGAAATTTTGTATTAGATTGATATTTCTCAGATAAATAAAGTTATTGGTTTTTCATTCTAAACCTTATCTTCTTGCTGGAATTGATAAAATGCATTAGTTTAGAAGAACAAATAGCGTATGATCTAATGAGTTACAACCACTCATGTAGTTCAATGTAATTGTTATTTAGACATGTGCTAGTTATGCAATATTGTGTTCTATCATGCTCTTGTAGTTGGCGACTATGCCCCAGTTGTGTTAGTCGATCACTCATCAGTTGATGACCATGCCTGTTGCACACGGGTATTTTTTATTGTGTGGACATGTGCATACCATGCATAGGTTTGTCGTGTTGCATACATTGAGCTCATTGCATCAACGAAGGTTGCACCGACACATTTCACTATTTAATATATTGGTTTTATTTTATTATTATCATTGTTGGAGGCATTTGCTATCTCCTAATGTTTATATCAAAGGACATTAGCAAATACAGTTTGATAACTTGCTCGTGGATCGTAACTAAAATATGTTGCTAAATATATAACCCAATTCTAGAGTTTTGTATGAGTATTTGGGGTCAACCTTGGGCAAAAAAAACAAGCTGAGTATAACACAACTCTGCATCACAGAAATCTGCTTAGCAGCATAGGTTTAAGGCCCTGCAATTTGCTATCATAATCACATCTTATTGAGTGCATTGGAATATAATTTGCCACCATAGGTTGCCATGTATATGACATGAGATGTATAATGCACATTAATCCGAAATTAATTGTGAGTTTAAATGGCAATGGGTGAGCATTAATCAGTGGAGAGTGGAGAGTATAGATGGCTAAAGTGTTTATATGTTGGTTGCATATACATTTGATAGCAATAGTTGTTTTATATCCTAACCAGATAACCTTTGGAGGAAGAAAGAATATGGTATTCATGCATGTGTTGGCATATGTCCAGGCTTACTACATAGCTAAAATTTTCTCATGTTTAAAGTGCATAATATTTTCTAAACATATCACCACCATAGCATACATTTATGGGAGAACATCTATGATTGAGGTGAAATTCCTTAATCCAGTGCCATGATATAGGGATTGTTATTATGATATTGTAAGATATCTCGACATAAGGGGGAGAGAAATGTCCATTTGAAATGCCTTAAGATTTTTTGAGTGAATGCACTACCAGACTAAACGTGTGGGTTTAGTTCATACTCCTAGGTGCTTGGGGCACGAAGTTTTTATATAGAAAACTTTTTTAAGACAACTTTTATATAGAAAATTTTTTTTAGCCTGGGAAACGTGTTCATAGAAAACGAGAAATTAGAAGATAGGAAGAGGGAGTGACGAAGGCACCCTTAGTTGCACTTAGGAGGAGTTCAAAGGAGAGTTTTAGCCAAGAAACTCAGCGGCATGTAAAACAAAACAAACTATTGGTGCATAATTAATCGAGTATTAATTATTATAAACTTATAAAATATATTCGTATGATTTTTTATGAAACTTTTACGTATAATTTTTTTAATAGTTCAGAAAATGTGCTAATAGAAAACAAGAAAGTTACCGATTAAGTTGCTAAAAAGAACAGAGAGAGTCAAGAAGATCCAAAGCAAAATTAAGTAGTCTGAGAAAAAAAGATTGGATAAAAGATACTCCAATGTGAAACTTTGTTAACACAAGTTTTTGTCAAAGCTTCACTTTAGACCAACTTTTATATAATCATTTTCCTTAGACTAGGTAATTACATATTGTTATAATTTAGACCAACCAATTCTTTTTACACCCACATTTTTTTGCCAAAACTGATCAAAATATTTTGTTGGATGTGGATGAATAAAATAGTTTGATGGCCCAAAGCGACAATGATAAATTTATTTATTCTAAAGTAGAAAGGTCATGTAAAAGCTGGACAACAGTGAAATTTTGACAATTAAGAGATCTCATGTTCATCAGGAGACTAAAAATTCCTTAAATTTCAACTATTTTTGAACAGCCAAGATTTTAAGATTTAAGATTGGTGTAGACCTTGTAACCTAACCCTACCATTCTCTCCTCGCTCCCTTTCCTATTCCTCCGGGTGCCACCGCCACACAGCAATCCCTTGAAGTCCAAAGGCCCCAAATTCTCGTCCCTCTTCCATTCTGATACCCTGCCGAAACCTAATCGGTGCGCTGAGACTGTCTCCAAACGTCAAGAAGAACGATACTAATCTCGTGCATGAATCAACTATAGATAGACTTAACTGGCATTTTTAGTTGTTCCTGTCAAACAGACGATTAGCGAAGCTGAAATGAAAAAAACCCAAAAAACAACTCAGTTTTAAAACTCAACCAATTTACCCCAATCAGTTAGAATTTGGGAACAAGAAGCCCTTATCAGCTATCACTAGCCTAACAGCAAGAACATCCCTCTGGGCCCCACATGCAGTGACAGATGCTGCTATCGAACCCTTGCACCTACTGCCCAGGCATTTTCCTCCTATAAAGCCACGCATTCCATGTCCCCGCAAAGCAAACAGTGCCTTCGCCGGCGAACGTCCCCACCAGCCTCGCCGTCTCCACCCTCCTCTCCGGCCATGGCGATGACAAAGCTCAACCCATCCGCGGCGCCGTTCCACTGCTCCCGCCGCCACCTGTTCTTCGCGCCGCCTCCTCCCATGCCGGTGTACCACGCCGCCGGCGCGTGCGCGGCGCCTTTCCCCTTCTTCGCCACCTACTCGTGCGCCTCGTTCCCCTTCCACGGTCACCTCTGCCCCCCGTGCGAATACACGGCGCAGAGGGGGTCTCCGCCGCCGGGCGCGTTGCTCACCAAGGACGCCCTCGCCGCGGCGCCCCCGCCGCACGGCCGCCCTCCGCACAAGCTCATGCTGTACAAGGGCGCCCCCACGGTCACCGACGAGAAGCTGCACGCGCAGGCGCAGGCGGCGAGGGTGGGCGTGGCCGTGCAGGCGTGGCGACCCGCACTGGCCACTGTCGCCACCGTGAGGCCACCCCGGATGCTGGTGGCCGCCGCGCCGTGCGGGATGCTGCATCCGGCCGTGGCGAGGCGGCGCATGAGCAAGGAGCACAAGCCCCAGAAAGCGCGCGCCGGGAGGGAGCGGTCGCCGTCGCCGGCGTTCACGACGAGGCCGACGTCGCCGCTACCGCCGACGCAGAAGCTGAAGCCGACGCACACAACCCTCATGGTGCGCAACATCCCCAACAAGCTCACGTAAGTGAACCCCAATCGCCATCGCCATGCCATGCATGCACCACGTGCACGCCGCCTTGACGCTCTACCTCCATTAATGTCTCCTCCGCTTCGTGTGGTTTCCGTTGCATGAGTTGATGAAATCTTTTGGTGTTGTACGCGTGCGTGAGCTCAGGCGCATGGACATGGTGCGGCTGCTCGACGACCACTGCGCGCGCGAGAACAGGCGGCGCGGCTGCGGCGACGAGCCACGCGCCGAGTACGATCTCGTCTACGTTCGGATGGATTTCAGGTGAGCAACGAAATGTCTCGTAGCTTCTTTCAAAATGAAAATGTCTCGTAGCATTCCATTAGTCCGTTCTTGCAAAAAATGCATCTTTCGTGCAAAAAAGAAAAAAAATGTTTGAACCTGCAAACGAGTCGCAATGCGTAGTGTACTAGTAGTAGTTTTGAAAGAACAGGAATAGAGGCAGATATTTCTCTTGTCTCCATTGTATTTTGCAGGAGTACAAAAAAAATCATGCTCAGAACCAGTTGTCCTTCCTCGTCAGTGAAAAAGCAAAAGAAGCAACGAGACAAAAACCCCAAAAAGAAAGAAAAGCTGGTGGCACAGCACCAAATAAAATCTCAACAAAAAACAGCTAATTAATCCAGTTTTACCACAGACTATACTATAATTAATATTTTTAGCTGTCACTAGTCATATCATGGAAATAATATCATGGCACTGCACTTGCATTGTTCAGTGTACTAGTGCAGTAAGTACATGCGTTTTAATTCTGAGCTGTCATTAGCACGCGTTGATCTAAGCTGCTTGCATGCCATTGTGCTGCGTTGGGCTTGTACTCGTGCAGGATGTGCAACCAGCAGCGGAGCAGCAACATGGGCTACGCGTTCGTCAACTTCACGACGGCCGAGGCGGCCCGCGGGCTGCAGCGCGCGCTCCATGGCTGCCGCTGGAAGCGGCCGGCATTCGACTCCAGCAAGATCATCGACATCCGCGCCGCGCGTATCCAGGTACGCAATCGCCGCCGACTCGACGCGACGAGACTCCAGATGCAATTATGCGTTTCGCGACCAACTCCCCCCTGCATCTATTAATAGTACTGGTAGGGAGTAGCGGCTACTCCAACTAGTAGTAGCAGGCGTGTACTAGTGATGCGTTGTGCTGCCGTGGTGTTCGATCGTTTGTCGCTGATGCGATGTGGTTTGGTTTGGTTTTGGTTTTGCATGCGCAGGGGAAGGACGCGCTGGTGAGGCACTTCGGGCGGTCGACCTACTACGAGTGCGGCACCGACGAGTACCTCCCGGCCGTGTTCTCGCCACCGCGGGACGGGTCCGCCGCCGCCGCACCATCGCCGGCGGACGGCAAGGTCAAGACCGTCGGCATCCGTGTGCCCCCGCGGGCGATCACGCTGCTCACCCGCCGCGGCGACTGATCGAACGAACGAAGAAACTATCGCGCTCGTCTCGAACGCGTCTCTACCGTCTCAAGCTGAGTCAAACCAAGCAATGCAACCGCAGCTAGGTGTAGTGGTAGTGGTAGCTTCGTTTTTATGTCGTTCGTTTTTCTCTGCGTGTCTCGTGCCGGTTTAGTGGTGTAGAGTGGCACGGTCAAAATCCGAAGTCTAGGCATGCCTTCCCTTTCCCATTCGGTGCAACGCCCGGCAATGCATGCACCAGCAGCAGCGAGGTTGGGAAGGCTGAGAGACTTTGGACATTTGCGTAGTACTACCATGTACTGTGTACCTTCGTTCTATCTCTCTCTCTCTCTCTCTCTGTTGTCTGTACTCTGTAGCATGCATGCATGTACTGGTGTAGTAATATGGTGTAGCATGTCTCATGTTTCTGTCTGATGAGAGTGCTTGGTGCTCTGTCTCCTAGTTGCTGCAGCTGGATCTCTGTCTCTTTTTCTTTCTCTGCTCTGTGCCTCTGTGCTGCAACGCAATGGGCAGTTTGGCACGTACTGCATGTGTTTGCCCCACATCTGTGCTTCCAGGGCTGGGGGGCTTTGCCGGGCTTTCCCAGCTGCATGTAGTGCAGAGGTTGCTGGCTCTGGCTGTGTCCTGTGCGGTGCAAACTAGAAGGAGGCAGCCTTTGTGGCCGCGGAGTTTCCGAATGCGGTGGATCCCGGGGGCGCTTGCCGCCCCCGTCCTTCGGCCGGGTTGGTGAAAATGTCCCTTGCCTCTCTCCCTCCCTCCTGCTGCTACGCCGCAGCAAGCGGGAAAAGGCTGCGCACGTACGGCGTCCTAGCAGCGCGCGGGACGGTGGGAGAACCGCCGTGATTTTGCCCGGTTTGACGCGGGCGCGCGTGCACGTAACACCAAGCAGCGCCGCTGCGCCGGTGATCGCTAGCCTACGCTAGGTAGGAGTACGAGTAGTTCGTCGCTGATCCAGTGCTCCTCCTCGCGTCAGGCTTGTTCGATGTGGGTGAGCAAGCATCATGCGTCTGGTCGTGTTTTCGCGAGGCACCGATGGTGCGATCTGAGTCGTGACATGACTGTACGTGCGATTTTGTGATTTGTGTGTGTGTGTGTGTGTGACACTTTGATTTGAGCCGTGACAGTGACTGAGACAAACCTTGAGAGGGGAACGGGCGGGGGGGAAGCCATATCTGCTGTCCTTTTTGCCTTTCTTCTACTGTCGCACTCTCCGGACCGATTGTACCACACCACTCCGGACGGGCTGTACCACCATCTGAGCCAATGGCTTGGTTGCGAAAACTTACCTTCACAGTCATGTAACTGAAGGTTTCGTTCTTTTTCAATTATGGGTTTTGGGTGTTTATTTTCACGCTATTCAAACTAATGAACGATAAGTTTTGTAAAAATCTAATTATTTTCTTATATTTTTGAACGGAGGGAGCAGTAGATAATTCATTCATCTCTACCTTTATTAAAATAGTTATCAAAAAATAGATTATCTACAATTTCAGCATTCTCAAACATGGCGAGTATTGACTATCATTTGGAATAATGGCAATGTTGGCATTTTGTAGCAACGTGAAATTTTCCAACCTTACCCCAGTCGGAAGGTGTATTTGTATCTTATATCGCAAGGATAAAATCTACAGCTGAAAAATGATGGGGCAAGTACATTTTTACCCATGTTTTCAACTCTAATTATGATTTTACCACTACTTTTTAAACCTAGTAGTTTTACTCTTATATTCTAATTGAGCATGTATTTGACAATTAGAGTTGGAAATAGGGATAAGAACTCAAATGCCCTAAACGTAATTTGTATTCTTCTCGTTTTGTGAGCAAAATATTACCATGCGAAAAACGTTATACACGACACGGGGTCAACATATTTCGGTTAGGCCTAAACTGTCCGTAAACCATTTGCAATGTTAATGGGTCCTGTTACACGTTGGACTGCAATTGGATCCCGTGAAAATGGATATCGGGCCGATTCAAAGCCCATGCTTCTCCAAACTGCGAACTGTTGGGGTCGCGTTACAGCCCATATCTATTCTGCTCGCCACTCTTCGCGGATCTCTTGCGCATCTCTCCCTGACCCCTTCTGCTTTTTTATGTATATATTTTTTATTAAAATATTTATAAAAATATATTTTTTAAAAAAAATCATAGATCTGTACCCTGTAGATTTTTTAAAAGAAAACTTCCTATCAACAAGAAATCTGATATGACTATTGCCTATTGACACATATTAATAACGGGAATTGACCATTTGCAACACTAATCAAGAGAGTTTTTTTTCACAGTGTAGCCCGCATGTAAATGGACATGTGAGGGGAGGAGCGGATGATAGGTGACCCTCTTTGGAAGGGTTTTTTTTTCCTCCGGCCGCCTATAAAATTGTTAGGCTCACCCATGAGATAGTCTATTATGGTGATTTTTGGACGGCAGCCTATAAAATCTTTCGCAACTGCTCAAAAAGTCCATTTTTATTTAAAGAAAAAAGAAAAAAGAGAAGAGAGGGTTGAGAGTAAGCAAAGAGAAGCGATAAAACCCTGCTAGCTTGTAAATTTATACTCTGGTAAAAGATCTATACAAATAAATATTATAAAGTATATAATTTTTTTACATACATACAGATCCACAAGCCAGCAGCCATTCACCACTTTTCTTCATCTCTCCTCAACAATCTTTTCTCTTTTTTATTTTTTAATAAAATAGACTTTAAAATGACTAAAGAAATAATTTATAGTCAGCCGTTTAAAAACAACGTATGTCAAAAGATATTATCTATAAAATTGTTAGATCTCTTCCTTCCCACGGATGAGTGTGTTAATTTTATAGATAGCTCCTGTAAGAAAAAAAAGATACTATCAAACGGCTGTAAGGTCACTTGCAAAAACTATAGGTTTTTACCTAGCACATTCATTTTAAGTAGGACCTGTCGTGAAAAAAGTTTTAAAAAATTTAAATATTTTATTAAAAAATATATAAATAAAAGATTTTCATTTGCTTGTACTAATCCATTGATGAGGGAACAATTTGGAGGTGAAATGAATTCAAAGCCGCAAGAGTTACCAGATCGACATCATGATCTCCATAATCATCCCTGCCAATCTAATCCCTCGCTGTGAGAATTCGCTGCCGAGGACACGGCTGAGACTGACGAATTATCGTGCAACACACAAGAGGTTGGAAATGATAGCCTGTTCAATCTGATGTCTCAGTATTCTCTCTTCATCTGAACCTTTCAACAAAATGGTCAGCCAAATCTGTTCTGTTTGTAGTTTTTTTTATTATAAACTTCTGTTACTACTATTTTTTTATTATAAATCTTCAATCGTTCTTTTTTTTAGCGTAATCTGAGTCTCCAATCCAATCTGTAATTTTTTGTTTGCAATACACCTCAATACTTGTAATCTTGTGTGTTTGATTAGCAGGTAATTAATTAAGTATTAGCTTAAAAAATTAAAAAAACTTAGAACAGATTAATAATGACTTTCTAAAATAAGTTTTTAATATTTTTTTAAAAAAACATACCATTGAACAAAAGTTAAATTAGAAAGAGACGCAAACGAAGACAAGCTATTGCAATGTCCAGCGTAATTCGAGCCAAAACATTGTAATGCATCCGTTACGATATCATTACATCACGAAGCAAACAAAGTTTGCTTTGTCTCATTTTCTTTCTAATCCCAGTGTATTCGGACAACGTTTACGTTACAAATTTTCAACCAAATTTTCTCATTTTCTCTTCCATTCCTATCTATTGGTACAACTGAAAGCAGCAGCAGCAGCCGCCGCCCTTGGATACAGAGATGCACAAGAGATAGGGCGGAAATATCGAATTTTCTCACGGTTTACATGATAAAGTTATTCACATTATCACATAAGAGGAGTATCAAATCCTGAGTGGCGAAAAGAGATTGAAGAAAACGAAAAAAATTATCCATGTATATGGAGATGGTAGAGCTTCTTCGCGGTAGCAGCAGTAGCTCAGCAGCAATGGGAATGGTTGGATTGGAGCAGCAACCCAGTACCAGTTCGCCTGTTCTTGCTGCTTGCTGGTCGTAGGCTAGAGTTCGCCGGCGATTGCTGCCGGTTAGTCGTGTGCAGGCTAGAGGTGGAGCAGCGTGTCGCAGCGCCAATCCATCTCGTCGGCGGCAGCCGACGGGGACGGGGCCGGCAGGTTCAGATCGAACGGCAGCGGCGAGCAGCGTGGGGCAGCGGCCTCGTCGCCGGCGCCCGAGGCGCCGTCCTCGCAGAGAACGGACGAGGAGGACCCGCAGTAGCTGCGGCAGTCCTCGTCGGCGGCGGCTGCCCCGAGAGCTCCGGCGGAGGCAGCTGCGGCCGCCGTGACGCCCCATGACTCGACGGTGCTGCTGTGGCTAGACGTCGCCGCGGCCGCCGCGGAGGGAGGCAGCTGAGGCGGGGGCGGGGGCGGCGCCCGCGCGCCGCCGGAGGAGGTGGAGGAGGGGAAGTTGGTACGCGCGGCGGCGCCCCGGAGTGACCTCGCGGCGGCGTCGTAGGCGCGGGCGGCTGCCTCGGCGGAGTCGAACGTGCCGAGCCAGATCGGGGTCTTCTTCGCCGGGTCCCGGATCTCGGCCGCATACCTCCCCGACGGCCGCCTCCTCACACCGCGGTACCTCACCTCCCCCTCCCCCGCCGCCGGTGCCGGTGGCAGCCTCGCCCTCCGCATCGTGATCTCCCCCCTCGCCGACGAGGAGAGAAGCCTTCCCTCTCTGACTCTCTCCCTCTCTCTTCCTCTCCTTTTGGCTGGCTCGTCTCGTCTCGTCCTCCTCGAGCACCTCGACTCCGCGTGCGTGCGCGCGCGCGCCCCAGGGCTGTTTGGTCGGCACGGACCCCACGCCCTCTCCCACTGACGGGGCGGGCCCACCACGACCGGGGGCGTCGGTTTGTTTATAGCTCCCGACCGCGTCGGCGGCGTCCACGTCGCGGGACCGGGTCGCGTGGGTCGGCCGTGTCGCATCGCATTGCGTCTCGTCGCGGCGTGTTTCCTGCTCCGCCTATTGGCGCTGGGCGTTGTTGGGTGGGGGCGTGCCACGAAGGGAGGCTAGTGTGGTGGTGGTGGTGGTGGTGGGTACGGATCTTTATCGTGGCATGGTCTGTGGGCTGCGCCGGGAGGAGGTGGTCGTCGCGCTTCGTACCACTAGCGAGGCATATTCGCTGCCACGGCCGTGCACCCGCTGCTGCCGTGCAGATTGTGGAGACGAGAACTTCAAACCATCAGATCAGCTGGGGTCTTCGGGTTCAGACTTTCAGGCATGGGCTAGCTAAGTTCTCTTAAGCAACTTGATTGAACGGTAGTTTTTTCGTTTTTATTAGCATATTTTTCGGGTTAAACGGCTTATTTTATAAAAAACATATATATACGGATGTTTTTTTAAAAAAATTAAATAATTTGTATAATAATTAATATGTGATTAATTATGTGTTAACTATCTATTCCCCTTTTAGATATAAATAGCTCCAACCAAACCTCTTAACTTACCTGAATTAGCCTGATGCCCTCATGGTAGATTTTGAGTTTTTAATTTTAGAGCTTATGGTTGCTTTGAATACATGTCACACCTCACCTCTGTGTGTGTCACTGTACCAATATCAGGATAGAAAAATAGTAAACCGTTTCCCTATAGACTATAAAATAGATATCAGTTCTATAATTACTATGCTGCTAACAACGGTAACATGATTAATCAATGTAAAATTTTCTATATTATAAAGATAATATACCTTCACGTTATAGCTTTGAATAATATCTGAGTTACAACATTTAATCAAAGAGAGTAATAACGAAACTCAATAAAATTAGAGCAACACTCCATAAGCAGTAGTTTGTATCTTGAAACAAAACTCTAACCATCATCTTCTACTTAAACTTAAGTCAAGAGAAGAAAAAAAACAACAATAGGAGTGAGTTTTTTTGTAGAAATATGCAAGTGCAAGTTGCTGCTCAAGTTTATTGGCAAACCAGTTATTTAAAATATTTATCAAAACTCTAAGCGTGGGTTTTAATAATTCATTCAAAGTGAGATATCTCACCTCGATCCATCTGTGAATAGTTTTACAACAACTCGAGTGGAAAAAGCCAAATTTTAGTAATTAAATATATATTTTCCTTCTCCAATTTCTTTTCTCGTTAAAAACATAAACCAATATTTTATCAAAACTAACCGTTAACCAAATCTCATATTTAACAACCCTTTTGGCTTTGGGTTCGGTCTTCTTAACCTACCAATCCAAACTCACTCTTTTCGGCCTCACAACCAGGCTTCTTGGCCTCACAATCGGTCTTCTTGGTTTACATCTTGACTTACCCATCTCAGCCTTATGGTGCCATCCAATACCCTAGGTCACACTGACCTGTTTCCAAACACGAAGACTACCCGTTCGTCACAAAGAAAGAATCTGGTAACGACTCTCATCCTAGAAACCAATTTATCAAACATGTTTTTAAAACTAATCTAAACTATGAGAAACACCTCACATCTACCTATGACTGTAGGCACAGTTATTTAAACAATTTAACTAAACTCTGCAAAGGTAATGCTTTACCCACACGTCATGAGCATCCCGCTTTATCTAGCATATATGGGCTAATACATGGTTGATAAAGGAGAGTTCACTGTAAGGATTTTCCATAACCAACCTATAGACATCTCATGTCACATAGTTGTGCTACTCTCTGAAACAAAGTATCAGCCCTAGTCTCAGGCTTTTGTCTACTTAGGGCATGTCATATGGCACCAACCGCATCTCACGGTTAAGACAATTCTCAATCTCAGGAGAATACATTTATCTCCACATCCCGACGTTCCTTAATTATTAACATGCAAGACACACATGTTTTAACTGCTTACTCTATCAACGGTATATCATACTATTTTATGCTTGGATTAACTTCCTAAAGGAATCGATCCTTGTGCGCTAATATGAAACCAAACCATACAGGAGATAATTCACATTGTAAGTTTTCCCATAAAATAATTTTGTTTTTCCAAAACTATTGACTCTTAGAGTTGGATTTTATATCTTTCACAACCCATATTTTACATAACGATAAACCAGCAAATATATTTATAAAATAAAATAAAGTATAGTGCAAATATATACCTACATCCAGAGGACGCAAATATCATGACACTACTATGGTAGAGCAACAAAGATTTGGTTTTTTAAGGTTCTACTGAAAATAGTGCAACTAGTAGTAAGGTCTATCAGTTATGTGCTTATAGACTAATAGCTAGACAAAATTAATGTGTCCGTTAAATATGCATATTTGCAATAGAAATATTTATAATATAGAAATAATATAACCAAATAGTGGCTTGCCTTGGTGATGAGGACATGTCACCGATTACTCAAGTTACACATAAACAAGTGTATAAAGGGCCAATTACGCATAGATGTGCAAAACTACTGTAAAAAGAGGTAAATTCACTCATAGCTGAAATTAACTTCAATATACATGAGAATATTATACTATCTAAGTGTTCTAATTTTGTTGTACTTAAGTATACACATAAAGATGAGGATGCTACTCTACGTGGGGACGAATACCATAAGGATCGGACCATCAAAAGAAGCAGTCATAACTCCTTATTCCCGCATCCTTTGGAGGTGAATAAGTACTTATTGGAAAGCTTATCTAGTCCACTTTTCAACCCAAAAAATGGCACATCATTTGGACTTTCGAGCAGAGAGTAATGACCATTTTACTGAAGGTTGCGCAGAAACCCAGGAGACGTGTGGGAATTGAAGACTACTTCATGAATGCCTCAACCAGTTGGCCTTCCACCTCTTAACGTGGTGACTTCAGTTCATACCCAACTAAGAGGGTCGTTCCTATCATAAATATCACCTATATGCTACTAGAAAATGGCTTTTTGATCATTTGATAGTCTGATATGATATTGCAGTCGAGCTACTGAGTGTCTTACATACTTTGTTCTTGCGAGTTCTTTTTGGGCATGTGAGAGATATCTCTGAGGTCCCCTATTTCGTGCTCTATGGTTTCCAGTTATGCTGCACTATTTTATATGGATTAGTCCTCATTTTTAGTTCTGCAATCGTTCGGAGATCGAGTCGAAGTCTTCAAGGTTTTGGTGCCTCTCTACCCATCGCTTGTTCATATCCCGTTGTTTCTACAATAAGTTACCCTTTCCTACTATTGTGAAGATCAGGCCATTCCCTTACCGATTCATATCGGAACCTATAACTTGGTCTTGATCGGTGAGGAATTCTTCATAATCGATGTCCAAAAATCCTCTGGCAGCAAACTACGTGCAATATGAAAGAAATCCAAATAAAATCGGTTGAGAAGATATAAATTTTAGATGATTAATTGATTTTCTAGACCAAAAAAAAGGATTATTATAATTAAAAAAGGAAAATAATCCGGAAAGGGAAATATAATAGATTTTTATGGATAGAGGGGAAGATTGGTGGGCTTAGTTCATGGGCTTCATTATTTGGAGGAATGGTGGGAATGCGATCTAGACTCAGGCTAGGTGGCTATAAATAGGTGGGGCTCGCATATCAGTGAAGAGTAGAGGGTGTTCATGATGGACCAAGTCCACGGGTAGAATAGGAGAGAGAGTATGGAGCTCACGTGGGTCCTACTTCCTTTTCTTTTCTTTTCTTCTTTTTCTCTCTTTATTTTCCTTTCACTTCTTCCTTTCTTCTCGTCCTCCTCTTTTCTTCTCTTTCTCCTCTTCTCCTCCATTTGCCTCTCCCTCTTTGACTCCCTTTCGCATGGATGGCGGTAAGCGATGAGTGACACTGGTGCACGAGGGCGTCAGGGGTGGCGAAACAGCGCGCGAGCCGGAGGGTGTCGGGGGCAACCAGTCGAGGACGGGCGCCAAGATGATACAACTGTAGGTAGTAGAGTGGCGATAGGCACACGGGCGATGGCGCCGGAGGCAGTGCGCAAGCGAGGGCGGTTGGGCTCTGCTTCGGGCCGGCGATGTGGCTGGGAATGGCTTCTAGTGACGGCACTGGGTAGCTGGAGGGGGCGGCATAGGCGCGGGGAAGGGGTGGTGTGCGCACAACGTCGAGGCTACAGCCAGGGCGAGCGCGCGTGTGACGGTCAACACGACAGGACGCACAGCTAGGCTCTGGGTGAAGGAGAGTGTAGCATGAGTGTAATTGTGAGTTTTGTATGCGTTCCAATGCTTCGCATCAAGCAATGGAGGTGGTCGGTGCACATAATCTGTGCACAGAAAATGCATGCATGTCTTGCTGTTGGTGTCTTACATGAGTGTAGGAGGGATGGAGGAGACATGTAGGAGCTTGCTTGTAAACTTCTCCTGCCTCTTCCATTACTTGCCCTACCGTTGTCTAATGTGTGTGCAAAAGAAGGGATGAAGGATAGTGTTCTATTGTTGCTTGCTCGTAGGAGTGTCGGTGGAGAGAGTTGTATGATGCGGTGGTTGCTATTGGATTGGAGTGAAGGATAAGAAATGCTGAAGGAGTTGACCATGTTGGGAGATGGTGCAGCAAGGTATCGGAAAAAAAAAAGAAAAGTGTGTGCGTGTATGTGTCTGCTTACTTACATGAGAAAGAAAAATCAATTAGAGTAAAATGAACTAACCACCAAGGAAATATTAGATGGGTAGGGATATATTTTGGGCGGGCGAAGTTCGAAAATAAAATTTTTAAAAATCTCATTATGAAATGAATTATTTATCGATATGATCAAAATTTTTGAAATAAAAAAATTAACCGTAAGAATTTTTGGAGAAACTTAAAAGTAAGAAAATTTAGGAGATGATAATCAAAGTTAAACCTCAAGAGATCTTTTGGCGGAATTTTAGTGAATTAAAAGTTTTTGAGAATATGTTTTTAATTAAAATATATTTTTTTCAAGGGATGAAAATCGGGCGTTACAATGCGGGATTTAAAAAACATATACACATAAATTAAGGTGGTATGCCAACTTAATCCTAAGGAATATCAAAACATAGGAATTGCTCATTCTTATTGTTTGGATGATTTACAGAAAAATAGTACAAGAATTTAGAGAAAGAGTGACACAAAGTAATTTACTTTTTTCAAGAGATTTGAGCTTATGGTAAATTTTTTCCAAAATTTTTATGATTTATGTCATTCCATAGGGATCCTAAAGGGCTCATTCTTTTGATCAAAAAGCACATAGGATTTTTTTTCCAAAGGATTTATACCATACAAATTTTCTCCAAATATGCTTTGTTCCAAAGGAGCCCTTAATTTTAATTTAAAAGTTTTTTCACCATTTTTTATTACTAAATCTCGGATTTTGAAGTGAATAGAATAGAAGTATAGAGCAGCTCTAATAGTTTTATCTGCGGCTGATAAACTATAAAAAAATAAACTAAGTATTCAAAATAATTTATAAGTAAAATGGTTTAAAAGCTAATATGAAAAATAGATTATGATGAATTTTTTTTCAAAATCAACTATATAAAATTAAGTTTTAAAATTTTAATTTTTACTAAGGCTGATAAGACAACAAACAGGACTTTTCGTCACTTCAGTCGCGTGTTTCTTCGTTACTTCGATCCTGTGTCTTTGGCTTGTAATAAAACAAACTTTCAAACAGTCCTTAATCGAACTGCAGCACAGCGATATGCTCAATAACGTTTCTGAATTTGGAGACATTCACAGAGCATTGGCAAAGATGGGCAGGTAGAAAAGTAGAAAATCGTCCATGTCTCGCCTTGATAACATATTCCTTCATCGTAAGGTGTCACAAACAGTGCCACGACCGAACGGGTTCATCGTATCTTACAACTGACGAGAGGTCAGCGAGTTCACTCGTAAGGGTTCCTGAAGTTCTTGAGGAGCTCTGGGATGTCGTACGCGAGCATGTCATCCACGGCCTGCACCAGCTTGGGTTTCATCTTCTCGAACTTGTCGATGTTGTACCCACCCAACACCTCCTTGAAGTGCTCCACGTCAGGGAAGTCTCCGGCAGGAAGATGGTACTCCCGTTGGACCTGGTCCAGCAGTTTGAATTCAGATGCAAGCAAAGTGAAGATTATGAACAAGTGCATTTTGATTTGCTTGTCAATTGCAACGCCTATGATATTCTGTCAGCTTATCAATTTTTATTATATTTCAAAAAAAACCTTATCAATTTTTATCACTGCTGTTAGAAATGACCTTGTGCTGAATATGGATCCAACCATCCATTCAGTTGAGTTGTTTGTAAGTACCTTTGCAAACTCATCCCCCAAGTTGTCGATGAGTCGCTGTTGAGCCTTAGCCTTCCCCATCATTGCAGGCATCTCCTTCTTTAGATGGCCAATTATGTAAGCATGAATCTTGGCAGCCCTAGCACGTTTAACAAACTCGTTAACCTGCAAGTACAAATGGCGACATTCATTGAAAATTCAGCACTCCAAAAGAAAATTTCAGATTAGTGGGAGAGAAATGGCGACAGTGATTGAAAATTCAGCACTCCGAAGAACATCATACCCGACGATCACAGGCCTTCTTGGGTATGTCTTTCAGATCACAAAGGAGATCATCTTGCTCTTTCTCAAACAAGTCCTTTCCAATTGGTCCAACAGCTGATTCATTCACTGGTTTGTCATTGAATGACCTGCAAACATTAGTTTCAGTGTGAATTTCAGTTTCCAACACCCTTCATCTAACTCTGAAAGATTTAGATATTTTGCTCATATAATTAAACAATCAGTCACTAGCGATGCTTTTAGAGTTTTACACTTGTAAAAATATTCTGCGTACAAGTTTTTACAATTGATATAGGAAATGTACTTGTACAACATACAGTCACCAAGATTACCACAGCATTATAAACAGAAGCAAAAGATGGGTATTAAATAATAGAAGATGTAAGAATTTACCCGATATAAACACGCGCGACCTCAGGGGTATTGAGTACTTTCCCTAGAGACCACATCAGTGCACCATACACTCTCATAAGCTGAAGCATGGATAAGGGGATTAGATGATTCTGATGCACAACATAGCATCTTTTAAACAGAGTGTGGTGTAGCACTTCCTACGTATTGATTGCAAGGAAAACCTCTACCTGCTGAGTGTCAACTTGGTCTGCCTTATTCAGCACTACACGTATTTTGTCATCATGCCCACGTAAAGATGCAATCACACGTTTGAACTCATCACTGATATCAAGCTTATGAGGATCAAACAGAAGAAGAATAAGGTCACATTTAGCAGCAAACCATGAAGTTACGCCAGTGAAATCATAGCTACGCTGCGTCCGCTGCTTTTCGCCAGACAGGACACCGGGAGTGTCGACAAAGGTGATATGATCGAGCAGCTTCAGGGTAAAAAAAAAGTATTGTATCAGTTTGTGCAATGAATCTCTTCTGCATGTACCAACATCACAAACTGAAGCTTACCGGATGCGGCATCTGAGAGCATTCAAACTTTGACAGAAAAGCACCGCCAAATGTCGTAAGACCAGTGAATGGCATGTCAGCTTGAACAGCAATAGTATTGCCAGGAATAGTCCTTTCATCAGATCCAGACTGGTACAAAATGAAAAAGAAAACCAAGAAACTAATGGGATCAATATGTGGATATGCTAGAGTAGCAGCCTACACAACATTGCAAAATCACCAACTGATTCAATTTAAGAAGCAAACAATATTTTAACAACTTAAAAAGAATAAAGAAATATTATACAGGTGTGCATTAAATGAAATTTTGATGGAAAACGTATAGTGCCATGATGTAAAATGGATAAACAAAACAACAGCTGTGTTTTTTGTCCCATGTTTTGCACTGCCGAAAGCAATTTCATGCTAAAGAATTTATACAGCTGTAGAAAACACATTATGGTATATGACTAGTCCACGTGAACCAGGAGTATGATGTATGCCATCCTTGCATCTTACAACAAACCGAGCTGATATTGTCAACGGAGAAACTTTTTAGTCTGTTGACAATGAATGATGAAGCAGCTCTAACTTTTTTTTGTGCTGAAATACTCTACTGAAAATGGTACTTTAGAAGCACAAAATATATTGAAAACAAGAGTGTACAAGAAAGCAAGATCAATCTTATAAAATTTTCCTGCTTTAGAAAAGATCCTCCATAGTTCATATGCTCAACATAATAGCTAGCTGGCATATCCTATATAACTGCTTACTGTTGCATTTTAAATTAAATACTCATGTTAACATTTACCATGACAACTACGAATCGGTCGGTAGTTGGCTCTGGTCCTACATGAGCTCCTACAATTGAAAGGGAAAACTAAAGTTACACTGATTATATTAGAAGACTAGAACCGGAAATCTTATGTATTACTACACTATTAGTTCAACCACAGAACCTGGATAACTTGTTTCCAGCAGATGCTTAATGAAAGTTGTTTTCCCTGTAGAATATTGACCCAAGAGCATAACCATTGGTTTTGCATCAAAATCACTGCTTGTCTGGAAAATGGTACAATTAATGTAATGACATGTGAGAAATGGAACAATAATCCAATTAGCATGAAGAACAAGATATCTTTTCAATAAATGTGAACAGAAGTCTATACCAACAACGGGGAAGTAAAATCATTGAACCGGTACGCAACCTCCAGAGGCTTCAATTTTTCTATGTATAGTCTTTTTAAGCCATCAATTACAGAAGTAACAGCAGTCAGGGGGACCTGCATCTGCGGACCGAATGAAGGTACAAAATCATTAAATCGTTGAACTGCAGACTGCAGTACTCCACTTTGCATAAAGAACATTTTGATGACTCAACCACAAACTTTAAGAGTAAGAAAAATGATATTCGCCCTGAAGATAAACATAATAAAAATGCACGAAAATCCTGAAACACCACCACATAAGTCTAGTACCTTCTTTGCTGATTTTGAACTGAACCAGCTATTAGCAGAAGGCACTTGGACCTGAGGGGTGCCTGCACGACGGAAAAAAGTTAGCATCAAAGTCTACTCACTAAAATCAATCACCAGGTGGTACCCCAGGGAGCACATTTCTTACCATTTTCTTCTGGGTGTATTCTCTTTACCACGGCCTTTGATCTCTGAAAATGAACCATCCATTGCAGCATCACAGTGAGATGTTGAGATGCGTTAGAACGACACCAAAGCCATAGATTGTGAACTTACAGCAAGTAGTTCGTCAAGACCTTCCATCACAGGCGGTTCCAAACTACTAAGGTCTGCAAGAACCAACAAGAAAGTTCAGGCATCCACACAAACACTCACATACAGACATGAACCCGCAATCTCACATGAGAAAGCAACCCGCAATAAAACCAACCTTCACGCTTCAGACTGTCCTGAGTGATCTCATTCCCCGCTTGCGCCAGTGACACGAGCTGTGGTTTGCAATTCCCAACAGAACAAAACAATCAATAACACAAAGCCGCATCCTCTCGGATCAGAAGAACGGACTGACGAACTGTAACGGATGAAGGGAGAGGCGAGCAGAAACCAAACCTGCATCGCGTCGACGAACTCGCCAAAGCCGAGGAACCCCTGCCGCTTGGTGTCCGCGATCGCCCACACCTTAAATCAACACAGATTTGTCAAAGCCCAAAAAAGAAATCACCCGACTCCACGAATCAGAACCAACTGGCGGCGGCGGGCGGGCGGCTCACCTGCTTGAGGTCGGCGCGGGAGAGGCCGGACATGGCGAAGAACTTGGTAGCATCAGCTCCCGTGACACGCCCATCTCCATCTACACCCGCCCACCAGAGAACCAACCAAGCGACCATCAGCGAGCGATTCGGGGGGTCTCAAAGTCACAAACAGCCGAGACGAGCGATACACGCGACGGGCCACATACCTGGGTCGGCGACGGCGAACCAGCTGGCGTAGATCTTCTGGTGCTCCTTGGAGCAGACCGATCGCGCGAGCTCCATGCCTCGTCGCGGCGGCGGCGAGGAGGAGGAGCAGCAGCAGCAGGGGCGGAGGCGGAGCGGAAACCTGACGGGGTGGGGGTGGGGGCGATGCGCTCCTCGTCTTCTCCCTATCGGCGTGGAACGGTGCGGCATTTTGAAATAATCGGGGGGCCCACCTCGCCACGCTCGCACGCTCCCCTGCGATTTCTTTTCCATTTTTTAATGGAGCGGAGACAAAACGAAAATTTTGAACGAGAATTTGGATTGGACCCAACAAAGCCGTGTTATTTTCGATTGGGCCCTCGACTGTTGTTCCCCGAATGGGCTGAATTCACTGGACGGCGTAATGGATGGTTCCTCGTTTGGTCGGGCCTCGTCGCAGAGTTTGGTTTACCCGGCCATTTGGAATAAAAACTTATATCAAATCATGGATTCCGGTATAAAAACTTCATGTCTTCAATTATAAAATATTGAAGATACATCACTCCACTTTATTAGTCCTAACATCTCTGACTCTAAAATGTTTTGAAGCTAATATATACTTAACACTACCTTTAATTGGTAGTGTGTAGCCTACAACACAATGAGATCTATTTCCACCAATATACATAAATTGAAATCACGTGAAATTTTCCCTAACTTACCTAAAATGTAGTACATGGTTTTAGAAAAATCTGGTTTGAAGGGAAGCTTCTTCTGTTTCAGGATTTGATGGTTACACGGTGAATTTGCCTGACCAAATGTAAGTTCTGTTTCTCTGTCATTCTACCCAAATTTTGTACTGAATCAAACGTGTACATAGCTAAATTCCCCTTGCAATCTATGCAACATTACCAAAATTTTAATATCCATACCATGTTGGTATTAAAAACATGCAGCATCAAAGTGCCCTCACCAAAATTTTAGTACCAAACTTGACACATCTACAAGAAACAAAAGTAAAAAATCACCAAGATTTTAAATCAAACCATCACAGAGAAATGACTTTCAACCCCTACTTTAAATACAGAAAGTTTACAGGATTTTGGTAGGCACTCTTATAGGGTGCACTTCATTGGTTCATCTAGAAAAGAATGTACTTGGAACACGGTTTTAAACACCATAAGACCATAGTTTTGAGTTTTGACGTGGCTTCATCGCGGCCCTAGGATGGAAAATCAAGGGCTAGAACGGAGCACAAACCAGCCAGCTAATTGGGCAAGAGCCCAGAAACCAGTGCCCGTGTTGTCACTGCGGATCTCCGTTAGAAAACCTTGTCCAAAACCGCAAAACCCTATTCCATCCTCTCCCCTCTCTCTCCTCTCTTCTCCCCCTCCTCACTCCCCCAAACCCTAGCTCCACCTCCAGCCATGGCGGCGACGGTGGTAAGCACTCCAGTAGCGGCGTCGATTGGTGCGGCTCCGTTGACGCTCGCTAGCGTGCTCGTTTTTGGTTTTCCGCAGCAACCGCAGATCATCATGCTCAAGGAGGGGACGGACACGTCGCAGGGGCGCGCGCAGATGGTGAGCAACATGAGCGCGAGCAAGGCGGCGGCGGACACGCCACGCACGGCGCTTGGTCCCTGCTGGTGTGACAAGCTCATCCACGACGACAAGGGCGGAACAACCATCTCCAACGACGGCGCCACCATCATGCGCCTCCTCGACATCGTGCACCCGGCCACCAAGACCCTCGTCGACATCACTAAGTCGCAGGACTCCGAGGTACAAGCCTGATCATCCAATTGTCGTTCATCAGGGCCGATGCATCTCGGGGGCCTCAGGTGCTTGATACAATTTCTGGAATGGAAATGTAATTTTACATGTCCAGGAATTATTTGAGAAATTGTGGTGTTGCTTGGGAATGGATTTCTTCTGATATAACGAATCCATTTTTTAAATTGCCTTACCAGAGGTAGGTATGCCTTAGGTTGGTGATGGGACAACTACTGTGGTGCTTCTTGCTGCAGAATTCTTGAAGGAATCAAAACCTTATGTCGAAGATGGAGTACAACCTCATAGTCTTATTCGTAGTTACAGGACTGCTGGTAATATGGTCTGTAACATTTTTTTTTCTTTGAATGACTGGCCTTGAAATGTTGGAGACCAACACCTGTTAATGTGAAATTTGCATTCGGCAATTCAAAGGGTTAAAGAAATGGCAGTGAGCATAGAAGGGAAAAGCCTTGAAGAGAAGAAGTCATTGTTAGCTAAGTATGCTGCCACAACACTGTCATCAAAACTGATAGGTGGCGAGAAAGAATTCTTTGCTTCTATTATTGTAGATGCTGTCCTTGCTATCGGTGATGGTGACAGGCTTAATCTTATTGGAATTAAGGTAATTTATTGCAATGGTTGCTTCCTTGTTATTTGACTTCTATTCTACCCCTACAAAGCACAGTCTTTTAACACGCTGAGAGTAATTCAAGTAAAAATAATACAATATTATTTTTTATTTATATTGCAAGATAATAAAGCTTGCTACCGTGCTATGTTGTTTCCATTAGGTTCCTGGGGGTATCACGAGAGATTCGTTGTTAATGGTGTGGCTTTCAAGAAGTTTTCTTATGCTGGGTTTGAGCAACGACAAAAGAAATTCGTAAATCCAAAGATACTTTTGTTGAACATCGAATTAGAATTGAAATCTGAGAAAGAAAATGCAGAGATCAGGTACTATAACTGGATCGTTTGAGTAATTCTCTACAAATATGTAGCAAATAGCCAAGAAGCATGTGTTCATATTTTGCTTATGTTGCATATTTACCCCTTATCTACAGATTATCGGACCCTCTGCAGTACCAGTCAATTGTTGATGCTGAATGGAACATTATTTATGACAAGCTGGATAAATGTGTGAAAAGTGGAGCAAAAATAGTTCTGTCTCGGCTAGCTATTGGTGATCTTGCAACACAGGTATCCTGTCCTTTCTTATTGTAACTTTTCTGCTTTTCTTCCTCTCTTTATGGTAACCTAGCTCATTTCGTTTGTTTGTGCAAAGTATTTCGCCGACCAAGACATTTTCTGTGCTGGTCGTGTCATGGAAGAGGATTTACAGCGTGTAGCGGCAGCAATTGGTGGAACTATTCAAACTTCTGTTAATAATGTCATTGATTAGGTAAATGTGCCTTTTTTATTATATTAATTTATATCTGTTGAATCCCCTTCTGTTGATTGATGCAAGCTGATTCAGTTATGGTTCTTTTTGTTGATAGATCCTTGGTTCCTGTGAGCTTGTTGAGGAAAAACAAGTAGGAAATGAAGGTTCAATATATTTAGTCACTGTCCTTCTAGTCAGACAGCAAGTATTGTTCTTCGTGGTTGCGCAGACCAGGTATTTTACTGTGACAAGTCTATAAGATCGAAGATTACTGTACTCAAGTTGTTTGTAATGCCGTGCTAGTTCATCGAGGAAGCTGAAAAACGTCTTCATGATGCCATCATGATTGTGAGGAGAGCTGTCAAGAACTCAACAGTTGTGCCTGGTGGTGGTGCTATTGACGTATGCCAAATTGTCAAGATTAATGAATTGACCTATCAAGATGTAGTAAATATTGGTTGCCGAATCTTGTGGAGACCGATCGGATTGAGCGAGGCCGTGAACAAACCGGTGAAGGTCCGATCGAGAGAGATGGCGTCCTGGTCACGTGAAGGGCTGTGAGATCTGTTTAGCTACAGTGCAGGTCCTTAATCTTTGAAGTTCGAGGGCGTGCCAGTTAATTTGACCCTACAATTAATAAGGAGACAGATGATGAGATCCACGAGCTAATCGGTCGGTGGGCTGATACGGCTCATTCTATCAGTTGGGTGCTAATAGGAAAGGTAGTACACGAACATCGACTGAAAAGCCGATGAAGGCATAGGCGATAGATGTGTGAAATAAAATAAATGGTTTATCAGCTAAAGAGCCGATGATGCTCCAGACTGATAAACAATAGCCTAACAGGCTTAGATTACTTGATGATGAGATTACAGAGGTGTTACATATAAATAGATTGGAGGAGGGTGGCCCAAAGAGGAGTCAGCCGAGTCCCAAGAGGCCAGCTAGGTATTAACTCGGCACAACTAGTTAGGGGATTAAATAGCTAGGAGATTACACAAGTAACTAGGGGATTATAGTAAATAGCAATTAATTCTAACACCCTCCCGCAGTCAGATCGTCGGTGGAGCGAACGTTCAGACTGGAGCGAAAATCCATGAAGACACAGGAAGGGAGCCCCTTGGTGAAGACATCGGCAAACTACGACGTGGTGGGCACATGAAGAACCCGGACTGCACCCATGGCGACTCGTTCACGGACGAAGTGAAGGTTGATTTCCACGTGCTTGGTGCACTGATGTTGAACGGGGTTGGTGGAGAGGTAGACGGCGCTGACATTGTTGTACTAGATGAGACAGGCAGAGTCCAGGGGATGGTGAAGTTTCTGGAGCAATTGCCACAACCAAAAGGCTTCAGCGACGCCGTTGGCAACAGCTCAATATTCTGCCTCGGCACTGGACCGGGAGACAGTGGGCTGCCACTTGGATGACCAAGAGATCAGGCTGCCCTCGAGGAAGATGGCGTAGCCGGAGGTGGAGCGGCGGGTGTCCGGACAACCTGTCTAGTCAGCATCGGTGTACACACGGAGCTGTGTTGGGGCTATTCGGGTAATGACCAGACCATGACTGAGGGTACCCTGAAGGTAGCGAAGGATCCTTTTGGCAGCGACAAGATGAGTTTCTCGTGGATCATGCATATGAAGGTACACTTGTTGGACAACATAGGCAATGTCAGGCCTAGTGAAGGTGAGGTACTGGAGGACACCCACAAGGCTGCGATAAGCAGTGGGATCAGCAACAGACAGGCCGGCATCAGTTGGTACTTTTGCACAAGTGTCAATTGGAGTGGAGCAAGTCTTGCCATACAAAGCCACTTCGTTCTCCACATGTTTAATATCTTCTCTTTACTAACATATCTATCAATATCCTTATTTTGATATTAGAACTCAACCTAGTCAATCTAACTCATAAAAATAATTAGTACTAACATATATTGTTATTAATCACTAAAACTTCTTATAACATAAGGTTAGGAAACTTGATATTTCAATCTCCCTTTTTTGTGATTGATGAAAACACTATCACATAAAGATAAATGTAAATAGAACATTCTAGTATATGTCACCGTATACTCCGAAGGAACTTCGTCCAGATATTTTGGCTATTTTGATTGGACACTCAAAAGGACTTCTTTCGGATACTCTGTCCCTTTAGTTTGGATACTCCATAGGAGAATTTTATTCCGTGGTGAGTGTTTTTCAGGAATGCCTATTCATCCCCTTCATCCCCCTCTAGGTGACATCAAGGTACTTTCACTTCGATCACATGAAATGCAACAGTAAAAAGGCAGTTGTTTCCATCTATTGCAACAGCAGCTACCAATTGTCCTATGTGCTTCCCTGTTAAGTGTGTTGAGTTCATTGCAACATAAGGCCTACAACCTTGTAGAAAGCCATCAATACAAGGTTTTAGAGCTATGAACATCTGCCTAAAGCACACTTGGTCTTCATGAATTTCGGTGTCAATCTCAACAATGCTTCTAGGTTGGGCCTTCAAAAGCTCTTCTCTAAAAGGGGCATCAATGCAAAGCTGTCTTCCCACTTCCCAAATATCTTCTTAAGTGCCTTCTCTTTGCCTCTGAAAACTTTATCATAGCCTATTGTAAATTTGTACTTCTTCTCTAGTTTCACCTTCAATGCACTTGGGCCTAGAGTTGGAGTCTCCTTGAGCCACTCGATGACTCTTTCAGCAACCTAGTTGTTTGTTGCCATGGTAGCTCCAATCTTATTTATGGAACAACAATTGTGGGCAGCCCCATTTACCTTGACCAGTACATATAACAATGTAATTATCAGCTTAGTATGAATCAAATGTAACAATGAAATGGTATAATAATAAGCCGAGCTTTTGAACATAGATTTACCTTGCAGCCATAGTATTTCTTACTTGTAGAGGCATGAAACCTCCACTTACATCCTTGCTTTATTTTTGTGCAAAAAGCTCTAAATCTTGACATTATATTTCTCAGTTTCAAAAGAATAATCACGGATTATATCATGATGTATAACAACTTCCTTGTAAGTAGTCTGCAAATACCTCTCCTTCGTCAAAACATAGATCATCTAAATCATATGTAAACACATGCTCAAGGTTAGAGTCATTTCCATCAGTATCATATATTTGGTCATCAAGATCATCAAAATCATAGTCAGAGTCGGATGGAGCTGCTGCATCACTATCATAGCTGCTATAACTATGAACCTCTAGTGGATCACAATTTGGACATAGTTGCAACTCATCCTCTTCCTCCTCCACTTCTCTCATTATCCCAGACTTCATCATCGTCATCTATCTTGCATTTGCTCCCTTCTTTGCAACTCTCTTTAAAGCCTTCTTTGCACCCTTTTTAACAGGTGATGTGGCTTTATCATCATGGATGGGTGGTGCTCTCATTTTTGGGTAGATTGTACTGGTTGGGTGGAGTTGTCAACATGTGTGTAGCTCTCACATAGGGTTAGTGGCGTAGCATCAACCAATAGGTCACTAAACAGTAGTGGAGTACATGGGATAAAATACCTCACAGATGGGTGGCACCTTCTTTTAGTTGGTGAAGGTTCAACTTGCAATAGACCACCAAAATCATGGGTAATGGCATGAATATTGAAAACATAGTGCTGATTATGCCCATCCAACCAATCTAGCAATTGTGTATCTGTGGTTATCTCTACTTCACTTTGACTTAGACACATCAACTAATTTCCAAAAGCTTACATACTGATTTGCCCCAGTTAATTTTTTTTCTCAACATCATCAGCTCAAGCATTGACTACCTATCCCTTTCAACATAAATTTTTATTTTGTTTTCCTTGGCATATTTCCTTTATCCAAAACTAATGTGGTGAAATAAGATTTAAGTCTAACAATGATTGTCACCATAATTACTGCATAAGCAAAAAAGGGAGAATTTTCTAGTAGGTCAAGGAGGATCAGTTTACAACCGACATCTAAATGCATACACAATAAACATAGCTAGGGGGTCACAAGCATTTTAGTGTAGAGTATGTACCATTTCATGGTCCTGCTGCTGCTGCCTGCACCCGCCATGTGTTGCTGCCGCTGCCGTGCGTTGCTACTCCTTGCCCCACGCACTGCTACCACTGCTGGTGCATGCGCTGATGCTCCCTACTGCTGCTGTTCTGGCACGCGCTACTGCTGCGTGCTGCTACACGTGCTGCTACACGTGCTGCTGCTACCAAAGCAGCTCTTCACCGCAACGTCTGTTGCTATTTTCCAAGCCATTCCTCTATTGCCATTGATCTCCTACTTTATTGCGACCGATTTTTGGTAGATTTGCTCTTGATTTGGAGGAAGGGATGAGGGGATTTTAGGATCTAGGATTCTTAGAGGAAGAGAGAGGATCAGTTCTTGTCAACTGAAGTGCATCAAGTCGGGAGAGAGGGGTAGCAAGGAGATCTACTCTGGTCAAGGGCAAAACGGTCTTATCATATTGATAATTGTACCAGTTCAGACAGCAATGGTAAACAGAAGCAACGTAGATCAACTTCGGTGATAAATTTGTAATTCATATTTTTTAATGACTATTCTAAGTTAGGGGGTGAAAGAAGTGGCATATTTGTAATTGTCTTGCACTTTTGTTAGATGGAAGTAAGCAAGTATCTCCCACAACATACAAGGACGATAGCTGGGATGTCTCAATTTTTTGTAAATTCATTTGCTAAAGCCCTTGAGGTATATTGTTCTCTCTCTCACACACAGCTATTTGTAATTTTGTATCTGCTCAAGATACTTTAAAGTAGTGATCAGGAGTTTCAGGCTTTTAGCGAGCAGTGTCTTTATATTGTTCTATTCGGTATTCAAAATTAGTTCCTGCCCATACTTCAGCATTTAATATTGACAACAGTACACATCCCTCCTTACTGCTTTTCTATCTTGCTCTAGTCGGAGAGCGCACAAGGCGAAGCAGCTGCTAGCACGATGGCTGGCCATGGTGAAGGCAGCTTCTCTGATGTAAAGCCAGATAGACATGAATTTCTGAAAGGCGAGTTTCACCCTCATAGATTCACACGTCAGAGACACGTGTTCCTCTGAAGTCCATCAGAAGAACACCATGCGAGGTCGTGGTGGAAGGGGCATGCGAAGGTGGTAATTCTACCCGCGCGCAGCCCTGGCATGATCAGTTTTTTGAGGTTTCTTTGCGCGGCATTCTGCATTATAGCCGTCCAGTTTTTCTCTGCCAAATGCTGAGTTTTTGGTCCTGTTAACCAATGGGCTAAAGATGAAACGCATGCCAGCCATTTTATCTTTGTAGCTGGTGCCAGTTGTGATATAGTAGCCCTAAGAGAGTAGCTGTCACGGTTTATTGTTCTATTTATTTATGCTGGAGTTTCTTTGGTTTTCTTTCATGAGGCAGCCTGTCTTTGTTCTAACACCTGTGCTACAATTCGGGGACCGGAGTGATGTTGCTGTAGATGTAACCTGCTGGTGGCACACTTGTGGTGCCGGTGAATCGGTGATTGGCCTGATGATGATTGATGGGCGTATGCTTTAACTATTGTGATTTGTATCTGATGATGATTGAGGGCTGTGTGCTTTAACTATTGTGACCAGGATCGTCTGCCTAACGCTGCATGACACATGTAGTTAGTCATTTGTGGTGAATACTGTATACAGAGAGGCCGATGGAATCTACCAAGATAAGTGAACGTGCTTAACAGGATGTGTTTGGTGATACGTACTGCTCCTACATTGTTTTTGACACGTCACCGTTTGTTTACCTCGTACGTGGATTCTACATGTTGCTGGAGAGGAGAATGACCGTCACCATCTCGTTTTCTATAGTACGCTACAAAGCCAATTGGTGTTAGGTTTTTTGGTGGTGGTGAATTCTGTTTATTCGAATTTAAACTTTAGACTTATTTCTCGAATTTATGATTAATTATTATTTCATTGATAGAAGACGTATTTGTTAATAGCAAAGATTTTATGAATTACGTTCAGTTTTAAAAGATGCTTATAAAATACGATGTGTATGTGCGTTGATAGGATGAGTGGGCGTGTGTATTTATTTGAGTAATGTGTTATGCTGTGTTTCACAGAGAAAAAAATTGCATAAGCGTAACCATGGGTGACTGTTCTCGATGATTTAGAGAGTTCGGTTGGCATGTACGATGGGCGGTCGTCTTCTTTTCTGTTCTTCCTTCTTTTTTTTTTCTGATAATGGTTGCGGTAGTGTATTAGGTCCCATTCTTTTCATCTCACAGATTATGTACCAGTATTATCACAGGCATGTGTTCATAAGCTGCTAAAAGGCAAAAATTTTACAAAATCTTTTCTTCATCAATGTTTTTATAAACTGTTTTAAGTTAATTTTTTAACTTTTCAATATTTAATTCATTCATCTCTGTCTTAGAGATCTTGAATAATTATCATAAACCAATTTTACCCATTTATTAACTTAATAAAGTAATATAAAAAGGAGTCACTGCATTCACTTTTACGGTCTAGAAATTTTCACATTAATAAAAAAAAAAGATTCTAACTAGATATACAATTAAAAATATCTCAAACTCAGAAGAAAGAATAAAAAAATAAAAGAAGAGTCCGTGTAGAAATAAAGTTTAGAAAAAATAATTTCAGATTAAAAATTTAAAAATAATTAATATTGAGATAAGAGCACATGTAGAAATACAATTTAGGAAAAATCTAAGATTCGGATTAAATTTTTTAAAAAAATATATTGAGGAAAAAACCTATGTAGAAATACAATTTAGAAACATCTAAAATTTAGATTAAAAATAAAAAAATATTAAGAGAAAGAGTACATGAAGAAATATATTGAGAAATGCCTAAAATTTAGACTAAAAAATAAATATTATGGAGAAAAGAGTCCATGTATGAATATAAATTAGAAATATTTTAAATTTAGATTAAAAATAAATATTATTAAGTGAAATATTTCACATAGAAATACAATTTCAAAATATAGATTTCACATAGAAATACAATTTCAAAATATATTAAATTTAGGTTAAAAATAAATATTATTTAGAAAATAGTTAATGTAGGAGTAGAATTTGAAATATATGAAATTCGGAATAAAAACAAAGAAAATTAAAGAAGACTCATGTATAAATACACTTTAGAAAAATATTAAATTTGGCTTAAAAATTAAAGCATAATTAATATTGAGATAAGAATCCATGTAGATGTAAAATTTAAGGAAAATTCATATAGAAATACAATTTAGAAATATCTAAAATCTAGATTAAAAATAAATAATATTGAGAAAGTCCATGTAGAGATACAATTTAGATATATCTAAGATTCAGATTAAAAATAAATATTATAGAGAAAAGAGAATACATTTAAAAACATTTTAAATTCAAAATAAAATAATATCATGAGAAATGGTCCTCATAGAAATATAATTTAGAAATCTCTCAAATTCGGGTTAAAATAAATATTTTTGAGAACATACTTCACGTAGGATTATAATTTAGACATATTTAAAAACTAAATTAAATATAGATAATATTGAGAGAAGAGTCCATACCTTTCCTTATATTAATTAGAGGCTCTTCTATAAACTTCACATTAATCCTACAGGATAAAAATAGCTAGAAATTCTCATGTTAATTGAAATTATTAGAATACACAAGTTAATCGTAGAAAAAAAAAGCTTGATTGCCTAGTCTATATTAAAAAAAATACAAATAACATATGACATTGGATTCTCAAAACTATACTAACCAGATAACAGAGTTACTAAACTCAAAATTATAAGCAACAATAATAAAATATAATATAATATAAGAAAATTACTAATAAAAAAGTATTGATGACGATAAATATTTCCTTTTCGAATATATATATATAGTACAATATCATAATAAAAAGATATCACTAATAATCTAAATAATCTAAGGTAAAATAATACTAGTTGCACAATATATGTATATATAGACCATCACGCTACTATCTATGGCAAGTGCGGGCTATGGAGTACAGCCAAACTGAAATACCGTTTCGGTAACAAATATTACTAGCCATTTAAATTCAAAATAGCAATTTGGCCATGAAGCACACATTATTTTTGCAAATAAATGGAAACGGAAATTTTGTGTTTATATATGTAGTCATGTAACATGCCACCTACTCCCTCTGTCCAAAGCATTCCAAAAGGTTTAAAACTTATCCATAAATATAAACATTTCAAAGTAGCATTTGTCTCATTAATTATCTGTCATTTATTTTTTTATCTTAATCCTAAGCATCTTTTCAGCCGCTGCATATAATGAGGACTATTAAAGTCTTTCATACTTCTAAAATAAACTAAAAATATTATATTTATAAATAAAGAGAGTGATATAAACTTGTAGCTCTCAGCTCCAAATCAAATACAATTCCCATTCCTATACCACTTCTGTTCCATCTCCACTTCCGCCTTGCCCTGTTTTGCCCCAGATCCCAAGAAAAGAACAAGCGATCTGCTCCTCGCCCGCCGCGGCATTTCCGCAAGCACCCTCCGCGCGCCGCGCAGCCGCCGTCGACGCGAGGGTAGGAGGATGGGCTCGCTCCCCGTGCCATCCTCCTCGCCGGAATACGCGCCGCAGAGGCGGGTGACGGTGGCGGCGTCGGACCTGGCTCCGCTGTTCGGGGCGCAGCGACGGCACCTGGACCACTTCTTCGACCGGCTCGACCTCTCGCAGGCGGCGGCGTTCGCGCAGGCGCTGCTCGACGCCCCCAGCGCGGTGTTCTTCACCGGCGTTGGGAAGTCCGGAATCGTGGCGCGGAAGCTGGCGCAGACGCTCGCGTCGCTGGGGTTCACGCGCGCGGGGTTCTTGTCCCCCGTCGACGCGCTCCACGGCGACATCGGCTCGGTCTTCCCCGGGGACGTCCTCGTGCTGCTCTCCAAGTCCGGCGCCTCCGACGAGCTGCTCGCGCTCGCGCCCTGCGCGCGCGCCAAGGGCGCCTACCTCATCTCCCTCACCTCCGCCGCCTCCGGCGCCGACTGCCCGCTCGCTGCCGTGTGCGATCTCAACGTGCACCTGCCGCTGCAGGCGGAGGTGTGCCCCTTCGGCCTCGCGCCCGTCACCTCCACCTCCATACAGATGGTGTTCGGGGACACCGTCGTCGCCGCCATCATGGAGGCGCGCCGCCTCTCCAGGGACCAGTACGCGTCCAACCACCCCGCCGGCAAGATTGGCAAGTCCCTCATCTTCAAGGTAACCTAATAGCAAAGCTACACACCTGCATTGCAACATTAGCAAAATTATTACTAATTTTACTATGCAGTGCCGCCCAATGGGGAAAAAACATCAGATAGATCTCTTGATTACTAATTTTAATATGCAGTGCCGCCCAATGGGGAAAACATCAGATAGATCTCTTGATTACTAATTTTAATGTGCAGTGCCACCCAATGGGGAAAAACATCAGATAGATCTCAGAACTTTAGCATTTTACTTTATCATTCGCTTGTGGGTGCGATCAGTTGAGATTTTCCAGGGTGGAGTACTGTACACATGATGCTGGCAGAACATGCTGGTTATGACGCATTTCTGTCACTATCCAAAAAAAACATTTTATTTCCTTTTGTAGTTACTCGTCACAGTCTTTTTCATAAGGACACTCAGATTGAAATGAATAGGAGTCCGTATTCACAGGTCATTTTCACATCATTTCCAGCCATGGCAGAAGCTGCTGGAGGACACCTTTCTTTTGGCACGATTCTTTATGGTTAGATTATGGTAGTTATGCTTGCAAATTTTGCTCTTGAGTTACTAGTTACAAATAAATTTCCCTTTTTATCCTTGAATTATTTGTAAAAAAATGACCAAATATTTTCTTTTGTAGATCTTTGGACTGTTTTTATCATAAGAACCTGTTTGGGTATGGAATATTTGGATCCAATTCTGCAGGATTTAGTTTAGATTTGAACTAAACCCCAGAGATTTCACCCTATTATGGTGTTAATCATAACTTGCAAAATTTCACCCTGTAGGTTAAGGATGTTATGAAGAAGGAAAATGAGCTTCCTTTGTGCAAGGAGGGAGATATGATCATGGATCAACTCACTGAACTCACTAGTAAATGCTGCGGGTGTCTACTTGTGGTTGATGATGAGTATCATTTAATTGGAACTTTCACTGATGGTGATCTCCGGCGTACACTCAAGGCAAGTGGGCAAGCAATTTTCAATCTCACTGTTGGAGAGATGTGCAACAGGTTTGTCTGTGCTCAGTCTTTATGATTTATTATACCCTTATGGTAATCTTTCAAACTATTATTTAGTGGTCTTTTGTAAGATCTTGTAATTAAAACAATGTTTCACCGTTTCAGAAAACTGGTATAGAACCAAAAGACAACCGTTTTGCTACCAACTGTAAACTGTTCTTTGTTTTCCTTTTATTTTGTCAAATTATTGTGTTTCACCTAACCTTCTAAGTGATTCTTAGTGAACTTTCTCCAGGTTATAATCTGGAAAACAACAAACTGAGCCAAATCATCCATGGCTGGGTTCCGGCCAAAAGGAACTTCCAAAATAATATCAAGTGCTGGAAAAAAATCATAATAAGATACTCCCCATTTCCTTTCTCTCATCCTCCAATATGTGTTTTTTCCCTGAAAGCAACACAGACATTATGCTGAATCTTATCGTGTATTCTCAAGCTAGAAATAATGTTGCATTTTTCCAAAGAGTTGTGGTGCTTCTTTGCCCAAACTATGCTCTCTTGGCAATGTTGATTTATAGTTTTAGTAGGATCTACACAAATGCAGCATCCATTTTTTTTACGATTTACAATGAGAATCGGTTACTAAGTAATTTATTTATAGTTCATTTCCCTTTTTCAAAGCTAATTTTGTTTATTTTGCTCTGTTGGGTCCTGTTCACTGGTCACATCCTAGTGTTTTACACCATTTCATCTAATTGAATCGTCGGTGCTCCCTAAAAGAATTTTCTGCTTGAAGTAGCTGTTTTCAACCTTGGTCCTTGTAGTATGTTTTCCCCCCTCATGTTATACGGTTCACAAGATCTGTTCGGTTACTTAATAATGCATTCCTGCTATCACGGCGTGTTGTTATAAGATCAGGTGACAGATTGTTGTCGGTGCTTTGTTCTCCCAATAAAGGGCCACGGCTCTCAACTAATTATCTCGAATAGATTAACTTTAATTGAGGTGACAGTTCAGTCTATAGAGCGTCGGTTGAGTATACGTCGAGATGATGTCAGTGATAGAGGCAAATGCTACGTGTAGAATTCAGAATTATTTCGTATGCATAAAACTGGTTTGGAATTAAATCTTTCTTTACATTTTTTTTCTGGAATTAGAGCCTTCCTCTAACATGCTTGTTGATCTTTTAGGCACCCAAGAACAATCACCGCTGATGCAATGGCAGTAGAGGCCATGGAGAAGATGGAATCACCCCCTTCACCGGTGCAGTTCTTGCCTGTTGTTGACAGCAACAACGTTGTCTGTGGGATCATCACACTGCATGGATTGGTCTCAGCCGGATTATAATCTTTTTCGCCTCATCTCCTTGCGATTCTTTGCAACTATTTGGCCCAGCACATCACGATGCAGAAGGTGGCGCCTTATCGTTGTACTAGCACATGTAGCCTATAGTGTTACGAGACATTGTTACCAGTGTCTTCTTCTATGTATAGTGTTCTATAAGGGCAATGTGCTGCACGCCAACGTTGCTCGTTGGATATCTGTACCCTACCCTCTGTAAATGAATGTGAATTTAAGATGCAGTGGAATAAGCAACAGCTCCAGTTATGAATGGAGATGGTGTTTGCTGGATTGCATCCAAATGGTAACGGGTGCAGGCATCATTTTGCAAAGAACATGAATCACACATGAATCGCACATGCAAAAGGCACTGGATGTCAAAAAGCCATAGCTAACTGGAGTAGAATTTTGCACCTAGGCTGGTGAAATTGAGACATGCATTGAACAAACACAACCCGTTCATGGTGTGCTCAATCTGACCTTCTATCTTTAGTTCCATCAATGTAATAGGCATGTCCTAATTTGATTAGGTGGAGACAGTGCAAAAGCATCCCAAATTTCCATACAAATCGGTGGTGACTGGCAGTGGTGTTCAAACCCCTCCAGGGAGCTTCACCTTTCCCACTCTGAATCTGGGTGTGGGCGCTCCACCCTAGGCTTGCTAGCTGATGGACTTGGCTGGTGATTAGTCAAGGCCTGGTCCCAGCACAAGATATGCGGCAATGCGAACTGCACATACACACACTAATCAGTCACAAAAACACAGAAACGAAGCCCTAAACAGATACAATTGCAATGTCATATGAATACGCAGCCTAAAGTGACTTGACATGACAAGCACGGCGTGAATGTTGCCAATGCCATTATTACATATGGTAAATGAACAATGCCACCCAGTATGTGTGTCATTGCCAATGAAGCAGTAACATAGAGCAGCTTAAGTAATGCATGCCTGAATCCACTAAGGAGCAAGGACTACACCATCTGGTAATGTAGATACAATAGAATAGAATATATAGCGCATTCACAGGGACATTAAAAATGAAGCAACGACAGAGACAATAGACATACAAGTTTTTTTATTAACTTGTTTAAATGAAGCCCTGATGTATACCACGGAACTGGTGCTATAAGCTGTCATGAACTATTTCAACATAAAGCTATGATAAAACAATAGTACACCTAATTTATTGATCTCTTTAAGCTTAGCTACATATTGGCAGGATCTAGACTAAACTGGACAAAATTCTAGTTTAGCAACAGATTGCAAATGGCAATATGGAAACTTACACTCAATGCTGTGCGCATAACTGCAAACTCAGCTTTTGTGATAGGGAGTGAAAGTCGCTCAGTTGTCTTCTGCAAGTTGTTCAGAACAGCTGCAAAGAAGATTATGTGATGTATCTATCACTGAAACCATGGTGGACAAATTGATAACTGGCTATTAAGCAGGAATAACTTCTTATACTCTTTTAATTTCAGGCAGTCATTTTAAGAGTTCACAGTGACAATCAAGTCAAGAGTCAAGACAGATAGAACTTTAACCACATAAACTGCACTTTTGGTTATTATACAGGTTTTTATCACTTGATCAACTTTAGATCCTGTTAGATATTATAGCTGAGGGTTGCCACAGGCACATGCCATAGCTTAATATTCTGCCATGTTAAAATGTCAACTAATCACAGACACAAAATTCATATGAAAGAAAACTAGTATAATGACTCCATGGTCAATAGTTGTTCACGATGAATGTGTTTGTGGTAGCCACTAGCCAGAATGCCTGGAACACTGGATACATCCTTCACAGCAAATAATATAATTATACTTTAATTACACAGGCACTCCGAAAATGCTAATATAATGGACATTAACATCTCAAGATGTCAATCGATTGGTCAAATCATCAAATGATATTTAACCAATGGCAATGTCACAATTGAACATAAGAAACAGGGATATACTGGTAATAAAATAAAGCATGCTTCATACGTTACTAAAGCCACTTACTTATATTCAGAAAGTATCCACTGTCATTGCCAAGATGAGTGATTGACAACGATTTTTTAACTTGGCCTTCATGACTAACAAAAAAGAAGAGAATAAGGTTAAGCATATACGAAGTATGAACAGTATGTTTTGCTACAAAATTATAACAAACATTGATTTCATGGAGGGATCATGGAAAAATTCACAAGATTCAGCAGGCCTAAGACTTATCAAGCTTCCGACTTCAGTAGGTAACAGAGCAAAGAGCTGTGTAATAGATGCCACAGATAAACAAAGTCAATAAAACTTAGTTTGAGGGAAAAGAAGAGCAATCCGGTCACTACTCCTATATGGAGTGTAAAAACCCACAAAGTGTTGAGAAGTGACAAAACTCAAATCAATTCAATTCAACACAGTCTTTCAGTTCCAAACAAGTTTGGATAGACTAGAGTTAAAACCCAACAAAAATCTCCAAATCACGGTTCAAGTACATCAATAGCTTCCTTTAAAGCATTCATATTTAATTACAGATCTTCAGATATATCTCACTCTTTCAAGTCTCTTCTTATTATCTTTCTCTACGTTAATTTTGGTATTCATTTATCTTTTTTCATATTATTATCTTGACTTATAATTTCACAATGTACTGACGTATCTAGAGGTCTCCTTTGAACATGACCAAATCAACTCAATTGATGTTGGATAAGCTTTTCTTCAATTAGTGCTACCCCTAATCAATCACGTATATCCTCGTTCTAAACTCGATCCATTCTTATATAACGGTAAATCCAACGTAACATACGTATTTCTGCAACACTTAACTGTTAAACATAACATCTTTTTTAGACTAACATTCTGCTTTATATAGCATAGCAGGTCTAATCATCGTATTAATAAAATTGTCTTTTAGCTTCTGCGTTACACTCTTATCACATAGGATGTTAGATGCTTGACGGCACTTCAACCAACTCGCTTTGATTCTATGGCTAATGTCCACATCAATATCCCTATCCATCTGTAGCATCGATCCCAGATATAGAAAATTGTTCTCCTTAGCCACTACTTGACCTCTTAAACTCACAAATCCCTCCTTGTGTGCGATAGTGCTAAAGTCATACCTCAAGTATTCAGTCTTAGTTCTGTTTACTCTAAAAACCTTTGGACTCAATAGTCTACCACCAAAATTCTAATTTCCTATTTACTTCTACGTGGCTCTCATCAATTAACACTACACTATCATAAACAGCATACACTAAGAGATATTCTCTTGTATGCTTTTTATAATCTCATCCATTACCAATATAAAGAGATAAGGGCTCTAAACTGATCCCTGATGTAATTATATTTTAATCGAAAAATAACATGTGTTACTATTATTTGTTCGAACACTAGTTATAATATTATTGTACATATACTTGATGAGAGACATACTTTGTTAAAACTTTATGTTTGTCCAAAACCTAGCACATAATATTTCTTGGTATTTTATCATAAGTCTTTTTCAAATCAATAAAAACCATATGTAGGTCATTCTTTTGTTCTCTAAACCGCTTCATAACTTATCTTATTAATAAAATTGCTTCTATGATGATCTTCCAAGCATGAAACCAAATTGGTTCATAGAGATCCATGTCGTTCCTCTTAAACGGTATTCGATAACTCTATCCCATAGCTTCATAGTATGGCTCATTAACTTAATTCTCTAGTAATTAGTACAACTTTGAATATCTCTCTTATTCTTATAGATTGGTACCAATATACTTCTCCACTCCTTAGACATCATGTTCGTTTGAAAGATATTGTTGAACAACTTGCTTAACCATACTATAGCTATATCCTCGAGACATCTCCATACCTTGATTGAAATACCATCAGGGCCCATCGCCTTACCCTTTTCATCATTTTCAAAACTTCTCTAATCTTAGATTCTTGGATCCTCCGCACAAAGCTCCTATTAGTGTCATCCGAAGAGTCGTCCAACTGAACAGTGGTGTCCTCTTTTTCACCATTGAACAATTTATCAAAATACTCTTACCATCTATGTCTAATCTCATACTTATTCACCAAGAGTTGCTTCCTCTTATACTTAATACACTTAACTTGGTTGAAGTCTCTCGTCTTCCTATCACGAGCCCTAACTATTCTATAGATGTCCTTCTCTCCTTCTTTCGTACTCAGATGTTGATACAGATCCTCGAAAGCTTGCCCCTTTGCCTCACTCACAACTCGTTTTGTGGTCTTCTTTGCCATCTTTTACTTCTCCATGTTATCCTTACTTCTATCATGATAACATTCTTTCTTCTTCTTAATAGCTCTTTACACGTCTTCGTTTCACCACCAAGAGTCTTTAGTTTCACATCCACTCCCTTTAGTCACTCCAAACACCTCTAAAGCAATCTTTCGTATGCATGTTGCCATCTTCTTCCACATGTTATTTGCATCACCTTCTTCTTTCCAAGTGCCTTCTTCGATAACTCTTTTCTTGAAGGCATTTGATGTTTCCCCTTCTAACTTCCACCACTTGGTTTTTGTAATTTTAGTTTGTTTATCCCTACAAGCATGCCCTAAAAAACAAAAGTCGGCCACCACCAGCTTATGTTGAAAAACCACACATTCTCTAGGTATCACTTTACAATCCACACAATCTTGTTTATCCCCTCTTCTCATAAAGACAGTCAATCTAGCTAGAGTATTGACTGCTACTAAAAGTCACTAAATGAGATTGTCTCTTCCTAAAGAAAGTATTGGCTATTATCAGATCAAAAGCTAAAGCAAAGTCCAAGATTTTCTCATTCCTGATTCCTACCACCATACCCAAAACCTCCATATGCCGCCTCGAAATTTATATTTGTTGCACCTACATGACCATTAAGATCTCTTATAAAAAGTTTCTCGCTACTAGGTATAGCTCTAACCAAGCTATCTAAGTCTTCTCATAAATGTCTCTTAACACTTTCATCCTAGCCTACTTGAGGGGCATACGCACTAATTATATTTAAGACAACATTACTAATGACAAGTTTAACTAAGATGATCCTATCTCCTTGCCTTCTCACCTTCACCACACCATCCTTAAGACTCTTATCAATCAGAATTTCTACTCAATTTCTATTTGAAGTTGTCCCTATGTACCAGAGCTTGAAATCGGTACCGTCCACCTCCTTCGTCTTCTGACCCTTCTATTTAGTCTCTTAAACACATAAGATATTTACATGCCTCCTAACCACTGTTTTGACTAGCTCTCTTAACTTACCCGTAAGAGACCCTACATTTTAGCTATCTAAATGGATCCTAATTGGCTCAACTTGTTTTCTTACCCTTCGCACCCGTCGAGTCCGGTGTGAAGACACTTGCTCATTTTTCACCACACCCGGGCGCTAATGTGGCCCGACTAAGGATGTGACGGTCCGATCCTTGCTCACTTAACATCATGCTCAGATCATGACATGGCGCGTCATGGGGATGACGACTTGGCCCTTGCCTATTTAACACTATACCCGGGTTCCGATATGGCACGTCGCTAAGAGAGTTATGCCCTAACGGGATTTTTTGAGGTTTCATCTTCATAAGAGTAGCTAAGTTTTTACATTAGTTTGCGAAGCCTAACACAACTCTCCTCCGGGCTTAATACTTGCTATGTTGAGACAAAACTCAAAAAATAAAAAAATCCCAGCAGTCTTCGTTACCAGATATGACCCTATGACCAACACTAAAATAGGTAGTAAGAAGGGAACATTTTCTCCCTCCCTCCCTCTCTCTCTCATGACTGAAGTGAAATGAGCACATAAGTTAAATCATGTGTACTGTAACTATTAACTTGCTGGCTGGTGCATTATTTGTGGCAAGCATCATGCAAACTAATTTATACCGTGTTAGGTGCTTATAAAAAAATGCATATTTTCTCGAGTGAGTAACCAACATACAAAGTAATGGCAATATCCAATAGGTTATGGATCTACACCACTTTGGTTTTCATAAATAAATTTCTTCTGATATGAATTTGACATTATTTCATCCCAATATGGATATAAAGTTGATGTGACCAGCAATTATCAGTGGGTAGGCAGATCTTAAGTGCTCAGGAAATATTATTACCTGTTTATTTGAATAATCATATTTACTTTGTCCAACAGCTAGGAAAAAAGTCAACATTACTGATCCCTTTTTATTCACTCGAGATCCTCCAGACTGACGAAATAGGAAAATTAGATAGTGCAAATTAGGAAATTGTATGTTAGAACACAAACAAATAAAAATGTGTATACTTCCAGTTTGCTGAAGCTAGGCAGTATGGGATGCATAGAAGTGCAGCATTTCCCTTGAACATGGTGTAGCTTGCAAATTTTCTACCAGATGTGCTCTCTGAATAAAGATAGTAACCAATATGTTTAGCATGCACACTTTTGATAAAATTAGCAACGTTGACTAACAACAAGTATATAAAGGAAAAAAATCTTTACCGTCTGCTGCAAATGTTGAAAGAGCATTTTGGAAAGTCAAAGAACCACTCGAGAGAGCATCTTTTAGGTCAGTGACTCTCCTGAGAAGGGGAAATAATACACTTATTGGAGCAGGTGGAAAAAACAAAACCATAACACAACAAAGGATTGACTTGAAGGTATCATTCTAAGATTGGTTGACTGCACTACTTAATTGCCAATCACTATGCCCAGGAATTACTACGCGAGAAATCATGAACTACACAAAACAAATTAAGAAACTGAACCAGCATGAACTTTGATCAGCTCCAAACAGGATGCTAACTTGCAGCACAGCCTTAAATTTTCCAATTGCCTGTCCAGCAGCACTGCATTCAATCGTTACTAAATTTGATTGTAAGAATCTTGCAAATAGCATTTTTAAGTCAAAAGGTTCGATTTGTGTCAGGAAACAAGAGAGCGGTATTATTAACGCACAGCGCAGCACCTCCGACCAATTCATCAGCAGCCAAACAGGGGTCCCTTGAGTCAAACCGGGACACCACAAGACCAAAGTACACTCTTGACACCCTGTACAAATGGCTGTCATTTCCTCGGAGCAAAACCATAACCTCTATGAGCCTCTACAACGAAGTTAACACATAAAACCCATATCGTAGTAAAACATTAAAAAAAAGGCCCCTGGTCCTATCAGCGAAACCTGCAACCCCCACCCATTTCGCCGTCGATTGTAGAAGGCACCACCAACGCGAACCCTAAGATCACCGCTACGCGCAGTCGCTCAGGACCGGATCGGCACCACGAGCCCCGGACGAGGCGCCCCTCCGAATCGCACGGATGCACCAATGTCGCCGCCGCCGCGGCTAGGGTGGCCTCGGAAGACGGATGCTATCCCGTGCTCCGTGGCGGGCGGGCGGGCGGGCGAGAGAGAGCCCCCGCGCGCGCTAGGGTTTTAGATAGGGTTTAGGTTTTACGCGAGACTCACCTGGAGGAGGAGGAGACGACGCGGGAGGGCCGCTGCATCGTTGCCTTCGCTTTCCGCCGACGCGTTGCCCACCGAGCGAATGGAACGGGAGAAGAGAGCAACAGGACGGAACGCGCCGCTTGTGTCGGGAAAGCCACCCGCATCGGCGGCGCCGCCTGCGGGCCTGGCACTGGCAGGTGGGCCATCCCACGGCCCAATCCAGCCTCTTCGGCCCAAAGGCCGATGACGAGTGGGCCATCTCTCAGATCACCAGTCTAATCGTTTGGCCTTATTAGCAATAAAAAATAATAATATATTAGTAAAACATATATATATATATATGTGTCTATTTAAATCCTAAAATAACTTTAAAATTAAGTTTCAAAATTCAAATTTTAACTGCGATAGGCCAAAAGACAATCGATAGTGTTGCACTTTTTTTTCGAGCACAAATCTCAAATTTTGAAAGGACATATAAAATTTTAATGTAGTTTGTATATATTTATATTTATCTCAAGAGTTTGATTTGCAAGACTTTTCAGTCTCGCCGGGAAAAGGTTTAAAAATGTCAGGGTTTCAATATAATTCTTGGATATGAGCATTGCTGTCCTTGCTGCTGCATGGCAGCTAATTTCTGATTATGTTGGCTCTAATTTACAAATTGCATTCATCTTTGAAGATCGATTTCGTGCTCAATTTACAAATTACAATCACGTGCATGAACTAGAAATCATCGAGGAATCGATCAAATACACAAGCAGAAGTCGAGAAGAGATCGGGGAAGAAGACGATGGATTCGTGGCTATGGCTAGTAGTGATCACTAGTTGCCCTTCTTGGTGGTGGTGGCTGTCGCGCCGCCGCAGAAGGCGTCCCGGTTGGCGGCGGCGCCCCCGCGGACGAGGAAGTGGCCGAGCGACGGCGTGGCGGTGGTCTCCACGCGGTTCTCCGGGCACAGGAACTCCCTCGCGCACGCAATCTCCACCTCCCGCTGGTAGTCGTGAACCAGCACCTCCGTCTCCGCCCCCTTGGTCCTCGCCATCACCGCCGCCGAGAAGATCGCCGCCATCCTCCCCGGCGACCCCTCCGTGAACCTATATACACACATCCAACATGACATCATCAGCATCCATGGCCGCACCTATACAAGGTGAGATGGACATGGAGGCAGGTGTTTGTTCTTACCCACTTGGGCCGTCGACGAGGATGACGTCCCAGGAGACGTCGTAGAGTTGGTTGGGGAGGTCGTTAATGGCGAGGCGGCAGTCGGAGAAGAGGAGGTTCTGGACGGGGCGGCAGTCGGCTGCCTGGGAGGCGCGGGCGGCGTCGAGGAGGTCGGGGAACTCGCGGACGGCGGTGGCGTAGGAGACGTCGTACGCCTCCAGGCCCGGGAGGGCGCCCTCCATGTGCGCCACGTAGTACGGGTTCTCGTCGAGGAACACCGTCCGGCCGCCGTGGTTCAGCGCGCGCCACAGCGGCGTCTCGGCGCCGAGCCCGAACACCAGCAGACTGCACGGCGCGCGCCGCCGGAGCACCGACGCGATCGCCCGCACGTCCTCCTCCGGCATGCTCGCCGTCGTGTTACCCGCCACCGCCGCGTACTGCACCAGCGCGTCGAACACGTACGCCGGCAGCCCGCCCCCTCCCAACGCAACCGCCGTCGACGCCGCTGCCGCGGCCTCTCCGACGGTGAGAGTCGCACGCTGTGGCAGCGCCACTCCTTCCGACGCGACGCGCGCCGTGGAGAAGACGGTGTGCAGGGACACGCAGGTGAACAGCGCGAGGAGCACGACGAGCCAGATGCAACTACGCCCCGAGCCAAGAAACGGCATGGACGCCGCCGACCCCGGCGACGTCGCCCCGGACAGCGACACCATCCCGTTGTACCCCGGCTTGTTCGACGCCGGGTGCACAACGAACAGCTTCGCCCCGGACATCCCCTTCATCCCCTTCCTCTCCGCGCCGCTGCAATTCTTGGCTCCTCTTCTTCTTCCTCCTTGCCTCACTGACACGCTAACTCTGTCTGAGTTTGTGTTCTTGAGTGAGTATTTGGAGTGAAGGATAATTGCATATAATTATTTGGAGCTTGTGTTCTTGTTTTAGTAGATGAGGTGGTGAGGATGGAATAATGGCTCCACTCACCAGACCTGACTTGACATTTCAGGTTGGAAGAAAATTGGAGGTTGGGATGGATGGGATGGGGGAGTTGGGAGAGGCAACAAAGCCTAGATAGCTTAATTAAGCAAAGTAAAATAAGCTTGTGATGGATTAGTAGTTGGCAATGTTTGGCAAGAAAGCAAGCTAGTTAAAATGGAATTCCTGCAAGTTTGCTTCAAAGTGGATCAAAATTTTCTTTTCTTAGGTTTTGATGGCACTCCTGTGATTTGGACACAAGAGCTTTCTTTCCCACAAGAAGACTAAATAGTCAAATACAATACCATGTTTTCTTCTCCATAGGCCATATAATACCATCCTTTGTTTTACTTTTAACAGCAGCACAGAAGTTCAGCTATTTAAATGACCTGAACTACAGTTTGTTAGAAGATCAAGCCATTATTTTGGAAGAAGTGAGGACTAAGGACCCATGGTTTTCTGTATGGAGCACACAATGACAATATTCCAATCAGCTTAATTAATTGCTTGAGAAGCTACAGAAGATGGCTCCAAAATTTGGAAGGCAAGCAGCTATCAGACATCAAACAACAAAAGTCACAAAAAGACCATATCATGTTTGGTGAGAAAAACACATGAAGAAAAGAAGACTGAAACTCCTTTGACAGGGGTCGATCCTCTGCTAGGAAGATGCTATCAGTTAACACTTGGAATTTAAGTCACAGCTGTGGCAGGAACTACAGTTTGTAGATGGGAGGTGGCTATCCAGCTATCTCTCTCTGTTGCCTACTTGCCTTCAAGTGAAGCCTCAGCAAATAAAAAAAAGAATGGAAACAGCATGAAACACAAGAAGCACACTGACAAGTGACAATCATGTCCAGCCCTGAAAGGCCTCATGTTTATCAGAATCAATTTCAATATATTACTAGCAGTTGTTTACTGCCATAACAATTACATGTAAAAAAATGAATTGGTCATTGGCCCTCCAAGCAAAGGATTTAGTTGGCAAAGAGAAAACATAAAGTGAAACTAAACATTTAGGGCATGGTAGCAGGTATGATAGCAGAGTTTTATCTTCTTACAGATTTGTTTGCAAATCAGCTTATGGAATGTATATAAGAAGGAACCTTACCTGCTTATGGATAATTCACTACCAACAATGGCTGGAAAATGTAGACAAAAGGGCACAACATCATTAGCTTACTCCAGTACCCATTTTCTTCCTTGTCTAAGTCGACTGAATGAGAAGTTGACAAACATGAGAGGCAGACAACAATGCCAAACATATAGAGATTTTTTCCACTTCACCGGCAAAAAGTACAGCATGAACAGATTACAGGGATATGGCAAGCTTTCTCCACACAATGTCCAACATTGGCAATGTACTTGCCTTGGTGAACAGAAGATCAAAATCTCATGGGTACCATGATCATTGCCTGGGGTGGCCACAGGTATAAATAGTAATATGGGCATCACCAGGATCATTCAGTTCCGCACCAGTAGGCCAGGTGCTCATCTTTGCGCGAGGTGCTAAAGAGCCCACCACATTTCAAGCAAATGAAGCTGCTGCCGTCAGCAAAAGCATCTAAAATTATCTGCTTCCTTCCACTCTCAGCAAGTATGCAGACTTCATCAGAATCCAACATCATGACAGGGTCAGAGCTAGGTGCTTGTTGAGGATTAGTGTTTGTTGACTGCGACTCTGCTATAGCACATTGTGCAAGCAAAGAAGCGAGATCATCAACACTAGGGCTAGGCTGTGATCTTTGCCTGTAGAGTTCCCGCGCACGGTTCAGTGTCTGCATGAGAGCCTGTTCACCACCTTGGGATCTTATGGCCAAGAGAATCTGCATGATTTTGGACGTTGAAAATCACTAAAAGGAAATTATTTGAGTTAACAGAACTAGAAAAGGTTTGATGTGCAGGCTAAAATTTGTGACCACATTTCTACAGAGAAGTCTGACCATTTAGCTGTCATCATGAAATGTTTCAGCAAAGTTGTGAAAAAGAGATCAGGAATGTATAGACTCAGTGACTAACAAGTATCAGCACATATTAACGGACAGGAGAACAGAATTGAAATGAAAGTACCTAAAAAACAATCAAAACTGCAATGGTGCATTAAAAATTTAAACAGATTTATTGATTAGTTTACTAGTTCTGTTATCTTAAATTCAATTCATCAGCAAAAGTGAACATTGTGAGACATATGTGTCAATACCAGTCATGTAATCTAGTCACTTTATACTCATTCACCATGTCTTATGTTATAGCAAGTAACGAATCTTATACATCTCAAGAAGGTTTTAAATGGCCTTCTGTGACTAGCAGAATAAACATTACCGAATGTATATGCATATGAGTTAGGAGACTCAAATACTTAGTGTAGAACCTAATACATCAGATAAAAGGCTAAGATGCATCAAGGCTATTCTTGAATTTAGATCATGCTCCAGTTCGTGATATGTGTTCTGCCTATGTAATATGCGGTCTCATAGAAGCTCAATAGCTCAAACAACAGAAGTAAACTACAAACTACCAAAGCTTATCAGGTGAGGGAATAATCCCGTTATTACAATAAAAAAAAGGCTTGGCTGACCGAGGTGAAGCAGTGAGTCTACTGGTGTTCTTACTCAGACAATACCAATATCTAGCACCCTTTTCATAATAGGCATTCCCATTCTCGCCTTAACCAGATGGAGAGAATTTTTAGTTGTTCTACTTTAGGTCTTTAGCATAGAATATAGAGACAAAATAAACAAAATCCTGTAACAATTGAGCAAAATTAGAAAAGGAAATTGTGTTGGGGATAAACTCTTAAATTTAGGGAGAAACATCGGAAAAGGTAATTGTGCAGTAAACATAACAATCAATTTCTCAAATACTAAAAAAATGGTAACGCAATTATGCGGGAACTCAGTCTCGAATAAGAAATTTCTCAAGAATATTTGTGCATTTGCGCGCGAAACTCAGCCAGTAGACCCAACTTAATATTATGGCACTTGAAAGGATTAAGATTTGCATGGACACACAAAATCGGTTCAACTTCCCCGCCTTTCCATGACCAAAATATGGAAGCCCGTTTGTGAATAGTAAGTTGAATTACTGATGGTGCAATCACTACAACACCAGGCATACTGGAACTTTGCATTTCGCTGTGAATGCATGGCTTTACAATCTTCTTCTCTCTACTTCTTAAGGAAGAGAAGCATAACAATACTTAATTCTATTTGCTAATCTAAGAAACAAGGACACAGCCGAAAGGGATAAGTGCAAAAGTGAGAAGGCAGACGAGCACCTAACATCTTCTAGAGCGGATCATACCTAACAGATCCCAAACCCTGCGGGCTAAACCCTAGACCTAGAACGAGTCACACCTAACCCTCCCCCCCCTTTTTTTTTTCTTTTTCTGCATAACACCCCAAGCTGGATTACGCCATGGAAGAGACTACCAGTTGCGAAATCGAATCACAGAAAACACCGTGATCCTCTAATCGAATGATCAACCTCACATCCCCAAGGTAAAACCCATAACGCAAACCTCGAGAATTTCCCATTCCAGCACCAGCCGCGAGATCGACGCGCACACAGCAAAGCGAATGGAAGCGGAATGTAAGAGGCGAAGGGTCGAGAGAGTGCTCACCGCCTGCAGCGCGAGGGACGGCTTGCCCTCCTCGAGCAGGGCTCGGGCGCGGGACAGCATGCTCCACCCCTCCCCCGCCGCCGCCGCCGCAGCCGCGGCCGGCGGAGGTTGCTGGGCCATCGGCTCCCCCTCCGCGGACTCCATCTCGACGTCGGACGGGTCCATCTGCCGCGCCTCGATCTCGCCCTCCCTCCCGAAGCCCGATAGACGGGTCGCCGCCGGTAGGGTCCTCGGGCGGCTGCGGCGCGACGCCTCCGGATGATTCCAGGCGTGCGTCCTCGGGCGGCTTCTTGTTGGGTTCTACTAGAAACTGCAGAAAGAGACGAACTGAAACGGAAACTACTGCCGGCCGTCCTTCTCTCGTGGCTGCTATGCGGGTTTCCACACTTTTTCGTCTGCTGCTGTGCGGTGCTGCGGGAGTTCAAATTTTCGCGAGGCAAATTATAAGCGTACTGATCGAATTTTGAAGCATAAAATTGACTATGTGATGACTATGAAAAGATTTTCAAGTTACGAGTGTGATATATCATATATACCATACAACTTTATAGATAAAGTGTATCAATAATAATTGATTTGTTGTATGTATCTGACACATCTATAATATATATAAAGTACAAAACAAACATGAATGCAAAAAATATCTCTCACCAATCCATGCATTATTTACTGGCGGAGTGTTTATCTCTAGTTAAGCTTGAAGCTCTTAAGATCATTACTAGGTTCCGCTTCAACGTAAGCTGTAGCCAAAGTTTTTTTCTCCTTTATCATCTAGCTATCTTTTTCAACTTTAACTTTTTTTTTCCCGTTGCATATCTATTGGCGAGTTATGGGATTTGTTTGGATTAAAGCTATATTAGGAAAAATCCAAATACCCGTCTTTCTTCTCCTTATATCTTAATTTACTATGAAACGTTTCCCACGAATTTATTTTCTCTTCCAATTTCTCTTCTCTATTTTCAACAATTTTCTCGTGCCTCGTATGCTTCCATGGTGAGTGAATTTGTCATTTGTCATCAAAAATGTGCGTATCTTGGCTTTTTTTACTTTATTCTTTTGCACGTTTTAATTTTAGTACTATATTAAATCTAATGCTGAATGTTTACCATGCTGAAGGTCCACAGGATGGGAGAAATTACTGAAAACTAAACTGGTGGGAAATTTTAGTACGACAAAAATTAGCTTTAAACCAGATCAGCCCAAAGATACCGAGCTATGTGATCTTGTTGTTCACCTCGTTTGTCGTGAGATTGCCGTTGAACTTTTACGTCACTGTTTTTTAGTAATGACGTATAATTTGGAACTTTGGTAGGACAACTAGTGTCAAATTAACGTCTAGACAAAGTACAGAACCTACCCCTCTATATGCAAGAGGTTTATATATCATATACCATTCTAAATAAAATAAGCAAGAAACCACGTTCTATCTACGAGGTATAATAAGGTTAACATATAGTAGAGAAGAATTAGAGTTGCTCTCCCTATAAATTGGTGGTAGTTCCTACGATATATACATAAAATTGAATTTACAACTAAGGCTACTGAGACAATTTACTCGATTTTTTTCCTCTCAAACCATTAACTCAAATCTCAAGGAAGAACAAGAACATGCTCTGATGAATGCCGATGTTCATGTTTCGCTGGGCCGTGGCCGCTGACCAACACTCGGGCAACCGACGCCTGAAGGATCGAGGAAAATTCTCAAATGTCACAGCAGTAAGACCAACCTAGCCCTCGTCGTCAAATTCTCTGCTGCAATAGTGTGTACGACCAGCTCATAAATTGGTCGCCGTCGGTCTCCGCCTTGTCGAAGTCCGTCCTCGATCGTGATCGGCGGCGTGGTGATCTACAGCAGGTAAAGGAAATTTAGCAAGCGTCACTACATACGCTATATGCCACGCGGGGATGGCGGCAACATCACCAGCGCGCGCACAACTCAGCCGCGGCGGCCGCGCCGGCGCCGATGTCAGCGAGGAGCGCCGCGCGGATCTCCTCGGCGAGGAGAATGTACCCGGCGAACTTGGCCGCTGATCCGCTGATGGCATCGCGGAGCCTGAGAAGCGCGCGGCGAAGTTGCCGGCGTCGTCTTCCTGCTGGTCCTGCTCCGCCTTCCGCACCAGCACGATCGCTTGGTCCTTCATGGCGCCATCCATCGCGGATCCCCTCTCTCGCCGGAGACACCTACCCCTTGCCAATCGCGTCCAGGAGGAGATCGAAGAGAAGGAAAAGGAACGCGAATTCTCGATCGTGTCCGACGTGGAGACTTCATGGGCCTCTCTACCACTTGGGCTTTACGAGATTGCAGGCCCAAGCGGTGGGAAATCGCAGGTTGCTGCCTGGTTTTCTGGGAGAGTTTAGTACCACCTCTCCTGTTCAGCTCGGTGAGGTGGTTGCGCGAGCTATAAAATGAGGCGGAGGGCTCCGGTCCAAATCATACCTTTCTCGGCCTTTTGGCTAAGATCAAGTGTAGTATCTGTTCTTATCAGTTTAATATCTGATATGTGGGCCATGTGCCCGCTTCGATATTAAATTTATTTTTTGTGGGGGAGGGTTCACTATAGTGGCTTGCCACTGGGGCCCTCAAGTGTCGCCCAGGCGTTGCACTACTGCCCGGGCCTGGCGCACCCCAATCAAATCTTTCTTAAATTTTTACACTTGGAACAGATGATAATTTCACGTTTTGATTCTGTTTTCATTGGGCTTTGTTAATTTTGAATGCAACTATGGTAGTTAATCAATTAGTAAGCCGGATCTAGCTACTATTGTCGCATGGTCGATAAGGACGCGGCTTCCCTCCAAACCCACTGCCGTCGTCGTGGCGGGGCCTCCTGCTGGATGTCGCCGGCGAGGTCCTCCGCCGCCTCGTGTTCTATGCCGACCGCATCTGCTTCGGCGCTCGTCCGCGCGGGAGCATCACACGCCGCCGCCGCTGCCGTGCCTCTGCTTCACCGACGGCAGCTTCCGCGGCTCCCCGGAGGACGTGCGGCCGTTCCGGCTGCCCGCCGCCGCTGGCTACCACAGCTCCTGCGGCGAGTGGTTCGTCTTCGAGCGCGCGGACGACGGCGCGTACTCGCTGGTGAACCCTTTCTCTAAGGCCACTATGGTGGCGCCGCTCCCCTGCCTGTCCCATGTTCATGTCGTCGACGAGCCCATCAGAATCGCCGACGATCGAGTGCTCCCTGAGGAGTACGACATTCGCCGGTGGACGCAGCGGGACGAGCCTTGGACGCTGTCCGTCCACAAGCTGGTCATGTGCTCGCCGCGTCTCGTCGGCGAAGGGCAACTCGGCGCATTCGCGCTGTGCCGGCCGGGAGCACCGTTGTGGTCGATGAGCAGCAGCGACCAATGGAGGCGTCTCTAAGACATGGTCTTTTACAACGGCAAGCTCTACGCCGTCGACCACAACGAGGACCTCCTCGCCGTGACCGTCGCCGGCGACGAACACGGCGAGCCGGCCATGACCAGATCGACCGCGTCATCGAGGGCGCCCCGCCGGATTTCGACATGTACCGCCGCGTGACTCTGCATTACCTGGTTGGGTCCGCCGGCGCGTTGCTGATGATCCGGAGAGAGAACTTCCGCGCGAGGCCGCAGCCGCCGGGCGCGATGAGGAGGAACGTCCTGGGCGCCGCCATGGACGAGCGATTCACCGTGTTCGAGGCGGACTTCCAGTCGTCGCGGTGGGCGGAGATGGGCACCGTCGGCGACGGCAGGGCGCTGTTCCTGGGGAGGTGGTGCTCCAGGGCCGTCGCCGTGGCCAACGAGGAGTGGGCGGATCGCATCTTCTTCTTGGAAGACGGCGCCGGCGAAGAGTGGTACAAGAGGTCGCTGCGCTGCTCGCTGAGCGTCACCGACGTGAGGATGTCTTATCGGGGCACCTACTCGCTCCTGCCGTTGATTTGCCCGCTGCTTGGCTTTTTCCTACTGGCTAAAGGCTCTTCATAAACGCAGAAATCTATAGAATTCGAATAGCAGTTTGAATTATACCGGTCAAATTTTATTCTTTTTTAAAAAATTACGTGGATGTCTTTTATACTATCTGTTTTTGAAACCAAAATAGAGCAAATAATGCTGCATAAGCTCTTATGACTGTATTAAAGTTTTGCCCCAAAGTTCAACACGGCTCACCAAAATTCGTGAGATAGGATGCCTCAAAAATCTGAATATCCTAATCCTTATGAATGATGAAAGCATAAACAACAGCTACAGGTTGGGGTGACCTTGAGTGCCACCCATTTCATTGTTTGCAGTTTACATAGATGAAATCTTTGCCTCGAGAAAATTGCTCATGTGCCCCAAATTTGAGGTGGCATAGCAGTAAGTTTGCCCCATGGTTCAAGTGGGTTGCCCCGTCTTTTGCTCCCAATATCATGTGAAATACCACTTTTGTCACTTTTTTCATATTCTCCCTCTGGTCCGATGCCCCTGTACGATCCTCTTCCAGCTTTGCGAATGGTAACCCTTGCACCCAAGCTCCACGGGCTAGCCTCCATGTACTAGAGCTTCGGTGAGGTCAAATGATTGAGCACATTCACGAGCTAGTGATCTGTGTGTACATCGATAGCGGGGATCCGACAAGACTCCTTTTGTGAGTTTAGCCAGGAGGTGAGTCATGTGAGAGAAGTAGCTTGGATTCTTGCTAAGTGCGAAAATGGGTGAACAGGTAGTATACAGGTTTGGCCTATTCAAAGGTGTAACACACTATTCCTATTGTGTTAGTGATTTATATCCTGATAATGAAGGATCTTACAAGTTTATCTTAAATTTAGAGTAGCTTCTCTTCCTTTCTCTTCTAAATTTTTTTAAGAATTTCATAGTACGTGACTAAGTATTCTCACTTTCTAGGCTACCAACCCTCCTCTTAGCAATGGTTCTCCCTTTATAGCTCTCTAGGGACACCACATGATCAAAACTCAAGAGATAATCTAACTTTACTAGGATTTGGTGTAGAAAGTATTGTTAGCAACTCTCTTTCTTGCCCATTCCATCGGTCTCGAGGCAAGCCCAAACAGGTCCCACTAGAAATGGGGCATGGCGAAAATTCATCACGCACCCCCGCTCAATCCATGCCTTCCTGGTGGTAGGGCCAGTATGTTAGTGTTTGGTAAAGGATAGTAAAAATGGTGGGCTCCGGTGAAGACGTGGTAGTCAACCATGCCCCCTAGTTTCCTACGTCCTTATCAGGGTAGACTGGGGCCAAAGTGACAGGCAACAGGCATAGCAGTTGCCACCATGTCTCCCACACGCCTTGCCTTAGGGTAGATAAACATTTCATTGCCTTTAAATGGGAAGATGTCTTGGACTTGACAAGATGGCTTGTACTGTCTATCCTCCATTAGGAGGTTGGCTTAGGTTTGGCCCTCGAGGCCTTCCAAGGAGTTCCATATAGGTTTTGAGGAGTTATCTCCTAGAGGGGTTGTTGTGCCCTAAGGGCTTGACACTCCGCCTCAACTCCTTAGGGCTTCACTCTTCATTCTCTTTGAGGAGGGTCACATGCTGTCTCAAGAGTGGCCTACGCCCTTTCTAATGGTTCGGGGAAGGCGTAATGTGGCACTAAGCTGGTTTGTATTGCTGGTCATAGGGGCCCTATTTCCATGTCACTGATAGATGGTAGCAGTTGATGCTATGGTGGCAGCCATTGCTTGCGTAGTTTGTCATCTTGAATGTGGTGGTGTGTGCCATCACTTTCCTATCGTCGCAGCCGTATGAGTCACTGTCGCCACGCCTTTGCAGCGGTGGGGTTAAATACAGTTCCTATCGGTCTACACGAAACCAGCTTTGGCATCGGTCTGGATCGGATAGAGACACTAGATTGAAGGAAGAATGACCGGAGGAGAAAGATCAGAGGATGAATATGAAAAAAAAGAGCACAAGTGATATTTCACATGGCATTGGCAGCAAAAGAGATGGCAACCCATTGAACTATGGGGCAAACTTACCATGTCAACCAACTTTGAAGCCAATGTGCTATGGCACCTCGACTTTTAGGCACAGGAACAATTTTCTCAATAGATTATAGGAGGTTGGATTGGAAAATGAAAACGAGTGAATAATTAGAATTAAATGAGATAAAAAATGGGTGAGATATCTTTTCTCAAACCCATTTGTCGAACAAGCCCTAAGAGTTCAGACTCGATCGAATTCATCCTTACCGTATAGGGTGTGCTGGCGTTCAGCTGCATCAGGGAGAAAGGGATCACACAATCGATCGAGTTGAGCATGTGCATAGCACGAGGGAACACAACCCATACTGCTACCACTGTGTTTCACTCCCACTCAAACCAGAGCATCACGCTGCCAGCCACCCACCGCTACAAGCCCCTAGCCTCTCGCCGCCGATCGAGATGCGCTGGCTAACAAGCCACCCCGTCGCCAAGATCCAAAGGATTCTCCTCATCCTGTCCTATTGCCTTCACCCTTTAGCCATGCCTCGCCTCATCCCTGCCCGCACCGCACCTCCACGGCTTGCACTTCCATGCTCCTACTCTACTCCGTGTTGGGGTGGTTGGGTTGGCTAGGCTAGCACCCAGAAGAAGAGGAATCGCCAACGCTGGGAGCTCTACGCCCGATCATCGGACACCAGCCTCCGACGATGGTAAGGACGGTGCGCATCCGGCAAACCCTCCACCTTCTTCGGCTACGACGACGATGAGGTGGCCAGCTGAGTGTCAGCTTCCCTATATGGAAGGCCACTCTTGGGCTAGCTTCCCCAACATCAGCCTAGTATGGATGTGAGCCCAGCCCAAATGTCTGGGCTTATGCCCAAGAGGCGAGAGAGCCCATCAATTGGCAGAGCCTGTACAACCAAGTAGCCCGTAAGCTTTTCGAGCCAACTATTCGATTTAGAGGGAATTTTACGAGTATTTTAGATAAATTAAACTATTTTCTATAAAAATATTGTAAAATTCCTATGTTTTAAATAAGCCCCCAAATCTTTCTTCTTTCCGTTATCTGTCCCAACTTCCCAATCCCCGGCCGAACTGACAAAGAACAAGAAGCATAGGAGGGGAGAAAGATCAAGTGCACGTTTGATGTCTTCTTCTTCTTGTTGTTGGAAGATGGCCGCGAGACAGAAAGATCAAGAAGAACAAGGCAAGGAATTTGCCGGGCCGGCCAAAGACAGGGCCAACCAAATTTCACAAAGAATGAGTATTTACAAAGAACAAGGCAAGAAAGATCAAGAACGAAGCATGAGCGACATACAGAGAGGTGGGGGAGATGGTGGGGCACCTGACGGGAGGAGTTCTGGGGATGGACATACCCGATGAAGAGATGAGCAGTGCAACACGAAGAACAAGAAGAAGAACCGGAGAAATAACAGCAAATGAGAATACTGTCTCTACTTTTGCTTCGGAATCTATGGCCCCTGCCTCTACTTCTGCTTCGGATTCTATGGCCTCTGGATCTGGTCCCTCAAACTCCTTCCCCCTTGCCAAGGAGGAGTTCCACGATCGAAACGTCAGTTCTTGATTGGTTCTTCCCAATTTCGTAATTTGCTATGTTTGTGTTCAGGAGCCAAGAAATCCCGAGAACAGCAGAGTGCCTTGCACTCACAGTATGAATGCTGTAAAGAAGTTTCAGTTTCGGGAAATAGGAGAAGTTGGAAGACTAAGAACCTCCCCTGGTCGCATGATTGCTTCTACCGCGGCTACTGCCACCTCGTGGGCATGCATTTGACAAAATCCAGTTTAAGGTTAGTAATATTTACCGCTGTGCTTACGTATATTCAGTCAGCGTAGAGATCATTATGTTTGTTTGCTGTGAATCATTTAAGTTTGTTGAACGATCGCATGTTTATCTATTGTTAAGACTTGAGATTGCCATTGGATTCATAAGTTTTAGCTGATTTGATCGATCGTATTAGACCTGAAAGCATGTTACTTTCTTATTAGTTAATAATAAATTAATAACTGTAAAATTGGAATATTTTTTTGTCAAAATCGTTGACCCTTTTTGAAGAAATTGATCTCATTATTCCATAGAGTTAATAGCAATAAATTCCTCAAGGATAAGATCATGCGACCTTCTTTTAGGGGAAAAGGTAGGTGTGTACTTGTGTTAGTTGTATAATCCAGAGTTCCTGCATGCATATGTCCAGTGGATGGGCCATTAATAACTTTAGCATGAACTTCGAAATTCTGAGATGTCTTCGTAGCAGGCAGGTTTGGTAGGACTCAATTTTTACAGACTACTAACCTGCCATTTCCTTTAAGACCTTTTGGTGGTTGTATCGTCTGAATTTCTTTATAACAATGTGTGTGTCCATTTTTTTCTTTAGTGATTGTGTTGTCACAACTTACAATAGCTATTATCACTATTTTCTAGGTAATACAAATAGGAATTGGTATAAACAACAAATTTTTGATTGCATAAAATCCTAGACCTATTCTGTGATAGAGGGCCTTGACTGCAATTCTTGAGGCAAAGGTGCTAGATTACCGATTGTTAACGTTGGTAAGCTCTACTAACAGATTCAGTTAAGAAAAAAAGTCAATTAGCTTTTGGAATTATATCCGATGAATACCGAATTTAATAAAAATTATAAATGCCATGGTAAAATGGTTTTTATATCTAGATACAAGTTTTAGTTATTTTTCTTTGTTGATTAGAAAGTAATATCAAGCGGATTGATTGTAAATGTCTATAACCCATATAATCCTAAGCTATAAATACAAACACCCGAGATCTTGTAAAGTATCTTTTGATCAATATAATTTTGGCTCATCGTAATTCTAATCTTCTAGATTTATTTCGATGAGTTCGGGCTCTCAAAGTAGGACTGCATCGTTTTGATCTCCAATAAAGAGGTAAGTCACGTCACCCGATAGTTATATCGGTTAGATTAGTCTCGTCTAAAACTACATCATTTTAATCTCTTAAATTATTCTAGTTCGGTTGACTACGGTTGTCGATTTATTCTGATTCATTAGCTTATTCTGAATCTACATCGTCTCGATCTCCTAGATTGGTCTATTATATCCATTACGTTTGCGTAAGATCTATTGGTTATATAGTTTTTTTTTCTTATTATCTGTAATCTAATACTATCTTGGTTGGTTCTGATCTATTAAATTATTGTTAATAGGTTAAATCCTGTTTAGTCGATAGGTTTTATACAACGTTTTATCGGAGTATTAGCCTATAAATTATCTTTTATTAGCCGATGAATATTCATGCTACAATTAATCTACTATCTAATTTTATTAGTTTTAATCTTATACTTCGATCTATCAAGATTGTTATTAATAATATTAGCATCGTGAGTTAGTAGATTTCGTTCTCTTTTTATCGTATCAGCTTACAATAAATCTTCGGCTGATGCATTTATCTTCATTTTGAGCTTTAATGTTTATATCATTTGCTTTATAACTGCATTGGATCCTTGGCCGTTTATTTTAACTCCTATTAGTAATATAGTCAATAGCAGTAGTCTGTATTGGTCTATCGACCGATTGACTTGTTTGATCTAATTCTTTCTATCTTCATTTTTAATTTAAAGTTTAAATTGACTAACACGTTCTCACCTCATCAAGTCAATGATAACAAAATGATAGCAAAAAATTTAAAAATATGTACTGGAGCTAAACAAAACTCTTAGGCTTTCGTCTGTGTCGACATGAGACATCCACATAGTTCATGTCAACACCGATATATTCAGTATAAATGATATTCTGATTGCACTAACAATGAAAGGCCTTTTCGTTGCTCTCTGTAGAGGTGATCATCTGCCTTCCACGAGTGTATGGCAAAAGAATATCTGCTAAATTTCTTACTGGTACGATTGTTTCTGCAGCAACTAACAAAGTGATGTCAATACTGAATCAACCAGAGGAGGTAATCGAGAGTATGTTCTTTAACAAGCTAAACGATTCACTGATTACCGTGTCAGCCTGTAGCTTAGATGATTACATGTCCAAAACATGCCGATCGACAAACATCACGTAAGAGTTAATACTACTGGTAGCCTGTTTTTCACATGAGTAACTGATGTTAATTTTAAAAAGTTTTTTTTTCTGTTTTTCCAGGCTATTACGAACAAATGAAGCTAGTCATGATCAAACTATGTTTGGAGAAAATCTCACCTGGCCTGTGGACATCCTTTTCGATGAATTGAATGAAATAGCCATAATTTTATCAAAGAAAGATGGGTATGAGCTCTAAACTAATCCATTCCAATGACATTTTTATCAATTGTCGTTTCCTCTTATAAAATTTACCAATTGATATTTCTCTGATATAATAAAAACTGTCCATGAAGGGAATTCAGAATATTCTCTTTGAATGATTACTCAGTACTGTATTCATTCCATGAACAAATTTTACGTGACATGTATGACAGGTATTATGTGCATATCTATTTTGCTAGCTTCTTTTGCATCCTCATCTAACCATTGGCATTTATTCTGAATTTTCAATTTTTGCCAGCTCGGGGACTATGCTGTTCACCCTTGAAAGCAATACTGATCTGCTCCCTTTGAGAACAAGATCTATTGAAACTGGAGATATAATAAGTGCGTTCAATCACTTTGTTGAGCACAAAATTGAGCTCTCAGATTACATAAATGGAAAGGTTCTGATTAGAGAAAGGAAGGGGCCTCCAATTAATTGATGTATGCATTGAAACTTTCAGGATATTTTCAACTGTATAGTATTTTTGTGTTAAATCTCCAGCTAATTCATGTTATGGTGTAGGCTTTGAACCAAAGGAATATTGAGATTGATTATGAAAAATTCAGACCTCCCTGTTCGTTCTATCTTGTTCATAAGAGAAACATTTTACTCTCGTTCCAGAGAACCAATGCTCAAATTTGGGACCTACAGGGTAACAGTCTTAAAACATTTGAGGATAATATCATCTCACACAGAAACGGAGAAGGTGAAACAAATCTGGTGTGCCTCATCTTAAATGATTCCATAATAATCTCTGTGTGCAGAAGCAAGTGTTCAGTTACATGTAGTCTATTATTGATCACATATTGTTTTATTGTACTGTAACTGACTGAATGATAAGGAGTCTTCATATGTGCAGGTCAGGGTATGAAACCAATAGATATTAGCTGCTTGGGGTGCGGAAAATGCATCAGAAAGATATGTCCAAGTGACCCACACATGTTGTCGGATGTCACATCCATTCTTATAGCGAGGATCTTAATGAAGTTTATACAGGGCATGATAGTGGCCTAATAACGATCTGGTCCATGTAAGTTCTGAATGAATTCTAGAATCAAGTTCTGAATGAATTCTATATCTTTCAAGGATTTAAATACATGGGTTTCTTTGTAACAACTTGTTATTGTTGTTTTCTTCAGGCCTAAGGGCAAACACAGATGCTGACGGGATTCAGGAGCCCTGATGGCTGAATCGGCTAAGTCAGGAACGACCTTGTACAATACCACGGATGCTGATGAAATGTTCTCTGAGCGAGATGCTGACGGTTGATTTGTCAGGAGCCCTTGTGCTATTTCCACTGATACTGATGACATGTTCTCCAAGCTGGTTCTTGTTTGTTACATTGTACGGCTTAAGTACGCTGAAACAGAAACACAATATTAAACATTTTTTTCATCCTGGTCTAAGAATCTCTTGATGGGCTGAATCATGAATCTGCATTTTTGCTTCGACGCGATCAGTGATTTGGTTAATTTGTTTCTTTTGTTATGTTTTTTTCTTCGATAATCTGGCATCATGCAATCTCTTTTTTTTCCCTTCGGTGTGTGCAGTAATTTGGTTAACTATCCTTTTAGTAACCTGAAGTGTGGCTGGTTCTTCTGAACCCGATTTCGACATATTATTGTCGATGCGTTGTTTTTGGTAACAATTTCCTTATCTCGCTTAATGAAATTCGGCGGCTTCCTTCAGCCGTCCTGGCAAATTTGGGGTTTTCGCTAGTTGGTGATCAAGCCACGGGCAATGTCAGTGGTGGGCGCAACGAAGAAAAATGAAGCTCAGAGATAGGAAATTAGACTAACATAATTTACTATACATATCTGATTCGTATTATATATTTTAATGTAATATATAAATACTTTACTACTTGTCCTATCTATAACTACTCACTCAATACTTGTCAACGACTTCTCACTCATTTTTATTTCTATATTATACCCAACCATTCTTCAACCCCAAGCAAACATCATTTTAACAAGGTATGTCAATGTCTTTTCTGCTTAATTTTAATCTTTACTCAACTCCTTAAAAATACTTATACTCCCCAATAAAATTATGCTCAAATTAATACTACTAACTCAAATTTCAAAGAATTAAAAAAAAGCTCTCGTATTCCGATTCCCTTGGGCCGTGGGTCGTGGCCCGTGGCCGCCACCCTAGAGCAGCACACTGGAAGCATAGTCCCACTGCCGGCGCTGCCCCGACCGGCGGCGGCGGGGGGCATGGCGGAGCTGCGGCACTCGACGGCGGCGGAGGCCGCGGCCCGCTCGTCCAACTCCCCCGCGAAGTGCGACTCCGGCGCCTCAGCTTCCTCCTCCCCATTCGTCTCCACCTCCGCGCGCGGCCGCGACGGCGACGACGACGACGGCAAGGACGCGCACCGCTCCTCCCCTCTCCTCCCGCGCCACCACCACCACAAGCGCCTCCGTCTTCCCTCTCCCCTCCGCTCGCTCCTCGCCATCGAGGACCCCAGGTCCCCCTCCGCTTCTTTCTCCTGCCGGATCTTACTCGCCCTCCTCGCGTTCCTCCTCCTCGCCGCCATCTTCTCCGCGACCTCCGTTTGGTCCCGCCTCGTGAGTTGTTCTCCTCCCCTCGTTCTTCCACGGCAAATTCGGTTTTCATCAGGCTTCTGACTTACCAATGCTACATGTTTTTGATCCTAGAACGCGCCCTACTTGTGCCAGAAGGATGGGATCACGCTGCACTGCCCTGAGGTGGAGTGTTGGTCTAAATAATTTCTTTGTTTTGGGTGCAGACGAAGGAACCCCCCCCCCCCCCCCTCCCTATGGGAGAATCCACGTGCTGCTACCACGTCCTGGAAATCCTGTGCAGAGCGCCGAAGCAATGAACCATCAGGCAAGTCCAGCCCTCACATCGCGATAGGCGACAATGCAGCATTTTCACATAGTTTAAAGGAGTTGCAATCTTCATATCAATCAGTCACTTATCCAAAATTCTTTGGGTTCTGAGTGATTAGTAACCATGTGATACAATGATACATAATTTTTCAATGTAGCTAAAACCTGAATTTCCAGTTTTATTTGAGATTAGGTTGAACTGTGATCCGTAATTTGATGCCAGGTCGCTGGTTTATGAGGCATGATCCATAATTCCATGTTAGATGGCTGTTTTATGAAACAACATATGGTGAATTTAATCCATGTTAACAGTTACAAAATATTGCAGACAGAAGTTAGGCCGAGATCATTGTTTCATGTAATGTGGTTGATTTTTATGAGACAACATATAGGATATTTATTCCATACTAATTATTGAGACACTGCATACAAAATGTGGGGGTAAACTTAAAATGCAGTTCACATGCCCATCCTTTTTGTTGGTAGTTAGCAATATGACATGGGTCAAAATTCATAAATAGGATACTTTCCTTGTAAAATACTTTGCTAGGTCTAGTTAACTCTGTTTAAACATAACCTGGCCTTTCTTCTTGCCATGTTTCTTATATTGTTTCTTAATGATTCACCGCAAGCAAGCTTTCTTCAAACTGTGTATACATGCATGCGTCTGTTATGTACAATTGTGCCTTCAACAATCATTGAACATCTGTTTCCTGTCATGAGTGACTATATAATATATTTCTATATCACGCAGATGTCCCACCTCAGAATGAAACCTCTGGATATATTTTTATTCATGCTGAGGGTGGACTGAACCAACAGCGCATAGCTGTATGTATGCACTTCGATTTGTCTCAGGCTTCCTCTCCTTTTTTGGTTTCAGTGGTTGAGTGCTAAATGTTCGTTTAGATCCTGCAACGGTTTGTTGCCTAAGCATATATCTATTGCAATATGCTAATGTACACCAGATTTCGTTATCTTATGAGATTAGTTGTTGCAAAAGGACAATTACATTAGTCTTTCAATATAATATAATGATTCCTCTTGATAGCATGACTGCATGAGTTTATTATGGTCTACTAAAGCTGATTTAAGAGAAAAAAGATGTTATCATGTTGTTTAATACTATTTAATTTCCCCTAGTCCACAGAATGATCACGTGAACTTCTTGAGCAGTAGTTATTAGTTTCCTAGGATGGCATTGAGTTTCAATTAAAGAAGAGGGAGCACATGTTAATTTTTCTCATCTCGTGTTTTTTCAGATATGTAACGCCGTTGCAATTGCTAAGATGATGAAGGCCACACTTATTTTGCCAGTTCTAAAGCAGGATCAAATATGGAAAGACCAGATGTAAGCGCTATTTTTGAGTTCTAATGTCTTCTACTTGTCTGTTTCCCTTATGATAGTCGGTAGTTATATGTTACAAAATGTGCTTCACTAAATCTTTTATGAAATGCCCTGCAACTCAGGAGTCAGCACAGTGTCCACCTATAATGTGAGAGTTTTAGAAATGTGTAAAAATTGTGTTCTGACTTGATCTTATTTATTCTCATGAATCTAAACAGTCATCTTAATCTTTCTAATGTTGATGCATTTATTTAGAACAGTTCAGCAGCTGTTGTGGAAAATAAAATTGAGTAGTTTTTTCTGCATACATGGGCTCCAAATGTAGTTGTTTCTGATAGTATGTGCTTAAAAGGACCATTGTAGTGTTGCACCCTCAGTTATTCTCCTTGGAAAATTCATTACCGCTGTAATGTAAATTAATTTCTGGCTGATAAATTAGATGAGGAAACATTTTTATTTTGTGTTGGCAATTTACCAAGATAGTACATGGACAATAAGAATCCAAATTTAAGTCATTTTAGAACATTTCAATTTATAGTAGTAATTTTATAACCACAAAGTTTGCGATACCCTGCTTAGCAGGTGTTAAGTTCAGTTCCATAGTGGGTACTGAATCCCATACCTGAAATAATTGCTAGTTACATAGAGTCATGAACTCGTGATTTTTCTTAGTTGCAGTATCATCTGATTTGTTTCCTTTTGCATTGTGTTTTGGCATTATTAATTTTTAAGCACATGTATCTTATGTGCAGGAAATTTGAAGATGTTTTTGATGTGGATCATTTTATAAACTATTTGAAAGATGTTGTACGCATTGTCCGAGACATTCCTGACTGGTTTACAGAAAAAGATGAGCTCTTTACCAGTATAAAGTATGCGCTACACTTTCACTTGCATTTACTCTGAACTACCTTTACTTATCGGAAATCGATGTTACAACATGTGAATACTATTGACAATGAGCTTGGCACTACCTTTTTCTGCCATCATTTCATTCGTTCATGGATTTGGTGAAAAACCTAATAGTACCTCCATGTTGTTATGCTGTAAATGTTATGTGTCCTTAGCTAGAGTCATTTAAGAATACATCTATTTTTAAAGATTTTCTTGTATAGTCATTGGAAGTCCAGAGGACCGTCTGAAATATATTCGTCAAAACAGTTGCTTCCAAGATTTCTGTCAGTTTGTTCTTGGTTGTCTTTGTTTCTATGTCAAGATGATGGGAGAGTACATTTTCATATAACTGTTGTAGAATCGATATTGTCATCCCAAAGTTCAATTTAAATCTCCACTGCGTACATTTTAGTGGAATCAAGTATCCTGTGACTATATCTTCTTATCACTAAGTGAAATATATAATGAAAACATGGTTGGATTATTTCTTTTGTGAGCAAAAATGATTGGAACTGTTCAAAATCTTTCTTTCATTAGCTGCTGTCTTGCCTTGTTCTCCCTATTGGAAATTAGAATCTATTCGTTTACCTTCTTAATTGCTCACTCATTGTATACATTGATCTTCTTGTACAGGGATGTGTTAGAGATCAAGAGACATTGTATTCATAGCTTTCGTGTGTTTATATTTCACAGTATTTCATTGATCTATCACAGGCGTACTGTGAAGAACATCCCGAAGTATGTATCTGCTCAGTTTTACATTGATAATGTACTCTTGAGGATCAAAGAGAAAAGGATAATGTCTATAAAGCCATTTGTCGACAGGTTGGGGTAAGTCAACAATTGACTGATGATTATTCATTAATTTTATTCCGAAATCGAAAATCTCAATAAAGTTCAATCAGCTCCAGCATTTTGTGAAGGGAACATTGTTCCCTCCTTTTTTGCTTTGTGGTTTCTGATATACTACAATTTACCATTTCTTTGCATGGCATTGAACTAACATAAAAACTTCAATTTCAGGTACAATAATGTTCCAATGGAGATTAACTGACTACGATGCAGAGTTAATTATCATGCACTAAAGTTCCTGCCTGACATTGAAGAAATGGCTGATAAGCTGGCAGCAAGGATGAGGAACCGTATTGGCAGCATATATCCATACATGTCAGCTAGCCTAGAGGCTAGAGCCATCTGCTTCTTGCCTAATCTAACTGAAGTTGGAAACCTAAGTTCATTTCTAATCAAGTGTAACACTTCCTTTTGAAGGGTCCTTCATCTGAGATTTGAGAAAGCAATGGTCGGCCCATCCTTTTGTGATTTTTCTGGGACGAAGGAGGAGAAAGAGATGATGGCTGCTTATAGGCAGAAAGAATGGCCATGGCGCTATAAGGTCATACAAAGTTCCAGATATCTGATGGGTTTAGTCTAAATTTTCTAGATATGAAGCACACGTGCTTTAGCAAGCTAACAAATTGTCTTTCTTGTATTCCCATGCAGAATGGATCTCACCTGTGGCCATTAGCTCTGCAAAGGAGAAAAGAAGGACAATGTCCTCTTGAGCCTGGCGAGATCCCTGTCATCCTTCGGGCATTACGTTACACAAGAGGAACACAGATATACGTTGCGTCAGGGCAAGTGTATGGCGGCAAAAACAGGATGGCTCCCCTCAGAAACATGTTCCCAAACTTGGTAAGCACTACATACTCACTCTCCAATAAAAAACACACATTCCAAAATGTTATGATGGCTTTCATGTTGCTGACTGGTGAGATAGTAGTGATCACGGAATAGAGCCACAAAAACTCATTCTACTGATCCTGGGAAACATCCATGAGGCCTCATCGAGCCATGCTATTGGCCTCATGGATGTTTTCAGGGTCAGTACAATGAAGGCCAAAATGCTATCATGGCCTTCAATGTTACTGACTGATGAACTAGTGATCACTGAACACATAGTCACAAACACTCATCCTACTGACCCTAAAAATCATCCATTTGGCGATTGTTTCTGGGAAAAATTACTTCTTTGTTTCGAAACCAAGGCCATGACCGATCGAGTTGCCACTGTGGTTGTTTGTGCAGGTGACCAAGGAGGAGCTGCCGAGCGCAGCGGAGATGTCGCCGTTCCGGAAGCACGTGACGAGCCTGGCGGCGCTGGACTTCCTGGTGTGCCTCATGTCGGACGTGTTCGTCATGACCCACGGCGGCAACTTCGCCAAGCTCATCATGGGGGCCCGCCGCTACAGCAGCCACCAGGCTCAGGTCCATCAAGCCCGACAAGGGCCTCAATGTCCAAGTCCCTCGGCGAACCCACACATGGGCTGGGCCTCCTTCTCCGACGACGTCGTCATCACCCACCAGACACGGGCCGGCCTCCCCGAGCCCACCTTCCCCAACTACGACCTCTGGGAGAATCCTCTCACCCCCTGCACGTGTCCCACAGCCTGATCCTGAACCTTGGCCTTTTTTTTTACTGTCAAGACTGAACCTGGATCTTCGGCCGATTCAGCTCAAGTAGGCAGTTATTACTAGTAGTTTTTCTTCTTCTTTTTTCGTTTTTTTGCTCATGTAGCACTAGTACTAGTTAGGGTTTATAATCTTAATTGGCTAGCGAAATTCGAGCCCAGCGAGACGTCGGTTTTTGGCTCACTGAGAATGAATTTCGACACATTTGGAATGAATTATGACAAATTTAGAAATGAGATGCACATTTCAAGGCAGCTCGAGATGGTCAAAGTTTGTGGAATTTAATCGATTTTTTTTGAGATTGTGAACCCTGCTACCAAAATTGGGTCTCTCTGCTCAATTTAGAAGCACCAACAGAAAAACTGGTCTTGGATTGGTCATTTGGTCGTTCTTCCATAGATGATGTGGACTAGTTACTGGATGACTTCTCTTTACTCGTTTGTTGAAACAAAGGGAAAGAAAAAAAAAAGCAGAAAGATGCTTACGTTACTACACGCTCGGCAGATGAGCAGCTCTTGCTTGCTCGCTGCTCGCCACGTACTCCCAACTCGAAAGCTGTTTAAAACGCGTAGCCTCTCTCGATTCCCGGACACAGATCCATCTCCATCCATCACCACTAGAATCTTCTACACAAACTCAGTACAGATCGGCAATTCGCGCAGCTGAGAGCACCGGCGGAGCAGCGGCAACAGGAGGCGCTGCGCGGCCACGACGCCGGCGACGGCGAGAGCAACGACACCAAGCGGGCGCGCGCCAAGCGCCGGCTGGTGGAGGTTCCCTACACGGCGACGCTCGCGCACACGGCGAACGCTCTCCTCGCCGCCCGCGTCTCCACAGTCGCCGTCGCCGCGCCGCCGGGCCACTGGATCGGCGCCGGCGGGTCCATGATCCTCGAGTCCGACCCAGCCACCGGCGCCGTCCGCAAGCACTACATCGGCATGGTCAACATGCTCGACATCCTCGCTCACATCGCCGAGGCCGGCGATGACGGCGCCACCGACGCCGACGCCAACGCCGATTCTGCTCCCGGCGAGGCCGTTGATCTTGACCGCCTCATGGCCGTGCCGGTCTCCTCAGTCATCGGCCACTCCCTCGGAGGCCTCACCTTGTGGACACTCCAAACACCAGGTAGAGTCTTCTTGAATTGCACCATAAAAAACCACTTCTTTCCTCGCCAAAGAAGAAAAAAAATCCATTCTTTCTTCCTGAAAATCAGATCATAAAAAAATTGCACATTTGCACTAATTTGATTTCTCATCACCATGAAGTTAATTAGTTAATGTGTAGCTAATTAGCTGTTTGATATGTGTAATTGTAAAAAAATAATGGATTGACACATTGCTGTGAACTGCAAGGTAGGTAATTAGGTGTCTTCTTGAATTGCACCATAAATTTCAGTTCTTTCTTGCTCACGAAACCAGATCATAAATCACATTAACTTTTCATCCTAATGGAGCTAATTAGTTGTTAATATGTGTAACTGTAACTAAAGTTTGTGAATTTGACAAATTGTTGTGAACTGCAAGTGTGTTGGATTGCATGGAGACGTTCAGCAAGGGGGTGCACCGGGCGCTGGTGCCGCTGGAGAGCGCGGCGGAGAACGTGGTGGCGGTGGAGCTCGTGGAGGCGGAGCCGGGGTACAGGATGGTGACGCAGATGGACGTGGTGCGGTTCCTGCGCGCGCACGGCGCCGAGCTGAGGGGCATCCTGTCGCGCTCCGTGCGCGACCTCGGCGCCGCGAGCGAGGCCGTGTTCGCCGTGGCGAGCAGCACCAAAGTGATCGAGGTCATCAGGACGATGCGGGCCACGTCGCTCGCCGCCGTCCCCGTCGTGGACGCCACCCGTCGACGTGTAGATCCTCCAGGACGGGAGGGGGAAGCGTGTCGTCGAGACGTTCTCGGCGACGAACCTCCGCGATTGCCCCGTGGCGGAGCTCCAATCGTGGCTGGGCATCGGCGTGACGGAGTTCAAGAAGAAGGTGTCTTTGTACCGGGGCAGTGAGAACCCCGGCGACGCCGATGAAGAAGAGAGGCGGTGGCGGAAGATGGCGACGTGCTCACTGGAGAGCACGCTGGGGGAGGCAATCGAGAAGGCGGCGGCGCACAACGTGCACCGGCTGTTGGTGGTCGACGAGGAGCCCCACCTAGGCTAGAAGCTTTGTGTAGTCGTAAGGACAAGAAATGGATCTGCACTGCACTGCCACCGCCATGGTTGCCACAATGTGCTTGTTTTTTCGTCTTGTAACTTTTCTTGTTTCCATCAATGGATCGGCTTGGTACACTTACGCCGGCGAGGAGGATAGGAAGCGGGGAACGGCGATGGGGAAGAGGGAAGAGGGGAGGGGAGGGGGGGGGGGTGCGAAACGGCGCGAGATGCCATGACCGTTTATGCCGGATCCAACGGCTGAAACTACTCCCTCTCGTCCTGTGCGCTCGGTCGATAGTAATTTTTTTCTTTTTACAAAAAGGGTCCTTGTTTCGTTGGATGCGGTACGGTTTTTTTAGAAAAAGGCCACTTACAGAATGGTCCAGTTTACAGTCTCATCGTTTTTTTCTATATAGAATAAGTCTTTCTTAAAATTTAAATTATAAAACTTAATTTTAAAATTGATTTTAGAATGTTTTTAACTTAGTTTCTTTGTTCAATATTGGTTTTAAGTCGCTAATGACGTATATATAAATTTTTTATCCATAAATTATTATTTTTATTAATAAACTTTTTTTCTTATAATCAACCAATGAGTTCTTTGTTTGCTCTATGGCTCAGCAGTGGAAAAAACCGAAACAACTAAATAAAATAACATATGAATAAAAATTTAAATAAAATAAGGCTTTTTTTTTGGTAAAAGCCAACACTACACTACAAAATAAAATATGATTACATATCTTAAAATTAACTCTGTTTTAAAATTTCAATTTTGGTCTAACAAAATCCGATTTTTTTTTTTTAAAAAAGACACTATTTTGAACCGCTATTATTTATAGCGGCCCGTTTCTCTCTCAGAATAGACCCTGTTCCGATCTTTATTTACGGGTGCAGTCCTGGTTATTCTGAACCTGCAGTCCCCACCGGCTCCTCCGCCGATGTCTCCCCTACGGCTGCAAGGCGGGGTTGGTTGGTTCGTCGTTGTCATCGTCGTCTCCCCTCCTGACGGGCCTGCGCGTCGTGTCGGCCTCCGGCCAATTTGAGCGTTGCGCGGGGGGCGCGGGCGTCGTCGTCTCGGCTCGGTATCGGCATCCAACAACCACAAACACAGCGCATCAGTCCAACTGTCCATCCATCGAAATTCGATCCATCGTCACTGCGACCGTGCCGTGCTCGCGCGGATGTATATCTGTCGCTCTAGTGACGCGACGCCGTGCTGGATCGCTCGCCAGACGCCACGGCCCTCGACCTCGATCGCTAATAAACCTGACCGTTGCGTAGCCGTTGTACCTTTGTCCTTTTTCTTCGCCCCCCCCCCCCCCCCCACCCGATGCCACCACCAATCCTGCCCGCCTCGAGCTTCGCATCCACAAGAATCACAGCCCAGCTCCGCTTCTCTGTCTTCTTCCCGTGTCCCTCGCCACCGCAAAGTTTGGACTTGCATGCACTTCAGAACGTTCCAGTACTAGTAGTAATCTGTCAATCTAGTGCCAATGCCTCCTTGCCCTTCACCAAATTTGGCCTAGCTTTTGATCTCTCCACTGTAACATGTTGCAGCGGTGACCGCTTCTGCTACATCTTTTTCTTCTTCTTCTTTTTCTTTTTAAAGACTACCACTTCTGTTCCCTGAAACAGCCATCACAATTCATGAGCTACACGCATTGCCTCTTCTACACAGATTACACTGTACATGAATATGCAGCGAGAGTCATGAGACCCTGCCTGCCTGCCATCCTGCCTAGCTGTGTTCATCCTCAGAGGTTGGTTAGCCGGTCAAGGAAAAAAACAACTCATTAATCGCCACTACTCTGTGTCCTCTCCTCTCGATCACCAGCTTACCAGAAAAATTAAGTTTATTTAATTTGCAGGATTAAGCGTGTCTCCACTCAACTAATCCTGCTTGCACAGTGTGTCCTTGTTTACTGACTTGAGTGTTAGCGAAGCCACTCCATTTCACACATCTTAATTAATAATACATCTACAAGTTCAGTTGTTCAAGTTAGCTACGAGTACCTTTCATATTTGCATGTTGGGGCCTACTATGACTAGATCATCATCTCTGGCAATACATGAACCCTGTGCTAGTTCCATTTCATATTGCTACATGTGTTTTTTTTGAGAAAAAAATCGCTATATGGTCAGAATACATTGCACAATTCTACAGCTTAACAGGGGGAGAATTAGTTAATAATTGATTATTCCATGAGCTGGATAAGTGGAGCAGAATTAGTCAGCATTGTGTCTGGTGACGTGAAGGAGATAAAGAGTATAATCTATGTCATATACTAGTACCACTGACAGCCTTATTAAGACTAATCAGTGTGATTAAAATTCTCTACCTACATGTACGACATGTGAAGCCTGAAAGTGAAAGTGAACATGGCGGAGGTGCAGAGTTTTGTTGGCATTTATTTTTAATCTGTGGCGGGTGCCAATCTGGTGAGTGCACTGATTATCTCTTGTGGAGTGTACAATAAGTACATTCAACGCACTCTCTTTTCGTTTCTTTTCTGAAAAAGAAAGAACAAAAGGTAAGGGACACTTATCATGTAGTAGTAAGAGTAAGAACAAGAAACTCTAGCTAATCTTGGTTACTTCCATGTACTGTATGTACTCAGTTTTTGCCATGTAGTAGTATAATGGTTGTAAAAGTAAAAGTATTTTCAAGAAAATTCCATTAAGGTAGAGTTCGGATTATTATTAGTACATTTTTGTCAGTCTGCCCGAAAATGTGGGCTACATGCCATGTTAACTGCACCACAAATGGACAATAAAAGAGTATAAATTCAGAAGACCAATTACTTCTTCCATCTAAAAAGCAGTATTTTTCATTTTTTTCATCAATAAAAAATCAATCTTTTTAACTTTTTTTTTGTTTTTTTTTGCAACAGGAGGGGCTCTCTGGCCACCTGGCTTCTCCTCAGCAACAGCTCATATTGATTGATTTCTTCCTTCTCCACTTCCTCCACTCCAACCCACAATCTCCCTCTCCCCTCAATTCCTCTCTTTTTCTCCTCTTTTCTCATGCTTCGACGCCACCGTTAAGCTTTGGCTTTTCTCTGATCCCCATCTCCTCCTCTGCCACTAGTTAAAGAAGAGAGAGGGGGAGAAGAGAGAGGGAGGAGAAAGAAGCACGGGAGAGAGGAGGATAAGGGAAGGAAAGGGAGGGAGGGAAGATGTTCGACAGCCTGCTCAACTCCAAGTTCTATAACAAATGGTACAGAAATATTTCCTGTTGATTAGTGATTTTTGCGTTTCCAGGTCGAGCAGTTCCTGAAGTTCCCGTTGCTGTTCTTGTGGAGTCCAAAATCGATTTCTGGGGTTCTTTGCTGTCGATTTGTTTAGCTTTTCAAGCTGCACGGTTTAAATGGTTTTTGGAGATCAAGAAACTGCATTTGCTCGCTTGATGGATTGCTGCATCAGGGGTTGGTTCTTGAGTTGCTTGGATTTTGAATTTGATTAGTTCCACTCCGACCCATATCTGCATGCCTGAGAATTCTTTCTTGGACTTGTGAATAAACTCCCCTTTTCCTCTTCGTCCGCAGGAGATTATCAGCTCTGGTTTTTTTGATTCATTCTAATCTTGCCCTCTTTGCTCGTCCTGCCCTTTTGGCTTTCTGATGAACTGAGGATTTCCATCCTGGAGATTATCTAGTTGTTGCATTCTCAGTTTGGATTGGGTTAGTTCAATTTCTTGGATTTTCTTTTCTAATTTCTGGATTTGTAATTATTTGTGATGCAGCAAGCATGCAAACAAGTGCACCCGGACCAGGCTGGATCTGGTGCGGCGGAAGAAGCAAGCGATGGTCAAGTTCATGAAGAAGGACGTCGCCGACCTCCTCGCCAATGGCCTTGAATCGCACGCCTTTGGACGGGTACATCCTGCCTACCCAACGCTTCAACTTGCATTGATTAGTGTTCTTTAAAAGATTAAACTTGGTGCAAATTGGAATGGACAAAGTTGAATTGTTTTTCCGGTTCTTAGCACAAGAAGTGTCGGTGCAGTTAAAAATTGGTGCTTTGTACTGAAGAATCCTTGATGAGAGTCCTTGTAGGGTTGTTGACTGTAGCAATATGCTGCTGATTTCTGCTGTTTTTTTTTTCCTTTTCAATGGGCTGCAGATGGAGGCACTGATTGTTGAGATGAACCAATCATCCTGCTATGATATGATCGAGCAGTACTGCGAGTACATAGTGAAGCAACTCAACAACCTGCAGAAACAGAGGTATGTTTGATGTCTATTGTTATCAAGACAACTGAAACAATGTTGAGAGTTGAGACATGCCGTCCCATGTGCATTAATTGCATCGCAGCATATGATGTCTTATATTTTAGTTGACCACTGCCACACACACACACATACATACTTCACCCATCCTAATGTATTATAGATTTGTTTTGTGTTTTCTTGCCTGATATATCTATATGAGCTGTTGAACCCAATTATGATGGCATATGTATTTTCCATTTAAATAGCTTTGTTGGTTCCTGGCTTATGTGAATTGTTCAAAGTTCTTGCTTTTAGTGCATCATCATAGCTTGATTCTTTCAACCAATTCTTCTCAAGACATGGCAAACTCCAGTTGTCATGTATATTCCACCTAAATATATAAAACATAATATAAGTTCAGTCAAGGGCTAAAAGCTAATCAAGCCTAGTCTTTGCTATTGATTTACTGTCTGCAGTTGTTCGCTATGTTGTTCTCCTAGACTAACAGGATCTGGATACTGCAGAGATGCTGAAAGCTTGTTGATGATTTTGATTTGTTTAAGTACCTTAATCTTAAGAGATAGCAAGATATTTGGGAAATGGGATCGATTGTCTATGGCTTCTCTTTAACACTGTCTTGATATGCATATTTCAAAGTGTCTGGCATGCCATACTACACGGAAATGAACTTGTTTATGGTAACAACAGCAATGGAGTAGGTGCCTGTTTACAAAGTTAGATATAGCTCTCGTTGCATTCATTTAACATACAGCTTCCATTCTGCTGCAATTGATATTTGATCACTAACTCTGTGATGACCCATTTACAGTGAATGTCCTCAGGAAGCATTGGAAGCTGTGTCAACTCTAATTTTTGCCACTGCTAGATTTCCTGATTTGCCTGAACTGTGTGACCTCAGACATATGTTCACGGAGAGATATGGGAGTTTCGTCAAGCCTTTTGTTAGCTATGAGGTGCTTACATACTGTCCTTCTTGATGTGTTTGAGTTGCTCTCTCGTATTGCACCAATGTTGATTAACTTAACCTTTATGTGGCCAGTTTGTTGAGAAGCTTCAGAACAAGTCATTTACTAATGAAGAGAAGTTGCAAGTGATGCAAAACATAGCTGAAGAATTCTCGGTCCCATTTAATGCCAAGGCATTGGAACGGAAGATATCTGGTGTACCTCAAAAAAAACATGTAAAATTTTAGTGAACTTATTGAATCACATCATTACATGCATTCCTTCCAAAATATATGTAGGTTTACTTATATGCTGTCTTGAATTCTTTTCCATTGCAGGATCTTCAAAACAAGAGTTCTTTTAAGCATGTAGAAGTTGAAGCATCAGCATGCAATGAACTTAAGGTGGATAGGCATGCTATGCATGAAAGAAAATCTAAAGGGACACCTGAAGTCCATGAGAGGAAGCAGGAGATGCAGATAAAGCCTAAAGATATTCATGTCATCCCTGATGCCATTGGTCAGCTTGGTGAGAAAAGCAGGAAGAACCACTTAGATATACCTTATGATGTGCCTCCTTTGGACTTGAAGCGAATTAATGATCAGGAGTTAAAGAAAGACAACAAAAAACATAGTCATCACCGGAGGGAACTGATGAATGCAGACAAGTCAGCTCCTCCATACACAGAACCCAAGGAAGATTCTGCTGAAAAGTCTGATGGGAAAGGCTACCATGTCCATCAATCGCGCATGGCTGGTGGCCTTGATCACAATTGGGGACATGCCGACTTGGGGCTTAAAACTCTGGGCCTAGAAAAGCAAGGAATTGAGCCAGCTAGTTCTTTGGATGGTAAAACACTGAACAAGGCTCCTCCTTATTCTAAGCCCTACAAAGCAATTCATGAGAAGTCTGCTGAAGAAGATAATAATAATAACAGACGACAACATGTTGCAGAGTATGGGCAGTCTGTGCAACACAGGCAGAAAATGCCAGAGAAGGCAGTTAACATGCGTCCACCCTATGTCAAGCCAAACCCTACAAATTTAGCTGTTAATGGTTACAAGCATGCTGGCATCAGGGAAATCAGTCACCAGAGAGATGGACTGGCTGATGATGATACCCTTCAGCCTGTTTCTGTCAGAAGGAAAAGTGCAAAGTCACCAGCATATGGCAATTGTTATGATGATGAGGCAAAGATGTCAAACCAAACTACTGGTGGTCAACGAAGACATTCAAGAAGAAGAAATGGTTCCGATGATGATTATGACCAGAGAGTTGTCTATATGCTGCCCCCAGATGATGATGCTGTCAATAATGCGAGACACTTTAAGCAAACTAGTGAACGAAGAAAACAAGGAAGCAGGCAGAGTGGATCAGCAAGTGGCAATGACTATGAGTCAGATGAGGACGAGACTAACAGTGCAATTGATTTTGGCAATCTTTTGCCCCGAGCACCTAGTTCTCATCGGAAACACAGGAGTAGGAGTGCTCACCCACGCAGCGGAGGCTGTGATGATGAGGAAAGGGTGATGGATAAGCTTCTAATGCACTACAGCAAGAAAGGCATTGATAGGGAAGAGCATAAAACAAGAACAAAATCAAGAACCCCTCGACTTCGAGCTGATCAGCCTGCTGATGGAGTTGGAGAATGGTCTAACAGAGAAGGGGCACCCCAACATCCTCCAGAAAGAACTGTATCTCTCCCTTCAGACTCTGGCAACCTGGGTGTGAAGCCTAAGGTTCCTTCTCGGTCCATTTCGATGCAGCCAGACAAGTCCAGAGGGAATGTACACCCTAGCATGCCAGATTTTGACGAACTAGCTGCACGGATCAGTGCTCTGAGGAAGGAATGAGCTGCCACAAGACTGTATCCAGGCTTCAGCAGGTTCTGTGTTCTTTCATGAACTTCTCCCAAAGCAACTTCCAATGTCAGTGGTCATAGGAATCAACAGAGGATCTCTGGAGGTAGCTGCATGCTTTCTTTGACCTTGCATTCTCTCCTGGTGATATAATCTTTGCTTGCATTGCTATATGCCTAGATAGAATAGTACCAAATTAAATGGCTACTTAGGAATACCATACAACATTGGTTTGGGTGTGGTGGTTTGTTGTGCTCATATTTGAAACAATCATCTCGTATAGATGCCATTGAGGAGGCTATAATGATAAGTGATGATTCTTTCTATTAGTGCTATCATGTGAGTTTGTATGCATTTCAAGTTTCCAACTCTTTGCTGGAGATGAACTATTAGATGCAGATATGGTGTGAGCAAATGGTTGTCTTTGAGATCTATGCTGGCACATGAGCCAGAGCATTTCTTGGATCTTTGGCTTTGGAACCTGGAGTTCCTGCATCTGGAGGCTGTGACCAGCTGTGATCCTGACCTTAAATACAGTTTGGCTCAATTGTCTGATGATGATGCATACCTGATGTTGGGCTGAAAACAAAGAAGCATTCTCTTGCAGGATATAATATTGATATTTGTATAAAGTGCCAACTGCAAAGGATATCGACTTTGTCTGAGCACTGAAAAATCTAGTACTGGGCAGATTCCAATGTTTTCTTCAAGCAGAAATTATCAGCAGTATCATCATGTGACATGATATGATTATGCATAGGAGTATATGAACATGATGGTATCTTGCACATTATCTGTTGAACTTTTATGTCACGAAGGAAGGCCATGTGGCCGTTGCTGCACTTTGACGCTACCGACGCCGACAGCTACATCTGACCACAGCTGAACAACGTTTATACTCCATCAGTTTCATATTATAAATACTTTTTTATTTTTATTTTTTCTAAGTTAAACTTCTTTAAATTTAACTAAATTTATAAAAAAAATATAGTACTATTTTTAACACTAAATAAATATTCTATTAAAATATATTCAATGTTGAGTTTAATAGAAGTAATTTGATGTTATAAAAATTACTCAATTTCTTTATAAATTCAATTAAACTTATAGAAATTTAACTTATTAAAAAAATCAAAACGTATGGATATTCTATTCTACGTTTCTTTTCACGTTCTTCTGGATTTTCAGTCATCAACTACTTTTTTTTCTTTTTCACAGAGCTTCCAATTAGTTTGATCAAAACTGCTGAACTGAATTAAAAAAAGGAATCATTTGCAAATTTATCACTGATTTTTTATATTTAGCAATAATGTTATTTAAATGATAGTTATGATGATAATTTTATAATATTCTAGGGGCAGTTTTGCAATATCGATTTAAAAATGATGGTAATTTTGTAATTGTCCCAGAAAAAAAGCCGCTGAAAATTCTGAATCCTTTTCTTTTATTCTTTAAGTTCCTATATGTTTTGCAAAACTTTGCAAAAATGGCAGGTCAGAGGTAATTATCACAGGCCAGGCTAGCTAGAACAAGTTAAGATGAGATGAGATCAGCTCAGCCCAATGACCTCATGACAGCGACGACGAAGCGCAGGATGTAGTTGTCGCCGCCGCCGTCGCCGTCGAGCATCTCGTGGCACACCAGCCGTTCCAACCGGGGGCTCCTCGGCAGCACCCCGCCGTGGTACAGGACGGTGGCGGCCGCCGCCTTCGCTGCCGGCCGGCTCGCCAGGCACGCCGCCACCCTCGCTACGGCTCGGAGAAACAGCGGCAGGAGACCCTTCACGCGTGTAACTAGATTTAAAACCACCATAAAAACGCGATAAATAAAATTCATAGACTAACTCACCATAAAACACACACGTTTGATCGGTGAAGATACATGTGATATCAATGGGAGGTGTTTTCTAAAGGTTTATATAGATCGATTTGTGCATCGGCGACGTCAAATTGGAGGGTTAATCACAAGACATCATGAGGAGCAGGCGATGGCATCAAGAGGCGCCTAATGGCTTCATCTTCAACGTTCTCTCAGTTTCTTCACCCGCTCCAAAACCTTTTCTTGTTTTGATCTCTGCAAGTCTGAAACCGATAAACTAAGACCGACGATGACAGTTAATTTGGGCCGGTACGGCCCACCATACAGAGTTGCAGACCGTGGCCCACCTGCATGTGATACAGCCGGCCCGGCCCAACTACTGCCTAGTCCGATACGACAACGTGTTGACTACGAATCCGCTTCGATTATATTACCCCTCGACATCCTTATATACTGAATACCTTTGCTGCGTACGCGTAACTAGACAGATCGCCTTGCCGTCAGATTGAAGAAACAGTGAGAGATCGATCCATCGAGAGCTTCTTCTCCGTCGCCGGCGGGCGTTCCGATCTCGGGTTAGTCGATACCTCCGGACTCCGGCCATGTCGTCGTCGGGGGGATTCAAGAACGGCGGGAAGCAGAAGCCTCTCAAGGCGCCCAAGGCCGCCAAGAAGGAGTACGACGAGGTACACATTGATCGTTCGTTACGATACATCATTGCTATTCTACTTCATGAATTGATTGATTGCATCTTGAAAATATATCACTTTGGGAAACTAGCGTATTATTAATGACGATTAATTAATTAAGTATGGTTATCTGTTCTACAGACCGATCTGGAAAACATAAAGAAGAAAAAAGAGGAAGAGAAGGCCCTGAAGGAGCTGAGGGCCAAGGCGGCGCAGAAAGGTGCACTTGGAGGCTCCGGTCTCAAGAAAAGTGGCAATAAATGAGCCCTGGTTAATTAATTCTTCAGCCGTTTATTATCTTTAGTTAGCAGCAGCCTGAGACTGCTTTAGAAGAGATGTTTTAACTCAGGTTAATTGTATCAGTTAATTACTACTTACTAGTGATGCGTGAGGTGTCCTAGGATGTTTTAGACAAATATGATGCATATGATAAATTTTGTTTGTTCGGTCTCTCTTTTTAATGGTTTTGGTTGAGTTGGTATCACCAATGCACCTCAGTTGCATAAACAATGATCATTTCGAGTCAGTAGTCAGTTTATAAACAATGGTCTGTGCAGAGGCTATTCAGGATCAGAATTCAAATGGAATCTAAACCCAAACCAAACCGAACTAGAAACTGCTACTCGCCGTGTTCGAATCTGCTACGGGTATATCATGGGCCAAGATCGATGTTGTCCATGGCGTTTAATTCTTGATTTCTTGTCATGTCTTTTGGGAATATGGCGCAAAGGCCGCGCAAAAAAAACGACGCCGTGCTCGCCGCCGGCGTCGTCGTGGCGGGACCTCCCGCTAGACATCGCCGGCGAGGTCCTCCGCCGCCTGCCGTCCTAAGCCGACCGCATCTGCTTCGGCGCCACGTGCCGCTCGTGACGCACGTCCGCGCGGCAGCACCCCCACGCCGCCGCCGCTGTCGCCGTGCCTCTGCTTCACCGACGGCAGCTTCCGCGGCTTCTACCCGGAGGACGCGCGGCCGCTCTGGCTTCCCGCCGCCGCCGGCTGGCACGGCTCCCGCGGTGAGTGGCTTGTGTACGAGCGCCAAGACGGCGCGTACGTGCTCGTCGACCCGTTCTCCAAGGCCGCCGCAGCCATGGCGCCGCTCCCCAGCGGGTCCCGTCTCCACGTCCGCCACGAGCCCATCGTCGCCGTCGACGAGCGAGATCTGCGGTGGTGCAGACACACGTGGCTCCCGCGCGAGAGCACCGGCGAGCCGCAGGCCGCGGTGTCCTTGCTCAAGCTCGTCGTGTCCCTCGCCGGCCTGGTGGCGGCGGTCGTCGGCGAAGGGAGGCACGGCAAGTTCGCGCTGTGCCGGCCGGGGGCGCCGCCTTGGTCCATCAGCGGCAGCGACGACTGGAGGCGGATCAAAGACATAGCGTTCTAACAGGGCAAGCCCCCTCGACCACAACGAGGACCTCCTCGCCGTGACGCTCCCAGCCGACGCCGCTGACGAGCCACCGGCCGTGTCCCGCATCGACCGCGTCATCGACGGCAAGCCACCAGGGGTGACTGCTCACGACGGAGCTGCAGGATCGATTCACCGTGTTCAAGGCCGACTTCCGGAGGTCGCGGTGGAGGCAGGTCCGTCGGCGACGAGTCCGGCGACCGCGCGCTGTTCGTCGGGCGGTGGTGCTCCAGGGCAGTGCATGTCGCCGTCGACAGGTGGGCGGATCAGGTCTTCTTCCTCGAGGACGGCTCCGGCGGCGAGTGGCACACCCGGGAGCAGCTTCGGGGGTGTGAGACCGGATGAGCTCCAGCCGTCGATGACGACGGCGGACGGCCGCGATTTGGAGGCGACTTGGCTTTTCTCTCGGGAGGCAAAATTATGAGTGGCATATAATAATCAAATGCTGCATAATAAATTCTGATATTATTTGTGAATGTATTAAGTTTTTGCCTCAAAGTTCAACACGGTTCACCAAAATCTGATGAGGTCCAATGCCTCAAAATTTGAATATCCTAATCTTCTATGAATGATCAAAGCAGAAACGACAGCTACGGGGTGACCTTGAGCGCCACTCATTGTTTGCAATTGTGTACATAGATAAAATCTTTTGGAGAGATTCAGAAACTTGTTTGCCAGATAATGTGGGTCAGCTATCTTTATTGGTGCCCTTCAATTTCTTTGATGATGCCATCAGCAAGAGAATCTGCATTGTAGTTTTTGCCATAAAATTTCACAAACTCCATCTTTGGATTCATCAAGTACCTGCGAGTACATGACCAACAACTTAACAAGCTATTTGATATGCTACTATATATTTCCTTGCTACAAGTACAACAATGGTGTGGCAGGAGCATCAACAAATCTGAGGCTGCCTAAAATTATGAAACGTTTTAATCAATTACTGCAGTAGTGCAGTGCTATAATCTCTTAAAAGAAGATACAATGTCCAAAATACAGATAATACAGCAGTACGCCCATGGTTCTCCAAAATGTGACTTTGACTATAACTTTCTATTTTTATATAGTTTATTTATATTAATGAAGTGGACATGTCTAAAGAGATCCCCAAAGGAATCATACATTATGAAATCCTAATTTAAAATAATAATATGAAGCGACATACGAAAAGACCAAAATTAAAATTGATACGAAGAGAGATAATAAGTGGACTTAAAAAATGAGTAATTAAAAATAGCTATTGACGTGTCTGATTTAGGAATCACGTTAAATTTTAACTATAGCATATCCTACTTGTGACTAAAAGTCTGTTATTATAGTAGCAGTATTTATACTAATGAAATATAGTTCTTATGATAAACTAATGAAATCTAGTCTAATAAATTAGTCCTCATGTAGCTGATATATTGTATTAAGATGTAGATTCTAAAATGTCACAAAAAGGAAGTTGAGGGAGTTTTCCTATCACTATTGGGTTGCAGATAAATTTGCCATATCATAGGACGGAACACTTCTATTACTAGAGCAACTTGATTGTTTGCCGACCATCAGTAAGTCAAAGTTAAGCAATGAAACTGCACAGGAGAGATTAAAAATAACTTACATGACAATTGAGTGATCAACGAGATAATCAGAACCCTCCTCCTCTGTCTTCATATAGTAAACTCGATAAGCACGAGCAACCTTTCTTATCTCATCAGCTGAGCCAGTTAGTCCTATAAGATCTGTATGAAACTCTGCCAAACACAGGTTGCTCGTCATGATTAGAAAGCAAAGCAAAGAAGCTGCAACTAATTTTTGAAACGATAATAAAGTTCACGAGAACAAAAAGGTATGAATATCAAAATGAACTGTTAAACAAAAGCACATACCATTAACATAGTCACGAACTTGCTCAACAGTATCTCTCTCAGGATCAACTGTGATGAAAACTGGCACAATTTCCAATTTTGCCTTTTCCTCTGAAATCAACACAAGTTTTTACATCAGTTTCATGTACAGACCTCAATCAAAGACATAGAAACAGAAAAAATCAAGAAATATATATAATCTGTCCAGGGACATGCTCCAGTAGGCAAATCAACTGCTCAACTAAATACACTACAGACTTCCATTGGAAAAAGAGACTGCCATCAGTAAGTTAACTTAAAATAAGGCTCATACGTAAACTGTATTCTTTTATATGGATGTCAGAGCATACAAATTTTATTTTAATGCAATTTATTGGTAAGGTAGTGTATGCACAGCTACACCTAAGTTGTAAGCAGCAACAACACCCTTGATGTCCAGACAAGTTGGGATAGGCTAGAGTATTCTAATTGGTTTCAATGAACTTCCAGTGGCAGCATCATGGCATTTAGCAGAGGGGCAAAATGTTAGGCTACATTATAAGCATTTATACAATGATTTATCAACAAAATTGTATCCAAATCACAAAAATCAAATTGACTTACTTATTTTATCAATTGCTAAAGCCATCTTTTGAAGTTCATCTGGACAAATGTCAGGGCAGTGTGTGAAACCAAAATATAGCAGAGTCCACTTGCCCAAGAAATCCTTTTCCGTTACAGGTTTCCCATCATGGTTCAAAAGATTGAATGGACCACCAATGGCTGCCGTGCCTACTGATGGGTCTTGCTTGACAGCACTTGTTCTATTCTTCAATTCTGGCAAAGATTTGTCAAGAAAAAAAATACATGATAAATTCAACAATTAGCACAGGTGACGACCATAAGAGCATGATAAATTCCTACCACAGAGATTAAACTCCCATTAAGCATTTGCCTTTATTCGCATAAATTATAAGAGGTTTGGAAAAGCTGAACAAAATATATTCTTAACCGAAGAAAAGATCACATCAAAACGAGGGTTTCAACTTTCATTGGTTTATAAGGTTTTGGGCTTCCATACCAAGTAGTACTTTCACTGTCCTACGAGGGTTTCACTGATAAGCAATTGACCAACAACCTTTACATCTCTTGTTTAATGAGTATAATCCCCCTCCTGTTCTTTCTAATCATGCATTGCAAAGAAAATCCAGCTATGGAGGAATCAAATGTAGTGGTTTTAAAGAAAATATGAAGGCTGCAAGTCTATAAAATGCAGTTATGGACTATAAGTGAATCAATTGGAGTATATTCAGAGAAAATACTAAGGGTATGCATTTGTAAAAGGCAGCTATGGAGGAAGCAACTGGAATTGTTTCAGAATAATATAAAGGGTATGAACCGTTGTTCTTGAAACTGATGGTCACACTAGTTCTATATAAACACACACACACCCTATGTATTACAAGATAAATGAACTTAAGCAACAGCAAGCCAACTCTGTAAAATTGGGCTGCTCATCTGCGTGTGCAGCCAAAATGCAGCTATGGAGGAAGCAACTGGAGTGGTTTCAGAATAATAATATAAAGGGTATGAACCTCTGTTCTTGAAACTGACGGTCACACTAGTTATATAGTCAACCCCTATACATTACAAGATAAATGAACTTAAGCAACAGCAAGTCAATTCTGTAAAGTTGGGCTGCTCATCTGCTGGTGCAGCTAATTGGTTTTGCCTCGCCATCTTACATACATGTAGCATGAGAGAGCTTGCAGTAAATGCTGTATTTTCATCAATACTTCAGTTTACAAGTAAGCAATAACCATGAAAAAGAATGCACGATGCTATAACATTAATCATAAATAAGTTACTCTATCATAGATGCAACATATTCAGTAGGTAATATCTTCCTAGGTGTTATCGAATAGAATTTTAGTAAGTTGATTTGACCACAACACAATGACAATCTTCTAATGTGTTTTAGACTAGTCCTAACACCACAACAAACAAAAAACAAACTCACCATAGTAATCTACCTTCAATGTGACGCTTTTTTTCCTTGTCGTAGTACACAATTATCCCTCCTCCAGTCACGAGAAGCAGGAGAAAGCTCAACCACGATACCGGCTGCGAGAAAGAAAAACTTCTTCTAATGAAGCACTGAATAATGCCGCTAAAGCAGATACCTAGAAGATCAAGCATTCCAAGCAATATGATCGATTTTCACTACAGAGGACTCCAGTAAAAGACATTTTGAAGGACTCACCCCTCCTCGTACTGACTTTCCGGCGTCCTCTTGCTCAGATTTCCCGGACTGCCTATCACCCCCTTCCCCGCTGGTCGCTGCAGCAGGCTTCGGGCTCTCCTGCGTCGCAGCGGAGACGTCACCCGAGAAGCCCGCGCGGGCCAGGAACCCAGCCCAGGACCGAGATGCGGCACCCGGCTCAGTGATCCGCTGCAGCACGAACACACATCAACAACTAATCAAATCCCCAAGTCTATCAACGTGCCACCGCGTTTTGGATGTGGGGAAAAGGACGAGGCATCTAGGGTTCACCTGAACCTGCAGCGCGCGAGGACGCCGCGGAGCAGGAAGGCCTGGGGCGAGCGCGCGGGCTAGGAACGCAGCCCCGAGCCGAGATGCAGCACCCGGCTCAGTGATCCCCTGCAGCAAATATATCAACAAATAATCAAATCCCAAAATCCATCTCAGTGCCACCGCGTTTCCGATGTGGAGCAGACGACGAGGTATTCTAGGGTTCACCTGAAGCTGCGGGTGAGGCCGTGGCGGAACAGGAAGGCCGAAGGCGAGCGCGTGGAGACGCGACGCGCGCCTCATTGTCGTCACCTCAAAGCGGCGGCGGCCTCCACCTCGCCGGATCGGAGCACGAGACGGGATAGCTCAGCTACTGCACAGCGAGGTGAGCGAGCGTTCGCCTCCGCCTCCTCGCAGCTGCGGCGCCAGTGGTTTTAGGGGAGACGCGTCGAGAGGTTTTTCCTCTCTTTGCTTCCGATGCAAGATGGTGGAGGCCGGCACCAAACCCTCTCCATTCCAGGGGCGTCAGCATAATATCACACCAGAAGAAAAATTCTGTTCAAATTTGTATAGTCGCAAAATTTACTTCAATAAACTGGCAGAATTTTACTTGAAAACGACAACATTGTTACAAATATTTTCCTAATTACCAAAAATATTGCGAATAGAAATTAACTTGAACGAATTAATCAAGTCGAGAGGCTCGTTTCTACGAATAAGTAGTCATCAAATTTGATTTCATGTCTACGAAACATTTAAATCGATTTGATTGGGGTGCGCCAGGCCCGGGCTGTAGTGCAACGCCTGGGCGACACGCGAGGGCCCCAGTGGCAAGCCACTATGGTGGACCCTCCCCCACAAAAAATAAATTTAATATCAAAGTAGGCACATGGCCCACATATCAGATATTAAACTGATAAGAACAGATACTACACTTGATCTTAGCCAAAAGGCCGAGAAAGGTATGAATCGGGAATGAGCCTCCCCTTCCATTTATAGCTCGCGCAGCCGCCTCACTGAGCTGAACAGTCGAGGTGGTACTAAGCCATCCGAGCAAACCAGGCATCAACCTCTCTACGATCTCCAACCGCTTGGACCTGAAATCTAATAAAGCCCAAGTAGTGGTAGAGTGGACCACGTGAGGAAAGAGGCCCATGGACTCGGCCTGTTAGCGTTCTGATGACATGTGGGGTTAGATGATTTGCAAGAGGCCACGTCGGACGCGATCGCTAGTAGAGTTCTTCTCTTCGATCTCTCCTTGTCGCGATTGATTTGGGGAGGTGTTGATTCGCCGGCGAGAGAGGGGATCGGAGATGGACGGCGCCATGAAGGAGCAGGGGATCGTGCTGGTGTGGAAGGCGATGGAAGAGGACGACGCCGGCAACTACGCGCGGGAGTTCCCGCTGTACGTGCACGCGCTCGAGTACTTCGCCGCGCACCTCAAGTACGAGCGGAACCCCAGGGTCCGCGACGCCATCACCGCCAAGCTCGCTGGGTACATCGCCCGCGCCGAGGAGATCCGCGCGGCTCTCCTCGCTGACTCCGGCGCGGCTGAGAAGGCGGAGGAGGAGGGCAAGAAGGATAGCAGCCAGGCGAAGGACGGGGCGGCGGCGGCGGAGGCGAAGACTACTCGGATCGGGTCAAGCTCCGGGCCGGGCTCCACTCGGGGATCGTCTCGGAGAAGCCCGACGTGAGGTGGAACGACGTCTCCGGGCTCGCCAAGCAGGCGCTGCAGGAGGCCGTCGTGCTCCCCGTCAAGTTCCCACAGTTCTTCACCGGTGAGTTCGGGTTCACTGGAATATTAACCAATTACGCTGCGAATTGCAGCAACTAGGAGATTGATCAATGGTGAATTGCTGAATCTTGCAGGCAAGCGGAGGCCATGGAAAGCTTTCCTTCTGTACGGGGCCTCTCCTGGGACCGGCAAGTCCTACTCGGCCAAAGCCGTCGCAACAGAGGCCGGTTCCACATTCTTCAGGTAATTGATTCACTTTGCTGCTTTCTTGTACTAGGTAGTACTAGCTGAACTTAACTGCTAATTTATTACTAAGTTGCTTCGCTTTTGTGATCGAATTGGTCATGTGTGCTCAGTTCAAGATGAGCATATTCATGTGCTCGATGGTGCAATCTTATGGCGTTTGTTTCATAAGTATACTTAGATCTGGACCAAACTATGGAGTGCTACTGTCAATCTGTCATCTTTGTTCTGTTTTTAGTGTAACTAATCTGAAGTGATGGATGGATGCACACTGCAGTATATCTTCGTCAGATCTTCTTTCCAAGTGGATGGGAGAAAGTGAGAAGCTAGTGGCGAACCTGTTCCAAATGGCCCGTGAAAATGCACCGTCCATTATCTTCATCAATGAAATCGACTCTCTGTGTGGCCAACGTGGGGAAGGCAACGAGAGTGAGGCTTCTCGGAGGGTCAAGACAGAATTCCTCGTGCAAATGCAGGTGAATATCTTAATGCAGCAGCATATCTCTCTGTTTCAAACGTTGTTGCAGAACCCCTCTCCCCTCCTGATTCTTGTTATTGTTTTCTAATATCTGTTTTGATGAATTCAACCACAAGACAATGGTATAAAAACAAATTAAAAAATGGTGGATTTTGCTCATAGCTAAGCATGTTTTTTTGCGAATGTGTAAAATTGTGCAGGGTGTTGGCCGAAACGATGACGAGGTCCTTGTTCTTGCTGCCACAAACACTCCATATGCTCTGGATCAGGTACAACTTAGAAGAAATCCATAAGTAATCTCATCAAGTTACTTTAAACTGCTGCATTCTACATTTGGATTGTGTTTTGTAAGTTTGACTGATGATCATTTGTTCTTACTTTTTTTCCCAGGCTGTGCAGCACATGTTCAAGGTAGTACAAAGGAAGTAAGCAAAAGAGCAATGAGATTTTCTGAAACATGTAACCTTGAAACTGAGTTTTTGATAAGTCTTGACATGAAAATGAAATCCGCCTTGCAGGTCCATCTCTGCGACGCAGCTCACAGCCTTACCAGTGAAGACTTAGAGGGCTTGGCTCGCCGGACCGACGGCTTCTCCGGTTCCGACATCGCCGTCTGCGTACGCCAACCACCTATTCCATTCGCTCGCTGCATTCTGTAGCAGTATGCAAACTTGTCACGGATAGTTGACGATCCTCTTGCTCGCGTGTGTGGTGTGCAGGTGAAGGACGTGCTGTTCGAGCCGGTGCGCAAGACGCAGGACGCCATTTCTTATTCAGGACGGCGGGGGGCGACGGCGACGGCGGCGCGTGGACGCCGTGCGGGCCAACGCGGCCGGGCGCCGTGCAGACCACCATGCAGGAGCTCGCCGCCAAAGGCCTGGCTGCTCAGGTGAGTTCTGGATTCACCTGGTGACGTCGTCATCTCAAGTGGCATGTAGCCTAGTTTACCTTCAGCTCATAAGTCGCATCAAAAATTTCAATTTTAAAACTTAATAGTTGATTTTAAGATTTTTTATCATATTTTATTTTTTTAGTATTTGCTTTTAAACTACTAAAAACACATATATAAAAAGTTTATTTATAAATTATTTTTAAAATTGCTGATAAACCGTTGTAGCTTAACCAGCATAAGCGAAACGAGAACCATTCACTTGCTTATTATCTTTTCTGCTGTAGATCACGCCGCCGCCGAGATCACGAGGACAGACTTCAACAGGGTGCTGGCGAGGCAGAGGCCGACGGTGACAATGAAGGAGCTAGAGGTGCACACTAGGTTCACCAGAGAGTTTGGCTAGGAGGGCTAGCATAATCTTGCTGTCATACTATGACATCTGAGAAAATTTCCTCGTTCCTGCAAAAGAGTTATAAATGGCCTGACCAACAAACATGCGCCTGTATAACTTTGCGCACTTACATAAGGATCAGTGCCGTCAGATGCTACTACGTCCATATAATTTCCTATCTGCTGGTAATGCAGAGTTGTTCATTGACTGTTAAGGCTGGGATTGTGCCCAGAAATTTGCTAACCGGAAATGGAATTTCTCAACTTACAAACATCATGGACTAGAAGGGAAGCAAAAGGATTAGGATACATGCTTAAATGCATCATATCCCTGTGATATACAAGCTTGCTGCAAAGACGATATCACGCTTAATGGCATTGGAAGCAGTCTCCATTTTCTTATACAAAGCAGAGTTGCCCATGATAGAAGCTGCATTCCTGAACTCCCTGCACGTTTCATCCAACCGCACGATTGTTCTTACAATGAGCCCTTCAGATACATCTGTCAGCTCACATATGTCTGCAAAAGGGGTTCCCTGGATTGAAGGAATAAAAGAACACGTTTATAACTTCTGCAAGGCTGTCGGAAAAGAGTTCCAGCAAAGATGTGTATACCTTTGCCCATTCATAGACGACTTCAACGAGCCCGAACTTGAGATTATCACGGGCATATTCCTCAGGATCCACAGGGACCTTGAACTCTCGTTGAAGATTTCCTAATCTGATTGCTGTATCATAAATCCTACAACAGAAATAAACACAAGAACAAAAGGCGCTTAAAATAAACATGTCTTGCAGGCATTTGAAACTGAAAGCATAACTTCATTGGAAGCATCATATAAGAAATTCATAGGAAATCACAAGAAGCACAAGGCTTGCCCAATGGAAATGCCGCACTGAGGCACCAAAATAAAGAAAAAAGCTAACCTCTTTCTTGCATCAGCCAATTTTGGAGTAAGAGATGGCTCAGATGTATTCCGCTGTTGGAAGACCAATGCAGACATAATAGCCACGGCTTCTTCAGGTTCTAGGTTATCCAATTGATTCTCAAACAGACATTCGGTCGATATCAACTCCTCGCCAGAATTCATTTCACAGGCTACTCGGCCCTTCAGTTGCACCACTAGATCAGAATCAATGTAATGGATTTCCTTTAGTACATCAATCTGCACACATGGAAAGGTAAGAAATGTTAGTTTGACAACCCAATCCACGTGGGCTCTCGACTGGAACTAAATATTACCAGCATATGCACTGTTTAGATTGACTGTATATGGCCCATTCAGAAAAAAAAAAGCACTGGGTATGAGATTCAGAATCAAAACCAAACTCATTTTTTAGATATACTAGTAGGATAACACAGTGAAACCTCCCATATGTGATATGTCAAACAAATCAAAAGTGAGTGGGCAAACAAAAAGGTAATTTTTGCTAATGCCCTTGGATTTTTTATTTTTTAAGTTCTAGGTAGATTGGTTTTTGCTGTGCCACAAATAATAGATCCAATTCCTTATGGAGTTTTTTTAATACATCAAATAGAGCGAGAAAAAAAATCTAGACATCTTACTCTGCCTTGAAACTCTGGCATCTGTTGAAGTGCCTCATCTGACATTTGATATTTCAACTCATTCAGCTGATCCTTGTACACCTTTTGTTCCTTCATCAATACAATATGCTCCTTTAATTTTATACAACCAAGGCACTTATTTTCAGACATTTTTTGCAGTAATCTTTGGTATGCATAATAGTTTTCAACGAGAAGAATATCTTTCATTTTTAGATCTGCATTGCATAGAAATGAAGAAATTAGACAGTGACACAATATACTACTCATAATAGCTATGCACATCAGAAAACTAAGCACATAATCACTGAGATTACAGAATTATAAAACATAATGCTGATGTTACTGCAAGGAACTTAAGGACTATCAACTGTCTGGTAGACAGATAAAGCTATTTTATCCAACTCGTCAAAACAACCTTATTAACAGTTACATATTACAAGCCACGAGAACATGGCAGTTTCCCTGTACCTTTGCCTATTTACAAGATCGACTAAATTGTTAGCAATTTTGAATGTAGTAGCAAACCATAGAACATACTTACACAATGGCTGCATAGCAGAGAATTTTTTTCTTACTAGTTTGACTGGAACTTAAATAGCACAAAATTTCATATGTAATTTAACCATAACAAAAATCAGTACCTTTTATTGCATCTAAAGCAGGAGGATACTTGTTTCCGTCTGATTGTTCTTTTATAAGCATCTGGACAGTTTTAGCATAAACTGTTTTGCTAGGATCCTCAAGGAGTCTGACTTGATCAATCTTTATTTTGCTGGTGCATATACTCATAATCTCCTTGCTCTCTATTGCTCTAACTTCAAAGCCCATTCCAGATGCATCTCCCTTGTATGGTAGCTTGATATTAATAACACCTGAACCTTTTCGTGTGCTGACAGAAGAGAAATATTCATCTTCCATGCCACGTTTTCCTTTCGGGATAACAAAGTATCCTTGTTTAAAATCTCCTTGCTCCTTCTCATTCTGATTGGACGAATCAGAAGCTAGTGCAGACGATGTGCAATCACCGGTCAGTACAAGAACAACATATTGCTTTAGTGCAGCAGATGGAGTTTTCACAATTACACCAAGCAAGTGATCATCATCCTGACACAAAAGATGTGAATTTTAATGTGGAAAATGCATCTATTACACATTTGCTAGTTACAGTTCTAAAATAAAAACAAGAGACAGAAATAGGACCAAAGTGCCACACTACTTTCAATCCTACTTAAGTTTATTGGGGTCCAGAGTCACTTGTGTTTATACTCAAGTCAACTGATATTTAACATGTTTCCCTTGGGTTTTGATGCCTACACTATCAAAGATTCTACCCTTTAATTTTGATGTGACATAGAAGACATCTGCAAACCTTAAATAATGCCTTTTAGTTTTCTCATTTTTCGCTTCTTATGTACAACTTCCACATGTTTCATAAATATATACAGAAGACCAGAAGATATCAACTTCTGATTGATTGACTAAACAGTTTGACAATTGAGGGGAAAAAAAGGAAAAGGACTCCATAAGAAGATAAATTTATTATAAAAAGGGAATAAACAAATAGATAGTAACTGTGCACAAGAGGCAACCAACAGGATGAATACATACTGATTTGGATTTAACCACAACCAGACGGCCAGGTGTAAGGGACTGTTGCGAAGCAGGCAACTGCATAATTGCTTCTGTAATAGATTCCCTATGTGCCTCAGCTTCTAAGGCCATCTCGTAGTATTCTTCAATAGCCGGCTCTCCTTTTATGCACCTGATAATATAAGAAAGAACAAGACAAATAGAAGAAGTTAATTGTTTGCAGTATACTAGGTGCTACTTTTCGTGGGTACTTCTACACAGTGAATGAATGCCTATAAAAATAAAGTACAGGTAATATATTGCTAAATAGATAATATTGCAAAGCAAAGGTTAAAAGTCAATTATAGACAATATCAAGACAACAATGGAATATTGCATGTTATCCAAAATAAACTTTTTCTGTAATTTCTAAACAACTGGAGATCAGACAGATGGCTGCTATGTGCACCTACACAGACCCAACCAGATATTTGGTCCTGCGGTTCTGCCTAATAGGTGTTTCCATAAACTCATACCCCCACCCGTTTTCTGAAACACAGTTAAGAACTGGAGCGTAGTGGTCTAAGGCTACTCCCAGATTTAGCAAATAAACCTCCGAATTTATGTAATTCAAATGAGTTTTTGCGTACAAAATTATGGTACTTATTTATATCTTTGTCGATGAGATAATTTGGGCAGAGTGAAACCTTCTAGGAAGGGATGATTCTGTTTATCTAAAACTTGAGACAATCTCCACCAAACACATTCGCCAACTGTGGTACTTACTGTCACCTCTGTACTGTGCCAAATCTCTAATGCTTGAGGTGTGTGCTAGTTCTATCCTACCAAGGATGGTGTCTCTAGAATTTGCATGTCCAAATCATAAACCAAACACAACCATCCTTGTTTATTAACTTACTATGTCAATGAAACTATGCTACTTTTTATATGAAGTTTTTAAGTGGGATTTACATTGAAAACATTGGTACCCATTGAATCAATCGGGCGAAGATAAGTTAATGTCTCACTCAATTGTCTTCGTGGGTTGACGAAGCATTTGCAGAAGCAGCTTTTCCTTCTCAGGCAAATTCTTTTGTGCATGGAATTCTGCAAAACTTCTCTTTAGCATGTCCTCCACCTGTGAGCAAATCCATCAATGAAGGAGCCAAGGAGACAACTTTTCCTATCAGACATATAGAGCAGTAAATGGGCACACATCTAAGGCATAACCTCACTGTCCTGGGTCTACCTGAACCCACTGTTCAGCAATACAACATATGGAATTTTACATTAAAAAAGAGATAGTGAAGTATCCAATGCAACTTACACATAATGTACAATGGTCAAGGGCAGTAGTTTGAAACGTCAATTGCATGAGAAGTATGACTGAATTATTTGGTTGGACAAGCCAATAAACAAGCATCATTGCTAATGACAAAAATGGGGGGACCTTGAACAATCAAACCATGCGTGCCTTTATAAAGAAAAGGAAACTTAACAAAGTTACAAAGCTGTATCATGTATTCACTATTCCCTAACTTGTTATAAGTTAAATTGCAGCGCAAGCCATTACATGTTCCTCCCTTGCCCATGCAGACTCAGTGCCGATTGCATAGTTAAGCAAGAAATGTAAAAAAATAACCCTGGAAATGAAACTTTGTTGAATAAATTACAATGTTTTAATAGCAGGCGCTCCCTTATGTCATGGACCAATCCATGACAATATGGACAGATAATACAGTATTTTAAGATGCAAAGAACCTAATTTTAATATTGCAGCAAGAATAAAAATATGCCCAGTTTATAATTTCAGTTTTCAGTCTTTAAAGTTCAAACAAATATTTTTAATATGTGTGCCTACTTGCCTGGGTGATCAAAAGCTCAGCAAATCAAATTATGGTTGGTCACAGGGTATATAGCCAAATTGAAATATGGATTATGTAGTTGAATTTGAAAAGAGAGAGAGAGATACAGAGCTAAGCCAGAAAGTTTTCTAATTGCTGTATATAGACGTACCTTGAGTTCCTCCACACGAAGAAGATGTAGTATCATAGTGTATGTTAACCGAAATTGAGATTCCAGTCGAGTTGGTTTTCCAACAATCAAATTTTTCAAATCACTCTCTTCAGGAATTTCATCACGACACATAACGATCACCGTACCGATGTTATCAAGTCCTCTCCTGCCAGCTCGCCCAGCCATTTGAATATACTCCCCTGGAAGTAACTTACGATGTTCTTTTCCATCAAACTTTCTTAAGGAATCAAACACGACCTGTTAGATTTGCAAAATTAAGTCAGAGCCTTTCAGCTTGCTTATCAGAATCTTGAGCTAAGAAGCGTGGCAAAAGCAAGAATATAAACTAAGCATGAACTGCAGTTTAGCTTAATTTAATTTTTAACAAAGAAAAAAATGTGTGCATCTGTCTAACCAACATCAACCTGTCTTTTCAACAAAGAAAAATTGGATATTATGATAATTGTGCCCACAAACTGAAAATATTTTTAAAAAACAAAGATGTAACTAATGTGGAAAGAGACTAGCAGTGCATTAAAAATTGGCTTAATCCAAAGGTCAAGGCATGTCAAATGGAAGTATGTCTACATGCAGTCGACAGTGCAATCATAAACGATGCTAGCATCGATAAGCATGCCAAGGTTAAAAAGTTACTTTCACCTCCAACATCATATAAGTAAAAAAAAATGTTTCTTCAGCTTTCGCATTAGTTTGTAAAACCGAAGCTACCAAAAATGTTTAAATATATGGGCAAAACTAATAAGTAGAGCAAGTGGTATGCATTATATAGAGTTGGATCATGCTTAGTTATAGAAATGCAAGAAATTTTTTAACACACAACATGCAAAAGCATTTAAACCCTCAATATGAGAAAAGAACAGACAGAGCCACACCGTCCTTGCTGGAGCATTAACACCCATTGCAAATGTCTCAGTGGAAAATAACACCTGCAATTGATTCCAAGTCAAGGTTGCCACTCAGTTAATCAAAAAAGGTATGACTGGATCAGGACATGAAATATTTGATTAATGCAATGTTGAAAAGAACAATTTTGATATTGTATCTGAGTAGCTGACATCAATGTGATTTGATACTGCTCAATGTGTTGAATCAAGTTAAACCTGTGATAGGTTACACTGATGATTGTCAGGGACTAAGGGTATTGAGCAAAACTGACTTAGAAAATGCAGGATATGAATATGATGGACTTATATTCAGTATTTACCCTTTTTTCCTGACATATAGTATTTATAAAAAAACATCAAGTATAGATCTGTATATGGAATATTTTCCTTCAAGCTTCAAGAAGTTTAAATACTTCTAAAGAAACCAAACTACCAAACAAAAAAACAACATATTAAAGGCTTAACCTTGATGACGCCACGACAAAATAGCATTTCAACTACTTCTTTCACAATAGGAAGTAGTCCAGCATGGTGTACTCCAATCCCTCTCCGTAGGAGGCTTTGTATTCCTACAACCTGACATGGAAGCCAAAGTTTCAAATGGAAACAATGACAAGGTTCCTAGACTAAAATCACTTGTGCTACTAGATCACCTGCGGAAGGTTCCTATCAGATCCTTTAAGGCGTGAAAAGGCCTTGTCACAGAAGAGGCGGATTTCACTTTTCTCCGAGTTACTGGTGAGATCTGCACCAAACATGCTCTCTGCCGATTTATCACAGCGATTTTTTGAGAAGCAGAAAATTACCACCTGTAAAAGAGCCAAATAAAAGATCAGAAAAGCTCCTGCAAAATATAAAATGACCTGGAATGATGAATGGGTACAGTAGAGTCAATGACTAATATGCCATGATCAAATGTTTCTTACAATGGATTACAATATTGGCTTCAGAATGCACAATGAAGAGTAAAAGAATAAAAATTTACATAAATTTAACATTGAAAGGACAATATGAATATCATTGCTCAATATAAATGCCATAAATTATCTTTTTCACATACAGGCACAAGGGATTTCTTCAGAAGGTTATTTATGAGGGGCATCCAGAATGAAGACTCTGATCTCCTTGGCCCTGAGGTGCTTTGCTGAACTGCAGCAGTTGTTGAGTTGGCGTGGTGGTGCTTTGGATTTTTCTGAACTCTCCCTCTACTAGATGTATCTGGATTTCTGCCTTGAGTTCCAGCACGTACTGCAGGTGTAATTGGTTTTGAACAAGGTTTCACTCCAAGCTTGTTTGAATTTTTCTTTTTAAAAGCTTCCTTGGCTTCTCTATATCCTTGAGTAAGAAATGCATCCTTCTCACATATTTTGAACACTTCTCCAGAGTAGAACAAACAATGCTCAAGGGGAACAGGCCTTTTGTTGGTCCTGATGAACATAAGACATCAATATGGTATGATGAAAACTGTATTAAGAAGTAGCTTAAAAAATTTATGTACAGAAAGGCAAAGGCACTCTATAATCCACTCAACTAATGTATAATAGATATAATATACACTGTACTATTCAATTGTAAGAAAATAAGGTGATTGTCTTATTTTCTCGAATTGAGCCCCATCCAGTACTCAGAGTTTGCTCAATTAATCCCTAGCCCTTTCACTTACTGAGATTTGCCCAATTACACACCATCAATTAATGTATTCGGTACATGCATACCAACTGAATCGGTAAATATTGGAATCTCAAACTAGAAAGGTATAGAGAGCTTGGTGTAAAAAAAACCTACATAAAACAATAAATATGTTGCTTTATTGATATTAAAAAAATCTTCTAAAATATTTAGCAAGTTACTATGGTTTATCATTAGTCATTAGGGAAAACAAGAATCTGATTAGAAAATCCTCACATCCATAGGGTTTAAATAAAAAAATAGTTATGAGGGTGAGTGCTTAGTTGCACAAGGTAGTACATTACAGGTACTCAGATCAACAAAACTAGACGGGCCTACAATGTAATTTTGCCTGTTTAAAAGTGATATAGCTACACTTACGATGTGACACGAATTTTCTTCTTCTTTGTACGACCAATCCAGTCAGCAAATTCAACTGTGTTTGGAACCTAAATAGAAATGTTACAGTTCAACTCCAAAATTAATATCAATCTGAGAGATGATATGAAGGTCACAACACACAAGCTTGAGCTTTTGTAAGATGGTAAAGAGAAAGAAATGTTTTCAATGACTCAAGTGTACTGTTTTCTCCAAACAGTACTAGCAGTCCAAACCAGCAGATCATCACAAGATTAATTTATTAAATGTTTATAAAGAAATCAAAGTAGTTGGATCATACTTGCTTAGTAGAATAACTGGCACAACCATACTTACTATGAAAAATCACCTTAAGGTCAGAGTTCTCCACCAATTATTTCAAGAGACAAAATAAATTATAAACAGTTATATTATTCTATTTCTTTGTTTCTATAATCAATTAATGGGCTAATGGCATGTCATGCTTCCACACACTTGAAATCATTACTAATAATTATTGAGTGACAATCTCAGCAGTTGATGGCAACATATAATAGATATCACAGTTGGGTGACAATAATTAAACAGGATTGTTCACGAAACCCATACCGTTGCCGAAAGAAGGACAATGTTAATGTGCTTCGGGAGCATTATAATAACTTCCTCCCAAACTACACCTCTCTCAGCATCATTTACATAATGCACTTCATCAAAAATTACCTGATTGCAAAATCAACCACGCACAGCCCCATGACTCCGTAAGTTTATAAAATATAAGGTGGTAAGTTAAACAATAGTATATTACATTGTGAAGAACTCAGAACTTAGACAGCATACCCATTCAATATCACGTATGATGTCAGCGCCTCTGTAGAGCATTGAACGTAATATTTCAGTGGTCATAATTAAGCAAGTCGCCTCTGGTCTGATACTGACATCTCCCGTGAGAAGTCCCACATCAAACTTCCCACAAAAATCTCGGTATTTTTGGTTGCTGATAGTTTTAATGGGAGCAGTGTAGACAGCCCGGGTGCAATGCTGCATAATAACACTATTTGTCAACACAAGGACCATGCTAACATTGTTTTATTGAGACATATTATACAATTACTACAGTAAGAAAATAGAAATGGCACAATAAATTATGTACAAATCAGACACTGAAATTATCAATCTACTGAGGAAATGCAAAACTAAACTCTTTTATTAGAAATGAAGAACTCAAAGCAACTAAAATTAATAAATCTTAAGTTATTGATATTTTTACAAAGAACAGGGTCAACAAGGTACTAAAGTGAAGGGATTGGTGGTTTCAAATTAACAAAAAGTAGAATATCAAAAAGAAACAGTGAAGCAACCGTACTTTTGTTGCTGAAGCGAATGCATACTCTGCAACAACCGTCTTCCCTGCTGATGTATGAGCTGCCACAAAGACTGATTCACCCTTCTCAAGATAATATATAGCCTATATTTGGCAGATAGAAAGGTACACATTAGCGACTATATCGAGCATTTAGTATCATATTTTTCTAACAAAAAAATGGTAGCAATTAGGACCTGCTAACACTACATGATTCCCATAGGAGGTGTGAAGGAAAGGAAAGGAAATGACACTCTCTTTTTTTCTTATCCAAAAATACAATGGCAACCTTTTGTTCCAAAAATATGGGGCCTTCTACTTCTTTAGAGGGACAAGTGGTAGGCCAATCACAGAATTGGAATACAGTTGCCGGCAGAGTTGAAATTATTATTTTTACTATATGTGGTACTTTAGAGGGAAAATATGCATAGATTGAGTATTACTGGTGCTTGGAGCTTTTATCCTTCACCAGTAAGGATGTAACTTGGTTGTTCTATCAAAACGTCCATGTTAACAAAATATGTTGTAGACTACATGTTCCTGCCAGTATTGAAAAAAAGAAGGCACTCAAACCAAAGGTACAGATGTTTATGAATAGCTTACCTCCTTCTGGAATTTATCTAATTCAAATGGAAACTCAATTGCCATATCTGGAACAAGTTTATAGAAGTTAGTCACAATGTCTTCATCCCCACTAACAAGTGCCCAAACCTGTAAGCGAAATAGAAACAAATAGCCATCGCTTATTCATATCTATGCATCAATGAAATTTATGGAATGAGAAGGAAAATTGAGAGAGTGGGTGAAAAAAAGGAAGCGCAAAATGCACTTACCTTGCCCTCTTTTGCCAGACTGTCATCACCTGATCCACTTGACTCTCTTCTAGTATCTTTAGCTGAGGAAGATAACATTTTATCCAAGTCTGTTTGAGCTTCTGAAACATCTCCTAGGGCATCATCTTTCTCTTTTTCAATGTCTGGCTTTTCTAGAGTTTCAGAAGCATCTTGCAGTTTGACAATACTTTGTTTATCTACATCTGCTAATGGAAAAGTGAGAAGGTTAGCATGAAACCAGAAATGACTTAATCTTGTAGTAAAAGGGAATGATGACAGCTATCATGATTACCACAAGAGAAGATATTCATGGGAATCGAGGATATACGAGGATGATAAATTTACCACTGGTCTCCTCATCTCCAACCGATTGCTGAACATCAACTTCTCGTGGCACCTTGCCGTCAGCATCTTCCTCCCAGGCTATCTTGAATAGATCATCAAACTGCACTGAGTACTTATCCTGCAGGACCATGAGACATTCAGATTATAAATGTATAAAAGCAAAACTGGCAAATTGTGGAATCCTGGATTGTTTAGAATATGAACTATGGTACCATGGTGTCATTTGATGAAGATGTGGATTGCTCCTCTACACACACTCCGCCCTGGTAACACTTCCAATGGCTTTTATACACCTATAAGAATATAGCACACACAACAGTGGCACAGGCACAGATTAGCACAATTACAGTAATCTTTACTTAGCAAAAGAAACAAACAGTATCAAGGATCAAACCTTCAAATTGCCCAGGCCCAATCCCTTGCGGAATCCTGGAGGATTAACCTGTGCTGGGCCTCCGCTCATAAGCTCCCGCACCCAATCACCATTTCGTGCACCCTCTGGAAATGCCTTCTCCAAAGCTGCCGCCGCAGCCGCATCATCATGCAGGCCCCCTGGGCGGAACGGGCGGCCGTTCACGCTCCCCCTCACGAAGTCCTTCGCCGGTCCAGGCATCCGCGGCGATATTCCACCGGTTTCCGAATCAAACACGTCGCTCATATCCATCTGCACAGACTCAGGATCCCACACTTGCGACTCCGGCAGCGACGAGGACGACAGTGGCGGCCGTCTGCGGCGGAAAGGCGGCTCCCAGGCGGGCACGAGCATGGTTCGCGGGGCGGAGGGCTCCAGCGGCGGCCTAGCCAGCTCGAACCAGTCCAAGTCCCACACCCTCGCGCCATCGGCCGCGGTGGGAAGGTGGAGCTCCGGGTTGAGGTAGTTGGCCTCGAGGTACTCCTTCACGCTGCTCGGGCTCTCCGGTGGGTACGCCGGCGGCTGCGATTGCCATCACACCTCCGGTGGGTTTAGGGTTTACACTTCGCATTGAGTAGAGCGTGTGATTTAGGAAGGGTGGGGAGCAGTGGGTCGCGTACCAGGACGAACTCGGGTATAGGGCTGGGCCGATTGGGCGTGGGGTCGAGGCGGAGGTGGCCTCCGTGGCCGGAGAAGCTGATGCGGAACGGCACCTCGCTCGCCGGCGAGGTGGTGAGGTCGCCCATGAGGAGGCGGTCCGTTCCCTTTTCGACGGAAGACGAACCGGTGCTTCGGTGGGTTCTACCGTTACCCGCACAAACAGAACCTGCAAGTGGGCCCAGGAACTACACGTACTCCACCTATTTCGAGTTTCACTGGGAGGAAAAGGATTTTTTTTCTAAATATACCTTTTTTCACGATTTCGTATTAAGATACCGTTTTTGACACAATTTACAGAAATATAATCTGTGCAACGCACTATTCATGATTAAAAAAACAACTCACTAGAAATGGTAAACCGCTTTCCATCAAGTGACCGTATTGGCATGTACTTTACGGCTCACCAACGTCAAGAAATTTTGTAATCTTGTCAAAATACTGTACTCATGGAATATCAACCCTTTTCCCACCAGTGCTCATGGAGTAGCAACCTTTTGCCATTAAAGTCTCATCTCTACTTTATCTTTGGTCTAAATATCCAACTTACAAGACAGAAAATCCAGAACTGTGAAGCTAAACAGAATCCGATTTTTCTCGTTGTCAGAATAATTTCTAACGGTTTCTTAATTCTTATTTCAACCGCCCATTTTAGAAAAGAAATGGAAAGATAACTGAAATAGGAAAAGAGCTCCAAAATTAACAAACTAATAACACTATCAGTAGGGGCCCGCAGGTCATTGCAGCGTTGGCTCTAACTCCCTGGAGGCGACATTGAATTCGATGATGGGGGAGGTCAGCGGGAGGAGGAGGCGACAATGCGCTCATCGACGACGATGTCCTCGACTCACCGCCATTGCCACCGCTTCCCGTGCGGCCGAGCCCGCGATGCCGGCGGCGTCCTTCGCGGCCACAGGACCCCGTCATTATCGAAATCTCAGGCCTGTGGACGCTGCAACCGCGGTCATCATCACGTCTCAAGGTTCCATCCTTGAATTATATGATGAATTGATCATAACAAGAGATCCAAATCAAGTTATCAATGTGGCTTGAATTTGCCAGGAGGAACAAGATGCGGGGGAGAAAGCGATAGCCTTGGTTGGGGAGCTCGAGAGGAAGGCGGCCATGGCGGAGGCGCAACTGAGGCAGAAAGAGGAGGAGAACGCCGCGCTGAAACGGAAGTTCGAGGGCTACCATGTCAGGTGGCTGCAGTACGAGATCAAGCTCAGCTCTCTTAAGGAAACTATCGATGAACAAACGATTTCTCTACAGGTCAGCATCATATCACACTATCACCAACTCTGCAATTGATCAAATCATTCATGCAACCATTCACGTGACGAAGTGACAAGAATCTAATTATCCTCGATCGATTGTCTAAATCTCGCAGGCGGCTCAAGAATGTGCAGAAAAGAGGTCACCCGAAATGTTGTAATCATATGATCGCCACGAATCCTCGGAATCCCACATGAAGATGTCTGAGGAAATATCGGCGAGGTTGCGGCACACCTGCGGCCGCCGTGTGGGCGTCGCCATCAGCCAAAGCACAGGCGCAGAGTTCCGGCAGCAGAGGCAGGCGCTCGTGGAGACGAGGGAGCCATGGCAGCCAGGAACTCCGGGCGGCAGCTCCATCAATGACCTCGAGAAACTCAAGTCACAGTTCTGCGCATGGAAGAAGGATTACAAAGCTCGGCTACGCAAAGCCATGGCCGCTGAGCTCAATTTGGAGAGAAGACATCGAAGCAGCTGTTGCATTTAACCACATCACGTATAATCATGGGGTGATTTGCATGTTTGATGTTTTTTTTATCCAAGACCTGTATTTTGGCATAGAAAGGTTGCTAAATTGCTAAGGACCTCTTAAAATGTTCAGAGTAAAAATACACCAATAGGAAAAACAATGTTATGTTTCATCGCGTCAACTAAATCTCCGTACTAGTTTCATGGTGCAACGCTTGATAAAACACCTAAAATCATTTGGTTTCATGGTTTAGATAAGTAAAGACATCTCGACGACCTTGTGTTGGAGCCGGTTTGAACAAACAAAAACACCTTTAATGCCCTTATGTGGGAAGAAATTGAAAGAAGTGGCTTGTGCCTTTCGTTTTATGTTTGTTTGCTTGTCACCCACAATAAAAAAAATTAAATTTAGAGTTTGATTTTGTTTTGTCGTGGAGGTATGTTTCCATACTTAACTTTTAGACGCTAATAATATAGATATAATGGTATTAATCTTAAGTTATTTTTCGGTTGCTTAATTTATTTTTGAGCCCACATAAACAGCTTGTCACCATGTCACCGCTGTGTAACCGCTGTTAAAGCCCGTGATCACCTGCCATGAAGGACGCGAACCGAAATCCACGATAGCAACTAGAATTTTCCTGTGCACTGTGACTAGTGTATACTAGTACTAGTTAATTTTTTAGCTAAATTTGTTAATAGCCCATATCTTTTAAATCGGACATTTTTTTTAAAATATGTTTCAACCATAATACTCAACTTGAAATATACAACAAAACAAGTCCAATATGGCATATACTCAAAACAAATATTACATATATTTAAAAATAACTTTTACAACATAGAAATAACTAAAAACAAAAATAAAAGTAAGTTTTTATGGTTTTAAAAGTAAGTACACCGTAAAAAAGCTAAAACAATTAATTGTGCGTAGTAAATTCATAAGTAACATATTATAGGAAGAAACTTCAATGCTAGATAGAAGATAGAAGTAGTTTTGAAAAAAACAGAAGTAATTCTAGAAGTAACTACGACGCTAGAGAAATTAAAAGCATGAATAAATTTAAATAATTTAATGGATATAGTAAATATGAAGGCAGAATGGCAGGTGATAATTTTGAATAATTATGATATAACTTATATATACTTAGATGTAAACTCAAAAATTTTCTAATTGATTTAAGATAAAAAAAAATTTTGAACGCACCAAAACACATGGCCACATGGGGGAAAGAGATGCATGCTATTTTTGATATTTTGTTAGAATGATAACTGATTAAGACTAATTAGTGTGTATTCACTGTGCAGTCGTGTCCCGTTTTGGTAATAGCATATTATGGATGCAGTAACTATAGCCCATTCTATAACTAACTTATACATGTTTCACAGTGTTACTACATGTGGTGCCTTTTTCTTTTCTAGGGAGTGTATTTAACCATGTTTGAACTAATTTGTACAAAATTTTGAACTAATTGAAGTCAGGCACAATTTTTTTGCAATACCAGGTTATGAATGTCACTTTAGCCCATTTTTGAAGTAACTTATATTTGTTTCAGATGTAAATATATATACCACTGCTTTTTCATTTTCTAGAGAGTGCATTTAACTATGTTTGAACTAATTTGTATAAAATTTGGAACTAATTTAAAGTGAGGCACAAATTATTGTAATACCAGGTTATGGATGTAATTATATCACATTTTAAAAACTTATATATGTTTCAAATGTAACTATATGTAGCTGTGCCTTTCCCTTTCTAGGGAGTATATTTAACCATGTTTTGTACAAATTTTGGAACTGGTTGAAAGTCAGGCATAAATTTTGGCAATACCAGGTTATGTATGTAGTAACAATAGCCCATTCTACAAGTAACTTATACATATTTAAGATGTAACTATATGTACTGATGTTTTTTTTTCATTTTTCTATAAAGTACATTTAATCATCTTTGGACTAATTATACAGATTTTGGAACTAATTTCAAGTGAGGTACAAATTTTGGCAATGCCAGATTATAGATGTAATTATAGCCATTTTGGAAGTAACCTATACATGTTCCAAAAGGAACTACATGTACTGATATTTTCCATTCACTTTTTCATGCTGGTGGAAAAGAAAATGAAAGCATGAGATTTCAGTCGAATGCAGATTACTTTGGAATAGAAGGATGAGGGTCTCAAGATGTAGTTTTGTGTGTGTGTCTCGAATGCTTGTCTGTACATTTTGTGTATGATCTGACATGTATCAGTGAATGTGATACCTGCAGAGCTTCTTCCAGTACGATCTGCCCTTGGTGAAAATTTTGATCTGTTCAGTTTTTTTTTTCTCACGTGTTCTACTTTTCTGATTATTGGTGTATGGTCACAGCACCGTAGCCTAGTTGTCAATGCATTTTTTTTCTCGATCGCCTTTATGTCTACGACGATGCGTGTCAGGGAGTCAAAGCCGTCTGGCTATCGCGTTGGCTGCGGGGAGGCCCACCACGAAAACGAGAGTGTGCTGCACTGCACGCACGGTGCTGTTTCAGGATAAGCGCATGCGTTCGGACAGGCGCTAATTATGGAAAGAAGTGGGTCGCGCGTTTAGGCAATCGCGCGCAGTGTAGTCGCGTTTTTTTTCTTTTTCGGGGGGATCTTTTTCACCTAAAACCAAAATCTGATTATGCTTCTTATTGTGCTTACAAACATGAGATCCCTTTCCCTATTTGGTGACAACCTTGATGCAGCTCCAAAAAGGCAGGCGATTAGGTGGCAGACTGTTAGTGGTGCTCAAGATCAATCCAACCTTTTGACATCAGAGTTTTATGGATGCAATCACTTGCCTTTGCAACAATATTTGGATGCGTGTCATGCTGAGGTTCAATGTTGCGCGGCCGTGTGCTTCAAAGCGGGAACGAAGACCACTGTAGATAAGGGAGAAAGTTGAGCGATGAGATGAGAGAGACAGCTAGAGGTTATGATGTAACAATGAATGATATTTATGGTTAATCCCACATGTTTAATTTACAAACAAAGATTTCAACTTTAAAATTCTTAACAGAAGATGGCTCCTTCGGTCGATTATGGTGATTGTATACTCTATTACATCAAGGCTGCATTAGCTCGGAGGAGAGAGAAGAAATCCCTTATTTTTCATATATATATTCTTCGAACGTTAATCAGTAAGTTTTTTAAAAAAATTCTATAGAAAAACTGTTTTTAAAAATATATTAATTTATTTTTTAAGTTTATAAGATTCAATGCTTTTTCATCCTACCCTACCCTACCCCTGATGTCTTTATCTCGTTCTTTTCTTTTATTCTTCACTTAAACATACCTTAAATATTAATAAATATTAATGTACAAAGCTTTTACGCAATGTGGAAAAAAGGTGGTTGAATGTGACAAACAGTGGCAGAGCAAATCTAGCACCGCACTTTCCTGCTAATTTGATGCAGTATTGCGCACCTGCAAAACTCAGAATTGGTGCGTCTGCTTATTTGTTATGGCAAAGTACTTACAGAATCGTTCGCTGAACAATTTCAGTCCTTTTTTCTTGCTGTTACTTTCACCGTTTCACGGTGCAGTTGTTCAACCACGAGAGTAGCAGCTGTAGAATCGCTTGTGGCATCATTAGACTAAGGTCAAGGGTTAATTTCCAGTCTCACAATCTGCCAATCTGTTAAGTAGCTAAACACTCCTGTAAAAATAGTAACATTTCTTCAAAGGAACTGCATGATTTGACAGCCATGGAGACGCAAGTAAGTAACCCCTTTTTCCCGGCGTGGATGTGTACCGTCCACTACCAATCAGATTTTTTTTGTGGAAAATATGCTTTATTTCCTCTGCATTATCCATTCCAGCTACAGTCTACACGGACAAAAGGTTCGCTCAAAATTAGCAGCAGTGAGGATCAAGGAAAAAAGTTATTGCTAATCAACCACCGCCAAACCAAATGCCATTACAATTTGGTGCCTAATTATTTCCGCTATCGCTTAGCTAGCCGTACTTATCAACTAAGCCCGTTCGAATATGATTAAGATGTTAGCGCACGTAAAACGAAAAATTATTTCCGTATAATTAATCGAGCTTTAATTATTAAAAAATTTTAAAATAGATTTATTTAATATTTTAAAACAAAATGTTCCGTACGAAACACATTATTAAAAAACATGCTAACAAAATTTGAGAAAAAATTAAGTCCATTTGTTCCGGCTCTCGTTTTCTATTAACATATTTTCCAAACTACTAAACATTATTTTTTAAATAAAAAATATATAAATTTCTTTAATAAATAAATAAATTTTTATTTATAATAATTAATGTTTGATTAATTATATATTAATATGTTTTATGCGCCGGAATCGAACAGGACCTAAGCACAATATCCCGCTCCCGCGTATGTTTGCGCACTGCATACCGTACGTGCGTTTGTATGCACTGTTCCCGCGCTAATGTTTGCGCATTACACATCGTACGTGCGTTTGCATGCACCGTTCCCGCGCTACACATCGTACGCGCGATCAATCCCGCGCGAACGTTTGTGCGTTACACACCGTTAAAAAAAGGGTGTGAAAAGAAAAGAAAAAGGCACGAGGAGGAGAAAAATGGGAGGAAGGTGGAGGGGCAGGGCAGTGTGAAAAGGGCTCGCGGCCGAGCCGGCGACCCGGGGGGAAAAAAGCCGAAACGGCATAGCAAACGGGACGCCCCGGGTGATGCGAATGCGATGGGATCGCGCGGTACGGTGCGAGGACCGGCGCACCGAGGGGTACAGTAGTGTACCCGTACGAGCCGCGTGTATTTAGCGGCAGTAGCACGGAGGAGACGTCACACGCACCGCACCGGCGAGACAGACGCCTCCACACGTCTCTCCTCTCCCCCTTCCCCTCTCCTATTCTTCCTCCTTGATACTGAGAGGGAGGAGTACCCAGCCACCATCCACCCGCGCGGCCGCGCCGAATCCATCCATCCGCGTCGATGCAGCGCCGGTGGTAGGGGGAGGAGGGAGGGGGAAAATGGCGGGGGATCCGGAGAGGAGGCGGCGGAGGGGGTGGGGGGAGGAGGACCGCATCTCGGACCTCCCCGACGCGCTGCGGCTCCAGATTCTGAGCCTGCTGCCGCTCAAGTCGGCCATCCGCACCGGGGCGCTCTCCTCGCGGTGGAGGGGTTTGTGGGAGCAGCGGTGGCCTGACCCGTCCTCGCTCGACGTCCGCCTCCCGTCCGGGGGAGCCGCGTCGGCGTCGGTGGCGGCGCTGCGGGCGGAGCACCTCGCGGGCATCGACCGCCGCGGGAGGCGGCGGATGGACCTCCTCTCGCTCGCCTTCCACGCCGGGCAGCTCGCGCCGCCGGAGCTCAAGCGGTTCATCGAGTACGCGGCGGCGTGCGACGTCGAGGAGATGCGGCTCCGGCTCGACGGCGGCGGCGGACGGGGCGCGCGCGGGGGGACGCGCCGGCCCGGCGCGCTCGCCGTGCACTTCCCTATCGGTAGCAAGCTCCTCGCGCGCCTGTCGGTGCGGGGGCTCCACATCACGGCGTCCGCCAATGCGATGGTCGCCACGCTCGAGGTGATCCATTTCCACTCGGTTTCACTCACGGACGCCGCGCTGCGGCGGGTGGTCTCCGCCTGTCCGCGCCTTCGCGAGCTCGAGCTCCGGTACTGCCGCCACCTCCGCCGTATCGATTTCACCGTCGGGGCCGCCAATCTCAGGAGCCTGACCGTTGTGGACTGCTCCCGCGCCACGGAGCTGCGTGTGCCATCGGCTCCCCGCCTCCGGTCGTTCCGGTTCAGCGGTGCGTTCCTCTGCAGCAACATTTTCGGTAGCACCGTGGATTGCCTTGAGCATCTGTACCTCTGCTCTGGCGGGCCAGAGACAGGTTTGCCGCGCACTAACTTGCCGTCGGCAGTCCCCCGCCTCTCAAACCTCACTGTACTCACCCTATGCAGCATTGCCCTCCAGGTCCGCCCAAGCATCTATGCCATTTTTGGTTGCGTTTCGGTCTGTTGCATTTGTGCTTATACTTGCTTGCCTTGTAGTATGTTTCTGCCTCAGTAGCCACCACTACCGTGGAGAGGAGCTTGCACAGCTTGAGAGAGCTCCAGCTGCTCATGTTTGGAATGGCCAACTCCAACCTCGCAGATATCTATAGCTTCCTCAAGGCCTGCCGTTGTCCTCAGTTGGAGAGGCTCTTCGTGCAGGTTGTTATTTCTATGTGAAATGCATTTTGCTGCTAGTTTTTTTTAAAGTGTTCCATTTATGTTCTTAACATGTTATGTCCAACATTGCAGCTCCCTACAAACACATATGATTCGTTCACAATGAATTATTTGGAGGTAGCAGAGGAAGAACCACCTGAAGGCGGATTAGAAAACCTTTGGTTGGTCAAGATGACAAACTTCAAGGGTTATCGCAATGAATTAAGACTGGTGGATTTCCTGCTGAGGAAGGCTAGCTGTCTTAACAAACTGTTCCTGATTGCTCCCAAGGAGGTTCACCCACAAGGCCTCCGAAAGGTCCACACGGAGGCACTGCCCCATTTTCTAAAGACAGATGTATTGCATCTTGAAAGAGCTTCAGCAATTGCCCAGATAATATTTGATGAGTCTGTTAGTCCTCAGATACAACCATTGCATTCAGAGGTCTTTGTCAGAATTTAGCTGAAATAAGCAATTGCGCTGTAGTTTAATTGCTGCTCCTTAATTATTACCATTTTAACTTTTAGGCAACAGACATGAAAAAAATCTGCAAGCATACAGAGTTTGGTATAATATATTTGCAATTTATGTTTTGAAATGTCTGGGTAAGATGGTTGAAATTTGAGGTATTCCAATCCTCTTATGACCCTCGTGATCTGGCAAGATGGTTGAAACTATAGTTTGGTATAACATAACTGCAATTTGTGTTTTCAAATGCCTGAATTTTCCTTGTCCAAAATCTCCTCAAGAGTTAGCTTATGTACAATTTTCTTTTGGCATGTCATCTATATAAAACATATACCAATATGAACATAACCAACTGTGTGTTATGTGGTACCAACTATCTGTAAGATACCAATGTGTAAAACTGATTTATCCTGGAGAGTGGACTGGTATTTTTTGTACTCTAAAATGGTAAGCTATTCTGTTGCCTGATCTTCATGATGCATGTAAAGAAATATATGCATTAGAGAAGCAATGAACATTGAGAAAGTGCCTTACTGAAGATAAATTTGGATAAAGCATCAATTTATCCTATTCAATTGTTTGTGAATGCGAAAGAAATGGTTTGAGCTTAGATAGGACAGGTGGCATGGTTGACAGAACATGGTGTTTTGCCATTCAACTAATGTGAATCAATATGGGCTATGTGTTCTTTTTCCCACTCCTTCGGATTGTACACCTAAATTATGATATCTATGCAACCTTAAGAGTGGTTTTCATCAGCGGTCCTTGGAGAATCCTGGTTCTGTATAATGTGTCTTATACATCTTTCAGTTATGCCTTTGTTGTCTGTATTGTTTAAGTTGGTATTGCATGATAGTTCCCAATGAGTTTCGTAAGAAACAATACTTTCTTAAAGTTCATATTCTGTGTATATATTCTTGACTGATGTTCATAACTAGCAAACATATTTCAGTATAGAAGCTCGAAAAGATTGGCACAAAAGTATTCAAATAGAAATGTAAATTTGAATGAACTCTTGCTCTTCGCTCTTTATTCACTGTAGAGGTTCTTAGTCTGTTGGGCTCATGCAAATGAGATGCAATGCTGTATTTTTTTTACTTCATGCAAATATATACTAGTATAAGCTTGTTTGATGATTTCTAGCATCTATGCTCTTTTGGTGCTTGGAGTAGAGGGTGTTTTGTTCTGATGTTTATGCATTTCTATTTCATGTGGAGGTTGCTTGCTTGCTGCTGTTATGAAATGCATCTGAATTCTGAAGTAGTTGACTTGATTCTTCTTCCTCTCCCTTTTCTTTCTTTCTTTTTATTTATTTTAGATGGTTCCACAGTCCAACCAATGAATTTTGTTTTGTGATCTACATTTATTTTAAGTCACTGTGTCAAATTATGAAGAAAGATAGTTTTGTGTTGGCTTTGTGTGGAAGCTGGGTTGCTTATGGTGTTGACGGGAGACACTTTTACTCGATACTACCAACATTGACTTTTCATGCAATCATATATCTGAGAGGGGCAATGATGAAACATATGGCAGTAAGTCATGTCGTATTGAAGCGCTATATAACTTATGCTCAAAAGGTGGTGTTGGCACTCTGGAGAGTATACAGGGTAAACATAACCGAATATATAACTTATTTTTTTTTTGCTAGTATCATGGTCTGTTCTGTTAAATGTTTGGGTCATTTGAAAGTATAGGTGATGCCGAGGGATGAGATCAATCAATGAACTGTTCTTAGCTAGCTTTGTTTCTTGGCTTTGCAGAGTTGGAGGAGGCATGATTGGGTGAACGATATCATGCTGATGATTTCCTGCCATAATCTCACATTGCCCCTAAGAAGGTGGTGTAATTCCTTGGGCAGTTGGGCTAGCTGGGGGACCTGGGTGGGGCATCTTTATGAAATTTCTTAGGCGCTCCTTATATGAACTGAAAGTCATATCACCTTTTATTGTTTTGCATTTGCACCTTATACCGCCAGTGTGCCACATAGAACAGTTGAGCCACACAGCACTGTGATTTGTGAAATGATATGGATAATGTTGAGAAAGGTATCCATTATGTTACAACCTATCTTATGCATTTCTATGTTTAAAGGCATTGTTACTTATGTGTTCGTTTAATGTTGCTATATTTTGAACCCTTTAGGATATGCACCTTACATACATGTCTATTGAATAACACTTTCCTTGGGCTTTGTGATTTCTAAGCTTTATGGAATTCACACTTTTGCTGTTGTGTGGTTCTGTAGTAGTACTAGTACTACTTGCATTTTGCTACCTACTGGTTTACAGGGGTTTAAAGGTTGGTCAACAAACAATAACATATGACGACATGAATAACTAGGTTATTGGTATTTAGTTGTGAGATAATTTTCTGTAAATATATGCATTTTCATTTGTGTCAAATCCTAGGTTATGGATATTTAATTGAGATAATTTTCCATGAATATATACACTTTCCATCTTAATGTCAAATCCTTCTCTTTTCCTGACACATTCAAAGATGATTTTATATTATGATTTTTTCATGCTTACATAGCTACTTATGATTGTTCTCTGAAGCACAGTAAAATATCGTTGCATCCAGAACAAACTTGATATTCTATGGCGTGATTTCTGCAAGTTAATTCATAATCATGTTCTGCTTTATATTAATATACAGTAGATTCTTTGGGTTCTTGTCAGAAGTTCAAATCAACATGTTGAGAATTTCACCATTTAATGTTAAATGTTGTCTTTTGACTCAAGGGGTTTTACACTACACTAGAAGCACCTGTACGGATCTGATTCTGGCAGGGAAGTCAACATTTTCTTTTATATTTAGTTGTTTGGTAACCTATTGCACAGAAAGACTCACTTTAAAATCCTAAGACTGCTGGGGTGATTTCTGTGTTCAATTGGACATTTTCACGCAAAACCTAATCAATAATCTGACACTGGCACCTCCATTGATAAAATTTATTGCTGGTGATTTCTCAGTACTTGAGAAATAATCTATATATGTTTTTTTTAGTCTGCAATGTATCTAAAATAACTTTTTAAAGATACATGAGCTACATATATCCTCTACTAACACTGCCATCTTGAAAAAAAGGGTCAGGAATGAGAGGAGGCTTACAAGATCACAAGGAATGTGATAGGTTACTTGGAAGGGCTTCACATATGTTGGTTAGGAAATGAAGGGATGTCCTACCTTTTGTGATCTATGGTGGCATGGTGGGCCTACTGTGATTGCCCCTGTAGCAGAGGTACATGATTTTATTATTGAAGGTTTCCCACAACTGAGTTATTCAGTCTGCATGTTATGTTGAATATGTTAGGTACATATTTAGATATGACAACCCCTATTTTCAATACTAGCCACAGTTCTTTTTCAAGATGGCTACTAACTTGATTATGACTGGGTAAAGAGTTTCCTGTTACAAGGACATATATACCCAGCCTCGCTAATATATTTCTTGTATAAACTGAAGTCAGCTTTTGCCAATTAGAATAACATCTTAATAAAACGTTATAGCTATTAAGTTTTTATATATTACTCCCTCTGTTTTTGAATAATAGACATTCTGACCATAGCACGTAGAAAAAGCCAACAAATTTTGTGACTAATTTGCCCTTGGCAATTGTTAGGAGATGGTATTAAAAAATGAATAAAGCGGAGATGGGGGAAATGAATGTATCCAAAATAGAATTATCTAATAGATTGCTCTATGGTGGAAGATTGATTTAGTCCCACAAGTGTAGCTATGGGAAAGTAGGGGTAAAATTGGAATTTTACTAATGAAAGTGTGGTGGTGACAAATATTCTGAAGTAAATAATTTGGTCAAAATTGTCAGTTACTCAAGAACGAAGGGAGTATTATATGCCTCTGATAAATTCTTTTCTTATACCACTATTATTTTGTTCAGTAAATTTAATTACATAATTAAAACAATAAGTTAGTACTTCATACTAATTTTGGGCCTTGAGCTTTATAGGGTACTTTGTAAGAGATGAGTTGTTCTGAAATAGTAGATTACTAAGTTCGGTTTGGCAGTCAACATGTACACACTAGACCAATTCTCTGGACCTTTTGCCCTAAAATAATATGAGGACCTTTGACTATATATGGTAATACCAGCACTATATGCTGAGCAACCTGTCCTTTTGACCTTATATACAAGGAGCTGATTGTGTTTATGGTCTTCTACTCCATAGTTCCATATTTTTCTGATGGTAATTCCCTGTGAGTCAAAGGAAGTCTGCAGAGGAAGCAAAAATCTTATTTCTGTGTGATAACGATTAATTGCGATGAACTCATCAAACATCAGCTGGGAAACTTATGTGCCATACGAGGCTGTTGTTTGGGCTTCTGGTCTTGGAGTTACCTCTTATTTTGGATTTCGTGCTACAAGTTGGGCAGGTTGTTGCCTTGTTGGTGATCTTATTTGGCTCATCAAGACATGAATTGGGAAGGTTTTTTGCCAAACAGCTCAGGTGGCTTCTACAGCTCTATTTCCAGTCTTCCATGCGTATTTTCTTTGTTCCAAATGTCTATACTACTGACCTGTCATAAATATAATAATAAATAACCAATTATATGTGTGGTACATACAGATGAATGCTCTCTCAACGTCTCTTAAATATTTGTCCTTTCCAGTACTCTGCTTTTCATTTGTCCTTCCATTTCACTGTATTGTTTGCCTAGTATACCTGCCTTTTCATTTGTCCTTCCGTTTCACTCTACCATTTACTTTATGATGAATAGTATGTGCACATCTTATTTAATCAGTCTATAGCAAACGTGCTACTGTGCTAGTGGTGGTCTATGTTGAAAGTTGAGACTATCTTTTATTTGTATTCCTGGATGTCAAGCTATGTTGCTACAGGGGGCTACAGGATCAAATTATTTGAAGTGGCGATTTAGAGTAGTAATAATAATTAGTCCCCTCCCTTCCACAAAGTGGTGCGGGCAGGTAGACATGTCTGGGCAGTGTTCACAATTCCCTTAAAAAAAGGTAGGCTACAAAGTCATGGGGAAACTTGTAAAGTAAAAAGGCACAAGCAATAGCCAATTACTGGTAGTCTTGAGTCCTACTGGTGCTCTTCTCTTTCTTCACTTGGTGACCAGTTTTCGTATTTTATTTACCTTGTTCTTGAAAGGCACAAAGCTACCAGGTTTCAGCATTAAGGGGATGCATGTTACTTTCAAGTTCATCCAAAATTTTTGGGGGGTTTACTTTTAAGTAGTGGCAGTTGTAGAAGGATTTTACAAAGAAGACTGGGCATGTCCTGTTATCCCATTTTGGGTTCTTTTGGGAGCAAAACTGCAAAGGCATTGTATTGACTGATGGGATGGCCCCCATTACAAGCTGTATGACCTTTTAATATCTGATTCTGGAGGTAGCTGAGAGTAATAGCCTTTTAGCAGGAGTAGCACGTACACTGCACGCTGCAAATTATTATTAATGTGAAATGCATTTTCTGGGTATAAACATACTTCTATAAAATAATATAGCTACAATTTTCTCCTATGGATTTCCTTTTTAGGGAGAGGATGCACTTTATTTGTTCTCTATTGACTGCTACCTCTGTCCCAGCAAAACTTTACTTTTTTTTTAAAAAAAATCTAGATAAGTATTTGTCTAGACGCATATAGCTAGAAATGAAGTGTTTATTTGGAGGGAGTATTTTCTTTGGGTGTTTGGTGGTGTAAGAATGATAGTAGGACGTATGGAACTATGTGATCTCAAGCTCTTAATTTTTTTATTGTTCTACAGGGTTAGCGACGACAGCATGTCTAGTTTATCCAATCCTGAATTTAGGAGGGTACATCAGGACATCACATGGGAGGGTGCTGTGCCACTGGGTTAATTAGGTACCACCCGTACTGGCAGTGGTCGTACAGTCTCTACTACTCCAGCATACTGGTCCATTTTCCCTGCTCAATGCCCACACCAACCAATTGGCTCTTTTCCAGGACGTGCACTTGCTCTTATCTTAGTTCTCCGTACCGTATCTAATCTCTTTGTAACTACCTTTATAAATGAATGCAGTACACAGCTAAACCTGCTGGATACAGATGAGCAGAGGGTAGCATGGGAGGCTGAAAGAGGTCCAGTACTTCAGGTCCTAACATATGATAAACTTCTTTTCACACCCTCTTAATATTCACATTTGCATTTTACAGCCTGTGCATTGCTCACTTGGAACTGTGAAAGGACTGGTCATTGGGCCATGACTTGATGCAAACATTAATCTTTCCTTTAATACTTCCATTCCAAGTTGCTGTTGTTATATGCATATTTGGGGGTCTGTAGGTCCACCATGCAGTGTCGCTGAGATTCTGGATCATAGATGACCCCATTATACAGTGTTTCTTTCAATGCAAGTTTGTATGGTACTACTGTAATCTGAAAAAAAGGAAAAAGAACTGTTTGTTTGGTGCCAGCCAGCCTTTTTCCATAGGACAAACACAAAGAAGGGAAAAAGTAATTGAATATAAATATATTTTTCATTATTTTACTCAGTAAAGGCTCTTATGGAAGGATTGATGGTTGCGTATATCACAATGAGAAGCAGTTTATATATAATCATCAGGTATAATCAACCCTACTGAGGTTATATTAAGGATATTCTTCACACTCCACTCCATCCACCCACCCCACTAAATCTAACCCACTTCGTTGCAGCAAAAGATGCCTCAAGCCTGTGGCGGGTAGAGCAGTGCAAAATTCCAATCGAAGAAAACCAAAAGGAGGCATCAAAAAGACAGATCAAATGGATTCACCAACTGATCCATTCATCTGGCCTGGCCAGCTGGGTTGCATATACATTGCAGACCACTAGAACTATAGGAACCTTATCCCTATCAAATGTTAAACAGAAAATTTAATAGCTGCCTATCTCCAATTCCATGTCTCCAACTCCAAGAACCAGTTTTGATGCCAACAGGAGTGCAGAGATGGAGGTAGCAGAAAGCAGCCCTGGTGAGAAGCTGCAAATTTTGAAGGCATCAGCTTCAGCATCAATGGCTTATTCCATTGCTCAGTTCCCAGTCAAGTGGCAATCCATTAAGGTCAAGCTTCAGCAACTCTGTTCCCGCGCCAGGAGACGATGGCAGCTCCGATGAACATGTGCTTCTCGTTCAGTTCCTTCAGACGGCTATGGCAACAGTAAGTCGTATTCAAGCTATTGCTTCTCAATGCAGTGATGAATCTTACAATGGTGGAAGGCTTCGTCTGAGGAGTGATTTGAATAACATCAGCTCCAAGCTTGATGTCCACCTGAAGGACCTCAAGGAAATGGTTTCCTCCAGAATTTCGGTGCACTCTCAAGGTGTCATCGCAACGAGGCCTGCCATTGGTGCAAGCCTAAGCAACAAGAGGTTCTATATCAATGATCTATTCTTGAGGGTGAGGATTGGGGACCTGGCTCAAAGAAAACAAGCCTTGGTCACCATTGGAGAGCTCCTATCTGAAGATATCGTCAAGATTGTTGCTCTTGACATAGATGGCAGCATCACTCTCCTGATCAGCTTTCTTGAATCAGGCGATGCATGCATTCAAGAACAAGCTGCAAGGATTGTCTCCCTTATTGCAGGTTGTGATTCCTACAGGAGTGCTTGTGAAAGCAGGGGTGGTTGCTCCACTTGTCCAGTTACTAGGCAGTCCAAGCACCAGCACTGTTCCTTCAAGGGAGAGAGCAGCTCATGCATTGAGGGAGCTGACGAGCAACTCCGATAACGTCTGGGCTGTCTGTGCACAAGGTGGCGTCACTGTGCTCCTGACCGTCTGCGCCAATGTTGACAGCTGGGGCAAGCTGGTTAGCTCCGCTTTCGTTGTGCTGAAGAACCTGAGCAGGGTGGAGGAGGTAAAGATTTTCATGGTGGAAGAAATTGCAATTCTGGAGTTGGTGAAGCTGTCCCAGCAAAAGGAAGAAGAACGCAAAGTTGGATCTGTTGAGCTGCTCCATTACATGGCCTTGGCTGATGCTATCGTCAGACGAGCAGCAATCTGCAATGGGATGATCCAACCACTCACTCAGCTGATAAACCCTGATTTGCCATACTCATCCAAAACCAGGGAGGTTGCTCGCTCAGACATACCTTTCTTCTGCTTCCCTTCCAAAGCTCTGACAGATGATCTCATCAGCTCCAATTTTCTTAGCTGGCTTCTAACCTATCTCAACAATGGTGACTATGCTGCCCTGGGATGCACCCTCAAGTGAAAGAAAATAAGAGATTTGAAGCGTGTACTTGATTTCGTGTCGTCTGCGTGTTATATATGGTTATAAAGAACTTCTGACGTAGTTTATAAGAATAAAAAAGACGTTATATAGAAGTTTTTTAACTTTTCTAATTATAGAAGATTTACATATTAGAAGAGACGCTATATAAAAGGTTATTTAACTTTTCTAATTATAAAAGATTCATCTAATACTTTCTCTCAATCACAACTTTCTTAAGTTGAGATGAATTCTTTAGCTTTCGTATACTTAAGGTTTTAATAAAACCATCTGGGCTTGATCTTCAGAAGTAATAAAATCAATCTAAAATAATTTATTGTTTACCTGTTCTCTGATAAAGTAAAAATTAACTCTAGTTTTAGCATATAATATAGGATTTAATGTAAGATATTTGGCCCCTATATTATCATACCACAATTGTGCAACAGACGAATTGGATACCTTTAATTCTTTCAACAAAGTTTGAATTTAAATAATATCAGCAGTTACATTAGCTAATACCTTATACTCAGATTCAGGACTTGACCTTGATATTATAGCTTGTAGCTTGTTTCTTTGCCTGCCATGATACAAGATTATTTTCTAAAAATACTGTAAAGCCACCTGTTGATCAGAATAGCTAGTTCAATCAGCATCTGAATATGCACTTATCAAGAAAGAAAATGACTTGTTTATCTTTAGACCAAGCTTTACACATGATTTGAGATATCTCAATATTCTTTTAACAGCCATAATGTATTGTTGTTAGTGCATAAAGAAATTGACGCACCTTATTTACTGAGAAAATAATGTTAGGTTTTGTCAATGTAAGATGCTGTAAGTCTCCTACAATACTTCTGTATCTTGATGCATCTATAGGACCAAGCAGATATCCTTTATAAATTAAGAGTTTATTACTAGTGGATAGAGCTGTGTTTATCGGCTTGTAATTCGCTATATTTGTTCTTTTCAACATATCATTTACATATTTTCTTGTGTCAAAATAATTCCATGCTTAGTCTTGGCAATTTCGATACTGAGGACTAGTGTAAGTCACCTAAATCTTTTAATGAAAAATCATTGTAGAGATCCTAAAGTAATGCGACTACTGCCTCTTGTTTAGAACTAAACATAATTATGTCATCAATATAAATTAACATGAACATAACAATGCCACCCTTACTGTAATAGAATAAGGAAATATCGGCTTTAGATCGTTTAAAACCAAAGGCATGAAGTTTCTTACTTAACTCTAAGAACCATGCTCTAGGCGCTTACTTCAATCCATATAGTGTCTTATCTAACTTGCAGACATAGTTTCTTCTAGAATTGTCCTCGTGCTTAGGAGGCTGCTTCATATAGACATATTCTTCAAGAAGCCCATGTAAGAAAGCATCGTGAACATTCAATTGTCTAACAGTCCAACACCTGAACACATCAATAGAGAGAACAACTCAAATAGTGGTAGCTTTAAAAACATGACTAAAAGTATCTTCATAATCAATACCATACTATTGTTTAAAACCTTTTGCAACCAACCGAGCCTTGTATCTATCTAAGTTACCATCTTGTTTACGTTTGATTTTATATACCCACTTGCAGTCAATAATATTACGCCCTTTCTGAGGAGGAACCAAATGCCATGTTTTATTTTTCATTAACGCATCATATTCAGCATCCATTGCCTGTTTTCAATTATTATCCTCTAATGCTTCTTATAAATTTTGTGGCTCACCGATTGATGTTAAGAAAGAATATTTAAACGTACCATCGGTATAGCGCTTCTCCTTACGAATACCACTTTGTAAACGGGTCTTCGGTCTTTGATGTAGCTCACCCCCAGCCGAATGTGTCGTAGAAGTTCCCAGCATGGGATCAAGAGTGGATACGGCCGCCGAGGGCTTCGGATTCAGTGCCCTGATTGTGTCGGGTGCGCTGGATGCAGAATTGCCCGCACGCGTTAGAGAGACGGTCATTGGCCTAGGCGATGTGTCATAGGACGATACGCCGGGCTCGGACTCCTGGGCAGATACACCTACGGAAGTCGTTGGAGGTGCAGGTGAATCGTCTTAGGAGTTAGCTCCGACAGAAGGAGCTCTAGGTACTCCGTATACGATGATGGCAATTCTTGCATGACTTCATGCACTAAAAAATTATTGTTAGCAGGATTAATTGAAGAATCAGCCATATGATCACTTATGGTACGAACCCTACTAGTCGGATTTAACAAATAGGTAGGTAAAATATTAATTTCATTTTGAAACCTACGACCAGCATTAGGACCAAGAAATTAAAAGGAAAATAGAGATTCATCAAAAGTTACAAATCGAGAAATATAAACCCATTCAGAATCAGGATCCAACCACTTAAACCCTTTATGAAACAGACTGTATCATAAGAAAGTGCATTGTTTGGAGCGGAATTAGATTTTATGGGTATTGTAGGGTCGTAGATTAGGCCAACAAGCACATCCGAAGACACAAAGAGAGGAATAATCTAGCTGTTGGTTGAACAACCGAAAGAGGGACGTGTCATATGATAGTAACTGACTAGGTGTTCTATTTATCAAATGTGTGGTGAAAAGAAAGGCATTAGGCCAAAATTTTAGTGGCATGTTGGTATGAGCAAGAAGAGCTAAACCAAATTTGACGATATGACGATGCTTGTGTTCGGTTGTCCCGTTCTGCTGATGTGTATGCAGGCAGGAAATATGGTGTGTGATGCCAACTTGGGCGAAAAAGGGATGCAATTTTTGATATTCACCCCCAGTCGGCCTGTATTGTTATAATCTTACGATTAAATAAGCGCTCAATAAGAAATTGAAATTCTCAAAATTTGGTAAATACTTCAGATTTGAATTTAAGGAGGTAAATCCAGGTGAACTTACTATAATTGTCAATGAAACTCACATAATATTTGTGTCCACCAACTGATTTGGGTGTAGGACCCTACACATCAGAATAAATAATTTCTAAAGGATGCTAGGAAACAAAGCTGGAATGAGAAAAAGGTAACTGATGGCTTTTGGCTTTTTGACATTCATCACACACCGAATGTTTATTTGAATATGCTAAGACAGGAAGATTAAATTACTGATAACTTTTTCAACAATTGGAGCAGCCGAATGACCTAAACGAGAATGCCATCTATCAAAAGAAATTTTTGCAGCTCCATAGACTTTTTATTGTGCGCCTAGCAGGAAGAGGATAGAGCCCACGATCACAGCGTCCCCTAAGCAGAGTTTTTTTCGTTGCCTGATCCTTAATCAAGAAAAAATCAGGATAAAATTCTATAAAGATAGAATTATCAGATGTGAGACGATGAACTGAAACAAGATTTTTGTTGGCCTTGGGAACATATAAAACATTATTGAGATGAAGATCATGACTAGGGGTTGTAACAGTAGAATGACCAATGTGACTGATTTTCATACCTGCCCCACTCGTCGTGTGGATCTGATCGTGGCCCTTGTACCTGTCATGGATCGACAGTTTCCCTAAGTTGCTGGTGATGTTATCTGTAGCGCCCGAATCCATGTACCAGTTGGTGTCTACTCTATAGGACGTAGACGTTGCACCTGCATATTTTTCTTTTGGTACGAAGTCTTCGTCAAATCTGTACCAACATATATCAGCAGTATATCCTTTTATCTTACAAACCTGACACCTAGGTCTGTTGTTAGGCCCATGCTGCTAATTATTTTGTGGGCCTTGATTCTGCTGGCGCTGCCCATTGCTTCGGCCATGCCCGAGAGATGGAGCACCCCCACGCGAGCGCCCTCTGCCTTGCGTGCCTTGCAACGCACCACACCCCTAGTTGGCGGAATTAACAGAGGAGCGACTATCAGGCTGGAGAAAATCCATACGTTGCTCAAACAAGAGTAGCTGGGAGTACATCTCTCCCACACTGATCGGCTCAGTCCTGGCGACTAGGGCTGAGACGATAGGATTATAGTCGAAATCGAGGACGGCGAGAACGTAGGAGACTAGCTCGTCGTCGTCGATGGCCTTGCCAGCTAACGCGATCTCATCGGCGAGAGACCATATCTTGGCGACGTATTCCACCATGGAGAGATTGCCCTTCTTCGTTGTGGCGAGCGCAATCCTAGTGTTGACGGTGCGTGATCGTGACATTGAGGTGAACATGGTCTCGACAACACTCCATACTTCAGCAGCAGTCTTGCAAGCAGTTAACTGAGACAAAATATTTAGAGTGATAGAAGAGAGCAGGAATCCCAGGACTGTTGATCCGTAGTACCCCACTCAACGTAGAGCGGGTTCTACACCTCCACTTCTTTGCCATCTGCTATCGTCTTTATGTATATGCGGGGGTTTTTGTGGCGCCTGTGAGAAATCCCTTCAGACGTGTGCTCTTCACGATGACAAGCACTTGCATCTTCTACAGTGCATGGTTGTTCTTGGTCAGTGTTCTAGAGACAGTTTGACCGACCAAGGGATTGATGGCGATGACGTAGGAGGTTGATATGGTGGAAGATAAATTTAATCTATTACTGTTTGATGGCTCTGATACCATGAAAGACGATCAGAGTGCTTGAAGTGTGCACCTCGTGCAACCTGCGTATTATATATATATAGTAATAGCCCCTGGCGTAGCTTACTAGAAGAGACGCTATATGAAATGTTTTTTAACTTTCTTAATTACATAAGATTTACATATTAGAATAGATTCTTAACTTTTTTATCTAATACCTGGTGCGGCTAACGAGAAACTCCGAGGAATACAAGAAGATGGTGGGCAGAGCAGGTTTCATGACTACCCATGGAAGCTTACTTGGAGCCAAATTCTGTCAGGTCAGGGAGATGGCAGCACAAGTGCTCTGCAACTTACTGTTGCTTCATTCCAATCGCGTCGTTTTCATCCAAGATGTCGACAATCTGAACCGGCTGCTGCAGTCGCTTGAGCTCGGGGATGGCAAGACGATAGCAAAGGATTTGGCCATTTCTTGCCTCGTGTCGTAGGCAGACCAGTCCTGGAAGGAAGAAGATAACATCTTCTAAACACTTTGACAGCTTAAAAGGACTGGCAGACTCCGCTGGCAAACTCTGTGCTAACAAGTTGCAAAGCATTCTTACGAGAATCCGGATCACATGAGTTCCTTCTCGCGTTTCTCTGATGGCTCTTCAGTTTTGAACCACAAATTCATTGATTCAGCTTTTGTTAGCCTGCGTGCTGTTCATAGTTCCTTTGTCTCTGACATTCCAATTGTTCGGTGCTCACTACTCAAAGCTACAATTCTTTTGTAATATCCATCAAATACTATAATCAATCAATCGTTTGTTTGTCACATCCAACTTTTGAATTTTGAAGCTTTCTGAAGTGTTTGGTACTTCTCGCTCCCAATTCTTACGTGCACAAAGTCACTAGACTTTATTATAAAGGGAAACTATTTTTTGTCACTCACGTGGACATATACTGTTTTATGTATATGTTTGTATCTAAATTAATAAGCTCACAGATAGAATTGAAAAGCTAATTAGGTTATGAAAAGAGCACACTTCTATAGGGAAAAAGCTGATCGGACTAATTGAGAATAGATTCAAAAAAATTATTTAGATGGACCGAGTCTAAGTATGAGTTATAAAAATCATGCTATAATAATTTATCTATATAAAATATATCTTATAAGATTAGACGAGTTTAATTAGTTTTGTTAATTTCTTAGAGATAATTTTCTGTTATATTTAATAAATAACATTCAGAATTTGTTTGTAAATATGCCAAACTACTCCAGGGTATAAATATAGACCCTTTAAGACCTTATAAATCATCTCTTGATTAATACAATTTCGACACATCACTATCTTAGCTTGTTTAAATTTTTTTCGACGGGTTTTGTCTCTTGACGCGGGGCTATATCGGTTGGGTCCGAACTCTAGCGAAAGTGCAAGTCCCGCCATTATCCTGCTGTATTCGCTATGTCTAAGGCTGTATCGGTTAGGTTCGACCTCTTAGCTTGATCAAATATATCATATTATGTTCACATGGTATCTATCGACTTATCAATCTCTTTTTACTGTCATCAGTCTCGTGCTACATCGGTTAGACCTGACCTACTAGGCTGCTGATAATATATTGAGCTATAAATCGATAAGTCTTTACTCGGCATTTCATCGGAGTAACTAGCCGATGGGTTCGTTCGTTTCTTTCGTCCGCGCATCTGATCTAGTCTCTATCATCTCTGTATAGTTAGTTTCAGCCTCATAGTATTTTCAGTTTGGTACGATCTATCGAGACTGGCTCTAGCCTCTATTGGCAACTAGCCGATAGCAAGAGTTTGTATCGGCCTATTAGTGACTCATCGGTTTATCTTCTTATCAATTGCAAGGTTAAATTGACACACACGTCTGTAACTCTAGCAACCCGACGAAGAGATTTTGAACACGAAGGATTTGCATCGGAGCGAAATAGATCTCTCAGGGCTCGACGTGTTCACACTATCACATCAGACCTCCATCGGTGAACACAGAGGACCGATTAAACGTTAACATTATGTTACTTAATAAATCATAAAAATTGATAAGATCAATATATAATATATTACTTCATAAGTTTAAATTCAATATATAAAAAAACAAAAAAAATTATCGAAATTGTGTACTATTCACAATTAATATTTGTTATTTTTTATCTATATGTATAAGTCGAATCTGAATTTTCATGTTTAGAAGGTGATATATTATATATTTATCTATCATATTATTTTTTTAAAAAAATAATAACTTTTTAGTTAACATGCATGAAACAAGTGTACAGTAATAAAAAAACCAAATCTTATTATAAAACCGTGTTCAATTCATGTTTGGGTGAATTTTCAACCAAACTACAATTTAACCAAACTAATTTTTATGACCATTTAAATGGCATGTAAAAACGAGAGGATAACCTTTAAGAGATGAAAATAATTTCTCCGTTATAAGTGATTCCTCTTCTTTGCCAGCAGGTTTGTTTTAGCTTTTGGAACAGCTATCTTGTCGTTTCTGTGAACACGTTTTTAAATTGTTAATAGTTATATTTCATTTTTTTCTATATATAAGTTTTTTTAAATAAATAAATAAATCTATTTTTAAATTTATAATAATTAATACTCGATTAATCAAGTGCTGCCAAAAAATTTCAGTCTACACGGTGAAATGAACTCAGCCTAAGAATTGAAAGTCATCTTTCTCCGAAGAGACATTTCTGGTTGATCTTGAAACCAAGGAGACATTTCTCGGTCACCCGCGCACACACCCACGCTGCCACGCATACACCTCCTACGATTTAGGGCGCGAGCGAGAGGTCAGCTCGCTAGGCATGCACCCACCATTGCCGTCGCGCCACTCGCCGAGGCATCCTCTCTCTTAAGTACTCCTCGCTCTTCTCTTGGTCCATTGATTCCTCCTCCGCACCGCCGCGCAGCTCGCGTGCACTCTCTGGTAGCCTCCTCATCCACTTCGCTGCCGTTCGCTGCCGCCGGCCGGGCAGGATGCCGGGGGCCGTGATCGTGCACCACCACACGCGGTACAAGACGTACCCCGGCGAGCTCACCGGCTTCGTCTTCTTCTGCTGCCTCATCGCCTCCGTCGGCGGATGCATCTTCGGCTACGACATCGGCCTCACCGGTATGTAATGTCGCCGGCCGCCCGCTCGCCGGCCACCGCCATTACCTTTCTTCTTGACTGTGAGTAACTGATCGTCCTGGAGTGCTCTGCAGCCGGGTTGACGTCTACGGAGTCGTTCTTGGTCATGTTCTTCCCGGTGATCTTCGAGCAGCAGCAGGAGCGGGTGATCACCAACCAGTACTGCAAGTTCGACAGCCAGGTGCTCACCCTCTTCGGCTCCTCCCTCTTCCTCTCCGCCATGGTCGCCGCCTTCTTCGCCTCCCCGATGGCCCGTGCCTTCGGTCGCAAGTGGACACTCTTCGTCGCCGCCGTCGCCTACCTCGTCGGCGCCGTCCTCGGAGCCCTCGCCTTCAACTTCTTCGTCCTCATCACCGGCCGCCTCCTCCTCGGTGTCGGCGTCGGCCTCTGCATCCACGTACGTGACTGCATGTGACATCACCGGAGAAATTATCAGTTCTTGATCCATCGCCGGTGATTGACCTGCAGGCGTCTCCACTGTACATCTCGGAGATGGCGCCAGCGCAGCAGCGGGGGATGCTGAACATCCTGTTCCAGCTGATGATCACGGTGGGGATCCTGTCGGCGAGCCTGACAAACTACTGGACGTCGAAGATCACCGGCGGGTGGGGGTGGCGCGTCGGGCTGGCGTTCGGCACGGTGCCGGCGGCCGTCATCGCACTGGGGTCGCTGGCCATCCCGGACACGCCTATCTCCCTCATCGTGCGCGGCAACGGCGAGGCGGCGCGCGCGACGCTGGCCAAGATCCGCGGGGTCGACGACGTGCGCGCCGAGTTCGAGGACCTGACGGCGGCGAGCGAGGAGAGCAAGGCGGTGGCGCACCCGTGGCAGGAGCTCTTCTTCGGTGGCAAGTACAAGCCGCAGCTCACCTTCTCCCTCCTCATCCCCTTCTTCCAGCAGCTCACCGGCATCAACGTCATCATGTTCTACGCCCCCGTCCTCTTCAAGACTGTCGGCTTCCACCAGGACGCCTCCCTCGTCTCCTCAGTCATCACCGGCCTCGTCAACGTCTTCTCCACCTTCGTCGCCATCATGACCGCCGACAAGGTCGGCCGCCGGGCCCTCTTCCTCCAAGGTGGCACCCAAATGATCATCTCCCAGGCAAGCACGCATTTCATCAAACACCTCACGCCCATGCCTACCATTGATTGAAACCCATCATCAAAGATTTGATTTCTTGAACAACCTCGTCCCACCATTGATTGGACCTAACCAAAGATTCCATTTCTTGATTGGATTTCAGATCTTAGTGGGGACTTTCATCGGGTTGCAGTTCGGGCTGAGCGGGACGGGAGCCATGTCGGAGCAGTACGCCATGTGCATCGTGCTGTTTGTGTGCGTGTACGTGGCAGGGTTCGCGTGGTCGTGGGGGCCGATGGGGTGGCTGATCCCCAGCGAGGTGTACCCGGTGGCGGTGAGGTCGGCGGCGCAGAGCGTGACGGTGGCGGTGAACATGTTCTTCACCGCGTTCATCAGCCAGATCTTCCTCACCCTCCTCTGCCACCTCCGGTTCGGCCTCTTCTACTTCTTCGGCGGGTGGGTGCTGCTCATGACCGTCTTCATCGCCACCCTCCTCCCGGAGACCAAGTGCGTGCCGATCGAGGAGGTCGCCCACGCGTGGCGGAGGCACTGGTTCTGGCGCAAGTTCGTCGTCGACGCCGGCGACGCGCGCGGCGCCGAGATGAGGAAGAAGATAGCCCTAGAGATGAGCTAGATCGATCCATGCATTGCATTGGCTGCATTAGCTAAGCTAATTAGAACAATATTGATTGGTTGATTGATACTTCCAAGTAAGTTAAATTGATTATCTGATTATGCTCGAAGAAGACATATACATAGCTAGAGTGCAGAATTCATCTGTTGATTAATTAGTTGTTAATTAAACTTGTTGGGAATTCGTGATGTTGTTGTAGAAAACTGATCATAGTATGTCTTGTAATTGTACCATTTTCTTTGTTGTTCCATGCAAGTTCACTTTGTCACATGTTTTTATTTGGGAATAAATCCACTTTACTCCCTCCTCGGATTTGATTCGTATCCTCCAATCGTAAAACCAAATATAATAACTCTCTCAACAATTAAAACCATGTAAAATGTCCACATGGCACGTTGATCCTGTTATGTGTTGACATGGCAACTACGTGGTGCCTACGTAGTATCACGATTAGAAAAAAAATAAAAAAGTAAGTGGGCTCCATATGCGTTGCTGAGACCATGTAGGCTGTTATGCCACATCTGAAGTAAGAGGTGTGTGCGCTGCTTGGCTCCTCCGTTGGCCTCAACAACGTGGAGTTGGGTCGCCGTTACTCCACGACCATGACTCACTCTTATCGGACATGGCCACCTCTGTTATTGGTATTGTGGAGAGCTTGTTGTGCGCAGGGATGCTCGACCTCACCCAATCGAGTGACACAACAAACCTCATAGCACCAACTCTTGCTCCGTTGCCATTGCTCTCCTCCATCCTTGCACTATAAAGTGCGAGATCGGAGGCATCCAAACTACATTAATCTCCTTTACAACCTTTCCAAATCTGCTTGATCCCCCTTCGACCAAATCGCCATTGCCAGAGATAAATATTGACAAACCCTAGTTCGGCTGTCACCACCCAAAATCTAAAATTGGTTATCATCATGGGCTAATCCTCCTAATTGAAGGTATAAATGAGTTCGTCACCCAATATTCTACAGAACCCTCTCCTTCCCTATTGCTTATGTTGTTGGAGACCTATTGAGCTTGTTGCCTCAAGTCGCACTGCAACGCTATGCTTGAACCGTCATCGCCAAGTCACGCGACAAGCTGCCATTTCTAGACACCTTCACCCAATCGAAGCACACCTATGGTTTTGGCTTGTCTTACTCATTGTTTCACACTCCTTTACCTTGCTGGAAACCCACTAGAGTTCACTAGCGCAAGCCCACGACATTGTCCTCCGTCCAAGCCGTCGCCTCCTATCTATCACCACCAAGACCTCATCTTCTACACCTATGACCTACTGGCGTTCAGGCGGAGGGTCATGTTGGCGCTCTAGTTAGTCGGTAGCGTCATGCTCCTCCTTATCCGCCCGTTGCAGTGTTGTGTCTGCTTTGAAAAAGTCATGAGGTTGTTGACGAGGGACGCGCAGGTCCTTGGTGGTGATCTACGTGGCCTAACGGTGGGGAGTGAGGAAGAGAAGGGCGTCTCGTCATCGGAGTCAAAGCAATCTCTGTTGTGCGGCCATATTCACCACCTACCACTTAATGCCATCTATATAGGACTCAACGAGAATGAGTTGGTCACTTACGTAAAGATTATATATATATATATTTAATTTCTTTGATAACTGGATTATTTTCTTAAAACCGTCGAGAGATTAGTTTTGCATGGTTTTTATATAGTTGAGTGAATTTTTATAGCTGAGGGATTCGTTCTAACCGGTTTTGTTGTTGAGGTAAATCCGACCTATACGTGAGGGACTTAGAGTGGACTTATTCCTTTAATTTGTGCCAGTGTCTTTTGGGCTTAGCCTATAAACCAGTACTCTCATTATGTATCATGTAGACCTGCCTGGCCAAATTCTGCTGAGGCCCGTAATTTCTTTTGGAATATTTAAGCCGACAGAAAAAAGAATGACTCAAAACAGTATTTAAAACAAAATTTAAAAAATAATTACAGAGATGTTGCTTTCACAATGAATTTTTTTTAAGATAACAATATATATATGCGATATTAAATCAGGATTTTTCCTTTTTTTTCCTTTTTGAGCTGAGACATACTTTTTTTTGTGGGCTAGGCTTCCCAAGGTTGGATGGTGAAATATTGCCTTCATTCTTCCATGATATGTAGCTGTTGGGCCTCAATAAGCATCGGACAAGGACTAGCATGTGCACAAGGGTTTATTGCAGATGAAATAGGCCCAATTGCAACATATTTACCGACTGCATCTTTTCGCTTTTCCTCGATCCCTTTTCCCTCTTCCAAGTAAAAATCTGCCGCAAACAAACAGGGCTGAAAAAAAATCCGTATGTACAAGAGAAAAAAAAGTACTAGCATGCTCGGGGTAGAATTGTGAGTAAACCAACTTACTAGTACAGTAATCAATCAAACAGAAGTTGCAGTCTTACACGATCATTACTTGCCCCCCAAACTCAAGGAAAAACTAAAGTTACAATCTTACTAGGCAGTAGTACATGATTGATGATGATACATAAGTTGCTCCATAAAAAAGGACCGATTGGAACGCATGATTTTCGTAGAGAAAATCATTTCATTCCTACATAATCAGCAAAAGTTGTCGCCTGCTTGCTATGTACAGAAAAGGTGCTACAGATCACTGACTGGCAACAAGCAGTGGAGAGTTGGAGACTGGAGCGAAAACACCATAGCCAAAAACGGCAAGCTGGAGCAAGGAAGAGAATGGAGCAAGCAAACTAGCTAGTATATGATCCAGCAGGAGATGAACGGCCGATCGACCGCCATGCGCGCGCGGCGGAGCAAGACGGACGAAGGGCGCCATCGATCACTTGGGCCCCCACAGCAGCAGGTGCATCACCTTGTCCGCCTTGCCGCCGTCCGCCGCGCGCGGCAGCCGCAGCTGCTGCCCGGCGTCGCGCGCCAGCGCCCTCAGGGTCGCCGGGAGCTCCCAGCTGCTCTCGTGCCCGCTGCTCATGGCGTAGAGCCACCACCACTTCTTGCTACCTCTACCTCGTCACCCAGCTCACTCCGGTCTTCTCTCCCAGCCAGCTCACCTCACCTCGCCTCTTATACTGCCACTGCTGTCACTCCTGGTCCTGACTCACCTCCTGCCCTGACGGGGGCAATAATAATCAGCAATAAATATCAGCCACCATGATCGATGAATCCCTGCGCATCGAGTGGCCGAGACATACTCCAAGACGGGGTTTTTATCCACGCCGCGGGATCTCCACGCGCTGGCGATCAGTACGTACGCGATCGCGATCGCGATCGCGAGTGAGGTGTCGTCGCCTCGCCGGTGCGGGGTTTTTCCATGGCGGCGAGGCGAGCTCGTGGGTGCGGCGAGCCAGGTGGTCGCTGTCAGGCTAGGGGCGTGTATTTACGCGTGTGTTGGAAAAACGGGGGCTCTCGGCCAATCCGGAATGCGCCTGTGGTTGGGCTGGCCTTGTAGCGGCACACCCAGCCAGGCCGGAAGCACATCATACAACGTATCACCCTCTAACTCTAAGTGGCTGATATGTGTGTTCTTCATAATCGGCAAGTCCGAGTCTGGAGAGCGCTGCTATGTGGCCTCCATAATCAGTAGGTCCGAGTCTGGAGAGAGCTAGCTTGAGGTGACCATACGATTAGAGGCTATATTGACTATGAGCAGCAAGCTAGTGGAAATGATTGAGCTGAACTCTTCGTCACAAGGTAGACAATTCAATCTGAATTATACTAGAATTACCACTTAATTATTGTATGTATGTTTCATCGTAAATATTTAATGTTTTAAATATAGAATTAGTCAAACTTTTTTTTAAGGTCTTGACCATCAGTAGCCTTTTAAATACTTAGTTTATAGAAAAGTATTTGCCTTAAAAATAGATTTATAAGCTTATTTAAACATATAATTAATGGTTAAAGTGTTTGACAAAAAATTTATTCTAAACGTCAAACCAACTTGTTTATTTGGTTAAGGAAAAAGGCTAAGCCCTATTTAGAGGAGCTAACCGATAGTGAAAATCTAAAAAAAAGCTAGATTTTTCTGCTCGTCTTCTAATTCATATCTACAACTACAGTTCTCAGAATGTGAGTTAAAATCTAGATTTTAGGGAAGCTATAGATTTCCAGAGAAGCTAAGAATCTCCCCTAAATAGGCCTACATACTATCTCCCTAAACTTTTATTGAAAATATATCTAGCACCCTGAATTTTGAATCCCATGAACTATACAATTTCATTTATGTTACACTCTAAGGTGGTTTTTACTTACACATTGGATGAGTTTGACTACTTAACATGCATTGGATATATATGTTAAAATCTTCACCTAAATCTTTTGTTTTATTCCATTTTTGGCTTTCACTTAGAAAGAAATGTTGATATAATACCAGTATGACATTACTCTCTCTCTCTATATATAAATTAGTCACTGAAAGATATGCAAATATGCTATATTATTTATTTAATACTACTCATTTAAACTTCTAAATACGCAAAATCACTATCTAACATCATGGGTTCATTTATAATATAAATGGTATTATAAAGTTTAGGGGTTAGATGTCAAGATAGACTTCTATCTAAACTGACATGTGGACCTTTTCCTTTCCTTTGGTTAATTTAGTTTCAACGGAGGTAGCTCACCCCTTATCTATGTATTATATACTAAAAATTCATTAGATATTTTATAAACACTCACTCTTACAAATATTCCTAATATACCGCGAGGTACTATAAGAAATTCATCTTTTTTAAAAAAACAAAACATCTAGTAATTAATTTTCATTTAAACCGATATCAATAATTTTAGGCCATTAGGTTAGATATAGCAAACAACAACTGCCTAATCCCACCTTCCTAATCCCGTACGTAAGTACTTCGTGTGTAAAAGAAAGGCTTTTTTTTTTTAAAAAAAAGAAGAAACGCACGTACGTACGAACCGCCAAACCCGGATGCGTATCATTTGCCGTTCGGCTAATTCCACCTTCCTAATCCGATACGTAAGAACGTACATGTGTAAAAGACAAGAACGTTTTTCAAAGAAGAAGAAGAAAAGTACGTACGTACGAACCGCCGAACCCTGATGCGTATCATCTGCTGTTCGGCTAATCCCATCTTCTTAATCCCGTACGTAAGTGTGTAAAAGAAAAGTTGGATGCGTATCATCTGCAGTTCGCTGTTTCTATGGCACCGTGCCGTTGGCTAATCTTGACCATTGGCTTGAAATGGACGGGTAAGATTAGAATAACCCACAAATGCGGCCGGCACAAAGCTTAAGCTAACTGCAAAACCATGTTTTTCTCTTTTACATTCTTCACTCGACCATTTTGTTTCGTTAACTCATTGATGGGGAACGTGAACTTTTAGTGGTGATGTCGCTCTTTCCTTTTATTCAATCGGAAGGTAAAAAGGTATAAAGAAGGAATCCACATACATAATCAAAGTCTGATAAAAAAAAGTCATAAGAAGATTCAGAGTGAGAATTGGCTCTGATCATCTTATTTCTTATTTTAAAATTTGTTAGCAAGAGATCCATCTCCCGATAACTAGAAAAAAAATTCCTTTACATAAATGTAAGGCCAGAAGGAGAAGAAAGATCATCCATGCAAAGCAACGGCTATAATTGGCCGACGGTAGATTAAATAAGTAGGCATCGATTTTTCACTTAAACCGATGCACCATAATTTTAGACTCTAGGAAACAAACGGTTAATACCATCTTCCTAATCTTGTCCGTAAGTACGTACGTACATGTGTAAAAGAAAAATATGTTTTTTCAACCAAAAAAAGAAAAGAAAAGTACGAACCGCCAAAGCCCTCCCCTCCTATTCGCCCCTTCGACTCCTTTCTATGCGGTATAGCTGGCTATTTCCTACCTACTTTTTTTTAAAAAAAACACCATTTTTCTGATCGTCGCGATCTATCGTCGTTCGTCGTCGTCGTCGTCCTTGTGTCCCTTTTGCTCCGGTCGTTGGTCCGTCGTCGGATCGCGATTCCTACGAAAAAAGTTGAGCGTGGATGAGGAGTCGACGGAGTGGCCGGAGGAGAACCTCAGGCCGAGCGATGTTGCGTCGCGACGGAGATTCGCCTTGCCCGAGACCGACTAGCCCATGGGAGAGGAACAAGCGGAGAACGCTACGCCTTAGGTGGTGCACTGTACTTCAACGTGAGTTATTAATACATACATCCATATTTAGTGATGTCAATCGGAGGATTTGTTTCCCTCGAACACCCGACACGCTGTGAAAAAATATCGGCCGCTCTACCAACTGTCTCTCCCTCTCCTGTCTCTCAGTCCAATGCGCAACTGCAACTCTACGTGCCTCCTATGCATACAGCTCTCTCTCTCCTAGGCACACACGCTGTCATGACTGCTCCCACGTATTTTCTATATATATACGTATAAGTTCTTAGCAAGCTTTAAAACGATTTTTCTATCTACGATTTAATTATACCGTTGTATTTACTCTAATTAAATTATTAAAACATCTTACATAATTATAATCTAATAAAAAATAGTATTGTTTTAACTATAGACGTAGAGTCGATTTTGTTGCACATTTAAGTTTTTGTGTTGTAATTATTTTTTTAAAATGTTGTGCACGGTAGTATTTGAATGCTTCAATAAGTGTTTTCTGGTGTTTCACTAATTCACGTGCAAATGTTTCAGTAGATATTTGTGATGTTTTAGTAGTTACAAAATTATGTTTCATGTATAATATAAAAATATTTCAATTAAATTTATAATTATATATATATTTATTAGAAATATAATTATGTGAGGTTTTATTATAAAGATTTAATTGAAGCTAAATGTCCCCAGATGTCGTCTCAAATCACAACTGTTAAATTCAATAGATTGGAACTTTCTACCCCACAGGTTAGAACCTCTGACCAATACTCTCAGCTGGTCAAAACCTTCAGCTCTTGACTAGAAACTTTCGATCAGGCTATGGGCTTCCCTTTCAAGTGGTTCATAATAAGTTTAAATAAACTAATAGAGAACTTATTAAGCAAAAGATTAAGGTGGACAAGCAGTGCACAATCAGATCATAGATACTTAAAGAAAACCATCAAGCAACATATAAAAGCAAGTAAATGAGTGAAAAATAATTTTTACTTAAAGTTCATATCACAAAAATACTACGTCTTCGTTAAGAAGCTCCTGAGAGCTACGTCTCGATTAAACCCTTGCCTTACTATGTAGATAACTAGGAAGAAGCCTTTAGCCTATAAGCAACCACTTAGTATTCCTCGATTTCAAGTGACCACTAAGATCATAATTTAGACATCAAGTTCTAACCATTGGTATAGCTTGCTCTACCAAAGCAATCTCGTAGCCATTAGCTCAATATCCACTTAAAGTTATTTTTTTTCCTTGTAGAGGTGAGGTATATCTTTATAAGCTTACTCGACATAATCTATAGCTTGAGAAAGCTCGTGGGTGACATCTAACCGTTTAGAAGGTCATCCTCTAAGAGTAATAAGCACCAAACAGTAGCCTGACATCGATCCCTAAGTGCTTAGGTTCTCCTAGCTCATTCACAAGCATAAATTTTTATCACCACCCAAGATTCACACTCAAAATCATTATGGGAGCTCAAGAAATAGATAGAGAAGATCAAGAAATTCTAAAAGAAGCTAGGAGACAGAAAAACGAAAGTGAAACGACCAAAAGAGCTCTATAGGAGATAAAGGGGTTAAATACCCACATCCTAACATCATGTAGCCGTTAATCATGAATTTAAAGCCCAAAAGTTCTAACCTTGGCACTCAAAACTTCCGGCCAACACTTTGTGCATGGCTAAAAAAAAAGTGGGTAGGAACTTTCGACCCAAGTGGTCAGAACCTTTGACCCACACACTTAGATAACACTCAATCATGTGTAAGTATTGTACAAATATGTTTTTTTATCTATAAATATTGAATCTTGAGCACTTAGTTAGATATGGACAACTATTTGACATTTATATACTTAATTTAAAATAGAAAAAAATTAAATAATGCTTCAAATTTTCTCCCCATTGCATCTTCATTTGTAGGGATATTCATGCATCACTCTAAGCATCTTAGGACTAAATGATTCGTACATCTCAATTAACTCATTAGTTTTTTAACCGTTTCATTGTTAATAATCTAAAAGGAGGGGGACGAGTATAACAGTACAACCAGACAACAGATCAGATAAGTATTTTAGAAGAAAAAATAATTTGAAATTTTTAAAAAGAAGTTTGCAGGGGAGAGAGGAGGAGGGTACCATCAATACGCAGCAGCATGCAGAATGCGCTGCGCTCATGCATGCGGTGCATGCGGCGTATATAGCGCAGAAGCAAGCGCGAGCAATGCAGGTCGCTGGGAACAGGCCGAGGGAGCATCCAAACTTGACGATGGCCACACACGCACCTGATGACGGCTCCCCTCGCCGGCGTCATCGAAGGTAAAGGTCTCGGTGGAGAGGAGCCCGGTGGTGTTGAAGCCGTGAGGCGCACACGTGTAGAGGCAGTTCGATTCGTTGTCGCAGGTGATGCGTGGCTGAGCACCTCGCCGCCGTCGGATTGGGATTAGCTCACGCGGCCATACATCAACAACCTGGCCATCATGTCATCCGCCGCGCCGAAAGAGCCAGTTAGCTCGACGGCGCGCGGCGTGGACCGCCGCCCCACTGCAGTGAGCACGCGGGCGTTGGTGTTGGGCGACGGATCATGCAACGGTAACCTGGCAAAATCCTGGTGGATAAACTCCAGGGCTAAACCATCGCCGTCGGTGCCACCGCACGCCACGCAGCCGTACATCCTCCCGGTGATCACAAGGAGGACACCAAGGAGCACGAGCATGGAAGGCGCCATGGCCGCCGCCTCAATCATCGATGATAAGAGAGGCGTCATTAGTTGGATGATGATTACTGTAAACTGCATACTTGTCACATGTGCGCATGTGCATGCAAATGACGGTACAGCTAGCTTTGGCAGTGGAGGTTTTGATTGGAAAGAGTTATATGTTTCTAATTTTGCCTATTATTTGGTGAGTATTCTTCGTCGGCCTAATGTGTTTTCCTACTAAAGGCCAAAACTTAGCCAAAAATGAAAAATCATGAACATACCTAGTTGTAGGCCCAGAGTACACTTCATAGCCTTTGTGAGTTTTAAGATGATTTCCAAACTAAAATTGCCAAATCACTAAAAATCCAGAATAAATTAACTAATAAATGAAAAGAACATTACATGACCTAACTAGGTTAGAAAAAAAACTTTTTATGGTTAAAAACTTAGTACCCTATACAACATAATTTTATTGTGGTATCAATATATTCCTTATAGTCATCCATGTGAATGGTTTAATATATACAACTAAAATCATCTTTCTCCATTGTAATTCATGGGCATTTTTTTCTAGTTTTTTTGAATTTTTCCTTGATGATTTAGTCAAATTTATTTAAAACATAACTTCATTTAAGTGTTTTGTATATATATTAGTGATTTAAAATGCTGAGGTTTGGCCTCAAAAAAAATGTTGAGGTTTGATTAATGGTACGTGTCAGATCTACAATATCGTCTACTTAAGAATAGAGGGATACGTGTGAGATTACATAGCTATAAATACGCTTTGGACCGTTCAACTACAAACTACTACGTCCACTATTATATGCCAACATATATAGTGACAACAACATCAATGACATACAGAGATAGCTATGACAACACTTGCGCAATTTGGTTGCATGGCTCGGGATAAGGTTGAAAGACAACAAATTGGTCTGTGAAACAACAGTTAATTTGAGTTAATTAATCTTAGGTTTTTTATTTCTCAAAACAAAATCTATATATCCTATATAGATGGAAAAAAACTTGACATGCATAGAATCACGTTATCTACAAAATAATAGACTTTGGATTTTTTTTCATATCTTAATCTCAACCATCCATATGTCATGCGTATTTGCACTTAATGTAGTTTTTGTTATTAATATGTATAAAGCCACATCATGTATAAATAATAGTAGTATTTGCATCTTTTTTATTATTTATCTCAACTATCTATATGCCATGTGTATTTACAATTCACTTAATACAGTTATTGTTATAAATCTCAATGTATATGGAAACATATGACCTAGAAAAGTAATAGCCATTAGACTCATCACATACTTGGGACAACCATTTATGTGGCAGGTACGATTGCAATTTCACGTCAGCTATTGCAAAGCTCTCCTTTCAGATATTACGAATAAACAATATACAAATTATTTTAAGTTTTTTAAAAATATTTCTAAATTCTTGCTGTAACGCGCGGGATATCACTGAGTTAATCTTAGTGTTTGACTTTAACATGGCTAGTGGCCAGCGACGGAGTTTGAACGGAGTATACAACCGCTTACTACAATATGACATGGTTAAATTTTTATTAGTGAATGACGCTATGATCACTTATATATTGTGAAGTTATAAGCAGGATGTTAAAAAAGGCATATGAATTATCGACTTCAAAATAAAAAAAGGAACTTTGCCAAAACATAATTAGGGTGTGACTGGAGATGAAAATGGATCGGGTTTAGACGAATATTGTGCCCTACCCAGCATCACCAATAATAACATGTGAGAAGCACTGCAAGACAAGGACGAATCACCTCTCACAAACTATGAAATCGATACCAGTTCTAAAATACGATGTCGATAATCATAGTAACATAAATAAATCATCATAATTATTAATAATAACAAATAATAAATATATAGATAACTAGGTTGCCACTTCAGGAGGGATTGAAGGAGGCAACTGGCCTAATAGAGACAACAGTAAAAAAAACACAATGTAGCTAGCAATTAAGATATAAGCAAAAGTTTGGGGCTAGGATGAAAACCTATCCTTTGTCTTCGCTTCTCTAAAACTTTTAAAGGAAAAAGAAAGTTTGAGTACGTACGTACTCATTAAGTCTTAGAAATGTGAACATGTAAAGTCTTAAAAAAGTGAGTTTATTTCATAACTTCATCTTTTATTTTATATTTTTGAAATTCTATTTGTGCATATTTTTGAAATTCTATGTGTGCATCAAGTTGAGGTGAGTGTATATTTTTTTGGTGTTGGTATGAATGTATGTGACTAATGTGGTTTAGGTTATGATATGTATATCTAAAATAGTTATTTTGTTTATTTGTATGCATGCGACTTGAGGTCAATCTTAATCAATAGTGAAGATTAGAACTAAGCTTAAGGAGGCGCGGAGGTCTAACACAGTTAGGATGATATGTGACAATGTTAGACTAGAGTCAAAATTCTTAGGATCAACATCGGTCGGTCAATGATGGTATCAAGACTAGGCATAGGGGGAGCCGAGGTCAAGGATACCGAGTGATAAAATTAGACATATGGTGGCTCATAGTAGATGGACACCTTCTGAGAAGGTGTTTGCAATGGGCTTCACAAGTGTACGTAAGCGACAGAAAAATCATGAAGAAAATTAGATAGAAATTGGAAGAAAAATTGATTAAAAAAATGGAGAAAGGGTGTTGCTACATTGCTTGAGGTATTGTAGCATGCAGCCATGCACACACGTGGGACAACAGTGATGGCCAACTATTGGAGTTTGAATTTTGGAAAGAAATAAAACAATTTGAAAACTTATAATAGATTTAGAATACGAGGATTTGAGTCCTAGTAGGACTAGGAATTATACTCCTACTTTATGATGGAAATTTTAGATATAAATAGATAAGGTGTTGAGGGCCTATAAGAATAACTTTTAGAAGACATAAAAGCTATAGTTTAGTTTGAAGAAAGAAAGTGTTTTGTATGCACTTTGTAGATATATCTTAATACAATAAAGTTGATCTATTTTCAATAATTTCATCGAGTTGCATTCTTTGTTCATGAATGGTTAGATTGGTGGAAAGGTAGTGGACGGACCACTGAACTTAAGGCGGTTGGAGTGCCAACAGCACAATGAGTGGAATGGCGGTAGGTAGATCGTCGGACTAACGGTATATGCCAGTGTATCACAACATCAATTAGGTCAGATGCTTCTTTTTTCCGTTAAAAATGGTTTTTGATAATCCTACGACTCACCCCCCTCTAATAGACTTGGTTCGTGTGTTTCGATCCTATAAGTGAAACCAGAGACTTATTTTCTTTATTTGATTGTTAACGTTCTTGAGATTTAGTCATGGCTAACCAATTTTCGATCAAGTCGCATGTTTTTAATGGAGTTAATTTTTCTTATTGGTGTAAAAGATATAATCTTACATTATGTCCAAGAGTTTTTATATTTGACAAAAAGTTTTTAAACCTTATGATATACCTAATGAGATTACTGTTGGCAATAAAACTAAATTTAAAAATAATTGTAAAGCTCACAATTTTATTCTTAATGGAGTTTCTCATTCTAATTTTGATTGAATTTCTCGTCTTGAAACTGCACATGAGATGTGGAAGACTTTATATAATTTTCATCAAGGATCTTCTGCACAAAGATATTTTTTAAAGAAATATCTGAAATTTGAGATAAAACCTAGAGTAGCTCTTGATGATTGTTATGCTGGTTTTAACAAAGTTTCAAGTGATGTTGATGATTCTTATAATACTAATTATACTTAATCTAAAGTTGCTTGGCATCTTTTAAATGGTCTTAACATATCTATTTAGAAGATAAAAGTTATATCTATATAAGGATATATTAATATGATTACTTCAACTTTGTAATCTTTGTACACCAGACTTAATACACATGAGATAAATATTTTTTTTATGAAAAATTGATTTTAAATCTTTTGCTTACTTTTTTCTTCTGGTTCTTCAGTCAATGCTTCTTCACTTTCTTTGACTGTTTTTAATACCATGTCCAATGATCAATTCGAGAAAATCTCAGAGGATAACTTGGTTCTGTTAACTAGCATACTCTCTTGAGCTTTGAATAATGTGAGGAACAGGAAATAAGGAGTTCTAATCCGGTGCTATGAATGTGAAGAGCCTAACCATATTCGCTTCAATTGCCCTAAGGTTAGCAAATGCACGAAAGAAAATGAAAAAGATAAGAAAAATATGTTCAAAAGCAAGAGGAACAAGGAGAGCTACAAGAAGATGTTGAATAACGTATGCGCTGTCTTTGGTCAAGCAAGTGATGTCGACTTCAGAAGCGAGAAAGAAGATAATGACAAGGGTAAAAACATCTTTAGAGTATGTCTCATAGCTCGTGGAGAATCAACATCTAGATAGTCTTATTCTAACAACAAACGTATCGAGGTAATTTTATTTTAAGATATTATTGTTTCTCCCAGCTTTAAGATTAAAAATATGAGAAAAAGATAAAACAACATGACCTATTGTTCAATTTTTTAATGCTGAAATTGCAAGATTAAAATCTCTTATTTCATATGACCATAATTGTATATCTTGTGAAGTTTTATTTTCTGAAATTTCTTCTTTACGAGATGTGAATGCTAATAACTATTTGAGATTGGAATCAGAAATTGAGAAAACAAAAAATCTTTAATCTTCTTTTGCTTTTTTATTACTTTATGCTCTTGTGTTGCAAATGCGTTGTTTTTAAGCAAAAAGATTTTGAAAAAAATATTAAGTTGCTTTATGTAAGTTTAATGTTTAATCTCATTAATGGTAAAAGGTTAAGACAATAGAAGGATGTTTTGGTTACTAAAAGTTGCTCAGCATATTTTCTTAACGAGGTGAAGTTAAAAAGTGCAAAACTAATGAAGTATTTTCTGGTTAAAATTGTAGAAAATAAAGGAGAGTTTTGGTTGATTGTGAAAATTGTGCTATTTTGTCAAAAAAATATTCTTATTTAAAAAATACTTTGCAAAGGTTTTCTGATGGTAAAAGGTATGATTTTACATTTGATAAAGAGTTAGATTTTGATGTACATGTTTACTTTACTAATCACCAACCTGATGTTTTCAATGTCACTAACAAAGGAGAAATTTTAACAATAGTAGAAGCTAAGAAAACCATTTTCAAATATGCTGGAATAATGTCTTCTCTTTTACCTTTAAGCTAAGCTATTTCTACTTAAAAAATTTTGATTTCAAAACCATCTTCTCATATAAAATATACTTATATTTTTTGTGAAAAAGATGGACATTTGGTTGGTTATTATTTAGACTTTCTTGTAAATAGAAGAAAGAAACATAAATTGTTTTTGTAATATTTAAATGGTAAAAACAGGTATTAGTTTGAGGGAACTAGTTAGACTGATGTTTAGGCGTCAGTCAGACCGGCCTCGGCAGGTTTTTGTAAGAAATAAAAGTGGTACTGATTTTATTCATGTGTATATGCCTATTGTTACTTCTAATCGTGTATCTCAATACTGAATTTCTAAATTTTTTTATCTAACTCTAGTACTGAGACATCGACTTCTGCTTATGTGTAGCCTTTTATGGTGAGGAAAGAGAATGTGTGGATAATGGATTCCGGTTGTTCACGATACATGACCAATGATAAAAATTATTTCTCCTCTCTCAAACCGGCATCTAAGATGAAATCAATTATCTTTAAAAATACTTCTACAAGTAAGATTCCTAGTACAGGATCGGTTAAGGTAAGTGAAAAATTTATTTTGAAAGATATTGCTTTGGTTGAAAATTTAAAATATAATTTGCTTTCAGTTTTTTGAATAATTGATGAAGATTTTGAAGTTTGATTTAAAAAATTTGAAAGTAGAATTCTCAATTCTTCTCGTGATTATGTTTTGGGAATTTCTAGATATAGAAGAGTTTTTAAAAATAATTTTGAGAACTGTGTTTCTTCTAAGATTACAGGTCTAATTGTCAAAATTTCAAAATATTTATTGTTTTGGCAATATAGACTTGGACATGTAGTTTTTGATCATCTCACTAGAATAAGTGATTTAGATCTTATTCGTGGTTTGTCAAAACTCAGAAAAGATCTTGATTTGATTTGTTCTCCATACCATCATGCTAAGATGGTTGCTTATTCACATGCTCCATGAATCATTGAGAATGATTAGAAGTGATAATGATGGGGAATTTAAAAATGCTTGTTTTAAACAATTTTTGTGCTTCAATTTGTTGATACAAAAGTGTAATTGGTAGATATTTTAACAAAACATTTGGATTCTTTTTTATCTTTCATATCTTTGAGGAGAATTGGAGGTTGATTTGAGAGGGGAGTTTGTGCTTTTTATTGCATTCATATTATATTCATGCATCTCTCTTAATCTAAAAATAAATAAAAATGAGAAAAGAAGAGTTGCTTGCTAGCAATATAAGTGAGGTATTTTGATCACTAGGTTAGTTGGTATGAATTTTAGTTTTTTATGAACTTTGATATTGCTGATATTGTTTTTTGGGAGATGATGCATGACATTTCATTCTTTTATATGAATTACATAATTATGCAATATTGAAAATATTACTAGTTTGGATGATTTATGCTTACATATATACTTGTTGAATTTTTATTCCTCAAGTGCTCTAAATACCGCAAGTGTAATAAAAAAGAAAATTGCTCGTTTTACTTTATGAGAGGTAAAAATAGGTATTAAATCCTTGAAAATAGTATTCACGATAAGGACATATCCACGGTGAGGAAAATAATAGATATCAAATTCTTAAAAACAATATTCACAACAAGGATGTACCTGAAATAATTAAGATATTTTCTTTTGTAATGTTAAAAGATAAAAAAAATGCTGATATAGAAAAGAAAAAAGCTCTAAAGTTGATAAAAGTTTTTTTTCTTTTAGAGTAAGTACATTTGATAAAGAATAGCTAATACAACTTTTCTATGTGGAGGGGTTTTTTGTTTCAACCAATGTATTAGTGAATATATTACATTATAAATTATTTAAATACATGAATCTTAAATCTTGAATTGAATTTATTTATTATATCTTTATTTCATATTTATTCTCTAATTTAGGCTTGTTTGCTAGTTGATCATTTTATCTCTCTTGTCTTGCAATATAAGTCCTTAAATTGTCGTATGTACACTTCAAAGCTCTTAAAAAAATTAGAATTCTTGATGAAATCATTCTCAAAGGGGAGACAAAACACAAAACACAAATTGTGAGGATTGGGTAACGAAGTTAGACATAGGGTGGCTCATGTTGAATGGACAACGTGTGAGACTGTGTTTGTAAGGGGCTTTACAAGTGTGTGTAAGGGTTAGAAAAATTGTAAAGAAAATTACAAAGTGTGAATACAAAGTCTTACCACACAGGCATCAACTTGGCACCATAATTTTCTTTAGAAACAACCACTTTTTATTTTATAAAACACCGACACAAATGTCGGGTTTTCAAATCATTGCACAACCCATTTTCCTAACATGATTAATTGATCTCACCTAAACATCTCATTATTCAGGCAAAACATATTATTAATTATCAGCAGTAAATATTGAAGGTCTTAGTACCCGATGTATGAGCCCCAAATAATAAAACATGGCTCATAAAGTAGACATAGTGCAGCAATTGGATTGGTCGGATAGATCGACTTAGGATCAATGGCCTTCATGTGCGCCTAGTGATCCAACCTTGCAAACAAATTAATTTTATATACTGGAATCAACATGATCAAATGAGTGACTTATCTTGGTATGCTATGGGTTTTGGTGTGACAAAATCCTACGCGAAAACACATTTGATCATGACTTTTACATGTGAGAAACATAAATGTTATACAAAATACTATTAAAAGTAACAATACATAGAAAATAACAGTGTCATGTGTAGAGGAGGATTTTAGAAAAATTTTATGGACTAGAATTAGGTTAACCGGAGTTACGGATAAAAAGATATGAATTTTTAAAGTTTAAAATATTTTTCTAGGATTAAAATGATTAAATGACAATTGGCTGAGGAGTGTGGGGCCTATGTGCAGCGATACAGTCCTCCATATACTTCACTCGTGCATGGGAAGATGGGATGTAGAGGGTTCAAGGCTCATGGCATGTGTGCCATCTGCGTGAGACCCACAGGCAATGCCTTAGAGTCAGTGCGCTGAATTCACGGAGGGGGAGAATCGTGTGAGTTTGAAGGCGATGGCCATCGGCCATCGTTCATCGCGTTTGCTTGGCATGATGAAGGGGGTCAGCTTTTGCTACTTGGTAAGGAGGGTGGCAAGACGTCAAATAGAGGTTTCAATGGCTCTGATTTAATTCTAGGGCTTTGGTTAAAGGCGAGCGACTACAACATAGGCGTATGGCTAAGAAGAAGGGAATGGTAGCCAAAGGGATTTTGGTTGATTTATCTCTTCGGGGGTTGTCTAGGAGGTGCGGGGGAGATGTTGTGGTAGTCGGATGTGGCGAGGAGTGGCAAAGCGTCTTAGCAATGTGATATAGAGCCACGGTGAAAGGTAGTGGCTTGTCGGGGTGCCGCGGTGATTAGGGGTTGCTGTGAGGGTGTCGGCTAACTTCTAGGGCCGTGATGAGGGTGCCCAAGAGAAGAATAGGGGACGGGGCCTTACCAAGGACGAAGAACAATCGATGGTGGCGCTCCTCTGTTCATCATTGCAACGACGGTTTTGGCGGTTGGACGAGCTTAGGACAGTAAGGAATGGACTTAGAAAGATGTGACGATGCCGACAGTGCGCTCGGGATGGCCCCTGGTGTGGCCAATGGAGAGGTAGATTACGAGACAAAGAGAGCTCGGGGCACAATAATTGTGGCAGCTTGTTCTTATTGAAAAGAAAGAAGGTAGAGGATGAGACTTGGGATGAGGGTGTTGGAGCTATAGAGGTAGGGTTAGGTTTTTGGCTTAATAGTCATCCTTCGACATTTCATGACAAGACAAGACATGATGAGTTTCCATGAATCACGCGAAATGTTCATCCATTTTTCTTGAGTTATCGTGATGAGATGGAGTGTTAACTGGAAGATGAAAAGAAGAGAATCGGTTGCTTTCGCACTTATCTCATTCAAGCATTTGGGAATAAGCTTCATGTGTGTATGCATGTATTTTATTGCATAGAAGACAGGCTATACGGAAGAGAGGAGAAGCAAGGTGACAGGCTTTGTTTTGACTGGCTTTGTTGAATTTGTGGAGGGGACAAGGCACTGTTCTCTACTTTTTCCCTGTCACATTTGCTTGTTTTGGCTGCATGTGAGTGAATGGAAGAGAGATTGCAGTGTACGTCTTGACTTAGGAGATAAGTATGATCGTGGCTGTAGATTAAAAAACAAAATTTAAATTTTTAGGATTGAAATGAAATAGATAGAAATGTCAAAATCAAAATTTAAATTTTAGAAATTTGAAGGATTGAAAATAAGAAAAAAAATCAGGATTTGAATGGGATTTAAATTGAAATTTGATGCCTAGACTTAGAAAAATTAGAAAATTTTAAGGGGGAAATTAGGGGAAAATTTTGATATTCCTTTTGGGATAAATGAAATTGTACATGTGAGATTAGAATAGGGAATAAATTTAATTTTTCTAGGAATTGTTTGGAATAAAACAAGGGAGGGAAAAAAAGTTTTGATTTGAATTCTAACAAGTCAACAGGATCATATGAGAGGAGAGTTAGATGGAATGAGATATTTGGCACAAAAATTTGGAAGGTAATATTAGTAAGAGCCAAAATTTTGAAATTAAATTTTATTCAAAATAATTTTTAACCATAACTAGAAATTCAAATCATTACAACGAATAATTGACATACCATATTCTATTCCATAATTTCTTAACGGATTTAGAGTAGGTGCAAATAATATAAGGATGTGAATGTCCGAAATACTAGTTTTCCATATAGATTTTTTTAAAAAAACCAAATAAATGTATTTTTCAAATTTAAAATAATTAATACTGGTTTATCATATTTCACGTGACCCCGGAAATCTTAGCCAAACTGCTCTCCTGAATGCAGCCGTTGGACTTCCAAACTCACAAGAGTCTTTAGGTTAAAAGCCTTATGAGACATTTTGTATGGGCTATCATAATATATGGTCTAGCCATATGGTGTGGAGCTATATAGCCTAAATAAAATTGTTGAGTATCTTTTTTTAAAAAAAACTAATATATCGTACAAAATCTCAATTACCAAGTATCCTATAAAAATCAAAATGGATGTACATTGAAATTACCCTTTTCTACCCTCACATAACTGTGGTAAAAACAATGAAAATATAAGATACATTACAATTTACATTCACACCATACCCTGATACTCTTTGAACTTTTTTTGGAAGCACTCTACTACGAAAAGAAAAAAAAAAGGATTTGAAAGATGGCCTTAGCCTGCGGACGCAGCTCCTCTGAAGTTGCCGTACAGAGTGACATGGTCGCTGACGTGTAGGACCCATCACCTATGGGCCCGCAGTCTCACACCGCCCTGCTTCCTCGGAGACAGGGTGACCATCCAAAACCGGCGGCGACGCGCTCCCCGTTTCGCCCGTCGGTTTCGCTCTCGCGTATAAAATGGCGTCTCCTCGCTCGCACCACGCCTCCACCTTGGCGGCAGCAACCAGCAAGCGCGTACTGTGAGCACGCGGAGGCGGAGGCGGAGCAGGTGGTGGTGGCCTGGTCGGGATGGGGAGCTGCGGGGCGAAGGCGCCGTCGCTGGTGGTGGCGGCGAGCATCGGAGCCGTCGAGGCGCTCAAGGACCAGGCGGGCCTCTGCCGCTGGGACTACGCCCTGCGCGCCGCCACCGCGCCCACCATCTGGGCACTCTCGGCCTCCCTCTCCAAGGCCAAGCCCGCCCTCCGGCGGCCACCGGCGCCGTCGGCGACGGCGGTCGTCGACCTGAGGCTGCGCAAGGCCCACCACCTCATCTGCTGGGGCCCTAACTGAACATCTCATCCTCGCCGCCGCCGCCGGCCGGCGCCACCCGTCGTCTTCTTCCTCTAGCCTCTCTCTCTCGTCTTCTTCTTCCTCTAGCTGTGTTGGTCGCTTGCTTGCTCCATCCATGTCTGCCTCCTCCTGGGTGCATGTTCTGTTAGTGCAGGTCGATCTGTTTGTGAAAATATTCTGCCGCTTACATGTGTTCACCCTCGATGCATGGACACCTATCTAGGTCCTAGTGCTAATCAAGAGCGCCTTAATTTCAGTCTTGTCCTGCTTAATTACAGATCGAGATGACAACAAGAAGAGATGTGATTTTTTAAATTACCATCTAATTACATCAAGGTGATATTATAGATACAATATCTACATAATTAAGATAGATGCACACAACCAAAGAAAACACGTGATTAGCGAGAACCAGAGACAAGAACGGATCTACATGTGAGAGCTAGCTTCACCACCTCGGTTTACATGCAGAAATCACAGTGAAGAAGTAATCCATACTGCAACTAACTAAAAGCATCCAACAAGTAATCCATCCTTCAAACTAGTAGAGTAACTAAAAGCATCCTGCTGCATCGGCCTCTCTCTCTCTCTCTCAGGTAAAAAAATGTCAAATCGTTAATGAGAAGTACTAATACAATAATTGGACTGTGTCACAGTGTGTACATGATGAACCAGCACAAGCTAATTTCCTCCCCAGAGAGAGCAGAGGCGTGATTGGGTGCAGTGCTGGTGAACCTTTGAGCCAAATCTCAGGTTAGCATCGGCCGGCAGGTTCATCAACGCTGCACTCAATAATGCCTTTCCTTCTCTTCTTCTCCCATCGATCATGAATCTCTGCTAATATTCGTAGCTCTAATCGTGTAGTCCTAGCCAGAACCCCAGGAATATGAAGCATCACCTGGCAAGGCAGATTTCATGCTTGTGTAGCTGCATCTGCACTGCATATATGTGTGTGTGTGTGTGTGAGTTGCTTTTCAGACAGGTCACCTCTTCCTTTTGTAGTACTGCATCTGCATGCCTAACGGTGTTGCTTGTACTACCATGCGATGCAGCAGCATCCTCGGATTGTACTAATTTTATGTGTTGTACTTTGTCACGTCCTGATAGATCAGGTAGTACTACTAAGTCTACTAACGCATCAGTGTTTCTTGCACTACCGTTGCGTTCGCAATGGCTTTTTAAAGATTTATCTTCTCATATTTCTAAAATAAATTCTTAATTTCAGCGTTTATATCTATCATAAAAATTAAATAATTTTTCATCTTAAGCTATTTTAAATACAATCTACGACTATTTTAGACTTAGGGTCTATTTGAGGAAGCAGCCGGTAGGAATCCAGCTGGTTCTGACTACTAAATTTATTTTTAAAATTTTATAATTACAGCTTCGTAGAATATGAATGAAAATTTAAACAAGTTATGACAGAAAAATGAGATGTTCTTAGGAGTACAACATTATTCTTCGGGACAAAAGAATCATGCACACACTTCTCTGATAAACTTCAGAGCTCTGGAGATGACTTGACCAATACAACGATGAAGTTAGGCAGGCAGAACAGCGTGACCATGACCGTCCTGAACTTGGACACAGCACCAAGTACAGACTACAGAGTAGTACAACTGTACTGCATTGCAATTTGCAAATCCCAGAATCCGACAGTGGCGGTACTACTTTGTCACGCACCGTGGCAAAAGAACACATGTGAAACCATGAATACGGTAGTACAGAATAATGGAGTAGTAGTACGTATTAGTTACTAGCTCCAAAGACATCTTTTTTTGAAAGGAAAGTTAGCTCTACAGATTTCAGAACTGCGAATTTGCAGTGCAATTCAGTCCTGGATCCAAATCACAGCAATGATAATAGCTACTCTACAATTCCAAGTTTGAGTCTGCTATGGCTATTGCCAAAAGGAAAAGGAAACTGCAGATGGTGAGCCTCGTATTTGTTGAGGATTAAACATATATCCTTTGGACAAATAAAAAAACAGGCATATTCTAAACCAGGCATCTGAAAAGAACAACACTTCTGAAGCTCCAGATCATTTCTATACTGTGATCAGAACATAAATAGTGCCCATTGTAATCTGTGAATGTCTCAAGCCTTTACAAACATTCCCAGCATCAGAATTGGATGAATTAAGGGGGAAAAAAAGAATCTAAAACATTCTTGACAGTCGACATCCCTGGCATGCAAATGCCACCAGGACAACCAGCGAAAGTAACTTATAACGCTGCAGTTGCCCTCAGAGAAAAAAAAAGCTACTAGTTGAAAGATATAGAGATGACCAGAAGAAAGTGGTGCATCATTTGAACATCTCACACATGGCATAGCAAGCCATTGCCTTTTGATGCACCAGAAGATGATCCCGTTTCACTGCTTTGGCATATATGGACATAATACCAAGATTCTAAGTCATTCATGAATGATAAATGTTCATAACAAAGAACTGGAAACATGAACAATTAAACTATGTGCTGAATCATATTTCCTATTAAGATAGGTCATCAACTAGTAAGATTTGGTACCCGGAATTTGCCCAGATATTTGTTTGTATGTGAATTGTGAAGGTCTTGATGACAAAAGGTTAAATACATTACAATAATTATCTACTTACTAACCCTTAGCCATCAACAATCTACAAATATGGTAACGGCTGCATGCCAAAATTTACATTTGGACTGGTAAACATCGTTGGTTACATTGAAACAAACTCCTGTAGTGCACAGTTGCACACACGTTCCAAAATTGACTCATATATACTTTGTATCCTTAGTAAAAACCGAATATACAAATATCAGAAGAAATACTGAAATGTAAAGAAGCTAGGGAACAAAAAATAAAACCAAATGGTACGAAATGGAGAAACTAGAACAGGGTAAACCTGAACAGCGGTCCAATGTATGTGAACAAGTCGTGACTCTGGCCTCTTCTGGAACAAGCTCTGCAGCTGAAGAAGTTGCACTGTAAACTTGGTCGCGGTATTTGCATCTGGTCACATGTTTTACAGGCAGCAACTGCGTTTGCAGCCTGTCCTGGCTTTAGTGGGCAATGTAGCTGTTAATTAGTCCTGCGGCTGCTGTGATGGCAAAGGTGACGGCTGCTGCTCCCCTTGCATAGATTGCTCAGGTTGCTGGTTCCGACCACCTTGCCATGCCCAAAATATATCCTTAAGTGCTGGCCTTATATCTTCCTTCATGAGCTTTTGATATTCTGTAGTGTCCCCATTGGACTTTTTAAATTCAACTAAATGGAAAGATGGAGCCAGCTCAAAAACCTCTGCGTCAAGCTCAAGGAATCCTTTTATTCCTTCCTTTGGCGCTACCAATCTCAGAACACCATTTTCTTTCTTCTTAATTTTGAGCTTCAAGCGTCTGGCCAGTTCATTTAGCTTAGCAAATACAGTTGCTGCCGGCTGCCTAGTGGTAAACCTCTCTTCCCTCCAGCCATATCTTTCTTCAAACAAATTGGATAAGTCAAATCCCGTGGAAAGAGAAATGATGTCAAACGCATTCAAGTTCAGGAGGCTTAACGAAGCTTGCTTTCCCTCGGAATTACTACATTCTGGTGAGTCAGAGGTTGTGGCTGCACCATTATACACTTTGTCTCTTGATGACACTTGATTTCCCTCGGAAATACTGCATTCTGTTGTGTCAGAGGTTGTGGCTTCACCCTTATACACCTTGTCTCCTGTTTCATGTTTGCTCTTCAGTGCATTTACATCAAGGGATTTTCTGTACCAAGCGCTTCTCTTTATCTTGGAGATAGAAATTCTAGTACTTGGATCTGGATCAAGTATCTTATATAGCAGATCCTTCAACTCGACAGAAAAGGAGCGAGGGCATTTGTATTCAGCTTTGGCGATCTTTCTATACATCTCTATAAGATTTGTGTCATGGAAAGGAAGGTAGCCAGCCACAAGCACAAACAGAATTACTCCACAAGACCATATGTCAGCCTTCGCACCATCATAGCCTCTCCTACTAAGAACTTCTGGGGCAACATAAGCTGGAGTTCCACAGGTGGTATGAAGGAGACCATCATGTCTCTTGGACTCAGAAAGGGCACTTAAACCAAAATCTGAGACTTTTAGGCTCTCATTCTCATCTAGAAGTAGGTTTTCTGGCTTCAAATCACGATGATAAACACCTCGGCTGTGGCAGTAGTCTATACCACTGATCAACTGATGGAAGTACCGCCTCGCAACATCTTCACTGAACTTTCCCTTGGATATTTTATTAAAAAGTTCACCACCTTTCGCATACTCCAAAACAAAGTAAATCTTGCTCTTGCTTGCCATCACCTCAAAAAGCTGAATAATGTTTGGATGCCTTACTAATCTCATTATCGAAATCTCCCTTTTTATCTGAACCATTAGCCCAATCCTTGTGACCTTCTCCTTATCAATCATCTTTATTGCAACGGCTTGTCCGCTCGTGAGATTCCGAGCATAATATACCTTGGCAAAATTTCCCTGTCCTAACTGCCTGCCTATTTCATAACGGTCCATCAAAATTGTCCTCCTCTCATCCATTGTAGCAATCTATATAAAGAAAATCCTCTAGGCATTAATCATAGAACCATATATTTTGAAAGGGAGGGCTTAGAAATGCCTAAATGAACGCTATCACCACCAAGGGTTCAGAGAGCAGAGTACAGAAAAAGTATTATAACAGCATGCAGGCACTTCTCTTATTTGAACTCAACCAGACAGTTAGAACAAAGCTTTCCGACACACTAGCACATAATTCAGCTTTTCCAAGGACAAATATCTTCTAGTGTCAACTGTTGAAAACAAAACAGAAAAAGAAGAAACCAAATCAGGGCAAAAATATAACGCAAATGTAGATCCAATAATCCAAAAGTAACCCAAATTGAAAACAATAATTCACTGTAAATGCGCATTCACATTTACAAATCTAGGATAGTGTTACGAATTTAGTAAAAAAAATTCAGGACTCTCCAGTTCACTATGATTTTGAATACCCACCAAGCATTCTTGGTAAGAAACCTAAAATCACCAACAAAGACATACTCTAAAATGATAAGGACTACGAAACTAAGCAGAAATTCCTCCCAACAAGGTCGATCACACCACACGATCTGATGTCCTAGGAATCCAGGCTACTCCGATAAAGGAATTAACAAACAGAATCCTGCAAAATTCATTCATCAATCCCCGGTAGCAGAGCAAGAGACCGTTATACTAGGGCTAACACCCAGCTCCCACTACAGAACAGAACACGCCCCCAGCCAGCCAGCTCCCCAAATCCTACCTCACCGCGACACCGAGCTACAAATCCAGTCATAAACCAATCATAACACCAAGCAATTTAGTCTTATCAGGCCTTAGCTGCAGAGATCTCGGCCATGATTAACCAAACAAATTGCAGGGAGCAGCAGCAGATCTCTTAGCGGCTTCAAACAAGCAAGCGCGAAGGCTACCAACCTGATCGAGATGAACTGGCCGCGGAGGAGAGGCGGATCCCGGATACCATCAATCAGAAGAACTCTGCTCCAATCGAAGCCGGCGCGGCGCAGCAGCAGCACAGCGCAGCGCCCTGGCTTTGACCTATTGCAAGCGAGCAAGCTTATTTAGTTTTTTAATTATTAGTATTATTATTTTATTTGGTGGTAGAGCAGTGGCATCTCCGCGTCGCAGCCACATGCCCTGATGCCTCCAGAGCACAGTCCACGTTGGCACGGCCGCTCACCTCAGTTCACAGCGCAATGCGTCACGCTGCCTGGTGGGCCCCACCTCCGCCACGGCCTCGTGGGCCATAGCCCACGTGGACCCCACCGGCAGCGTGGGCATTCTCCTCGTGGCCCACGGCGTGTGTGTCTCGCGGCAGTCGAGGGCGGCGATGGGAGTGGCAGTGTGCAGCCGTGGCGAGGTCATAGGCGGCGGAGGTCGTCGTCGCCGGCCGCCGCGAGAACGACCGGCCGCGCGGTGGAGGGTGCAGTGAAGTTCAGCGCGAAACCTCAAGCGGAAGAACCGCGTTTTCTATGCTTTTTTTTTTCCGCTCGAGTGCGACTTCGCCGAACAGGTAAAAGCCACGCCTTTTCGTTTCTTTCCCCTCTCCAAGCCACTGCCTTTTTACTGTGTGGCGGCATTTGCGTCGTTGACTTGGAATTTTGCTGAATCTTTTTGTTTCCTACGCATTTGATGAGACAATGAATCAAAGGCATTCTGAAATCTCAATCCAACCTACCAGAAATAAACAAATAATGGATAAAGATAGAGGGAGAACTCAGTATAAAAAAATTACTTGCATATATACTTGTCACCACTCACCACCTCCTCCTCCTCACTCTCTTCTCCTTTTTCACGGTGTGTCGACTCTTGAAGCTATCAGCGTGGCCTAACTCATGTGACTTTCAATTAAGAGTATCTACGACTTTGATTCTTTATTATCTTTCTGATTTTTAAATGGTAATAAACAAAGCAATAGGATTTGACTCCTGGAGAAGCTAGGTAGCACAAACACACACAAGCAAGAAGAACTCATTCTAGATGCATACACATTCCTTCTCCATGGCCGTTTCTTGGAGCAAATCTCATTTGCACAGCCACGAAGGCTCAGAGATTTCTTCGATCCATAAAGGCAAAAAAGATGGCCCTTTTTCAAGGGGAATAGGGAAAGATGGTCTAAAAGTTGCCAGGAAGCCATGAATAGGGTGGTGCTTCTATTGCTGCTTGTAGCGGCGTCTGCATTGGTAGAGTCCTCGAGAGAGAGAGGAGGAGGGGAGGAGAACGTGGGGCAGTTCTTGGATAGATGGCGGTGCCATCTTTCTTTTGCACCTCTTGCCTCTTCGTTGGTTCTCAATGGGTATCTTGTTAGACGCCTATAAACCTTCTCCTTTGCATGCTAGATAGAAGTAATTGATTCAATAGCTCTAGTTTTCTTTGCTTGATTTGCACTTGTTATTGCCAAGAACTTCGAATATGACTTCCATGTTGTCTTCATACAAAATGAGGGCTTTTTTGTTAGATTGTTTTTTGATTTTTATTTTTTTGTCAATCAAGTTGAGTAGTAAGCAGTAATTAGTTTTCATACGAAAAGAAAAGAACAAAGAGCTTGATCTATTAGCAAATAACCCTTGATGTGATGCAGGTTGACAAAATATGGTCAGTTTGCTTACAAGACATAGTTGGCCCAAAAGAAACATTAGGCTTTGGGGAATCATTTGCTTGGAATGAGTTATTGAGTTATTCTACGGAGGATGATTATTCATGGAACTTATAGCTCCTCTTCCACTAGAGAAGTCAGCCTGGGCATTCCACAAATATACAGTGTTGCTCTCAGCAACTACCTTGAGAGACAACAATCATTAGTGGTTCAAACTTCTATCCAAGATGGCTTTTGGTAGATAAAGTGGTTGGAGATGCTCCTTCCATGGCTCCAGCTTTTGCACCATCTATGTCCTGTGGAGGTAAAGTTCACTCTTCCCTTTCTACAACGAAGGCACCATTTACACCTTCTAACTCTCTGAACATGGAACCTCCCAACCCACATTATCCTAGCAAACCTACACACAAGCATCGGGAAGTGCCACCTCCAGTTTCACCTTTAGAGGAGCATCATGACTACATGAAGAGTAGTTTCAATTGTTCTTCTTCCAATAGCAACGCTTTCGTTCCTAGCTGCATTTCTATGTTTCTACTGCTGTGGATGCAACAAAAGCAAGGTCCTAGTTGGCAAGCAATGAGATGACCATCCTCTTCTTCACTTGTAGTTCTCTAACTTGCTTGGTGAAGATATATCCCTTCTATCAACATATGGTAGATTATTGTTGATATAGTAGTATATCATATATCATTTTGATGCTAGGTTCGTCACTTGATGTGTGTATTCCTACCAGCTCGCTTCATAAGGATGATCATGGGGTTAGGCCTTCCAATGATGGTGTAAGCATAAGCTCATGTTTTCCATGTTGTTTTAAAACTTCAAATAATGCCACAACACCTACACAAGTAACCGGAGGAACATGGAAGAATAATGCCACAAGTGATGCTTATAAACCAATGCCTCCACCACCCCACCTCCTCTGCCTCCTCCACCTCCACCTTCGCCTCCACCTCCACCTATCAAGAAGGGTGCTCCTCTCCTACATACACCTCCTGAAGGTACCTCGTCAAGATTTCATAAGTTGTCACCTACCGACTCGAGTTGTTCTAAAGAGTTATTTGCAAGCGAGCTAGCCAACGAATTGTCTAAAACCAAAGAGAATGCTCAAGGGCCAAGCTTTGGCCATTCTATTGGGATAAAGTTCTTGCTAATCCTGATCAGTCAATGGCTTGGCATGACATCAAATTTGGTTCTTTTTTACTTCACCAATGGCATGTGTTCTTAATTTATTTAGGCTCGTAATTAACAATTGCATTTTGTAGTGTGAATGAGGAGATGATAGAAGAATTGTTTGGTTATGGTGCTGGCAACCAAAACAATGCAAAGGATAAGGAAATTCCCATTACAAATCCTTCACCCTAGCATGTTTCTCTTCTTGATGTTAAGAAATCGTGCAATCTAATAGTTGTTTTTAAGACAATGAATGTTAGGGCAGAGGAAATTCATGACACTCTCATTGAAGGTAATTGAACTATTATTGCATATATTTACATGCAGCCTGCTTACCCATTTGAAAAAAAGTATGCTCCTATAGTTTTCATAATCACTGTAACTACAATATGTTTGCACCACCAAAGATAACATTGCACTTTTAAATGAGCCTTTAAAAAATTGCTGACAAACTTATAAGGTGCTTGCTGCATTCTATTTGGTTGACTACAAGAATTCAACTGCAACTATAGCAAGTTTACTTAAATTGTATACTATGCATTTCTAAGCACAAATATTTGTGGCCTGTGCATTTCTAAGCACAAGTATTTGTGGTCATCCTCTTTTAGTTTCGTCTATCTTTGTGTACCTTTAGTCCGTTTCATTTCATAGCAGTAAGGTAATCATAGTGAAAATATGTTTCATATTATGTATGCATTTGTCATTTGCTATATCATATGTTTTCTTGTTATGTTCCTAGATGTAGCTGTTGAGGTCTACGTAATTACTCAAAAAAGTTGATGTCATGTTGGTTTACTTCAATAGAGCATGCATGAACTTCTCTGTATGGATCTTGCATTATTGAAATGTTCTCTTATTGTACTTCTCTAACATTGTCTTCTGCCATATTATTTCTTAAGGAAATGAACTTCCTAGATTACTTCTTTAGACAATCTTGAGGATGAAGCTGACTGAGGAGGAGGAACATAAACTCGGGCTTTATAATGGAGACTGCTCATAGCTAGGCCTAGCATAACAAGTGATGAAGACACTAATTGATATTCCTTTTACTTTTAAGAGGATTAGAGCTTTGCTTTTCATGGCCTCTTTGTAAGAAGATACTTCTAGTCCTAGGGAATCATTCCTCCAATTAGAGGTAATCCATCCAAAAGCGGTTGACTTCTATAGTTAATCTGCAAAGTATTCTAACCTTTTTCTTCAAGTGTTTAATTTTTTTTATCTATTTTTGCCAGGTGCTTGTGGTGAACTCAAACACCGCCTTTTTTTGAAACTACTAGAAGCCATTCTCAAAACTAGAAATCATTTGAATGATGGAACGTTCCATGATGGTGCTAATGCATTCAAACTTAGCACTCTTCTTAAGTTATTAGATGTCAAGGGAGCTAATGTGAAGACCACATTGCTACGCTTTGTTGTTCAAGAGATCGTTAGATCCAAAGGTGTTCGTGAAGCAAGATTGGCCATGAAAAGTGAAAGAAGTCTATCATGTTCTAGTACTTCAGATGATAATTCCAATGAATCTCTAGAGGAATATAGCAATTACTACTCCAACCTTAGCCTTAAGATTGTGTCAGGGCTTAGTAATGAGCTGGACAATGTCAAGAAAATAGCAGCACTGGATGCTGATTTGTTGTCTACAAGTGTGGAAAATCTCAGACATGAGTTGTTGAAAGCAAAAGAGTTTATGAACTTCGACATGGCAACACTAGAAGAGAACAACGTATTCCACTGCTCGTTAAAAGGTTTCATAGAACATGCAGAGGCCGAAACCAATTTTCTCCATAAAGAAGACAAAAAATTGAGAATGTTACTGAAGAGAACAATTTGATATTTCCATGGAAATGATGAGAAAGATGACGGTTTTCGCTTGTTCATCATTGTAAGAGATTTTTTGATGATGCTAGATAAGGCATGCAAGGAGGTTGGTGCTTCACAAAAGAAGGTAGCAAATAAATCTTAAAGCAATGGCAAGTGTAATAACCCATCACCCTAGTTAAATCCTCATGAGCAACAGTTCCGAATCATTATTTTGATAGCTTAGAATCTAATGCTTGACAGATAGATACAATCTTAGATATATTATATTAGATATTTTATTTTTTCACCAGAGGTCATGCCATGTAAAAAGCCCCATTTGCAGAGGCATTGTTCATACACAATCATTGAAACTTTATACATGCTATTCTATAACATTTAGTATCAAATCTGAATTTCTAAACTCAACCTATCTTTAGATTCTATGTCTATGACAAGAGTATTGATAGTTTGATACACTATGACTTATTTGTCAATCCCAGAATTGTTACTTAACTATGTGTTACATCATAGTTTGAGTTACACATTGAGAATTTGGCTTTCTCCCTCAATGTATAGTTCTCCAAACATGTTCTTTTTATTTTAAAAGTGAAACCTTTTCTTTTCAATTTTTTAAAGCCAAAACATTTATTTTAGAAAGAAAAAAAATGATAAGATAGAGTAAATTTTAAAAAGCTATAACTATTTTACAAAAACCATCAGCTACAAACTTTTAGTTGGATATTTTAGAGAACTACATGATTTTATTAAAAATCTATAATTTTATTTATCATAAAATAATCCATCGCTGAAGTGACAGTTATACAAGGGATGGCTGTGACCAAAAATTAATTATAGTTTTGTGAAACTTACTAAAGTGGATAAGATCTTCCGCGATGCACAATCCTACCCGTCCATTTCCAATCGGACGGCATCGGAGACACCTAAGAGCAATCCCAGGCTATAGGGCCTAGGGCTAGCGATGGTGCGAGACGCCTACGCCGCCTCGTCTCCTCTCTCCCAAAACGCGCACTCGTGCTTCGCCTTCCATTCTCCAAACCCTCGCGGGAGATCGGAATTCCCCAGCCGGGAGCGCGGGATCCGCCACCGATCGGCTGCGGCGGAGATGCTGGGCCCTCCTCGCCGCGGGCCGGCGTACAAGACGAAGCTGTGCGCGCTGTGGCAGCGCGGCAACTGCAACCGCGACACCTGCAGCTTCGCCCACGGCCACGGCGACATCCGCCGGCCGCCGTCCTCCCGCGGCGCCTTCCCGCACCACCCGGGTATGGATTGCCTCCTCGCCTCTCTCCTCGCGCGGGACCCTGTTCGGTTTGGTCGTTGTCTGTCTTCGAGATCCCCGCCCCGGGGTTTAGGGTTTCTGGTGTTTAGTACAGGAGGTGGAGAGCGTTGAATGTCTATAATTTTATTGCCGTGATTGTTGATAAGCGTATATGTATGCGTTGCTAGATGGCTAGATGCAAATGGAAGTGGGGAAACCTGACCATTGGATTATTCGGTCTGCCAGTAATAGAAGAGTTTTTGGGATCTTACCAATAGTAGTTTTTTCACGAAAGCCTAGCGATTATGCTATAAGAGAGATCATTGGAACTAAGTGGCTGCTTCTGAAGAATGTGACATACTGGCGGGTAAGCCCGAATGTGATGTTTGACTTCCCATGCAAAAAAGGAATGAGTCATAAAAAGTGGAAATTGCTGGAATGTTGTCTTTTGAGAAGACAACCGATATGCAGGAAGGAGTTAGGAGAGATTCAGTCATGCTACAGCCTTCTTAATGATTCGTGCGATAGTTTGCTGGCTTTTTTGTCTTGTTCTATTGTGTTTGTGATTTTTATTGTATTTCTTATACCAGTGCTTGAATTCAACCACGAGTTGCTGCAGATAGAAAATCATTCTAACAACTGGAAGCTTGTTGCAGAATTTGGTGGCGTTCTTACTGGTTGTCTTTTGATTTCATTATCATTCAAATTAGTAGACTCCTGCACAGATATGTTGACTCAATTGCTGCCAGAGGATAACATGACCTTTTTCATTAATTTTTCACTTGGTATTTCAATGATTTGTCTTGACGATAATGCTTGTGCTGTACCAGAAGGTGAACTTGTGAGGATCTTGGATGATGCCTCCATTGAATGATGCCAATAATATGTTCAATGTGATACAATCATGCCATTAGTTGGCTTTGCAATTACTGGGTCACACATTATATGATTATGGTGCATCAGCTAGTTTCATTGGAAGTATTGTTATCATCGGTGATTCAAAGATCTTGTGATTCTTCACAAGTTGCCATCGAAGATATCTGAGCAAATGCTAGTATATGTATGGGATATTGGGACCATTCCATTATGGAAGACCTTTCTTCATCATACTTGCTATATGAGGTTATTTATGGAGCATTCATCCATTTCACTTCAGATGATCAACATTGCGAGTAATGGTATTATGTTAATGGGTGAATCAGTGGTTTCTTGTCGTATCTTGGTATATGCTTGTGCATTATTTTTAGGCCCTGTTTTTTTGTGGCTAATGGCATTATCCTGGAGCCCCTGCTACTTATTGCTAATCGAATAATCTTGTAGCTCAATGGTCGTGGTAAGCTTAACAAGTTTATGGGTGTCCTACTATCTCAATATTGCTACCTTTTCGTTTTTTGTTTCATGAGTTGCTTCCTTTGTATAAAACTTGCACCTCCCTGACTTCTAGGGAGAAGAGATTATAGAGGCGATGATTTCAGAGGCAGGATTGATAGGAGGTTTTCACCTCGGAGGAGGCACTCCCTTGGAAGAGAGTCCAGGGGTCATCATCCCCTTTATGATAGAAGGCCAACTTCTCAAGGAGGTAATAAATGCTTTCTTTCTCTGTCGTGTGTGTATTTGCATGTGTGTATACAACTGTATCTGGTCACTTCTACATTGTGATTGCTTGAAGTTCATGATATTTATAATCTCATAAAAATATGATTTTTTATGCAGGTTCTAGCTATTCACGATCTCCTAGCAGGAAGAGGTACATATTGCATTTCAACATATGAGTGTGATCTTTTGAAGTTAAATTCTAAATATACTGTGAGCGCATGTTAAAGTATCTCCTGATCAAAGTTCAATTTATGGTGGCTTTGCTTATCTTTATCATTGATTTATTAGTATATTCCTTGTCATGTTACTATTGGTTTTGCAATTTTAGTTTTACATCATTGTTAATCACCATTAGATATGCTGGAGCTAAGATCCATACAAGCTGCAATTTTCATTCTCTAGTTTTATGCCAGGCACATCGTTTATGCTTCTGTGAACAATCAACAATACATTTGTTCCATTATAATGCTAAAATTATCTTCCTCAGAATGGTAGGTGTTGTATTCTTCCTGCGGATTGAACCTGGTGGTACTTACTAATTATCACCCATATTATTTGTTTTCTTTTGATAGTCATAAGCATCTTTTCCTAAAGGCCATGCAAGCACTTGTATAAGCTGTATTTTGTGATCAAAGTAGAACTTGATATTTGACTAATGGCATGTCTGTAGGAATTGTGGGTTTACTAGATTTATTCTAGATGCCTTGAATGTGTGAGTCATTCTTAACCGGTAATTTACTTTTCCACAATTTATTTTTTTATTTTCAGTGAGAGGAGGCATGACAAGAAGACTGAAGATGGAGAAACCAACTCATCTAGGAGTTTAAGTCTCTCTGATAACAGCGATGAAAAGAAAAAGGTCAAATTCTCAAGTGGTGATGAGAAAGAGAATCACGAAAAGCAGGTCTGAAAAACATGTAATCTAATTCATGGCTGATATAAGCACCTTTGGCACATTATTCATTGCATAATTATGAATATTGTGCAGCTGAAACAACTACGACTGGATATGGATGCTTTGCGTGACGATAGAACTCAGCTGGAGGTCAGTTTTTATTTGTCGCTATATTTGTTACAATATGGTACATGCTACTGTACCATGTTAACCTTTTGACTGCCACTCTTTGTTTACTCACAAAAAGGAGTTGGTGGTTGTGATGGTGTGTTCCACCATCCCTCGCCGTTTTAAAAGATTTTTTGTGGATGGATCTACCTTAATGTGCGTGTTAATTGTAGGATCTTTTGTAAAGGATTACATCTTCTTCACATGTAGACATGCATAAGCTGATCGATTGATGTGAATCATATATTCCATTTTAAATTTGTTACTAATTATATTTGTATATTTTTTAAAAAAATTCAAAGCTCATGGCATATTTATCTGTGGTATGTTGCAACAAATGAGCACTATGCTAGTACGTGTAAATTGAGAAGTGATGCATGGATTTCATCAAGTGTTCAAAGCATAGGTGGCTTTTCACTAGTCCAGTACTGCTGTGCCAACTATTAACTATTGTGTTCTCATGTAGAACTTACTATGTGGGTATTGTTTAGCATCTTTAATTTCAGAGGATATTCACTATTCCATTCATGTTTGGCACACAGATTGCACATCTTCCACTCATTTATTTGTAGTCATGCTTGACAAATTGGTTGGCAGTGCGTCTTTCCTTGAATGGCCCCAAGAGTATCCTCTATTTTGCTTAATTGTCACTTCTGATTTGGCAATAACTGTCCTATGGCCACTTTGGACCCTCATTGCCTTACTGTACTTGAGTTTATTTCTTTTTGTCTTCCTGTCATGTTATATTTTTCCAACTGAGCTTTGGAGCGGGTCAGCACTCAGCAGGCACATTATGATATGGTGTTTGCACTCTTGTTTCAAATGCTTTCTTATTTATGGCTGTGCTAATATTTCAAATTTTCAATGGTGCTGCTAGAATTTGATTTCTCATTGCTAACTGCTACCTTAGAAAAGACTCCTGCCTTTTTTTTTATTTCATGGAATGATATTACAAAACATCCTACTTGGCCACGTCTCTCTTTTAGATTTTTAGTAAACAATCCAGTTCTTAGAAATGTTACATCAATAAATGTATGCTAATTTATAAATGGTTCCTTATAATTTTTTAAAAAACTTGCAATTAAAGACACCATTTAACAATATTTCCACTTCATCACTAGCCATTGCTTGTACTTAGTTCTATTCACGTCCATAATGCTAGATCATGCAGAATCTTAGCTCCAAACTCTTAACACTAGTCAATGCACTTGCCTCTTTGTAGGTCATTTTGGATGAGAAGATTGATGAAGTCCGCAAGATCTCTAGCAAAGTAAATGATCTTGAGATGCAGCTTAGAAGGGAGAAAGATGAATGCCATAGGTACTTAAGCAACGTTTCCACATGGCAACGGCACATTATCTTGGCGGTATTATCTAATATTTTTATATATTTTTTCTATACCTATGTAGGATGACCTCAAAGATGAAGAAGTTTATTAAAGCTCATGCTCGGTTTTTGAAAGCACAAGAAGAAGTGAAAAGGTGCTTTATGTTTTCAGCATGTTTGGCCTTGTAATGCAAGTATACATCAGATTACTCCTTTTTGCACAATTATCAATCAATAACTGTTCATCAATTGGAGTTATGCAGGTCACAAGCTCGTTTTGAGAGGCTTGGTGATTTGCTTGCCTCAGATATTTTGAAGCGTGGTGCTAATGAAGAGGGGTCCAGTGTCAATGTTGATGAAGACCCAAACGAAAGGAGTCCTAATACTGCAGCAACTAAAAAGAGATCAATCCCATACTCAACAAGTGAAGAGGTGAAACTTGGTATGTAGCTTAGTTTCTTGGGGACACTCCGATTGCTAGGTTGTGATTTGCACAATATGGGTCTTGATATGCAGCATCCAACTTTCCCATTCTGTTGCAATGAAATACATGCCTTTTTATGGAGTGAGCAGTCGGTCCTAGTATGAAGTAGTTCAAATGTTAATTTATTTAATATTAAGCATTAAAATCAATGTGCTTAGTTGTTTTCTTACTGTAACACTGAAGGATACCTTTTTCCTTTTATAATTGAATTATAATTCTTTCTGCACATTGTTGACGAAATGTGTTAATTAACTTAAACCTAATCGCTTGTCTCCTCAGCGAAGAAGAGAAGAGAGCGAGACTCTGATACAATGACTAGGTCAGATAAATATAGGTCAGATGGTACAGATTTTGATAAAACAAGCAAGGGGACTGAGGCAACCAAGTCGTTATATTTCAAGAAGAAATTATGGGAAGATGAAAAAAGTAAGCTAGGAGCCAACATTTTCACAGAAAAGGTGCAACATTTCTCCTGCGCTCTCAATTTTATGATGAATAATGCATGCTACATATCATATTTAGTACAGAGTTCAGTGATTTATTTAAACATTATCACATTATATTGCTAGCCTATGCTTTTGATTGCACTGTATATATCACTACTGTAAAACCTCCCGTGCGCAGTGCGGTAGCGAAAAAAACCGAAAGACTGAACCGGTAAAAAACTCTGAGCCAATCTCCAATCATAAGAGCTGTGCAGCCCATACCTAGTGGTATGGACCCATTGCAATGCATGGGCATATTACTAGTCTAAACAAAAAGCCTAGTTGATATTTGAAAAGTTTGGCCATTGTCAGGCCTTGTATCGAAAATGATAGGATTCCTTGATCATCAGGTCCTAAAGCTATTCTTTTCTCTGTTGGCATTTGTATTTATCTTGTTTGATTGTGCTTACCACAGGCAATGAAATATATGTTTGTTAATTTGCAGGTCAAAGATTCTCCAGTCAAACATGTTTTGCCCTCCACTGGCATGGCTGCTCATGCTATTGATGATCTCAATGAAGCTGTTGAACTGGAGGACAGACATAAATCCATAGACGCATTAGTAGAAAATGATGCTGATGACAAAACTAGGTCACCTGCTATTCCCCTACAGCCACTACCAGTGGTACAGAATGCTTACGAGCAGGTGATTAAATTTTCACCTTTCCAAAAAAAATATTGGACCAGCTTACATGCACTGGCACGGAATTGGGCAGTGCAATATTTTTATTAATTTTCTTTGTACTCAAGAAAGTTCCTCCTTTTTTCTGGGCATTTGCTCATTTGCTGAAAAAGCAAACTCATAATTTGTTTCATCTTTTTCCAGTACGAGGGTGACGATGAAGAAGTCGATGTGGAATAAGTGAAAGGCCTCGTTTGTAGGCAAAAGGCCTCTGATGAAGCAATGGCGAGATCAGCGTCTTCCCCAGCTCCATATAATTAAATACAATTAGCATCTTCGTGTACAAAGTGCTATCTATTTGACACTGGGAATTCAGCTTATCAGTAATCCTTTTGTAGTAACACCCTTGGCGATGAGACCGTCCAACCAATCAACTATGTGGAGTATCTGTATTTTGTGAATTTGCCCCCAGCCGTATAATATCCATGGGATCTCTGCTTTGGCTAAGCTAATTACCTAGCGCTCCTTTTGCCCTGGGGATTGCGACGCCAGATGTGTCGCATTCTTGTTCAGTCTGAAAGAGGAAATGCCACTGATGATGAACATTGCATGGTCTGATCTCTCTGATGGTCATCTGGCTAGTCGAGCCGAGAGTGTAAACCGGGCAAAGCAAAGCTATCCTGATGGCTTTATACTACAGTCTCCGTCACGACCAGAACCAGGTCGACCAAAGTAGAGAGAGTAGACTAGCCTGATCGATCCGGTTGATATTTCTACCTTCTTAAAAGCAAATTCGTCCTCTTTTTCTACCATCGTACTTCTCCACATAAAAAACCACCTCAAAAAATGTGTGGATTGGAGCGCGTCTCAGAATCGAGGGTTTGCTCTTTATTTCTCTTCTGTATTCTGTTGGTGTTTATCACTCTACTTTCAAGCTCGACAACCAGCCAACCTACAGTTTTTGCTCTTCGAATGAGCGAGATCTCAGTAGCCACTTACTTTTCAGACATGCAGATGCGCGCCCGTCGCTTCCGTGTTGCCGGCGTACTATCTGTATCTATTTTCTGTTATTTTTATTTGATAATATTACCATGTGCTAGTAGCTGTGAGTGATTCTATCAGAGACCACTAATTTGATGCCTTAATTTGTTTTCTCTTATTTTCTCAGAGCCCAGCTCTACGCGATTGCATTCACGTGCGGAGTAATTTACCCGCCTACTGCCGCCAACCAGAACTGGAATATATCCTCTCCTAATTTTCGTTCTTCTGATGAAAGGTCTGGCAATCTGCGTCAGCTACAGCACAGATTTTTTTTATTTCGTAAAAGATTTGATTTTTAATAATTTTACTAATTATTTCTTTTTAATAGGTTTGGTTATTATGTTACGATCGTATATATTATATTAATGTAAGCAGACAGAATGTTTTACACCAACCAAAGATGAGATTGCTTCTGCTTTCATGAAGGGATGTATTTTTACTAGTCTTGACAATTACCTTGGTCTAATCTGATATGAAGTATTTATGCTAAAATCTAATCAAATGTTAATTATACGGTTCCAAGCTACATATGGAAAACCATTGCTAGCAGCAAAAGATCCGAAATGTTCAGCAAAGGATGCTGAAGCTGGCATTCTTGCGATGGAGGCACTGCATAAACAGGTTTTTATCTTCTGTAGTAGACTTGGAGTCTTTAAAAATAACTGGGGGTTGTGAGTCTTGTAACCTTCGTTGACAAGTAAAAGTCATTTTGCTATACTAGGTCATGCCGTTTCTACTTAGAAGAACAAAGGATGAGGTTTTATCTGATCTTCCTGAGAAGATTATCCAGGATAGATATTGCAATCTTATTCTATTGCAGCTCAAACTTTATGACAAATTCTCCAACTCCAATGCCAAACAAGAGATTTCCACTATAGTAAAAGGAAATGAATTGGAGCAATCCACTTCTCAACCAAAGGCAGCTCGTCATGTGTTTCAGGTACTGCAGTTAGAATAACATTTTAGCTTTCTTCATTTTGCATTTCTTATGTGATATCGCGTTTGTGTTCTAATTGAATATGCTTTTGTAATGCAGGCACTGAAATATCTATTAAAACTTTGTAGCCATCCTTCACTTGTAACTGGGGAAAGCCCACCTGATTATCTTGTGGACCTTCTAAAGGAAATCAGTATGGGATCTGGTGATGAGCTTCATGTGCTACACCACTCTCCTAAACTTGTTGCTCTCCAAGAGATACTTCAGGAGTGTGGTATAGGGTCAGAAATATCAAGCCCTGATGCTTCCGCGGCTGTTGGGCAACAGAGAGTTTTGATTTTTTTTCTCAACACAAGGTACTGAGTCTGTTTTGTTATGCTATGTATTTCTGTTTCTTTTGGTATATTTTCATTCTTGTCATATTACTAAACATTCTTTTCTCCAGGCTTTTCTTGACATTATTGAGAAGGACCTATTTCAATCCCATTTGAGAAGGTGAGTTTTATGTATTGTGATGTACATCAACTTCATGTAGAATGCACCATGCCGGTGTGTTGCAACGAATTTGAAAAAATATATCATGCCATATGCACAAAAGCTCAACCTCAAGCCATCTCCAGCCTTAGAAGATCTGGTGGGATCACAGTTTCACCACCGCTAGCAGCAGCAGCAGCAGATTCTTTTATAAAGTAGAGATTAATAGCAGCTGATGCAAATTATTTTAAGCATCTTGCTTTATGTTGTTTTATCTCTGAGTAGCTGTAAATATAAGGTTATCATTGGCCTAGTTGATAACTGATTAAAAATACGTAGAAATGTATACAGTGAGACTAAGACTCCGAGTGTATACAAGAGAGGTCGGGTCTATATATATACAACCCAGTGGTTCAGTGGCCTAACACCTCCCGCAGTCGCAGCGGGAGGGGAACGGACGTAGAGACTGGACCGAAAACTGGTGAACAAAGGCGTGGGCAGGCCTTTAGTCATTATATCGGTGAACTGGTGCGCCGATGGTACATGGAGCATCCGAACCTATCTTAATGCAACCTTGTCACGGACAAAATGGATATCGATCCCGATGTGCTTGGTGCGTCGATGATGAATCGGGTTGGCGGTCATGTAGACAGCACTGACATTATCGCAGTAGACGACGGTCGTAGAGGAGAGGGGTGCACGGAGCTCCTGGAGAAGCTGGCGAAGCCAGCAACACTCGGTGACGGCGCGGTACTCGGCTTCGGCGCTAGACCGTGACACTGTAGTCTGGCGTTTTGAGGACCAGGAGATTAGAATGTCGCCGAGGAAGACGCAGTAGCTAGACGTAGAGCGTCGAGAGTTGAAGCAGCCTGCCCAGTCTACGTCGGAGTACGCTGTGAGGGAGTCGATGGCGCTGAAGTTGAGGTGCAGCCCACTGGAGAGCGTGCCCTTCACGTAGCGCATGATGTGCTTGAGTAGCGCGAGGTGAGGTTCGCACGGAGCATGCATGAAGAGGCACACTTGCTGGACGACGTACGTGAGGTTGGGCCGTGTGAGGGTGAGGTATTGGAGAGCCCTAGCAAGACTCCGATACTGAGAGGGATCGGCAACGAGTGCGCCATCGACAGCGGAGAGTTTGGCTCGAGTGTCGACCGAGGTGGCCGTGGGGTGACAATCGGCCATGCCCGCACGCTGGAGAAGATAGATGGCGTATTGGCGCTGGGAAAGAAAAAGCCCGTGAGAAGAACGGGTGACCGAGATGCCAAGCAAGTGGTGGAGAGGACCAAGATTGGTCATGGCGAACTCGGAGTGGAGTCGGGCTATGATCTGGTCTAAGAGAGATATCAAAGACACTGTAAGTACAATATCGTCGACATATAGAAGGAGATAGGCGGTAGCGTTGCCGATATGAAGAGTGAAAAGGGAGTTATCGGACGTAGAGGCCATGAAGCCGATGTGCCGAAGGTAGACAGCAAAGCGCTGGTACCAGGTACGGGGGGCTTGTTTGAGGCCATAGAGAGAACGTTGAAGAAGTCAAACATCGTTGGGACGAGAGGGGTCGATGAAGTCTAGAGGCTGTTGGCAGTAGACCGTTTCCATCAGATGACCGTGAAGAAAGGCGTTCTTCACGTCAATCTGATGGATCGGTCAGGAGTGTGAGGCAGCCAAAGTAAGGACGACCCGAATAGTGGCGGATTTGACGATGGGACTGAAAGTCTCGTCGTAATCGACACCGGGGCGTTGGGAGAAATCCTAAACTACCCAGCGTGCCTTGTGATGGGCAAGGGAGCCATCGGCGTGGAACTTGTGTTTAAAAATCCACTTGCCGGTCACAATGTTGGCGCCGGGAGGACGGGGGACGAGGCGCCAGGTCTCGCTGTCCATGAGGGCCTTGTACTCGTCGGCCATGGCCGCGCGCCACTGAGGGTCGGCCAGGGTAGAACGAGAAGTCGCCGGAATGGGCGAGATAGAGCTGTGGACGGCAAAGAGCCCGTAGCGCTTGGTGGGGCGGAGAGACCCGGTCTGTGAGTGAGTGACCATATAAGAGGTGGAGGGAACGAGAGCCGATGGGAGTGTGGTAGAGGTGGGGAGAACTAGTTAGGTGAGGGCGTCATCGGCTCTGGATCGGCGGCTGTATGTGAGAGGAAAGGGGGGAACTAGATCGGCCTGAGCCAATGGAGTCGGATGGGCCGATCGGTTCGGTCGGTCCGATGGAGATGGAGCAGCTGATAGGGAGGGGGGAGCCGATGGAGATGAGGTGTCCAATGGAAAGGGGATAGGATCGGCCGAAGCCGATGAGAGTGGTAGGGCCGATGGGGGTCCGATGGAAGGGACATCGGACCGAATAGTAGTGGGATAGCTGAAGAGTAAGTCCTCAGCAGCGGCCGATGAGGGGGCCGATGGGGAGAACGGTGGAGGAGACCGAGACGGCACGGTGTTGGTGAGGAGGAAGTCGAGATCGCTAGAGGAGGATCTCAGATTAAGCAGGTTGAAGGGAAAGCATGTCTCGTCAAAGATGACATGACAAGAGACGATGACCCGTCGGGTGGAAAGATCGAGACATCGGTATCCCTTGTGAGATGAGGGATAGCCGAGAAGAATGTAGGCGGTGGAGCGGGGAGCGAGTTTGTGGGGAGCAGTGGCGGTGAGGTTTGGGTAGCAGAGGCATCCGAAGACGCGAAGGTAGGAGTAGTCGGGCGCCGTGCAGTAAAGAAGGGCATATGGAACGTTGTGTTGAATGGAGGACCACGGGTGCCGATTGAGGAGGTAGGTCACAGTGGTCAGTGCTTCTGCCCAATAAGTTGCAGGTAAGTGGGCACGAAGTAGCATAGTGTGACTTATGTTGTTGAAGGTGCGAAGGAGGCGCTCGGCCTTGCCGTTCTGGGGAGAGGTGTAGGGGTAAGAGAGCCGTAGATGGATGTCCTGCGAGGTGAGGAAGGTTATAACAGTATGGTTAACGAACTCCATACCGTTATCGGCTTATAGAGCCTTGATGGAGAGATTGAACTGGGTAAAAACGTAGGTGGCGAAGTTAGTGAGGTGAGAGGCGACCTTAGATTTGCTAATAAGCGGAAACGTCCAGCAATAGTATGTGTAATCGTCAAGTATGGCAAGGTAATACTGATTACCGGAGATACTTTTAACTGGAGAAGTCCATACATCACAATGTATAAGCTCAAACGGTCGTGAGATACAAGAGAGAGAACTAGAAAAAGACAGAAGCACATGTTTGCCAAGTTGACACGAGTGGCAAACTGTGGAGCTGCTGTGGGTACATCGGATGGAGGCGCTGCAACAGAGGGTGGCGACAGCGTCGGGGCCGGGGTGGCCGAGGCGAAGATGCCAGAGGTTAGTGGAGAGGGCGACGCTGGCGTGTGGAGTAGACGGTGCAGTGGGAATGGTGTAGAGGTCTCCGCCACTATTGCAGCGAAGAATCTGTCGCTGGGTTGGGATATCCTTCACAGAGAAACCAGAAACGTCAAATTCAATTAAGCAATTGTTGTCTCGTGTGAATTGACGAACAGATACAAGATTGTGAATAAAGAAAGGTACGATAAGAACATTGCGAAGGGGGAGGTTAGTGGTGGGTGTAGACATAGATGAGTCACTACGGTATTGGATAGGAAGAGAGTGGCCATTGCCGATGGTGACAAAGGGGAAGGAAGAGAGATGACAAGAACGGAGTATACCAGCCGATGGAGACTACGAGCACAGAGGTACGCCGGCGTCGAAGGAGAAAGGATGCACGAAGCAAGAAGAAGGGCGAAGACGGGTGCGACGCGAGACGAGGAGGCGGATGAAGACCGTCGCCTTGTCACGCAGAGGTGGAACGGAGAAAAGGAAGTGTCTGCGGAGAAGACGGGGAGAAGAAAGGAATGGAGACGAGAGAGTGAGGAGAGAGTACCAGGAAGAAGGTCGGCGACGGGAAGAAAAAGATCGGCTCGTTGGTGGGAGAAAGCTAGCGCGCCGAAAATGTCTAGACTTGTTTTGATACCATGTAGAAATGTGTACAGTAAGACTAAGACGCTGAGTATATACAAGAGGGTCGGATATATATATATACAGCCCAGTGGTCCAGTGATCTAATATTTATGTTTTCCATTTTCCAGCCTGTGATTTCTATTCTGGTCATCTAATCAGCAAACTTTTGATTTTCTTTCAGCCTTACATATTTACGGTTGGATGGCTCTGTTGAGCCAGAGAAGAGATTTGAAATTGTGAAGGCATTCAACTCAGATCCAACCATTGATGTGCTCCTATTAACAACTTACGGTATGTTTGGAGAATGCCATATGGATCAGGGATTTACTCCTTGATATATACTAGAAAAGCTATATCTGATTCTTTTCTGTTGCAGTCGGTGGGCTTGGCTTGAATTTGACATCTGCTGACACATTGGTCTTCAGGGAACATGATTGGAACCAAATGAAGGATCTTCAGGTTCGCTTTTGCATCTTCTATCAATGATAAGGCTACCATCATATTTCCTCCACTATTTTCAAGTTATCGCCTGTGAAACATACGAACAATACTCCGTTCTTACAGGCAATGGACAGAGCACACCATCTGGGTCAAAGGAAAGTGGTGAATGTGCACCGTCTCATCATGCGCGGGACCCTGGAAGAGAAGGCGATGAGTCTTCGGAGGTTCAAGGTGTCAGTGGCCAATGCGGTCATCAATGCTGAGAACGCCAGCATGAAGACAACGAATACTGAGGGCCTTTAATTCTCTTCTATCCACATGCATTTCATCGTTGTAATTACGGTACGTTCACGCAACTTTAACTTTCAGTAAGAAATTGATCCCCTGGCCATGTAAGTCCTTTAATTTTTTTGTTCATCCCTTGTTTAGCTTGCATATCTTTTTAAAGTCGTTTGTTTCTGCATAGTCCTCCCATAGAAACACCCGGAGTAAGCATGATCTAGTTAATATTATTAGCATCTTTGTGTACAAAAGTGCTGTTTATTTGCCACTGGGAATTCAGCTTATTATCTAGAATCCTTATGTACTAATATCATTGGTGATGAGACAGTAAACTAATCAACTATGTGGAGTCTTTATTTTGTCAATTTGCCACCAGCCGTATAAACATTCCATGTCTCTCTGGTTTGGTAAACTAACTAGTACTAGTAGTAACTAGTGGTACGGTCACACTATTTTTCCTCGGATTGCGACACCGTAAGCATTCTTGATCCTAGCCTTCAGTTTGGAAGAAGAAATGCCACTCACATGAACATTGCATATTTGCATAGTCTGGTATCTCTCTCATGGTCCATCTGGCTAGCCGAGACCAGAGCTTTGCTGAGTCGTCTGTAAAGCTTGCCAACCCATATGCATGATTTGAGCAAACCTTGCAGGCTTTGCTGCGTTGACGGTATGTCAACCCACACCCACATGCATCATGCAATCCATGCTCAGATTGGACTTAACTTACACTCGGTAACTCACTCTCACACTCCAGTCCCAGTCAATCTAGGTGGCTAGCTGACAGTATTTGATTGAATTTGCTATAGTACATGTTCTCCACCCAATCATTCCTATGGGATGCAGCAAGGGCAATGGCGATGCTCTTCAGAATCTCAGTCTTTCTGCTGCTGTTATGCACAGCTAAGGCTACCGATGATTCAGGAGCAGAAACTGAAGCAGAAGCACTCCTCCGATGGAAGTCCACTTTGATCGACGCCAATTCGGTGTTGTCCTAATGGTCGATTACCAACTACACCTGCTCTTGATTCGGTGTCACCTGTGACTCCGCCAGCCATGTCACTGAGCTCAATCTTGTTGACGCCGGGCTCAACGGTACGCTTGACGCCTTCTGCTCTGCTGCGTTCCAAAACCTCACAAAGATCAACCTTAGTGGCAATAATCTTGCCGGTGCCATCCCGGCAAATATTTCCATGTTGCGCATCCTCACCGTTCTGGATTTGAGCTACAATAATCTTGCTGGTGCCATCCTGGCAAATATTTCCATGTTGCGCACCCTCACCGTTTTGGATTTGAGCTACAATAATCTTGCTGGTGCCATCCTGCTAAATATTTTCATGTTGCACACCTTCACTCTTCTCCATTTGAGTGGCAATAATCTTACTGGTGCTATCCCCTACCAACTCAGCAAGCTCCCTAGGCTTGCCAAGTTAGATCTTGTATATAACCACTTGACCAATCCAGAACATGCCAAGTTCTTCTCACCCATGCCCCGTTTGGAATTCCTATCTCTACGTCACAATCATCTCAATAGCACTAGTTTGAAGATGGAATACCTCGATTTATCAGTTAATGCCTTCTCAGGACCCATACCAGATTCACTACCAGAGATAGCCCCAAATTTGAGGCATCTAGATCTGTCGTCCAATGGATTCCATGGGTCCATGCCACATTCACACTCAAGACTGCACAAGCTCCATTCACTATATGTGGACAGAAACAACCTCACTGGAGGAATCCCAGAGGAGCTTGGGCACCTTACAAGTCTTGAGAGGATGGACCTGTCAAGGAACCGGTTAGTTGGAAGTTTACCGCCATCTTTTGCCAGGATGCAACGAATATTGAAACTCCATATAGAAAGAAACTACATCAATGGTAGTATCCCGTCAGAGATGTTTTCAAACTGGACTGAGCTCGAGGTGTTTGATGTTTCCAACAACATGTTAACTGGAAGCATCCCATCACTGATCAGCAACTGGACAATGCTACGGCACCTGGCGCTCTTCAGCAGCAAATTTACTGGCTCAATCCCACCGGAGATGGGAAACTTGCCACACATATATGGAGTGGACATGTCAAACAACCACTTCACTGGAAATATACCATCAAATATCTGCAATTGCTATACCTTGCAATCAGTGACAACCATCTAGAGGGCGAGCTCCCTGAATGCCTGTGGAATTTGAAAATTCTCACTTTCATGGATTTGTCAAGCAACGCTTTTTCTGGGAAAGTTGCAACCTCCAATACTCCTAACCATGATTCCAACCTACGCGCACTAGACCTGTCAAATAATAACTTGTCGGGTTATTTCCCAACGGTGTTGAGGAACCTCAGTAAGCTAGAAGTTTTCAATCTTGGGTACAATAGGATTTCTGGTGTGATTCCTTCGTGGATAGGGGAAAGCTATTCTTCTCTGACGGTTCTACGGCTACCATCGAGCATGTTCCATGGAAATATTACTTGGCAGCTTTCACAACTGCAATCTCCAACCGCATGATCTAGCTGAAAATAAATTTACAGGTTCCATATCATGTAGTTTCGCCAACTTATCATGTTTGCAGTCAGAAACTTGATGTGGAAACATCTAAAAGCTGTGCAGAATGAAATGAGAGATAAGTTGGATGCTTCTTGAAGTTTGAATTTCCGGAATTTACGGAGTGGCGATTTCTGGGCGGAGTCAGCGGTGGCTTCGTCGCCGGCTGTGACGCCGGTGGCTGGCCGCCTGGCGCCGTCCGGCAAAGGACTTCCGGCTGCGTCCGAAGTTTGCTGTGAAGAGCTGAAGCGGATCGGTGTGTTACTGCATCTGGAGTGACGGCAGCTGCTTTAGCTTCGGCAGAACAGGCGCCGGGCAGCTCAACTTTGCCGGACGGCAAGCCATCGGCAAGCTCCGGACGTAGCCATGAGGGCCAGCGCAATATCGCGCCCGCCGTGGCCTTGGTGCCGCCCTCGTTGTCGGCCATCACCAATCATTCCACTGCTCCGGATTCAGGTAATGTCTTGTGTTCTTCCTCTAGGTTTTCTACTCTGTTTGCAGAACAAGCTCCACATGTTGGAGAAAGTGGCTCGGGTAGTGCTCTGAAGGTTTTGGGAAGACGGAATTCGGGTTCTTGCAAATTGATGATTTTGATTTCAAGTTCGATGCCCCAGCTCCAGTCCCTACTGCACTAGTCTCTTTTCAGGGGGATCCCTTTCGGCTGAGGTGGTAAAAGCAGAGCTCACTCGTTTGGTGCTTGTTGATTGGAACTAGGATGTCATTCCCCACAGTGAGGACTCCTTTCTTGTCACCTTTCCTTTAGTCGAAGAGTTGCAGTGCTTGGATGACATCGAGTTCCGTTTAAAGAACCACAGAGTTGAGTTGTGATGACAATAGGACAATGGAGGTCAGATGAAGATGTGCGTGCAACCAGTGTATCAGTTAGATGAGGTGTGGTCACATGTCAAAAGGATGCCTCCTCCATGGAGACATTATTTGGCTTTTTGGGCAATTGGATGTGTGATCGGGGCAATCCAAGAAGTTGATACGTTAACCTTTCGTCGGCAAGGCATTATTCGCATTACAGTATGTATGCATAGCAGTGCTGATTTGCCGGTTACCACTGTTGTGATTTTTGGGAAGATGAGTTATCCAATAACCTTTGCATTGGAAGACAACAACTTTCATCCCTCAATGCCTACAGTTGATGATCCAATGGATCAAGATGGTAATGCGGCAAAAGGTCAAGGTTCCTTTCACGATGAGTCAAATGAAAGGCGGACAAGCACACCAAGAGTGGGGCATTGTTTCAGCACAAGAGGGACTCTCCTCAGGCCTGTCGGCAATGCAGCTCTCTTTGACACCTTTTGGGAAAGGTAGACCACCGATGTCGACGAGACCTGTTGTGCTTAATGGTAAATCTTTTCACATGGTCCTCAAGTCCAAGCCAGGAAGCCCAGGTCCTATACTGAATTTGGTGAACATTGTGGTGCATCCTCTATCTTTGTCATAGTCAATTCTCAAGGCACCAAATGTAGTGGCTGTTTCTCCTAGCCGGTCTTCGGTGGAGGAGTCGTGTCCTTGGCTAGCAGCCTCGGCCGAGAATCTCTTGGCGGCTGCCTCATGCAAGGTCGTCGGCTTATCTCTGTCTTTCTCTACCACGCCAAAAGTATCCGGGAGGAGGAGATTAAATGGTACCAATGAGCAAAAGTATCCGACATACTTCTATGTGATAATAACACTAAATATTATCACATGATTGCCAATGGCAAACATGGAAAGAAGTGGATATTTTTTTCTCGAGCAAGATGAATGTAAGATTGAGGGGGTTGACACTTTGAAGACATATATAACCAATTTTTATAAGAAGCTATTTGGATCACCGGAAGAGAATTCTTTCATGCTTGATGAGTCCAGAATTGATGACATTTCTCAAGTTACAGATGCTGAAAATGAATTCTTTCAAGATTATAACTGACATGCTTGTCACCTTGATAAACATGGCCAAAGCACAAGGGCAAATTGATAGAGTAGTACTACATCTCACTAATAGGGGTTTATCTATTTTATAATATGCCGATGATATTATGCTCTTTATGGAACATAACCTTTAGAAGACTCATAACATGAAGGCAATCCTTCGAGCTTTCAAGCAGTTATTGAATCTTAAGATTAATTATTATAAAAATGAGCTATATTGCTTTGGTGAAACATATGAGTGTAGAGATCGGTACATTGATCTCTTTGCCTATAAGGTGGGGAAATTTCCATTTTGGAATCTTGGCATCCCGATACATTATTGGAAATTAAGAAATACGGAATGAAAAGAGGTGGTAGAAAGATTTGAGAAGCGTTTGAGCAGTTGGAAAGGTAAGCTTCTTTTATTAGGAGGACATCTTACTGTAATTAACTCAATGCTTAGTCTCTCAATGTATATGACGTCATTCCTTGCGGTACCTAGCGAGATACTCAAGAAACTTAACTATTTTCAATCAAGGTTTTATTGGCAAGAGATAGACATGAGAAGAAATATCGGCTTACTAAGTGGGATATCATGTGCAGTCCTAAAGAACAAGGGGGTTAGGAATTCATAACCTAATAGCGAAAAAGGATTTTCTCTATTTAGATCCTTCATAATTAAGGATGACTACTAAATTAGATTCTCGAAAGATATATGGTTGGATAATGCCACTTTGCGGGACTAGGATCCTTGCCTTTATAATGTGGTGCGGCATAAAGAAGCAACATCTCACAAATATTCCAAACAAACCCACCTAACTTTTTATGGTGACAACACTTAATTTCAAATTAGTGGCTTGGCAAGACTTATTGCCATGCATTGCTAATTTGGAGTTGGCTCATGAACAAGATTAGTTTCGCTAGAACCTTACACCAAATGGTTTTTTTTCAATCCAATCTTACTACTTAGCTTTGGTTCACATTAGGGTCTCAAATTTAAATAAATGCATTTGGAAGATAAAGTACCGCTAAAAGTTAAGATTTTCTTTTGGTATATATGAAGAGGAGTAGTGCTCACGAAGGATAATTTAGCTAAGCGAAAATAGAAAGATAGTAAGATGTGTTGCTTTTATCATAAAGATGAAACTATCTATCATTTATTCTTCCAATGTCGTTTCACTCCATCGATGTGGTCTATTACTCAAATAGCTTTAAATATACATCCGTCAAGTAGCGTTTCTCATATGTTTGGGAGCTGTCTTTTACGCATTTTCAAAGAAGTGAGAAATCTGTTACTAATGAGGGTGACGACTCTTGTTGGTCACTGTGACTACGCAGAAATGGGGTTGTTTTTTATAAAAGAATGGTGTCCCTTTGTAAGTTATTTCTTTAGTTATCTGGTGGCTTTGTTCTTGGGCTATCCTCCATAAACCGGGACTTCAGGATACTATTGCAGTAGTCTCTCAACAGTTGATCATATGACATAAGAGTGTTTTAAAGTATGGGTGTTGATGTAGTCTACGGATTGCTTGACATTAAACTTTATGTTTGTGCATCTTCTTTTTTTAGTGTGGGAGTGTATTTTCTTTTGGTTGTGTGCATCTTAGTTATACAGAGGTCAGGAGTGAACTCGGTTTGGTTATATCATCTTAATGTAATTGATTGAGTTTAATAGATGTTCCATTATCTTTAAAAAAAACTAGATGTGTATTTAGCTTAAGTGAAGTATAACTCTTTCCAAATACCGTCTTGAACTCATACCACATTAATATTGATTGGAAGGGAAGGGAGCATCCATTTGAAGCCTTAGGTCTACTTGCAACTGGTATTGATTTATCAAATAATTCTCTCTCTGGTGAGATCCCTTCGGAGTTGACAAATCTTAGAGGCCTTCAGTTCTTAAATATGTCGAGAAATTCTCTACAAGGAAATATCCTAAATGACATTGGCAACCTAACGCAGTTAGAGTTTGTTGACCTCTCTTGGAATAAACTCTCAGGCCATATTCCTCCTAGCATATCAAAGTTGACGTTCCTCGACTGGCTTAATCTGTCGAACAACCTTCTATCAGGAGAGATACCTACAGGTAATCAACTCTGAACACTTGATGACCCGTCGATTTATGCCAACAACCCGGGGCTTTGTGCATTTCCTTTGAAAATTCCATGCTCAAACAATTCAAGTTCTACGATTACACTGGTAGGAGCAAAAGAACATCACCAGGAACACGAAACCCTGTGGATGTACTGCTCAGTAACTGCAGGAAGTGTCTTTGTTGTTTGGCTGTGGTTTGGAGTACTGTTTTTCTGTAACGCCTGGATGTTTGCTTTCTTCAGTCGCATCGATGCCATGCAGCAGAAAGTTATACAGAAGATAATGCACATCTGGGAGTATGCTTTCCACTGAGCCCACTAAGAATGTCTAAATGTTACCTGATACTTGCATTATCAGCACTTCTACACCAAGGGTCTAAGAAATAAGTTATCTCACTGATGTCGTCATGCAGACACTTTCAAGTTTTTAGTATCTATTATCTATTTTAGGTTAGATAATAGTGTGTTGTTCATGTTTCCTGTCCCGAGTTAAGCTACAGTCCCAGATGTCTATCAGCATGCTAATTGTATCAGTTTTTCATCTATCAATCCACTTATTGTTCAGTTGATGTGTGTTTTGTGTGTGGGTTGTGTGTGTATGTGTTCTAGTAATCTCTTTTTTCTGTGGGCAAAAAACACTAGTGGCAGTTGCAGTAACAACACTAACACAACAAGAGCACGCGCTGCAAATTTCTGCCGGAATTTTACTAGATGCAGATCATGGAACTATAAGAACAAAATTGCACTAAATATCTACTGGAATTTTTCATGAAGAAAATGTAAACCTGAATGAAAATCAACTCCTTTTCTCCCCCAACAGTGGATGTTCAGGACGGCGCAGTTCCTCCTGATCAGGAAACTTTTTAATTAGTCGGTAGATGTCGGCTCGTTTATTGCATATCAATTAAAAAAATTTAAACAATTATCAAATAGTTATAAAAAAATTCAAATATGTAGTATACCACTCTGCAAATATATAAATTATAGCTATGAATATATATATATATATATTAGTTAGACTTTAATTTATTATTTTCGTTACAACTTATAAATTTTAATTTTAAATTTGTATATTTATAAAGTAATATATTACATACTATTTTATTTTATTTTTTTTAACCAACCACTCAAGTGATTCTCTCGCTCGTGATCTGCAACATGCCCAGCCTCGACATCAACGGGACGGACACCTCCGGCGGCGCCAGCGTCGGAACGGAGCAGGTCTCTGTGCTTAGCCCCGCCCTGTAGTGGCCAACGTCGAACGTCAGGAAGCTGAGGGGGTCCATCTCCACCAAGCCGTCGCCGCCGCCGACGAGGACCGAACTGCGCTCGCGCTCGCGTGGGTTGGCGCCGTTGGCGCTTAGCGTTGCCGTCGACTGCAGTAGCCGGCGGGGCGGATGCCGACGGTGCATTACTGCATCGGCGTGCGATTCTTGCGGAAATGCCCATTCCAAATGGGCCAAAACGGAATTTTGGCACACGTGCGGGCCATCCCGTTGTGCCACATCGGGATTCCATCGTAGGAGCGGCCCACATTGTTGGTGCCTACTCAAGTCGTTAGCACGAGCACGCCGTCGCCCCGATAGGTTGCCGGCTCGCCGCCACCACCCACCAGCACCTCGTCGCCGGCCGCCCCACCACGCCACCCACGCCGTAGCGGCCGTAGGCACCACGAACACTGCGCGCGGAAGAGCAGCACACGGAGGAGAGATACTCCGATGGTCGGAGCATCTGGCTGCCTGTTGCTGGAGATGGCACGGCACCAGCAACACACAGGTACATCCGGCCACTCCCGCTCCCCTCCCAGCATTGAATACATTTCTTTTTTTTTTCTTATATTATAATCAAGAAATATCGATTATCAACTCCATTTTCAAGTATTATTAAATAAGTTTGTATAGGACTGCCTCTCCCTTCCAAATTTTGATTCCGAATACTTTATTGATTTTTAGCCCGCCTAAAAGGTCCAACTCCAACAGACATTTTCCTCTTTTCTTTTTTTTCAGTACTTAACGATTTTTACTATGTATTTTCTTTTAAATTTATCAAATTTAATAGAATATAATTATAGTATAACTATATTGCTATAATTTATATATAGCTTTGACACAATTTTAAATATTAAATTTGCTTTAAGATTCGTGCAAACGAGAAAGAAAAAAATCATAGCACATGCAAGGATTTGGTTCCGTGACCTCCGGAAATAGCATGTTATCTTGAGATTTTTAAAAGTTACTTACGTATAAATTTTGCTTAAAAAATTGTCAATAAATATATAGGTAGTCTTATTGGTGAGCGATATTGGTTTTGTAATGAGACCAATTAGTACAGAATTATTATTGAAGCTAAACTGCTAAAGATGCACGTATCTTGGTCTTCGTTCGTGTATTTACACTCACAAAGTCCCTCATTTATTATTCGGCAAAATTGGCCTTATTGTGGTTGTGTGTATTTGCTGAAGAAGCGAAGTTCACAGTTTTTTCTTTTTGTGCTTTTTTTTCCTCAGTAAGATGGTGATGAAGAGGAAGTTGATATTAGAGGCGAAGCAAGCCAAAAATGTCATCAGGATCAGCTCAATTGTATAGCATGGTGAATCATGGATCGAAACAGTATTTTAGTATAGTACTAAAGAATTTCGTCAAATGACCCCAACAAACGGGCCTAGCTCTGCCCCTGGTTGATATGGAATAATGCCTCGTATGTAGAGTGTAGAGAGGAGGCCGCTTATGAAGCAATGGCGAGATCAGCATCTGCTCCTGCTCCTTGTAATTAATATTAGACCACCCTTGTAATTACCTAGGCAAAGAGAAAAGATAGGACGAAGATTGATTTAAAGTGAAATTTTGGCAACAAAATGTGCTCAAAACTGTAATTCACTCTTAGATATTATTAGCATCTCCGTGAAAAAGTGCTATCTATTTGACACTGGGAATTCGGCTTATTATCAAGAATCCTTATGTAGTAACATCTTTGGTGATAACACCGAAAGTAACTTAGATATCGTTTAAAGGAGGTGAATAAACATTTTTAAAAAGCACTCGTAGAGAGGTTACATGCTAATTAAAACTTCTGAAACTAATCACCACAACTTTCGATTGACACTCCCTTCAAGACAAAGAATGTTGATCAAAAGTTCCGATACCTATAACCTCCAATACCTATGATCGAACTTCCGATCCTTTGGTTTATTCTCTCGATAGAGAATGAATCAAGAGCTAAATTTGCACACAAAGAGGCTTATAGGTATAGAGTGATGCACGGGAACAAAAGATACCAAGAAAAGAGATAAAAGACGTGATTTTTACTTGAAGTTTAGATCTAAAGATCCTACCGTTGAGGTGCCCCAATAAGTCGGATCTCTTTCGATTCCAAATCTCACCAAGCTATCAACTAAAAAGAAATTTTAGTCTTCAAGCAACCACCAATGTACATCACATTTTCAAGTGACCATCAAAATTCAAGTTTGAACAATGAGCTCCTACTTCTGATAAAGTTTTCTCTACTAAACAAATTTCTAGAAGTTAGGTTAGCTTTCACTCACTTAGTACCTCGCTTCCTTTTGAAGGTAAAGTAACGCTCTCATAAGCTTTCCTGGGCTATCCACAAGAGAAATAACTCATAGATGACATCCAACCGGCTAGGAGAGGAACATCTACGAGTAATAGGCTCAAAGACGAATATCAGAAGCCGATTCATAAGTGCTCAAGATGTAAACCCTAGCTCTTAATATCTCAAATCCCAAATTCCTCACAAAATTTACAAGAGAGGGACAAAAATTAAGGTGGATTTAGTGTAGAAACCCTATAAAAACCTAAGGAGATAGGTCTAAAAAAATATAAGAGTTAGCCATCTTGAAAAAGAGGTAAAGGGAGGGAGGCTTCAGCGAGATCTATATCCCATCCTTGGTCATCTCCTAGAGTGTGTTCTTGGGTCCTCGAGCCACCAGAGCCCCATGTCAATGATGGTGTAGGTGGCGCTATAGGGTGTTGTAGCTTATAGGAAGTTGAGGCAACAGAGTGAGCTAGCGAACAATGTTGGTGGCCTCGTGGGCACGCCGATGTGAGAATAGGTGGCTGAGGAGTAGCCTGGCAAGGGTAGAGTAGTTGATGGTGAGGGATGGAGGTGAAGTAAAGTCGCGAGTGAGGAAAATGGGTGCCCTGGCGAGGCCTCCTCTCTGTTGCCACCATGGTCGTCACTAGGAAGAGAAAGGAGAGATAAAGAAAAAGAGGTGAATAAGAGGAGCATCATTAATAAATGGGCCATATTATAGATGAAGAAGAAGGATTAATTTTGCTGACATGTGGTCCTATATGTTTGTTTTACTTTTTAACTGGATTGTCACTACCATGTGAGTCTTATTTGAGTCTTATTTGTGTTTTTATTTTTTTTTCTTCTAGTGCCATGTAAACGTGTAAGACAAAAATCAGATCAATGTTTTATGTATGCGCCAGGTTAATCAAAACCAATCAAAACAGAGGTCAATTGACCAATTTTAATAATTAAGAAAGCCTTTGTGGTTAAGGTACGTGAATCCTACTCGGAATATAGTTGATGGAGACAGAATGGACGTTTTTCGCGTTGCGCGTGTAACAGTCCTTATTCATATTGGGCCGGACGGTATTTCGTCTTACTAGCGGCCCATTTAATTAATTGAGCCGAAATAGGATTCCGTCGTACGTAGTGAGGCCACATGGTTGGTGCCGACGCCAAGTCGTACAAGTAGTCACTACCACGCGCACCTCGTCGCCCGGCCGATAGGTTGCCGGCTCGCCGCCGCCGCCCCACCCTTGCCACCACGAGCGCCGCGCCGAAGAGCAGCAGGAACGGTAGATACTACAATGGAGCTTCAGTGGCCGATGTAGTCGCCTCCTCCATCCCGGGATCCTTCTCGGATCTTCAGGAATGGGTCCATGGTTTCAGGGAAAGCCAGCCGTGTCCGCGCCAAACTCTCTTGGCACCAGCTCGGCTCGGGTGGTGGCGGGAAGGTGAAGCTTCATATCTCTTGGCCGCACATTGTCTAGTTCTCTTTATTTTTTTTTGTTTCTTCTTGCACAAAGGGCTACCTGCGAGTAGTATTTGACGTTGGGAATTCGGCTTATTATCAAGAACCCTTCTTGGTAACACCCTTGGGGATGAGATGCGGATTGGTGACACAGTAGTCAATCAGTCTGTCAGATAATCAACTAGGTAGGGTGCTTTCATTCCGTGGGTCTGCCCCCCATCCGTACAAGTATTTTCCCTGGGGTTTGCCTGATCTGAGCATCCAATCCTTCAGGTTGTCTTGCATTGACTGTCAAGCTAGCCCAGCATGAGCTTTCTTCCATTGACGGTCAGTCTTCTATCCCATATGTATAATAATGTAGTATTTTCCTCACTGCCGTCAGTCTTGACCTCTTCTTAAGTCGTCTAAATTTTGAACCTACTGCTATATATGTATGTATTCTCTGGGACACAGCAATGGCAATGCTCTTCCACATTTCAGTCTTTCTGCTGTTATGCACTGCTAAGGCTACCGATTCAGTAGCAGAAACAGAAGCAGAAGCACTACTCCGATGGAGGTCAACTTTGAAGGGAGATAACGCGCTGTCCACATGGTCGATTGCCAACTCGACATGCTCTTGGTACGGTGTTGCATGCGATCAAGGCGGCCATGTCACTGAGCTTGAACTTGCCACATCGGGCCTCAATGGTACGCGACGCCTTCTATGCTACCGCTTTTCAGAACCTCACCACAATCAACCTCGGTGGCAATTCTCTTGTTGGCGCCATCCCGGCAAATATTTCCATGCTGCTCACACTCACTGTTCTAGTTTTGAGCGGCAATAACCTTACTGGTGCCATCCCCTACCAACTCAGCAAGCTCCCTAGGATTGCCAAGTTAAATCTTGGATATAACCACTTGACCATTCCAGAGGATGCCACGTTCTCACACATGCCCAGTTTGAAAGATTTATCTCTATCTAATAATCATCTCGATGGTACCTTCCCACAATTCCTCCTCAACAGCACTATTTTGAGGATGAAATACCTCGATTTATCAGGTAATGCCTTCTCAGGACCCATAACAAATTCACTGCCAGAGATGGCCCCAAATTTGTGGTTTCTAGACCTGTCTTCGAATGGTTTCTTTGGGTCAATACCGCATTCACTCTCAAGACTCCAAAAGCTCTCGAGGCTATCTGTTGCAATGAACAACCTCACTGGAGGAATTCTGGAGGAGCTTGGGGCGATGTCTGGATTGGAAGAACTTGATTTGGGTAGCAATCCACTCGGTGGGCCAATCCCAGCATCACTGGGGCAGCTTCAGAGGCTACAAATACTTACTGTAAGTAACGCTGGTTTGGTTTCTACTCTTCCCGCTGAGCTGGGTAACCTTACTGGTCTCCAGGCGATGGACCTGTCACGGAATCAGTTTATTGGAAGTTTACCACCATCTTATGCCAGGATGAAAGAAATACGGCAATTCTCCGTAAATGGGAACTACATCAATGGTAGTATCCCACCAGAGATATTTTCAAACTGGACTGATATCCAGGCGTTTGATGTTGCCAATAACATGTTACCTGGAAGCATCCCATTGCATATCAGCAACTGGACGAAGCTAGAGTATCTCGACCTCTTCGGCAACAACTTTACTGGCTCCCAGTGGACATTGTAAGCTTGCCGCTTTTATTAACATTGGAAATGTCAAAGAATCACCTTACTGGAAACGATACCATTAAATATTTGCAACGCATCGCTGCAGTTCCTTGCAATCAGTGGCAACCATCTCGAGGGAGACCTCCCTGGATGCTTGTGGAATTTGAAACATCTCCTGCTCATAGATTTGTCTAGCAATGGTTTGTCTGGAGAAGTTCCAACCTCAAGTAATTATGAATCCTCCCTAATAACACTTCACCTGTCAAACAACAACTTCTCCGGTTCTTTTCCAACAGTATTGAAAAACCTCAACAAACTAGTAGTTTTGGATCTCGGGCACAATAAGATTTCTGGTGCAATTCCTTCATGGATAGGGGAAAGCAATCCTTTGCTGAGTATTCTACGGTTGAGGTCAAACATGTTCAATGGAAGTATTCCTTGGCAGCTGTCACAACTCTCCCATCTTCAATTACTTGATCTAGCTGAAAATAATTTTACAGGTTCCATACCTGGTAGTTTCTCCAACTTATCCTCCATGCAGCGGGAAATTACAGATATGTCTGTCTTTATTGACCTGTATCCGGGTGCAGAAAGCCTCAATCACCCATACTACATTGACATTGTTTGGAAGGGAAGGGAGCACACTTTCCAGGAAATATATCAACATGTGATTAGTATTGATTTATCAAGCAATTTTCTCTCTGGTGAGATCCCTTCAGAGTTGGCAATTCTTAGGTGCCTCCAGTTCCTAAATATCTCCAGAAACTACCTGAGTGGTGGTATCCCAAAATATATTGGTAATCTAATTTTTTTAGAATCTCTTGACCTCTCTTGGAATAAACTCTCGGGTCCTATTCCTCCTAGCTTATCAAACTTGACGAGCCTCAGCAAGCTTAATCTCTCAAACAACCTTCTATCAGGAGAGATACCTACAGGTGATCAACTCCAAACACTGGATGACCCCTCGATTTATGGCAATAATCTGGGGCTTTGTGGATTTCCTTTGAAAATTTCATGTTCAAACAATTCTAGTCCTACAACTAAACTGAAAGGGGCAAAAGAACATCACCAAGAACTGGAAACATTGTGGCTGTACTGCTCAGTAACAGCAGGAGCTGTCTTTGGTTTTTGGTTGTGGTTTGGAGCACTGTTTTTCTGTGATGCCTGGAGGTTTCCTTTCTTCAGTCGCATCGATGCCATGCAGCAGAAAGCTGTGCAAAACATGAAGCACATCTGAGAGTACTCTCTGCTTCCCATTGAGTCCACCTGAACGTGTGCAAAAGTTTTTCCATAATTGCATTGTAATCCGCTGTAATGTGGACAGATTTGACTTATTGATTTTGTGATGATGAAACTCTTGTTATTAGCTTTTAGTGAAAGTTGGGTAGCATCCTTGCTCAGAAAAAAAAAAGATGTTTTGATGATGAGACCAATTTCCTACTGGGTTGTGTTTGAAGATAAAGTAGCATGTAAGCTAGGAAGTTCCAAATAAAGTAGCATACATCATGGTAGTCTTTTGATGTATTTGCAAGCTTTGCTATTACCTGTGCATACAGACTCTATTTGACGCGAATTTGGAATATTTTGTCTAATTTTCTGTTCATACTGTAAGCTGTAGTCTCAGTTTTTCATCAGCTATAAAATGTATTACCAGTTCACTACTAGTAGGGAAAGAAAACTTTGCAGGTTGCATCCACAACAACACTGAACACAACAAGAACACGCGCAGCAAAATGTCTACTAGAATTTTACTATATTCAGATGACAAAAGTGGCGAAATCATAATAACAAAATCACGCTATCCACTGAAAATTTTTAGGAAGAACTGAAAATCAACTCTCTTTCGATCAGTGACTGTTCACGACGGCGCAGTTCCTCCTGATCTCCCCCTCGGATCGGGTCTTGACCTGCACCGTGCCCAGCCTCGCCATCGACCGGCCGAACACCTGGAAGAACACCTCCGGCGGGCTGGCCACTACGCCGGCGATGTCGGCCCGCGCCGCCGCGTTGGTGATGAGCGCGGCGTCGGACCGGAGCAGGCCCCGATGCCTGAGGACCGCCCGGTAGTAGCCGAGGTCGAACGTCAGGAAGCTGCCGGGGTCCATCTCCACCACGCCGTCGCCGGCCGTCCTGCACCTGCGCTCCCGCAGGTTGGCAGCGTAGGCGGCGTCGAGAGGCGGCGGGTCAGTGCCGTTGCCGTTGCCGTTGGCGCCATTGCCGGCGCCGCCGTAGAGGCGGTCGGCGAAGGACGAGCAGTGGGCGATGCCGATGGTGTGCGCACCTGCGCGATCAGATGCATTTTTCAGAAATGATTTTTCATCCAAGAATTCATTGTGACAATGTCACACATGTCCTCATTCTTTTACAAAAACAAGCTGTAGATCGCCATTTTCTGGACATAAGTCGAACATCCAAACGACTGGATTGAAATGCAAAAATTAAAAAGAAAATCAACGTAAAAAAATTATGTTTGATTGTCAACAAAGAATCTAAAATTTTTTCAAGATATGAGTGAGAGAGCCTGCAGGCTGCAGCTAACTTCAATTTTTTTCTTCTGATGCTATTATAGGGTGGACAGTATATATATAATAATTGAATGAAGCTAAAGATGTCCTGTTTATACTCGTGATAGTAGAAATTTAGACATTGTTGAACATGTTAAACCAGTTCAATGGTAGATAAAATTGAGCTAGTCACAAACACGAACTGACAGATAGAAAGCAACTATTATTCGTGCTCCTTTTGCATGCAGTTGCCTAGTCAGCACACAAAGAATAGGAAATTCAGACACATGCTTTCTTCTCTCTGAAATTATTCCTACAGCTTCTGCATCGTGTCTCTGAAACTCGCATACACGATTTCTCGCTGTCGGTGGCAACAGCGAAGATTGATTGCATGCTAATAGTGTAATTTGGACCTGATTAATTGGAGTAATCCGAGCTGTTTAATTTGTACTTTTAAGAATGCGAGATGCATAAGTCATGCAGGTGAATTGCTGAATTGTGTATACAAGCTATTAAGTGTTACGTGCCTGAGAGCCATACGAGATCGCGCACGCCGAGACCCTTGGCGGCGAACAAGCCGGCGAGCTCCGGAAAGCTCATCGCCGGCGAGGGGATCTCCGAGAGCGCTTCCTGCATGCTCGACACGGTGCCGTCCCTCCTCCCCGTCGGCACGCGCCACGACGGCCCTCCCTGCATAAAACGCAGCAGTACACACGTCAGCTCCGAGCAGTGCGCGGCGACCGTGGCGAGGGCGAGGTGGAGCGCTCGCTTACGATGACGGCGATGGCGTCGCGGGCGGCGAGCGCGAGGACGTCGGCGCAGGAGACGACGCCGGGGCAGGCCGCCTCCACCAGGCCCTTCACGCGGTCGATGAAGTCGAACCCTCGCAGCGTCTGGTTCGGCGCCGCGTCCTTCTCCGCCGCGCCGGCGCCGGTCGAGTTGAGGAGGATGGACGCGTCGCAGCCCTTGACAACGCACAACACAAACCATCAAACACATTGCAGACGCATTCAAACACATCCATGCGCATCAATGGCGGCGGCGCACGTACCCGGACGAAGCAGTCGTGGTAGTGCAGCCGGAGGAGCGCGGCGGCGACGGTGGGGACGCGGCGGACGTGCTGCCGGACGTACTCCCCGACGATCCGTTCCGCCGCGGGGCAGCTGTCGTCGTAGAACCCCATCCTGAGCTGCGCGCGCGCGCCGATCACGCCGGCGCCGAGGACGACGATGGCCGCCACTCCTAGCCGGATCACCGCCATTGGCACGACGGCCACGCCGCCCGCGCTTCGCCTCCTCGTGCTCGCCATTGCCGCGCACTTGACTACTCAAACACACTTGTGAAGTGAACCGCTTATATGCACTACGTGGCAGCAGCAGTAGGCCTAAGCTTACTTAACACTGACATTTCTTCAGAAAGTGAAATTATTTCAAACTAGTTCAAAATCTTTTTGTTTTGACGACAAAATTGTAGAAATATGCAGTACAAAATGGCAGGGTAATTAACTTGGATTCGCCAATGATTTTGAAGGGAACAGTGAAAGATATGCCTCCACATGCCCGCACACAAAATGGAACCAGGAGAAGCGTGTGACAGTGTAACTTGATTCCTCTATTTCTTTTGCTTTAATTCTCTGCTTTATATCTAGTCTTTTGGATGTATGAACTTTTGCAATCTTGATGATGAATTGATGACTGATGGATTGGGAACATCATGGGTGGAAGAAAGAGCAAGAAAAGAACTTGATCCTTTCCTCTTCTTTCCTGCCATTACCTTGTCAAGGCAAGGTTCCAAAGCTCTGAAGCTTCCTCCTCGACTTTTGGGCTTTTGGCTGGATCATTTTTGGACTGGAAAGTATTTCTAAGTGCTTGCTAGGTTGCTGTTTGGTAATTCTTGGTGCCATCACCGACAACAGGGTTAATCAGCATTGTTAACCTGCATTCCTAATCACAACTCGCAATCACATTCACGTGGAATAAGATTGATGAACAAGCTTTGCTGAGAAAAAAAGAAGAGTGAACACATCAAAAGCAGATATTTCCATTCTAGTATCAACCAGAGATCTCCGTTTTAGTATCTCGTTTTCATGTCCTGTTATGAATGTTTGTTTTTGATCTGTGTACTACGTTATAAGCTTTCTTACCAAGGGAGCATTTTCTTTTCAAGTAATTTGTTGGTTGTTTGGAGGTGAAACATCAGCGAAAACGGTATGGCACAACTATGGATCAAACACATAATGTGAGCTCAAATGCTTTTTTGGCCATCAAAACACTTCCCATCTTCTGTACGAGTCGTGTCTCAAACCACTTCCATCTTCAGGACAACTGAGAGCAGTGCTTATAATCAGATTTTGAGATTTTTTGGTCGACTCAAATCACTTCCATCTTCTGGACAGCTGAGCTGTGCTTATAATCAGATTTTGAGTTTCTTGACCCATGCATGCATCAGATTATATGTTTGGAGTATACCATTCTTCTGTTATGATCTTCCAAACAGGCGCCGCCCCAAAAACCCGACCTATATATTTGCTACCCCAAACAGGAGTACGAAATAAAGTAAACAAACAAATCACATGCCCAATCACATCGAATCGTTTCAAACGTTCGGTCGCAAAATTTTCCCACGCTCACAGCAGAATTCTGAAAAGAATTTACCCAAATGCTCACAATGGTTCCAAATAGAGTGTACAGCACAAACCTTGCAAATCTGATCACTTCACTCGAGAATAATCTTTTACAAACCATAGGCCATATAGCAAAACTCGTCACTACGATAAAAAATAAGCGACGATTTAATCAGAATCTGCAGCAATTTTGAGCTTCAATTCAAGATAGAAAAAATAAGCATGTGATTCAACAGGAAAGGGATGCAAATGAGCAAACTGAGCACATATTTAAGTTCAAATCCCACTTATTCATAAACCAAACAGCCGTACCACAGGAAACTGTTTGATAAAACATCATAGGGGACTCGATAGTCCATTAAACCAGACACAAGTAGACATCAGCACCACAGATACTTAACAGAGTCATGGGACGACAAGGCACAGCAAGCAGCTCCACCAAACTAGCAGATTACTGACCACCGCGGAGGCGGAGAACCAGGTGGAGGGTGGACTCCTTCTGGATGTTGTAGTCGGCAAGGGTGCGACCATCCTCCAGCTGCTTGCCGGCAAAGATGAGACGTTGCTGGTCCGGAGGGATGCCCTCCTTGTCCTGGATCTTGGCCTTGACGTTGTCGATGGTGTCAGAAGACTCCACCTCAAGGGTGATGGTCTTGCCAGTCAGAGTCTTGACGAAGATCTGCATGCCTCCCCTGAGGCGGAGGACAAGGTGGAGGGTGGACTCCTTCTGAATGTTGTAGTCAGCAAGGGTCCTGCCGTCCTCCAGCTGTTTGCCGGCGAATATGAGACGCTGCTGGTCCGGGGGGATGCCCTCCTTGTCCTGGATCTTGGCCTTGACATTGTCAATGGTATCAGAAGACTCAACCTCGAGGGTGATAGTCTTGCCGGTCAATGTCTTCACAAAGATCTGCATGCCACCACGGAGGCGGAGGACAAGGTGAAGGGTCGACTCCTTCTGGATGTTGTAGTCTGCAAGGGTCCTGCCATCCTCCAGCTGCTTGCCAGCGAAGATGAGACGCTGCTGGTCCGGGGGAATGCCCTCCTTATCTTGGATCTTAGCCTTGACATTGTCGATGGTGTCAGAGGACTCCACCTCAAGGGTGATAGTCTTGCCGGTCAATGTCTTCACAAAGATCTGCATCTGCAAGAAATAATCACCAAATAGACAGGGTAAAGAACTAGGGCAAGATTAAGGCCATAAAAGATCAGCAAATTAATTACAACGAAACAGCATACATATATTCAAACAAATAGTAACAGGGTAAAGAACTAGGGCAAGATTAAGGCCATAAAAGATCAGCAAATTAATTACAACGAAACAGCATACATATATTCAAACAGATAGTAATAGGCACAGCACACATGTATTCAGATAGTGACAATTATCTTCAGAAAAGGTAGCATGAAATAACAGCAATTATCTTCAGACAGATAGTGACAAGAAATTACCACGATGGATTATAGAGATGACTGAATTGTAACTTGAAATTACTAGGACAGACTGTAACATGAGATCTCTGACAGTTCTTAGCATGAATTACTATGACAGATAGTAACATGAGATTCGTATGGCGGATATAGTAACAAGACTTCCTATTTACCATTGGCAATTAAACAGAAGGGTTCATCATTATCTACTCTGTGAACGTCTGAAATGAAATCAAATGCATAAGCTACATAATTCAACCATGCCAAGCAAGAACTAGGCTACCGATCTACAGCAAACACGAACAAATTTAACAGATGAACAAATACGGGCTTGCATCAATCTACGGCACCAGGAATTCCCTCTAGAGCGAAACAGTAGATCTGAACATGCACAGGTCGAAAACAAGGACTACAAGATAAACACGCAACAAATCGCACCATTCACACATGCATGTCTAGTTCAACAATCCCGAACAGATCTACACCGATTTCACCTATCGAACCATCCAACAATCGATCCAACCGTAAAACTTCTCCCAATCATCAGAACCAACATCCAACCCCAAACCCTACCGATTTCCCCTATCGAACCAACCGATCAAGCATTCCCACAGCCTGCCCAATCAAATCTAACCGCAAAAACATCTCTCGGTCATCAGAGCGAAAACCCCTAACCATTCTCCCGATAATCAGATCGACAGCCCTAACCAATCAGATCTAGCAACAAAAAGCTTCGCGTCCCAGCCATCAGATCGATCACCTGAAGACGCAAACCGAGCAGATTCTAGAGGGGGCGGAATCGAAGCAAGGAGAAGCACAGTACCTTGAGAACGCGAGAGGATTCGGCACAACTCGATTCGACGAGAGCCTCGCGACACGGGGGAAAAATTTTCGGGGGAGCTGATGTGAGGAGAGACGGGGAGGAGGGGGCTGATATTTATGGCGGTTGCCGGGGTGGGGGGTGAGGAGTCCCGTGCCGTGACGGCTCCGTCTGCTTGGAGAATCCGCCACGGCCACGCACGCGGTTTCCGGGAAGAAGACGAGGAGAGCGTGCGGTTGGGAAATTCCGAGAAGATGCCGTTTGTCTCCGTTTGGTACGTCCCGTTGATTTTTTTTTTCTCTTTTTGTTTGTTGGTTGGTCGCCGTTAGGTTTGGCTCACGCCGTCAAACCGCTCCTCCGTATTCGCTGACGTGGGTGGCCCGCTGCTTTCCGCCTATACTAGAATTTGTTTTCCTTTTCTTAAAAGAAAATAGTTTGTTTTTTAGTGGTGCTGGGAACGTAAAAAAGAGGATGTTTTGTGTATTAGGATTACACATGAAACAACATGAACAATTCGTATTTGGTACATGTCTATAACATTTTTTTTCTACTATATGTTTATACAGACTTCTAGATATATCGATTCAATATCTTAAAAATTATTTATTGGGATAAGTATACATGTGTGTTAATAAAAATAAATGTATATGAGCATTTTCTTGTGAAAATACTCCTGAGTTATAGTAATATATCCATCATAAATACACAAATACACAGTACTGTCTAGACAAAGTGATTAGGATGAATCCATGATAAAATTCCTCAAAATAATATAAACCCTCCTATGACCTTAATCTGTGACCTTACCTGTACAAGATGGTGCATTTACATTTGGTTTGGCCACGAGAGAAGTAGTTAAGAATATTTATATATTAGGTTGGATTTATGATTTTTTAAAAATAGACCAAGTATAAAATGATAATATACATAATAGATTAGAAATAATATCAATTAAAAAAATTATCCAATATCGTTTAAGATGGTTTAGATATATCTAATGAAGAGTTGTAAAGGCACTCATAGTGAAATCTCAAGTCGCGACAATAATAATATAAGAGAAGAAAAATAAAAAGAGACTTAAATATTATAATATTCTCAAAATTTTTTGTTTAAATAGAAGTGTATGAAAAATAATTATTTTCGTAGCATATTAAGTTTTATTTCTAGTCTAATCTAATTTAGAGTTTTATTTATAGTATCCTAATTTTCTTAGGAATAAAAGGATTTCATATTAATATTGATGGCTAGAGATTGCATCCACTGCATTATATATTTGGGCCAATTTGTATTCACCTATTGATGCACTGGGGACAGCTCAACTTACCATGATGCAAATTGCTGGTTGGTGACCAGTTCTTGGCATTATGATAATGATGGGATTAAAAAAACAGTGCAATGTCTCAGAAAGAAACAATCACAAAGGTTACAAGTTGCACCTTCTAATGATATAATTATGTGCCACCAATTCAAAGTTTATGAATCACGAGGGTTCCCCATGCATCATCTTTTTTGCAATAAACAAGTGCATGAACAATAATATGATTGTGCTGAGGGTCAAGTACTTGTTGTAGTGGCTAAGTTTTGGATAAAACAAATGGACAATGTCAGCTTATTAGATGAAATGGGCAGTTCTGCAGCTGTTTTTCTTACCATTTGTTAGAGCAGCCAGTGCGGATTCACTTGGACATTGTGTATATGTAGTGTTGAGCTACAGCATAATAGCATGCTCTTTTTTAATAAGGCTGTGCCAATTTTCATGGAAAGCATTCTTCTTTCTTTTGTGTCACATAATTGCCCCCTCCATCCTTCTAATATCTGGTACTCATCTCCAGATAAAATCATGTGTCACTTAACTGTGTATGAACTATGTACATTGGTGTGTGTTTTGTTTTTCTCCTGACTCCAATTGGCAATATAAGACTCTGGGAAGGATCAGGTGCCACCCAAGTGGAAATTTTAACTGAATTTGACATGAATAGGCATCTTACGGATCACACAAACTACGGTGCTCCAGAATAAAAACTAGTAGATTAGGCTGCCAAGATAAGCCTGAAATTGTGCATGGACTTGCTGCATACAAACAACACAATATATACCATGAGCCCTAATAGGTTATATGAATACTGCTGAGAAAGGGAGAAATAGGTGAGGTAAGAATGTAGCGATTAATAGATACTGTAAACAAACTAATATTCCAATACTACCATCAGCTTGACACCAGCATGCTTAAATCTGATATCCACAGTAACCAACAGTAATAATAACAAGTTAACTTCAACAGTATTTATTTTTGCAACTTAAAAGATGCCATAGGAAGCCTTGAAGCTATCACCCCTATGCTGAAGTACTGAAATGATAGGAAACCCATGATGTTCACTCCTTTTTTTCCAACCCCATGAGACATGTTGTACACCCCACGGCCCTGTTTATAAAACAAGAAACATGTCACTGTCTGAACATAAACAAGACCAAAGAAAACAAGCAACACAAAAATCAATTAAAAGAACCCCAAACTCACGATCATAAACAAGCTGGAGGCAGCAAGAGCAAGAGGAATGGCAACGGAGGTGACCACATCATAATGTCCTTTCAGATACGTATGCTTGGAAATACTGCTGCTGCTTAAAGAGTCTCTCACGTGGCAAAAACAGTGATTCTGTCATCCTGCACCACAGCAGAAGGAATTAAGACAAACCTATATCAATATGGAAAGAAATTTATAAAACTATATCAATATGGAAAGAAATTTATCTTTCTTATGGACATTTTTGTATAGAAAGTAATTACATACAGATTTAGTATAATTATTGTAATTTGACTCTGAGAACTATAGACACTAAAAGTCAGCACTGCTAGCCTTAAACTGCTTACTTAGTGGAGTACAGAGTACTAACTAACTGCTACGCGGCCTTGTATTAGTTGTTAAGTTTCTCTCATTAGCACCTAAGTGGAAATATTTTTTTTACAAATTAAAATACTGTTTCATCTCCTAAATGCTTTATTAATCTTGGTACCTCTCTTCAAACTTGGCACCTAAACACAATTTTTTCATCTGAAGCAAATCCATGAGTTGTAGAGCATACGAAATCTATTCTTTGATGATTTAAGCCTAACTAGGGAAAATCACCCCAGTCAGCCAGAAAACTAATATATAGACGGCAAGAACTTTGATGCAGAATGAGATTTAAACCAAAGAGGTTTATTGGCCATCATCGCATGGTTACATGGCTGAACATGACTCACAACCAGAATCTTATAGAGTTAACACTCAAGTCACTCGCAAACTTCAAATTAGAAAACCTAAAAAAGGAGGTCTGAAGTATCAAGTATGCAACAAAACATGCATATGTCACTAAACAACATTCTATCCAAACAGTCTTACACCTATTCAAAATTACATGACCTCAAACATACATGACAATACACCTAGAGCCTACCACTTCACCGATCCTACATGCTGAAACCAAAGAACGCATGCATAATACAAGAAGTTGATTTGGGCCCAAAACAGAAACAGGTTCATGATTTGTCAAGCAAGATTGGGCCACACCAATACACCAGAATATTTTAACATGCGCATAGCTGAACATTTCTATGGGGTTCTGCAAATCATACTGGCATCAGGAGTCAACCAAAGACGAGCAGATGCTAAATGCATAGGGTGCAGATCCCCTAGAGTTGGTGCAAAGTCCACCGTGTGGATTTCTGCAGATCTGGACCGTTAATTCTTTTCTAGGGGCTAGATGTAGCCACGTCACCTTCTTCTTCCCTAATTCCATGCATGACAACTGAACACTTCACCCTCCATATGGCGTTGCATAGAAGCATCAGAATTAAAATTTTCCTTCACGCAATTCATCTAGCACATTTACTATCGGTGAGGCAATGGTCTATATATTCGTAACTGACAAGACAATGAATAATTTAAGTTACAGCATAATGCTTGTGCCATATTTTGTAATTCTTGCTGTTGATCTGCTAAAGATATACTCCCTTCTTTTATATAAGAAAAAGGAGGAGTACTAGCATTAATTCAATTGCAGTAAATATTAGTGTCCTAAGTTTCTGAGAAATAAGTATATAACTACTCATATGATGCTGCTCCCAGTACGATATGTTTTCACACAAGATGTTTCTTCTCCAATCAAGGACTGGTTGTCAACTATCGATAGCCCAGGAAGCTAATAAGTTACAGAGTGACATGTCAAAAAGCAGTATGGGCCCCGGATGTATATTGATGTGTTGCTGCGGAGGAAGAATATCAGGATCGAAACGATGTGTGCACCCGTGTAGATGAGGAAGAAGTAACTTGCTTAATCTGATCC